>OZ014521.1:476295187-478795187 GCA_963966055.1 Lathyrus aphaca
GGTCTGAAGTGAACTGATGCAAGAATCTTCTTCTAGCTCAAAATGAGGATTGATCTACGATCTGTGAAGCTCTAAGAGCAAGAATGTGAAGTTTGTTTGGTGAATGGAGCAGTGGATGATGAGCTATGAGGGAAAATGCAGCAAGAGCCAAAACTTGAGATTGATGAAATTCTCCTCTTAGAGTCTGATTCAAAGAGAGACACCACTTATATATGATGTGTGTTTTCAGTGGTTAGGGTTTGCAAGCAAAGGCACGTGAGAACAGTGTGCATGAGGTGATTTTGCAAAAAATGGCATGAGGTGTGTGATGAAATGATTCACTCGTGCTCTCCCCCACTCCTTTGCACATGCTGACCTCTTATGAACCATTAATTCAGAAATGGAAGAAGCCTGGCCCTTGGATCAATGCATCATGCTTTTCTTATCATTTTGCCAAAATGCACCTCATGAAATATCTCTCATTCCATGCACGGGTTTTGCACCCTTTTTGGGCCAAGCCCTTCTCACACCATGCATTATGATGTAGTGATCCCAAATTGTACACAAATGGGCCTGCAATTACATTCCATGGCAACTTGCTATTTGGTAAAAATTTAAAAATCTCATGTGACAACATAAATCTCATGTGACCATGTACTTGCATTTTGTGAAATGTGCCAAATTCCCTGCCTGAATCCTCCAATTTCTCTTGAGCTAAAAACTTTATATGTCATGAATAAAAGGATGGTGGCCTCACCTTGCACTTGGAATTGGAATACATGAGCCTTTTTTGAGATTTTGCATAATTTGCAAAAGTGTGAGATAAGCTCACCAACCTCACTCTTTGCTTGGCCTCTTAGCACATGTGCAAGCCTTTTCCAATCCTTGATCAAAACACAAACAACTCTGACCCTTAGAACTAGCCATTACATACTTCTCATGATTTGGCTAAATTTGCATTTTTGAGGCCACTTCTTTGCTTGGCACAAAAATGTAAATTTCTCTTGAGCAAAATCATCTAAATGCCTTGCATTGTAACTTAGTAACCTCACTTGATCCATTCCAA
This sequence comes from Lathyrus aphaca, assembly GCA_963966055.1. Lineage (NCBI taxonomy): Eukaryota > Viridiplantae > Streptophyta > Magnoliopsida > Fabales > Fabaceae > Lathyrus > Lathyrus aphaca. The sequence goes on from OZ014521.1 coordinate 476,296,233, forward strand.
CACTTGGAAATGAGTTTTGAGCACTCTTGCATTTGGTGTGTACATGGAAATGTGATTTTGCCCTAAAATGCATGAAATTTTCGAAGGCCTTATCTCTCAAACCATAAATCCCATGAAAATGTACTTGTACTTTTTGAAAATGGCAAGCTTTAGTCTTCAACTTTCATGTTTGGGTTGGGTTCATTTGAAGAATTTTTGATCATGCTAAGCTCACTTGAAAATTAGGGCAAAAGTTGCTAAATTTGGAAAATCTCAAAAACCAATTTTGTATCATTTTTACAAAACCCTTCAAATATCCATGATTCTTGATCTTAAATCATCCCAAACATCTTATAACATTGTAAAGACCCCCCTTGGCAAGAAAAAGTGGCTTGGACCCCTTGAAATCAGACAGTTGACTTATTACAGGCACAGTTGACCAATTACTTCATCTGCAAGCAACTAAGGCAATGACTGACTTCCATTTGGAATTTTTCCATGAAAATTGACATGTAGGAACCTCTTATCATATAGAAAACATTGCCCAAAAGAGTTGGCCAAAATTATGAGGTTAAGGCTCTTAAAGTCAAAACCCTAATTTGGTTGCACTGCTTAGGAGCCTTGCATTGTCTTAAAACTTGTGATGATTAAGCAATCTTATGAGCTTTTGCAAGTGAACTTGGCCTTGCCAAAGGAGTCTAGACTCATCATAGGCCTCCCACAAATCCATTGGAACCCTTGTCTTGGCTTAGATAGCCTTCAACACCTCCCCAGATGGCCATATGCCTCATGCTAGGGCTTCATGCTTGTCATGCTTTAATTTACTATGCTATAATGCTATATATATGACATGCTTATGATGCAGATGGTGTATTATGATGCTTAAAATGAAGAGGGCAAATTTGAGGTTCTACACTCATGGTAAGAGAAGTGTGGGTGTTCATCCACATTTCAACTCTTCATCCTTCTGTCTTTTAAGTGCTTTCTCCTTGTGCTTTTGATGTGCCTTATGCCATCATGTGTTGCAACTCTCTTTTTCCCCTTTTAGGAGCAACTTATATCCTTTAGAGGAGTAAGTTGCTTGCTAGCTCTTGCTTCCTCTTCTTCTTGCTCTTCTTTGGTTTCTTTCCTTCCTTTTTCTTCATTAGGATAGTTGAAACTTCACTAACCTTAGGACCTCTTTTGCATGACAACATTAGGATTAGTATTTCCCCCATTTTAGACTTTTACCTTTTTGCTCCTTTGGTTTCTTTCTCTTCTCATCTCAAAACAAAACAAAAAAAACATTAATAAAGAAATAAGTGAATTCTTGTGTAATAGCCTTATTCCATGGGGCATATGTATTCATTCCATCTTGAAATAATGCATTTGTCTAGCATGATGCACAAGTCGGATCATGAAGTCATCTTCATCAAGAAAAACCCTAAAAAATACTTCTTCATTGTTAATAAATAAAACACCTAATAAATTCAACAAGTCAATGAAATTAGGCCCTTGCCTTTGGAAACAAGTCTTGGATAAGTTCTCCTTGCTTGGTGTGCTTGTTATATTATTCCATCTTGGAATGTAGTAACAAGTACACATTCCATGGAAAAGAGCTTGAGTTCATTCTCTTGTGCCACACCAATAAAAAGCTCTAAAAAACACAAACAAACAATAATCGTGTTTCCTTCGGGAATTCTTTTCTCACCTCCTTCGCTCCGTCCGCGAACTTGCTTCTTCTTGTCACTTTGCAAGATGGTAATGCACTCGTCGTTCGAGCCTGCAACACCTGAGCATTGACATAGGAAGTTCAAGCCTTAAGACACAAGAAATCTTTTCCACTCCTAGTTAGGGGAACTACGACGTCTCTGATCCTCATGTCCAGTGAGGTACGTAGACAGCGAGATAGGGCCCGTTCGAGCACAATCTTTATTTTCCCTACATTTTTTTCCTTTTCATTTCTTTTCCAGTTCCCTTTTCTTTTCTTTTATCCAGTTCAGTTCATTTTCTTTTGCAGCAGCTTTCATCCCCTCACCCTTTGAAACAGTTTCTTTGCAAGCATGGATCCCGTCGGGTATGGAGGATGATCTGGGGTGCTAACACCTTCCCAGGTCGTAACCGACTCCCGAACTCAGTCTCTTTGGTTCGCAGGACCCGTGTCCTTCCTTTCTTTTCTTCGGTTTGAGCAGCATTACCATTCCTGTTCCTTCAGGATAAAAATTCCTGGCTGGCGACTCTACCTCTTTCCGCGCCACTTTTGCGTTTGTACCAAGATGGAAATCCGGGGAGCGATAGCTGGCGACTATGATGGGGAAATCCTTAACCAGAGTTATCTCTGGTGCCCCTGAGATTCAATCCTAGCGCCTGCGTGTTTCTGTTTCTTTGGGTGTTGGTTGTTTGTTGTTGCGTGTTTATTTTACTATTGTCTATTTACAGCTTTATTTACAGCTTTATTTACAGTTTTCAGTATTTATTTTCATGCATCATTATACTGGACTGTCTGGCTATGCTGGTCTCTTTTTTTCCTGTGGGATTGGGAGTTGTTACTGAGAGATACGCTCATAACTGGGGCTCGAGTGCACCATAGGACTTAGAATGGACAGTCACTTTGGCTTCATGGCATCTTGCTATGTTGGTAGTAGTGAGTTCCACACCCAGACTTGCGACCGTCTTGGAAATGTATTATGGCGGATCTTTCTGGGGTAATACACAACCTCGATAGTTATGTGCATCTGGGGACCGATCATTGAGGACCTTTGTGGAAACATCCCTCTCCAGTGGTGATAGTGGCAGACAACATTTTGTGGCAAACCCATTCGCACCCGAGGGCCCACTTTGGAACTCGCATAGGATGGCCTGGTTCTTTTATAGGAACTCATTCAAAGCATCTGGTCGTATGACGATAGTATTGTACCCTTCGGGATGAATGTACTATTGTTTCTCGATTCCAGCGCTTGAAGCTGGGAACTTATAAAGGATGCTTGTTGAAATTCTGTGATCAGGTATGAGATGTCGAATGAGATGTTTAAACACTTGACAACTTAACCAAAAACTTAAAGTGCAGGAAAATTAAACAACACAGTAATTTGTTAACCCAGTTCAGTGTATAACCACACTTACATCTGGAGGCTACCAAGCCAGGAGGAAATCCACTATAAGTAATATTAATTCTAGACTTAAACCACCCAGTTTAATCTTTCACTTAATATCTACCCAATGCAATTTCTACCTAAGACACAACTTAGATATGAGTACCAACTCACTCCCCCTCAATCACACAGTGATCTTGTTTACAAGTTTAATAAAATTGAAGTCATACTTCAAACAAAATAGCTTGATCTTACTTCACAGTTTCAATCAAGTCACAAATACACTTTTGCTTAAAAGCTCATAAAGTGGTACAATAAAAACAACCTGCTATTAAAACACAAAACACCCTATTTGGTCTTCTGAAATTCGTACTCAATTCTGAGAGTTTCTGTTGATTAAATAGGTGTATGGATTTTGGGCTTTCTGTAGGTTTATCCAACCCTGAAACGCATACAGCTTCCACCTTGAATTAGGGTTTGTTACTTCCTATATTCTAGGTGATTCAGTTCTTCTAATTATGCTGAAGTCTCATAACAACACTCCCTACAGATGCGCCTTAGTCTGTTTTGTCCATCCATAATTAATTCCAGATAACTTTCCTTAATTTACTCAGTTCTGTTAGTCATTAATTAATTCTGGTAGCAGGTTTGAGATGTCACAACATCTGTTGGGACATCCTGAAAAACTGAACTTAAATCATTAACTAATACAATGTTACAACATCTGATGTGACATCCTGTAAACTGAACTTATATCATTAACTGATGCAATGTCCCAACATCTGGTGTGACATTCTGAATTAAGTTCATTTACTTACTCTGTTTGATAATGTCCCAACATCTGATAGGACATCCTGAACTGAATTCAACATTTCTTGTTGGTCAAAAATTCTGCCAATTCTAAACATCTACAAACTCCCCCTTTGGCTAATTTTTGGCTAACATTCTTTTCTGGTTATCAGAGTGCAGCAGAAGTTCTTTTATCAGAGTATAGAAGTTCTTTTCTGTTGAGTCATGTGTGAGTTTACTCCCCCTCAAACATACATGTATTCAGTTTTGTTGCAACAGAAATTTTCATTAAAACACAGCTTTAGTTCAGAAGCAAACAGAAGTTTTTCATTAATCAGTAATTTGGATCATACATTGTTGTTGTTGTTCAGTTCTCCCCCTTGTTAGACATAAATTGGGGCCAAAGTTACTAATTCAAAATTACAATGCAGCAGTCATTACATTTTCCTCACTCAGACTCCTCATAGTCAGTTTCTTCCTCTTCCTCAGTCTCCTCATCAGAAGCAGCAACTTTCTGAGCACTTTCTTCAATCTCCAGCCTTTGGATAATCTCCTCAAGCTTCTGCTTCCTTGCATCCAGTTCTTTGCATGTGATCTTCAGCTCAGCAATCAAGGCAGCTTTAGAGATTGGAGATTTTGCCTTTGAAGGACCAGCAGATGTCCCAGAGGGAGCTTCAACATCAGCTGCATGATGACTCAAGAACAGCTTGTAGTGGAAGGCCAGAGGGCTTTCTCTTTTGCAAATTGTGTCCTTCTCAGTGAGGATACCAGGATATTGACTCAGCATTATTCCACACAGCAAGGAAGGGAAGGCAATTGGCAGCTTAGTTGCAGATGATCCAGCATGCTTCAATGTCTGATCAAAGATATAAGCTCCATAATCCAGCTTTGTTTGAGTGCCCACAGCATATATGAACCTGCCCAATCCAGTTGATATTGAGGATGTATGATTGGTAGGGACCCAGTTTGTTGTGTCAATCCTATTCAGCATGGCATACTTCCTTGTCAGCATGCTAACTGAGAGCTTCCCTTTAACTGGCCAAGCTTTGACCTGATTAGCAGTGATAACCTTGCAAACCTGGTTATCAATCTTCCCTAATTCATTTGGGCCATCAGATTCTCTTCCAAGGTAGTGGTTGATAACCCTAGGAGAGAATTCTACACACCTTCCTCTTACATATACTTTTCTAAAGTCAGCAGACTTACCATTAGCACAATCTTCTTGGAGGTTGACTATGAATTCCTTGACAAGCAGCTCATAGCAAGGAGAGAAGTTTGAGACAGTTTTGAAAAGGCCAGCAGAAGAAATGAGATCAATTAACTCTGTGCACTCAAGTGCATTACTTCTCAGCTCTCTTTCAAGTGCTACCCTTCTTTGATAAACAAACTTCCATCTATTCACACTTGAAACATGATGAAAGGAGATGTTGTCCAAAGGAGCTTCTGGAACAGCATTTGATGACCTTGAGGGTGCTGGTTTCTTCTTTGGTGGAGATGTTGGGACATCTTCTTCAACATCTGAATCTGGAGGAGTGACAGCTTTCCTCTTTTGTGTTTGCACCTTGCTCCATTGTTTTGTAGGACCAAAGACAACTTTAGCTTTGTCCTTCTTTGGTGTAGCTTGCTTCTTCTCAGGAATTGCATGTCATGCATTCATCTTTTCTTTCCTAGTCCTAAGCCTTTTGGCTATGCTAGGGTTTACAGAAGCAATGATTTTTGTATCAGAATCATGCTCTAGGTTCACAACAGGAGGAGGTTGAGCAGTCTCCTCTTCAGCTGGTGGATCAACAGAGATTTGCTCTTCAGTGGAGGCCTTGTGCTGGTCCTCAGATGCTTCTTCATCACTATCAGTGGAGGCCTTTTTCTGGTCCTCAGATGTATCATCAGCAGTATCAGATGAGACCTTTTGCTGGTCTTCAGATGGTTCAACATCTATTGGGACATCCTGTTGAGCAGGAGTGTCCTTTTCATCCTGAGTTTGTTGATCTTCTTGTGGAGATGGCATGGTGTTCAGAGGGATAGATATGCCACTTACCACTCTTTGCTCAGATAGGATCCTGTTTACCAACTCCTTTATGGAATCATCCACGTATTCAGAAGCTTTTGGAGTGGTGTTTGATGGTGAAGGTATGCCTTTGGCCTTGCTGAAAACAGGGTCTTTTGTCCTTTTAGGAGTTCTTGGCTTTTGAGCAAGAGGAACACTTCCTCTGATTTCGTCCATTGGAGTTGAATCCATGGGTACCACAGAAATGGGGGTTGTATGCACCACATCTTCCTTGTTGAGGATTTCTTCAGAGATGTTAGGGTTTTGGTGATGAGCCATTTTGAGAATGTGGTGAAGAAAAAGATTGAGATTGATTGAGTTTGATGATCTCAGAGAGTTATCTATAGCAAGCAAGTTGTTGTGAGAGAATGCTGAGAAGATGAATAGCTGAATGTGAGCTGATATTCTTATAAGAGCCGTTACTTGGAGAATTTTTAGGAGTGGAATACACAAGGTGCTTGACCAGACTGGTGTTGCCATCTGGTGATCATGCCACACGATGTCATATGACATGTTGGAACATCTCCGTAACTGCTAAATTTCACACAAACAGATTCCCAATTTACCCCTTAGGTTTTCAAATTGGGTAGCATCCAAGGCTTTAGTAAATATATCAGCCAATTGCAGATTTGTAGCTACATGTTCCAATGAGATCACTTTTTCTTCTACAAAATCTCTGATGAAATGGTTCCTGATATCAATATGCTTGGTCCTGCTATGTTGGATAGGATTCTTTTATATGTTAATAGCACTTAAGTTGTCACAGTACAATGTCATGACATCTTGTGGGACATTGTACTCAGTGAGCATTTGCTTCATCCAAACCAACTGTGAACAACTGCTTCCAGCTGCAATATATTCAGCTTTAGCAGTTGATAAGGATACACAATTTTGTTTCTTACTGAACCAAGAAATCAAATTGTTTCCTAGAAAGAAGCATCCTCCTGAAGTGTTTTTTCTGTCATCAGCACTTCCAGCCCAATCAGCATCACAGAAGCCAGTGAGAATTGGTTTGCATCCATGAAAGTACATTATGCCATAGTGACAAGTACCATTAACATATTTCAGAATTCTCTTGACTTGATTAAGATGACTAACTTTTGGATCAGCTTGATATCTTGCACATACACCTACTGCAAATGCTATGTCTGGTCTGCTAGCAGTCAGATATAACAAGCTTCCAATCATACTTCTGTATAGGCTTTGATCTACATTCTCACCCTTGTCATCTTTAGTCAGCTTTAAATGTGTGGGGGCAGGAGTTCTTTTATGAGTAGCACTGTCCATTCCAAATTTCTTGACTATGTTCTTAGCATACTTGCTTTGGGAAATGAACATGGAGTCCTCCATTTGCTTTATTTGCATTCCAAGAAAGTAGGTTAATTCTCCTACTAGGCTCATTTCAAATTCAGATTCCATCTGATTGACAAAATGTTTCACCATCCTTTCTGACATCCCACCAAAAACAATGTCATCTACATATATTTGAGCAATCATGACATTTCCTTCTTCATCTTTAACAAATAAGGTTTTGTCAATTCCACCTTTCCCGTACCCTTGCTTGATAAGAAAAGTAGTTAGCCTTTCATACCATGCTCTTGGAGCTTGCTTCAAACCATAAAGAGCCTTCTTTAGTTTGTATACATGATTTGGACAGCTTGGATCAACAAATCCTTTAGGCTGTTCTACATATACCTCTTCATTAAGATATCCATTTAGAAAGGCACTTTTCACATCCATTTGAAATAGCTTGAACTTCAAGATACAAGCAATTCCTAAAAGTAGTCTGATTAATTCAAGCCTTGCTACTGGTGCAAAGGTTTCATCGAAGTCTACTCCTTCAATTTGTGTGTATCCTTGAGCTACAAGTCTAGCTTTGTTCTTTGTAACAACTCCTTGCTCATTTGACTTATTCTTATACACCCATTTAGTTCCAATCACATTTATGTCATCAGGTCTAGGAAAAAGGTTCCACACTTCATTCCTTGTGAATTGACCTAATTCCTCTTGCATAGCACAAATCCAGTATTCATCAGTAAGAGCTTCCTTGATGTTTTTAGGTTCTATTTTAGAAACAAAATAGGAACCTGAAATCACTTCTCTTGATCTAGTGCTTACACCTCTGTTGGGATCACCAATTATCAAATCTTTGGGATAATCCTTCTGGATTCTGATGGAGGGAGGTTTGTTGGATTGTTTTGTCCTTGCATCAGTTTGAGTGAATTCAGAATGATCACTCTTTTCTTCAGCTTCAGTTTTGATATCAGCAGATGTTCCAACATCTTCTGGAACATCTGTAGGAGCATCATCAATTATCACATTTATGGACTCCATGATAACCTTGGTTCTAGAATTAAATACTCTATATGCTCTGCTGTTTATAGAGTATCCAAGAAAAATCCCTTCATCACTTTTAGGATCCATTTTTCTTCTTTGCTCCCTATCTGCCAAAATATAACAGTTACTTCCAAACACATGAAAGTACTTAACTGTGGGTTTTCTGCCCTTCCAGACTTCATAGATTGTGGACAAAGTTCCTTTCCTTAGAGTAACTCTGTTATGGATGTAACAAGCTGTGTTCATAGCTTCAGCCCAGAAGTACAAAGGTAACTTTTTAGCATGGATCATAGCTCTTGCTGATTCTTGAATAGTTCTATTCTTCCTCTCAACAATCCCATTCTGTTGAGGAGTGATTGGTGAAGAGTATTCATGATTGATTCCTTCTGAAGAACAGAAATCTAAGAATTTTTTGTTCTCAAATTCTTTTCCATGATCACTTCTTATTCTGATCACACAGCTGGCTTTTTCCCTTTGTATTCTTTGGCAAAAGTCTTTGAATACATCAAATACATCAGACTTTTCTTTGATGAAATTTATCCATGTATACCTTGAAAAGTCATCAACCACCACATAGGCATACCTCTTACCACCAAGGCTCTCAACCTGCATAGGTCCCATAAGATCCATATGCAATAATTCCAAAACTTTGGAAGTTGTCAGATGTTGGAGCTTTGGATGGGACATTTTGGTTTGCTTGCCTATTTGACATTCACCACATATTTTGCCATCATCAATCTTCAGTTTAGGAATACCTCTCACAACATCCATAGATATGATTTTCTTTATGCCTCTGAAATGAAGATGACCTAGTCTTTGGTGCCATAGTTTAACTTCTTCTTCTTTAGCTAAAGAGCAAGTTGAAGTGAGACTGAAGTCTTGAGGTTCCCACATGTAACAGCTTCTATAGATACCTCTTACAGCTTCTATAGATATGATTTTCTTTATTCCTCTGAGATGAAGATGACCCAGTCTTTGGTGCCATAACTTCACTTCTTCTTCTTTGGCTAAGGAGCAAGTTGAAGTGAGACTGAAATCTTGAGGTTCCCACATATAACAGTTGTCTTTAGATCTGGCTCCTCTCATGACAACCTTTTGTTCTTTGGTAAAGTTTACACTGTACCCTTGATCACATAATTGACTTATGCTGATCAGGTTAGCAGTTAAACCTTTAACCAGCAGCACATCATCTAGTCTTGGTACATCTGGACAGTCCAAGGTCCCAACTCCCTTGATTTCTCCTTTAGCTCCATCTCCAAAGGTTACATATCTGGATGAATATGACTTTAAGTCTACTAGCAGATTCTTTAATCCAGTCATGTGTCTTGAACATCCACTGTCAAAGTACCAGTCTTCTTTAGCTGATACTCTTAGTGATGTATGAGCTATATATGCAACACCTTTCTTTGACCATTTGTGTTGAGATTTCTTTTGATACCTCTGCCCTGTGCATTGTTCATCAGTAGATCTCCAAGGTTGTTTGTTGATCTTGTTCTTGGGCATGTAGCTTTGATCAGCATGAAGACTAGCTTTTGGTCTCCATACCTTCTTGATGACCTCTGTCTTCTGCTTAGGGGGTTGCTGATCTCTTTGATGTCTATGCAGCACTTTCTTGGTAACTTCTATCTTCTGCTTAGGAGGTTGCTGATACATCTGATTTGGATATCCATGCAACTTATAGCAATGAGGTTTTATATGTCCAAATCTTCCACAATGATGACATCTCCATCTTTGATACTTCTTCTTCATTATGTTCTTTTCAGGATGTTGAGACATCTGTTGGAACATTATGTTTGGCTTTGTGTTCTTTTCATGATGTTGAAGCATCTGTTGGGACATCTTGTTTGACTGTATGGAATTTGAAGTAGTTTTTCTAGATCTAGCTTCAACCTTATGAACTTTGTTAAATCCCAGTCCACTTTTATCCCCTGAATGCTTATTGTTGTTGAGAATAACATCCAGTGTGCTTGAGCTACTGTTCAGCATTCTAACAGATTTGGACATATGTTACAACTTGGAGTTGAGAAGACTTACTTCACTTTTCAAGGTGTTAATGATCTCTAGATCACTTGCTTTTTCATCCTTTAGTGCCTCAATCTGCTTCTTTAGCTTTATACTCTCCCTGCATATTTCAGTGCTTCTTTTGACTAGTTCTCTGTATGATTGCTCAAGTTCTTCAAAAGTAAGCTCCCCATCACTGGATTCACTTTCAGATTCACATAATCCAGCTAGAGCAGTGATATGCTTAGCTGATTCTTCTTCTAAATCACCTCCTGAGTCTTCATCAGACCAGGTTACAGAGAGACCTTTCTTTTGCCTTTTTAAATAGGTAGGAGATTCAATCCTGATGTGTCCATATCCTTCACATCCATGGCATTTAATTCCTTTTTCTTGACTGGTCTTTTCATCATAATTTGACCTTCTATTAGCATCATAAGGTCTTTTGTTCTCAGAGGAAGTTGTGTATCTTCCACTTGGTCTGGACTTGTCTTCCATCCTTCTGAGAATCTTTTTGAACTGTCTTCCAAGCATAGCAATGTTTTCTGATAAGTTTTCATCAGTTTCTGATTCATCATTTTCTTCTTCTTTATCAGTATTTGACATCAAGGCTATGCTTTTGTTCTTCTTTACAATTGTGTCATTCATTCCCATCTCAAATGTTTGAAAGGAACCAATGAGCTCTTCAACTTTCATTGTGCATATGTCTTGAGCTTCTTCTATTGCTGTGACCTTCATGTCAAATCTTTTTGGCAAAGATCTGAGAATCTTTCTTACAAGCTTTTCATCAGTCATCTTTTCTCCCAAGGCTCCAGAAGTATTGGCTATTTCTAAGATGTTCATGTAGAATTCATGAATTGTCTCATCTTCCTTCATTCTCAAGTTTTCAAACTTGGTGGTGAGAAGTTGAAGTCTTGACATCTTTACCTTTGATGTTCCTTCATGAGTTGTTTTGAGAGTGTCCCAAACATCTTTGGCCAGCTCACAGTGATGCACAAGTCTAAAGATGTTCATATCAATGCCATTGAATAAAGCATTTAAGGCCTTGGAGTTGCCAAGTGCTGAATCTTCTTCCTCCTTACTCCATTCTTCTTCAGGTTTCAACACTTTTGCTCCATCTTTGGTGTCTTGGACAGGATGTTCCCATCCATTGTTGACTGCTTCCCAGGCCCTATTGTCAAGTGATCTTAAGAATGCAATCATTCTTGGCTTCCAGTAGTCATAATTAGATCCATCCAGTATAGGTGGTCTATTTACTGATCCTATATCTCTGTCCATGTTTCCAGAATTTGTATTCCCTAGATCTCACCCAGTATAAACAGGCAGGGTGCCTGCTCTGATGCCAATTGAAATTCTGTGATCAGGTATGAGATGTCGAATGAGATGTTTAATCACTTGACAACTTAACCAAAAACTTAAAGTGCAGGAATATTAAACAACACAGTAATTTGTTAACCCAGTTCAGTGTATAACCACACTTACATCTGGAGGCTACCAAGCCAGGAGGAAATCCACTATAAGTAATATTAATTCTAGACTTAAACCACCCAGTTTAATCTTTCACTTAATATCTACCCAATGCAATTTCTACCTAAGACACAACTTAGATATGAGTACCAACTCACTCCCCCTCAATCACACAGTGATCTTGTTTACAAGTTTAATAAAATTGAAGTCATACTTCAAACAAAATAGCTTGATCTTACTTCACAGTTTCAATCAAGTCACAAATACACTTTTGCTTAAAAGCTCATAAAGTGGTACAATAAAAATAACCTGCTATTAAAACACAAAACACCCTATTTGGTCTTCTGAAATTCGTACTCAATTCTGAGAGTTTCTGTTGATTAAATAGGTGTATGGATTTTGGGCTTTCTGTAGGTTTATCCAACCCTGAAACGCATGCAGCTTCCACCTTGAATTAGGGTTTGTTACTTCCTAGATTCTAGGTGATTCAGTTCTTCTGATTATGATGAAGTCTCATAACAACACTCCCTACAGATGCGCCTTAGTCTGTTTTGTCCATCCATAATTAATTCCAGATAACTTTCCTTAATTTACTCAGTTCTGTTAGTCATTAATTAATTCTGGTAGCAGGTTTGAGATGTCACAACATATGTTGGGACATCCTGAAAAACTGAACTTAAATCATTAACTGATACAATGTCACAACATCTGATGTGACATCCTGTAAACTGAACTTATATCATTAACTGATGCAATGTCCCAACATCTAGTGTGACATTCTGAATTAAGTTCATTTACTTACTCTGTTTGATAATATCCCAACATCTGATAGGACATCCTGAACTGAATTCAACATTTCTTGTTGGTCAAAAATTCTGCCAATTCTAAACATCTACACTTGTTTTTCCCGGACTCACGCGGAGGCCTCCCTGAGTAGTACATAATGCCAAACCGATTCCCTGATCTGGTCATGAGCCATTTCTCGGAAATGGTGAACGTATTATTGCTATTCGGCTTTGAGAGTCCATGATGTTTGACCCGGAGCACACCCATGAGATTGGGAGGGGTTTACAGGTTTGCAGGAACCCTCGACCTCATCATACCTCATTTCCAGTACAGTTCTATGATTTGATAAGGCTACATGGATTTGGATCTTTGGTTTTGAGACTTATTTGAGACTGAATTCTCGTTCATGGGGCTTTATTCAGAGGATCTTGGTTCTTGATCACTTGGGTCCCGTGTTCCGTATCCAGACAGTCCTAGTGGTTGATCATATGCCTGCATTGCATTTGCATCGCATCATACTTGCTTTAACTGTTTGTGTTTCCATTACAGGTTATCCTTCATCCATGTACCCAGTTCTGGTATTCATTGTTCCTCCAGATGACAGAAATCCAAGAGATACCCAGAAAAAGGAATGTTCATTACACTTTCCCGCAACCCGAAACCGAGAGTATTCAGAAACTTGTAGACTTGATGAGTGATAAGGTTTCATATGATTTCAGAAGCCGGTATGGTAAGATCTTGGGTTACTGTCGCTCCCGACAAGTGACACCGGGTCAGATGAAGGTACAGACGCGAACGGTCGGCGAAGGGAACAGTGAGAACACACAGCCGTGAACTCACTGGAGATGAAAAGAGTCGCCAGCTAGGCATTTTTATCCCGGAGGAAAGGCAATGCTGCATAAGCCTAGAAAAAGATGGATAAGACGGTTTGCGAACCAGAGAAACTGAGAAAGGGGGTTGGTTACAACCTGGGAAGGTATTAGCACCCAGATTGTCCGCCGTACTCGACGGGATCCACGCTTAAAAGATTTGTGTTTTAAAGGGGTAGTGTCAGTGCAATCTGTGTGTAAAATGGCTGGAAAGCAATATGTACAGGTGTCAGTGTAAAGGAAGTGAAGTGTATAATGATGTGTCGGTGTAAGAAGGAGTGAAATGCTCAAGATCATGAGGCTAAGGAATAAAGCTAGAAAGAGGGGGAATATACAGAGACTTTTGTTCGATAACTGTTAAGTTATGCCTACGTATCCTCTCGTGCAATGAGGAAGTCAGAACACCGTAGTTCGACCCAAAGAGACTGAAAGATGAATTGACTTGTGAACTGCTTGCTTGTCTATGCTCAAGTGTATGATCTGTCTGGCCCAGATGCTACTGTCTTGCATTAGACGGAAGAAACGAGTTCTCGATTGTGAGTGAAGATGATGAGAAAAGAATCCCGGAGGAGACGATTATTGTTTGTTTTTGGTGCTTTCAATCTTTTATTCCTTTTTGGAGTTTGTCATAAGTTGATGAGCTTAGGCCTAAACCAATGGATTTGGTAAACTCATCACATCATCCCTCTGATTAGGGGTAATGAGAGTACCTTAAGTGTGAAGTCAGATTCTCACACTTAATCACCTTTGGTGTAGGATTAAGATCATTAACCTACTTGTGATTATTTAGATGTTTTTGTGGTTTTTGTTTAGTGTTGAGTAATGAGGTTAAGCCATAATCAAGGATTAAACAGACTCATTACACCATCCTAAAAGAAGGATAATAGATGAGAATGTTTAAGCTGAGGAAGACTCCTCAACTTAATCCATGATTAGGGATTAAACCCATGACAAAACAAGCCTTTGATTAGGTGGATTTTATTAATGGTATGATGATGAAGTGTTTTTTATGATTTGTAAGACAACTTGAGGGGGACTTGTCCATTAACACTAGGGTTAGTCCTTCTTAACCAATTAAGGAAGAATTAGAACCCTAATGCAAGGCCCAAGTTACAAGTGTGATGTCTTGATAATTATTATGTGGATTGATTAAGAGATTTAAACACCTTAAGGGTTTAACACTTAGGATTAAAGTTATACACTCCATCCTAAGAGAAGGATGCAGGCATAACCCTAATCACAAAGTTTTAAAGCCTTTAGGGTTTAGTCTCTGATTGTGAGATGAGAAGAGAAGACTCAAAGAGAGACACAAAGGTAAAACTATGGGGGAACTAATCAAAACCCTAATTCATTGTCATACTTGGTTGATCCTAAGGTTTGTGAGGTTTTCAAGAGCAATCTTCAGAGGAGCCACCAGGAAGCAGATGAACAAGATCAAGAGAAGCAAAGTGACTTGCTTCATTCAAGAAGTCAAGTCACTTGAAGAAAGAAAGTGGGAAGAACAAGAATGAGCAAGCTCAAACTCAAACACATAGAAAAATGCAGCAATGGATGCAAGAGAGATGAAAAGAAAAGTTATGAGAAGTGAAGGCAAATCCACTTCTCAAGCTTACTTACCACCTGAAATGTTAGAAAGAAATGCAATGCAATGCAAGATGAGATGAAATGATATGATGCAAAGCAAGATCAGAAGCATGGTGATGGTGATTATGATGTTATGAGGTGCTGCAAACATGAGGCAAGACAATGGGGATGTTCATACAAGGTTATGAATGCAAATGATGCAAGTTAAGGAGCATGAACAAGCATGAAAAGTTATGAATCATACAAGACAAATGACATGGCAAATATGTAATGCAATGATCAATGATGCTTCATACATGTCTTAAGATGTCAAATGAAACATAAGAATGCACAAAATGCAATGGCAAGTCAACTTATGCAAAAGAATGCAAGAAAGATGCAAGAGAAAGCCCAAATTAGGGTTTATGAAACAAACAATCAAACACAAACCAAAAACAGAAGCAAACCCTAAGATAAAAAAAAAGAAAATGGCATCCAAAGAAACCCTAGGCCTATAACAAGCCACTGCCCAAAGGGGAGCTCCCAACTCTTTACCAATCTCAAGATATGATTTTTGCAAGTTATTAGGGTTTTTTAGGGTTCTTATCAAAACAAATGCCCATCAATTAGAAAGTGCAAGATCAACTCATGGCCTTTTTACCCTTGAAAATACATGTCAAATGGAAAACAATGCAAGAAGAATCAATGTCTCAACCTTCACCAATAGGCAGAAATGAATTTTCAAACATATGATCAAAATAATGCACAAAATATGATTTAATTCCATGAAAAATTCTTAAAATGCATCAAGATCAAAAAAGAAATTTGGTTTGAAGGTTGGACAATGTTTCTAAATGTCTTAGAACATTTCATGAATTTTTTTGAAATTTTTAAATACCTAAAAGTATTTTTAATTAATTAATTCCCATTAATCAATTAAAAATAATCTTTTAAATATTTAAAAATACTTTTTTAATGATAAAAATAAAAATAAAAATATTTTTGGGTCTTAAAAATTAATAAAACTTTAAAGAAAAAGTTTCATAATTTTTAAGGATTTTTTGCTATTTTAAATTAAATGTGCAAGTTAATTGAAATAAAAATGAATTAAAACAAATAAAATAAAAAGTCAGAGGGATGGAGGGCCAGGATGCGCCCAGGATTTGAACTGGTTGACTGGCGCGTGATCTAAGGGTCCAGGTTGCATCTGAGCTAATTACAATTAATTAAAACTAAATGAAGAATTAGGGCTAATCAGGCGCATCTGGGCCATTCAAACTGGAGGGAAGTCAACAGGTCAACGCTCATCAACGCTCAGAATTCAAACTTGACTTAATTACATAATTAGGGCATAAACACTCTCAGGTGGCCGGAGAAGACTTCCGGTCGTCTTCTCCGGCCAGAAGCTCACCTGAAAATCTCAAAACCTCTCAATACGTACCAAAAATGAAAACCAAGAACATGGAAATGATCCTCATCCTCTCACGAACCAAACCCCTCTCTCAAAACAAATTTAAAGTTCCTAAATCAACTGAATCGAAGCAAACGATTTCTAGGGTTCGTGAGCTTCAAACACAAATTAAATGCTCAAAACAAAACCATTTCAAAAACTAAAGGTACCAGAATGATCAGTGCATCATGAAGAACAAGTTTGTAACATAAAAAAACATTTCTGGAAAAATTAATTTCGAGCTACCTGAGATTTGGAGCTTTCAGTTTAGGAACTTTCTGGCCACTTCCTTTGATGCAAGCTGCTCTACTTGATCCCCCAAATGTGTTTGAATGCTCAAAATGAGTTTGTGTTGGCTGGAGAAAGAGATTCGAATGGAACTGCTTCAGTTCAGTCAACAATGGTCATGATGATTTTGGCACTTTCAGGCTGTGAACAGGAGTTGTTGGTGATCTATGAAGTGTGTTGAGAAAGTTTGTGGTGTTGGTTGGTATGTTTGTGGCTTGTGGAGAGAGATTCGATAGAATCTGCAGCTTGAGGTGAATAATGGCAATGGAGTTTTCAGGCTTGATTCAGGCTTGAGCTTTGATGGTTTCTTGTCTATGAGATGTGGTGAGTTGAATGATGATGAGAGTTTGAGTGTTTTATGGCTGTGGACAGAATTTCGAAGGAACTTGCAATGAGGTGAGTTTTTGTGAATGTGATGAATGAGGATGCTTCAGCCTTGGTTCTTGTTATGGCTAGCTTGCAAATTGATTCAATAAACAAATCTGATTGGCTAGTTGATTTGACATGTGCTTTTTGGATTGGTAGGTTAACTTTTGCAAAAATGTCAACTTCTTGTAAGATAGGGCATGGGCAACTCTAGCTAAGTACAATGGGCATGGGGCTGCGCAGCATGATGTGTGTATGAGCCTAGCTTGGTTCAGCAGCCAATGCATCAAGTTGGTGAGAAGATCATGAGTGTTTTGCAAGTTGGCTAGCTTTTGGTTCACATGTGATCCTTTGCATAACCAAACATGAAACCAAGGGCAAACTTAGTTCAAATCTGATTTTTGTAACTTAGAGAATGTTCACATGCTGATTTGAGATGAATTAGAGGCTGCAATGTGTTTTGATCCAAGACTTTGCAAAATTTCCACTTGATGCATAACTTGAAAATAAGTGATTTTTGGCAACTTTGCATGGTCATAACTTTTGATCCAAGAAGCATTTGATCATGTTCTTGTACTTTTTGAAAATGGAAAGATGAGATCTACAACTTTCATGACCAAAGTTTTTCCATTTGAAGTCTTCTTGGATCATGAATCAAGGCTTGAAAATTGACCTAAAATGGTGCATTCTTGAAAAGTCAACTATGCCCAAAAAGTCAACATTTGCAAAAACCCTAAATTCTTGATTTTTATGAACTTCAATCTTCTTCCATGATCAAATAAAGACCATATACACTCAAAATGATGAAGATCACCCATTGGTTGGGTCATTGGGGGCCTCAGATGCCCTGATTTTGCACTGACTTGTCTGAAAAGTCAACTCTTGATCAGATGACTTCCCCATGGAATTTCTTCATGAAAATTGATATGCATACTTCCTATACCATATAGAGATCAATGGAAACAAGAATGACCAAAAAAAATTGGAGTTATGGCCTCTGAAACCAAAACCCTAATTTTCAGTCAACTGTGCAGTTCAACCTGGCTCTGCATCCACTCAAACCCTAGTTCTTGTGCTTCCTCTGCATTTTGACTTTGAGGAGATGAAATATGATATAAGAACACACATGGACTTCTTTGAGTTGATTGGTGGCCTTTGGAATGGCTCAAGATGCTTTGGGATTGCTCAGATCACAAACCCTAGGTGCAGATGCCTTAGAAACTATCCAGTGAATTAAAAATGAGATGTGAGATGATATGATTGTACTTATGCATATGAGAATGATCACAAGTCATGGTGTGAATGGGTGAGGGCAAATTTGGGGTGTTTACAGCTGCCCCTATTCAAACATGAGTTAGCTGTGCAGGTTGTAAGCGACGGCTTAACAGGCAAACAAGATAACTTGTGGTTGAATACCAAAGACAATCCAAAATTTGCACTCACAGAATGAAAAAGAAAAGGGATATAGATTGTAAAAGCAAAACAAAGTATATCGTAAAGTATGGGCGACGGAGGACGACCGTCGAGCAGAGGACGACTGCTGGGTAAGGCGGTATGTGAAGCAAAGCGATGACGGGGACGGCCGACATGCTGGTAAAGTGTATAAAGCAATGACGGGGACGGCCGACGTGCTGGGGATAAAAGGTAAAGCTAAGACGGGGACGGCCGACTAGCTGGGGAAAATAAAATATCATGATGGGGACGGCCATCAAGATAAAACTGCAAAATTCTGAGGATTAATGAAACATGACGGGGACGGCCATCAAGTTCATAAAGGTAAAGTAACCAACGATGGGGACGGCCATCGGGCTAAAAAAAGGAAAAGGGACCACGACGGGGACGGCCATCGGGTTAAAGAACGAATGAAATAAACAGATGATGGGGTACGGCCATCAAAGGTGAAGGACGATCACCTAGCAGGGGACGGCTGCTCTGTTGGGGATAAAAGAAATATGATGGGGACGGCCATCAAAGGTGGAGGACGACCACCTGGAAGGGTACGGCTGCCGAAAATATCAACGATGAGGACGGCCATCGGATAGAAAAGGTCAACGATGGGGACGGCCATCGGACGAGCAAGATGGAGGACGACCATCAAGAAGTGGAGGACGACCACTCAGCAGGGGACGGCTGCTCTCAAGGTTTATCATAACACAGGACGAGTGTTAGATAACCAAAATCAACAATGGGGACGGCCATTGGATAAAGTGATGAAGGACGATCATCAAAAGGTGGAGGACGACCACCTAGCAGGGGACGGCTGCTAAGAATAAACGATGGGGACGGCCATCGGATGAGCATGATGGAGGACGACCATCAAGAAGTGGAGGACGACCACTCAGCAGGGTACGGCTGCTCTCAAAAGTATCATAACACAGGACGAGTGTTATATAAAAAGAAAAATTTGTTGGTGACCTACTGGGGATAATGTAAACACGGACGAGCGTTTACATCCAAGAAACAAAAAGGTATAAGTGTTTGGTATTGTGTATAGATTAAAGATGCGGACGAGCATCCTTAAGACTATGATACGGACGAGTATCATGTAGAAACAAACTGACACATGTTCAGAGATGATGATACGGACGAGTATCAACTGGTTAACAAAGAACACGGACGAGTGTTGCATCTGAAAGAATTCTTCTGGGGAATAGTAGACACAGGCGAGTATCTATATTCAAGAAGACACAAGTGTTTGACACAGTGTATGGATTAAAGATGCGGACGAGCATCCTTAAGACTATGATACGGACGAGTATCATGTGGAAACAAACACTAGACGCAATGTTCTGAGATGATGGTACGGACGAGTACCAACTGGTTAACAAAGAACAAGGACTATTGCCGAATCTGTGGGGATATGAGTGATGATGTATACAAGATACGGACGAGTATCTGCATAGGTGTACCAATGAGTAGTGAGTATCGTATTGTATAGATGAGTGTTTAAACTGCTGGGGGGGTGACACGGACGAGTGTCAAAAGAGAAAAGTATAATATTAACAAGTGTCCAGGTGACTGCGCTGGGGATACGACACGGACGGGTGTCAAGAAAGTGTATATCTGTATATGTGAGTACAAAGAGGATGTCTTTGGCTTTCTGCTGGGATATGACACGGACGGGTGTCAGGATGTATCTGTAATAAGGGTGATTTGTTTGTAAAGAGTGTTCAGGCGACTTTACTGGGGAAGGATGGCACGGACGGGTGCCAAAAGGTGTATATACTGGTGTTTGTGAATATGAGGCAACTGCTTTTGCTGGGACTCTGATGGGGACTCTCGGGGAAAGTAATCTGTATTCACAAGCGTTCAATTCACAACATGACTTATGATTATGCTATGCATTTGATTTTTGCCGTAATGCTCCGTATTAGACGGAATACTACGCTCTGGGGGGTGAATATGATGCGGATGCCATGATTATGCAAAGGGGCACAGATCCGGGATTCGGATCCCGATGCTGCGAAGATCTCTGGTCGATCTGCTTGACATGGACATCCCAGCTGGGGATGAGATCACTGGTAGATCTAATGATATATCTGCTTGGGGAATACAGGCCACTGGTTGACATACTCCTGTAATACGGGACCCAGCTGGGGTTTGTAGAAGCTTTCTTCACTCTGTTGTGATCTCTTCATGCGTTGCTCTTCTGGATAAAGGCTTGAAGCTCTGTGGGGAGATGATTCCTTGATTTCTGCGTTCTGCTGAGGAGGAATGGCAACTCGGCCGGGGAATTGTGAGAGGCAACTCAGCTGGGGAGAGCAATGAGAGGCATCTCAGCTGGGGATATGACATCCTGAGTGTTAAGCCTGTTTGTTGATTTGGCAACTTCGTTGGGGAGAGCAATGGGGAGCTACTCAGCTGGGGATAGAGCATCTCGGATGCTGAGATTGAGTGTATGCTGATTTGACAGCTCCGCTGGGGAAATGGGCACATCCCATTGCCACGTGGAAGATAGACCGAGTTGATAACGATTCGCCATCTTGCTAAGACGTAACTGGCATGCCCCAGGTTGCATTCTGGATACCTGCAATCCTGCAAAGGTACGGAAACGTACAAAAGGTCCCGAGGTATCCCTTACCGGATTCCGCCATAGGAGTTAAGTACTTTCGAGAATAATCAGATTCCCTGTAAGCATGTGTTTTTATCTTTAGAGAAATGCATCTGTACTTATGCAATTGTATTTTTTAGAGATATCAGACAACTCTTTGCAAAACGTAAATGTAAAAGACGAGACATGACTGAAAAATCTGATTTTATTAATTCATGTGCCCTGAATTGGCAAGATACAGTCAAAGAAACATATCTCCTGAAATGAGGAGATTGTTACAAATTGAGAAATAAGGTGCTGGCGTTGCTGACGACGCTTTCAAAGAGCTTCCTCTTCTGCTATGACTCGTATGACAATGACGTTCTTCTCGTCTTGTTTTCCGGAGAGAGTTGATTCTGATTGAAGCTTGATCCTTTGGAAGCTTACCAAGTTGTAGGTGATGCAGACGAATTCAGAATGCAGTTGTTCGCTTATTCCCTTATTTTGCATGGATCGCCCTTTCGGGTTTTCAATCCATCGGGATACCCATTTTTTGCCTGAGCTGTCCAATGCGGCTTTTCAGCTCAGCGGGTGTACACATTTTTTTTATTTATTTCCCTTATTTTTGCCCGAGTCTTTTATTCTGTTTTTGACTCGCCGGGATGCCCTATTTTTGCCCGGACTTACATTCTGTTTTTATGTCCAGCGGGTCATTTTATGCGAAGTATTTTTTAACTGCATCTGAATTCACAGGGGACGGAAAATCTTCACCATCCATGGTGCTGAGCATCAGTGCTCCACCGGAGAAAACTTTCTTTACAACAAATGGTCCTTCATAATTCGGAGTCCATTTGCCCCTGTGGTCTGTATGAGGAGGGAGGATTCTTTTCAGCACAAGATCTCCTACTTGGTACTCTCGGTGCCTGACTTTCTGATCGAAGGCTTTCTTCATTCTCTTCTGATATAACTGCCCATGGCAGATTGCAGCCAATCTTTTCTCTTCGATCAGACTTAGTTGCTCGTATCGGGACCGAACCCATTCTGCTTCACTCAGTTTAACATCCATCAATACCCGTAAGGAGGGTAATTCAACTTCAACAGGCAGGACTGCTTCCATACCATATACAAGCTGATACGGTGTTGCCCCAGTGGATGTTCTGATTGATGTGCGGTACCCATGCAAGGCAAACGGTAGCATTTCGTGCCAGTCTTTGTATGTGATTACCATCTTCTGCACAATCTTCTTGATATTCTTATTAGCTGCCTCAACAGCGCCATTCATCTTTGGCCTGTAAGGAGAAGAATTGTGATGTTGGATCTTGAAGTCCCGGCACAGCTCTGCCATCATTTTGTTGTTTAAGTTGGAACCATTATCAGTAATGATTCGCTCGGGCACTCCATACCGACAGATGATATCTCTCTTCAGAAATCTGGCTACCACTTGCCTTGTAACATTTGCATATGAGGCTGCTTCAACCCACTTGGTGAAATAGTCAATGGCGACTAAGATGAATCTGTGGCCATTTGAAGCAGTCGGCTCAATCTTGCCAATCATATCAATGCCCCACATGGCAAAGGGCCATGGTGAAGACATGATGTTCAAAGGATTCGGAGGCACATGCACTTTATCTGCGTAGATCTGGCATTTGTGACATTTCCTGGCATAGGCACAACAGTCTGCATCCATTGTGATCCAATAATAGCCTGATCTTAACAACTTCTTAGCCATGGCATGCCCTCCAGCATGGGTACCAAAAGAGCCTTCATGCACTTCATGCATCAGCAGATCTGCCTCCGTCTTGTCAACACATCTGAGGAGTACCATGTCAAAGTTTCTCTTGTATAAAGACCCATCAGTGTTCAGAAAGAAACTACCAGCAAGCCTTCTTAACGTCTTCTTATCATTGGAAGATGCCCCAGGTGGGTATGTTTGGTCCTCCAAGAAGCACTTAATGTCATGGAACCAAGGCTTATCATCTTTTACAACATCCGCTGCAAATACATATGCTGGTCTATCAAGTCTAGACACTGAAATCTGGGGTACAAAGTTAGCCGTTTGAACTTTGATCATGGATGAAATGGTAGCAAGAGCATCTGCAAGCTGATTCTCATCCCGAGGGATATACTCAAGCTTGACTGTTGTGAAGAAAGTCAATAACCTTCTTGTATAATCCCTGTAAGGTATCAGATGGTCTTGGTGAGTGTACCATTTTCCGTTGGTTTGATTGACTACCAGAGCTGAATCTCCGAATACGGTCAATGTTTTGATCCTGAGGTCAATGGCTTCCTCAAGACCCATAATGCAAGCTTCGTATTCAGCTTCGTTGTTAGTGCAGTTGAAAGCGAGTTTTGCCGAGAAAGGCATGTGAACTCCTTTAGGTGTAATGAGTACTGCACCAACACCACGGCCATTCATGTTAACAGCCCCATCAAACATCATGGTCCATTCTTCTTCCGGGTCAGGCCCTTCGGTGTGAATAGGCTCTTCATGATCTTTTGCTTTAATGAACATGATGTCTTCATCAGGGAAGTCAAACCTCATAGGCTGGTAGTCATCAATGGGTTGCTCAGCAAGATATTCAGATAGTACACTGCCTTTGATGGCTTTCTGAGATGTGTACTGTATGTCGTATTCTGTGAGAATCATCTGCCATCTTGCAACCCGACCGGTAAGAGCTGGCTTCTCGAAGATGTACTTAACCGGATCCATTTTTGAGATTAATAGGGTAGTGTGGGTCAACATATACTGTCTCAGTCGGCGAGCAGCCCACGCTAAAGCACAGCAAGTTTTCTCGAGCAGTGAATAACGTTGTTCACAGTCGGTAAACTTTTTGCTTAGGTAGTATATTGCATACTCTTTTCGACCAGACTCGTCATGCTGGCCCAGCACACACCCCATTGACTCTTCTAATACTGTCAAGTACATAATCAGAGGTCTTCCTTCGACTGGCGGCATGAGGATTGGGGGTTCCTGCAAGTACTCCTTGATCTTGTCAAAAACCCTTTGGCAGTCTTCGTTCCACCTGACCGTTTGTTCCTTTCTTAATAGCTTGAACAAGGGCTCACAGGTTGCTGTGAGGTGAGATATGAACCGTGAAATGTAGTTCAATCGACCTAAGAACCCTCGAACTTCTTTCTCAGTTTTAGGTGCAGGCATTTCTTGAATAGCCTTGACTTTATCAGGGTCAACCTCAATCCCTTTCTCGCTTACAATAAAGCCCAGCAATTTACCGGATCGCACCCCGAATGTGCACTTGTTGGGGTTCAGCTTCAATTGGTATTTCCTCAGACGCTTGAATAATTTGAGCAGATTCACCAGATGGTCTTCTTCTGTAAGGGACTTGGCGATCATATCATCCACATAGCATTCTATTTCCTTGTGGATCATATCGTGGAATAATGTCACCATAGCCCGTTGATATGTGGCACCAGCATTCTTCAGTCCGAATGGCATCACTTTGTAACAGAACGTGCCCCAAGGTGTGATGAATGTTGTCTTCTCCATGTCTTCAGGTGACATCTTGATCTGATTATATCCTGAAAATCCAATCATGAAGGAGAATATCGAAAACTGCCGTGTTATCCACCAATACGTCAATGTGAGGTAATGGGAAGTCATCTTTCGGGCTGGCTCTGTTCAAATCCCGGTAATCAACACACATTCTTACTTTACCGTCCTTCTTAGGTACAGGTACTATATTAGCAACCCACGGCGGGTAGCTAGTCACAGCAAGGAACCCGGCGTCCCATTGCTTTTGTACTTCTTCCTTGATTTTCATAGCCATGTCTGGGCGAGTTCGGCGCAACTTCTGTTTAACTGGCGGGCATTCTTCCCTCAAAGGCAGCTTGTGCACAACAATGTCGGTATCCAACCCTGGCATATCTTGATACGACCAAGCAAACACATCAACATACTCTTGAAGCAGATCTATCAGTTGTCTCTTCACTGAGTCTTGCAGGCAGGCCCCGATTTTAACTTCTTTCACGTCCTCGTCAGTACCAAGATTGATCACTTCAATCTCCTCCTGGTGAGGAGTAATAACCTTTTCCTCTTGTCTCAACAACCTGGCTAGCTCTTCAGGAAGCTCATATTCTTCATCAACCCCTTCATCAGCTTGATTGATCGGATTGTCAAAGTCATACGATGTCATAGCCGTGCTGTTGTCGGTGCTGTCAGGAAGGCACTCTCTGCAAGGGTTAAGTTGTTCATTTTAGTGATTAATTTTAATCTTGCTTTAGAAAAAGTGAAATGAAGTTATCATTTTGAAAACACCGCCATTTATTTTTTGTACAAAAAGAAAAATGGAAAAACAGTGAGCAGAAAAGAAAAAGACTCGTTTGCAAAAAGATGTCTGATATTTCATTAATTTAATCTTGTTTGCACAAAAGTACAGATGGCCCTGGTTACAAAATGAGTCTTGTCATCTTGGGCAAGATGCAAGACTTGGATGCATGCTATATAAAAAAATACAGGAAATAATAATTACTCTGCATGAGTAACTCTTATAATTTCCTGGGAAGACCAGTTCGAGACACTGCTCCCCGGGATCTTTGGACGAATCCAGCTTTCCAGGTTGCGCTCCTCTTCCAGCTCGTCTTCCAGACAGTTGATAGCATCGGGGGTAAGCATCCCCCCACTGACAAAACCAGGCTCTGCAGCAGCCTTCGCTTGATGTTGAGTTGGTCTGTAACCCAACCCAAATTTGTCCTTCTTCTCCTCCACAGCTAAAACCTTGCCCCAGCCTAGGGCAGTTCCTTCCTCAACAACCTTCCGGGCTTGTTGGTAGGATGACATTGGAGTACCAGATACAGCAGACGCCTCGTTCACATTCAAAGCTTCAAACCCCTGGCTCATTGTTTCATGGATCTCCCCATCCATTTCAATGTACTTATAGGTTGCCAGGTGGCTGACAAAAATGTCCTCCTCTCCACAGATTGTGACAACTTGGCCTTCCCACTCAAATTTTAACTTTTGGTGAAGGGTAGACGTTATTGCGCCGGCGGCGTGAATCCAGGGTCTACCCAACAAACAGCTGTAGGCGGGCTGAATGTCCATCACATAAAAGATAGTTTTAAAGGTCTATGGGCCAATTGTCACGGGCAGCTCAATCTCTCCCAGAACCGATCTCTTAGAACCATCAAAGGCTCTTACTACCAGGTTGCTGGGCCTCAATGCCAATCCATCATATTCAAGCTTTACCAGAGCCTTCTTTGGTAAGACATTCAGGGAAGAACCTGTGTCCACCAGCACATGAGAAAGGACAGCTCCTTTGCATTCCAGGGTTATGTGCAAGGCTTTGTTGTGATTGCGGCCATCCGCTGTCAAGTCGGAATTGGTAAACCCTAGCCCGTTGCTAGCAGTAACATTTCCAACCACGGTTTCCAATTGGTTGACAGTAATCTCCTCAGGCACGTAAGCTGCGTGCAGGACTTTAAGTAGTGCATTCCGATGGGCTTCGGAGCACATAAGCAGTGAGAGGATGGAGATTTTGGATGGCGTCTGGTGAAGTTGATCCACAATTTTATAATCACTCTTTTTGATGATCCGCATAAACTCATCAACTTCCTGATCAAATGGAGTCTTCAGGGCTTCTTTGGTAGCTTGATCTTCCTGCACAGGGCTCTTTCCTTTTGCTTTAGCAGCAGCTTCTGCTTCGGCTGTAGGCTTTTGAATTTGTGGGGCGAAGAGACGTCCGCTTCGGGTGAAGCCTCCGCCTCCGCCCACATTATCAATTTGTGGTGCAGGTGTTGATGTTTCAAGAGTGATTCTTTTTCCCTCGCAATACAAGTCAGAGCCATAGTGCCAAGGGATGGCCCTATCGCTTTCATATGGTACAGGTCCAGGCACCGTGACGGTAACTGGACTGATTGCTGCTGCTGAAGGGACTGTTATTGTTTGTGGATCATAAAAGATTGTGACTGGCGCTCTGGCGGGAGCAGCACCTTCTGAATGGTAGGCGGAGTTATTTTCAGGATCGTAGAATATGGTAACAGTAGAGACATCTTCATGATTGATTGCTGGTGTTGTAGGAGGTATTGTTGGAAGGACTGTTGTTGTTGTTGATGGAGATTCGAAATGGAATGAAGCTGAAGTTGTAGCAGGAGAAACTGTTGAAAACTGATCATTTGGGAGGACAGGTGAAGTACTTGCTGATGGTGCTGATGAATTGTCGGGAACAATAGTTGCTGCAGTTGTAGGAGGGTCTGAAACCGTTGTTGATGAAGTTGCCGGGTTTGTCGGAAATGATGTAGTGATCTGTAGCAAGCCACTCTGAATAAGGCCGTCAATGCCATTCCTTAAATATTCACACCCATTCCATGAAATATTGCAGTATGGGCACCCTAGTTCACACCCCGGAAATATATTGTTTTCACGGAGTTGAGCTTTGATTTCCACCAATGGTGTCCTGATCTGATCCACACTGGTTATGAAATAAGACGGTGCGTCTTCTTCAATTGCGTTAATTCGAGGACCACCATGGTTTGGCATTGGGTTTTTGTTGACATTGGGCGGAGGTGCAAAATTCAGAGCCTTGGAGTCTACCAAGTCTTGTACCTTCATATGCAGAGCCCTGCATTTTTCTGTACTGTGGCCAGGCGCGTTTGAATGGAAAGCACACCTAGCATTGGAGTCATAGTTTCTTGGTAAACTGTTGGGATCCGGAGGTGCCAACGTTCTTAGCTCAACCAGGTTGAGTTTCAGAAGCTGTGGCAGCAAAGCAGCATACGGCATTGGAATTGGGTCGATCACTCGGTTAGCTTGGGATGGCCTTTGTTGGAATGGCCTCTGTTGATTGTTGTTGTTGGAGTTGTTGTTGAAGTTCCTCGGAGGATACTGATTCTGATGATACTGAGGTTGTTGTTGGAAGTTTTGTTGAGGAGGTTGATAGACTGGCTGTGGATGAGCTGGAGCAGGGATAGTAACTGCTGCTATTGATCTCTGAACATATTGGGGCCTACCCCTGTTGGTGTGAATGGCATTGGTCTCGCCAGTTCTTCTCGGGCCTGCAAAAGGCTTTCTTGTACCACTGGACGAGCTTGCACCGTTGTCTGAGATCTTTCCCATCTTTAACAGGCTTTCGATTCTCTCCCCAGCTATAACAACATCCGTAAAGCTAGTAGAAGAGAAAGCAGCTAACCTGTCAATATAGGTTCCCTGAAGAGTGTTCATAAACATGTCTGCCATTTCTCTCTCAGACATGGGTGGTTGAACGGCAGCAGCCAATTGCCTCCATCTTTGAGCATATTCTCTGAAGCTCTCCCTCGAAGACTGTGACATTCCCATTAGGAGGGTCCTGTTGGGTGCCATATCTAGATTATACTGATACTGTCTGATGAAGGCCTCTGCCAGGTCCTTCCAGCATCTAATTGTTGCTCTTGTCAGATGGGAATACCACTCCCTTGAAGCTCCAGTCAGGCTATCTTCAAAATAGAACATCCACAGTTTCTCATCCATTGTATAGGCCTTCAGCCTTCCCAGAAATGATTGCAGATGAGTCCGGGGGCACGAAGTCCCATTATACTTTTCAAAACAAGGAGGCTTGAACTTATGAGGGATCCTGACCCCATCAACCAAACCCATGTCCATGACGTCGAAGCCCAAAGAATTTTGAGATTCTAAAGACCTTAACTTCTCAGCTATTTCATCCAATCTCCTATCATAAGCATCCTCTCCAGCACCCATTACTGTAAATTGGTCCTCCTGAGGGTCTTCTTGAAGTACTCTGGCTGCAGTAGCTGTTCCTTGGATGTTGGCAGGAATATTAATCTCAGGATGTAGATGTGGGCCAAACACAGGGGGATTAACATGTGGTTGCACCCTTTCATTGTTACTGGTGCCTGCAGTCCCCACATGAGGCTCCTCTTGATTTTGCCTCTCAACCATAGCCCTTAGTCTCTCCTGGCTCTGAGCCATGTTGTTCATAACCTCCATGAACTGCGTCATCTGTGTTCTCATCTCCAATCTTTCGTTTGCCATCTGGTTTCTGACCTCCGTAAGGTCTTGTTGCATCTGATCCATCTGAATTCCCGGAAGGTTGTTTCTAGTTGGGTACCTGTGTGGCCTGTTGAGAGGAAATACCCGGCGGCGAGCAATAATTCCTGAGATTCACAACAGAGGTTAGCAACAACAAAACAAAAACCTACAAAACAAACAAAAGGGTTAGCATGCAATGCAGTTATGCTTATTTGTTCTCAAGGTATCCGGTTTGGTCTTCAGTTTTGACCCCTCCAGACCCTTGAAGATGATGCTGTTGAAGTTGCTTTTGAAGTGAACCCAGATAGAAACCAACACAAATATATTACAAAGGGTGAAATAATACAACTTGTTCATTTTACAACACAAACCCTCAAAGGGGCCAAAATACATCACAAAAGCAAAAGTACATGGAAAAGGAACAACAACAAGCAAATGATCAAACTCCAAGGCCAAACTCATCCTCGCGAACTTCCTTGAGAAGTGCTTCGGTCACAGGATCAGCCGGATGCTCCGTGAGACTTCTGATGAGAAGGTTTCTTGTTGCAACAACTGCAGTCAATTTCTTGCTCTGACTTTGATCTTTGGACTTCTTCACCCCAGCTTTGATCTTTAGTTCTGATATTTCCTCCTGGGCTGCTGCCAGGGCTTTTTCCATCTGCTCCATCTTGTCTTGAACTCTCTTGTCTTCTAGAGTACGGGCCTCAGTGATCCGGACCCACCTGGCCTGACTCTCTTTCAAATACAAGTCTGTTCTCGCTCTCTGAAACTGGGCTTCTTTACAAGCATTCTTCAGAATCTGCTCACCAGCCTTGGACTTATTGATATAATCTCCAGACTTCTCAATTTTAGTCAAGTGTTCCACTCTCAATTTCTCCAATCTCTCAATCTCCCTCACACCTTCACTCCTCTCCCTGAGGGTCTTCTGCAAGGCTTGGGTTAACTTCTCATTTCTTTCCTTCAAACTCTCAAACTCCTCCAAACTGATAGTGGCAGGGGGTGGTGCCGAAGATGACTCAGGCATGTCTTCTATGGTAAAGGGCATTCCAGAGAATTGGGCCCTAGCATAAGACCACTCATGATATTGGGCTGATGCCACATTATTGCACTTCCCCAGAATGGTGATTCCCTTGGTTTGAACATGATCCCAGGCCCAGGCAGCCTGCCTAACAGCAGCCAAACTAATCTTGTTCTCACAGTAGAGGGTCTCAACCAAGTCTTGTTCCCTTGGAGTATGAACCAGTGCATAGCCTAATTGCCTTCTGAACAGCAGAGGGTTGTAATTGATACTTCCCTTAACTCCTATCAAAGGCACATTGGGAAAGTGCCCACAGCTGGTGATCATATCTCTGCCCTTGGTGCTCTGAGTACACCATTTGATATCTGCTGAAGTTAGGACAGTGAGTCTTTTAGCCCAGTTGCTTTGCTGATGAGGGTTGAGAAATGCATCTGTCCTCGGTAGATGCCTGAGAAGCCAAGCATGGAATAATGGAGCACAAATCCTCACTAATCTTCCCCTCTGCTTTTCATTTCTCTGATGTACTGAGTAATAGAGATCACCCAGCAAAGTTGGCACTGGGTTCTTCAGGATGAACAAATGGATTGCATTCTTGCTGATGAATCGAGGCTCATCTGCAAACAACACAATTCCATACACACTTAAAGCCAACAGAGCACAAACAGCTTTCCAATCCCCCAGGGAGGCCTTCAGACTAGCTTGAGAGATCAAGAAATCAAGATGAAAACCAGGGATCCCAGCTTTAGAGGTCATATGCTGTTCAATCAAAACAGGCTCCAGGTGCAAAGTTTTTGCTATCTCTCCATTGCTGGGAAAGACCATTTCAGGGCTGAATGGGACTTCTCTCTTGATAGGCAAACCAACCAGATATGAGTATTCTTCCAAAAGAGGACCCAACTGAAAGTCTTGAAAGGTGAAACATCTCAATGGGGGATCATAAAACTGAATGCAGGTGTGGATGAGGCTTCTCTGAGATGGGTCCAGATCCATAACCATGTCCAGTATATCTCCATAACTCTCTCTGAACAAGGGTATATGATCTGGAGTGATCAGGGTTTGGATCCTCCTGATGTCTGACAAGTCTGGTTGGAAGAAATGATAAGTGATATTGCTTTTCTTTGGAGCCATGATGCTGAAGACTGAGTAGAGTAATTGCTGATGAAGATGCTGAGGAGAGGGCCACTGACTGGCTAGTGCAAGTAACTGAAGCAAGTGCTGGTAGAGATAGGTCAAAACTGCAGATGGGGTCAAAACCAGAACCAGATGAGAAGTGGATACCCTGAAACACAAATAAGCACATGTTAATATGATGCAATGAGTATGTATGCAAATGATATGCAGGGGTTTGTGACTGAGCTGGATCTGATTAACTGCCTTGGTATAGATCCATGTGTGTTCAAGAATTCCAGGTGGAGGTCTATAAATCCAGTAACCAGGGTAGGGGACTCAAATAAAGAGCCACATGTCCAGGGTTTAGAATCACAAGAACTATCCAACACGGAGCATTCTTAACAAAGTCAAAGTAACAGGGTATTCTGAGGTCAAGGTACCTGCAAACCTGTAAACAGCCCAACCCCCTCACAGGTAGTGATCTAGAACAAGGATCCTCAGATTCGGATCAGTTATGAGAAGTGTAAACACTTCTAACCCGGAGGTACAGTGTTTACAATAACCATAACAAATCCTCCTCTAATTCACCTCAGTTTCTGAAGGTCAATACTAAAAGGTCATCCAGACTTAGCAGGCTTCCCAGATAGCCCTAGCATTGCAGGAAATCTGCAACACAGAGTTCTCAAGAAGAAACCCATATCTGAACCGTGTTTCATATTCCCGCACCAGACCGAAATGGAATGGGAAAGAATATGATTCACTCTAGCCTAGGTGTCACTCAGGTCCCAGGTATAGGATCTTAACTCTCAATGGAACACCCACCCACCAAAGAAAAACCAGATCCAGCCAGCAGCAGTATGACAGTATGATATATACAAAAGCAATAACGAAAGCAGTAAAGCAACTGTACATAAAGCAATAAACAAAAATAAATACAAGCACAAACAAGCATATAACACCCCAGTAAACACAAATCAAACAAGCGCTGGGAGGAACCCACAAAAAGAACCAGAAGCCCTGGTTGCAGTGGAAGAGTCCCCAGCAGAGTCGCCAAGCTGTCGCTCCCGACAAGTGACACCGGGTCAGATGAAGGTACAGACGCGAACGGTCGGCGAAGGGAACAGTGAGAACACACAGCCGTGAACTCATTGGAGATGAAAAGAGTCGCCAGCTAGGCATTTTTATCCCGGAGGAAAGGCAATGCTGCATAAGCCTAGAAAAAGATGGATAAGACGGTTTGCGAACCAGAGAAACTGAGAAAGGGGGTTGGTTACAACCTGGGAAGGTATTAGCACCCAGATTGTCCGCCGTACTCGACGGGATCCACGCTTAAAAGATTTGTGTTTTAAAGGGGTAGTGTCAGTGCAATCTGTGTGTAAAATGGCTGGAAAGCAATATGTACAGGTGTCAGTGTAAAGGAAGTGAAGTGTATAATGATGTGTCAGTGTAAGAAGGAGTGAAATGCTCAAGATCATGAGGCTAAGGAATAAAGCTAGAAAGAGGGGGAATATACAGAGACTTTTGTTCGATAACTGTTAAGTTATGCCTACGTATCCTCTCGTGCAATGAGGAAGTCAGAACACCGTAGTTCGACCCAAAGAGACTGAAAGATGAATTGACTTGTGAACTGCTTGCTTGTCTATGCTCAAGTGTATGATCTGTCTGGCCCAGATGCTACTGTCTTGCATTAGACGGAAGAAACGAGTTCTCGATTGTGAGTGAAGATGATGAGAAAAGAATCCCGGAGGAGACGATTATTGTTTGTTTTTGGTGCTTTCAATCTTTTATTCCTTTTTGGAGTTTGTCATAAGTTGATGAGCTTAGGCCTAAACCAATGGATTTGGTAAACTCATCACATCATCCCTCTGATTAGGGGTAATGAGAGTACCTTAAGTGTGAAGTCAGATTCTCACACTTAATCACCTTTGGTGTAGGATTAAGATCATTAACCTACTTGTGATTATTTAGATGTTTTTGTGGTTTTTGTTTAGTGTTGAGTAATGAGGTTAAGCCATAATCAAGGATTAAACAGACTCATTACACCATCCTAAAAGAAGGATAATAGATGAGAATGTTTAAGCTGAGGAAGACTCCTCAACTTAATCCATGATTATGGATTAAACCCATGACAAAACAAGCCTTTGATTAGGTGGATTTTATTAATGGTATGATGATGAAGTGTTTTTTATGATTTGTAAGACAACTTGAGGGGGACTTGTCCATTAACACTAGGGTTAGTCCTTCTTAACCAATTAAGGAAGAATTAGAACCCTAATGCAAGGCCCAAGTTACAAGTGTGATGTCTTGATAATTATTATGTGGATTGATTAAGAGATTTAAACACCTTAAGGGTTTAACACTTAGGATTAAAGTTATACACTCCATCCTAAGAGAAGGATGCAGGCATAACCCTAATCACAAAGTTTTAAAGCCTTTAGGGTTTAGTCTCTGATTGTGAGATGAGAAGAGAAGACTCAAAGAGAGACACAAAGGTAAAACTATGGGGGAACTAATCAAAACCCTAATTCATTGTCATACTTGGTTGATCCTAAGGTTTGTGAGGTTTTCAAGAGCAATCTTCAGAGGAGCCACCAGGAAGCAGATGAACAAGATCAAGAGAAGCAAAGTGACTTGCTTCATTCAAGAAGTCAAGTCACTTGAAGAAAGAAAGTGGGAAGAACAAGAATGAGCAAGCTCAAACTCAAACACATAGAAAAATGCAGCAATGGATGCAAGAGAGATGAAAAGAAAAGTTATGAGAAGTGAAGGCAAATCCACTTCTCAAGCTTACTTACCACCTGAAATGTTAGAAAGAAATGCAATGCAATGCAAGATGAGATGAAATGATATGATGCAAAGCAAGATCAGAAGCATGGTGATGGTGATTATGATGTTATGAGGTGCTGCAAACATGAGGCAAGACAATGGGGATGTTCATACAAGGTTATGAATGCAAATGATGCAAGTTAAGGAGCATGAACAAGCATGAAAAGTTATGAATCATACAAGACAAATGACATGGCAAATATGTAATGCAATGATCAATGATGCTTCATACATGTCTTAAGATGTCAAATGAAACATAAGAATGCACAAAATGCAATGGCAAGTCAACTTATGCAAAAGAATGCAAGAAAGATGCAAGAGAAAGCCCAAATTAGGGTTTATGAAACAAACAATCAAACACAAACCAAAAACAGAAGCAAACCCTAAGATAAAAAAAAAGAAAATGGCATCCAAAGAAACCCTAGGCCTATAACAAGCCACTGCCCAAAGGGGAGCTCCCAACTCTTTACCAATCTCAAGATATGATTTTTGCAAGTTATTAGGGTTTTTTAGGGTTCTTATCAAAACAAATGCCCATCAATTAGAAAGTGCAAGATCAACTCATGGCCTTTTTACCCTTGAAAATACATGTCAAATGGAAAACAATGCAAGAAGAATCAATGTCTCAACCTTCACCAATAGGCAGAAATGAATTTTCAAACATATGATCAAAATAATGCACAAAATATGATTTAATTCCATGAAAAATTCTTAAAATGCATCAAGATCAAAAAAGAAATTTGGTTTGAAGGTTGGACAATGTTTCTAAATGTCTTAGAACATTTCATGAATTTTTTTGAAATTTTTAAATACCTAAAAGTATTTTTAATTAATTAATTCCCATTAATCAATTAAAAATAATCTTTTAAATATTTAAAAATACTTTTTTAATGATAAAAATAAAAATAAAAATATTTTTGGGTCTTAAAAATTAATAAAACTTTAAAGAAAAAGTTTCATAATTTTTAAGGATTTTTTGCTATTTTAAATTAAATGTGCAAGTTAATTGAAATAAAAATGAATTAAAACAAATAAAATAAAAAGTCAGAGGGATGGAGGGCCAGGATGCGCCCAGGATTTGAACTGGTTGACTGGCGCGTGATCTAAGGGTCCAGGTTGCATCTGAGCTAATTACAATTAATTAAAACTAAATGAAGAATTAGGGCTAATCAGGCGCATCTGGGCCATTCAAACTGGAGGGAAGTCAACAGGTCAACGCTCATCAACGCTCAGAATTCAAACTTGACTTAATTACATAATTAGGGCATAAACACTCTCAGGTGGCCGGAGAAGACTTCCGGTCGTCTTCTCCGGCCAGAAGCTCACCTGAAAATCTCAAAACCTCTCAATACGTACCAAAAATGAAAACCAAGAACATGGAAATGATCCTCATCCTCTCACGAACCAAACCCCTCTCTCAAAACAAATTTAAAGTTCCTAAATCAACTGAATCGAAGCAAACGATTTCTAGGGTTCGTGAGCTTCAAACACAAATTAAATGCTCAAAACAAAACCATTTCAAAAACTAAAGGTACCAGAATGATCAGTGCATCATGAAGAACAAGTTTGTAACATAAAAAAACATTTCTGGAAAAATTAATTTCGAGCTACCTGAGATTTGGAGCTTTCAGTTTAGGAACTTTCTGGCCACTTCCTTTGATGCAAGCTGCTCTACTTGATCCCCCAAATGTGTTTGAATGCTCAAAATGAGTTTGTGTTGGCTGGAGAAAGAGATTCGAATGGAACTGCTTCAGTTCAGTCAACAATGGTCATGATGATTTTGGCACTTTCAGGCTGTGAACAGGAGTTGTTGGTGATCTATGAAGTGTGTTGAGAAAGTTTGTGGTGTTGGTTGGTATGTTTGTGGCTTGTGGAGAGAGATTCGATAGAATCTGCAGCTTGAGGTGAATAATGGCAATGGAGTTTTCAGGCTTGATTCAGGCTTGAGCTTTGATGGTTTCTTGTCTATGAGATGTGGTGAGTTGAATGATGATGAGAGTTTGAGTGTTTTATGGCTGTGGACAGAATTTCGAAGGAACTTGCAATGAGGTGAGTTTTTGTGAATGTGATGAATGAGGATGCTTCAGCCTTGGTTCTTGTTATGGCTAGCTTGCAAATTGATTCAATAAACAAATCTGATTGGCTAGTTGATTTGACATGTGCTTTTTGGATTGGTAGGTTAACTTTTGCAAAAATGTCAACTTCTTGTAAGATAGGGCATGGGCAACTCTAGCTAAGTACAATGGGCATGGGGCTGCGCAGCATGATGTGTGTATGAGCCTAGCTTGGTTCAGCAGCCAATGCATCAAGTTGGTGAGAAGATCATGAGTGTTTTGCAAGTTGGCTAGCTTTTGGTTCACATGTGATCCTTTGCATAACCAAACATGAAACCAAGGGCAAACTTAGTTCAAATCTGATTTTTGTAACTTAGAGAATGTTCACATGCTGATTTGAGATGAATTAGAGGCTGCAATGTGTTTTGATCCAAGACTTTGCAAAATTTCCACTTGATGCATAACTTGAAAATAAGTGATTTTTGGCAACTTTGCATGGTCATAACTTTTGATCCAAGAAGCATTTGATCATGTTCTTGTACTTTTTGAAAAGGGAAAGATGAGATCTACAACTTTCATGACCAAAGTTTTTCCATTTGAAGTCTTCTTGGATCATGAATCAAGGCTTGAAAATTGACCTAAAATGGTGCATTCTTGAAAAGTCAACTATGCCCAAAAAGTCAACATTTGCAAAAACCCTAAATTCTTGATTTTTATGAACTTCAATCTTCTTCCATGATCAAATAAAGACCATATACACTCAAAATGATGAAGATCACCCATTGGTTGGGTCATTGGGGGCCTCAGATGCCCTGATTTTGCACTGACTTGTCTGAAAAGTCAACTCTTGATCAGATGACTTCCCCATGGAATTTCTTCATGAAAATTGATATGCATACTTCCTATACCATATAGAGATCAATGGAAACAAGAATGACCAAAAAAAATTGGAGTTATGGCCTCTGAAACCAAAACCCTAATTTTCAGTCAACTGTGCAGTTCAACCTGGCTCTGCATCCACTCAAACCCTAGTTCTTGTGCTTCCTCTGCATTTTGACTTTGAGGAGATGAATTATGATATAAGAACACACATGGACTTCTTTGAGTTGATTGGTGGCCTTTGGAATGGCTCAAGATGCTTTGGGATTGCTCAGATCACAAACCCTAGGTGCAGATGCCTTAGAAACTATCCAGTGAATTAAAAATGAGATGTGAGATGATATGATTGTACTTATGCATATGAGAATGATCACAAGTCATGGTGTGAATGGGTGAGGGCAAATTTGGGGTGTTTACAGTTACATGAACAAACCTACTGTTGATCAGAGAGATAGTCTTAATTCTTTGTTGCAGTTTTATGACCCTCAGTTGAGAATTTTCGTGTTTGTTGACTTCGTCTTGGCTCCCACAATGGAAGAGATTTCTGATATCCTGAAGATTCCTATCAAGAATGGTGTTCCCTATTAGGACTCATTTTGTAATAGGGCCATATTGTAATTTTGTGCAAATGATTAATCAATGAATATCGGATATCTTTTGCAAACGAGTCTCTTTTTCGCTCACTGTCTTTTCATTTTTCACTTTTGTACAAAACAATAAAATGACAATGTTTTCAAAATAAATAACTTCATTTTCACTTTTTTCTAAACACGATTAAAACTGGTCACTTAAATGAACCAATCTCAACCCTTGCAGAGATTATCCTCCAGATTGCACCGACAACAGCACTGCTATGACTTTGTATGACTTCGACAATCCGATTAATCAAGCCGATGAAGGGGTCAAAGAAGACTATGAGTTACCGGAAGAGTTAGCCAGGTTGTTGAGGCAAGAAGAGAAAGTGATCACTCCTAATCAGGAGGAGGTTGAAACAGTTAATCTCGGTACCGAAGAAGACTTGAAAGAAGTAAAGATTGAGTCCGGTCTGCAAGATTCAGTGAAGGAACAACTTATTGACATGCTTCGAGAATACGTCGACGTCTTTGCTTGGTCCTATCAAGACATGCCAGGTTTGGATACCGACATTGTTATGCACAAGCTGCCTTTGAAAGAAGATTGTCCTCCAGTAAAGCAGAAGCTACGTCGTACTCGTCCGGATATGGCCATGAAGATAAAAGAAGAGGTACAAAAACAGTGGGACGCCGGTTTCCTTGATGTAACTAGTTATCCGCCGTGGGTTGCTAACATTGTACCAGTGCCTAAGAAGGATGGCAAAGTACGGATGTGTGTGGATTACCGAGATCTGAATAGAGCTAGCCCAAAGGATGACTTCCCTTTACCTCACATTGATGTATTGGTTGACAACACAACTCAGTTCTCGGTGTTCTCATTCATGGATGGTTTTTCAGGGTATAATCAGATCAGAAGGTCACCTGAAGATATGGAGAAGACTACCTTCATCACACCTTGGGGCACTTTTTGTTACAAGGTGATGCCATTTGGGCTGAAAAATGCCGGTGCGACTTATCAACGGGCTATGGTAATGTTATTCCATGATATGATCCACAAAGAAATTGAATGCTATGTGGATGACATGATTGCCAAGTCCCTCACTGAAGAAGATCATCTGGTAAATCTGCTGAAGTTGTTCAAGCGTCTGAGGAAGTACCAGTTGAAGCTAAACCCCAACAAGTGCACATTCGGGATGCGGTCCGGTAAGCTGCTGGGATTTATTGTAAGTGAAAAAGGAATTGAAGTTATTCCTGAAAAAGTCAAAGTCATCCAAGAGATGCCTACACCAAGGACTGAAAAGGAAGTTCGGGGTTTCTTTGGTAGATTGAACTACATATCGAGGTTCATATCTCATCTTACCGTAACCTGTGAGCCCCTGTTCAAATTGTTAAGAAAGGAACAAACAGTCAGGTGGAATGAAGATTGTCAGAAGGCTTTTGACAAAATCAAGAAGTACCTACAAGAACCTCCAATTCTTATGCCTCCAGTTGAAGGGAGACCTCTGATAATGTACCTGACAGTATTAGAAGGGTCAATGGGGTGTGTGTTGGGCCAGCATGACGAGTCTGGTCGAAAAGAGTATGCAATATACTACCTAAGCAAAAAGTTTACCGACTGTGAACAACGTTATTCACTGCTCGATAAAACTTGTTGTGCTTTAGCGTGGGCTGCTCGCCGACTAAGACAATATATGTTGACTCACACTATTTTGTTGATCTCGAAGATTGACCCCGTCAAGTACATATTTGAGAAGCCAGCCCTTACCGGAAGGGTTGCAAGATGGAAAATGATCCTGATAGAGTATGACATTCAGTACACATCTCAAAAGGCCATCAAAGGCAGTGTATTGTTTGACTATCTGGCTGAGCAACCCATTGGTGATTACCAGCCCATGAGATTTGACTTCCCTGATGAAGACATCATGTTTCAGAAAGCAAAAGATCATGAAGAGCCTGTTCACACTGAAGGCCTTGACCCAGAAGAAGAATGGACAATGATGTTTGATGGGGCTGTCAATATGAATGGTCGTGGAGTTGGTGCAGTGCTCATTACACCTAAAGGAGTTCATATGCCTTTCTCGCCAAAACTCACCTTTGCATGCACTAATAATGAAGCTGAATACGAAGCCTGTATCATGGGTCTTGAGGAAGCCATTGACCTCAGGATCAAGACAATAACTATATTCGGGGATTCAACTTTGGTAATCAATCAAACCAACGACAAATGGTACACTCACCAGGAGCATCTAATTCCATACCGTGACTATACGAGGAGATTATTGACTTTCTTCACAACAGTCAAACTTGAATATATCCCTCGAGATGAAAATCAGTTCGCAGATGCTTTATCTACCATTTCCTTCATGATCAAAGTTCAAACTGCCAATTTTGTGCCCCGAATTTCGGTATCCAGACTGGACCGACCAGCATACATATTCTCCGTGGACGTTGCTAAAGATGATAAGCCTTGGTTTCATGACATCAAATGCTTCTTGGAGGACCAAACATACCCACCTGGGGCATCATCCAATGATAAGAAGACATTAAGAAGGTTGGCTGGTAGTTTCTTCCTCAATGCTGATGGTTCATTATACAAGCAGAACTTTGATATGGTACTACTCAGATGTGTTGATAAGAAAGAAGCAGACTTGCTGATGCACGAGGTGCATGAAGGATCTTTTGGTTCCCATGCTGGAGGGCATGCAATGACTAATAAATTGTTACGATCAGGCTACTACTGGATCACAATGGATGCAGACTATTGTGCTTATGCTAGGAAGTGTCATAAATGCCAAATTTATGTAGATAAAGTGCATGTGCCTCCGAATCCTTTGAACGTAATGTCTTCGCCATGACCCTTTGCAATGTGGGGTATTGACATGATTGGAAAGATCGAACCAACTGCTTCAAATGGACACAGATTCATCCTGGTAGCCATTGATTACTTCACCAAATGGGTTGAAGCAGCTTCGTATGCGAACATCACCAGACAAGTGGTAGCCAGATTCCTAAAGAGAGACATCATCTGTCGGTATGGAGTGCCCGAGCGAATCATACTGATAATGGTTCCAATTTGAACAACAAAATGATGGCAGAACTGTGCCGGGACTTCAAGATCCAACATCACAACTCTTCTCCTTACAGGCCAAAGATGAATGGCGCTGTTGAGGCGGCTAACAAAAACATCAAGAAGATTGTGCAGAAGATGGTGGTTACTTATAAATATTGGCATGAAATGCTACCATTTGCCATGCATGGGTACCGAACCTCAATCAGAACGTCCACTGGGGCAACACTGTATCAACTTGTGTATGGTATGGAGGCAGTCCTGCCTGTTGAAGTTGAATTACCTTCCTTACGGGTACTGATGGATGTAAAGTTGGATGAAGCAGAATGGGTCCGTTCTCGGTACAATCAACTAAATCTGATCGAAGAAAAGAGATTAGCTGCAATATGTCATGGGCAGTTATATCAGAAAAAGATGAAGAAAGCCTTCGATCAGAAAGTCAGACTTCGGGAATACCAAGTGGGAGATCTGGTGCTGAAAAGACTCATTCCTCCTCATACAGACCACAGGGGCAAGTGGACTCCGAATTACGATGGTCCATTCATAGTAAAGAAGGTTTTCTCTGGTGGAGCACTGATGCTCACTACAATGGATGGTAAAGATTTCTTATCCCCTGTGAATTCAGATGCAGTTAAAAAATACTTCTTATAAAATGACCCGCTGGACATAAAAACAGAATGTAAGTCCAGGCAAAAATAGAGCATCCCGGCGAGTGAAAAAACAGAATAAAAGGCTCAGGAAAAAATAAGGGAAAATTAAAAAAATGTACACCCGCTGAGTTGAAAAGCTGCATTGGACAGATCAGGCAAAAATGGGTATCCCGGTGGATTGAAAACCCGAAAGGGCAATCCACGCAAAACCAGGGAATAAGCGAACAACTGCATTCTGAATTCGTCTGTATCGCTTACAACATGGCAAGCTTCGAAAGGATAAAGCATCGGTCATAATCAACCTTCTCCAGAAAGCAAGATGAGAAGAATGTTAAGGTCATACGGGTCATAGCAAGGGAAGCTCAACGGAGCGTCGTCAACATTACCAGCACTTTTACTTTTCTTAATTTGTAGTAATCTCCTCATTTCAAGGGATTTGTTTCTTTGACTGTATTCTCCAATTCAGGGCATCCAGATTAATAAAATCAGAATTTTCAGTCACACTCCGTCTCGTACATTTTTGTTTCGTTTGCAAAATGTCCAGTATCCATGATATAATATTTGCATAAAACAAATGAGCCATCATTATTAAATGCTTGCAGGAAATGTATTCACTCTCGGGAATATCTAACTTCTATGATGGAATCCGGTAAGGGATACCTCGGGATACTTGTGCATTTTCTTGTCTTAACAGATTGCAAAGTTGTCAAAGCCTCCTCGTCCCCAGTATAAGTTTATTCAGCAAGAGTATCCCCAGTCGGGATCCCCACAAAGTCCTCTAGGAAGATCGTTCAGGGATCTTTTCTTCCCCAGACAGAGTGCTAGGTCTTTCAAAGATAAAAGAAATATCTCCCCACAGAGTTCCAGCCTCTCCCCAGAAGAGCAATGCCTGAAACCCTTACACAACAAAGTGACAGAATTTTCCTTACCCCCAGCTGGGCTTCTCCTTACAGGATAGGTCTATCAATGATCTAGTTACTCAAGCAGAGCCATATATCAGATCTACCAACGACCCCTCCCCCCCCAAGCTGGGATATCCCTCCAACAGATCAGCCAAAGATCTCCACAACAGCGGGATCCGAATCCCGGATCGGCATCTTTTGTATAATCATAGCATTCGCATCATATTTCCCCACAAAGCGTAGCATTCCGTCTAAAGCGGGGAATTACAGCAAAAATCAAACATTTGCATGATCACAAGTCAGGTTCGAGCCAGTCACCTGCAAATACCATCAGTAATGTATATAAGAAAAACTCACATCCCCTGAAATAAAAGCCAAAGCGTCCCTTTGCACTCTCCAACACAAATACTTGTTTATACACTCTTACGACACCCGTCTGTGTCATATCATTCCCCCGAAGATATAAGCCAAAACATCTTCACAAATACGGATACCTATGTACTCTTTAGACACTCGTCCATGTCACCCTTCCCCAGCACGGTTTCCAAAACACTTGCTACAAACCAAGTACTTGTTTATAATACACTCTTGTTAACACCCGTCTGTGTCATCCTACCCCCGCAGGTTGCCGGGACACCTTTTACACTCATAAGTTCATAACTCATACACTTTCTCTTCTGACACTCGTCCGTGTCAAACTTTCCTTAGCAAGTTGAACACTCGTCCGGGTCTTGCTCGTACTTCATAATACTTGTTCATACTTATATAGATACTCGTCCGCATCTTGTATATACATCATTCCCCACAGATTTGACACTCGTTCGCGTTCTTTGTTAACCATTTAGTACTCGTCCGTATCATCATCTCTGAACACGCGTTAGCGTTTGTTTCTACCGATACTCGTCTGTATCATGGTCTTTAGGATGCTCGTCCGCATCTTTAATCTATACACAACGTCAAAACACTTCTACCTTTTTATTTCTTGAGCGTAAACACTCGTCTGTGTTTACCTTTCCTCAGCAGAACAACTTTTCTTCTATCCGACATTCGTCCTATGTCGTGATACTTTCGGCAGCCGTACCCTGCCAGGTGATCGTCCTTCACCTTTGGATGAATGTCCCTCATCCTTT
Source organism: Lathyrus aphaca (assembly GCA_963966055.1). Taxonomy (NCBI): domain Eukaryota; kingdom Viridiplantae; phylum Streptophyta; class Magnoliopsida; order Fabales; family Fabaceae; genus Lathyrus; species Lathyrus aphaca. Next base: position 476,339,453 of record OZ014521.1, read on the forward strand.
CCCCATCGGAGTCTCCATTATTGGAACTCTTTTATATCCGACATTCGTCCTATGTCGTGATATTTAGCAGCCGTCCCCTGCTAGTTGACCGACCTTCACCTTTTGATGATCGTCCTTCATCATTTTATCTGATGGTCGTCCCCATCGTTGATTTTGTTATCTGACATTCGTCCTATGTCATGATAAACCCCGAGAGCAGACGTACCCTGCTAGGTGATCGTCCTCCACCTCTTGATGATCGTCCTTCATCATGTTTTATCCGATGGCCGTCCCCATTGTCGATCTTTCTCTTCTATCCGACATTCGTCCTATGTCGTGGTAAAGAGCAGTCGTCCCCTGCTAGGTGATCGTCCTTCACCTTTGATGACCGTCCCTCATCATTATTTCATTTATTCTTTAACCCGATGGCCGTCCCCATCGTTGTTTACTTTTACTTTCCAAGCCTGATGGTCGTCCCCATTATTGCCTTTGTTGTAATCCCCAGAGAGTCTTGTTTCTTTACTTGATGGTCGTCCCCGTCATGATCTCTTTATTTCCCCAGCATGTCGGCCGTCCCCGTCATTGCTTTATCCCCAACAGTCGTCCTCTGCTTGATGGTCGTCCTCCATCGCCCGCATTTTAATAATCATACTATACTTCCTTTTACAATTTATATCCCTTTTCTTCTTCTCCCCAGTGAGTTCAAATTTCGGACTGTCTTTGGTATTCCACCATAAGTTATCTTGTTTCTCTGTTAAGCCAGGCGCTTACATCCGGCACAGCTAACTCATGTTTGAATAGGGGGTAGCTGTAAACACCCCAAATTTTCCCTCACTATGTCCACACCATGGCTTGTGATATTTCATGATTGCATTAGTATAATCATACCATCTCATATTGCATTTTTGTTTCACTGCTTTAGTTCAAGTTCACCTGCATCTAGGGTTTGTGATCTGAGCAATCCAAGGATCCATATGAGCCACTCCAAAGGTCTCCAATTGTTCCAAAAGGGTCCATGTGTGTTCCATCATCATATTATATCCCTCAAAGATCAATAAAGTCAAGAAATCACAAAAACTTGGAAAGCATGGAAGCAGAGCTAGGGTTTCACTGCACAGATGACCTGAACTTAGGATTTTGGTTTCAGAGGCCATAACTCCATATTTTTGGGCCATTCTTGCTTCTAATGGTTTCAATATGTTATAAGGATCATGTGTACCAAGTTTGATGAAGAAATTCATTGTGGAAGTCATTTGTTCATTGGGTAACTTCTTGAGCAAGTCAGAGCAAAATCAGGGCATCTAAGGCCCCCAACAATGGAACCAAAGTGGATTCTTCATCAAATTGAAGTTATATGATCTTTATTTGATCATTGAAGTGCTTGGAAGTTCACAAAATTGAAGAAATTTGAGCTAAACCAAAAGTTGCCAAAAATGGAAATGACTTGTAATGGAAACTTTCCATTTTGGGAAAGTATTTCAACCTCCTCTTTCTCAACCAAAAATGCTTCAAATGAAAAATTGTTGGTCATGAAAGTTGTAGATTGGATCATTCCCTTTTCAAAAAGTACAAGAACAAGTCCTAATTCATTGTGGAACTCAAGTTATGGTTTGGTAAAGTTGGCAAAAATCACATAATTTTAGGTTTCATGCCAAAGAGGGAATTTTGCAAATTCACAAACCAAGTCATTTTGTGACCTCTAATACACTTCTAGGCATCATACAAACATAGTGTATTGCCTAAGAATCAGAATTGGCCCAAGAACCCCAAGTTTTTATGCCTTGCACATCAAGAAATCACAAAGGGGCCAAAATGTACAAAACTTGCAAAAACGCATACAACCATGCTTCCACTTGTGCCAGCTGAAAAATATGACTTCCATGGCTATCCTTGAACCAAGATGACTCGAGCCATGCCTTGAAACAGCCACTGAACCTGCCCATACCTCAAGTACAAGTTATGTTGACATTTTGGCAACTTGCCCAAACCAATCACCATAGGCCACAACAACTCCTCTGACCTATCAAAGCTTGTTATGTGGATCAAAAGCAACTCATAACATACAACACACAAGGCTGGAACCTCAGAATCACCAAGTTCCTCAAAATCACCTCAAAAGCAAAAGCTTTCGAAACTCATAGCACACACACTCAAACTTCAAACTTCCTTCATCAATCAACTCAGCATCACAAGAGGATCATTTCCCACCCTTCATTGCAGTCTAAAAGTACCCAAAACTGAAACACGATTTCTGACCAGCTGAAGAACAACCACTCAAACTAGCCATTATAAAATCCTTCCATGCATCAAAGCATCACCAGGAAGATCATTGGAGTCATTTTGCACAAGAGAGGAGGTCTAAAAGCTTCAAACTGAGAAAGCTCAAGTTCAGGTAACCTCAAGAACTTTTTTTCCAGAACCTTCATTTTAAGTTCTTAATTGATTCTATGTGCTCTCCTGATGATCATGATGTCTTTACTTTTGAAAATGATTGAGAAACAAGCATGTATGAAGCTTCTGAAATTTTTGATGTGTTTTCCGTTTTGCTTCGATTCATGTTCTTGATGATAAATAAATGAATTTTGTGTTTGATTCTTGTTTGGAGTGATGTGAGGATCATTTCTGGAAAGTTTGAGAGCTTAGGGTTGCGTATTAGGTGAGATAGCATGTTTGGCTAGCTGGAGAAGATGACTGAAGCTAGCTCCAGTCACCTGAGAGTGATTAGAACCCTAATTAGGGTTTAGTGGCTCAGTTTGAATGGCAGCCCTAGGATTTAGTTTCGCGCGCGTGTATACGGTCCAGATCATTTCACTTAAGTTTAAATATTAATTAATTAGGTTAATTATATAATTAAGACAGATTCAATCCAGGCCTTCCATCTGTGCGCGCAGTCAAAGCCCATTCAAACCTAGTCCATTGGATCAGCTGACTTCCCTTTAATTCATTTTTATTTTCATTTTATCCATTTATTTTTTCTAATTTATTTAAAATACTTAGAAAATTCCAAAAATATTTTTCTTCTGCATTTTGACTTCAAATATTTTTCTCCACCCAAAAAAAATTTATTTTTATTTTTTGCATTAAAAAATCATTTTAAAAATATTTAAATGTTTATTTTAATTAATTAATGGAAATTAATTAATTAAAATACCATTTAGGTTTCTAAAAATTCCAAAAAAATTCAAATTGCATCTTAGGACATTTAGAAACATTGTCAAACCATTCATACAAATTTCTTTTTGGTTTTGATCCAATTTTGACATTTTTCTTTGAAAATTCTTTTCTGCCTAACCATGAAGGGTTTGACATTGGTTCTTTTTGTATTGTTCGTCATATAGCATGTAGTATCTAGCATATTTTTGTCATAAATTTATCTTGCATTTTCCATTTGATTTGCATTTTCCCTCTTAAGGTACCCAAAATCCCTAATTTACTTAGAAAGTTCATAACTTTCTTTAGGTTAAGAGTTAGACCTTCTCCTTTGGGTTGTGAAATAATATGGGGTTAGGGTTCCTTTGAGTTCATTTGAAATTTTTTATCTTGTGATTTGCTTCTGGTTTTGACTTTTGCATCTCATCCTTCATGTAACCCTAATCTTGCATCCATACTTGCATCTTACATTGCATTGTATGAACATGTGAACTTGCCATGACATTCTAAGAACTTGTATGCCATCTTAGACATCTTAAGAAATTGCTTGAACATTGCTTGATCATTTCTTCATACATTTGCTTTGCTTTGCATCCATTTCATTTCATAAGTATACATGTGTTTTCATGCTTCCTACATGCTTCATTTGCATTCTTTCTCTTTGTATGAACATTCATGACACTTGACATGCTTTTGCATCATCTCATAACACCATTTGCATCATGAGTTTTCTTATGGTTTTGGTTTTACCCTTGCATGTGCTTCATTTTCATTTCATTTCTTTCCTTTATGCTAACCTTTTCAGGTGGTAAGTAATTTGGGAAGTGAATTTGCCTTCACTTCTCATTTCTCTTCTCATTCTTCTTATGCATCGTTGCTGAATTTTTCTTTGCCTTAGAGTGAGCTTGATCATTCATGTTCATCATTCACTTTATCTCTCCAAGTTACTTATCTTCTTCAGTGAAGTAAGTAACTTGTTTCTTCTGCTTCTCCTCCTTTCATCTGCTTCTTCCATTGGTGGCTTCTCTAAAGATCTTTCTCAAGCATTACAAACCATAGGAACACCCAAGAATGACAATAATTAGGGTTGTGATTAGTCCCCCTTTAGCTTTCACCTTTGTGTCTTCTTTGTGTCTCTCTTCTCATCTCATCATTAGAGACTAAACCCTTAAGGCTTTAAGACTTTGTGATTAGGGTTATGCATGCATCCTTCTCTTAGGATGGAGTGTATAACTTTAATCCTAAGTGTTAAACCCTTAATTTGTTTAAACCTCTTAATAAATCCATCTTAATAATCACTAAGACAATAGCTTGTAACTTGGGCCTTGCATTAGGGTTCTAATTCTTCCTTTATTGGTTAAGAAAGACTAACCCTAGTGTTAATGGACAAGTCCCCCTCAAGTTGTCTTACAAATCATAAAATCCATTTCTTAACCTCACCCTTAATTAAAATCCATTCAATAAAGGTTTGTTTCGTCATGACGTTAATCCCTAATCATGGATTAAGTTGAGGTATCTTCCTCAGCTTAGGTGTGCTCATCTATTATCCTTCTATTAGGATGGTGTAATGGGTCCACTAATCCTTAATTATGGCTTAAACTCATTACTTAACACTAAACAAAAACTCAAAAACATCTAAATAATCACAAGTAGGTTAATGATCTTAATCCTACATCATCATGGTAATTAAGTTGAGATGTTTATCTCATACTTAAGGTATTCTCATTATCCCTAATCAAAGGGAGGATATGATGAGTTTACTAACCCTTGGTTTAGGCTTAAGCTCATTAACTTATGCAAAAACACCAAAAACAAATAAAAGGTTGAAAACACAAAAACAAACAATAACCTTCTCCTTCGGGATTCTTTTCTCATCATCCTCATTCATAAACGAGAACTCGCTTCTTCCGTCTAATGCAAGACAGTTAGCACTCGAGCCAGACGAGTCATACACTTGAGCATAGACAAGTAAGCAGTTCATCAGTCAATTTATCTTTCAGTCTCTTTGAGTCGAACTACGGTGTTCTGACTTCCTCATTGCACGAGAGGATACATAGGCATAACTTAACTGTTATCGAACAAAAGTCTCAGTGTCTTCCCCCTCCTTCAGCATTCTTTTCTTTCTTGAGCCTCATTCCTGAGCATTTCATCTCACCTTTTAGCACTGACACTTGTACATTCTTTTCCAGCTTTTGCACACAGATAGCACAGACACTACCCCTTTAAACACAAATCTTTTAAGCGTGGATCCTGTAAACACCCCAAATTTGACCTCACCCATTCACACCATGGCTTGTGATCTTTTCATATGCATAAGTTCAATCATAGCATCTCATATTGCATTTTTGATTCATTGCACTGGTTCTAAGTCATCTACATCTAGGGTTTGTGATCTGAGCAATCCAAGAGCCATTTGAGCCACTCCAAAGGTCATCAATCACTTCAAAGGTGTCCATGTATGTTCAAGCATCATATTATATCCTCTCAAAGTTAAGAATGTCAAAAAAATCACAAGAACTGAGATTGGCATGGAAGCAGAGCCAGGTTTAACTGCACAGATGACCTAGAATTAGGGTTTTGGTTTCAGAGGCCATAACTCCTTTTTTTGGTCATTCTTGTTTCTATTGGTCTCTATATGGTATAGGGATCATGCATATCAATTTTCATGAAGAAATTCCATGGGGAAGGCATTTGATCAAGAGTTGACTTTCTGAGCAAGTCAGTGTAAAATCAAGGCATCTGAGACCCTCAATGACCCAACCAAAGGGTGTTCTTCATCATTTTGATTGTGTATGATCTTTATTTTATCATAGAAGATATTAGAAGTTCACAAAATTGAAGAATTTCAAGCCATTTGCAAAGTTGACTTTTTGGGAAAGTGACTTGTAATGGAAACTTGCCATTTTGGGAAACTTTTTCAACCCTTGCTTTTTGATTCAAAAATGCTTCAAATGGAAAAAATTTGGTCATGAAAGTTGTAGAATGGATCATTCCCTTTTCAAAAAGTACAAGAACTCATTCTAATTCATTTTGGATCAAAAGTTATGGCTTGTCAAAGTTGGGAAAAATCACATAATTTCAAGTTTTCCACCAAAGAGGCAAAGTTGCAAAACCACTTGCCAAGGCAAATTGTGCTATCTAATGGACTTCTAATCTTCATACAAACATGAACCAATGTCTAAAAATCAGTTTGGCCCAAAGAATTTCCCATTTCTATGCCTTGATTTTCAAGTATCCATAAGTCATTTTTCATGAAAGTGCAAAGAGGGATTTTTGGCAAAATCATTCTCAAATGAATTGTATGATCTCTAGCTGGTTTTAATACATTGCCATGACCTAATGAGGCACCCCACATCAGAAATTCAACAAGTTTCCTCACATTCACATAGCCAAAAGTCATGAAATGTTTCAAGTTGTCAAGTTGCAAAAACTCTTCTAGCTCATGATCCAAATGCAGCAGTCTTTCATGAGCCATCCAAGGGCCATCCTTGACTCAAGCTGAGGCAGGACAAGCCTCTAGACTGCCTCTGCCATAGACCATGCTTGAAGTACACCAACTATTGACTTTTTGGCCAATTGATCCATACCATTCCCACAGTACATGTTAAGTCTTCTGACTCATTCCAATAGTTTAGGACTTGTATATGGATCATAAAACAAGCCTCACACAAGCCTGGAACACACACATTGTAGCACACTCCAAAAACTGTCAAAACTTTCCTCTCTTCGAATCTCCTTCCACAGCCCTCAAACTTCAACAATTCCATCACCAATCAACCAGAAATCATCCATAGAACAAATCCCACCCCTCACCGGAGAAGACGACCGGAACACTGTTCCGGCCGTCTGAGAGTCATTAATGTTAATTAGGGTTTAGGCCCAAGTTTGAATGTGAAGCGTTGGATGTGAGATGCGCGCGCGTTTTCAGTGGCCAGGATTGTTTTGATTTGCCCTAATCTTCATTTATTAGTTTAATTAATTATAATTAGGTTAATTTAATCAGGATAAGCCTCAGCCCTTGGATGACGCGCCAGTCAACCAATTTCACCCCAGTTTGAATACCAGCTCTTGGATCTGATTACTTCTTCATTTATTTATTTTTATTTCATTTTATTTGCATTTTATTTATACGAATTTTTAAAAATAGTAAAAAACATCAAAAAATTCTGAAAATTTTTATCAAACATTTTATTAATTTTCAGAAACCAAAAATATTTTTATTTTTATTTTTTTGGCATTAAAAAATATTTTTAAATCATTTAAATGTTATTTTTAATTAGTTAATTGATTTTAATTAATTAAAAATATATTTAAGTATTTAAAAATCACAAAAAAAAATCAGAGAACATCTTTGAACATTTAGAAGCATTTACAAACTCACCACACAAATTTCTTTTTGGTTTTGATCATGCTTTGACATTTTTCATTTGAATTAGGGTTCTTAAATTGTTCATTTTCTAACCCTAACTTCAATAATTCATAACTTTTAAACAAAGTTGAGTTTGTGAATGATTCTTTTTGCATTGTTCTATGCATGACTTCTAGTTTCTAAAAACATTTTTGTTTCATTTTTGTCTTTCATTTTCAATTTGTTTGGAATTTTACCTTGAGGATCACCCTTAAAACCCTAGCAATCTTAGGAAATTCATAACTCTCACTAGGTTAAGAGTTGGATCCCCTCCTTTGGGCAATGAGTTTGTATAGGTCTAAGGTTCCTTTGATTGCATTTTCAAATTTTTATCATGTCATTTGCTTCTGGTTTTGGATTCTTGCTTTGTATGTTGCATATAACCCTAATTCATGCCTTCCTTTGCATCCATCTCCCATTTGCTTGCATACCATGACTTTCCATGATATTTTGTGCATCCATTTGATTCATAATACATCTTAGGACATATTAGAATCATGCTTGATCATTGCATCTTTCATTTTCCATGTTGTATGTCATTTGCATTCCATAACTTTTCATGTATATCCATGGTTCAAAACATGCTTCTCTTCCATCCATATGTTTGTATGATCATTCTCATGCCTTGCCTCATGTTTGCATCATCTCATAGCATCATTAACCTTATACTCATGCTTCTGGTTTTGGTTTGCATCATCACATTGCATCTCATTTTGCATTGCATTTCATTTCTTTACTAACTTTTCAGGTGGTAAGATGTATTGAGAAGTGAATTTTCCTTCACTTCTCACAATCTCTTTTCATCTCTCTTATGCATCATTGCTGCATTTTTGTATGTGTATTGGATTGAGCTTGCTCATTCTTGTTCATCTCACCTTCTTTCTTCAAGCAACTTGACTTCTTAAGTGAAGCAAGTTGTTTGCTTCTCTTTGCTCCTTTCATCTGCTTCTTTCCTTGGTGGCCTTTGAAGATTTCTTTCTTAAACCTCACAAACCCTAGGAATGACCAAGCATGATAACAATTAGGGTTTGATTAGTCCCCCACTTAGTTTTTACCTTTGTGTCTCTTTGAGTCTTCTCTTCTCACCTCATAATCAGGGACTAAACCCTAAAGGCTTTAAGGCTTTGTGATTAAGCTTATGCCTGCATCCTTCTATTAGGATGGAGTGTATAACTTTAATCCTAAGTGTTAAACCCTTAATGTGTTTAAATCCTTTAATCAATTCACTTAATAATCATCAAGACATCAAGCTTGTAACTTGGGCCTTGCATTAGGGTTCTAATTCTTCCTTAAGTGGTTAAGAAGGACTAACCCTAGTGTTAATGGACAAGTCCCCCTCAAGTTGTCTTACAAACCATAAAACTCACTTCTTCATCTTATCATTAACTAAAATCCATCTAATAAAGGCTTTGTTTTGTCATGAGGTTAATCCCTAATCATGGATTAAGTTGAGGAGTCTTCCTCAGCTTAAACATTCTCATCTATTATCCTTCTATTAGGATGGTGTAATGAGTCTGTTTAATCCCTGATTATGGCTTAATCTCATTACTCAACACTAAACAAAAACAACAAAAACATCTAAATAAATGCAAGTAAGATAATGATCTTAATCCTACATCAAATGGTGATTAAGTGTGAGATACTGACTTCACACTGGAGGTATTCTCATTACCCCTAATCAGAGGGAGGATGTGATGAGTTTACTAATCCATTGGTTTAGGCTTAAGCTCATTAACTTATGACAAACTTCAAAAAGCAATAAAAGACTGAAAACCCAAAAACAAACAATAATCGTCTCCTCCGGGATTCTTTTCTCATCTCATTCACTCACAAACGAGAACCCGCTTCTTCCGTCTAATGCAAGACAGTTTGCACCTGAGCCAGACAGGTCACACACTTGAGCATTGACAAGCAAGCAGTTCACAAGTCAATTCATCCTTCAGTCTCTTTGGGTCGAACTACGGTGTTCTGACTTCCTCATTGCACGAGAGGATACGTAGGCATAACTTAACAGTTATCAAACAAAAGTCTCTGTATATTCCCCCTCTTTCTAGCCTTATTCTTTAAGCCTCATGGTCATGAGCATTTCATCCTTGTTCTTACACTGACACTTCTCTTATACATTTCACTTTTCTTTTACACTGACACTTGCATTCTTTACAGCTTTGATACACAGATTGCACTGACACTACCCCTTTAAAACACAAATATTTTAAGCGTGGATCCCGTCGAGTACGACGGACAATCTGGGTGCTAATACCTTCCCAGGTTGTAACCAACCCCCTTTCTCAGTCTCTCTGGTTCGCAACCGTCTTATCCATATCTTTCTAGGTTTATGCAGCATTACCTTTCCTCCGGGATAAAAATGCCTATCTGGCGACTCTTTGTCTTTTCTTTTGAGTTCACCCCTGTGTGTTCTCATCTATTTTCGCCGGCCGTTCGCGTCTGTACCCCTTCTGACCCCGTGTCATTTGGCGGGAGCGACAGCTTGGCGACTCTGCTGGGGACCCTTATACTGTAACCATGGCTTCTGGTTCTTTTTGTGGGTTCCTCCTAGCGCTTGATTGATTTGTGTTTACTGGGGTGTTATGTGCTAATTGTGTTTATATATTTGCCTTATTTACTGCTTTATGTACAGTTATTTATTGCTTTCTTTACAACTTTATATATCATACTGTCATACTGTCATCTGGCTGGATCTGGTTTATTGTTTTGGTGGGTGGGGTTCCATTGAGAGTTTAAGGTCCTATACCTGGAACCTGAGTGACACCTAGGCTAGAGTGGTTCATGTTCTTTCCCATTCCATTTCGGTCTGGTGCGGGAATATGAAACACGGTTCAGATGTGGGTTTCTTCTTGAGAACTTTGTGCTACAGATTTCCTGTAGTGCTAGGGCTATCTGGGAAGCCTGCTAAGTCTGGATGACCTTTATTATTGACCTTCAGAAACTGAGGTGAATTAGAGGAGGATCCTTTATGGTTATTGTAAACACTGTACCTCCGGGTTAGAAGTGTTTACACTTCTCATAACTGATCCAAGACTGAGGATCCTTGTTTTAGAACATCACCTGTGAGGGGGTTGGGCTGTTTACAGGTTTGCAGGAACCCTTGGCCACATCATACCCTGTTACTTATTGTGTTTAAGAATGCTTCACTTTGGACAGTTCTTGTGATTTAACCCAGGACATGTGACTCTTTATTTGAGTCCCCCACCTTGGTTACTGGATTTCTGAATCTCCATCTGGACTTCTTAAACATACATGGACTTATATTAAGGCAGTAATCAGATCCAGCTTGATCACAAACCCTTGCATATCATATGCATACTCATCATTTGCATCATTTAACATTTGTTTATTTGTTTTTCAGGGTATCCATATTACATCTGGCTTGGTTTTGACCCCTTTATCTGCATAGACCCCTGTTCATCAGTTATCTGCTTCAGCTATCTTCATCAGTTGCTTGCTTCAGCTACTTTTATCACCAGTCTCAGCCTATCAGTGGCTCATCACCAGTATCAGTCTTCATCACCAGCAGTTATTTTCAGCTCTTCATCAGCAGTCATGGCACCCAAGAAGAGCAACATTTCATACCATTTCTTTGAACTTGTGCTGGCTGGCATCAGGCAGGTTCAGGCACTTATCACTCCAGACCATATCCCCTTATTCAGAGAGCATTATGGAGGCATCCTTGATATGGTTATGGACTTGGACCCTTCTCAGAGGAGTTTGATTCACACTTGCCTACAGTTCTATGATCCTCCTTTGAGATGCTTCCCTTTCCAAAATTTTCAGTTGGGACCCCTGTTGGAGGAGTTTTCATCACTGATTGGAGTGCCTATCAGGGGTGGTATCCCCTTCAACCCAGAGATGGCTTCTCCCAGCAATGAAGAAGTGGATAAAGCACTGCACCTGGAACCTATTGTGATTGAGCAGAACATGACAACAAAAGCAGGAATCCCTGGTTTGCACTTAGATTTCTTGACTTCTCAGGCTATCCTGAAGGCCTCCTTGGGAGAATGGAAGGCAGTTTGTGCACTACTAGCTCTCAGCATATATGGGGTTGTACTTTTTGCAGATGAGCCCAAGTTTATCAGCAAGAATGCTATTCATCTCTTCCTTTTGAGGAACCCAGTACCCACATTGCTGGGGGACTTCTATTATTCTGTTCACCAAAGGAATGAGAAGCAAAGAGGGAGGTTGGTAAGATGTTGTGCTCCTCTATTTCTCACTTGGCTGATTAAACACTTACCCAAAACTGATGCCTTCCTGAACCCTCACCAACAGAAGAATTGGGCTAGAAGACTTATTGCTTTAACTTCAGATGACATCAGATGGTGTACTCAGAGCACCAAGGGCAGGGACTTAATTACTAGCTGTGGACAGCTCCCCAATGTACCTCTAGTAGGAGTAAAGGGTTGCATCAACTACAATCCTTTGTTGTTCAAGAGATAATTGGGCTATGCTCTGGTTCACCCTCCTAGAGTACAAGACTTGGCTGAAACCCTGTATTGTGAGATAAAGCCCAATCTAGATGTTGTCAGACAAGCATCCTGGGCTTGGGACAACATCCAGACCAAGGGGATGGCCATTCTTGGGAGATGCAATAATGTGGCCTCAGCTCAGTATTATGAATGGTCTCATGCTAGAGCTCAGATTTCTGGGATGCCCTTCACCATTGAGGATGCACCTGGACCATCCACAGCACCACCTCCAGCCACTGTCAGCCTGGAGGAATTTGAGAAACTGAAGGAGAGGAATGAGAATCTGTCTCAAGCTCTGAAGAAGACCCTCTGGGAGAGGAGTGATGGTCGTCTAGACATTGAGAGGTTATAAAAGCTAAAGGTGGAGCATCTAGCCAGGATTGAGAAATCAGAGGACTACATCAAGAAATCAAGAGCTGGAGAGCAGATTTTGAAGAATGCCTGCAAGGAGGCCCAGTTTCAGAAAGCTAGGACTGATCTTTATCTGAAAGAAAGTCAAGCTAGGTGGGTCAGGATCACTGAAGCTCGTACTCAGGAGGATAAGAGGATTCAAGCAAGGATTGAGCAGTTGGAGGCTAATGAAAAGAAGCAACAGGAGGCTTTGCTGGCAGCCCAGAAGGAAATTTCAGAACTGAAGCTTAGGGCTGGTGTGAAGAAGTCAAGGGACCGAGACAGACACAAGAAGCTGACCACTGCTATTGCCACCAGAAACCTTCTTATCAAGAACATCACAGAGCATCCGGCTGGTCCTGTAACTGAAGCAATTTTGAAGGAGGTTAAGGAGGATGAGTTTGGCTTAGATGTTTGACTTCTTTGCTTGTTGTTATTTTCGTCTTATGTACTTTTCTTTTTATGTTGTATTTTGACCCCTCAGGGGCATATGTTGTAAAAACAAACTATGTATGACCCACCATGTGTAATGTATTTGTAAGTTGGTTTCATTGAGTTTCTTTTCTCCCAAGCAACATCAAAGCATCTTCCTCAGGGTCTGGAAAGGTCAAAACCAAATGCCAAGCCGGATACCTTGGAAGCAAATAAACATACTGCATTGCATGCTAACTTTTGTTTTGTTTTGTAGGTTTTTGTTTTGTTTGTTACTAACTCTGTTGTGGTTCAGGAATTATTGCTCGTCGTCGGGTGTTCCCTCTCAACCGTCCACACAGATATCCTACTCACAACAATCTTCCTGGTATCCAGATGGACCAAGTACAGCAAGAGCTGACGGAGGTCAGAACCGAGATGGTTAACGAAAGGCTGGAGATGAGAAACCAAATGACCCAGTTCATGGAAGTAATGAATGGCTTGGCTCAAAGCCAAGAAAGATTGAGGGCATTGGTAGAAAGACAGACCCCGGAGGTACCTCCCCTGGGAACTGGGAGAACAAGTAACAATGAGAGGGTTCAGCCTCATGTTAATCCACCAGTATATGGGCCTCATCTGCATCCGGAAGTCAACATCCCGGGTATTGTGCAAGGAAATACTACTGGAGGAAGAGTCTTACAAGAAGACCCCCAAGAGGAGCAGTTTACTGTGATGGGAGCTGGGGATGAAGTTTATGATAGGAGACTTGATGAAATTGCTGAGAAATTGAGATCTCTGGAGTCTCAAAACTCCTTGGGTTTCGATGTCATGGATATGGGGTTGGTGGATGGGGTAAGAATTCCCCACAAGTTTAAAACCCCGTGCTTCGAGAAGTACAATGGAACTTCTTGTCCACGAACTCACTTGCAGTCTTTTCTGGGGAGACTTAAGGCATACACCATGGATGAGAAACTGTGGATGTTCTATTATGAAGATAGCTTGACTGGGGCTTCTAGGGAATGGTACTCTCACTTGACCAGAGCTACAATCAGATGCTGGAAGGACTTAGCTGAAGCTTTCATCAGGCAGTACCAATACAATCTGGACATGGCTCCTAACAGAACCCTTCTGATGGGAATGTCTCAATCCTCCAGGGAAAGCTTCAGGGAATATGCCCAAAGGTGGAGACAGCTTGCTGCTGCTGTTCAGCCACCCATGTCGGAAAGAGAAATGGCCGACATGTTCATGAACACTCTGCAAGGGACATACATTGATAGGCTAGCTGCCTTTTCTTCCACCAGCTTCGCTGACGTAGTCATAGCTGGAGAAAGAATTGAAAGCCTTCTGAAGATGGGTAAGATTTCTGATAATGGTGCAAGCTCGTCAAGTAATCCCAGGAAGCCTTTTGTGGGACCAAGAAGAACCGGCGAGACAAATTCCATTCATGCCACCAGGGGCAGACCTCAGTATGTCCACAGATCAGTAGCAGCTGTCACTATCCCAGCTCCGATTCCTCAGCAACCAACATATCAACCACCACAACAACCTCACTATCAACAGCAAGTTCAGTATCCGCCACAAAGAAACTACAACAACAACAACAACAACAGCAATCAACAACAAAGACCCTTCCAACAAAGACCATTACAGGCAAATAGGGTGATTGACCCTATTCCTATGCCTTATGATGCTTTATTGCCACAACTCCTGAAACTCAACCTGGTTGAACTAAGGACATTGGCGCCACCAGATCCCTCCAGTCTCCCAAGAAACTACGATGTCAACGCCAGATGTGCTTTCCATTCCAATGCACCTGGCCACAATACAGAGAAATGAAGGGCTTTACAAATGAAGGTACAAGATTTGGTAGATTCTAAAGCCCTTAACTTTGCACCCCTGTCAAATGTCAACAAGAATCCCATGCCCAATCATGGAGGACCAAGAATTAATGCTATTGAGGAAGACCAGCCATCTTTCTTAATCACCAGTGTTGGGCAGATTCGGACACCTCTGGTAGAAATTAAAGCTCAGCTTCTAGAATGCCAGATGTTCCCCGGGTGTGAGCTCGGTTGTGGTTATTGCAACATTTCGTTCAACGGGTGTGATAACTTGAGAAGCGACATAGATAATCTTATCAAAAGTGGTATACTTCAGATCACAACATCAGTACCTGCAAATCCAGCAATCTCTTTAGCAACAATTCCTGACTCTTCTACAACTGCAACAACAATCATTCCAACCAATTCATCAATATCATCAACAATGGCTCCATCCATCACTTCAACAAATCAGATGTCAACAACCATTTCTTCTACAACATCAACACCCATTTATCCAGCAGAATCTTCTACAACGCCAACAGATATCTCAGCAGTCACCATTTACTATGATCCAGCATATGTTCCTCCAAACAACAACTTTCAACAACAAACAGTGACATCTCCTGCCAGGTCACCTGTCACCATCTACTACGATCCGCACACCATTTCAGTACCCTCCTCTGCAGCAGTCAGTCCAGTTACCATCACGGTGCCTGGACCCGTTCCATATGAAAGCAGTAATGCCATCCCTTGGCATTATGGCTCTGACCTCTACTGCAACGGGGAGAAAATCACTTTGGACTCTTCAACTTCTTCTCCACAGATTGATAATGTTGGGGGAGGCGGAGGCTTCACCAGAAGCGGACGCCTTTTTGCCTCACAATTGCAAAAACCTAATGTCGAAGCAGAAGCTGCTGCCAAAGCAAAAGGAAAGAGTGTGGTATTTGAAGAGCCGACTGTCAAAGAGACTCAGAAGACATCCTTTGAGCAAGATGTAGACGAGTTTATGAGAATTATAAAGAGAAGTGATTACAAGGTGGTGGATCAGCTTCACCAAACTCCCTCAAAGATCTCCATTTTATCCCTGTTGATGTGTTCTGAAGCTCACAGGAATGCATTATTGAAAGTCTTGCACGCAGCATACGTGCCAGAGGATATCACTGTTAATCAGCTAGAAACCGTGGTAGCAAATGTCAATACCAGTCATGGATTGGGCTTCACTAATGCTGACTTAAAAACTGAGGGGCGTAACCACAACAAGGCTTTACACATCACTCTAGAATGCAAGGATGTTGTTCTATCTCACGTACTGGTGGACACTGGGTCTTCACTCAATGTTCTACCAAAGAAAGCCTTGGTGAAGCTGGAGTATGATGGCTGGGCATTGCGTCCAAGTAATTTGGTAGTGAGAGCATTTGATGGCTCTAAAAGATAAGTGCTAGGGGAGATTGATCTGCCTGTGATGATTGGCCCGCAGACCTTCAAAATTACCTTCTATGTGATGGACATTCAACCGGCCTACAGTTGTTTGTTGGGTAGACCCTGGAATCATGCCGCTGGCGCAGTTACGTCTACCCTTCACCAGAAGCTGAAATTCGAGTGGGAAGGCCAGATCATCACCATCTGTGGTGAAGAGGACATCTTTGTTAGCCATCTGGCTACGTACAAATACATTGAGATGGATGGAGAAATCCATGAAACCATGAGCCAGGGGTTTGAGTCCCTGAACACAAATGAAGCATCTGCTGTACTGGGAACCTCCATGACGTCTTATCAGCAAGCCAGGAAGGTTGTTGAAGAGGGGACTGCCCAAGGCTGGGGCAAGCTGTTGCCTGTGGAGAAGAAGGAGGACAGATTTGGGTTGGGTTACAAACCAACTCAACAAGATCAATCAGAGGCTGCTAAGAAGCCCAACTTTGTCAGCGGGGGGATGCTCACCCCGGATGCAGTGAACAACTTGGAAGATGAGTCGGAAGATGAGCGCAACCTGGAGAGTTGGATACGTCCAAGGATCCCGGGGAGCCGTATCTCAAACTGGTCTTCCCAGGAAATTATAAGGGTTACTCCTGCAGAGTAATTATTATTTCCTGTATATTTTAAGCATGCATCAAGTCTTGCATCTTGCCCAAGATGTCAAGACTCATTTTGTAATCGGGCCATCTTGTAATTTTGTGCAAACAGATCAATCAATGAATATCGGACATCTTTTGCAAATGGGTCTTTTTCTTTTCCGCTCACTGTTTTTCATTCTTCTTTTTGTACAAAAATAAAATGGCAATGTTTTCCAAAATGATAACTTCATTTCACTTTTTCTAAACAAAGATTAAAATCGATCACTAAAATGAACAATCTAAACCCTTGCAGAGAGTGCCTTTCAGACTGCACCAACAACAACACAGCTATGACTTCGTATGACTTTGACAATCCAATCAATCAAGCTGATGAAGGGGTTGAAGAAGATTATGAGCTTCCTGAAGAGCTAGCCAGGTTGTTAAGGCAAGAGGAGAAGGTTATCACTCCTCACCAGGAGGAGGTCAAAACAATTAATCTTGGTACGGATGAAGATGTGAAAGAGGTTAAGATCGGGGCCTGCTTACAAGACTCAGTGAAAGAGCAACTGATTGATATGCTTCGTGAATATGTGGATGTGTTTGCTTGGTCTTATCAGGATATGCCAGGGTTGGACACCGATATTGTCATGCACAAGCTGCCTTTAAAAGAAGACTGCCCACCAGTTAAACAGAAAATGCGCCGTACTCGACCAGATATGGCAATGAAAATCAAAGAAGAGGTACAAAAACAGTGGGACGCCGGTTTCCTTGCTGTAACTAGCTATCCACTGTGGGTTGCTAATATTGTACCTGTGCCTAAGAAGGATGGCAAGGTAAGGATGTGTGTGGACTACCGGGATCTGAACAGAGCCAATCCGAAAGATGATTTCCCTTTACCTCACATTGATGTATTGGTTGATAATACGGCTCAGTTCTCGGTATTCTCCTTCATGGACGGATTTTCAGGGTACAATCAGATCAAGATGTCACCTGAAGACATGGAGAAGATAACTTTCATCACACCCTGGGGCACGTTCTGTTACAATGTGATGCCATTCGGACTGAAGAATGCTGGTGCGACTTACCAACGGGCTATGGTAACATTATTCCACGACATGATCCATAAAGAAATTGAATGTTATGTGGATGACATGATTGCCAAGTCCCTCACAGAAGAAGACCACCTGGTAAATCTATTGAAGTTATTCAAGCGTCTGAGGAAGTACCAACTGAAGTTAAACCCCAACAAATGCACATTCGGGGTACGATCTGGTAAGTTGCTGGGATTTATTGTAAGTGAGAAAGGGATTGAAGTTGACCCTGATAAAGTCAAAGCCATTCAAGAAATGCCTGCACCAAAGTCAGAAAAAGAAGTTCGAGGTTTCCTAGGTAGATTGAACTACATTTCACGGTTCATATCTCACATTACGGCAACCTGTGAACCTTTGTTCAAACTGTTAAGAAAAGAACAGACGGTCAGGTGGAACGAAGACTGCCAGAGGGCTTTTGACAAAATCAAGGAGTACTTGCAAGAACCTCCAATCCTTATGCCTCCAGTTGAAGGAAGACCTCTGATAATGTACTTGACAGTATTAGAAGAGTCAATGGGGAGTGTGCTGGGCCAGCATGACGAGTCTGGTCGAAAAGAGTATGCAATATACTACCTGAGCAAAAAGTTTACCGACTGTGAACAACGTTATTCACTGCTCGAGAAAACTTGTTGTGCTTTAGCGTGGGCTGCTCGCCGACTGAGACAGTATATGTTGACCCACACTACCTTATTGATCTCAAAGATGGACCCAGTTAAGTACATTTTTGAGAAGCCAGCACTTACTGGACGGGTTGCAAGATGGCAAATGATCCTCACAGAAAATGACATCCAGTACACATCTCAGAAAGCCATCAAGGGCAGTGTATTGTCGGATTACCTTGCTGAGGTACCCATTTATGATTACCAGCCTATGAGATTTGACTTCCCTGATGAAGACATCATGTTCATTAAAGCAAAAGATCATGAAGAGCCTGTTCACACTGAAGGGCCTGACCCGGAGGAAGAATGGACTATGATGTTTGATGGGACTGTTAATATGAATAGTCGTGGTGTTGGTGCAGTACTCATTACACCTAAGGGAGTTCACTTGCCTTTCTCGGCAAAACTCACTTTCAACTGCACTAACAACGAAGCTGAATACGAAGCTTGCATTATGGGTCTCGAGGAAGCCATTGACCTCAGGATCAATACTTTGACCGTATTCGGAGATTCAGCTCTGGTAATTAATCAAACCAACGATAAATGGTACACGCATCAGGATCATCTGATACCTTACAGGGATTATACAAGGAGGTTATTGACTTTCTTCACAACGGTCAAGCTTGAGTATATCCCTCGGGACGAGAATCAGTTTGCAGATGCTCTTGCCACCATTTCATCCATGATCAAAGTTCAAGCTGCCAACTTTGTGCCTCGGATTTCAGTGTCCAGACTTGACAGACCAGCATATGTGTTCTCAGCAGATGTTGTTAAAGATGATAAGTGAAATTCTGTGATCAGGTATGAGATGTCGAATGAGATGTTCCAACACTTGACAAATTTAACCAAAACTTAAAGTGCAAGAAAATTAAACAACACAGTAGTTTGTTAACCCAGTTCAGTGTATAACCACACTTACATCTGGAGGCTACCAAGCCAGGAGGAAATCCACTATAAGTAATATTAATTCTAGACTTAAACCACCCAGTTTAATCTTTCACTTAATATCTACCCAATGCAATTTCTACCTAAGACACAACTTAGATATGAGTACCAACTCACTCCCCCTCAATCACACATTGATCTTGTTTACAAGTTTAATAAAATTGAAGTCATACTTCAAACAAAACAGCTTGATCTTACTTCACAGTTTCAATCAAGACACAAATACACTTTTGCTTAAAAGCTCATAAAGTTGTACAATTAAAACAACCTGCTATTAAAATACAAAACACCCTATTTTATCTTCTTAAATTCGTTCCCAATTCTGAGATTTTCTGTTGCTTAAATAGGTGTATGGATTTTGGGCTTTCTGTAGGTTTATCCAATCCTGAAACGCATGCAGCTTCCACCTTGAATTAGGGTTTGTTACTTCCTAGATTCTAGGTGATTCAGTTCTTCTGATTATGCTGAAGTCTCATAACAACACTCCCTACAGATGCGCCTTATTCTATTTTTGTCCATCCATAATTAATTCCAGATAACTTTCCTTAAATTACTCAGTTCTGTTAGTCATTAATTAATTCTGGTAGCAGGTTTGAGATGTCACAACATCTGTTGGGACATCCTGAAAAACTTAACTTAAATCATTAACACAATGTCCCAACATCTGGTGTGACATCCTGAATTAAGTTCATTTACTTAAACTCTGTTTGATAATGTCCCAACATCTGATAGGACATCCTGAACTGAATTCAACAATTCTTGTTGGTCAAAAATTCTGCCAATTCTAAACATCTACAAACTCCCCCTTTGGCTAATTTTTGGCTAACATATTTTTCTGGTTATCAGAGTGCAGCAGAAGTTCTTTTATCAGAGTATACAGTTCTTTTCTGTTGAGTCATGTGTGAGTTTACTCCCCCTCAAATATACATGTATTCAGCCTTGTTGCAACAGAAATTTTCATTAACTTCACAGATTTAGTTCTGAAGCAAACAGAGGTTTTTCATTAATAACTTAAACAGCATCATACATTGTTGTTGTTGTTCTTGTTCTCCCCCTTGTTAGACATAAAATTGGGGCCAGAGTTGCTAATTCAAAATTACAATGCAGAAGCTGTCATTACATATTCCTCACATACAATTTTTCACTCAGATTCCTCATAGTCAGTTTCTTCCTCTTCCTCAGTCTCCTCATCAGAAGTAGCAGCTTTCTGAGCACTTTCTTCAATCTCCAGCCTTTGGGTAATCTCCTCAAGCTTCTGCTTCCTTGCATCCAGTTCTTTGCAAGTGCTCTTCAGTTCAGCAATCAATGTAGCTTTGGAGATTGGAGACTTTGCCTTTGAAGGACCAGCAGATGTCCCAGAGGGAGCTTCAACATCAGCTGCATGATGACTCAAGAACAGCTTGTAGTGGAAGGCCAGAGGGCTTTCTCTTTTGCAAATTGTGTCCTTCTCAGTAAGGATACCAGGATACTGACTCAGATGCTTCTTCATCACTATCAGTGGAGGCCTTTTTCTGGTCCTCAGATGTATCATCAGCAGTATCAGATGAGACCTTTTGCTGGTCTTCAGATGGTTCAACATCTATTGGGACATCCTGTTGAGCAGGAGTGTCCTTTTCAGCCTGAGTTTGTTGATCTTCTTGTGGAGCTGGCATGGTGTTCAGAGGGATAGAAATGCCACTTACCACTCTTTGCTCAAATAGGATCCTGTTTACCAACTCCTTTATGGAATCATCCACGTATTCAGAAGCTTTTGGAGTGGTGTTTGATGGTGAAGGTAAACCTTTGGCCTTGCTGAAAACAGGATATTTTTTTCTTTTTGGAGTTCTTGGCTTTTGAGCAAGAGGAACACTTCCTCTGATTTCTTCCATTGGAGTTAAATCCATGGGTACCACAGAAATGGGGGTTGCATGCACCACATCTTCCTTGTTAAGGATTTCTTCAGAGATGTTAGGGTTTTGGTGATGAGCCATTTTGAGAATGTGGTGAAGAAAAAGATTGAGATTGGTTGAGTTTGATGATCTCAGAGAGTTAGCTATAGCAAGCAAGTTGTTGTGAGAGAATGCTGAGAAGATGAATAGTTGAATGTGAGCTGATATTCTTATAAGAGTCGTTACTTGGAGAATTTTTAGGAGTGGAATACACAAGGTGCTTGACCAGACTGGTGTTGCCATCTGGTGATCATGCCACACGATGTCATATGACATGTTGGCACATCTCCATAACTGCTAAATTTCACACAAACAGATTCCCAATTTACCCCTTAGGTTTTCAAATTGGGTAGCATCCAAGGCTTTAGTAAATATATCAGCCAATTGCAGATTTGTAGCTACATGTTCCAATGAGATCACTTTTTCTTCTACAAGATCTCTGATGAAATGGTGCCTGATATAAATCTGCTTGGTCCTACTATGTTGGATAGGATTCTTTGATATGTTAATAGCACTTAAGTTGTCACAGTACAATGTCATGACATCTTGTGGGACATTGTACTCAGTGATCATTTGCTTCATCCAAACCAACTGTGAACAACTGCTTCCAGCTGCAATATATTCAGCTTCAGCAGTAGATAAGGATACACAATTTTGTTTCTTACTGAACCAAGAAATCAAAGTGTTTCCTAGAAAGAAGCATCCTCCTGAAGTGCTTTTTCTGTCATCAGCACTTCCAGCCCAATCAGCATCACAGAAGCCAGTGAGAATTGGTTTGCATCCATGAAAGTACATTATGCCATAGTCACAGGTACCATTAACATATTTCCGAATTCTCTTGACTTGATTAAGATGACTAACTTTTGGATCAGCTTGATATCTTGCACATACACCTACTGCAAATGCTATGTCTGGTCTGCTAGCAGTCAGATATAACAAGCTTCCAATCATACTTCTGTATAGGCTTTGATCTACATTCTCACCCTTGTCATCTTTAGTCAGCTTTAAATGTGTGGGGGCAGGAGTTCTCTTATGAGTAGCACTGTCCATCCCAAATTTCTTGACTATGTTCTTAGCATACTTGCTTTAGGAAATGAACATGGAGTCCTCCATTTTCTTTATTTGCAGTCCAAGAAAATAGGTTAATTCTCCTACTAGGCTCATTTCAAATTCAGATTCCATCTGATTGACAAAATGTTTAACCATCCTGTCTGACATCCCACCAAAGACAATGTCATCTACATATATTTGAGCAATCATGACATTTCCTTCTTCATCTTTAACAAACAAGGTTTTGTCAATTCCACCTTTCCTGTACCCTTGCTTGATAAGAAAAGTAGTCAGCCTTTCATACCATGCTCTTGGAGCTTGCTTCAGACCATAAAGAGCCTTCTTTAGTTTGTATACATGATTTGGACAGCTTGGATCAACAAATCCTTTAGGCTGTTCTACATATACCTCTTCATTAAGATAACCATTTCAAAAGGCACTTTTCACATCCATTTGAAATAGCTTGAACTTTAAGATACAAGCAATTCCCAAAAGTAGTCTGATTGATTCAAGCCTTGCTACTGGTGCAAAGGTTTCATCAAAGTCTACTCCTTCAATTTGTGTGTATCCTTGAGCTACAAGTCTAGCTTTGTTCTTTGTAACAACTCCTTGCTCATTTGACTTGTTCTTATACACCCATTTAGTTCCAATCACATTTATGTCATCAGGTCTAGGAACAAGGTTCCACACTTCATTCCTTGTGAATTGACCTAATTCCTCTTGCATAGCACAAATCCAGTATTCATCAGTAAGAGCTTCCTTGATGTTTTTAGGTTCTATTTTAGAAACAAAACAGGAACCTAAAATCACTTCTCTTGATCTAGTGCTTACACCTCTGTTGGGATCACCAATTATCAAATCTTTGGGATGATCCTTCTGGATTCTGATGGAGGGAGGTTTGCTGGATTGTTCTGTCCTTGCATCAGTTTGAGTGAAGTCAGAATGATCACTCTTTTCTTCAGCTTCAGTTTTGATATCAGCAGATGTTCCAACATCTTCTGGAACATCTGTAGGAGCGTCATCAATTATCACATTTATAGACTCCATGATAACCTTGGTTCTAGAATTAAATACTCTATATGCTCTGCTGTTTATAGAGTATCCAAGAAAAATCCCTTCATCACTTTTAGGATCCATTTTTCTTCTTTCCTCCCTATCTGCCAGAATATAACAGTTACTTCCAAACACATGGAAGTACTTAACTGTGGGTTTTCTACCCTTCCAGACTTCATAGATTGTGGACAAAGTTCCTTTCCTTAGAGTAACTCTGTTATGGATGTAACAAGTTGTGTTCATAGCTTCAGCCCAGAAGTACAAAGGTAACTTTTTAGCATGGATCATAGCTCTTGCTGATTCTTGAATAGTTCTATTCTTCCTCTCAACAATCCCATTCTGTTGAGGAGTGATTGGTGAAGAGTATTCATGATTGATTCCTTCTGAAGAACAGAAATCTAAGAATTTTTGGTTCTCAAATTCTTTTCCATGATCACTTCTTATTCTGATCACACAGCTGGCTTTTTCCCTTTGTATTCTTTGGCATAAGTCTTTGAATACATCAAATACATCAGACTTTTCTTTGATGAAATTTATCCATGTATACCTTGAAAAGTCATCAACCACCACATTGGCATACCTCTTACCACCAAGGCTCTCAACCTGCATAGGTCCCATAAGATCCATATGCAATAGTTCCAAAACTTTGGAAGTTGTCAGATGTTGGAGCTTTGGATGGGACATCTTGGTTTGCTTGCCTATTTGACATTCACCACATATTTTGCCATCATCAATTTTCAGTTTAGGAATACCTCTCACAGCATCCATAGATATGATTTTCTTTATGCCTCTGAAATGAAGATGACCTAGTCTTTGGTGCCATAGTTTCACTTCTTCTTCTTTAGCTAAAGAGCAAGTTGAACTGAGACTGAAGTCTTGAGGTTCCCACATGTAACAGTTGTCTTTAGATCTGGCTCCTCTCATGACAACCTTTTGTTCTTTGTTAGACACTATGCATTCAGTTTTGGTAAAGTTTACACTGTACCCTTGATCACATAATTGACTTATGCTGATCAGGTTAGCAGTTAAACCTTTAACTAGCAGCACATCATCTAGTCTTGGTACATCTGGACAGTCCAAGGTCCCAACTCCCTTGATTTCTCCTTTAGCTCCATCTCCAAAGGTTACATATCTGGATGAATATGACTTTAAGTCTACTAGCAGATTCTTCAATCCAGTCATGTGTCTTGAACATCCACTGTCAAAGTACCAGTCTTCTTTAGCTGATACTCTTAGTGATGTATGAGTTATATATGCAACACCTTTCTTTGACCATTTGAGTTGATATTTCTTTTGATACCTCTTCCCTGTGTATTGTTCATCAGTAGAGCTCCAAGGTTGTTTGTTGATCTTGTTCTTGGGCATGTAGCTTTGATCAGCATGAAGACTAGCTTTTGGTCTCCATACCTTCTTGATGACCTCTGTCTTCTGCTTAGAGGGTTGTTGATCTCTTTGATGTCTATGCAGCACTTTCTTGGTAACTTCTATCTTCTGCTTAGGAGGTTGCTGATACATCTGATTTGGATATCCATGCAACTTATAGCAATGAGGTTTGATATGTCCAAATCTTCCACAATGATGACATCTCCATCTTTGATACTTCTTCTTCATTATGTTCTTTTCAGGATGTTGAGACATCTGTTGGAACATCTTGTTTGACTGTATGGACTTTGAAGTAGTTTTGCTAGAGCTAGCTTCAACCTTATGAACTTTGTTAAATCCCAGTCCACTTTTATCCCCTGAATGCTTATTCTTGTTGAGAATAACATCCAGTGTGCTTGAGCTACTGTTCAGCATTCTAACAGATTTGGACATATGTTCCAACTTGGAGTTGAGAAGACTTACTTCACTTTTCAAGGTGTCAATGATCTCTAGATCACTTTCTTTTTCATCCTTTAGTGCCTCAATCTGCTTCTTTAGCTTTATACTCTCCCTACATATTTCAGTGCTTCTTTTGAATAGTTCTCTGTATGATTGCTCAAGTTCTTCAAAAGTAAGCTCCCCATCACTGGATTCACTTTCAGATTCACATAATCCAGCTAGAGCAGTGATATGCTTAGCTGATTCTTCTTCTGAATCACCTCCTGAGTCTTCATCAGACCAGGTTACAGAGAGTCCTTTCTTTTGCCTTTTTAAGTAGGTAGGACATTCATTCCTGATGTGTCCATATCCTTCACATCCATGGCATTTAATTCCTTTTTCTTGACTGGTCTTTTCATCATAATTTGACCTTCTATTAGCATCATAAGGTCTTTTGTTCTCAGAAGAGTTTGTGTATCTTCCACTTGGTTTGGATTTGTCTTCCATCCTTCTGAGAATCTTTTTGAATTGTCTTCCAAGCATAGCAATGTTGTCTGATAAGCTTTCACCAGTTTCTGATTCATCATTTTCTTCTTCTTCATCAGTATTTGTCACCAAGGCTATGCTTTTGTTCTTCTTTACACTTGTGTCATTCATTCCCATCTCAAATGTTTGAAGGGAACCAATGAGCTCTTCAACTTTCATTGTGCATATGTCTTGAGCTTCTTCTATTGCTGTGACTTTCATGTCAAATCTTTTTGGCAAAGATCTGAGAATCTTTCTTACAAGCTTTTCATCAGTCATCTTTTCTCCCAAGGCTCCAGAAGTATTGGCTATTTCTAAGATGTTCATGTAGAATTCATGAATTGTCTCATCTTCCTTCATTCTCAAGTTTTCAAACTTGGTGGTGAGAAGTTGAAGTCTTGACATCTTTACCTTTGATGTTCCTTCATGAGTTGTTTTGAGAGTGTCCCAAACATCTTTGGCCAGCTCACAGTGATGCGCAAGTCTAAAGATGTTCCTATCAATGCCATTGAATAAAGCATTTAAGGCCTTGGAGTTGCCAAGTGCTGAATCTTCTTCCTCCTTACTCCATTCTTCTTCAGGTTTCAACACTTTTGCTCCATCTTTGGTGTCTTGGACAGGATGTTCCCATCCATTGTTGACTGCTTTCCAGGCCCTATTGTCAAGTGATCTTAAGAATGCAATCATTCTTGGCTTCCAGTAGTCATAATTAGATCCATCCAGTATAGGTGGTCTATTTACTGATCCTATATCTCTGTCCATGTTTCCAGAATTTGTATTCCCTAGATCTCACCCAGTATAAACAGGCAGGGTGCCTGCTCTGATACCAATTGAAATTATGTGATCAGGTATGAGATGTCGAATAAGATGTTCCAACACTTGACAAATTTAACCAAAACTTAAAGTGTAGGAAAATTAAACAACACAGTAGTTTGTTAACCCAGTTCAGTGTATAACCACACTTACATCTGGAGGCTACCAAGCCAGGAGGAAATCCACTATAAGTAATATTAATTCTAGACTTAAACCACCCAGTTTAATCTTTCACTTAATATCTACCCAATGCAATTTCTACCTAAGACACAACTTAGATATGAGTACCAACTCACTCCCCCTCAATCACACAGTGATCTTGTTTACAAGTTTAATAAAATTGAAGTCATACTTCAAACAAAACAGCTTGATCTTACTTCACAGTTTCAATCAAGACACAAATACACTTTTGCTTAAAAGCTCATAAAGTGGTACAATTAAAACAACCTGCTATTAAAACACAAAACACCCTATTTTATCTTCTTAAATTTGTTCCCAATTCTGAGATTTTCTGTTGCTTAAATAGGTGTATGGATTTTGGGCTTTTTGTAGGTTTATCCAATCCTGAAACGCATGCAGCTTCCACCTTGAATTAGGGTTTGTTACTTCCTAGATTCTAGGTGATTCAGTTCTTCTGATTATGCTGAAGTCTCATAACAACACTCCCTACAGATGCGCCTTATTCTGTTTTTGTCCATCCATAATTAATTCCAGATAACTTTCCTTAAATTACTCAGTTCTGTTAGTCATTAATTAATTCTGGTAGCAGGTTTGAGATGTCACAACATCTGTTGGGACATCCTGAAAAACTTAACTTAAATCATTAACACAATGTCCCAACATCTGGTGTGACATCCTGAATTAAGTTCATTTACTTAAACTCTGTTTGATAATGTCCCAACATCTGATAGGACATCCTGAACTGAATTCAACAATTCTTGTTGGTCAAAAATTCTGCCAATTCTAAACATCTACAATAAGCCTTTGTTCCATGACATTAAGTGCTTCTTGGAGGATCAAACATACCCACCTGGGGCATCTTCCAATAATAAGAAGACCTTAAGAAGGCTAGCTGGTAGTTTCTTCCTTAATACTGATGGTTCCCTATACAAGAGAAACTTTGATATGGTACTGCTCAGATGCGTTGATAGAACAGAAGCAGACTTGTTAATGCACGAAGTACACGAAGGATCCTTTGGTACCCATGCCGGAGGACATGCGATGGCTAAGAAATTGCTAAGATCAGGCTATTACTGGATCACAATGGATGCCGACTGTTGTGCCTATGCCAAAAAATGCCATAAATGCCAGATTTATGCGGACAAGGTGCATGTGCCTCCGAATCCTTTGAATGTGATGTCTTCACCCTGGCCCTTTTCCATGTGGGGCATTGACATGATTGGCAAGATTGAACCAACTGCTTCAAACGGTCATAGATTCATCCTGGTTGCTATTGACTATTTCACCAAGTGGGTTGAAGCAGCTTCCTATGCAAATGTTACAAAGCAAGTGGTAGCCAGATTCCTGAAGAGAGATATCATCTGTCGGTATGGAGTTCCCGAGCGAATCATTACTGATAATGGTTCCAACTTGAACAACAAAATGATGGCAGAACTGTGCCGGGACTTCAAGATCCAACACCACAATTCTTCTCCTTACAAGCCAAAGATGAACGGCGCTGTTGAGGCAGCTAATAAGAATATCAAGAATATTGTGCAAAAGATGGTAGTTACGTACAAAGACTGGCATGAAATGCTACCGTTTTCCTTGCATGGGTACCGTACGTCAATCAGAACATCCACTGGGCGACACCGTATCAGCTTGTTTATGGTATGGAGGCAGTCTTGCCTGTTGAATGAAGCAGAGTGGGTCCGATCCCGATACGAACAACTGAGTCTGATCGAAGAAAAGAGATTGGTTGCAATCTGTCATGGGCAGTTATATCAAAAAAGGATGAAGAAAGCCTTCGATCAGAAAGTCAGGCTCCGAGAATACCAAGTAGGAGATCTTGTGCTGAAAAGACTCCTCCCTCCTCATACAAATCACAGGGGCAAGTGGACTCCGAACTATGAAGGGCCATTCGTAGTAAAGAAAGTTTTCTCTGGTGGAGCACTCATGCTCAGTACTATGGATGGTGAAGACTTCCCATCCCCTGTGAATTCAGATGCAGTTAAAAAATACTTCGCATAAAAATGACCCGCTGGACATAAAAACAGAATGTAAGTCCAGGCAAAAAAAGGGCATCCCGGCGAGTCAAAAACAGAATAAAAGACTCGGGAAAAAATAAGGGAAATAAACAAAAAATGTACACCCGCTGAGTTGAAAAGCCGCATTGGACAACTCAGGAAAAAATGGGTATCCTGATGGATTGAAAACCCGAAAGGGCGATCCACGCAAAACAAGGGAATAAGCGAACAACTGCACTCTGAATTTGTCTGTATCACTTACAACTTGGTAAGCTTCGAAAGGATCAAGCTTCTTTCAGAATCAGCCTTCTTCAGAAAGCAAGACGAGAAGAACGTCAAATGTCATACGAGTCATAGCAAAGGGAAGCTCCCCGAAGCGTCATCAACATTGCCAATACCTGTTATTTCTCGATTTGTAACAATCTCTTCATTTTAGGGGATTTGTTTCTTTGACTATATCTTGCCAATTCAGGGCACATGAATCAATAAAATCAGATTTTTCAGTCATATTTCGTCTCGTACATTTTATGTTCATTTGCAAAGAATGTCTGATGTCTTTAAAATACTGTTTGCATAAATACAGATGCTTTTCTTCTAAAAAGAACGTGCTTACAGGAAATATACTTACTCCCGGGAGTGTCTGAACTCTGATGACGGAATCCGGTAAGGGATACCTCGGGATCACTTGTGCGCTTCTCTATCTTTTCAGGATTGCAGGTATTCTAAGCACAACACGGGGCATGAAAGCTTCATCCCAGCAAGCTGGCAAATCATTATCTACTCAGCCTTAGCACCGGAGGTGCCTTCTCCCCAGCTGAGTTACCATTTATTTCCTCCTCAACCGAGTACAAAAGCCAGGGAACCGCCTCCCCACAGAGTTTCAGCCTCTATCCAGAAGAGCAACGTCTGAAGATCTCACAACAGAGTGAAGCAAGCTTCTACAAACCCCAGCTGGGTCCCTCATTACCAGATAGGTCTATCAGTGACCTATATCCCCAAGCAGAGTCCCATATGTCAGATCTACCAATGATCTCATCCCCAGTTGGGATGTTCACTTCAAGCAGATCGACCAGAGATCTTTGTAGTAACGGGATCCGAATCCCGAATCTTTACCTTTGCATAATCATAGCATTCGCATCATATTCTCCCCACATAGCGTAGCATTCCGTCTAATACGGAGAATTACGGCAAAAATCAAACATATTGCATAATCATAAGCCATGGTCTGAATCAAACACTTGTAAATACCGACAACCCGTCAAGGATATACAGGGAAAGTCCCCAAAATTCCCCACCAGAGAGCCAAAGCACTGGCCTTACACTCACAAATACAGATGCACACCCCTTTTTGGCACCCGTCCGTGTCATGATTCCCTAGTAAAGTCGCCCGAGCCTTCTTTACAAGCAGACACTTATATATTACAGATGCTTCTTGACACCCGTCCGTGTCATATCCCCAGCAGAAAGCCAAAGCGTCCCCTTTGCACTCACAGATACATATATCCATACAGATTCCCTGACACCCGTCCGTGTCAACCTCCCCAACATAACTACCTGAATACTTTGTAAAGCATATACTTGTTTATTATATACCTTTTGACATTCGTCCGTGTCACTCTCCCCAGCAGGTTAAACACGCATCTGTACATCACTCATACAGATACTCGTCCGTATCTTTTATACACCACTTATATCCCCGCAGATTCGACACTCATCCGTGTTCTCTGTTAACCAGTTGGTACTCGTCCGTATCATCATCTCTGAGCATGCGTCAAGCGTTTGTTTCTACCTGATACTCGTCCGTATCACAGTCTTAAGGATGCTCGTCCGCATCTTTAATCCATACACGTGTCAAACACTTATGTCTTCTTGAATCTAGACGCTCGTCTGTGTCTACTATTCCCCAGAAGAGTCCCCTCAGATTCGACACTCGTCCGTGTTCTTTGTTAACCAGTTGGTACTCGTCTGTATCATCATCTCTGAACGTGCGTCAGCGTTTGTTTCTACTGATACTCGTCCGTATCACGGTCTTAGGGATACTCGTCCGCATCTTTAATCTATACACAACGTCAAAACACTTATACCTTTTATTTCTTGGATGTAAACACTCGTCCGTGTTTACTATTCCCCAGTAGGTCGCCAGCAAAGCAAAACTTCTTTTCTATCTGACATTCGTCCTATGTCATGATACCTTTCGGCAGCCGTACCCTGCCAGGTGATCGTCCTTCACCTTTGGATGACCGTCCCTCATCCTTTCCCCAGCGGAGTCTCTATTTCATTAGAACCCCCTTTTTTATCCGGCATTCGTCCTATGTCGTGATTTTTAGCAGCCGTCCCCTGCTAGGTGATAGTCCTTCACCTTTTGATGATCGTCCTTCATCATTTTATCCGATGGCCGTCCCCATCGTTGATCTTGTTATCTGACATTCGTCCTATGTCATGATAAACCCTGAGAGCAGCCGTCCCCTGCTAGGTGATCGTCCTTCACCTCTTGATGATCGTCCTTCATCATGCTTATCCGATGGCCGTCCCCATCGTCGACCTTTTTATCCAGCATTCGTCCTATGTCGTGATACTTCCGGCAGCCGTACCCTGCCAGGTGATCGTCCTTCACCTTAGATGACCGTCCCTCATCTTATCCCCATCAGAGCAACCGTCCCCTGCTAGGTGATCGTCCTTCACCTTTGATGACCGTCCCTCATCATTATTTCATTTATTCTTTAACCCGATGGTCGTCCCCGTCGTGGTCCCTTTTCCTTTTCCCGATGATCGTCCTTCACCTTTGATGACCGTCCCTCATCATTATTTCATTTATTCTTTAACCCGATGGCCGTCCCCGTCGTGGTCCCTTATCCTTTTCCTGATGATCGTCTTTCATCAGTTTAGCCCGATGGTCGTCCCCATCGTTGTTTACATTACTTTATGAACCTGATGGTCGTCCCCATCATAAAATCTTATATCCCCAGCGTGTCGGTCGTCCCCGTCATTGCTCTTTCCCCAGCAGTCGTCCTCTGCTCGACGGTCGTCCTCCGTCGCCCGCACTTTATAATATACTTTATTTTCTTTTACAATCTATATCCCTTTTCTTCTTCATAATGTGAGTGCAAATTTTGGACTGTCTTTGGTATTCAACCACAAGTTATCTTGTTCGCCTGTTAAGCCGTTGCTTACATCCTGCACAGCTAACTCATGCTTGAATAGGTGCAGCTGTAAACACCCCAAATTTGCCCTCACCCATTCACACCATGGCTTGTGATCTTTTCATATGCATAAGTTCAATCATAGCATCTCATATTGCATTTTTGATTCATTGCACTGGTTCTAAGTCATCTGCATCTAGGGTTTGTGATCTGAGCAATCCAAGAGCCATTTGAGCCACTCCAAAGGTCATCAATCACTTCAAAGGGGTCCATGTATGTTCAAGCATCATATTATATCCTCTCAAAGTCAAGAATGTCAAAAAAATCACAAGAACTGAGATTGGCATGGAAGCAGAGCCAGGTTTAACTGCACAGATGACCTAGAATTAGGGTTTTGGTTTCAGAGGCCATAACTCCTTTTTTTTGTCATTCTTGTTTCTATTGGTCTCTATATGGTATAGGGATCATACATATCAATTTTCATGAAGAAATTCCATGGGGAAGGCATCTGATCAAGAGTTGACTTTCTGAGCAAGTCAGTGTAAAATCAGGGCATCTGAGACCCTCAATGACCCAACCAAAGGGTGTTCTTCATCATTTTGATTGTGTATGATCTTTATTTGATCATAGAAGATATTATAAGTTCACAAAATTGAATAATTTCAAGCCATTTGCAAAGTTGACTTTTTGGGAAAGTGACTTGTAATGGAAACTTGCCATTTTGGGAAACTTTTTCAACCCTTGCTTTTTGATTCAAAAATGCTTCAAATGGAAAAAATTTGGTCATGAAAGTTGTAGAATGGATCATTCCCTTTTCAAAAAGTACAAGAACTCATTCTAATTCATTTTGGATCAAAAGTTATGGCTTGTCAAAGTTGGGAAAAATCACATAATTTCAAGTTTTCCACCAAAGAGGCAAAGTTGCAAAAACCACTTGCCAAGGCAAATTGTGCTATCTAATGGACTTCTAATCTTCATACAAACATGAACCAATTTCTAAAAATCAGTTTGGCCCAAAGAATTTCCCATTTCTATGCCTTGATTTTCAAGTATCCATAAGTCATTTTTCATGAAAGTGCAAAGAGGGATTTTTGGCAAAATCATTCTCAAATGAATTGTATGATCTCTAGCTGGTTTTAATACATTGCCATGACCTAATGAGGCACCCCACATCAGAAATTCAGCAAGTTTCCTCACATTCACATAGCCAAAAGTCATGAAATGTTTCAAGTTGTCAAGTTGCAAAAACTCTTCTAGCTCATGATCCAAATGCAGCAGTCTTTCATGAGCCATCCCAGGGCCATCCTTGACTCAAGCTGAGGCATGACAAGCCTCTAGACTGCCTCTACCATAGCCCATGCTTGAAGTACACCAACTATTGACTTTTTGGCCAATTGCTCCATACCATTCCCACAGTACATGTCAAGTCTTCTGATTCATTCCAATAGTTTAGGACTTGTATATGGATCATAAAACAAGCCTCACACAAGCCTGGAACACACACATTGTAGCACACTCCAAAAACTGTCAAAACTTTCCTCTCTTCGAATCTCCTTCCACATCCCTCAAACTTCAACAATTCCTTCACCAATCAACCAGAAATCATCCATAGAACAAATCCCACCCCTCACAATGATCTGAAACAGCCCACACAAGAACCTCATTTTCTGATACACCAGAACTAAACCTCTCAAAATAGCCAATTTAAACCCCATTCAAGCTTGCCATTAGTACAAGGGGGACCATTGGAGGAGGTTTGCACAAAGGAAAGGCTCATAAAGCTCATTTTTGAAGGTCTCCATCTCAGGTATAGCTCAAGAACTTTTTTCTCAGAACCTTATTTTTAAGTTCCCAATCGAATCTTCATGATATGCTGATGACTCTGATGTATTTACTTTTCAAAATGGTGGAATATTGAGTATGTATGAGTTGTCTGAAAGTTTCTGACCTAAATTTGTTTTGCTTCGATTTGCATTGTTGATGAATGAAAAATGATTTTTGTTTGGGGGTTTTGATTCAGTGATGAGTGGGGTTTGATTCTGGGCAGAGAGATTTCATTTTTGGTGCTTGGAGAGAGAGAGAGATAAGGTTTTCTCATTACCCCTAATCAGAGGGAGGATGTGATGAGTTTACTAATCCATTGGTTTAGGCTTAAGCTCATTAACTTATGACAAACTTCAAAAAGCAATAAAAGACTGAAAACCCAAAAACAAACAATAATCGTCTCCTCCAGGATTCTTTTCTCATCTCATTCACTCACAAACAAGAACCCGCTTCTTCCGTCTAATGCAAGACAGTTTGCACCTGAGCCAGACAGGTCACACACTTGAGCATTGACAAGCAAGCAGTTCACAAGTCAATTCATCCTTCAGTCTCTTTGGGTCGAACTACGGTGTTCTGACTTCCTCATTGCACGAGAGGATACGTAGGCATAACTTAACAGTTATCGAACAAAAGTCTCTGTATATTCCCCCTCTTTCTAGCCTTATTCTTTAAGCCTCATGGTCATGAGCATTTCATCCTTGTTCTTACACTGACACTTCTCTTATACATTTCACTTTTCTTTTACACTGACACTTGCATTCTTTCCAGCTTTGATACACAGATTGCACTGACACTACCCCTTTAAAACACAAATCTTTTAAGCGTGGATCTTGTCGAGTACGACGGACAATCTGGGTGCTAATACCTTTCCAGGTTGTAACCAACCCCCTTTCTCAGTCTCTCTGGTTCGCAACCGTCTTATCCATATCTTTCTAGGTTTATGCAGCATTACCTTTCCTCCGGGATAAAAATGCCTAGCTGGCGACTCTTTGTCTTTTCTTTTGAGTTCACCCCTGTGTGTTCTCATCTCTTTTCGTCGGCCGTTCTCGTCTGTACCCCTTCTGACCCCGTGTCATTTGGCGGGAGCGACAGATCCCGTCGAGTACGACGGACAATCTGGGTGCTAATACCTTCCCAGGTTGTAACCAACCCCCTTTCTCAGTTTCTCTAGTTCGCGACAGTCTTATCCATATCTTTTTAGGTTTATGCAGCATTACCTTTCCTTCGGGATAAAAATGCCTAGCTGGAGACTCTATTCATCTTCACTTCTTTTTCTCCTTTCGCCGACAGTTCGCATTTGTACCCTATCTGACCAGGTGTCTTTTCGGGGGAGCGACAATGAGCTTGAAGATCTTGATTTAGACCTTAAAAATCCACAATTGACTTTTCTTCTCCACGGTTGACTTTTGCTTGTTTCTCAAGTAATTGTCTGCCTAAAACCCCTCCACAATGATTCAAAGCATAAAACTTCATCAATGAACACTTGACATCATATAGGAGACCATGAGAAAAAGTTAGAACCAAAATATTGAGGTTTGCTTGCTTTGAACCAAAACCCTAATTCGGGTCACTTGTGTAGGAGGTGAAGCTCTGAGCTAACTTCTTGATGAATTCAACTCTTGAGAGGACTTAAGGTATCATTTAAGATTGTGTGGGATGTAATAAAACCTTGAGGCTTGTTGGGAGACACTTGCCTTTTATCCTTTGGCTTTGGATGATCACATCTTAGCAAATCACTGACCATATGCCTTATGCGTCAAACAATGAATGCATGTTTCATCTTTCTATGCTATGAATGCAATGCAAAGTATGAAAATGATGTGTTATATGCTATTAAAATGAGAGAGCAGATTTTGGGGTGTTACAATTGTGTTGAGTCAGGGATTGCAGGGCATAATACTATAGCAGGTACTCCTCAATAAAATGGTCTAGCTGAGAGATTCAATCGAACAATCCTCGAAAGGGTTAGATGCATGTTAGTTAGTGTTGGGTTGAAGAAGGTGTTTTGGACTGAAGTTGTTTCGACATCAACATATTTGATAAACAAATGTCCTTCGATTAGATATGAAGACACCTGAAGAAGTTTGGTCGGGACACCCACCAGATCTCGACAAACTGAGAGTATTTAGATGTGTGGCATATGCTCATATTAGGAAAGACAAGGTCGAACCTAGAGTTCTGAAATGAATGTTCATGGGATACCCTGAAGGAGTCAAAGCTTATAGGCTATGATGCCTAGAGCCAAGTCACAAGAGGAGTATCACCAGTCGAGATGTAGTTTTCAATGAAGTTGGGATGGCTTTCAAGAAAACCGATGATGTTGAAGAAGAGCTGGAACAAGAAGAGATTTATGTTGAGGTGGAGCATAGTGATGTTGAATTGAATAACCCAGGTGAGGTCAAAGAAGAAGAAGCAGAAATTGTTGTCGGAGATGAGGAGACTGATAATGACTACCTGCTGGCAAGAGACAGGTTGAGAAGAATCATCAAGCCACCTCAGAGACTTGGTTATACAGATCTTATAGCTTATGCCTTAATCTCTGCAAGTGAGGTTCTAGACGAAGAACCTATAAACTATAAGGAAGATATGAGAAGTCGAAATAAAACTGAATGGTTAAAAGCCACGGATGGTGAAAACTAGTTTTTTTTCTTGTTGTTATAGAGTTTTCTCCAAGGTGTAGATTTATGAGATATTGGAACGAACTCTAGGTTTAGTATGTCGTCGAAATCTGCTCACATGTTGTTGTTTAATTGGCCTTATTTTAGGGATCCAGTTTTTTAAGTTATCTTGTACCCTAAGTTAGCTTGTAATGGGTAATTGTTAAAATGTCCATTAGGTTAGTATGTTAGTTTTTTTTATAAATAGAATACTAGTCTCTCATCTTTTATAATAAGTGAAAACAGGAAGATAAAACCCAAAGTCAAAAGGGAGAGAGGTTATTTGTTATTCTTGTATACTTGTAATCTTGTTTTAAAATAAAGGAAAGAATAACAGTTTATAACCAATCTTTTTTGTTATCCTTGGTTACCCTAACCCTTGTAGGTTTCTTGACTGATCAAGAAACCAATTATACTTTGTTTATAAGGTATCTAATTCACAATAATATATATATATATATATATATATATATATATATATATATATATATATATATATATATATATATATATATATATATATATATATATATCAAAGTGCACTTCACACTTCATATAGCATCCAACCGTATTTTCTATGAAATAATAAAGCATTGTAGAATTGATTGTCAGAGAAGGTTATTGTTTTCCAAAAGGCCATTGAATTAAGAAGAATACAAAGGGTATTCAAACTTTTACAAACAAAAGAAATTCCCCACCAAGTCTCATCTTATAAGGGGTTCATGCAAAAATCATAGAAAGATGAGTTGGAATAAATTTCAACAACTTATTATATATTTTCTCACAAGAATGGTTGGCAGATTTCATTACTAAATCATTGCTTTCAACCAAATTCAACTTTTTAGTTTTCAAACTTGACACGTTGGATACTTATTATGCTTAAGCTTGAGCAAAGATGTTGAAACCATGAAGACATGGATTAAAAGTATGAAGCCTTGTGAAATGATCAAAAGCCTTATTTTAGCTTCTTAATAAACTTTCCATTTATAGTAATTGGTTTTCAAAAATTAGTTTTCAAACATTAATTAAGTAGTTTCCTTTTTTTTACAAATAGTTAATTACAATTTGTTAAACTTGTTTTGTGCTTTGTAATATATGTTATATATCTACTTGATGCGTTGATCACATTTGGTTAAACTCAATAGTATAATTTTATAGTTTTTCGCTTTTCGTATTGATTCCAATACTTTAACAGAGTTCGAGTGATCAAGAATATTGTATATCAACATTGTTATTTTAGGTTTCTAGAGAGAGGTCAGAGCCTCTCTCTCTAAACTAATTTCACGTTTTATTTCTACTGGGTTTTGTATGGCTTGGTAAACGATCAATAGAAGGAATTTGGGGACAAATCGTAACAAGTGGGATATCTTTCCATTTGGAGGGGGATTGTTAGGAAAGGATTATTCTTATGTGCAATCTTTTTATATTTCTCACTTTCCACTGAGATCATCTGCTAGGAATTTATATTCTCTTTTTGGTTGTATCGGAAATGTCGTGGAGTTGGTAATTTCTCCAAGAAGAAATGCTTTTGGGAAGAGATTCGGTTTTGCTCGATTCTTCGAGGTGGAAGATGTAAGAAGGTTAGGAGTCAAACTCGATAACGTAATGATTGACGGGGTAAAGATACATGCAAACCAACCTCGATATGTAAGGGGAGAGATATGGTTCAATAACAAGTATGGAGGAAGGAATGGGGGAGGTATTATCATTAGAAGGAATGAAGAAGGAAGATTCGAGAAGGGACAAAGCGACACCGACAAGGTTCTTTTCAAATTCGACATCTTTCGCAGATGCTGTGGGAACTTCGGGAAAGACTCTTTCTGAGAGACCTGGGTTTTCCTATTTTTCTTCGACTGAAAACAGGGAGAGGATGAGCAAGGCTTATGTGGGCATAAGAATCCTTCTGGGTATGGCTAATAACATTCAACGCAATTTTGACTTTGAGGGGGTTTTCACCATAAAGGTAACCATCTTGGGAGCCTCTTTAGTTATGTTGGAGGATATGGAATAAGGAGCAGTTTAAGGATTAATGGAAGAGGGATCAACATGGTGGAAGGAGTGGTTTAGTGAAATACGAAAGTAGAATGCATCGGATATTGATACTGAAAGAACAATCTGGGTTAGTATCTTTGGAACACCTTGTTACACTTGGTGCACAGATTTCTATGAAACGTTAGCGAACATGTTCAGTAAATATGTTTGTACGGATGAGAAAACTCATAACGGATCGTCGATGGAGGTGGCAAGATTAATGGTTATAATACCTTTCGGCTTTAGCTTACAAAAAAAAATGCAGGTGGAAATTGATGGTAGTTTGTTCAACATTTTTTTGAGAGAAGAACCGGTGGTGGATTCTAGATCGGAGAAGCCTAGGAAGTCCGACATATCTTCTAGCTCATTTAGTTCGGAGGAGGATTGGGGAA
The DNA here is from genome assembly GCA_963966055.1 of Lathyrus aphaca. Lineage (NCBI taxonomy): Eukaryota > Viridiplantae > Streptophyta > Magnoliopsida > Fabales > Fabaceae > Lathyrus > Lathyrus aphaca. Next base: position 476,378,237 of record OZ014521.1, read on the forward strand.
GTGAGGCAAGATTGAATAGGGGTGATGACCAGGGAGATGACAGAGACGTTAGGGAGTTGACAGAAGAAGAAGGATACTGGAGGATGGAGGAGGGCGAAATACGGATTTACATGGGGAAGAGGAATACATGGAGAAGAACAACAACAAGGGAGGAGAAGTGAATAGTCAAAATCAAACAACAACTTTTCAGTTTCAAAGTGGCTTCTTTGATGAAGCTGTGGAAAAATGCAGAAAGGACTTTTCAACCTTTTCTTCTTTTAAGGATAATACGGTACTTTCTTCTGACACAATTGAGCAGGTGGATGAGACTAGGGAGTTTGAGAACAAGGAGGAGGCGGAAGAAATATGTCTTGGAGGGGACCATAATAACAAAAGGCCTTTTGGTTTCAAACCAAAATTAATGAAATATAAAAAGGTATGTAGGCCAGCGGTTCAAGGTAAAGGCAGACGGAAAAAGGAAGGTGGTATAACAAAAAAGTGTAACATTTACAATGGTAAGTAAAACAAAAAGGAGACATTTCCTATAGGAGAAAAATTACATAGTGGAGGAAGTATATCAGAATCAGCGGCGTCACAGTACTATGAGAACAACTCAACAGAGTTCGATATTGCAAGAAGTAATAGGCGTTTATGGGAGAATTTAGACTCTATGGTGGGAGGCAAACTATGGGAAGCTATCTCGAATTTGAGTATTGTTGCGGCAGATTTAAAAATGGACTACAAAAAGAGATTGAATGATATGGAGAGGAATGATAAGGATAAAAAGTTGGAAGGGAAGGAGAAAACACCGGTTCAATGATGATTATAAGAACATTCAACATAAGAGGGGGAGATAATTTGATTAAAAGAAAAAGAATTAGTCAAATTATCAAGAACGAAAAAGCAGACATGTTTTTGATTCAAGAATCCAAAATTTCATATTTAACGGAGGAGTTAGCGAGAAGATTTTGGTCCAAGGAAAACATTGGATGGTCATATAATAATTCTTTAGGATTTTCGGGAGGTCTTATTATTATGTGGAAGATCGAGAGTGTGGAGGTAATTTGTAGTTTCAAAGGGGCCGGCTACGTAGGAGTTAAAATTAGGTGGACAAATATTCATTATTACATTGTGAATGTTTATTCACCATGTGATTTGGAATCAAAGAGAGTTTTATGGAAAGATATTATCGCTTTGAAGAGTAATTTTGTGGATAGGGAGTGATGCTTAGGAGGATATTTCAATTTTATTATGTCTTCAAGGGAGGAGAAGGGTAGGGGGAATAATAATCGTAGAACGGAAATGAAAGAGTTTACGGAGTTTATAGCGGATAACGAGTTAGTGAATATTCCTTGCAAAGGGAGGAAGTTTTCGTGGTATAGTGGGGATGGTTTTTCGATAAGTAGAATAAACCGATTTATTCTTTTGGAAGGTGTTATCTCGAATTGGGGAGTGGTGGGACAACTTATTGGATCAAGAGACATTTCCGATCATTGTCAGGTGTGTTTGGTGGTGGATTCATCAGATTGGGGACCAAAACCGTTTAGATTCAACAACGATTGGTTTAACAACAAAAGCTTCATTCCTTTTGTTGAAGAGGAGTGGAAAAAGTTACACGTTGAAGGAAGGAGCGATTATGTGTTAAAAGAGAAACTTCGATTAATAAAAAAGAGCATTATAAAGTGGAAAGTGGATGTCTTTGGAAAATATGATTTGGAAGTGGAAGAGGGTGTTGAAGATATCAACTTAAGTGATTGCATGGTCGAGCACTTAGATGGATTCTTGTATAAGGATGAAGTGGAGAAAAGGAAGATAGTTACTAGCAAGTTTTGGTTAAACTTGAGAATTAAAGAGAACATTCTTATCTAAAAGGCTAGGATAAAGTGGTTAAATGATGGAGATAATAATAGCCAATATTTTCATAGCATTATGAAAGAAAGGAGGAGACGAAATTACATTGGGTCTATCAATACTAATAGAGGCATATTGGTAGGGGTTGAAGAGGTTAAATAGGAGGTTAGAAATCATTTTGCGTCTAAGTTTGTGGAACCGGATTCAGATAGACTAATTTTGGAGGGGTCCCGTTTAAGTTGCTCAATATGGAAGAGAGGGAGGATCTAGAGAAGCCTTTTTCGGAGGAGGAAATCAAGAGTGTGGTTTGGAGTTGTGGTGGTTACAAAAGTCCCGGACCCGATGGTTTTTCTTTTCTTTTCATCAAAAAGTATTGGAAATTCTTAAAGAGGGATTTTATTAGATTCTTTAACGAGTTTCATAATGGAGCGGTTTTATCAAAGTTGATCACTTACTCCTTTTTTTTACCTTGATTCCTAAGAGAGATAGACCTTTAAATCTAGATGATTATAGGCCTATTTGTCTCGTTGGATACTTTTACAAGGTATTGGCAAAACTTTTGGCGGCTAGAATGAAAATGTGTTAAACTCAATCATTACTAATTGCCAAAGTGCTTTTGTCCCTAATAGACAACATCTTGATGTAGTTTTATTGGCTAATGAATTGGTTGATTTCGCTAGCAAAGAGAAGAAGGAGGTTTCTCTTTTTAAGGTGGATTTTGAGAAAGCATACGATAAGGTTAGTTGGAATTTCCTTAGATACATGATGCGGAGAATGGGATTCGACAATCTATGGATGAAATAGATGGAGGCATTGATCTTCACTAGTAAGAAATCCGTTTTGGTTAATGGTAGTCCAACAAAGGAATTTGAGGTGGGAAGAGGCTTGAGGCAAGGTGATCCTCTTTTACCTTTTCTCTTTGCAATAGTGGATGGAGGTCTTACAGGATTGGTTAGAAACTCGGTGAGGGTTGGCGAGTTCGTGGGTGTAAATGTTAAGACTAAATGCTTCATTGATATCCTACAATTTGCGGTTGATACCCTCTTGATAGGTGATGGGAGTTGGAGACATATTTGGGTAATAAAAGTGGTATTGCGGGGTTTTGAGCTTGTGTTGAGTTTAGGTATTAACTATCATAAGAGCACGTTAATAGGAATTAATATTATCCTTTCGATTCTATAAGCGGCGTCTTTATTCTTGGCTTGTAGAACCGAGAGGAAAGAGTTTAAATTTCTAGGAATTCCCATAGGGTCCAATCCTAGAAGATTATCCACTTGGACCCCTCTCATTAAGAAATTAGAAAAAAAGACTTCAAAGTTGGCATGGTAGGTTTTTGAGTTGCGGACGTAGATTGACGCTTTTGAGATCGGTGCTTTCTAGCTTACCTATCTTCCAACTCTGTTTCTTCAAGATCCCGGTGAAGACTTGGAAGGAAATTAATAAACTTCAAAGCGTTTTTTTGTGGGGGAGTACTAAGGAGAAACGTAGAGTGTATTGGATCAATTGGGACTTTTTGTGTTACCCGAAGGATTGTGGGGGTTTAAATTTGAAAAGAATTGGAGATGTTAATGTTGTTTTACTTCATAAGTGTAGATGGAGGATTCTTGAAGGATCGAAGGCGATTTGGTACAAAATGTTAAAAGCTAGATATGGAGATATTAGTCTTCATATCTCGGGGTGTTGGTTTAAGAGATCAATTTGGACATCTTATTCTTCATGGTGAATGGATTTATTATCCATTAATAATTTTTTTAGGAGGACATTTTTATGGAAAATTGCAAATTCCAAGTGGGTAATGGTCATAATACCCCGTTTTGGAAGGTAATTGGACGGGTAGAGGTTGTTTTGCAAATGAATTTCTGGAGGAGTATTCTAGATCTTTTCTTAAATATGTCTCAGTAGCAAGCTTGGGTGGGTGGGCGGGAGGAATATGGATTTGGGGTGATCTCGGAATAAAGCCGTGGGAGGACGTTTCGTTTACAGCCACTGATAACAAAAATGAGGAGGGACAATTTTTGAACACTAATAATTTATTTTATGCAGGTACATAAAATGGTAATGAAGGTGGCTTTTTACCTCTTAGCAGTGTGAATTCAGTGCATCAGCAAAGGCTTTTCAATGCCATTCATCCAAACTTCATCATGCGGGATTATTCTACTCAGTTTTTGTCTGCATCCAGCATGAATACAGTGCACTCATTGGGTGATACTCTGACTGTTTCAAACTCAACAAGTTTCTGACATGTTCAACCTCAGCAAGTTCCGAATGGCTTTTCTATTTCGGATCAGCAGAAGGTCTCGCATACTCAGCAGGTATCCAACATTGGGTAGGTCTCGATTTCGTCCATTAACAATATTCAACTGACTCAAATTATTGAAGAAACTCCTGCTACTTTTGGTTCTGCTACGAACATTCAGTGGGGGATGATGTAGGGCTCATTGAGTTAAGGAACATCATTGCTCTCTCTCTCTCTCTAAACCTTTAAACAATAACAGAGATAAAATCAATTGGAATCATGGCAATACTTTCACGGTAAGCTCCCTCTATTCACTATCGAATTATAGCCGCATCCCATATGGCCCGAGGAATAGAGAGGATTTAGCTTTTGATTTGGTTTGGAAAGTTTCGGTTCCTTTGAAAATCAACGCTTTTGGATGGCGGTGTTTTTTTGAATAAAATACCGTCAAAGGATAAACTTCTCCGTCGCAAAATCATAACTTCTGAAAACAATATCAATTGTTGCTTTTGTGATCGTTACCCCGAAACGTTAAAACACTTAATGTTTGAATGTTCTGTTTCGAAGTTACTTTGGTTAGATATCGCGGAGTGGATGGGGTTTTCTTTGAATGGGGTTAGCGACTTCAAAAGTTCTTTCCTTGGCTTGTTTTATTTTGGTAAATCAAAGAGAATGAAGGAGGGTATGGAAGGTAGCATTTGGTTGGCGATTTGTTGGACTTTATAGTTAAAGAGGAACGCCATTTTTTTCATGAATGCCAAATGGAATATTTCGGATTTGGTTTGGAAGGCGAAATTTTTGATCTGGAGATGGTCTTTTATAGGGGAAATTAGTCAACCAAATTGTGATTTTTATGTTTTTGATAAATATCTGCTTCATTTTTTATCGTAGGGTACAATTGGTGGATAATTTCTTTAGCCTTGAGGGTTTTTTGTTTGTTTTATCTCCTTGTATTTGTATTGAGTACAGTTTGTACTCTCATTAATATATCGCTTGCTTTTTTATAAAAAAAAGAGTTTGAGTGATCAAAATCAAAACTGGTGCGAAGAAAACATAACCATCTATAATCTCCCTAGTGCAAGGTCTAAGGAGGAAGTTAATTGATATTTATTTTAAAAGTTTAAATAAATACATATTATTAAAAATTGTTGGAATTAAACTCAGTTTTTTTTTATTAGTTCCAAATAAATTTTGATGAATAAGATTCAATCACACTGATCGAATTTTGTCTTGTTCTTCACTTTTTATTCGAATGAATGAGCTTCGATTACAAAATTGTATTGTTGCACAATGGTGATGAAAAGAAAAGAAAATTTAATTGAGAAAAAAGAAAAATTTCTGCAGAGTAACTTTGGGCTCTCATAACTGTAAATTTTATTCGAATGAATCATACTACAATAATAAAGGTATTGTTTATTTATAGATTTTGTTTCCTTGCTCCCTAAACAAACCCCAAAAAATTAAAGTTCAAAATATTCAATTTTGTCAATATTATAAAATTAGGTTCAAGACAAAATCTACGTCAAAACTAATTTCTCAACACTTTGACAACAAGTGTTTTGACACACTACAAGTGTTTTGACACACTAGATTATTTCGATAATTTATTTGTCTTTATTGAACAATCTGCTTCGACGTATGAAATGATAATTAAGCAAAGAACAATGGCTACAAAAATTTAAAAGGAGGAAGTCAATTCATATTTATTTTAAAATTTGAAATAAATACATATTATTAAAAAAAATATTTTATCAATATATAAAATTAAAATGTTTCTTTTATAAAACATTGTTCTACTATTTCAACAAAAAACAATAGGTACAAAAATCTAATTAAAAAACAACATTGATATGTTCATTTTAACTATACATTTTGTTTACAAACTAATTGCAAGATAAAAACAAAAAACGAAAGAAAGAAACTAGAAATATTAAAGAGGTTGTTATGGATGCGCCATGGCAAGAAGAATGTCATCATTGAAATCAAACACTTCGTTCCATGTCATCATATCTCCGTAAATGGACCCCACCCTTGTTGGACTCATTAGAGGAGCATCTTTCATATCCCAAAACGACGTCGTCGAGGCACATTCTTCATGATTCCACAACTCCATCATCTCAATAGAAAAATCATCAATGCCATTATTATTATTATTATTATTATTATTATTATTATTATTATTAATAATAATATTTTCATTTTCATTTTCATTTATGGTTTTGATGGAAGAAGATTTTTGTTGATTGTGGCGGCTTCGTTGATGAGCCGCTTTAGCCGCCGCCGATTGAATGTCTTTCCTAGAAGAAGAACCAGGACGAGGTAAAAACGCAGCCTCTTCGGGGAAATTAAGGCTAGCCGAGCTACCTTTTAAGAAGAAAGCCGCGGAATCATAAGCACGCGCCGCCATTTCAGCTGTCTGGAATGAGCCAAGCCATATTCGAGTTTTCTGACCAGGTAGCCTTATTTCTGAAACATAGCGTCCCCAGGTTCGCTTCCGGACGCCGTGGAATGTTGAATCACGGTTCTTGGAGCTGGGTTTTGTTGTTGAAGTGGAAGAAGCCGAAGCCGAAGCCGAAGCTTGAGGTTGGGATTGGTTTGTGATGGACATGTGCGAAGAGAATAGAAAAGAAGAGAGAAAATTTGAGTGATGAGTTTTTGGTTGTGTGTGTTAACGTTGTTATGGTTTAATGTTGTTTTGGGGGGTTTATGTAGAGAGGAGATGGAGTGTGTATGTTTGTGAAAGAGTGTGAAGTGAACTGGATATAGCTGGAAATTATGTGGGTCCTACTGGATTCTGTTCTAGTTTGAAAGCGATGTTGATTAAGCGCTTATTATCCGGGGTGATACATGGGTGATAAACGCTTGAGGTTTTCTTGATTTAATTTAAAATAAGAAATTCATTTTAAGGTAAATTAATTGTTAATAAAAAACATCATTTGTTTTTTTATATATAAAATTTACTATATTAATAAAATATTATTATTAATTTCATTCGTTTGTTTCGTAAATTCATTAGCAAGGACGTTAACAAGTAAGAGTTGGATTTCAAGCTCATAGATTTTTAATTTTTTTTACATTTAAGGTGTTTGAGTTTAACTATTAAATTATTTAATAAAAAATATAATTTTACATTCACGTTGATTTGAAAGATCTCTTCTTTGATATACGGTTAGGATGATAATCATATTCATCTCGTCTTTGAGAGCGTGTAAGACAGTCTACCACATATGATCTCACACTTTTTTATCATTAAGTTTGTTTTGTTGAAAATCAAATGTGAAGAAGAAGTCTCTCATTGATTAGAAAATGAAAGATTAAATAGAATTTATTAAACAAATTTTACAATTTAATTAAAATTAATTTCAATTTTTTACAAAAAAAATTTCTCAAAAGATTGAGACGGTTCTGATATTCATATATTCCATATTCCAAAATGATTGGTCTTCATGTATACTTGAAAAATTAAAAATATAAAAATCTAGTATCTCCCACTAATCACGTTCATATTTTGCCATCTAAACATATTAGTATATTAAAATCAAAAGAAGTCTTTATCAGAAAATCAAAATCAAAAGAAGTGTTCTAATTGATCACTTAACTCAGGTAGATCCTAGTTCCATGTAAACCTTAAATAGTCCATATATGTACTGATCAGCTAGGCTTAATAGGATTTGTCTCCCAAAAAGCCATCACATATACTTGCCCTTAAATTTTAATTTGCAGCAAAGGATGCTACATTCCACTTTTGTTTTGTCAATTAGTTGGAAGTTTATCAAGTTGGTTAGGCTGACACTAACTGACACAATAGGATTAGTGTTAATTTTGTCAAGAAACTTTACTAGTTCGTTCTTAGCAACTTCCTTAACAGTAATTTTTACACCTCACTTCCATATTTGTACCTTTCACCAAGATAATGTTAAATTGGTTAGGTTTTGAATAAAATGATTATTATTTTACTCAATATATATCCTTAGTTAATTTGGTACTGTTACTATATTAATCTATAGATTATTTAATTTGTACCATATAACAAGCTCGCAAATTTGTCTTAAAATTAGAAGTTGAGCTCTTTAAGTGATCTTTGTTTTTCTTGGCAGTAAGTTACTTTAGTATAAGTTTCTTATCTCATTTAATCTTTTTAGATAGAGGGTTATCTTAGATATCGATTAGAAACGGAGTCAGAAATTTTAGGTTGTGGGAACAATATATTTTTAACAAATATTTTGTATCATTATTTTTTAAAAGTATAAATATATGTTATATTTATTTTTTATGATATTTGTTTTAAAATATATTAAATAACTTTATCAATTCTTTTGTTTGTGTAATTTTCTCTAATTTATTAACAATAATAATAATTTTTTTTCTATATATAAGTAACCAAGAATAATACGAGTAGTTGGCTGAGATTTTTTATTATAACATCTTAAAATATAAATATATACATTTTTTTGTTGTTGAAGTTTTAGTCAAAAATCATTTTAAAGTTAACAAAAAAATCAGTTTGATTGTATTTTAGCCAAACATATATTTGCTTTATAATTGATTTTCAAAGTTAAAAAAAAATTATAATAATTTTGAACAAAACTCTAAATAATTATTCATATATTATATGATTTTGCATCCAATTTTCAATATTCCTAATACAAACACTTCAAATTAATTGATGTCATAGTATTTTAATTAAATATTTTTATTAATAGTTGGATAAATGTATGATAACAATAAATAGTGGGGCCAGTGTCCCTATAGTAGTACACATGACTCCGTCCATGATATTGATAATATCATGTGTCATGTGTGTTTTGTGGCGATTAGATGAAATTTATTAAAGTACAAAAGAGAGACACTCGAATAAAATTGTATATTTTAAAAAATAGTATTATAACGATGATTTTATATATAGAGATATTGTTGTTAATTATATATTATAGTCGATATGAGGCTATTTTATATATAAATATTTTTAACATTTTCTCTCAAGTTGGATCATATATGTCATATGAGTCGAGCTTGTTACAAATATAATACATTCGAGAATTCCTAAGAGATTTGGTAAACACTACTATCTACGAGGGTGGTTTGTCAAAAAGTTGTCGGAATCAGTGGCAGCAATTACAACAACGCCGATATGGTGGTGTCCGGAATGAGTCACTCTAAAAAAAATTTCATCGGGTAACAGCGGGTCAACCAAATAAAGTATGACGAACGGTTGAATCTCAACAAACTCTAGATATCATATTAAAATATAAGAGAGTGAGAGACATTTGAATAAAATCGTGTGTTTTAAAAAGCACTACGGAGACTATTTTATATACAAATATTCTTTGTATTTGTAGTTTTTTATTATTGTTGAATGCCAAATATGCCTTATTTTGAACTATTATGTTCGGTATTTTTCAACTCATTTCTTAAGTTTTCATTGATTTTATATCATGTTCTTACTTGAATATTCAATATAATTGCAAATACCTTTGGATGCTTTGATATGTGTGTTGTTGTGCAGGAATAGGCATAAAACATCAATGATTAAGACACAAAGATTAGACAAGGAAGCCAAAGAAATGATGAAGAAACCAGTAAGTTTGTAATGCAAACAAGAGGCGGTAGTTTGATATGCAAGCCCATAGAGAAGTCCAGAAGAAGAGGAAACTTTGGATGGCAGTAGGAAAATGACCATAAGTTCGCAATGCGAGGTCATGGCGAAGAAGTTCGTTGTGCAATGAATGCTCATAGTGCAAGCTTAGATATTATCTCCAAAGTCGGTTTAATTGTTCTGAGGCACTTCATGTGCCTCAAAAGTGACTTCGTAGTGTGAATATTGATGTCGCAAAGCGAACATGACAGATTTTTGTACTTCTATATAAGTACTTTATGAAAACAACTTTTACATAACTTATATTTTGAACTTCAGAACTTTATCTTCATTCCAAATATATTTTAGAGAGAGAAACACAAACCCTAAGAGGAAGAAGCATAAATCAAAGCAACTTGGAGCTTGGTCTTCGAGTAAGTGCTTCGATCTCTTGTTGGGGTAAGATGTAATCTTTCGATACCTTATGTATTTCCTCTAATCTTTGTATTGTGAACTCATTTTGATTCTATATTGATGTTGTATTTGATTTCATATTTGTGGCTCTTGACAAAACTCTTTCAAATCTTAGATCCAAGATATTCATCTATCAATGATCAAACTTTTGATATAGTTATGTGAGTTGACAAAACTCTTTCAAATCTTAGCATGAGTAATGATTAACACGGTAAAGACCATGATAACGTTTTTGACACGAACGATATTATGAGGATGCGTGATAATAGAGATGAAAAATTATGTTCACATACTTATTAAATTAGTGGAATGCTTGTTAAAAGGGTTAATCGTATGTACGTATTATGATCATGGCATTTTATATGAATCAATCATTTATCTGACATGGATGTTATCCTCGTTTACTTGTTTACACCTTGATTTTAACCGCTATAGACATATATGTCACACACCAAATTTTACCCCTGACATTTCATATCATGCATAACATGGTGCATATCATACATGTGGTTTGGCAAGAATTCTTAAGGAAAGTATTTAGTTTTGAAACAAGTATTGGAAGTTTGTTCTCATGAAATCGGAGAACTAGGGTTTTCTCTTGTGTTTGTTATTGGTCTAATTACAAGTTCGAAGTTCACATTTCCACCCTAAGTCTCGATTTGTTTAAGTTCCATTCCAACTTCAATTCCTATTCTAATTCCAATTTCTTTCCAAATTCCAAGTTTTGTTTCTAAGTTTCATTACAACTTTAATTCCAATTCCATTCCATTTTTTTAAGGTTAGATTTAATCTTGTCTTCTACTTCCAAGTTTCAAATTCAAGTTTAATTCAAATTCTTGTTTCCAAATTCAAGCTCTAAGTCCCAAGCCTATTTCATGTTACCAATCACAAATTCCATTTCAAGTTTTCATTTCAACTTCTAAGTTTTATTTTAAATTTCTAGTCCAAATTTTTACTTCCAATTTCAAGGTTCCAAATCAATTTTAATCCCAATTTCTACACTCAAATTTCAAGTTCCAATTCTATTTCCATTTTTTATTTCAACTTCAAATTCCATTTCCAAGTTTCATTTCCATATTCCAAATTCCATCTCAAAATTCTAATCCATTTCATGTTATCTTCCAAGTTCCTTTTTAACTCCCAAGAATTAATTTCCAAATTTCATTCAAGTTTCCAAATTTCTAGTTCAATCCCAATTTAATGTCAAAATCTCATTCACGATTCAAACTCCAATTTTCACTCAAAATCCAATTTGCAAATTCATTACCACTTTTCAAATTTCTTTCCAAATTTAATTAGAATTCCAAAATTGCATCTCAAATTTCTAAATCCAATTCCAAGTTTTAAGTCATTCCTATTTGTGAGTTCATATCAAGTTACAATTTAATTTTCAAGTTACAATTTCATTCACTTCTCAAAGGTCCAATTCAAGAACCAATTCCCTAGATCTCACCCAGTTAAACAGGCAGGGTGCCTGCTCTGATGCCAATTGAAATTCTGGGATCAGGTACGTGATGTCGAATGAGATGTTTAAACACTTGAAGACTTAAACAAAACTTAAAGTGCAGGTAAATTAAACAACACAGGAAATTGTTAACCCAGTTCAGTGTATCTCCACACTTACATCTGGGGGCTACCAAGCCAGGAAGGAAATCCAATATAAGTAATATTAATTCTAGACTTAAACCACTCAGTTTAATCTTTCACTTAATATCTACCCAAGGCAATTTCTACCTAAGACACAACTTAGATATGAGTATCAACTCACTCCCCCTCAATCACACAGTGATATGTTACGAGTTTAATAAAATTGAAGTCACACTTCAAACACAAACAACTTGATTTTACTTCACAGTTTCAATCAAGACACAATACACTTTTTGCTTAAAAGCTCATAAAGTGATACACATATACAACCTGCTATTAAAACACAAACACCCTATTTAGTCTTCTTAATTTCGTACTCTATTCTGAGAGTTTCAATTGCTTAAATAGATGCTTGGATTTTGGGCTTTCTGTAGGTTATCCAATCCTGATACGCATGCTGTCATCACCTTGAATTAGGGTTTGTTACTTCCTTGATTCTAGGTGAGTCAGTTCTTCTGTTATACTGAAATCGTATAACCAATCTCCCTACAGATGCGCCTTCTACTGTTTTATCCATTCACAATTAATTCCAGATAAATTCCCTGAATTTACTCAGTTCTGTTAAGCATTATTTAATTCTGGTAGCAGGTTTGAGATGTCACAACATCTGGTGTGACATCCTGAAATCTGAACTTACTTCATTAACTTATACAATGTCACAACATCTGGTGTGACATCCTGAATTAAGTTCATTAACTTATACTCTGTTTGATAATGTCACAACATCTGATGTGACATCCTGAACTAAGTTTAACACTTCTTGTTGGTCAAAAATTCTGCCAATTCTAAACATCTACAATTTGGTTCTAAGATTCTGAGGAAGATTCCTTACTTCTGATGTAGCAATTTATATAAAAGATTTCTTGCAAATATTTTTTGTACTTAAATTTTTATAAAGATGAAAATTACCTTGTGGAATTAATATATTTGTTGGATAAGAACCCTTGGGTAATGAATGATGTTCTCTTCTTTGATAGTTGCTACTACTATTACCTAATTTGTGAAACATCATCGTGCCCTTTCTGACTTGATTCTTATTCCTTTTAATATTCATGTCCAGTTCTTTGTCTTCTTCTTCTCTTGATTCTTCTTTTTATCTTTGGTTGTGTATTGAACTAACCAAACTAGAGATGAGTACCTAAACTAATTCTCCTTTGAATCAATTGGTTATCATCAATGAAAAGCTTGTGGATTTTAATGAGTTGCTCAAAATTGGTTTCAACTTTTGGAAGTATGTGTCTGAACAAGGATGAGATGGCTACTTTGAGATGTTTTATGGTTTTACTTATCCAAATCTTGTCAAAGAGTTTTGGATGAATGCTTCCATTGAAGAGCTTAATTCAGAGTGTGTCATTTTGTCTAAAGTAAATGACGTCTCTATCATAGTTTCTTCTACAACAATTGTTGATATAATCAATTGTGAAGGGGTTGGTGAGATTCCAGGAAATTTTGTTTGAGACTATTATCTTCCTACTTGGCGTATCTTTGTTGATCCTTCCAAAGCATCAAAGGTCTCAAATATTCTTCCTGAAGTTGTTGCTTGGTGTCAGATTCTGAACTCAAACTTAGTTCCTAAGGACAGATATTTAGAACAAGTGGACCCTATGGAACTAAATTTGCTTTTTCTTCTCAATTCATATTTGAATATTGATCTCAAGTTATGTTTGATCATTTGAAGAAGTTCTTTCTTCTTTTAAAAAGGGAAAGACTTTCACCATTCCTTATGGACGAGTAATTTCTGAATTACTTATTCAGCAGGGGGTTAACATAAGTTCTAAGGCTAGTTCATCCATGATTTGGAGAGATAAGCTTGAAGTTATCTATGAAAGATTATGATGTTAGGATTTTACTTAGTTATCATTTGTATCCTTGTTGAAATCAATGAATAAAACTTCTTATTATTAATTTTGTGTTAGTTTATGTTGTTGTTCAGTTCTAACTAATTGAATATACAATTTGTGCTGCTTAAAAGACTTTTCTTAAAGTAATAGAAGAAAAGAACTTTTGAATGCACTCTTTTCATTAAATTGAAAGGGAAAACTACAATAAATATTAGATTCTCTACTTTGTTGGATATGCCCTAAGGAACTTTCTAGGATCATATGACATATCAAGATTATCTAAGAAATATTGTCATTCTTCCCTATCAAACTCTAAGGCCTCCTTCTTCATCTGTTATCTGCGTCTAGACCCAGAAGATCTCTTTCTTATGTGTGTCTTCACAAAGGTTGCTGAAGAGGAAAGTGCTTCAGAAGCTATATGCTTGTCTGCAGATCCATCAGATGTTGGTTTGCCTTTGTTTAACTGAGTTGTTGCATTCAGTATTGCTGACTTTCTGAAATATCTCTTTGGAACCCAGATTTGCTTATGCGTCTTGGTGTTCTAAAGATTAAGTGATTAAGAAAGAAGGCTTACATAGTCCTTTTTGTAGGCGTGTTGACACATGATTCTGAGTTTAATATTATTTAAGTATTGGTCATATCTTATCAATAATTTAATAATAACTTTTGATTACTATATCTAACAGTCTGACTTATTTAAAGATTCTTTTAATTAGCATAAGTTTATGTTTAATCATTTTTTAGCTGTCTGTTCGTGTCAGTTTATTTAATTAATGTTTGTTCAAAATATCTTAAGAGTTAATGACTGGAATAAACATGCATGTTAATCAAAACTCAGTTTAAGGTAAGATAAATTTCTATTGATCAAGCAAAAAGAGGGATTACATCATAATCTTTACAAAGATGAACTAAGCCTAGACTAAATCCCTAGCCTTGGCATCTCTGTAGAATCTTCTTCCACTGTTGATGTAATCTACCTCACACATTTTCACTCATAATCTTCATATTCAGTATCTTCTTCTTCTTCAGATTCATCATCAGAGTTAGCAGCCTTCTGAGCACTATCTTCCATTTCCAGCCTTTGAATAATTTCCTCAAGCTTTTGCTTTCTGGCATCCAGCTCTTTGCAGGTGTTCTTCAGTTCAGCAATCAAAGCAGCTTTGGATATGGGAGTCTTTGCTTTTGAAGGTCCATCAGATGTCCCAGTAGGAGCTTCAACATCAGCAGCATGATGGCTTAAGAAAAGTTTGTAATGGAAGGCCAGAGGACTTTCTCTTTTGCAAACTGAATCCTTCTCAGTGAGGATACCTGGATACTGGCTGAGGATTATACCACATAGCAGAGATGGAAAAGCAATGGGAAGCTTTGTTGCTGATGTTCCTGCATGCTTCAGTGTTTGATCAAATATGTAAGCCCCAAAGTCCAGCTTTGTTTGGGTGCCCACAACATAAATGAATCTGCCCAATCCAGTTGCTATTGAAGAGGTATGGTTGGTAGGGACCCAATTGACAGTACCAATCATATGCAGCATTGCATACTTCCTTGTTAGCAAGCTAACAAAAAGTTTGCCCTTGACTGGCCAAGTCTTGACCTGATTGGCAATGATGACCTTGCAAATTTGACTGTCAGTCTTTCCCAGCTCATTAGGTCCATCAGATTCTCTCCCTAGGTAATGATTGATAACCCTAGGAGAGAATTCCACACATCTCCCTCTTACATAGACTTTTCTAAATTCATCTGACTTACCATCAATACAGTCCTCTTGTAGGTTGACAATGAACTCCTTGACTAGCAGCTCATAGCAGGGTGAAAAATTTGAAACTGTTTTGAATAAACCAGCAGAAGAAATTAGGTTTATTACCTCAGTGCACTCAAGTGCATTGCTGCCCAGCTCTCTTTCAAGTGCCACCCTTCTTTGGTAGACAAATTTCCATCTGCTCACACTTGACACATGATGGAATGATATATTTTCCAGAGGAGCTTCTGGAACAGCAGAGGAAGACCTTGAAGGTGCTGGTTTCTTCTTTGGTTGGGATGTTGGGACATCCTCTTCAACATCTGAATCTGGAGGAGTAACAACTTTCCTCTTTTGTGTATTCACCTTGCTCCATTGTTTAGTTGGTCCAAATACCACTTTGGCCTTGTCTTTCTTTGGAGTAGGCTGTTTCTTTTCAGGAGTTGCATGTCATGCAGTCTTCTTTTCCTTCCTAGTCCTAAGCCTTTTGGCTATGCTAGGGTCCACAGATGCAATGATCTCTGTGTCAGAGTCATGATCTATGTCTACAACAGGAGGAGGTTGAGTAGTCTCCTCTTCAGCAGGTGGATCAACAGAAGCTTGGTCATCAGTGGCTTCATTATCATCATCAGTTGAGGCCTTGTTCTGGTCCTCAGATGTTTCAACATCTATTGGGACATCCTATTGAGCAGGAGTGTCCTCTGCAGCCTGATTGCTCTGTTCTTCTCGTGGAACTGGCATGGTGTTCAGAGGGATAGAGATACCACTCACAACTCTTTGTTCAGACAGTATTCTGCTCACAAGATGCTTGATGGAGGCATCCACATAATCAGAGGCTTCGGGGTTGGTGTTTGAGGATGAAGGAACCCCTTTGCTTTTGCTGAACACAGGTTCCTTTGCTCTTCTCATAGTTGGAGTTCTAGGCTTTTGAGCAAGAGGAACACTTCCTCTGATTTCGTCCATGGTAGTAGTATCCATTGGAACCATGGAGATTGGGGTTGCATGTACCACATCTTCTTGATTGAGGTTTTCATCAGTGAGGTTAGGGTTTTGATGTTGAGACATTTTCGAATGTGGTGGAAGAAGAGTTTAGTTTTGATTGATTTTGATGAGCTCTGAAAATCAGCTATAGCATGCAATTTGTTTTGAGAAGATGATGAGGAGATGAATAGCTGAGAGCAAGCTGTAGTTTTTATAAAAGCCGTTACTTGGAGAATTTTAAAGAGTGGAATACACAGAGTTTTTGACCAGACTGGTGTTGCCATCTGGTGATCATGCCACACAATGTCATAGGACATGTTGGCACTTCTCCATAACTGCTATATTTCACATAAGCAGATTCCCAATTTACCCCTTAAGTTTTCAAATTGGGTAGCATCCAAGGCTTTAGTAAATATATCAGCCAATTGCAGATCTGTGGCTACATGTTCTAAGGAGATCACCTTCTCTTCCACAAGATCTCTGATGAAATGATGCCTGATATCAATGTGCTTTGTCCTGCTGTGTTGGATAGGATTCTTTGATATGTTAATTGCACTTAAATTGTCACAGTACAATGTCATGACATCTTGTGGGACATTGTATTCTGTGAGCATTTGCTTCATCCAAACCAACTGTGAACAACTGCTACCAGCTGCAATATATTCAGCTTCAACAGTGGATAAGGATACACAATTTTGTTTCTTACTGAACCAAGAAATCAAATTGTTTCCTAGAAAGAAGCATCCTCCTGATGTGCTCTTTCTATCATCAGCACTTCCAGCCCAATCAGCATCACAAAAGCCAGTGAGAATTGGTTTACATCCATGAAAGTACATTATGCCATAGTCACAAGTACCATTGACATATTTCAAAATCCTCTTAACCTGGTTTAGATGACTTACTTTTGGCTCAGCTTGATATCTTGCACCTACACCTACTTCAAAGGTTATATCTGGTCTGCTAGCAGTCAGATATAATAGGCTTCCAATCATGCTTCTGTATAAGCTTTGGTCTACATTCTCACCCTTGTCATCCTTTGTCAGCTTTAAATGAGTGAGGGCAGGTGTTCTTTTGTGAGTAGCATTGTCCATCCCAAATTTCTTGACAATGTTCTTAGCATACTTGCTTTGGGAAATGAACATGGAGTCCTCCATTTGTTTGATTTGCAGTCCAAGAAAGTAGGTTAGTTCTCCTACTAGGCTCATCTCAAATTCAGATTCCATATGAGTGACAAAATGTTTAACCATCCTGTCTGACATCCCACCAAAGACTATGTCATCTACATATATTTGAGCAATCATGACATTTCCTTCTTCATCCTTCACAAACAAGGTTTTGTCTATTCCACCTTTCCTGTACCCTTGTTTTATGAGAAAAGTAGTCAGCCTTTCATACCATGCTCTTGGGGCTTGCTTCAGACCATAAAGAGCCTTCCTTAGTTTGTATACATGATCTTGACAGCTTGGATCAACAAATCCCTTAGGCTGCTCCACATATACCTCTTCATTAAGATATCCATTTAGAAAGGCAATTTTCACATCCATTTGAAATAGCTTGAACTTCAGAATACAAGCAATTCCTAAAAGTAGTCTGATTGATTTAAGCCTTGCTACTGGTGCAAAGGTTTCATCAAAGTCTACTCCCTCAATTTGTGTGTATCCTTGAGCTACAAGTCTAGCTTTGTTCTTTGTAACAACTCCCTGCTCATTTGACTTGTTTTTATACACCCATTTAGTGCCAATCACATTTATGTCATCAGGTCTAGGAACAAGATCCCACACTTCATTCCTTGTGAACTGGCCTAATTCTTCTTGCATAGAACAAATCCAGTACTCATCATTAAGAGCTTCCTTGATGTTTTTAGGTTCTATTTTTGAAACAAAACAAGAACCTGAAATCACCTCTCTTGATCTAGTGCTTACACCACTGTTGGGATCACCAATTATCAAATCTTTGGGATGATCCTTCTGGATTCTGATGGAGGGAGGTTTGCTGGATTATTCTGTCCTTGCCTCAGTTTGAGTGAAGTCAAGATAATCACCCTTTATTTCAGCTTCAGTCTGACTGTTAGCAGATGTTCCAACATCATCTGCAACATCTACAGGGGCATCATCAATTATCACATTTATGGACTCCATGATAACCTTGGTTCTGGAGTTAAATACCCTATAGGCTCTGCTGTTTATGGAGTATCCAAGGAAAATTCCTTCATCACTTTTAGGATCCATCTTTCTTATTTGCTCTCTATCAGCCAAAATGTAACAATTACTTCCAAACACGTGGAAGTACTTAACTGTAGGTTTTCTGCCCTTCCACACTTCATAGATGGTGGACAAGGTTCCTTTCCTTAGAGTGACTCTATTATGAATGTAACAAGCTGTGTTCATAGCTTCAGCCCAGAAGTACAATGGTAACTTTTTAGCATGAATCATAGCTCTTGCTGATTCTTGGATAGTTCTGTTCTTCCTCTCAACAATCCCATTCTATTGAGGGGTGATAGGAGAAGAATACTCATGATTGATTCCCTCTGAAGAACAGAAATCTGAGAATTTTTTATTCTCAAACTCCTTTCCATGGTCACTCCTTATTCTAACTACACAACTTGCTTTTTCTCTTTGTATTCTTTGGCATAGATCTCTGAATACCTCAAAGACATCAGACTTTTCTTTGATGAAATTTATCCATGTATACCTTGAAAAGTCATCAACCACCACATAGGCATACCTTTTTCCCCCAAGGCTCTCAACCTGCATTGGTCCCATAAGATCCATATGCAATAATTCCAAAACTCACTACGCCAAAACTGCTTTTTAACAACGCATCTTAGACAGCGCTTTTAAGAGAAAGCGCTGTCCAAGTTTAAAATTTAAAAAAAACACGGAAAATGTTCCAAAAAAATAATGAAAGCGCTGTCTAAGGGGGGGTCTTAGACAGCGCTTTTCGAAAGCGCTGTCTAAGACCCCCCCTTAGACAGCGCTTATAGAAAGCGCTTTTAAATATTCACCTTAGTCAGCGCTTTTGATAAAGCGCTGTCTAAAGCTTTTAAATTTAAAAAAAAATAAAACCATAAGCGCTGTCTAAGGGGGGGTTTAGAAAGCGCTTTTGAAAAGCGTTGTCTAAGGCATACCTTAGAAAGCGCTTTTCCCAAAAGCGCTGTCTAAGGTCTTATTAAAATTAAAATTCAGACTTCTATTTTCGTTCTCTGTTCTTTCTGTTTTCCCTCCTAACAGCGAAAGCGAACCCTAACAGCGAAATCGTTCGTTCTTGAAAGTGTTTCAGCCATTGATTGTGCTTCATTTCTTCACTTTTTCACTGCGTTTGAAGAATCGGTTTCATTGCTTCTTCATTCATTCACCGCCGTTGAAAGAATCGGGTTCATTGCTTCAGTTCTTCGTTACAGGTTTCAGTTCTTCAGTTCTGCGTTTCATTTCATTTGTTTGACGAATCGTTCTTGATATAATTGCTTTCTGGCTACTTCTTTTTTCTTTATCTATATTGGTGAATGTGAGAAAATTAGGTTCTTAATTACAGGAATTCATATTAGAGTTTAGAAACAGCTTTTAGGGTCTATAGTTACTTTGATAACTTTCTCTAAATCTTATGTAGTAGTTGTAACACTGAATAGATAATACTTATTTTTGGTTCTTCCCTCATATGAAGGAAGCTTTGTGTTATGTGAACTGATCTTTCTGTCTTAGTGGCTTCGACACCTTTGAGTTCGAACCAAAAACTTCTGACTAAGAGATATGCATTATGTTGTTGTACCGAACTATAAATGTTAGTGACCAATTTGTTAGCTCCTTGCATGCCTAGATGACTTGGAGTTGTTAAGAGATTTTAAAGTATTTCTAGTTTAGGAATATGCATTTGCAATTGAGGCTTCTTAGAGGTTTAACCTTAAAGTAGCTGCTAGAGAGGTTAGAAGAAAATGTTTCATAATTAATCAAACCTAAATCTAGAGAAAATGTTTTAGGATCCACTACTTTTATGCATCATAGATTAAACTCGTACTAACACAATGATAATGTACTAAAGCAATAGTACACACCAAAAGATTGTTGATTTTTTGTTTAATATCCAACGATTTTAGACCATCTCTCAACAAGGACATAAAATGTAAAAATCTTGAGGCTTGGTTAAAGCAAGGGACAAGACTTAGATGTGATTTTTACTAAAGGAAAATTGTTAGATAATTTTTAATAGTTGAGGTTGACCACAAGAACAATTTACTTATCGTGAAGAGTGATAGAGATATTGGACAAATAAAAAAGACTTATTGGTAACAAGTTAAAAAATGCCATTAATTTTTCTATTATTTGAATATTTTAACTAATATATTTAAATTTTATTTATCATTAATTGAGTGTTCTTTTAAATAAGTAGGAAAACCATGGATAAAACATGGATCTGTGCCGATCGAATGACCAAAGAGTACGAGAGTGGGGTTGCGGAATTCGTTAAGTATGCTGTTCAACACGCTGAAAACCCCAGACGAATGCATTGTCCTTGCTTGCGTTGTTGTTATATTGGTAAGGTTGACGCACATGGATTGAAATCGCATTTGCTGAGGCATGGAATTGATCAAAGTTATCAGTGTTGGATATTTCATGGTGAGAAAATTAACGGGAATGTTGAATCGAGTGGAAAAAGAAATACGACCTATGCTTCATACGACAAAGACACGGAAACATATGATTGTGATCGAGTTGAAGAGATTGTAGAAGCACTGGAAGAAGATCTTCATGATTGTCCTGAAATGTTTGAGAGGATGGTAAGCGATGCAGAGAAACCGTTGTACAAAGGTTGCACTAAATTCTCAAGACTTTCTGCGGTATTAAAGTTGTACAACTTAAAGGCGGGCAATGGATGGTCGGATAAAAGTTTCACAGAGTTGTTGGCCCTTATGAGAGAAATGCTACCGGATGATAATGTTCTTCCTAATCGAACCTATGAGGCAAAAAAAATGTTGTGCTCTATTGGCATGAGCTATGATAAGATACATGCTTGTCCTAACGATTGCATTTTGTTTCGTAACGAATATGCAACGTTAACTGAGTGCCCCAAATGCGGTTTGTCTCGATATAAGAAAAGATTATCTCCCGCAAAAGTCTTATGGTATTTTCCGATAATTCCGAGATTTAGGCGCATGTTTCGTAGTGAAACCGATGCAAGACATCTTACTTGGCATGCAGATGAAAGAATTACCGATGGAAAGTATCGGCATCCGGTTGATTCACCACAGTGGTCGAAGATTGATAATGATTATCCTGAGTTTGGATCAGAAGCAAGAAACCTTCGATTGGCATTATCTACTGATGGAATGAACCCACATGGTCTTCAAAGTATTTCACATACCACATGGCCTGTGATTCTTATGATTTATAACCTACCTCCGTGGCTATGTATGAAGCGTAAGTACATGATGTTATCTATGTTAATCTCTGGGCCTAAACAACCAGGTAATGACATAGACGTATACTTGACACCTCTGATCGAAGATTTAAAGATTTTGTGGGAGAACGGTGTGGAGGTTTATGATGGATATAGGAAAGAAAGTTTCAATTTGAGGGCGATGTTGTTTGGCACAATTAATGATTTTCCAGCATACGGGAATCTATCTGGGTATAGCATTAAAGGTCAACGTGCGTGTCCTGTTTGTGAAGACGGAACCGATACGATCCGATTGGAACTTTGCCAGAAGAATGTGTTTCTCGGTCATCGTAGATTCTTACATTCTAAACATCATTACCGTGGGTGGAGAAAAGCATTCAATGGAGACACCGAACATCGTAGAGCTCCACCCGCATTGTCAGGTGAACAAGTTTTTGAAAAGGTGAAAGATGTGCGTACTGAGTTTGGCAAGCCTTTTGCACATAAGATTGTGAAAGGTGGGTGGAAGAAAAGGTCGATATTTTTTGAATTGCCATATTGGAAGTCTTTGTACGTGAGACATTTTCTCGATGTTATGCATATTGAAAAAAACGTATTTGAAAGTGTTATCGGTACATTACTCAATATAAAAGGCAAGTCTAAGGATGGCCTTAAAGCAAGGGAGGACATGTTAAAAATGGGAATGAGAACTGAATTAGCACCCGTGAAGAAAGGAAGACGAACATATCTACCACCTGCTGCTTTTACTTTATCTAGAAAGGAGAAAAAAATTTTGTGTAAGTCTCTGAGTGAAGTTAAGGTTCCAGAAGGATACTCATCTGATATCAGAAGACTTGTTTCTATGAAAGACCTCAAGTTGAAGAATTTGAAGACACATGATTGTCATGTTATAATGGAACATTTTCTACCGATCGGTATACGTTCTATTTTGCCAGAAAAAGTAAGAAGTTCCATAACTAAATTGTGTTTTTTCTTTAGGTCAATTTGTGGTAAGGTGATCGATCCCGAGATGTTACCAACACTACAAAAAGAGATTGTAATTACCTTGTGTGAGCTTGAAATGTATTTTCCTCCGTCTTTTTTTGACATAATGGTTCATTTAGTTGTTCATCTTGTGAAAGAGACACAGTTGTGTGGACCAGCTTATATGAGATGGATGTACCCTGCTGAACGGTATATGAAAATATTAAAAGGGTACGTGAAATCCCGAAGTCGACCAGAGGGTTGTATTGTTGAACGATACATTGTTGAAGAAGCTGTTGAGTTTTGTACTGAATATTTGTCTAACGTTCAATCGATTGGACTCCCCAGAGCTCAGATTTTCGACAAAATGGAAGGTAAAAAATTAATTGGGAATAAAATTGTGACAATATCAAGGGATGAACGGGATCAAGTTCATTTGTATGTTCTGCACAATAATAATGAGGTTGAGCCATATGTTGAAATGCACAAGGATGTACTCCGAAGGTTAAATCCAAACAGAAATGAAAATTGGATAGTTATAGAGCACAATCAAAGTTTCATACAATGGTTGAAGGATCATATTTATTTGAAGCGCTCTTCAGATCCTTCTTCGGTAACATAAAGGTTGAGATGTTTGGCATATGGTCCAAGTTTGCATGTGTTTTCTCATAGCGCATATTCAATTAATGGATACACATTTTATACCAAAGAACAAGATGATAAGAGTACTATGCAAAATAGTGGTGTCACCGTGCTAGCTGAAGCAATGCATATATCAAGTATGAAGGACTTAAACCCCAAATATGCAAATTTGTCATATTTTGGAGTTATTGAGCACATTTGGGTGTTTGATTACGAGAAGTTTCAGATTCCCATCTTTGGTTGCAAGTGGGTGAATAGTAGTGGCATACGAATGGATAAGTCTGGATTTTTGCAAGTTGATCTTACTAGGGTGGGGTACAAAGATGAACCTTTTATTCTAGCATCTCAGGCTAAACAAGTGTTCTATGTGAATGACCCGAAGAGTACAAAATGGTCTATAGTGCTTTTCTCTAACAAAGTGACTGATGATAGCGGTGTCGATCAATGTGATATTGATGTTGAGAATGAGTCATGCATTAGACGGAATGAGTTGAATAGAAATGATGAAGTTGAGGATCTTATACCGGATGAGTCATATATAAGAAACGATCATAATGAGGGAATTTGGATCAATTCATCCGTACGCATTGCTAAGAAACAAGTGATTAATATTCCAACAAAGAAAAGAAAGAGATGTTAGTGACTTAGGTAAATTATCCATGGTTTCTTTATTTTATTTTTTCGATTGTTTTGATTATAAGTTATATGTGATAATGCATGATTTCTTTATTTTTTTTTGTTTTCAATTGCTTTGATTATAAGTTATATATGATAATGCATGATTTCTTTATTTTTTTTGTTTTCATTTGCTTTGATTATAAGTTATATTTGATATTTGATGGTTTCCTTGGTTTATTACAGGTTAGACATGGCTGATGACCAACCTGAGGAAGTTCCTAAAAAAGTATCCGCGGAAGAAGAAATTCGAAGAGGCATCACAGTAATGAGAAGGGTGGTCCAAGGAAGATCTCGAGGCATCATACTAGATGTCTATTGGAGCACCCAGGGACAGCTTATAGAACCTAATGGGCATACCTTAACTAGTTTTATCGGTGCACTAGTAAGGAATGAAATTCCCATTACATGTGATGATTGGAGAAACAAAGAGCTGAAAGAGTCCAAAGATAAAATTTGGAGTGAGATAAAGGTACAATCATTTGGCCCTTAATTATACGGAATCAATTATGTTTTTTCAATTACCGATACTAACTATCAATCTTTATGTTTTTCTTAGCGATGTTTTAACATCGAAGAAGAAAGAAGAGGCTTTTGTATGAAATTGGCCGGAAAGCTTCTAAGAGGGTTTCGGACATTTTTATCATCCAAGTTCCTTAAGGATGCGGATGGTAATTTTGTGGATGCGGAGCTTCCCAAAAAATATGAAAGTTTGATATCGGCTGAAGAATGGGAAGCGTTCAAATCCAAAAGACAAGACCCGGTTTTTCAAAGAATAAGTGCTACAAATCGGGAAAGAGCATCAAGTCCCGCATATCCGTACCGAAAAGGACGTGTCGGATATGGACGGTTAGAACAATCCATGGTAAGTATTTATAAATTGCGATAACAAATTTGTTCATCATATATTAGTTTTATCTGATCAAATTGTATGACTTAATGTGTAGCTGCAGAAGGAGGAAAGTTCAGAATCATCTCTTCCTGCACATGTTTTGTGGAAGGAAGCCCGTGTGGGCAAATCTGGAGTTCCTCAAGAAGAAGTTTTACAAGTATACCAGAAATGTGTAAGTATAACATTTTTTCATTAATTGAATAACATTTTTATACACAAATATTTGACAAGTGTACAATATTCATCTGATTTTTCAGGAGGAGCTATCTCAGTCTTTATCTCCCGATGATACTAGGAGCATACTTGGTCGGGCATTAGATGTCCCTGAGTATTCTGGTCGGGTGAGGGGTAAGGGATTTGGAGTCACTCCGACCTCCCTGAGTATTAAAAAAGCAAAGGCTCCTAGTAATCGGGAGCTTCATGCAAGAATGGAAGCCATGCAAGCTGAGCTTGATGCATTGAGGAGAGAAAGAGAGGCTAGCGCCTCAACAGTATACAGAGATGCTTCGGACAAAGACAGTATCAACTGTACCTTTCAGCCGAACATTCCAGAGGTAATTACATATAATTGTCTTAAATTGAACTATTTTCTTAAATTATGTATTTGACATATATACACATTAACGATTTCTTGTTATTATTGGTTTTAGGGCATTTCCCATTGTCAGCTGTATTTGTCGTCACCATACTATCGGATGGTTGGCAAGGGAAAAGTGCATAACGTTAGCGGAGTATTACTCCACACTAGAGAGCTCCCTGCTGGATGTTTGAAGGTATCAGTTGATATTGCAGTTGAGCCGAATGCAGCATTACCATATCCTAGCGATGATTCGGATGCAACAACGGTGCACGAAGCAGTAGGTTCGTTTGTTGCATGGCCGACAAACCTCATATGCGTAGGATATGAGGTATGATTAAAACTTATGTTAATTTTCCTTGGTATATTCAAAGTTTAAAATTTATGCTTAAAATTGTACTTTCATATTTTCCTATGTTAAATAGACTCCCACACAATCCAAATCAAAAGAAACTGCGATTCCACGACATACCGAGTCCACGGTTTCAAGAAAAGAGGTAATATACAATTATATGACATATATTCATGGAAGTTGTTACATTCTTAATTAGATCTAACTATTTATATGACATGTAGGTTCAAGAAAATGAGGCTAGCAATGCCTCCGCACAACAAAAAAAGGAGGTTAGCAACGCCTCCGCACGGGTACAAAGTTCTGGTGCTAAGAAGTCCGTAGCTAGGAAAAAACCTACCACCAAGTATAGGTCGTGCCTCAGGACATTTCTAGAGATGACCGATATACCGACCGGAGGTGCTCGGATTATACCTATGGAGGTAGGGATTTTCGGCTTTGATTACGAACAAATGATTGGTAATGAGGACTTCATGCAAGTTTTTGGTCGTGAAGAAATCGGCGTCACCGTTGTCAATACATATGTTAGGTAAATTCGGACTACTTTGTTTTATTAATTAAACAACTTATTTTAATGATGTTTACTTTATGTTAATGATGTTTTTATATTAGGTTTTTGTATGACAAATTGATGCGCCCCAATGGTTTGGACGTGTCATTCGGATTCTTAGCACCCGCGACCGTCAGCTATAGTTTAATGATAAGTAGACCGGATACCGTGACGGAGTACGTTCTTCGGATCCTCGTGGAGAATAAAAATGCGGAGAAGTTGTTTTTTGTACCGTTTAATACCGGGTTAGCATTTCATTCTAAATTCATCTATTATAATTATTTTCCAAGTTACCATCTAACATTTGCCTAATCATTACAGTGGACATTGGTTGTTGCTCGCAATCAATCCTATCCGAGAAATTGTGTATTATCTTGACTCGTTAGGAAATGATTGGACAACATACCCGGTTATGAAGGACCTAATTGACACGTAAGTGAGAATGTTCAAAATTTTTCTTAGTTTATGTGAATTGTTCTAATTGCTTCATTTTTATTTTATTAGCGTCCTACAAGCTTTTCGTGCCCAACGAGTTATCCAGACCTCAAGGAGGGGCGCCAACTCCATTTCATGGATTAAAGTGGCGGTATATTTTTAATTACTGCGTTTTTTATTATATTAGTGATGACTACACTTGATAAAACTTAGGATTTATAATTCATATTTTTTTTTCATATGTAGTGTCCTCTTCAACGTAATCAAATAGATTGCGGGTATTTCATGTTGAGGTTTATGCGAGATACTCTCATGTTGGGCCGATTAGAGATTCCCACCGATGTATGTATTTCTAACTTATGAGTTATTTTTATATTTACACATATCTTATATAATTAAATAGTCGGAATTAATTCAAAATATGTTATATTATTATGTAGTACTTTGATGAATTCAAGTGTGCATCTTATACAAAGGATCAAGTGGACGAAATCAAAGAGGAGTGGTGTCAATACATGATAGAGCTCAAAGTGTGTAATTAATGTGTACATTTGTAGTAGTATATGTAATGACTTATAAATGTAAACATAAATTTGTATATATTTTGATACATTTATGGCAAATTTGGTTTGAATTGGTTTGAATTGGTTAGCCAAATTTTGGTAAAAAAAGGCCAAAATGGCATATATAAAATGTGATAATTGACTGCAAAAATCTGGTTGAAAACAGGTACCAATTCTGGTTTATAAACCTGGAAAAAATGTGGTTACAAACAAATCCTACAAAAAATTTCGTATACCTTAGACAGCGCTTTTGCCAAAAGCGCTGTCTAAGGGGGGGATTAGAAAGCGCTTTAGGCAAAAGCGCTGTCTAAGGGGGGGGGGGGGGCTTAGACAGCGCTTTGTGAAAAGCGCTGTCTAAGGTATACCTAAAAAAATTAAAATAGGAGGGGCTTAGACAACGCTTTTGGCCAAAGCGCTGTCTAAGGTATGGGCTTAGACAGCGCTTTTCAAAAGCGCTGTCTAAGGTGTACCTAAAAAATTTAAATTAAGAGGGTCTTTTAAAGCGCTTTTGGCCAAAGCGCTGTCTAAGGGTGGGGGATTAGACAGCGCTTTTCACATTTTAAAAAGCGCTGTCTAAACCTTTAGCAGCGGAGGTTTAGACAGCGCTTTAAAGCGCTGTCTAAGGCTAAAAAAAGCGCTGTCTAAGGTCTTGTTTGTTGTAGTGACTTTGGAAGTTGTTAGATGTTGGAGCTTTGGATGGGACATCTTGGTTTGCTTGCCTATTTGACATTCACCACATACTTTGCCTTCATCAATCTTCAGTTTTGGAATACCTCTTACAGCCTCCATAGATATTATTTTCTTTATACCTCTGAGATGAAGATGACCCAGTCTTTGGTGCCATAGCTTCACTTCTTCTTCTTTGGCTAAGGAGCAAGTTGAAGTGAGACTGAAGTCTTGAGGTTCCCACATATAACAGTTGTCTTTAGATCTGGCTCCTCTCATGACAACCTTCTGTTCTTTATCAGCCACTATGCATTCAGTTTTGGTAAAGTTTACACTGTAACCTTGATCACATAATTGACTTATGCTGATCAAGTTAGCAGTCAATCCTTTTACCAACAGCACCTCATCTAGTCTTGGTACATCTGGGCAGTCCAAGGTCCCAACTCCCTTGATTTCTCCTTTAGATCCATCTCCAAAGGTTACATATCTGGATGAATGTGACTTTAAGTTTACCAGTAGATTCTTCAATCCAGTCATGTGCCTTGAGCATCCACTGTCAAAGTACCAGTCTTCCTTAGCTGATACTCTGAGAGATGTATGAGCTATATAGGCAACACCCTTCTTTGACCATTTTTGCTTGTTGTGAGGTTTCCTTTGATGCCTCTGCCCTGTATAGTGTCTATCTTTAGAGCTCCAAGGTTGTTTATTGAACTTGTGCTTGGGCATGTGGCTTTGATCATCATGAAGACTAGCTTTAGGTACCCATACTTTCTTGATGACCTCTGTCTTCTGCTTAGGGGGTTGCTGATGAATCTGATTTGGATATCCATGCAACTTGTAGCAATAAGGTTTGATGTGACCAAACCTTCCACAATGATGACATCTCCATCTTTGATACTTCTTTTTCATCATGTTCTTTTCATGATGTTGGGACATCTGTTGGGACATCTTGGTTGACTTTATGGGATTTGAAGTAGTTTTGCTGGTGCTAGCCTCAACCTTTTGAGCTTTGTTAAATCCCAGTCCAGTTCTATCCCATGAATGCTTGTTGTTGTTGAGAATGACATCCAGTGTGTTTGAGCTACTGTTCAGCATTCGGACAGACTTGGACATATGTTCCAACTTGGAGTTGAGAAGACTTACTTCACTTTTCAAAGTGTCAATGATTTCTAGATTACTTGTCTTTTCAACCTTTAATTCCTCAATCTGCTTCTTCTGCTTTATATTCTCCATGCATACTTCAGTGCTCCTTTTACACAGCTCTCTGTATGATTCTTCAAGCTCTTCAAAAGTCAGCTCCTCATCACTGGATCCACTTTCAGAATCACATACTCCAGCTAGAACAGTGATGTGCTTTGCTGATTCTTCTTCTGAATCACATCCTGAGTCTTCATCAGACCAGGTCACAGAGAGACCTTTCTTCTGCTTCTTTAGATAGGTAGGGCATTCATTTCTGATGTGTCCATATCCTTCACATCCATGACATTTAATCCCTTTTTCTTGGTTGATCTTTTCATCATAATGTGACCTTCTATTAGCATCATAAGGTCTTTTATTCTCAGAAGAGTTTGAGTTTCTTCCATTTGGTCTGGATCTGCTATCCATTCTTTTGAGAAGCTTGTTGAATTGTCTTCCAAGCATAGCAATTGTTTCTGATAAATTTTCTTCAGGGTCTGCTTCATGATTGTCTTCTTCTTTATCAGTATTTGAAACCAAGGCTATGCTTTTGTTCTTCTTTACAATTGTATCATTCATTCCCATCTCAAATGTTTGAAGGGAACCAATGAGCTCTTCAACCTTCATTGTGCATATGTCTTGAGCTTCTTCAATTGCTGAACCTTCATGTCAAATCTTTTTGGTAAAGATCTGAGAATCTTTCTTACCAGCTTTTCATCACTCATCTTTTCTCCCAAAGCACCAGAAGTATTAGCTATTTCCAAGATGTTCATGTAGAACTCATGAATTGTCTCATCTTACTTCATTCTCAAGTTTTCAAACTTGGTGGTGAGAAGTTGAAGTCTTGACATCTTCACCTTTGATGTTCCTTCATGAGTGGTTTTGAGAGTGTCCCAAACATCTTTGGCCAGCTCACAGTGATGCACATATTTCATTCAAGTTTCCAAATTTCTAGTTCAATCCCAATTTAATGTCAAAATCTCATTCACGATTCAAACTCCAATTTTCACTCAAAATCCAATTTGCAAATTCATTACCACTTTTCAAATTTCTTTCCAAATTTAATTAGAATTCCAAAATTGCATCTCAAATTTCTAAATCCAATTCCAAGTTCTAAGTCATTCCTATTTGTGAGTTCATATCAAGTTACAATTTAATTTTCAAGTTACAATTTCATTCACTTCTCAAAGGTCCAATTCAAGAACCAATTCCCTAGATCTCACCCAGTTAAACAGGCAGGGTGCCTGCTCTGATGCCAATTGAAATTCTGGGATCAGGTACGTGATGTCGAATGAGATGTTTAAACACTTGAAAACTTAAACAAAACTTAAAGTGCAGGTAAATTAAACAACACAGGAAATTGTTAACCCAGTTCAGTGTATCTCCACACTTACATCTGGGGGCTACCAAGCCAGGAAGGAAATCCAATATAAGTAATATTAATTCTAGACTTAAACCACTCAGTTTAATCTTTCACTTAATATCTACCCAAGGCAATTTCTACCTAAGACACAACTTAGATATGAGTATCAACTCACTCCCCCTCAATCACACAGTGATATGTTACGAGTTTAATAAAATTGAAGTCACACTTCAAACACAAACAACTTGATTTTACTTCACAGTTTCAATCAAGACACAATACACTTTTTGCTTAAAAGCTCATAAAGTGATACACATATACAACCTGCTATTAAAACACAAACACCCTATTTAGTCTTCTTAATTTCGTACTCTATTCTGAGAGTTTCAATTGCTTAAATAGATGCTTGGATTTTGGGCTTTCTGTAGGTTATCCAATCCTGATACGCATGCTGTCATCACCTTGAATTAGGGTTTGTTACTTCCTTGATTCTAGGTGAGTCAGTTCTTCTGTTATACTGAAATCGTATAACCAATCTCCCTACAGATGCGCCTTCTACTGTTTTATCCATTCACAATTAATTCCAGATAAATTCCCTGAATTTACTCAGTTCTGTTAAGCATTATTTAATTCTGGTAGCAGGTTTGAGATGGCACAACATCTGGTGTGACATCCTGAAATCTGAACTTACTTCATTAACTTATACAATGTCACAACATCTGGTGTGACATCCTGAATTAAGTTCATTAACTTATACTCTGTTTGATAATGTCACAACATCTGATGTGACATCCTGAACTAAGTTCAACACTTCTTGTTGGTCAAAAATTCTGCCAATTCTAAACATCTACAATTTGGTTCTAAGATTCTGAGGAAGATTCCTTACTTCTGATGTAGCAATTTATATAAAAGATTTCTTGCAAATCTTTTTTGTACTTAAATTTTTATAAAGATGAAAATTACCTTGTGGAATTAATATATTTGTTGGATAAGAACCCTTGGGTAATGAATGATGTTCTCTTCTTTGATAGTTGCTACTACTATTACCTAATTTGTGAAACATCATCGTGCCCTTTCTGACTTGATTCTTATTCCTTTTAATATTCATGTCCAGTTCTTTGTCTTCTTCTTCTCTTGATTCTTCTTTTTATCTTTGGTTGTGTATTGAACTAACCAAACTAGAGATGAGTACCTAAACTAATTCTCCTTTGAATCAATTGGTTATCATCAATGAAAAGCTTGTGGATTTTAATGAGTTGCTCAAAATTGGTTTCAACTTTTGGAAGTATGTGTCTGAACAAGGATGAGATGGCTACTTTGAGATGTTTTATGGTTTTACTTATCCAAATCTTGTCAAAGAGTTTTGGATGAATGCTTCCATTGAAGAGCTTAATTCAGAGTGTGTCATTTTGTCTAAAGTAAATGACGTCTCTATCATAGTTTCTTCTACAACAATTGTTGATATAATCAATTGTGAAGGGGTTGGTGAGATTCCAGGAAATTTTGTTTGAGACTATTATCTTCCTACTTGGCGTATCTTTGTTGATCCTTCCAAAGCATCAAAGGTCTCAAATATTCTTCCTGAAGTTGTTGCTTGGTGTCAGATTCTGAACTCAAACTTAGTTCCTAAGGACAGATATTTAGAACAAGTGGACCCTATGGAACTAAATTTGCTTTTTCTTCTCAATTCATATTTGAATATTGATCTCAAGTTATGTTTGATCATTTGAAGAAGTTCTTTCTTCTTTTAAAAAGGGAAAGACTTTCACCATTCCTTATGGACGAGTAATTTCTGAATTACTTATTCAGCAGGGGGTTAACATAAGTTCTAAGGCTAGTTCATCCATGATTTGGAGAGATAAGCTTGAAGTTATCTATGAAAGATTATGATGTTAGGATTTTACTTAGTTATCATTTGTATCCTTGTTGAAATCAATGAATAAAACTTCTTATTATTAATTTTGTGTTAGTTTATGTTGTTGTTCAGTTCTAACTAATTGAATATACAATTTGTGCTGCTTAAAAGACTTTTCTTAAAGTAATAGAAGAAAAGAACTTTTGAATGCACTCTTTTCATTAAATTGAAAGGGAAAACTACAATAAATATTAGATTCTCTACTTTGTTGGATATGCCCTAAGGAACTTTCTAGGATCATATGACATATCAAGATTATCTAAGAAATATTGTCATTCTTCCCTATCAAACTCTAAGGCCTCCTTCTTCATCTGTTATCTGCGTCTAGACCCAGAAGATCTCTTTCTTATGTGTGTCTTCACAAAGGTTGCTGAAGAGGAAAGTGCTTCAGAAGCTATATGCTTGTCTGCAGATCCATCAGATGTTGGTTTGCCTTTGTTTAACTGAGTTGTTGCATTCAGTATTGCTGACTTTCTGAAATATCTCTTTGGAACCCAGATTTGCTTATGCGTCTTGGTGTTCTAAAGATTAAGTGATTAAGAAAGAAGGCTTACATAGTCCTTTTTGTAGGCGTGTTGACACATGATTCTGAGTTTAATATTATTTAAGTATTGGTCATATCTTATCAATAATTTAATAATAACTTTTGATTACTATATCTAACAGTCTGACTTATTTAAAGATTCTTTTAATTAGCATAAGTTTATGTTTAATCATTTTTTAGCTGTCTGTTCGTGTCAGTTTATTTAATTAATGTTTGTTCAAAATATCTTAAGAGTTAATGACTGGAATAAACATGCATGTTAATCAAAACTCAGTTTAAGGTAAGATAAATTTCTATTGATCAAGCAAAAAGAGGGATTACATCATAATCTTTATAAAGATGAACTAAGCCTAGACTAAATCCCTAGCCTTGGCATCTCTGTAGAATCTTCTTCCACTGTTGTTGTAATCTACCTCCTCATATTCTGAGTCAACATGTTCTTCTTCCTCCTCTGCCTCTGGGATAGAGTAGTCAAACTTCGTGAATCTCTTCTTCTTATTCTTCTATCTCCTCTGAGGCCTCGGTGCAGGGTGAATGGAATATTCTTCTTCTTCAGAAGATGGTTTAGACTCTGCAATTGATTCTTCGTCTGAAGGGTGAGATGACATAGGAAGGGACTTAGTGGTTAAACAATCAATTGTTGCTTGCAACTGGAAGAAATTATTCTCAGTATTCATAGAGCTCTCAGGTTTCTTTGACATTTCATAAGAATTATAACTCTCAGCTAGGGATTCCATTTCCTTGAGAATTTGTTGATGAAAGTAGATTATAAGGGTGGCCTTTTATAATGGCTTTCATGGATTCTAAGAGACGTTTACTAATCCTGGATTGATTCTTGGAAATGTAACTACCACTAAGGTTTGAATGCGTATATTGTACAAACCATGATTAATCTAGTTGCTTGATTCGTCTTCTCCTTGGAAACTGATCAAGTAATGATGTTTTGAATTTCATTAATTAGGTAATTTTTTATTTCTTTTTTTCTTTCTCTCTCCTTCTTTTAATTTCTTTCTATTTTTCTTCTTTCTTTTTGTTTGTTTTTTTATGTGACAAAAGGGGAGAAAATAGTAAGTATTTAAAGTGAAAACTGAACCCATTTAATTTATCCATTTAAGTTGCATATACTGGTTTTTTTGTATTGGTGATTGTCGCTCCCAAGATTTGCATCCCGGTACAAGCGCGAACGGTCGGCGAGAGGAGAAATGAAATGAACTGAATAGAGTCGCCAGCTAGGCATTTTTATCCCGGAGGAAAGGTAATGCTGCATAAACCTAAGAAAGAGATGGATAAGACGGTTGCGAACCAGAGAAATTGAGAAAAGGGTTGGTTACAACCTGGGAAGGTATTAACACCCAGATTGTCCATCGTACTCGACGGGATCCACGCTTATAAGTTTGTGTTTAAAGGGGTAGGGTATGTGCTATCCGTGTGCAAAAGTTGAGAAAAGAATATACAAGTGTCAGTGCAAAAGGTGAATGCTCAGGAACTGAGGCTTTAGAAAAAGAATGCTAAAAGAGGGGGAAGACACAAAGACTTTTTTTCGATAACAGTTAAGTTATGCCTACGTATCCTCTCGTGCAATGAGGAAGTCAGAACACCGTAGTTCGACTCAAAGAGACTGAAAGATAAATTGACTTGTGAACTGCTTGCTTTCCTATGCTCAAGTGTATGACTTGTCTGGCTCAAGTGCTAACTATCTTGCATTAGACGGAAGAAGCGAATTCTCGTTTGTGAGTGAAGATGATGAGAAAAGAATCCCGAAGGAGACGATTATTGTTTGTTTTTGTGTTTTCAATCTTTTATTGCTTTTTGGAGTTTGTCATAAGTTAATGAGCTTAAGCCTAAACCAAGGGTTAGTAAACTCAATATATCCTCCCTTAGATTAGGGATAATGAGAATACTTTAAGTATGAGATAAACATCTCAACTTAATTGCCATGATGATGTAGGATTATGATCATTAACCTACTTGTGATTAATTAGATGTTTTTGATTTTTTGTTTAGTGTTAAGTAATGAGTTTAAGCCATAATCAAGGATTAGTGAACTTATTACACCATCCTAATAGAAGGATAATAGATGAGCACACTTAAGTTGAGGAAGATACCTCAACTTAATCCATGATTAGGGATTAACCTCATGACAAAACATGCCTTTATTAAAGTGGATTTTAATTAAGGGTGAGATTAAGAAGTGAGTTTTATGGTTTGTAAGACAACTTGAGGGGGACTTGTCCATTAACACTAGGGTTAGTCCTTCTTAACCAATAAAGGAAGAATTAGAACCCTAATGCAAGGCCCAAGTTACAAGCTAATGTCTTAGTGATTATTAAGATGGATTGATTAAGAGGTTTAAACAAATTAAGGGTTTATCACTTAGGATTAAAGTTATACACTCCATCCTAAGAGAAGGATGCAGGCATAACCCTAATCACAAAGTCTTAAAACCTTAAAGGTTTAGTCTCTAATGATGAAATGAGAAGAGAGACACAAAGAAGACAAAAAGGTAAAAGCTAAAGGGGTACTAATCACAACCCTAATTATTGTCATGCTTGGATGTTCCTATGGTTTATAAGGCTTGAGAAAGATCTTCAGAGAAACCACCAATGGAAGAAGCAGATGAAAGAAGGAGAAGCAGAAGAAACAAGTTACTTACTTCACTAAAGAAGATAAGTAACTTGGAGAAAGAAAATGAAATATGAACATGAATGAGCAAGCTCACTCTAAGGCAAATGAAAATGAAGCAAGGATGCATAAGAAGAATGAGAAGTGAAGGCAAATTCACTTCTCAAATTACTTACCACCTGAAAATGTTAGCATAAGGAAAGGAATGAAATGAAAATGAAATGTATGTAAAGGTAAAAACCAAAACCAAAAGCAAATACATGATGCAAATGATGCTATGGGATGATGCAAAGGCAAACCAAGTGCAATGAATGTTCATATGAGATATTGGATGCAAATGAAGCATGCTTTGAAGTATGAAAACACATGTATGTTCATGAAATGAAATGGATGCAAAGCATAGCAAATGTATGAAGAAATGACCAAGAAATGTTTAAGCAATGTATTAAGATGTCTAGGATGGCATACAAGTGCTTAGAATGTCATGGCAAGTTTACATGTTCATGCAATGCAATGTAAGATGCAAGTATGGATGTAAGATTAGGGTTATATGAAAGGATGAGATGCAAATATCAAAAACAGAATCAAATCACATGATAAAAAATTGCAAATGAACTCAAAGGAACCCTAACCCCATATGATATCACACCCCAAAGGAGAAGGTCTAACTCTTAACCTAAAGAAAGTTGTGAATTTTCCAAGTTAACTAGGTTTTTGGTTACCTTAAGAGGGAAAATGCAAATCAAATGGAAAATGCAAGATAAATTTATGACAAAAATATCCTAGAAACTAAATGCTATATGAAGAACAATGCAAAAAGAACCAATGTCAAACCCTTCATGGTTAGGCAGAAATGGATTTTCAAATTTAGGGTTCCAAAACGGGATTTTTATGAACCCTAAATTCAAAAGAAATGTCACAATTGGATCAAAACCAAAAAGAAATTTGTATGAATGGTTTGACAATGTTTCTAAATGTCCTAAGATGCAATGTGAAGTTTTTTGGAATTTTTAGAAACCTAAATGGTATTTTAATTAATTAATTTCCATTAATTAATTAAAATAAACATTTAAATATTTTTAAAATGATTTTTTAATGCAAAAAATAAAAATAAAAATGTTTTTGGGTGAAGAAAAATATTTGAAGTCAAAATGCAGAAGAAAAATATTTTTGGAATTTTCTAAGTATTTTAAATAAATTGGCAAAGAAAAATGCAATTAAATGAAATAAAAAATGAAAATGGGTGAAGTCAACTGATCCATTGGCTGTGGTTTAAACCTGTGTTGACTGCGCGCGCATATGTGTGGGTAGGATTGAATCTGGCTTAATTATATAACTAACCTAATTAATTAATAATTAATCTTAAGTGAAGTGATTTGAACCATCCATGCGCGCGGGAACCTAAATCCAAGGGCTGACATTTAAACCTGGCCACTAAACCCTAATTAGGGTTCTAAACACTTTCAGGTGACCGGAGCTAGCTCCGGTCATCTTCTCCGGCTAGCCAAACATGCTATCTCACCTAATACGCAACCCTAAGCTCTCAAACTCTCCAGAAATGATCCTTACATAACTCTAAACAAGAATCAACCAACAAATTTCATTTATTTCACATGAACAGCATGATTCGAAGCAAAACGAAAAATCAAGGAGAAATTTCAGAAGCTTGTGAAATGCTCAATACGCAACCATTTTCAATTCTAAACACATCAACATGATCAGTGA
Organism: Lathyrus aphaca; assembly: GCA_963966055.1. Classification (NCBI taxonomy): domain Eukaryota; kingdom Viridiplantae; phylum Streptophyta; class Magnoliopsida; order Fabales; family Fabaceae; genus Lathyrus; species Lathyrus aphaca. Next base: position 476,415,607 of record OZ014521.1, read on the forward strand.
ATCATAAGGAATGATTTAGGAACTTAAAATCATGCTTATGGAAAAAATGTTCTTGAGGTTACCTGAGCTTGAGCTTTCTCAGTTTGGAGCTTTTGGACCTCCTCTCTTGTGCAAACCCACTCCTCTTGACCTCCTGATGAAGTTGCAATGCTTGGAAGGAGCTTAGAATGGCTGGAATGAAGGATTGCAACTCAATTGGCCAGAAATCGTGTTTTTGTTTGGCTGGTTTTTTGGCTTGTTTGATGGTTGGTTTATGTTCTAATGATGATGGTGAGTTGAATGGTGAAGTTTGTTTGTGATTTTAGTGGCTGGACAGAGTGTTTTGAAAGCTTTTGCTTTTGGGGTGATTTTGAGAAACTTGGTGATTCTGAGGTTTCAGGCTTGTGTGTTGGATGTTATGAGTTGCCTTTGATCCACATAACAATGTTTGATAGGTCAGAAAGTGGGTGGTGGCCTGTGGTGATTGGTATGGGCAAGTTGCCAAAATGTCAACATAACTTGTACTTGAGGTATGGGCTATGGCATGGGTTGTTCAAGGGCATGTCTGGCCTCAACATTGATCAAGGAGAGCCATGGGATTGAGATTATGCAGCTGGATGGCTTAGAGGCAAAGATCTCATAGGTTTTGCAAGTGTTATGTGATTTCCCCCCTTTGAGAAATCTTGAAGTGCAAGGCATGAAAGCAAGTGGTTATTTGGGAAATTTTGGTCACAATGCATTGTGTCATGTGTGTATGATGTTTAGAGAGTGATTAGAGGTCACAAAATGACTTGGTTTGTGAAATTGCAAAAAATCCCCTTTGGTGTGAAAGTGAAAATTATGTGATTTTTGCCAACTTTGCCAAGCCATAAATTGAGTTTTATAATGAATTAGGACTTGTTATTGTACTATTTGAAAAGGGAATGATCCAATCTACAACTTTCATGACCAATAATTTTTCATTTGAAGCATTTTTGTTGAGAAAGAGGAGGTTGAAAAACTTTCCCAAAATGGAAAGTTTCCATTACAAGTCATTTCCATTTTTGGCAACTTTTGGTTTAGCTCAAATTTCTTCAACTTTGTGAACTTCCAAGCACTTAAATGATCAAATAAAGATCATATAACCTCAATTTGATGAAAAATCCACTTTGGTTCCATGGTTGGGGGCCTCAGATGCCCTGATTTTGCTCTGACTTGCTCAAGAAGTTACCCAGTGAACAAATGAATTCCACAATGCATTTCTTCATAAAACTTGGTACACATGATCCTTATAACATATTGAGGCTATTAGAAACAAGAATGACAAAAAAATTTGGAGTTATGGCCTCTGAAACCAAAACCCTAATTTCAGGTCATCTGTGCAGTGAAACCCTAGCTCTGCTTCCATGCTTTCCAAGTTCTTGTGATTTCTGGACTTCCTTGATCTTTGAGGGATATAATATGATGATAGAACACACATGGACCATATTGGAATGGTTTGAGACCTTTGGAGTGGCTCAGATGGATCCTTGGATTGCTCAGATCACAAACCCTAAATGCAGATGAACTTGAACTATGTAGATGAAACAAAAATGCCAATATGATATGATATGCTTAAACTTATGCAAAGATGAAAGATCACAAGCCATGGTGTGAACTTAGTGAGGGAAAATTTGGGGTGTTTACAGTGATTGCATGCCCATGCACATAATTTTAACCTTCTTGTACATAAGTCTAAGTCTGAGCTTACAAACCTCTAACTTTACTTATCAGACCCAAAAAGAGCTTACAAACCTTAGATTCCATTGTTCATAAAAAGGTTTAAATGGGCGACATGTTTTAACTCTCTTGTACATAGTAATAAGTAAAAGCTTACAAACCTTTATCTTATTATACGAGACTCAGAAGGAGCTTACAACCCTAGTATTATGTTGTTTCCAAAGGAAGTAAAAATGAAGTCATTTGAGTTTTCTTAAATATGAAACTAAGGGGGGCTTACAAACCTCAACCTTGGAACTATTTTACTCAGAGGGAGCTTACAAGCCTCAGACTCTGATATTACTAAGAGAACTATTTTCTTAAAAAGTAGTTCTTAATGATGAGCTAGAAAACTCAACTTTGAACTATTAGACTCAGGGGGAGCTTACAAAATGTTGCAAAGAAAATAAAATACCCAACATTATCTTGTTTAAATACTTGTGTTTATCATCATCAAAAATTGGGAGATTGTTGGAATAAGATTTGTTCTTGACTTAATTCTCTTTAGTTTTGTTGATAACAAAGTATTAAAACAAACAACGGTTTATTTTGTAACATCCCAACTTAATTGTTTTATTATTTATTCGATTAATAGAATTTATTATGTGTAGTCGTGCCTTATTGGAAGTTGCATATCCTTAGTGAAGGGTGGAGGTGTTGAGATGAAGGAAAATGTTTCGAGTAAGAAGAATTATATTACTTGAATTGATATAAGTTTAATAATTTATATTAATATGGTGAAATAATTTAATTAGAGGAATACCAAGTGGAAATGATATGTTGGTAAATAAGTGAAAGGTTTGCAAGGGTAAGATAGGGATTCTATTATTAGGGGTCTAAGGGGTATGTTGGGAAATTGAAGAAAGAGAATATTCAGTTCGTGAAAAGTCATCGTAGAATTTGGGAGAGCATGAACAAAAGAAGGAATAAGAAAGCCAGGGAAAGAGAAGAGGAAGAGAATCCCGTCAAGAGAGAAATTCTTCGTCAAATTAAGGTAAGGGTGGGATCTCTTTCATCTTTTAAGGGTAATATGATATGAATTTTAGGGTAGATATCCTTAGGTATGTTAGTGGGATTGGATGATTAAACAATCGATGAATGTGATATGAAATTGAGGGATTTATGAAGTTTGATTCATATGTTTGTGTTAGTGTTGATGATTTTTGAAATTCTAGTGAAAACCAAAGATTAGGGATGGTATTCTACCATAATTTAGGGTGAGAATCGCAGAGGAGGAGTGCAGAAATTGTAGGGTTTTTCTGCTAATTTCGTGTTGCTCGCTTAGCGAGTTGTTAGAAAATTCCGCCTCTTCGAGGCAGAGACTTGCTCAACTTAGCGAGCAAGGGGGTCGCTTAGCGAGACCTGGAAGAGAGAAAATGTGTTTTTAATTCATTAAAATTCCTGAAAAATTGTGTTTTGTGATTTAGGAGAGTTGGCATGTTGTTGATGAATTGTGAGCAGGTCTATAAGAGTTATATGTGCAATGCGTTGAATATTAAATGCGATTATGTGAAATACTTGAATGAATGAATGCATATATGAGTTAGGTGAGTTGTTGTAGTATGTTGACATTACTAACTTGTCATAGTATGTTTTTGTTAAGTCGTCGTGGTATGAACTTTGTGTAGTAGAATATTATTGCATGGTTATTATAACATGTTGTTATGGTTATGGTTGCATGATTGAATGAGATAAAGGGGTTGAGTTGTGGTAGTGACATAATGAGGTATGTTAGACAAAAGGAAAGTAATGGTTGAATGATGTTGAAGTAATGAGGAATAGGTAGGTATTGTTGTTGTCATTGCACGTTGTTGATGATGTTGTTATATGATGTTGTTGATGTTGTTATATGATGTTGTTGCTGTTTTTATATGATGTTGTTGATGATGTTGTTGATGTGGTTAATGATGTTGTTGATGTTGTTATATGTTGTTGTTGTTGTTGTTGATGTTGTTATATGATGTTGTTGATGTTGTTGTACATTGTTGTTGATGTTTATAGATATTGTTGTTGATGTTGTCGCACATTGTAATTGATGTTGTTGCATGAGTTAGTTGTCGTAGACATTGCATATTGTCATTGATGGTGCATGACATGTGCATAGTCGGGGATGGTGTACCAAGGTAGGGTACTAATATCCATCAGAATTCCTAAGGGAATCATTGTGTTGTTGGTGCGATCATGAAATAGGGATCGTATGTGACCATGAAACAGGGGTGATGGGTGTGATCATGAAAGAGGGATCATATTGGACCATGAAAAGGGGTCGAGTATTCCGATGGGAACTGGATCATGAAACAAAGATCGATAAATGGTACCACATGTATTGAGTCTATGGTTGAGTCTCATTTGCATGCATTGTTGTTGATATGTATGGTGTGGATGCTTTGTTGTTGATGTGTATGGTGTGGATGCATTGTTGTTGATGTGTATGGTATGGATGTAATTGTTGTTGATGTGTATGATGCAGATGCACATGTTGTTGATGTGTCTGTTGTAGATGTGTATTTGGGTTGTTATTCTTGTTGTGATAATATTTCATTGTTGTACTTATGTGATATATGCCTTATGTTTATATCATCTTTCTCTTTTAATTGATTTAATAATCTCACCCCTTCTGTTTGAGTGTCACCCCTATATTGGTAACATGCAGGTGATCAGGTTAGTAGAGTTCATGGTCGGTGAAGTCGGTGCACTTCACATTAGAAGAGTCGACTCTGATACGTACTTTAGGGTGTCGGGATGATGATAATTTTTCCTTTGTTTATTTATTTAAGAAAAATATGTTGCTACTGGAATAATTATATTGTGTTTCCTTTAAAAATTACCGCTGCAAGTTTATATGGTAATACATATCAGTTAAGTTGTGATTTGGAATAGTATGTAACTCTCGAAAAGTATTTTTATATTTAATTACTCTAATTTTAACTTGAAGATTCATGGGGAATATTTTGGGTGTTACAAAGTGGTATCACAACAGGTCGGTCCGTCCAGCCATGTTGCATAGTTGTGTTGTTCTCTAGTATGTGACATGTGTGTGAAAACACTGTCGGTACTTGTTTTGTTTTTCATTGCAGGTTGGGAATGAAACAAGTGGGGGAGAAGCGTCTTCTTTTCTTGGATATTCCAGATGTTGTGTTATTGGATATCGTGTCGCTGTAAGAGGGAGTGTTGCATTGGACTGTTTAACTATTTAGAGAATGGTAATACCCTTGAAGAAAGATGGTCAGGTGTTTTTGTTGTTCGCTTCCTTGTGAATAGGGAATGCGATGTTTTAAGACAGTTGTGGACTGGTGATGTGTGGAGTATCCGGATGTGTTCCCTTAGGAGGTACACAATTATCTTTAAGATGGAACAAGGTGATGTTATTCTTGGGATGGATTGATGGAGTTAAACCATGTATTTTTCAATCGTTGAGATGAATGGTGTAGGGTGTTGTAGAACGGTATTATGGCTTTGTGAGCATGTTTTATGCCCCATCATGATTGTCGGATGTCTATCAACAAATTGAGGAACTGATCACCCTTAATCTCTTGTTGATAACAAACGGGATCATGTTGGATGGGATAGAGGGACTTGCTAATATTGGATAACATGCCCAATGAATGATACAGTTAAGCCAGGTGTTTGCAGAATGTTTGTATTAGTCGATGTAAATTTTTATGTTTAGAGGTGAGATGGATTCAATGCAAAGATAATGTTATGGAAATTGGAAATAAGGTCACAACGATGAACTATTAGTTATGCGTTAATTTCAGAGTTATTTCGGAAGGAGGTGTCTGATGTTCTGTTAGGAGAGGAAGGTGGAGTTCTATTGTAATCATGTTCCTGGTACTAGATCCTACGTCATCGTACATGATGTCGATGTTATAGAAAGAGTAGTAAGAGGATTTAATAAAAGGGAAAATTGTGAAATTAAGAGTGTCGACTTGGAGAGTTTTAGTATGATGAGTGAAGAAGACGATGATGACCTGAGGTTGTGTGTTAGTCGGTGAGCAGTATGGAAACTAAAAGCTGTGTTCGGGATAACTTGGGTTTTGAATTGCGATGAATCACAAATGGTTTGAAGTTCCCTGATGGTACTAGTGTTATTGTGAGTCGAAGAATAAGTATGAAGTATGGTAATTGGAATCAACAATTGTTAAACTATGTGGAACTGTAATGGTAAGATAGAAGCATGGTTATATGCCTTGGGATAATAAGACGAATATAAAATGTAAGATATGTAACCATTATCTTATATGTAATTCATGAATCGAGGATCTATTGGACATAGGATTTGAAGCATTAGAAAGGTGACCCAATGAGGGAGTAAATAGAATGTGTGGAATGTTTAGGAATTGGATTATAGGTATTGAAGAAGATAAAGTTGTATGCTAAGTTGTCAGGGAGTGATTTTTGTTTAGTAGAGGTGAATTTGCTTGGTTATGTCAACTCAGATGAAGGTATGGCTGTAAATCCATAAAAGAGGACATTGTCCTACAATGAGGAAGCTCTAAAGTAGGTAAAGAGATTAAGATGTTTTGGCTACGAGTTTTGGAAGGTATTTCCCAAGTTAGCAATTTTGTTATCTCAGTTAACTTTCAAAAAATAAGTTGTGTGTTTGGGCTGTTCGCCGTAAGGGGAGTTTAGAGAACTGGAGTAGAAGTCAACTATGGTTCCATTTTGATTCGGTATAATCCTAATACACCGTTTGTGGAGTATTGATAATTGTGGGTGACGATTTTAGGTAGGGTGTGAATACAAGATGGCAAAGTTATAGTTGATGTTTTATGAAACAGAGGATTCAGGAAGGGATCCATCTTGCTCAAGATTTGGACTTGGTTGCGGAAGTGAGTGTGTTGAAGATTAGGAAATAGGGTTTTATGGATCTAGATTTGGAGTGTTTAATAATCACAAAATTATATGATGATTTTTTGGTCTAAGGGAATAGAGTATGAGACGACAAGGAGGATTGGAATTCCTGACGAGCTAAGTCAAAAGTCTTTTCATATGTCTGATCTGGTGGTTAGAGAGAGAGTTGGAATTGAGTTAGCAGTTCAGAGCTTTGTGTATGATATGAGAGAAAACCCAAAGGTGAGCAAGGTTGGGTATACTAAACGTGAATAATGATACCTGGTGATTATTAGAAAGTGTCAGAAGTTAGATGTGAGCTAGGTGTATTTGATAGTTGCAAGTAATCAGAGTGTGCAGCCGGAGCACAAAGTAGTGCATCTTTTTCATATGGGTATGTCTTGTAAGAGTTCGAAGGTTGAAGATAGAACTCTTGGGAATAATAATACCATTGGTATTCCAGAATGGAAGTGAGATGGAGAAAAGTTTGATTGCTAATCTTGTACTACTAGGCAAATAGGTGTACAAGTTACTTGTTCGACTGGTTAATCGTAGAATGATTGTTTTGATGGCGTGTGATAACAAAGTTGATAGTTTAGTTATGGTGATGTTATGTTATAGATGTTGGTGTTCTTATCTTTGTTGTTGCCTTGTTGCCTATGATGATGGTTCGGGTGTGCGCAGCTAATTCCTACAATGGGGAATTAGGGAGGTGTTACCTAAGATAATGGTAACTATCGTGTTATGCCCGGTTCAAGAGTGAACTTGTGTGTTCGTAACTTGATTATTTTGTGTCTTGAGTTGGTTGTAGAGTACATTGCATGATAATTAAGCCTTATTGTGGTTGTTGTTAATAAGTTATACCGTTGTTTTGTGTTATTTGTGGTATCGTTTTACATGGCGTAGTAGTTGACTATTGGATGCGAGAACTTATCCAAGGTAGTTCGTATTCAGTGAATTTTCGAGGACGAAAATAATCTAAGTGGGGGATAGTTGTAACTCCTTAATTTAATTGTTTAATTATTTATTTGATTAATAGAAATTGTTATGTGTAGTTGTGCCTTATTGGAAGTTGCATATCCTTAGTGAATGGTGGATGTGTTGAGATGAAGGAAAATGTGTCGAGTAAGAAGAATTATATTATTTGAATTGATATAAGTTTAATAATTTATATTAATATGGTGAAATAATTTAATTAGAGGAATACCAAGTGGAAAGGATATGTTGGTAAATAAGTGAAATGTTAGTAAGGGCAAGATGGAAATTCTATTATTAGGGGTCCAAGGGGTGTTTTGGGAAATTGGAGAAAGAGAACAGCCAGTTCATGAAAAATCATCGTAGATTTTAGGAGAGCATAAACAGAAGAAGGAAGAAGGAAGCCAGGGCAAGAGAAGAGGAAAAAAATCCTTACAAGAGAGAGATTCTTCGTCAAATTAAGATAAGGGTGTGATCTCTTTCATCTTTTAAGGGTAATATGATATGAATGTTAGGATAGATATCCTTAGGTATGTTAGTCGGATTAAATGATTAAATAATCGATGAATGTGATATTAAATTGAGGGATTCATAAAGTTTGATTCGTATGTTTGTGTTAGTATTGATGATTGTTGAAATTCTGGTAAAAAACAGAGATTAGGGTTGGTATTTTGTCATAATTTAGGGTGAGAATCACAAAGGAGGACTGCAAAAATCGTAGGGTTTTTCTGTTGATTTCGTGTTGCTCACTTAGCAAGGGGCTGCTTGCTTAACGAGCGGTTGGAAAATTTTGCTTCTTCGAGACAGAGACTTGCTCGCTTAGCGAGTAAGGGGTCACTTAGCGAGACCTGGGAGAGAGAAAATGTGTTTTTAATTCATTAAAATTCCTAAACAATTGTGTTTTGTGATTTAGGAGAGTTGGTGTGTTATTGATGAATTGTGAGCAGGTCTATAAGAGTTATACGTGCATCGCATTGAATATTAAATGTGATTATGTAAAATGTAACACCCTTCTAACCCCACAAAATAATCATAATATTTAACTGAATAAATCAGAGTACACAAAGAAGATGTCACATTTTCTTCATAAAACTTCAATTCAGAAATGCTCTATTAAAATAACATTTTTCTCAAAATACAAAACTTCGCAGCGGAATCACATGTTCAAAATACTTCCTCTTATTTTATTAAAACATAAAGACTTTGATGGTCAACGTCAACAATCATAATTTTCTCAATATAACAAATAACATCTCATAAACTCATCCTAATAAAATTGACAAGTAAACATAGAAGCGTTCTATTCCCTTGATGTTACATCTATCAGAGCAAGAAACCAAACACTCTAGAATTAAGCTAAACAACTTCCATCTAAGACTTCATGCACCTCACACTCATCTCGAATATCTGCACGTTACCCACATAGAGGCAACATTCAAACAGGCAGCGTGAGTAATCATAAATCATTATACAAGATATAAGAAATATATAAAATATGTATAACAATTATATCACTACCACATAACAATCACATGCTTCATACTCAAGACAACAACAATATCATATTTATCACAAAACGTCATACTCTAATAATTAATCATATAATTCACTTATCACCAAACATCATGTAATTTCTCAAACAATGCAAATGCACTTCAAATGGACTCATGCATGTGGTACCAAAAAATATCACTGATGACTTAGTCATCGTTATCTCCAAATATCCCCACCAACAGGATCGGTTCCCACTAGGAACCAGAGCACATCTTAAATTGCAGTTAATCCACACCATGGGATTAAGGCCGTCACTGGACATTATCGTCCTAAAATTCTTCAATAGATCTTCGTCCTGCAAAACGTCATTGGATTATTCATGCTAACAATGCTATGAATGCATGATGCATAACAACAATTAAATACGACCACGGCTAGTCAAAACGCATCATCATTCATCAGGTATTATCATGTATCTCATAAGAACTTCTTACTCGTCATAATCATCATAAACGTTTTTATTATCGTATTCTCTTCACATACCTCATACAACACCCGTTATAGACAACACAACATCATTTATCAAATCATCATATGCTTTTCACATACTTCACATATATACATCATAGAAAACACATCATCATATATCAAAATCACCAAATAATTTATTTTCAAAACATCATAATCACAATTTATATAATAAAACATACTTAATTCGGTCTACAATTTAGTCACTTAAGTCACGACAAAATTTGGGCAATTACTTCTATTACTTCCTATTATTTTATCAGAATATATTTCGTTACTACATTCCCTTAATACTTCAAACAACCTGTACGACTTACTCACGGTTTAACAGGTATATCTCACAATTTTCCACATAATATCATGCAGATCATTCATACATCACAAGATAATTTTATACAACATGTATTTCACAATTCTCACAGCATCACATAATCACAGCAACATCAATAGCACATACACAATGCAGTACAATGGAATTTCATATTATTTCAGACATTCATCACAATGTATATATATATATATATATATATATATATATATATATATATATATATATATATATCCACTGTTATTACGCTTCAATCTTGCTATTTAGTTCACAAAAATATGTTGGTTTCTATTATTATACGGTTCCCATTTTATTAACTAATTACACAGCTCTTGACAGAAAATTACTTATCAAAGTATTCCTTATTGTTCTTACAGTTTTATTTGTTAAACTTACAGAACTAATATCATTCAATTTCCTTAATACTTATATCTTGCTTCTGTTTCTCAATTGATAAAACAAATTCAGGTTTTGAGAAGTGAGATACCAATTACAGAAGTTGGATCAAAATATCAGAAATTGGACGAACCCCAAATTGCTAGGTGGCTCAGGCCACGTGGGAGTGGCACTGACCACCCCAAGAATACATTGGGTGGCGCAAGCCACCCTTCCTCTCACAAATGTGGCGCTAGCCACCATCAAATGTGGCACCTGCCACTTTGATGCATTATTTTATAAAAGTGGCTCTAGCCACCATCAAATGTGGCACCTGCCACTTTGATGCATTATTTTATAAAAGTGGCTCTATCCACCATCAAATGTGGCACCTACAACTTTGATTTCCTTCCAATATTTTTTTGTTAATCCTTATATGTTTCTTATCAGTTTAATTTATTTAATTCTCATATAACACTACCACATTCACTAACCAATCATCTCTCATATAATTTCATCACATTAACTTAATTATTTCTCATATAATTCTAGTACATTAATTTAATTACCTTTCATAATCTTACCACATTAATTTAATTATTTATTTCATGTGGTCTAAATTTCCTTTCCCCACTATCAAACATGGCGTTGGCCACTTACTCAAGTGGCAGTCGCCACTCCCCTCTCATTCAAGCAGTGGCGCAAAAGCCACTTTTCAATGTGGCACCCACCACTTCAAACTCACCAATCTTTGGTTTTCCTTAATAGCTTCTGCATAATACAATTCAACTCGGTATTTCTCATTAATTTCATATAACTTTACCATACCCTTACGATTATGAATTTCGACTTCTCAGCAGCTTAAATAGAACCTTCATCAAAATCAAACTCGTATAAACTATCATAAATAATTGATTAAACCCAAAATAGTGGCAACACTTATACTGCAACAATATCATCAAAACAACAATTTCATATACAACGAAGAATTCTTCCAAATCCATCATAGTTTCTCATAAACCCTAAAATCCAAAATTATTCACATATATAATCTACACCTTAGATCAATTATAATGAAAGGTAATACTCCCCATACCTTAGATGTCAAACTCTAAATTCCCTTTTCTCGAGGTCTTCGAGGAACCTCCGAGCCATCGCCTTTCCGCCTTCGTTCCTCATAGCCATTTCACAAAATACGATCGTTTTCCAAAATTCTCCCCAAAGTATGATTTTATATTTTCCTCCTTTACCCTCTTGGACCTCATTATGTTATTCCGATTTTAACCTCACGTATCCATCCAAAAATACCACTTTACCCCAAAATGTTCTCCTTTTGTTTTAAATAATAATAATAATAGTAATAATAACCATCCAAAATATATTATTCTATTATCATTATTAAATAATTCTGGTTAATCACTTATTTCACCAAATTGCACCACACTCATCATATACATATCTTACACTGTAACATCTCACCAAGTTCACCGATAAATCCCGAATATTTACTATAAACCAATTAAATAAATATTCTAATTATTTTGGGGTGTTACTACTCTCCCCCAATTAGAATATTTTTGTCCTCGAAAATTCATCCGATATAACTACTTCAGCCACTTATTCTACCCGACGATCCAACATTCGACTCAGAAAGACAATTCCACATATAATACAAACCATAACTCATAACATCACGACAACATGATTACGAATACTACACAAGTAATACACTTGACAAATAGCATCACAACACAAGACAATATCCAACTCAATAATTCAATGATTGAAGAATTAGAACACAACAACAAAGAAACACATAGTTTAAACCCAACATCAAAGCAATCAACTATCAACATCATTGTTATTCACATACAAACAACTGTACCACACCACGAGTTCGCTGCACACTCTAATTACTTGCAAAGTACCAATTTTACTGAGTTTATTTCCAAATTCTTCAATCACCAAAACCGGCACATCAACAACACCTTCGACTCAACTCTTCTGAATTTTATTCCAACAAGTATTCTACTCTTGTAGTTACCGAATACTTTCAACTTAGATTCATAAGGCAATACCTCTAAACGTTCGACATAAATACAACCGGGACAACTTCCATATTTTGGACAAATATTCATATACTTCCATGAATTTCCAATTATCCTCATCACAACTACAACTTTACTATCTTATAATAACACGTCCTTTGAAAATCATCTTAAACACACAACATCATTATAACAATATAGGGTACATAGATCCAGCAAATTTCCACAAGATAACACATATTCTTTGCTTCCAACTAATTCAACATGTTGAATCCTCGATTCTTACTTATACTAACACAACTTTCCATAAATTTTTATCCAAATCAACGCAACCAAAGCAACTATCCTTGTTCTAATCAAAACTACGCTTTAATAAACCAACTTATAATTTCACTTTGTCTAATATGTGCAACTCAACTCTATCTGACATTCTTGCTAATCATGATTTTACATTTCCATATACTTTACTCTTGAATCATCTCAAGAAAACTTCAAGTCTCATGCCACTTAACTCGTCATGAACAACATTCTAATTATCTAGAGTTCAACTTTGAATTCCCATAATACTATTTAATTCAAACGCAACTTCATACCATCATTCTTAAATCCAACTAATATCCTTATATATGAATCTTCCACGATAATTCAAACAATCCTCAAGCACTCAGCTTGACTTCGACCAATTCGACTTACATACTATACTAGTTGGCATGACACATCTATCCATCGATTATGATTCCTTCTACTATCAACAATAGAATAAGGGTGATCAGTTCCTCAATATGTTAATAGATATTCGACAATCACCACGGTGACATAAATCATCATTACCCAACACAATAGCATACTTCAACTTGTGCCCAAAGTCCGTAAGCATAAAGCTCCGCCAACTCTCTAAGGCTTACCAACATCTTCTTAATTTCCTTAAATTTCGACTTCGTCAATTATACCAACGCATTCAAAAATCCGATACACAATCTCTTATACACTCTCTTAGCACAATACAATTTTAATTATCCTCCTAACACCGGAGTCACCATAACATCAAGCATAATCCAATTCGGTTCGCTTCCAATTACAACTTTCCTCCAAGTTAAAATTTTCAACTAATCAAACACCGGTCTTCCTCTCAACATTACCATCATCTAACATTGACACTTTAATCGTCCTCATTCGACATAAATCGCATCTCTATGTATTCTCTGATACCTTCGCATTCCTTCTAATACCAATATTTTATTCTTTTTCAACATCGTCATCTTTCCAAAATTTTCAGCAATAAACGCTCAACTTCGAATGCAATTATCTCTTCCAATAAAAACTTCCAACTCACAAAATTATATTCCAACATGAAGAGACTTTTGTGCAGATTCTAGAACTTCAAGAATCACTTGAATCCTACTTACGAGTAAATAGTTATCCTCCTTGTAATGGAACGGATCAACAATTCCCGTATGCAGAATTTTTTAAAATCAACAGCAAACTATTAAAACACACTTATATCCCTTATCATAAACCTCCTGAATGTTAATTTTATATGAAAATTGTATGGAATTTCGTAATCTTTCCGAAAAGTCCAGGATCGCCTCAATCAGAATCACAGGTAAAAAGTTATACCTCTTTTACCGACAACTACTCCAAAATTACAAAAATCAGAAATTTGAGATTGATGAACATAAGTTCCATCTCTCTCCCTCTTACTTCCAAACTCTATTAATAATTTTGCTCTACCTCCAACATCGAAAATTACCCGACTTTAATCCAATTATGCCCAAGGCGAAACAATCTACCGACTTGGTCCGTCAACTTATCATTTCCATTGAAATAAATCTTCCTTCTCAAACAATTCCCATCTAAAATATACACACTTCTCAAACCTGACCGATACAAATTCAAGAGTCTAAACTCTCGCTGGTCCAAAACAATATCGCTTCCACGACCTTGCACTCTCGCAAACAACATCAACTCGAACCAAATTCTTCATACCAATAACATTCTGGGAGCAAGCCTCTCCCCACGTAATTCCAAACTAACTTCTGTAGACAACAACTAGAAACCAACAAACAAGGGCTGACAGTGTTTCACACACATATCGCACACTAGGGAAATAAACGACATTAACAACACTAGTCGGACATGCCTACCTGATCTGATACCACTAATGTAACACCCTTCTAACCCCGCAAAATAATCATAGTATTTAACTGAATAAATCAGAGTACTCAAAGAAGGTGTCACATTTTCTTCATAAAACATCAATTCAGAAATACTCTATCAAAATAACATTTTTCTCAAAACACAAAACTTCGCAGCGGAATCACATGTTCAAAATACTTCCTCTTATTTTATTAAAACATAAAGACTCTGATGGTCAACATCAACAATCATAATTTTCTCAATATAACAAATAACATCTCATAAACTCATCCTAATAAAATTGACAAGTAAACATAGAAGTGTTTTATTCCCCCGATGTTACATCTATCAGAGCAAGACACCAAACACTCTAGAATTAAGCTAAACAACTTCCATCTAAGACTTCACGCGCCGCACACTCATCTCAAAATCTGCACGTTACCCACGTAGAGGAAACCTTTAAACAGGCAGGGTGAGTAATCACAAATCATTATACAAGATATAAGAAATAGATAACATATGTATGACAATTATATCACTACCACATAACGATCACATGCTTCATACTCAAGACAACAACAACATCATATTTATCACAAAACATCATACTCTAATAATTAATCATATAATTCACTTATCACCAAACATCATATAATTTCTCAAACAATGAAAATGCACTTCATATGGACTTATGCATGCGGTACCGAAAAACATCATTGATGACTTAGTCATCGTTATCTCCAAAGATCCCCACCAACAGGATCGGTGCCCACTTGGAACCATCGCACATCTCAAATTGCACTTAATCCACACCATGGAATTAAGGCCATCACTGGACATTATCGTCCTAAAATTCTTCACTGGATCTTCGTCCTGCAAAACGTCATTGGACTATTCGTCCTAATAATGCTATGAATGCATGATGCGTAACAATAATTAAATACGACCATGGCTAGTCAAAACGCATCATCACTCATCAGGATATTATCATGTATCTCATAAGAACCTCTTACTCATCATAATCATTATAAACATTTTTATTATCATATTCTCTTCACATACCTCATACAAACACCCGTTATAGACAACACAACATCATTTATCAAATCATCATATGCTTTTCACATACTTCACATATATACATCATAGACAACACAACATCATATATCAAAATCACCAAATAATTTATTTTCAAAACATCATCATCACAATTTATATTATAAAACATACTTAATTCGGTCTATAATTTTATCACTTAAGTCACGACAAAATTTGGGCAATTATTTCTATTACTTCCTATTATTTTATCAGAATATATTTCGTTACGACATTCCCTTAATACTTCAAACAACCTGTACGACTGACTCACAGTTTAACATGTATATCTCACAATTTTCCACATAATACCATACACATCATTCATACATCACAAGATAATTTTATACAACATGTATTTCACAATTCTCATAGCATCATTGTTGCTCCCCCGAAAAGACACCAGGGTCCCAGGGTGCAGACACGAACGGTCCGCAAAAAGAGAAAATGAATATGAATTGAATAGAGTCGCCAGCTAGGCATTTTTATCCCGAAGGAAAGGTAATGCTGCATAAACCTGGAAAGAGATGGATAAGACGGCTGCGAACCAGAGAAACTGAGAAAGGGGGTTAGTTACAGCCTGGGAAGGTATTAGCACCCAGATTGTCTGTCGTACTCGAAGAGATCCACGCTTACAAGAATGTGTTTAAAGGGGTAAGTGTATGTGCTATCTGTGTGCAAAAGCTAAGAAAAGAATATATAGGTGTCAGCGCAAAAAGAAAGGTGAAATGCTCAAGACTGAGGCTTTAGAAAGAATGCTGAAAGAAGGGGGAGACGATAACTGTTAAGTTATGCCTATGTATCCTCGCGTGCAATGAGGAAGTCAGAACATCGTAGTTCGACTCAAAGAGACTGAAAATAAGTTGACTGTGAACTGCTTACTTGTCTATGCTCAAGTGTATGACTCGTCTGGCTCGAGTGCTAACTGTCTTGCATTAGACAGAAGAAGCAAGTTCTCGTTTGTGAATGAGTGTGATGAGAAAAGAATCCCGAAGGAGACGATTATTGTTTGTTTTTGAGTTTTCAGTTTTTTATTGTTTTTGGTGTTTTGCATAAGTTAATGAGCTTAAGCCTAAATCAAGGGCTTGTAAACTCATTATATCCTCTCTTGATTAGGGATAATGAGCCTACTTAAGTATGAGATAAGCATCTCAACTTAATTACCATGATGATGTAGGATTAAGATCATTAACCCACTTGTGATTATTTAGATGTTTTTTTTGGGTTTTTGTTTAGTGTTAAGTAATGAGTTTAATCTCTAATCACAGATTAGTAAACTCATTACACCATCCTAATAGAAGGATAATAGATGAGAACACTTAAGCTGGGGAAGATACCTCAACTTAATCCATGGTTAGGGATTAAGTTCATTAGATGACAAGCATTTATTAAATGGATTTTAATTAAGGGATGACATTAAGAAGTGAGTTTTAAGTTTGTAAGACCACTTGAGGGGGACTTGTCCATTAAACACTAGGGTTAGTCCTTCTTAACCATAAGGAAGAGTTAGAACCCTAATGTAAGGCCCAAGTTACAAGATGAAGTCTTAGTGATTATTAATGTGATTTGATTAAGAGGTTTAAACAAATTAAAGGTTTAACACTTAAGATTAAAGTTATAAACTCAATCCTAAGAGAAGGAGGCAGGCATAACCCTAATTCCAAAGTCCTAAAACTTTAAGAGTTTAGTCTCTGATTATTGAGATGAGAAGAGAGACTCAAGGAGACTCAAAGGTAAAAAGCTAGGGGGAACTATACACAACCTTAAGAGTTATCATGATTGGATATCCTATGGTTTGTTAGGCTTAAGAGAGAGGGTCTTCAAGGCCACCAATGGAAGAAGCAGATGAAAAGAGAAGGAGAAAGCAGAACAAGTTACTTACTTCCTGAAGAAGATAAGTAACTTGAAATAAAGAAAGTGATAAGGATGGAACAAAAGTTAACAAGGTAACTTAAAAGACATGTAAATATGCATATGAATGAGATAAGTAGAGGTGGGAAGTGAAGGCAAATTCATTTCCCCAAAATAACTTACCAAAAGTTCCTGAAAGTGTTAGTATGAATGCTTAAGAGATAAAGCATGAAGAAATGAATTGTAATGAAATGCAAGGACCAAAGTCATAAGTGATTATGCTATGAAAATGTCATATGAGATGATGCAATGTCATACAATGTGCATATGAATGATCATACAAAGATGAGATGCAAAGGATGCATGCTTAGAAGCTTGAAAACACATGGATGTTTATGAAATGAAATGAATTCAAGACATTGCAAATGAATGAAGAAATGATCAAGCAATGTTCTAACATGTCCTAAGATGTCTTAAGATGACATATGAATGCTTGAAATGTCATGGTAAGTTCACATGATGATGAATATGCAAGGTGAATGCAAATGAACATGAGAAATTAGGGTTGTATGAACAAATGAGATGAAAATGAACAAAATAGAAGCATACAACATGATAAAAAATTGAAACCAAGCTCAATCAAACCCTAAACCTATACAAGGTCAAACCCTAAAGGAGAAGGTCAGAAGCCAAACCTATTGAAAGTTATGATTTTCCTAAGTTTGCTAGGGTTTTTGGGTGATTCTCAAGGGAAAATGCAAATCAATTTGAAAATGAAAGATAAATTCATGAGGAAAATAACCTAGAAACTACATGCAATATGTGAAACAATGCAAAAATAATCAAGTTCAAACTCTTCATGGTTAGGCAGAAATGATTTTTCAAAGTTAGGGTAAGAAAATATGATTTTTAAGAACCCTAATTCAAAGAAAATTGTGAAATTATGATCAAACCTAAAAAGAATTTTGTATGAAGAGTTTGAAAATGTTTCTGAATGTTTTGGAATGGTTCATGGTTTTTTTGGTGATTTTTAGAAACCTAAATGTATTTTTAATTAATTAAAATCCATTAATTAATTAAAAATACCATTTAAATATTTTAAAAATACTTTTTAAATGTAGAAAATAAAATAAAAATCATTTTTGGGTTGAGAAAAATATTTGGATCAGAAATGCAAAAGGAAATATTTTTGTGATGTTTTTAACTATTTTTAATAAAATGTACAAAAGAAATAAAGAAAAATGAAATAAAAATGCAATTAAATGGAAGGTCAACTGATCTGAGGGCCAGGATTCAAACCCAGGGGGAGGCATTGACTGCACGCGCATTTTAAGGGCCAAGATCATTTCTGATTAAATTAATTCAATTAAACCTAATTAAACTAATTAATTAATGTTTAGGGTTAATGACCTCATCTGGACCGTACGCTGCCTAATCTAATCTCAATCCAAAGGCTCATAATGAAACTGGAAAACGAAACCCTAATTAATCTCAGGTGACTGGAGCAAGCTCCGGTCATCTTCTCCGGCCACACCTTCATGCCATCTCTCTCTCTAAGCTACCCCTGCCCAAAATAACTGCCCAGAAATGATCCTCATGCCTCACACAATCAAAATCACTCATCAAACATCATTTACATCACAAGAATCATGCGAATCGAATCAAAAACAAATTCACGGGCAAAGTTTCAGAACATCATGAAATGCTTATTTCTCAACCATTTTCAAAAGTAAACATATCAGGATGATCAGGGAAGCATGTAGAATCATTTAAGATTTTAAAAGAAGGTATCTGGAAAAATTGTTCTTGATGATACCTAAGGTGAAACTTTCTCAATCTGAGATTTTTGGAGTTCTCCTTGATGCTAAACCACCCCTATGAACTCCCTGGAGCTTCTGAAATGCTTGGATGAGGCTTGTATGGCTTGGTTTTGGAAGTTCAGTTCTGATGAAGGAGGAATCATGTTTTTTATTTAGGAGGTTTCAGGCCATTTTGAGGGTTGCTTTGTGTTCTATGAGTGATGTTGAGATGATTGGTGAAGTTTGTTTTGAGGTTTGATGGCTGGTTTGTGCAATTCGAAGAAGGGAAGTTTTTTGGTGATTTTGTCAATTCTGAGTTGTGAGAGCTTGCAGGCTTGAATGTGTTATGAAATGAGGTATATGAGGCATGTATGTGAAGTCTTGATTGGGTGGTTGTGGCTCAGCTTGATTGGTATGAGAGGTTTTGCAAAAAAGTCAAATTTGTGTACTTGGAGGAATGGGCCATGGCAGATCTGGCTTTTTGGGGTGTCTGGTCTCAGCAAGATTCATGGAGAGCCATAGAATCAAAGTTATGCTGCTGGCACAAGTGGATGAAAGGATCCAAGGCATTTTGCAAAGTTTGTGAGTTTTGGCCCTTTTGAGATTTCTTGAAGATCAAGTCATGAAAACAATGCAAACTTGGGCCAATTCTGATGTTTAGAAGTTTCTTTGACATGTTATGAAGTGTTTGTGCACATTAGAGGTCACTTAGAAACTTGAAATGCCAATATGCAAAAATCCTACTTTAGCATGAAACTTGAAATTATGTGATTTTTGCCAACTTTGAAAGGTCATATCTTGAGTTCTAGGATGAATCAAGACATGTTCTTGTACTTTTTGAAAAGGGAAAGAACTAATCTACAACTTTCTTGTCCAATAACTTTTCATTTTAAGCATTTTTTGTCATGAAAGAGGAGGTTGAAAATCTTTCCCAAAATGGAAAGTTTCCATTACAAGTCATTTCCAAAAATGGCAAGTTTGCATTTGGCTTAAAATTCTTCAATCTTGTGAACTTCCAACCACTTCTAAGATCAAATAAAGATCAAAGAACCTCAATTTGATGAAAATGATCCTTTGGTACCCTTGTTGGGGGCCTCAGATGCCCTGATTTTGACTTAACTTGCTCAAGTTACCCAATGATCAGATGACTTACACAGTGAATTTCTTCATCAAACTTGGTACACATGATCCTTATAACATATTAAGAACATTAGAAATAAGAATGACCAAAAAATTTGGAGTTTAGGCCTCTGAAACCAAAACCCTAATTTTGGTCATTTGTGCAGGAAAAACCCTAGCTCTACTTCCATGCCTTTGCCAATCTTTGTGATTTCTTGACTTTCATGAACTTTGGGGAGAATAATATAATCATGGAACACACATGGACCCTCTTGGAAAGCTTCAAGACCTTTGGGATGGCTCAGATTGATTCTTGGATTGCTCAGATCACAAACCCTAGATGCAGATGAAAATGGACTATGCAAATGAAACAAATATGCAATATGAGATGTAATGCTTATGTTAAAACAAAAATGAAAGATTACAAGCCATGGTGTGAGAGAAAGTGAGGGAAAATTTGGGGTGTTTACAATCACATAATCACAGCAACATCAATAGCACATACACAATGCAATACAGTGGAATTTCATATTATTTCAGACATTCATCACAATGTGTTTATATATATATATATATATATATATATATATATATATATATATATATATATATATATATATATATATACGGTCCCCATTTTATTACGCTTCAATCTCGCTATTTAGTTCACAAAAATATGATGGTTTCTATTATTATACGGTCCCTATTTTATTAACTAATTACACAGATCTTGACAGAAAATTATTTATCAAAGTATTGCCTATTGTTCTTACAATTTCATTTGTTAAACTTACAAAACTAATATCATTTAATTTCCTTAATATTTATATCTTGCTTATGTTTGTCGATTGATAAAAATTCAAGTTTTCAAAAGTGAGATCCCGATTATAGAAGTTGAACCAAAATATCAGAAATTGGACGAACCCCAAATTGCTGGGTGGCTCAGGCCATGTGGGAGTGACACTGGCCAACCCAAGAATTCACTGGGTTGCGCAAGCCACCCTTCCTCTCACAAATGTGGTGCAAGCCACCATCAAATGTGGCACCTGCCATTTTGATGCATTATTTTATAAAAGTGGCGCTAGCCACCATCAAAGTTATTTAATTCTAATAAATTTAATTTATTTAATTCTCATATAACACTACCACATTCACTAACTAATTACCTCTCATATAATTTCATCATGTTAACTTAATTATTTCTCATATAATTCTAATACATTAATTTAATTACCTCTCATAATCTTACCCCATTAATTTAATTATTTATCTCATGTGGTCTAAATTCCCCTTACCCACTATCTAACATGGCGATGGCCACTTACTCAAGTGGCAGCCGCCACTCCCCTCTCATACAACCAGTGGCGCAAGCCACTTCTCAATGTGGCACTCGCCACTTCAAATTCACCAATCTTTGTTTTTCCTTAATCGCTTCCGCATAATATAATTCAACTCAGTATTTCTCATTAATTTCATATAACTTTACCATACCCTTACGATTATGAATTTCGACTTCTCAGCAGTTTAAACAGAACCTTCGTCAAAATCAAACTCGTATAAACTATCATAAATAATTGATTAAACCCAAAATAGTGGCAACACTTATACTGCAACAATATCAGTAAAACAACAATTTCATATACAACGAAGAATTCGTCCAAATCCATCGTAGTTTCTCATAAACCCTAAAATCCGAAATCATTCACATATATATTCTACACCTTATATCAATTATAATGAAAGGTAATACTCCCCATACCTTAGATGTCGAACTTTAAATTCCCTTTTCCCGAGGTCTTCGAGGAACCTCCGAGCCTTCGCCTCTCCGCCTTCGTTCCTCAGAGCCGTTTCACATAATACGATCGTTTTCCAAAATTCTCCCAAAAGTATGATTTTATATTTTCCTCCTTTACCCTCTTGGACCTCATTATGTTATTCCGATTTTAACCTCACTTATCCATCTAAAAATACCACTTTACCCCAAAATGTTCTCCTTTTATTTTAAATAATAATAATAATAATAATAGTAGTAATAATAACCATCCGAAATATATTATTCTATTATTATTATTAAATAATTCCGGTTAATCACTTATTTCACCAAATTGCACCACACTCATCATATACACATCTTATACTGTAACATATCGCCAAGTTCACCGATAAATCCCGAAATATTTTCTATAAACCAATTAAATAAATATCCTAATTATTTTTTGGGGTGTTACATGAAATACATGAATAAATGAATGTGTACATGAGTCAGGTGAGTTGTTGTTGTTGTTGTATGTTGTCATTGCTAACTTGTCATAGTATGTTGTTGTTAAGTCGTTGTGGTATGAACTTGTTGTAGTAGAATATTGTTGCATAGTTATTATAACATGTTGTTATGGTTATGGTGGCATGATTGAACGGGATAAAGGGTTTGAGTTGTTGTAGTGACATAATGAGGTATGTTAGCTAAAAGGCAAGTAATGTTTGAATGATGTTAATGTAATAAGGAATAAGCAGGTGTTGTTGTTGTTGTCGTATGTAAAATCCCAAAATTTACACTCTTATTTATCACCAATTTCAAGTAGCTTATGCATGATTTCCACATCATTTAGCATATTCTTTCATACTTTGCATTTAAATCATAATAAAAATAAAAATTAAAAGTAATAAAGCATACATCGTCGGTTGAGGCATGGGGCATGTGATCAAGGGTATTCTAGTGATAATATCAATTATCGGGTCTTAGAAGAAAAATAACCTCAGAAGGAATGACCAAGGCCGGATATCCAAGATTTCCCACCAAAGGCAAAAAAATCAAATTTTGTGTTAAGTAATCAGTTACCACCCTGGTAGTAACTGGTTACCACGTGCAATTTTGGCCAAAATTTCATTTTTTTTCCAGCTTGGAGGGATTTTCCACACTTTTTCACTTCAACTTTGCACTTCATTCTACCACTTTCCAAGGGAAGGTTCTAGAAGTTTTCTTAACCAACCCTCAACTAACTCCTAACCATAATCCCAAACCTAACTCCTAAGCTAATGCCCAAGCCTCATCCTAACCCAAAGTACATCCCAAACCTACGGGTTATATAATCATTTTCCCTCCAAACCTCACAAGAACACTTCATTTTTCACAATTTTCTCTCATCATTCTCATTTTTCTCTCACTTTTCTCTCATTTTCTAAAACCCCACACAAAGATTCATCTTCTAAAATTCTTCAAGTTTTACATTGAAACTTGAAGAATTTCAAGCTAAACCTCCATCACTGCATTGATTTCATGGATTACTGAAGGATTTTCTATTGTTTTGGTGTTGAATTCACATCTTGGAAGTGATTCTTGGAAGAGTTCATCAAGGTTTTCGTCAAATCGCATTTATTTTGCGTATTCTAGCAGAAGAGCTTCGGATATAAGATTTTCTCTTCAAAAGCGTGTCGACCTCTCTTTGCAACGATTACCAAAGAAAACCTCAGCTTTGTAGGTTGGTGAAACTCATAATCACTTTTGTTTTAAGTTATTTCGCATTTTCTCGACACATGTATTCATCGCGTTTTGTTGATCTTTGATGCATTAATTAATTGGATCATTAGGTTTTAGGATCTTGATGTGAGTGTGGTTCCAATTGGTGTTGAATTGGTGCATTTATGTATAAATTTTGTGTTCAATTGATAGGAATTACGTTAGAACTTATTTGAATAAGTTACTGCTGAATTTTCCAAGAAAATGCAGAATTTTTTATTCAGGTTCCATAGTAACCTGTTACTCCTAGGACGGTAACCGGTTACTCATTGTAATTTTGCGCGAAACAATTTTTTTGAGCTAAGTAACCGGTTACTCCTAGGATAGTAACCGGTTGCCATTGAACCAGAATGAAAAATTCTTTCATTTTCTTGCATTTTGTCATCCATTCCCTTTCCAATCGTCATGGATCTTTAAGATATGATTTTAGGAAGTTTTTAGGGTCTATTTTGGTGCAGGTTCATGTAGCTTCGACATCTTTCGACACGCGTGTTGCTTACTTCTATTTTTTGCATAATTGTGAATTTGTGCTCATGGTGTGTAGTGAATGTTGTTCCCATGTTTGAACCTCATTGTTGGCATGATAATATTGGATTAAAGTTCTGTTTTGCATTACTTTCATGATCGATGCATGTTTTGGACACTCATGTGCATAATTGAACATGTTGCATATTAATTGATAAAGGTGCATGATCCATATATGCTTGCACACATTCTTGATTGTATGATTGCTTCATGTTTGCATGATGTTATTAATACTCGCATTAGTTAGAATTCATTATGGCATGTTCACATTATGTGGTTTTTGTTTGCATTATAGGTTCACTTTTGAAAATGTGTAACACCCCAAAATGTGACCTCATATTTATAACCAAAACTGGCTTACGCTTCACATTCATTTGCATTCTCCCATTGGGTCATAACATTGAATCATGCAGTGCATTGGCTTCTAAGGCATGGGATCAACGCCATATGAAATTAGTGTTTCA
Organism: Lathyrus aphaca; assembly: GCA_963966055.1. Taxonomy (NCBI): domain Eukaryota; kingdom Viridiplantae; phylum Streptophyta; class Magnoliopsida; order Fabales; family Fabaceae; genus Lathyrus; species Lathyrus aphaca. Next base: position 476,440,407 of record OZ014521.1, read on the forward strand.
TATCCTATCCATATCCATCAGGTGGATTCAAAGTTCTGGTTATGTGGCTATTAATAACATCAGCTTCTTATGCATTTGCTACTCGATTAGGGTTTATTTCCCTGGTTAGGTGATCCCTAAGGAACTCCTTCGTAAAGGTTGTCCATTGGCACATCAGGCTCATTATTAAGTTGGATTAGGGTTTTATTCATGATGGAGTTTGAGAGCATTCCACCAACGGAGATCCTTTATCTTAAAGTTCAATTTGGACTTATTTGATGGATATGTTCATTCGTGTGTATTATTCGATGGAGATGTTCATTCGCGTATATTATTTTCAAGTGAAGCAAAGAGCATGGTTCGAGCTATTGGTTTTGGGGATTTATCATGGCATTAAAGTTTGGGTCCAAGAATTTGGTTCGAATTGAGGATGGAAAAAGTGAACAATTATGATCTATTCGGAAGACATCATTCGAATTCAAATACAATTCATTTCTAACCGCTTATCTTAAACCAAAAAAAACCATTACCTTTTTATCCAATGACCAAAATAAGTTAATTAATGCAATAACCATCCAATTCGAGTATTCATTTCTTAATAACCATTCAATTCGTTTAACATTCGTTTCAAATCTCAAGTCATTACCTAAGAATCATGTTTGAACTCGTTGGTTTACTCGATTATCCAATTATCCATTTGTCCATGTATACATCCATACTTTCAAATCTTGCCTATGCATTTCTCTAAGGCCTAATTTTCATTGTAGTCATTAAATCCATAAACCATATCCAACTTTCAAACTCATTCATGGCTAGGCCTTTTGTTTCAATTATGTTTCTATACCTATCCATTTTTTATACACCAATAAAATCCAAATAATGGGAAATAAATTCTTTATTTTTCTCCACATGACATTCTAGCAGCAGGAAAAGGAAATATATAACAACAAAAAAAGCCCAATTTTAAAAAAGGAGAAGAGAAAAGTAACGAAAATCTCAGAATTGATTAACATCAGTTCTCCTCAAATTATGATTAGAATCTCAACAGAAAAACTGAAAATAGAATACACTAGAAAAATTATGCAGAAGAAGAAGTGGAAAGGAAAACTCATATGATAAAAAAAGAGGATATCACAGAACTGGAGAGAAGACAAAAAAGGGGTCAGTTACATTCAGTTACACTCTAACCAACTCCTCTCTCTCTTTCAATTCGGTGAAACCCTGCTTCAAACTTCAACCTCTCGAATCCTTTCCAAAAACTCAAAAACTCTCTCAGTTTTAGCCTGCATCATTCATCACTCTTTGGCACTCTCCTTCAACACCATCTTTAAATTCTGGAATCTACATTCATCAACCTTCAGTCCAATCCTCAATCTTTAGCATTCACCTACAACCAAAACAACAACAACGAAAATTCACCAGAAACCTTCATCACCATTTACGTGCATCACCATCATCAACTTCAATTTTCCATGCAAGAATTTCAAGAAGAAGATTTCTGAATAAGAATTCGACAACGATTTCAGAAGTGAGTAAAAGAAGAACGAAATCGCAATTTCGATGCTTACCGGAACGGGACGCCGAGCCGACAAATGAATCTTCAACCTCTCACTTTCAAAATCTTCACTCTTCACACTCCATCACCAAGGCTTCATCATACTTCAATTCAGTATCATCATTATCCTCACTCTCCAGTTACCTTCATCAAATATTCATCTCTTATCTCAACAAATTTCATCGCACATCATCAATAATTTCATAGCTTCATCATCACCCACAATCTTATCTCCAACGCCTCAATTTTCTTTTTTTTTTATATTATCTTTAAACTTAATCAACAAATAAATACATTTTCCTGAGAATTGAAACGCACCTCACAAAACCCTAAGAACAAATTTCATAGCTGCAATATCATCGATGATAATCAATATCAATAACACAACAAGATTCACATCACAACTCAATAACAAATTGATTCAAGAATCTATAATACAAACTTGTAGAGATAACGATTCGAGATCGGAAGAAGAAGAGGTGAAATGAAATCTAAACTCATACTTGGGTGGTTATGAGAGGTACCGACGGTGGATTTGATGCAAGATTGGGACACATCTGAGAATGGATATTAATAATACGGCGATGAGTCGGGAAGGAGAATGACATTCGCGCGGCGACGGAAGTTGAAGAGGAAGGTAGGGTTTGTTCGCTCTTCGATGGTGATGAAGGGGATAATGGAGGCGCTGTGATACGGATAAGAAGGTAGGATACGACGTCGTGTTCATCGTTTGAAGAAGAAGAGTGAGGCGTTAGAGTGAGGCATCAGGGGGAGGCGTCGGTGTGAGGCAAAACGGGCGAAGGTGATAGAATCGTCGGCGAGGTTTGTTATTCGTTGAGGATAGGTGAACCAGACGGCGGCGGAGGGTGAAGTTATTCTTAGGGTTTTGTGAGGTACGTTTCAATTCTCCGGGAAATGTATTTATTTGTTGATTAAGTTTAAAGATAATATAAAAAAAAGGAAATTGAGGCGTTGGAGATAAGATTGTGGATTTTTTTTCTAGTTTCCACCATACCGGCGGTGACACTTGTCACTGTCCGGTAGGTTTACTCTACCACAATCCTATGTGTATCCCTATACCATAATCATGGTGTTCCCTAGTTCTATTAAGAGTTTGATGGTCATACCTAAGTTGTCCACTGATCGTGCGGTCCATAGGAAGTCAACATTGTTGACTGAGGTCCCATAGCATGCTCCACTCAAGTCCAGCGCACCATGGGCCTGAGGAATCTCTATTCGCACCACCCCCAAACGATCCCATTCCTCTTTTCAACTAATAAATTGCTATTCTCACCCCCTTCTATTTTCTTTCTTTTTTATTTTTCTTTTTCATACCTTTTCAATATTAATCAATAAAAAATACCAAAAAACATATAATAAAATTCTACAAAAATTATAGGAGCTTTCTAACTCATTTTAGAAATATTATATATTTTTACTTTCTGATTTTGGCCATTTTCCAATTTTATGTCGATTTTCCATTTAATTAGTTTTCTATCGAATTCATTCACCTATACTTCATTTTGTACATTTTGGTTCTCCACTTACTGTAATATTTTTGTCCCATTATTTTTGTTATGATTAGAGGACTCATAAGAGAACCTGGAATAATTTTTGTTATATTTTTTAGACCATTTTAATCAATATTTTGATAGTGTTGTTTGTGTAAATTTGTGAATAAATCTTAGGTATATTTAAGTGACCATTTGACATAGTTAGATTGTGAATATTTAGGAGACTTTTTAACACAACATTAGGTTCTGGATAATGACCTTAGGGAATTAATTTCATATTTTTTCCAGGCCTATTTCTATTTTTCTTAGAGCCTTAATTGCATTAGGTTTTTACATGTAAATTCACCTTGAATTCTAGGGTTTTGTGGTTACATTAGAATATAGTTTGATTAGGTTTGATTATAGAACCTTAGAAGGACTTGATTTGGTTTAGCTACTGAATTTAGAAGCTTTTTATCATTTAGGATCCTTTAGTTTTAGGACTTAGGCTTAGAATTCCTTTAAGTGCGTTTCCATGAAGCGATTAGCCTTTATATTTGTTTTATGTGCTTTAATGTGCATTTTGAAACTAATCCTTCTTCATTTCTTTATATTTTTAATTGTGTTTGCCTTAGTATTTGTTTTCCACTTGCACAGGCTTCCCCATCTTTAGAACCAAATTAAATTCCTTAGGAAGTAAGTTGAGTTCTAATTCTTTTCTTTTCTTTTCCTTTCTTCCTTAGGATTAGAAAACTTCACAAACCATTAGGATCTCCCTTTTGTATATGATAACTAACTTAGGGTTGTGTCTTAGTCCCTATTAGTTTTTGCCTTTTTCCACTTGAGTCCTTATTTCTCATCTCATAAAGAAAATAATAAAATACCTAATAAAGGTTGATTGTTCTCATACGACATGAGACTTTGTTGCGGAGTACTTATGTGCGTCCCGTTTCGAGGCGAGGTGTAGGTTATCTACCACGATGGATAAGTCTTAGTATGAGAATGTTCACAAACAATAAAATCAAAACACTTCTTATAAAATACAATCAACAAAGACATCACGTCTTCTCTTCTCATCTCATACTCTTTGCGTACGAACACGACTTGCCTCGACAGTTCAAACAACGATATGGTAAACACCCTCGAGTCAGAGCCGGTAACACCTGAGCTGGAGCTATAGCAATGTCATCCTAAAAAACAAAAAGTAATTCCCGCCTTAGTTAGACGAACTACGTCGACTCTGATCCTCATTTTCCCGATGAGGTAAGTAGGCAGCGGGGTAGGGCCCGTTCGAGCACATTCTTTATTTACCCTACATTTTCCCCTTTTCTTTTCGATCCCTTTTCCCATTCCAATTCCAGTTAGCTTTTCTTTCGTTCAACAACATGTTATTTCTCACTCTTTGAAACAGACTAACAAACATGGATCCCGTCGGGTACGGCGGACGGTCTGGGGTGCTAATACCTTTGGTTCGACTTCCAGACCCAGATCTTTGGTTCGCAAGGCCTCGTCCTTTCCTTCTTCCTTCGGTTTGCGCAACATTACCTTTCCCGTTCCTTCAGGATAAAAATTTCTGGCTAACGACTCTACCTTTTTCGCGCCACTTTCGCGTTTGTACTAGGATGAAAATCCCAAGAGCGACAAAATGCACATTTTTTTGTTTGTGAAAACCCATTGATGTAAAATGATTAAAATGTTTGCATTCACATATCCATGTTCACATTAATCATGTTGCATTATTTGATGTTGTTTGGTGCATATCCATGTATAGTCACACATGCATTTGCATTTTAAATGACTTAATTCTACTATACATTTCACTACTGCATTTCTGAATAATAGGTGTTAAATGTATGTTGCGTTGCCTTGTGTTTTCACTTTTTACACCTGTTGCCATGTTGTTAGGTAGCTGTAATAGGCTATTTGTATGTCATTTGCATGAGATAGTTGATTGTGTGATGAAGTGTTGTTATAGTTGCTGACTTTGGAATTTATCTAGCCTCTAGGTACCCTTAGCTTTACGTTTGAGTCTAGTTTGAACACTAATCGCTCTAGGAGATGTTTGGTGCTTAATTGTCTTCTTTTTTTATAATTTTTTTTATTTCATAAATCATGGATTTTACTAACCTTTTCAGGGGCTAATGGTAAGTATGAAGAATGTGGATATGCATCCACATTTTCCCTTCTTCCTTCCTATTTTAAGCTTCGAAATTGTGTGATTGAGACAAGCATTTTATGCTTCTTTGACATTTCATTTCTCTTCATCCCATTGAGTTCTAATCTCATCTTCAATCCTTGAAGTGAGTTAGAACTTGTTCTTCTTCTCTCTTCTTTTAGGTTTAGAGTTCTTCAAACCTCACTAACCTTAGGATCTCCATTGTAAAATAACATAGGGTGAGTCCTAGTTTCCCTTAGTGTTTTTCCTTTCTCAACTTAAGTCTTCTTTCTCTCATCTCTAAACAAAATCAAAACACTTAATAATGGCTAAACCTTTCTCATGTGCCAAAGGACTTTGTCATGGGATACTTGCATGCATTACATATGGGGATAAGGTGTAGGGTATCTATCATGATGAATAATTCTTAGCATGAGGATGGTGCACAAACATAAAATAAAAATCATTTCTTAACACAAAAACAACAAAACACCTAACTAGTAAAATAGGCTAGTGTGCTTGAGCCTTAGTCTATGGAACTAGGTTTGGAGGTCTTCTCCTTACCTAAGTGTGCTTCTTATCCATTCCATTTCGGAGTGATGTAAGAAGTACACATTCCATTGAATGATACTTGAATACACTCTCCTATGCAAATTCAAATAAAAGCTTCTAAAAAGCTACAAACCAACAACAAGTGTCTTTCCTGCGGGAATTCAATTCTTATTTCCTCACTCTTAACGAAGGAACTCACTTCGACTTGTCTTTTACAAGATGGTAAAAGCACTCGTTCAAGGAGAGCTTGCAACACCTGAGCATAGGCATAAGCAGTTCAATCATAAAAAACACAAACAAACAAATTTTCTCCCTAGTTAGGGGAACTACGTTGACTCTGATTCTCATTCTTGATGAGATACGTAGGCAGTGGGGTAGGGCTGATTCGAGAACACTTATTTATTTTCACTACATTTTTCTCATTTCTTCTTTCATTCCAGTTCAACAACAGTTTATTCTTTACCCTTTGAAACAATTCAGGCAAGCGTAGATCCCTTCGAGTACGACGGACGTGAAGGGGTGTTAATACCTTCTATTCACGTAACCGACTCCCTTACCCATTCTCTCTAGTTCGTAAGACCTTGTTCATTCCTTTTCCTCGATTTGTGCAACATTACCTTTCCCTTTCCTTAGGATAAAAATGCATGGTTGGCGACTCTTCTTCTTTTTCCGTGCCACTTTTGCGTTTGTACTAGGATGAAAATCCCGAGAGAGACATCGTTGCACGTTATTGATGATGTTGTTAGTGTTGTTATATGATGTTGTTGATGTTGTTATATAATGTTGTTGATGTTGTTATATGATGTTGTTGATTTTGTTATATGATGTTGTTGATGTTGTTATATGTTGTTGTTGTTGCACGTTGTTGATGATGTTGTTATATGATGTTGTTGATGTTGTTATATGTTGTTGTTAATGTTGTTGTACGTTGTTGTTGATGTTGATGGATGTTGTTATTGATGTTGTCGCACGTTGTAATTGATGTTGTTGCATGAGTTAGTTTTTGTAGACATTTCATATTGTCATTGAAGGTGCGTGATATGTGCATAGCTAGAGATAGTGTACCAAGGTAGGGTACTAATATCCATCCGAATTCCTAAGGGAATCATTGTGTTGTTGGTACATTCATGAAATAGAGATTGTACGTGACCATGAAACAGGGGTTGTGGGTGTGATCATGAAAGAGGGATCATACTGGACCATGAAAAAGAGGTTGAGAGTTCCGATGGGAATTGGATCATGAAACAGGGATCGATAAATGGTACCACATGCATTGAGTCCATAGTTGAGTCTCGTTTGCATGCTTTGTTGTTGATGTGTATGGTGTGGATGCTTTGTTGTTGATGTGTATGGTGTGGATGCATTGTTGTTGATGTGTATGGTGTGGTTGTAATTGTTGTTGATGTGTATGATGTGGATGCACATGATGTTGATGTGTCTGTTGTAGTTGTGTAGTTGGATTGTGATTCTTATTGTGATAATATGTCATTGTTATACTTATGTGGTATATGTTGTAAACACCCCAAATTTGCCCTCACTTTTTCTCACACCATGGCTTATGATCTTTCATATTTCATTTTTCATAAGCATATCATCTCACTGCATAGTTTATTTCACTGTATAAGTTGCATAGTTTATTTCACTGTGTAAGTTGCATAGCTAGGGTTTGTGATCAGAAGAATCCAAGAAGTGATCTGAGCTATCTCAAAGGCCTTTAAGCTTTTCAAGAAGGTCCATGTGTGTTCCATGATCATAATATGCTCCCCAGGGTTCTTTAAAGTCAAAAAATCACAAAGCATTGCAAAGGCATAGAGGCAGACTGAAGACTTCCTGCACAAATGACCTAAAATTAGGGTTTTGGGTTTGAGGCCCTTAACCTCAAATTTTTTGGTCATTCTTGATTCTAATGGTATTAATATGTTATAAGGATCATGTGTACCAAATTTGATGAAGAAATTCATAGTGGAAGTCATTTGATCAACTAGTAACTTGTTGTGCAATAAAAGTCAGAATTAGGGCATCTGAGGCCACCACCAATGGTACCAAAGGGTCATATTCATCATTTTGAGGTTCTATGATATTTATTTGATCTTATAAGTGGTTAGAAGTTCAAAATATTGAATAATTTCAAGCCATTTGCAAACTTTCCATTTTTGGACATGACTTGTAAGGAAAACTTTCCATTTTGGGAAAGATTTTCAACCTCCTCTTTCTTGATCAAAAAGACTTCAAATGAAAAATCTTCAAACATGAAAGTTGTAGATTGGATCTTCCCATTTTTAAAAAGTACAATAACTCCTCTTGATTCATCCTAGAACTCAAGATATGATGTTTCAAAGTTGGAAAAAATCTTATAATTTTTCAAGTCATGCCAAAGAGGGAATTTTGCAAAATCAAGTGTCAAGACTTCTAATGACCTCTAATCCACTTCTAAGCATCATAACATGTTAATGCAACTTTCCTTGATCAGAATCATGCCTTGGATCACAAGTTTCTATGAGTTATTTTCATAAAATTTCCAAAGAGGGAAAATTGCAAAAGTCATGCTATCTTGCAATCCAAGTGCTGCAGATCATCACAATCAATGCAAGGGACCTCCTTGAAGTCAGCTGAGGCAAGACAACACTTCAAACTAGCTCTGTCCCATGCCATGCCTTCTATGACAAAAATCTTGACTTTTTGCAAATACACACATACCAATCAAGCTGTGCCACCACCCACTCTCTAATTAATCACAACACATTATACAAACCTCAAGGACCTCAAACATAACAACATTCAAGCCTGAAACAAGCCATACACTCAGAATCACAAAACTTGCAAAAAACTTCATTCATTCAAATCTCTCAATACAACCATCAAAACTCAAAACTTTCTTCACCATTCATCTCCACATCACTCATAGAACACAAAGCACCCTTCACAATGCCCTAAAAACCACTAAATCACAAACACAATTCCTGCACTATCAGAACTGAAACACACAAACCAGATCATTTAAACTCCATTCAAGCCTTCAGAAGCATCAGGGTGATCATTGGAGGTGATTTGCACAAGAGAGGAGGCCAGAAAGCACCAAACTGAAAAGCTTCAACTCAGGTAGTCATCAAGAACATTTTTTCCAGAACCTTTATTTTAAGTTATAGAATGAATCTACATGTTCCTCTGATCATCATGTTGTGTTTGGTTTTGAAAATGAGTGGAAAATAAGCATGTATTGCCTTTCTGAAATTTTTCCCATGGAACTTGATTGCTTTGATTCTCTCTTTTGATGCAAAATAAATTGTTTTTGTTGCTTGATTCTTGTTTAGGGATGTTAGACGAGTGATTATGGAGATTTAGAGAGCTTGGGATGGCCTAGGGAGAGAGATATGATTTTGTGTTGCCGGAGAAGACGACCGAAACACTGTTCCGGTCGCCTGAAAAAGATTAGGGTTTAATTTAGGGTTAATTAGCCAGGTTTGAATTCTGACCCTAGGATCATGTTTCCCGCGTGCGTGAAGGCCCCAGATCATTTCACTTAAACCCTAATCCAGATTAATTAATTTAATTAATTTTAATTATTCAGAAGCAATCTCAGCCACCCATTCACGCGCCAAACCCCCAATTTCAAATATGTGCCTTAGATTTTGCATACTTTTTAATTTTCTTTTATTTTCTTGCATTTCTTTTCATATATTTATTTAAAATATCAAAACATTTTCTAAAAATCTCATTTTCTGCATTTTCATTTCAAATATTTTTCTAAACTCAAAAATATTTTAATTTTTAATTTTTGCATAAAAAATGTATTTTTAAATCATTTAAATGTTTTATTTAATTAATTAATTGATTTTAATTAATTAAAAATGCATTTAGGTATCTAAAAATCACAAAAAAAAATCATGAAGCATTCTTAGGCATTTAGAAAAATTTACAAACTCACCATACAAATTTCTTTTTAGGTTTGATCATGTTTTCACAATTTTCTTTGAATTAGGGTTCATAAAATTCACATTTTTCTAACCCTAACTTGTAAAAATCATTTCTGATCAACCATGATGAGTTTGAACTTGGTTCTTGTTGCATTATTTCACACCTTGCATCTAGTATCTAGGTTATTTAACTCATAATTTTACATTGCAGTTTCAAATTGTTTTGCATTTTCCATGAAGAATCACCCAAAAACCCTAGTTAACTTAGAAAAACCATAACTTCCTCTAGGTTTAGCTTTTGACCCTCATCTTTGGGGAGTGATCTTGTATGTGTTTAGGGTTTGTTTCAGTTCATTTTAAATTTTTTATCATGATGTATGCTTCTGTTTTGATCATATGCATCTCATACATTCATAAAACCCTAATTTTCTATGTTCATTTGCATTCATCTTTGCATATCATCATCATATGAACTTGCCATGTCATTCCAAGCATTTGTATGACATCTTATACATCCTAGGACATGTTAGAACATTTCTTGAACATTTCTTCATTCATTTTATATGCTTTGCATTCGTTACATTCCATGTGTATCCATGTGTTTTCAAGCTTCTTACATGCTTCCTTTGCATCTCATCCCTTGTATGAACATTCATAAGCATCTCACATGTCCTTGCATCATTCCATAACACATTTTCATAGCATATTCAGTTCTGGTATTGGTAATTGCACTTCCATTTGCTTTATTTCCTTTTTCTTTGCACCTTATGCTTTCACACTAACATTTCAGGGGCTTATGGTAAGTTGTTTGGGATGTGGATTTGCCTTCACATCCTACCTCTTCACATATTTTCATTTGCATATCTTATTTGTCTTTGAAGTGAACTTTCTTCACTTGTGCTCTCTTGTTCTTACTTTCTTTCTTTTAGGTTACTTATCTTCTTCAGGAAGTAAGTAACCTATCCTCATTTCTCTTCTCTTTTCATCTGCTTCTTCTTCCTTGGTGGCCTCCTGAAGATATTCTCTTTAAGCCTCACAAACCATAGGAACATCCAAGCATGATAATTTTAGGGTTGTATATAGTTTCCCCTAGTCTTTTACCTTTGAGTCTCTCTTCTCATCTCATAATCAGAGGCTAAACACTTAAAGCTTTAGGACTTTGAATTAGGGTTATGCATGTATCCTTATCTTAGGATGGAGTGTATAACTTTAATCCTTAGTGTTAAACCTTTAATTTATTTACACCTCTTAATCAAAACACCTAATAATCACTAAGACTTAAGCTTGTAACTTGGGCCTTATATTAGGGTTACATCTCTTCCTTATGGTTAAGAGGGAATAACCCTAGTGTTTAATGGACAAGTCCCCCTCAAGATAAGTCTTACAAACATAAAAAACACTTCTTCATCTCATCTTTAATTAAAATCCTCTTAATAAAGGCTTGTTATATAATGAATTTAATCCCTAACCATGAATTAAGTTGAGGTATCTTCCTCAGCTTAAGTGTTCTCATCTATCATCTTTCTCTTAGGATGGTGTAATGAGTTCACTAATCTTTGATTGGAGATTAAACTCATTACTTAACACTAAACAAAAAAACCAAAAAACACTTAATAATTACCAAAGTAGGTTAATGATCTTAATCCTATATCATCATGGTAATTAAGTTAGGATCTTCATTTTATGCTTAAGTAGGCTCATTATCCCTAATCAGAGAGGATATAATGAGTTTACTAACCTTTGATTTAGGCTTAAGCTCATTTCCCTATGAAAAACACAAAAAATAAATAAAAAACTTAAAACACAAAAACAAACAATAAACGTCTCCTCTGGGATTCTTTTCTCATCACACTCACTCTGAAAGCGAGAACTTGCTTTTTTCGTCTAATGCAAGACAGTTAGCACTCGAGCCAGACGAGTCATACACTTGAGCATAGACAAGCAAGCAGTTCACCCTAAATCATCCAATCTCTTTGAGTCGAACTACGGTGTTCTGACTTCCTCATTGCACGAGAGGATACGTAGGCATAACTTAACGGTTATCGAACAAAAGTCTCTTTGTCATCCCCCTCTCTTCCCAGCTTTCTTTCTAAGACTCAGTCTTTGAGCACTCACCTCTCTTTTGCACTAACACACTGAATATTTCTCCCTAGATTTTTATACACAGTCAGCATATACACTACCCCTTTTAAACACATTTAAGTAAACACGGATCTCGTCGAGTACGACGGACGATCTGGGTGCTAATACCTTCCCAGGTCGTAACCAACCCCTTTTCTCAATTTCTTTGGTTCGCAACCGTCTTATCCATACCCTTCCAGGTTCATGCAGCATTACCTTTCCTTCGGGATAAAAATGCCTAGCTGGCAACTCTATTCAACCTCAGCCTCCAACATCGCCGACCGTCCGCGTCTGCAACGGGAAGAGAGTCTGGGGGAGCGACAGATTGGCGACTCTGCTGGGGAACTTTGCAACCAGGGCTTCTGTTTCTCTTGTGGGTTTCTCCTAGTGCTTGTTTGTGTTTATTGGGGGTGTTATGTGCTATATGTGTTTTTGTTTATTGCTTTATTTATTAATTTATGTACAACTTTATTTACTGCATTTACTTTATCACTTTCATTTACCGCTTTATGCATTTCATTTTACTATCATATCATGTGCTGGATTTTCTGGTTTGCTTTGGTGGGAGGGGTATTCCAGTGAGAAAGGTCCAACACAAAGGCCTGAGTGACAGACATAGGATTAGAGTGGCTTCATATTCTTTCCCATTCCATTTCGGTCTGGTGCGGGAATATGAAACACGGTTCAGACATGGGTTTCTTCTTGAGAACTCTGTGCTATGGATTTCCTATAGTCCTAGGGCTATCTGGGAAGCCTGCTAAGTCTGGATGACCTTTTTAGATGACCTTCAGCATCTGAGGTGAATTAGAGGAGGATCCTTTATGATTAGGGTAAACACTGTACCCCCGGGTTAGAAGTGTTTACACTTCTCATAATAGATCTGAACCTGAGGATCCTTGTTCTAGAACAATACCTGTGAGTGGGTGGGGTTGTTTACAGGTTTGCAGGAACCCTTGGCCTCAACATACCCTGTTACTGGAATTGTTTTAAGGTTACACTATTTTGGACTGATTCTATGAAACCCTGGACAAGTGACTCTTTATTTGAGTCCCCCACCTGGTTATTGGTTCTCAGACCTTCATCTGGAATTCTGAACACTCATGGACCCTACCAGAGGCAACTGACAATCCAGCACCTGATCACAAACCCTTGCATATCATTCAGCATACATCATACCGCATCATTTAACATTTTGTCTATTTGTTTTACAGGGTATCCACATCCTCTTTGGTTTGGTTTTGACCGTTCTTCTGCTTCAGCTATATGCATCAACTATCTGCATCAGTTATCTTCTTTAGTTATCTTCATCAGCACCCATTGTCAGTATGGATTCAACCAGGAAGAGCAACATCACCTACCACTTCTTTGAGTACCCTCTAGCAGGCATCAGGCAGATACAAGCTCTTATCACCCCTGATCATGTCCCCTTATTCAGAGAGCATTATGGTGGGATCCTGGACATGATCATGGACTTGGATGCATCACAGAGGAGCATGAATCACACCTGTCTTCAGTTCTATGATCCTCCTCTCCGTTGCTTCACTTTCCCAGATTTTCAGATCGGTCCTTTGCTGGAAGAGTATTCTATGTTGTTAGGTGTCCCTATCAGAAGGGGAATTCCTTTCAACCCTGAGATGACTGCTCCTAAGAATGAAGACATGGCTAAGGCTCTACATCTGGAAGCAACTATCATTGATGTGCATATGACCACCAAAGCTGGAATCCCAGGCCTTCATCTGGACTTCTTAATCACTCAGGCTACCAGTCATGCTGCAACAAGGAAATGGGAAACTGTTTGTTCTCTCCTGGCTCTTAGTATATATGGTATCATCTTGTTTGTAGACGAGCCTAAGTTTATAAGCAAGAATTCCATCCACATCTTTATGCTCAGGAATCCAGTTCCTACCTTGTTGGAAGATTTCTACTACTTAGTTCATCAGAGGAATGAGATGCAGAGAGGTAGACTAGTCAGATGTTGTGCACCTCTTTTCTAAAATTGGCTGATGAAACATATGCCGAAGACGGAAGCTTTCCTGAATCCACATCAGTCAAGGAACTGGGCTAAAAGGATGATAGCCCTTACTTCAGAAGACATCAGGTGGTGTACTCAGAACACCAAGGGAAGGGACATAATTACAAGTTGTGGACATTATCCTAATGTACCTCTTATTGGAGTGAAGGGTTGCATCAATTACAATCCTTTACTTTTCAAAAGACAGTTGGGATATGCATTGATACATCCACCAAGGGAGCAAGACTTAGCAGAGTCTCTTTAATGTGTTGTTCAGAATAATCATGCCATTGTCCGACAAGCAGCCTGGGCTTGGGACAACATACAGACTAAAGGGACTGCTATTCTGGGGAAGTGTAACAACATAGCTTCAGCTCAGTGCATTGAATGGTCGCGCATCAGAGGAAAGACCACTCACATGCCATTCACCCTGGAAAATGTGTTAGGGCCATCAGCAGTAGAGCCCATAGCCACAGTCAATTTGGAGGAGTTTGAAAAGTTGAAAGAAAGAAATGCCCAGCTTTTTGAAGCTTTGAAGAAGACCCTTTGGGAAAGGAATGACAATCTTCTGGACAATGCAAGGTTAGATAAGCTCCGAATCGAGCATATAACCAAGATAGAGAAGACATAGGACTTCATCAGAAAAGCCTGAGCGGGAGAACTGGTATTGAAGAATGCTTGCAAAGAAGCCAAGATTCAGAAGGCCAAAGCTGAGCAATACCTGGAAGAGAGTCAGGCTAGATGGATCAGGATCACTGAAGCTCGTTTGCAAGAAGATGAGAAGACACAGGCTAAGATAGAGCAGCTGGAAACCAATGAGAAGAAGAGTCAGGAAGCCCTGTTAGCAGCACAGAAGGAAATCTCCAAGCTGAAAATCCGGGCAGGTTTAAAGAGATCAAAAGAACAAGACAAGTACCCGAAGATGACAAGTGCCATTGCAACCAAAAACCTTCTTATCAGTACCATCACAGAGCATCCAGTTGGACTAGTGACTGATGCTCTTCTAAAAGAAGTCAAGGAGGATGGATTTGGGTTGGATGTTTGATTTCTCTTTTTCTTGTATTTTATTTTGGTTATACTTTAATTCTACATGGTGATTTTGTTTGTATTCTTGACTTGATTGTATTCTGACCCACCATGGGAACTTGTTGTAATCATAAACTATGTATATTGGCATTTTGTAATGTTATGGTTTATGTATTACCTGGATTTTCTCTTGGGCTTTGTTCACTTCAACATCTCCATCATTCCCAGAGGTCTGGAAGGTCAAAACCAAAAAACCAAACCGGATACCCTCTGAAGACAAATAGACATATTGCATTGCATGCTAACTTCATATTCTTTGTGTTGCGGGAGTTTTTGTTGTTGTTTTCTCACTTTGCTGCTTGTTTCAGGAAATATTGCTCGCAGAAGAGTCTTTCCCGTCAATCGCGTCCACAAATATCCGACCCGTAACAACCTTCCGAGCTTACAAATGGATCAGTTACAGCAAGAACTGACAGATGTGAGGACAGAAGTAAGGACTCAGATGAACCAATTCATGGTTGTGATGACTGGGCTAGCACAGACCCAGGAAAGATTGAGGGAGTTAGTCGAGCGGCAAACTCCAGAGGATACCATGCAAGTACTAGGGGTACAAGTAACAACGCACGCGATCTGCCGCAAACAAATCCACCAGAGTTTGGGCCCCACATCAACCTTGAAGTCAATGTTATTGGAAATACCCAGAGAAACACTGGAGATCGTGTTCTACAGGAAGACCCTCAGGACGAGCAGTTTACAGTGTTAGGTGTTGGGGCTGATGAAGTTTATGATCATCGTCTGGACGAGATATCTGAGAAGCTGAGATCCTTGGAAT
Organism: Lathyrus aphaca; assembly: GCA_963966055.1. NCBI lineage: Eukaryota > Viridiplantae > Streptophyta > Magnoliopsida > Fabales > Fabaceae > Lathyrus > Lathyrus aphaca. The sequence continues at coordinate 476,456,045 of OZ014521.1, forward strand.
CCCATAACTCTTTGGGATTTGATGTGATGGATATGGGTTTAGTGGAATGAGTCAGGATTCCTCACAAGTTCAAACCTCCTTGCTTTGAGAAGTATAATGGTACCTCTTGTCCTTGTACCCACCTTCAATCCTTTCTGGGGAGATTGAAAGCTTATACCATGGATGAAAAACTGTGGATGTTCTACTTTGAAGATAGTTTAACCGGGGCATCCCGTGAGTGGTATTCTCTCCTATCCAGAGCTATAGTCAGAAACTGGAAGGACTTAGCCGAAGCCTTTATATGCCAATATTAGTACAACCTGGATATGGCTCCCAATAGAACTTTGTTGATGGGTATGTCTCAATCTTCAAGAGAAAGTTTCCGGGAATATGCTCAAAGGTGGAGATAACTTGCTGCTGCTGTCTAGCCACCTATGTCTGAAAGAGAAATGGCTGACATGTTTATGAACACCTTACACGGTACCTACATTGACTGACTTGCTACTTTCTCTTCTACCAGTTTTGCTGATGTGGTTATAACTGGTGAGAGAATTGAAAGTCTTTTGAAGATGGGTAAGATTTCTGAAAATGGTGCTAGTTCCAGCAATGCTAGGCAACCTTTCTCAAGACCTCGTAGGACAGGTGAAACCAACTCAGTTCATATGGGCAGAGGTAGGCCCCAGTACATGCAAAGATCAGTAGCCGCAGTCACCATTCCTACTCCAGCACCTCAGCAACAACAATATCCTCAACAACACTTCTCACAACAACAACAGTTTCCTCAACAATAGTGATCTTATAGCAACAACAACAATAACCAACAACAACGTCCTTTCCAACAAAGGCCTTCTCAGATTAACAGGGTTATCGATCCCATCCCGATGCCCTATGCAGCTCTACTTCCACAACTATTAAAGCTCAACCTGATTGAATTGAGAACCTTGACTCCACCAGATCCTTCGAATCTTCCAAGGAACTATGATGTCAACGCCAGATGTGCCTTCCACTCTAATGCACCTGGTCATACAATAGAGAAATGCAGGGCCTTGCACATGAAAGTTCAAGACTTAGTTGATTCCAAAGCTTTGAATTTTTCACCTCCACCAAATGTCACAAAGAATCCAATAACGAATCACGGTGGATCGAGGATTAATGCCATTGAAGAGGACCAACCAGAAATTCTGATTGATGATATTGCAAGCATTCAAACACCACTGGCCGAAGTTAAAGCTAAGCTTTTGAAGTGCCAAGTGTTCCCGGGTTGTGGGGCCTGTTGTGAAGCTTGCAAAGTTTCTGCCAATGGTTGCGCAAATTTGAAGAAGGGTATTGGCAGTCTTATCAAAGAAGGCATCCTGTAGATCACTTCAACAGTTCCGACTCCTACAACTCCCGCAAACATCTCTCCTACAACATCAGCAAACACCATTTCAAAGGAATCTCCTACAACATCAGCAAACATCATTCCAACGGAATCTACTACAACAACATCAACCATCAATGAAGACATCTCAACGGTCACCATTTATTATGACCCAACAATCATTCATGTTCCGGATTCTTCTGGCAACAACTTTCATCAACATCAACAACTTCCTACACCAGCACCATCTCCAATTAGACCTCCTGTCACAATCTATTATGATCCATATATTGTCACATTCTTCCGCAGCAATCAGTCTGGTTACCATCACGGTACCTGGACCAGTTCTATATGACAACAGCAGTGTCGTGCCTTGGCATTATGACTCAGATCTTTATTGCAACGGAAAGAAATTTACTCTTGACTCTTCAACTTCTACACCACAGATTGATAATGTCGGGGGAGGCAGAGGCTTCACTCGAAGCGGACGTCCTTCAAGTCACAGTTCCCAAGAGTTAATGCTGAAGTAGAAGCTGCTGCCAAAGCAAAAGGCAAGAGTGTGGTGCCTGAAGATCCAATTGCTAAAGAAGCTCAGAAGACATCCTTTGATCAGGATGTAGACGAGTTCATGAGAATTATCAAGAAGAGTGACTACAAAGTTGTGGACCAGCTCCACCAGACACCTTCTAAGATCTCCATTCTATCTCTGCTCATGTGTTCTGAGGCTCACAGGAATGCATTGCTCAAGGTCTTGCACGCAGCTTACGTTCCTAAGGAGATTACAGTTAATCAGCTAGAGACAGTGGTTTCAAATGTCAAAACTAGTCATGTACTAGGGTTCACTGATGCTGATCTGACTACGGAGGGCCGTAACCACAATAAGGCTTTACATATCACCTTGGAGTGTAAAGTGTCGCTCCCCGGATTTCCATCCTGGTACAAACGCGAAAGTGGTGCGGAAAGAGGTAGAGTCGCCATCCAGGCATTTTTATCCCGAAGAAACGAGAATGGTAATGCTGCACAAACCAGAAGAAAAGAAAAGGAAGGACACGGGTCCTGCGAACCAAAGAGACTGAGTTCGGGAGTCGGTTACGACCTGGGAAGGTATTAGCACCCAGATCGTCCGCCATACCCGACGGGATCCACGCTTGAAAAGAAATCTGTTTCAAAGGGTGAAGAAATGAAAGCTGCTACAAAACTGAAACTGAAATTGGATAAGAAATAAAAGAAAGGGGGGAAAATGTAGGGAAAATAAAGATTATGCTCGAATGGGCCCTACCCCGCTGCCTACGTACCTCATCTGGACAATGAGGATCAGAGTCGTCGTAGTTCCCCTAACTAGGGGTGGAAAAGATTGCTTGTGAATTAAGTCTTGAACTGCCTATGTCAATGCTCAGGTGTTGCAGGCTCGGACGACGAATGCGTTACCGTCTTGCAAAATGACATGTAGGAGCAAGTTCGCGGACGGAGCAAAGGAGATGAGAAAAGAAGTCCTGACGGAAACACGTTTATTGTTTGTTCAGTGTTTTTTAGAGCTTTTTGTTTGAGTGTGGCACAAGGAAGTGAACTCAAGCTCTTTTCCATGGAATGTGTACTTGCTACTACATTCCAAAATGGAATAATAGAACAAGCACACTCAAGTAAGGAGAAGATCCCCAAAACTTGATTCCAGAGATTAGGGCCTAGGCTCACTAACTCATTGAATTTATTAAGTGTTTTTGTATTTTTGATGAAGAAGTCTTTTTTTTTTTATGATTTTCTTGGTGAAAGTAGTCTCCTGATTAGACTTGTGCATCATGATGAACAAGCTTGTACTATCCCAAGATGGGAAAACCACAAGTGTTTCATGGAATAAGGCTATTGCACAGGAGGCCACTACAATCCTTATTAAATGCTTTTTAAGGTTTTTGTTTTGAGATGAGAAGAGAAGAGAACCAAAGATATTAAAGGTAAAAGTCTAATGGGGGAAGTCTAATCCTAAAGTTATCATACAAAGGAGGTCCTAGGTTAGTGAGGTTTACTATCCTAAAGGAGAAAAAGATAAGAGGAGAAAGAGAAGAATGAAGAAGGGAAGAAGAAGAAAGGATGGCATAAGCCCCTCAAACACAAATAAGAGAATATCAATAAAGAAAAGAGAAAGAATAAGAATTGGAGATGTGGGAATCACATCCACACCTCTCACTTACCAGAGCCCCTGAAATGGTTAGTAACATAAGCAAACATCATGACAAAGCAAATGAGAACAAATGAAACACCAAATGGGCATAAGATCAAACCAAAACAACACAACCATAATTGGAATCTCAATCACAAATGTCAAATTCAAACACACAACACAAGAATGAGAAATGGACTATACAGTTTAACATGAAGCATTATGGATTATCATGACAAAGCAAAACAAACATGAAGTAACACAAGCAAACCAAGCAAAACAACATCACAAACTTCAAGACCAGAACTCTAACATGTCAAGAATGTGCCTAAGCAACACAAGAGATGAATATTAGAAGCATACAAACTTAAACATTATCATCATGAGAAGCAAAGAAGCATAAAAAGTGAGGTGAACATGTACAAAAGTGAATGAACTTCAAAGGTAAACAACCACAAAATTTCTCAAAGTACAAACATTAATCCAAGACCAGAGAGGTATCCACATCCTAAAAGGGTTCTAAACAACCTAAGGGAGTTGGCACCAGTGCCCTCCCAACCTAAGGATTAAACATATGACCAAAAATGATGCAAAAAAAGATAAGCAAAGAACAAAATTCAAATCAAATCAAGCATTCATCCAAAAATTCCACAAACTTGCACAAAGACTCTTCAAACATACAATATTAACATTCCAAAAGAAAAGAATCAAATCAAAAGCTAAGCAAGTCAAATATGTGCCTAAACATGGACTAGGGTTATGAAACTTCATGCACAAGTAAGGACCAAAAATAATCAAGCAAACTTCTAAAAATCAGAAGAAAAATCATCAACTAACTACATTTCAATGTGAATCCAGAGAAAAAAAATCAATTCAAAATTCCAATTAATGATCAAGATACAAATTCTACAAGACAACATGCTTTAAAAGTGAATAAAAAACAATTAATAAAAGCAACAATTAATTCCAGCGTGGAAAATGAAAATAAATGGAAAATAAAAATGTAAAAAATTAAAGAAAACTCAAAATATCACCTATGAATTTTTTTGGAATTTTTAATGACTTCTAACTATTTTAATTAATTACAAATCAAACCTGAAATAAAGTAAAATAAAAAAAGAGAAACCAAGACCAGGGGTGAGAATAACAACTATTTCAGTTCAATCTGCTTGGGCTCACAAAACAGGGGGGGTACGAATAGCAACTTAGGCCCAATGGATCTCAGCGCATATACACAATATTATGGTGGAAAATCAGGAAAAAACAGGAAAAATAACATGCCATTGGATCCAGTGAACGCTTCAAATCAAGTCACAGGAAACAAGATAATCCACAAAGTCAACCAATCAAGGATCATGAGTGTGTGCGCATGCTAATCATGGTGTGGTGCGAAGCAAATGGAATTATTCAGATTAAATTATAAACACAAAGTCACGTGAGGGAGAGCATGGATTTTTAATGCGTTGGCAAGCTATCATCCGTCCAGATCAAAGATCTTATGGTTCACACATCATCTTCTTCCTTTGCCAATTCCAAAATCCAGTGACCGGAGCCCTAGCTCCGGCACCGGAAAATTCAAACTCATGAACAAATCATCACTAAAATGAATCAAAATCTCCAGATCCAATAATTGAACCATGCTGATCACGAATATGCATTCAGAATTTTCAAAAGATCCATGGATCAAGCAAATCGAACACAAACAGCTCTAAGTATCAAACTTCAGATCAACAATACAAACTCAATTCTCACTCAAACTCAAAACTAAATAGATCAGCATTATCAGAGCAACATACAGATCATAATGCATACTTAAAAACACACATCCAGATCCACGAATTCAGTGAGTTACCTGAACTTGCAGAGCTCAAATTAGGTCAAAAGAAAGCTTCCAATGATGCAGATCTACCTCCTTTAACCTCTCCTTGCAAAATAAATGCAAGAGAGTGCCTGAAATTTCTTGGATCTTGAGTTTCAAACTCAACTGCACCTGAACTGCACCTTGTGAAATCCTTAGATTCAGCTTGAATTGATGGTGGATTTATGATCCTTAGAGCTCAAGGATGAAGAATATAAAGTTTGTTTGGTGAATAAGTGAGAGAATCAGAGGATTCGAAGGAAAAAACTTGAGATGCAAAAACTTGAGAGTGATGAAAATGTGATGAATTCTCAGCAAATGGAAACCCTAGATGCTTATATATGATGCCAATGATCACTGATGCAAAAATGAGAGGGAATGCACGTGAGGAATGAGTGGGAGAATTGATTTTGCAAAAATGCAAGATTGATGTGAGGAAGTGAATTGCTCGTGCTCTTCATCCTTCCTTGAACATGCTAAACTCTCATCCATCCCTTGATTCATAAGTGAACTTATCCTGGCCCTTGGATGCTTACATCATGCTTTTTGAATGTTCATGCACTTTTTTCATTTTATGAAATACATCCCTTCCCATGCACGAATTTGGTGAATTCTTTTGAGAAAAATGCCTTTCATGTGATGCCTTATGATGTCATGATCTCAATTTGTCCATAAGTCATCCTAGAAATGACTTGCAATGCTTTTTGCACTTGGTGGAAACTTAGATTTTAAGGTAAACCCTAAAAAATAAGTAAACTTTCGAAGGCCATATCTCTTGATCCACGAGGGCTATGAAAATGTAATTGTACTTTCTGAAAATGGGAGAACCTACCCTACAACTTTCGTGTTTATTGGAAATTCATTTGAGATCATTTTCACCATGAAAGAAGCCTTTGAAAATTAGGGCAAAAGTTGCCAAAAATGGAAAGTTTCATAACAAACCATATGCCAAAAATGGAAACTTCTTCAAAACCCCTTGATTCTTGATCTTTGACTTTGCCAAACCTCTTCTAAGGTCTTAAGGACATCCCCTGACTTGAAACATGGGGTTGGACCCCTTGAATTCTCACAGTTGACTTTTAGAATGCATGGTTGACCAATTTCTTCTTATGCAAGCAACTGATTAAATAATTGCCTTCCACAAGGAATTTTCTCACCAAATTTCGTCCCTAGGATCCTCTTATCATATGAAAGACTTTGCCCAGATGAAATGGCCAAAGTCACAAAGGATTCATGCTTGAAAGTGAAACCCTAATTTGGGAACCATTGTGTAGGAGTTTACCCTAGCTTGGATTCCCTGATGATCTCCCAATCTCCTGGGCTTTTGAAAAGGATCTTGAACTTGTGAATGTCATGTAGACTCTTCATGGGACTTGGACAAGTCCACTGGGCCTCTTGCTATAGCTTGCAATGCCTCAAATCCACCAATAGTTGATCATATGCCTAATGCTAGAACATGAGAATGTTATGCTTTACTTTTCCATGCAAAGATGCCAAAGATATGATATACTTATGATGATTATGATATGATGATGATGCTTAAAAAGAAGAAGGCAAATTTGGGGTGTTACAGCTGCCCCTATTCAAGCAACTGTTAATCTGAAAAGGACGGTAGCACGGGCTATCGACCATTCAAGATGAACTGTGGTTGAATACCAAGAAAACCTGAAATTTGCACTCTGATGGAGAATGCAAGCAATGGGAAATACCCGTCCAAATGACACTTTGGTGACTTGAAGTGAAGAAAAAGCAGACGAGCTCCTTCCATATTGAACTGTTACGCCAGATAAGGATACTTAGACAGACGAGTCTTCTTCGAACAAACTTGTTACGCCAGGTGCTGGACATACGAGCCCTCATCACGTAAACTTGTTACGCCAGGAATTGGACATACGCGCCCTTATCAAACAAACCTGTTACGCCAGGTGCTGGACATACGAGCCCTCATACGTTTAGCAACATATAATCTGAGACAGACGAACCTCCTTCGGATAAACCTGTTACGCCAGGACCGGTGATGCACTTAAGTCTGTGGGATAGACATGCATAATCAGGATAGACGAACCCTCTTCATATATTATTCGTAGATATATGGTCTAAGACAAACGAGCCTTTTTCAAGCAAACCTGTTATGCCAGGTGCAACATTAGGATTTGATGAACCCTCCTCATAAATCTTGCGTAGATAAGCGGTGCTTGAGATAGACGAACCTCCTTCGGATAACCTGTTACGCCAGGACCAGTAACCATTTTGACGTTTAATCCCACCGTCAGGACTTCAAACCTCTTCAACACAGACGAGCATTGGATGATCATCAAGAGAACACAGGCGAACGCCATAAGACAATGATACAAACGAATATCAGACGATGATCTAAGAAACACAAACGAGCGCCTCAGGCGATGATACAGATGAATATCAGCCACTGGTACAGACGAATACCAGAAACCCAACACAGACGAGCAATTGGAGTAGCAATACAGACGAGTACTAGAGTGATTATCAAATCAACACATAAGGATATAGGCTAACACAGACGAGTGTGAGGGATGATACATACGAGTATCCAAACAATGCAAACGAGCTTCAAACGGATAACAAACACAGACGAGCGTTGGAGAACGCATACGAGCATCACCTAAGTTCAAACACAGATGAGTGTCGAGCACCAAAAGGAAGTTACACATAGAAGAGTGCTGGGAAGTGCAGACGAGCAACAACAACTATCAAAAACAGACGAGTGTTGGGGGATGCATACGAGCAAAAGCAAATATCAAACATATACGAGTGTTGGGGGTGCATACGAGCATCAATCAAATATCAAACACCGACGAGTGTTGGGGAATGCAGACGAGCAACAAACAAATGCCTGATTGGCAACAAGAATCACAACTCTGCAAAGGAGAACCAGGTCAAGAGGCTTTGACACTTAACTCTGGTTAGGGGGATGAATAACTGTTCATATCATCACATTGACCAAAAATAAATTGGCGACTTCGCTGGGTATATTTCAATGATGGTTGTATACCAATCCTGAAACTCTGCGGGGAAATGACGATCTTCCAACACGGCTGGGGAGATTCCTGGTCAAATAACCTTTGCTAGGAAAAGAGTTCTGACAGTTATAAACTCTGTGGGGAATTGGGCCTCCCACTGCCTGCTGGGCATACTTCTCTTATGGAAGGATAATCCGCTTAGGGATGAAAGCTTTTCAATTAGCCTTGGAGTTCTGCTGGGGATTCCAACTACTCTAACTCAGCTGGGGAACATTCTGCTTGGGGAGATATGACACCATCCTGCAAAGCCTGCAACAACAAAAAACACATATGTGCCCCGGGGACTTACATGGTATGATTTGTTCATCCATCGTCACCCAACACTCAAAGATGGTTTTAAAAGTTTCCCTGCAATGTCATTTTTTTTATTTAGAAAACAAACACCATGTTTTAAATGCAATGTTCTTTTTTGCCAAAAATTCAGGACATTTTTGCAAACAAAAATAAACACAACACAACTTTTTGACTGAATATTCTTTTATTGAAAGGCCTCTAAATAGGAAAAGTTTTTACATCAGGAAGCAACCACCTGGAAAGAGGTAGCTACCATAAAATTGAGAAAATAAACTATCCTAATGGAAATGGGCACGACATCCCAATGAGTTTCCTTCTTGCTATGACCAGCGTGTCTTCAAAACTTTCCATTCTTGCCTTTACTTTCTGAAAAGATGAGGGGACTGATTCCTATCCTTCTGATATTGTCAGGCTGTACGAAACAGTGATTTGGTTCAGATTACCTGGATCGCAGTTGTTCGCTTATTCCCTTGTTTTGCGTGGATCGCCCTTTCGGGTTTTCAATCCACCGGGATACCCTTTTTTGCCTGAGATGTCCGATGTGGCTTTTCAACTCAGCGGGTGTACATCTTTTTGTTATATTTCCCTAACTTTTGCCCGAGCTTTTTATTCTGTTTTTAGCTCGCCGGGATGCCCTTTTCTTGCCTGGACTTTAATTCTGTTTTTGTGTCCAGCGGGTCTTTTTATGCGAAGTATTTTTTAACCGCGTCCGAGTTAACAGGGGATTGGAAATCTTCTCCATCCATAGTGGTGAGCATCAGTGCTCCACCTGAGAAAACTTTCTTCACTATGAACGGTCCTTCGTAGTTTGGGGTCCACTTGCCCCTGTGGTCTGAACCTGGAGGAATGATCCTCTTGAGCACAAGCTCGCCTACTTGATACTCCCGAGTACGTACTCGTTGGACGAATGCTCGCTTCATTCTCCTCTGATAAAGCTTACCATGACAGATAGCCGCTAATCTATTTTCCTCAATTAGACATAACTGATTGTATCGAGCACGTACCCACTCAGCCTCATCAAGCTTTACATCCATCATCACACGCAATGAAGGAATTTCTACCTCAACAGGAAAGACTGCCTCCATACCATATACCAATGAGAAAGGAGTTGCCCCAGTTGACGTCCTGACTGACGTTCGGTACCCATGCAACGCAAATGGTAACATCTCATGCCAATCCTTGTAAGTGACAACCATCTTTTGCACAATCTTCTTAATGTTCTTATTTGCTGCCTCTACCGCGCCATTCATCTTTAGTCGGTAAGGAGAAGAATTGTGATGCTGAATCTGGAAGTCCCGACACAATTATGCCATCATCTTGTTATTCAAATTAGAACCATTATCAGTAATGATTCGCTCGGGCACTCCGTATCTACAAATGATGTCTCTTTTCAGAAACCTGGCTACCACTTGACGAGTGACATTGACATAAGATGCTGCTTCAACCCACTTAGTGAAGTAATCAATCGCAACCAAAATGAAACGATGACCATTTGAGGCAGTAGGCTCTATTTTCCCGATCATGTCAATGCCCCACATAGAAAAGGGCCAAGGAGATGACATGACGTTGAGTGGGCTGGGAGGAACATGCACCCTGTCTGCATAAATCTGGCACTTGTGGCACTTACGGGCATACGAACAACAGTCTGCATCCATTGTTATCCAATAGTACCCCGATCTCAACAACTTCTTAGCCATTGCATGTCCTCCTGCATGAGTACCGAAAGATCCCTCGTGGACTTCTTGCATTAACAGGCTTGCTTAGTGTCTATCCACGCATCTGAGCAAGACCATGTCAAAATTCCTCTTATACAAAACCCCATATGTATTCAAGAAGAAGCTAGCAGCAAGTCGTCTTAAGGTCTTCTTGTCGTTGGATGATGCCCCAGCTGGGTATTCTTGTTTTTCCAGGAAGAGCTTGATATCAAAGTACCAAGGTTTCTCATCAGACACTACGTCTATAGAGAAAGCATAAGCTGGTGCGTCAAGCCTGGAAATGTCAATCCTGGGCACGTAGTTCCAACACAAGACTTTGATGGATGAAGAAAGAGTAGCCAATGCATCGGCAAATTGATTCTCATCTCTTGGTATGTACTGAAGCTTAACCGTTGTGAAGAACGTCAGCAGTCTTCTGGCATAATCCCTATAAGGAACTAAGTGTTCTTGATGTGTATACCACTTGCCGGTAATCTGATTGATAACGAGGGCTGAATCTCCGAATATATCGAGGGTCTTAATCCGAAGATTAATAGCCTCCTCTATTCCCATTATGCACTCCTCGTATTTCGCTTCATTGTTAGTGCAGCCAAAAGTAATTCTGGCAGCGAAGGGAAAGTGAACACCTTCAGGAGTGATAAGAACAGCACCAACTCCACGTCCGTTGATATTGACTGCCCCATCAAACATCAACTTCCATTTGGATTCAGGGTCTGGCCCCTCCTCCAGAAGTGGTTCCTCGCAATCTTTTGCTTTGAGGTACATGATGTCCTCATTAGGGAAATCAAATTTCATTGGCTGATAGTCATCTTCTAGTGGCTGCTGTGCAAGATAATCTGACAATACACTTCCTTTGATGGCTTTCTGGGAAGTATATTGTATGTCATACTCTGTTAAGATCATTTTCCACTTTGCAACCCTTCCGGTTAATGCTGGTTTTTCGAAAATATACTTGGCAGGATCCATTTTTGAGACTAGTAGTGTGGTGTGGGTCAACATATACTGTCTCAGTTGGCGAGCAGCCCATACCAAAGCACACTAAGTTTTCTCGAGCAGTGAGTAACGAGATTCACAGTCGGTAAACTTTTTGCTAAGGTAGTAAATAGCATACTCTTTTCGACCAGACTCGTCATGTTGGCCTAGAACACACCCCATTGACCCTTCTAGCACAGTCAAGTACATGATAAGTGGCCGTCTTAGAACTGGAGGCATTAGAATCAGAGGTGTCTGCAAATATTCTTTTATCTTTTCAAAGGCTTTTTGAAAGTCCTCATTCCACCTGACCGTTTGTTCTCTTCTCAACAATTTGAATATTGGCTCACACGGGGCAGTTAGATGAGATATGAACCGTGAAATGTAGTTCAATCTCCCTAAAAACCCACACACTTCTTTTTCTGTTTTCGGTGCAGGCATATCTTGTATTGCTTTTACTTTTGCAGGATCCACCTCGATTCCTTTCTGGCTAACAATAAAACCCAACAATTTTCCGGACCGCACTCCGAAAGTACACTTGTTTGGATTCAACCTCAGCTTATACTTTATCAGTCTATCAAACAGCTTTTTGAGATTGACCAAATGCTCTTCTTCGTCTCGGGACTTGACAATCATGTCGCCCACATAGCATTCATTCTCCATGTGTATCATGTCGTGGAACAATGTGACCATGGCCCGCTAATACGTTGCCCCGGCATTCTTCAACCCAAAGGGCATCACCTTGTAGCAAAATGTACCCCACAGGGTAATGAACGTTGTTTTCTCCATGTCTTCCGGTGCCATCTTGATCTGATTATACCCGGAGAAGCCATCCATGAAAGAAAATACCGAGAACTGAGCGGTGTTATCTACCAGCACATCAATGTGAGGTAATGGAAAGTCATCCTTTGGACTCGCTCTATTTAGATCCCGATAATCAACGCACATCCGAACTTTTCCGTCTTACTTTGGTACAAGCACAATGTTAGCTACCCCAGGGTGGGTAACTAGTTACGGCCAGGAATTCGGCATCCCACTGCTTCTGAACTACCTCCTTGATCTTCATCGCCATATCAGGACAAGTTCTTCTCAACTTTTGTTTCACTGGAGGACAGTCTTCTCTTAGTGGCAACCTATGCACAACAATGTCAGTATCTAGTCCTGGCATATTTTGATACGACCAGGCAAAGATATCCACATATTCACGTAGCATACCAATCAACTCCTTCTTTACCTCGGCCTGCAGACTGGCCCCAATCTTTATCTCTTTCTTTACATCTTCAGTCCCGAAGTTGAGGATCTCTATTTCTTCCTGATGAGGCTGAATGACCCTTTCCTCTTGTTTCAACAACCTGGCCAATTCTTCGGGGAGTTCACAGTCTTCCTCAACCCCTTCATCAGCTTGGTAGATAGGATTGTCGAAGTCATGCATGGTCATAGCAGGAACGTTATCACTAGAATCCGGATGATCAACACTGCACAAATGATGTGCTTATTTCAGAATCTGTTCTTTTTTCAAAAGAGACGCAAACACACAAACACAAGAAAAGGAAAACATTGCCATTTTATTTTTTGTGTGAAAAATTTTAAAACGAAAGAAAGAGAACACAATTTGCTTGAAAAATGTCCTTTATTTCATGGAAAAAACAAATGCATTAAAAGCATGGTGGCCCTACAAATGGATCCGTGCACCTTGGGCAGAGTGGAGGATTGACATGCAGCATGATAAAAAGGAAACAAGTAAATTACTTTGATTGCCAAGTAACTTGAACGAAATCTTCGGCAGACCAGTTCCTGAGCTCCTCCCCAGGTGCACATGGGTGAATCCAGCTATCCCGGTCGTAGTCACTGTCCCCTTCTTCACTTGTTGCACAGACGTTGTTGCAATCGAGCATTCTGGCGCTTGTGAAAGTTATGGCCTTACCACCCTGAGGCCACTTAGACCCCCCAGGCTGGTAACCAAGACCGAACTTGTCGTCCTTCTTTTCCAATTCCAGCAACTTGCCCCAGCCCTGGGCACTTCCAGATTGGATCACTTCTTTGGCTTGTTTGTAAGAGTAGATGGAGGTCCCTTCCTTCTTGTTGTTCCGATTTGCCGGAGCCAAAGTACTAACATTGACCGCTTCAAAAGTATGACACAACGTTTCATGAATCTCTCCGTCCATTTTCACGTACTTGAAAGTTGATAGATGACTCACGAAAATATCCTCTTCTCCACACACAGTGATCACCTGACCATCTACCACATACTTCAGCTTTTGATGCAACGTGGATGTCACTGCGCCTGCAGCATGGATCCAGGGACGTCCTAGCAAGCAACTGTAAGCAGGTTGAATATCCATGACATAGAAAGTACTCTTGAACACTTGAGATCCTATCTTCACAGGTAGCTCAATTTCCCCGAACACAGACCTCCGGGACCCATCAAAGGCTTTCACAATTAAATCATTGGGTCTCAAGACAATGCCATCAACATTCAACTTCATTAAGGCCTTCTTAGGGAGCACATTGAGGGAAGAGCCTGTATCAACTAGGACGTGCGACAAGACAACACCCTTACACTCCATGGTGATATGCAGGGCCTTATTGTGATTGCGGCCTTCAGAAGTAAGATCTCTATCCGTGAAGCCCAACCCATGACTGGCATTCACACTGCCTACTACAACCTCCAACTGGTTAACAGTTATTTCCTGTGGAACATATGCCATCTGCAAGACTTTCAGTAGAGCTTCCCTATGAGCTGGAGAACACATCAACAAGGACAGAATTGATATTTTGGACGGAGTTTGATTCAGATGTTCAACTACTTTATAGTCACTCTTCTTTATTATCCTCATAAACTCCTCAACTTCTTTTAAGAAAGTACCTTGCCCGGCCGCAGGAGTTGTCATTTCCTCGGTCGCTGTCTGCTTACCCTTAGCCTTTGCAACAACTTCAGCTTCAGGATCTCCTTTAAGAGCTTGAGGAGCAAAGAGACGCCCGCTTCTCGTAAATCCACCAACTCCTCCGACATTCACCACAGTCGGGTCAATTGTCACTGCTTTACTCTCCACCTTCTGACCTTCCACATACACATCCGAGCCATAATGCCACGGGATGGCTTTGTCATCAGTGTAAGGAACTGGCCCTGGAACAGTAATGGTAACAGGACTAACCTCCGGAGCATAGATAGTCACAGGCTCTCTTCGGGCATGAATTTCAGCAGGATCGAAGTAAATTGTTATGGTAGACACACAATTACTTCTATCATCAACCCTATCAAACTGCAACGACCCCTCGTCAATCAGATGTTGTAACCCATTCTTCAAGTCTTCACAACCATTAATTGAACTCAAGCACCCTTCACAGTCATAACCACACCCTGGGAACACTTGTCCTTTCAACAATCTGTCTTTCACAACCAGCAACGAAGTCTTCACTTCTCCGACGTTCAAGATCAAGTTTAACCTCTCACCACCGTCAACAGCATTTATCCTCGCCCCTCCATGGTTTGGAATAGGGTTTGATGTAACATTAGGAGGCAGTGCAAAGTTAATCGCCTTTGAGTCGATCAAGTCTTGAACTTTATGCTGTAGTGCCCTGCACTTCTCTGTTGAGTGCCCGGGAGCTCCTGAATGGAACGTGCATCTTGCATTAGCATCATACTCCACTGGAAGCTCTCCAGGTGGAGGTGGTGCTAATGTCCTTAATTAGACCAAGTTCAAGTCTAACAACCTTTGCAGTAGTGTCGTGTACGTCATTGGAATGGCTTCAAGTACCCTATTAGCTGGACGAGCTTGTCTCGGTTGATAGGGTCTTTGCTGATAATTATTGCACAGTGGCTGTTGTTGCTGTTGCTATTGTGGAGCTTGTTGTACAAGACTTGATGGAATAGTGACAGTTGCCACTTGCTCATAGGATCTTCGGTATCCCCGGCCCTGACCTCGGCCGTACACAACATTAGTTTATCCCTCTCTTCTTCTCGGAGGTCCATTAAAAGCTTTTCTTACATCGCTTGAGCTACCCGCACCAGGGTCTTGAATCATCCTCATCTTCAAAAGAGTTTCAACCCTCTCTCCTGCTATCACAATGTCATTGAACTTTGTTGCTGAACAAGATGCCAACCTCTCAATAAACACCCCCTGTAGTGTTCCCATGAACATATCCGCCATTTCATTTTCCAACAAGGGTGGTTGTACTCTAGCAGCAAGTTGATGCCACCTTTGAGCGTACTCCTTGAACCCTTCTTTAGCATTCTGTGACATGGTTTGCAACTGAGTACGATTTGGAGCCATATCCAAATTGTACTGATATCGTTTCACAAATGCCTCTGTTAAATCCTTCCAGCTTCGGATGTTAACCCTGCTCAGCTTCATGTACCAGTCCAAGGAGGCCCCCACAAGGCTATCTTGGAAGTAATACATCCACAGCTTCTCATCATCGGTATGTGCAACAATTCTTCCTACAAAAGACTGGAGGTGAGTTTTCGGGCAAGTCGTGCCGTTGTACTTATCGAAAGTAGGAACCTTGAACTTGTAGGGGATTCTAACCCCTGGCACAAGCCCAAGTCAGTGATATCGAACCCCAGGGAACTCTGAGATTGAATGACACGAATCTGCTCAGCCATCTCTTCAAACTTTCTGTTCATGTCAGCCCCATGGCCTTCTTCCTCGTCCAGCAAAGTAAACTGTTCATCTTGCCCATCCATCTGCATGTTGTTCAGTCCATCATTGATAATAGTAATCCCTGGTTGTGCCACATGGATCTCTATGTGACGGGCGCTAGCCCCATTGCGATTACCTCCATCTGCTGTCCCATTGTTCCTGGCCTGATTGTTTTCCACCATCTCGCGCAAGCGCTCATGAGTCTGACCCATCCTAGCCATGAGGGTCATGAAGTTATCCATTCTTGTTCTCAAGTCATCCAGATCTGCCTACATCTGATCCATTACTCTCTCTCTCTCTCTCTCTCTCTCTCTCTGTTTACTCTTGTGGGATATATGTGCACGGTTGGCTGTTCTCGAACCTTCCTGGGAGCTATAGTGCCTGAAAGGACATAAATGTTAGAAAATTGATGAACTACCTGCAAAAAAGCAAACACGTTATATGCATGCAATGTAACTATTCATGTTTCCAAGTTTAGGCATTCATATGCCCCAATTCTGGTATTTGCTCCAGATAGCCCCTTTGAGCATTAATTTTCAAATTCTCCCTTTGAAGAGTGTTCAGATCTTAGCAGTCTCAGACAAACAAGCTTTGCATACTCAGAAATGGTAATTGGGATTTAACATTGCATAACATGGATAACCCACTGGCATCCAAAGTTAGAGCACAAACAAATTCCCCGAAGGGTTACAAGTCAATACATGAACAAAAAAGATAAAGAAAGACTCCTACAACAAGCCTGTAGGTAGTCTGAACAATCAGTAAATTAAAATCCTTGACTAAAGGAAAGACTCAGGTTCTTCTGCAGCTATCACCTCTGTCCGGTTCTTCTTCACGCCTGCTCTCAGCTTAAGCTCTGCAATCTCTTTCAATGCCTCCTCCAAGGCCATCTGACTTTGTGCCAATTGTTGAGTCTTCTCTCTTCGTATTTTGTGAACTTGTTCTACTTCTTCTTTCTTGAAGGCCATCTGTACCTCGAAGAACTCTTCCTTTTCTTTATACTTCTTCTGCTCCTGTTCCCTTTGGCCCTGTAACCAAATAATGGACTGGTGAGCTTCTTTAAGAGTCTTCAAAGTCTTCTTATGCTCTGCTTCTCTTTTTTATTCCATTAGACCCAATCTCTGAAAATGAGCTTCTCTTCCAGCAAACTCCTTTTCCTTAGCTTCTAATGAGACTTTCATCTTCTATAACTTTTCCCCTGCTTCATTCTTAGCACGATTGGCAATGTGATACAAGTTAATCATTTCAGCATTCTCTATCTGGACCTCGTGCAACTGAGCTTCCAACTTCTTATATTCTTCCAGAGGAACAGTATTCTGACATGGCACCTCTTTGGGATACAATGGAGCTTCCACTGAAAATGGCATGAGCACTTCTTCTACACGCTTCTGCAACCATGTAGCAAAAGGAGGATATGTCTTGGGATCTACCCTTCCAAAATCCTTCTTTCCTTTCTTCACCCTGTGAGCCCAAGCCTGAGATGCTTGTATAACCAACTCTTTGTTTCCCTCCACAAAAAAGTACAAAGACCCAGCTAAATCCTCCATACTTGGTGGATCCCTCAGAGGATAACCAAATTGTTTCCTGGTTAAGACTGGATGGTAACTGATCACACCCTTTCTTCCTAGCAAAGGCACATGAGCAAAACTCCCACAACTAACCAGTAACTTCTTTCCTAACAAATCTCTGTTATACCCCCAAGCTATATCCTCATAAGTTAGTCCCATTAGCCTCCTGGACCACCTTTATTCATCTCTCATCTCTTTGAAAGGGCCTGACTTTGGCAATTGCTTAGCAAACCAATAAGCAAATAATGGATTACAACAACCCACTGGTCCACCTCTGCCTTTCTCATTCCGGTAATGAACATTGTAGTAGAAATCTCCCAACAGGGTTGGTACAGGATTACCTTTAGCAAAAATGGAGATCACCTCCAAACTCACAAACTCCTTTTCTCCCGGGAAAAGACTAGATCCATATACCATCAAGGCCACCACAGCACCAAAATCTCCCCACTTACTCTCTTTGGCATACTCTTCAGCTTCTGGTATAAGCACATCCCAAGGAAGTCCTCTGCCCTCACTGTCCTTCAAAGCTTTCTTGACATTAGCAACTGGTATACGACAGACTCTAGATATGTCTTCTTCCTTGAGAACTACCTCTGACCCATAGTAAGGCAAAGTATCTCTGACAGGAATACCCAAAATGCTAGAAATCTCCTCCAAGGTAGGAGCCAAGATATAATCTGGAAACACAAAACACCGCAACAAGGGATCATAGAACTGAATCAAAGTGTGCAAGCTATCCTTCTAGTCTGCAGTAGGTTTATCCATGTACTTCAAAATCTGACCATACCTCTTTCTGAAGTTCCCTAAAACTTGATCATTCATCAGCCCTGCTAGTCTCCGAACACTCTTGACTTCTGGTTGGAGAAAAGTTTAATGAACATTCTTCTTTCTTGTAATTTTCTTAACTTCTGCCATCTGGAAAGCTTACAATTACCAGAACTGGGTGCTAACTGTAAACAACAACCTGAAAAATGGAAACATAAATAGTTAATGCAAGTATGATGCGATGCAAATGCAATGCAGGCATATGATCAATCTGGGACCATCTGGATACTGGATATTAGGACCCCCAAATAACTTAAAACCAAGATTCTCTGAGCCATAACCATCTGATAGAAACCCTCAGAACCAAGAGATCAAGAAATCCAGAACCATAAGGACCAAATCATAACCAAGACCACACTGATAATGAGGGTATGTGGAGGTCAAGGGTTCCTGCAAACCTGTAAATCCCTCCCAATCTCACTGGTGTGCTCCGGGTCAAACATCACAGACTCTCAAATCCGAATAACAATAATACTTTCACCATTTCCGATAAATGGCTCATGACCAGATCAAGGAATCAGTTCGGCATTATGTACTACTCAGGGAGGCCTCAGTTGAGTCCGGGAAAACAAGGTCATCCTATGTGAGTCCCAGGTGGGCCCTCGGGTGCGAGTGGGTTTGACACACAATGTGGTCTGCCACTGTCACCACTAGAGAGGGATGTTTCCACAAGGTTCTCAATGATCGGTCCCCAGCTGCACATAACTATCAAGGTTATGAAATGAAAGAGGAAGATCCCCAAATCAAGACATTTCCAAGACAGTCGCAAATCTGGGCGTGGAACTCACTACTACCCCCATGACAAGATCTCATGAAGCCAAAGTGGAACCACTATAAGTCCTAAGGTGCACTCGAGCCTTGGTAATGAGCTCATCTCACAGTAACAATATCACCCAAGTCCCACCAAACAGAAAATCCAGTCCAGACAGTCCAGTATAATATATTATGCAGGAAAATAAATACTGAAAATTGTAAATAAAGCTGTAAATAAACTGTAAATAAACAACAGTAAAATACAACACACAACAACAAGCAATCATCACCCAATGAAACAGAAACAAGCAAGCGCTAGGAGAGACTCTCAAGGGAACTAGAGATTCTGGGTTCGATCCCCAGCAGAGTCGCCAGCTGTCGCTCCCCGGATTTCCATCCTGGTACAAACGCGAAAGTGGCGCGGAAAGAGGTAGAGTTGCCAGCCAGACATTTTTATCCCGAAGAAACGGGAATGGTAATGCTGCACAAACCAGAAGAAAAGAAAAGGAAGGACACGGGTCCTGAGAACCAAAGAGACTGAGTTCGGGAGTCGGTTACGACCTGGGAAGGTATTAGCACCCAGATCGTCTGCCGTACCCGACGGGATCCACGCTTGCAAAGAAATATGTTTCAAAGGGTGAAGGAATGAAAGCTGCTGCAAAACTGAAACTGAAACTGGATAAGAAAGAAAAGAAAAGGGGGAAAATGTAGGGAAAATAAAGATTGTGCTCGAACGGGCCTTACCCCGCTGCCTACGTACCTCATCTGGACAATGAGGATCAGAGTCGCCATAGTTCCCCTAACTAGGGGTGGAAAAGATTGCTTGTGAATTAAGGCTTGAACTGCCTATGTCAATGCTCAGGTGTTGCAAGCTCGGACGACGAGTGCGTTACCGTCTTGCAAAATGACAAGTAGAAGCAAGTTCGCGGACGGAGCGAAGGAGATGAGATAAGAAGTCCCGAAGGAAAGACGCTTATTGTTTGTTCAGTGTTTTTTAGAGCTTTTTGTTTGAGTGTGGCACAAGGAAGTGAACTCAAGCTCTTTTCCATGGAATGTGTACTTGCTACTACATTCCAAGATGGAATAATAGAACAAGCACACTCAAGTAAGGAGAAGATCCCTAAAACTTGATTCCAGAGATTAGGGCCTAGGCTCACTAACTCATTGAATTTATTAAGTGTTTTTGTATTTTTGATGAAGAAGTCTTTTTTTTATGATTTTCTTGGTGAAAGTAGTCTCCTGATCAGACTTGTGCATCATGATGAACAAGCTTGTACTATCCCAAGATGGGAAAACCACAAGTGTTTCATGGAATAAGGCTATTGCACGGGAGGCCACTTTAATCCTTATTAAATGCTTTTTAAGGTTTTTGTTTTGAGATGAGAAGAGAACCAAAGATCTTAAAGGTAAAAGTCTAATGGGGGAAGTCTAATCCTAAAGTTATCATGCAAAGGAGGTCCTAGGTTAGTGAGATTTACTATCCTAAAGGAGAAAGAGATAAGAGGAGAAAGAGAAGAATGAAGAAGGGAAGAAGAAGAAAGGATGGCCTAAGCCCCTCAAACACAAATAAGAGAATATCAATAAAGAAAAGAGAAAGGATAAGAATTGAAGATGTGGGAATCACATCCACACCTCTCACTTACCAGAGCCCCTGAAATGGTTAGTAACATAAGCAAACATCATGACAAAGCAAATGAGAACAAATGAAACACCAAATGGGCATAAGATCAAACCAAAACAACACAACCATAATTGGAATCTCAATCACAAATGTCAAATTCAAACACACAACACAAGAATGAGAAATGGACTATACAGTTTAACATGAAGCATTATGGATTATCATGACAAAGCAAAACAAACATGAAGTAACACAAGCAAACCAAGCAAAACAACATCACAAACTTCAAGACCAGAACTCTAACATGTCAAGAATGTGCCTAAGCAACACAAGAGATGAAGATTAGAAGCATACAAACTTAAACATTATCATCATGAGAAGCAAAGAAGCATAAAAAGTGAGGTGAACATGTACAAAAGTGAATGAACTTCAAAGGTAAACAACCACAAAATTTCTCAAAGTACAAACATCAATCCAAGACCAGAGAGGTATCCACATCCTAAAAGGGTTCTAAACAACCTAAGGGAGTTGGCACCAGTGCCCTCCCAACCTAAGGATTAAACATATGACCAAAAATGATGCAAAAGAAGATAAGCAAAGAACAAAATTCAAATCAAATCAAGCATTTATCCAAAATTCCACAAACTTGCACAAAGACTCTTCAAACATACAATATTAACATGCCAAAAGAAAAGAATCAAAATCAAAAGCTAAGCAAGTCAAATATGTGCCTAAACATGGACTAGGGTTATGAAACTTCATGCACAGGTAAGGACCAAAAATAATCAAACAAACTTCTAAAAATCAGAAGAAAAATCATCAACTAACTACATTTCAATGTGAATCCAGAGAAAAAAAATCAATTCAAAATTCCAATTAATGATCAAGATACAAATTCTACAAGACAACATGCTTTAAAAGTGAATAAAAAACAATTAATAAAAGCAACAATTAATTCCAGCGTGGAAAATGAAAATAAATGGAAAATAAAAATGTAAAAAATTAAAGAAAACTCAAAATATCACCTATGAATTTTTTTGGAATTTTTAATGACTTCTAACTATTTGAATTAATTACAAATCAAACCTAAAATAAAGTAAAATAAAAAAAGAGAAACCAAGACCAGTGGTGAGAATAACAACTATTTCAGTTCAATCTTCTTGGGCTCACAAAACAGGGGGTACGAATAGCAACTTAGGCCCAATGGATCTCAGCGCATATACACAATATTATGGTGGAAAATCAGGAAAAATCAGGAAAAACAACATGCCATTGGATCCAGTGAACGCTTCAGATCAAGTCACAGGAAACAAGATAATCCACAAAGTCAACCAATCAAGGATCATGAGTGTGTGCGCATGCTAATCATGGTGTGGTGCGAAGCAAATGGAATTATTCAGATTAAATTATAAACACAAAGTCACGTGAGGGAGAGCATGGATTTTTAATGCGTAGGCAAGCTATCATCCATCCAGATCAAAGATCCTATGGTTCACACATCATCTTCTTCCTTTGCCAATTCCAGAATCCAGTGACCGGAGCCCTAGCTCCGGCATCGGAAAATTCAAACTCATGAACAAATCATCACTAAAATGAATCAAAATCTCCAGATCCAATAATTGAACCATGCTGATCACGAATATGCATTCAGAATTTTCAAAAGATCCATGGATCAAGCAAATCGAACACAAACAACTCTATGTATCAAACTTCAGATCAACAATACAAACTCAATTCTCACTCAAACTCAAAACTAAATAGATCAGCATTATCAGAGCAACATACAGATCATAATGCATACTTAAAAACACACATCCAGATCCACGAATTCAGTGAGTTACCTGAACTTACAGAGCTCAAATTAGGTCAAAAGAAAGCTTCCAATGATGCAGATCTACCTCCTTTAACCTCTCCTTGCAAAATAAATGCAAGAGAGTGCCTGAAATTGCTTGGATCTTGAGTTTCAAACTCAACTGCACCTGAACTGCACCTTGTGAAATCCTTAGATTCAGCTTGAATTGATGGTGGATTTATGATCCTTAGATCTCAAAGATGAAGAATATGAAGTTTGTTTGGTGAATAAGTGAGAGAATCAGAGGATTCGAAGGAAAAAACTTGAGATGCAAAAACTTGAGAGTGATGAAAATGTGATGAATTCTCAGCAAATGGAAACCCTAGCTACTTATATATGATGCCAATGATCACTGATGCAAAAATGAAAGGGAATGCACGTGAGGAATGAGTGGGAGAATTTATTTTGCAAAAATGCAAGATTTATGTGAGGAAGTGAATTTCTCGTGCTTTTCATCCTTCCTTGCACATGCTAAACTCTCATCCAGCCCTTGATTCATAAGTGAACTTATCCTGGCCCTTGGATGCTTACATCATACTTTTTGAATGTTCATGCACTTTTTTCATTTTATGAAATACATCCCTTCCCATGCACGAATTTGGTGAATTCTTTTGAGAAAAATGCCTTTCATGTGATACCTTGTGATGTCATGATCTCAATTTGTCCATAAGTCAGCCTAGAAATGACTTTCAATGCTTTTTGCACTTGGTGAAAACTTAGATTTTAAGGTAAACCCTAAAAAATAAGTAAAATTTCGAAGGCCATATCTCTTGATCCATGAGGGCTATGAAAATGTACTTGTACTTTCTGAAAATGGGAGAACCTACCCTACAACTTTCATGTTTATTGGAAATTCATTTGAGATCTTTTTTCACCATGAAAGAAGCCTTTGAAAATTAGGGCAAAAGTTGCCAAAAATGGAAAGTTTCATAACAAACCATATGCCAAAAATGGAAACTTCTTCAAAACCCCTTGATTCTTGATCTTTGACTTTGCCAAACCTCTTCTAAGGTCTTAAGGACATTCTCTGACTTGAAACATGGGGTTGGACCCCTTGAATTCTCACAGTTGACTTTTAGAATGCACAGTTGACCAATTTCTTCTTATGCAAGCAACTGATGAAATAACTGCCTTCCACAAGGAATTTTCTCACCAAATTTCATCCCTAGGATCCTCTTATCATATGAAAGACTTTTCCTAGATGAAATGGCCAAAGTCACAAAGGATTCATGCTTGAAAGTGAACCCCTAATTTGGGAACCATTGTGTAGGAGTTTGCCCTAGCTTGGATTCCCTGATGATCTCCCAATCTCCTGGGCTTTTGCAAAGGATCTTGAACTTGTGAATGTCATATAGACTCTTCATGGGACTTGGACAAGTCCACTGGGCCTCTTACTATAGCTTGCAATGCCTCAAATCCACCAATAGTTGATCATATGCCTAATGCTAGAAAATGAGAATGTTATGCTTTACTTTTCCATGCAAAGATGCCAAAGATATGATATGATTATGATGATTATGATATGATGATGATGCTTAAAAAGAAGAGGGCAAATTTGGGGTGTTACATAAAGGTGTTGTACTTTCTCATGTCTTGGTTGACATTGGGTCATCTCTCAATGTTCTTCCAAAGAAAGCCTTGGTCAAGCTGGAATATGGTGGTCTTGCACTCCATCCAACCAACCTGGTTGTGAGAGCCTTCGATGGTTCTAAGAGATCGGTTCTTGGAGAAATTGAGTTGCTTGTGGTAATCGGCCCACATATTTTCAAAACGACCTTCTATGTGATGGACATTCAGCCTGCCTACAGCTGTTTGTTGGGTAGACCTTGGATTCATGCCGCTGGTGCAGTAACGTCTACCCTTCACCAGAAGTTGAAATACGAATGGGAGGGTCAAATTATCACCATCTGTGGAGAGGAGGACATCTTTGTCAGTCATCTGCCCACTTAAATGTACATTGAGATGGATGGGGAGATCCATGAAACAATGAGTCAGGGTTTTGAAGCTCTCAATATCAATGAAGCAAAAGATGAGGTGTCAAGTACTTCAATTGCTTCTTACAAACAAACTCGGAAGGTTGTTGAAGATGGGAAAGCCCAAGGCTGGGGCAAGCTGCTACAAGTTCAGATTAAGGAAGACAAGTTCGGTTTGGGTTACAGACCATCCCGACAGATCCAAGAGGAGGCTGCTGAAGCTCCCAAGTTCATAAGTGGGGGAATGCTGACCCCGGATGCTATCAACAATGTGGAAGACGAGGCTGAAAGCGACTACAACCTGGAAAGCTGGATTCGTCCAAGAGTCTCAGGCCAACAAGTCCTCAACTGGTCTTCCCAGGAAATTATAAGGGTTACTGCTGCAGAGTAATTATTATTTCCTATTTAAGCATGCATCAAGTCCTGCATCTTGCCCAAGGTGTCAGGACTCATTTTGTAATAGGGCCATATATGTATTTTGTGCAAATGGAAATTAATGAACAATGGACATCTTTTGCAAACCATCTTTTTTTCCGCTCACTGTCTATTCATTTTATTTTCGCACAAAACAATAAATGGCAATGTTTTTCTTAATAAACTTCATTCACTTTTTCTAAATAAGATAAAACCAATCACTAAAATGAACCAAATCTCAACCCTTGCAGAGATAGCCCTCCAGATTGCACCGACAACGACACTGCTATGACCTCGTATGACTTCGACAATCCGATTAATCAAGCAGATGAAGGGGTTGAAGAAGACTATGATTTGCCTGAAGAGTTGGCCAGGTTATTGAGACAAGAGGAAAAGGTGATTGCTCCTCATTAGGAGGAGGTTGAGACTATCAATCTTGGAACCGAGGAAGATGTGAAAGAGGTAAAAATCGGGGCCAGTCTAGAAGCTTCAGTGAAAGAACAACTTATCAGTATGCTTCGAGAGTATGTCGATGTCTTTGCTTGGTCCTATCAAGATATGCCAGGTCTGGATATGGATATTGTCATGCACAGGTTGCCACTAAAAGAAGACTGTTTGCTAGTTAAACAGAAATTGCCCCGTACTCGCCCAGACATGGCCATGAAAATCAAAGAAGAAGTACAAAAGCAGTGGGACGCCGGTTTTCTTCTTGTAACTAGTTACCCGCCGTGGGTCGCTAACATTGTACCCGTACCTAAGAAGGATGGAAAGGTGCGTATGTGTGTGGATTACCAGGATCTGAACAGAGCTAGCCCGAAAGATGACTTCCCATTACCTCACATTGATGTATTGGTGGATAACACAACTCAGTTCTCGATATTTTCATTTATGGATGGATTTTCTGGATACAATCAGATTAAGATGTCACCTGAAGATATGGAGAAGACAACCTTCATCACACCTTGGGGCACATTCTGCTACAAAGTAATGTCGTTTGGTCTAAAGAACGCCGATGCAACATATCAACGAGCTATGGTAACATTATTCCACGACATGGTCCATAAAGAAATTGAGTGCTACGTGGATGATATGATTGCCAAGTCCCTAACAGAGGCAGAGCATTTGGTGAATCTTTTGAAATTGTTCAAGCGTCTGAGAAAGTATCAGTTAAGGTTGAACCCCAACAAATTCACATTCGGGGTACGTTCTGGTAAGCTGCTGGGTTTTATTGTAAGTGGAAAAGGAATTGAGGTTGATCCCGACAAAGTCAAAGTTATTCAGGAAATGCCTGCACCTAAGACTAAAAAAGAAGTGTGAGGGGTCTTAGGTAGATTGAACTACATCTCAAGGTTCATATCTCATCTCATTGCAACCTGCGAACCCTTGTTCAAGCTGTTAAGAAAAGAGCAAATAGTTAGGTGGAATGATGAATGTCAGAGAGCTTTTGACAAGATCAAAGAATATCTGCAAGAACCTCCAATTCTCATGCCTCCAGTCGAAGGAAGACCTCTAATCATGTACCTGACAGTATTAGAAGAGTCGATGGGGTGTGTGTTGGGCCAGCATGACGAGTCTGGTCGAAAAGAGTATGCAATATACTACCTAAGCAAAAATTTTACCGACTGTGAACAACGTTATTCACTGCTGGAGAAAACTTGTTGTGCTTTAGCGTGGGCTGCTCGCCGACTAAGACAGTATATGTTGACTCATACTACCTTATTGATCTCAAAGATGGATCCGGTCAAATACATATTTGAGAAGCCAACACTTACCAGAAGGGTTGCAAGATGGAAAATGATTCTAACAGAATATGACATTCAATACACCTCTCAAAAGGCCATCAAATGCAGTGTATTGTCTGACTATCTGGCTAAGCAACCCATTGATGATTACCAACCTATGAGATTTGACTTCCCTGATGAAGACATCATGTTCTTAAAGTCAAAAAATCGTGAAGAGCCTATTCACACTGAAGGGCCTGACCCAGAAGAAACATGGACTATGATGTTTGACGGGGTCAGTTAATTGCAACGGTCGTGGGGTTGGTGCAATGCTTATTACACCTAAAGGGGTTCATATGCCTTTCTCAGCAAGGCTCGCCTTTTCCTGCACTAACAACGAAGCAGAATACGAAGCTTGTATCATGGGTCTTGAGGAAGACATTGACCTCAAGATCAAAACCTTGAATGTATTCAGAGATTCAGCTTTGGTAATCAACCAGACCAACGGTAAGTGGTACACTCATCAGGAGCATCTGATTCCCTACCGTGGCTATACGAGGAGATTGTTGACCTTCTTCGCAAAAGTTAAGCTTGAATACATCCCTCGAGATGAGAATCAGTTTGCAGACGCTTTGGCTACCATTTCATCTATGATCAAAGTACAAGCTGCCAATTATGTAACTCGGATTTTGGTATCCATACTGGACAGACTGGCATATGTATTCTCTGTAGACACTGTCACTAATAACAAGCCTTAGTACCATGACATCAAATGCTTCTTGGAAACTCAGACATACCCACCTGGGGCATCGTCAAATGATAAGAAGACATTAAGAAGGCTAACCGACAGCTTCTTCCTTAATACTGATGGTTCTTTATACAAGCGAAACTTCGACATGGTCTTGCTCAGATGTGTTGACAAGAAGGAAACAAATCTACTGATGCACAAAGTACATGAAGGTTCTTTCGGTACCCATGCCAGAGGACATTCAATGGCAAATAAGTTATTAAGATCAGGTTACTACTGGATCACAAACTGTTGAGCCTATGCCAGAAAATGCCACAAATTCCAGATCTATGCAGATAAAGCTCATGTGCCTCCAAATCCTTTGAATGTAATGTCTTCACCTTGGCCCTTCGCCATGTGGGGCATTGATATGATTGGAAAGATTGAACCGACTGCTTCAAATGGTCACAGATTCATCCTGGTAGCCATTGATTACTTCACCAAATGGGTTGAAGCAGCTTCGTATGTAAATGTCACCAGGCAAGTGGTGGCTCGATTTCTGAAAAGGGATATCATCTGTCGATATGGGGTCCCCGAGCGAATCATTACTGATAATGGTTCCAATTTGAACAACAAGATGATGGCAGAACTTTGCCGGGATTTCAAAATTCAACATCCCAACTCTTCTCTTTACAGGCCAAAGATGAATGGTGTTGTTGAGGCCGCTAACAAGAATATTAAGAAGATTGTGCAAAAGATGGTAGTCACCTACAAAGACTGGCATGAAATGCTACCATTTGCCTTGCATGGGTACCGAACCTCTATTGGGGCAACACCTTATCATCTTGTGTATGGTATGGAAGCTGTCCTACCTATTGAAGTTGAACTACCCTCCTTACGGGTAATGATGGATGTGAAACTGGATGAAGTAGAATGGGTCCGATCTCGATATAATCAACTGAGTCTGATTGAAGAAAAAAGATTAGCAACCATCTGTCATGGGCAGTTATATCAAAAGCGAATGAAGAAAACCTTCGATCAGAAATTCAGACCTCGGGAATACCAAGTGGGAGAGCTTGTTCTGAAAATACTTCTTCCTCCTCAAACAGACCACAGGGGCAAATGGACGCCAAACTACGAAGGCCCATTCATAGTAAAGAAAGTTTTCTCTGGTGGGGCACTGATGTTCACTACTATGGATGGCGAGGATTTCTTATCTCCTGTGAATTCTGATGCAGTTAAAAAATACTTCGCTTAAAAGACCCGCTGGACATAAAAACAGAATGTAAGTCTAGGTAAAAATAGGGCATCCCGGCGAGTCAAAAACAGAATAAAAGACTCGGGCAAAACTAAGGGAAAAATTGAAAAAAAATGTACACCCACTGAGTTGAAAAGCCACATTGGACAGCTCATGCAAAAATGGGTATCCCGGTGGATTGAAAACCCGAAGGGGTGATTCACGCAAAATCTGGGAAAAAGCGAACAACTGCATTCTGAATTCATCTGTATCACTCACAAAATGGCAAGCTTCGAAAGGATAAAGCGTCGGTCAGAATCAACCTTCTTCAGAAAGTAAGATAAGGAGAACATCAAGGGCATACATGTCATAGCAAAGGAATCTCAATGGAGCGTCAACTTCGACATTGCCAACACCTTTTTTTTCAATTTACATCAATCTCCTCCTTTCAGGGATTCACTTCTTCATTGTACTTGCCCATTCAGGGCACACAAATCAATAAAATCAGAATATTCAGTCACACTTTGTTTTGTAGATTTTTGTTTCGTTTGCAAAATGTCTAAAGTTCATAATACAACACTTGCATGAAAACATATAAGCCATTTTAATAAATGCTTGCAGGAAATATGTTGCTCTCAGACGAATCTAACTCCTATGACGGAATCCGGTTGGGGATAACTCGGGAAACTTGTGCGTTTCTTTTTAAACAGGTTGCAGGTACTCAAGACAGACAATCTTTCAAAGCATGGGGTATATCAAGCCTTGTATCCCCAGCCAAGTCAGCAATCACCTCATCAGCAGGATTACTTGACAGGAGTTTTCCCCCCACGAAGCCGTCATCCCCTCAGAGGATTCTTCGAGAAACGCATTAAATCCCTAGCGTGTCGCTTGGATGAAGGAGTTACAATAGATTACATCCCAGAAGTTCTCTCCTCCTCAAGCAGGATCTCCCGAGCAATGCCTGAACTGCTCTTCCCCAGCGAAGTTGCCAAGAACTCCTTCTTCCTAGCAAAATCGCCAAGAACTTTCTTTTCCCCAAAGAGTTGCTAGAGTCTTCTTTTTCCTAGTGAGGTCTCCAGAGTTTTCCTCATCTAAGTTTCCAAGATCCTCTCATCTCCAGCAAGTTGCCAAAGTTTTCCCCAATAGATTTGCCAGGATCTTCTTTTCCTCAACGGAGTTGCTAAGATTTTCTCATCCTCAGCAGAGTGGGAAGAGTCGCCTTCCTCAGCCAGTTGCCAGGACTTTCTGTTCCCCATCAGAATTGCCAGGATTTTCTCATCCTCAGCAGAGTCGGCAGAAACGCTTTCTCGCGGAGTTGCCAGTTTCTCCCCAGTAGAGTTGCAAGGGTTTTTTGTTCCCCAACGGTTTGCCGAAGCCTCCACATCCCCAGCATGAGTCTCTTCAATAAGAAGCTTCCCCAACCGATATTCCCACAGAGTTCTCTAGGAAGATCATTCGGTGATCCTCTCTCCCTACAGATCGGCCAATGATCTCTTTCCCCAGCGGAGTTCTCCCTCCAGACAGATCGCCCAGAGATCTTTCTCCCCGCAGGATCCGGATCTCGGATGGGTTCTCTCATTTTGCATAATCATAGAATTCACATCATTTTTTTCCCAAAATAGGCATAACATTCCGTCTAATACGGAGCATTACAGCAAAAATCAAACATTTGCATGATCATAAGCCAGGTTCGAGTCAGTCACCTGCAAACATCAAAATCACTTCACCAGCAATATACAAAGCTTATTCCCCGCAGAAAAAGCCATAATACGTTTTGCGCTCTCAATACAAATACTTGTTCATACTTGTACATATTATTTTTGACACTCGCTCGTGCCATACTTACCCAGCAAGTCAAACACTCGTCCGTGTCCCTTGCACAAATCTTTTTTGACACTCGTCAGTGTCTTGCACATATTTCCTCAGCAGGTCAAGCACTTGTACATACTTATACACAATCCTCTGATACTCTTCTGTATCTTGTATATATCATCTCCTCAGTAGATCAACACTCGTCTGTGTTCCTTGCCTAACCGATTGATACGCGTCCGTATCATCATCCTTAAACACGGGTCAACATTTGTTTCTATCGATACTCGTCCGTATCGTGATCCTAAGGATGCTCGTCCGCATCTTTAGTCTATACACACTGTCAAAACACTTATACCGTTTATTTCAAAGCGTAAGTACTCGTCCGTGTTTACCATTCCTTAGTAAGTCACCAAAAAAACATCTTTTCTATCCGACATTCTACCTATGTCGTGATATTTTCGGAAGCCATCCCCTTCCAGGTGATCGTCCTTCACCTTATGATGATCGTCCTTCATCATTTTATCTGATGGCCGTCCCCGTTGTTGATCCTCTTATCCGACATTCGTCCTATGTCGTGATATTTTCGGCAGCCTTCCCCTTCCAGGTGATCGTCCTTCACCTTTGGATGATCGGCCCTCATCCTTATCCCCAGTGGAATCCCCATTGTTGGAACTTTCTATCCGGCATTCGTCCTATGTCGTGATATCTTTTTAGCAATCGTCCCATGCTAGGTGATCGCCCTTCACCTTTTGATGACCGTCCCTCATCATTTATCCGATGGCCGTACCCATCGTCGACCTTTGTTATCCGACATTCGTCCTATGTCGAGATAATCCCCAAGAGCAGCCGTACCCTGCTAGGTGATCGTCCTTCACCTCTTGATGATCGTCCTTCATCATGCTTATCCGATGGCCGTCCCTATCGTTGATCTTTTTTATTCGGCATTCGTCTTATGTCGTG
Organism: Lathyrus aphaca; assembly: GCA_963966055.1. NCBI lineage: Eukaryota > Viridiplantae > Streptophyta > Magnoliopsida > Fabales > Fabaceae > Lathyrus > Lathyrus aphaca. Next base: position 476,487,540 of record OZ014521.1, read on the forward strand.
ATATTTTCAGCAGTCGTCCCCTTTTAGGTAATCGTCCTTCACCTTTTGATGACCGTCCCTCATCATTATTTCATTTATTCTTTTACCCGATGGTCGTCCCCGTTGCGGTTTATTTACCCTTTAACCTGATGGTCGTCCTCGTCAGTGCTTTCCTCATTTCTTTAATCCCCAGAGAATTTTATTTCTTTACCCGATGGCCGTCCCCGTCGTGGTCTTTTCCTGTACCCTAATGATTGTCCTTCATCAGTCTACCCGATGGTCGTCCCCGTCGCGGTCTCTTTATTTCCTAGCATGATGGTCGTCCCCGTCATTGCTTTACTTACCGTTTTTCATTCCTAATAGTCTTCCTCTGCTCGATGGTCGTCCTCCATCGCTTTCATTTGATACTCATACTATACTTCCTGTTACAATTTATATCCCTTTTCTTCTTCTCCCCAAAGAGTGCAAATTTTGGACTGTCTTTGGTATTCAACCACAAGTTATCATGTTTGTCTGTTAAACCAGGAACTTACACCCTGCACAGCTAACTCATGCTTGAATAAGGGCAGCTGTAAACACCCCAAATTTGCCCTCACTTTTTCTCACACCATGGGTTATGATCTTTCATATTGCATTTTGCATAAGCATATCATCTCACTGCATAGTTTATTTCACTGCATAAGTTGCATAGTTAGGGTTTGTGATCAGAAGAATCCAAGAAGTGATATGAGCTATCTCAAAGGCCTTGAAGCTTGTCAAGAAGGTCCATATATGTTCCATGATCATAATATGCTCCCCATGGTTCTTTAAAGTAAAAAAATCACAAAGCATTGCAAAGGCATAGAGGCAGACTGAAGACTTCCTGCACAGATGACCTAAAATTAGGGTTTAGGGTTTGAGGCCCTTAACCTCAATTTTTTTGATCATTCTTGATTCTAATGGTCTTAATATGTTATAAGGATCATGTGTACCAAATTTGATGAAGAAATTCATAGTGGAAGTCATTTGATCAACTGGTAACTTGTTGTGCAAGAAAAGTCAGAATCAGGGCATCTGAGGCCACCACCAATGTTAACAAAGGGTCATCTTCATCATTTTGAGGTTCTATGATCTTTATTTGATCTTATAAGTGGTTATAAGTTCACAAGATTTAAGAATTTCAAGTCATTTGCAAACTTTCCATTTTTGGACATGACTTGTAATGAAAACTCCATTTTGGGAAAGATTTTCAACCTCCTCTTTCTTGATCAAAAAGACTTCAAATGAAAAATCTTCAAACATGAAAGTTATATATTGGATCTTCCCATTTTCAAAAAGTACAAGAACTCCTCTTGATTCATCCTAGAACTCAAGATATGATGTTTCAAAGTTGGGAAAAATCTTATAATTTTTCAAGTCATGCCAAAGAGAGAATTTTGCAAAATCAAGTGTCAAGACTTCTAATGACCTCTAATCCACTTCTAAGCATCATAACATGTTAATGCAACTTGCCTTGATCAGAATCATGCCTTGGATCACATGTTTCTATGAGCTATTTTCATAAAATTTCCAAAGAGGGAAAATTGAAAAAGGCATGCTATCTTGCAATCCAAGTGTTGCAGATCATCACAATCAATCCAAGGGACCTCCTTGAAGTCACCTGAGGCAAGACAACCCTTCAAACCAGCTTTGTCCCATGTCATGCCTTCTATGACAAAAATCTTGACTTTTTGCAAATACACCCATATTAATCAAGTTGTGCCACCACCCACTCTCTGACCAATCACAACACATTATACAAACCTCAAGGACCTCAAACATAACAACATTCAAGCCTGAAACAAGCCATACACTCAGAATCACAAAACTTGCAAAAAACTTCATTCCTTCGAATCTCTCAATATAACCATCAAAACGCAAAACTTTCTTCACCATTCATCTCCACATCACTCATAGAACACAAAACACCCTTCACAATGCCCTGAAAACCACTGAATCACAAACACGATTCTTGCACTATCAGAACTGAAACACACAAACCAGCTCATTTAAACTCCATTCAAGCCTTTTAGAAGCATCAGGGTGATCATTGGAGGTGATTTGCACAAGAGAGGAGACCAGAAAGCACCAAACTGAAAAGCTTCAACTTAGGTAGTCATCAAGAACATTTTTTCCAGAACCTTTATTTTAAGTTATAGAATGAATCTACATGCTCCTCTGATCATCATGATGTGTTTGGTTTAGAAAATGAGTGCAAAATAAGCATGTATTGACTTCCTGAAATTTTTCCCGTGGAACTTGATTGCTTTGATTCTCTCTTTTGATGCAAAATAAATTGTTTTTTTGCTTGATTCTTGTTTAGGGATGTTAGACAAGTGATTCTGGAGATTTAGAGAGCTTGGGGTGGCCTAGGGAGAGAGATAGGATTTTGTGTTGCCAGAGAAGACGACCGGAACACTGTTTCGGTCGCCTGAAAAAGATTAGGGTTTAATTTAGGGTTAATTAGCCAGGTTTGAATTCTGACCCTAGGATCATGTTTCCCGCGTGCGTGAAGGGCCCGGATCATTTCACTTAAACCTTAATCCAGATTAATTAATTTAATTAATTTTAATTAGTCAGAAGCAATCCCAACCACCCATTCACGCGCCAAACCCCCAACTTCAAATCTGAGCCTTAGATTTTGCATACTTTTTAATTTTCTTTTATTTTCTTGCATTTCTTTTCATATATTTATTTAAAATATCAAAACATTTTCTAAAAATCTCATTTTCTGCATTTTCACTTCAAATATTTTTATAAACTCAAAAATATTTTTATTTTAAATTTTTGCATTAAAAATGTATTTTTAAATCATTTAAATGTTTTATTTAATTAATTAATTGATTTTAATTAATTAAAAATACATTTAGGTATCTAAAAAAGACAAAAAAAATCATGAAGCATTCTTAGGCATTTAGAACAATTTACAAACTCACCATACAAATTTCTTATTAGGTTTGATCATGTTTTCACAATTTTCTTTGAATTAGGGTTCATAAAATTCACATTTTTCTAACCCTAACTTGAAAAAATCATTTCTGATCAACCATGATGAGTTTGAACTTGGTTCTTGTTGCATTCTTTCACACGTTGCATATAGTATCTAGGTTATTTAACTCATAATTTTGCATTGCATTTTCAAATTGTTTTTCATTTTCCATGAAGAATCACCCAAAAACTCTAGTTAATTTAGAAAAACCATAACTTCCTCTAGGTTTAGCTTCTGACCTTCATCTTTGGGGAGTGATCTTGTATGTGTTTAGGGTTTGTTTGAGTTCATTTTAAATTTTTTATCATAATGTATGCTTCAATTTTGATCATATGCATCTCATACATTCATAAAACCCTAATTTTCTATGTTCATTTGCATTCATCTTTGCATATCATCATCATATGAACTTGCCATGCCATTCCAAGCATTTGTATTACATCTTATACATCCTAGGACATGTTAGAACATTGCTTGATCATTTCTTCATTCATTTGATATGCTTTGCATTCATTACATTCCATGTGTATCCATGTGCTTTCAAGCTTCTTACATGCTTCCTTTGCATCTCATCCCTTGTATGAACATTCATAAGCATATCACATGTCCTTGCATCATTCCATAACATACTTTTATAGCATATTCACTTCTGGTCTTGGTAATTTCACTTCTATTTGCTTTATTTCCTTTTGCTTTGCACCTTATGCTTTCACACTAACATTTCAGGGGCTTATGGTAAGTTGTTTGGGATGTGGATTTGCCTTCACATCCTACCTCTTCTCATATTTTCATTTGCATATCTTATTTGTCTTTGAAGTGAACTTGCTTCACTTGTGCTCTCTTGTTCTTACTTTCTTTCTTTTAGGTTACTTATCTTCTTCAGGAAGTAAGTAACCTATCCTTCTTTCTCTTCTCTTTTCATCTGCTTCTCCTTCCTTGGTGGCCTCCTGAAGATCTTCTCTTTAAGCCTCACAAACCATAGGAACATCCAAGCATGATAACTTTAGGGTTGTATATAGTTTCCCCTAGTCTTTTACCTTTGAGTCTCCTTGAGTCTCTCTTCTCATCTCATAATCAGAGGCTAAACACTTAAAGCTTTAGGACTTTGAATTAGGGTTATGCTTGTATCCTTATCTTAGGATGGAGTGTATAACTTTAATCCTTAGTGTTAAAACTTTAATTTATTTACACCTCTTAATCAAAACACCTAATAATCACTAATACTTAAGCTTGTAACTTGGGCCTTATATTAGGGTTACATCTCTTCCTTATGGTTAAGAGGGACTAACCCTAGTGTTTAATGGACAAGTCCCCCTCAAGATAAGTCTTACAAACATAAAAAACACTTCTTCATCTCATCTTTAATTAAAATCCACTTAATAAAGGCTTGTTATATAATTAATTTAATCCCTAACCATGGATTAAGTTGAGGTATCTTCCTCAGCTTAAGTGTTCTCATCTATCATCCTTCGTTTAGGAATGTGTAATGAGTTCACTAATCTTTGATTGGAGATTAAACTCATTACTTAACACTAAACAAAAAAAACATAAAACACTTAATAATTACCAAAGTAGGTTAATAATCTTAATCCTATATCATCTTGGTAATTAAGTTGGGATCTTCATCTCATGCTTAAGTAGGCCCATTATCCCTAATCAGGGAGGATATAATGAGTTTACTAACCTTTGATTTAGGATTAAGCTCATTTCCCTATGCAAAACACACAAAAAAAACTGAAAACACAAAAACAAACAATAAACGTCTCCTCCAGGACTCTTTTCTCATCACACTCACTCTAAAAACGAGAACTTGCTTCTTTCGTCTAATGCAAGACAGTTAGCACTCGAGCCAGACGAGTCATACACTTGAGCATAAACAAGCAAGTAGTTCACCCTAAATCATCCAGTCTCTTTGAGTCGAACTACGGTGTTCTGACTTCCTCATTGCACGAGAGGATACATAGGCATAACTTAACGGTTATCGAACAAAAGTCTCTTTGTCATCCCCCTCTCTTCCCAGCTTTCTTTCTAAGCCTCAGTCTTTGAGCACTCACCTCTCTTTTGCACTAACACACTGAACATTTCTCCCTAGATTTTTATACACAGTCAACACATACACTAGCCCTTTTAAACACAATCAAGTAAGTGTGGATCCCGTCGAGTACGATAGACGATCTGGGTGCTAATACCTTCCCAGGTCGTAACCAACCCCCTTTCTCAGTTTCTTTGGTTCGCAATTGTATTATCCATACCCTTCCAGGTTCATGCAGCATTACCTTTCCTTCGGGATAAAAATGTCTACCTGGCGACTCTATTCATCCTCAACCTCCAACATCGCCGATCGTCCGCGTCTGCACCGGTATGAGAGTCCGGGGAGCGACATAAGCCTTATCTTTATATCATCTTTCTCTTTTAATTGATTTAAGAATCTCACCCCTTCTGTTTGAATGTCTCTCCTATTTTGGTAACATGCAGGTGATCAGGTTAGTAAAGTTCATGGTCGGTGAAGTCGGTGCACTTCACGTTAGAAGAGTCGGCTCTGATACGTACTTTAGGGTGTCGGGACAATGATCTGTTTCCTTTGTTTATTTAATTAAGAAAAACATGTTGCTACTGGAATAGTTATATTGTGTTTCCTTTAAAAATTACCGCTACAAGTTTATTTGGTAATGCGTATCAGTAAATTCGTGTTTTGGAAGAGTATGTAACACTCGAAAAGTATTTTTATATTTAATTACTCTGATTTTATCTTGAAGATTTGTGAGGAACATTTTGGGTGTTACATATTTGATGTGTGTTTTATTTATTGTAGGTTCTACGTCATTGAACATAAATAATTGGCATCTATTCTACATGAACGCACTTGAGAGTTGCTTCATTACTAGCTTATGGTGGCAGAAAAAAAAGAACAATTACTAGTGTGATTGAACATAGACTCTGAACTGAATGCCTCAACATTTAGATGGGTGATTACACTTATTTTTTATAGATTAACTTTTGGTACCATTCAGAGTTGGTGATAAAGTTCTGGTTGCTCGTACTATTGTAAAACAGGTTGCATTGTCTTATCAGCTTGTCAGCTAGAGTCTACTTGGTGAGAGACTCAAGAAAAGTTGAACAGTTCTATAGACGATTACTCTCAACGACTCTATTAGTACATATCATCTTAAAGACTCAAAGTTTAAAAGGATTATCCGCTTGTCGTACCTCGGAAAATACGATCCTCGCGAATGCGGTCGCAGCTGGGCTGACTTGAGAGTCGCTACCTAATTTTTGTTTATCCCAAAATAGGGAAATAGAAAATATAGATAAAACTCGGGAAGAAAGGGGTAAAGACAAAATCGTCGGAACCATTTCCTGGGTTCGGAAGTCGGTTATGTAGGGGGAAGGTATTAACACCCCCTACATCCATCATACTCGATGGGAACCATTTAAGTTGTCACGTGAGAAAGGATGTATATGCCTAATAAGTTACTTGCTAAGGGGAAAATAATTTAATTGAAGTTTGATTGATCCTTGGTGCTCGGCAGGGATTAAGATCTGTTTGACTACGTATTCCCTTGTGCAATGGGACAATAAGAGCTTCGTAGTTCGGCCCACTGCGGATGTTTGTTGATTTTATTTACCTTTCTTTCAAAAAAAGGATTTAGGAGTCGGATTTGCACAAAAGACTATGGGTAGAGGTGATTATTCCGAACCAACAAGCCAAGCGTCTTGTGATAGAAATAATCGGAGCGAGTAACGAAAGCTCATTATCCTACTTTCTACCACTTAAGGCTCGTGGCGTACAATTCTTCTCATATTATTAATGTGTTTTATTACCTAAGACCACTTGACGTTGGATCAAGGGTTTGGATCTAAAAAGAGTCATTTTTGGTTAAAGGGTAGGTCAGTTGCAAGTGTAAAGGTTGATTGGTTATGTGGAATTGAATCCTAGTCCTAAGAAAGGCACCTAGTAAACGATACCAAAACCTAAAGGAAGTGCAAGTGTGTGAGTGAAACCACTTGGCGTTGGACCAAGGGTTCGCGAAAGAAACAAAAGCGAGTAAATGACATACATCGGAATCGGGAGAGGGATACAAGTAAGTTACACGATATTGCACAAAATAAAAGGTTTCATTGTATTTACCCAAGAGGAAGCGTGTGTGAAGTGTCCTAAGATATACGAAGGCGTTGGACCTTGAAATAAACCGAAAGCGTCAAAATGTAGCTTTTTAACTATCTTAGAATCGATTCAATGTTTAGAATCATTCTATAAGAAGTCGAGCGTCACTTTATAATCAAATAATTATTTAAATAACAGAAATAAATGAAATAAAAAATAAAATTGGTCTCATATTGATCTAAATGACGTCGATTTGTCGAAATCGAACATTTAGATCGTTTGTTATATCATTGACCATAAAATAAAGTAAGTCGAAAAATAATAGTGAGTATAAAAGAATGGCCTCATATTTAGTTTAGATAACATCAATTTATTCGAAATCGAATATCTAAATATTTATTCATCGGCCGAAAAAATATAATCGAGAAATAAATAAGAGAATAAAGGAGTGGCCTCATATTTGTTTAGATAACGTCGATTTATTCGAAATCGAATATATAAACTTTTATTCATTGGCCAAAATAATAATAAAAACGATGAATAAAATGGATCTAAAATTAATTAGAAACCATAAAAATAATAGAAAAGGTGTCTCATATCGATTTGGACAACGTCGGTAAAATCGAATGTCACAAATCGGATGATAATATCATAGACTACAAATAGGTGAATAAATCAAGAAATCTAAATAATAAAGAAATATAAAAGGATGGCCTTGTATAGGTTTAGATAACGTCGATTAACAAATCGAATATCGATAAACCATTAATTTATATCATTGGCCCAAAAAAATTAGGATAAAAAAATATCATATAAAATCAATATAAAACAATAAACCCATTTTCAACGATTTTTTAAAGGATCTTTCCAATGATAGAAAAATAAGCAGAAAATGTTGAATGTTAATAAATCTTCTTCAAAAATAAATAGTAACAAAATCACTGAATAAAAGAAGAGAAAATAAAAAAAATATACACAATATCAAGATAAAGGGTGCAGACCGGTGTTGTGCGGAATAATCACCTCTACCCATAGTCTTTAGTGCAAATCCGACTCCTAAATCCTTTTTTTTGGAAGAAAGGTAAATATAATCAACAACCATCTGTAGTGGGCCGAACTACGAAGCTATAACTGTCCCATTGCACGAGGGAATACGTAGTCAAACAGATCTTAATACCTGTCGAGCACCTAAGATCAATCAAACTTCAATTAAACTATTTTCCCCTTAGCAAGTATCTCATTAGGCATATACATCCTTTCTCACGTGATAACTTAGATGGTTCCCATCGAGTACGATGGATGTAGGGGGTGCTAATACCTTCCCCTTACATAACCGACTTCCGAACCCAGGCAATGGTTCTGACGACCTTGTCTTTACCCCTCTCTCGGTCGTCTCCGCTTCTCGACGACACGGTTCCTCACGCTCGTGGTGGTCTCTCTCAATCTTTGTTTTCGCTCTGTCTCTCATGGTTGTTCGCACGGCGGCGGATTGGTAGTGCTCCTCTTTGGTTCTGCGATTCAGTGTTTATTTTCAGATTCAAAGGTTTGTGTTCTAGAGGCTGAGCGATGAGTATGATGTGTTTCGGTTTGCAGATGGTGGTGGTTCGTTCCCGGACTCTCGCATGGTGGTAGGTGGATTTTATGAGGTAAACGGTGTGTTATATGGTTGTGATGGATTTGAAGAAGATGTAAGATGGATATTTCTTTTTGAAATGGTTTGTGAAGGTTGAAAGTTTTGAAGGTGACTTTTGTATTTGTTTTTGCGATTTTGCTTCAACTTTTTATGTGTTTTTGGTTGGGTTTATTTATGGTGGTTGAATGAGATGGTGAGAAATAAAGGTTTGAAGGTTGTTAATAGAGGTGGTGTTATTTTGTTTTTACAGAGCAATTAATGTGGAGGTTTGGAGAGTTAATGGCGAATGGAAGAGGAAGATTGGTTATATATTTAGTTTTGTTTTGTGAGCAAAAAGTGATGAAGGTTATGAAGGATTGGCTGAGTTTTTTTTCTGTGAGTGTTTTTTCGGTTCTCCTTCCCCTCTAAAGAATATGCAAGTGTTGTTTTAATAAAGTAAACGAGGGTGATTTGGGAATTGACTGTGAGAGGGATTATTTGAGAAATGAATATGTGATTCTTGTTATGAAATCAAACGAATTGTATGTAGTGGTGCTGCTGAAGGAAAATTTGTTTTTGTTACATGCGTGGAGTTGTACGATTTCATCTTTTTACAGGCTAGTTATCGTAAAAAAAATGAAGGGATATGATTGAGCAAAGGCATGTACGTGTCGAAAATGGAATGCCGATTTGTGAATTTTTTTTTTGTGTTTTTGTGGTGGATGAGTGTGAGAAGTGGGGTCACAATTTTGTTTGCATTCTGAATTTGGAAAAGTCATGGCTGATGGTGGTGTATCGGGCAATATCACGTGGCCTATGAAAGAGGCGGCTGAGAATTGTTTTAAAATGTAGGATCTGTGGAACCAAAATAATAATAATAATAATAATAATAATAATAATAATAATAAAAATAATACAAAATGGGTTTAAAGAAAGTTAATGAGAAGAGTTTGATGAATACAAAATATAATTGGATTATAATGAAGAAAAAAATGATTTTAAAATAAAATAAAATAAATAAAAAATCAAAACTATGAAAAATGGTGCGAAATCAAAATAAGGATGAAAACCCTAGCTCAAACTGAAACACTTATATATATATATATATATATATATATATATATATATATATATATATATATATATATATATATATATATATATATATATATATATATTTTAATTTTCTTAATAATAAAAGTAAATATGTGGGTAGGACAAATTTGGGGTATGACAGATGCCCCTATCTAATTTCCTTGAACCCGAAGAATTGAACTGCTGCTTGACATTAAATTTTAGGGTAAAAGTTAATTAGATATAAGAATATCCACAAACTTTTTTCAATTCAGAACACAATGCGATGATTAAATATGAGATGCATGAATGAATGTAGTTGCTGGGGATTTGGTATATGAATGTGTTTTAATATGAGATGCAAAGTCTGTGGGGATGATGAAATGAATGAATGAAGAGAAAAAACTTGAAAACAGTGAAGGAAGAAATTAGCTGGGAAAAACAAGATACTTCTGAAAATCTGTCTGGATGATATGGAATAGTCATAAATACTTGGAACGAAAGGGGTTAAACCCTGAAAGAGAAATTAATGACATATAACAATGTTTTAGATGTACAAGTACCAAACTTGGAAATCAACGCCCGAAACATCTTGAAAAGTACTAGGTGTGGAATGAGACCAAATTATGAAGGTACACCAAGGGAAACATCAAACTTTTCAACGAGGCATTCAGAGAGATGCTACTTGAAATAAAGATTCGCGCCAAACTTCTCAATGGGATTCACTGGAGAGAGACAGTTGAAAGATATATATTGAATTTCTTAATGGGATTAATCGGATAGAGAATTTTGAAGAAATGGTATTGGACTTCTCAATGGGATTAACCGGATAAAGAATTTCGAAGAAACAAATTGAATTTCTCAATGGGAACAACCGAAGTGAGAAACTTGAAGGGGAAATACTAAACTTCTCAATGGGAATAACCAGAGTGAAAAATTCGAAGAAACATATTGAATTTCTCAATGGGACTAACCAGTAAGAGAAATCTTGAAGGAAATATAAGAATTTCTCAACGGGAACAACAGGAGTGGGAAATTAGAAGAAATTGTACTAAACTTCCCAATGGGATTAACCAGAGAGAGAAATTCAAAGAAACAAATTGAATTTCTCAATGGGACCAACCGAAGAGAGAAACTTGAAAGAAATATAAGAATTTCTCAGTGGGAACAACCAGAGTGAGAAACTTGAAGAAATTGTAATGAATTTCCCAATGGGATTAACCAAAGAGAGAAATTCGAAGAAACAAATTGAATTTCTCCATGGGAACAATCGGAGTGAGAAATCTGGATCCAAGAATAACATTGGATGAAAGACAGATTGACAAACACATCCACTTTGGTAGGTGCCAAGTGTGTTGGAATTTGACTTTTGGTGGTTGCCAATGGAAATTGGACTTTAAGGGTGCCAAACAAAATTGGACTTTTACCACAAGGTAAGAATGACAAGACCTCGGGAAATGAAAATGAGCATGAAGTATCCTTCGAACTATGTTTGATATGAAATTTTGTATGATGAGAATGGTCAATGCCTGCAATGCAAATGCTGAGACCACTAGATAAGACTCTTTTGGCGAGGTGCGGCTGAAACAGCTGATTCCACAACACATGGAACTTTTCCAACTATGCCTTTGAAAGATGTCTTGAACACAACTTCAACCATACTTGTATGAAGTATCAAGATACTGATCCTTTTGGGAAGGATTTATAAGCTCGCTTGGGGATTACTTGATGTAGACTGCCCCATGTTGATTGATTCTGGAATGACTGCTTGACTGGTCGCTTGAAATGTTTGTCCCAGCATGAGTCTTGAAGAGAGTTTCTATGAATAACAAGATCTTTTGACTATGATATGCCCCTTATAGGATCACTGATCAAGTTTCTCAATTGTTTAAAATTCCTTGGCGATGAGTGCTTACTTGCAAATAAAATATTCATTCAAAAATGTTAATTTTAATGAAATGCTCAAGCAGAATTTTGAAATCAAAATCATTATTGGAATGATATTGGTATAAAGAAAATGAATCACTGGTAAAAATGCAATGTTTATTCAGACACGCAAAGTGAAAGATAATGCAAAAGGTATGATACCAAAGCAAATGATTGGATAATCTCTTGGGGAGTCAGCTTACGCAACTTTTCTGCAATATGCTTTCAAAACAAACCTAGCTTTAATTATGTCTTTAAAGGGTTGTAACGTGGCCTGGTTCATGGTTTATGAAACAAAGAATATAAGGCTCAAAATTAATTTTTACCCAACCCATTCTCCATGATGATCTCCAGTCCTACGATCAACTAATTCAACCTATGCATTCAGGTTTTGAGATTTGGAATTGTACTGGTGATGATGGCTCAAGAGCCAAGGGGTTATTGGATAACAGTCATTGCTTTTTCAGAACATTTTGTTGTCTTATTTGATGAGGACTTTGGGTCAACTAATATTTGCCTTTGTTGAGGAATATTGGTGACCTCTTTTGGTTCAGATGACTTATTATCCCTAACTTTTTCCTGAACTATATCTTTGACGTTTTCAGTCCACCGGGATGCTTTTACTTTCTCCTAAGTCGCCCTTTTGGGGTGTTGACTTAGCGACTTTTTTTTCAGTTTTTCTTTTTCTTTGATTTTTGGACAATGACTGCTATCAGCTTCTTCGACAATTATTTGATGTGTGCGAAGGAAAACTTGGGCTTGAAACCCTTATTGAAAGGTGTAGGAATGATTCTCCAAAAATTGAATGCATATTCAAATTAAATGATAACTACCCTGCCCCTGGTTAAGATTGCAGGTTTTTTCGTGTAGAAAGAAACTCCAACTTCAAGGCTCAAAGGGGTTGACAAGGGATTAACTTCCTTATTTCTCCGGTGTTTGGGAGTTGAAACAATGTCTGTATATCATCAGCAAGGTTTTATTTTGAAAGCATACCATTCAATAATTTGGGTATTTCGTTTTCATCATCCTCCCTCTAATCTTTGCTTAAACAACATATGAATAAGAGCAATAGTGGTATATTCTTTTTTGAAGTTTTAAAAAGGAAAAGCATGAATATGCAAAAATATGAAAGTGAATGAATTGATTCAAAATATGCGATGCTCATTTCATTAACATTAACATTAAAGAAAACAAACAAGTCTTAAAGCAAGTACACACAATACAACCAAGGAAATTAAAAACTGAAAAATAAACAAGACCTAGTGTCTAGTCAGCATCAAGGATGAGCTTTCCCGTCTGATCCACTAGCTTGTGACAAGGCCTAGTGACTTGTGATTCTCTGACCAAGTCTTCAGCCACTCTGTTATGACATGGAATCTCTGTCAACCCTGGGAGTCCATCTTGATGTAAAAGTGAGCACATCTCTTCTGACCAAGTCTTAAACTCGATGATGGAAGGTATAACAGTGTTCAATATCATGACCTGTAACTCCTTCATGGTATGGGCAATGGAGGTTAGTCATAAATCCATCTAGAAGGGGATTTGGAAAATTGTGAGGTCTCGTTGTGATCAGACCCTTTAGGAACAAATAAAGGCACAACTAAGAATACACCATAGGAATAGGGTCAATTGTAGTCATATTTCTGACTTTGCGATTCAGATTCTGACCAACACTTCTTTGTGGAGGAGCTTCCCTGACCATCAAGGTTTGCATCATTCCCATAAGTCTATTCAGGTTTCCTTTCAACTCATCGAGGTCTTCTCTAACCCTTTTGTTATGTTGTTCTTGATTTTCCATTCTTCTCTTGATGTTGGCTTTAGTTCCGAATTTGTGCTTAGGAATCATCTTGACAGAGACTTAATAAATCTGAAAATGAGAACGGATGAACATGAGCGACTAGGATGTATGCAAAATGAATGCAAATATGAATGAAATGATATGAAAATAATATGTGAGGATATTTTACACATAAAAGCAGGATTTCAAAGGCCTGAGGTACAAATGGAGGATACTTGGATTGCTCTCCTTACAAAGATCTTTCGGGTAGCCTATAAAGTTTTAGGAAACCCAAAGTTAACAATCCATATGGTTGTTCATCACACATGCCATAAGAATGACAATTGATTGACTCCACCATATGAATCTTGTTTGGGTGAGATCTTCTTATCGACAACCCACGAGAGTAAATTTTCTCGGGAGCCCAAACTATGCGACCATCGACACAAGGTTTAAACAAAGTCCTCAGAGTTATGGACTTTGCTCAACTGTTTGATGCACTTGTCAGCTTTTGACAGTCAATCAAATCCATTGAGAAAATCTATTCTGAGTGAGATCCTCGTATCGACAACCCACGAGAGCAAAATTTCTCGGGAGCCCATACTACGCGACCATCAATCTTTTTTTTTGGCCAAAATGTTTAAGGTTCTAAAGGTCCTCAGAGTCGATGACCCTAATGAAAACAACTGAGCACACACGCTAAATGCTTGACGGTCGTCAGTATTCTCATTAGAATCTACTCTAATAGATTTTTTCATATCGACAAGCCACGATAGCAAATTTCTCGGGAGCCCATACTACACAACCTCCCTAACTTATGTTTATACTTATAGACCCGGGTATAGAGCCTTTCACTCAAGTTTCTTTTGCAATCAAAGTATCGATCCAAGAACCACAAGGTATAATATGGAAAGCGATGAAGAAAGCGAAAAAAATAAACAAGTAATACATAAAGGCAAACATACAAACAAGTGTGGAACAACCTAGATTAGGCCTGACTTGCATGTGGGTGAACCAATCCCCAGCAGAGTCGCTAGCTGTCGTACCTCGGAAAATACGATCCTCGCGAATGCGGTCACAGTTGGGATAACTTGGAAGTCGCCACCTAATTTTTGTTTATCCTAAAATAGGAAAAGGGAAAATATAGATAAAAATCGGGAAGAAAGGGATAAAGACAAGGTTGTCGAAATCATTGTCTGGGTTCGGAAGTCGGTTATGTAGGGGGGAGGTATTAGCACCCCCTACATCCATCGTACTCGATGGGAACCATCTTAGTTGTCACGCGAGAAAGGATGTATATGCCTAATGAGTTACTTGCTAAGGGGAAAATAGTTTAATTGAAGTTTGATTGATCCTAGGTGCTTGGCAGGGATAAAGATCTGTGTGCCTACGTATTCCCTCGTGCAATGGGAAAGTAAGAGCTTCGTTGTTCAGCCCACTACTGATGGTTGTTGATTTTATATACCTTTCTTTCAAAAAAGGATTTAGGAGTCAAATTGAACAAAAGACTATAGGTAGAGGTGATTATTCCGAACCAACAAGCCAAGCGTCTTGCGACGGAAATAATCTGAGCGAGTAACGAAAGCTCATTACCCTATTTTCTACCATTTAAGGCTCGTGGCGTAAAATTCTTCTCATATTATTAATGTGTTTTATTACCTAAGACCATTTGACGTTGGATCAAGGGTTTGGATCTAAAAAGAACCGTTTTGGTTAAAGGGTAGTTTTGTTGCGAGGCATAAAGCGGTCGCAAAGGATGCATGCAAATGGAGTGTAAAGGTTGATTGGTTACGTGGGATCGAATCCTAGTCCTATGGAAGGCACCTAGTAAACGATACCAAAACCTAAAGGAAGTGTAAGTGTGCGAGTGAAACCATTAGGCATTGGACCAAGGATTCGCGAAAGAAACAAAAGCGAGTAAATGACATACATCAGAATCGGGGTAGGGATACAAGTAAGTTACATGGGATTGCACGAATTAAAAGATTTCATTGTATTTTCCCAAGAGGAAGTGTGTGTGAAGCGTCCTAAGCTATACGAAGGCGTTGGACCTTGAAATAAACCGAAAGCGTCAAAATGTAGCTTTTTAACTATCTTAGAATCGATTCAATGTTTAGAATCATTCTATAAGAAGTCGAGTGTCACTTTATAATCAAATAATTATTTAAATAAAAGAAAGAAATGTGATAAAAAATAAAATTGGTCTTATATTGATCTAAATGACGTCGATTTGTCGAAATCGAACATTTAGATCGTTTGTTATATCATCGACCATAAAATAAAGTAAGTCGAAAAAAATAGTGAGAATAAAATAATGGCCTCATATTTAGTTTAGATAACATCAATTTATTTGAAATCGAATAACTAAACATTTATTCATCGGCTGAAAAAATATAATCGAAGAATAAATAAGAGAATAAAAGGAGAGGCCTCATATTTGCTTAGATAACGTCGATTTATTCGAAATCGAATATCTAAACTTTAATTCATTAGCCAAAATAATAATAAAATCGATGATAAAAATGGATCTAAAATTAATTAGAAAGCATATAAATAATAGAAAAGGGGTCTCATTAATTTGGACAACGTCGGTAAAATCGAATGTCACAAATCAAATAATAATATCATAGACCACAAATAGGTGAATAAATCGAGAAATCGAAATAATAAAGAAATATAAGGGATGACCTCGTATAGGTTTAGATAACGTCGATTAAAAAATCGAATATCGATAAACCATTAATTTATATCATTGGTCCAAAAAAATTAGGATAAAAAAACATCATATAAAATCAATATAAAACAATAAACCCATCTTCAACGATTTTTAAAAGGATCTTTCCAATGATAGAATAATAAGCAGAAAATCAAAGGTTGAATTTTAATAAATCTTCTTCAAAAATAAATAGTAACAAAATCACTAAATAAAAGAAGAGAAAATAAAAAAATATACACAATATCAAGATAAATGGTGCAGGCCGGTGTTGTGTGTGCTAGAAGCGAAAAGCTGATGGGCTTCCAAAGCCCAATCACCAGCAATAGTAATAAAACAAAAAAAAACAAAAGCCATAGAACAATCAGCTAAAATAGAGTCGAAACAATTTTATACCTCAGAAATCTCAAAATGCGTTATCCTTCCCTCTCACGAAATCACGAGCTCGCAATCTCTCTCGATCGTCCATGCTTCTCAACGACGCGGTTCCTCACGCTCACAATGATCTCCCTCGATCTCTGTTTTCTCTCTATTTCTCATGGTTGTTCGCACGGAGGCAGCTTGGTAGCGCTCCTCTTTGGTTCTGCGATTCAGTGTTCGTTTTCGGATTCAAAGGTTTGTGTTCTAGAGGCTGAGCAATTGGTATGATGTGTTTCAGTTTGCAGATGGTGGTGGTTCCTTCCCAAACTCTCGCATGGTGGTAGGCGGGTTGTATGAGGTAAATGGTGTATTATATGGTTGTGATGGATTTGAAGAATATGCAAGATGGCGATTTGTTTTTGAAATGGTTTGTAAAGGTTGAAAGTTTTGAAGGTGAGTTTTGTATTTGTTCTTGCGATTCTGCTTCAACTGTTTCTGTGTGTTTTGGTTAGGTTTATTTATGGTGGTTGAATGAGATAGTGAGAAATAAAGGTTTGAAGGTTGTTAATGGAGGTGGTGTTATTCTGTTTTTACAGAGCAATTAATGAGGAGGTTTGGCGAGTTAATGGCGAATGGAAGAGGAAGATTGGTTATGTATTTAGTTTTATTTTGTGAGCAAAAAGTGATGAAGGTTATGAAGGATTGGCTGAGTTTTTTCTGTGAGTGTTTTTTCGGTTCTCCTTCCCCTTTAAAGAATATGCAAGTGTTGTTTTAATAGAGTAAACGATGGTGATTTGGGAATTGACTGTGAGAGGGATTATTTGAGAAAGGAATATGTGATTCTTGTTATGAAATCAAACGAATTGTCTGTAGTGGTGCTGCTGAAGGAAAATGTGTTGTTACTGTACGCGTGGAGTTGTACGATTTCATCTTTTTACAGGTTGGTTATCGTAAAACAAAAATAAAGGGATATGATTGAGCGAAGGCATGTACGTGTCGAAAATGGAATGCCGGTTTGTGAAGTTCTTTTTGTGCTTTTGTGGTGGATGAGCGTGAGAAGTGAGGTCACAATTTTGTGTGCATTCTGAATTTGGAAAAGTCATGGCTGATGGTGGTGTATTGGGCAATATCACGTGGCCTATGAAAGAGGCGTCTGAGAATTGGTTTAAAATGTAGGGTCTGTGGTACCAAAAACAAAATAATAATAATAATAATAATAATAATAGTAATAAAAATAATACAAACTAGGTTTAAAGAAAATTAATGAGAAGAGTTTGATGAATAAACATATAATTGGATTTTAATGATGAAAAAAATGATTTTAAAATAAAATAAAATAAATAAATAAATAAATAATTAAAACTATGAAAAATGGTGCGAAATCAAAATAAGGATGAATTGTCATTGCACCGAACCTTAGCCACCACACATACACTCGACTTAACGATCCTGAATGAAAACCCTAGCTCAAACTAAAATACTTATATATTTTTTTGAATTTTCTTAATAATAAAAGTAAATGCGTGGGTAGGACAAATTTGGGGTATGACACCGCTGGATTCAGAATCTGCTACGTATCCATCTTCAACGGCTCTTGTACGATGGAGGAAAGCAAAGTTACTTGATCAAGTTATCTTCACAATAACTAGTTTCTGCAAGTTGCTATAAGTATGTTGAAGATTTAAATCTTGGATTTTTAACAAGGTTTCTAGACGCGAAGGAGTAGCAAGATCAAGCAATTATTAACTCATTGTAATATGCAGAATTTCTATAGGTAGTTGTAATTGTAAAAGCCTTAAGATTTCTTACTATTGAATATCTTAAAAATATTAAGTGCTTTAGATCTTTGTTATGGTGATCTCCAATACATCTGATACCTATATCATGTACACCTTGTTCTCTATTTTGCTGAGCCTTCAGGAGTTTAGATTAAAGACTCTTGCTATGTGCTTGAGCAGAAGTCTTGAGCCAAAATGCTTAAGCCATGTAAATATCATTGATTGAGTGCTTGAGTTGTGGAAGTCTTATTTAGTTAGTATGATTGCGTAAGAGGTCTTGGGAGTAGACCTAAGCAGGATAATACTCAGTCTAGATCACCAGAAGAGCAAAAGGCTAGGTCAAAGGATGAGCAGTTAGCCATGGAAAGTTAGTCTATGCAAGGGAAGTATTAGACATATGCTTTAAGAAAAGGGAGTCTCTATCAGAAGATCTTGAAGCAGGATGCTTGGATTAGAAGGCGTGAGCAAGGGTAAGTCTTAGACATGTGCTCTAAGCAAGGAAAGTTTCAAAGTTCGGGTCTCAGCAATTGTAAAGACTTGTGCAGAGCACAAGTGATTGTATTTTGAATGATTATAATGAAAAGCTCTTGTGAATCAAGGGGACTGAACTACTCTCAATTAAGGGAGGAACCGAGATAAATCTTTGTGTCTTCTGCTGATTATTTACTTTATTTTTGTTATGTATCCGCTGTAAATGAATTAGACAGAATATGAGCACCAATTCTGATTCTGCATCTCTGACTAGAAATGAACTTAAAGAAAAGTGAAACAAAATTCAACGCCCCCTTTCTTGTGTATTTTTCACACCTTCATTCTAGATTAGTTTTAATTTTGCATTTGAATTTGAGTTTAGTTTGAATTTAAGTTTCATTTGAGTTTGTGTATAAAACTCAAATGAAAGTGAATTTCTAATAGAATCTTACACAATTCCAAATTGAGAAAGTTAGTTTGAAAATTTATTTCATTCTCTCTCTATCTCTATCTCTTTATCTCTCTATGCAACTGTTCTTCATCTTCTTGTGAATTGTTAATGGAAGTTCATTATTGAACTCCAACACTTGGTATCCAGAGCTCTAATTTGATTCACTGGGAAACACGAGTTTAATGAGGTTTGATTTATTTAATTTTTGAAATTCACGGTGAATTGAAGTTTGAAATAGAAGAGAATTATAGAATCTTGATTCTCAGGGTTTAGGAAGCACATGTGTTAGTGAGAACATAGTGATTTGCATAAGAACAAAGATGAATGATGGAAACAATAGTTTGAACATAAAGCTTCCAGTATTCGATAGAAAGAACTAGAACCAGTAGTCAATTCAGATGCGTGTGTTGTTGGAGCTCAAGATCCGCTTGATCTCGTCAATGAAGGTTACACTCAGGTTGTAGAAAATGCAACAGAAGCACAAACAAATGTGTAACATGAAACAAGAAAGAAGGATTAGAAGGCGTTGTTCTATATCCATCAGTGTGAGGATACAAATTTGTTTGAGAAAATTGCTTATTTGACAACGGCGAAGACTGTGTGGGATTCACTAGTATGGTGTTATGGTGGTGATGCATCAGTGAAGAAAGTCAAGTTTTAGTCCCTACACAAGCAATATGAAAATCCCAGCATGAAGAACAATGAGAAGGTGCCTGATTACATCTCTAAAGTGATTGTGGTCACGAATGTGATGAAGTCTTGTGAAGAAACACTCTATGAATAGGTAGTCAAAGAAAATGTACTCATATCACTTACTCTTCAGTTTGATTACATAACAGTAGTCATAAAACACTATAAAGACACTAGCACTATGATAATTGAAGAGCTTCAGAGTAGTTTAAAGGCACAAAAGTTGTGTCTGACTGTAAGAAACTCTGAAAAAGAGATAGAATAGGATCTGAAAGCTCGGACTCTGAAATTTTCTTTTAGAAAGAAGAACCAAAAGAAAGCATGGTTAGAGAACAAGAAAAAGTATGGTGGTGGTGTTCATAAGTCAGAACTCTCCAATTTTGAGCAGAAACAATAGAATGTTCAAAAGGAAAATGATAAGTTTGACAAGAGAAAAGTTCAATGCTATAGTTGCAACAAATCTGGCCATTTTGTTGTTGATTGTTGGTCAAACAATGTTAGCAAAGGTGAAGAAGCCAACATAGTCAGAGGAGATTTTGATGATGAACCCATGTTATTAATGGCATATGAGAATGTAGGTGGATTAATTGGGAACAGACGATGACTGGTTAATTTTTTTCTATGGTAAAAGGACCAAAATTTGATGTGTTGATGATGGGTATCTAAATGCTAAAGGAATGATAAATGTCAGAGTTAAGTTGAACAATGGCGAAATTGTACTGATCAAGGATGTATGGTATGTTCCTGACATGAATAACAATCTGATGAGTGTAGGTCAGTTGATTGAAAAAGCTTTTTCAGTAACCATGAAGGACAATCTCTTGAAGTTGTATGACTATAATCAGAAATTGATTATGCAATATATATGAATTGGGAAGAAACAAAATATTCAATGTGAACATGTTGCAACAACGAACACTTAATGTCTTAGTGGAAGAAGTGTTGAAAGGGAAAGTGAGTTGTGGCATAAGATATTGGGTACATCTAAACTACAAAAGCTTAGGGCATCTGAGTTAAAGAATTTGGTACATAGAATTCCTAAAATTGTGACACCAAAGAAATTATGTTATATATGTATGAGAGGAAAGAATTTGGTACATAAAATTTCTAAGATTGTGACACCATAGAAATTATGTTATATATGTATGAGAGGAAAACAACCAAAATTTTCATTCCCAGGAGAAAGATCGTCAACAACTCATACTTTGGGAATGATGTATTTTGATGTAAGTGATCCACTTGAGATATATCTATTTTAATATCTGAAATATTTGTGTAACATTAGATATGATATATGGTTGGAATGATTAATAGATTTTTAAGTAAATAATTTATTAACTTAATTACAATGGACACGTAACAACATATAAACAAAATTGAGCACAAATAATTATTTTGTTTATATATAAGTTAGGCTTGATTAAATAAATATACGAGTAATATTATATATATAAAATATCTATTTTAAAAATATTTTTTCATGAATTTCTTAATAGAAAGTTAGATCCAAAATAATCTAAATCAACATGTGTTAGTGTGTGACTTGATTTTTTTTCCTGACGCAGACTCAAACTGATCATATCCGAACACACTCTTATCTTGATGGTAAATTAACTTTTGTTATTGTTACTGTTTAATTCAATATGACATTTTTATGCATCATTATATAAAAAAATATGTGAAATTTTAATAAATAAACACAAATCCGTCGACACTTTCCGCGTGTACTATTTATTAATACAAAGTAAATCTTCCCAAAATGAAAGAGACGACAAGTCACATTATTAAATAACATATTTTATTTAAATTTATTGTTAAATAAATCTCTGATATTATTCACATGTGTGTAGTAGAAAGGTAGAATACTACAAGTGGATAAGAAAAAAAGACAGATGAATAAGTAATATGCGAATTGTCATCACAAACGCGTAAAGCCAGCAAGCAGCAAATAGAGTTGACAAGAATACGAATAAAATCATTATGCATGGCAACAAGATGGGCAAAGTGATTATATTCAAACCGTGTTGACTATGAAACATCCATGTCATATTTCAGAAACTACGTGGTACGTACTTATTAGTGTCCTGTCCTTCCTTCTTTCCCAAACTTTTAAGATTCACTCAGGACATTGTCCTATTCATATAGTACAACTATAGTACCACGCTCGACAGCTAGATTGTCTTTACTTCTTTGTTGTAACGTTTAGAGTGTTGGATGTCGATTGTGTTAGGATTTCAAATAAAAAATCCAAACCAAACTATTTTTGATTGGGTCGAGGGTCAATCTATGTGATATACTGATATTAGGTCAAAGAGTTATTGGAGATATTCTTAAAGTTCATGAAGAAGGTCTAAGTGCTAAAAGGAAAATTTCACTCCTTCCATCACATTGATATCAAATTGGATGGTCATTCGCCATAAGGCTCTGAAATTAAAGGAGATAGTTTTAACCCTACACCATACTAAATTATAATTTTATAATTTCTTTCACAAAATTTATCGCCAAAACTCTATTTCTATTAATTCACTTATTAATTATTTTATATTTAATAATAATAATAATAATATTAATTCAATAACTAATAAAAAATAAACCATTATCTCATCCAATAATAACTCAACCATTATCTAATAAAATTAATAATAATTAACTAATAACTTTAAAACCACCCACCACTCCCATATTTATTAATTTTTCTCACCAACTCCCATCTCCTATTTTTTATTTAATTATAAAATATTTTAATTTATTAATTAAATTAAATTAATTAAAAAATAATTTAATTATTCTACTAGCCACGGAAGAAAGAAGTAAAAAAGTACCTCCAAATCTCTCTTCGCTTTCTTTCTATAATTATAAATTAATTAATTATTTCTTATTCGTATTCGTTAAAAATAAAAATTAATTTAATTATTAATTATTAATTAATTAATTAATTAATTCATATTGATATTTTCATTAACTCATTCTCTCTATTAACTTTCAATATATCATTAACTTCCCACTCACTCCATTAACTTTCAATACTCCTCATTAAAAACACGTATTTCCATTATTCTCCCTTAACTTCATTATTAATAACCTCACATTTTCTCTATTATAACCATTTTATTAATTGTTCTTTTACAAAGAAATGAAAAAGAAGAAATTTTGGTTAAAATACTATGATGAAATGGTTATTTCCTCTTTCTTCTTCTTCAACTTTAATCAGATTCTTCTCTTTTTCTCAATTTTCATATTCAATTGTATAATTTTATTAATAATTTTTGTTTGTTTGTTTTCTACAAAAACAAATTCTTGTTTCGTAGAGAAATCAAGGAGTGTAAATATTAATTTTTATCATGTAACAAATTGTAGTTGTGTGATCAATGTGGAGGTGAAGTTCTCTATATAACTTTTACTATTTATAATATAATTTCTCCTAATGATTTATTTATTTATTTTGACATGTATAAGTATATCATGAATGAAATAATTGTACATAGAATTAAAATATTCTAATATGTTGTTTAAGTTTTTTCCTAATATGTTGTTAAAATTTTCTATTTTATTGATTTATTATATTTATTATTTGATTCTATTTTTCTATTTCTATCATCTTATTTTCTTTTATTCTCATTACTTCTAAGAATGACAGTTGAAATTTGAAGGTTAAGTTCTTCTTAAAGGTGATCACTAGAGGAAAAAGAATAAAATAACTTAATTTAATTTGTGTACAATAGTATTTAACTATTTATTTTAATCATACTTTTATTTTGTTTTTTTAAAAAAAATTTAACTGTAGTATGAGAAAATGGTGAAAAAATGATTTATCGCACAAAAGTTTCTCGAAGATGTTCTACCTACTTCATTGAAAATATTTTAGAAGATATCAAATTTAAACCAACAACACACAAATTTAATTTGAACTTCATTGAATTAAGATTAATTTGTTAATTTAAATTATTTCTTTTTTAAAAAAGTTATGTTATATTATAAATAAAATATTTTTTGTGTGTCAATTGTATCATGAATATTACTTTAATATTACATATTCATGCATCGCACGAGTAGATGACTCGTATTATATAAAGATCAAATCGCGATATTTTAGAAATGCAATTCATTATCATTCTCATACTATTTTTTATTAAGTGACCATCGATCTTCTTCTCTCAAAACACTGATCTCTTTTTTAAACAAATCAGATAAGAAACTCTTGAAACCATGGTAATATCAAAGATTACCATATTTGTTGTTGATCGTACCTGGAGATCAGGATCTGATGTGGCCGCGTCGGATGTGGATGAGCACGGTTGACGATGGAGAAAAATGGGGTGTACCTGCAAAGGCACTTCGATGCTAAAGTCAGAGAGTGAGCAACGAGTGAGCAAGTACAAGATTTTGGGTCAAGATTGAATATCTGACCCTCTCAAATGAGAAGGTTTATATACTGGTCCAAGTGGATGATTATTGGGCCAAATTGTTGGGCGCGAATCGCGGATCCCGTAATAACCGTAGACGGTTAGGAACTAGCTGTTAGGGCAAGAATGTATTTGCTCGACTTGTCCTGGGTCGGATGCCTTAATACCGAGCAAGGGATCCGTCAAGCAGTCGATCCTCAGAGTTCCGAACGTCGCGGGGTCATTGGGTCGTTGGGCCGCGAGATAGATAGGGCCTATTTCTCAAAATCGAGTCAGTCCGGAACAGGAGCCCCCAAGTCGTTGCTTCTGGTCGAGGAAGTGATGACTTAAAGGTGGCTTTTTGCTCGAAAATATCAGCGGACGTCGGAGGATTGATCTTTCGAGCGTTCTGCTCGTTGTTCAGCGTGGAGGAAGTGGAAACGAAAAGGTGATGTGTCTTGGGATTTGTACCAATTTAATGTTCTGACGGCTAGCCTAGGGGCTATTGTGTAGGCCACTATTTCCTAGGGATAAGGGTCACGCTTCAGCTGCACGTGCCCCCTTCCCCTATAAGTATACGAATCATCTCATTTTTGTAATTTTTCGCTTCATCTTCTTCTTAACTCTCTACCCGTGCCTCCGATAACCGTAGTCTGTCGTCGACCACTGTTTCCTTTTGCTGATCACCGTGTTTCTCAACCTAACTTCTTGAAATGGCGTCTCAAGGTCAAGGTAACAGCTTCATATCGACTTTTAGACTTAGTTATTATGAAATAGTGATGCATGCGGCTTAGGTTTCGATTTTACCGGTAGATTGGAGTAGTGTATATAGATTTTAGGTTTGAGTAGTAGTTGTAGCGCTGCCCATTCTGAACCCTGATTCACGGTGGGAGGTGATCTTAGTCGAAGCTCGACCAAGGTTTAGGGTTTTGCGACGAGCCTGCATTCGTTGCGAACCACGTGTTTTAGTAATTCCCTGTCGAGCGTTGATCACACGTTTTAGGCGTCGATCACTCAAGGGCTTTGGTCGGGACTGTTCTCGGACCGGTGCGCGCCCTTTCACTTGATAGGTAGTGGAATGATGGATTTGATATTCTGATCGAATTCACTGACGCCTTTCCTCTACTTTTCAGGTGAAAATGTGCTCGTCGATCCCTTCGACATATCCTCAGAGGAGAGTTCGTCGGAGGATTCGGGCTCCTTGGCAACTGTTTCGTCGGGCTCTGAAAGTTCCTCCGGGGACTCCGAGGCAACTGAAGCAAATGAAGTTGGACCCGTATCTGGGGAAGAGGTTGGTGCCCATGAGGTTCCAGAAGAGGAGGAGAGGGCACCCACACCTGAAGAGTGGGTTGTCGAAGACTTGCTGGATAAGGTCGCGTCCTATACCCGACCGCACGGGGATCTTCTTCCTGTGGTGGGGGACCATGCTCACTAGAGGGTGACATGTCCGGCGATGACGATCGAATTTTCTCGGACTTTGGTGGGAGAAAGTTTTCAATGTATGAGTACGCTATCACGACCTTAGGGATAAGGCTGCCTTTCAATGACCTGGTATGCTCGGTGCTCGGCTATCTGGGGGTAGCGCCCTCGCAGCTGCATCCAAATTTGTATGCCTTCATGAGGGCATTCGAGCTGACATGTGCGTATCTAGGGGCCGGGGCCACTCTTCCTCTCTTTTTTCGGTTGTTCTCTTTGCAGCGCCAGGTGGGGCGAGGGAACGCCCGGAAGGGTTTCATTTCCTTCAAGCAACGGGCCAAGGTCTTCAAGGCGCATTCGGAGTTTATCCAATCGTTTAAAGGCGACTACTTCTTGATTGAACTCGTGATCCGAGAAGGTACCAGGTCAATCAGCTTTATGGGCGTCGACACTGACGAGAATGACATGCCTCGGGTGGATGTTGAAGGGCGCCAGATTCGAAGATGGATTTGGAGGTTTCCCTTTTCGTGGGACTATGGTCATTACGGGCGCCCAGTGAGCGACTTCGTTCAAGTAGGAGATGCTCTGGGTGAGGAGGACACCACTAGCTTCGAGGAGTTACGTAAGTTGGTGTCATCTTTTACCCCGATCTCGATGCTCGACAGAGAGGGGAAGGTAATGCTAGCTTCTGACGGGGGGAAGTTGTGGAACGTCCGCTGATCGACGTCATAGCTCTCCTGGCTTGTAAAGACGAGCGAGAAGTGTCTGAGTTGTTTGGTACACTTTGTTTTTTGTTTTACATTATTTGTTATGTGATTTCACGCTCGCGGTCGATCTGACCCTTTCCTTTTTCCTTTATTTTGCAGGCTCTATGGCGACTTCTCTGGATAAGATCCAGGAGAAGTTGATGCAAGGTAACAAGAGGAAGCCCAGGACCATTCATACTCGACTGGTGGGTAACGACACGAGCGGCTCTGGCTCGGGTCATATTGCTCGGGGCTCTCCGGGCATGACTTCTGGTTTGAGTCTTAAGAAGCATAAAGTCGAACCGGTCGTTACGGATCTGACGATCAATGCTCCGTCCAAACTAAAACATTCTTTGCCTCCGTGTTTTGTACATCGCAACTTTTTTGAGAGCACTTCTTTGGAGGTTGAACGGGCGGATTCGCTGTCCCTCGAACAGATGGATCGTCCCGCTCGGAGATTATCATTGGCGTAGGACACCAGTACAGTGATGCGGGTGCTGTCGATGGCCTCGATGTTTGCCGAGGGGAGCTCTGGCCATGAGCGCGAAATCAGCCGCCTGAAGTCCCTCCTAGCTGATTCGGAAGAGAGAGCGAGGAAGGCCACTGAGGACGTTGAGGCCGCGACTAAAGAGTTGACGGTGCGGGCGGATGAGATTGCCAAGCTGGAGGTGGATAAGAAGAGGAATGTTGATCAGAACAGGAAGTTGAAAGAGACTTTATTTCCCAAGGATGATGAAGATGAGGATATCAAGGGTCTGATGAGCAGTGCGCATTTCCTTGCCCGGTTGGACCAAGAACTGGAGGATTTGAGGGATTCGACCAAGTTGAGCTTCCAGAATGTTGTGGAACAAATTAAGGCCTTTCATCCTGATCTGAATCTCGATGCTGATCAGATCAGCTATTTGTATAAAGTCGTGGAAGGTCGGGTTGTAGTCCCTGATTACATGATTGTGGATGATTCTCATCCAGGGGAGCCCGACCAGCCGATCCAGCCTGACGTCCAGCAACCTTTGAGCAAAAATCAGCCAGGGGCGTAAGAAGGGGAGGGTAATTAGGTCAGCCTGCATGCCTAAATTATGTGTAATTTATAGTTCTTGCTTGGGGATGCGGTCCCCTTTTTATGTAATTCCGAACAAGTCGTCCTTTATGGGTCACAACCTTTTGATTAATATTTTCGACCTTGGTGGTTGTTTTATGATTTATGTAGTGTTTTTGTTATATATATGACTGCCCGTCCGTCAGAGGACCTTTATTTTAAATGTATTTTTTCGCTAAGTGTTTTGCGTTCGTCTGGTGCAAGGAATACGACATAATGGTTGATTAGGGGATAAATGCTCGTAAGGAAATGTGCTATATTGGTTTGGGGGACCGATCAGATGTATAGAGGCTGGCTCTGGGTCGGTATCCAG
The DNA here is from genome assembly GCA_963966055.1 of Lathyrus aphaca. Classification (NCBI taxonomy): domain Eukaryota; kingdom Viridiplantae; phylum Streptophyta; class Magnoliopsida; order Fabales; family Fabaceae; genus Lathyrus; species Lathyrus aphaca. The sequence continues at coordinate 476,515,436 of OZ014521.1, forward strand.
GTCAAGATTATGGCTTGAATCCCCGTGGCTTGAACGTCCCATCGCGAACTAGGGTTCTGCCTGGTTGTGGTACTTAGGCGACATCGGACTCGTTCGAGTATCCTTTTGTGCGACAGTTATCTTCCCCATCGTGATGGGGAGGTTCTGTCGATCAAACGTTTTGGGCTGCAATGCTTGTACCTGGGCATGCAGGTTTGGTCGGAAATTTGCTCCTCATACGGGAGTAAGACGACCTTCATACTAGCTGTAGTATTGCTTGAGTTTCTCGGCGTTCCATGGTCGTGCGAGCTCTTCCCCTTGAAGATTTTCTAAGTAGTAGGCCCCGTTTTCGGTCTTTGCTCGAACGCGGTATGGACCTTCCCAATTTGATGCCAGTTTCCCTTCTCGGTAGTCTTTGTGGTTTATCCTCAAGACAAGACTCCCGACTTCAAATGCTCGTTTAATAACTTTGGTGTTATGTCGAGCTGTAATTTTTTGTTTGAGCGTAGCTTCTCGAAGAGCTGTTCCTGATCGGACTTCTTCGACCAAGTCGAGTTCTTCTCTCAGCGTCTCAGAGTTGGTATCTTGGTCCACGGGTGATTCTGTTCGCATGGACGATATGTGCATCTCTATGGGAATGACAGCTTCGATTCCGTATGCTAGCTGGAATGGGGATTCCCCGGTTGTCGAGTGAGGCGTGGTTCTGTACGCCCAAAGAACGTTGTGTAGCTCTTCGACCCAGCGTTTTTTGTGTTCGTCTAGTCTTCTCTTAAGGCCTCTTAAGATTACCCTGTTAGCAGCTTCTGCTTGCCTGTTAGTCTGGGGATGCTCGACAGAAGCAAAGTGTTGTTTGGTTCCCACTGAGGCTATGAATTCTTGGAAATGTTTGTCAGTGAATTAGGTTCCATTGTTTGTTACGATGGCGAGCGGTACCCCGAATCGGGCGAGGATGTTCCGCTTGAAGAAGCGTAAGATGTTTAGTGCGGTGATTTTGGCTAAGTCCTCCGCTTCAATCCATTTAGTGAAATAGTTGACGCCCACAATGAGATACTTGTTTTGGCCGGTGCCGATGATGAAGGGTCCTAATATGTCCAGTCCCCAAAAGGAAAACGGCCATGGGGAAGACAGTGATTTCAACTCAGTAGGGGGTGCAACGTGCATGTCACCATATCGTTGGCACTTGTCACATTTTTAACGTGCTCCTTTGCACCGTCCTGTATTGTCAGCCAGTAGTATCCCGCTCGTAGGATCTTGCGAGCGAGCGATCTCCCCCCTAGATGTTGTGCGTTGATCTCCTTGTGGACTTCCCTCAGCACGTGTGTAATATTTTCTTCCTCGACGCATCTGAGAAGTGGTGTGGAGAAACCTCGACGATAAATTTTCCCCCTACCATCGTATACGAGCATGATCTACGCTGTATGGTGCTGGCCGTTTTCGGGTCTGTTGGTAACTCGTCTTAGGTCAAATAGTTGAATACTAGGGTCATCCAACAGTTAGCGTTGCCCACGACGTTGATGTCTATTGGTGTTGACGTTTTCCCAATGCTGGGTTGAGGGAGTATCTCTTGTATGACATATTTGTTGCCCCCCTTCTTCTTGGTGCTCGCCAGTTTGGACAATATATCCGCTCGGGTGTTGTTTTCACGTGGGACGTGCCTGACTTCCATAGATGTGAATCGTTTTAGCTTCTCCTTGACCAAGGCTAAATATTCGGCCATGTTGTCGTTTTTGGCTTTAAAATCACCTCGTACTTGGTTGGCGACCAACTAGGAGTCTGTGCATATTACAATTTCCTCTTCTCCTAGGTCGTCCGCAAGGCGTAAATCGGCCAGGAAGGCTTCGTACTCTGCTTGATTATTGAATGTGGGGAAGGACAAGGTTAAGGATACTTCGATGAGGGTTCCTTCCTCGTTCTCCAATATCACCCCGGCCCCGCTGCCTATCGAGCTAGATGTTCCATCGACAAAGATGGTCCACTTAGACAGAGATGTCGCAGTTTGCTCGGTGAAGGTAAGCTCTGCTACAAAGTCGGAAAAGGCTTGATCTTTGAGGGCCTACCGTCCTTCGAATTTGATGTCGAACTCGGATAATTCTAGTGACCATTTCAGCATCTGTCCGGCCATATCTAGCCTTCCGAGCATCTGCCTGATGGGTTGGTCTGTCCTGACGACAATAGTATGGGCTAAGAAGTAGTGTCGTAACCTTCTTGTAGTGAAGAGGAGGGCCAGTGCTACTTTTTCGATTTGTAAGTGTATGAGTTCAGGGCCGCTCAATGCCTTGCTCGTAAAGTAAATGGGTTTTTTCCCTTCGGGGAGCTCGCGAATAAGGTTTGCGCTTACCACCTCGTTTTCCACAGCGAGGTAAAGGTACAGTGTTTCACCCTCGTTAGGTTTGGAGAGTACCGGGAGCTCGGATAGTGTTTTTTTCAGGTGAGTCAAGGCTTGCTCGCATTCGTCAGTCCATTTGAAAATTGATTCTTTGCGGAGGAGTTTGTAGAACGGGAGCGCGTGTTGGGCAGACTTAGCCACAAATCGGGCGAGAGAAGTGAGCACTCCATTTAATGATTGTATGGATTTTTTAGAGTTTCGGGTAGGTATTTCCGCGAACGCTCAGAAATTGTTTGGGTTGGCTTTGATCCCTCACTCGGTCAAATAAAACCCTAGGAATTTACCCGCTCGAACTCCGAACGTACATTTTTCAGGGTTGAAACGCATCTTGCATTTTCGAGCTTGGTCGAACACCTTTCATAGGTGGGAAGCGTGATCGGTTTCTTTTTGAGATTTGACTATCAAGTCGTCCATGTACACTTCGAGCATGTCTCCAATTTCTACTCGAAAAACTTTGTTCATCATGCGCTAATAAGTGGCGCCTGCGTTTTTTAGACCGAAGGGCATAACGTTATAGTAGTAATTTCCTGATTTGGTCATGAAGGCCGTGTGTTTTTTGTCGGCCACGACCATGGGAATTTGATTATATCCTGAATAAGCATCCATAAATGATAGTAGTTTGAAACTGGCCGAGTTTTCAACCAATTTATCAATATTTGGCAATGGGTAAGCATCTTTCGGGCAAGCCCGATTAAGATCGGTATAATCAACGCACATTCTTCACTTTCCATTATATTTTTTCACAAGTACAACATTGGAAAGCCATGTAGTGTACCTGGCCTCCATTACAAAGTTTGCCTCTAGGAGGTCTTCTACAGCTTTTTCGGCCGCTTTAGTTTTTTCGGTCGACTGTTTTCTCCTCTGTTAGGCAACGGCCTTGTGATTGGGATCAATGGAGAGATGATGGCATGCTACGCCTGGATCGAGTCCGGGCATTTCTGTTGCACTCCATGCAAACAGGTTGGCGTTCCCCTTCAGGCATGCCTCTAGTTGTTTCTTTTCCAGGTCTGGGAGGTGAGCTCTGATCTTTACACATCTGACCGGATCTTCCCCCAGCGGGATTAGATCGAATTCGCCGTCGGGGATTGGTCGGGCTAATGAAGAGGAGGGCTGCTGGGAACTTTCGGCTTCATCCAGAAACCTTCAATCTAGGTTGATGGAATCGACCCGAGGGAGAGGTGCGGGCACTTCTGTATTAAGGGGAGATGCTGAGGTGGAAGCTCTGGGTTGGTATGATATCGAGCTAAGGCCTTTAGAGGCTGCTTCTAAACAACGACGGGCGGCTTCCACGTCACCATGCAGGGTGGTTACTCTCCCTGATGTTATATAGTATTTCATCTTCAGGTGGACGGCCGATGGGACGGCCAGAAGATCGGCCAATGTTGGTCGACCCAGAATGCATTGATATAGAGAAGGGCAATCGACGACCAAAAATTGGACGCGAATGGATCATGCGGTTTCTATGGCTCCAAATGTGACTATGATATCGACATAACCCCATGGTTGTGACATCGGGCTATTGAAACCTTGGAGGTCGGATCCCACGTATGTGTAACACCCCAAAATTTGCCCTCATATTTATTACTATTCATCTGCATTTTCGGGTTTCAGAGGATGTCTAATTCAGGCGATTGGTACTTCAGTGGTGAATGGTTTGATGGATCAGGAGGGTATTCATCTGTTTTTATAAGGAGTTATCGAAAGAGTTTTGAGTTGGATTTTTGGATTAAACTCATGTGAGATATGTGCATCAATGTTTTTGGTAATGGCTCATGTTTGTATCCATGTCTTTTATTTTCATCATTTTCTATCCATTATCCGTTCTTTATTCAATAACCACATCTTTCAAGTATCCATTTCGTCATTTTATAATCCACAAATTAATTCATGATCGGTTTCCAGTAGAGAGTCCTTAAGTTTTTCCTAAACCACATCAACGCCTTTATCCATTTTCTTATTCATTAGCCATTTACATCCATTTTGAATTCCAAACTCATGTTTTTATCAATAACCCCATTTTGTTCACCCAAAACATTTCTAAGAACGTGCTTACAATCATAAAATCCATAGTTCAATGTTCAAATTCATTTATCGTTTATATCCATTTTTTCTCCCTCAATATCTACATGTCCCAAAAACAAGTTCAAAGAAAAAGAGCCCAATATGCTTTTTATAAAAAAAATAAAAAAAATAAAAACAAGTTCTTTGGTCAAAGGAGCTAGAGAAACAAGTGTATTCATTGGTGTTGTTGCATCTGTTAATGGTTCAACTCTTATGAAGGTTGGATGCACGATTAGGTTATGACTCCTTCCTTGGGGTCACAAGATGGAGGCAGCTTAGCTATTGACTCCCACATACCTTTGATTTGCTTTTAATTCCTATAAGTCTGTGGTTTTGTTCTCCAATTGTCACAAGAGTAATTGATTTAAAAGAATTTCCCTAAAGTGATGAGAAACTTTATAGCAGGAAAATAGTAAAAAAGGGAATAGGAGAATTCGATGGCCATGGGCACCATAAAAAGGGGGACTAAAGGTCAATAATAAGGGATTCAAAGACTCTTGCTTTATTACACTTTAGAAACTCAATACAAAAAGAAAGAAAAGAACTTCAACCACATTCAATTAAATTCGGTCAAAAAATCATTTGAAATTGATATGATACAACAAAAATCAGTTACAACTAACTGATATGCCAGAAAAAATTACAAGAAGAAAAAAGACGGTTACGAAAAAGCTCAGAATTCCTTTCAATCTTCAAATTCCTCTCTTCATCATCTTCAGTCTTCTCAGCAAAAACTCAACACAACAATCATAACATAACTTGCAATAAGAAACAAATATTACACCATCTGTTACAAAAATTAACGAGACATTGAAGGGAGATCAAGTAGAACTCAGTGATGAGAAAGCGATATGACAAACTCATAGCAATAATCTGGATTCAGGCTTCCACTAGAACCAATTTCTATTTCCTCATCTTATTCATCCACCGGGAAATCCGTACTCAAAATCTCAAGCGGGACTTAGCTACCTCGCAACCGCAAGTGGTGTGGCATTTGTCGGTTCAACATAATGTGCTTTGTGCTAGGCATAAAATAGATTTCCAGTAAACAGACCCTTGGCTTATCACTCACTGTGAGTTTCAATGGTGTAAGTGCAGCACCTTATACACTAGCAGCAAATTCTGTAAGCACCATTCATCATAATCATTGTCGGTCCTGAAGATTTGCATCCCGGTACAAGCAAGAACGGTCGGCGAAAGGAGGAAATGAAGGTGAACTGAATAGAGTCGCCAGCTAGGCATTTTTATCCCGAAGGAAAGGTAATGCTGCATAAACCTGGAAAGATATGGATAAGACGGTCGTGAACCAGAGAGACTGAGAAAGGAGGTTGGTTACAACCTGGGAAGGTATTAGCACCCAGATTGTCCGTCGTACTCGACGGGATCCACGCTTGAAAGTTTGTGTTTAAAGGGGTAGTGTTTGTGCTATCTGTGTGCAAAAGCTGGAAAAGAATGTACAAGTGTCAGTGCAAGAAAGTGAAGTGAAGTGCTCAGGACTGAGGCTTAGGAAAAGGATGCTGAAAGAGGGGGGAGACACAGAGACTTTTGTTCGATAACTGTTAAGTTATGCCTACGTATCCTCTCGTGCAATGAGGAAGTCAGAACACCTTAGTTCGACTCAAAGAGACTGAAAGATAAATTGACTGATGAACTGCTTGCTTGTCTATGCTCAAGTGTATGACCTGTCTGGCTCAGGTGCTAACTGTCTTGCATTAGACGGAAGAAGCAAGTTCTCATTTGTGAGTGAGGATGATGAGAAAAGAATCCCGGAGGAGACGATTATTGTTTGTTTTTGTGTTTTCAATCTTTTATTGCTTTTTTGGGTTTGTCATAAGTTAATGAGCTTAAGCCTAAACCAAAGGTTAGTAAACTCATCATATCCTCCCTTTGATTAGGGATAATGAAAATACCTTAAGGATGAAGTAAACACCTCAAACTTAATTACCATGATGGTGTAGTATTAAGATCATTAACCTACTTGTGATTATTTAGATGTTTTTGGAGTTTTTGTTTAGTGTTAAGTAATGAGTTTAAGCCATAATCAAGGATTAGTGAACTCATTACACCATCCTAATAGAAGGATAATAGATGAGCACACTTAAGCTGAGGAAGATACCTCAACTTAATCCATGGTTAGGGATTAACCTTATGACAAAACAAGCCTTTATTAAATGGATTTTAATTAATGGTAAGATTAAGAAGTGAATTTTATGGTTTTTAAGACAACTTGAGGGGGACTTGTCCATTAACACTAAGGTTAGTCCTTCTTAACCAATTAAGGAAGAATTAGAACCCTAATGCAAGGCCCAAGTTACAAGCTATTTGTCTTAGTGATTATTAAGATGGATTAATTAAGAGGTTTAAACAAATTAAGGGTTTAACACTTAGGATTAAAGTTATACACTCCATCCTAAGAGAAGGATGCAGGCATAACCCTAATCACAAAGTCTTAAAACCTTAAAGGTTTAGTCTCTGATTATGAGATGAGAAGAGAGACACAAATATGACACAAAGGTAAAAGCTAAAGGGGGACTAATCAAAACCCTAATTATTGTCTTGCTTGGATGTTCCTTTGGTTTGTAAGGCTTGCAAGAGATCTTCAGAGAAGCCACCAATGGAAGAAGCAGATGAAAGGAGGAGAAACAGAAGAAACAAGTAAACTTACTTCACTGAAGAAGATAAGTTACTTGAAGAAAGAAAGTGAATGATGAACATGAATGAGAAAGCTCACTCTAAAGCAAAGAAAAATGCAGCAAGGAAGCATAAGAAGAATGAGAAGAGAAATGAGAAGTGAAGGCAAATTCACTTCTCAAATTACTTACCACCTGAAAAGGTTAACATAAATGAAAGAAAATGAAATGAAATGAAAGATATGCAAAGATGTAAACCAAAACCAGAAGCATAAACATGATGTAAATGATGCTATGAGATGATGCAAAAGCATGTTAAGTGTTATGAATGTTCATACAAGAGATGGAATGCAATGGATGTATGTTTTGAAGTTTGAAAGTTCATGAAAGTTCATGGAATGAAATGAATGCACATCATGGAAAATGGATAAAGAAATGATCAAGCATGGTTCTAATGTGTCCTAAGATGTGTTAAATGTCATATGGATGCAAGAAATGTCATGGCAAGTTCATGTATGGATGCATATGCAAGATGTATGCAAATGAACATGAGAAATTAGGGTTTTAAGGCAACATGAGATGCAAAAGTCAAAAGCAGAAGCAAATCACAAGATAAAAAATTGCAAATGAACTCAAAGGAACCCTAACCTCATATGATATCACACCCCAAAGGAGGAGGTCTAAGTCTTAACCTAAAGAAAGTTGTGATTTTTCTAAGTTATCTAGGGTTTTAAGGTACCTTAAGGGGAAAATGCAAATCAAATGGAAAATGCAAGATAAATGTGTGACAAAAATATGCTAGACACTACATTCTATATGAAGAACAATGCAAAAATAACCAATGTCAAACCCTTCATGGTTAGGCAGAAAAGAATACTTGAAGTTAGGGTTCAAAAATGGGATTTTTATGAACCCTAAATTCAAGAAAAATGTTAAGATTGAATCAAAACCAAAAAGAAATTTGTATGAATGGTTTGACAATGTTTCTAAATGTCCTAAGATGCAATGTGAATTTTTTTGGGATTTATAGAAACCTAAATGATATTTTAATTAATTAATTTCCATTAATTAATTAAAATAAACATTTAAATATTTTTAAAATGGTTTTTTAATGCAAACAATAAAAATAAAAAATGTTTTTGGGTAAAAAAAATATTTAAAGCTGAAATGCAGAAAATGAGATTTTTAAAATGATTTTTGATATTTTAAATAAATTAAACAAAAGAAATGCAATAAAATGAAATAAAAATAATTAAAATGGGAAGTATGAAATCCAGTGGCTGAGATTCAAATAAATTTGGTGGGAATTGACCACGCGCGTCAATGAAGGGCTTGGATTGGTTCTGGCAAAATTCAAATTAATCCTAATTAAGTGGATTAGGGTTAAGTGGATTCATCTGAACAATTCGTACGCGCGCGGGAAACAAATCCAAGGGTTGAAATTCAAACTAGCCTAATTAATGTGGCTTTGCCCTAATCACTCTCAGGAGACCGGAGAAGAGCTCCGGTCGTCTTCTCTAGCAGCCTCATCCCCTGAAACTCCCCAAAACCTCACCCCAGGCCCTCTAAAGCTCCAGAATCACTAACAAATATCAAGGAACAAGAATCCACAAACAAAAACAATTTATTTTGCATCAAAAGAGAGAATCAAGCAAGAACATGTTTCACGGGCAAAGTTTCAGAAGTCAAATACATGCTTGTTACTCAACCATTTTCAAAAATAAATACATCATGGTGATCAACAAAGCATAAAGAACAATCTAAGAACTTAAAATTTCATTTCTGGAAAAAAGTTTGAAGAGGTTACCTGAGGTGAAACTTTCTTAGTTTGGAGCTTTTGGACCTCCTCTCTTATGCAAAATCACTCCAATGACCCCTCTGATGAAGCTTTGATGCTTGGAAGGAGCTTGTAATGGCTGAAATGAGAGCTTGCACTCTTGCTGGACAGAAATCGTGTTTTGGTTTTGGGGGGTTTTTGGTTGCAATGAAGGGTGGGAAATGATCCTTTGATGAAGTTGAGGTGATTGGTGAAAAAAGTTTGGAGTTTGAGTGTGTGAGCAGAGAGTTTAGAATGCTTTTGCAAATGGGGTGATTTTTGAGAGCTTGATGATTCTGAGGTTTCAGCCTTGCTTGATGTGTGTTATGAGCTGTGTTTGATCCACATAACAAGTCTTGATAGGTCAGAGAAGTGGTTGTGGCCTATGGTGATTGGTATGGGCTTTCTTGCACAAAGTCAACAAAACTTGTACTTGAGGTATGGGCTCTTTTGCAGCTGGCTTTTTGGCTTGTCCTGGTTCAGCAAAGATCAAGGAGAGCCATGGAATGCATTTTGTGGTGATTCAGCAAGTGGAAGCATGGTTATGTGTCATTTTGCAATTTTCATGAAGTTTGGCCCTTTTGTGATTTCTTGAAGTTCAAGGCATGAAATGAGATGATTCTTGGGCCAATTATGACTTTTAGGCAATTTTCTATGTTTGTATGATGCATAGAAGTGTATTAGAGGTCACAAAATGGCTTTGCAAGTGGTTTTGCAAAAAATCCTCTTTGGTGTATTCTTGAAAATTATAGGATTTTTGCCAACTTTGAAAGATCATAACATGAGTTCCATAATGAATTAGAACTTGTTCTGGTACTTTTTGAAAAGGGAATGATCCAATCTACAACTTTCATGACCAACAATTTTTCATTTGAAGCATTTTTGGTTGAGAAAGAGGAGGTTGAAATACTTTCCCAAAATGGAAAGTTTACATTACAAGTCATTTCCATTTTTGGCAACTTTTGGTTTAGCTCAATTTTCTTCAATTTTGTGAACTTACAAGCACTTCAATGATCAAATAAAGATCATATAACTTCAATTTGATGAAAAATCCACTTTGGTTCCATTGTTGGGGGCCTCAGATGCCCTGATTTTGCTCTGACTTGCTCAAGAAGTTACCTAGCGGACAAATGACTTCCACAATGAATTTCTTCATCAAACTTGGTACATATGATACTTATATTATATTGAGACCATTAGAAACAAGAATGACCAAAAAATTTGGAGTTATAGCCTCTGAAACCAAAACCCTAATTTCAGGTCATCTGTGCAGTGAAACCCTAGCTCTGCTTCCATGCTTTGCAAGTTCTTGTGATTTCTTGACTTCCTGGATCTTTGAGGGATATAAAATGATGATTGAACATACATGGACCCTCTTGGAATGATTGGAGACCCTTGGAGTGGCTCAGATGGATCCTTGGACTACTCAAATCACAAACCCTAGATGCAGATGAACTTGAACTAATGTAGTGAAACAAAAATACAATATGATATGATATGCTTAACCTAATACAAAGATGAAAGATCACAAGCCATGGTGTGAAATTAGTGAGGGAAAATTTGGGGTGTTTACAGCTGCCCCTATTCAAGCATGAGTTAGTTGTGCAGGATGTAAGTGCCTGGCTTAACAAAAAAACAAGATAACTTGTGGTTGAATACCAAAGACAGTCCGAAATTTGCACTCACTGGGTAGAAGAAGAAAAGGGATATAAATTGTAAAAGGTAGTATAGTATGATTATAAAATGCAGGCGATGGAGGACGACCATCGAGCAGTGGACGACTGCTGGGGGTAAAGTGGTAAGTAAAGCAATGACGGGGACAACCGACATGCTAGGGAAATAAAGAAATCATGATGGGGACGACCAACAAGATTCTCTGGGGATTAAAGTAAAGGCAATGATGGGGACAACCATCAGGTTTGCAAAAAGTAAACAACAATAGGGACGACCATCGGGTTAAAGAATAAATGAAATATTGATGAGGGACGGTCATCAAAGGTGAAGGACGATCACCTAGCAGGGGACGGCTGCTCTTTATCGCGAAGGACGAATGTCGGATAGAAAAAGAAAGGTCGACGATGGGGACGACCATCGGATAAGCATGATGAAGGACGATCATCAAGAGGTGAAGGACGATCACCTAGCAGGAGACGGCTGCTCTCAGGGTTTATCATGACATAGGACGAATGTCAGATAACAAGATCAACGATGGGGACGACTATCGGATAAAATGATGAAGGGCGATCATCAAAAGGTGAAGGACGATCACCTAGCAGGGGACGACTGCTAAATATCACGACATAAGACAAATGTCGGATAGAAAAGATCAACAATGGGGACGGCCATCGGATAAAATGATGAAGGACGATCATCAAAAGGTGAAGGACGATCACCTAGCAGGGGACGGCTGCTAAATATCACGACATAGGATGAATGTCGGATAAGAAAGGGTTCCAATAATGGAGACTCCGCTGGGGAAAGGGATGAGGGACGGTCATCCAAAGGTGAAGGACGATCACCTGGCAGGGTACGGCTGCCGAAAGTATCATGACATAGGACGAATGTCAGATAGAAGAAAAGTCGTTCTGCTGGGGAATGGTAAACACGGACGAGTGCTTACGCTTAAGAAATAAAAGGTATAGGTGTTTTGACGCTGTGTATAGATTAAAGATGCGGACGAGCATCCTTAAGACCATGATACGGACGAGTATCGATAGAAACAAACGCTGACGCATGTTCAAAGATGATGGTACGGACGAGTACCAACTGGTTAACAAAGAACACGGACGAGTGTTGAATCTGTGGGGAATAAGTGTATATACAAGATCGGACGAGTATCTGTATAAGTATGAATAAATATTGTGAAGCATGAGCAAGACACAGACGAGTGTTCAACTTGCTGGGGAAAAGTGTGACACGGACGAGTGTCATAAGAGAAAGTGTATAAGTTATGAACAATCATTTATATATGGGAGTGTAGGAGGTATTCTGGCGACCTGTGGGGATAGGATGACATGGACGAGTGTCAAAAGGAGTGTAATATAAACAAGTACTTGGTTTGCAACAAGTGATTGGGCAACCATGCTGGGGAGTGGTGACACGGACGAATGTCAAGAGAGTGCGTATAGGTATCTGTAATCACAAAGGATGTTTGTGGCTTATATCTGCAGGGGAATAAAATGACACAGACGAGTGTCAAACAAGTATATATGAACATGTATCTATGTTGGAGAGTGCAACAGGGATGTTTTGGTTTTCTGTGGGGAGATTGAGATGACACGGACGAGTACCGAGAAGAACATGTTATGGACAAGCATTTGTACTTGAGAGTGCAAAGGGGATGTATTTTGTATATTGTTGATGAGGTACTGTTGGTATTTACAGGTGACTGGTTCGAACCTGACTTGTGATCATGCAAATGTTTTATTTTTTCCGTAATACTCCGTTTTAGATGGAATGCTACGCTCTTGTGGGGAAAAAGGATGCAAATGCCATGATTATGCAAATGAAACCGATCCGGGATTCGGATCCTGCTGTTGGAGATCTCTGGATGATCTATTTGAAGGAGAATATCCCAGCTGGGGACGGGATCATTGGTAGATCTGATAAGATATATGGCTCTGCTTGGGGAAATATATCACTGATAGATCTATCCAGTAAGGAGAAAACCCAACTGGGGATGAGAAGGCTTCCGTCACTTTGTTGTGTGAGAATATCAGGCATTGCTTTTCTGGGTAGAGGCTGGGGCTCTACAGGGAGATAGTTCTTTTAACTTTGCTGAGGATGAGAGATCTGGCACTCTGTTGGGGAAAGAAAAGATCACTGAACGATCTTCCTAGAGGACTCTGTGGGGATCCTGGCTAGGGATGAGGAGGCTTTGGCAACTCCGCTGGGAAAAGTATTCCAGATACTGCTTGGAGGAGGTGTGTTGGGGAAACGATGCTTGGCATGCCCCATGTTGTATACTTGAATACTTGTAACCTATTAAGACAAAGAAACGCACGAGTATCCCGAGGTATCCCTTACCGGATTCCGTCATAGGAGTTAAATATTCCTGAGAGTAAAGACATTTCCTGCAAGCATTTATTAAGAATGGCTCATTTGTTTTATGCAAATATTATATCATGGACATTGGACATTTTGCAAACGAAACAAAAATGTACAAAATGAGGTGTGACTGAAAATCTGATTTTATTAATCTGGGTGACCTAAATTGCAGATACAATCAAAGAAACAGATCCCCTGGAATTAGGACGACGCTCCGTTGAGCTCCCTTTGCTATGACCCGTATGACCTTGACTTTCTTCTTATCTTGCTTTCTGAAGAAGGTTGATCTTGATAGATGCTTTATCCTTTCGAAGCTTGCCGTGTTGTAAGTGATACAGACGAATTCAGAATGCAGTTGTTCGCTTATTCCCTTATTTTGCGTGGATCGCCCTTTCGGGTTTTCAATCCACCGGGATACCCATTTTTGCCTGAGCTGTCCAATGCGACTTTTCAACTCAGCGGGAGTGCACATTTTTTTTAATTTTCCCTTATTTTTGCCCGAGTCTTTTTATTCTGTTTTTGACTCGCCGGGATGCCCTATTTTTGCCCGGACTTTCATTCTGTTTTTATGTCCAGCGGGTCATTTTATGCGAAGTATTTTTTAAATGCATCTGAATTCACAGGGGATAAGAAATCTTCACCATCCATAGTAGTGAGCATCAGTGCTCCACCAGAGAAAACCTTCTTTACTATGAATGGACCATCGTAGTTCGGAGTTCACTTGCCCCTGTGGTCTGTATGAGGAGGAAGAAGTCTTTTCAGCACAAGATCTCCCACTTGATATTCCCGAAGCCTGACTTTCTGATCGAATGCTTTCTTCATCCTCTTCTGATATAGCTGCCCATGACAGATTGCAGCTAACCTTTTTTCTTCGATTAGATTCAGTTGATTGTATCGAGATCAGGCCCATTCTACTTCATTCAACTTTACATCCATTAATACCCGTAGGGAGGGAAGCTCAACTTCAACAGGTAGGACTGCCTCCATACCATACACAAGCTGATACGGTGTTGCCCCAGTGGATGTTCTAATTGAGGTACGGTACCCATGCAAGGCAAATGGTAGCATCTCATGCTAGTCTTTGTAAGTAACCACCATCTTTTGCACAATCTTCTTGATGTTTTTGTTAGCTGCCTCAATAGCGCCGTTCATCTTTGGCCTGTAAGGAGAAGAATTGTGATGTTGGATTTTGAAGTCCCGACATAGTTCTGCCATCATTTTGTTGTTCAGATTGGAACCATTATCAGTAATGATTCGCTCGGGTACTCCATATCGACAAATGATGTCTCTTTTCAGGAATCTGGCTACCACTTGTCTGGTGACGTTTGCATATGAAGCTGCTTCAACCCACTTGGTGAAATAATCAATGGCTACCAGGATGAATCTGTGGCCATTTGAAGCAGTCGGTTCAATCTTTCCAATCATATCAATGCCCCATATGGAAAAGGGCCAAGGTGAAGACATCACGTTCAAAGGATTCAGAGGCACATGCACTTTGTCTGCATAAATTTGGCATTTGTGGCATTTCCTGGCATAGGCACAACAATCTGCATCCATTGTGATCCAGTAGTAACCTGATCTTAACAATTTCTTTGCCATTGCATGTCCTCCAGCATGGGTACCAAAAGATCCTTCATGCACCTCGTGCATCAGCAGATCTGCTTCTTTCTTATCAACACATCTGAGAAGCACCATGTCAAAGTTTCTTTTGTATAATGAACCATCATCATTCAGGAAGAAACTACCAGCCAGCCTTCTTAATGTCTTCTTATCATTGGATGATGCCCCAAGTGGGTATGTCTGATCCTCTAAGTAACATTTGATGTCATGGAACCAAGGTTTGTCATCTTTAGCAATATCCACAGAGAATACGTATGCCGGTCGGTTTAGTCTGGATACAGAAATCCGAGGCACAAAATTGGCAGTCTGAACCTTGATCATGGAGGAAATGGTAGCTAAAGCATCTGCAAACTGATTTTCATCTCGAGGGATGTACTCAAGTTTGACTGTTGTGAAGAAAGTCAATAATCTCCTCGTATAGTCACAGTATGGAATCAGATGCTCTTGGTGAGTGTACCATTTGCTGTTGGTCTGATTGATTACCAAAGCTGAATCCCCGAATACAGTTAAAGTCTTGATCTTGAGGTCAATGGCTTCCTCAAGACCCATGATACAAGCTTCATATTCAGCTTCGTTGTTAGTGCATGCAAAGGTGAGTTTTGCCGAGAAAAGAATATGAACTCCTTTAGATGTAATGAGTACTACACCAACTCCACGCCCATTCATATTGATAGCCCCATCAAACATCATTGTCCATTCTTCTTTTGGGTCAGGACCTTCAGTGTGAATAGGCTCTTCATGATCTTTTGCTTTTAGGAACATGATGTCTTCATCTGGGAAGTCAAATCTCATTGGTTGGTAATCATCAATGGGTTGCTCGGCCAGATAGTCAGACAGTACACTGCCCTTGATGGCCTTTTGAGATGTGTATTGAATGTCATACTCCGTCAGAATCATTTGCCATCTTGCAACCCTTCTAGTAAGTGCTGGCTTCTCAAATATGTACTTGACGGGGTCCATTTTTGAGATCAACAAGGTAGTGTGGGTCAACATATACTGTCTTAGTCGGCGAGCAGCCCACGCTAAAGCACAACAAGTTTTCTCGAGCAGTGAATAACGTTGTTCACAGTCGGTAAACTTTTTGCTTAGGTAGTATATTGCATACTCTTTTCGACTAGACTCGTCATGCTGGCCCAACACACCCCCCATTGATCCTTCTAATACTGTCAGGTACATTATTAGAGACCTTCCTTCAACTGGAGGCATAAGAATTGGAGGTTCTTGGAGGTACTCCTTGATTTTGTCAAAAGCCTTCTGACAATCTTTGTTCCACCTGACTGTTTGTTCCTTTCTTAACAATTTGAACAGGGGCTCACAGGTTGTAGTAAGATGAGATATGAACCTTGATATGTAGTTCAATCTACCTAAGAACCCTCGAACTTCTTTTTCAGTCCTAGGTGCAGGCATCTCTTGAATGGCTTTGACTTTGTCAGGATCAACTTTAATTCCTTTTTCACTTACAATGAATCCCAGCAGCTTACCAGAACGTACCCCGAATGTGCATTTGTTGGGGTTGAGCTTCAGCTGATACTTCCTCAGACGCTTGAACAACTTCAGCAGATTTATCAGATGATCTTCTTTAGTGAGGGACTTGGCAATCATTTCATCCAAGTAGCATTCAATTTCTTTGTGGATCATGTCGTGGAATAATGTTACCATAACCCGTTGATAAGTAGCTCCGACATTCTTCAGTCCAAAAGGCATTACCTTATAACAAAATGTGCCCCAAGGTGTAATGAAGGTAGTCTTCTCCATGTCTTCGGGTGACATCCTGATCTGATTATACTCGGAAAATCCATCCATGAAGGAAAATACCGAGAACTGAGCTGTGTTGTCAACCAATACATCAATGTGAGGTAAAGGGAAATCGTCCTTCGGGCTAGCTCTGTTCAGATCCCGGTAATCCACACACATCCGTACTTTGCCATCCTTCTTAGGCACTGGTACAATATTAGCAACCCACGGCGGGTAACTACTTACAGCAAGGAAACTAGCATCCCACTGTTTTTGTACTTCTTCTTTAATCTTCATGGCCATATCCGGACGAGTACGGCGTAGCTTTTGCTTCACTGGAGGACAATCTTCTTTCAAAGGCAGCTTGTGCATAACAATATCAGTGTCAAGGCCTGGCATGTCTTGGTAGGACCAAGCAAAGACGTCAACGTATTCTCGAAGCATGTCAAAAAGTTGTTCCTTTACTGAATCTTGCAAACTGGCCCCAATCTTCACTTCTTTCAAGTCTTCTTCGGTACCAAGATTAATTGTTTCAACCTCCTCCTGATGAGGGGTGATCGGTTTCTCTTCTTGCCTCAACAACCTGGCTAACTCTTCAGGTAACTCATAGTCTTCTTCAACCCCTTCATCAACTTGACTAATCGGATTGTCAAAGTCACACAAGGTCATAGCAGTGCTGTTGTCGGTGCAATCTGGAGGATGATCTCTGCAAGGGTTGAGATTGGTTCGTTTTAGTGATCAGTTTTAATCTTGTTTAGAAAAAGTGAAAATGAAGTTATTTATTTTGAAAACATTTCCATTTTATATTTTTGTACAAAAGTGAAAAATGAAAAGACAGTGAGCAAAAAAGAGACTCGTTTGCAAAAGATGTCCGATATTAATTAATTAATCATTTGCACAAAATTACAATATGGCCCTATTACAAAATGAGCTCTGACACCTTGGGCAAGATGCAGGACTTGATGCATGCTAAAAAGACAGGAAATAATAATTACTCTGCAGGAGTAACCCTTATAATTTCCTGGGAAGACCATTTAAGGACTTGGTTCCCCGGGATCCTTGGACGTATCCAGTTCTCCAGGTTGCGGTTGCTCTCCTTCTCATCTTCCAGATTGTTAACAGCATCTGGGGTAAGCATCCCCCCACTGACAAATTTGGGCTCCTTGGCAGCCTCTGATTGATCTTGTCGGATTGGTCTGTAACCCAACCCGAATTTATCTTCCTTCTTTTCCACTGGCAGCAGCTTGCCCCGACCTTGAGCATTACCGTCTTCAACAACCTTCCGGGCTTGCTGATAAGAGATGATTGAGGTACCCATCCTGTCCTCCTGGGAGGCAACCAATACTCCAGTAGCCTCATTAACATTCATGGCCTCAAACCCTTGGCTCATTGTCTCATGGATTTCACCATCCATCTCAATATACTTGTATGTAGCCAGATGGCTAATAAATATGTCTTCATCACCACAGATGGTGATAATTTGTCCTTCCCATTCGTACTTCAGTTTCTGGTGAAGGATCGACGTTACTGCACCTGCGGCGTGAATCCAGGGTCGACCTAGCAAACAGCTGTAAGCAGGTTGTATGTCCATCACATAGAAAACGGTCTTAAAAACTTGTGGACCGATTATCACTGGTAATTCCACCTCTCCCAGAACAGATCTTTTGGAGCCATCAAAAGCTCTGACCACAAGGTTACTTGGCCGGAGAGATATCCCATCATATTCTAGCTTGACTAGAGCTTTTTTTGGTAAGACATTGAGTGAGGACCAAGTGTCTACAAGAACATGAGATAAGACAGCTCCTTTGCACTCCAAGGTTATATGCAAAGCTTTGTTGTGGAGACGTCCTTCAGTTGTCAAATCAGCATCAGTAAAACCTAGCCCATGGCTAGTGTTGACATTTGATACTACTGTTTCCAGCTGATTTACAATGATCTCTTATGGCACGTAGGCAGCGTGCAGAACTTTGAGAAGTGCATCCCAATGGGCTTCAGAACACAACAACAGAGATAAAATTGAGATCTTTGAAGGAGTCTGGTGGAGCTGGTCCACAACTTTATAGTCACTTCTTTTGATGATTCTCATAAACTCATCCACATCTTTATCGAAGGATGACTTATGAGTTTCTTTCGGTGCAGATTCTTCCGGTATCACACTCTTCCCCTTGGCTCTGGCAGCAGCCTCTACCTCGGTGTTGGTTCTTGGGACTTGGGATGCAAAGAGACGTCCGCTTCGGGTGAAGCCTCCGCCTCCCCCAACATTATCCACTTGGGGAGTGAGAACTGGAGAATCAAGAAGGACTTTCTCTCCATTGCAGTATAGATCAGCACCATAATGCCATGGTATAGCACTGTCTTTGTCATATGGGATCGGCCCGGGCACCGTAATGGTGACTGGGCTCACTACAACAGATGTTGGGACTGTAATGGTATGTGGATCATAAAAGATTGTTACAGGACCTCTGGTGGATGTAGGTGAAGGTGAATTGAAGCTTTGTTGAGACTGTTGAGACTGTTGGAAGTTGTTGGAACTCGGGACCGTTGCTAGGTCATAATAGATTGTGATAGTGGAAACATCATTGTTGGTTGTTGAAGTTGTAGTAGCTGGTGCAAATGAATTGTTGTGTGTTGAAGTGAAAAATGGTATGATTCCTGAAGTTGTAGTTGAATCAGTTGGAAAAATGGTTGCTGCAGTTGTAGAAGAAACACTTGGAAAGATGGTTGTTGTATTTGTAGAAGATTCACTTGTTGTTGTCAAAAGAGTTGCTGGTGTTGTAGAAGTTGTGGTTGTAATTTGCAGAATACCTTCCTTAATCAAATCATTGATGCCTTTCCTCAAGCTAGTACACCCATTCTCGGAAAGTTTGCATGATTCGCAACAGGCCTCACAGCCTGGAAACACTTGGCACTTTAAAAGCTGGACTTTAACCTCGGCCAGAGGTGTTTGAATACATGCAACGTCTTCTATTAAACTCATGGGTGAACCATCCTCTACAACATTAATCCTTGGCCCACTGTGGCTCGGCATATGATTCTTCATTACATTAGGAGGAGGTTATAAGTTCAGGGCTTTTGAATCTACTAGATCATGAACCTTCATATGCAGAGCTCTGCATTTTCCCGTAGAATGACCAAGTGCGTTAGAGTGAAAAGCACACCTAGCATTAACATCATAGTTTCTAGGAAGGTTTTGAGGATCAGGTGGAGCCAATGTCCTCAACTCAACCAGATTGAGCTTTAGGAGTTGTGGCAATAGTGTAGCATATGGCATAGGAATGGGGTCAATTACCCGGTTGACCTGAGATGGTCGTTGTTGAAACGGGCATTGTTGTTGATTGTTATTGTTATTGTTGTATGATATCTGTTTTGGAAACTGTTGTTGTTGCGGAAAGTGTTGTGGTTGTTGAGCATACTGAGGAGGTGGAGCAGGGATGGTAACAGCAGCAACTGTTCTGGGCAAGTATTGGGGTCTCCCTCTTCCCATGTGCACTGAATTTGTCTCACCGGATCTACGGGGCCCAACAAATGGTTTTCTTGTATTGCTTGAACTGGCACCGTTGTCGGAGATCTTTCCCATCTTCAATAGGCTCTCTATTCTTTCTCCAGCTATCACCACATCTGCAAAGCTGGTAGAGGAGAATGCAGCCAATCTGTCAATGTATGTTCCTTGAAGAGTATTCATGAACATGTCTGCCATTTCCCTTTCAGACATAGGGGGTTGTACTGCAGCAGCAAGTTGCCTCCACCTTTGGGCATATTCCCTGAAACTTTCACGGGAAGATTGGGACATCCCCATTAGGAGGGTCCTGTTTGGAGCCATGTCCAAGTTGTACTGATACTGTCGGATAAAAGCTTCAGCCAAGTCTTTCCAGTTCCTTACTATGGCTCTAGTCAGATGGGAATACCATTCTCGGGATGCCCCTGTTAGACTATCCTCGAAGTAAAACATCCACAACTTTTCGTCCATGGTGTATGCTTTTAACCTTCACAAGAATGATTGAAGGTGGGTGCGTGGGCAGGATGTGCCATTATACCTTTCAAAACACGGGGGTTTGAATTTGTGAGGAATTCTCACCCCTTCCACCAGTCCCATGTCCATTACATCAAAGCCTAGGGAATTCTGGGATTCAAGAGACCTTAGCTTCTCTGTAATTTCATCCAACCTACGGTCGTAAACTTCGTCCCCAGCTCCAACAACTGTAAACTGCTCTTCTTGAGGATCCTCTTGCAAGATCCTACTTCCAGCAGTGTTACCCTGAGTATTCCTTATGGCATTAACTTCTGGGTTTAGATGAGGCCCAAACTCTGGTGGATCAGTGCGAGGTTGCACGTGATCGTTGTTACTGGTACCTCCTGTACCTGGGTGGTGTTCTTCAGGAGTTTGCCTTTCAACCAACTCCCTTAGTCTTTCCTGGCTCTGAGCTAAGCCAATCATTACAGTCATGAATTTGGTCATCTGATTCCTCATCTCAACCCTCTCATTAGCCATTTGGGTCCTTACTTCATTCAAGTCTCGCTGAACTTGATCCATCTGGAGTCCCAGAAGGTTATTTCTTGTCGGGTACCGGTGTATTCTGTTGACAGGGAACACTCTTCTGCGAGCAATGTTTCCTGAAACCACAACAAAGTGAGAAACAACAATAAAACAAAAAACTACAAAACAAAGAAAAAGTTAGTATGCAATGCAATATGCTTATTTTTCTTCCAAGGGTATCCGGTTTGGTTCTTTGATTTTGAACTTTCCAGACCTCGAGAAAATGCTGATGATGTTGATAGATAAAGCCCACCATAAATAATACAAACTGATATATTACAAAGGATAAAAATACATAGTTTGATTACAAAACATCCCTATGGTGGGTCAAAATACAAAAACAAAAGAAAAGTACAACAAAAGGAAAGTACAAGCAAAAGGATCAGACATCCAATCCAAAGTCATCCTCCTTGACTTCCTTCAGGAGGGCCTCAGTGTAACACGGTGGGAGAACTGACTTTTCTATAAATGTTGCGGATAGCAAGAGTCGCCACCGACTTTTATTTTATCCAAAAGGAAAGGACATAAAAGAACAGGAAAGACCTTAAAAAGATTTTGGGTTCGGGGGGTAGGTTATACAAAGGGAAGGTGTTAGCACCCTTTATATCCATGGTTATCCATGGGCTCTTAGTTACTTAGCTCACTTTAAATTGTTTTGAGAAAGTGTAGTGTGTGATTAAAAATTTTCTAAGTACTTTATAATGATCCTCGTATGGATGTACATAAAGACTTTGTTTTGAAATTTTGTTTGAAATGTGAAGTGTAAGAGAGCTTTTTCTGAAGAAAAGTGAGCAATTACTTAAGAGGAACCTACCCTATGTTGAATCTTTATTGTTCTTATATGTTCTTTTAATGGTAAGACTATCCCTATTATTAAGGAATAGGTAGTCATTACCTTGGATGTGATAAGGGACATATGAAGGGACATCTGTATTTAGGCAACTGTAAGGTGTTTTTAGCAATTCGTAGGGACTTATCATCTTTTTATTTCGAAGGGACAAGATCATTTACCGTAGGCAACATCGAAGGGACTTGATCTTATAATCTTAAAGGGACTTGATGATATTAATGAAGGGACTTTGCTTTAAGACACCTTACTTGACCTTATAATTAGACAACATGAGGAATACCCTTAGAAAGTGTAGGATGGCGATCAAAGATCGACTTACGTGTGTGAGTGTTCATATTCATATATTTATCTTATTAAATAAGTCATTCTAAATTAATTTTAAATCACAAACAGGTTATCACTCCCTATAATTACTAACCATGGCAATAACATTTATAAACAATAACATAAAAACAATAATAAACCTACGACTATTACAAGGCTTTCGCAATTACATTAAAATATGAATAATAAATATATAGAGAAATTATAAATAAAATGATTAGTAATAAAATAATTATAAGAGGAAGAGGTTAGCACAAATATACAAAAAATATATACAAGTTAAGAGAATATTTTAGATTAAATAAGCAATTTTAAAGAATTTTTTTAAAAGAAAATAATATAATGAGAATAATAATAATAAACCATAGAATAAATATTTACAAAACATGATTAATTATTTAACTATATATTAGAAAATTAATTAAATTCAATATTTAAAGTTAAACAAAAAATAGGGTTAGAAATTAGGGTTAATTTTACAATTAAGAAAAATCAGGATTAGGGTTTGGATTATTTAATATAAACTTAATTAAATTATTTATACAAAAAATATTCAATAATAATATAAACAAATTTTAAATTAAATATAAACCAAATTAAATTTCAGAAAATAAATTAGCAATTTTTTAGAAAATATGAAGTTATATATATATATATATATATATTTACATATTATTATTTAAATATAATTTTTTTATAAGAAATATAATTTATATTAATTATAAAACAAAAACAAATGAGAAAATGAATAAAAAAACTTACCTGGGGCAGGGATCGAACCCAAGCCCTAGGTCCTGCCTCCCCTGGACTCACAATGCTACCACCAGGCCAAACGCACGCATGTGATAGGGTATGAACTCCAATTGTTTTATTACTAATCTGCAAAAACACCAAAAAATAAAACAAAACAAAATGGCCTGGGGGAGGTTTGAACCCAGGACCATTCGTTTACAAACAAACATACAAACCAACTGAGCTAACAGCACGCGCTTGAAATAAAATCAACAACAAAACAATATATTTTAAAACAAATATTTGAATTCTGATTTCAGCGCCAAACTTCATCTTCTTCACCAAATTTCCTGCGCATTTTCATACAACTTTTTCTGCGAATTTTCTTGCGTGTTCTTCCATGTTTATGACCTACGAAACTCAAACATCAAGTAAACAGTAAAATTTATTCAAATTGATTAGTGCAATGTGATCCTTATGAATCATACAATCTTCCTATGTTGCTAGAATTTATTTATATTGTCTAAATCACAAAACCCTAAGTTGGCCGTTCAAACCCTAACAATGGTGGAATGCGATTTAGGTCATGAAACTTCAATTGGTTTATCCAGAAAGCTTCTATGCTTCAAAACAAACACGAATCAACAAGAAAAATCAGTTAATAGCGCATGGGAGTATGAAATCGAAAAAATGTAAAACATGAATAAGAGTGATTCGGTTAGCATGATTCAGTGCATGAATGGATGTTTTATGATCCAGAAATACTCAGTGACCTTCAAGGAACGATTTGCAACCTTTATTTTGTCTTGAGAGTCCCTCTAAGTCCAAAACTGAATGTGACTTTTTCTTGATATTTTGAAGCTTTGAATGATATGTGTGGAGGCTGGAAATTCGTCCTCTTTTTGTTGGGATGTATTCAGGTATATGTAGAGATCAAAATTAGGTCAAAAAGTTATGAATTTATGGGCTTTTTAATGATTTCTTGATCATGAAGTGTGTATCTTTCAACTATTGAAAAAGATCACATCTAACCTTGACAAATTAAGCTAGCACGAATTTGGATCAGATCAATCATCTATAATTGATGTTTATGACCTTCTAGAATCATAATCTCATCCAAATATATGATTTTCATATTTTATTTTAATTTAATTTGTATTTTAATGAATGAAATTCAAATAAATACTAAATAAAACATAAAAAATCAGAAAATGCATGGGCTGGGTCGTGCTTGATGATATTATGAAGATTGGATGGCAATTTGGTGGGCTCATTTAGCAAAAATTGGTTTTAAGGCCTCATTTGCTTCATAAACTTCCCAAAAATTTCCCAACTTTGCAAGGGCACAAATCCCTCAATTTTAATGCTATGAAGGTGTTCTTGGACATTTTGGAAATCTTAAAGAGTCCTCTAACCAACCTCTTTGGTCTCATGTCCATATCTTTTACCATTCTCAAGTTATGCTCTTTGGAAGTTATTAACTTTTTGTTGACTTTTAAAATGACCTATAATGTCTTAGCTCATACCTTCCAAATGAAGCATTTTTGGGCTTGGCTTGAGAGACACAAAGTTGTATAGAATTCAATTTCCTTCAAAATGAGCTTTGGATGGAAAAATTTTGATGAAGCATGTGAAAGTTATGGCTGGTTAAAGTTCAGTTGACTTTTCCTGTGAAAACCCTATTTAGAAACTCCTGATTCTTGATGATCTGAAATATCCTTGATGAATCATGATCAACACTTGATAAAATGATGAATTTTACTTCATATACTTGATGTTGGCAAAAAATCATGAAGTTTGAATTTGGTTTGACCACAGTTGACCTCAATTTGACTTTTTGACTGCTTTAACTGATTTTAGCCTATCTGATCACTTGACTGAGCAAACCTTTGGGAAAAGTCTTGAAACTTGACATGGGGATTCTTGAACACATATAGGATGCTATGAAGCTCACTTGAAGTCTTGGAAGTCCATTTAGCATGATGAAAGTCAAAACCCTAGTTTAGGATGCCTTGCTTAGGAGGATGCATTGTCTGAGGGAATTGTCAAACTTTCTGACTAATTGTGAACCTTGTGAACCTCATGAGATGTCTTGTGTACCTTGTGAACCTTGTGAACCTCTTAGTACACAATGTCTTGTCTTGGGGAGGGAAAATTTTAGGGTGCAACAGCTGCCCCTGTTCAATTTTCTGAAACCTGAGGGGTTAGATTGGCATAAGTGCCATTCGTGATCTGGAAGGTTGAAGGGGAATGAACACAAAAGCCCAAAAATTTGCGGTGCGTAAAGTAACACTTGATGATTAATTGTATATGCTATTGTGGGCTTGAAGATGCCACGTGGAAGAAATGGAGATGGGCTTATAGATGCCATCCATAATATCAGGTAGTGATAATATCTTGGTGTTGATACTGGATATCAGTACTAGGTCTTCGCATAGGCCGTCTCTAAATCGTTTATGCAACATGATTTGAATTGTTGAATAGACCAGTAGAAATAAATCTTCGTGACGATTACCTCTTCTGGAAATATCCTGGATTAGGGAATAGATCTTTGTACAGACTGTTTGCCTACTATCCAAGAACAAATAGATTAAATCTTCTGAAAATATCCTGAACTAGGGAATGGATCTTTGTACAGACCGTTTGCCTATTACCCAAGAATAAATAGAGTGTCAGGATCAGATCTCCTGAAAATATCCTGGACTAGGGAATGGATCTTTGTACAGACCGTTTGCCTAATATCCAAGGACAAAAGAATATCTTCTGAAAATATCCTGGACTAGGGAATGGATCTTCGTATAGACCATTTGCCTAATATCCAAGGACAAAAGAATATCTTCTGAAAATATCCTGGACTAGGGAATGGATCTTCGTATAGACCATTTGCCTAATATCCAAGGACAAAAGAGTATCAGGATTAAGTCTCCTGAAAATATCCTGGACTAGGGAATGGATCTTCGTATAGACCGTTTGCCTAATATCCAAGGACATCTTGAGTAATGTATAGATCTTTTCTGACCTGTTGTGGATTGTTGATGTTGTTTTATCTGCATATTACTATCCTACAAAGAAAAGGTTAGTTTATACAATATGTATGCATGCATGGCATGGTGCATCTAAGTAAATGTATTATGCATTTATGGATATGCTATGGTATGATGTAAATGATATACGTATGAATCATGCAGCCTGAAGCGTCCGGATATCTTTGTATAACAACTGCTGGCTAGGGAAAATAAATCTTGATTCGTTGCTAAAGAATATGAGGACCTTGGTCCCGTTTCGTTTGATAGTATAGTATTTATATCCTCCCATCTTCGTTCGTCGTACTTCTATTGAAGGAATAAGTTCCTGAGTATCCTGACTGAGGATAAAAGAGATGGACATAAATTCAAGGGGAGACGTAACTTGAAGTATCTATAAAGATAGATTTGCTCTACTGGGGATTTGTAGTTGTCTTGTGGGGATGAACCGACGAAGCTTCGTTGAACTACTATCCTCGTTCGTCCTTAGTAAATACTATTACTGCATTTCATGCATTTCTGGTAAACATCAATCATATTCAAAAGTATACATACATTCAAACACAACCAATGGACGTTCTCGCTTATGTAAATAGGGTAAAAGTAAATCTTGATTCAAAGATGAAATTTTATTTATATTACAAAGTGACCTATACATAGGCAAGTTTGTACAAGGAGACATAAATCCTAGTAAGAGGAATTCGTCGTAAATTTTTTTACAAAACAAAGAAAACAGCTATGTGAAAAATGATCCTATTGAGTTTCAATTCTACTATTGCCATTATCTTCAAGTATCTCATCTTCTGTTGTTGAGACGAAAACAATTGGATTGAGCTTTATCTATTCGAGCTTGAGTTAAGTAGCACAACTAGTTGGGGCTATATGAGTGATCCAAACGAGACATAGTCATACGCTTTAATCCCTAACTTTTGCCTGGATTGCCCTTTCAGGTTTTCAATCCATCGGGATACCCTTTTTTGCCCAAGCCGCCCTTTCAGGTTTTCGACTTGCCGGGTGTACATTTTTTTTATATATATCCCAAATTTTTGCCCGAACCCTTTTGGTTCGCCGGGATGCCCTTATTTTTGCCTAGGCCAGTCAACCTAGCGGGTCTCTTTTTATGCGTAGTATTTTTTAACTATGTCTGCGTTTACAGGCTGTGGGAAGTCTTCACCATCCATAGTAGTAAGTATCATGGCACCTCCTGAGAATACTCTTTTGACCACAAATGGTCCTTCATAAGTAGGAGTCCACTTGCCCCTAGGATCACTCTGTGGTAGTATGATATGCTTGATTACCAAGTCACCACCCTGATATACCTTTGGCTTAACCTTCTTATTGAAAGCCTTGATCATCCGTTTCTGGTACATCTGACCATGACAAACAGCTGCCAACCTCTTCTCATCAATCAAATTTATCTGGTCGAGTCGAGTCTGAATCCACTCATCTTCATCCAAGCCTGCATCCTTCATGATTCTTAAGGAGGGTATTTGAACTTCAATGGGTAGAACTGCTTCCATACCATAGACTAAGGAGAATGGGGTTGCCCCTGTTGAAGTACGTATTGTAGTACGATAACCATGAAGAGCAAATGGTAACATCTCGTGCCAATCTTTGTAAGTGACAGTCATCTTCTGTAGAATCTTCTTAATGTTCTTGTTAGCAGCTTCTACTGCCCCATTCATTTTTGGACGATACGGAGAAGAGTTGTGATGCTTAATCTTGAACTGCATGCAGAGATCAGTAATCATGGTGTTGTTCAGATTAGAGCCATTGTCTGTGATAATCCTTTCAGGGATGCCATACCTACATATGAGATTATTCTTAATGAATCGAGCCACCACATTCTTAGTAACATATGAAAATGAAGCTGCCTCCACCCACTTAGTAAAGTAATCAATAGCAACCAGGATGAAACGATGCCCATTAGAAGCAGTAGGTTTGATCTCACCAATCATATCAATGCCCCACATGGCAAAAGGCCAAGGAGCAGTCAACACATTCAATGGAGTTGGAGGTATATGTACTTTATCAGCATAGATTTGACACTTGTGACACGTTCTGGAATGTTGATAGCAATCAGCTTCCATGGTAGACCAATAGTAACCTGCTCTCAATATTTTCTTTGCCATGGTATGACCACTAGAATGAGTGCCAAAGATCCCATCATGCATATCTTCCATAATCTCTGTTGCTTCCTTCTTATCCACACAA
Organism: Lathyrus aphaca; assembly: GCA_963966055.1. NCBI lineage: Eukaryota > Viridiplantae > Streptophyta > Magnoliopsida > Fabales > Fabaceae > Lathyrus > Lathyrus aphaca. Next base: position 476,543,386 of record OZ014521.1, read on the forward strand.
CGAAGCAAAGTTGAATCATGATTGCGCTTGTACAAAATTCCATTACTCAAGAAGAACTTAGCAGAAAACCTCCTCAGAAACTTCTTATCTTTGACAGATTCCCCTTCAGGGAACTCCTGAGTTTCAAGATATCTTTTCACTTCATAGAACCAAGGCTTCCCCTCTGCTTCTTCAGTGTCAATCTCATTGCAGTATGCAGGCTTCTCAAATCTATCAATAGTAATCTTGGGAGCTTCATCATCCCAGCTAATCTCAAACATAGATGACATAGTGGCTAATGCATCTGCCAACTGATTTTCTCCTCGTGGAATGTGTTCAAATGTAATATCTTCAAAATATGGGATCAAGGACAACACATGCTCTCTGTAAGGAATGAGATTCTCATGCTTGGTATCCCAATCCCCTTTAATCTGACTTACTACCAGGGCTGAATCTCCATATATGTCCAGGAACTGAATCTTCATATCAATGGCAGCTTTGATACCCAGGATACATGCCTCATACTCAGCCATGTTATTCGTACAATAGAAACAAAGTCTTGCAGTAATCGGGGTATGACAACCTTCAGGGGAAATGATCACAACACCAACACCATTACCAAGTGCATTAGAAGCTCCATCAAAAACCATAGTCCATCAGGATCCTTGTTCAGGTCCGTCATATTGTCCAGGTTCTTTGGTAATAATCATAATGTCTTCATCAGGGAACTCAAAACTCATTGACTGATAATCATCCACTGCTTGATGAGCCAAATGATCAGCTACAACACTTCCTTTAATGGCCTTCTGAGTAGTATACTGTATGTCATATTCTGTTAAGATCATTTGCCATCTCGCTATTCGTCCGGAGAGAGCAGGTTTCTCAAATATGTACTTGATTGGATCCATCTTTGAAATCAACAAGGTAGTATGAGTCAACATATACTGTCTTAGTCGGCGAGCAGCCCATGCCAAAGCGTAGCAAGTTTTCTCGAGCAGTGGGTATCTTGTTTCACAGTCGGTAAACTTTTTGCTAAGGTAGTAGATTGCCTGCTCTTTTCGACCAGACTCGTCATGTTGCCCCAACACACACCCCATTGAGTTGTCTAATACTGTTAAGTCCATAATCAAGGGTCTTCCATCAACTGGTGGCATCAAAATTGGAGGTTCTAGAAGATATCTCTTGATTTCATCAAAGGCTGTCTGGCACTCATCATTCCACTCCATTACCTGATCTTTCTTCAACAACTTAAAGATTGGCTCACAGGTAGCAGTTAATTGGGAAATAAATCTTGCAATGTAATTCAATCATCCCCAGAAACCTCTAACTTCCTTCTCAGTACGGGGAGCTGGCATCTCTTATATAGCTTTCACTTTTGCAGGGTCTACTTCAATACCTTTTCCATTGACAATGAAACCCAGGAGTTTACCAGATCTAACTCCAAAAGTACATTTGTTTGGGTTCAATCTCAACTTGTACTTCTTCAACCTTTCAAACAGCTTATGCAGATGATCAAGGTGTTGTTCTTCATTCTGGGACCTGGCTATCATATCATCCACATATACCTCTATCTCATGATGAATCATATCGTGAAACAAAGCCACCATAGCACGCTGATATGTTGCCCCGACATTCTTCAAACCAAATGGCATCACTTTATAACAAAAAGTACCCCACTGTGTAACAAATGTAGTCTTCTCCACATCTTCAGGTGCCATCTTGATTTGATTGTAACCAGAGAAACCATCCATGAAAGAGAATACTTTATGCTGAGCAATGTTTTCTACCAGAACATCAATATGAGGAAGTGGAAAGTCATCTTTGGGGTTGGCCTTGTTCAAATCCCTATAATCTACACACATACGTACCTTACCATCTTTCTTAGGTACCGGTACCACATTTGCAACCCATTGAGGATAAGAAGTCACAGCTAAGAACCCTGCATCAAACTGTTTCATCACCTCTGCTTTAATCTTTTCTGACATTTCAGGACGCATGCGACGAACCTTCTGTTTCTTTGGACGAGAGTCTTCTTTTACTGGTAAACGGTGAACCACAATGTCTGTATCCAACCCTGGAATATCTTCATAGGACCAAGCAAAGATCTCCACATAATCACGTAACATTTGAATTAATCTGCTCTTAACACCATTCTCTAATTCAGCCCCTATCTTGACCTCTTTCCTATTTTCTTCAGTTCCCAGATTCACAACTTCGATTGGCTCTTCATGTGGCTGTATAGCTTTCTCTTCTTGTTGTAATAACCTAGCAAGCTCTACAGGTACTTCACAATCTTCCTCCTTTCCATCTTCAGCTTGATAGATCGGATTCTCGAAATTATAATTGGCAATAGTAGAACTGTTATCAATAGGATCCAGAGTGGATGAGGATCTGCAGTGATGTGGGTGTGTGTAAGAACACATAGTTGATAAAACAAAAAAGAAAAGAAAAGAAAGACAAGGAGCACAATATTTACGAAAACGAAACGTCCATTGATTTTTATTGAATGAAGTATGCAAATGAAATGACATCCTGACACAAGCATACCATTGTGCCCCGGGTAAGACACAAGGCTTAAAAGTTTAATTGTTCAAAATTACAAACTTAAAAATAACAACACAGTAATAGTATTTACTCCTGACTAAAGGAGATAGGAATAACATCTTCAGTCTTCCAATTGTTGAGCCCATCACCCACAGTAGGAAAGATCCAGTTATCCAGATTGTAGTCTTCATTATAGTCACCCACAACATTGATTTGATTTTTCATGATCCCTTGATTGGTGATACGAACAGCACGAGCACGACGAACAACCTTCTGGGACTCTGCAGTGAAACCCAAACCAAACTTGTCAGACTTATAAGAAATGTCAGGAAGCTGACCCCAAATAGTACAACCACCTTCTTCAACTATAGCTCTAGCATCTTTGAGGGAAGCCATTGTAGGAGGTACTCTGGTAACTACAGGAACTCTTTTAACAATAGGAGGAGCTTCAGTAGCAGGATCGACCCAAGGAACTACTTCAAATGTCTGGCAAGGAGTCTCAACATATCCACCTTCCACTTCAACATACATAAATGTATTCACATGACTGACCATATATTCTTCCTCTCCATAAACAATGACGATCTTTCCCTTCACTGGATATCTCAACTTCTGATGTAGAGTGGAGGTCACAACACCTGCCCCGTAGATCCAGGGGAGCCCAAGCAAACAGGAGTACGCAGGATGAATATCCATTACATAAAAGGTAGAATTGAAGATTTGAGAGCCTACTTTGATCGGGAGATCTATTTCTCCATGCACCACTCTTCTTGAACCATCAAAGGCCCTCACCACTATATTACTTGGTCTTAACACAGCATCTTCAGGATTGAGCTTATTCAGAACCTCTTTGGGAAGTACATTCAATGAAGAACCATTGTCTATCAACAAATGAGACAAGGTAGTGCCCCTACATTCAATGGAGATATGTAGAGCCCTTTTATGGTTTCTTTTGGCAGGAGTTAAGTCAGCATCAGAAAAGCCTAACCCATTATCATAAGTCAGATGTGCCACACAATTCTCGAACTGATCTACAAAAATCTCATTTGGTACATGGGCAGTCTTCAAGAACTTGATTAAAGCTTTATCATGAGCCTCAGAACACAACAACAAAGACAACATGGAAATTTTGGAGGGAGTATGCCCCAACTGGTCAACAATATCATAATAACTCTTGCGAATGATCTTCAGCACTTCTTCCATCTGTTTAGAAAGATTTTCAGCAGTCGGTGCCTCAGCTTGTACAGGTTCAACCACAAGACCTTTTCCCCGAGCATCAGTACTTGGCTCAGAAGTGGAGGTAGTGGTTGGAGTAACTGCATTTTTTGAGGTAACCGGAGGAGAGAAAATTCTTCCACTTCTAGTGATCTTACTAGATCCAATAATATTATCAACATCAAGGTTATCATTAGTAACAGGGGTATCAGTCAAAGGTTCTTGTTTAACACCATGGATATAAACATCAGAATCGTAATTCCAGGGTATAGCTTTATCAGAAGTATAGGGAATAGGACAAGGAGTGGTAATAATCATGGGAGGCACTCTAACTTCAGCAACAGTCTTCATTAGACCTTCAGCAGTAATCTTGATAGGTCCTTTGGAAGTGATCTTGACAGGGCCTTTGGAGGTAATCTTCATTGGCACTTTATCAACCATATCCACATCTTCAACCTTCGCACCTCGAGTTAGATGTTGACACATACTTTCCACAGAAGGTGTCCTCTCAAACAATATAGTGTAATTGTCCATGAGGCGTTGAATACCATCTTTCAACTTCCAGCAACTATCAGGTTTGTAAGCACAATAAAAACAATCTTCGTTGCAACCTGGAAAGAATCCAACCTGCACCAGCTTCTTCTTGATAATTGATAAGGGAGTAGTCACATCTACTACTGAGGAAACATAGGAAACCTCATCAACAACATTAACAGTCTTCTCATGATTGGGCATGGGAGCAGTAATCACATTTGGAGTCCCAGGAGGATCAAATTCAATCTCTCCAGCTTCAATCATATCTTGAATCTTGTTTTTCAATATCCAGCAGTTGTTGGTGTCATGTCCCGGACAATTAGAATGATAGGCACATCGTGCATTAGGATTGTATCGAGGAGAGGAAGTATTAGGATTCTGAGGAGGGTCCTTCAAAGTAATGAGTTCCCCTTTTAACATATGTTTCAAGGCTTGGGCCAGTGACATGTTGATCTTGGTGAATTGTCTTCTAGGCTTCTGTTGATTGCTCTGTGGTAGCTCTGGTGCTGCAGGAGTAGGATTAGAAATGTGAACTGCTCCCACAGATTGGTGACTTCTGTTACGATTGGGTTGACCATACACAACATTAGAATCCTTCTTTCCACTAGGGGGCTTCTTTGTAGTGCTTGATGAAGAGGCACCCACCTGTATCTTACCACTTCTTATACCACTTTCCACACGTTCTCCAGTCATTATCAGCTCAGTGAAACCGGATGATGAGCTTCCAATGAGGTGACTATAGAAAGGACCATTCAACGTACTCATAAACATATCCACTAGCTCCCTGTCAGTCAGAGAAGGTTGAACTCTACCAACCAGGTCTCTCCATTTTTGGGCATACTCCTTGAAATTCTCCTTAGCACCCATTGACATGCTTTGGAGCTGCATGCGAGTAGGTGCTAAATCAGCATTGTATTGGTATTGCCTATAGAAGGCCTCAACAAGATCATTCCAATCACGAATATTGGCACTCTCTAATTGATAGTACCATTCCAATTGAGCTCCAGACAAGCTCTCTTGGTAGAAATGAATCCACAATTTCTTATCAGCAGTATGTGGTTGAATCCTCCGGACATAGGACCTTAGATGCAGCTTGGGACATGAGACACCATCATACACCACAAAAGCAGGAACCTTGAAACCAATAGGTATAACCACTCCAGATACTAAACTCAGATCTTCAAAATCCAGCCCAAAAGATTTTTGTAACTCCATGGCATTCATCCTGTTTACCAGCATCTTGTACTTATCTTCACCAGCAGGATCATGATAATAGTTTGCTTCAGAATCAGAATCTCCCACAGTATCATGAAGACTGCCTCCCTCTTTCTCAGAATTTTCAGACTCAGAATCATCAACCTGTTCCTTTGTCTTGACAGGACCTCTGAACCTTCTTCCCAGATTAATAAGGCCTCCTGATCTTCTAGCCTTCTTATTCTTCTTAGCAAGCAGTGTCTTCAACTCATCTTGTCCCTTGGACAGGTTCATAATCAACTCTTGGAATTGTGCATTCTGTGCCTGGAGATCTTTGACAGTCTGTTCAAGAGCCATTTCTGTTGAAATAAACAGCGAGAAGATAAGATACCTGTACATAAGAAACCTGTGATGCAGTGATATGGTATGTAAATGCATATGCAATGTTTTCAAGGACCGCAAGATTTAAATTTGTTTAAACAGCCAAAAAGGTAAACTTTTATTAGTAATAAACTTGTTTGCCCCTTGGGCTTACAATAAAAATTAAATGAATACAAAAAAATGGGGTTTTAAGTCTCCCATGGACGTTTCCTCTTTGTGTTGAGATATGAGTTGAGATTCCGCTCCTCGTGAAGTTGTTTTGTTAGCTCCAAGATTCTTTCTTGACTTGCTTTGTAATGAGTCTCAAAAGTATCTCTTTGCTCCTTCAACTGGATCCAGGATCTTTGTAGCTCTTCCATGTTAGTGGGCATGTCTGGATGAAGAATGATATAAGAAGTATCTCCTTTAGCAACAGGCTCCATGGTAACTAGCAGGATAGCAGGATATGGCATCATAAGAGTCTGAGCACGAGATCGCACCCATCTGAGATAAGGTTCCATAGGAATAATGTACTTGGGTTCCAGAGTCTTGCTATCAACCTTGTTCAATTTACCCCAAGCTCGTATGAACCTTTGACGGTAACCTTGTAGATCGTTGTCGTAGTCGAACATAATGCCTTGAATCAACATGTCATGAGGACCATCACTCCGAGCGTAACCAAACTGACGTAGAGCTAAGGAAGGGTTGTAAGTAATGCCCCCTCTTATGCCAAGGAGTGGCACATTAGGGAATTCCCCACAACGGTCAATGATAGTAACATTCTCCATAGATCTAGAGCACTAATGAATATCTGAATGAGAGAGTGACATGATTCTTTTAGACCACCTGAACCCTTGTTCATTCTTCATCACTGATCGAGGAAGGTGAGAAATAAACCACTTAGACAATAGAGGTATGCAACACATCAAAGTTCCTCGTGCCTTCGTAGTACGGGTATGAAGAGAGTGTAAGATATCTCCAAGCAATATGGGCACTGGATTGCGAGTCAGAAATATATTGATGGCGTGTACGTCTATGAACTGGTCTGGATTGGGGAACAACACTAAGGCATAGATCAATAGGGCTAAGATCTCCTCAAAAGCATCATAACTCATAGCCTTCAGGAACACTTGAGCTTTCTCCATTAATACCTTAGCAAGAATACCCTTAACTCCACTCCTTGTTTCTAGGACAATGTCTGATTTCTTCAAATGTAGGGTTGTATCAATGAATTCAGGTTTAAGCTCCTTTTCTAGGCCTGTGAAGGGCCTTTGATCAAGGATAGGTATACCCAATAGCTTAGAGAACTCTTCCATTGTAGGAACCAACTGATAATCAGGGAATGTGAAACAGTGATGTTTAGGGTCAAAGAACTGAAACAGAACACTCATCATGTCTTCATTGAACCCTGAAGTGACTAGATCCAGTAGGTGACCATGCTTTTTGATGAACTGGGAGTTTTCAGAAACTTGAGAGACCAATTCTTTAAGCTTAGGAGGTATCCCTACAAAGTTGATCCAGATAGTGTTCCTACGAGCAGAAGCCATGACCTGCAACAACGAACAAAGATAAATCCTTTGGTCCTTGAAATGGTTAGTGAAAATGCTATGCTTATAATGTCATGATGTCATGATGTTATGCTCAATCACAATTATGTGGCACACACAAACAAGTCACACAATAACCCTAGGTTTGAAGGCTTGCATGAGGTTTAAAGGTAAGTACCCTCCCTTGAAGTTTAGTTGGTTCATCCTGTCCTACAAAAGTAACCAGGTTCTAAGGGATCTCAATATCACTGATCCTTCCCAAGGGTGGTTTTTTAGGATCTCAATGAGCGTAGTATCGAGTATCAACCAACTTCAGTCTTCACCAAAGCCGGTTATCTCACTACTTTCTAAAGGCTAAGATGGGATGACTAAGGTTCAAAAAGTCAGTTAGTGTATTGACAACATATGGAAGCCCCATATTATCCTTAACTTACTTAAGGAACATAAGCACCAACCAAGAAGTTACACTAACTATTGTAAACACCCCAAATTTTCCCTCACCCATTCACACCATGGCTTGTGATCATTTCATATGCATAGACACAATCATATCATCTCACATCTCATTTTTTATTCACTGCATAGCTTCCAAGCCATCTGCACCTAGGGTTTGTGATCTGAGCAATCCAAGAGCTTCTTGAGCCACTCCAAAGGCAACCAATCATTTCAAAGGGGTCCATGTGTGTTCTTATGTCATATTACATCCTCTTCAAGTCAAGATTTCAAAAGAATCACAAGAACTAGGGTTTGGATGGATGCAGAGCCAAGTTTGACTGCACAGTTGACCTAAAATTAGGGTTTTGGTTTCAGAGGCCATAACCCCAAATTTTTTGGTCATTCTTGTTTCCATTGGTCTCTATATGGTATAGGGAGTATGCATATCAATTTTCATGAAGAAATTCCATGGGGAAGTCATCTGACCAAGAGTTGACTTTCTGGACAAGTCAGTGTAAAATCAGGGCATCTGAGGCCCCCAATGACCCAACCAATGGGTGATCTTCATCATTTTGAGTGTATATGATCTTTATTTGATCATGGAAGAAGGTTGAAGTTCATAAAAATCAAGAATTTGGAAGTTTTGCAAATGTTGACTTTTTGGGCATAGTTGACTTTTCAAGAATGCTTCATTTTAGGTCATTTTTCAAGCCTTGATTATTGATCCAAAAATGCTTCAAATGGAAAAACTTTGGTCATGAAAGTTGTAGATCTCATCTTTCCCTTTTCAAAAAGTACAAGAACATGATCAAAATCTTCTTGGATCAAAAGTTATGGTGTGGCAAAGTTGGCCAAAATCATTGATTTTCAAGGCATGCCTTAAATGGAAATTTTGCAAAATCATGGACCAAAGCCAATTGCAACCTCTAGTTCATTTCAAACCAGCATGCAAACATTCTAGAGGTCATACAAATCAGAATTGAACCAAAATCACATGTTCATGGTTCATGTAACAAGACTTTCTTTCATGAAGTGCAAAAAGGCAACAACTTGCAAAAACACTCATGACACTTCTACCACTTGATGCATTGGATGCTGCACTTTGCTAGCCCTCTCACATCATCTTGCTGCACCAGAACCAGCCCATGTACTAGCTATAGATCAAGCCATACTTGCCTTACACAAAATTTGACTTTTTGCAAAAGGTGACTTACCAATCAATAAAGCACATGTCCAATCATCTGACCAATGAGAGAGGTTTATGTGGACAAAGAGCAAGCCATTCCATACATCTAGCAAGGCTGAAACATTTCATAACACAACATTCACAAAAACACCTCATTTTGTATATTCCTTCGAATCTGTCTCCACAGCATACAAACATAAAAACCATCTTCACCAATCATCTTGCCATGTTTCATTGAGTAGAAAGCAACAAGATCCAAGCTTGAAAGCAGCATGAACTGAGCTTCACCATTCCTCCCCTTCAAAACCAGAACTCTTCGAATCTCAATATTCAGTCAACAAACACATCATTTCTCTTCACCAACAAATCAGAAACATTCAAAGGAGTCAAAACCACCCTTCACTTTGAGCTGAGGCAGCCTGTACACAAAGCCCATTTCCTGCTACACCAGAACTGGTTCTCACAAATCAGCCATCCACAAGAGCTTTGAAGCCTTCCATTAGCATCAGGGGATACAAGGGAGTTCATTTGCACGCAAGGAAAGCTCTGGAAGCCCAGTTTTGAAGCTTTCCAGCTCAGGTATGGCCAAGAACACATTCTCTTAAAACTTAGTTTTTTTGTTATAAATCGAAAATGCATGCTCTGAGGATCATTGTGATATGTTTAGAATTGAAAATGGTGGAAAGACAAGCATTTTATGAGTGTCTGAAAGTCTGGCCCCATTTTTGTTTCGTTTCGATTCGGCTTGTTCTTGCTAGTTAAATGATATTTGACCATGGATTTGAGTTGCAGAGAGTGTGGGGATTGTTTCTGGGCGTTTAATTTGACTTGGGGTAGCCTAGATAAGAAGTTAGGGTTTTGGTATGGTCGGAGAAGACGACCGGAGCTCATCTTCGGTCGCCTGAGTGTAATTAGGGCTAAATCCCATTAATTAGTGAACTTCAAATCTGGTCCCTTAGATGATGTTTCCCGCGCGCTTGTGGACGGTTCAGATGGGTCATTAAACCCTAATTTTGTTTAATTAATTTAATCATAATTAATTAAATCAGCTTTGAACCACAACCATTAGATCACGCGCGCTTTGGGACTTTGAACCTGGGCCTTGGATTGAGCTGACCCCCAGTCTTGTTGACTTGCACGCTGGACCTTTGGATCTCTCTGCCTTCAATCTCAACCACTCATACTGCATACTTTTTATTTTTATTTCATTTTCTTTTTATTTGTTTTGCATAATTATTTTGAAATAGTAAAAAAGGTTTAAAAATTATGAAACTTTTTTCTCTGAGTTTTATTAATTTTGTAAACACAAAAATATTTTTATTTTATTTTTTATCATTAAAAAAGTATTTTTAAATATTTAAAAGATTATTTTTAATTGATTAATGGAAATTAATTAATAAAAAATACTTTTAGGTATTTAAAAATCACCAAAAAATTCATGAAATGTTCTAAGACATTTAGAAACATTGTCCAACCTTCAAACCAAATTTCTTTTTTGATCTTGATGCATTTTGAGAATTTTCCATTGAATTAAATCATTTTTTGTGCATTATTTTGATCATAAGTTTAAAAATTCATTTCTGCCTATCTAGGAAGAGTTGGACATTGGTTCTTCTTGCATTGTTTTGTGTTTAGCATGTAGTTTCTAGGATTAAATGGCCATGATTTGATTCTTCATTTTCAATTTGTTTGACATTTCTTTTGTTTAGGATCCTAAAAAACCCTAATAACTTAGAAAATTCATATCTTGAGATTGGTTGAGAGTTGAGACCTCCCCTTTGGACCTTGGTTTAGTATAGGTTTAGGGTTTCTTTGGGTGGCATTTTCCATTTTTTATCTTAGGATTTGCTTCTGTTTTTGGTTTTTGTTTGTTGTTTGATCCATAAACCCTTATTTGGGCTTCCATTTGCATACCTCTTGCATTCTCTTGCATAATATGACTTGTCATGACATTTCAAGCATTCATGTGTTTCATTTAACATCATAAGACATGTAGAAAGTATGTTTGATCATTGCATTACATATTTGCCATGTTGTATGCTTTGTATGCTTCCTAACTTGTCATGTGTATCCATGCTTCTAAGCTTGCACCATTTGCATCCATGATCTTGTGTGATCACCTCCATGCCATGCCTCATGTTTGTAACATCTTCATAGCATCATTATCATCATCAACATGCTCCTGGTTTTGTTTATCCTCATACCATTTCATCCCATTTTGCATTGCATTGCATTTCTTTCTAACATTTCAGGTGGTAAGTAAACTTGAGAAGTGAATTTGCCTTCACTTCTCATAACTTTTCTTTTCATCTCTCTTGCATCCATTGCTGCATTTATGTTTGTGCTTGAGTTTGAGCTTGCTCATTCTTCTTCTTCCCACTTTCTATCTTCAAGTGACTTGACTTCTTGAATGAAGCAAGTTGCTTTGCTTCTCTTGATCCTGTTCATCTGCTTCCTGGTGGCTCCTTTGAAGATTGTTCTTGCAAACCTCACAAACCTTAGGAACAACCAAGCATGACAATGAATTAGGGTTTTGATTAGTCTCCCCTCATAGTTTTACCTTTGTGTCTCTTTTGAGTCTTCTCTTCTCATCTCATAATCAGGGACTAAACCCTAAAGGCTTTAAGGCTTTGTGATTAAGCTTATGCCTGCATCCTTCTCTTAGGATGGAGTGTATAACTTTAATCCTAAGTGTTAAACCCTTCATGTGTTTAAATCTCTTAATCAATTCACTTAATAACCATCAAGACATTACACTTGTAACTTGGGCCTTGCATTAGGGTTCTAATTCTTCCTTAACTGGTTAAGAAGGACTAACCCTAGTGTTAATGGACAAGTCCCCCTCAAGTTGTCTTATAAACCCTAAAACTCACTTCATCATCATATCATTAACTAAAATCCACTCAATAAAGGCTTTTTTTTGTCATGAGTTTAATCCCTAATCATGGATTAAGTTGAGGAGTTTTCCTCAGCTTAAACATTCTCATCTATTATCCTTCTATTAGGATGGTGTAATGAGTCTGTTTAATCCCTGATTATGGCTTAATCTCATTACTTAACACTAAACAAAAACAACAAAAACATCTAAATAATCACAAGTAGGTTAATGATCTTAATCCTACACCATAGGTGATTAAGTGTGAGAATCTGACTTCACACTTAAGGTATTCTCATTACCCCTAAACAGAGGGAAGATGTGATGAGTTTACTAAATCCATTGGTCTAGACTTAAGCTCATTAACTTATGACAAAATCCAAAAAACAATAAAAGACTGAAAACTCAAAAAAAAAAAAAAACAACAATCGTCTCCTCCGGGATTCTTTTCTCATCTCATTCACTCACAAACGAGAGCTCGCTTCTTCCGTCTAATGCAAGACAGTTTGCACCTGAGCCAGACAGGTCATACACTTGAGCATAGACAAGTAAGCAGTTCACAAGTCAATTCATCTTTCAGTCTCTTTGGGTCGAACTACGGTGTTCTGACTTCCTCATTGCACGAGAGGATACGTAGGCATAACTTAACAGTTATCGAACAAAAGTCTCTGTATATTCCCCCTCCTTCCAGCTATATTCTTTAAGCCTCATGATCTTGAGCATCCTATTCCTGTTCTTACACCGACACTTTCATACTTCACATCATTATACACTTCACTTCTTTTTACACTGACACCTGTACATCTTTTGCCAGCTCTTTTACACACAGATTGCACTGACACTACCCCTTTAAAACACAAATCTTTCAAGCGTGGATCCCGTCGAGTACGACAGACAATCTGGGTGCTAATACCTTCCCAGGTTGTAACCAACCCCCTTTCTCAGTCTCTCTGGTTTGCAACCGTCTTATCCATGTCTTTCTAGGTCTATGCAGCATTGCCTTTCCTCCGGGATAAAAATGCCTAGCTGGCGACTCTATTCATCTCCAGTGAGTTCACTGCTGTGTGTTCTCATTGTCCCTTTCGCCGACCGTTCGCGTATGTACCTTCATATGATCCATTTTTCATTTGTCGGGAGCGACAGCTTGGCGACTCTGCTGGGGAACCTTATATTGCAACCAGGGCTTCTGGTTCTTTTTGTGGGTTCCTCCTAGTGCTTGATTGATTTGTGTTTACTGGGGTGTTATGTGCTTATTTGTGCTTGTATTTATTTTGCCTTATGTACAGTTTGCTTTACTGCTTTCTTTATTGCACTTTGTATATATCATACTGTCATGTTGCTGGCTGGATCTGTTGTTTGCTTTGGTGGGTGGGGTTCTATTGAGAGTTAAGGTCCTACACCTGGGACCTGAGTGACACCTAGGCTAGAGTGAATCATATTCTTTCCCATTCCATTTCGGTCTGGTGCGGGAATATGAAACACGGTTCAGATATGGGTTTCTTCTTGAGAACTCTGTGTTGCAGATTTCCTGCAATGCTAGGGCTATCTGGGAAGCCTGCTAAGTCTGGATGACCTTTAGTATTGACCTTCAGAAACTGGGGTGAATTAGAGGAGGAATTGTTATGGTTATTGTAAACACTGTACCTCCGGGTTAGAAGTGTTTACACTTCTCATAACTGATCCAAGTCTGAGGATCTTTGTTTTAGAACACCACCTGTGAGGGGGTTGGGCTGTTTACAGGTTTGCAGGTACCTTGACCTCAGAATACCCTGTTACTTTGCTTTGTTAAGAGTACTCCATGTTGGACAGTTCTTGTGATTCTAAACCCTGGACATGTGGCTCTTTATTTGAGTCCCCCACCTTGGTTACTGGTTTTGTAGACCTCCATCTGGAATTCTTGAACACACTTGGAACTATATCAGATTATTTTGGCCAGATCCAGCTCAGTCACAAACCCTTTGCATATCATTTTCATACATAATCATTGCATCATATTGACATTTGTTTATTTGTTTCAGGGTATCCATCTTCATTTGGTTTTGGTTTTGACCCTATCTTCAGTATTGGCCCATCTTCACCAACACCTGCTTCAGTTATCAGCTGTCTGCTTCAGCTATCACCAGCACCAGCCAACCAGTGGCTCATCACTTCAGCATTGTCATCAGCACCTGTCTCTACTCAGTCTTCAGCATCATGGCTCCTAAAAAGAGCAATATCACCTATCACTTCTTCCAACCAGAGTTATCAGACATCAGGAGGATTCAGACCCTGATCACTCCGGATCACATACCCTTGTTCAGGGAGCATTATGGGGATATACTTGACATGGTTATGGATCTGGACCCATCACAAAGAAGCCTCATCCACACCTGCATTCAGTTCTATGATCCCCCACTGAGATGTTTCACCTTTCAAGACTTTCAGTTGGGCCCTCTGTTAGAAGAATACTCATCATTGGTTGGTTTGCCTATCAGGGGTGGAATCCCTTTCAACCCTGAGATAGTCTTTCCTGCTAATGGAGAAGTAGCAAAAGCTTTGCATCTGGAACCTGTTTTGGTTGAGCAGCATATGACCTCTAAAGCTGGAATCCCTGGTTTTCATCTGGACTTCTTAATTTCTCAAGCTAGTCTGAAGGCTTCCCTGGGGGAGTGGAAAGCTGTTTGTGCTTTGTTGGCCCTAAGTGTATATGGAATTGTGTTGTTCGCAGATGAGCCTCGATTCATTAGCAAGAATGCAATCCATCTGTTCATTCTGAAGAACCCAGTGCCAACTTTATTGGGGGATCTTTACTATTCAGTGCATCAGAGGAATGAGAAGCAGAGGGGAAGGTTAGTGAGGTGTTGTGCTCCATTGTTCCATACTTGGATTCTCAGGCATCTACCCAGGACAGATGCATTTTTAAACCCTCATCAGCAGAGTAACTGGGCTAAGAGACTCACTACTCTAACTTCAGCAGATATCAGATGGTGCACTCAGAGCACCAAGGGCAGGGATATCATCACCAGCTGTGGACATTTTCCCAATGTGCCTTTAATAGGAGTTAAGGGAAGTATCAATTACAACCCTCTGCTGTTCAGGAGGCAATTGGGCTATGCACTGGTCCACACTCCTAGGGCACAGGACTTGGTGGAGACCCTTTATTGTGAGAACAAGATTAGTTTGGCTGTTGTTAGGCAGGCTGCCTGGGCCTGGGATAATGTTCAAACCAAGGGAGTCACCATTCTGGGGAAGTGTAATAATGTGGCATCAGCACAATATTATGAGTGGTCCCGTGCCAGGACCCGATTCTCTGGAATGCCCTTTACCATAGAAGACATGCCTGAGTCATCTTCAGCACCACCCCCTGCCACTATCAGTTTGGAGGAGTATGAGAGCTTGAAGGAGAGGAATGAGAAGCTAACCCAGGCCTTGCAGAAGACCCTCCGGGAGAGGAGTGAAGGTATGAGGGAGATTGAGAGGTTGGAGAAGATGAGAATAGAGCATTTGACTGAGATTGAGAAGTATGGGGATTATATCAACAAGTCTAAGGCTGGAGAACAAATTCTGAAGAATGCTTGCAAGGAAGCCCAGTTCCAAAGAGCAAGGACAGACTTGTATTTGAAGGAGAGTCAAGCCCGGTGGGTCAGGATCACCGAGGCCCGTACTTTAGAGGACAAGAGAGTCCAAGACAAGATGGAGCAACTCGAAGCCAATGCAAAAGAACAACAAGAAGCCTTGGCAGCAGCCCAGAGGGAGATATCAGAGCTGAAGATCAAAGCAGGGGTGAAGAGGTCAAAGGACCGAACTCAGCACAAGAAGCTAACAGCAGCTGTTGCGACCCGGAATCTCCTCATCAGGAATCTCACGGAGCGTCCGGCTGATCCTGTGACCGAAGCACTTCTCAAGGAAGTTCGTGAGGATGAGTTTGGTCTTGGTGTTTGATCATTTGTTGTTGTTGCTTTCTTTCCATGTACTTTTATTTTCTTGTAATGTATTTTGACCCCTTAGAGGGCTTGTGTTGTAAAATGAACAAGTTGTATTATTTCACCTTCTGTAATATATTTGTGTTAGTTTGCCTCATCTGAGTCTTCTTCAAGCAACAACAACAGCATCTTCAAGGGTCTGGAAGGGTCAAAACTGAAGGCCAAACCGGATACCTTGAGAGCAAATAAGCATAACTGCATTGCATGCTAACCCTTTGTTTGTTTTGTAGGTTTTGTTTTATTGTTGCTAACCTCTGTTGTGATGTCTCAGGAACTATTGCTAGGCGCCGAGTATTTCCCCTCAACCGTCCGCACCGCTATCCAACCCGAAACAACCTTCCGGGAATTCAGATGGATCAGATGCAGCAGGACCTCACTGAGGTCAGAAATCAAATGGCAAATGAAAGGCTAGAGATGCGGAATCAAATGACTCAGTTTATGGAAGTTATGAACAACATGGCTCAGAGCCAGGAAAGATTAAGGGCCATGGTGGAAAGGCAGAATCAAGAGGATCCACATATAGGGACTGCCGGTACCAGTAACAATGAAAGGGTACAACCTCACGTCAACCCCCCGGTATTTGGACCACACCTCCATCCTGAGGTCAATATTCCCGCAAATGTTCAAGGGACTGCCACCGCAGCTAGGGTACTTCAAGAGGATCCTCAGGAGGACCAATTCACAGTAATGGGCGCTGGTGAAGAAGCTTATGATAGGAGATTGGATGAGATAGCTGAGAAGCTGAGGTCCTTAGAATCTCAAAACTCTTTGGGCTTCGACGTCATGGACATGGGCTTGGTAGACGGGGTTAGGATTCCCCACAAGTTCAAGCCTCCATGTTTTGAAAAGTATAATGGGACTTCTTGTCCTCGAACCCATCTACAATCTTTTCTCGGGAGATTAAAAGCTTATACCATGGACGAGAAATTGTGGATGTTCTATTTCGAAGATAGCTTAACTGGAGCGTCAAGAGAATGGTACTCTCACTTGACAAGGGCAACAATTAGATGCTGGAAGGACCTGGCAGAGGCCTTCATCAGACAGTATCAGTATAACTTAGACATGGCACCCAATAGGACCCTCCTAATGGGAATGTCACAGTCGTCAAGGGAAAGTTTCCGAGAATATGCACAGAGATGGAGGCAATTGGCTGCTGCTGTTCAGCCACCTATGTCTGAATGGGAAATGGCAGATATGTTCATGAATACCCTTCAGGGAACTTATATTGACAGGTTGGCTGCTTTCTCGTCCACTAGCTTTGCAGATGTTGTCATAGCCGGGGAGAGAATTGAAAGCTTGTTAAAAATGGGAAAGATCTCAGACAATGGTGCAAGCTCGTCCAGTGGTACAAGAAAGCCTTTTGCAGGCCCAAGAAGAACTGGCGAGACCAATGCCATCCATTCAAACAGGGGCAGGCCCCAGTATGTTCAGAGGTCAATAGCAGCAGTCACCATTCCTGCTCCAGCTCATCCTCAGCCAGTCTATCAACCTCCTCAACAAAACTATCAACCACAACCTCAGTACCACCAACAAAATCAGTATCCTCCAAGAAATTACAACAACAGCAACACCAACAACAACAGTCAACAAAGGCCATTCCAACAGAGGCCATCTCAAGCTAACAGAGTGATCGATCCGATCCCCATGCCATATGCTACCTTGCTGCCACAACTTCTGAAACTCAACCTGGTTGAGCTAAGAACGTTGGCACCTCCGGATCCCAACAGTCTACCCAGGAACTATGACTCCAACGCTAGGTGTGCTTTTCATTCCAACGCACCTGGCCACAGTACAGAAAAATGCAGGGCTCTGCATATGAAGGTACAAGACCTGGTAGACTCAAAGGCTCTGAATTTTGCACCACCACCCAATGTCAATAAGAACCCCATGCCAAACCATGGTGGTCCCAGGATTAACGCTATTGAAGAAGACAAACCGTCTTATTTAATAACCAGTGTGGGACAGATCAGGACACCATTGGTAGAAATCAAGGCTCAGCTCTTGGAATGTCAGATGTTCCCAGGGTGTGAATTGGGTTGTGCTTACTGCAATATCTCGATAAATGGGTGCGATAATTTGAGGAATGGCATAGATGGCCTCATTCAGAGTGGCCAACTTCAGATCACCACATCATTTCCAACAAATCCAGCAATTTCATCAGCAACGGTTTCAGAACCTCCTACAACTGCAGCGACTATTGTTCCTGACAATTCTTCGGCTTCATCAACAAGTACTTCATCTATCATCTCAACTGATCAGTTTTCAACAAATCTTCCTGCTACAACTTCAGCTTCACTCCATTTCGAACCTTCTACAACAACAACATCATTTCTTCCGACGATATCTCCTACAACTCCAGCAACAAATCATGAAGATGTCTCTACCGTCACAATATTTTATGATCCTGAAAACAACTCTGCCTACCATTCAGAAGGTGCTGCTCCCATCAGAGCACCAGTTACAATCTTTTATGATCCGCAAACTATCACAATCCCTTCAGCAGCAGCAATCAGTCCAGTCACTGTCACGGTGCCTGGACCAGTACCATATGAAAGCAATAGGGCCATCCCTTGGCACTATGGCTCTGACGTGTACTGCGAAGGAAAAAGAATCACTCTTGAAACATCAACACCTGCACCACAAGTAGATAATGTGGGGGGAGGCGGAGGCTTCACTCGAAGCGGACGTCTCTTTGCTCCACCAATTCAAAGACCTACAGCCGAAGCAGAAGCTGCTGCCAAGGCAAAAGGAAAGAGCCCGGTGCAGGAAGATCAAACAATCAAAGAAGCCTTGAAGACACCGTTCGATCAAGAAGTTGATGAGTTTATGCGAATCATCAAAAAGAGTGATTACAAAATTGTGGATCAGCTTCACCAAACGCCATCCAAAATCTCTATCCTCTCACTGCTTATGTGCTCCGAAGCCCATCGGAATGCACTACTCAAGGTCTTGCACGCAGCTTACGTGCCTGAAGAGATTACTGTCAACCAGTTGGAAACCGTGGTTGGAAATGTTACTGCTAGCAATGGGCTAGGGTTCACCAATACTGACTTGACAGCGGACGGCCGCAACCACAACAAAGCCTTGCACATAACCATGGAATGCAAAGGAGCTGTCCTTTCTCATGTGCTGGTAGACACAGGTTCATCCCTGAATGTCTTACCAAAGAAGGCTCTGGTGAAGTTAGAATATGATGGATTGGCATTGAGACCCAGCAACCTGGTAGTAAGAGCCTTTGATGGTTCTAAGAGATCGGTTCTGGGAGAGATTGAGCTGCCTGTGACAATTGGCCCACAGACCTTTAAAACTATCTTTTATGTGATGGACATTCAGCCCGCCTACAGCTGTTTGTTGGGTAGACCCTGGATTCACGCCGCCGGCGCAATAACGTCTACCCTTCACCAAAAGTTAAAATTTGAGTGGGAAGGCCAAGTTGTCACAATCTGTGGGGAGGAGGACATCTTTGTTAGCCATCTGGCTACTTATAAGTATATTGAAATGGATGGGGAGATCCATGAAACAATGAGCCAAGGATTTGAAGCCTTGAATGTGAATGAAGCATCTGCTGTATCTGGGATCTCCATGTCATCTTACCAACAAGCCCGGAAGGTTGTTGAGGAAGGAACTGCCCTGGGCTGGGGCAAAGTTTTAGCTGTGGAGGAGAAGAAAGACAAATTTGGGTTGGGTTACAGACCGACTCAACATCAAGCAAAGGCTGCTGGAGAGCCTGGTTTTGTCAGTGGGGGGATGCTTACCCCCGATGCTATCAACTGTCTGGAAGACGAGTTGGAAGAAGAACGCAACCTGGAAAGCTGGATTCGTCCAAAGATCCCGGGGAGCAGTGTCTCGAACTGGTCTTCCCAGGAAATTATAAGAGTTACTCGATCAGAGTAATTATTATTTCCTGTATTTTATAAGCATGCATCAAAGTCTTGCATCTTGCCCAAGATGACAAGACTCATTTTGTAATCGGGCCATCTGTACTTTTTTGTGCAAACAAGATCAATTAATGAAATATCAGACATCTTTTTGCAAACGCGTCTTTTTCTTTTCGTTCACTGTTTTTCCATTTTTCTTTTTTGTACAAAAAATAAATGGCAGTGTTTTCAAAATGACAACTTCATTTCACTTTTCTAAATAAGACTAAAATCAGATCACTAAAATGAACAACTTAACCCTTGCAGAGAGTGCCTTCCTGACAGCACCGACAACAGCACGACTATGACATCGTATGACTTTGACAATCCGATCAATCAAGCTGATGAAGGGGTTGAAGAAGAATATGAGCTTCCTGAAGAGCTAGCCAGGTTGTTAAGACAAGAGGAAAAGGTTATTACCCCTCACCAGGAGGAGGTTGAAGTGATTAATCTTGGTACAGAGGAAGACGTGAAAGAAGTTAGAATCGGGGCCTGCCTGCAAGACTCAGTGAAGAGACAACTGATAGACCTGATTCAAGAGTATGTGGACGTGTTTGCTTGGTCTTACCAAGATATGCCAGGATTGGATACCGATATTGTTGTGCACAAGCTGCCTTTGAGAGAAGAATGCCCTCCAGTCAAACAGAAGCTGCGCCGTACTCGTCCAGACATGGCTATGAAAATCAAGGAAGAGGTACAAAAGCAATGGGACGCCGGGTTCCTTGCTGTGACTAGCTACCCGCCGTGGGTTGCTAATATAGTACCTGTGCCTAAGAAGGACGGCAAAGTAAGAATGTGTGTTGATTACCGGGATCTGAACAGAGCCAGCCCGAAAGATGATTTCCCTCTACCTCACATTGATGTATTGGTTGATAACACGGCTCAGTTCTCGGTATTCTCCTTCATGGATGGATTTTCAGGATACAACCAGATTAAAATGTCACCTGAAGACATGGAGAAGACAACATTCATCACACCTTGGGGCACGTTCTGTTACAAAGTGATGCCATTCGGACTGAAGAATGCTGGTGCAACATATCAACGGGCTATGGTGACACTATTCCACGATATGATCCATAAAGAAATAGAATGTTATGTGGATGATATGATCGCCAAATCCCTTACTGAAGAAGACCATCTGGTAAATCTGCTGAAGTTGTTCAAGCGTCTGAGGAAGTACCAACTGAAGTTGAACCCCAACAAATGCACATTCGGGGTGCGATCCGATAAGCTGCTGGGCTTTATTGTGAGCGAGAAAGGCATTGAAGTTGACCCTGATAAAGTCAAAGCCATCCAAGAGATGCCTGCACCGAAAACTGAGAAAGAAGTTCGAGGGTTCTTAGGTCGATTGAACTACATTTCAAGGTTCATATCTCACCTGACAGCAACCTGTGAGCCCTTGTTCAAGCTGTTAAGAAAGGAACAGACGGTCAGGTGGAACGAAGATTGCCAGAAGGCTTTTGACAAGATCAAGGAATATCTGCAAGAACCTCCAATTCTTATGCCTCCAGTTGAAGGAAGACCTCTGATAATGTACTTGACAGTATTAGAAGAGTCAATGGGGTGTGTGATGGGCCAGCATGACGAGTCTGGTCGAAAAGAGTATGCAATATACTACCTAAGCAAAAAGTTTACCGACTGTGAACAACGTTATTCACTGCTCGAGAAAACTTGCTGTGCTTTAGCGTGGGCTGCTCGCCGACTAAGGCAGTATATGTTGACCCACACTACTTTGTTGATATCCAAAATGGACCCAGTTAAGTACATCTTCGAGAAGCCAGCTCTTACCGGACGGGTTGCAAGATGGCAGATGATTCTCACAGAATATGACATCCAGTACACATCTCAGAAAGCCATCAAGGGCAGTGTACTATCTGAATATCTTGCTGAACAACCCATTGATGACTACCAGCCTATGAGATTTGACTTCCCTGATGAAGACATCATGTTCATTAAAGCAAAAGATCATGAAGAGCCTATTCACACTGAAGGGCCTGACCCGGAAGAAGAATGGACTATGATGTTTGATGGGGCTGTTAACATGAATGGCCGTGGTGTTGGTGCAGTACTCATTACACCTAAAGGAGTTCACATGCCTTTCTCGGCAAAACTCACTTTCAACTGCACTAACAACGAAGCTGAATACGAAGCTTGCATTATGGGTCTTGAGGAAGCCATTGACCTCAGGATCAAGACATTGACCGTATTCGGAGATTCAGCTTTGGTAGTCAATCAGACCAACGGAAAATGGTACACTCACCAGGATCATCTGATACCTTACAGGGATTATACAAGAAGGTTATTGACTTTCTTCACAACAGTCAAGCTTGAGTATATCCCTCGGGACGAGAATCAGTTTGCAGATGCCTTGGCTACCATTTCATCTATGATCAAAGTTCAAACTGCTAACTTTGTACCTCAGATTTCAGTGTCCAGACTCGACAGGCCAGCATATGTATTCGCAGCAGATGTTGTCAAAGACGATAAGCCTTGGTTCCATGACATTAAGTGCTTCTTGGAGGATCAAACATACCCGCCCAGGGCATCTTCCAATGATAAGAAGACTTTGAGAAGGCTTGCTGGTAGTTTCTTTCTGAACACTGATGGGTCTTTATACAAAAGGAACTTTGATATGGTACTCCTCAGATGTGTTGACAAGACGGAAGCAGATTTATTGATGCATGAAGTGCACGAAGGCTCCTTCGGTACCCATGCCGGAGGACATGCCATGGCTAAGAAGTTGTTAAGATCAGGCTATTACTGGATCACGATGGATGCAGACTGTTGTGCATATGCCAGAAAATGCCACAAATGCCAGATCTACGCAGACAAAGTGCATGTGCCTCCCAACCCTTTGAACATCATGTCTTCACCATGGCCCTTTGCTATGTGGGGCATTGACATGATTGGCAAGATTGAGCCGACTGCTTCAAATGGCCACAGGTTCATCCTGGTCGCCATTGACTATTTCACTAAGTGGGTTGAAGCAGCCTCATATGCAAATGTTACAAGGCAAGTGGTAGCCCGATTTCTGAAAAGAGATATCATCTGTCGATATGGAGTTCTCGAGCGAATCATTACTGATAATGGTTCCAATCTCAACAACAAGATGATGGCTGAACTGTGCCGGGACTTCAAGATCCAACATCACAATTCTTCTCCTTACAGACCAAAGATGAATGGTGCTGTTGAGGCGGCAAATAAGAATATCAAGAAGATTGTGCAGAAGATGGTAGTCACCTACAAAGACTGGCATGAAATGCTACCATTTGCCTTGCATGGGTATCGCACATCAGTCAGGACATCCACTGGGGCAACACCGTATCAACTCGTGTATGGTATGGAAGCAGTCCTACCAGTTGAAGTTGAATTACCCTCCTTGCGAGTCTTGATGGATGTCAAACTGAGTGAAGCAGAATGGGTTAGGTCCCGATACGAGCAACTGAGTCTGATTGAAGAGAAGAGATTGGCTGCAATCTGTCATGGACAATTGTATCAAAAGAGAATGAAGAAAGCCTTCGATCAGAAAGTCAGGCACCGAGAGTACCAAGTGGGAGATCTTGTGCTGAAAAGAATCCTCCCTCCTCATACAGACCACAGGGGCAAATGGACTCCAAACTATGAAGGGCCATTCGTGGTAAAGAAAGTTTTCTCTGGTGGAGCACTGATGCTCAGCACCATGGATGGTGAAGATTTTCCATCCCCTGTGAATTCAGATGCAGTTAAAAAATACTTCGCATAAAATGACCCGCTGGACATAAAAACAGAATGTAAGTCCAGGCAAAAATAGGGCATCCCGGCGAGTCAAAAACAGAATAAAAAGACTCGGGCAAAAATAAGGGAAATAAATGAAAAAAATGTACACCCGCTGAGTTGAAAAGCCGCATGGGACAACTCAGGCAAAAATGGGTATCCCGATGGATTGAAAACCCGAAAGGGCGATCCATGCAAAATAAGGGAATAAGCGAACAACTGCGTTCTGAATTCGTCCGTATTGTCAAGCAACTTGGTTAAAACTCCAACGGAACCAAGCTCCAATCAGAATCAACCTTCTTCAGAAATCAAGACGAGAAGAAAGTCAAAAGTCATACGAGTCATAGCAAGAGAGGAAGCTCCTTAAAGCGTCATCAACACTGCCAGCACTTTGCTTCTCAATTTGTAACAATCTCCTCATTTCAGGAGACATGTTTCTTTGACTGTATCTTGCCAATTCAGGGCACATGAATTAATAAAAATCAGATTTTTTCAGTCATGTTTCGTTTTGTATATTTTTATTTGCAAAGGATGTCTGATGTCTCTAAAAAAAAAAATCAATTGCATAAATACAGATGTTTTTCTCCAAAAAAATATATAAAACACGTGCTTACAGGGAATATACTTACTCTCGAAGGTACTTAACTCCTATGACGGGATCCAGTAAAGGATACCTCGGGACCTTTTGTGCGTTTCCTTATCTTTGCAGGATTGCAGGTATCCAGAACGCAACTTGGGGCATGCAAGCTTCATCTCAGCAAGCTGGCAAATCACCAAAAGATCTCAGCATCCGAAATACTCTGTCCCCAGCTGAGTTGCCTCTTGTTACTCTCCCCAGCTGATCTACCAACAGCATCCCCCAGCTGTTGTACCAATCATTCTTCCTCGGCAGATGCAGGAATCAGAGAATCATCTCCCCACGAGGTCCTCAGCCTCTATCCAGAAGAACAACGCACGAAGAAGTCACAACAGAGTACAGAAGGCTTCTGCAAACCCCAGCTGGGTCCCGTATTACAAGGATATGCCAGTCAGTGACCTATATCCCCAAGTGGATACATCTCTCCAGGTCTATCAATGACCTCATCCTCAGCTGGGATGTCCATTTCAAGCAGATCAGCAACGGGATCCGAATCCCGGTTTGATATCTTTGCAAAATCATGACATTTGCATCATAATATCCCCTCAGAGCGTAGCATTCCGCCTAATACGGAGCATTACGGCAAAAAAATCAAACGCATAGCATAATCATAAGCCATGTTCTGAATTAACACTTGTGAATAATAACCGTTCATCACCATTGTACAGAAATCCCCACCAGAGTTACCAGCAAAAGCAGTTGCCTCATAAATCCCGAACACCAGTATATACACCTTTCGGCGCCCGTCCGTGCCATCTTTCCCCAGTAAAGTCGCCTGAACACTCTTTACAAACAAATCACCCATATCACGGATACTTCATGACACCCGTCCGTGTCATATCACCAGCAGAAAGCCAAAGACACCCTCTTTGCACTCACACATACTTATATGCACTTTCTTGACACCCGTCCGTGTCATATCCCCAGCGCAGTCGCTTACACTTTTGCAACCCATATACTTGTTGATATCACACTTTTCTCCTTTTGACACTCGTCCGTGTCACCCTCCCAGCAGTTAAACACCGTCTATACAACACTCGCTCTTATGCAGATACTCGTCTGTATCTAATATACACCAGTTATATACCCACAGATTCAACAGTAGTCTTTGTTCTTTGTTAACCAGTTGGTACTCGTCCGTACCATCATCTCAGAACATTGCGTCTAATGTTTGTTTCTACCTGATACTCGTCCGTATCATACTCTTAAGGATGCTCGTCCGCATCTTTAATCCATACACTGTGTCAAACACTTTTGTCTTCTTGAATATAGACACTCGTCTGTGTCTACTATTCCCCAGAAGAGTCCCTTCAGATTCAACACTCGTCCGTGTTCCTTGTTAACCAGTTGATACTCGTCTGTATCATCATCTCTGAGCATGCGTCAAGCGTTTGTTTCTACCTGATACTCGTTCGTATCATAGTCTTAAGGATGCTCGTCCGCGTCTTTAATCTATACACAACATCTAAACACTCATACCCTTTGTTTCTTGGATGTGAACACTCGTCCGTGTTTATTATTCCCCAGTAGATCACAAAGCAAATTTTCCTTTTTATCTGACACTCGTCCTGTGTCATGATAAACCTGAGAGCAGCCGTACCCTGCTGAGTGGTCGTCCTCCACTTCTTGATGGTCGTCCTCCATCATGCTCATCCGATGGCCGTCCCCATCGTTGATTTTAGCAGCCGTCCCCTGCTAGGTGGTCGTCCTCCACCTTTTGATGATCGTCCTTCATCATTTCATCCGATGGCCGTCCCCATCGTTGATTTTAGCAGCCGTCCCCTGCTAGGTGGTCGTCCTCCACCTTTTGATGATCGTCCTTCATCATTTTATCCAATGGCCGTCCCCATTGTTGATTTTGGTTATCTGGCATTCGTCCTATGTCATGAGAAACCTCGAGAGCAGCCGTACCCTGCTGAGTGGTCGTCCTCCACTTCTTGATGGTCGTCCTCCATCATGCTCATCCGATGGCCGTCCCCATCGTTGATTTCGGCAGCCGTACCCTGCCAGGTGGTCGTCCCCCACCTTTGATGGCCGTCCCCATCATATTCCTTTATTACCCAACAGAGCAGCCGTACCCTGCTAGGTGATCGTCCTTCACCTTTGATGGCCGTACCCCATCATCTATTTATTTCATTTATTCTTTAACCCGATGGCCGTCCCCGTCGTGGTCCCTTTTCTTTTTTAGCCCGATGGCCGTCCCCATCAGTGGTTACCTTGCTTTATGAACTTGATGGCCGTCCCCGTCATGTTTCACTAAATCCTCAGAGAATTTTACAGCTTCATCTTGATGGCCGTCCCCATCATGATTTTATTTCCCCAGCTAGTCGGCCGTCCCCGTCTTAGCTTTACCTTTTATCCCTAGCATGTCGGCCGTCCCCGTCATTGCTATTTACCCAGTAGTCGTCTTCTGCTCGACGGTCGTTCTCCGTCGCCTACACTTTACAATATACTTTATTTTCTTTTGCAATCTATATCCCTTTTCTTCTTCATTCTGTGAGTGCAAATTTTGGACTGTCTTTGGTATTCAACCACAAGTTATCTTGTTTGCCTGTTAAGCCGTTGCTTACAACCTGCACAGCTAACTCATGTTTGAATAGGGGCAGCTGTAAACACCCCAAATTTGCCCTCACCCATTCACACCATGGCTTGTGATCATTTCATGTGCATAGACACAATCATATCATCTCACATCTCATTTTTTATTCACTGCATAGCTTCCAAGCCATCTGCACCTAGGGTTTGTGATCTGAGCAATCCAAGAGCTTCTTGAGCCACTCCAAAGGCAACCAATCATTTCAAAGGGGTCCATGTGTGTTCTTATGTCATATTACATCCTCTTCAAGTCAAGATTTCAAAAGAATCACAAGAACTAGGGTTTGGATGGATGCAGAGCCAAGTTTGACTGCATAGTTGACCTAAAATTAGGGTTTTGGTTTCAGAGGCCATAACCCCAAATTTTTTGGTCATTCTTGTTTCCATTGGTCTCTATATGGTATAGGGAGTATGCATATCAATTTTCATGAAGAAATTTCATGGGGAAGTCATCTGACCAAGAGTTGACTTTCTGGACAAGTCAGTGTAAAATCAGGGCATCTGAGGCCCCCAATGACCCAACCAATGGGTGATCTTCATCATTTTGAGTGTATATGATCTTTATTTGATCATGGAAGAAGGTTGAAGTTCATAAAAATCAAGAATTTGGAAGTTTTGCAAATGTTGACTTTTTGGGCATAGTTGACTTTTCAAGAATGCTTCATTTTAGGTCATTTTTCAAGCCTTGATTATTGATCCAAAAATGCTTCAAATGGAAAAACTTTGGTCATGAAAGTTGTAGATCTCATCTTTCCCTTTTCAAAAAGTACAAGAACATGATCAAACTCTTCTTGGATCAAAAGTTATGGTGTGGCAAAGTTGGCCAAAATCATTGATTTTCAAGGCATGCCTCAAATGGAAATTTTGCAAAATCATGGACCAAAGCCAATTGCAACCTCTAGTTCATTTCAAACCAGCATGCAAACATTCTAGAGGTCATACAAATCAGAATTGAACCAAAATCACATGTTCATGGTTCATGTAACAAGACTTTCTTTCATGAAGTGCAAAAAGGCAACAACTTGCAAAAACACTCATGACACTTCTACCACTTGATGCATTGGATGCTGCACTTTGCTAGCCCCCTCACATCATCTTGCTGCACCAGAACCAGCCCATGTACTAGCTATAGATCAAGCCATACTTGCCTTACACAAAATTTGACTTTTTGCAAAAGGTGACTTACCAATCAATAAAGCACATGTCCAATCATCTGACCAATGAGAGAGGTTTATGTGGACAAAGAGCAAGCCATTCCATACATCTAGCAAGGCTGAAACATTTCATAACACAACATTCACAAAAACACCTCATTTTGCATATTCCTTCGAATCTGTCTCCACAGCATACAAACATAAAAACCATCTTCACCAATCATCTTGCCATGTTTCATTGAGTAGAAAGCAACAAGATCCAAGCTTGAAAGCAGCATGAACTGAGCTTCACCATTCCTCCCCTTCAAAACCAGAACTCTTCGAATCTCAATATTCAGTCAACAAACACATCATTTCTCTTCACCAACAAATCAGAAACATTCAAAGGAGTCAAAACCACCCTTCACTTTGAGCTGAGGCAGCCTGTACACAAAGCCCATTTCCTGCTACACCAGAACTGGTTCTCACAAATCAGCCATCCACAAGAGCTTTGAAGCCTTCCATTAGCATCAGGGGATACAAGGGAGTTCATTTGCACGCAAGGAAAGCTCTGGAAGCCCAGTTTTGAAGCTTTCCAGCTCAGGTATGGCCAAGAACACATTCTCTTAAAACTTAGTTTTTTTGTTATAAATCGAAAATGCATGCTCTGAGGATCATTGTGATATGTTTAGAATTGAAAATGGTGGAAAGACAAGCATTTTATGAGTGTCTGAAAGTCTGGCCCCATTTTTGTTTCGTTTCGATTCGGCTTGTTCTTGCTAGTTAAATGATATTTGACCATGGATTTGAGTTGCAGAGAGTGTGGGGATTGTTTCTGGGCGTTTAATTTGACTTGGGGTAGCCTAGATAAGAAGTTAGGGTTTTGGTATGGTCGGAGAAGACGACCGGAGCTCATCTTCGGTCGCCTGAGTGTAATTAGGGCTAAATCCCATTAATTAGTGAACTTCAAATCTGGTCCCTTAGATGATGTTTCCCGCGCGCTTGTGGACGGTTCAGATGGGTCATTAAACCCTAATTTTGTTTAATTAATTTAATCATAATTAATTAAATCAGCTTTGAACCACAGCCATTAGATCACGCGCGCTTTGGGACTTTGAACCTGGGCCTTGGATTGAGCTGACCCCCAGTCTTGTTGACTTGCACGCTGGACCTTTGGATCTCTCTGCCTTCAATCTCAACCACTCATACTGCATACTTTTTATTTTTATTTCATTTTCTTTTTATTTGTTTTGCATAATTATTTTGAAATAGTAAAAAAGGTTTAAAAATTATGAAACTTTTTTCTCTGAGTTTTATTAATTTTGTAAACACAAAAATATTTTTATTTTATTTTTTATCATTAAAAAAGTATTTTTAAATATTTAAAAGATTATTTTTAATTGATTAATGGAAATTAATTAATTAAAAATACTTTTAGGTATTTAAAAATCACACAAAAAATTCATGAAATGTTCTAAGACATTTAGAAACATTGTCCAACCTTCAAACCAAATTTCTTTTTTGATCTTGATGCATTTTGAGAATTTTCCATTGAATTAAATCATTTTTTGTGCATTATTTTGATCATAAGTTTAAAAATTCATTTCTGCCTATCTAGGAAGAGTTGGACATTGGTTCTTCTTGCATTGTTTTGTGTTTAGCATGTAGTTTCTAGGATTAAATGGCCATGATTTGATTCTTCATTTTCAATTTGTTTGACATTTCTTTTGTTTAGGATCCTAAAAAACCCTAATAACTTAGAAAATTCATATCTTGAGATTGGTTGAGAGTTGAGACCTCCCCTTTGGACCTTGGTTTAGTATAGGTTTAGGGTTTCTTTGGGTGGCATTTTCCATTTTTTATCTTAGGGTTTGCTTCTGTTTTTGGTTTTTGTTTGTTGTTTGATCCATAAACCCTAATTTGGGCTTCCATTTGCATACCTCTTGCATTCTCTTGCATAATATGACTTGTCATGACATTTCAAGCATTCATGTGTTTCATTTAACATCATAAGACATGTAGAAAGTATGTTTGATCATTGCATTACATATTTGCCATGTTGTATGCTTTGTATGCTTCCTAACTTGTCATGTGTATCCATGCTTCTAAGCTTGCACCATTTGCATCCATGATCTTGTGTGATCACCTCCATGCCCTGCCTCATGTTTGTAACATCTTCATAGCATCATTATCATCATCAACATGCTCCTGGTTTTGTTTATCCTCATACCATTTCATCCCATTTTGCATTGCATTTCTTTCTAACATTTCAGGTGGTAAGTAAACTTGAGAAGTGAATTTGCCTTCACTTCTCATAACTTTTCTTTTCATCTCTCTTGCATCCAGTGCTGCATTTATGTTTGTGCTTGAGTTTGAGCTTGCTCATTCTTCTTCTTCCCACTTTCTATCTTCAAGTGACTTGACTTCTTGAATGAAGCAAGTTGCTTTGCTTCTCTTGATCCTGTTCATCTGCTTCCTGGTGGCTCCTTTGAAGATTGTTCTTGCAAACCTCACAAACCTTAGGAACAACCAAGCATGACAATGAATTAGGGTTTTGATTAGTCTCCCCTCATAGTTTTACCTTTGTGTCTCTTTTGAGTCTTCTCTTCTCATCTCATAATCAGGGACTAAACCCTAAAGGCTTTAAGGCTTTGTGATTAAGCTTATGCCTGCATCCTTCTCTTAGGATGGAGTGTATAACTTTAATCCTAAGTGTTAAACCCTTCATGTGTTTAAAACTCTTAATCAATTCACTTAATAACCATCAAGACATTACACTTGTAACTTGGGCCTTGCATTAGGGTTCTAATTCTTCCTTAACTGGTTAAGAAGGACTAACCCTAGTGTTAATGGACAAGTCCCCCTCAAGTTGTCTTATAAACCCTAAAACTCACTTCATCATCATATCATTAACTAAAATCCACTCAATAAAGGCTTTGTTTTGTCATGAGTTTAATCCCTAATCATGGATTAAGTTGAGGAGTTTTCCTCAGCTTAAACATTCTCATCTATTATCCTTCTATTAGGATGGTGTAATGAGTCTGTTTAATCCCTGATTATGGCTTAATCTCATTACTTAACACTAAACAAAAACAACAAAAACATCTAAATAATCACAAGTAGGTTAATGATCTTAATCCTACACCATAGGTGATTAAGTGTGAGAATCTGACTTCACACTTAAGGTATTCTCATTACCCCTAAACAGAGGGAAGATGTGATGAGTTTACTAAATCCATTGGTCTAGACTTAAGCTCATTAACTTATGACAAAATCCAAAAAACAATAAAAGACTGAAAACTCAAAAAAAAAAAAAAACAACAATCGTCTCCTCCGGGATTCTTTTCTCATCTCATTCACTCACAAACGAGAGCTCGCTTCTTCCGTCTAATGCAAGACAGTTTGCACCTGAGCCAGACAGGTCATACACTTGAGCATAGACAAGTAAGCAGTTCACAAGTCAATTCATCTTTCAGTCTCTTTGGGTCGAACTACGGTGTTCTGACTTCCTCATTGCACGAGAGGATACGTAGGCATAACTTAACAGTTATCGAACAAAAGTCTCTGTATATTCCCCCTCCTTCCAGCTATATTCTTTAAGCCTCATGATCTTGAGTATCCTATTCCTGTTCTTACACCGACACTTTCATACTTCACATCATTATACACTTCACTTCTTTTTACACTGACACCTGTACATCTTTTGCCAGCTCTTTTACACACAGATTGCACTGACACTACCCCTTTAAAACACAAATCTTTCAAGCGTGGATCCCGTCGAGTACGACGGACAATCTGGGTGCTAATACCTTCCCAGGTTGTAACCAACCCCCTTTCTCAGTCTCTCTGGTTCGCAACCGTCTTATCCATGTCTTTCTAGGTCTATGCAGCATTGCCTTTCCTCCGGGATAAAAATGCCTAGCTGGCGACTCTATTCATCTCCAGTGAGTTCACTGCTGTGTCTTCTCATTGTCCCTTTCGCCGACCGTTCGCGTCTGTACCTTCATATGATCCATTTTTCATTTGTCGGGAGCGACAACTATGGCCACCATATCAACCATATCGGTATACGCCGTACAGTTTCCTTGGTCTATTGCCATTTACCTAAGGCACACTAGATCCAGGTTAGGATCTTTCACACATAAAGCCTAACAAGTAATATAAAGCAAACAAGGCAAACAATTTAAGTGATCTAATTCCTAAGGGTACCCCTCTTTTACTTAGTAACTCCCCAGCAGAGTCGCCAGTTCTGTAACACGGTGGGAGAACTGACTTTTCTATAAATGTTGTGGATAGCAAGAGTCGCCACCGACTTTTATTTTATCCAAAAGGAAAGGACATAAAAGAACAGGAAAGACCTTAAGAAGATTTTGGGTTCGGGGGGTAGGTTATACAAAGGGAAGGTGTTAGCACCCTTTATATCCATGGTTATCCATGGGCTCTTAGTTACTTAGCTCACTTTAAATTGTTTTGAGAAAGTGTAGTGTGTGATTAAAAATTTTCTAAGTACTTTATAATGATCCTCGTATGGATGTATATAAAGACTTTGTTTTGAAAATTTGTTTGAAATGTGAAGTGTAAGAGAGTTTTTTTGAAGAAAAGTGAGCAAGTACTTAAGAGGAACCTACCCTATGTTGAATATTTACTGTTCTTATATGTTCTTTCAATGGTAAGACTATCCCTATTATTAAGGAATAGGTAGTCATTACCTTGGATGTGATAAGGGACATATGAAGGGACATCTGTATTTAGGCAACTGTAAGGTGTTTTTAGCAATTCGTAGGGACTTATCATCTTTTTATTTCGAAGGGACAAGATCATTTACCGTAGGCAATATCGAAGGGACTTGATCTTATAATCTTAAAGGGACTTGATGATATTAATGAAGGGACTTTGCTTTAAGACACCTTACTTGACCTTATAATTAGGAAACATGAGGAATACCCTTAGAAAGTGTAGGATGGCGATCAAAGATCGACTTACGTGTGTGAGTGTTCATATTCATATATTTATCTTATTAAATAAGTCATTCTAAATTAATTTTAAATCACAAACAGGTTATCATTCCCTATAATTACTAACCATGGCAATAACATTTATAAACAATAACATAAAAACAATAATAAACCTACGACTATTACAAGGCTTTCGCAATTACATTATAATATGAATAATAAATATATAGAGAAATTATAATTAAAATGATTAGTAATAAAATAATTATAAGAGGAAGAGGTTAGCACAAATATACAAAAAATATATACAAGTTAAGAGAATATTTTTAAATTAAATAAGCAATTTTAAAGAATTGTTTTAAAAGAAAATAATATAATGAGAATAATAATAATAAACCATAGAATAAATATTTACAAAACATGATTAATTATTTAACTAGATATTATAAAAATTAATTAAATTCAATATTTAAAGTTAAACAAAAATTAGGGTTAGAAATTAGGGTTAATTTTAGAATTAAGAAAAATCAGGATTAGGGTTTGGATTATTTAATATAAACTTAATTAAATTATTTATACAAAAAATATTCAATAATAATATAAACAAATTTTAAATTAAATATAAACCAAATTAAATTTCAGAAAATAAATTAGCAATTTTTTAGAAAATATGAAGTTATATATATATATATATATATATATATATATATATATATATATATATATATATATATATATATATATATATATATATATATATATATATATATATATATATATATATATATATATATATATATATATATATATATATATATATATATATATATATATATTTACATATTATTATTTAAATATAATTTTTTTATAAGAAATATAATTTATATTAATTATAAAACAAAAACAAATGAGAAAATGAATAAAAAAACTTACCTGGGGCAGGGATCGAACCCACGCCCTAGGTCCTGCCTCCCCTGGACTCACAATGCTACCACCAGGCCAAACGCGCGCATGTGATAGGGTATGAACTCCAATTGTTTTATTACTAACCTGCAAAAACACCAAAAAATAAAACAAAACAAAATGGCCTGGGGGAGGTTTGAACCCAGGACCATTCGTTTACAAACAAACATACAAACCAACTGAGCTAACTGCACGCGCTTGAAATTAAATCAACAACAAAACAATATATTTTAAAACAAATATTTGAATTCTGATTTCAGCGCCAAACTTCATCTTCTTCACCAAATTTCCTGCGCATTTTCATACAACTTTTTCTGCGAATTTTCTTGCGTGTTCTTCCATGTTTATGACCTACGAAACTCAAACATCAAGTAAACAGTAAAATTTATTCAAATTGATTAGTGCAATGTGATCCTTATGAATCATACAATCTTCCTATGTTGCTAGAATTTATTTATATTATCTAAATCACAAAACCCTAAGTTGGCTGTTCAAACCCTAACAATGGTGGAATGCGATTTAGGTCATGAAACTTCAATTGGTTTATCCAGAAAGCTTCTATGCTTCAAAACAAACACGAATCAACAAGCAAAATCAGTTAATAACGCATGGGAGTATGAAATCGAAAAAAATGTAAAACATGAATAAAAGTGATTCGGTTAGCATGATTCAGTGCATGAATGGATGGTTTTATGATCCAGAAACACTCAGTGACCTTCAAGGAACGATTTGCAACCTTTATTTTGTCTTGAGAGTCCCTCTAAGTCCAAAACCGAATGTCACTTTTTCTTGATATTTTGAAGCTTTGAAGGATATGTGTGGAGGCTGGAAATTCGTCCTCTTTTTGTTGGGATGTATTCAGGTATATGTAGAGATCAAAATTAGGTCAAAAAGTTATGGATTTATGGGCTTTTTAATGATTGCTTGATCATGAAGTTTCTATCTTTCAAATATTGAAAAAGATCACATCTAACCTTGCCAAATCAAGCTAGCACGAATTTGGATCAGATCAATCATCTATAATTGATGTTTATGACCTTCTAGAATCATAATCTCATCCAAATATATGATTTTCATATTTTATTTTAATTTAATTTGTATTTTAATGAATAAAATTCAAATAAATACTAAATAAAATATAAAAAATCAGAAAATGCATGGGTTGGGTCGTTCTTGATGATATTATGAAGATTGGATGGCAATTTGGTGGGCTCATTTAGCAAAAATTGGTGTTAAGGCCTCATTTGCTTCATAAACTTCCCAAACATTTCCCAACTTTGAAAGGGCACAAATCCCTCAATTTTAATGCTATGAAGGTGTTCTTAGACATTTTGGAAAGCTTAAAGAGTCCTATAACCAACCTCTTTGGTCTCATGTCCATATCTTTTATCATTCTCAAGTTATGCTCTTTGGAAGTTGTTGACTTTTTGTTGACTTTTAAAATGACCTATAATGTCTTAGCTCATACCTTCCAAATGAAGCATTTTTGGGCTTGGCTTGTGAGACACAAAGTTGTAAAGAATTAAATTTCCTTCAAAATGAGCTTTGGATGGAAAATGTTTTATGAAGCATGTGAAAGTTATGGCTGGTCAAAGTTCAGTTGACTTTTCCTATGAAAACCCTAATTTAGAAACTCCTGATTCTTGATGATCAGAAATCTCCTTGATGAATCATGATCAACCCTTGATCAAATGATGAATTTTACTTCATATAATTGATGTTGGCAAAAAATCATGAAGTTTGACTTTGGTTTGACCACAGTTGACCTCAATTTGACTTTTTGACTGCTTTGACTGATTTTAGCCTATTTGATCACTTGACTGAGCAAACCTTTGGGAAAAGTCTTGAAACTTGACATTGGGATTCTTGCACACATATAGGGTGCTATGAATCTCACTTGAAGTCTTGGAAGTCCATTTAGCCTGATGAAATTCAAAACCCTAGTGTAGCGATAAAATCGTGAGTGTAAGTTATTGATTAACTTAACTCAAGGTACACAGAGTCGCCACCGCGCTTTTATTTATTTCCAAATGGAAAAGGTAAAAAGAACGAACAAAAACCTAAGGAATCTAAAAGCAAAAGCTAAAAGAAACAAACAGAGAACGGGTAAGGGGATAGGTTACAAATCGGGAAGGTTTTACGCACCCGACTTGTCCGAGGTACTCCACGGGAGCCCTTTGACATATTTAATGCTTTTTGGTTTGAAATTGGTTTGCTTGAAAATGATTGAAGGGATGAGGAGGAGAATGTTTTTTAAGATTTTGTGTTTGATGAGGTTTTAACGCCTCATGCCTACGTACCCACAAAGTGCAATGCGAGATCAAAA
The DNA here is from genome assembly GCA_963966055.1 of Lathyrus aphaca. Lineage (NCBI taxonomy): Eukaryota > Viridiplantae > Streptophyta > Magnoliopsida > Fabales > Fabaceae > Lathyrus > Lathyrus aphaca. Next base: position 476,579,496 of record OZ014521.1, read on the forward strand.
CCTCGTAGTTCGTGGTACAAAATTTGAAAAAAAACAATGAGTTGCATTAATTTTAAAATATAGAGATAAGTCGTCATTCTTTAGCGAATAATTCCGCTAGAAAGAATGAATCATATCTAAACATATGAAAAGAAAAGGTGCAAAAAGGCACAAAAACAATTGAATGAGTTTGGATTTTTTAAAGTACTTAAGAAAAGAATTTCGATATATTTACATGGATTAACATTTATTAAGACAAATAAAGTGAAAAGCATAAAATCACTTGACCTAAGTCAAGGTTTGATTGCGAAAGCGTTTGAAGTTTAAAAACAAAGAAGATTTTTGAAATAGGGAGAAGTTTTGAAAATTTAAGAAGTGGGAGGAGATGAAGGGACTATCCTAATACTTGAATTAAAAGTTAAGAGAAGAGCGATCAAACCATATTATGAGCATTTCTTCAAGGTAAACGGAATTCCATCTTCAAAGACAAATGAACTTAATTTGAGGCTAAGGTCTTCAATCGATCACAACTTGAGCAAAGGGAGAGATCCTAAAATCTAAGTCCAAACTCCAATGCTAAGGATAGTAACCATAGTCCGAAATTAAAGTCACCAATCCTTTTTTTATGTTTAATCCTTTATTAATGTTTTGGTGTCCAAATCGACAAAAGAAAAATCACAAGCAACAATATAAACATAAACAATATGATATATGATATAATATGATAATAGCATAATAAAAGAAATAAGGAGCGAGAAATTGAAATAAAGAGGATAAGGTGCGAGAGATTGAATTTAAATGGATTATATTCACATTATTATAATATTTACATATAAGTGGTATGATGAACTTAATCAAGCACAACCACGAAAAAATAACAAAATCGAGGCAACCGAATCCAAGTGGATCTTATTTCGAATCAGGACAAATTTAGGTCTATGTTAAGCAATCGCCGAGTAATTTACGAAGTAATTACCCTACAAATGAGGCCGACCACCACTAATTAAAGTGGAAAATATTCGTGCTAATACATGTTAGAGAAATGATATTATGGATCATTCTCCGAAAACATGTCGCACTAAAAGAAAAAGAACGGTCTAATCTTAATCGAGATTTTCGTTGAATTTATCGAAGGCAACCTATCACGATCTCAAAGTATGGAGAATGATCCAAATGATCATTCATCCATAGATTTGAAATAATGAAGATTAAACCTATTCGAAATTCAACAATCACGAATCGGAGATTTTCATCGACCAAAAAGAAAAATAAGAGATGAAAAAAGAAAAATGGATCTAAAATAAATCCATAAAGAAATTAAAATATTTCTTAAATCCTTTTCTTTAAAATTTCCTTTCTAAATACTTCTAAAATGCTTTTTTCTAAATCTTTTTCTAAAAATACATTTTATAAATCTTTATTTTCAAAAATAAAATAAAAAACAAACTATTAATAAAACAAAACTATTAACTAATAAAAAAAAAGTCAAAAGGGAGGGGGAAGGATCCGCATGTATTGGATTTGTGGTTAGCAATGGATCCACAAGGATCCTCAAGCCCAAACTCTTCATATTTTTATAAAAAAAGGACAATAATAAACATTAAATTAAAAAAAGAATTGATAAGAAGATCAACTCTTCTTCTATGCGTGAAAAAAACAGGGCCGACTTCATTCTTCTTCTCACCTTCACAATCCAACCGGAGCAACAAAAAGCAACCGTCAATGGCTTATTTCTTCAATCAACTTCACCGCGGCTTCAGATACGAAAACAAGAACGGAGGCCTCTCAATCGCAAACTTCTCTCTCTTCTTTTTGATTCCGAATTTCTGTTGTGGTTGTGATTGATTTTGTTTACACAAAGTTACAGTTAAAGGTTTTGAGAAAATTGAAAGTGGAAAGGATGGAGAATTGAAGGTTGGAAGGAGGGTGAAAAAATGAGATTAGGGATTTGAAGTTGGTAATTAATTTCGGCAGAATTTTTGGGGCTTTTGAAGCTTAAGAAGATGAAGGTGAGGAATCCCCCAATTTATAGAAGAAAGGATTCGGATTGACGCTTGGTGTTTAATTCGAAGACTGAAAAATCATTGCCGTTTTGTTTGAAATTTGTGTGCGTTTCGAAAGTCACGAAGAAGGCGTGTTTCGCTTCAGAATTTCTGCGTTTTGTTGATAGCTTACTTGCGTTTTGACGTCACGTTTCGCTTGCTGCGTTTTACATTCACTTCAGGCTGCGTTTTGATTTTGTTAAGTCCGCGTTTTGGTTGTTTGCTATGTGAAAGGCTTGTGTAGGCTTCAGCTGTTGTGGGCATGGACTTGTTTACTTGGTACGGCTTGCGAGTTGAGTTTTGGTTTAGGCTTATGGATACGGAACGACTTGGCTTGTGATGTTGTTTATTGATATTGTGCGTGAAGTCATGTGGCTGACTTGGTGAAACGGCTTGATGGAAATGTTGGAAATTCACGTGTGTTGCTTTGCTGCGTGAGCTGATGTTTTGAGGCTGGGAAGTGCTAGCTGTGACGTTGGCGTGATGCTGCTGGGCGTGGAAAGAAGGCCTTCGCATGAGGCTTGGTGGAAAAGCTGGGAAAAGCTATTCACGCGCAGCTTGGACTTGATGCGTGGGGCTTGTTGTACGTATGCGGCTTGTTTGGGATGTTCGCTTGGGCTGATGCTTGTTCGCTATCTTCATCATCTATTAATTCAATTTTTTTCTTTTTTCTTTTTTAGCATTATGGTCTTAAGAAAATGAACATGGGCCTATAGTTAAATGGGCTTTGTAAACTTCTATATTTTATGGTGTGAGGAAAAAAAAACAAAGGGGGAATAATGATAAAAAAGTGAAATTATAAAATGGACGAGGATTTAAAGAAATAGATAATTAAAATGGATATGGGTTTATGAGGATTTAGAAATTGAAAGAAATGGAATGGAAATGAATAGAACATGAATAATTTGGATATAGGATTGAAATTAAAAATATGGAAAAAGAAAATAGTGATAGAATTTCTAGAGAAATGGATAGTGAAAACAAAAAATAGAAATAATTGGATAGTGAACATGAGAATGATCTTGAATGATATTTAGAAATTGGAAAATCAAAATATGGATAATGGTTAGAAATAGATGGATAGAAAATAATTGGGTGATAGAAATATGGATGAGGTAAAAAAAATGGTGGCTAGAAAGAAAATGTATGACTCGAATAATGGACAAAGCGATGATTTTTATTTTAAGCCCGAGACCAAATTTGAACTTTCCACACAAATGATGAATGAAAACAGCCACAAGCCACTAAACAAATCTCCACTGAAACCATGATCATCCACCGTTACTTTCTCTGAATATTTTCAAATATATCTGAATCAATCTCTGAAAAATAAATCCACAGATAACCTGATGACCACTCAATCAAGACAATCTGAATCACACTTCTCACAAACCACAACTCAATAAACCAGAGAATTTTTGCACACACCACAACTTATCATTGAATACGCATAGTCCGAGAAATAAACCACTGGCACACATAATTTGCAGTCAAAACAATCTTTTGATAGTTTGACCAATATTAGGTCAAACATCCATCTGAAATCGAATTGTGACTGAACAAACGCATCTGAATTGAAATCACTGCCCTGTCTTTTAAATCCTGCAACACAGACAACAAGAAGAAGAAGCAGACTGCCACACATATTTTTTTTTTGTATTTTGGTTAGAGATCAGTAAATATAAACAAATATAAAGAAGTAAAAACAATGGTGATCCCCTGCGAAGCATAGACCCTCATCTGAGAAGAAACCGAGAAAACTGTGTGATCTTGCCTGTATGCAAAATGCAGATGAAATGCGAAGAAATCTTAAGGCAAAAATTAGGGTGTTACAGCTGCCCCTATTTAAGTTTCTTCAATCCGGAGATATGAAGATTGTCATCTTCGTCTCTACAAAATGGGAGAGACTTAAATACAGAATACCCAATTTTGTCCTAAGAGAACAAATGATATGATATGAATATGATATGTAAACCCAAGATCTCTGTGGGGAAAATATGACCACCAGAGGAAAACAAAAACTTGGGGACACAGAAGAAAATCCCGCCGGGGAAACAACAAACAGACAACAAAAGAGTTTACCAGGAAAATAAATCACTGGATAGCTGACTCCATTTGGGAAAAGGTATGATATAAACAAGATACAAAATTCAACCAGGGAAAGTAAACACCCTGCCAGGAAATATCAACCAAACAAAGTATTCGAGTCCAAGAATGGAGAAATACTGAGTTGGATAAGAATCATCAACTACCTGTTTACTGGGTAGGAAATATAAAGGACTCGACTATCGATTTACTGGATAGGAGCAAAATACAGAGGGATAACCTCCACTACCTTTTTACTGGGCAGAAAAATTCTCAAACTACCTGATTTACTGGGTAGAAAATATAAAGGACTCGACTATCGATTTACTGGATAGGAGTATGATCAACTACCTGATTTACTAAGTAGGAACTCAATCAAAGAGAAACAGCTTCTATTACCTTTTTACTGGGTAAGAGGAAAATATTTGATACCGGATTTACTGGGTAGAAAAACTCTCAACTACCTGATTTACTGGGTAGGAGCTTAAGCAAAGGAAAACAACCTCTATTACCTTTTTACTGGGTAAGAGGAAGAAATCTCGACTACCGGATTTACTGGGCAGGAGTACAAGCAAAAGAACTTGATTAATTTGGTAATATTACCCACTATCGATTACTGATAGCTTAATTCCAAAGTAATATACTCAAACTGGAGGGAATGTTGCCCACTATCAAACAATGATAGCCTAATTCCAAAGCAAAATATCCACAAAAGGGGACAAAGGTTCAATCCAAGAACAAATTGGAGAGAAACGGTCAAACAAGACTCATCCCGAGGAGGAACTATCTCGACTGGGGAAAATTCCATCCAGATAATAAACTGGGGAGGAAACTGAATCAACATCATCCACGAGAAACAAACTCAGTGGGGAATTAGAAAGGATTAACACTTTCTGCTTAATGGTCGACACTCTAAACATGAGAGGAAGACAACTCACACACTCTGTGGGGAAACAACACACCAAAGAGCAGATAACAATGATAAACGCAAGAATGCAAGCAAACAATGCTATGCTTATGCGTATGAACATGCTGACAAAACAAACATAAAGATAAGAAACGGGTGACTTGAACACCACAATAACCAGATACTCGGCTAATACCAAGGCAGCAATGCAGGGGAACATGATGGAGATTCAACTTGAAATCCTGCTAGGGATATCATCCTGCTGAGGAAATGTAATAATCTGCTGAGGATAGAAATATTCTTGATAAAAATCAAACTTCACGAGGAATAACTGTCATACCACTCCTGCTCCACTCGGGGATAGAGTGCAAGACCTGTTGAAAATCACATAGGAATCTGCTGGAAATCAACACATGCAGACCTACTGGGGATCCATATGGGGATATCAGAAGTTAACATCATAGCCAAAACACAGTTACGAGGGATTTTAAATCAATACCCACCATCAGGTAAAAGAAAACCTCTAAACTGACTGCTATATCAATACTTCTATATTTAAGGATGCAAACAACTCAAGCTGAGGAACAAGAGCTCAGCTGGGGATTCCCAATGCTTCTTAATTTAAAGATAACTTGCTGAGGAGGAGATCAAAACTCAGCTAGGGATTCTTAAGAACATTCTTTCCAACAACTCTTCTGGAGAAAACATGGGAACTCAGAACAATCATACAATTCCCGCTCATGCTTATTATTGGGGAGTAAAACATCATCAATCTGTCAAGACTATTCAGGAACTTCGCATGGACACAACCGAATCAAACCCTGCTTCGGGAGAGACGAGTTACACACATCCAGACTTTACCATTCTTGGAATCACTATTGATATCCTTTCTTTGTTCACAGATCAAAAGAAAAATGTTTTTAAGATCTTCAAAGATTAAATTTATTAAATTTGTTTCAAAAATCATCATCAACAATAAATTGAAATTTTATAAACAGAAACAATATAAAGAATTGCAAACAATTGGATAAAAGCTCAAATTCATTGATAGAATGGTAGTCAGCAAATGACATGACTCCATAGATCATTACAAGTTTGAAAAATGGTAAACATATGGAAAAAGGTTACATTGAAATATAATGATCACTATTCTCCCTATCAACTTTGAACCCCACTGTGTCCGAAACTTCTGTCAAGTATGAGTGAATAAGAATCTTTGATGGGAAATTCTTCTGAGGGATAGAATCTGAAATCCTCAGTTGCTACAAGTGATTCAGTCTGTCGACGCAGTTACTTGCCATGATCCCTAACTTTTGCCTAGATTGCCCTTTCGGGTTTTCAATCTACCGGGATAATTATTTCTGTTTATGTCTCTAATTTTTGCCTGGACCGCCCTTTCGGGTTTTCAATCCACCGAGATGCTCATTTTTGCCTAAGTCGCCCTTTCGGGTTTTCAACTTAGCGAGCTGTTCTTTTATTTTTTAGGCGAAGTATTTCTTGACTGCATCCGCATTCACAAGGCGAGTGATCTCCTCACCATCCATAGTTGCAAGAATTAATGAACCGCCAGAGAAGGCTTTCTTAACAACATATGGGCCATCATAGTTCGGAGTCCACTTGCCCCGAGAATCTTTAAGGAAAGACTGAATCTTTTTGAGCACGAGGTCGCCTTCTCTAAATACACGAGGTTTGACCTTCTTATCAAAAGCTTTCTTCATTCTTTGCTGGTACAACCGACCATGACACAAAGCTGCTATTCTTTTTTCTTCAATCAAATTCAACTGATCAAATCTACTCTGACACCATTCAGCCTCAGTCAACTTGGCTTCCATCAGAACTCTCATTGATGGGATCTCAACTTCGACGGGGAGCACTGCTTCTGTACCATAAACAAGTGAGAAAGGGGTTGCCCCTGTTGAAGTGCAAACAGAGGTACGATACCCATGCAAAGCAAAAGGGAGCATCTCATGCCAGTCCTTGTATGTCACAACCATCTTCTGAATGATCTTCTTAATGTTCTTATTCGCAGCTTCAACAGCCCCATTCATCTTTGGTCTATACGGAGAAGAATTATGGTGTTGAATCTTGAATTCTTCACAAAGCTCTTTCATCATCTTATTATTCAAATTCGAACCATTATCAGTAATGATTCTATTCGGAATACCATATCTGCAGATAATGTTATTCTTGATAAACCGAACCACAACTTGCTTGGTCACATTAACATACGATGCCGCTTCCACCCACTTGGTGAAGTAGTCAATTGCCACCAGAATAAAACGATGTCCATTCGAAGCCTTGGGTTCAATCATACCAATCATATCAATTCCCCACATAGAGAAAGGCCATGGGGAAGAAATCACATTGAGATAAGCTGGTGGCACGTGAATCTTATCAGCATACACTTGACACTTATGGCACTTTTTCACATACTTGCAACAATCAGATTCCATTGTCAGCCAATAGTAACCTGCTCTCAACATCTTTTTAGACATTGCATGCCCATTAGCATGAGTTCCAAAAGATCCTTCATGAATTTCTTTCATTAACATGTCTGCTTCGTGTATATCCACGCATCTGAGCAAGACCATGTCAAAATTCCTCTTATAAAGCACATTTCCATTCAAGAAGAAATTGCCTGCCAATCTCCTCAAAGTCCTCTTATCTTTATCGGATGCCCCAAGTGGGTATTCTTGACTTTGGAGGAAACATTTAATATCATGATACCAAGGCTTGTCATCATAGACCTCTTCAACTGCAAACACATGAGCTGGTCTTTCAAGTCGCATCACACTGATCATGGGAACATCATTCCACTGGTGCACCTTTATCATAGAAGTTATAGTTGCTAAAGCATCCGCCATCTGATTCTCATCACGAGGAACATAATGAAACTCAACTTTAGTGAAGAAAGTTGATATCTTCCTGGCATAATCTCTATAAGGGATCAAGTGGGGTTGATGGGTTACCCACGTACCCTGGATCTGATTAATTACCAAGGCAGAATCTCCATACACATCAAGATGCTTAATCCTTAGATCAATAGCTTCCTCAAGACCCATAACGCAGGCTTCATACTCAGCTTCATTATTGGTACAAGGAAAAGTTAACCTCGCGGCAAAAGGAATATGTGAACCATGGGGAGTAATGATCATTACCCCAATTCCTCTTCCGCGTGCATTCACAGCACCATCAAAAACTAAACCCCATCGAGATCCAGGCTCCGGCCCTTCCTTAATCAAAGGTTCATCACAATCTTTCACTTTCAAAAACATCACATCTTCATCTGGAAAATCAAACTTGATTGGTTGGTAATCATCAATCGGTTGATGTGCCAAATGGTCAGCCAAGATACTACCTTTTATAGCTTTTTGAGCTCGGTATTCGATATCATATTCTGAAAACAACATTTTCCAACGAGCAATCCTCCCAGTCAAAGCAGGATTTTCAAAGATATACTTTATTGGATCCATTTTAGAGATCAACCAAGTTGTATGATTCAACATATACTGGCGAAGACGCTTTGCAGCCCAAGCTAAGGCACAACAAGTTTTTTCAAGCATGGAGTACCGAGACTCACAATCAGTGAATTTCTTACTCAAGTAGTAAATTGCATATTCTTTTCTTCCAGATTCATCTTGCTGAACAAGCACACAACCCATGGAATCTTCCAACACAGTCAAGTACATGATCATTGGTCTACCTTCCACCGGAGGAGACAAGATAGGAGGTTCAAGCAGATATTGTTTGATACTTTCAAACGCCTTCTGACAATCATCTGTCCAGACACAACCTTTGTCTTTTCGAAGCAACTTGAAAATCGGAGCACATGTGGCAGTCATGTGAGAAATAAACCTCGAAATATAATTCAAACGGCCCAAGAATCCTCTTACTTGCTTTTCGGTTCTTGGAGCAGGCATTTCCTGAATAGCTTTCACTTTATCAGGATCAACTTCAATGCCTCTTTGGCTGACAATGAAACCTAACAATTTTCCAGAAAAATGTGCACTTATTCGGATTCAAACGAAGCTTATACTTCCTTAATCTCTGAAACAACTTAAGCAAATGTTCAACATGATCCTCTTCAGTCTTCGACTTAGCGATCATATCATCAACATATACCTCGATTTCTTTGTGCATCATATCATGGAAAAGTGTAGTCATAGCTCTTTGGTATGTCGCACCAGCATTCTTCAATCCAAAGGGCATCACTCTGTAATAGAATGTTCCCCATGGTGTAATAAATGTGGTCTTTTCCATGTCCTCGGGTGCCATCTTTATTTGATTATAATCGGAAAATCCGTCCATAAAAGAGAACACATCAAACTTAGTCGTATTATCTACCAACATATCAATGTGTGGCAATGGAAAATCATCTTTCGGACTGGCTTTGTTCAAATCTCTGTAATCAACGCACATTCGGACTTTTCCGTCTTTCTTCGGAACAGGAACAATATTGGCTACCCATTCAGGATAAGTTGACGTCACAAGAAAACCTGCATCAATCTGCTTTTGAACCTCCTCTTTGATCTTTACTGCCATATCAAGATGAGTTCTTCTCAACTTCTGCTTTACAGGTGGACATTCATGCTTCAACGGCAATCTATGCTCCACAATATCAGTATCAAGACCTGGCATGTCTTGATAAGACCAAGCAAATACGTCAACATACTCTCTGAGAAGCTCTACAATCCTCTTCTTAACATCAAAACCCAGCAATGCTCCAACTTTGACTTCTTTCTTTTCATCTTCAGAACCCAAGTTGACCATCTCTATAGACTCTCCATGAGGCTGAATAACTTTCTCCTCGTGCTCAAGCAACCGAGAAATTTCATCAGGAATCTCTTCAACATCCTCTTCCTCAGCTTCAAACACAGGGAATTCAAAGTTGGGAGAGGTCATAGGATCATTTTTTTCAATGGGTTTATCAATCAATCTGCACAATGATTTTATTTTTATTTTAGAGTATGAACAAAAGTGCAAACATATGCAGATAAACAATCATTATTATTTTTGGGTTTTTTTTATGTTACCATTTTTTAGAATAAAGCAAAAAGGAAAAACACATATGGAAATAACAAAATAACATTTTATTGATGATGATAAAATTTGAAACAAATCCCGACAAACATCACTTTCACCTTGGGCAGAGTGAAAGGATTTTTGAAAGAAAATAAAACAAATTACTTTGAAGAATGAACAATAAAAGGAACATCAACAGCAATCTAGTTCTGGAAAATCTTTCCATGCGTAACAAAGTCAGGCATTTCTTCATCTTCATCATCTTCAATGATGGCAGCAGCGGAATGATCGTTGATAAATCCAGCACTTCGGAAGCCTTCCTGAATAGTCTTTGGGTCATTGAGAACCGCACCTGGTGCGAAGCCGATACCAAAACCTTCCTTGTTGTCGACAACATCAATAACTCATCCCCAACCATCAGACTGACCAGCTTCCAGCACTCGCAGAGCATCCTTGAAAGAAGACATGGGCATGGAATTCTTCTTAACAACATTATCCACGACAGAAAGAGCTTGAAACGAAGTTCCCACCTCTTCTTCGGCATCAATATAGGAGAAAGAAGACAAATTGCTCACAAGCATCGCCCTTTCACCTTCAATGGTCACTAATTTACCTTCTTTCACAAACTTCAACTTCTGATGAAGAGTGGATGTCACAGCTCCTGCCTCATGGATCCAGGGTCTTCCGAGGAGACAACTGTAAGCGGGACGTATATCCATTACTTGAAAAGTAATTTTGAATATAAACGGTCCAATAAGAATAGGAAGATCCACTTCACCAATCACTGTCTTCTTTGACCCATCAAACGCTTTCACAATAATCCCACTATGCCTCATGGGAGCACCTTGATACGCAATCTTTGACAGAGTCGACTTCGGCATAACGTTCAGAGAAGATCTGGTATCAACTAGCACCTTGGACATAGCATCTTCCTGACAGTTGACTGAAATATGCAAAGCCAAGTTATGATTTCTTCCTTCTTCAGGAAAATCATCATTACAGAAGCTCAAATTGTTGCACGATGTGATATTAGCCACAATACTATCAAACTGATCAACAGTCACATCATGGTCAACATAAGCTTGATCAAGAATCTTCTGCAAGGACTGCCTATGAGCCTCAGAGCACATCAAGAGTGATAAAACTGATATCTTCGACGGAGTATGCAACAACTGCTCAGTAATGTTGTACTCACTCTTCTTTATCAATTTTAGCACCTCATCTTCACTATCACCAGATTGGCCTGATTGGGCAACAACATCCATAATCTGTTTACTTGCATTGGTATCTTCAACTCTCTTCGGAGGATCTGAAGCATACACTCTACCACTTCGAGTAACCTTTGTCACATCAGCAATGCTAACCACAGACTTTGGAGTAGGAATAGGAACTTCCCTACCATTTTCTATCATCGTAGCATTATACCGGTGTCGCTCCCACCAAAATGACAACCCAGGTCAGAAAGGGGTACAGACGCGAACGGTCGGCGAAGGGGATATGAGAACACATAGGAGTGAACTCATGAGAAAGAAAGAGTCGCCAGCTAGGCATTTTTATCCCGGAGGAAAGGTAATGCTGCATAAACCTAGAAAGATATGGATAAGACGGTTGCGAACCAGAGAGACTGAGAAAGGGGGTTGGTTACAACCTGGGAAGGTATTAGCACCCATATTGTCCGTCGTACTCGACGGGATCCACGCTTAAAAGATTTGTGTTTTAAAGGGGTAGTGTCAGTGCAATTTGTGTATCAAGGAGCTGGAAAAGGATGTACAGGTGTCAGTGTAAGAGAAGTGAAGTGTATAAGTGAAGTGTCAGTGTAAGAACAAAGATGAAATGCTCAAGACTATGAGGCTTAAAGAATAAAGCTGGGAAAAGGGGGAATATACAGAGACTTTTGTTCGATAACTGTTAAGTTATGCCTACGTATCCTCTCGTGCAATGAGGAAGTCAGAACACCATAGTTCGACTCAAAGAGACTGAAAGATAAATTGACTTGTGAACTGCTTACTTGTCTATGCTCAAGTGTATGACCTGTCTGGCTCAGGTGCAAACTGTCTTACATTAGACGGAAGAAGCGAGTTCTCGGTTGTGAGTGAATGAGATGAGAAAAGAATCCCGAAGGAGACGATTATTGTTTGTTTTTGAGTTTTCAGTCTTTTATTGCTTTTGAAAGTTTGTCATAGATTGATGAGCTTAAACCTAGACCAATGGATTTAGTAGACTCATCACATCTTCCCTCTGATTAGGGGTAATGAGAATGCCTTAAGTGTGAAGTCAGTTTCTCCCACTTAATCACCATGGTGTAGGATTAAGAATCATTAACCTACTTGTGATTATTTAGATGTTTTTGGTGTTTTTGTTTAGTGTTAAGTAATGAGGTTAAGCCATAATCAAAGATTAAACAGACTCATTACACCATCCTAATAGAAGGATAATAGATGAGAATGTTTAAGCTGAGAAAAGCTCCTCAACTTAATCCATGATTAGGGATTAAACTCATGACAAAACAAAGCCTTTATTAAGTGGATTTTAGTTAATGATAAGATGATGAAGTGATTTTTATGGTTTGTAAGACAACTTGAGGGGGACTTGTCCATTAACACTAGGGTTAGTCCTTCTTAACCAGTTAAGGAAGAATTAGAACCCTAATGCAAGGCCCAAGTTACAAGCTTGTTGTCTTGATGATTATTATGTGGATTTATTAAAGGAGTTAAACACATTAAGGGTTTAATACTTAGGATTAAAGTTATACACTCCATCCTAATAGAAGGATGCAGGCATAAGCTTAATCACAAAGCCTTAAAGCCTTTAGGGTTTAATCCCTGATTATGAGATGAGAAGAAAAGACTCAATGAGACACAAAGGTAAAAGCTAAATTGGGGACTAATCAAACCCTAATTATTATCATGCTTGGTTGTTCCTAAGGTTTGTGAGGTTTACAAGACATCTTCAGAGAAACCACCAGGAAGCAGATGAAAGGAACAAAGAGAAGCAAAGTAACTTGCTTCATTTAAGAAGACAAGTCACTTGAAGAAAGAAAGTAAGAAGAGCAATAATGAGCAAGCTAAATCTCAAGCATAAGACAAAATGCAGCAATGATGCATAAGGGAGATGAAAAGAGATTGTGAGAAGTGAAGGCAAATTCACTTCTCAAGGTAACTTACCATCTGAAAAGTTAGTGAAAGAAATGCAATGCAATGCAAAATGTGATGAAATGGCATGATGTAAAACAAAACCAGAAGCATGTGTGTGATGTTAATGATGCTATGAGATGATGCAAACATGATACAAGGCATGAGGATGATCATACAAACATATGGATGCAAATGAAGCATGCTTAGAACCATGAACAAATATGAAAAGCTATGAAATGCAAATGACATACAACATGACAAATGAAAAATGCAATGATCAAACATGATTCTAATATGTCCTAAGATGTATTATGAATCAAATGGATGCACAAAATGTCATGGCAAGTCATGGTATGCAAGCAAATGGAAGATGGATGCAAATGAAAGCCCAAATTAGGGTTTATAATCAATGCACAAAACAAAAATCAAAACCAGAAGCAAACATCAAGATAAAAAATTGAAAATGCATTCAAAGGAACCCTAAACCTATACAAACTCACTGCCCAAAGGAGGGGTTCTAACTCTTAACCTAATGAGGGTTGTGAATTTCTTAAGATTGCTAGGGTTTTAAGGTACCTTGTCAAGAAAAATGTCAAACAAATAGGAAATGCAAGATCAATTCATGCCAATTTAATCCTATAAACTACATGCTAAACAAGATGCAATGCAAAAAGAATCAAAGTCCAACTCTTAAAGGCTAGGCAGAAATGGATTTTTGAAGATTGAATCAAAATAATGCCTTAAAATGAAATTAAATCCATTGAAAATTATCAAAAGACATCAAGATCAAAAAAGAAATTTGGTTTGAGAGTTGGACAATGTTTCTAAATGATTTTAAATGTTTCATGAATTTTTTTGTGATTTTTAAATACCTAAAAGTATTTTTAATTAATTAATTCTCATTAATTAATTAAAAATAAACTTTTAAATGATTTAAAAATAAATTTTAATGCAAAAAAATAAAAATAAAAATGTTTTTGGTTTCTGAAAATTAATAAAAGCTTGAATAAAAATTTTCAGAATTTTTCAATGATTTTTACTATTTTTAATTAAATGTAGAAAACAAATAGGATAAAATGAAAATAAAATTGAATTAAATGAAAAGTAAGCAAGATCAAGGGCCAGCATTCAAACTGGATGCGCGGGAGTTGACTGCGCGCGTCATCCAGTGGCTGAGATTCAAACCAACCTAATTAAACTAATCTGAATTAATTAATTTAATTAAATATGATTAGGGTTTTAATGTGAGATCCTGTCCACAAAAATGCGCGCGGGTCAGCCCTAGTCAAACCATCCAACGTACCAAATTCAAACTTCATTTAATTACACAGATTGGCCCTAAACACTTTCAGGTGGCCGGAGAAGACTTCCGGTCGTCTTCTCCGGCCAGACTCTCACCTGAAAGTTGCTAACTTTCTCAAAACGCCATGAAAATGAAATCTAAATGCCCAGAATCCATCCCTATTCAACACTGAATCAAAACCCCCAAACAAAAATCATTTTTTATCATGAATCAAGCAAATCGAAACAAAACACATTTAGGGCAGAAAAGTTTCAGAGCAATCATACATCCTGGTTTCTCAACCATTTTAAAAAATAATCATATCCCCATGACCAGGGGAGCACATAGAATCATTTAAGAACTTAAAATGGAGTTTCTGGAAAAAAGTTTGAGATGGCTACCTGAGATGGAAACTCCTGGTCCTGAGCTTTCTGGCCTTTCCTTTGCTGCAAGTCCACTCCTTTGAACCCTCTGATGATGAAATGAGGCTTAGAAAGCTTTGAGGATGGCTGGTTTGAGAGATGGCAGAAGTTATGTTCAAGGGAGGGTGGTGATCGTGTTTTTGTTTCAGGGAGTTTCAGGCTATGGTGATGGGTGGTTTTTGATCAGTGAAGCATGCTGAGTTTGTTTGTGAAGTTTGTTTGTGTGTTTGCAGCTTGTAGAGAGTGTTTCGAAAGCTTTTGCAAATGGGGTGAAAAATGAGAGAGCTGTCTCCTTGGTACTTTTAGGCTTGTGTTGTATATGAAATGTCTTGCTTTTGGTTTGTATAAACAAATGGGAATTGGTCAGATGAGTTGATGTGTACTGCTGTGATTGGTATGGCTCAAGTTGCCAAAATGTCAAATTTGTGTAAGAGAGGTATGGGTTGCTAGCTAGCCAAGGACAAATGGGGTGTCCTGCGTAGCAAGAAGTATGGAGAGTCCTAGGATTGATTATGAAGTCAGCAAGCAAGTGGATTCAAACTTGAGTGAGTTTTTGCAACTTGCTTCACTTTTGTTTCTTTTGAGAATTCTTGCTCCATAAGTCATGAAAATGAATGATCCCTTGGCCCATTCTGATTTTTAGGTCTTGGTACATGCTTGTATGAAGATTAGAAGTTTATTTGATAGCTCAATTTGCCTGGGCAAGTGAATTTGCAACTTTGCCTCTTTGGTAGAAAACTTCAAATTTTGTGATTTTTGCCAACTTTGACAAGCCATAACTTTTGATCAAAAATGAATTAGGTCAAGTTCTTGTACTTTTTGAAAAGGGAATGATCCATTCTACAATTTTCATGACCAAAGTTTTTCCATTTGAAGCATTTTTGAATCAAAAGCAAGGGTTGAAAAAGTTTCCCAAAATGGCAATTTTCAATATAAGTCAACTTTGCAAATGACTTGAAATTCTTCAATTTTGTGAACTTCCAATATCTTCTATGATCAAATAAAGATCATACACAATCAAAATGATGAAGAACACCCTTTGGTTGGGTCATTGGGGGCCTCAGATGCCCTGATTTTACACTGACTTGCTCAGAAAGTCAACTCTTGATCAGATGACTTCCCCATGGAATTTCTTCATGAAAATTGATATGCATTCTCCCTATACCATATAGAGACCAATAGAAACAAGAATGACCAAAAAATTTGGAGTTATGGCCTCTGAAACCAAAACCCTAATTCTAGGTCATCTGTGCAGTCAAACCTGACTCTGCTTCCATGCCATTCTCAATTCTTGTGATTTTTTGACATTCTTGACTTTGAGAGGATATAATATGATGCTTGAACATACATGGACCCATTTGAAGTGATTGATGACCTTTGGAGTGGCTCAAGAAGCTCTTGAATTTCTCAGATCACAAGCCCTAGATGCAGATGACTTTGAACCAATGCAATGACTCAAAATGTGGTATGAGATGCTATGATTAGATCTATGCATATGAGAAGATCACAAGCCATGGTGTGAATGGGTGAGGGCAAATTTGGGGTGTTTACAACCGGTACAGAACAGCTTTATCAGACTCATATGGCACTGGACCAGGAAAATTAATCACCAATGGAGTAACAACATTTTTGCGACTATCAAAAGAAATAACCACCCTCTCAGGAATGGCCCTCTCAGGAAGATTGAACTGAGGCATAATAACATTCACTTCATTTTCATACTCATCTCTTTTTGTTGTCACTTCAATCAACTTATCATCTATCATCTTTTGTATCTCTCTCTTAACAATCACGCAACCACGAGGATTCACCGAGCAGATACAACATCCAGCATAATCGTGATCAATATCGTGATATTCACTTAAGAAAGCATGCATCTCAACCAAAGACCTTCGAATATGACGAACCTCATAGATCGTGAACAAACCAGGACAACCATCAACCATATTCACAGACGCATTACCATGCTTCGGCAGCAGATTTTTCTGCACATTTGGATTAACATCATTAAAATACAGAACATTGTTCCTCATCAACTTCTGTACTTCAAACTTCAATGGATAACAATTATCAACATCGTGCCCCGGGGCACCTTGATGAAAAGCACAACGAGCCTCTGGCTTATACCACCATGGGATAGTCTCTGGAACTGGAGGTGGGGGACGTGTTTGCACCAGATTCTTTGCAATCAAAGATGGAAGCAAGTCCGCATACGACATCGGAATAGGATCAAAACTCGGCTTAGCCCGAACCTATTGATTACCACCTTGTTGCACAGAAGGTTGTTGATAACGAGGTTGGTACTTTGGAACTGCTGGCATAGTCGGAGCCACGTTAATCATCGGTGTTACAGAAGCTACATGCTGCGAATGATGATTCCCACGACTGTGAGGTATTCTATAACTTTCACGAGATACTGCATTAGTCTCACCTTCTTTTTTTTCTCCCAAAGTTGAACCTTCTAGAGCTTGAGCCATTACTACTCTCTTGACTTAACCGTCCCTCACGGACACCTTCTTCTAAACGCATCCCCATACTCACCATTTCAGTGAAATCAGAAGGAGCGCTTGCTATCATCCTCTCATAATAAAAAGAACCCAAAGTCTTCAAGAAGATCTTTGTCATTTCTTTTTCTTCCAGCGGAGGAACAATCTGGGCTGCCAGCTCGCGCCATCTCTGTGCATACTCTTTGAAAGTCTCTTTGTCCTTCTGGGACATAGCACGAAGCTGATCTCTATCTGGCGCCATATCAACGTTATACTTGTATTGCCGCACAAAAGCTTCTCCCAAATCAATGAAAGTCTTTATTTGGCTATTATCCAGACTCATATACCACCTCATGGGTGCACCGGTCAAACTATCCTGGAAATAGTGAATCAACAGCTTATCATTATCTATCTGAGCAGACACCTTTCTGGCATACATAGTCAAATGACTCAACGGACAGGTGTTGCCTTTGTACTTCTCAAACTCAGGCGACTTGAATTTGTATGGAACTTTAACATTAGGGACCAGACAAAGGTCATAAGCATCTTTTCCGAACAAATCCTTATGCTTCAAGGCTCTCATCTCCCTCTGTATTTCAACAAAGCGTCCCTGGAAGTCATCAAGTCTTTCAGCCACTCCAGCGCCTTCACTGGGCTCAGCATGGTAAATCATTTCATCATGATGCGGAATAGTGTGCACTACAGGCGGTGCAGTAGTCACAACTGGAGGAAGAGTAGTCCACACTGGTGGGAGAGTATTAAATGCAGCAGTCTCAGGACGATGAGGAGGACGATAACCAGCAGGAATAAAATTAATTGGCATGCCCCAAGGTGTGCTAGCAGGCATACGATAGCGAGGAGAAATTACAGTCTCAACAGGAATTGATGTGGTAACAATCTCGGAGATGACAGTATTCTGAACAGGAGAATTAGGAGGTGGCTGATTCTGAGCAGCCACCAAACTTTCCATCATAGCAGAAACTCTTTCCAAGCTTTCCCTCAGATAAGTAACCTCTTCGCGCAGCTCGTGTTTCTCTTGTTGTAAAGTTTCCATCACCCTTCTCCGATTAGCTCGAGTATCAAATCGGTGAGTCAGCTTGACAGGAGAACTGAATGAAGACCAAGAAACAACATAAGATCCCTGGAGAACACTCAAAAAGCAAGACAAAACGTGGATATGATGCATGGTATGCATATGCAAATGCAAAGATTTCAAAAGACTATAAGATAACTTGCAATATTTATAAAGAGACATTTTTTGAAATAATTAAAAACTCATTCTCATTAGAATCAAAGTAAGGATTACAAGTGAAGTACAAACATCAATAATCCTAATACATGAGAGAAAAAGTAAACTAGGCCTAGGGAATCATATCCGAAGAAGTTCCGAATCCTGGCTGATACTTCATGCGAATTCTCTTGATCTCATTCTTGTACCGATCTTCCATATCTTCCTTATCCTTCACCAACTTGTCAACAATGGTCTTCCAAGCACCGGAAGTAGGAGGAATAGTAGATGGAGTAGTAGAGGAAGATAAATCCTCTATTGGCCTCTTCATGACACGCCGCTCAAGTAGCTCAATGAGATCATCCTTCTCCTTCAGCTGCTCTTGCATCATAGTCTTCTCAAGTAGCCATTCTTCTTTCTCTTTCTTCATCTTGTCCAACTCTTCTTGAAGAGCCACCTTCTCATCAATGGGAGGAAGAAAAGCAAACAATGGTAATATGGGAAACAAAAGCTCCTCAGGTGGATAAGGCATCTTGAGCTTGGAAGCCCTAGATCGAACCCACTGGATATAACATTCGGAAGGAGGAAGGTGTTGTCTTCCCAATTGACCTTTCTCTTTCCGATGAACCGCATGCCAAGAATGAGCAATCCTTTTCTTCATTTCCACATGATCAGCACCATTAAGAAAGAAGAAACGGGATAAGGAAAGATTTTTTAGTATGTCCTTCAAACAATAGCCCAACTGTCGCCTAGCCAGAATAGGGTTGTAGCTAATTCCCCCACGTGTACCAAGAAGAGGTACATTAGGAAATTCTCCACAACTATCAATAAGCACTCCAGTGTCATAATGAGAACTATACCATGTCATATCCTTATGAGAAAGTGACATCAACCTTTGAGACCATCTTCGATTCTCTCTATTGTCCTTGAAGACATCCGACTTGGGTAGGTGCGAAATAAACCACCTATAGAGAAGAGGCGCACAATATACAATCTCTCCATCACCTTTGGAGGTCCTATAATGAAAAGCATGATACATATCTCCAAGCAAAGTAGGCACCGGATTCTTCTTCAAGAAGATCTGAATAGCAATCTCATCCACAATACCATCCAAGTTCGGAAACAAGACAATCCCGTAAATGAGCAAAGCAAGAATAGCCTCAAATGCATCCTTATGACCCAAAGTAAGTGAAGTAGAAGCCTTTCTCATCAAGAACTTAGCATTAATACCACGAACACTCCCCTTTGGAAGAAACTTCCCATTAAGATCGGACTCCTTAAGAAAAAGTGCTTTGGCGATGACCTTGATAGTAAGCTCCTTCTCTAAACCAGTGAAAAGAAATTCCTTGTCCAAAATGGGCAAACCTATCCAATGAGAATACTCCTCCAAAGTCGGCACAAGCTGATAATCCGGAAAAGTGAAACAATGATGCAACGGATCATAAAACTGAGCCAAAGTAGGGAGAATCCCCTCAGGTACATCGGTGTCCAACATATACAAAAGCTTCCCATGACATCTCCGGAACTCCTGGGTATCAACAACCAATGCTCCTAGCTTTCTCAACTCTACTACATTAGGATTCTTGAAGGTGTACTTCTTTGTGTTCCTTCTTTCAAAATTCATAGCCATGGACATCTGAAATTTTGCAAAAGTTCCTTATGAGTCCTTTGAAATCTCAAACACAATGCTCATGAATGCATGATGGCATGTATGCAACAACCACAAACAAGATCACACAAGGCACACGGGCTTAGGTTCCGAGTCACAAGCATGAAGTCAAGGTAACAGAACACCAACCCACACAGGTAAGTACTAAGGTTTTGTCTTCATTGTACCTGCAGAAAACCAAAAGGGTGCTAACAGAGGTGCCCGGAGTTAACAGCCATCTTTAGAATATCATCGGTACGTTGGATTATTCCCCAACCGATAACATTCTTAAAATAGACCTCGTCCGAGTGTAGTATCGCGTGACAACCACCTTAGGTTTACACCCAGACAGTTTCCGCACTACGTTCCTAAATTGGCTTGGATGGGTTAAGGGTTCTACGGTCCTCAGTATGATCAGCTCAAGGTCGGAAAATAATGCCACGTACGATTACTCGTCATGACATTGATAGTCCAAGAGAGCCTAACCGAGTGGAGATTATCAAATTGATATAGCTTTGGACTACTTCATCGCTTATCGCTTCGAATATCGCCGACCTACCATAAGTTCCGCTCAGATCCGGGTTAGAATCTATCTCACACAGAGGATCACCAAAACCGAAACAGAACAACCAAATAATAAACGAATCAAACCAAAGCAATAAATAAATCAAAGTAGGCCGAATCCACTTAGAGATTACTCCCCAGCAGAGTCGCCACTTTTTTGTAGCGGTAAAATCGTGAGTGTAAGCTATTGATTAACTTAACTCAAGGTACACAGAGTCGCCACCACGCTTTTATTTATTTCCAAATGGAAAAGGTAAAAAAAACGAACAAAAACCTAAGGAATCTAAAAGCAAAAGCTAAAAGAAACAAACAGAGAACGGGTAAGGGGATAGGTTACAAATCGGGAAGGTTTTACGCACCCGACTTGTCTGTGGTACTCCACGGGAGCCCTTTGAAATATTTAATGCTTTTTGGTTTGAAATTGGTTTGCTTGAAAATGATTGAAGGGATGAGGAGGAGAATGTTTTTTAAGATTTTGTGTTTGATGAGGTTTTAACGCCTCATGCCTACGTACCCACAAAGTGCAATGCGAGATCAAAACCTCGTAGTTCGTGGTACAAAATTTGAAAAAAACAATGAGTTGCATTAATTTTAATATATAGAGATAAGTTGTCATTCTTTAGCGAATAATTCCGCTAGAAAGAATGAATCATATCTAAACATATGAAAAGAAAAGGTGCAAAAAGGCACAAAAACAATTGAATGAGTTTGGATTTTTTAAAGTACTTAAGAAAAGAATTTCGATATATTTACATGGATTAACATTTATTAAGAAAAATAAAGTGAAAAGGATAAAATCACTTGACCTAAGTCAAGGTTTGATTGCGAAAGTGTTTGAAGTTTGAAAATAAAGAAGATTTTTGAAATAGGGAGAAGTTTTAAAAATTTAAGAAGTGGGAGGAGATGAAGGGACTATCCTAATACTTGAATTAAAAGTTAAGAGAAGAGCGATCAAACCATATTATGAGCATTTCTTCAAGGTAAACGGAATTCCATCTTCAAAGACAAATGAACTTAATTTGAGGCTAAGGTCTTCAATCGATCACAACTTGAGCAAAGGGAGAGATCCTAAAATCTAAGTCCAAACTTCAATGCTAAGGATAGTAACCATAGTCCGAAATTAAAGTCACCAATCCTTTTTTTATGTTTAATCCTTTATTAATGTTTTGGTGTCCAAATGGACAAAAGAAAAATCACAAGCAACAATATAAACATAAACAATATGATATATGATATAATATGATAATAGCATAATAAAAGAGATAAGGAGCGAGAAATTGAAATAAAGAGGATAAGGTGCGAGAGATTGAATTTAAATGGATTATATTCACATTATTATAATATTTACATATAAGTGGTATGATGAACTTAATCAAGCACAACCACGAAAAAATAACAAAATCGAGGCAACCGGATCCAAGTGGATCTTATTTCGAATCGGGACAAATTTAGGTCTATGTTAAGCAATCGCCGAGTAATTTACGAAGTAATTACCCTACAAATGAGGTCGGCCACCACTAATTAAAGTGGAAATATTCGTGCTAATACATGTTAGAGAAATGATATTATGGATCATTCTCCGAAAACATGTCGCACTAAAAGAAAAAGAACGGTCTAATCTTAATCAAGATTTTTGTTGAATTTATCGAAGGCAACCTATCACGATCTCAAAGTATGGAGAATGATCCAAATGATCATTCATCCATAGATTTGAAATAATGAAGATTAAACCTATTCGAAATTCAACAATCACGAATCGGAGATTTTCATCAACCAAAAAGAAAAATAAGAGATGAAAAAAGAAAAATGGATCTAAAATAAATCCATAAAGAAATTAAAATATTTCTTAAATCCTTTTCTTTAAAATTTCTTTTCTAAATACTTCTAAAATGCTTTTTTCTAAATCTTTTTCTAAAAATACATTTTATAAATCTTTATTTTCAAAAATAAAATATAAAACAAACTATTAACTAATAAAAAAAAAAGAAAACGTCAAAAGGGAGGGGGAAGGATCCGCATGTATTGGATCTGTGGTTAGCAATGGATCCACAAGGATCCTCAAGCCCAAACTCTTCATATTTTTATAAAAAAAGGACAATAATAAACATTAAATTAAAAAAAGAATTGATAAGAAGATCAACTCTTCTTCTATGCGTGAAAAAAACAGGGCCGACTTCATTCTTCTTCTCACCTTCACAATCCAACCGGAGCAACAAAAAGCAACCGTCAATGGCTTGTTTCTTCAATCAAATTCACCGCGGCTTCAGATACGAAAACAAGAACGGAGGCCTCTCAATCTCAAACTTCTCTCTCTTCTTTTTGATTCCGAATTTCTGTTGTGGTTGTGATTGATTTTGTTTACACAAAGTTACAGTTAAAGGTTTTGAGAAAATTGAAAGTGGAAAGGATGGAGAATTGAAGGTTGGAAGGAGGGTGAAAAAATGAGATTAGGGATTTGAAGCTGGGAATTAATTTCGGCAGAATTTTTGGGGCTTTTGAAGCTTAAGAAGATGAAGGTGAGGAACCCCCAATTTATAGAAGAAAGGATTCAGATTGCCGCTTGGTGTTTAATTCGAAGACTGAAAATTCATTGTCGTTTTGTTTGAAATTTGTGTGCATTTCGAAAGTCACGAAGAAGGCGTGTTTCGCTTCAGAATTTCTGCGTTTTGTTGATAGCTTACTTGCATTTCGACGTCACGTTTCGCTTGCTGCGTTTTACATTCACTTCAGGCTGCGTTTTGATTTTGTTAAGTCCGCGTTTTGGTTGTTTGCTTTGTGAAAGGCTTGTGTAGGCTTCAGCTGTTGTGGGCCTGGACTTGTTTACTTGGTACGGCTTGCGAGTTGAGTTTTGGTTTAGGCTTATGGATACGAAACGGCTTGGCTTGTAATGTTGTTTGCTGATATTGTGCGTGAAGTCATGTGGCTGACTTGGTGAAACGGCTTGATGGAAATGTTGGAAAATCACATGTGTTGCTTTGCTGCGTGAGCTGATGTTTTGAGGCTGGGAAGTGCTAGCTGTGACGTTGGCGTGATGCTGCTGGGCGTGGAAAGAAGGCCTTCGCGTGAGGCTTGGTGGAAAAGCTGGGAAAAGCTATTCACGCGCAGCTTGGACTTGATGCGTGGGGCTTGTTGTACGTATGCGGCTTGTTTGGGATGTTCGCTTGGGCTGATGCTTGTTCGCTGTCTTCATCATCTATTAATTCAATTTTTTTCTTTTTTCTTTTTTAGCATTATTGGGTCTTAAGAAAATGAACATGGGCCTATAGTTAAATGGGCTTTGTAAACTTCTATATTTTATGGTGTGAGGAAAAAAAACAAAGGGGGAATAATGATAAAAAAGTGAAATTATAAAATGGATGAGGATTTAAAGAAATAGATAATTAAAATGGATATGGGTTTATGAGGATTTAGAAATTGAAAGAAATGGAATGGAAATGAATAGAACATGAATAATTTGGATATAGGATTGAAATTAAAAATATGGAAAAAGAAAATAGTGATAGAATTTCTAGAGAAATGGATAGTGAAAACAAAAAATAGAAATAATTGGATAGTGAACATGAGAATGATCTTGAATGATATTTAGAAATTGGAAAATCAAAATATGGATAATGGTTAGAAATAGATGGATAGAAAATAATTGGGTGATAGAAATATGGATGAGGTAAAAAAAATGGTGGCTAGAAAGAAAATGTATGACTCGAATAATGGACAAAGCGATGATTTTTATTTTAAGCCCGAGACCAAATTTGAACTTTCCACACAAATGATGAATGAAAACAGCCACAAGCCACTAAACATATCGCCACTGAAACCATGATCATCCACCGTTACTTTCTCTGAATATTTTCAAATATATCTGAATCAATCTCTGAAAAATAAATCCACAGATGACCTGATGACCACTCAATCAAGACAATCTGAATCACACTTCTCACAAACCACAACTCAATAAACCAGAGAATTTTCGCACACACCACAACTTATCATTGAATACTCATCGTCCGAGAAATAAACCACTGGCACGCATAATTTGCAGTCAAAATAATCTTTTGATAGTTTGACCAATATTAGGTCAAACATCCATCTGAAATCGAATTGTGACTGAACAAACGCATCTGAATTGAAATCACTGCCCTGTCTTTTAAATCCTGCAACACATACAACAAGAAGAAGAAGCAGACTGCCACATATATTTTTTGTGTATTTTGGTTAGAGATCAGTAAATATAAACAAATATAAAGAAGTAAAAACAATGGTGATCCCCTGCGAAGCATAGACCCTCATCTGAGAAGAAACCGAGAAAACTGTGCGATCTTGCCTGTATGCAAAATGCAGATGAAATGCGAAGAAATCTTAAGGCAAAAATTAGGGTGTTACACCTAGTTTAGGATGCCTTGCTTAGGAGGATGCATTGTCTGAGGGAATTGTCAAACTTTCTGACTAATTGTGAACCTTGTGAACCTCATGAGATGTCTTGTGAACCTTGTGAACCTCTTAGTACACAATGTCTTGTCTTGGGGAGGGAAAATTTTGGGGTGCAACACTCAGTCACTAGCCCTACTGGGTGCTCTGTGATAGTCCTGATGAGGAGGTTCCGGGTAGCAATGGCATTGGTTAGCTTCTTATGCTTATCCTGATCTTTTGACCTTTTCAAACTCGCCCGGAGTTTCAATTCAGATATCTCCCTCTGAGCTGCCAACAAAGCCTCCTGATGCTTCTTCTCACTTGCCTCCAACTGCTCTATCTTAGCCTGAGTCCTCTGGTCTTCCTGTGCACGGGCTTCGGTGATCGTGATCCACCTAGCCTGGCTCTCCTCCAGATAATGCTCTGCCCTAGCCTTCTGAGTCTTTGCTTCCTTACAAGCATTCTTCAGTACTAACTCCCCTGCTCTTGCCTTCCTGATGTATTCATTTGTCTTCTCAATCTTGGTCAAGTGCTCAATTTTGAGCCTTTCCAATCTCTCATTATCTAGACGACTGTCATTTCTCTCCCAGAGAGTCTTCGTCAAGGCTTCAGATAGCTGAGTGTTCCCCTCTTTCAGCTTTTCAAACTCTTCCATACTGACAGTAGTTGCAGATTGTACTGTAGAAGGTCCAGGTGTATCTCCAAGGTGAAAGGCATCCGGGTGATCTGAGCTCTGGTACGGGACCAATCAGAATACTGTGCTGAAGCAATATTGTTACACTTGCCAAGGATGGTTGTTCCCTTGGTCTGAATGTTCTCCCAAGCCCAGGCAGCTTGTCTGACAACAACAGAGTTAGGTTGGATCTCATAGTAGAGGGTCTCAGCCAAATCTTGTCCTCTGGGAGGATGAACCAAAGCATATCCCAATTGTCTCTTGAACAGTAAAGGGTTGTAGTTGATGCAACCTTTCACTCCTATCAAAGGCACATTAGGATACTGCCCACGGCTAGTAATGATGTCCTTGCCTTTGGTGATTTGAGTGCACCATCTAATGTCTTCTGATGTCAAGGCAATAAATCTCTTAGCCCAGTTCTTCTGCTGATGGGGGTTCAGGAAAGTATCTGATTTTGGCAAGTGTCTTAGCAGCCAAGAGTAATAAAGAGGAGCACAACATCTGACCAGTCTTCCTCTTTGCTTCTCATTCCTCTGGTGTACTGAGTAGTAGAAGTCTCCAAGCAAGGTAGGAACTGGGTTCCTCAATAAGAACATGTGAATGGCATTCTTGCTCACAAACTTTGGCTCACCTGCAAACAAGATAACCCCATATATACTGAGGGCCAGAACTGCACAGACAGCCTTCCATTCTCCTATGGCAGCATGCAGGGTAGCCTGGGAGATCAAGAAGTCTAGGTGGAGGCCTGGAACTCCAGCCTTGGTTGTCAGGTTCTGATCAATGAGGGCAGGCTCCAAATGCAGTGCCCTGGCTATGTCTTCATTTCTGGGAGCAACCATCTCAGGGTTGAAAGGAATTCCCCTCCTCATAGGAACTCCTAACAACATGGAGAATTCTTCTAGCAGAGGTCGCAACTGAAAATCAGGGAATGTAAAACATCTGAGAGGAGGATCATAAAACTGCAAGCAAGTGTGAATCATGCTCCTCTGAGATGCATATAAGTCCATGACCATGTCCAATATGCCTCCATAATGCTCTCTGAATAATGGGACATGATCAGGGGTAATGAGGGACTGGATTTGCCTGATGCCAGTCAGGGTGGGGTCAAAGAAGTGGTAAGTGATGTTGCTCTTTCTTGAAGTGTCCATGCGGATGATGGATGCCGGTGAAGAAGCTGAGAGAAACTACTGATGAAGGTCACTGACTGAGATGCTATACATGGGTCTCTGATGAAGATAGCTGGAGAAGGAATCACTGACAAACTGGTGAAGGTGCTGGAGAAGATAGCTGAAGCAGTCTGAGCAGCAGAAGGGGTCAAAACCAAACCAAAGATAAAGATGGATACCCTGTAAAACAAATAAGAAAATGTTAAATGATGTATGCAAAATGATATGCAAAGGGTTTGTGATCAAGAGATGGATCTGTTTATCTACCTTGGTAAAAGTCCATGTATGTTCATAAGTCCGGATGGAGGCTTAGAAATCCAGTAACCAGGTAGGGGACTCAAATAAAGAGTCACAAGTCCATGGTAATCACAAGAACTGTCCAAAGTGATGCATTCTTAAAACAAAACTAGTAACAAGGTATGATGTGGCCAAGGGTTCCTGCAAACCTATAAACATCCCAACCCCCTCACATGTAATGTTCTAGAACAAGGATCCTCAGACTTGGATCAGTTATGAGAAGTGTAAACACTTCTAACCCGGAGGTACAGTGTTTACAATAACCATAAAAGATCCTCCTCTAATTCACCTCAGATGCTGAAGGTCATAAAAAGGTCATCTAGACTTAGCAGGCTTCCCAGATAGCCCTAGTACTATAGGAAATCTGTAGCACATAGTTCTCAAGAAGAAACCCATGCCTGAACCGTGTTTCATATTCCCGCACCAGACCGAAATGGAATGGGAAAGAATATGAAGCCACTCTAGCTTATGTGTCACTCAGGTCCCAGGTATAGGACCTTAATCACTCAATGAAACTCCACCCACCAAAACAGACAAGAGCCAGCACATGATAATGACAGTATGAAAATGCATAAGACTGTAAAGGAAAATAGTAAATACAGCTGTACATAAAGCAATAAATAAAGAAAATAAATAAGCACAAGTAGCACATAACACCCCTGTAAACACAAATCAAACAAGCGTTAGGAGGAACCCACAAAAAGAACCTGAAGTCCTGGTTACAGTATAAGGGTCCCCAGCAGAGTCGCCAGGTTGTCGCTCCCGAAGATTTGCATCCCGGTACAAGCGCGAATGGTCGGCGAAAGGAGGAAACAAACGTGAACTGAATAGAGTCGCCAGCTAGGCATTTTTATCTCGAAGGAAAGGTAATGCTGCATAAACCTGGAAATATATGGATAAGACGGTCGCGAACTAGAGAAACTGAGAAAGGGGGTTGGTTACAACTAGGGAAGGTATTAGCACCCAGATTGTCCTTCGTACTCGACGGGATCCACGCTTGAAAGTTTGTGTTTAAAGGGGTAGTGTCTGTGCTATTTGTGTGCAAAAGCTGGAAAAGAATGTACAAGTGTCAGTGCAAGAAAGTGAAGTGAAGTGCTCAGGACTGAGGCTTAGGAAAAGGATGTTGAAAGAGGGGGGAGACACAGAGACTTTTGTTCGATAACTGTTAAGTTATGCCTACGTATTCTCGTGCAATGAGGAAGTCAAAACACCGTAGTTCGACTCAAAGAGACTGAAAGATAAATTGACTGATGAACTGCTTGCTTGTATATGCTCAAGTGTATGACCTGTCTGGCTCAGGTGCTAACTGTCTTGCATTAGACGGAAGAAGCAAGTTCTCGTTTGTGAGTGAGGATGATGAGAAAAGAATCCCGGAGGAGACGATTATTGTTTGTTTTTGTGTTTTCAATCTTTTATTTCTTTTTTGGGTTTGTCATAAGTTAATGAGCTTAAGCCTAAACCAAAGGTTAGTAAACTCATCATATCCTCCCTTTGATTAGGGATAATGAGAATACCTTAAGGATGAAGTAAACACCTCAAACTTAATTACTATGATGGTGTAGGATTAAGATCATTAACCTACTTGTTATTATTTAGATGATTTTGAAGTTTTTGTTTAGTGTGAAGTAATGAGTTTATGCCATAATCAAGGATTAGTGAACTCATTACACCATCCTAATAGAAGGATAATAGATGAGCACACTTAAGCTGAGGAAGATACCTCAACTTAATCCATGATTAGGGATTAACCTCATGACAAAACAAGCCCTTATTAAATGGATTTTAATTAATGGTAAGATTAAGAAGTGAATTTTATGGTTTGTAAGACAACTTGAGGGGAACTTGTCCATTAACACTAGGGATAGTCCTTCTTAACCAATTAAGGAAGAATTAGAACCGAAATGCAAGGCCCAAGTTACAAGCTATTTGTCTTAGTGATTATTAAGATGGATTGATTAAGAGGTTTAAACAAATTAAGGGTTTAACACTTAGGATTAAAGTTATACACTCCATCCTAAGAGAAGGATGCAGGCATAACCCTAATCACAAAGTCTTAAAACCTTAAAGGTTTAGTCTCTGGTTATGAGATGAGAAGAGAGACACAAAGAAGACACAAAGGCAAAAGCTAAAGGGGGACTAATCAAAACCCTAATTATTATCATGCTTGGATGTTCCTATGGTTTGTAAGGCTTGCAAGAGATCTTCAGAGAAGCCACCAATGGAAGAAGTAGATGAAAGGAGGAGAAGCAGAAGAAACAAGTTAACTTACTTCACTAAAGAAGATAAGTTACTTGAAGAAAGAAAGTGAATGATGAACATGAATGAGCAAGCTCACTCTAAATCAAAGAAAAATGCAGCAAGGAAGCATAAGAAGAATGAGAAGAGAAATGAGAAGTGAAGGCAAATTCACTTCTCAAATTACTTACCACCTGAAAAGGTTAACATAAATGAAAGAAAATGAAATGAAATGAAAGATATGCAAAGATGCAAACCAAAACTAGAAGCATAAACATGATTTAAATGATGCTATGAGATGATGCAAAAGCATGTTAAGTGTTATGAATGTTCATACAAGAGATGGAATGCAATGGATGTATGTTTTGAAGTTTGAAAGTTCATGAAAGTTCATGGAATGAAATGAATGCACATCATGGCAAATGGATAAAGAAATGATCAAGCATGGTTCTAATGTGTCCTAAGATGTGTTATATGTCATATGGATGCAAGAAATGTCATGGCAAGTTCATGTATGGATGCATATGCAAGATGTATGCAAATGAACATGATAAATTAGGGTTTTAAGGCAACATGAGATGCAAAAGTTAAAAACAGAAGCAAATCACAAGATAAAAAATTGCAAATGAACTCAAAGGAACCCTAACCTCATATGATATCATACCCCAAAGGAGGAGGTCTAACTCTTAACCTAAAGAAAGTTGTGATTTTTTTAAGTTATCTAGGGTTTTAAGGTACCTTAAGGGGGAAAATTCAAATCAAATGGAAAATGCAAGATAAATGTGTGACAAAAGTATGCTAGACACTACATGCTATATGAAGAACAATTCAAAAAGAACCAATGTCAAACCCTTCATGGTTAGGCAGAAAAGAATCCTTGAAGTTAGGGTTCAAAAATGGGATTTTTATGAACCCTAAATTCAAGAAAAATGTTAAGATTGAATCAAAACCAAAAAGAAATTTGTATGAATGGTTTGACAATGTTTCTAAATGTCCTAAGATGCAATGTGAATTTTTTTGGGATTTTTAGAAACCTAAATGATATTTTAATTAATTAATTTCCATTAATTAATTAAAATAAACATTT
This sequence comes from Lathyrus aphaca, assembly GCA_963966055.1. Classification (NCBI taxonomy): domain Eukaryota; kingdom Viridiplantae; phylum Streptophyta; class Magnoliopsida; order Fabales; family Fabaceae; genus Lathyrus; species Lathyrus aphaca. The sequence goes on from OZ014521.1 coordinate 476,610,160, forward strand.
AAATATTTTTAAAATGGTTTTTTAATGCAAAAAATAAAAATAAAAATGTTTTTGGGTAAAAAAAAATATTTAAAGCTGAAATGCAGAAAATGAGATTTTTAAAATGATTTTTGATATTTTAAATAAATTAAACAAAAGAAAAATGAAATAAAATGAAATAAAAATAATTAAAATGGGAAGTATGCAAATCTAGTGGCTGAGATTCAAATAAATTTGGTGGGAATTGACCACGCGCGTCAATGAAGGGCTTGGATTGGTTCTGGCAAAATTCAAATTAATCCTAATTAATTATCCTAATTAAGTGGATTAAGGTTAAGTGGATTCATCTGGACCATTTGTACGCGCGCGGGAAACAAATCCAAGGGCTGATATTCAAACTAGCCTAATTAATGTGGCTTTTCCCTAATCACTCTCAGGCGACCGGAGAAGAGCTCCGGTCGTCTTCTCCGACAGCCTCCTCCCCTGAAACTCCCCAAAACCTCACCCCAGGCCCTCTAAAGCTCCAGAATCACTCAAAAAATATCAAGGAACAAGAATCCACAAACAAAAACAATATATTTTGCATCAAAAGAGAGAATCAAGCAAGAACATGTTTCACGGGCAAAGTTTCAGAAGTCAAATACATGCTTGTTACTCAACCATTTTCAAAAATAAATACATCATGGTGATCAGCAAAGTATAAAGAACAATCTAAGAACTTAAAATTTCATTTCTGGAAAAAAGTTTGAAGAGGTTACCTGAGGTGAAGCTTTCTCAGTTTGGAACTTTTAGACCTCCTCTCTTATGCAAAACCACTCCAATGACCCCTCTAATGAAGCTTTGATGCTTGGAAGGAGCTTGTAATGGCTGAAATGAGAGCTTGGACTCTTGCTGGCCAGAAATTGTGTTTTGGTTTTGGGGGGTTTTTGGTTGCAATGAAGGGTGGGAAATGATCCTTTGATGAAGCTGAGGTGATTGGTGAAATTTTTTTGGAGTTTGAGTGTGTGAGCAGAGAGTTTCGAATGCTTTTGCAAATGGGGTGATTTTTGAGAGCTTGATGATTCTGAGGTTTCAGCCTTGCTTGATGTGTGTTATGAGCTGTGTTTGATCCACATAACAAGTCTTGATAGGTCAGAGAAGTGGTTGTGGCCTATGGTGATTGGTATGGGCTTTCTTGCACAAAGTCAACAAAACTTGTACTTGAGGTATGGGCTCTTTTGCAGCTGGATTTTTGGCTTGTCCTGGTTCAGCAAAGATCAAGGAGAGTCATGGAATGCATTTTGTGGTGATTCAGCAAGTGGAAGCATGGTTATGTGTCATTTTTCAATTTTCATGAAGTTTGGCCCTTTTGTGATTTCTTGAAGTTCAAGGCATGAAATGAAATGATTCTTGGGCCAATTCTGACTTTTAGGCAATGTTCTATGTTTGTATGATGCATAGAAGTGTATTAGAGGTCACAAAATGGCTTGGTAAATGGTTTTGCAAAAAATCCTCTTTGGTGTATTCTTGAAAATTATAGGATTTTTGCCAACTTTGAAAGATCATAACTTGAGTTCCATAATGAATTAGAACTTGTTCTTGTACTTTTTGAAAAGGGAATGATCCAATCTACAACTTTCATGACCAACAATTTTTCATTTGAAGCATTTTTGGTTGAGAAAGAGGAGGTTGAAATACTTTCCCAAAATGGAAAGTTTACATTACAAGTCATTTCCATTTTTGGCAACTTTTGGTTTAGCTCAATTTTCTTCAATTTTGTGAACTTGAAAGCACTTCAATGATCAAATAAAGATCATATAACTTCAATTTGATGAAAAATCCACTTTGGTTCCGTTGTTGGGGGCCTCAGATGCCCTGATTTTGCTCTGACTTGCTCAAGAAGTTACCCAGTGGACAGATGACTTCCACAATGAATTTCTTCATCAAACTTTGTACATATGATCCATATAACATATTGAGACCATTAGAAACAAGAATTACCAAAAAATTTGGAGTTATGGCCTCTGAAACCAAAACCCTAATTCCAGGTCATCTGTGCAGTGAAACCCTAGCTCTGCTTCCATGCTTTGCAAGTTCTTGTGATTTCTTGACTTCCTGGATCTTTGAGGGATATAAAATGACGATTGAACATACATGGACCCTCTTGGAATGATTGGAGACCCTTGGAGTGGCTCAGATGGATCCTTGGACTGCACAGATCACAAACCCTAGATGCAGATGAACTTGAACTAATGCAGTGAAACAAAAATGCAATATGATATGATATGCTTAACCTAATACAAAGATGAAAGATCACAAGCCATGGTGTTAAATTATTGAGGGAAAATTTGGGGTGTTTACAATCATCACCCTCCATTCACCTTCATTCCTGAAGATAAATATAAAAAAAAAATCAATGGCGAGAGAGGCGGTTTCAAGGATCCGTATCGCAATATCACACCAAATTCAGTTACAAGAGAATCAGAAGATATAGAAGGATCAATACAAAAAATTATCTTCAGAAGATATAGAAGGATCAATACAAAAAATACTCTGCTGGGGATCGAGCCCAAAATCTCTGGTTTTCCTTGTTGAGTCAATCCTAGCGCTTGTCTCTTTTTGTTTTCTTTGGGTGTTTATTCGTTTGCTATTATACTTTAGTTTAGCCTTATTGTTTTATTTACAGTTTATCGCTTTAATTTACAGCTTTATTTACAGCTTTTTGCACTTTACTGTTGCATATACTAGCATATACTGTACTGGCTGTTCTAGTTTTCCTTGGTGGGATGGGATTATTGTGAGATAAGTCAACTACCCGGTTTGAGTATACATATAGGATTTAGAGTGGGCAGTCGTGTGGCTTGCATGGTCTTGAGCACGTGTAGTTTTCACGAGTCCCACACCCAGATCAGGCTCTCTTGGGATATGTTTTGTACTGCCTAGGCAGACCATAGAAGGTTCCCACCTGAGCTGCAAACACTGGGAACCTATCATCGAGGATCTTAGTGGAAACAACCCTCTCCAGTGGTGACAGTGGCAGACCACATTTTATGGCGAACCCATTCGCACCCGAGGGCCCACTGGAAAGTCGCATAGGATGACCTTGTTCTCTCATAGGAACCTCGTTAAAGCAATTGGTCGTATGATGGTAGTATTGTACCCTTCGGGATGAATATACTATTGTTTCTCGACTTCAGTGCTTGAAGCCGGGAACTTAAGAGGGATGCTTGTTTTCTCGGACTCAGCTGAGACCTCCCTGAGTAGTACATAATGCCTAACCGATTCCCTAATTTGGTCATGAGCCATTTCTCGGAAATGGTGAACGTATTATTGTTGCTCGGCGTTGAGAGTCTGTGATGTTGACCCGTAGTAGCACACCCGCGAGATTGGAAGGGGTTTACAGGTTTGCAGGAACCCTAAATTTTCCAACATACCCGCTTAGCCAGTGTTACTCCATGATATGATCCAGTCTTATATGATATTTGGTTGAGAATTCTAGAATTTCTGCACAAAGATAATGATATCACGATCTTCACCAACATTTGGTTATCTGATCTACACCAGCATCGGATCGCTGATCACATGCCAGTTGCATACATGACATCATGGCATTTTAGCATACATGTTCAGTTATTTCTAAGGATCACATATCTGAATTAAATCATCAGATGTTTTCCGTATTAAAACATGGATCAAAACAGATAGATTCCTTGGAAATAACCGAACATGGCATTTGCATACATCCTTGCATTTGTGACATGTGTTCAGAAACAGATTCTTATCCTGCCTTGGTTTCTCTCCAGAATGGCCAACTTGATTCATGATTATCAGGGTATGGGCATGGAACAACTCCGAGCGGAGGTGACTGAGATGAAGGCCCAACTGGGGAATTTTATAGTGGACATTTGAGCGTTGTCCCAAGATCAGAAATTTCTGAGAGAAGAATTCAACTTGATGAAGACTCAGATGAAGCTGCTTACGAGAATCATGACTGCTATGTTGAAAAAGGAAAATATCCATGTGTCTGTTTTTCAAACAGAAGGTCATGTTTTTCCCATCTCTTTAGGATGTCCACTAAATCAAGAGTTGTTAGGTGGATTTTCTCTACGGTTTGAGTCTCTTCACCAGCAATCACCACTTGGCAGTCGGGAAAAGCCTAAGATAAGAACCAACTCCACATTACTTGATACAAGTGAGCTAAATGATCATACGCTAATTGTTGCCAAAGAAGTGAGCACTTTCTTTCCTTATCAAGGATCTTCCTCAACTGCTACGCCTTGGTTTCCAGGAGAAAGACTTCAAGAGGTTTCATTTGTAGTTCCTCCATTGGTAGCAACCCGTTATCAACAGGAGCAAGAAATGGTTATTTATCCGGTACCCGTGTCTTATGCTGAATTATGCCCACAACTGCTCAAAATGGGGTTGATTGAGTGTCACGAGCTAACTCCTTCTTCTGGTAAACTTCACCGAGGTTGGAATCCCTACGCCTACTATGTTTTTCACTCTGGAGCTCCTGGACATGATGTTAATGATTTCAGGGCGTTTAAACATCAAGTGCAAGACTTAATTGATGAATGGGTAATCACTTATGGACTGACCGGGCCGGAAGTGCCGCAAGATGAAGCATGCAGGAATACAAAAGAGGTGGTCAACTTTCCTTCTTCTAGAATCATTGCTCAGACCAAGTCTTCAAAGGGGTTACATCAACAACCTTCATTCTCTCCTCGGCCGAGTATGAGTAAGAGAGTGTAGAGGCAGGTTAGGCACTCAAAGCAATATCAACAACAAAATGTTTAATCGCAGCCTCAAGGTCAGCAACAACAGGCACAGAGACCATTTCAGCAAATAATAAGAGTGAGGGACCGTAGGATTGATCCTGTCCCATGTCCATATGTTGTATTACTTCCAGAGCTGCTAAAGTTGAACATGGTCGAGCTTCATACCATGAGAGTTCCTTCTCCTCACAATCTACCTCTGAATTTTGATGCAAACGCCAGATGCGAGTTCCATTCAGGTGCCCAGGGGCATAGCATCGAGAAATGTTGGGCTTTTCAGAACAAGGTACATGACCTAGTTGACTCCAAGGCGATTAATTTTGCTCCTCACCCAAATATACTCCAGAATCCAATGTATAATCACGGTGGAACCGGTGTCACGGTAGTTCTACCAGATGGTCCACGTTAAGCTGAAATCTTCGAGTTAATCACCAAGGATACCAGGGTATTCATGAAGCAAATAAAGCCAGAAGTATTCAAATACTCTCAGTGATGGAATTGTGTGTTTGTCTTTCTTCATTGTTCATTTTCATCCCTATTGAGGGGAACTACGTCGCTCTGATTCTCCATTGGTCTTGAATTAATAGAGATATGTAGGCAGAAGATCGTCAGGTCTTTCCGAGCAACCTTATAAGACAACTTTACTCTCCAGCTTCACTCTTTCCTTCAGACGTCTCGTGTCAGAGTCAGAATAACTAGAAGAAGAGGCATGATTACCATGGTTGGGTATACGGCTGTAACTTGAAGATTACAAGTCTAGAGCTATTAATCACTGAAAGTATCCAAGACTGATAGGTCCAGACAGAGGCAAGCCTCCTCAACTACGACAATATTCAGTTTCTTTACTTCATTTCCATTTGTAGTTTCTTTTATGTGCTAAACATTTTCCTACATGTATGAAATTTGTTTTCTTTTGAATGTTAGCAATAATAAAACTCACATGTTTTTCTTGAAGTAATTCATTCGCATTCACTTATAATTTTTCATGTGTACATCGCAATACCAATTGTCGTGCTTAAACTCTATGAAGGAGAATGACGAAACAAAAACGCAAGAATCTCTAATTGTGTGCTCTCGAATAAGACCTTGTTGACGATGTATAGGCTTTGTTTCAAATCCCTAAAAACTGGAGATATAAGGGAGATAGACCCTCGTTAACCCCTTTGAGCCTTGAAGTAGGAGTTTCTTTTCGCATGAAAAAAACCTCACATGTAACCCAGGGGCAGGGTAGATGTCAGCTAGTCGGACTGAGCGTTCAGGCTTTCATAAAGGAGTATATTTGAGGATCCATTACATTCCACTATGCTAATCAAGAGGTCCAATGACCAGAAACCACAATGGTTATCCAAATCAAGAGGTCCAAAGACTGGAAACCACAATGGTTATCCTTCATCGACCAAGGAATGAGGCAGTCACAACCCTCGCAAAGCAATCAAGACAAACAATGTCACACAATTTGTTCAAAAAAAAAATGAAAAGCTCGCTAAGTCGAAACTTGAAAACAAGCGACTTAGGCAAAAGTTAGGGAATCCCGCTGGACTTCACAATCAAAGGTTCACAAGAATCAGTCCAGGAAAAAGTTAGGGATAGGCAAAAGAAATGAAAGGCGAAAAATGCAAAAAGGATTACACAAGGAAGATCCTTAAACAAGAACAAAGTTGTGTGACACAGACACGAAAGACAAAGGGGTGACTGACTCCCAACAACAACTTGATCGGTGCTTAAATTGTTAGCAGCAATGGTTCCTCAACCGACACGAAATCCTTGTGAAAGGTGAGTGCTTGTGAAAATTAGATGAACATAGGAATGGAGAACATCACGAAGAGTGGGTGGGCACAAATAAACTTCGAGCCTATATCCTTTGTTTCTATAACCGTGAACTAGGCCACGACGCAACCCTCAAAATTCCTAACTGAAACAGGGTTAATTTGATAGCGTACTACTACGAGACCGCGTTCCTGACTCCTATGAGTTATGTTAAAAGACATTTGTTGGTATTGCATGTGCATGCTTTCGTTTGTTCAAAAACAATGTCGTGTCTGAACCAGTGATTTGCTCACAAAGGTTTGCGACATCTTTTCAATAAAGACTTCAAGATTAACATGTGTGTTGCATTAGAATTTTCATTCTAAGAATAAACATTTTTTGCTTGCATACATTTGTTTGGCATCATAAATGGTTCACATGCGGAAATTCAGTCTAGAAGCTTAAGCTTGCCAAGCTGAGAAGTCTAAAACTTCTGAAAGACAGTCACGTCGAGGTACACTTTTCCGAGAAAGCTCCATTGAGTAAGGACTTTCCCAACCAGCCATGGTAAGAGCTAGCCAATCTGGGGCAGTTACGTCGAGCAATCTCTTCAAAAATTCAGCCAAACTGGGGCAATCACCTCGAGATTCAAATCTCTCCAAGAGCGAAGATTAATCAGTCAAGTGCAAAACTATTCAAATACTCGTACTGGGGCAGGCCACCCCAATAACACGAGAATTCATTATTTCCAGAAGACAGACAGTCGGAAGCATACGTCCAGAGTTCAGAATACCAAGACAACTTTACTCTTGAAAGATTTCTATGTCACCCTCTTGTCATAAATCTTACTGACGAGTTCATTATCCAACCAGTGGTCGCTCGACAAGCCAATTCTCTCATTCAGCATTTATGACAGCTACAAACTCATCTGCGTTGACAATGGTTACTTCCTCAGCAAGGATATTATGTCAATTCATGGTACCAAAGAGTTTAAAGACACCAAGTCTTTTTGTAAAATCCTCTTAAGGTAAAGTCCCGTCAAGAGAAAATGATCCCCAACACGAGACGACTTGAAATCTTTTCCTCCTCAGTCGGACGTGTCGGTTTTGTTATCCCTAGAAGACGGATGGAAGTTATCCCCAGTAAAGTTGCCAAACTTGTTCTTCAACAGGTTTCCTGGATATTTTTCCTCAACAGATCTAAGGTGGATCCTATTCCCTAGCAGATCTCAGACAGATTGCTCTTCCCTAACAGATCTTGGAAGATTTATTTGCTCTAGCAGAGCAACAAGGATTGATAATCCCCAAACAGAGACTTCTCTTCCCGCGGTGAAGTATTTCTTACAAGAGTTCATGTATTTCCGGCAACCGGCTAAACAGTTATCTTCCCCACAGAGGTCTAGAAGGTTCATGTAGGCGGAGAGTACTCCTCAGCAGAGCCTTGACAAGACCTTTCCCCCCAGCTAAGTCGAAAAGTTGTCGATCCCCCAACGAAATCTTATGGGTGAGATTCAATCCCCAGTGGTTGTGGAATCCCCAAGCAGGTTCCTAAAATCTAAAGTCCAATTTATTTTTGGAAAAGGTGATAATTCGGGACAGATGAATTATTCACGCTCTTCTCCAACAGAGATGTTATCCCAGCAGGGCTTATTGAGATCGAATCCGCAATCATTGCATTCTCAGCAGAGTCAACAGGGACTTATTACTTCCGTATTAGGAATTCCCTTTGTACTTGTATCAGTTCATTGACATGTTCAAAACATAGCATCCCCAGTGTCATGGGGCATCATGCCATGCAATTCAACATATGCATACCCAGCATAATCCAAGTTTGATATCTTGCAAATTCCATCCACAGACTGGCCAAAGTCCATCTTCGGGTGGCAAATCTCAAAAGTCCCCCGCAGTGGGCAAAAGTCTCCCACAGTGAGCAAAAGTCCAGCCACAGACTGGCCAAAGTCCATCTTCGGGTGGAAAATTTCAAAAGTCCCCCGCAGTGGGCAAAATTCTCCCGCAGTGAGCAAAAGTCCAGCCACAGACTGGCCAAAGTCCATCTTCGGGTGACAAATTTCAAAAGTCCCCCACAGTGGGCAAAAGTCTCTCGCATTGAGCAAAAGTACAGCCACAGACTGGCCAAAGTCCATCTTCGGATGGCAAATTTCAAAAGTCTCCCACAATGAGCAAAAGTCCAGCCACAGACTGGCCAAAGTCCATTTTTGGGTGGCAAATTCTAAAGTCCAGCCACAGACTGGCCAAAGTCCATCTTCGGGTGGCAAATTTCAAAAGTCCCCCACAGTGGGCAAAAGTCTCTCGCAGTGAGCAAAAGTCCAGCCACAGACTGGCCAAAGTCCATCTTCGGGTGGCAAATTTCAAAAGTCTCCCGCAATGAACAAAAGTCCAGCCACAGACTGGCCAAAGTCCATCTTCAGGTGGCAAATTTCAAAAGTCTCCCACAGTGAGCAAAAGTCCAGCCACAGACTGGCCAAAGTCCATCTTCGGATGGAAAATTTTAAAAGTCTCCCACAATGAGCAAAAGTCCAGCCACAGACTGGCCAAAGTCCATCTTCGGGTGGCAAATTTCAAAAGTCTCCCACAGTGAGAAAAGTCTAGCCACAAACTGGCCAAAGTCCATCTTCGGGTGGCAAATTTCAAAAGTCTCCCGTAGTGAGAAAAAGTCCAACCTCAGATTGGCGAAAGTCCATCCTCAGGGTGGAAAATTTCAAAAGTCTCCCGTAGTGAGTAGAAGTCCACCCGCAGTGTGGCAAAATATCCAAAAACCACCCGCAGTGTGGCAAAGTATCTTGAAGTCCAACCGTAGATTGGAAAATGTTCGTCCTCAAGATGGCAAAGTATCTTAAAATCCAACCGTAGATTGGCAAAAGTACATCCTCAAGATGGCAAAGTATCTTAAAATTCAACCGCAGATTGGCGAAAGTCCATCCTTAGGGTGGCAAAGTATCTTTAAGTTTCAATCGTAAATTGGTGAAAGTCCTCCCGCAGTGTGGCAAGTCGTTAGTCATTTGACTCCATCCGAAAGACTTCATTAAGGCATTGTTGCAGCCTATCAAAGTCCACTCGCAGTATGGAAGGCCAATAGTCCTCTAGCATCATTCAAAAGGCATCCCCCGTTTATGATTCTTATCATCATAATTATATCCAAGCAAAGTTCATTCGGTTGAGTTTATTTCCCTGATTCTTCTGCCATAGAGTGCAAATTTTCTGGTTGTTTCCGGTATTCAATCCCTGCATACCTCAAATGTCTGAAAGCCACTGCTATCATCCATTCAGGTCTACAATGATTGAATAGGGGCAGCTGTAACACCCCAAAATTTGCCCTTATATTTATTACTATTCATCTGCATTTTCGGGTTTCAGAGGATGTCTAATTCAGGCGATTGGTACTTCAGTGGTGAATGGTTTGGTGGATCAGGAGGGTATTCATTCATTTTTATAAGGAGTTATCGAAAGAGTTTTGAGTTGGATTTTTGGATTAAACTCATGTGAGATATGTGCATCAATGTTTTTGGTAATTGCTCGTGTCCGTATCCATGTCTGTTATTTTCATATTTTTCTATCCATTATTCGTTCTTTATTCAATAACCATATCTTTCAAGTATCCATTCCGTCATTTTATAATCCACAAATTAATTCATGATCGGTTTCCAGTAGAGAGTGTAAACACCCCACATTTTCCCTCCCCTTTTTCTCACACCTTGGCTTGTGATCCTTCATGTTACATTGCATAAGCATACCATCTCACACTGCATAGTTATTTCACTGCATAAGTTGCATAACTAGGGTTTGTGATCAGATGAATCTTAGAAGTGGTTTGAGCTATCTCAGAGGCCATGAAGCATGCTAAGAGGGTCCATGAGCGTTCTATGATCATATTATGCCTCCAAGAGTTCTTGAAAGTCAAAAGATCACAAGAGATTGCAGAGCCACCCAGGCAGGCTCAGGGTTCCTACACAGATTACCAGAAATTAGGGTTTTGGGTTTGAGGCCCTTACACTAATTTTTTTTGGCCATTCTTGATTCTATTGGGCTATATATGTTATAAGGAGCATGTGTATCAAATTTGAAGCAAAAATTCCTTGTGGAAGTCATCTGATCAACTAGTAACTTGTTGTGCAATAAAAGTCAGAATCAGGGCATCTGAGGCCACCAACAAGGGTTCCAAAGGGTCACCATCATCAATGTGAGGTCCTATGATCTTTAGTTGATCTTAGGAATGCTTGGAAGTTCACAATATTGAAGAATTTTGAGCCATTGCAAAAGTTGCCATTTTTGGACATGACTTGTAATGAAAACTTTCCATTTTGGGAAAGCTTTTCAACCTCCTCTTTCTTGATCAAAAAGGTTTCAAATGAATTTTCTTCAAACATGAAAGTTGTAGATTGGATCTTCCCATTTTCAAAATGTACAAGAACTCCTCTTGATTCATCATAGAACTCAAGATATGGAAGATCAAAGTTGGGAAAAATCCTGTAATTTTCAAGTTTATGTCAAAGAGGGAAATATGCAAAATGGTATTTCAGGCCTTTATGTGACCTCTAATCCACTCAAATACATCATGCCATGATCAAACAACTTCTAAAGATAATAATTGGGCCAAGAATCAAGGGTTTTCATGACTTGCTTCTCAAGAAATGTCAAAGTTGTGAAATTGCAAAAACCATAAAAAATATTGATCCAAGCCATATAGCTCACAACTTCCAATCCAAATACCCTCCTTGAAGCCAGCTGAGGCAGCCCAAGACCTCAAATCACCTATGTCCCAACCCATGCCTCAAGTACACAAACTTTTGACTTTTTGGCCAATGGCACCATACCAATCCCACAGTGCATATCCACTCCTCTGACTGATCTCATTAGTTTATGCATTGCCTAAGGATCATAAAACAAAACACACAAGAGTTGAGAGGGGCCCAAGCATCAGATTGCACAAAATTCCTCAAAAAACTTCCTCTCTTCGATTCTCTCAAACCAGCCATCAAACTTCCAAAATTATCTCACCAATCAACCACAAATCATCCATAGAACATTTCCCACCCATCACCATGGCCTGAAACACCCTAAAACAAAAACACGATTTCTGCTACATCAGAACTGGACCACAAAAACTAGCCACTTTCAAAGAATTCTAAGCACTACACTAGCTTTAGGAGGTCCAAAGGAGTTGATTTGCACAAGAGGGAGGCCCTAAAAGCTCCGGTTTGAAGAACTTCAGTTCAGGTATCCATCAAGAACTTATTTCTCAGAACCTTGATTTCTTGTTATAAAATGAACCTATATGCTTTGCTGATCATCCTGGTGTATTTAGAATTGAAAATGGTGTAGAAATAAGCATGTATTGTTGTTCTGAAAGTTTGCCCGTGAAAATGTTTTTGATTCGATTCTCTTGACTCATGTGTTATAACTGATTTTTGTTTGTGGATTTGTGTTCTATGATGTTTGGGGAACGTTTCTGGACATATTTGATGTTGTTTAGAGACCTAGGGAAGAAGTTGGGGATTTGGCTGGCCGGAGAAGATGACCGGAGCTTATCTCCGATCACCTGAAAATCATTAGGGCTAATTAGGGTTAGCATTGCCAGATTGATTGTGAGCCGTAGGATCTTGATTAGCCTTGCGTGTGAACGGTTCAGATGAATCACTTAACCCTAATTTTAATTAGATAAGCTAAATATAATTAATTAACTCAGGATAAACCATAGCCATTGGATCACGTGCGAATCACAAATTTAAACCTAGGCCCTTAGATCCTCATACTCCTGGTCTTGGTGACTTGCAATCCTGGCCCTAGATCCAGTCTCTGCGCAATCTGAGCCCTCCGTTCAACATACTTTGCATTTTATTTTCTTTTTATTTCATTTCATTTTCTTTATTTATTTAAAATAGTAAATCATTTTATAAAATTCCAATCTTTTCCATTTTCACTTTAAATAATTTTCAGAAACCAAAAACATTTTTATTTTTTATTTTTGCATTAAACATCTATTTTTAAATCATTTAATTGTATTATTTAATTAATTATTTCATTTTAATTAATTAAAAATACTTTTAGGTATTTAAAAATCACAAAAAAAAATCATGAAGCATTCTTACATATTTAGAACAATTTACAAACTCATCTTACAAATTTATTTTAGGGTTTGATCATATTTTGACAATTAACCATGAATTAGGGTTTCCAAATTTCCTATTTTTCAAACCCTAACTTCAAAAATTCATTTATGATCAACTAAGATGAGTTTGTGCATGGTTCTTTTTGCATTCTTTCATACTTTGCATGTAGTATCTATGGTATTTAACTCATATTTTTGCATTGCATTTTCCACTTGTTTGTCATTTTTCATTAAGAAGTAAGTAACCTATTCTCCTTTCTCTTCTCTTTTCATCTGCTTCTTCTTCCTTGGTGGCCATCTGAAGATCTTTTCTCTAAGCCTAACAAACCATAGGAATATCCAAGCATGATAACTTTAGGGATGTACATAGTCTCCCTTAGGTTTTACCTTTGAGTCTCCTTGAGTCTCTGCTTCTCATCTCATAATCAAGGCTAAATAGTTAAGGTTTTAAGACTCTGAATTAGGGTTATGCATGTATCCTTATCTTAGGTTGGAGTGTATAACTTTAATACTTAGTGTTAAACCTTTAAGTTGTTTACACCTCCTAATCAAAACACCTAATAATCATTAAGATGTAAGCTTGTAACTTGGGCCTTATATTAGGGTTACATCTCTGCCTGTTGGTTCAGAGGGACTAACCCTAGTGTTCAATGGACAAGTCCCCCTCAGGTTTAGTCTTACAAACATAAAATCCATTTCTTAATCCCACCTCTAATTAAAATCCACTTTAATAAAGGCTTGTTATATAATGATTTTAATCCCTAACCATGGATTAAGTTGAGGAGTCTTCCTCATCTTAGGTGTTCTCATCTATTATCCTTCTCTTAGGATGGTGTAATGAGTTCACTAATCCCTGATTAGAGATTAAACTCATTACTTAACACAAAACAAAATCCAAAAACACTTAATAATCACAAGTAGGTTAATGATCTTAATCCTGCATCATTAGGGTGATTAAGTTGAGATTTTCATCTCATACTTAAGTAGACTCATTATCCCTAATCAGGGGTGATATAATGAGTTTATAAACCCTTGATTAAGGATTAAGCTCATTATCTTATGCAAAACACCAAAAACAAATAAAAAACTGAAAACACAAAAACAAACAATAAACGTCTCCTCCTGGATTCTTTTCTCATCATATTCACTCTAAAAATGAGAACTCGCTTCTTCCGTCTAATGCAAGACAATTAGCACTCGAGCCAGACGAGTCATACACTTGAGCATAGACAAGCAAGCAGTTCACATCAAAAGCATCTAAGTCTCTTTGAGTCGAACTACGGTGTTCTGACTTCCTCATTGCACGAGAGGATACGTAAGCATAACTTAACAGTTATCGAAAAAAAGTCTCTTTGTCTCCCCCCTCTCCTCTTCCCAGTTTCTCTTTCCTTAGCCTCAGTTTTGAGCACCTATTTTCTTTTTTGCCCTGAAACTCTGTACATCCATTTCTCCCTAGCCTTTTATACACTGTTAGCACATACACCATCCCTTTTTAAACACAATCAGGTATGCGTGGATCCCGTCGAGTACGACGGACGGTCTGGGTGCTAATACCTTCCCAGGTCGTAACCTACCCCCTTACTCAGTCTCTTTGGTTCGCAACCGTCTTATCCATATCTTTCCAGGATTATCAACCTCAACCTCCAACCTCGCCGACGGTTCGCGTTTACACCGGGATGAAAATCCGGGGAGCGACATCTTGGAGACTCTGCTAGGGATCTTTGTGACCAGGGCTTCTGGTTCTCTTGTGGGTTTCTCCTAGCGCCTTTTTGTTTGTGTTTTTTGGGGGTGTTATGTGCTATTTGTGTTTTTTATCATATCACTGTGCTGGATTGTTGTTACCTTGGTGGGTGGGGTATTCTAGTGAGAAAGGCTCAACACAAAGGCCTGAGTGACACATAGGATTAGAGTGGTTTTGTATTCTTTCCCATTCCATTTCGGTCTGGTGCGGGAATATGAAAACACGGTTCAGACATGGGTTTCCTTTCGAGAACTCTGTGCTACGGATTTCCTGTAGTGCTAGGGCTATCTGGGAAGCCTGCTAAGTCTGGATGACCTTTTTAGATGACCTTCAACATCTAAGGTGAATTAGAGGAGGATCCATTATGATTAGGGTAAACACTGTACCTCTGGGTTAGAATTGTTTACACTTCTCATAATAGATCCGAATCTGAGGATCCTTGTTCTAGAACAATACCTGTGAGTTGGTTGGGTTGTTTACAGGTTTGCAGGAACCCTTGACCTCAACATACCTCGCTACTAGATTTTGTTCTTAAGGTTGTACTATTTTGGACTAGTTCTTTGAAACCCTGGATTATTGACTCTTTATTTGAGTCCCCCACCCGGTTACTGGTTCTCAGACCTCCATCCGAAACTCTGAACACTCATGGATCCTACCAGAGGCAACTGATAATCCAACACATGATCACAAACCCTTGCATATCATAAGCATACATCATATTGCATCATTTAACATTTGTCTATTTGTTTTACAGGGTATCCGCCTTCATTTGGTTTGGTTTTGACTGTTCTTCTGCTCAGCTTATCTGTTTCAACACTCCTTTAGCTATCTTCTTCAACTATCTTCTTCAACTATCTTCTTCAGTTGTCCTCTTCAGTTGTCTCCTTCAGCACATATTTTCAGCATGTATTCAACAAGAAAAAGCTACATCACCTACCACTTCTTTGAGTATCCTCTAGCAGGCATCAGACAGATACATGCCCTTATCACCCCTGATCATGTTCCCTTATTCAGAGAGCATTATGGTGGAATCCTTGACATGATCATGGACTTGGACACATTACAGAGGAGCATGATTCACACATGTCTTCAGTTCTATGACCCTCCTCTCTGTTGTTTCACTTTCCCAGATTTTCAGATAGGTCCTTTGCTGGAAGAATACTCTATGCTATTGGGTGTCCCTATCAGAAGAGGAATTCCTTTCAATCCTGAAATGACTCCACCCAGGAATGAAGACATAGCCAAAGCATTACATCTAGAGGCAACTATCATTGATGAGCACATGACTTCCAAGGCTGGAATCCCATGCCTTCATCTGGATTTCTTGATTACTCAGGCTATAAAGCAAGTTGCAGTAGGGAATTGGGAAACTGTGTGTGCTCTCCTGGCTCTCAGCATTTACGATATCATTTTGTTTGCATACGAGACTAAGTTTGTAAGGAAGAATTCCATTCACATCTTTATGCAAAAGAAGTCATTTCCCATCTTATTGGGAGACTTCTATTACTCATTTCATCAGAGGAATGAGAAACAGAGAGGAAACCTGGTGAGGTGTTGTGCCCCTCTCTTCTACAGTTGGTTGATGAAGCATATGCCGAAGACGGAAGCTTTCTTGAACCCACATCAGTCAAGGAATTGGGCTAAGAGGATGATTGCCCTTACTTCAGAAGATATCAGATGGTGTACTCAGAACACCAAGGGCCGAGACATAATAACAAGTTGTGGGCAATACCCAAATGTAACACTTATTGGAGTAAAGGGTTGCATCAATTACAATCCTTTACTTTTCAAGAGACAGTTGGGGTATGCCTTGATACATCCACCGAGGGAGTAGGACCTAGCAGAGTCCCTTTATCGTGCTATTCTGAACAATCATGCCACTATCCAACAAGCAGCCTGGGCTTGGGACAACATACAGACTAAAGGAACTGCTATTTTGGGGAAGTGAAACAACATAGCCTCTGCTCAGTACACTGAATGGTCACGCATCAGAGGACAAATTACTCGTATGCCATTCACCCTAGAAGATGTACCCTGGCCATCGGCAGTTGAGCCCACAGCTACAGTAAGCCTGGAAGAGTTTGAAAAATTAAAGGAAAGAAACACCCAGCTGGTTGAAGCTTTGAAGAAGACCCTTTGGGAAAGGAATGATGGTCGTCTAGACATTGAGAGGTTAGAGAAGCTACGCATCGAGCATGTAACAAAAATTGAGAAGACTGAAGATTTCATTAGGAAAGCCCGAGAAGGAGAACTTGTGTTGAAGAATGCATGCAAGGAAGCAAAGATTCAAAGGGCAAGAGCTGAGCATTATCTGGAAAAGAGTCAAGATAGATGGGTCAGGATAACTGAAGCTCGTTTGCTGGAAGATCAGAAGATACAAGCCAAGATAGAGCAGTTAGAGTCTAATGAGAAAAGAAGCCAAGAAGCACTGCTAGAAGCGCAGAAGGAGATCTCAGAGTTAAAACTCCACGCAGGGTTAAAAAGATCCAAAGAACAAGATAAGTATCAGAAGATGACAAATGCCATTGCAACCAAAAACCTTCTCATCAGGACCATTATAGAGCACCCAGTTGGTACGTAACTGATGCTTTCCTAAAGGAAGTAAGGGAGGATGCATATGGATTGGATGTTTGATTTTCTCTTTGTACTTGTTTTTGTACTTTAGCTCACCATGGTGATTTTGTCTGTTGTATTCTTGAATTTGATTGTATTTTGATTCACCATGGGAGTTTGTTTGGTTGTAATTCATGAACTATTTGTATTTTGGCATTGCCACTTGTATTTTTATGGTTATGTATTGGATTTTTTCTTATGCTACAACATCTTCATCTTCTCAAGAGAGTTCTAGAAGGTCAAAACCAAGAACCAAATCGGATACCCTCGAAAGACAAATAGGCATATTGCATTGCATTCTGACATACCTTTTGTTTTGCAGGTGATTTTGTTTTTGTTTTCTCGCTTTGTTGATTGTTTCAGGAAATATTGCTCGCAGGAGGGTCTTTCCCGTCAGCCGCATCCAAGATATCCAACTCGACACAACCTTCTGAGTCTACAAATGGATCAACTATAGCAGGAAATGACAGATGTGTAAACACCCCAAATTTGCCCTCACTCATTCACACCATGGCTTGTGATTCTTTTTCATTTGCATAGATTCAACCATAGCATCTCATGTTACATTTTTGCTTCACTTCACTGCATTGATTCAAAGTCATCTGCATCTAGGGTTTGTGATTTAAGAAATCCAAGTGACATCTAAGCCACTCCAAAGGTCATCAATCATCTCAAGAGGGTCCATGTATGTTCAAGCATCATATTATATCCTCCCAAGATCAAGAAAGTCAGAAAATCACAAGAACTGAGAAAGGCATGGAAGCAGAGCCAGGTTTAACTGCACAAATGACCTAAAATTAGGGTTTTGGTTTCAGAGGCCATAACTCCAAATTTTTTGGTCATTCTTGATTCTATGGGTCTCTATATGATATGAGGATCATGCATATCAATTTTCATGAAGAAATTCAGTAGGGAAGGCATCTGATCAAGAGATGACTTCTTGAGCAAGTCAGTGCAAAATCAGGGCATCTGAGGCCCCCAGTGACCCAACCAAAGGGGTTTATCCATCATTTTGAATGTGTATGATCTTTATTTGATCATAGAAGATGTTAGAAGTTCACAAAATTGAAGAATGTCAAGCCATTTGCAAAGTTGCCTTTTTGGGAAAGTGACTTATAATGTAAACTTGCTATTTTGGGAAAGTTTTTCAACCTCCTCTTTTTGATTCAAAAATGCTTCAAATGGAAAAACTTTGGTCATGAAAGTTATAGATTGGATCATTCCCTTTTCAAAAAGTACAAGAACTCACTCTAATTCATTTTGGATCAAAAGTTATGGCTTGTCAAAGTTGGGAAAAATCACTTATTTTTCACTTTGGCACCAAAGAGGGAAGCTTGCAATTTCACATGCCAAGCATTCTCATAACCTCAAATGGACTTCTAAGAATCACATAAGCATAACACATGACCTAAAATTCATAATGCACCAAAGAATTACTCATTTTCATGCCTTGATCATTAAGAAACTTCAAAAGGGCCAAAGGTTCACAAAATTGCAAAACCTCCCACAACTTCTCACAAACTTGCTAATTGGCCTCAATCTCATTTCCATGGTCATCCTTGAATCAAGCTGCAGCAGACATGCCTTTGTTCTAGCCCTGAAACAGCCCATACCTCAAAGGACACATAGACTTGACTTTTTGCAAAAGAGGCCATGCCAATCACACTGTGCCACCACCAACTCTCTGCCCTATCACAGCTTGTTAAGTGGACAAAATGAAACTCAAAACACACAAGAGGAAAGCATGAGCTCTCTCATAAGTCAGCATACACAAAAATCCCTCCCTTTGCATTTTCTATCGAATCTCTCAACTCAGCAACTCAAACTTAAAACTTCTTCCACTATTCATCTTAGAATGCATCACTGATCACAAACCACCCTTTACTTTGCCTTAAAAGCCATCACACACCAAATACGATTTTCCCCCCTTTGAACTGAACTGAAGCAATCTCCCAAACCAGCCATAAGAAACTCCAAACAAGCTTTGCAAACTCTTGAGGGAAGTCAGTAGAGGTGATTGGAAGCAAGGAACTGGCCAGAAAGCTCCAAAAGCAAAAGCTCCATCTCAGGTAGCCATGCGAAACTTTTTTTCCAGAACCTCTATTTTAAGTTATTAATTGGTTAAGTGTGATCTCCTGAACATGTTGAACTTTAAATTTTTGAAAATGATGAAGAATTGAGCATGTATGGCTTGTCTGAAATTTCTGCCATTTTTATACCTTGCTTCGAATCTTGTTAATGGTTAGAAATAAATTCCATTTGAGGGTAGGGTTGGGTTTAGAATGGAGAGAGGAAGTAATCTGGAGCTTTAGAGCTCCAGAAATGACCTGGGGAAGAAGTTGAAAGTTTTCAGGTGAGGGGGTCACCGGAGAAGATGACCGGAGCTCTTCTCCGGTGACCTGAAAGTCATTAAGTGTAAATTAGGGTTAGGGTTTTGGTTTGAATTGAAACCCTTGGATCTGTCTCTCCCGTGCGCACTGTGTGGTCCAGATTAGGTCATTAGGATTAATTGTGATTAATTAAATTAATTAATTAGGATTAGTTTTAAAAATGCCAGTTTGAATATGGACCCTCAGATTACGCGCCAGTCAACTCCCTCCAAATCCATTTGAATGTGGGCCTTAGGATTTGCATACTTTACCTTTTATTTAATTTTATTTCATCTTATTTGCATTTTATTTACACGATTTTTAAAAATAGCAAAACATATTAAAAAATTCTGAAATTTTTTGTCAAACCTTTTATTAATTTTCAGAACCCAAAAATATTTTTATTTTTATTTTTTGCATTAAAAATTATTTTTAAATCATTTAAATGTTTATTTTTAATTAGTTAATGGAAATTAATTAATTAAAAATGCATTTAGTATTTAAAAATCACAAAAAAATTCACATTGCATTTTAAAGCATTTAGAAACATTATCAAACTCTCAAAACCAATTTCTTTTTGGTCCTTGATGTATTTTGACAATTTTCATTGGAATTAAAGTTGTTTAAAGGCAATATTTTGGTCCAAACTTAGAAAAATTCATTCTGCCTAACCATGAAGAGTTTGATGATGGTTCTTCTTACATTGCATCCTTCATAGAATTTAGTTTCTAGGGTAAAATTGGTTTGAATTTATATTTCATTTTCAATTTGATGAGCATTTTTCCTTTTGAAGTGCCTTGAAACCCTAGTTGACTTGAGAAAATCATAACTTCCATTAGGTTTAGATTTAGGTCTCCTCCTTTGGGCAGTGAACTTGTGTAGGGTTAGGGTTCCTTTGATCCCATTTTCAATTTTTTATCATGTCATTTGCTCCTGATTTTGAATTTTTGTGTTGCATGTTGTTCATAAACCCTAATTCTTGCTTTCCTTTGCATCCATCCCTCATATGCTTGCATTCATAAACTTGCCATGACTTTTTATGCATCAATATGACATATAAGACATCTTAGGACATATTAGAATCATGTTTGATCATTGCATCTTTCATTTGCCATGTTATGCATTCATATCATTTCATAAACTTTCATGAACTTCCATGGTTCAAAGCATGCTTCATTTGCATCCTCCTCCATGTATGATCATCCACCACTCTTTACATGTGTTTGCATCATCTATTAACATCATTAGAATCATGTTTATGCTTCTGATTTTGGTTTGCATCTTTGCATTTCATCTCATTCTCATTGCATTTCATTTCCTTTGCTAACTTTTCAGGTGGTAAGTTGTTTTGAGAAGTG
This sequence comes from Lathyrus aphaca, assembly GCA_963966055.1. NCBI lineage: Eukaryota > Viridiplantae > Streptophyta > Magnoliopsida > Fabales > Fabaceae > Lathyrus > Lathyrus aphaca. Next base: position 476,630,846 of record OZ014521.1, read on the forward strand.
AATTGGCCTTCACTTCTCACAATCTCTTCTCATCTCTTTTATGCATCATTGCTGCATTTTACCTTGTGTATTAGAGTGAGCTTGCTCATTCATGCTCCTTCTCCTCTTTCTTCCTTCAAGAAACTTGTCTTCTTAAGTGAAGCAAGTTGTCTTGCTTCTCTCTGCTTCTTTCTCCTTTCACCTGCTTCTTTCCTGATGGCTTTTCTCCTGAAGATCTTTTGCAAGCCTCATAAACCCTAGGAATAACCAAGCATGATAACAATTAGGGTTTGATTAGTCCCCCATTTAGTTTTACCTTTGTGTCATCTTTGAGTCTTCTCTTCTCATCTCATAATCAAGGACTAAACCTTAAAAGTTTTAAGGCTTTGTGATTAAGCTTGTGCCTGCATCCTTCTATTAGGATGGAGTGTATAAATTTCATCCTTAGTGTTGAACCCTTAATGTGTTTAAATCCTTTAATCAATTCACTTAATAATCATTAAGACATCAAGCTTGTAACTTGGGCCTTGCATTAGGGTTCTAATTCTTCCTTAATTGGTTAAGAAGGACTAACCCTAGTGTTAATGGACAAGTCCCCCTCAAGTTGTCTTACCAACCATAAAATCCATTTCTTAATTTTACCATTAACTAAAATCCATTTAATAAAGGCTTTGTTTTGTCATGAGGTTAATCCCTAATCATGGATTAAGTTGAGGAGCCTTCCTCAGCTTAAATGTTCTCATCTACTATCCTTCTATTAGGATGGTGTAATGGGTCCATTAAATCTTTGATTATGGCTTAAACTCATTACTTAACACTAAACAAAAACCACAAAAACATCTAAATAAATGCAAGTAGGTTAATGATCTTAATCCTACATCATGGTGATTAAGTGTGAGGTGTTTACTTCACACTTAAGGTATTCTCATTACCCCTAATCAGAGGGAAGATGTGATGAGTTTACTAACCCTTGGTTTAGGCTTAAGCTCATTAACTTATGACAAACACAAAAAGCAATAAAAGACTGAAAACACAAAAACAAACAATAATCGTCTCCTCTGGGATTCTTTTCTCATCATCTTCACTCGCAAACGAGAACTCGCTTCTTCCGTCTGATGCAAGACAGTTTGCACCTGAGCCAGACAGGTCCTACACTTGAGCATAGACAAGCAAGCATTTCATCAGTCAATTTATCTTTAAGTCTCTTTGAGTTGAACTACGGTGTTCTGACTTCCTCATTGCACGAGAGGATACGTAGGCATAACTTAACAGTTATCGAACAAAAGTCTCTGTATATTCCCCCCTCTTCCCGCATTATTCTTAAGCCTCATAGTCTTGATTTTTGCACTCTTTCCTCACACTGACACTTCCCTTATACACTTCACATTCCTTTTACACTGACACTTGCATTCTTTCCAGCTCTGATACACAGAATAGCACTGACACTACCCCTTTAAACACAAATCTTTCAAGCATGGATCCCGTCGAGTACGGCGGACAATCTGGGTGTTAATACCTTCCCAGGTTGTAACCAACCCCCTTTCTCAGTCTCTCTGGTTCGTGACCGTCTTATCTATCTTTTCTTAGGTTTATGCAGCATTACCTTTCCTTCGGGATAAAAATGCCTAGCTGGCGACTCTTTTCTTTCTGAGTTCACCCTTGTGTGTTCTCTCTCTCTCCTTTCGCCGACCGTTCGCGTCTGTACCCCTCTTGGCCCCGTGTCATCAGGTGGGAGCGACAGCTTGGCGACTCTGCTGGGGACCCTTATACTGCAACCAGGGCTTCTGGTTCTTTTAGTGGGTTCCTCCTAGCGCTTGTTTGATTTGTGTTTACTGGGGTGTTATGTGCTATGTGTGTTTATTTATTTGCTTTATTTATTGCTTTATGTACAGTCTTGTTTATTGCTTTCTTTACAGTTTTATACATCATACTATCATACTGTCATTGCTGGATCTGGTTTGCTGTTTTGATGGGTGGGGGTTTCATTGAGAGTTTAAGGTCCTATACCTGGGACCTGAGTGACACCTAGGCTAGAGTGGTTCATGTTCTTTCCCATTCCATTTCGGTCTGGTGCGGGAATATGAAACACGGTTCAGATGTGGGTTTCTTCTTGAGAACTCTGTGCTACAGATTTCCTGTAGTGCCAGGGCTATCTGGGAAGCCTGCTAAGTCTGGATGACCTTTATTATGACCTTCAAAAACTGAGGTGAATTAGAGGAGGATCTTTTATGGTTATTGTAAACATTGTGCCTCCGGGTTAGAAGTGTTTACACTTCTCATAACTGATCCAAGTCTGAGGATCCTTGTTTTAGAACACTACCTGTGAGGGGGTTAGGCTGTTTACAGGTTTGGAGGTACCCTTGGCCACATCATACCCTGTTACTTGTTTTGTTTAAGAGTACCTCATTTTGGATAGTTCTTGTGATTAACCCTGGACATGTGACTCTTTATTTGAGTCCCCTACCTTGGTTACTGGATTTTTGAACCTCCATCTGGACTTCTTGAACATACATGGGCTTTATATCAAGACAGATAACCAGATCCAGCTTGATCACAAACCCTTGCATATCATTTGCATACTCATCATTTGCATCATTTAACATTTGTTTATTTGTTTTTCAGGGTATCCACATTATATATGGCTTGGTTTTGACCCCTTCTTCTGCATAGACCTCTGCTTCATCAGTTATCCGCTTCAGCTATCTTCATCATCACCAGCATCAACCTATCAGTGGCCCATCTCCAGTATCAGTCTTGATCTTCATCAGCACCTATCTTTATCATCTTCAGCAGCATTCATGACTACTCCCAGGAAGAGCAACATTTCCTACCATTTCTTTGAGCCTGTGTTGACTGGTATCAAGCAGGTTCAGTCACTTATCACACCTGACCACATCCCATTGTTTAGAGAACACTATGGAGGTATCCTGGATATGGTTATGGACCTTGATCCTTCTCAGAGGAGCATGATCCATACCTGCTTGCAGTTTTATGATCCTCCATTGAGGTGTTTCACCTTTCCAGACTTCCAGCTAGGGCCTCTGCTGGAAGAGTTTTCATCATTGATTGGAGTACCTGTCAGGGGTGGAATCCCCTTCAACCCAGAAATACCAGCTCCCAGCAATGGAGAAGTAGCAAAAGCATTGTACCTGGAGCCTACTTTGATTGAACAAAATATGACAACAAAAGCTGGGATCCCTGGTTTGCACTTAGACTTCTTGATTTCTCAGGCCATCCTGAAGGCCTCCTTGGGAGAATGGAGGGCAGTATGTGCATTGTTAGCCCTCAGCATATATGGGGTGATACTATTTGCAGATGAGCCCAAATTTATCAGCAAGAATGCCATCCATCTTTTCCTCCTAAGGAACCCAGTACCCACATTGCTGGGAGATTTTTACTACTCCATTCATCAGAGGAATGAGAAACAAAGAGGGAAGTTGGTGAGATGTTGTGCTCCTTTGTTTCACACCTGGCTGCTCAGACACCTGCCTAAGTCAGATGCCTTCTTGAATCCCCACCAACAGAAGAATTGGGCTAAGAGGCTCATTGCTTTGACTTCAGATGATATTAGATAGTGCACCCAGAGCACCAAGGGCAAGGACATTATCACTAGCTGTGGGCAATACCCAAATGTACCTCTGATAGGAGTAAAGGGTTGCATCAACTACAATCCTTTGCTGTTTAAGAGACAACTGGGCTATGCTTTGGTCCACACTCCCAGAGTGCAAGATTTAGCTGAGACCCTGTATTGTGAAGTAAAACCTAATTCAGCTATTGTCAGACAAGCATCCTGGGCTTGGGACAACATCCAGATAAAAGGGATGGCAATTCTGGGAAGGTGTAATAATGTTGCTTCAGCTTAGTACTATGACTGGTCCCGTGCTAGAGCTCAAATTACTGGAATGCCCTTCACCTTGGAGGACATACCTGGACCCTCTACAGTACAGCCAGCAGCAACTGTCAGCCTGGAAGAATTTGAGAAGCTGAAGGAAAGGAATGAGAACTTATCTCAAGCTTTGAAGAAGACTCTGTGGGAAAGGAGTGATGGTCGTCTGGACATTGAAAGGTTGGAGAAGCTTAGGGTGGAGCATCTTGCCAAGATTGAGAAGACAGAGGACTACATCAAGAAAGCAAGGGCTGGGGAGCAAATATTGAAGAATGCCTGTAAAGAGGCCAAGATTCAGAAGGCTAGGACTGAGCTCTATCTGCAAGAAAGTCAGGCTAGGTGGGTCAGGTTCACTGAAGCCCGTACTCAAGAAGATCAGAGAATTCAAGCCAAGATGGAACAGTTAGAGGCCAATGAAAAGAAGCAGCAAGAAGCTTTGTTGGCAGCCCAGAAGGAGATTTCAGAGTTGAAGCTTAGGGCTGGATTGAAGAGATCAAAGGACCAGGACAGGCACAAGACGCTGACCACTGCCATTGCCACCAGGAACCTCCTCATTAGGACCATTACAGAGCACCCAGCTGGTCCAGTGACTGAGGCACTTCTGAGGGAGGTTAAGGAGGATGAGTTTGGATTGGATGTTTGACTTCTTTGCCTGTTGTTCATTTCCATTTGATGTACTTTTCTTTTTTGTTGTATTTTGACCCTCCAGGGGCATGTGTTGTAAAGCAAACTATGTATTGTTCATCATTTGTAATATATTAGTTGGATATCATTGGGTTTCTTTTCTCAACAACATCAAGCATCTTCCTCGAGGTCTGGAAAGGTCAAAACCAAGAACCAAGCCGGATACCTTGGAAAACAAATAAGCATATTGCATTGCATACTAACCTTTGTTTTGTTTTGTAGGTTTTGTTATTATCTTTGTTTCTAACTTTGTTGTGGCCTCAGGAAATATTGCTCGCCGCCGGGTGTTTCCTGTCAACCGCACGCACCGGTACCCTACTCGCAACAACCTTCCTGGTATCCAAATGGAGCAAGTACAGCAGGACCTGACAGAGGTCAGAACTCAGATGGCTAATGAAAGAGTGGAGATGAGGAACCAAATGACTCAATTCATGGCTGTAATGACTGGCTTGGCCCAGAGCCAATAAAGGTTAAGGGAACTGGTGGAGAGACAAACTCCCGAGGAACCTCATCTTGGAACTGGGGGGACTAGTAATAATGAGAGGGGTCAGCCTCATGTTAATCCACCAGTATTTGGGCCTCATCTGGATCCGGAGGTCAACATCCCGAGAAATGTACAAGGAAATACTACTGGGGGGAGAATCTTGCAAGAGGATCCCCAAGAAGAGCAGTTTACTGTTATGGGAGCAGGAGATGAAGTCTATGATAGGAGGTTAGATGAAATTGCTGAGAAGTTGAGATCTTTGGAGTCTCAAAATTCCTCGGGCTTCGATGTAATGGATATGGGGTTAGTGGATGGGGTGAGAATTCCCCACAAATTCAAACCCCCGTGCTTTGAGAAATACAATGGAACCTCTTGCCCACGAACTCACTTGCAGTCTTTCCTGGGAAGACTTAAAGCTTACACTATGGATGAGAAGCTGTGAATGTTCTACTTTGAAGACAGTCTGACTGGGGCTTCGAGGGAGTGGTATTCACACTTGACCAGAGCTACCATTAGATGCTGGAAGGACTTAGCTGAAGCCTTCATCAGGCAATATCAATAAAATCTGGACATGGCTCCTAACAGGACCCTCCTAATGGGAATGTCTCAATCTTCCAGAGAAAGCTTCAGGGAATATGCCCAAAGGTGGAGACAGCTTGCTGCTGCTGTCCAACCACCCATGTCGGAAAGAGAAATGGCCGACATGTTCATGAATACTCTGCAAGGAACATATATTGATAGATTGGCTGCCTTTTCTTCTACCAGTTTTGCTGACGTAGTTATAGTTGGGGAAAGGATTGAAAGCCTTTTGAAAATGGGCAAAATTTCTGATAATGGTGCAAGTTCATCCAGTAATCCCAGGAAGCCTTTTGTGGGACCCAAAAGAACCGGTGAGACAAATGCCATTCATGCCAGCAGGGGCAGACCTCAGTATGTCCACAGATCAGTAGCAGCTGTCACCATTCCAGCTCCGATTCCTCCACAATCAACATATCAACAACAACAACAACAACCACATTATCAACAGCAAGTTCAGTATCCGCAACAGAGAACCTACAACAACAACAATATCAATCAACAACAGCGTCCTTACCAACAAAGACCATCACAGGCAAACAGGGTGATTGACCCTATCCCTATGCCTTATGCTGCCTTATTGCCACAACTCCTGAAGCATAACTTGGTTGAGTTAAGGACGTTGGCACCACCAGATCCCCTCAATCTCCCAAAGAATTATGATGTCAACGCTAGGTGTGCTTTCCACTCCAATGCACCTGGTCACAATACTGAGAAGTGCAGGGCCCTGCAAATGAAAGTCCAGGATCTGGTGGATTCTAAAGCCCTCAACTTTGCACCTCCTCCAAATGTCAACAAAAATCCTATGCCTAATCAGGAAGGGCCGAGGATTAATGCCATTGAGGAAGACAAACCATCTACCTTGATCACCAGTGTTGCATAAATTCGAACACCTTTGGTCGAAATTAAAACTCAGCTTCTAGAGTGCCAAGTGTTCCCCGGGTGTGGGCTCGGTTGTGGGTATTGCAACATTGCAGTCAACGGGTGTGAAAATTTGAGAAGCGGCATAGATGGTCTTATCAAGGATGGTATCCTTCAGATTTCAACAACGGCGCCTACAAATCCAGCAATTCCTTTAACAACAATTCTCGATTTTTCTACAACAGCAGCAACAATCATTCCTACCGATTCATCAATATCATCAGCAATGGCTCCGTCCATCGCTTCAATAAATCAAATGTCAACAACCCTTTCTTCTACAACATCAGCATCCATGTTATTAGCAGAATCTTCTACAACGCCAACAAAAATTAATGAAGATGTCTCAGCAGTTACGATCTACTATGATCCATCAAATGTTCCTCCCAGCAGCAATTTCCAACAACAAACAGTGGCACCTCCTGCCAGATCACCAGTCACAATTTACTATGATCCGCACACTGTTACGGTACCCTCCTCTGCAGCAGTCAGTCCAGTCACCATTACGGTACCTGGACCAGTTCCTTATGAAAGCAGTAATGCCATACCTTGGCATTATGGCTCTGATATCTACTGGAACGAGGAGAAAATCACTCTGGATTCATCAACCTCTTCTCCACAAATTGATAATATTGGGGGAGGCGGAGGCTTCACCAGAAGCGGACGCCTTTTTGCCTCACAAAAACAAAGACCTAATGTTGAGGCAGAAGCTGCTGCCAAAGCAAAAGGAAAAAGTGTGGTACTTGAAGAGCCGACTGTCAAAGAAACTCAGAAGACATCTTTTGAACTAGATGTAGACGATTTCATGAGAATCATAAAAAGAAGTGATTACAAGGTGGTGGATCAGCTTCACCAAACTCCCTCAAAAATCTCCATATTATCATTGTTGATGTGTTCTGAAGCTCACAGGAACGCATTGTTGAAAGTCCTGCACGCAACATACGTGCCAGAGGAGATTACGGTTAATCAGCTAGAAACTGTGGTGGCAAATGTCAACACCAGTCATGGACTGGGCTTTACCAATGCTGACTTAACAACAGAGGGACGCAACCACAATAAGGCTTTGCATATCACCTTGGAATGCAAGGGTGCTGTTCTATCTCATGTACTGGTAGACATTAGGTCATCACTCAATGTTCTACCAAAGAAAGCCTTAGTGAAGCTGGAGTATAATGGCTTGGCACTGCGTCCGAGTAATTTGGTGGTGAGAGCATTCGATGGCTCTAAAAGATCAGTGCTTGGGGAGATTGATCTGCCTGTGATGATTGGCCCACAGACTTTTAAAACTACCTTCTTTGTGATGGACATTCAGCCGGCCTACAGTTGTCTGTTGGGTAGACCCTGGATCCATGCCGCTGGCGCTGTTACGTCTACCCTTCACCAGAAGCTGAAATTCGAGTGGGAAGGCCAGATCATCACCATCTGTGGGGAGGAAGACATCTTTGTTAGCCATCTGGCTACGTATAAGTACATAGAAATGGACGGGGAAATCCACGAAACCATGAGCCAGGGGTTTGAGGCCCTGAACATTAATGAAGCATCTGCTGTACTGGGAACCTCCATAACGTCATATCAGCAAGCTCGGAAGGTTGTTGAAGAGGGTACTGCCCAAGGCTGGGGCAAGCTGTTGCCCGTGGAAAAGAAAGAAGACAGATTTGGGTTGGGTTACAGACCAACTCAACAAGATCAATCAGAGGCTGCAAAAGAGCCCAATTTTGTCAGCGGGGGAATGCTCACCCCGGATGCTGTAAACAATTTGGAAGACGAGGAGGAAAGCGACCGCAACCTGGAGAGCTGGATACGTCCAAGGATCCCGGGGAGCCAAGTCCTTAGCTGGTCTTCCCAGGAAATTATAAGAGTTACTCCTGTAGAGTAATTATTATTTCCTGTATTTTAAAGCATGCATCAAGTCTTGTATCTTGCCCAAGGTGTCAAGACTCATTTTGTAATCGGGCCATCTTGTATTTTGTGCAAAGATCAATCAATGAATATCAGGACATCTTTTGCAAACAAGTCTTTTCTTTTCCGCTCACTGTTTTTCATTTTTATTTTTGTACAAAAATAAAATGGCAATGTTTTTTCAGAATAAAATAACTTCATTTTCACTTTTTCTAAATAAAGATAAAACTGATCACTAAAATAAACCAATCTCAACCCTTGCAGAAAGTGCCCTCCAGATTGCACCGACAACAACGCTGCTATGACTTCGTATGACTTTGACAATCCGATTAATCAAGCTGATGAAGGGGTTGAAGAAGATTATGAGCTACCTGAAGAGCTAGCCAGGTTGTTGAGACAAGAGGAGAAGGTTATTACTCCTCATCAGGAGGAGATTGAAGCGGTTAATCTTGGTACGGTAGAAGACGTGAAAGAAGTTAAGATCGGGGCCTGCCTGCAAGGTTCAGTAAAAGAGCAACTGATTGATATGCTTCCGGAATATGTGGATGTTTTTGCTTGGTCTTATCATGATATGCCAGGGTTAGACACTGATATTGTCATGCACAAGCTACCTCTAAAAGAAGACTGCCCACCAGTAAAACAGAAACTGCGTCGTACTCGCCCAGATATGGCAATGAAGATAAAAGAAAAGGTACAAAAGCAGTGGGACGCCGGTTTCCTTGCTGTGACTAGCTATCCGCCATGGGTTGCTAATATTGTACCTGTACCTAAGAAAGACGGCAAGGTGAGGATGTGTGTGGATTACCGGGACCTGAACAGAGTCAGCCCGAAAGATGACTTCCCATTACCTCACATTGATGTATTGGTCGACAATACGGCTCAGTTCTCGGTGTTCTCCTTCATGGACGGATTTTTAGGATACAATCAGATCAAGATGTCACCTGAAGACATGGAGAAGACAACTTTCATCACACCCTGGGGCACGTTCTGTTATAAGGTGATGCCATTCGGACTGAAGAACGCTGGTGCCACGTATCAACGGGCTATGGTAACATTATTCCATGACATGATCCATAAAGAAATTGAATGTTATGTGGATGACATGATTGCCAAGTCCCTCACAGAAGAAGACCACCTGGTGAATCTGTTGAAGTTATTCAAGCGTCTGAGGAAATATCAACTGAAGTTAAACCCCCAACAAGTGCACATTCGGGGTGCAATTTGGTAAGCTGCTGGGATTTATTGTAAGTGAGAGAGGGATTGAAGTTGACCCTGATAAAGTTAAAGCCATTCAAGAAATTCCTGCACCGAAGTCAGAAAAAGAAGTTCAGGGGTTTCTAGGTAGATTGAACTACATTTCAAGGTTCATATCTCACCTTATTGCGACCTGTGAGCCTCTGTTCAAGCTGTTAAGAAAAGAACAAACGGTCAGGTCGAACGAAGACTGCCAGAGGGCTTTTGACAAAATCAAGGAATGCCTACAAGAGCCTCCGATCCTTATGCCTCCAGTAGAAGGAAGACCTCTAATCATGTACTTGACAGTATTAGAAGAGTCAATGGGGTGTGTGTTGGGTCAGCATGACGAGTCTGGACGAAAAGAGTATGCAATATACTACCTAAGCAAAAAGTTTACCGACTGTGAACAACGTTATTCACTGCTCGAGAAAACTTGTTGTGCTTTAGCGTGGGCTGCTCGCCGACTAAGGCAGTATATGTTGACCCACACTACTTTATTGATCTCAAAGATAGATCCAGTTAAGTACATTTTTGAGAAGCCAGCACTTACCGGACGGGTTGCATGATGGCAAATGATCCTCACGGAATATGACATTCAGTACACATCTCAGAAAGCCATCAAAGGCAGTGTGTTGTCTGATTATCTTGCTGAGCAACCCATTGACGATTACCAGCCTATGAGATTTGACTTCCCTGATGAAGACATCATGTTCATAAAAGAAAAAGATCATGAAGAGCCTATTCACACTGAAGGGCCTGATCCGGAAGAAGAATGGATCATGATGTTTGATGGGGCTGTTAATATGAATGGTCGTGGTGTCGGTGCAATACTCATTACACCTAAGGGAGTTCACATGCCTTTCTCGGCAAAACTCACCTTTAACTGCACTAACAACGAAGCTGAATACGAAGCTTGTATTATGGGTCTTGAGGAAGCTATTGACCTCAGGATCAAGACTTTAACTGTATTCGGAGATTCAGCTCTGGTAATTAATCAAACCAACGGCAAATGGTACACCCACCAAGATCATCTGATACCTTACCGGGACTACACAAGGAGGTTATTGACTTTCTTCACAACATTCAAGCTTGAGTATATCCCTCAAGATGAAAATCAGTTTGCAGATGCTCTGGCTACCATTTCATCCATGATCAAAGTTCAAGCTGCCAGCTTTGTGCCTCGGATTGCAGTATCCAGACTCGACAGACCAGCATACGTGTTCTCAGCAGACATTGTTGAGGATGATAACCCTTGGTTCCATGACATTAAATGCTTCTTGGAGGACCAAACATACCCACCTAGGGCATATTCCAATGACAAGAAGACATTAAGAAGACTAGCTGGTAGTTTCTTCCTGAATGCTGACGGTTCCCTGTACAAGAGAAACTTTGATATGGTACTTCTCAGATGCGTTGATAGGGCAGAAGCAGACTTGTTAATGCACGAGGTGCACGAAGGATCTTTTGGTACCCATGCTGGAGAGCATGCTATGGCTAAAAAGTTGCTAAGATCAGGGTATTACTGGATCACAATGGATGCAGACTGTTGTGCCTATGCTAGGAAATGCCATAAATGCCAGATTTATGCAGATAAGGTGCATGTGCCTCCGAATCCTCTAAATGTGATGTCTTCACCCTGGCCCTTTGCCATGTGGGGCATTGATATGATTGGCAAGATTGAACCGACTGCTTCAAATGGCCACAGATTCATCCTGGTAGCCATTGACTATTTTACCAAGTGGGTTGAAGCAGCTTCCTATGCAAATGTCACCAGGCAAGTGGTGGCCCGATTTCTGAAAAGAGACATCATCTGTCGGTATGGAGTGCCCGAGCGAATCATTACTGATAATGGTTCCAACTTAAATAACAAAATGATGACAGAACTATGTCGGGACTTCAAGATCCAACACCACAATTCTTCTCCTTACAGGCCAAAGATGAATGGCGTTGTCGAGGCAGCTAACAAGAATATCAATAAGATTGTGCAGAAGATGGTAGTCACCTACAAAGACTGGCATGAAATGCTACCATTTGCCTTGCATGGGTACCGAACGTCAATCAGAACATCCACCGGGGCAACACCGTATCAGCTTGTGTATGGTATGGAGGCAGTCCTACCGGTTGAAGTTGAACTACCCTCCTTGCGGGTACTAATGGACGTTAAACTAAGTGAAGCAGAATGGGTCCGATCCCGATACGAGCAACTGAATCTGATCGAAGAAAAGAGATTAGCTGCAATCTGTCATGGGCAGTTATATCAGAAGAGAATGAAGAAAGCCTTCGATCAGAAAGTCAGGCTCCGAGAATACCAAGTAGGAGATCTTGTGCTGAAAAGACTCCTCCCTCCTAATACAGACCACGGGGGCAAGTGGACTCCGAATTATGATGGTCCATTCATAGTAAAGAAAGTTTTCTCTGGTGGAGCACTGATGCTCAGTACTATGGACGGTGAAGACTTCCTGTCCCCTATGAATTCAGATGCAGTTAAAAATTACTTCGCATAAAATGACCCGCTGGACATAAAAACAGAATGTAAGTCCAGGAAAAAATAGGGCATCCCGACGAGTAAAAAACAGAATAAAAGACTCGGGCAAAAATAAAGGAAAATAAATGAGAAAAAATGTACACCCGCTGAGTTGAAAAGCCGTATTGGACAGCTCAGGAAAAAATGGGTATCCCGGTGGATTGAAAACCCGAAAGGGCGATCCACGCAAAATGAGGGAATAAGCGAACAACTGCATTCTGAATTCGTCTGTATTACTTACAATGTGGTAAGCTTCAAAAGGGTCAAGCTTCGTTCAGAATCAGCCTTCTTCAAAAGCGGGATGAGAAGAACGTTAAATGTCATACGAGTCATAGCAAAGGGAAGTTTACTAAAGCGTCATCAATATTGCCAGCGTCTTTTTGTTTCTCAATTTGTAACAATCTCCTCATTTTAGGGGATTTGTTTCTATGACTGTATCTTGCCAATTCAGGGCACACAAATTAATAAAATCAGATTTTCAGTCACACACTGTCTCGTACTCTTTTATTTGCAAAAAATGTCCGATGTCCTTAATATATTGATCGCATAAATACAGATGCGTCTTTTATAAACTACATGCTTGCAGGAAATTTATTACTTACTCCCGGGAATGTCTAAACTCCTATGACAGAATCCAGTAAGGGATACCTCGGGGAACTTGTACGTTTCTTTGTCATACAGGATTGCAGGTGTTCAAAGCACAACATGGGGCATGAAAAGCAACTCCCCAGCAAGCTGCCAAATCATTACCTACTCGGCACGTCTTCCAAATAGCACCAGAGATGCTTTCCCCCCATCAGAGTTGCCAGACATCATCTCTCTCCAGCATTTCCTTCAGAGCAGCACCAGAAGTTGTTCATTTCCCCAGCTGAGTCGCCAGATAATATCATCCTCAGCAGGATCCCTACAGAAACCTCTAGGAGGATCGTTCAGTGATAGTTCCTCCCCAGCCAAGTGCAAAAGACAGGGAACCTTCTCCCCACAGAGTTTCAGCCTCTATCCAGAAGAGTAATGCCTGAAGATCTCACAACAGAGTGACGAAAGCTTCCACAGACCCCGGTTGGGTCCCTCATTACCGAGATAGGTCTATCAGTGATCTATTTCCCCAAGCAGAACCATCTTATCAGATCTACCAATGATCTCGTACCCAGCTGGGATACCCACTTCAAGCAGATCAGCCAGAGATCTCCTCAACAACAGGATCCAAATCCCGGATCACAAAACTTTGCATAATCATAGCATTCACATCATATTTTTACCCCAGAGCGTAGCATTCCGTCTAATACGGAGCATTACGGCAAAAATCAAACATATTGCATAATCATGAGCCATGTGTCGAACCGAACACTTGTAAATACTAACGTCCCATCAGCAATATGTAAAATACCTCTCAAAACTCCCCGACAGGATGTTAAAACATTTCCTTTACACTCACAAATACAGTTACATGCTCCTTTTGGCACTCGTCTGTGTCATATCCCCAGTAGAGAGCCAAAGCATCCCCTTTGCACTCACTACACAGATACATATATATACAATTCCTTGACACCCGTCCGTGTCGCCTTCCCCAGCACAGTTGCCTGAGCATTTTGGGAACCATATACTTGTTTATAATACACTCTCATTGACACCCGTCCGTGTCATCCTATCCCCACAGATTACACTCCAGGTCATAATTTATACACTTTCTTTTCCGACACCCGTCCGTGTCATGCTCTCCCTAGCAAGTTGAACACTCGTCTATGTCTCACTTGTCACTCTTTTACTCATACTGATATTTGTCCGTATCTTGTATACACCACTTAAATCCCCTCAGAATCAACACTCGTCCGTGTTCTTTGTTAACCAGTTGATACTCGTCCGTATCATCATCTCTGAACATGCGTCTAGCGTTTGTTTCTACTGATACTCGTCCGTATCATAGTTTTAAGGATGCTCATCCGCATCTTTAATCTATACACCGTCTCAAAACACTTATATTTTCTTGAATTTAGACACTCGTCTGTGTCTATTGTTCCCCAGAAGAGTCCCCAGAAAAATTTTAATAAACTATTTCCTTTCTATCTGACATTCGTCCTATGTCATGATAATTTTCGGCAGCAGTCCCCTGCCCGGTGATCGTCCTTCACCTTTTTGATGATCGTCCTTCATCATTCCCAGAGGAGTCTCTATTCATTAGAACCCCTTCCTATCCGACATTCGTCTTATGTCGTGATTTTTTAGCAGCCGTCCCCTGCTAGGTGATCGTCCTTCACCTCTTGATGATCGTCCTTCATCATTTTATCCGATGGCCGTCCCCATCGTTGATCTTGTTATCTGACATTCGTCCTATGTCATGATAAACCCCGAGAGCAGTCGTACCCTGCTAGGTGATCGTCCTTCACCTCTTGATGATCGCCCTTCATCATGCTTATCCGATGGCCGTCCCCATCGTCGACCTTTTTATCCGGCATTCGTCCTATGTCGCGATATTTTCGGCATCCGTACCCTGCCAGGTGATCGTCCTTCACCATTGGATGACCGTCCCTCATCCTTATCCCCAACAGAGTAGCCGTCCCCTGCTAGGTGATCGTCCTTCACCTTTAATGACCGTACCTCATCATTTATTTCATTTATGCCTTGAACTTGATGGTCGTCCCCATCATTCACTTTACCTTTAATCCCCAGAAAGTTTTTCTACTTGATGGCCGTCCCCATCATAATCTCTTATATCCCCAGCTTGTCGGCCGCCCCGTCATTGCTTTATTTCCCGCATTTTCCCCGGCATGTCGGTCGTCCCCATCATTGCTTTATCCCAAGCAGTCGTCCTCTGCTCGACGGTCGTCCTCCATCTCCCGCACTTTATAATCATACTTTACTCCCTTTTACAATCTATATCCCTTTTCTTCTTCATTCAGTGAGTGCAAATTTTGGACTGTCTTTGGTATTCAACCACAAGTTATCTTGTTTGCCTGTTAAGCCGTTACTTACATCCTGCACAGCTAACTCATGCTTGAATAGGGGCAGCTGTAACCACCCCAAATTTGCCCTCACTCATTCAAACCATGGCTTGTGATTCTTTTTCATTTGCATAGATTCAACCATAGCATCTCATGTTACATTTTTGCTTCACTTCACTGCATTGATTCAAAGTCATCTGCATCTAGGGTTTGTGATTTAAGTAATCCAAGTGACATCTAAGCCACTCCAAAGGTCATCAATCATCTCAAGAGGGTCCATGTATGTTCAAGCATCATATTATATCCTCCCAAGATCAAGAAAGTCAGAAAATCACAAGAACTGAGAAAGGCATGGAAGCAGAGCCAGGTTTAACTGCATAGATGACCTAAAATTAGGGTTTTTGTTTCAGAGGCCATAACTCCAAATTGTTTGGTCATTATTGATTCTATGGGTCTCTATATAATATGAGGATCATGCATATCAATTTTCATGAAGAAATTCAGTGGGGAAGGCATCTGATCAAGAGATGACTTCTTGAGCAAGTCAGTGCAAAATCAGGGCATCTGAGGCCCCCAGTGACCCAACCAAAGGGGTTTCTCCATCATTTTTAATGTTTATGATCTTTATTTGATCATAGAAGATGTTAGAAGTTCATAAAATTGAAAAATGTCAAGCCATTTGCAAAGTTGCCTTTTTGGGAAAGTGACTTATAATGTAAACTTACTATTTTGGGAAAGTTTTTCAACCTCCTCTTTTTGATTCAAAAATGCTTCAAATGGAAAAACTTTGGTCATGAAAGTTATATATTGGATCATTCCCTTTTCAAAAAGTATAAGAACTCATTCTAATTCATTTTGGATCAAAAGTTATGGCTTGTCAAAGTTGGGAAAAATCACTTATTTTTCACTTTGGCACCAAAGAGGGAAGCTTGCAATTTCACATGCCAAGCATTCTCATGACCTCAAATGGACTTCTAAGAATCACATAAGCATAACACATGACCTAAAATTCATAATGCACCAAAGAATTACTCATTTTCATGCCTTGATCATTAAGAAACTTCAAAAGGGCCAAAGGTTCACAAAATTGCAAAACCTCCCACAACTTCTCACAAACTTGCTAATTGGCCTCAATCTCATTTCCATGGTCATCCTAGAATCAAGCTGCAGCAGACATGCCTTTGTTCTAGCCCTGAAACAGCCCATACCTCAAAGGACACATAGACTTGACTTTTTGCAAAAGAGGCCATGCCAATCACACTGTGCCACCACCAACTCTCTGCCCTATCACAGCTTGATAAGTGGACAAAATGAAACTCAAAACACACAAGAGGCAAGCCTGAGCTCTCTCACAAGTCAGCATACACAAAAATCCCTCCCTTTTCATTTTCTATCGAATCTCTCAACTCAGCAACTCAAACTTAAAACTTCTTCCACCATTCATCTTAGAATGCATCACTGATCACAAACCACCCTTTACTTTGCCTTAAAAGCCATCACACACCAAATACGATTTTCCCCCCTTTGAACTGAACTGAAGCAATCTCCCAAACCAGCCATAAGAAACTCCAAACAAGCTTTGCAAACTCTTGAGGGAAGTCAGTAGAGGTGATTGGAAGCAAGGAACTGGCCAGAAAGCTCCAAAAGCAAAAGCTCCATCTCAGGTAGCCATGCGAAACTTTTTTCCAGAACCTCTATTTTAAGTTATTAATTGGTTAAGTGTGATCTCCTGAACATGTTGAACTTAAATTTTTGAAAATGATGAAGAATTGAGCATGTATGGCTTGTCTGAAATTTCTGCCATTTTTATACCTTGCTTCGAATCTTGTTAATGGTTAGAAATAAATTCCATTTGAGGGTAGGGTTGGGTTTAGAATGGAGAGAGGAAGTAATTTGGACCTTTAGAGCTCCAGAAATGACCTGGGGAAGAAGTTGAAAGTTTTCAGGTGAGGGGGTCACCGGAGAAGATGACCGGAGCTCTTCTCCGGTGACCTGAAAGTCATTAAGTGTAAATTAGGGTTAGGGTTTTGGTTTGAATTGAAACCCTTGGATCTGTCTCTCCCGCGCGCACTGTGTGGTCCAGATTAGGTCATTAGGATTAATTGTGATTAATTAAATTAATTAATTAGGATTAGTTTTAAAAATGCCAGTTTGAATGTGGACCCTCAGATTACGCGCCAGTCAACTCCCTCCAAATCCATTTGAATGTGGGCCTTAGGATTTGAATACTTTACCTTTTATTTAATTTTATTTCATCTTATTTGCATTTTATTTACACGATTTTTAAAAATAGCAAAACATATTAAAAAATTCTGAAATTTTTTGTCAAACCTTTTATTAATTTTCAAAACCCAAAAATATTTTTATTTTTATTTTTTGCATTAAAAATTAATTTTAAATCATTTAAATTTTTATTTTTAATTAGTTAATGGAAATTAATTAATTAAAAATGCATTTAAGTATTTAAAAATCACAAAACAATTCACATTGCATTTTAAAGCATTTAGAAACATTATCAAACTCTCAAAACCAATTTCTTTTTGGTCATTGATGTATTTTGACAATTTTCATTGGAATTAAAGTTGTTTAAAGGCAATATTTTGGTCCAAACTTAGAAAAATTCATTCTGCCTAACCATGAAGAGTTTGATGATGGTTCTTCTTGCATTGCATCCTTCATAGAATAGTTTCTAGGGTAAAATTGGTTTGAATTTATATTTCATTTTAAATTTGATGAGCATTTTTCCTTTTGAAGTGCCTTGAAACCCTAGTTGACTTGAGAAAATCATAACTTCCATTAGGTTTAGATTTAGGTCTCCTCCTTTGGGAAGTGAACTTGTGTAGGGTTAGGGTTCCTTTGATCCCATTTTCAATTTTTTATCATGTCATTTGCTCCTGATTTTGAATTTTTGTGTTGCATGTTGTTCATAAACCCTAATTCTTGCTTTCCTTTGCATCCATCCCTCATATGCTTGCATTCATAAACTTGCAATGACTTTTTATGCATCAATATGACGTATAATACATCTTAGGACATATTAGAATCATGTTTGATCATTGCATCTTTCATTTGCCAAGTTATGCATTCATATCATTTCATAAACTTTCATGAACTTCCATGGTTCAAAGCATGCTTCATTTGCATCCTCCTCCATGTATGATCATCCACCACTCTTGACATGTGTTTGCATCATCTTTTAACATCATTAGAATCATGTTTATGCTTATGATTTTGGTTTGCATCTTTTCATTTCATCTCATTCTCATTGCATTTCATTTCCTTTGCTAACTTTTCAGGTGGTAAGTTGTTTTGAGAAGTGAATTGGCCTTCACTTCTCACAATCTCTTCTCATCTCTTTTATGCATCATTGCTTCATTTTACCTTGTGTATTAGAGTGAGCTTGCTCGTTCATGCTCCTTATCCTCTTTCTTCCTTCAAGAAACTTGTCTTCTTAAGTGAAGCAAGTTGTCTTGCTTCTCTCTGCTTCTTTCTCCTTTCACCTGCTTATTTCCTGATGGCTTTTCTTCTAAAGATCTTTTGCAAGCCTCATAAACCCTAGGAATAACCAAGCATGATAACAATTAGGGTTTGATTAGTCCCCCATTTAGTTTTACCTTTGTGTCATCTTTGAGTCTTCTCTTCTCATCTCATAATCAAGGACTAAACCTTAAAGGTTTTAAGGCTTTGTGATTAAGCTTGTGCCTGTATCCTTCTATTAGGATGGAGTGTATAACTTTAATCCTAAGTGTTGAACCCTTAATGTGTTTAAATCCTTTAATCAATTCACTTAATAATCATTAAGACATCAAGCTTGTAACTTGGGCCTTGCATTAGGGTTCTAATTCTTCCTTAATTGGTTAAGAAGGACTAACCCTAGTGTTAATGGACAAGTCCCCCTCAAGTTGTCTTACCAACCATAAAATCCATTTCTTAATCTTACCATTAACTAAAATCCATTTAATAAAGGATTTGTTTTGTCATGAGGTTAATCCCTAATCATGGATTAAGTTGAGGAGCCTTCCTCAGCTTAAATGTTCTCATCTACTATCCTTCTATTAGGATGGTGTAATGGGTCCATTAAATCTTTGATTATGGCTTAAACTCATTACTTAACACTAAACAAAAACCACAAAAACATCTAAATAAATGCAAGTAGGTTAATGATCTTAATCCTACATCGTGGTGATTAAGTGTGAGGTGTTTACTTCATACTTAAGGTATTCTCATTACCCCTAATCAGAGGGAAGATGTGATGAGTTTACTAACCTTTGGTTTAGGCTTAAGCTCATTAACTTATGACAAACACAAAAAGCAATAAAAGACTGAAAACACAAAAACAAACAATAATCGTCTCCTCCGGGATTCTTTTCTCATCATCTTCACTCACAAACGAGAACTCGCTTCTTCCGTCTGATGCAAGACAGTTTGCACCTGAGCCAGACAGGTCCTACACTTGAGCATAGACAAGCAAGCATTTCATCAGTCAATTTACCTTTAAGTCTCTTTGAGTCGAACTACGGTGTTCTGACTTCCTCATTGCACGAGAGGATACGTAGGCATAACTTAACAGTTATCGAACAAAAGTCTCTGTATATTCCCCCCTCTTCCAGCATTATTCTTAAGCCTCATAGTCTTGATCTTTGCACTCTTTCCTCACACTGACACTTCCCTTATACACTTCACATTCCTTTTACACTGACACTTGCATTCTTTCCAGCTCTGATACACAAAATAGCACTGACACTACCCCTTTAAACACAAATCTTTCAAGCGTGGATCCCGTCGAGTACGGCGGACAATCTGGGTGCTAATACCTTCCCAGGTTGTAACCAACCCCCTTTCTCAGTCTCTCTGTTTCGTGACCGTCTTATCTATCTTTTCTTAGGTTTATCGATCCCGCGAACAACTTCAGTAGTGTTTGGACCTCACAATAATCCTGAAGATAATATCCTTGGACATGGCCAAAGGAACACTGGAGATCGTATTCTACAGGAAGATCCTCAAAATGAGCAGTTTACAGTGCTGGGTGTTGGGGCAGATGAAGCTTATAATCATCGTCTAGACGAGATATCTGAGAAGCTGAGATCCCTGGAATCCCAGAACTCTTTGGGATTCGATGTGATGGATATGGGTTTAGTGGAAGGGGTAATGATTCCTCACAAGTTCAAACCCCCCGTGTTTCGAAAAGTATAATGGTACCTCCTATCCTCGTACCCATTTGCAATCTTTTCTGGGAAGATTGAAACCATATACCATGGACGAGAAACTGTGGATGTTTTACTTTGAAGACAGTTTAACCGGGGCATCCAGAGAGTGGTATTCACATTTGTCAAGGGCTACTGTCAGGAACTGGAAAGATTTAGCTGAGGCCTTTATACGCCAGTATCAATACAACTTGGATATGACACCTAACAGGACTCTCTTAATGGGTATGTCTCAGTCCTCGAGAGAAAGTTTTCGTGAGTACACTCAGAGATGGAGACAACTCGCTGCTGCTGTCTAGCCACCTATGTCTGAAAGGAAGATGGCTGATATGTTTATGAATACCTTGCAAGGGGCCTACATTGATAGACTTGCTGCCTTCTCTTCTACCAGTTTTGCTGATGTGGTTATAGCAGGCGAGAGAATCGAAAGCCTATTGAAGATGGGTAAGATTTCTGATAATGGTTCTAGCTCCAGCAATGCAAAGAAACCCTTCTCAGGACCTCGAAGGACGGGGGAGACCAATATAGTACATGTTAATAGAGGTAGACCCCAGTACTTGCAAAGATTAGTAGCTGCAGTCACCATCCCTACTCCAGCACCTCAGCAACAACAGTATCCTCAACAACAAAAAATATCTTATAATAACAACAACCAACAACAACGTCCTTTCGAACAAAGGCCTTCTCAGATTAATAGGGTGATCGATCCCATCCTGATGCCCTATGCAGTCTTACTCCCGCAACTATTGAAGCTTAACCTGACTGAACTGAGAACTTTGGCTCCACCAGATCCTCTGAATCTTCCAAGGAATTATGATGTCGACGCCAGGTGTGCTTTTCACTCTAATGCACCTGGTCATTCAACAGAGAAGTGCAGGGCCCTACACATGAAAGTCCAAGATCTGATTGACTCCAAAGCTTTGAATTTCGCACCTCCACCAAATGTCACAAAGAATCCAATACCGAATCATGGTGGGCCGAGGATTAATGCCATTGAGGAAGACCAACCAGCAACTCTGATTGATGACATTGCTAGTATTCAAACACCACTGGACGAAGTGAAAGCTCGGCTATTGAAGTGCCAAGTGTTTCCGGGTTGTGAGGCCCATTGTGAAGCATGCAAAGTTTCTACTAATGGTTGTGCAAATCTGAAGAATGGTATTAGCAGTCTTATCAAAGAAGGCATCCTGAAAATCACATCAACAGTTCCATCTTCTACAACTGCAACAAAATCTCTCCTACAACACCAGCAAACATTATCCCAACACAATCGACTACAACAACAGCAAACACCAGTGACGACATCTCAACGGTTACCATCTTTTATGATCCAGCAACCATCCATGTTCTGGAATCTCTCAACAACACCCTCCTCAACATCAACAACTTCCTGCACCTGCACCATCTTCAATCAGACCTCCAGTCACCATCTACTATGATCCACAGACTATCACAACTCCTTCTTCTGTTGCCATTAGTCCGGTGACCATTACAATGCCTGGACCAATTCCTTATGATAACAACAATGATGTGCCTTGGCATTATGGTTCGGATCTTTACTGT
Organism: Lathyrus aphaca; assembly: GCA_963966055.1. NCBI lineage: Eukaryota > Viridiplantae > Streptophyta > Magnoliopsida > Fabales > Fabaceae > Lathyrus > Lathyrus aphaca. The sequence goes on from OZ014521.1 coordinate 476,652,738, forward strand.
CATGGAAGGAAGATCACTATTGACTCCTCAATACCTGTACCATAAATTGACAATGTCGGGGGAGGCAGAGGCTTCACTCGGAGCGGACGTCTCTTCGCTTCTCAGTTTCCCAGAGCTAATGCTGAAGCAGAAACTGCTGCCAAAGCAAAAGGCAAAAGTGTGGTTCCAGAAGAACCTGCTGCAAAAGAAACTCAGAAGACACCCTTTGATCAGGATGTAGACGAGTTTATGAGGATTATCAAAAGAAGTGATTATAAAGTTGTATATCAACTCCACCAAACACCCTCCAAGATCTCCATACTATCTCTGCTCATGTGTTCTGAGGCTCGCCAGAATGCACTACTCAAGGTCCTGCATGCAGCTTATGTGCCTAAAGAGATCTCGGTCAATCAGTTAGAAACGGTGGTCGCAAATGTCAATATTAGTCATGGACTAGGTTTCACCAATGCTGACTTGACTACGGAGGGGCGTAATCACAAAAAGGCTTTGCATATCACTTTGGAATGTAAAGGTGCTATACTTTCTCATGTCCTTGTTGATACCGGATCATCACTCAATGTGTTGCCAAAGAAAGCCTTAGTCAAGCTGGAGTATGATGGTTTTGCACTCCATCCGAGCAACTTAGTTGTCAGAGCTTTTGATGGTTCTAAAAGATCGGTTCTCTGAGAGATTGAGCTGCCTGTGGTAATTGGCCCGCAAGTTTTCAAAACTATCTTCTATGTGATGGACATACAGCCTGCCTACAGTTGTTTGTTGGGTCGACCCTGGATCCATGCCGCTAGCGCAGAAACATCGACCCTTCACCAGAAGTTAAAATACAAGTGGGAAGGCCAAATTATCACCATCTATGGAGAAGTAGACATCTTCATCAGTCACCTGGCTACATACAAGTACATAGAGATGGATGGGGAGATCCACGAAACCATGAGTCAGGGTTTCGAAGCTTTGAACATCAACGTAGCTACAACTGAGGTGTTTGCTGCATCCCAAGAGGAAAGGATGGGCACCTCATTTGCTTCCTACAAACAAGCTCGGAAGGTTGTGGAAGAAGGGAATGCCCAAGGATGGGGCAAGTTGCTGAAGGTTCAGATGAAAGAAGACAAATTCGGTTTGGGTTACAGACCATCCCGACAAGTTCTAGAGGAGTCTGCTGAAGCTCCCAAGTTCATAAGTGGGGGAATGATGACCCTGAATGTTGTCAACACTTTGGAAGATGAGGCTGAAAGCGACTACAACCTGGAAAGCTGGATCCGTCCAAGAGTCCCGGGCCAACAAGTCCTCAACTGGTCTTTGATGCGTCCGCAAGCGCACGGATTTATCGAAGTAATATAAAAGATTGTCGAACCACAGAGACCAATGTCAACCTACCGTTATCTATCGTTACTTTGTAAAGCTAAGGCTAATTGTTTTTTATGGTTTAAGGGAAACTAGAACTGAAACTAAAATAAATCTAAGAAAGAAAATAAGAATAAAACGAGGCCGAGATATGAATTTCGCGCTCCTAAGGGACTTTATAGAATTCGGTACTAATTACGACTATAGCTAGTTCTGTAGAATATATCAGCTTAAAGACTCCGCCTCACGCTCTCGCGGTCTTAACTAAAGCCACACTTCCTAATCCCAAGATTTTGCTCTCGCTCGCCCGGTAACTAAGAAACGTGTTTTGAAAGCTAATAATATCCTAAACGTCTCTAAAGCGCTCTCGCTGTATTTAGATAAGTTGCCTAATTTCTACTATCCGGTTCGATCCCCACGCTCTCGCTGTGCCGGTTCTAACCTTAATTAGTTTCTCACTCTCGTGACAAAACCGTGTTAAATAACATCTCACTCTCGTGACAATGCTAATTAAGTTACGCATAGAAATTATAACCAAAACATAATTGTAGTTATTAATTCGCACCTATTATTTTCTACCGAGTCCCGTCGGTAACGACGGTCCTCATACGCCGGACTCTAAATAATTTAGCTACTCATTTTTATTAACCCAACAGACAGATACAAAACGAAATAAATAAATATTAAAGCATGCATTATATAATAATAATAGAAAATTAACATAAATAAATAATTAAACTTAATATAAATGCAAAAATAAAAACCTGGATAATTAAATTCTTAAACTCCTTCTTCCACAGATTGGCAAGCTCGGAGTTTCGGAATCGGAATCTAAATAAAGTACGAATTCTGAAGCTAGAAAGAAATTAATTGAAATAACAATTTCCTAATGTTGGAAATTGTTATTTAATTGGGTTGGAAATAGAAACAGAAAAATAAATAAAAACAAGGCTGGAAAAATAATTGGGTTGAAAGAAAAATGGCAGAGCTTCCGCATAAAAATGCAGAATAAAACTCTGTAAATTATTCCTAGAACTTGTACTATTTATAGAATAATTATTGGGCTGAATTTTTGGACCTTTGTTGCTTGGGCCTTGCTGAATTGGTGGAGAGAATGTAGGTACGTGGCAACAAAATAGGAGAAGCTTTCTTCACGTAGTACCTTGACGAAGTCTGAGTCAAAAACCTACTTTTACCCTTGTCACGGTCGTGACAGGGCTTTCACGTTCGTGGCTTTTGGCTTTTAAGTGTCACGGTCGTGACACTACTCTCACGGTCGTGATGGCTCATTTTGGGGTGTCACGGTCGTGACAGGTCCATCACGATCGTGACAGCCTTCTTAACTTATCCAAAAATGTAGATCTTTCCGTTAGCTTTCCAGCGCTTCGAACGGGGCGTCGTTTCGATTTACGGTTCAAAAGTTACGGCCATTTTCGTCAGACTACTTTTTGTATGCGAATTGTTCCATTTCTCGCCTGATTTGCTTCCTTTCTTCGCATACGACTCTTAAATGGTTGAATACCTAAAACAAACAAAATAAACAAAATACCAACATAATATGGTGCAAATGAGAGTCAAAACGAGTACAAAATATGCATTAATAAAGTCAAATAAACGATGTATTTTCACGTCATCAAACTCTCCCACACTTAAACCTTTGCTTGTCCTCAAGCAATAAACCAACTTATCAAAAATCAAGGTAAGCGCAATTTGAAACACAAACACACTGAACTCTAATCGTATGCGGCTACTAGGCTATGTCAAATCAATTTGGACAAATCAAGACCAAGGATACCGTAATGACACAATTTTCAAAAACTCCATCATTATGCAGACCAATTCGAATCATGCCATTATAACTCAACCTAAGTCTCTTGCTCTCTTTCACTCCTTTTCGTTCGAGCGCAATCACATTAAGCCCGTTATCCTTGCTCGCACATGGTAAGTTAACCTGTTAGTGTCTAATGATCTCGTCTTTTCATTCTTTTTCATTTCTTTTCTTTTTCTTAATTCATCGAATTTGAAGAGTTCGCTCCGTTAGGCTAAATGGTCGGGTAAGGGCCACCTAACTTAAAAGGAACTTATCCTATCCTTTTCTTTTCTAATTCAATCATTTTTCATGTTTAGAGATCATACACATATTTGCATTGGTTACTTACTTAGTTTGTTCATAGGATGGTGCTGACTGCTAATAAAAACTACTTAGAAGCTACTTTCGAAAGCTTGGAGACTAAGGTTTCAGCATAATGTCTACTCAAATCGATTTTACATAACGAGGGGGTTTAGGGTGTCAAAACAGTATTCGTGTTATTGAAATGTCCCAATTTTCTCTAACAAGCCTAAAGCGACGACCTATATACTTCCAGAGTGTGTGCCATGCCTCAAAAAAAGAAAATATTTTGATGGAAAAATTTTAAAATTTCGGGGAGATTTGATAACAACTGAAAAACATCATGCAATAAACAAAAAAATAGTGAATATGCTAGAAGACAGTAAAATGAAAACGGTAAAGTTCCTCCCCCACACTTAAACCAAACATTGTCCTCAATGTTTTGATAAAAGGTGGAAAAGGAAAGATAGAACCTGTACGGATGCCTTTGTTTTGCTACTACAGCCAAATTCACTCTGATTCTTCCCTTGTTGTCCCTGTCTTTGCTGATTACTTCTTCTCCGGCGTCTTGTACTACGAGATATCTGAATCTGCTGAAACTTCACTTTCCTGAAGTCGCTCATCATATTGCCTATTTCCGAAGGAAGTACCTGCAAAACATGTTAGGAAAATATTGTGCGGTGTGTGCAGGTGGAGCCAGACCATGCAAAGAGCAAGGATAAGGTAAGTAATCGACGGGAGAGACATGCCATCTCCTATCATACTCAACATCGGTGTCACCACCAGCAGAGACATTCAAAGGAATGTGCGTGGGCACCATCTCATCTTGAGGGGTTGTCATCTAGATATCTTTCGTCTAAAAGTAGCTGAGACGCGACAAACGATACAATTCTTTATTTTCTGCAAACATAAACAATAAAAGGAAAACATTAAATTAAAAGCTCGTGGGTTACCGCCCACGCAATGTTTTGTTTAACGTCGATAGCTCGACGGTTGTGAGCGTTACTCTTCGGTTTCCATTTCCACTTATCAAGACATCTCACATATCCCTCACCTTTCCTTTTCTTCCTTTTGTGGGGTGGTTCATTCTTTTGAACTTGTGGTGGTGGTTCTGGATCTATGTTAGGTATTAGCTTTTCAAGTTTAGGCTTAGTTATTTCATTCATCACCTTAAAGTCTAACCTTACCCACTTAGCACTAATGACTTCCCTCGTTTCATGGTCCTTAAATTTTCTCTTTTTATGCAGGGGTTCGAACAAGGGTGCATCGGTGTGGATATTATCCAATATCTCCTCATAAGTTTTGGATTGGGAGTCGGAAAACATATGTGGGATAGGAATTGGTGGGGTATATGGAAGAAGATCTACAATAGGTTCTTCATTCTCAACTTCTATAATAACCTCCCTTTCGGGTGGTGTCGGTGAATTGTGCTCGTCCTCTACTCTGTTCCCACCAGAACTATCCTCAACCTTATTATAACTCTCCTCAACTTCATCTTCAATCTCCTTAGGATTTTCCAATTGTTCTTCACTACTGGTTGTTATAACGTACGCATTCTCCTCAGGGGAAGGACCTATAGGTGTCATCGCAAGTAGTAAAATTTGGGTCTCCAATGCATCAGTGTGAGTCGTGAGGGACTCGATTGTAGTGTTCATCTGCCTAAGGGTTTCATAAGTTTCGAGATGTTGTCTTCTAAGCTCTTCATTCTGGATAGTTTGTGCGTCCACAAAACGCTCCATCATAGACTTTAGCCTAAAGTTAGCTGAGGTTTCAAGGAAATCTTCCATTAATGTTTCGAGGTCGGGATTAATAGATTCTTCTGGTGCCTCGAAATATTGGGAATGATGATCGTACAGGAAGTTTGGTTGTGGTTCCTCGAGATACTGGGAGTGAGTCAGTGTCGCATTGAAATCTTGCATTAATGCTTCAAGGTTGGAATTATGGGATTCTTGCGACTCCTGAAAATGTTGGGGTTGGTAATCATAGGAAAAATTTGGGTGCAGCTCCTCAAAATTTTGGGATTGGTAGGTGCAGAGGTAATTTGGGTGAGAATGGTTGAACGAAGGATTGAAATTCTCCATATGTATTTCGAGGTTGGGATTATGGTATCCTTGAGATTCCTCGAAATACTGGGAATGGGGATTGCAGAAAAAATTTGGGTGGAACATAGTTAAATAAATAAGAAAGAAAATGCCTTAGTCTATACGGTGCAACAACGGAGTAACAATATTGACTTTTGGTCCCCGGCAACGGCGCCAAAAACTTGATGCGTCCGCAAGCGCACGGATTTATCGAAGTAATATAAAAGATTGTCGAACCACAGAGACCAATGTCAACCTACCGTTATCTATCGTTACTTTGTAAAGCTAAGGCTAATTGTTTTTTATGGTTTAAGGGAAACTAGAACTGAAACTAAAATAAATCTAAGAAAGAAAATAAGAATAAAACGAGGCCGAGATATGAATTTCGCGCTCCTAAGGGACTTTATAGAATTCGGTACTAATTACGACTATAGCTAGTTCTGTAGAATATATCAGCTTAAAGACTCCGCCTCACGCTCTCGCGGTCTTAACTAAAGCCACACTTCCTAATCCCAAGATTTTGCTCTCGCTCGCCCGGTAACTAAGAAACGTGTTTTGAAAGCTAATAATATCCTAAACGTCTCTAAAGCGCTCTCGCTGTATTTAGATAAGTTGCCTAATTTCTACTATCCGGTTCGATCCCCACGCTCTCGCTGTGCCGGTTCTAACCTTAATTAGTTTCTCACTCTCGTGACAAAACCGTGTTAAATAACATCTCACTCTCGTGACAATGCTAATTAAGTTACGCATAGAAATTATAACCAAAACATAATTGTAGTTATTAATTCGCACCTATTATTTTCTACCGAGTCCCGTCGGTAACGACGGTCCTCATACGCCGGACTCTAAATAATTTAGCTACTCATTTTTATTAACCCAACAGACAGATACAAAACGAAATAAATAAATATTAAAGCATGCATTATATAATAATAATAGAAAATTAACATAAATAAATAATTAAACTTAATATAAATGCAAAAATAAAAACCTGGATAATTAAATTCTTAAACTCCTTCTTCCACAGATTGGCAAGCTCGGAGTTTCGGAATCGGAATCTAAATAAAGTACGAATTCTGAAGCTAGAAAGAAATTAATTGAAATAACAATTTCCTAATGTTGGAAATTGTTATTTAATTGGGTTGGAAATAGAAACAGAAAAATAAATAAAAACAAGGCTGGAAAAATAATTGGGTTGAAAGAAAAATGGCAGAGCTTCCGCATAAAAATGCAGAATAAAACTCTGTAAATTATTCCTAGAACTTGTACTATTTATAGAATAATTATTGGGCTGAATTTTTGGACCTTTGTTGCTTGGGCCTTGCTGAATTGGTGGAGAGAATGTAGGTACGTGGCAACAAAATAGGAGAAGCTTTCTTCACGTAGTACCTTGACGAAGTCTGAGTCAAAAACCTACTTTTACCCTTGTCACGGTCGTGACAGGGCTTTCACGTTCGTGGCTTTTGGCTTTTAAGTGTCACGGTCGTGACACTACTCTCACGGTCGTGATGGCTCATTTTGGGGTGTCACGGTCGTGACAGGTCCATCACGATCGTGACAGCCTTCTTAACTTATCCAAAAATGTAGATCTTTCCGTTAGCTTTCCAGCGCTTCGAACGGGGCGTCGTTTCGATTTACGGTTCAAAAGTTACGGCCATTTTCGTCAGACTACTTTTTGTATGCGAATTGTTCCATTTCTCGCCTGATTTGCTTCCTTTCTTCGCATACGACTCTTAAATGGTTGAATACCTAAAACAAACAAAATAAACAAAATACCAACATAATATGGTGCAAATGAGAGTCAAAACGAGTACAAAATATGCATTAATAAAGTCAAATAAACGATGTATTTTCACGTCATCAGTCTTCCCAGGAAATTATAAGGGTTACTGCTGCAGAGTAATTATTATTTCCTGTTTTAAGCATGCATCAAAGTCCTGCATCTTGCCCAAGATGTTTGGACTCATTTTGTAATAGGGTCATATGTATTTTGTGCAAATTGAATATTAATGAACAATGGACATCTTTTTGCAAAAAATCTTTTTCGCTCACTGTCTTTTCATTTTTGTTATTTTTCGCACAAAACAATAAATGGCAATGTTTTTCTCAATAATAACTTCATTCACTTTTTCTAAAATAAGATAAAATCACCACTAAAATGAACTGAATCTCAACCCTTGCAGAGATAGCCCTCCATATTGCACCGACAACGAGCCGCGAACAACTTCAGTAGTGTTTGGACCTCACAACAATCCTGAAGATAATATCCTTGGACATGGCCAAAGGAACACTGGAGATCGTATTCTACAGGAAGATCCTCAAAATGAGCAGTTTACAGTGCTGGGTGTTGGGGCAGATGAAGCTTATAATCATCGTCTAGACGAGATATCTGAGAAGCTGAGATCCCTGGAATCCCAGAACTCTTTGGGATTCGATGTGATGGATATGGGTTTAGTGGAAGGGGTAATGATTCCTCACAAGTTCAAACCCCCCGTGTTTCGAAAAGTATAATGGTACCTCCTATCCTCGTACCCATTTGCAATCTTTTCTGGGAAGATTGAAACCATATACCATGGACGAGAAACTGTGGATGTTTTACTTTGAAGACAGTTTAACCGGGGCATCCAGAGAGTGGTATTCACATTTGTCAAGGGCTACTGTCAGGAACTGGAAAGATTTAGCTGAGGCCTTTATACGCCAGTATCAATACAACTTGGATATGACACCTAACAGGACTCTCTTAATGGGTATGTCTCAGTCCTCGAGAGAAAGTTTTCGTGAGTACGCTCAGAGATGGAGACAACTCGCTGCTGCTGTCTAGCCACCTATGTCTGAAAGGAAGATGGCTGATATGTTTATGAATACCTTGCAAGGGGCCTACATTGATAGACTTGCTGCCTTCTCTTCTACCAGTTTTGCTGATGTGGTTATAGCAGGCGAGTGAATCGAAAGCCTATTGAAGATGGGTAAGATTTCTGATAATGGTTCTAGCTCCAGCAATGCAAAGAAACCCTTCTCAGGACCTCGAAGGACGGGGGAGACCAATATAGTACATGTTAATAGAGGTAGACCCCAGTACTTGCAAAGATCAGTAGCTGCAGTCACCATCCCTACTCCAGCACCTCAGCAACAACAGTATCCTCAACAACAAAAAATATCTTATAATAACAACAACCAACAACAACGTCCTTTCGAACAAAGGCCTTCTCAAAACAATAGGGTGATTGATCCCATCCTGATGCCCTATGCAGTCTTACTCCCGCAACTATTGAAGCTTAACCTGACTGAACTGAGAACTTTGGCTCCACCAGATCCTCTGAATCTTCCAAGGAATTATGATGTCGACGCCAGATGTGCTTTTCACTCTAATGCACCTGGTCATTCAACAGAGAAGTGCAGGGCCCTACACATGAAAGTCCAAGATCTGATTGACTCCAAAGCTTTGAATTTCGCACCTCCACCAAATGTCACAAAGAATCCAATACCGAATCATGGTGGGCCGAGGATTAATGTCATTGAGGAAGACCAACCAGCAACTCTGATTGATGACATTGCTAGTATTCAAACACCACTGGCCGAAGTGAAAGCTCGGCTATTGAAGTGCCAAGTGTTTCCGGGTTGTGTGGCCCATTGTGAAGCATGCAAAGTTTCTACTAATGGTTGTGCAAATCTGAAGAATGGTATTAGCAGTCTTATCAAAGAAGGCATCCTGCAAATCACATCAACAGTTCCATCTTCTACAACTGCAACAAAATCTCTCCTACAACACCAGCAAACATTATCCCAACACAATCGAATACAACAACAGCAAACACCAGTGACGACATCTCAACGGTTACCATCTTTTATGATCCAGCAACCATCCATGTTCTGGATTCTCTCAACAACACCCTTTTGGCACTCGTCTGTGTCATATCCTCAGTAGAGAGCCAAAGCATCCCCTTTGCACTCACTACATAGATACATATATATACAATTCCTTGACACCCGTCCGTGTCGCCTTCCCCAGCACAGTTGCCTGAGCATTTTGGGAACCATATACTTGTTTATAATACACTCTCATTGACACCCGTCCGTGTCATCCCATCCCCACAGATTACACTCCAGTTCATAATTTATACACTTTCTTTTCCGACACCCGTCCGTGTCATGCTCTCCCTAGCAAGTTGAACACTCGTCTATGTCTCACTTGTCACTCTTTTACTCATACTGATATTTGTCCGTATCTTGTATACACCACTTAAATCCCCTCAGAATCAACACTCGTCTGTGTTCTTTGTTAACCAGTTGATACTCGTCCGTATCATCATCTCTGAACATGCGTCTAGCGTTTGTTTCTACTGATACTCGTCCGTATCATAGTTTTAAGGATGCTCATCCGCATCTTTAATCTATACACCGTCTCAAAACACTTATATTTTCTTGAATTTAGACACTCGTCTGTGTCTACTGTTCCCCAGAAGAGTCCCCAGCAAAATTTTAATAAACTATTTCCTTTCTATCTGACATTCGTCCTATGTCATGATAATTTTCGGCAGCAGTCCCCTGCCCGGTGATCGTCCTTCACCTTTTTGATGATCGTCCTTCATCATTCCCAGAGGAGTCTCTATTCATTAGAACCCCTTCCTATCCGACATTCGTCTTATGTCGTGATTTTTTAGCAGCCGTCCCCTGCTAGGTGATCGTCCTTCACCTCTTGATGATCGTCCTTCATCATTTTATCCGATGGCCGTCCCCATCGTTGATCTTGTTATCTGACATTCGTCCTATGTCATGATAAACCCCGAGAGCAGTCGTACCCTGCTAGGTGATCGTCCTTCACCTCTTGATGATCGCCCTTCATCATGCTTATCCGATGGCCGTCCCCATCGTCGACCTTTTTATCCGGCATTCGTCCTATGTCGCGATATTTTCGGCATCCGTACCCTGCCAGGTGATCGTCCTTCACCATTGGATGACCGTCCCTCATCCTTATCCCCAACAGAGTAGCCGTCCCCTGCTAGGTGATCGTCCTTCACCTTTAATGACCGTACCTCATCATTTATTTCATTTATGCCTTGAACTTGATGGTTGTCCCCATCATTCACTTTACCTTTAATCCCCAGAAAGTTTTTCTATTTGATGGCCGTCCCCATCATAATCTCTTATATCCCCAGCTTGTCGGCCGCCCCGTCATTGCTTTATTTCCCGCATTTTCCCCGGCATGTCGGTCGTCCCCATCATTGCTTTATCCCAAGCAGTCGTCCTCTGCTCGACGGTCGTCCTCCATCTCCCGCACTTTATAATCATACTTTACTCCCTTTTACAATCTATATCCCTTTTCTTCTTCATTCAGTGAGTGCAAATTTTGGACTGTCTTTGGTATTCAACCACAAGTTATCTTGTTTGCCTGTTAAGCCGTTACTTACATCTTGCACAGCTAACTCATGCTTGAATAGGGGCAGCTGTAACCACCCCAAATTTGCCCTCACTCATTCAAACCATGGCTTGTGATTCTTTTTCATTTGCATAGATTCAACCATAGCATCTCATGTTACATTTTTGCTTCACTTCACTGCATTGATTCAAAGTCATCTGCATCTAGGGTTTGTGATTTAAGTAATCCAAGTGACATCTAAGCCACTCCAAAGGTCATCAATCATCTCAAGAGGGTCCATGTATGTTCAAGCATCATATTATATCCTCCCAAGATCAAGAAAGTCAGAAAATCACAAGAACTGAGAAAGGCATGGAAGCAGAGCCAGGTTTAACTGCATAGATGACCTAAAATTAGGGTTTTGGTTTCAGAGGCCATAACTCCAAATTGTTTGGTCATTCTTGATTCTATGGGTCTCTATATAATATGAGGATCATGCATATCAATTTTCATGAAGAAATTCAGTGGGGAAGGCATCTGATCAAGAGATGACTTCTTGAGCAAGTCAGTGCAAAATCAGGGCATCTGAGGCCCCCAGTGACCCAACCAAAGGGGTTTCTCCATCATTTTTAATGTTTATTATCTTTATTTGATCATAGAAGATGTTAGAAGTTCATAAAATTGAAAAATGTCAAGCCATTTGCAAAGTTGCCTTTTTGGGAAAGTGACTTATAATGTAAACTTGCTATTTTGGGAAAGTTTTTCAACCTCCTCTTTTTGATTCAAAAATGCTTCAAATGGAAAAACTTTGGTCATGAAAGTTATATATTGGATCATTCCCTTTTCAAAAAGTACAAGAACTCATTCTAATTCATTTTGGATCAAAAGTTATGGCTTGTCAAAGTTGGGAAAAATCACTTATTTTTCACTTTGGCACCAAAGAGGGAAGCTTGCAATTTCACATGCCAAGCATTCTCATGACCTCAAATGGACTTCTAAGCATCACATAAGCATAACACATGACCTAAAATTCAGAATGCACCAAAGAATTACTCATTTTCATGCCTTGATCATTAAGAAACTTCAAAAGGGCCAAAGGTTCACAAAATTGCAAAACCTCCCACAAATTCTCACAAACTTGCTAATTGGTCTCAATCTCATTTACATGGTCATCCTTGAATCAAGCTGCAGCAGACATGCCTTTGTTCTAGCCCTGAAACAGCCCATACCTCAAAGGACACATAGACTTGACTTTTTGCAAAAGAGGCCATGCCAATCACACTGTGCCACCACCAACTCTCTGCCCTATCACAGCTTGATAAGTGGACAAAATGAAACTCAAAACACACAAGAGGCAAGCCTGAGCTCTCTCACAAGTCAGCATACACAAAAATCCCTCCCTTTTCATTTTCTATCGAATCTCTCAACTCAGCAACTCAAACTTAAAACTTCTTCCACCATTCATCTTAGAATGCATCACTGATCACAAACCACCCTTTAATTTGCCTTAAAAGCCATCACACACCAAATACGATTTTTCCCCCTTTGAACTAAACTGAAGCAATCTCCCAAACCAGCCATAAGAAACTCCAAACAAGCTTTGCAAACTCTTGAGGGAAGTCAGTAGAGGTGATTGGAAGCAAGGAACTGGCCAGAAAGCTCCAAAAGCAAAAGCTCCATCTCAGGTAGCCATGCGAAACTTTTTTTCCAGAACCTCTATTTTAAGTTATTAATTGGTTAAGTGTGATCTCCTGAACATGTTGAACTTAAATTTTTGAAAATGATGAAGAATTGAGCATGTATGGCTTGTCTGAAATTTCTGCCATTTTTATACCTTGCTTCGAATCTTGTTAATGGTTAGAAATAAATTCCATTTGAGGGTAGGGTTGGGTTTAGAATGGAGAGAGGAAGTAATCTGGACCTTTAGAGCTCCAGAAATGACCTGGGGAAGAAGTTGAAAGTTTTCAGGTGAGGGGTTCACCGGAGAAGATGACCGGAGCTCTTCTCCGGTGACCTGAAAGTCATTAAGTGTAAATTAGGGTTAGGGTTTTGGTTTGAATTGAAACCCTTGGATCTGTCTCTCCTGCGCGCACTGTGTGGTCCAGATTAGGTCATTAGGATTAATTGTGATTAATTAAATTAATTAATTAGGATTAGTTTTAAAAATGCCAGTTGAATGTGGACCCTCAGATTACGCGCCAGTCAACTCCCTCCAAATCCATTTGAATGTGGGCCTTAGGATTTGCATACTTTACCTTTTATTTAATTTTATTTCATCTTATTTGCATTTTATTTACACGATTTTTAAAAATAGCAAAACATATTAAAAAATTCTGAAATTTTTTGTCAAACCTTTTATTAATTTTCAAAACCCAAAAATATTTTTATTTTTATTTTTTGCATTAAAAATTAATTTTAAATCATTTAAATGTTTATTTTTAATTAGTTAATGGAAATTAATTAATTAAAAATGCATTTAAGTATTTAAAAATCACAAAACAATTCACATTGCATTTTAAAGCATTTAGAAACATTATCAAACTCTCAAAACCAATTTCTTTTTGGTCATTGATGTATTTTGACAATTTTCATTGGAATTAAAGTTGTTTAAAGGCAATATTTTGGTCCAAACTTAGAAAAATTCATTCTGCCTAACCATGAAGAGTTTGATGATGGTTCTTCTTGCATTGCATCCTTCATAGAATGTAGTTTCTAGGGTAAAATTGGTTTGAATTTATATTTCATTTTAAATTTGATGAGCATTTTTCCTTTTGAAGTGCCTTGAAACCCTAGTTGACTTGAGAAAATCATAACTTCCATTCGGTTTAGATTTAGGTCTCCTCCTTTGGGCAGTGAACTTGTGTAGGGTTATGGTTCCTTTGATCCCATTTTCAATTTTTTATCATGTCATTTGCTCCTGATTTTGAATTTTTGTGTTGCATGTTGTTCATAAACCCTAATTCTTGCTTTCCTTTGCATCCATCCCTCATATGCTTGCATTCATAAGCTTGCAATGACTTTTTATGCATCAATATGACGTATAAGACATCTTAGGACATATTAGAATCATGTTTGATCATTACATCTTTCATTTGCCAAGTTATGCATTCATATCATTTCATAAACTTTCATGAACTTCCATGGTTCAAAGCATGCTTCATTTGCATCCTCCTCCATGTATGATCATCCACCACTCTTGACATGTGTTTGCATCATCTTTTAACATCATTAGAATCATGTTTATGCTTATGATTTTGGTTTTCATCTTGCATTTCATCTCATTCTCATTGCATTTCATTTCCTTTGCTAACTTTTCAGGTGGTAAGTTGTTTTGAGAAGTGAATTGGCCTTCACTTCTCACAATCTCTTCTCATCTCTTTTATGCATCATTGCTGCATTTTACCTTGTGTATTAGAGTGAGCTTGCTCGTTCATGCTCCTTATCCTCTTTCTTCCTTCAAGAAACTTGTCTTCTTAAGTGAAGCAAGTTGTCTTGCTTCTCTCTGCTTCTTTCTCCTTTCACCTGCTTATTTCCTGATGGCTTTTCTTTTAAAGATCTTTTGCAAGCCTCATAAACCCTAGGAATAACCAAGCATGATAACAATTAGGGTTTGATTAGTCCCCCATTTAGTTTTACCTTTGTGTCATCTTTGAGTCTTCTCTTCTCATCTCATAATCAAGGACTAAACCTTAAAGGTTTTAAGGCTTTGTGATTAAGCTTGTGCCTGCATCCTTCTATTAGGATGGAGTGTATAACTTTAATCCTAAGTGTTGAACCCTTAATGTGTTTAAATCCTTTAATCAATTCACTTAATAATCATTAAGACATCAAGCTTGTAACTTGGGCCTTGCATTAGGGTTCTAATTCTTCCTTAATTGGTTAAGAAGGACTAACCCTAGTGTTAATGGACAAGTCCCCCTCAAGTTGTCTTACCAACCATAAAATCCATTTCTTAATCTTACCATTAACTAAAATCCATTTAATAAAGGATTTGTTTTGTCATGAGGTTAATCCCTAATCATGGATTAAGTTGAGGAGCCTTCCTCAGCTTAAATGTTCTCATCTACTATCCTTCTATTAGGATGGTGTAATGGGTCCATTAAATCTTTGATTATGGCTTAAACTCATTACTTAACACTAAACAAAAACCACAAAAACATCTAAATAAATGCAAGTAGGTTAATGATCTTAATCCTACATCGTGGTGATTAAGTGTGAGGTGTTTACTTCATACTTAAGGTATTCTCATTACCCCTAATCAGAGGGAAGATGTGATGAGTTTACTAACCTTTGGTTTAGGCTTAAGCTCATTAACTTATGACAAACACAAAAAGCAATAAAAGACTGAAAACACAAAAACAAACAATAATCGTCTCCTCCGGGATTCTTTTCTCATCATCTTCACTCACAAACGAGAACTCGCTTCTTCCGTCTGATGCAAGACAGTTTGCACCTGAGCCAGACAGGTCCTACACTTGAGCATAGACAAGCAAGCATTTCATCAGTCAATTTACCTTTAAGTCTCTTTGAGTCGAACTACGGTGTTCTGACTTCCTCATTGCACGAGAGGATACGTAGGCATAACTTAACAGTTATCGAACAAAAGTCTCTGTATATTCCCCCCTCTTCCAGCATTATTCTTAAGCCTCATAGTCTTGATCTTTGCACTCTTTCCTCACACTGACACTTCCCTTATACACTTCACATTCCTTTTACACTGACACTTGCATTCTTTCCAGCTCTGATACACAAAATAGCACTGACACTACCCCTTTAAACACAAATCTTTCAAGCGTGGATCCCGTCGAGTACGGCGGACAATCTGGGTGCTAATACCTTCCCAGGTTGTAACCAACCCCCTTTCTCAGTCTCTCTGTTTCGTGACCGTCTTATCTATCTTTTCTTAGGTTTATCGATCCCGCGAACAACTTCAGTAGTGTTTGGACCTCACAACAATCCTGAAGATAATATCCTTGGACATGGCCAAAGGAACACTGGAGATCGTATTCTACAGGAAGATCCTCAAAATGAGCAGTTTACAGTGCTGGGTGTTGGGGCAGATGAAGCTTATAATCATCGTCTAGACGAGATATCTGAGAAGCTGAGATCCCTGGAATCCCAGAACTCTTTGGGATTCGATGTGATGGATATGGGTTTAGTGGAAGGGGTAATGATTCCTCACAAGTTCAAACCCCCCGTGTTTCGAAAAGTATAATGGTACCTCCTATCCTCGTACCCATTTGCAATCTTTTCTGGGAAGATTGAAACCATATACCATGGACGAGAAACTGTGGATGTTTTACTTTGAAGACAGTTTAACCGGGGCATCCAGAGAGTGGTATTCACATTTGTCAAGGGCTACTGTCAGGAACTGGAAAGATTTAGCTGAGGCCTTTATACGCCAGTATCAATACAACTTGGATATGACACCTAACAGGACTCTCTTAATGGGTATGTCTCAGTCCTCGAGAGAAAGTTTTCGTGAGTACGCTCAGAGATGGAGACAACTCGCTGCTGCTGTCTAGCCACCTATGTCTGAAAGGAAGATGGCTGATATGTTTATGAATACCTTGCAAGGGGCCTACATTGATAGACTTGCTGCCTTCTCTTCTACCAGTTTTGCTGATGTGGTTATAGCAGGCGAGAGAATCGAAAGCCTATTGAAGATGGGTAAGATTTCTGATAATGGTTCTAGCTCCAGCAATGCAAAGAAACCCTTCTCAGGACCTCGAAGGACGGGGGAGACCAATATAGTACATGTTAATAGAGGTAGACCCCAGTACTTGCAAAGATCAGTAGCTGCAGTCACCATCCCTACTCCAGCACCTCAGCAACAACAGTATCCTCAACAACAAAAAATATCTTATAATAACAACAACCAACAACAACGTCCTTTCGAACAAAGGCCTTCTCAGATTAATAGGGTGATCGATCCCATCCTGATGCCCTATGCAGTCTTACTCCCGCAACTATTGAAGCTTAACCTGACTGAACTGAGAACTTTGGCTCCACCAGATCCTCTGAATCTTCCAAGGAATTATGATGTCGACGCCAGGTGTGCTTTTCACTCTAATGCACCTGGTCATTCAACAGAGAAGTGCAGGGCCCTACACATGAAAGTCCAAGATCTGATTGACTCCAAAGCTTTGAATTTCGCACCTCCACCAAATGTCACAAAGAATCCAATACCGAATCATGGTGGGCCGAGGATTAATGCCATTGAGGAAGACCAACCAGCAACTCTGATTGATGACATTGCTAGTATTCAAACACCACTGGACGAAGTGAAAGCTCGGCTATTGAAGTGCCAAGTGTTTCCGGGTTGTGAGGCCTATTGTGAAGCATGCAAAGTTTCTACTAATGGTTGTGCAAATCTGAAGAATGGTATTAGCAGTCTTATCAAAGAAGGCATCCTGTAAATCACATCAACAGTTCCATCTTCTACAACTGCAACAAAATCTCTCCTACAACACCAGCAAACATTATCCCAACACAATCGACTACAACAACAGCAAACACCAGTGACGACATCTCAACGGTTACCATCTTTTATGATCCAGCAACCATCCATGTTCTGGAATCTCTCAACAACACCTTCCTCAACATCAACAACTTCCTGCACCTGCACCATCTTCAATCAGACCTCCTGTCACCATCTACTATGATCCACAGACTATCACAACTCCTTCTTCTATTGCCATTAGTCCGGTGACCATTACAATGCCTGGACCAATTCCTTATGATAACAACAATGATGTGCCTTGGCATTATGGTTCGGATCTTTACTGTCATGGAAGGAAGATCACTATTGACTCCTCAATACCTGTACCATAAATTGACAATGTCGGGGGAGGCAGAGGCTTCACTCGGAGCGGACGTCTCTTCGCTTCTCAGTTTCCCAGAGCTAATGCTGAAGCAGAAACTGCTGCCAAAGCAAAAGGCAAAAGTGTGGTTCCAGAAGAACCTGCTGCAAAAGAAACTCAGAAGACACCCTTTGATCAGGATGTAGACGAGTTTATGAGGATTATCAAAAGAAGTGATTATAAAGTTGTATATCAACTCCACCAAACACCCTCCAAGATTTCCATACTATCTCTGCTCATGTGTTCTGAGGCTCGCCAGAATGCACTACTCAAGGTCCTGCATGCAGCTTATGTGCCTAAAGAGATCTCGGTCAATCAGTTAGAAACGGTGGTCGCAAATGTCAATATTAGTCATGGACTAGGTTTCACCAATGCTGACTTGACTACGGAGGGGCGTAATCACAAAAAGGCTTTGCATATCACTTTGGAATGTAAAGGTGCTGTACTTTCTCATGTCCTTGTTGATACCGGATCATCACTCAATGTGTTTCCAAAGAAAGCCTTAGTCAAGCTGGAGTATGATGGTTTTGCACTCCATCCGAGCAACTTAGTTGTCAGAGCTTTTGATGGTTCTAAAAGATCGGTTCTCTGAGAGATTGAGCTGCCTGTGGTAATTGGCCCGCAAGTTTTCAAAACTATCTTCTATGTGATGGACATACAGCCTGCCTACAGTTGTTTGTTGGGTCGACCCTGGATCCATGCCGCTGGCGCAGAAACATCGACCCTTCACCAGAAGTTAAAATACAAGTGGGAAGGCCAAATTATCACCATCTATGGAGAAGTAGACATCTTCATCAGTCACCTGGCTACATACAAGTACATAGAGATGGATGGGGAGATCCACGAAACCATGAGTCAGGGTTTCGAAGCTTTGAACATCAACGTAGCTACAACTGAGGTGTTTGCTGCATCCCAAGAGGAAAGGATGGGCACCTCATTTGCTTCCTACAAACAAGCTCGGAAGGTTGTGGAAGAAGGGAATGCCCAAGGATGGGGCAAGTTGCTGAAGGTTCAGATGAAAGAAAACAAATTCGGTTTGGGTTACAGACCATCCCGACAAGTTCTAGAGGAGTCTGCTGAAGCTCCCAAGTTCATAAGTAGGGGAATGATGACCCCGGATGTTGTCAACACTTTGGAAGACGAGGCTGAAAGCGACTACAACCTGGAAAGTTGGATCCGTCCAAGAGTCCCGGGCCAACAAGTCCTCAACTGGTCTTCCCAGGAAATTATAAGGGTTACTGCTGCAGAGTAATTATTATTTCCTGTTTTAAGCATGCATCAAAGTCCTGCATCTTGCCCAAGATGTTTGGACTCATTTTGTAATAGGGTCATATGTATTTTGTGCAAATTGAATATTAATGAACAATGGACATCTTTTTGCAAAAAATCTTTTTCGCTCACTGTCTTTTCATTTTTGTTATTTTTCGCACAAAACAATAAATGGCAATGTTTTTCTCAATAATAACTTCATTCACTTTTTCTAAAATAAGATAAAATCACCACTAAAATGAACTGAATCTCAACCCTTGCAGAGATAGCCCTCCATATTGCACCGACAACGAGCCGCGAACAACTTCAGTAGTGTTTGGACCTCACAACAATCCTGAAGATAATATCCTTGGACATGGCCAAAGGAACACTGGAGATTGTATTCTACAGGAAGATCCTCAAAATGAGCAGTTTACAGTGCTAGGTGTTGGGGCATATGAAGCTTATAATCATCGTCTAGACGAGATATCTGAGAAGCTGAGATCCCTGGAATCCCAGAACTCTTTGGGATTCGATGTGATGGATATGGGTTTAGTGGAAGGGGTAATGATTCCTCACAAGTTCAAACCCCCCGTGTTTCGAAAAGTATAATGGTACCTCCTATCCTCGTACCCATTTGCAATCTTTTCTGGGAATATTGAAACCATATACCATGGACGAGAAACTGTGGATGTTTTACTTTGAAGACAGTTTAACTGGGGCATCCAGAGAGTGGTATTCACATTTGTCAAGGGCTACTGTCAGGAACTGGAAAGATTTAGCTGAGGCCTTTATACGCCAGTATCAATACAACTTGGATATGACACCTAACAGGACTCTCTTAATGGGTATGTCTCAGTCCTCGAGAGAAAGTTTCCGTGAGTACGCTTAGAGATGGAGACAACTCGCTGCTGTTGTCTAGCCACCTATGTCTGAAAGGAAGATGGCTGATATGTTTATGAATACCTTGCAAGGGGCCTACATTGATAGACTTGCTGCCTTCTCTTCTACTAGTTTTGCTGATGTGGTTATAGCAGGCGAGAGAATCGAAAGCCTATTGAAGATGGGTAAGATTTCTGATAATGGTTCTAGCTCCAGCAATGCAAAGAAACCGTTCTCAGGACCTCGAAGGACGGGGGAGACCAATATAGTACATGTTAATAGAGGTAGACCCCAGTACTTGCAAAGATCAGTAGCTGCAGTCACCATCCCTACTCCAGCACCTCAGCAACAACAGTATCCTCAACAACAAAAAATATCTTATAATAACAACAACCAACAACAACGTCCTTTCGAACAAAGGCCTTCTCAGATTAATAGGGTGATCGATCCCATCCTGATGCCCTATGCAGTCTTACTCCCGCAACTATTGAAGCTTAACCTGACTGAACTGAGAACTTTGGCTCCACCAGATCCTCTGAATCTTCCAAGGAATTATGATGTCGACTCCAGGTGTGCTTTTCACTCTAATGCACCTGGTCATTCAACAGAGAAGTGCAGGGCCCTACACATGAAAGTCCAAGATCTGATTGACTCCAAAGCTTTGAATTTCGCACCTCCACCAAATGTCACAAAGAATCCAATACCGAATCATGGTGGGCCGAGGATTAATGCCATTGAGGAAGACCAACCAGCAACTCTGATTGATGACATTGCTAGTATTCAAACACCACTGGACGAAGTGAAAGCTCGGCTATTGAAGTGCCAAGTGTTTCCGGGTTGTGAGGCCTATTGTGAAGCATGCAAAGTTTCTACTAATGGTTGTGCAAATCTGAAGAATGGTATTAGTAGTCTTATCAAAGAAGGCATCCTGCAAATCACATCAACAGTTCCATCTTCTACAACTGCAACAAAATCTCTCCTACAACACCAGCAAACATTATCCCAACACAATCGACTACAACAACAGTAAACACCAGTGACGACATCTCAACGGTTACCATCTTTTATGATCCAGCAACCATCCATGTTCTGGATTCTCTCAACAACACCCTCCTCAACATCAACAACTTCCTGCACCTGCACCATCTTCAATCAGACCTCCTGTCACCATCTACTATGATCCACAGACTATCACAACTCCTTCTTCTGTTGCCATTAGTCCGGTGACCATCACAATGCCTGGACCAATTCCTTATGATAACAACAATGATGTGCCTTGGCATTATGGTTCGGATCTTTACTGTCATGGAAGGAAGATCACTATTGACTCCTCAATACCTGTACCATAAATTGACAATGTCGGGGGAGGCAGAGGCTTCACTCGGAGCGGACGTCTCTTCGCTTCTCAGTTTCCCAGAGCTAATGCTGAAGCAGAAACTGCTGCCAAAGCAAAAGGCAAAAGTGTGGTTCCAGAAGAACCTGCTGCAAAAGAAACTCAGAAGACACCCTTTGATCAGGATGTAGACGAGTTTATGAGGATTATCAAAAGAAGTGATTATAAAGTTGTATATCAACTCCACCAAACACCCTCCAAGATCTCCATACTATCTCTGCTCATGTGTTCTGAGGCTCGCCAGAATGCACTACTCAAGGTCCTGCATGCAGCTTATGTGCCTAAAGAGATCTCGGTCAATCAGTTAGAAACGGTGGTCGCAAATGTCAATATTAGTCATGGACTAGGTTTCACCAATGCTGACTTGACTACGGAGGGGCGTAATCACAAAAAGGCTTTGCATATCACTTCTGAATGTAAAGGTGTTGTACTTTCTCATGTCCTTGTTGATACCGGATCATCACTCAATGTGTTTCCAAAGAAAGCCTTAGTCAAGCTGGAGTATGATGGTTTTGCACTCCATCCGAGCAACTTAGTTGTCAGAGCTTTTGATGGTTCTAAAAGATCGGTTCTCTGAGAGATTAAGCTGCCTGTGGTAATTGGCCCGCAAGTTTTCAAAACTATCTTCTATGTGATGGACATACAGCCTGCCTACAGTTGTTTGTTGGGTCGACCCTGGATCCATGCCGCTGGCGCAGAAACATCGACCCTTCACCAGAAGTTAAAATACAAGTGGGAAGGCCAAATTATCACCATCTATGGAGAAGTAGACATCTTCATCAGTCACCTGGCTACATACAAGTACATAGAGATGGATGGGGAGATCCACGAAACCATGAGTCAGGGTTTCGAAGCTTTGAACATCAACGTAGCTACAACTGAGGTGTTTGCTGCATCCCAAGAGGAAAGGATGGGCACCTCATTTGCTTCCTACAAACAAGCTCGGAAGGTTGTGGAATAAGGGAATGCCCAAGGATGGGGCAAGCTGCTGAAGGTTCAGATGAAAGAAGACAAATTCGGTTTGGGTTACAGACCATCCCGACAAGTTCTAGAGGAGTCTGCTGAAGCTCCCAAGTTCATAAGTGGGGGAATGATGACCCCGGATGTTGTCAACACTTTGGAAGACGAGGCTGAAATCGACTACAACCTGGAAAGCTGGATCCGTCCAAGAGTCCCGGGCCAACAAGTCCTCAACTGGTCTTCCCAGGAAATTATAAGGGTTACTGCTGCAGAGTAATTATTATTTCCTGTTTTAAGCATGCATCAAAGTCCTGCATCTTGCCCAAGATGTTTGGACTCATTTTGTAATAGGGTCATATGTATTTTGTGCAAATTGAATATTAATGAACAATGGACATCTTTTTGCAAAAAATCTTTTTCGCTCACTGTCTTTTCATTTTTGTTATTTTTCGCACAAAACAATAAATGGCAATGTTTTTCTCAATAATAACTACATTCACTTTTTCTAAAATAAGATAAAATCACCACTAAAATGAACTGAATCTCAACCCTTGCAGAGATAGCCCTCCATATTGCACCAACAACGAGCCGCGAACAACTTCAGTAGTGTTTGGACCTCATAACAATCCTGAAGATAATATCCTTGGACATGGCCAAAGGAACACTGGAGATCGTATTCTACAGGAAGATCCTCAAAATGAGCAGTTTACAGTGCTGGGTGTTGGGGCAGATGAAGCTTATAATCATCGTCTAGACGAGATATCTGAGAAGCTGAGATCCCTGGAATCCCAGAACTCTTTGGGATTCGATGTGATGGATATGGGTTTAGTGGAAGGGGTAATGATTCCTCACAAGTTCAAACCCCCCGTGTTTCGAAAAGTATAATGGTACCTCCTATCCTCGTACCCATTTGCAATCTTTTCTGGGAAGATTAAAACCATATACCATGGACGAGAAACTGTGGATGTTTTACTTTGAAGACAGTTTAACTGGGGCATCCAGAGAGTGGTATTCACATTTGTCAAGGGCTACTGTCAGGAACTGGAAAGATTTAGCTGAGGCCTTTATACGCCAGTATCAATACAACTTGGATATGACACCTAACAGGACTCTCTTAATGGGTATGTCTCAGTCCTCGAGAGAAAGTTTCTGTGAGTACGCTTAGAGATGGAGACAACTCGCTGCTGATGTCTAGCCACCTATGTCTGAAAGGAAGATGGCTGATATGTTTATGAATACCTTGCAAGGGGCCTACATTGATAGACTTGCTGCCTTCTCTTCTACCAGTTTTGCTGATGTGGTTATAGCAGGCGAGAGAATCGAAAGCATATTGAAGATGGGTAAGATTTCTGATAATGGTTCTAGCTCCAGCAATGCAAAGAAACCCTTCTCAGGACCTCGAAGGACGGGGGAGACCAATATAGTACATGTTAATAGAGGTAGACCCCAGTACTTGCAAAGATCAGTAGCTGCAGTCACCATCCCTACTCCAGCACCTCAGCAACAACAGTATCCTCAACAACAAAAAATATCTTATAATAACAACAACCAACAACGTCCTTTCGAACAAAGGCCTTCTCAGATTAATAGGGTGATCGATCCCATCCTGATGCCCTATGCAGTCTTACTCCCGCAACTATTGAAGCTTAACCTGACTGAACTGAGAACTTTGGCTCCACCAGATCCTCTGAATCTTCCAAGGAATTATGATGTCGACGCCAGGTGTGCTTTTCACTCTAATGCACCTGGTCATTCAACAGAGAAGTGCAGGGCCCTACACATGAAAGTCCAAGATCTGATTGACTCCAAAGCTTTGAATTTCGCACCTCCACCAAATGTCACAAAGAATCCAATACCGAATCATGGTGGGCCGAGGATTAATGCCATTGAGGAAGACCAACCAGCAACTCTGATTGATGACATTGCTAGTATTCAAACACCACTGGCCGAAGTGAAAGCTCGGCTATTAAAGTGCCAAGTGTTTCCGGGTTGTGAGGCCCATTGTGAAGCATGCAAAGTTTCTACTAATGGTTGTGCAAATCTGAAGAATGGTATTAGCAGTCTTATCAAAGAAGGCATCCTGCAAATCACATCAACAGTTCCATCTTCTACAACTGCAACAAAATCTCTCCTACAACACCAGCAAACATTATCCCAACACAATCGACTACAACAACAGCAAACACCAGTGACGACATCTCAACGGTTACCATCTTTTATGATCCAGCAACCATCCATGTTCTGGATTCTCTCAACAACACCCTCCTCAACATCAACAACTTCCTGCACCTGCACCATCTTCAATCAGACCTCCTGTCACCATCTACTATGATCCACAGACTATCACAACTCCTTCTTCTGTTGCCATTAGTCCGGTGACCATCACAATGCCTGGACCAATTCCTTATGATAACAACAATGATGTGCCTTGGCATTATGGTTCGGATCTTTACTGTCATGGAAGGAAGATCACTATTGACTCCTCAATACCTGTACCATAAATTGACAATGTCGGGGGAGGCAGAGGCTTCACTCGGAGCGGACGTCTCTTCGCTTCTCAGTTTCCCAGAGCTAATGCTGAAGCAGAAACTGCTGCCAAAGCAAAAGGCAAAAGTGTGGTTCCAGAAGAACCTGCTGCAAAAGAAACTCAGAAGACACCCTTTAATCAGGATGTAGACGAGTTTATGAGGATTATCAAAAGAAGTGATTATAAAGTTGTATATCAACTCCACCAAACACTCTCCAAGATCTCCATACTATCTCTGCTCATGTGTTCTGAGGCTCGCCAGAATGCACTACTCAAGGTCCTGCATGCAGCTTATGTGCCTAAAGAGATCTCGGTCAATCAGTTAGAAACGGTGGTCGCAAATGTCAATATTAGTCATGGACTAGGTTTCACCAATGCTGACTTGACTACGGAGGGGCGTAATCACAAAAAGGCTTTGCATATCACTTTGGAATGTAAAGGTGTTGTACTTTCTCATGTCCTTGTTGATACCGGATCATCACTCAATGTGTTGCCAAAGAAATCCTTAGTCAAGCTGGAGTATGATGGTTTTGCACTCCATCCGAGCAACTTAGTTGTCATAGCTTTTGATGGTTCTAAAAGATCGGTTCTCTGAGAGATTGAGCTGCCTGTGGTAATTGGCCCGCAAGTTTTCAAAACTATCTTCTATGTGATGGACATACAGCCTGCCTACAGTTGTTTGTTGGGTCGACCCTGGATCCATGCCGCTGGCGCAGAAACATCGACCCTTCACCAGAAGTTAAAATACAAGTGGGAAGGCCAAATTATCACCATCTATGGAGAAGTAGACATCTTCATCAGTCACCTGGCTACATACAAGTACATAGAGATGGATGGGGAGATCCACGAAACCATGAGTCAGGGTTTCGAAGCTTTGAACATCAACGTAGCTACAACTGAGGTGTTTGCTGCATCCCAAGAGGAAAGGATGGGCACCTCATTTGCTTCCTACAAAC
Organism: Lathyrus aphaca; assembly: GCA_963966055.1. Lineage (NCBI taxonomy): Eukaryota > Viridiplantae > Streptophyta > Magnoliopsida > Fabales > Fabaceae > Lathyrus > Lathyrus aphaca. Next base: position 476,678,449 of record OZ014521.1, read on the forward strand.
AAGCTCGGAAGGTTGTGGAAGAAGGGAATGCCCAAGGATGGGGCAAGCTGCTGAAGGTTCAGATGAAAGAAGACAAATTCGGTTTGGGTTACAGACCATCCCGACAAGTTCTAGAGGAGTCTGCTGAAGCTCCCAAGTTCATAAGTGGGGGAATGATGACCCCGGATGTTGTCAACACTTTGGAAGACAAGGCTGAAAGCGACTACAACCTGGAAAGCTGGATCCGTCCAAGAGTCTCGGGCCAACAAGTCCTCAACTGGTCTTCCCAGGAAATTATAAGGGTTACTGCTGCAGAGTAATTATTATTTCCTGTTTTAAGCATGCATCAAAGTCCTGCATCTTGCCCAAGATGTTTGGACTCATTTTGTAATAGGGTCATATGTATTTTGTGCAAATTGAATATTAATGAACAATGGACATCTTTTTGCAAAAAATCTTTTTCGCTCACTGTCTTTTCATTTTTGTTATTTTTCGCACAAAACAATAAATGGCAATGTTTTTCTCAATAATAACTTCATTCACTTTTTCTAAAATAAGATAAAATCACCACTAAAATGAACTGAATCTCAACCCTTGCAGAGATAGCCCTCCATATTGCACCGACAACGACACTTTTATGACCTTGTGTGACTTCGACAATCCGATTAATCAAGCAGATGAAGGGGTTGAAGAAGACTGCGATTTACCTGAAGAGTTAGCCAGGTTATTGAGACAAGAGGAAAAGGTGATTTCTCCTCATCAGGAGGAGGTTGAGACCATCAATCTTGGTATCGAGGAAGATGTGAAAGAAGTGAAGATTGGGGACAGTCTGCAAGCTCCAATAAAAGAACGACTTATCAGTATGCTGCGAGAATATGTCGATGTGTTTGCTTGGTCCTATCAAGATATGTCGGGTTTGGATACAAATATTGTCATGCACAAGCTGCCATTGAAAGAGGATTGTCCGCCAGTTAAACAGAAGTTGCGTCGTACTCGCCCAGACACGGCCATGAAAATCAAAGAAGAAGTACAAAAGCAGTGGGACACCGGTTTTCTTGTTGTAACTAGTTACTCGCCTTGGGTTGCTAACATTGTAACCGTACCTAAGAAGGATGGAAAGGTGAATATGTGTGTTGATTACCGGGATCTGAACAGAGCAAGCCCGAAAGATGACTTCCCATTACCTCACATTGATGTATTGGTAGACAACACAACTCAGTTCTCGGTATTTTCCTTCATGGCGGATTTTCTGGATACAATCAGATCAAGATGTCACCTGAAGACATGGAAAAGACAACCTTCATCACACCATGGGGGACGTTCTGCTTAAAAGTAATGCCGTTTGGTTTGTAGAACGCTGGTGCGACATATCAACGGGTTATGGTAACATTATTCCATGACATGATCCACAAAGAAATTGAGTGCTACGTGGATGACATGATTGCCAAGTCCCAAACAGAGGAAGAGCATTCGGTAAACCTGTTGAAATTGTTCAAGCGTCTGAGGAAGTATCAGTTAAGGTTGAAACCCAACAAATGCACATTCGGGGTACATTCTAGTAAGCTGTTGGGTTTTATTGTAAGCTAAAAAGGAATTGAGGTTGATCCCGAAAAAGTCAAAGCAATTCAGGAAATGCCTGCACCTAAGACTGAGAAAGAAGTTCGAGGGTTCTTAGGTAGATTGAACTACATTTCAAGGTTCATATCTCATCTCACTGCAACCTGCGAGCCCTTGTTCAAACTGCTAAGAAAGGAACAAACAGTCAGGTGGAATGATGATTGTCAGAAATCTTTTGACAAGATCAAAGAGTATTTGCAAGAACCTCCAATTCGCATGCCTCCAGTTGAAGGAAGGCCTCTAATAATGTACCTGACAGTATTAGAATAATCGATGGGGTGTGTGTTGGGCCAACATGACGAGTCTGGTCGAAAAGAGTATGCAATAAACTACCTAAGCAAAACGTTTACCGACTGTGAACAACGTTATTCACTGCTCGAGAAAACTTGTTATGCTTTAGCGTGGGCTGATCTCCGACTAAGACAATATATGTTGACTCATACTACCTTGTTGATCTCAAAGATGGACCCCGTCAAGTACATATTTGAGAAGCCGACACTTACCGGAAGGGTTTCAAGGTGGCAAATGATTTTAACAGAATATGATATTCAGTACACCTTTCAGAAAGTCATCAAGGGCAGTGTATTGTCTGACTATCTGGCTGAGCAACCCATTCATGACTACCAGCCTATGAGATTTGATTTCCCTGATGAAGACATCATGTTCTTAAAAACAAAAGATTGTGAAGAGCCTATTCACACTGAAGGGCCTGATCCAGAAGAAGCATGGACTATAATGTTTGATGGGGCAGTTAATTGTAACGGTCGTGGAGTTGGTGCAGTGCTTATTACACTCGAAGGAGTCCATCTACCTTTCTCAGCAAGGCTCACCTTTTCCTGCACTAACAACGAAGCAGAATATGAAGCTTGTATCATGGGTCTTGAGGAAGCCATTGACCTCAGGATCAAAACCTTAAATGTATTCGGAGATTCATCTCTGGTGATCAACCAAACTAATGGCAAGGGGTATACTCATCAAGAGCATCTGGTTCCCTAACGTGACTACACAAGGAGATTATTGACTTTCTTCACAACAGTCAAGCTTGAATACATCCCTCGAGATGAGAATCAATTTGCAGACGCCTTGGCCACTATCTCATTTATGATCAAAATACAGATTACTAACTATGTGCCTCGGATTTTATTATCCAGACTGGACCAACCAGCATATGTTTTCTCTGTGGACATCGACACTGACAACAAACCTTGGTTCCACGACATCAAATGCTTCTTCGAGACTCAGACATACCCACCTGGGGCATCGTCTAATGATAAGAATACACTGAGAAGGCTAGCCGACAGTTTCTTCCTCAACACTGATGGCTCCTTATACAAGGGAAACTTCGACATGGTCTTACTCAGATGTGTTGACAAGAAGGAAGCAGACCTACTAATGCACAAAGTACATGAAGGTTCTTTCGGTACCCATGTCGGAGGACATGCAATGGAAAAGAAATTGTTAAGATCAGGTTACTATTGGATCACAATGGATGCAGACTGTTGTGCCTATGCCAGAAAATTCCATAAATGCCAGATCTATGTAGACAAAGTGCATGTGCCTCCAAATACTTTGAATATATTGTCTTCACCCTGGCCCTTTGCCATGTGGGGCATTGATATGATTAGAAAGATCGAGCCAACTGCTTCAAATGGTCACAGATTCATCCTGGTAGCCATTGATTACTTCACCAAATGGGTTGAAGCAGCTTCGTATGCAAACGTCACCAAACAAGTGGTAGCCCGATTTCTGAAGAAGGATATCATTTGTCGATATGGAGTTCCCGAGCGAATCATTAATGATAATGGTTCAAGCCTTAACAACAAGATGATGGCGGAACTGTGCCGAGACTTCAAAATTCAACATCACAACTCTTCTCTTTACATGCCAAAGATGAATGGCGTTGTTGAGGCGGCTAACAAGAACATTAAGAAGATTGTGCAAAAGATGGTAGTAACATACAGAGACTAGCACGAAATGTTACCATTCGCCTTACATGGGTACCGAACTTCCATCAGAACATCTACCAGGGAAACACCTTATCCACTTGTGTATGGTATGGAAGCATTCCTACCTGTTGAAGTTGAATTACCATCATTGCGAGTAATGATGGATGTAAAACTGGACGAAGCAGAATGGGTCCAATCTCGTTATAACCAACTGAGCCTGATTGAAGAAAAGAGATTTGCAGCTATCTTCCATAGTCAGTTATATCAGAAACGGATGAAGAAAGCCTTTGATCAAAAAGTCAGACCTCAGGAATATCAAGTGGGGGAGCTTGTACTAAAAAGAATCCTTCCTCCTCATACAGACCACAAGGGCAAGTGGACCCCAAACTATGAAGGTCCCTATGTGATAACTAAAGTCTTCTCGGGTGGAGCACTGATGCTCACAACCATGGATGGTGAAGATTTCTCGTCTCCTGTGAATTCAGATGCAGTTAAAAAATACTTCACATAAATGACCCGTTGGACATAAAAATAGAATGTAAGTCCAGGAAAAAATAGGGCATCCTGGCGAGTCAAAAACAGAATAAAAGACTCGGGCAAAAATAAGGGAAAATTGAAAAAATGTACACCCACAGAGTTGAAAAGCCACATCGTATAGCTCAGGCAAAAAAGGGCATCCCGGTGGATTGAAAACACGAAAGGGCGATCCACGCAAAAACAGGGAAAAAGCGAACAACTTCATTCTGAATTTGTCCGTATTACACTCACATAACATGGCAAACTTCGAAAGGACAAAGCGTCGATTAGAATCAACTTTCTTCAGAAAGCAAGATAAGAAGAGCATTCAGGTCATACAGGTCATAGCGAAAGGAAGATTGGAGCATCAACTTCAGCATTGCCAAATAGAATAGAACTTTTATTTTCTCAATTTTGCAGCAATCTCCTCATTTCAGGGATTAGCTTCTTCACTGTACTCGCCTATTCAGGGCACACAAATCAATAAAGTCAAATATTCATTCACATTTTGTTTTATACCTTTTTGTTTTGTTCGCAAAATGTCCAAAGTTCGTAATACAACATTCGCATGAAAACATATAAGCCATTTTCAATAAATGCTTGCAGGAAATATGTGCTCTTAAGCAAATCTAACTCCTATGACGGAATTCAGTCGAGGATACCTTTGGGAACTTGTGCATTTCCTTTGTCTGACAGGTTGCAGGTACTCAAGGCGGACAGCCTTTCACAACATGGGGCATATTAGGCATTATATCCCCATCCAAGACAACATTCACCTCATTAGAAGGACTACTTGACAAAAGTATTCCCCCACGAAGCTTTTTATCCCCTCAGAATATCCCCACAAAGCTGATCCTCCAACAAATTACTTCCCAGAAGTTCTCTCCTCCCCAAGAAGGATCTCCAAAGCAATTCCTGAATCACTTTTCCCCAGCGAGTGGCCAGATCTTCTCATCCTCAGCACTGGCTCCCCATAGAGTTCTTCCCCCATAATTCTTCAGAAAAGATCGTGTAGTGATCCTTTCTCCCCACAGATCGCCCAGTGATCCATTCTCCCAGCAGATTTCAGATTTCGGATCTAGTTTCTCTCATTTGCATAATCATAGAATTCACATCATTCCTCCCCAAAAAGAGTGTAGCATTCCGTCCAATATGGAGCATTAAGGCAAAAATCAAACATTTGCATGATCATAAGCCAGGTTCGAGCCAGTCACCTGCAAATACCAAAATCACTCCTCTAGCGATACGCAAAAACGTATCCCCTGCAGATAAAAGCCAAAATGTCCTTTTGCAATCTCAATACAAATACTTGTACATACTTATACCCAATCCTTCTGATACTCGTCCGTATCTTACTTATACATAAATCTTTGATACTCGTCCGTATCTTACGCATCTCCCCAGCAGATCAACACTCGTTCGTGTTCCTTGTTCAAACAGTTGATACTCGTCCGTATCATCACTCCTTAAACACGCATCTGTATCATGGTCCTAAGGATACTCGTCTATATCTTTAATATATACACACTGTCGAAACACTTATACCATGTTATTTTTAGGGCTTAAACACTCGTCTGTGTTTATCTATCCACATAAATCGCTAACAAAACAACTTTCTCTCCGACATTCGTCCTGTGTAGCGATAATCATCAGCAGCCGTACCCTACTAGGTGATCGTCATTCACCTTTTGATGACCGTCCCTCATCATGTTATCCGATGGCCGTCCCCATCGTCGATCTTCCTATCCGACGTTCGTCCTATGTCGTGATATCTTTTAGCAGTCGTCCCCTGCTAGGTGATCGTCCTTCACCTTTTGATGATTGTCCCTCATCATTTTATCCGATGGCCGTCCCCATCCTCGATCTTTCTATCCAACATTCGTCCTATGTCCTGATATCTTTTAGCAGTTGTCCCCTGCTAGGTAATCGTCCTTCACCTTTTGATGACCGTCCCTCATCATGTTATCCGATGGCCGTCCCCATCGTTAATCTTCCTATCCGACATTCGTCCTATGTCGTGATATCTTTTAGCCGCCGTCCCCTGTTAGGTGATCGTCCTTCACCTTTTGATGACCGCCCCTCATCATTGATTTATTTATTCTTCACCCGATGGCCGTCCCCGTCGCGATTTCTTTATTCTTTAGCCTGACGATCGTCCTCGTTAGTGCTTTTAACTCCCCAATAAAGTCGCCTTTCTTTACCCGATGGTCGTCCCCGTCGCGGATTCTTTATTCCCCAACATGATGGCCGTCCCCGTCAGCCTGTTTCTCGCCATTTTTATCCCCGGCAGTCGTCCTTTGCTTGATGGTCGTCCTCCGTCGCTATCATTTGATATTCAGTCTATACTGTCTATTACAATTTATATCCCTTTTCTTCTTATAATAAAGAGTGTCTTGGTATTCAACCACAAGTTATCTTGTTTGTCTGTTAAGCCAGGCGCTTACATCCTACACAGTTAACTCATGCCTGAATAGGGGCAGCTATAAACACCCCAAATTTGCCCTCCCCTTTTTCTCACACCTTGGCTTGTGATCCTTCATGTTGCATTGCATAAGCATACCATCTCACACTGCATAGTTATTTCACTACATAAGTTGCAAAACTAGGGTTTGTAATCAGATGAATCTTAGAAGTGGTTTGAGCTATCTCAGAGGCCATGAAGCATTCCAAGAGGGTCCATGAGTGTTCTATGATCATATTATGCCTCCAAGGGTTCTTGAAAGTCAAAAGATCACAAGAGATTGCAGAGCCACCCAGGCAGGCTCAGGGTTCCTACACAGATGTCCAGAAATTAGGGTTTTGGGTTTGAGGCCCTTAAACTCAAAAAAACTTGGCCATTCTTGATTCTATTGGTCTATATATGTTATAAGGAGCATGTGTATCAAATTTGAAGCAAAATTTCCTTGTGGAAGTCATCTGATCAACTGGTAACTTGTTGTGCAAGAAAAGTCAGAATCAGGGCATCTGAGGCCACCAACAAGGATTCCAAAGGGTCGCCATCATCAATTTGAGGTCCTATGATCTTTAGTTGATCTTAGGAATGCTTGGAAGTTCATAATATTGAAGAATTTTGAGCCATTGCAAAAGTTGCCATTTTTGGACATGACTTGTAATGAAAACTTTCCATTTTGGGAAAGATTTTCAAACTCCTCTTTCTTGATCAAAAAGGTTTCATATGAATTTTCTTCAAACATGAAAGTTGTAGATTGGATCTTCCCATTTTCAAAAAGTACAAGAACTCCTCTTGATTCATCCTAGAACTCAAGATATGGCAGATCAAAGTTGGGAAAAATCTTGTAATTTTCAAGTTCATGTCAAAGAGGGAAATATGCAGAATTTTATTTCAGACCTTTATGTGACCTCTAATCCACTCAAATACATCATGTCATGATCAAACAACTTCAAAAGATCAGAATTGGGCCAAGAATCTAGGGTTTTCATGAATTGCTTCTCAAGAAATATCAAAGTTGTGAAATTGCAAAAACCATACAAAATCTTGATCCAAGCCATACAACTCACAACTTCCAATCCAAAGGCCCTCCTTGAAGCCAGTTGAGGCAGCCCAAGACCTCAAATCACCTTTGTCCTAACCCATGCCTCAAGTACACAAACGTTTGACTTTTTGGCCAATGGCACCATACCAATCCCACAATGCATATCCATTCCTCTGATTGATCTCATTAGTTTATGGACTGCCTAAGGATCATAAAACATAACACACAAGAGCTAAGAGGGGCCCAAGCATCAGATTGCACAAAATCCCTCAAACAACTTCCTCTATTCGATTCTCTCAAACCAGCCATCAAACTTCCAAAATTCTTTCACCAATCAACCACAAATCATCCATAGAACATTTCCCGTCCATCACCATGGCCTGAAACACCCTAAAACAAAAACACGATTTCTGCTACATCAAAACTGGACCTCAAAAACCAGCCACTTTCAAAGCATTCTAAGCACTCCACTAGCTTCAGGAGGTCCAAAGGAGCTGATTTGCACAAGAGGGAGGCCCTGAAAGGTCCAGTTTAAAGAACTTCAGTTCAGGTATCCATCAAGAACTTATTTCTCAGAACCTTGATTTCTTATTATAAAATGAACCTATATGATTTGCTGATCATCCTGGTGTGTTTAGAATTGAAAATGGTGTAGAAACAAGCATGTATTATTGTTCTGAAAGTTTGCCCGTGAAAATGTTTTTGATTCGATTCTCTTGACTCATGTGTTATAAATGATTTTTGTTTGTGGATTTGTGTTCTATGATGTTTGGGGAACGTTTTTGGGCAAATTTGATGTTGTTTAGAGACCTAGGGAAGAAGTTGGGGATTTGGCTGGCCGGAGAAGATGGCCGGAGCTTATCTCCGGTCACCTGAAAATCATTAGGGCTAATTAGGGTTAGCATTGCCAGATTGATTGTGAGCCGTAGGATCTTGATTAGCCTTGCGTGTGAACGATCCAGATAAATCACTTAACCCTAATTTTAATTAATTAAGTTAAATATAATTAATTAACTCAGGACAAACCATAGCCATTGGATCACGCACGAATCACAAATTTAAACCTAGGCCCTTAGATCCTCATACTCTTGGTCTTGGTAACTTGCAATCCTAGCCCTAGATCCAGTCCCTGCGCAATCTGAGCCCTCCATTCAGCATACTTTGCATTTTATTTTCTTTTTATTTCATTTCATTTTCTTTATTTATTTAAAATAGTAAATCATTTTATAAAATTCCAATCTTTTTCATTTTGACTTTAAATAATTTTCAGAAACCAAAAACATTTTTATTTTTTATTTTTGTATTAAAAATCTATTTTTAAATCATTTAATTGTATTATTTAATTCATTCATTCATTTTAATTAATTAAAAATACTTTTAGGTATTTAAAAATCACAAAAAAAAAAATCATGAAGCATTCTTACATATTTAGAACAATTTACAAACTCATCTTACAATTTTATTTTAGGGTTTGATCATATTTTGACAATTAACCATGAATTAGGGTTTCCAAATTTCCTATTTTCAAACCCTAACTTCAAAAATTTATTTCTGATCAACCAAGATTAGTTTGTGCATGGTTCTTTTTGCATTCTTTCATACTTTGCATGTAGTATCTAGGGTATTTAACTCATATTTTTGCATTGCATTTTCCATTTGTTTGGAATTTTTCATGAAGAAGTACCCAAAACCCTAGCCTAACTTAGAAAAACCATAACTTTACTTTGGTATAGCTTCTGACCTCCACCTTTGGGGAGTGTACTAGTGTGTGTTTAGGGGTTATTTGGTTGCAATTAAAATTTTTTTTTATCATGTGTTTTGCTTCTGTTTTGATCATATGCATCTCATACTTTCTTAAAACCTTAATTTGCCATGTTCATTTGCATTCATCTTTGCATACCTTCATCATATGAACTTGTCATGACATCCCATGAATTTGTATGTCATATTAGATACCTTAGGACATGTGTGAACATTGGTTGATCATTTTTGCATCCATTTGGTATGTTTTTCATAAATTCATTCTTATGTGTCTTCATGTGATTTCAAGCTTCTAACATGCCTTCCTTTGCATCTCATTTCTTGTATGATCATACATAAACATTATACATGTCTATGCGTCATTTCATAACACATTTGCATTATATTTGCACTTCTGATCTTGATCATTGCATCTTCATTTGTCTTATTTCCTTTTGTTTCACATCTTATGCATTCATACTAACTTTTCAGGAGCTTCAGGTAAGTTGTTTTGGATGTGGATTTTCCTCCACATCCAATCTCTTCTTATCTTTTCATTTGCATCTTTATTTATATTTGAAGTGAGTTTGACTCACTTATGCTCTCTCTTGCTCCTTTTCTTTCTCTTAGGTTACTTAACCTCTTCATGAAGTAAGTAACCTATTCTCCTTTCTCTTCTATTTTCATCTGCTTCTTCTTCCTTGGTGGCCATCTGAAGATCTTTTCTCTAAGCCTAACAAACCATAGGAATATCCAAGCATGATAACTTTAGGGTTGTACATAGACTCCCCTAGTTTTTACCTTTGATTCTCCTTGAGTCTCTGCTTCTCATCTCATAATCAAGGCTAAATAGTTAAGGTTTTAAGACTCTGAATTAGGGTTATGCAGGTATCCTTATCTTAGGATGGAGTGTATAACTTTAATACTTAGTGTTAAACCTTTAAGTTGTTTACACCTCCTAATTAAAACACCTAATAATCATTAAGACTTAAGCTTGTAACTTGGGCCTTATATTAGGGTTACATTTCTGCCTGTTGGTTCAGAGGGACTAACCCTAGTGTTCAATGGACAAGTCCCCCTCAGGTTTAGTCTTACAAACATAAAATCCATTTCTTAATCCCACCTTTAATTAAAATCCACTTTAATAAAGGCTTGTTATATAATGATTTTAATCCCTAACCATGGATTAAGTTGAGGAGTCTTCCTCATCTTAGGTGTTCTCATCTATTATCCTTATCTTAGGATGGTGTAATGAGTTCACTAATCCCTGATTAGAGATTAAACTCATTACTTAACACAAAACAAAATCCAAAAACACTTAATAATCACAAGTAGGTTAATGATCTTAATCCTGCATCATTAGGGTGATTAAGTTGAGATTTTTATCTCATACTTAAGTAGACTCATTATCCCTAATCAGGGGTGATATAATGAGTTTGTAAACCCTTGATTAAGGCTTAAGCTCATTATCTTATGCAAAACACCAAAAACAAATAAAAAACTGAAAACAAAAAAACAAACAATAAACGTCTCCTCCGGGATTCTTTTCTCATCATAATCACTCTAAAAACGAGAACTCGCTTCTTTCGTCTAATGCAAGACAGTTAGCACTCGAGCCAGACGAGTCATACACTTAAGCATAGACAAGAAAGCAGTTCACGTCAAAAGCATCTAAGTCTCTTTGAGTTGAACTACAGTGTTCTGACTTCCTCATTGCACGAGAGGATACGTAGGCATAACTTAACAGTTATCGAACAAAAGTCTCTTTGTCTCCCCCCTCTCCTCTTCCCAGTTTCTCTTTCCTTAGCCTCAGGTTTGAGCACCCATTTTCTTCTTTGCACTGACACTCTATACATCCATTTCTCCCTAGCCTTTTATACACTGTTAGCACATACACCATCCCCTTTTAAACACAATTAGGTATGCGTGGATACCATCGAGTACAACGGACGATCTGGGTGCTAATACCTTCCCAGGTCGTAACCTACCCCCTTACTCAGTCTCTTTGGTTCGCAACCGTCTTATCCATATCTTTCCAGGTTTATGCAGTATTACCTTTCCTTCGGGATAAAAATGCCTAGCTGGCGACTCTATTCAACCTCAACCTCCAACCTCGCCGACGGTTCGCGTTTGCACCGGGATGAAAATTCGGGGAGCGACAGAGAGTCCTTAAGTATTTCCTAAACCACATCAACTCCTTTATCCATTTTCTTATTCATTATCCATTTACATCCATTTTGAATTCCAAACTCATGTTTTTATCAATAACCCCATTTTGTTCACCCAAAAAATTTCTAAGAACGCGCTTACAATCATAAAATCCATAGTTCAATATTCAAACTCATTTATCGTTTATATCCATATTTTCTCCCTCAATATCTACATGTCCCAAAAACAAGTTCAAAGAAAAAGAGCCCAATATCCTTATCATAAAAAAAACAAGTTCTTTGGTCAATGGAGCTAGAGAAACAAGTGTATCCATTGGTGTTGTTGCATATGTTAATGGTTCAACTCTTATGAAGGTTGGATGCACGATTATGTTATGACTCATTCCTTGGGGTCACAAGATGGAGGTAGCTTAGCTATTGACTCCCACATGCCTTTGATTTGCTTTTAATTTCTATAAGTCTGCGGTTTTGTTCTCCAATTGTCACAAGAGTAATTGATTTAAAAGAATTTCCCTAAAGTGATGAGAAACTTTATAGCAGGAAATAGTAAAGGTCAATAACAAGGGATTCAAAGACTCTTACTTTATTACACTTTAGAAATTCAATACAAAAAGAAAGAAAAGAACTTCAACCACATTCAATTAAATTCAGTCACAAAACTCATTTGAAACTGATATGATACAACAAAAATCAGTTACAACTAACTGATATGCCAGAAAAAATTACAAGAAGAAAAAAGATGGTTACGAAAAAGCTCATAATTCCTTTCAATCTTCAAATTCCTCTCTTCATCATCTTCAGTCTTCTCAACAAAAACTCAACACAACAATCATAACATAACCTGCAACAAGAAACAAATATTACACCATCTGTTACAAAAATTAACGAGATGTTGAAGGGAGATCAAGTAGAACTCAGTGATGAGAAAGGGATATGACAAACTCATAGCAATAATTTGGATTAAGGCTTCCACTAGAACCAATTTCTATTTCCTCATCTTATTCATCCACCGGGAAATCCGTACTCAAAATCTCAAGCGGAACTTAGCTACCTCGCAACCGCAAGAGGTGTGGCATTTTCCGTTTCAACACAATGTGCTTTGTGCTAGGCATAAAATAGATTTCCAGTAAACAGACCCTTGACTTATCACTCACTATGAGTTTCAATGGTGTAAGTGCAGCACCTTATACACTAGCAACAAATTTTGTAAGCACCATTCATCAGAATTATCACCCTCCATTCACCTTCATTCCTAAAGATAAATATATAAAAAAATCAATGGCGAGAGAGGCGGTTTCAAGGACCCGTATCGCAATATCACACCAAATTCAGTTACAAGAGACTCAAATGATATAGAAGGATCAATACAAAAAAAACGTAGTTACACTTCCTAACCGATTTCATAACAAACCTATAACTGAAAACTATAACTGAAATCATAACATTTTTTTACCTGAAAGTTCCCATTGAACCCTTCAATCTACCTTCTATAAAACCAGGATCTTGCTACAGATTCAAGGCTCCTCTCATTCATTCTCCATCAATCTTCTTCACGATTCCACCATTTCTTCCATTGTTTTCTAGACTCAGATTCAATCAACATCTTCATCTCTAAACTCTTCCTGCTTCACTCCGCCATTTCCCTCCCTTTTTGTATTTTTAAGACGACCCCATTTCTTTCTCAGTTCTTCAATCTCATTCCTTTTTTTCGTCACCTTCTTCAAACCTCATTCTTTAACAACTTCTTCATCATCGATCTCCACCATTCTTCATCGCCACCTACAGTTTTCATCAATCTTCAACATTCTTCATCAAGAATCTTCGATAAATAAAAAACCTGCAGAAAACTTCATCAAATTAGAACCTGCACATAACGACATCACGATAACATCAATGTCGAGAACGCACCATTGAGTCACACTCAGGTGAATTCAATCAACACAACACAACCGCAACAATACTCTGTGATAAAGCAATAAGGAAACCGAGTTGAACCAAGGAGAAGTTATACCTAATTGATTCTTCATCGGCACCTTATTTGAATCCTTGAGAGGTTCGCGAGAGAAAAAATCATGTTGAGCTTCTCCTATTTGGTGAGGGTCTTGCCGTGAACGAGGCGACGACACCGTTCAGAAAGAAACGAGCGATTGAGATCTCGGAAAGCTCTTGAATCAAAGTTCATCCTCCTCTTCGGTCACCCTCACTCAGTGTCAATATTCGTCAACCATTCAATATTTGTAACATCCTTCACCTTTAAGAACAACCCACGCGAATGAAGGAGGTAAGGTCTTTGACGTTTGAATGTTCTTGATTGATTTCAAATCGAATTGCTCGATCCCGTTGTTTGGTGGGGAATTAGAGAAATCTAACACCGGATTTGTAATTAGGGAGAAAAATTATTGGGGGTTAGGGTTGCAGTTTAAGGTTATGGTGATGGTGCGCCGGAAGCCGTCGCGGTGGCTAGGGTTAACGGAAGAGGAGACTGTGATGGTGAGAAGAGGGAAGAAACACGTCTGAGAGGGAAAAAGTTTTAGATAGTTTTCACATTTTGTTTAAGTTATAACATGATCATTTTGTTATTAAGAATTAATTGGTTTATATTCTTGGAACAAAATAAAAATTAAAACTCATAATTATGATTTGTTGTACCGTTAAAACTTAGGATATTTCATAATGAATGGAAAAAATCATAAAGAGCTATTAACTCTCCACCGCCCAATTTATTTAAAGATAATATTCTTGGTGGGTGGTCCACTCCGGCGGTGACACTTCACACCATTTGGTTGGACCACCAAATTTCATTCACATGCATGCTACTTCACCATAAGAACCATATGCCCTTCCATCATAGTCATGCATCGCGTTATTATGCTTTAGTATAGTTCAGTTTTAATCCAGTAAAAATACTAAAACTTGTAAATAAAATTCTAAAAAAATTATAGGAGCTTTATGACTCATTTTAGAACCTTTACACATTTTTACTTTCTGACTTTGGCCATTTTCCAATTTTATTTAGATTTTCCATTTAATTTTTTTCTATCGAATTACTTCATCCACACTTCAATTTGTACATTTTCTTTCTCCCACTTCCTATAATCTTTCTGTCCCATTCTTTTTGCTATGATTAAAGGACTAATAATAGAACCTGGAATAATTTTTTGTATATTTTTTAGGTCATTTTATCCGTTGTTTTGATAGTGTTGTTAGTGTAAAATTGTGATTGAATCTTAGGTAGATTTAAGTGACCATTTGACATAGTTAGGTTATGAATTTTTAGGAGAATTAATTCCATATTTTTCCCAGGACTTTTGCTATTTTTAGTGCCTTGATTTTATTCAACTTTTCCATTGTAAATCCATCTAGTTTAGCTTAGGATTTTATGGTGCATTAGGACATAGATTAATTAGGCTTGATCTTAGAATATTAGAAGGCCTCAGTGTGGTTTAGCTACTGATTTTAGAATGTTGATATCATGCGAGATCCTTTAGTTTTAGGACTTAGGCTTAGAAACCTTTCAAGTGTGTTTACATGAAGCGATTAGCCTTTATATTTGTTTTATGTGCTTTATGTGCATTTTAGAAATTCTTGCAACTTTGCCTTTAATTCATTTTGGCCATATTTTGCATCCTCATCTTCATTTCATTTACTAATATCTTCTTTTTGTGCAAGGTATTTTTCGAGGATTCGCTTATGGACTCGGACTATTTTTATTATGCCTCGATTATATTTTTGTGGTTTATACTTTGTGATGTAATAATTGGAATTTTATGTGTGATACCTATAGTTAGGATAGAAAAGATAAAATGAAGCGTTAGATGACCAATTTTCAAAAATAAAGAAAAGGAGTTATTCGACCCAAAATCGAAGAATTTCAAATAAATAAATAGATTTTCATGTGACATTAGGATCCCTCGATTATCATTGCTCCACTCCAATACACCCAAAAGCAAGCCTTGTATGTCGCGCACCATAAGTCGTGCGTCTCAGCATCACGCAATCGACCCACCCGATCCATCGTTTCATCCCATTTATGATTTACACACGTTTTCACCCACCATGACGTAGGAGGGCCATATCATTCACTATTAATTTTTGTACTCGCATTTCTAGTTTAGTATCCACTTAGGTAGCTTTAAATATTTCAAGCTTCACTAACCATAGGTCACCATTAAACTCAATTAACTTAGGGTAAAGTCTAGTTCCCCTTAGAGTTTTTTCCTTTTACAATTTGAGTCTCACTTCTCACCTTTAAAGAAAAAATTAAAAACATTTAAAAGGAAAGTAGGTATAATACGCCACGAGCCTTAAGTCATATAGGAAATGATTAATGGAGGTCTCCTTCACTCTTCTAGGATACTTTACAAACGTCCCATTGGGGGCGACCTTGGAAAGTATTCGCTCCCGTATCATAGTCTTTAGTGTTGTACATACGATAAACACCAAAATTAAAACTCTTCTTCTAAAAAACAATAAACCAACAAGATAACGCGTATTCTCTTCTCACCTCCCTTTTCTTTGCGGACGAATGCGACTTGCCTCGACAATTCAAACAATGATACAATAAACACCCTCGAGTCAGATCTAGTAACACCTGAGCTAGAGTTATGGCAACATCATCCTAAAAAACATAAACAAGTTCCCGCATTAGTTATACGAACTACGGCGACTCTGATCCTCATTTTCCCGATGAGGTACGTAGGCAGTGGGGTAGGGCCCATTCGAGCACATTCTTTATTTTCCTTACATTTCCCTCTTTCTTCCCATTTTCTTTTCCAATTCCCTTTCTCATTTCACTTCCATTCCAGATAGCAATTCTTTCATCCAAACAACATCTTATTTCTCACCCTTTGAAATAGACTTACAAGCGTGGATCCCGTCGGGTACGGCGGACGGATTGGGGTGCTAATACCTTCCCAATTCGTAACTGACTTCCGGACCCAGATCTTTGGTTCGCAGGACCTTGTCCTTTCCTTCTTCCTTAGGTTCGTGCAACATTACCTTTCCCATTCATTCGGGATACAAATTTTTGGCTGACGACTCTAACTTTTCCGCGCCACTTTCGCGTTTGTACTAGGATGAAAATCCCGGGAGCGACAGTATGGCGTCAGGTGAGTCTCGTTTAGCTGGAGTGTAGCGAACAACTGCGAATACATGATATCGCATGAGCTACCCCGGTCGACCCGTATTCTGCAGACATCGAAGTTGGCCATCTGGGCTCGGATGAGCAGTGGAATGCTGGCATTAGGTGCTCCCCATAATAGTTCCTCCTTGTATAAGGAAATGGGCACCGAATTGTCTCTGGGCGGGTCCAACGTGGCGTTCAGGGCCGACCCTTTTGCAATTAGTTGGTCGAATTTCCTATTAACTGAGCCGACTGTGATCCTGTTGAATCCCCCGCCAAGATCACCATTGCGGATGGGAAGGCTTCCCAAGGGCTATGGGAAGATAGATAACCTGGACTCGCCTGACGGTCGGGCAGAAAGAAATCTTTCGGGCGGTAGATGTTGAGGGCGACTTGCATATTGGTGTCCGCGGGGACCACCACCGCTTCCTCGACCTTGATGGTTTCTTATGCCTCTGGCCTGGAGGCTTCTTTGGATTTCGTGAACTGTTTGAGGTGGCCATCTTTGATAAGTATCTCTATTGCGTCCTTCAAGTGGATGCAATCCTCAATATTGTGTCCATGGCTCTTGTGGAACCTGCAGTACTTGGTTTTATCGGTGCCCGGTTTGGCGGGTAGTTGCTTGGGAAAGCGAACCCCCGCTTGACGGAACTCCGAATCAGCACATTCAGACAATATTTTCACCCTCGATACCACCAGAGGTGTATACTCACGAAATCGGCCCACTAGCCTTCTCTGCTCCCGCGGTTCACGGGAACGGTCTTCCTTTATTTTGTCGTTTCCCCGACAAGATGTCGAGGGTTCATCGGATTTGGAAAGGTTTGCTTCTTGTCTACGTCGAGCATCGCGGACGAAACTGGCCGCTTGTTTTTCCTCGTACTGGATGTATGCTTAAGCTTCCAAGAGGAAAGCATCCAGAGTGGAGGGTGTCTCAATACCCACTGCTCGATGGAAATTGGTAGATGGGCGTAATTTGCGCTCTAGTAAATATTTTTTCATGTCGTCCGTGGTTGAGACCTGGACGGCTTCTTTATTGAACCTTTTGATATAGGTTCTGAGGGGCTCATCTTTGCCCTGGATTATGGCTTCAAGTGAGGCTTCTGTCTTTGGATGGCGTCTGGAAGTGGTGAAATGCCTGGAGAAAGTTCGACCGAGCTGTCTCCAGGAAGTGATGGATTCGGGCTCGATACTTTTATACCAAGTCATCGCTCCTTTCCTTAAGGTGGTCAGAAAGATACGACATTTGATTGCTCCTCAGACACCCCTGTAGTCGAGCAGGGCGTCGATGTTTTCAATATGTTCGTCAGGATCAATTGTTTCGTCATACGAACCCAGTGGTGGGGGCTTCTCGATCCCTCTTGGCAATCTGGTAGCCATAATCTAAGATGATAGGGGTCCTCTGACATCATCGTCATCAAGAGAGGTGAGCGAATGGGATCTTGAATGGCGTTTTCTGTTTCTTCGCGGGAACGAAGAGTTTGACCTGTTCTTTTTTGATCGTTTTGGAGATGGAGATCGATATCGTCGTCCTTTTCGGGGAGGGGAATGACAATCGTCTTCTTGCGACCCTTGATTAATTTTGGTCGATACCGGAGAGCGACGTCTCCGTGGAGGTGACCGACCACGATTCCGGATAGAAGATTCGTCGTGATAGCCTTTATTTTTCTTTCTTCGGGGAGAAGGGTTGCGCTTCCCCCGGTGCCTTTTGGGAGATCGAGATGATCGACGAACGGTTTCTTCGAGACAGGCTATCTTCGCACCGTGTACTAGGAGCATGAGATGGGTCTGATTGAGTGTTTCAACCAATGCGGCGAAGTCTGATCCGGCGGGTGCGGCCACGAAAGGTATGATTTCTGGTTGGCTCTCGAGCGGCTGATCACGCTCGTGAGATGGTGAAGTTGTCTTTCCATCTTGGTGATCTTGGACGATTTCTTCATGTGATGGGGTGAAAAGGTTGCTCCCCCGTTGAGTAATGAGGATACCATCAGCAGTATGGGCTTCGCACGGGATGTCGTTAGCGGCCATGGATCTTTTTGAACAGTAAACTTTGGTTATTGAAATTCTTTGATGAAGAAGAACGGGGAAGTTTGTTTCCCACAGACAGCGCCACCTAATCGTACCTGGAGATCAGGATCTGATGTGGCCGCGTCGGATGTGGATGAGCACGGTTGATGATGGAGAAAAATGGGGTGTACCTGCAAAGGCACTTCGATGCTAAAGTCAGAGAGTGAGCAACGAGTGAGTAAGTACAAGATTTTGGGTCAAGATTGAATACCTGACCCTCTCAAATGAGAGGGTTTATATACTGGTCCAAGTGGATGATTATTGGCCCAAGAATGTATCTGCTCGACTTGTCCTGGGTCGGATGCCTTAATACTGAGCAAGGGATCCGTCGAGCAGTCGATCCTCAGAGTTTTGAGCGTCGCGGGGTCATTGGGTCGTTGGGCCGCGAGATAGATAGGGCCTATTTCTTAAAATTGGGCCAGTCCGGAACAGTTGTCATACCTCAATTTGGTCCATACATTTTACAAAAAAATTATTGCATCTGACTTTATATTCACTTTGCATCATTTGTACATCACAACTTATTTTTCATCATAAATAATACCTAAAATGTCATCCAGAATGAATTCTCGGATATACAGACAGATCGGTTGAATTGTTTCTTAATTCTACTTAAAATCAGTGGACGAAAAGTTTCGAAATCGAGCTTGCAGATGTCAGTAATATTAATCTATGCTTTGCGTAGTTTAACCTGGCGTGCTCGTCTTATTTTTTCGACAGCTTTTTCAGTCACATATTGATCAGTCTGAGCATTTTTAACTGATCAAAACTTATTTCAAAATCTAACCAAACGCTTTATTTTTCTGAGTCGTGTATTCCACACTGATCATTTTAGTATATTCATTTTAATTTTTTGAACAATTTCGTATCTGACTTTTATTCGTTTTTAATCTTTATTATTATTATTATTATTATTATTATTATTATTATTATTATTATTATTTTGTCAAAATAATTGTTATAAACTAGAATTTTCTATTGCATTTAGGGAAGTCATTTAGACTCGACCCAAATACTATCTCTTTTATCCAATTTTGAATTCAAATAAAAAAAGGAATATGTGACAAACTTGTGAAGAAAGGTGAAAAAAGATGGCACTCACAAAAAACAACGCGCCTCATTCCTAACAAATTCGATCCCTTCACTCAGTAACGGACGCACCCATTCCCATGTGCTTGATTGTTTTTTCATTTACCCACTAATAATATTCATTTTCTTCATACACCAACTCTTAATATTCCACTCCCTCTCTCCAACTCACAATAACCACCTAACCCTCACGCATAAACTCTCTCGGCATCACATGAAAAATACCCACTCATTATAATACTCTTTCTCTCATATTTTGATGGAAGAGGAGAAAAGGAAAAAATGAAAACTTGATACCCTCCTCTCCATTTGTTTTCTCTGCAAAAGTTTCCCCTCAATAACACTTCATTACCATTCTCTCATCAGCCCTCAACATCTCCATGAAAATCTAAAGAAAATCACCACCAGTAAATAAACCATTCTCACAACCTACACTTTCATTCTTCATCATAATAATAAACCCTATACTATTTCATTTCAATTATCCATAAGAAGAAAGCTTAAGAAAAACTCCATAACCACGTGAAATACTCCATTCTAACAACTCATTCTTCTACAACTCCATAAGCGTATGCATATCACATTCACCCAACCTTCTCGATTTTAATCTCTGCTACCACAAACATAACTTTACACATTCAACTCATATCATGAAAATCATGAAAACCTTCTATTTCAATCTGCATCTACCATTTAAATCACCCTCATAAACAAAAGTTCAGCCACCATTTCATAACCAACACGAATAAAGCACCACCATTAAACCTCCGTTGTGAGCTTCAACAAACATTATTTTCTCCACCATAACTCAGATCCTGCTTCCTTCATCACTTAAACAAACCTCACTCCTCGCGGCTGTGAACACCAACAAACACGGCGACAATCCGCATCACAAACTACCATCATTCTCCATTTTTACTCCACAAACAAACCATCGTACAATCTTCCATAACCTTGGGTTTCTTCATAGTCAAAACTTTCAACAATAACAGCTCATGTGCAACGCTGAAACAATGAACCAACTTAAGCAGCAACTTGTAGTTGTGGAAGTTCGCGTATCGGCTGTAATACCCTAATTTCCCCCCTAAGATTTTCCACATTTCATCTGCATCATTGCATACAAACAAGATCACATATTGGTTCCTCTATCCCTCTCATCTTTGGGTTTATGCCTTACAGGGATCACCAAACATCTGTGTGTTTCTTATTTGCTTTTATATTTGTTTATGTTTAATAACCCTTAATCAAAATCCAAAAATGTGTCTGTTTTCCCTTTACTAACTTTTTCAGGATGAGATCTAGATCAAGAACATCAAGCATTAGTTCCTCGGCTTGAGTGCAATTCATCTTAATAAAGTCAAAGTTTGGGTAAAAATGATTTTTAAGTATTATCCAATCCCGGTTGATCAAGAGTTTCCCAAAATTTTGGTTACTTATTGCTTAAGAAACTCTAAGTTTCGTGTGTTTATTTTCATGCCTTCTTTGACAAGTCAAGAATCGAGCCAAAGCAAGAGCAACACAACAAAAGGCAATTTTTTTCACTATTTTCATTGTGTTAATCGATTAACACCATATGGCTAATCAATTAACACCCTGTAATTTTGGCTAGAAATAGCTTTTTCAGAGTTCTATGGCATTGTACACCATAACTCAAGTGCATGACCTCACTTTTACACCAGATAGAATATTCTAGAGCATACGAAATCACTCTCATTTAATTCCCCTACCTCATCATAATTAAATTACATCATTCACCTTCATTTAAACACACATGTGCATCATTTGATCTTTGATTTTGCTTCCAAGTTAATTTCCCAGCCTAATTTTAGCTCCAAACCCAATTCCAAACCTCCACTTACTCCAAGCCTAAACTCTATATAAACACCCACAATTTCATTCATTCAATACGCTTTTGATATCCAAATTCACCTTGTCAAAATTCTTTCTCATTCTCTCAATTTTCTTCATCTACCAAAACTCACCAAAGCTTTTCTTCCATTAAAAGTTAGTAACGTTTTCATTGAAGCTTACTAATCTTTGAGCTAGACCTCCATACAAACACTTCATTAACATAAAATTATGTAGATCAAAGCTTTGGAGATTGGTTCTTGGATTGGTAAATTCCTAGATCCACCATTGTTGAGCTTAATTTGCATCTTTCAGAATGTAGTCTCTTGTGATGTTGTGTTGTTGGATCCTTGGAATTGATTTATTGATTCCATTGGTGTTATTTGCTCATAATTTTCTGGAATTTTCATGCTCAATTACATCCTTGATCATGAGATGTTTGAAGAAATGATTGATCAAGGATTTTGCATTTTTCAAATTGTTTTTCTATTGTCATAGCAAGTGTAATCGATTACACCTGTGTTTTTTGGACTAGAAACTGGTTGATCTTACCTGATCAGAAGGGCCTTTCAGCTATTGGCTGCGAACGTCACGGTTGATAGGAAGACGGAGTGGGTATACATGCAAGACACTCTGAAGTTCAAGTGAGTTTGGGTACATAGATGTTAAGAGAGAGAATAGTTCAGAATACCTGACCCTTTAGTGAAAAAGGGTATTTATATTGAGCCCCCAGCGTTGGGCCAAGGTCCTTTCTTGGGATGGATTAACTAGGCCCAAGAAAGAACTGCCAAGGTACGCGTAGAAGCGTGTAAGACCTAGCACGTGGTCTTGTCCCTGGTCCAACTGCCCCTATCTTTTAGGAGATAACGGTGGACAATTGGGTGACGTGGCGTATGAGGGAGTGAAGTGGTCTCCCTATCACCTATATGATAAGTCGAGGAGGTTGCTCGACTTCCTAGCGGGTTTCCCGTGATATTGAATCCTGCCCGACTATTCCATGCATCTTCCTGAAAGATTGGGCCTTGGCCCTGGGGGTTTTGGGTCTGCACCCAACTATGTCTTGGAGGCCCATTCCAGAACAGGAGCCCCCCAAGTCGAAGCTCTGGGATAGAGCAATGAGTTAAGAGAAAACTAGTCGAGCATGGTAGACATGAAGCGAGTAGTCAGGGGTCAAATGTTCATGCAAAAAGGATTTGACCTATCGAGTTGAGGAGTTGTTCAGGGAAGTAGGTTAGACAAGACATGATGATCACAAGATTGCACCAGAGATCGCGGGAACATCATTTCTTGTCGAGGAGTTTCTCCTTAGAAGGCTTATTGAAAGACCCATAAATTGAATCCAGTTTCTATAAAGCAGTTTTAGTCCAGATCACAAATCTTCCCAAGTGTCCACCAAGCGTAAGCTTCAAGAGATTGAACCTCCCAACATCAATGATTTTGACAGTAGGGATATTAGCACACGGCACCCTTAGGTGTCGGGGAAGTTTACATGTGCTCGACGGCTTTCTTACGGCGCATTGAATTATGTCCGACCTAGGAAACCTAGGTAATGATTACCTATGCACGTCCTTTCATGCGTACCTTTTGTATAAAAGGTGTGGGGGACCGCTCCATTTCACTTTTTTACTCCTACGGTTAATCGTACTTCCAGCAAATAACTTCCACTTTAAGCATAACCATCGTCGTCGTCGTTGTTATCTCCCTTCCATCACTATGTCGGGTAACTCTTCAAATCCCCTTTTTCTGGCAAATTCTATGCTTTTTAGGCAATTGTAGTGGCAATTTTCTCGCCTAAAGTAAGTAGATTTCTGTTTTAGGCATATTTCTAGGGTTTGTGTATGAATGCCTCGGGCACAACCTGAATGAGTCGGGCAAAACTAACATATTTAGGTGAATGGCCTAGACAGAACCAACGTGGTTAGATGAATGTCGCGAGCGTCCTATGAACACATTGAGCGAACATTTCTTGATTTCTTTAGAGATCCCGGGTATTCCACGAATGCCCCGAGTGAAATCTTTATGGATCCCTTTGTTGGTTCGTGCCACCTTAATATGAATACGTCGGGCATTCGGCCCCTTCTCCCTTTCACTTGAATTGCGGTGAAATGGCGAATTTGATGCAATGTCGAATTCACTTGTTCCTTCTGCTTTTCAGGTACCGCTAACCAAAGACATTCAGAGGAATGGAATGTAGTCGCCTCCTCGTCCGACCAAAACAAATTCTCGTGGGTCGCCGACGAGCCGTTGGAAACAGAGTCTTGCTTCATTGACGAAGACGTCCTCGTTTTTACAAAAGTCAAGGAGTTGGGCCTTGAGGATCCTCCCAACTGGTTGTGCTATGCTCCCCTAGAAGAAGAGCAGATATGCTCGTGTTTTATAGGGAAACGATTCGTGATGTATGAGTTTTCCTTCTGGGAGGCGGGTGTAGCACCCCAAATTTTCCCTCTCCTTTTTACCCTTATTTGCACATCATAAGCATAGCATAAGCATACCATATCCTAGCATTTAGCATAGAAAAAATGAAACATAACACTCACATGTTCTAGCATAAGGCATATGATCAATCATCTGAGGGTTTGAGGTTCTACAAGTCAAGCCAAACGCCAAGTGAAATTGCAATAGGCTCATAAGGTTTCTTCATGTCTTATACAAGCTCAAAGTCATCTACAAAAGTCAAAAAGGGTGAGGGATAATCAGAAGATCAAAGAAGTAACATTCTCCTACACGGTTAAACCCTAATTAGGGTTTTGCCTCAGAGAAAGGATTTCTCATATCTTTGACCAATTATTATGGTCAAAGGCTTTTATATGATGTATGATGCCTAGATATGAAATTTGGTGAGAAAATTCCTTGAGGAAGTCAGTTAATTCTTCAGTTACTTGTAAAGGAAAAAATTGGTCAATTGTGCACCTGAAAAGTCAACTGTTGGATTTTAAGGTCTCCAATCATGTTTTTCAAGTCAAGAGACCTTCTTAAGGTCAAGGAAGGTTTTTTGTGATCTCAAAGATCAAAAATCAAGAGGATATGAAGAAGTTTCCTTTTTTGGCAAGTGACTTGTAATGGAAGTTACTATTTTTGGCAAGTTTTTCCCTAAACTTCAAAGGTTTATTACATGATCAAGATGGTTCCAAATGAAATTTCCTTGAACATTAGAGTTGTAGGGCATGTTCTCCAATTTTCAAAAAGTACAAGAACATGTTCATAGCATGTGTGGAACTCAAGATATGATTATTTGAAGTTGAGCATTTTTTAGGGTTTTACATTATTTTCAAGTCACACAAAAAAAAACAATATAAAAATGGCAATGTTTTTCTTTGGTTTTGGTCTTGTTTGTTTTCATAAAAGCTGAATCTGAAATAAGCGCATCACTTGTGCATAGTCAATCATCCAGATTTCTTTGATAACTCTTATACCATGACCAAGTATGACTTTGATAATCCGATCTACCATGCTGATGAAGGGGTTGAAGAAGACTGTGAACTCCCTGAAGAATTAGCCAGGTTACTGAGACAAGAGGAAAAAGTTATTCAGCCTCATCAAGAAGAGCTCGGAGTTATCAACATTGGGTCTGAAGACGTGAAGAGGGAAATTAAGATTGGTGTAATACCTCAAAATTTTCCCTCTCATTCCATCAATATTTTGCATACATAAATTCATAAAATGACCAAAAATATTTGCATCATATTCATCATGGTTGAGGCATAGGTATGTGATCAATGATTGGAGCAATTGAAGGTTATATAAATGCAACCAAAGGGCCACAAAGCTTCCCAACCTTGTGCAAAGGGTTCACAGCCTCCCATAAGTCTTCATTTGAGGCCTCAAGTCTTGAAAAGAAGTGAATTGATCAAAGGAAGCAAGCAGTGCAACATCTCCTGATGAAAAGGGCCAAATTAGGGTTTCACTTATACTAGGCTTCTCCATGAAATTTTGGTTCAAAGTGGATTCCATTGCCTTATATATCGTGTCAAGTGCCTAGGGTTCAAATTCCATCCATAGAAACATTTTGGAAGAGGTTCAATTGGCCAGATGACTGAAAATCAAGAATTTGGGGAAAAGTCAACTATGTTGAAGAAAAAGTCAACTCCTGACTTTTTGAGATCAAAATCATGAAATTAGGGTTACAAGGATCCTATGGTTCAAATTTGATCAAGAAATGATGGAGGAATTAAGAGAAATCAAGAAAACCAAAACTTACCATTTTTGGAAATTTAGGGTTTCCAAAAATGGCAAGTTTTGGTCATTTTTGCAGCATCTTCAAGAGAGGCCTTCTCCCAAAATATGAGGGCTATCAAAATTCTACCTTGAGCCAATTAAATAGGGCATCTTGGGCTTCAAATCCAAAGGTGGAACTCACTCATATCATTAAAATTGAGAGATATATGATCTTGCAAAGTTTGAGCAAAGTTGGGCAAAATGCAAGTCATGGGCGAGGCAACCTGCAGGCCAGCATGCGCGCCCTGCCTGGCAATTCATCAAGCAGGTAGTGTTCAAGATCTCAAGCCATTTTTCTCCATCTAAAATACTTCAAATGAATTTTTTGTGAACTACAAAGTTGTTCCTTGATATGATCCCTACAATGTTGATGTTCAAAGTTTTTTCATTTGAGCAAGTCTTCTTGAACTTATTGAGGGTCAAAGTGGGAAGGTCACAACTGGTCAGCCATATGCCTTTTGCTTCAAGGCACGCCCATTTCATATGGCCAAGTGTGCAGCCTTGCAGTGTATTTTTCAATGGCCATTTTGAGATGATTAGAGGTTACATTCCATTATGGTACAAACATCAAACTTGCTCTACACATGATCAGCTTCAAGTTAAGCACATACTTTCCATGAATTGATTGCTTGAGCTAGAAGAAATCTTCCATTGAAGATCATCATAGCAAACTGTCTTACTTGGGTGACAAGGCATTGCATCTAAGTTCAATTAAGTCATTATTATTGTAATGTTATGGTCAAAATGCATTGCTTTGAAGTGGACATAATCTCATGACTTCCTCTCCACACCATTGCCATACACCTCACACCAGTCAAGCATAGAGTATTGATCAAACATGACTGCATCATTCAATCTCAATCACATTGCATTCCACCATGAGGATTATGATCACAAGTGCATTGAATTTGAGTGAAGCTGGTCAATGAGATCATTTCACAATTGAGCTGCTATCAAGTGTGTGCAAGATCACATGGATTATTGTGCACCTCATGAGTAAGTAAGCAAAAGGGATTGACTTCAAACTGCAGTCATTGATTAGCTGAGTATTTGTGCTTCTCATTCCCATCATACTTCCATAAACATCACCACACTAAATTGAACTCGAGCATAGAAGTTTCTAGAGGATTCAAGTGCATAACAAACTTGACTCATCCTCTAACAAACTCAACTCAGTTAACTAGAGCTAGAACCGTGGTTCTAACTATTAATCTGAGGTCAAGAGTTCTATAAAATCAAAACCTCATTGCACATTCAAGGTTGGCTTCACTTTTGGATCAAAATCACATTCTTCATCCACAAAATTCTCTCAACTTTGGCTTCTGCATCTGTCTTCGAGGAGAATTCATCTTGATCCATTCTTCTTCAATTCACCATCTCCCTCACCTCAAGCACAATATCCATGGATTTCATAGCCTGAAACTTCAAGGATCAAGCACTGCACATTTTGAAGATTCATTTCATTTTGGATCAAATATCCCCAAATTGCATCAATATAGATCCATTCTTCTTCAATTCATCATCAGTATCATCCCAATCATAAGATCCATGGAATTCACAGCTTGAATCACCAAGAATTCAACACTGCATGATCTTACATTGCACTGCATCTTCATCAATTTCTCAAGATTCATAGCTCCCAGAGTGTTTATTTCACTCTCATTGTTCTAGATCAAGATCAAGCAGTCTAAGGATTCTCCTCTCTGGTCTTCTAGCAACACTTTGAGCTCTCTGCAATTCAGGTATGTTCTGAAATTTTACATGCTCGAATTGCTTGTTTCTTGATGGTTTCATGTTGATTGAGGCTTAATAGAAGTTGTGTAATGATTGGCTAGTTGATATGCACTCTAGGTGCTTAGATGCAGGTTTTAGGTTCAAACTTCATGGCTTCGATTTGCTTGATTTAGGAACCCTAAATGAGATGTGAGACCATATTCATGATCAGTAAAGAGAGGTGAGTTGAACTATGGTTTTAGATTTCATTTTTATGGTGTTTTGAGTTTTCCCTACCTGAGACCTGGCCGGAGAAAATGACCGGAATTCATCTCCGGTCATCTGAGCAGTATTGCCCTAATTTTTGTAACTTTAAAACACAACCATTGATCCATGTTGATCCAAGCGTTCAGATTCTGCCAGCAATTAAAAATTCACGTGCAAGCCATGTGCACGTTTTATGAACAAAAGAGTTAGCCAACTATCCACACCCCCGCGCGTGTGTGTCTCAGCCCATTCATGTTGTTTTTGTTGCTTTCTGAACCCCTTAGGCCCAATGCATTTTTGTTTCTTTTATTTTCTTCTTACATTTTATTCCATTTTCGTTTCCTTTTATTAAAAATACCAAAATGTATCCAAATATTCCAATTAAATTCATGTACATTCTTCATATTTTTCTCTAATTGTCCATATTTTTATATTTTATTTTTGTTCATTTTTTAAACCAGAATTAATTTTCCATTTAATTGTTTCATAATTTCTTCATTTTAGACCAATAAACTTGTCCATTTTTGTTCTCCTAAACTAAATATGATAAATGTCTCATTCTTTTTTAGTTCTTTTAATAACTCATAATACTTCTCCAAAATATTTTTCTCTGGATTTTTAGATCATGTTTAGGTCTCTTTTGAGTTCATTCTTTCATATAGGTCTTCATAAATCCTAATTGCATTCCACACTTCATTTGACCACTCAAAAATAGGAATTTTTCTGAGTTTTTTTTACATAAATCATTCTCTGGATTGTGATCCTCAATGTTAAATTTCATAATTTTTCTAGGTCATTTGATATTTGTTTTCAAGTTGCTGGGGTCTTAAGCCATTTTTGGTCTTTTCTTTTGCTTCCTTTTGATCCAATTGAATGAGGCATTTATGCCATTGCTCTAAAGTCTTTATTGTGAGTCTCTTAGGTTATATTAGATGTCCTTAAATGTTTAGTACACTCATTAGATCCTTGTATTTTGATTTTAGGGTTTCTTGAGTCATAAGTCATGCATGCTCCACTTTTGACCTAATTTCATCTCATCTTTCATCTCAACCACTCAAAATTCTACATGTACATAAGATAACTTGGTACAATCATTTTTTTGTGTCTCTTAAATGTACTTTGACCGTGTCCTTGTGTTTACTTCAAGTTTTTAAGTTTTGGTGCCTCTTTGAGTCTCATTTGTTACCTAAAGGTCCAAAACCCTAATTTGTGACACTTAGCTTTAAGACAATTCTTACCACTTCATTTGTGAGTATTTTGTGAACCTAATCTCCATTATATTTTCCTCATCAAACCTCTGGTTTTTGTATGGGGAGTTCAAGCCCTTTTGGGTCCCTTTTGATTTTTCATCTTAAGGCATTTGTTCCACTTCTAAAATCATGTGTACATATTCATTCTTCCTTATTTCATTCACATGCTTTAATCTCCTTAACTTGAATCTCGTCCTTTTCATGTGAGTTAACCTCATCATACACTTTCATCAGGTATTAAGTTCTGGACTTTTCACTCACCTTTGACTTTATGAGGTTTTTAACATGATAATACACTTAGGTTTCCCTTTTGACTTTTCCTTAGGTTCCATTAGGTTTCAACCACACTTTAGGGCATAGTTTAACTTTAATTCAATTAATACCTTTAGTTGCTTTTGAATTGATTTGGCTACTTACTTTTTAAGTTTGCTATCTTATAGGATGCCTTGGGCTTAGGTATTAGTCTTAGGAGTTCACTAACATCTTCCTTATCTAGTGTGAGTTGTTTGTGAGATTTGCCATGTCATAATTGTTCATATTTCTTCATCATGCTAATGTTTTTTTTGTAGGAGGTAAATATATGGTAATTACTTCATTCCTCATCTCTTATGCATTTATTTGTTTTTGCCTTAGCACCTTAGTGCTTTGTTCATAGGTTTCCCTTTGATCCTTATATTCAACTTAACTTCCTTAGGAAGTAAGTTTAATTCTAACTTGCTTTCCTTCCTTAGGTTAGAATACCTCATCAACCATAGGATCACCTCTTTGTACATAATAAGATAACTTAGGGTTGTGTCTTAGTCCCCCATTAGCTTTGACCTTTGCCTTTTGAGTCTTTCTCTTCATATCTACAAACAAATCCAAAAAGACTTAATAAATGTATGAAAGGATCCCTTGTGTATAGCCTTATTCCATGGGGAATTCACATTCATTCCATCTTGGAATAGTGTAAGCTTGTCTAGCATGATGTACAAGTCTTATTAAGGGATTATTTCACAAAGAAAAAATCTAAAAGATACTTCTTCGTAAAAGATACAAAATATGTGATAAAGTTCAACAAGCTAGTGAACTTAAAACCCTAACTCTAGGAAACAAGTCTTGGATAAATTCTCCTTGCTTGGTGTGCTTGTTCTATTATTCCATCTTGGAATGTAGTAGCAAGTACACATTCCATGGAAAAGAGTTTGAATTCACTCCCTTGTGCCAAATTCATAAAAACTCTTTAAAAAGCAAACAACAAACAATAAGCGACTTGCGGGAACTTCTTTTCTCATCTCATTCATTCTCAACACGAACTTGCGACGACTTGTCCCATTTGCAAGACAGTAAACGCAATCGTTCTAGACTAGCCTGCAACACCTGAGCATAGACATATGCAGTTCCAGCCATAAAAAATACAAACAAATAGTTCCCGCCTTAGTTAGGCGAACTACGTCGACTCTGATCCTCATTTTCTCGATGAGGTATGTAGGTTGTGGGGTAGGGCCCATTCGAGCACATTCATTATTTTCCCTACATTTTTTCCTTTTCATTCCATTTTCGTTTCCAATTTCTCATCTCACTTCCATTCTCATTCCAGTAGCAGTTTCATTCAGCAGCAACTTTATTTTCTCACCCTTTGAAACAAACAAACAAGCGTGGATCTTGTCCGGTACGGCGGACGGTCTGGGTGCTAATACCTTCCCAGGTTGTAACCGACTCCCGAACCCAGATCTTTGGTTCGCAGGACCTTGTCCTTTCCTTATTCCTCATGTTTATGCATCATTACCTTTCCCTTTCCTTCGAGATAAAAATGCCTGGCTGGCGACTCTACCTTTTCCGCGCCACTTTCACGTTTGTACTAGGATGAAAATCTCGGGAGCGACAATTGGGGCCAGTCTGCGGGCCAGTGTAAAGGAAGAACTAATTGGCATGCTTCGAGAGTATGTGGATATCTTTGCTTGGTCATATCAAGATATGTCAGGTTTGGATACCGACATCGTTATGCATAAGATGCCACTGAGTGAAGACTGCCCTCCTGTTAAGCAAAAGCTTAGAAGAACTCGTCTTGATATGGCATTGAAGATTAAAGAAGAGGTTCAAAAGCAGTGGGACACCGATTTCCTTGTCGTAACTAGTTATCCACCCTGGGTAGCAAATATTGTACCTGTACCGAAGAAGGACGGAATGTCCGGATATGCGTTTACTATTGGGATTTAAATAGAGCAAGCCCAAAAGATGATTTCCTATTAACTCACATTAATGTATTGGTTGATAATACGGCTCAATTCTCGGTATTCTCCTTTATGGATGGCTTCTCCGGTTATAATCAGATCAAAATGGCGCCGGAAGACATGGAGAAGACAACGTTCATTACCCCTTGGGGTACGTTCTGCTATAAGGTCATGCCCTTTGGTTTGAAGAACGCCGGGGAAACTTATCAACGGGCAATGGTGACTCTGTTTTATGACATGATCCATAAATAAATTGAATTCTATATGGATGACATGATCGCCAAGTCCCGAGACGAAGAAGAGCATTTGGTTAACCTCAAGAAATTGTTTGAAAGACTGAGAAAATATCATTTGAGTTTAAATCCAAACAAGTGCACCTTTGGGGTACGTTCTGGTAAATTGATGGGTTTCATTGTTAGTCAAAGAGGAATTGAGGTAGATCCTGCAAAGGTCAAAGCAATACAAGACATGCCTGCACCGCGAACTGAAAAAGACGTGTGTGGTTTCTTGGGGAGATTGAACTACATTGCTCGGTTCATATCTCACCTAACAGCCACATGTGTATCAATATTCAAACTACTAAGAAAAGAACATGCGGTCAGGTGGAACGGGGATTGTCAAAGAGCATTTGAAAAGATAAAAGAATACTTGCAGGAGCCTCAAATTCTAATGCCTTCAGTTCCAAGAAGGCCACTTATCATGTATTTGACTGTGCTAGAAGGGGCAATGGGATGTATTCTAGGCCAACATGACAAGTCTGGTCGAAAAGAGCATTCTATTTACTAACTTAGCAAAAATTTTACCGACAGTGAATCCCGTTATTCACTGCTCGAGAAAACTTGTTGTGTTTTGGCATGGGCTGTTAGCCAACTGAGACAGTACATGTTGACCCACACAACCCTGTTAATTTCAAAAATGGATTATGTCAAGAACATTTTTGAGAAACCAACGTTAATCGGAAGGGTTGCTAGATGGCAGATGGTGCTGACAGAGTACGACATTCAATACACTTCCCAGAAAGCCATCAAGGAAAGCGTACTTTCAGATTATCTTGCGCAGCAACCACTTGAAGACGATTATCAGCCAATGAAGTTTGATTTCCCTGATGAGGACATCATGTACGTCAAAGCAAAAGATTGCGAGGAACCAATTCTAGAGGAGGGGCCTGACCCTGAATCCAAATGGAAGTTGATGTTTGATGGGGCAGTCAATATCAACGGACGCGGAGTTGGTGATGTTCTTATTACTCCCGAAGGTGTTCACTTTCCCTTCGCTGCCAGAATCACTTTTGGTTGCACCAACAATGAAGCGGAATACGAGGCGTGTATTATGGGAACAGAGGAGGCTATTAATCTTAGGATTAAGACCCTCGATATATTCAGAGATTCCGCCCTCGTGATAAATTAGGTTAATGGAAAGTGGTATACACACCAAGAACACTTAATTCCTTATAGGGATTATGCCAGAAGATTGTTGACGTTCTTCCCAACATTAAAGCTTCACTATATACCACGAGATGAAAACCAATTTGCTGATGCATTGGCTACGCTCTCTTCATCTATCAAAGTTATGTGTTGGAATTATGTCCCCAGAATTGACATCCCCAGGCTTGATGTACTAGCTTATGTGTTCTCTGTAGACGCAATGTCTGATGAGAAGCCTTGGTATCATGATATTAAGAATTCCTGGAAAGCAAAGGATATCTAGCTGGGGCATCTTCCAATGGCAAGAAGACCTTAAGGCGACTCGCTGCTAGTTTCTTCTTAAACGCAGACGGAGTTCCGTACAAGAGAAACTTTGACATGGTCCTGCTCAGATGCGTGGATAGACACGAAGCAAGCTTATTAATGCAGGAAGTCCACGAGGGATCTTTCGGTACTCATGCAGGAGGACATGCAATGGCTAAGAAATTATTGAGGTCGGGGTATTATTGGCTAACAATGGATGCAGATTGTTGCTCGTAAGCCCGCAAATGTCACAAATGCCAGATATATGCAGACAAAGTGCATGTCCCTCCAAGACCGCTCAACATCATGTCATCTCCTTGGCCCTTTTCTATGTGGGGCATTGACATGATCATAAAAATAGAGCCTACTGCTTCAAACGACCATCGTTTCATATTGGTCGCAATTGATTACTTCACCAAATAGGTCTTATACCAATGTTACTCGCCAGGTCGTGGCCAGATTTTTGAAGAAAGATATCATCTGTGGATATGGAGTTCCCGAGCGAATCATTACTGATAATGGTTCCAATCTGAACAACAAAATGATGGTTGAGCTATGTCGGGACTTCAAGATTCAACATCACAATTATTCTCCTTACCGACCAAAGATGAATGGTGCAGTTGAAGCAACAAACAAGAATATTAAGAAGATTGTGCAGAAGATGGTTGTCACTTATAAGGATTGGCATGAGATGTTACCATTTGTTTTGCATGGGTACCGAACGTCAGTCAGGACGTCGACTGGGGTAACTCATTTTTCCCTAGTATACAGTATAGAGGTAGTCTTACCTATTGAAGTGGAAATTCCTTCTTTGTGTGTGATGATGGATGTCAAGCTTGACGAGGCTGAATGGACGCGTGCCCGATATAACCAATTGTGTCTAATTGATGAAAAGAGAATAGCAGTTGTGTGTCATGGTCAACTTTATCAGAGGAGAATGAAGCGAGCATTTGATCAGCAAGTACACACTCGAGAGTACCAAGTAGGTGAGCTTGTACTTAAGATAATTATTCCTCCAGGTTCATATCACAGGGGCAAGAGGAAACTGAATTATGAGGGTCCATTCATTGTAAATAAAGTTTTCTCTGGTGGAGCACTGATGCTCACTACTATGGATGGTGAAGACTTCCAGTCCCTTGTTAACTCGGACGCAGTTAAAAAATACTTCGCATAAAAAGACCCGTTGGACACAAAAAAAGAATTAAAGTCCAGGAAAAAAAGGGCATCCCGGCGAGCTAAAAACAAAATAAAAAGCTCGGGAAAAAGTTAGGGAAAAAATGTACACTCCCTGAGTTGAAAAGCCATATCGGACAGCTCAGGCAAAAAAGGGTATCTCGGTGGATTGAAAACCCGAAAGGGCGATTCACGCAAAATAAGGGAATAAGTGAATGACTGCAATCCGAGTAATCTGTATCGCATCATCGTCTCAGTTAATCTGGCAATATCCGGAGGGTATGAATTAGTCCCATTTTCTTTAGAAGGAAAAGGCAAAGGCAAGAACGGAAAATCTTGAAGATATACTGGTCATAGCAGAAAGGAAACGCATTAGAATTCCACACACATTTCCATTAGGATAGTTTCTTTATCTCAATTTATGGTGGCTACCTCTTTTCAGGTGGCAGCTTCCTAATGTAAATTTGCGCCTATTCAGAGGCTCATTAATAAAGGAATATTCAGTCAAGAAGTCTTGTCCTTGTTTAATTTTACTTGTTGTGTTTGCAAAAATGTCCTGAATTTTTGGTAAACGAACATTGCATTTAAACTTGGTGGTTTTATGAGTGACGGGCGAAAAGGAAAACGTTTAAAGTCACTTTGAATGACAGGTGACATGGGATGATTAACTCGTGCCTAATAATTTCTCGGGGCATATGGATGTACTTTTGTTGTTGCAGGTTTGCAGATAACATGGACTTGTTCCCAAACAGTATTCCCCAAGCAGGATATTCCTTCCCCAACAGGATGATACTTTACAGTCTTATTAACCAATAGAGCAGGGTGAGTCTCAACATTCTCAGCAGAGAAGAGGCATTCCCCAAGCTGAATTAGAACAGGGAGACATCCCCAACAGAACTTCAAAGTAATTGAACAACTCTCTTCCCTAAGCAGGGTTACCTACAATAAAGTATGCCCAACAGTCAGTGGAAGGCCTTGCATTTCCCCACAGAGTTCAGAATGTTAGAATTTATTTCCAAGAAAGGGTTATTTAACCGAGCATATTCCTCAGTTGAGCTGGAAGATTGCCATGTCCCCAGAATTCATGATTGGGATCCACTCTCATCAGTGAAATATTCCCCAGGAATTCGCCAATTTATTTTAGCCAGTTGTTCATTTCCCCAGCCAGAGTCAAGTATTGTCAGGGTATTTTGATCTCGTGCCTCAGTAGAATGTCAGCCAAAGCATTATCGTGCCTAACGGAGTTACAATTGGTATTCTCCCCTACAAAGTTGTTACTCTCCTTGCAAGCCAAGCATTTTTTATTGATACTCGTCTGTATCACTCCCAACACTCGTCTGTGTTAGTTCTCCAGTTTTCAACACTCGTCTGTGTTAGTTCTCCAGCTTTTAACACTCGTCTGTGTTAGTTCTCTAGTTTTTAACGCTCATCTGTGTTAGTTCTCCAGTTTTCAACACTCGTTTGTATTTATTACCTTTTGATACTCGTATGTATCGTCTTTAACGCTCGTCTGTGTTATTTTTTGGCAAGTACTCGTCTGTGTTTGACAGCCCTTGGATACTCGTCTGTATCATATTTCGATCACTCGTCTGTGTTTGATTTTCTTTTGATGCTCGTCTGTATCATATTTCGATCACTTGTCTGTATTTGATATCCTTTTGATACTCGTTTGTATCATTGTCTGATACTCGTTTGCATCAGTGGCTGATACTCGTCTGTATCGTCGCCTGAAGCACTTGTTTGTGTTTCTTAGATCATCGTCTAATACTCGTCTGTGTTATTGACTTAGGGAACTCGTATATGTTTCCTTGATGATCATCCAATACTCGTCTGTATTGAAGAGGTTTGAAGTCCTGACGGTGGGATTAAACGTCAAAATGTTGCAGTTCAGTAAAACATATGCATATTTACCGGTTTCCCGACGTATAGGTCATTCGAAGAAGACTCGTTTGTCTTAAGCACCATATATCTACATAAGATATGTGAAGAGGACTCGTCCGTCCTAGAGCCATATATCTACGGAAGATATATGAAGAGTGTTTGCATATCCTGATTGTGCATGTCTATCCCACAGACTTAAGTGCACTGTCGTTTGCCTGGCGTACATGTCATTCGAAGAAGACTCATATGTCTTAAGAACCATATATCTACGCAAGATATACATTCACCTGGCGTAACAGGTTTGTCTGAAAGGAGCTCGTCTGCTCTGTTTGTCATGTATCTACGCAAGATATCAGTTTTCTTCTAAGTTACTTGTCACCATGTTAAAGTTTCCCAGCATGGGTTCTTGTGGGTTGGGTTTATTTCCCATTTCTTCTATTTCTCCATCATAGTGCAAATTTCTGGTTATTCTTGGTATTCAACCACAGTTCATCTCGAACGGTCGACAACAGGAGCTCTCACCCTTTTCAGATTAACAGTTGCTTGAATAGAGGTAGATGTAACACCCTAAATCTGCCCTCTCCTTTTTACCCTCATTTTCACATCATAATCATAGCATAAGCATACCATTTCCTATCATTTAGCATAGAAAAAATGAAGCATAACACTCACATGTTCTAGCATAAGGCATATGATCAATCATCTGAGGGTTTGAGGTTCTACAAGTCAAGCCAAAAGCCAAGTGACATTTCAATAGGCTCACAAGGTTTCTTCATGTCTTATACAAGCTCAAAGTCATCTACAAAATTCAAAAAGGGTGAAGGATCATCAGAAGATCAAAGAAGCAACATTCTCCTACACAGTTAAACCCTAATTAGGGTTTTGCCTCAGAGCAAGGATTTCTCATATATTTGACCAATTCTTGTGGTCAAAGGCTTTTATATGATATATGAGGCCTAGGTATGAAATTTGGTGAGAAAATTCCTTGAGGAAGTCAGCTAATTCTTCAGTTACTTGTAAAGGAAGAAATTGGTCAATTGTGCACCCGAAAAGTCAACTGTTGGATTTTAAGGTCTCAATCATGTTTTTCAAGTCAAGATACCTTCTTAAGGTTAAGGAAGGGTTTTGGCGATCTCAAAGATAAAAAATCAAGAGGATATGAAGAAGTTTCCTTTTTGGGCAAGTGACTTGTAATGGAAGTTACTA
This sequence comes from Lathyrus aphaca, assembly GCA_963966055.1. Lineage (NCBI taxonomy): Eukaryota > Viridiplantae > Streptophyta > Magnoliopsida > Fabales > Fabaceae > Lathyrus > Lathyrus aphaca. Next base: position 476,715,677 of record OZ014521.1, read on the forward strand.
TGTTTGGCAAGTTTTGCCCTAAACTTCAAAGGTTTCTTTCATGATCAAGATGGTTCCAAATGAAATTTCCTTGAACATGAGAGTTGTAGGGTATGTTCTCCCATTTTCAAAAAGTTCAAGAACATGTTCATAGCATGCGTGGAACTCAAGATATGATTATTTGAAGTTGAGCATTTTTTATGGTTTTTCATTACTTTCAAGTCTACACCAACTTGCAAAATGACATGTAATTTGTTTTCAAGCCTTTTAATGGATGAATTGTGGTAATAATACTCCAAGGAATTGCATAAGAGTCATGTTTTCCCAAAGAAGCCAAGACATGCGTGCATGGATTAAGAGATAATTCACAAAATGCAAATTTGCAAAATCACAAGAAATGCATGACTCATTCAGATCCAAGGGCCAAGATTGATTCAGGTGGAAATAGTGAGTGAAATGGAAGCTGAGCATGCACATGGGAAGAGGAATGCATGAGGGAATCACCTCATTATAACATTTATGCAAAATTTCATTTCACCCCTCATCACACTTTCCTTGCCACAATTGCTTCACAAACCCTAATCAGTATAGTATGCACATGATATAAAAGCCAAGAATGCTCTGAATACAGCCTAACTCTCTCTCATTCTTCAACTTCACAAGTTCTTGAATTTTGTAAATTTGCTTCAAATCTCTCTCCTCTCTCACTCATTGCCTAAAATTTTCATATATTCTTCATCCTTGAAGTCTCAGGATCACAAATCCACCATCAATTAAAGCTGAAACCAAGGATTTCGTACATTTCAAGTTTGGTGCAGTTGGATTCAAATTCCAAGAACTAGTGGATTTCAAGCTCTCTCTTGCATTTATTTTGCAAGGAGATGTTAGAAGGCATTGATTTGCATCATTTTGAGGTTTCTCTTGACCTATTTCAAGTTCTGCAAAGCTCAAGTATGTCCAAAATTCATCATCTCAGAACTTAGTTATCTTGTGTGCATAGTGATCTGCTTGTTGTCCTGGTCATGAATATGTGTTTGTTTTAGAAAATGGACGTGAAATGAGCAAGAACAGTGGATCTAATTTTTTTAGATCCAATCTTATTTTCTCCAATTTGATCTCTACATGCTTTGTTTTGAGGCTGGATTTGTGTTATATTTGGTTTATGGATCATTTTGATGGCTGGATCTTTTGATTTGGTGTTGTTTTGAAGACCCACAAGTTATGGCACGCCGGAGAAGACGGCCGGTGCTTCTCCGGACGATTAGGGTTTAATTAGGGCTTAATTAAGGTTTTATAAATCCAGTTTGAATTGTGTCTGTTGGATTGAGATTAGAGGGATCAAATTTGATTAATTAGGGTTAATCCTATTAGTTTAAGTCACAGCCGTTGGATCTCATTTAATTAGAAGGTTTGAATATGGTGCATATGATCTGGTGACTCTGTGGTCTTGTTGACTCATGCGCATAGCCCTTGATTTTGTATACTTTTCTTGACTTTGAACTACAACCATAGGATGTGCGTACTTTTACTTTTATTATTGACTGAGTTTTGTTACTGAACCTGGGCTTTTTATTACTATGTGTGCCCCCCTGTATGTGTGCCCAAAGCCATTGTACTGAATTGTGTTGCTATTCTCACCTCCTGCCTTTTTTTTCTTTTTTTCTTTTCTTTTAATTAATTATTCCATTTTTAATTTTAAAAAATAGTAATGATCATCCAAAAATCACCAAACAAAATCATGTCAATTTCTTATAATTTTGTTTAATTTTGTATGATTTTATTTTCCATTTATTTTAATTTCTCATGTTTGAATTAATTTAATGTTCTATTTTCTTTATTTTAAATCCTTCTATGCATGTTCTGACTTGCTGAATTTTTATCTTGAGCATGAAAATAGATATGAACTTGGTTCATTTTGCTTCTGATTCTTAATAGGCTGAATTTCCATTAGAGATTTATTTCATGAATTTTAGATCTTGTTTGCTTGTCTTTTGCCTTGTTGCTTTGTGATGAAGTGTCAAAACCCTAATTGATCTCTATGCAACTCTTTGACCTACTTTGCTTCTGATTTTGATCTTTTCCTTTTGGTATGATGATTCTATATGTGTAAGGAGCCTTTGTGATTATTTTTTTGAATTTTTGAGTATGTTTTCCATTTAATGTGAATTTTTGTGCTTGCTTGCCCTAGTTTGAAGTTATTCTTGAGGTATGCTTGCTTATTAGGTTAGGAAGGCACTTCTGCCAACTCCTATAGGTTGATTAGAGTTCATTTAACATGTGGATGAGTCTATGGTCCTTGTATGACGATTGCACCTTGATTTGCTTTGATTTACTTGTTCTTGAAGTCTCACAATTCTATGTATGCTCACCTCACTCCTTATGCCCATATGCTTCTCATGTTTGACTTTAATTGAACTTGTTTGCTTTATTCAATGATTTTCTTTGTTGTTTAGGCACATTCTTGCTATGTTAGGGTTCTGGTCTTGAGTTTTATGATGCTTTCTTATCTTGTATGCTTTCTTTTCATTTCCTATGTGTTTTGTTTCCTTATGGTAATTTGTAATGCTTTGTAATGATTTGTTTGCCTTAATTATTTCGTGGTGTTGTTTGTGTGATCTTGACATGTGAATGGAGTGTCATGATTCTGGTTGTAGGGATTTGATATGATCTTTTGCTTTTTTGTATCTCATTTGGTCCTAATTGTTTCACCTTTGTATTTGGGTGTGTTTTAACCCTTTCTTGTAGGTGCACATGGTAAGTGAAGTGTGTATGCTATCCATATTTCAAATATTCATCTCATCTTTTTATTGTGTTTTCTTATCTGTCTTTGTGATGTGCCTTATGCCATCTTATGTACAACTTCATTTTCTTCCCTCTTAGAAACAACTTAACTTCTTTTAGAGAAGTAAGTTGTCTTCTAGCTTCTTTTGCATCCTTTTTTTTCTTCTTCTCTTCCTCTTTCCTTCTTCTTTCTTAGGATAGGATCCAAACCTCACTAACCTAGGTCCATCTATGCATGATATCACTAGGATTAGTATCTCCCCTTAGTCTTTTTACCTTTAAGATCCTTTGTGGTTCTCTTTCTTCTCATCTTCACACAAAAACCTAAAAAAAACATCTAATAATAACTTAGGTGACCTTCCATTTGTCATCCTCTCAAAGAAAATCATAAAAAACATTTCTTCATTTTAATTCACAAAAAACACTTAATAATAGCATACAAGTTAGTGAATTTAGACCCTAATCTTAGGACACAAGTTTGAGGATCTTCTTCATTCTTGGTGGACTTGTTACTCATTCTATTTTAGGATGTGGTAATAAGGACACATTCCTTAGAAAAGGATTTGTCTTCACCTCCTTGTGCCACACTCCATAAAAAGCTCTTAAAAAACACAAATAAAAAATAAACGTCTCTCCTTCGGGACTTGTTTTCTCATCCCATTCATTCCTTACGTACTAATTTGCTACTACTTGTCACTTTGCAAGACGGTTACGCACTCGTCGTCCGAGCCTGCAACACCTGAGCATTGACATAAGCAGTTCAAGCTTTTAAAACACAATCAATATTTCCACCCCTAGTTAGGGGAACTACGGCGTCTTTGATCCTCATATCCAGACGAGGTACGTAGGCAGCGGGGTAGGGCCCGTTCGAGCACTATTTTATTTTCCCTATATTTTCCCCATTTATTTTCTTTTCTTATCCAGTTCAGTTCCTTTGTTTGTAACAACTTTAATTTCTTCACCCTTTGAAACATTTACTTTGCAAGCGTGGATCCCGTCGGGTACGGCGGACAATCTGGGGTGCTAATACCTTCCCAGATCGTAACCGACTCCTGGACTCAGATTATTTGGTTCGCAGGACCTGTGTCCTTCCTTTTCATTTCTTTGGTTTATGCATCATTACCATTCCCGTTCCTTCGGGATAAAAATGCATGGCTGGCGACTCTACCTCTTTTCTGCGCCACTTTCGCGTTTGTACCAGGATGGAAATCCAAGGAGCGACAACGGGGATGAGACTCCCCTTCAACGGTTTCCAGATGGGAGTCTTCAGATGGCTCAGGTTGGCGCCTTCGCAACTTCATCCCAACGATATCTCATTCATCCGAGCATTCAAGTTGGTCTGCTGGTATCTCGGTATTGGCTATATGCTACCTCTTTTCTTTCGTGTCTTCAGTCTGCAACGCTTGGGTGGAGATGGGCGACACAACTGGGTATCCTTCAAGCAGCCTTTGAGGCTATTCAAGACTTATATTGACTATGTCCGCAACTTCAAGGACAGGTGGTATTCGGTGAAACCCATCACCCAAAGTGCCCTCGATAGTCTATATTTCTTGAAACGGGATGCCAAAGGCGTGGAGCAACTGATGTCGAAGATCTCCCTCAGATGGCAGCTAGATCATTTTGATCTACCGACCAGTCATTACTGGGCCAGGCATGCAAGCTTGGGGGCCGAGGACAAGTTGGCTTATAAAAAATTGGTAGATTATGTCCATAGTTGCAGCCCCGCGGTTTGGGTGGACTGACCAGACAATCCGCACCTAGGTGATGATGGGTTGCCCATCGTAGAACCTCGGCTTATTAATACCAAAGTTGTGCTCGAGTGTGGCACGAACGAGGAGGCTATTCGGTTATTAGGTAGCATCTCTCGGTCCTCTTGTGTAAACACCCCAAATTTTCCCTCACTCATTTCACCATGGCTTGTGATTATTTTCATTTGCATAAGTTCAATCATAGCATCTCATATTGCATTTTTGCTTCACTGCATTAGTTCCAAGTCATCTGCATCTAGGGTTTGTGATCTGAGCAATCCCTGAGCCATCTGAACCACCCCAAAGGGCTTAAATCATCTCAAGAGGGTCCATGTATGTTCTTGAATCATATTATATCCTTCCAAGATCAAGAAAGTCAGAAAATCACAAGAACTGAGGAAGGCATGGAAGCAGAGCCAGGTTTAACTGCACAGATGACCTAAAATTAGGGTTTTGGTTTTAGAGGCCATAATTCCAAATTTTTTGGTCATTCTTGTTTCTATTGGTCTCTATATGTCATAAGGATCATGAATACCAATTTTAATGAAGAAACTCAATGGGGAAGGCATCTGATCACAAGATGACTTTTTGAGCAAGTCAGTGCAAAATCAGGGTATCTAAGACCCCCAATCATCCAACCAAAGGGTCTTCTCCATCATTTTGGGTGTATGTAATCTTTATTTGATTTTAGAAGAAGTTATAAGTTCACAAAATTGATGAATTTCAAGCCATTTGCAAAGTTGCCATTTTGGGAAAGTGACTTGTAATGTAAACTTGCCATTTTGGGAAAGTTTTTCAACCTCCTCTTTTTGATCCAAAAATGCTTCAAATGAAAAATTCTTGGTCATGAAAGTTGTAGATTGGATCCTCCCATTTTCAAAAAGTACAAGAACTTGATCTAATTCATCATAGAACAAAAGTTATAACCTTGCAAAGTTGGATAAAATCACTTAATTTTCACTTTTGTGCCAAAGAGGAAACTTGCAAAAAAACACTTGCCAAAGCCAAATGTGACTTCAAATCAACTTCTAATCATCACACAAACATCATTCATGGTCCATAATTCAGATTTGGCCAAAAGATTTCTCATTTCTATGCCTTGAATTACAAGTTACATAAGGCATTTTCTCATGAATCTTCAAAATTGAATTTTTTTTGCAAAAGAAACTTTTAATGCTTGAATTGGACACTAATTGATCTCAAAGCATTCTAGCAACTTCATATGGTTCATTTTGCTAAATTTTTGTCCAAGAATTCACAAGATTCTTTGCCTTGGTTCACAAGAAATTTCAAAGAGGGAAATATGCAAGAACATTGAAAACTCTTGATCAAGACCATCCAGCTCACAAAATCAGATCCAAAGGCCTTCCTTGACTCAAGCTGAAGCAAGACAAGCCCTAAGATCTCCTCTGACCCGAGCCATACCTATGGTACACAAAATCTTGACTTTTTGCATTTTGCCCATGCCAATCAAACTGTGCCACTACCAACCCTCTGCCCAATCAGAGCCTCATATGTGGACCTCAGGGACTTGAAAGAAACACACACACAAGCCTGCAACCTCCCATAAGCCAGGATACACAAAAACTGCCCTCTTCTTCATCTCTTCGAAACTCTTGACACAGCCATCAAACCTCCAATTTTTCTTCACCAACAAATCACATATCTTCCATAGAACAAGAATCAACCCTAAAAACAGCCAAAAACATCACATACAAAAACCTCAAAACCTGCTACACCAGAACTGGAACTTCAAAACCAGCCATCCTCAAAGTTTTCTAAGCTTCGTATCATCTTCAGGAGGTTCATAGGAGTAGGCTTGCATCAAGAGAGGACCCAGAAAGCCCAGAACCAGAAGATTCCATCTCAGGTATAGCTCAAGAACTTTTTTCTCAGAACCTTGTTTTTAAGTTCTTAATCGAATCCTTATGATGTGCTGATGATTCTGATATATTTACTTTTCAAAATGGTGGAATATTGAGTATGTATGGATTGTCTGAAAGTTTCTGACCTAAAATTATTTTGTTTCGATTTGCCTTGTTGATGAATGAAAAATGGTTTTTGTTTGGGGATTTTGATTTAGTGATGTGTGGGATTCATTTCTGGCCAAAGAGATTTTGTTTTAGATGCGTAGGGAGAGAGATAGGGTTTTGGCTCGTCGGAGAAGACGACCGGAACACTGTTTCGGTCGCCTGAAAATGGTTAAGCCCTAATCCTGTAATTAAGTAACTTTAAATGTCAGCCTTAGGATCTGCCTTGCGCGCGCGTTTTCAGTGGCCAGGATTGTTTTGATTAGCCCTAATCCTAATTTATTAGTTTAATTAAGATTAATTAAATTAATTTAATCGGGTTAAACCCCAGCCCTTGGATGACGCGCCAGTCAACCAATTTCGCCCCAGTTCAAATCTAGGCCATTAGATCTGATTACTTTTCATTTAATTCAATTTTATTCATTTTTCTTGCACATTTTATTTAAAATAGCAAATCATTTCCAAAAAATCTCATTTTTTGCATCATACCTTAAAATATTTTTCTCTTTCTGAAAATAATTTTTATTTTATTTTTTGCATAATTTTCGTATTTTAAAAATATTTAAATGTTTATTTTAATTAGTTAATGAGAATTAATTAATTAAAATAGCATTTAAGTTTCTAAAAATCACAAAAAAATTCACATTGCATTTTGATACATTTAGAAACATTATCAAACTCTTCAAACAAATTTCTTTTTGGTTCTTGACCTATTTTGACATTTTTCCTTGGAATTAAAGTTCTTAAAAGGCATTATTTTTGTTCTAACTTAGAAAAATTCATTCTGCCTAACCATGAAGAGTTTGATGTTGGTTCTTTTTGCATTACATTCTTCATATCATGTAATTTCTAGGGTAAAATTGGTTTGAATTTATCTTTCATTTTCATTTTGATGTGCATTTTTCCTTTTGAAGTGCCTTAAAACCCTAGCAAACTTAAGAAAATCATAACTCCCACTAGGTTAAGAGTTAGGTCTCCTCCTTTGGGCAGTGAACTTATGTAGGGTTAGGGTTCCTTTGATCCCATTTTCACTTTTTTATCTTGTCATTTACTTCTGATTTTGGATTTTGCTTTGTGTCTTGTGCATAAACCCTAATTTTTGCCTTCATTTGCATTCATCTCTCATATGCTTGCATACATGAACTTGCCATGACATTTTGTGCATCCACATGATTTCTATGACATCTTAGGACATATTAGAATCATGTTTGATCATTTCATCTTTCATTTGCCATGTTGTGCATTCATTCCATTTCATGAACTTTCATGAGCTTTCATGGTTCAAAGCATGCTCCATTTGCATCCTTATCCTTGTATGATCATCCACAACTCTTGTCATGTGTTTGCATCATCTCCTAGAATCATTAAAATCATGTTTATGCTTCTGGTTTTGGTTTGCATCATTGCATTCATTTCATGTTCACTTCATTTCATTTCTTTTCACTAACTTTTCAGGAGGTAAGCCATTGAGAAGTGAATTTGCCTTCACTTCTCATAACCTCTTCTCATCTCTATTATGCATCATTTCTGCATTTTATTTGTGGATTAGAGTGAGCTTTCTCATCCATGTTCCCTCCTCACCTTCTTTCTTCAAGCAACTTAACTTCTTAAGTGAAGTAAGTTGTCTTGCTTCTTGTTGCTTCTGTTCCTTCATCTGTTTCTTCCTTGGTGGCTTTTCTCCTGAAGATCTTTTGCAATCCTCATAAACCCTAGGAACCCAAGCATGATAACAATTAGGGTTTGATTAGTCCCCCATTATTTTTACCTTTGTGTCATCTTTGTGTCTTCTCTTCTCATCTCATAATAAAGGACTAAACCCTAAAGGTTTTAAGGCTTTGTGATTAGGGTTATGCATGTATCCTTCTATTAGGATGGAGTGTATAACTTTAATCCTAAGTGTCAAACCCTTAATGTGTTTAAATCCTTTAATCAATTCATCTAATAATCACTAAGACATCAAGCTTGTAACTTGGGCCTTGCATTAGGGTTCTAATTCTTCCTTAATTGGTTAAGAAGGACTAACCCCAGTGTTAATGGACAAGTCCCCCTCGAGTTGTCTTACAAACCCTAAAATCCATTTCTTAACCTTACCATTAACTAAAATTCATTCTAATAAAGGCTTTGTTTTGTCATGAGGTTAATCCTTAATCATGGATTAAGTTGAGGAGCCTTCCTCAGCTTAAATGTTCTCATCTATTATCCTTCTATTAGGATGGTGTAATGGGTCCATTAAATCTGTGATTATGGCTTAAACTCATTACTTAACACTAAACAAAAACTCCAAAAAACATCTAAATAAAGGCAAGTAGGTTAATGATCTTAATCCTACATCATGGTGATTAAGTGTGAGGTGTTTACTTCATACTTGAGGTTTTCTCATTACCCCTAATCAGAGGGAAGATGTGATGAGTTTACTAACCCTTGGTTTAAGTTTAAGCTCATTTTCTTATGACAAACACAAAAAGAAATAAAAGATTGAAAGCTCAAAAACAAACAATAATCGTCTCCTCCGGGATTCTTTTCTCATCATCTTCACTCACAAACGAGAACTCGCTTCTTCCGTCTAATGCAAGACAGTTAGCACCTGAGCCAGACAGGTCACACACTTGAGCATAGACAAGTAAGCAGTTCATCAGTCAATTTATATTTCAGTCTCTTTGAGTCGAACTACGGTGTTCTGACTTCCTCATTGCACGAGAGGATACGTAGGCATAACTTAACTGTTATCGAACAAAAGTCTCTGTATATTCCCCCATCTTTCAGCTTTATCCTTTAGCCTCATAGTCTTGAGCTCCACTCTTATTCTTACATTGACACTTCTCTTATACACTTCACATTTCTTTTACACTGACACTTGCATTCTTTTCTAGCTTTTGCACACAAAATAGCACTGACACTACCCTTTTAAACACAAATCTTTCAAGCGTGGATCCCGTCGAGTACGACGGACAATCTGGGTGCTAATACCTTCCCAGGTTGTACCAACCCCCTTTCTCAGTTTCTCTGGTTCGCAGCCGTCTTGTCCATATCTTTCTAGGTTTATGCAGCATTACCTTTCCTTCGGGATAAAAATGCCTAGATGGCGACTCTTTTCTTTTCAGTTCACCCTTGTGTGTTCTCTCTCCTTTCACCGACCGTTCGCGTATGTACCCCTCTTGGCCCGGGTGTCATTTGGTGGGAGCGACAGCTTGGCGACTCTGCTGGGGAACCTTATATTGTAACCAGGGCTTCTAGTTCTTTTTGTGGGTTCCTCCTAGCGCTTGTTTGATTTGTGTTTACTGGGGTGTTATGTGCTATATGTGTTTATGTATTTATTCTACTGCTTTATGTACAGTCTTGTTTATTGCTTTCTTTACAGTTTTATACATCATACTGTCATACTGTCATTGCTGGATCTGGTTTCTGTTTTGGTGGGTGGGGTTTCATTGAGAGTTTAAGGTCCTATACCTGGGACCTGAGTGACACCTAGGCTAGAGTGGTTCATGTTCTTTCCCATTCCATTTCGGTCTGGTGCGGGAACATGAAACACGGTTCAGATGTGGGTTTCTTCTTGAGAACTCTGTGCTACAGATTTCTTGTAGTGCTAGGGCTATCTGGGAAGCCTGCTAAGTCTGGATGACCTTTATTATGACCTTCAGAAGCTGGGGTGAATTAGAGGAGGATCTTTTATGGTTATTGTAAACACTATACCTCCGGGTTAGAAGTGTTTACACTTCTCATAACTGATCCAAGTCTGAGGATCCTTGTTCTAAAACACTACCTGTGAAGGGGTTGGGACTGTTTACAGGTTTGCAGGTACTCTTGGCCACATCATACCCTGTTTTTGTTTTGTTTAAGAGTACTCCACTTTGGACAGTTCTTGTGATTAACCCTGGACATGTGACTCTTTATTTGAGTCCCCCACCTTGGTTACTGGATTTCTGAACCTCCATCTGGACTTCTTGAACATACATGGGCCTTATATCAAGACAAATAATCAGATCCAGCTATATCACAAACCCTTGCATATCATTTGCATATATCATCATTGCATCATTTAACATTTGTTTATTTGTTTTTCAGGGTATCCACATTATATCTGGTTTGGTTTTGACCCCTTCTTCTGCATAGACCTTTGCTTCATCAGTTATCTGCTTCAGCTATCTTCACCATCACCAGCTTCAGCCTGTCAGTGGCTCATTTCCAGCATCAGTCTGTGATCTTCATCAGTATCAATCTTCAGTTTCTTCAGCAGCATTCATGACTACTCCCAGGAAGAGCAACATATCCTACAACTTCTTTGAGCCTGTGTTGACTGGTATCAGGAAGGTCCAGTCACTTATCACCCCTGACCACATCCCATTGTTTAGAGAGCACTATGGAGGTATCATGGATATGGTTATGGACCTTGATCCTTCTCAGAGGAGCATGATTCACACATGCCTGCAGTTTTATGACCCTCCTTTGAGATGCTTCACCTTTCCAGACTTTCAGCTAGGGCCCCTGCTGGAAGAGTTTTCTTCATTGATTGGAGTACCTATCAGGGGTGGAATCCCCTTCAACCCAGAGATGCCAGCTCCCAGAAATGAAGAAATAGCAAAGGCATTGTACCTAGAACCTGCCTTGATTGAGCAAAGTATGACAAACAAAAGCTGGGATCCCTGGTTTGCACTTAGACTTCTTGGTTTCTCAGGCCATCCTGAAGGCCTCATTAGGGGAGTGGAGGGCAGTCTGTGCACTGTTAGCCCTCAGCATATATGGGGCTATACTGTTTGCAGATGAGCCCAAATTTGTCAGCAAGAATGCCATTCATCTGTTTCTCCTGAAGAACCCAGTGCCTACACTGCTGGGAGACTTTTACTACTCCATTCATCAGAGGAATGAGAAACAAAGGGGGAAGTTGGTGAGATGTTGTGCTCCTTTGTTTTACACCTGGCTGCTCACACACCTACCTAAGTCAGATGCCTTCCTGAACCCTCACCAACAGAAGAATTGGGCCAAGAGGCTCATTGCTTTGACTTCAGAGGATATTAGATGGTGCACCCAGAGCACCAAGGGCAAGGACATTATCACCAGCTGTGGACAATACCCAAATGTGCCTCTGATAGGAGTAAAGGGTTGCATCAATTACAATCCTTTGCTGTTTAAGAGACAACTGGGTGATGCTTTGGTTCACCCTCCCAGAGTGCAAGATTTAGCTGAGACCCTATATTGTGAAGTAAAACCTAATTCAGCTGCTGTCAGACAAGCATCCTGGGCTTGGGACAACATCCAGACAAAAGGGATGGCTATTCTGGGAAGGTGTAATAATGTTGCTTCAGCTCAATACTATGACTGGTCCCGTACTAGAGCTCAGATTACTAGAATGCCTTTCACCTTGGAGGACATACCTGGACCATCTACAGTACAACCTGCAGCAACTGTCAGCCTAGAAGAATTTGAGAAGCTAAAGGAAAGGAATGAGAACCTATCTCAAGCTTTGAAGAAGACTCTTTGGGAAAGGAGTGATGGTCGTCTGGACATTGAGAGATTGGAGAAGCTCAGGGTGGAGCATCTTACCAAAATCGAGAAGACAGAGGACTACATCAGGAAAGCAAGAGCTGGGGAACAAATATTGAAGAATGCCTGTAAAGAAGCCAAGTTTCAGAAGGCTAGGACTGAGCTCTATCTGCAGGAGAGTCAGGCTAGATGGGTCAGTATCATTGAAGCCCGTACACAAGAAGACCAGAAAACTCAAGCCAAGATTGAACAGTTAGAGGCCAATGAGAAGAAGCAGCAGGAAGCTTTGTTGGCAGCCCAGAAGGAGATTTCAGAATTGAAGCTTAGAGCAGGTTTGAAGAGATCAAAGGACCAGGACAGGCATAAGAAGCTGACCACTTCCATTGCTACCAGGAACCTCCTCATTAGGACCATTACAAAGCACCCAGCTGGTCCAGTGACTGAGGCACTCCTGAAGGAGGTCAGAGAAGATGAGTTTGTGCAGGATATCTGATTCTTTGTTTGTTGTTATTTCCATCTGATGTACTTTTTTTTCTTTTTTGATGTATTTTGACCCTCCAGGGGCGTATGTTGTAAAACAGACTATGTATTGTTCACCATTTGTAATATATTTCAGTTTGTTTTCATTTGGGTTTTCTCTCAACAACATCAAGCATCTTCCTCGAGGTCTAGAAAGGTCAAAACCAAGAACCAAACCGGATACCTTGGAAAACAAATAAGCATACTGCATTGCATACTAACTTTTGTTTTGTTTTATAGGTTTTATTATTATTGTTTCTAACTTTGTTGTGATCTCAGGAAACATTGCTCGTCGCTGAGTGTTCCCTGTCAACCGCGCGCACCGGTACCCGACTCGCAACAACCTTCCCGGTATTCAAATGGAACAAGTACAGCAGGACCTGACTGAGGTCAGAAATCAGATGGTTAATGAGAGAGTGGAGATGAGAAATCAGATGTCTCAATTCATGGCTGTGATGACTGGCTTGGCCTAGGGTCAAGAAAGGTTAAGAGAGCTGGTGGAAAGACAAACTCCTGAGGAACCTCATCTTGGAACAGGAGGAACTAGTAACAATGAACGGGGCCAGCCTCGTATTGACCCACCAGTATTTGGACCTCATCTGGATCCAGAAGCTAACATCCTGAGGAATGTGCAAGGTAATACTGCTGGAGGGAGAATCTTCCAGGAGGATCCCCAAGAAGAGCAGTTTACTGTTATGGGAGCTGGAGATGAAGTTTATGACAGGAGATTGGACGAAATTGCTGAAAAGTTGAGATCTTTGGAGTCTCAGAATTCTTTGGGCTTCGATGTGATGGATATGGGACTGGTGGATGGGGTGAGAATTCCCCACAAATTTAAACCCCCATGCTTTGAAAAGTACAATGGTACCTCCTGCCCACGAACTCACTTGCAATCTTTCCTGGGAAGACTTAAAGCTTATACTATGGATGAAAAGCTGTGGATGTTCTACTTTGAGGACAGTCTGACTGGGGCTTCAAGAGAGTGGTATTCACATTTGTCTAGAGCCACCATAAGATGCTGGAAGGATTTGGCTGAGGCTTTCATCCGACAATATCAATACATTCTGGACATGGCTCCCAACAGGACCCTCCTAATGGGAATGTCTTAGTCTTCTAGAGAGAGCTTCAGGGAATATGCTCAAAGGTGGAGACAACTTGCTGCTGCTGTCCAACCACCCATGTCAGAAAGGGAAATGGCTGACATGTTCATGAACACATTACAAGGGACATATATTGATAGATTGGCTGTTTTAACTCTACCAGTTTTGCTGATGTGGTCATAGCTGGTGAAAGGATTGAAAGCCTTTTAAAAATGGGCAAAATTTCCGACAGTGGTGCAAGTTCGTCCAGCAATCCCAGAAAGCCTTTTGTGGGACCCCGAAGGACCGGTGAAACAAATTCCATTCATGCAAGCAGGGGAAGGCCTCAGTATGTTCACCGGTCAGTAGCAGTTGTTACTATTCCAGCTCTGATTCCTCAACAATCAGCATATCCTCAACAACAACAACCACAATATCAACAACAAGTTCAGTATCCGCAACAGATAACCTACAATAACAACAACAACAACCAACAATAGTGTCCTTTCCAACAAAGACCATCACAGGCAAACAGGGTGATTGACCCAGTCCCAATGCCATATGCTGCACTCTTGCCACAACTCCTGAAGCTCAACCTAGTCGAGTTAAGGAAATTGGCACCTCCAGATCCTCTTAATTTGCCAAAGAATTATGATGCCAATGCCAGGTGTGCATTCCATTCAAACGCACCGGGGTATAATACTGAAAAATGCAGGGCCTTACAGATGAAAGTCCAAGACCTGGTGGACTCAAAAGCTCTCAACTTTGCACCTCCCCCGAATGTCACAAGGAATCCGATGCCTAGTCACAATGGGCCTAGGATTAATGCTATTGAGGAAGGCAAACCATCCACCTTAATCACCAGTGTTGCACAAATTCGAACACCTTTGGTCGAAATCAAAGCTCAGCTTTTAGAATGCCAAGTGTTCCCCGGGTGTGAGCTCGGCTGTGGGTATTGCAATATCGCAGTTTATGGGTGTGAAAGGCTGAGAAACGGCATAGATGGTCTTATTAGGGATGGTATCCTTCAGATTACGACAATGGCGCCTACAAATCCAACAGTTCCTGCATCAACAATCCCAGATATTCCTACAATGTCAGCAACCATTGTTCCAACAGATTCTACTACAACTCCAACAATTGCTCAATCAATCACTTCAACGGACATAAGTTCAGCCACCATCCCTGCTACAACTTCAACACCCATCCAGTCAATAGTGTCTTCTACAACATCAGCAACAATTGATGAAAGCGTCTCAACAGTTACTATATATTATGACCCTGCAAATGTTCCTGCCAACAACTCACAAGACATTACTCCTGTCAGAGCACCAGTTACCATATACTATGATCCACACACCATTGTGGTCCCCTCTGCAGCTGCTATCAGTCCGGTCACTATCACGGTGCCTGGGCCAGTTCCTTACGAAAGCAATAATGCCATCCCTTGGCATTATGGCTCAGATCTATACTGTGAGGGGAAAAAAATCACTTTAGAATCATCAACTTCCTCACCTCAGATAGACAATGTGGGGGGAGGCGGAGGCTTCACTAGAAGCGGACGTCTCTTTGCTTCACAAATTCCAAGACCCATTGCCGAAGCAGAAGCTGCTGCCAAGGCAAAAGGGAAGAGCATGGTGCAAGAAGAACCAGTTGCTAAAGAAGCTTTGAAGACTCCTTTTGACCAAGAGGTTGATGAATTCATGAGAATCATAAAGAAAAGTGATTATAAGGTGGTAGACCAGCTTCACCAAACACCTTCCAAGATCTCCATATTATCATTGCTAATGTGCTCCGAGGCTCATCGGAACGCACTTTTGAAGGTCCTACACGCAGCTTATGTGTCGGAGGAGATTACCGTTAATCAGTTAGAGGCTGTGGTTGGAAATGTCAACGCTAGTCATGGACTAGGATTTACCAACACTGATCTGACAACGGAAGGTTGCAATCACAACAAGGCTTTGCACATTACCTTGGAGTGTAAGGGTGCAGTTCTTTCTCACGTACTGGTGGACACAGGGTCATCCCTCAATGTCCTGTCCAAGAAAGCCCTTGTGAAGCTGGAGTATGATGGATTGGCACTACGCCCAAGTAACTTGGTAGTGAGAGCCTTTGACGGTTCTAAAATATCAGTTCTGAGAGAGATAGAGTTGCCGATAATGATTGGCCCACAAGTCTTCAAAACGACCTTCTTTGTGATGGATATACAGCCTGCCTACAGTTGTCTATTGGGTAGACCATGGATCCACGCCGCCGGCGCCGTGACGTCAACCCTTCACCAGAAGTTAAAATTCGAGTGGGAAGGCCAAGTCATTACTATTTGTGGGGAGGAGGATATTTTTGTTAGCCAGCTGGCTACTTTCAAATACATTGAGATGGATGGGGATATCCATGAAACCATGAGCCAAGGGTTTGAGGCCCTTAATATTAATGAAACATCTGATGTACTGGGGACTTCCATCACATCATATCAGCAAGCCCGGAAGGTTGTTGAGGAAGGTACCGCCCAAGGCTGGGGCAAGCTGCTGCCCGTGGAGAAGAAAGATGACCGATTAGGGTTGGGTTACAGACCGGCTCGACAAGATCAACCAGAGGCTGCAACGGAGCCCAAGTTTGTCAGCGGGGGGATGCTCACCCCGGATGCTGTGAACAATTTGGAAGATGAGTCAGAAGATGAGCGCAACCTAGAAAGCTGGATACGTCCAAGGACCCCGGGGAGCCATGTCTCAAACTGGTCTTCCCAGGAAATTTTAAGGGTTACTCCTGCAGAGTAATTATTATTTCCTGTATTTTAAAAGCATGCATCAAGTCCTGCATCTTGCCCAAGATGTCAGGACTCACTTTGTAATCGGGTCATCTTGTATTTTGTGCAAAGATCAATTAATGAATATCAGGACATCTTTTGCAAATGAGTCTTTTCTTTTTCCGCTCACTGTTTTTCTTTTTTCATTTTTTGTACAAAAATAAAATGGCAATGTTTTTCAAAATAAATAACTTCATTTTCACTTTTCCTAAATAAGATAAAACTGATCACTAAGATGAACCAATCTAAACCCTTGCAGAGAGTGCCCTCCAGACTGCACCGATAACAACACTGCTATGACTTCGTATGACTTTGACAATCCAATCAATCAAGCTGATGAAGGGGTTGAAGAAGATTATGAGCTACCTGAAGAGCTAGCCAGGTTGTTAAGGCAGGAGGAGAAGGTTATCACTCCTCACCAGGAGGAGGTTGAGACGGTTAATCTCGGTACGGAAGAAGACGTGAAAGAAGTTAAGATCGGGGCCTACCTACAGGATTCAGTGAAAGAGCAACTGATTGACATGCTTTAGGAATATGTGGATGTTTTTGCTTGGTCCTATCAGGATATGCCAGGGTTGGACACCGACATTGTCATGCACAAGCTACCTCTGAAAGAAGACTGCCCGCCGGTAAAACAGAAGTTGCGCCGTACTTGCCCATATATGGCAATGAAGATAAAAGAGGAGGTACAAAAGCAGTGGGACGCCGGTTTCCTCGCTGTGACTAGTTACCCGCCGTGGGTTGCTAACATTGTACCTGTGCCTAAGAAGGATGGCAAGGTGAGAATGTGTGTGGATTACCGGGACCTGAACAGAGCCAGCCCGAAAGATGACTTCCCTTTACCTCACATTGATGTATTAGTCGACAATACGGCTCAGTTCTCGGTGTTCTCCTTCATGGATGGATTTTCAGGATATAATCAGATCAAGATGTCACCTGAAGACATGGAGAAGACAACTTTCATCACACCCTGGGGGACATTCTGCTATAAGGTGATGCCATTCGGACTGAAGAATGTTGGTGCCACTTATCAACGGGCTATGGTGACATTATTCCACGACATGATCCACAAAGAAATTGAATGTTATGTGGATGACATGATTGCCAAGTCCCTCACAGAAGAAGACCACCTGGTGAATCTGTTGAAGTTATTCAAGCGTCTGAGGAAGTACCAATTAAAATTAAACCCTAACAAATGCACATTCGGGGTGCGATCCGGTAAGCTGCTGGGATTTATTGTAAGTGAGAAAGGGATTGAAGTTGACCCTGATAAAGTCAAAGCCATTCAAGAAATGCCTGCACCGAAGACTGAAAAAGAAGTTCGGGGGTTCTTAGGCAGATTGAACTACATTTCACGGTTCATATCTCACCTTACAGCAACCTGTGAGCCCTTGTTCAAACTGTTAAGAAAAGAACAAACGATCAGGTGGAACGAAGACTGTCAGAGGGCTTTTGACAAAATCAAGGAATACTTACAAGAGCCTCCAATCCTTATGCCTCCAGTTGAAGGAAGACCTCTAATAATGTACTTGACAGTATTAGAAGAGTCAATGGGGTGTGTGTTGGGCCAGCATGACGAGTCTGGTCGAAAAGAGTATGCAATATACTACCTAAGCAAAAAGTTTACCGACTGTGAACAACGTTATTCATTGCTCGAGAAAACTTGCTGTGCTTTAGCGTGGGCTGCTCGCCGACTAAGGCAGTACATGTTGACCCACACTACTTTTTTGATATCCAAGATGGATCCAGTTAAGTACATTTTTTAGAAGCCAGCACTTACCGGACGGGTTGCAAGATGGCAAATGATCCTCACAGAGTATGACATTCAGTACACATCTCAGAAAGCCATCAAGGGCAGTGTATTGTCTGATTATCTTGCTGAGCAACCCATTGATGATTACCAGCCTATGAGATTTGACTTCCCTGATGAAGACATCATGTTCATAAAAGCAAAGGATCATGAAGAGCCTATTCACACTGAAGGGCCTGACCCGGAAGAAGAATGGACTATGATGTTTGATGGGGCCGTTAATATGAATGGTCGTGGTGTTGGTGCAGTACTCATTACACCTAAGGGAGTTCACATGCCTTTCTCGGCAAAACTCACTTTCAACTGCACTAACAACGAAGCTGAATACGAAGCTTGTATTATGGGTCTTGAGGAAGCCATTGACCTCAGGATCAAGACTTTGACAGTATTCGGGGATTCAGCTCTGGTAATCAATCAAACCAACGACAAATGGTACACCCACCAAGATCATCTGATACCTTATCAGGATTATACAAGGAGGTTTTTTACTTTCTTCACAACAGTCAAGCTGGATTATATCCCTCGAGATGAAAATCAGTTTGCAGATGCTCTGGCTACCATTTCATCTATGATCAAAGTTCAAGCTGCCAACTTTGTGCCGCGGATTTCAGTATCCAGACTTGACAGACCAGCATATGTGTTCTCAGCAGATGTTGTTAAAGATGATAAACCTTGGCTCCATGACATTAAGCGCTTCTTGGAGGATCTGACATACCCACCTGGGGCATCTTCCAATGATAAGAAGACATTAAGAAGGTTGGCTGGCAGTTTCTTCCTGAATGCTGATGGCTCCCTGTATAAGAGGAACTTTGATATGGTGCTTCTCAGATGTGTTGATAGGGAAGAAGCAGACTTGTTGATGCACGAGGTGCACGAAGGATCTTTTGGTACCCATGCTGGAGGACATGCCATGGCTAAAAAGTTGTTGAGATCAGGCTATTACTGGATCACAATGGATGTAGACTGTTGTGCCTATGCCAGAAAATGCCATAAATGTCAGATCTATGCGGATAAAGTGCATATGCCTCCAAATCCCCTGAATGTGATGTCTTCGCCCTGGCCCTTTTCCATGTGGGGCATTGATATGATTGGCAAGATTGAACCGACTGCTTCCAATGGCCACAGATTCATCCTGGTAGCCATTGACTATATTACCAAGTGGGTCGAAGCAGCTTCATATGCAAATATTACCAGGCAAGTGGTAGCCCGGTTCCTGAAGAGAGACGTCATCTGCCGGTATGGAGTGCCCGAGCGAATCATTACTGATAATGGTTCCAACTTAAACAACAAAATGATGGCAGAACTATGTCGGGACTTCAAGATCCAACACCACAATTCTTCTCCTTACAGGCCAAAGATGAATGGCGCTGTTGAGGCAGCTAACAAGAATATCAAGAAGATTGTACAGAAGATGGTAGTTACCAATAAAGACTGGCATGAAATGCTACCATTTGCCTTGCATGGGTACCGTACGTCAATCAAAACATCCACTGGGGAAACACTGTATCAGCTTGTGTATGGTATGGAAGCAGTCCTACCTGTTGAAGTTGAATTACCCTCCCTACGGGTACTGATGGATGTCAAATTGAACGAAGCGGAATGGGTCCGATCCCGATACGAACAACTGAATCTGATTGAAGAAAAGAGATTAGCTGCAATCTGTCATGGGCAATTATATCATAAGAGAATGAAGAAAGCCTTCGATCAGAAAGTTAGGCTTCGAGAGTACCAAGTAGGAGAACTTGTGCTGAAAAGACTCCTTCCTCCTTATATAGACCACAAGTGCAAGTGGACTCCGAATTATGATGGTCCATTCATAGTAAAGAAAGTTTTCTCTGGTGGAGCACTGATGCTCAGTACTATGGACGGTGAAGACTTCTTGTCCCCGGTGAATTCAGATGCAGTTAAAAAATACTTCGCATAAAAATGACCCGCTGGACATAAAAACAGAATAAAAGTCCAGGAAAAATAGGGCATCCCGGCGAGTCAAAAACAGAATAAAAGACTCGGGCAAAAATAAGGGAAAATAATTAAAAAAATGTACACCCGCTGAGTTGAAAAGCCACATTGGACAACTCAGGCAAAAAAGGGTATCCCGGTGGATTGAAAACCCGAAAAGGGCGATCCACGCAAAATAAGGGAATAAGCGAACAATTGCATTCTGAATTCGTCTGTATCATTCATAACATGGCAAGCATCGGAAGGTTAAAGCATCGGTCAGAATCAGCTTTCTTCAAAAAGCAAGATGAGAAGAACGTCAATGTCATACAAGTCATAGCAAAAGGGAAGCACTGAAGCATCATCAACATTGCCAGCATCTTTTTGTTTCTCAATTTGTAACAATCTCCTCATTTCAGGAGATCTGTTTCTTTGACTGTATTTGCCAAATTCAGGGCACGCAATTTAATAAAATCAGATTTTCAGACACGTTTCGTCTCGTACATTCTGTTTTCATTTGCAAAAATTTCCGATGTCCTTAATATAATGATTGTATAAATACAGATGCGTCTTTTCTAAAATTACATGCTTACAGGAAATATATTTGCTCCCAGGAGTGTCTAAACCCCTATGAGGGAATCCGGTAAAGGATACCTCGGGGTACTTGTGCGTTTCTTCGTCATAACAGGATTGCAGGTAGTCAAAGTGCAGCATGGGGGCATGAAAGTTTCTCCCTAGCAAGCTACCAAATCACTATTTACTCAGCCTTTCTCCCTTCTAGCACCAGAGGTGCTTCCTCCCCAACTGAGTTTCCAAACTTCAATCATCTTCAGCAGAATCACAGAAATCTCTGGGAAGATCGTCTAGTGATCATTCCTCCCCAGCCAAGTGTCGGACAGGGAACCATCTCCCCGCAGAGTTCCAGAAGAGCAATGTCTGAAGATCGCACAACAAAGTGACGAAAGCCTCCGCGGACCCCAGCTGGGCTCCTCATCACCAAGGATAAGTCTATCAGTGACCTGTTCCCCAAAGCAGAGTCATATATATCAGATCTACCAACGATCTCATCCCCAGCTGGGATATTCACTTCAAGCAGATCAGCCAGGGACCTTCACAACAACGGGATCTGAATCCCTGATCGGTATCTTTTGCATAATCATAGCATTCGCATCATATTTCCCCAGAGCGTAGCATTCCGTCTAAAACGGAGCATTACGGCAAAAATCAAACATATTGCATAATCATAAGCCATGTGTCGAACCAAACGTTTGTAGATACTGACATCCTGTCAACAATGTACAAAATACTTCCCAAGCTCCCCGGCAGAAAGCCAAAGCATCCTCTTAGCACTCACAAATACAGATACATGCTCCTTGTTGCACTCGCCCATGTCACCTTCCCCAGCATGGTTACCTAAACACTTACTGTAAATCAAACACTTGTTTATAATACGTTTCTTTCGACACCCGATCGTGTCATCTTATCCCCACAGATCTTCAGAATGTCTCTTATACTCATAAGTTCGTAACTTATACACTGCCTCTTATGATACTCATCTGCATCATACTCTCCCCAGCATGTTGAACACTCGTCTGTGTCTCACTCATGTTTACTTTTTACTCATACAGATACTCGTCCGTATCTGGTATACACCACGTATCTTCCTCAGATCCGACTCGTCTGTGTTCTTTGTTAACCAGTTGATACTCGTCCGTATCATCATCTCTGAGCATGCGTCAGCGTTTGTTTCTACCGATACTCGTCCGTATTGTAGTCTTAAGGATGCTCGTCCGCATCCTTAATCTATATACAGTGTCAAAACAACTTATACCTTTTCTTTCTCGAATTTAGGCACTCGTCTGTGTCTACCATTCTCCAGAAGAATCCCCAGAAAATTCCAGTAAATTATTTCCTTTCTATCCGACATCCGTCCTATGTCGCGATACTTCTGGCAGCCGTACCCTGCCAGGTGATCGTCCTTCACCTTTTGATGATCGTCCTTCATCATTCCCCCAGCGGAGTCTCCATTATTGGAATCCTTTTCTATCCGACATTCGTCCTATGTCGTGATATTTCAGCAGTCGTCCCCTACTAGGTGATCGTCCTTCACCTTCTGATGATCGTCCTTCATCATTCTATCCGATGGCCGTCCCCATCGTTGATCTTTATCTGACATTTGTCCTATGTCATGACAAACCCCGAGAGCAGTCGTACCCTGCTAGGTGATCGTCCTTCACCTCTTGATGATCGTCCTTCATCATGCTTATCCGATGGTCGTCCCCATCGTCGACCTTTTCTATCCGACATTCGTCCTATGTCGCAATATTTCTGGCAGCCGTACCCTGCCAGGTGATCGTCCTTCACCTTGGATGACCGTCCTTCATCCTTATCCCCAACAGAGCAGCCGTACCTTGCTGGGTGATCATCCTTCACCTTTGATGACCGTACCTCATCATTTATTTGAACCTGATGGTCGTCCCCATCATTGCCTTTACCTTTAATCCCCGGAGAGTCTTATTTCATTAACCTGATGGTCGTCCCCAGCATGTCGGCCGTCCCCGTCACAGCTTTATACCCGGCAGTCGTCCTCCGTCGCCCGCACTTTATAATCATACTTTATTTTCTTTTACAATCTATATCCCTTTTCTTCTTCATTCAGTGAGTGCAAATTTTGGACTGTCTTGGGTATTCAACCACAAGTTATCTTGTTTGCCTGTTAAGCCGTTGCTTACATCCTGCACAGCTAACTTATGTTTGAATAGGGGCAGCTGTAAACACCCCAAATTTTCCCTCACTCATTTTACCATGGCTTGTGATTCTTTTCATTTGCATAAGTTCAATCATAGCATCTCATATTGCATTTTTGCTTCACTGCATTGGTTCCAAGTCATCTATATCTAGGGTTCTGAGCAATCCCTGAGCCATCTGAACCACCCCGAAGGGCTTCAATCATCTCAAGAGGGTCCATGTATGTTCTTGCATCATATTATATCCTCCCAAGATCAAGAAAGTCAGAAAATCACAAGAACTGAGGAAGGCATGGAAGCGGAGCCAGGTTTAACTGCACAGATGACCTAAAATTAGGGTTTTGGTTTCAGAGGCCATAATTCCAAATTTTTTGGTCATTCTTGTTTCTATTGGTCTCTATATGTCATAAGGATAATGCATACCAATTTTCATGAAGAAACTCAATGGGGAAGGCATCTGATCACAAGATGACTTTTTGAGCAAGTCAGTGCAAAATCAGGGCATCTGAGACCCCCAATCATCCAACCAAAGGGTCTTCTCCATCATTTTGGGTGTATGTGATCTTTATTTGATCTTAGAAGAAGTTAGAAGTTCACAAAATTGAATAATTTCAAGCCATTTGCAAAGTTGCCATTTTGGGAAAGTGACTTGTAATGTAAACTTGCCATTTTGGGAAAGTTTTTCAACCTCCTCTTATTGATCCAAAAATGCTTCAAATGAAAAATTATTGGTCATGAAAGTTGTAGATTGGATCCTCCCATTTTCAAAAAGTACAATAACTTGATCTAATTCATCATAGAACAAAAGTTATGACCTTGCAAAGTTGGATAAAATCACTTAATTTTCACTTTTGTGCCAAAGAGGAAACTTGCAAAAAACACTTGCCAAAGCCAAATGTGACTTCAAATCAACTTCTAATCATCACACAAACATCATTCATGGTCCATAATTCAGATTTGCCCAAAAGATTTCTCATTTCTATGCCTTGAATTACAAGTTACATAAGGCATTTTCTCATGAATCTTCAAAATTGATTTTTTTTTGCAAAAGAAACTTTTAATGCTTGAATTGGACACTAATTGATCTCAAAGCATTCTAGCAACTTCATATGGTTCATTTTGCTACATTTTTGTCCAAGAATTCACAAGATTCTTTGCCTTGGTTCACAAGAAATTTCAAAGAGGGAAATATGCAAGAACATTGGAAACTCTTGATCAAGACCATCCAGCTCACAAAATCAGATCCAAAGGCCTTCCTTGACTCAAGCTGAAGCAGGACAAGCCCTAAGATCTCCTCTGACCCAAGCCATACCTATGGTACAAAAAATCTTGACTTTTTGCATTTTGCCCATGCCAATCAAGTTGTGCCACTACCAACCCTCTGCCCAATCAGAGCCTCATATGTGGACCTCAGGGACTTGAAAGAAACACACACACAAGCCTGCAACCTCCCATAAGCCAGGATACACAAAAACTGCCCTCTTCTTCATCTCTTAGAAACTCTTGACGCAGCCATCAAACCTCCAATTTTTCTTCACCAACAAATCACATATCTTCCATAGAACAAGAATCAACCCTAAAAACAGCCAAAAACATCACATACAAAAACCTCAAAACCTGCTACACCAGAACTGGAACTTCAAAACCAGCCATCCTCAAAGTTTTCTAAGCTTCGTATCATCTTCAGGAGGTTCATAGGAGTAGGCTTGCATCAAGAGAGGACCCAGAAAGCCCAGAACCAGAAGATTCCATCTCAGGTATAGCTCAAGAACTTTTTTCTCAGAACCTTGTTTTTAAGTTCTTAATCGAATCCTTATGATGTGCTGATGATTCTGATATATTTACTTTTCAAAATGGTGGAATATTGAGTATGTATGGATTGTTTGAAAGTTTCTGACCTAAAATTATTTTGTTTCGATTTGCCTTGTTGATGAATGAAAAATGGTTTTTGTTTGGGGATTTTGATTTATTGATGTGTGGGATTCATTTCTGGCCAAAGAGATTTTGTTTTAGATGCGTAGGGAGAGAGATAGGGTTTTGGCTCGTCGGAGAAGACGACCGGAACACTGTTCCGGTCGCCTGAAAATGGTTAAGCCCTAATCCTATAATTAAGTAACTTTGAATGTCAGCCTTAGGATCTGCCATGCGCGCGCGTTTTCAGTGGCCAGGATTGTTTTGATTAGCCCTAATCCTAATTTATTAGTTTAATTAAGATTAATTAAATTAATTTAATCAGGTTAAACCCCAGCCCTTGGGTGACGCGCCAGTCAACCAATTTCGCCCCAGTTCAAATCTAGGCCATTAGATCTGATTACTTTTCATTTAATTCAATTTTATTTTCAATTTTATTCATTTTTCTTGCACATTTTATTTAAAATAGCAAATCATTTCCAAAAAATCTCATTTTTTGCATCATACCTTAAAATATTTTTCTCTTTCTGAAAATAATTTTTATTTTATTTTTTGCATAATTTTCGTATTTTAAAAATATTTAAATGTTTATTTTAATTAGTTAATGAGAATTAATTAATTAAAATAGCATTTAAGTTTCTAAAAATCACAAAAAAATTCACATTGCATTTTGATACATTTAGAAACATTATCAAACTCTTAAAACAAATTTCTTTTTGGTTCTTGACCTATTTTGACATTTTTCCTTGGAATTAAAGTTCTTAAAAGGCATTATTTTTGTTCTAACTTAGAAAAATTCATTCTGCCTAACCATGAAGAGTTTGATGTTGGTTCTTTTTGCATTACATTCTTCATATCATGTATTTTCTAGGGTAAAATTGGTTTGAATTTATCTTTCATTTTCATTTTGATGTGCATTTTTCCTTTTGAAGTGCCTTAAAACCCTAGCAAACTTAAGAAAATCATAACTCCCACTAGGTTAAGAGTTAGGTCTCCTCCTTTGGGCAGTGAACTTATGTAAGGTTAGGGTTCCTTTGATCCCATTTTCACTTTTTTATCTTGTCATTTACTTCTGATTTTGGATTTTGCTTTGTGTCTTGTGCATAAACCCTAATTTTTGCCTTCATTTGCATTCATCTCTCATATGCTTGCATACATGAACTTGCCATGACATTTTGTGCATCCACGTGATTTCTAAGACATCTTAGGACATATTAGAATCATTTTTTATCATTGCATCTTTCATTTTCCATGTTGTGCATTCATTCCATTTCATGAACTTTCATGAGCTTTCATGGTTCAAAGCATGCTCCATTTGCATCCTTATCCTTGTATGATCATCCACAACTCTTGTCATGTGTTTGCATCATCTCCTAGCATCATTAACATCATGTTTATGCTTCTGGTTTTGGTTTGCATCATTGCATTCATTTCATGTTCACTTCATTTCATTTCTTTTCACTAACTTTTCAGGAGGTAAGCCATTGAGAAGTGAATTTGCCTTCACTTCTCATAACCTCTTCTCATCTCTATTATGCATCCTTTCTGCATTTTATTTGTGGATTAGAGTGATCTTGCTCATCCATGTTCCCTCCTCACCTTCTTTCTTCAAGCAACTTACCTTCTTAAGTGAAGTAAGTTGTCTTGCTTCTTGCTGCTTCTGTTCCTTCATCTGCTTCTTCCTTGGTGGCTTTTCTCCTGAAGATCTTTTGCAAGCCTCATAAACCCTAGGAATAACCAAGCATGATAACAATTAGGGTTTGATTAGTCCCCCATTAGTTTTACCTTTATGTCATCTTTGTGTCTTCTCTTCTCATCTCATAATCAAGGACTAAACCCTAAAGGTTTTAAGGCTTTGTGATTAGGGTTATGCCTGTATCCTTCTATTAGGATGAAGTGTATAAATTTAATCCTAAGTGTCAAACCCTTAATGTGTTTAAATCCTTTAATCAATTCATCTAATAATCACTAAGACATCAAGCTTGTAACTTGGGCCTTGCATTAGGGTTCTAATTCTTCCTTAATTGGTTAAGAAGGACTAACCCTAGTGTTAATGGACAAGTCCCCCTCAAGTTGTCTTACAAACCCTAAAATCCATTTCTTAACCTTACCATTAACTAAAATTCATTCTAATAAAGACTTTGTTTTGTCATGAGGTTAATCCCTAATCATGGATTAAGTTGAGGAGCCTTCCTCAGCTTAAATGTTCTCATCTATTATCCTTCTATTAGGATGGTGTAATGGGTCCATTAAATCAGTGATTATGGCTTAAACTCATTACTTAACACTAAACAAA
This sequence comes from Lathyrus aphaca, assembly GCA_963966055.1. Classification (NCBI taxonomy): domain Eukaryota; kingdom Viridiplantae; phylum Streptophyta; class Magnoliopsida; order Fabales; family Fabaceae; genus Lathyrus; species Lathyrus aphaca. Next base: position 476,742,796 of record OZ014521.1, read on the forward strand.
AACTCCAAAAAACATCTAAATAAAGGCAAGTAGGTTAATGATCTTAATCCTACATCATGGTGATTAAGTGTGAGGTGTTTACTTCATACTTGAGGTTTTCTTATTACCCCTAATCAGAGGGAAGATGTGATGAGTTTACTAACCCTTGGTTTAAGTTTAAGCTCATTTTCTTATGACAAACACAAAAAGAAATAAAAGATTGAAAGCTCAAAAACAAACAATAATCGTCTCCTCCGGAATTCTTTTCTCATCATTTTCACTCACAAACGAGAACTCGCTTCTTCCGTCTAATGCAAGACAGTTAGCACCTGAGCCAGAAAGGTCACACACTTGAGCATAGACAAGTAAGCAGTTCATCAGTCAATTTATATTTCAGTCTCTTTGAGTCGAACTACGGTGTTCTGACTTCCTCATTGCACGAGAGGATACGTAGGCATAACTTAACTGTTATCGAACAAAAGTCTATGTATATTCCCCCCTCTTTCAGCTTTATCCTTTAGCCTCATAGTCTTGAGCTCCACTCTTGTTCTTACACTGACACTTCTCTTATACACTTCACATTTCTTTTACACTGACACTTGCATTCTTTTCCAGCTTTTGCACACAAAATAACACTGACACTACCCTTTTAAACACAAATCTTTCAAGCGTGGATCCCGTCGAGTACGACGGACAATCTGGGTGCTAATACCTTCCCAGGTTGTAACCAACCCCCTTTCTCAGTTTCTCTGGTTCGCAGCCGTCTTATCCATATCTTTCTAGGTTTATGCAGCATTACCTTTCCTTCGGGATAAAAATGCCTAGCTGGCGACTCTTTTCTTTTCAGTTCACCCTTGTGTGTTCTCTCTCCTTTCGCCGACCGTTCGCGTCTGTACCCCTCTTGGCCCGGGTGTCATTTGGTGGGAGCGACAGCTTGCTCCTTCTATTGCTTTATTTATTTTGTTGATTCCTTTTTATTTTGAAGGACATATGCTCTCAGCCAAGGAACACGCATTGAAGCTGGCCAATCAGGCTGGGGCCCCAGGCAGAGTTTCGAAAAAGAAGAAAGTTAAAGGTCGTGTCCTGGAGGTGGTGACAGAGCACGGGGTTGGTAGCTCCAGTACTTCTAGACCGACCCCTAATTACCCTCAACGAATCCCTCAACAAATCTCTCCAATATCAATATCAGACAGTCTTCCACCGTTCGACAACTCTCCTCGCTCTAAACTCCCGCAGACCAATAGTTTGCTGGCCTGGTCAAATGTTGTGGGCAGTATGTCGTTTGGCAATCAGGGGAGCTATCAGTTGCCCCTTTCTTATCAGGAGCGAGATTTCCTCAACTCGGAAGGCACCATCGTGGTGGCGGCCACTGAGGCAAAGGCTTTGCTCGACCAGGAGGTGACAAATAGGCGGGCTGGTCTGGCTCGGGATATTGCTGCTATCATTTGGGTTATGGAGACGGCTCTGGTTCTGTCTAACACTACCAGAACTACTGCAGAGCTGGAGGCTGTGAAGGAAATACTCCGGACTATGAGGGATGAGAGAGACCAGCTCTCTAAGGATTTGGCTGACTACAAGGAGGAGCATAAGCTCCAAGAAGGGTTAAGTTCTGAGCTAGACAAGGTCAAGTGCAAACGAGATACCTTGATAGAAGAAAATAAAGGTTTGAAGGAGCAGGCAGTCGAGCTCAACAAGGCAGTCGATGAGAATGGACGTCTCCACACGAGGCTTGAGCTGTTGGAAGGGGTGATCCTTCCTCTTGATGATGAGACCGAGGAAGAGTTGGCCCTGCATGCTCGCAGTGATTTGATTGGCCGAATCAGGGATTTCGAGAAGGATATTATGGTCGTCTTTAAAGAAGGATTGTGTGCCTGTGTGAGGTGTGAGCAATCCATAAACATTGTGTGCCCATGTGGGGTGTGAGTAATGGGTGATTTAATCACAAATGATTGTGTGCCCATGTGGGGTGTAAGCAATCGGATTGTGTGCCCGTGTGGGGTTGAGCAATCCATAAACATTGTGTGCCCATGTGGGGTGTGAGCAATGGGTGAACATTATATGCCCGATGGGGAGTTACTTTAGGTAACGAGCGATGGTTCCAATAAGTTCCTGAGTGAACTTGAGATGATTGAGTCAGTACCGTATTGCATTTGCATAGATTCGTGAGTCAGTCTCTATGATTTGCATTTATCATCTATAATTGAAATTTGGTGAATAAACATGAATAATGTATGTTTATGCGGAGTGATAGAAATTGGTGAATAAACATGAATGTATATGTTTATGTAGAATGATGTGAAATGGTGAAATTGTGCATGATGAATATGCTTGGTTTGTGTATATATATTGTGATGTATATGTGTGATGGGTGATGAATTGTGGTGAGAATATGTATATGTGTATTATTATGTTAAGATATATAATTATATGCATTGTTATTATGATAATATTTCTCACCCTTCTGATGTTTTATGATGCTCTATGAGGCATTATAGAATAGGTTTGTTGGAGGTCTTATTTTGAAGCGTGTCTTCATTCTTTTGGTCGGTCGGCTCTGATATGTAGCACCGGGTAGCTAGGGTTGGCTTGATGCCTTTTTGTGATGCATTTGTATATGTATCTTGGTGATAAATGTTTATGTAAACATGAATTATTGGTGAATCAAACTTTATGATATATATATATATATATATATATATATATATATATATATATATATATATATGTATATATGTTTGATGTTGATTAATGTTTGGTTTTCGCTGTTATTTTAATGTTGAATATGGGTGTAAGGATTAAATCCCTTTGTTGCAAGTTACCCCATTGTTTCATATTGTTAAATGAGCAGGTGTTGGATGTGTTTAGTTTCATGTATAAAGTGGCATGCCTCTTTTATATTATGTTTTAATTAAACTCTGATGGAATTTTAATTTGTGCCTAAATGATTAATTGATTACATGGTCATCCTGGACACTTGATTGTTGAGTGCAAATCAAATCTGGTTACTTGCTACAACTGTGGGGAGCAGGGTTATATCATTACGCATTGTCAGTAGCTCAAGAAAGCTGCAACTAGAGGAAAGATGTTCGCTTTGACAGGGACACAGACTTCCAGCGAGGATCATTTAATCAGAGGTATTTTTCATATTAGTAGTATTCCATTAATTGCTATAATTAACACCGGTGCAACGCACTATTTTATTTCTCTTGATTATGTGAGGAAATTAGGACTTGTTATGTCTCTGATACAAGGAGATATGGTTATCGAGACTCCTGCTGATGGGTCGTTAACTACTTCTCTTGTATGTTTGAATTATCTGTTATCGATCTATGGTAAGGACTTTGGTGTAGATTTGGTTTGTCTGCCGTTGAGAGGTATGAATATGATTTTAGGTATGAATTGGTTGGAGTACAACCATGTTCATATTAATTTCTTCAATAAGTCGATTCGGTTTCTTACCCTGGTGAAGAGGAAGAAGAAGTTGGTTATTTGTCTGCCCGAGAGTTGAAAGAGCTTATGGACGATGAAGCGCAAGTTTTGGCATTGTTTGCATTGTTGTCGGTGGAAAATGATATGACAATAGTGAATTGCAATTGGTGAGAGATTTCCCGGAAGTGTTTCCAGATGATGTTGTGGATGTGCCGCCAGAGAGAGAGAGGTGGAATTTAGTATCGATCTTGTGCCAGGAACGAGACCTATTTCGATGGCACCGTATTGTATCTCCGCTTCCGAGTTATCTAAGTTGAAGAAACAATTGGTGAGAGATTTTCTTGATCGTGTTCGAGAGAGTCAGAGGTTAGATGTGAAACTGGTGGACTTGATGGTTAATGATGAGCGTGTTGGAAATAATGAATTTCGGGCTGATGAACAAGGAATACTTAGATTTCAGGATCGTATCTGTATTCCCGATGATATTTATTTGAAGAGAATTATTCTTGAAGAAGGGCTTATGAGTGGCTTGAGTATTCATCCAGGAGTGACAAAAATGTATCAGGATTTGAAGAAGATATTTTGGTGGCCTGGTATGAAACGAGATGTGGCTCAATTTGTGTATATGTGTTTGACTTGTCAGAAGTCGAAAGTGAAACATTAGAAACCTACTAGTTTGATGCAACCGTTGGATATAACCGAGTGGAAATGGGATAACATTTCAATGGATTTTGTTACGGGGTTACCTACTACTCCAAGAGGGCATGATGCCATTTGGGTGATTATTGATAGATTGACGAAGTCAACGCATTTTTTCCCGATTGGTATAACTTATTCCTTGCAGAGATTGGCAGAGATATATGTCGGTGTGATTGTGAAGTTGCACGAGATACCTTTGAACATTGTGTCAGATAGAGATCTGAGGTTTACTTTGAGGTTTTGGGAGAGTTTGCAAGAGGCATTGGGTTCGAAGTTGAAGTTGAGTTCAGCTTATCATCCTCAGACTGATGGGTAGATAAAATGGACGATACAATCTTTGAAGGATTCATTGAGGGCTTGTGTGCTTGAATAAGGAGGTGCTTGGGATAGTCACTTGTCGTTGATCGAATTTACGTATAACAATAGTTATCATTCAGTTATCGGAATGGCACTGTTTGAAGCTTTGTATGGTCGAAGATGTAGAACACCTTTGTGTTGGCATGAGTTAGGTGAAAGTGTTGTATTGGGACCTGATATTGTGCAACAGACTACTGAGATGGTGAAGTTGATTAGAGATAAGATGAAGACTTCATAGAGTAGGCAGAAGAGTTACCATGATAAGAGAAGAAAAGATCTTGAGTTTCAAGAAGGTGACCATGTATTTTTTAGGGTTACTCTAGTGACCGGTGTTGGACGAGCTTTGAAGTCGAGGAAGCTTACTTCTAAGTTCATTGGACCGTATCAGATTTCGGCGAGAGTTTGACCTGTTGCTTATAGAGTGGTGTTGCCACCGAGATTGTCGAATTTACATGATGTATTTCATGTGTCACAGCTTCGGAAGTATGTTCCAGATTCGTCACATGTGATATCGATGGATGAAGTTGAGGTAAGAGATAATCTTATGGTTGAAGAATTAACAGAACTAATTGATGATTATGAGGTAAAGCATTTTAGAGGCAAGAAGATTGTCCTTGTGAGAGTGGTTTGGGGAGGAGCTTTCGGTGGGCATATGACTTAGGAATTGGAAAGCAGGATTCGAGAGATGTATCCGAATATTTTTACTTGAGGTAAGTTTTCGAGGAAGAAAATCTTTTAAGTGGGGGAGAGTTGTAACATCTTGAATTCTATTTAATTATTTTATTCGGATTATTGTGTGTTGTTGTGTTTAGAATAATAGATTATCGAATATAATTGTGATTGAGAATTATATTGTGGTGGATAATCATATTATTATGTGATAAATAAATTAAATGGAATAAAATATGAGGTGAGGACAAGGTGGTCAATTAGTAAAAGTAATAAGGGTAAATGTGGAAGATCATAAGTTGGGTCTTAGGGGTTATGTTGGAAATAAGGAAAAAGGGAAAACATAATCGTGTTGTGAGAGAACGTGAAAGCGATCGTTAAAGTTGTGAAGAGAAGAAAAAGAGGAAAATGTTCGAACGTGAAGAAGAGTTCGCGAAGAAGGAAACTCTCGACAAAACCTAAGGTAAAGGTGGGATTCTTCCATCTCTAAGGGTTTTATAATGGGAATTAGGTAGGTTGAGGACTAGGGATTAAGGTTGTGGTGGATTGAGGAGGAATTAGGTTGAATTATGAGTTGTTGGTTGTTATTAGTTGATAATTGTATGAATTAGATAGTGAAATTGATGAATACTGTGATTTTTGGTTGTTGTTGGTGCTGGGTATGTTGTTCTTCATAGCAGGTTTGAGTGTTAAGCGCAAAAGTGCAATTTGCAAAATCACAGAGCTCGCTTAGTGAGCAGAGTCAGTGAGTTTGATGCTTAACGAGCAGTGACCCTCGCTTAGCGAGCCCTGTAGCGCGAAAAATTAATTTTTAAGTTCCGAAAAATTACTAAAAAATTATTTAATTACTTAGTAATGTTTAGGGACTGATGGGGTGTAGCTGGAAGTAGTAAAGAAGAGTATACACACAATTGTAGGGATAATTAGTGTAACTTGACTATAAACATAATTGATATTTTTGTTGACGTTGTTGTTGTGATTAGTATTTGTTGTGATGATGTGTTTCGTATGCTTGTTAATGATATATGAGTATGTGATATGTTGTAGTATATGTTGCATTGTGTTGTCGTGGTATGAGTTAAATTACGTGATTATATGTGAAGAATGCATGATAACCGTGATGGTAATGACTAGTAGTATATTGATCGATGTTGTGATAAGTGGTTGTTCTATTGATGTTGTATGATGTAGTCATTATGAGTATGCATGTATGTAATTAATATTGCATGACATGTTGCATAGTTGAATAACATACCAAGGTGGGGTATGGTCGTTGTTGTGATGTTGGTGCGATCATGAAATAGGGATCGTACGTGGCCATGAAATAAGGGTCGAGGGCGTGATCATGAAATAGGGATCATACTGGACCATGAAAGAGGGGTCGAAAGTTCCGACGGGAACTGGATCTTGAAATAGACATCGATTATTGTACCACATGCATAGAGTCAAGTAGAGTCTCATTGCATGATTGTTGTTGTTGTTGCATATAATGTGGTGCTAGTATATGATGTTTTTGTATATATGTTGTTGTTGTATGTGATGTTGTTGAGGTGTGTGATAGTTGTCATTGTAGGTGATTTTGTTGAATAGTTTTTGTTGAGAAGCGATGTATTATTTTCTGATACTTGCTTGATTCTTATTATATTACTCTTTGTGAGGTAAGTATCTCACCCCTTCTATTTGAATGTTACCCTTATATTGGTAACGTGCAGGTGAACAAGTGTCGCTCCCGGGATTTTCATCCTAGTACAAACACGAAAGTGGCGCGGAAAAGGTAGAGTCGTCAGCCAGACATTTTTATCCTGAATGAATGGGAAAGGTAATGCTGCACAAACCTGAGGAAGAAGGAAATGACAGGGTCTTACGAACCAAAGATCTGAGTTCGGGAGTCGGTTACGACCTGGGAAGGTATTAGCACCCCAGACCGTCTGCCGTACCCGACGAGATCCACGCTTGTTTGTCTGTTTCAAAGGGTGAGGAATAAGATGCTGCTGAATAAAACTCCTACTAGAATTGGAATTGAAATGAGAAAGGTAATTGGAAAAGGGAATGGAAATAAAGGATGGGGAAAATGTAGGGAAAATAAAGAATGTGCTCGAACGGGGCCTACCCCGCTGCCTACGTACCTCATTGGGAAAATGAGGATCAAAGTCGACGTAGTTCTCCAAACTAAGGCGGGAACTATTTATTTGTGTTTTTTATGCGCTGGAACTGCGTATGTCTATGCTCAGGTGTTGTAGGCTCGACTTGTGCGAGTGCGTTTACTGTCTTGCATGCGAGACAAGTTGTCACAAGTTCATGCTGAGAGTGAATGAGGTGAGAAGAGAAGTTCCCGCTGGAAAGTCGCTTATTGTTTGTTTTGTCTTTTATGAGAAGTATTTTCAATTTTTTTGTGAACGTTCTCATACTAAGACCTATCCATCGTAGTAAATACTTACACCTCGCCCCGAAACAGGACGCATATAAGTACTTCGCAACAAAGTCTCATGGCGTATAAGAACATTCGGCCTTTATTAGGTATTTTATTATTTTCTTCATGAGGTGAGAAAGAATGACTCAAGTTGAAAAAAGGACAAACTAAGGGAACTAAGACGCAACCCTAAGTTAGTTATTATATTCAAAAGGTGATCCTAATGGTTTGTGAAGTTTTTCTAATCCTAAGGAAGGAAAGGAAAATAAGAAAAAGAATTAGAACTCAACTTACTTCCTAAGGAAGTTAAGTTGGTTCTAAAGATGGGGAAGCCTATACAAGTGGAAAACAAAAATTAAGGCATACACGATTAAAAAACATAAAGGGAAGAAGAAAAAAGGATTAGTTTCAAAATGCATATTAAAGCACATAAAACAAATATAAAAGCTATACACATCATGTAAGCGCACTTAAAGTACTTCTAAGCCTAAGTTCTAAAGCTAAAGGATCCTAAATGATAACAACATTCTAAAATCAGTAGCTAAACCATACTAAGGTCTTCTAATGTTCTAAGATCAAACCTAATCAAACTACATCCTAAGGCAACCATAAAATCCTAAGTTAAAACTAGATGGATTCGCAATGGAAAAGTTGAATAAAATCAAAGCACTAAAAATAGTAATGGTCCTGGAAAAAAATATGAAATTAATTTCCTAAGGTCCCTAACCTGAATCTAATATTGTACTAAAAAATCTCCTAAAAATTCACAACCTAACTATGTCAAATGGTCCCTTAAATCTACCTAAGATTTATTCACAAATTTTCACAAAAAACACTATCAAAACAATGGATTCAATAGCCTAAAAAATATAACAAAAAATATTTCAGGTTCTATTATGAGTCCTCTAATCATAGCAAAAATAATGGGGCAAAAGGATTACAGGAAGTCGGAGAAACAAATTGTACAAAATGAAGTATAGATGAAAGAATTTAATAGAAAACTAATTAAATGGAAAATCGAAATAAAATTGGAAAATGGCAAAAATCAGAAAGTAAAAATGTGGAAAATTTCTAAAATGATTTAGAATACTACTATAATTTTTGTAGAATTTTATTATGAGTTTTAATATTTTTAACTGATTAAAATTGAAAGTACACTAAATAGAAATTAAAAAAAAGAAAGAAATAGAAGGGGAGGCGCATGAAGTGATTTTTATTAGTTAAATGGTGAAATGGGCTTAACACGGAGGTGCAAATAGCAACAAGAAAAGGCCCATATGCGTTGGTTTCCTGAGGGTGTATCTTATGGAATTCAGTCAACCTCCATTAACCCAATCAGGGACGTCCGATCAAGTCTTCATATATGTAATTCCATCAAGTGGATTACACAATGCTGGAACATGATAATTATGGTGTGCTGCGACACATAGGATGGGCCGCTGGAATAGCCTACCGGACGGTGACAAGTGTCATCGTCGGTGTGGCTGAGGGATTCAAAATCTAACCTAATCTCATCTTCTTGGAACCAGACACGTGATTAATGGACTTTAATTGAATTTTATTGTTCTTAAATTCTTTTTAATTTCAATACAATCTCTTAATCTCTCTTAACTACCCTATTAAGTTAGCTTAAGAATCAAATTAGAAATGAAAATATAAAATACAAACACTAAAAGAATGTACACAACAAAAAACCCTAAGTTCTTCTTCGTCTTCCTCACGCCGCCACCGCCCTTAATTCCTCTTCTTCTCCGAATCCGCAACCATCCCCAACCTAAACTACCTAAAGTCTTCATCATCACCGCGCCGTCACCACCCTAACTACACCTTCTTCTTCTCCTATTTTCGACACCATCGCCTTCTAACATCAACACCAAATCCAAAGTGAATCCGAAACAAAACAACATAACTCAATTCTCTTCTTCTCCGAATCCGCAAACGAAACAACATAACTTAATTCTCTTCTTCTATTCTCAAAATCCGAAAATAGAACCCTCACAGACTTACACTAAAATCATAATCTAAACCAAATGCAAGAACAACTTAAACAAATCGCACCTTACGTACGACGACGGTGCAAATTGATGAACGAGGATGAAGCGATCTCGATGATTCTGACTTCAGGTATGCTCCGATCTCGCTTCTCCTTCTTCAGTTCTTCACTTGCTATTTCAGTTTCCTATTGCATCTAGGTTTGTGACGTGAAATCCGGAATTGCGATTTCTTGCGGATTTTGCACCGTTGAATCTTTTCCGTTTTCTACCTCAACCTCTGAATCGCTGCGGTATTGTAGTATTGAAGTTGTATATTGTTGATTGAATTGTAGGTTGCAAGTAGCTTCAGATGATGATGAACACTGAGGAATATTGGTATCCTAGAGCAGCTAAAAATCGGTGGGAACCATTGGGGATTGTAGAGGGCTTGATGAAGCTCGAATTGAAGATTGAGAGTGATGAAGCTTGAGAGAAAAAATGAATGGAGCCCTCCTAAAGATCAGAGAGAGTGAATTGAAAATGAATGGAATAATGGAGACTGAGGGAAGAATCTTGAGAGAAAAAAATGGTGAACATCCGAGAGAAATGGTGAAGATCCTGATTTATAGAAGATGAGTCAAGCCTTGTGAAGAGTTTTCCAGGTAAATCTTCTAGAAGCAATCTGTTAAAAGTTAGTTAGATTTCAGTTAGTTTGTTTTGGTTCAGTTGTGATTTCAGTTAGGATCAGTTAGTCTTGATTAAAAACTTGTAACTAATCTTTTATCCTTTTGCAGACTTCGGTTTTAAGGTGGAAGAGTGAAAGAATGAAGCAAATTATGGATTGAAGGTCAAGGGAGGTTTTCAGAACTTTTTGTAGTTAATTTAATCTTGAACTATTTTCCTTAACCCCCTTTCTATCAGTTTCTATTGGAGCCCTCCTATTATGAATCTTCTCTTTATGGATTGATAATTTCTTCTAGAAACTAAGATATAAATGAAGGGGCGTAAAACACAAGGAAGGGGGGTTGGAATTGGGTTTTCTTAACAACTTAAAATAAACTTTCTATGACAAGTTGATTTATCCTGGTTCGTTTGAACTCAAACTACATCCAGTCCACCCGCCAAGGTGATTTTTCCTCTATCACTGACGTCTTAATCCACTATTCAATAATTGAATACACACACTGACCTACAGTCAATGTCCTCTTGAGTCTTCTGACTGAAACTAGTCACTCAAGGGTTTTAACTAATCTTTTACAATAATAATAAAATAATAACTATTTTGCTTCTAATAAAGCTATAATCACAATGTTATTTGTTACAAGAAAGTATAGCACGAATGAATAAGTTTTTTGTCTCGTGGAAGCTGTATTTCAAATCTTCAATTTGATTCCTTTATATACTGCTTGAATGTTATAGTCGTTGGAGACATCTTGAGCTACTTTAGGATATTAGTTAATATCATAAAATCCTTCCATAACAAGAGATACTTGTCTTTACCATTAATTGAATATATTCTTTAATTAATGCCTTTAATATGAGAATCATCATCTTCTGGACATAAATCAGAGAGAATTGAATCTTGATACGCAGCCAATAAATCATGTCTTTAAATGATGGATTCTTCAATAAATGTATCTTCTATATAGGGCACAATGTATCTTCTAATAAAGCACGTCTTCTTTAAATAACTTCCTCTTCTACACATATAACAAAGAGAGTTATTAGAACTTCTATTCTTGCATAATAATAATTGTTATCATCAAAACTCTTAGAGGTTTAGAACCATAATTGTTCTAACAATCTCCCCCTTTTTGATGATGACAAAACATTTATTTAGGTTTTAAGAATAGAGTTTAATAGTATTAGAAGAACTCCCTTTGATTAATTTTAATTCAGATATTTCTATTAGAGGTTCCTTCAGAAGTTTTATCCTTCAGAAGTTTTATCAGCCTTAGCTCCCCCTGAGTTGGTTACTTGACCTGTTTCTATTTTAGAATCACAACTCAACCAGTTTTATTAGAATATATATGTTAGAGGTAAATCTTGATAACTGCTATAGATCAAGATCTTCTACGTTTCTCCCCCTTTTGTCATAATCAAAAAGTAAAAATGCAGAAGAAAAAAATGTAAGAGTGAAGAAGCAAAATGAGTTTGCATTAATCAGAGTCATAGCCAAAAAGAAAACAACTAGTAGAAATTAAACAGATATGATAAACAGAAGATAAAACAGAAAATCAGGGAAGGGGATTCATCTTAGTAACTAATGCTTCCAGAAGAGACTTGATTTCAGAGGAAGATTCCACTTGCTTGCCAATCATAGTCTTCAGTTCAGCATTAGTTTCATCCTATTTGTCCAACCTTTGCTTGACCATCTCATTTTACTTTTTCAATTCTTCTAATGTCTTCAGCACAAGAGATGTTGGTAGAGGTTCTTCAGCTTCTGTAGCAGCTTGATTTTCAGAATATTATTCAATTGCTGGTGGTGGAGCAGAGTCAACATCCTAAGCTTCTTCAGAAGGAACTAAAACCATCTGAAGTCCAGAGTATGATTCCAGAGGTTCTGATTCAGTCCAGGGTTTGTTATCTAGAAGAAATGGCTTATTATTTTCAATGTTTGAAACTACTGTTTTGAGGTACTCACAGAAGTTCTGATGAGCAATGTCATAGCAGATGTCCTTCAGCCTTTTGGTCTCAACATTGAACCATTTTCTGAATGTGGCCCAAAGAAAATCAGAAGCTGCTGGATCAGGAAGCTCTGAGCAAGCAACTTTCAGATCCTCTAACTTGATTTTCATTTCTGCTTCAAAAGCAAGCAGTAGTGCATCAATGTCTGTTTTGGTTGGTTTTGGTTTTGGGGCTGGAATGGTAGTTTTATTTGAGACAGAGGATAGTTTATGGAGAGCTTCTATGTTGATGGATGTTCTAAGAGGATTTTCTGGTTCAGATTCTCCTGGAGGTATGTCTGGTATAGTTATGAAGGTTGGTGAGTTTGGTGGGGTTAATTCATAGGAAGACAGGGAGCTTTCTCTAATGGGTGAGAGGTTAAAAGCTAGGCCATCAGTATTCAGAGGATGGAAACTGCTAGGTGGGTTTGATTCAAAAGTTTGAAATGGTGGAATTTGTTGGGATTCAGGAGGTTGGAATTCATCAATATCAGACAGAACATTTTGGAGGGCAGTATGTGTTTCAGCGGATGGGGAACGGTCTATATCAGATAGAGGTGTTGGATAAATGGGGATATCAAAGTCAGACAGAGTTTGTGGTTGATGGGTTTCATGTTCTGGTGGATATATTGAAGTTAAGATGGAGGATACAACAGAAGTTGTAGGTATCACAGAGGGAATAGGGTCAGAAGGTGGAATGGGTTCAGAAGATGGGGTTGGTTCAGAGGGAGTTGGTTCAGAAGGAGTTGGTTCAGAAGGAATTGGATCAGAAGGGATTGGGTCAGAAGGTGCTTCAGACATGACCAATGTTACTGCTTCTACTACAGAAATGAAATCAGGAGTAGAGGAAGAAGTGTTACCTGTCTTTTTGATAGTTTTAGGAGCCTTCTGAGAAGTTCCTTCTCCAACTTTCCTTTTCTTTCTCCTTGCTGATGCAGCATCTGGAGCTGGTTGATTGAGTTCTGCTGCTTTGAACATGGGATCCACACCATCTTGCTTGCAGGAATCTAAATATCTGACCACAACCTCTGGAGGTGTGTCAACAGAAAATAGTGGGAAGTTCTATAGAGGAATCTTCCTTGTTGTTATAACCTCCCTGGAGTACAGGATTGGGTCCTTCTTGATAGAGGTTATGAATTTCATCTTCTTGAGATTCTTAGCATTGAGGAGCTTTCCAACATCAGGTTCTAGAAGTTCTACCTGCTTAGCTTCAATCAGATAATCCACCAATTTGTTCTCATTGAGGATATCAGAGATTAAGCGTCCTAGAGGTATCCAGTCCCTCTTGGTCTTTTCTCCCTCTCTTGTTTCTTTCACACTGTTTTTTAGATGATTAAATAAAGAGTGTGCTAGGTTAACCTTCTTCTTCTTAGCAATGAAGTAAAGCAAGAACTGTTGATCCATGTTGATGTAATCAGGGGAGTTGGTTGCTTTTATGTGGCAGATGCTACCAAGGATGATCTTAGCCCATATTCTGAGATGATCTTTCAGATCCTTGATTTTGTTAGAAGGTTACCCACTTGTGAAAATTTCTTTTGCTATCAGTTTTGTGTCTGATAGTTTGTTCATCTCACTGCACTTGATCCCGTTTCCATCAGATTCAATGAGTCTAGCAATGTGGTCTTCTGAGATAATGATTCTCTTCCTCAGAACATAGGAAGTAACATGAGAATTTGAAGCGCTCGCAAAAACGCAGAATTCTTTAACCAGCTTGGGGAAGACTGGTCCCATAAGACGATCAAAGTATTTCTCCCAGCCTTGATCTTTGATGGCGGGAAGCAAATCAAAACCATTTTCTTTCAAACTATCAAAATCCACGAATAGTTCACACAGGACTTCAAGTTTGTCAGTGGGTGTGAGAAGAGTTTTTACAGGTGAAACATATAGCACATCTGTTGCTGAATCCTTTTGTGGTTGAGAGGTGGAAGACATAGTTGCTAAGATGAGTTTTTAGGGTTTAGGGTTTCAAAAAAAAATTTAGAGAAGACGAAAAGATGAAGGTGAAAAAGTTTGACAGTAAAATAACAATGAAGGTAAAAGAGAAAAGTGAGGGTAAAACAATGTTTATATAGGAAAGAATTTCATTTAATATTACGAGAAATTAGTGGAAAAATTAATTTTAAAAAACATAATGATGGAAGGTAATAAATGCAGCTGACAAAAGGGAAGGCATAAAGATTTTGGAACACTTACCAAAAAGATTTTTGCCTCTATTGTGTCAAGTCAGCCTTTTCAGTTTCCCAGAATTTGAACAAGTGTCTTTCTGTAGAGGACAGTTGTTCAATTGCATGTTCTGTCACTTTCCAGAGTTTGGACACATATTCTGATTCTTATAGGATTCCTTAGAGCTTTGTTGACACATGTTGATGTGAAAATCTGCATGTTATTCTTTTGAACAGAAGTTCTCAGAATTAAACAGTTAAAAAAAATAACTTCTGAAAGAATAAAACAGAGGATTAAGTTCAGAACTTCTGAGAGATAAAAACATGCAAGTAAAGCATTTTCATTCTGGACATAATTTCATACTAAGGTTGGTTAGAATGAAATTAAATCTATCTTCAGGAAGGGGTTTTGTAAAAATATCAGCCCATTGGTGATTTGTGTCTATGAATTTTAACATTAAGATTCCCTTCTGAGTATAGTCCTTAATGAAATGATGTTTAACTTCTATGTGTTTAGCTCTAGAGTGTAAAATTGGATTTTTAGAGAGACAAATAGCAGAAGTATTATCACAGAGGATGGGAATGTTAATCTCATAAATATTGAAGTCCTCAAGCTGGTTTTTCATCCAGAGCATCTGAGTACTGCATCCAGCTGCTGCAATGTATTCAACTTCTGCAGTTGATAATGCTATGGTTGATTGCCTTTTGCTAGACCAAGAAATTAGATTATCTCCCAAAAATTGACAACTTCCAGAAGTACTTTTTCTTTCTGTTCTGTCTCCAGCAAAATCAGCATCACAGTATCCTACAAGTTTGTAATCTTTGGATCTTCTGTAGTATAGGCCAAGATTAGTAGTACCTTTCAGATACCTAAAAATTCTCTTAACTGCTGTTAAGTGAGTTTCTCTAGGATCTGATTGGAATCTAGCACATAAACAAACACTGTATAGAATATCTGGTCTAGAAGCAGTTAGATAGAGAAGAGAGCCAATCATACCTCTGTAGATTTTCTGATCTACTTTCTTACTTACCTCTTCTTTCTCCAGAATACATGTGGGATGCATAGGAGTTTTAGAGATGGTACTTTCTGATAAATCAAATTTCTTCAGAAGTTCTTTGACATATTTGCTTTGATGAATATATGTTCCTTCTGATGTTTGATTGATTTGGATTCCCAGAAAGAACTTTAATTCTCCCATCATGCTCATTTCAAATTCTGCCTGCATAGACTTAGCAAACTCCTTTCCCATAGCACTTTTAGTAGAACCAAATATTATATCGTCTACATAAATTTGACATATCAGAATGTCATTTTTAATGTTTTTACTGAAGAGTGTTGTATCCACTTTCCCTCTGATGAAATTATTTTCCAGAAGAAAATTGCTTAGTCTTTCATACCAAGCTCTGGGAGCTTGCTTCAGACCATATAAAGATTTTTTTGAGTTTGAAGACATGTTCTGGAAATTTTGTATTCTCAAAACCAGGGGGTTGGTGTACATACACTTCTTCATCAATATAACCATTTAAAAATGCACTCTTGACATCCATTTGATATAGAATGATATTATGGTTTACAACAAATGAAATCAGAAGTCTAATAGATTCTAACCTGGCGACTGGGGCATAGGTTTCTGTGTAGTCAATTCCTTCCTGTTGACTATAACCTTGTGCAACCAGTCGTGCTTTATTTCTGATAACTTCTCCTTGCTCATTTAGCTTGTTTCTGAATACCCACTTGGTGCCAATGATGTTGAATCCTCTGGGCCTAGGAACTAGATCCCATACATCACTTCTGGTGAATTGATTAAGTTCATCTTGCATAGCCAGAATCCAATCATTTTCTGAGAGAGCTTCTTCTACAGAAGTTGGTTCAATCAGGGAAACTAGCCCCATTAGAGATTCTTCAGAGTTTCTGAATGATGATCTTGTTCTGATTGGTTCATCCTTCTTTCCCAAGATTTTGTCTTCTGGGTGATTCAGCTTGCTTCTGGATAGTTTCTTCTGAGTGGGTTCTTCAGAGCTTTTTGGAGTGATTGTCTTGTTTTGTTCTGTAGGTGGTTGTTCTTCAGATGTTCTGTTTGTAGAGATTTCAACTTCTATATCTGCAAGAGATTCATTCTGCTTTGGTTTTTCAGAACCAAGCTTATCATCAAATCTGACATAAATAGACTCTATGACTATACGTGTTTCTGTGTTGTATACTCTGTATCCCTTTGAACGTTCAGAGTATCCTAACATATAACACTTTTGTGCCTTAGAGTCAAATTTATTCAGGGGATCATTAGTATTTAGAATAAAACACTTACACCCAAAAGGATGAAAATATGAAATGTTGGGCTTTCTTTTCTTCCACAATTCATAAGGAGTCTTTTCAAGAATAGGTCTTAAAGAGATTCTATTATGAATATAGCATGTTATATTTACTGCTTCTGCCCAAAAATGTTTAGCCATGTTAGTCTCATTGATCATGGTTCTGGCCATCTCTTTCAATGTTCTATTCTTACGTTTTACAAACCCATTTTGTTGTGGAGTTCTAGGACAAGAAAAATCATGAGAGATGCCATTTTCAATAAAGAATGATTCTAATTTTTTGTTTTCAAATTCTCCACCATGATCACTTCTGACTTTAATAATTTTAAATTCTTTTTCATTTTGAACTTGTTTGCAGAAGTTAGAGAATACAACAATTGACTCATCCTTGTGTCTAAGGAAATTTACCCATGTCCATCTGCTGAAGTCATCTACGATCACCAATCCATACTTCTTGCCACTGACTGAAGCAGTTTTCACTGGTCCAAACAAGTCAATGTGCAGAAGTTCTAGTGGTCTAGAGGAAGATACAATATTTTTAGCTTTAAAGGCAGGTTTTGAAAATTTTCCTTTCTGACATGCTTCACACAAAGCTTCTGAGTTGAACTTCAAGTTTGGAAGTCCTCTGACCAGATTGAGTTTGTTAAGTTGAGATAATCTTCTCATATTAACATGTCCCAATCTTCTGTTCCAGACCCATTGCTCAGTTTCCACAGACATTAGACATTTTACATTCTGATTTTTTAATTCAAAAAGTTTTATTTTATATATGTTGTTCTTTCTCTTTCCACTAAAAAGGATTGTTCCATCTTTCTGACTAACAGCTTTACAGAACTTTTGATTGAAGATTATGGCATAGCCATTATCACTTAATTGACTTATGCATAATAGATTATGCATTAATCCTTCTACCAATAGAACATTAGAGATAGAGGGAAGATTTCCATTACCAATAGTTCCAGAGCCAATTATTTTTCCTCTTTGATTGCCTCCAAAACCTACGTGGCCTCCAGCTTTTAATTCAAGACTTTGGAACATATGTTTTCTTCCCGTCATGTGTCGTGAGCATCCAGAGTCCAGGTACCATGATTGGTGTTTCAGTTTTGCTGTTAAAGACATCTGCAACATACACAATTTTATCTTTGGGTACCCATATTTTTCTGGGTCCTTGTTTGTTAGTTTTCACAATCTTCTGATTTATTTTAGGTTTCAAATCAGAACTTGTGGAACAAGATGACTCACTAGTATATATTAAGTCATGATTATGACCATAGGTAAAATGAGAACTTAGAGGAGTATTAATTTTTATGATAACATCATCAATCTTTTTAAACTTCAGAGTTTCCTTTTCTTTAGTTTTTACATAGCCTATGCCTCTTCTATCATTTCTGCTAACTCCATAGATCATAGATGCAATTTTGCTTCTATCTATGCTTTTAGTTAGAAATTTTTGAAAACTATAGTCATATTGCTTTATGATATTATCAGAATTGAGTAGATCTTCTAATTTAGATTCCTTCCGAGCTTTAAGTTTTTCAAGAGAGTTTTTGCATTCAAAGATATTTTCTTTCAGCTCAGAGTTTTCTGTTTTTAGTTTTCTAACTTCTTCTAATTCAGATACCAGACTTTGTTTCATGTCTTTGTATTTGAATTGAAGCTTCTGATATTTTTCAAGAATTTCTGAGAGGCTAGCTTCTAATTGAGATCTAGAAAGTTTAGAGAATACCTCTTCTGTATCTGAGTCTGATTCTGATGAGTGATCATCTTTTGGTATTTTTTCCATTAGTGCAATTTTAGCATGTTCATCTTCTGAATCCGACTCTGCTTCAGATGATTCAGAATCATCCCATGTTGCCATGAGACTCTTTTTCTTTTCTCTGTTGAATTTATTTCTGGGTTTCTCTTTCTGGAGTTTTGGACATTCACTATTGTAATGTCCTGGTTCTTTGCATTCATAGCACACAACTTCTTTGCTTCTGGGTTTCCTGTGACCAGATGTTGCTTCAGAGTGATTGCTTGTTCTTCTGGTATTTCTGAACTTCTTCTGACGATGCTTCCAGAGTTGTTGGACTCTTCTGGATAGAAGAGATAATTCATCTTCTTCTGATGAGCATCCATAACTTTCTTCTTCTTCTGCCTGTAAAGCTTTAGAAACAAATTTGTTAGATTTAAGAGCTACAGACTTACCTTTCTTCTGGGGTTCATCTTCTTCTAGTTCTATCTCATGACTTCTCAGGGAGCTGATCAGTTCTTCTAAAGATATTTCGTTCAGATTTTTTGATAGCTTTAGAGCAGTGACCATGGGCCTCCAAGCCTTTGGCAAGCTTCTGATGATCTTTGTAGATGTTTAGAATTGGCAGAATTTTTGACCAACAAGAAGTGTTGAATTTAGTTCAGGATGTCACATCAGATGTTGGGACATTATCAAACAAAGTATAAGTAAATGAACTTAATTCAGGATGTCACACCAGATGTTGTGACATTGTATCAGTTAATGATGTAAGTTCAGTTTACAGGATGTCACACCAGATGTTGTGACATTGTATTAGTAAATGAAGTAAGTTCAGTTTTCAGGATGTCCTACCAGATGTTGGAACATCTCAAACCTGCTACCAGAATTAATTAATGACTAACAGAACTGAGCAAATTAAGGGAAGTTATCTGGAATTAATTATGGATGAACGAAACAGAATAAGGCGCATCTGTAGGGAGTTTTGTTATGTGACTTCAGCATAATCAGAAGAACTGAATCACCTAGAATCTAGGAAGTAACAAACCCTAATTCAAGGTGATGACAGCATGCGTATCAGGATTGGATAAACCTACAGAAAGCCCAAAATCCAAACACCTATTTAAGCAACAGAAACTCTCAGAATAGAGTACGAAATTAAGAAGACCAAATAGAGTGTTTTGTGTTTTAACAGCAGGTTGTTTAATTGTACCACTTTATGAGCTTTTAAGCAAAAGTGTATTTGTGTCTTGATTGAAACTGTGAAGTAAGATCAAGCTGTTTTGTTTGAAGTATGACTTCAATTTTATTAAACTTGTAAACAGATCACTGTGTGATTGAGGGGGAGTGAGTTGGTACTCATATCTAAGTTGTGTCTTAGGTAGAAATTGCATTGGGTAGATATTAACTGAAAAATTAAACTGAGTGGTTTAAGTCTAGAATTAATATTACTTATATTGGATTTCCTCCTGGCTTGGTAGCCTCCAGATGTAAGTGTGGTTATACACTGAACTGGGTTAACAAATTCTTGTGTTGTTTAATTTTCCTGCACTTTAAGTTTTAGTTAAGTCGTCAAGTGTTTAAACATCTCATTCGACATCTCGTACCTGATTACAGAATTTCAATTGGCATCAGAGCAGGCACCCTGCCTGTTTATACTGGGTGAGATCTAGGGACTGCAAATTCTGGAAACATGGACAGAGATGTAGGATCAGTAAATAGACCACCTATATTGGATGGATCTAATTATGACTACTGGAAGCCAAGAATGGTTGCATTCTTAAGATCACTTGACAATAGGGCATGGAAAGCAGTTAACAATGGATGGGAGCACCCTGTCCAAGACACCAAAGATGGAGCAAAAGTGTTGAAACCTGAAGAAGAATGGAGTAAGGAGGAAGAAGATTCAGCACTTGGCAACTCCAAGGCCTTAAATGCTCTATTCAATGGCATTGATAGGAACATCTTTAGACTTGTGCATCACTGTGAGCTGGCCAAAGATGTTTGGGACACTCTCAAAACAACTCATGAAGGAACATCAAAGGTGAAGATGTCAAGACTTCAACTTCTCACCATCAAGTTTGAAAACTTAAGAATGAAGGAAGATGAGACAATTCATGAATTCTACATGAACATCTTAGAAATAGCCAATACTTCTGGAGCTTTGGGAGAAAAGATGACTGATGAAAAGCTTGTAAGAAAGATTCTCAGATCTTTGCCAAAAAGATTTGACATGAAGGTCACAGCAATAGAAGAAGCTCAAGACATATGCACAATGAAAGTTGAAGAACTCATTGGTTCCCTTCAAACATTTGAGATGGGAATGAATGACACAATTGTAAAGAAGAACAAAAGCATAGCCTTGGTGTCAAATACTGATAAAGAAGAAGAAAATGATGAATCAGAAACTGAAGAAAATTTATCAGATAACATTGCTATGCTTGGAAGACAATTCAAAAAGATTCTCAGAAAGATGGAAGACAAGACCAGACCAAGTGGAAGATACACAAACTCTTCTGAGAACAAAAGACCTTATGATGCTAATAGAAGGTAAAATTATGATGAAAAGATCAGTCAAGAAAAAGGGATTAAATTCCATGGATGTGAAGGATATGGACACATCAGAAATGAATGTCCTACCTATTTAAAAAGGCAAAAGAAAGGTCTCTCTGTAACCTGGTCTGATGAAGACTCAGGAGGTGATTCAGAAGAAGAATCAGCTAAGCATATCACTGCTCTAACTAGATTATATGAATCTGAAAGTGAATCCAGTGATGGGGAGCTTACTTTTGAAGAGCTTGAGCAATCATACAGAGAACTAGTTAAAAGAAGCACTGAAATATGCATGGAGAATATAAAGCAAAAGAAGCAGATTGAAGCACTAAAGGATGAAAAAACAAGGGATCTAGAGATCATTGACACCTTGAAAAGTGAAGTAAGTCTTCTCAATTCCAAGTTGGAGCATATGTCCAAATCTGTTAGAATGATGAATAGTAGCTCAAGCACATTGGATGTTATTCTCAATAACAGTAAGCATTCAGGGGATAAAAGTGGATTGGGATTCAACAAAGTTCATAAGGTTGAAGCTAGCACCAGCAAAACTACTTCAAATTCCATACAGTCACACAAGATGATGTCCAGATGTACCAAGACTAGATGATGTGCTGCTGGTAAAAGGTTTGACTGCTAACTTGATCAGCATAAGTCAATTGTGTGATCAAGGTTACAGTGTAAACTTTACCAAAACTGAATGCATAGTGGCTAATAAAGAACAGAAGGTTGTCATGAGAGGAGCCAGATCTAAAGACAACTGTTACATGTGGGAACCTCAAGACTTCAATCTCACTTCAACTTGCTTTTTAGCCAAAGAAGAAGAAGTGAAACTATGGCACCAAAGACTGGGTCATCTTCATTTCAGAGGCATAAAGAAAATCATATATATGGAAGCTGTGAGAGGTATTCCTAAACTAAAGATTGATGATAGCAAAATATGTGGTGAATGTCAAATAGGAAAGCAAACCAAGATGTCCCATCCAAAGCTCCAACATCTGACAACTTCCAAAGTTTTGGAATTATTGCATATGGATCTTATGGGACCGATGCAGGTTGAGAGCCTTGGTGGTAAGAGGTATGCCTATGTGGTGGTTGATGACTTTTTAAGGTATACATGGATAAATTTTATCAAAGAAAAGTCTGATGTATTTGATGTATTCAAAGACTTATGCTAAAGAATACAAAGAGAAAAAGCCAGTTGTGTGGTCAGAATAAGAAGTGACCATGGAAAGGAGTTTGAGAACAAAAAATTATTAGATTTATGTTCTTCAGAAGGAATAAATCATGAATACTCTTCACCAATCACTCCTCAACAGAGGAGTTTTGAAATGTGATTTGGATTAAACAAAATGACTTATGGTAGGGACAAGTAAACGAATTTGGTTAGAGAAATGGGATATGACCACAATAAAGGTAAATGATGAATAAGATGGTAATACAGATGTAATAATGGTTTAATGTGAATTAAGTCAACTCGAAAAATGGATATGGAAAATGATAATGACTTATTTGAAATGGATATCGGGTACTTTTCGAATGAACTTGAATTTGAAGTTGAATGATACTTTCAAAGTACACCAAAACCACGTATTCTTCAAACCTTAATTGGAATCACATTATTTAACCACAACCTTTGATGCCATGATGAATCTCAAAACTAGTATCTCGAACCATGTTTCCCAAATCCCTGGGAAGCGACAGACTTGATATCGCTTGCGGACACCAAATAAAGGGCTTTGATTACAATGTCTCTCCTGATGAAAATGGGGCCTTGATGACAAGCTCGATGAACCCATGAACAACCGTTGCATGTAAATTCCTTGAAGACTACTTAATCAGGGAAATAAACCCTAACCAAGTAGCAAGAGCATGAGTGGGGGAAGTTATTGATGGCCACATTACCAAGATTCCGAATTCATCAGATAACCATAAGTCGGATGCAAAACTCTAATTCCATTGTCCATGAAACCAAACTTCAGTGAAGTAAAAACCACAAACCAATGGAATAAACTGGTTCTTCAAAGAGTATCGATCACATGCCTGAGGAGTCAGTGAAATGCATGATCGCGAATGATATGACCAAATGGAAAATGCAGATGATTGCGAAGCGTAAAACAAGTTAGGGTAATAAATATGAGGGCAAATTTTGAGGTATTACAACAAGATAAGTTTGAGTGGTGGTCCGTGAAGTCGGTGTACTTCACGTCTTTAGGGTGTCGGCTCTGATACGTCGCTTTGGGAGTCGAGACGACGTTGTTTTTACTAGTTATTTCTTTTAGAAAACAATTTTTGTAACTGAAGTTGATTGATGTTGATTTTAAGATTATTTCCGCTGCATGCTGAATGTTTATTTTTGATAACGTATCATTGAGCCGAATTTGTTTGTGTTGAATTGAAGCACTCAATTCGTTTTTAATGAAATTTTACTCTAATAGTCATAAATAGTTCCGTGGGGGTAAATTGGGTGTTACATTATGAATTTTTGAAAAATGCAGGTAGTTAATACTCAATAGACAAATTTATTTTAACACTAACAAGTTTTTCAAAATGTTTTGTAGTTTTCCAATATTTTATGAAAAATGTCAAAAAAATTATGTAACTTTTCCAAAAATATTAGAAAAAACTACAAAACATTTTGAAAAATTTAACTGTATTAATTTTTTTATCTATTGAATATGATCTGTCTATTTTTTTAAAAATCAGGAAAATTACCAAAGATACCAAATTTATAAAAAAATATGATGTGTTAAATTCATATTTTTTTAAAATTCCGGTAAAAATGCTTAGGGTTTAGGCTGAATTAACTTGATTTCCTATATTTTTTATGTGCAAATTTTTGCTAATTTTTTTTCAAAGATACGCAAACTAAATTTTCTTTTCGAGGGTGCCATGTCAAATTTATGGCCTGTTTATTTTAGCTTTAGAAAATAGATTTTTTTTTTATTTGTATATGTAAAAATAAATTTTACAAAACTGTTTTTAAAAATATTATAAGTTTTTTTATATTCGTTTTTTCTAAAATAAAAGACTAATTTTGATATCCTATAACATAAATATATATTATTGAAGTTCAAAAGATAATCGAAATCGCAATTTTTTCAAAAAGTTGTAGCTCAAAAATATTTTTATGAAAATCTATTTGAAATAGCTTCAAAATTAAGTATTTTTTTGAAATTTTGATATAAAAAAAGTTTTAATAAAATAATAAAATATCTAAAATATTAATTTAAGAATAACTATTAAAAACAAATTTTTATTTGAAACTTTTATAAAAGTCTTAAAAAAAAATTTTATACACAAAATTATATTAAACTATAAAGATTATTTAAAAAAAAAAAAGACAAAACAAACGTGCCAGATAAAATAAATTCTCTTAAAATCAACAGACAAATTCTATAGAGTAAAGAATTACGGAAAAATCGGCCCATTTTTTAAAGAAACTAGGCCCATTAGATTGCAACGGTATTTAAGCCCATTTGATATCAAAATTGAAATTCAAAGACCGTTTGACTCATTACAATGGCGTCATCATCACTCTCTTCGTCTTCCCTAAAATTGAATCACCTAAGAAGAACACTGTGTTACCATTTGAAACAAAATCGGTGCTATTCAAAGTTGAACCATGCATCATCATCATTATCATCATCCGAGTTCGAGAAAGTTGCAGACGATGTACCAACTTCAGGAATCTGTAGACCTCTGTCCGAAATACTGAAGGAGCTGAACAAGAAAGTTCCCGATTCTCTCGTCAAAACTCGCATCGAGAAAGATGGGTTTCCCATCAGATACATTCCTTGGTATTTTCCTCTAACCCTAACCCTAATAAACTAAACGTTACCTCTATATTCATATTGTTATTTATTATTACTGTTGTTGTTGTTGTTGTTGCAGGCATGTTGTGAACCGTGTTTTGAACTTACACGCTCCTGGTATATATTCATGTTCCCTTTTGATTCGATTCAATATTTAGTGCTTGAAATTGTAGTGCTATATTAACATTTTTTTTTACTGTACTAAACCGTTTGAAAACAACTTTTTTAAACTGTTATACTTTTTTTGAAATGTTTTAGTAAAAAAATTTACACTTGATTTTAGCATTTTTCATTTTTAGTTTCGGTTCAGTGTATTTGTCATTTGGTTCGGTTCTAGAACTCTGTGTAATATGGTTTGGTTCACTAACCAAACATAAGGGTTTAGTTATTTTAACTTCGGTTCGGCGGTTCAATTCGGTTCACAGTTTCTTTTGAATGTCCTAGTTTTAAATTCATCCCTGACATTACTTATTGAGGAGTATTAAATTCATCCCTGACATTACTTATTGAGGATTATAAGGAAATATTCTTATTGTAGTGTAGTGTTGGAGCTAGAGTCTTGTCACATAGCATACTATCTCTAGTACAATTTCAAGGACCAAGTTCAGTATTTACTCTTAACTAATTTATGCTGATATTTGTGTATGAATGTTTAATAGTTCATTTATTTTTATTTGTTTGTTTTATGCTAGAGTGGTCTGGTGAGGTTCGGAGTATCACCTATTCTGCTGATGCCAAGTCTGTTTCTGTTGTTTACCGAGTTACTCTTTATGGGACTGATGCTGAGGTAGGTTCTTGCATTTTGTTTATTGGTCTTTATATATTAAAAGCATAGTAAGGGTATCAACTATTAACATTTCTTTTGTAATTGGATACTGTTATTTTATTGCGAGGTTTCTTTTAACAAGTGTTAAGGGTATTTTTGGGAAAAAAAATTTAACATCGACTCTTTTTAAATTACTAAGTGTTAGTTTGTCATAGATTATAGTGGTTAGATAATTCTTGGTTTTGTATATTAGGTGTAAGTTATGTTCTGTGTAGAATCATCAAGTTATGTACTAGTTGGCTTAACAGTTTTATTTGGAATAGTGTGAGTTTGATAATCCATCACGTTTACTAAAGTTGCGTTGAAATAGCACGTTAACATTGAAGCTTCAAATTATAGCTTCAGAAAATTTCCGTTCAATATTCATTGGAATTTGATATTTGATGTACCATAGTGGATCCAAACATACTATTAGAAGTTAAGAGATACCAATTTGTTCTGGGATAGTTTCTGCCTGTAATCTTTATTCTTGACATTCGGATTTACTGTTACCTCATGCATTGCAATGTCCAAACATACACTAATAAGTTATTACTTATACTTGACATTTGATGTGATTGAAACTTGATTATGGATCCTTAAGCATGATAAAAAAAATTAGATGGCTTAAATAACTCACATTGAATCTTTTATTTGCATCAGTATATTGATTCTCAAATTTTACAGCCTTTTGATCGCTTTAACATTTGCCTTCCATTGTATTGGTTCAAAGGAATAGTATATATAGAATTAGGAATGGCGGACGGGCATGTCTGCCCCGCAAAACCCCGCAAGAAAATGGGGCGGAGCAGGCATAGTTGAGGGTGAGGGCCTAAAACCTTGACCTGTCCCATGAAAAAATGAGGTCGCTGCAGGAATGCGGGCCTTGAAGGCTAAAAATTGCAAAAATTCTTGTAAATGCCTGTGTCTGCAAAAAAACGGGACGAGACGGACATATTATAAGGTGCAGTCCTAAAACCTTGGTCCCGCCCCTGAGGGCAAAATAGGCATACCCAGCGGGTCGGGCCTGTTTTGTCCCCCCTATATAGAATATCATCTTCCACCATCAAAATACACAGTAGCAATGCCTTTATTAGCCATCAGTATATTGAACCAACTAAGTTGTAGAATGTTAAGCCAATCTATCTTTCCTACATCATAAATAATGCATAACTCAGATTCTTCATCATGCATATATATCAGCTGAGTGTCTTTTGAGGAACCAAATATTCACTTGGCTGGATTGACGAATATTTACAAGACAGTAAACTACTGAAAAAATTAATAGATGCTAAGAAAGTTAATCAACAATCAGAATAAAAGAATCTTGAGCTAGCTATGTCCTTAGAGTCTTTCTGTGGAGCCTTAGATAAATTAGAGCTTTAGAAGTTGTATTGCTCAACAACAAAACTTATATTTATATGTACATTGCTATATGCTATTTCAACTTTAGGATACGACTTGCTCAACATTCATGTCTGTGGAGCTAAAGTGAGATAAATTAGAGCTTTAGAAGTTGTATTGCTATATGATATTTCAACTTTAGGATAAGAATTATTCAGCGTTCATGTCTGTAGAGCTAAACTGAAATCGCCCAACAACAAAATTTACATTTATAGTGTATATTGCTTTTGTATCTTTTTCTTATGACAACATTTACAATCCTTGTTGATTTCAACTTTATGCTACTGCTTTTGAAGTGTTTGGACTGCTATATTTAAACATATTTTAGATATAATATAACTATGGTGATTGGGTCAGAAAGCGCGTCAAACAGACTTCGGTTGTTCGTTAGCTCCTCTTCTACTGTCTATAGATTATTTTCAATTCTGCTTATTTCATTTCTTAACCCAATTTATTTCTCTAGATATTTAGGGAATCAACTGGTACTGCTTCAGTAGATGATACAAGCTATGGAGATCCTGTACAGAAGGCCGAAGCAATGGCTTTTCGAAGAGCTTGTGCGCGTTTTGGGCTGGGGCTCCACCTTTATCACGAAGAGTCCTCATAATCAAGCGTTTCTGCTTCTCAGGTTAATTGCCATTGTTTCTTTTTGAATTTTAACCTATGATTATGCTCATTTGAAACAAGATTATATGGTTTGTTATTACTAATTAAAGTGAAGCATTTTTTGTCATGTGAGCTATATGTTCTGTCTGGTTCATGATAGACATTATAGTATAGTTGATCCATGTAGATACTGTAGTGCTTACTCCATCTAGTAGAAAAAGATTTTGGTTGTCGTTATCTGATTGTATGGCTCCATCATATGATATTTTGTGGAGAATTAATGCAATGTTGTACTTGATTAATCAACAAAACCGATTAGGTGCTTGATTTATATAAACGGATTTGAATTCAACCAATCCAAAATCGATGGCAAGAATATGTTTATGTTTAAACCGGGGCCATCTTTGTATTTTTTGTTAGATACTTAAAAGTTTGATAATTGGATATTCAAATTTACCTTCATCAATATTGTTTAAAAGTTCTTAAATTTACCAATTTTTTTAATATCCTATGACAATAGGAATGAGCTCTTGATATTAAAGTCTTATCTCCCTTCCCATGTTTATGATATCTTCAGACACACTTACCACCAGAACCAGATGTACAAGCCAAATTACTACCTACATTTTAGTCCCTTACTTTGAAAACAACAATGTACATAATAAATTGCCTACCAACACCTATTTTTCATATGAAATTACCATATAATGTTGATAGGGTATGAGTAGGATCCTTTGGTTTTTAATAACTTGTTAGTTATTTTATTAAGCATATGAGTGGATGACACGCCGCAAGCGTACGACAAATGTTAGAGTAGTATAAAAAGTATTGAACCTCAAAGACCGATGATTAAGTGTCGAATTCTATCTTACCGGTGCAAAGTTATAGAAGTCGAGTAATGAAGAATAAGATCGACTCAAGTGAAAATGCACTTGAATCAAAATAGCTTATTTTCAAAAGCACCTTTTGAAACAGCTTAAATGCAAGTAACTTGTAATTAATTAGAAACAGATAGGACTTAAGGTCACAATCCCACTCAAACATCTCTATATGATCGATTTAATCCCACTCAAACATCTCTATATGATCGATTTATTTTTTCTACGAGAGTTAATGTGCAAATTATAGAAAATAGATTATTCTAGATAACATCAGCTTTCGCCAGCGTGTTATCCTATTTTCAATGAATAATTTGTCAGCTTTCCCTTATTTGAATCATTTGTTGAAAACTCTTTACCATTGCATAACTACTCGTTTGAGCACTTTTGTGTCATCGAACTTAGTTGTTTGAAAACCTATTATTGAGTTGAAAACTCAGGTTTTTAAAATATACGTGCATCAAATTTCTTGTAATTGGAGTTGAAAACTCAGATTTTTAAAATATAGCATCAAATTCTTGTAATTGATTTAGTCAATCATAAAATAGTCATGAACTAGGTCATATCAAATTCTTGTAATTGATTTAGTCAATCATACAAATAGTCATGAACTAGGTCTTATGACCCTTAGTCCATAGAGGACTACTCATTAAATCTTGTAATTGATTTAGTGAATTATAACTAGGTCATATAACCCTTAGTCCCCAGAGGACTACTCACCCATGGTGAGAGATAAAGTAATAAAAGAGATTTCCACAATTGCAAAGATGATTAATCCAACGAATTTGTAAACAAGAATGATAACAAGAAATAAGAACTTGATAAAAGAAATAGTACTTGAATATATAAAATAAAGCTTCAGATTCAGCTGCTCCAAAGGAGGCTATTTAGTACTAATTCTAATAAAAATGCATAAAGGAAATTATACAGTAAAAATTGGATACCTAAACTCACAACTATCTATGAGTTTTATAACTAATTTTAAACATGGAACCAGTGTTTTAAAAACCGGATTAGACTGACTCGTCGAACCGGGAATCGGTCAGGTAACTGGTCTAGTTCAAGTGTTGGACCACTTATGTCATTGAATCGGTGTGAACCGGTAAAAATCGATATAAATCGAAAAAATTGGCAGTTTTCATAAATTGGCGGTTTAATTGTAATTTTTAAATTTTTTATAAATATTATTTTAATTAAAAAATTAAAATAAAAAATGATTTAAAATTTAAAAATAAAATTTAAATATAAAATGAAATAAAAAATAAAAAATAAATAAAAAATTAAAAAATTAAACATAGTAATAACATTATTGATGAATAAATTATTGTTGTGTGGTTAATTTTAATACAGATTATTTTAATATTAAAGGAGATCCCAACATTGAAATAATTTTTCCTCCTTTTAAACTAAATTTGATACATATTTGAGTTATTTTGTTATAAATTATTTAATTAAATTATGTTGCAATTAGATTTTGTAATTTTATACTATTTTGTTACGTGTGATACATTTGTTTAAAATTTGAATTTAGATTATGAACTTGTGAATTTATTATATGATATTTTTTTAAAAAATTAAGTGTTAGTTATATTTTGTAGATTGAACCATCTGGTTCGACCAGTTTTATACCTATATAGTTTTTTTATATAGACTGGTTTATTTAACTGAATTATCCGGTTTAATCCGGTTTGGTCATGCGGTTCGACCAGTGACCCAGTGGTTCAACCAATAAACCAGTGACCCAGTACCCTCACCGGTTTGATGACCGATCCTGTTTTTAAAACACTGCATGAAACAAATCATTTAGTTTCAATGCCCTTTAAAAATAAGATAATGTCAAACTAGAAGATCAGATGTCCCAAATTAGCAACAAATCGATCAGAAAAAGGAAATAAGCGAGTTTGATGTCGAGGGAGTTTGAAATGTCTCTAATGGAAGAGTTACATAATTCTTAGGATTCCGAGGGAGTTTGAAATGTCTCTAATGGAAGAGTTACATAATTTGCAGGATTCCAAATAAGTCAAATCAAAGTTGGCACGCCCATCAACCAGACAAATTATTGGTTAGAGCTAGGGGTGTACGCGGGCTGGGTTGGACCGGGTTTGACGTAACCCGTTACCTAACCTATTCAAATTTCAATGGATTATGTTCGTCCTCCAATCTGCAATTTTATCGTTAAAACCAATTTGAACCGACTCGTTCATTTATGGGTTGGGTTGGGTTCGAATAAAAACTATATTTTTTATGATTCTTTTTTTGGTTTAAAAAATATAACACAACTTAATACAACCATACTCATTTATAACTCTTAAATTTGATAAAAACAGATCAAATTTTCTAATACGATTCATCAATATGTCAAGACACTTAATAATTGTATAAAATTCAACAAGACACATTATTTAAATAAAATACATAAGTTATAAATGATACAAAAGAAAATAAGAAACAATATCTAATATTAGAATTACGTAAACTCGTTCATCTATTAGTATTATTGGTGGAAATACTACCTCCGTTCCTTTTTATAAAAGACAAGTCATTTTTTAGGTTCATTGAATAACCGATGTGTTTGGTCAGTTTTGCAGAATAGATACATTAATTATTCAATGAATCTAAAAATTAACTTCTCTCTTATATAAAGGAACGAATGTAATATATATTTTTTTGAAAAATTATGGTTATTAGTGGGATATTATTTTATATTTTTATTTAAAATAATAAGAAGTTACTAAAGCCCCATTAATGAGTTGCATCTCAAGTCTCATGGCTTCAAATGCGATGATAGATAAAGATGAAAAAGACGTAGATATCGACATTACCAAGTATAGAGGTATAATAGGATCTTTACTCTATTTAACCAAGAGTATCCCAAATATTATGTTTAGTGTGCATGTTTGCTCGATTTAGGCGTCACCTAGGGAATCCCAATTTAAGAATGTAAAAAGAATTTTGAGATATCTTAATGGAACATCACATGAGGGTCTTTTGTTTTCTAAAGGTAGAGAATGCAACTTAGTAGAATTTTATGATTCTAATTTTGTTGGATGTAAATCGAATAGGAAAAGTACTAGTGGTACATGTCATTTGTTTGAAAATTGTTTAGTTTCTTGGCAAAGTAAGAAGCAATATATCATTTCTCTTTCTACAAATGAGGTTGAATATGTAGCCTTTGTTAATTATTGTACAAAAGTATTAAGGCTAAAAAAACACTTATTTGATTACGATTTAAAACTCAATTGCACTCCAATCAAATGCGGTATCACTAACGCAATAAGCCTTCTAAGAATCATGTACTACATTCATGTACTAAGCATATAGAAATCTGACACCACTTCCTGAAGGATCATTTTGAAAAAGCTAATATGGATGTGAAAAATCAGTTGGTTGATATTTATACAAAATCGTAATCCACGCAACCTTTACACAAGATACATAAAGAAATGGAAATCTTTGTTTTTTAAAATGGATTTAGACT
Source organism: Lathyrus aphaca (assembly GCA_963966055.1). Classification (NCBI taxonomy): domain Eukaryota; kingdom Viridiplantae; phylum Streptophyta; class Magnoliopsida; order Fabales; family Fabaceae; genus Lathyrus; species Lathyrus aphaca. Next base: position 476,774,715 of record OZ014521.1, read on the forward strand.
CATTTAATTTTTTTTTTCTATTTGTATTATGTTGTAACAAGTTACATCTAAACTAACCATATTGATATGATCCTTCCAACTTTTGTCTTTAGCAATATTATCTTTGTATTTTGTTATATATGTCTATTTGTTATTACTTACATGCTACTTTTCATTCCTTAATATCTAAATCATTCCTTAATATCTAAACTACTGTATGATTATCTGTTGTACATTTAAAACCTTTTAAGTGCATATTGTTAATCATGTGTAGTTTGAGTATTCTCTTATTTTGTTTATGCATTATTTATATTCCACATATATTTTTCTTAATCACACAATTGTGTTATTGTGTAATCTCATGGCATATTGCAGATATTTGTTGCATTTGGCATGTTTATCTTTGTACATATGAAATATGTTCTTATCATACTAAATTACTCTTTTAATAGTTTCCTATCAGTTCTGATAAACGGAAGTTCGTCAAAAGATTTTAAGGCTCAAAGGGGACTTAAACAAGGAGACCCGCTATCTCCGTTTTTATTCTCCATAGTAGTGGAAGGTCTTGCTTGTTTGGTTTAAAGTGCTGTTCATAATGATTTATTATTGGAATTTAAAGTGGAAGATGTTCCTTCTTCTAGTGTCCTTCAATTTGCTGACGACACATTGCTAATTGGTGATGCATCAACTTCGAATATTTGGGCATTTTAAGTTATCCTGAGAGCTTTCGAACTTATTTTCTATCTAAAGATAAACTTCGCAAAGAGCTGTATTTATGGTGTAGGAGTAGATGATGAGTTCCTTAGGGAAGCTGAATAGTTCCTTCATTGTGAATCAGGTTGTCTGCCTATGAAGTTTCTTGGTTTATGGATTGGTGGAAATCATCGCAGAATAGTGTTTTGGCAGCCTGTTATTAGAAACATCCAAAAGAGGCTCTCATTTTGGGCTGACCGAACTTTATCGATAGGAGGCAGGGTATCACTTTTGAATTCAGTTCTATCCAACTTACCTATTCACCAGCTCTCGTTCTTTAAATTGTCGAAGGAAGTTTTGAAGGAGATTATTCGTATTCAACACCGATTTTTATGGGCAAGCTTGTCGGAACGTAATTTCATTCCGTGGGTGTAACACCCTTCTACCCAAAACATAATATTTAAATACTATCAGAGTAATCATCAAAAAGGTATCACATTTTCATCATAAATAAACACAAACAGTGTCCTGTCCCGTAACAAGGGTTAATCCACATCAAAATACCATAAATCATTTCACAGCGGAATTAACTTCATAATTCAAAACTTCATAAAAATCATTTTCACCATCCTGAATTTAACATCATAAAATGGAAAACATTATCCAGATAACAACATACTGAAAACAGTTTAACAAAAGAAATCCATCCCAGTGTTACATGACACAGAGCAGGACACATAACCATAACCACTCCTAAGGAACACTAAAGCATGCTCCGAGACTCATGAATTACTCCTATTGCGCTGCAGGACTATTCTTCGACATCTGCAAGTTACCCACGAAAGAGGCAACATTTCCAAGCAGACAGAGTGAGTAATCATAATATATCATAAACTTACAAGAATATAGAATCATAAATAAATTAGTACACATAACATGACATCGTCAACTACAAAATTCAGCAACAACCACGACATTATCATGAAATCAATCAACACCAACACAGTCATGAAATTCATCCAGAATATGCAATTCTACATCCTGATATGCAATATGCATGTGGTACCATTTTCATCGTGAGATGGATACATGACCATCAACCCTCCACAAGGGAGCATACCATAATCATCGAGACACTTCAATCCACACAATGGGATTGAAGCAAATAAATAGGCCGAAGCCCCATCGTGAATGCTATGAAATGCAATGATGCGCTACATCGAAAAATTCATCAAAACAATTCGCATCATTCATTTCAATCAGCAAAACAACCATCAAATATTCATATATATCATCATGACATTACACCCTGAACACTGGTTTTCTAACCATTCTGACACATTAAGAATTAACCCGTACCCGGTAATTTATAAGGTAATTATAAGGTTATTTCACAAATTTATTTATAAAAAACTATTGCATTTTTCTCATTTCTATTCATCAAAATAAAGTTCAATTTGTACTCTTTCCGACGCCTCAAACGGAATGCGAATCGGACTTACGGTTTAAAAGATATGAATTTTCAAAGAATTAAAATTTGTCATTCCAACAGTGTTAACCGGTTAACCAAAGCGTTAACCGGTTAACGCCTGCGTAATTTCAGAAAATACCCCAAAATTTCCAATGGTTAACCGGTTAACCAAAGCGTTAACTGGTTAACGCACACGTTCTAGCAGTCTTCTGCTACACAATTGCAGACTGTTCCAATTTTCAAAAATTCTCAAACCCCATTACGGATTTCACATCATAACACCCAAAAACCATTCAAAAACATCAATTAAACCTCAACAACATCCAGACAACAATTATACAGACAAATATACGATTATAACTCATTCTAATCGCTCTAATTCATCAAGATTTCTCATAAAACTCAACCTAACTCAAAACCCCCAAAACTCCTAAAATTCATACCATCCTAATCCATTCATATTCCAATTCCTATACATTTATCATAGATTATGAAAGCTCCCCATACCTTAGAGAATTTTGCCGCTTTACACGCTTCTCTTGGGTTCTCCACAGCCTCCTGACTCCGAGCTTCTCTTTCTTCAGAGCACTTCCAAAACACGATAGAAACAACAAAAATGAGAAAACTGATCGTATTCTCTTCTTGGGCTATAATATCCCAATTTAGCCTTTTCCCATATTACCCTCATGTTTTCACAAAAGGACCATCTTACCCTTTTCTTTAATATATTTTTAATAATAAAAATAAAATAGTATAATAAAACACTATTTATCCTTATTATATAAAAATACTCATTTTCTCCAAAATTCTCTAATTAACCCAAACTCTCCAAATTTTCTAAATTAATTAAATAAATGATTAAATAATTAAATTTAGATTTTCGAGGCGTTACAGTGGGTCAGTTGGAATACAATTTGCAAACCGAAGGATTGTGGAGGCCTAGGAGTGAGACATATAAGGAGGTTTAATAGTGCTTTACTTGCTAAAGGGTTGTGGCGTTTCTCGTGTGATGGCAATGAGATTTGGCGATCGTGGCTCGTAAGGAGATATGGTAATCTTAGTTTAAAAATTCAGGTTCACAGTAGTAAAAGGTGCTTAAAATTAGATTCAAATTGGTTGAAGGACATATTTTCTATTGTAGATGTGTTCCCTCAAGGGAGTTTTGCTTCTTTACTGTCTTGTTCTTTGGGCAATGGTAAAATAACCAGCTTTTGGCACTCTAACTAGTTTAATGATAGTCCTATCAAATTTCAGCACCCTTTATTTTTTCAAGCTTATTCCAACAATGATGGTGCGGTATCAGATTTTGCGGAGTGGATCAACGGAGAATGGCATTGGAATTTTTTTGATACATTTGCAGGTGACAACTCTGAGGAGGTTGCGGATTCAGTAATTCTATGCCAGGAGCTGTCGGGGGCTCGGTTGAATATGCAGGTTCAGGATAAATGGGTTTGGAGACCGCGTTCAAATGAAGTTTTCTTTGTTGCTTCATGTTACGAAATTATCTCTTTGATTGAATCGTAAAATCAGTTGGATTTGGATATTTCAGAGTTTTTGGAATCAATGTGGAACTCTTTTATGCCTTTGAAGATTCAGATTTTTGCTTGGCGTCTGAGCCTTGATAGACTCCCCACGAGGTCGAATTTGATTAGAAGGAACATCGTTGTAAATGATTACGAAAATGTTTGTGTCTTTTGCTTTTCTCATCTAGAAGATTCTTCTCACTTATTCTTCTCTTGTGCTAAATCGATTGAGGTGTGGAATAAAATTTGTGATTGGGTTGGTATAACTTGGATATCGGAGGTGGACTACATCCAACACGCTAAGGTTTGGGCGTCGAGAATCCAAGGGAGGTGTGGTTCAGATAAAATAAGATCTATATGGTTTATCACCTGTTGGAATTTATGGAGATGTAAGAATAGTATCATGTTCAATGATGGTTTTTGTATAATTGATGAGATTGTTTTAGGTATTATTGTGTCAGCTTGGAATTGGTTGATTTTGGGTAGTAGCAAAAGTAGGGATTGTAGTTTATACAACTGGTGTAAATTCCCCTTCGATTTCATGTAATTAGTTGTGTGGTCCTAGTTGGATTTTGTATTCCGGTTGGTTGAGATTTCCTTAATCTCGCTTTATTGAATTCGCTTATAAAAAAAAAATCCTATAAGTTCTCTATCAATTTTTCCCTCAAAACATGTAAAGGTTAAAATTGATATTTTAACTTCTAAAATTTTATCATTTACAATAATTAATAATAATATTAAGTTTATAAATAAAAATAATATTAATGATTAATTAAAATAATATCAATGATAACTTCTCCACTCTCATGATTTTAGTAACCACTCTCCACTCTCTCAAATTAATCTTCACTATCCACTCTTTCTAACCAATCTTCACTCCTTATATAGTTTGCATTACAGGTTATCATTTATTTCTTCATTCCTCTTTTTTTTCCTCCCTTTTTTTCCTTTTTCTTTCTTCATAGTTTATAATTTTTTGGTACATTTTACTTCTCTTTTTTTCTTCATTTTTACAGGTTACTTCCACTTCCTATTAAGGCAATCGTTGATATATCATATTCAAAAGATTATAGAGTATTAAAATCAACATTGTGCAACATAAAAGTTTCAACATTATTATTCTTATTGTTTTGATTTATTTTTACTATTTTAGTACATTTTACTATACATTTTTATTTGTTTTTATAGGTTGTAAGGTTGTAATTTTTTTACATCGCGCTAAATCGATTAGTCAATTGAAAGTCAGACGATTTATTGATTTGATCTCAATTGTACCTTAGTTTTCATTATTTGATTTTATAGGTTGCAAGTTTGTAATCTTTTTATGTCGCGTCGAATTGATCAGTCAATTGAAAATCGTACGATTTATTGATTTGATCTCAATTGTACCTTAGATTTCCTTAATCCATAATATTCAAGTCTTTTTGACAGTTTATAATATTTAATTTGAAAGCAAATAAGTGCAAATCAAATATTAATTTTTAATTATGATATACTTTCCATTAACAATAATATATGAATATATTATAATGAAATGATGGAGAAATTATTCCATTTGATGAGATTGAGAGCTGCATATCATGTCTATCATTTTACGACTTTCAAAGCTATCTATCTACATATGATAATTTTTTTCATTAATAGATCAAACTCTAAAAATTAAAATTAATATCATATAAAAATATTTTAAATATTTAATAAATTTATAAATAATAATAATAATAATAATAATCAATTTTCTTAATAATAATTGAAAACGTAGAGGTTATATTTTAAACCACCACACTGAGATTTTTCTTAAAAAAATTATTGAGAAGATATTGGTCACATATAATCAGTTAGATTTTTATGATATTCTTACTTTGTTTACATAAATGAACGAAAAAATAAAATACATGAAAATAAGCTATCTCCATTTCACGTTTTTTCCTCTATCAATCATTTAACTGCATTTACTTAATATAACTAGGGGGTGGCAAAACGGGCCGCCCGCCCCACCCCGCCAAAAAAAGAGCGGGACGGACATGACTGCCAAGTTGAAATGGGAATAAAAGTCTAGCCCACCTTACTAAGGTGGCGGGTTGGCGGGCGCCCGCCTTCTTTTTCTTAATACTTTTTTCTAATTTTTTTAAGAAATTAAAAGGTTTTTTTATTTTATTTTTACATTTCAATAAAATAATAATTTAACTAGTCATGTATTTTGCCCATTTAACTAGTCATGTATGATAATATAATTAACAATTTTATCGATGAGTTTTGCTTGTTATATACATAATTCTTTTCTAACAGTGATTGTAATATGTAAAATATATATATACAAGTTGATCTTGAATTTTTTTACATAAAAGTTTTGGCATTTCAAAACTCCATTCTCATTTGAAATAGAACATACCCATATGCTTTCAACCTCAAAGATGGTGGTTGTAGGTGAATGTGGAGGTTTAAAATATCCACAAGCTACTTTCATAGGCTCTTTCAAATACTTAAAATATATTTATTTCATAGGTTCGACGAGCTTTTGCGGACGTCGGATTTTGCCGAGGTGGGCTTTGACGGGTGACGGTCTTTAGCGGGGTGAGCTTTTGTGGGCGGAGGTCCCAAAATCCCAACTCAACCAGCCATTTTTTGGCGGGTGTGTAGCCCGGCCCGGCGGGCCACGACCCGTTTTGCCACCCCTAAATATAACCCACGTCATTTTTAAATATCAATTTATTAACTACAACTCTCATTTTATATTGAGAGAAAATTTTCTTTAAATTTTATTATCTTTTTTTTATAATTATTTTTTTATAAAATATATACTATTAAATTATTGTTAACTATGTAAATAAAAATTACTCTTAATAAAAAGCATTAATAGAAACTCCTACCTCAAGGCTCGAATGAGTTAACAAGGGTCTATCTCCCTTATATCTCTGGTGTTTGGGATTTGAAATAATGCATGTACATCATCAACAGGGTTTTATCCAAAAGCACACAATCATATATTTTGCATTTTCACTTTGTCATCCTCCCTCAAGAGTTTAAGCAAGATAATTGATATTGCAATGCACAAAAACAAAATCATGAGTGAATACGAATGGATTACTTCAAGAAAAACATGCTCATTTCATTATGATTAACATTCAAAAACAAACAAATTTCACACATGAAAATAGTGTCTGAACACATAATAAAAGCTACAAATTAAAATGCAATAAAGAAGCTAATGGTTGCCGTGATTAAGGGGGCCTGAATCCATCTGGACTTATTGCTTCTAAAGATGTCTTCAAAATTTGGGGGCTCACTCTGGCAAGGAGACTTCAATTTATAGACAAACCATTTGGTGTGATGACCTTTGAGTCGATCAGATCCTGTACCTTGTGCTTGAAACGTTGCAATTTTCAATCGTATGCTCGAATGTTCCGAAGTGGTACTCACACCTAGCATTCATGTCATAATCTGGAGGAATTGGGTCTAGAACAGGCTTGGCTTCCCTTAGCTAGACCAAAGAACCTTGGAGAAGATGAGCAAGAAACTGATTGAGAGGAATATGAATCAGATCGAACCTTCTCTCAGACCTTCTTGGTCCTAGTCATTTATGCTACTGAGGAGCATATGATTGTTGGTGCTGAACGGGTTGTTGAACAACAGTCGAAATATACACAACACTAGTTTCTCCCTCCTTCCTCATGGAGAATACATCATAAGGTTTCTTGGCTCCAGAGAAGGTTCCAGTAATGTCTTGTATTTTCCCCCGCTTCATCAAAATCTCGACTCTTTCACCAGCAATAACTAGGTCAGAGAACCCGGTGGATGAACATACATCTAGACGCTCTATCAATAAATCTTGCAAAGTTCCGATGAAAAAATCATCAATTTCACGCTCAATAAGTGGATGTTGAACCCTAGCAGCAAGTTCGCGCCAACACTGGGCATACCCTTTGAAGCTCTCATTAGGCCCCTGAGTAAGACTTTGCAGTTGAAACCTATTAGGTGTCTGTCGCTCCCCGGATTTCCATCCTGGTACAAACGCGAAAGTGGCGCGAAAAGAGGTAGACTCGCCAGCCAGACATTTTTATCCCGAAGGAACGGGAATGGTAATGCTGCACAAACCAGAAGAAAAGAAGAGGAAGGACACGGGTCCTGCGAACCAAAGAGACTGAGTTCGGGAGACGGTTACGACCTGAGAAGGTATTAGTACCCCAGATCGTTGTCGCTCCCACCAAATGACACCGGGCCAAGAGGGGGTACAGACGCGAACGGTCGGCGAAAGGGAAAGAATGAAAAAAGTCGCCAGCTAGGCATTTTTATCCCCGAAGGAAAGGTAATGCTGCATAAACCTAAGAAAAGATCGATAAGACAGCCGCGAACCAGAGAAACTGAGAAAGGGGGTTGGTTACAACCTGGGAAGGTATTAGCACCCAGATTATCCGCCGTACTCGACGGGATCCACGCTTAAAAGATTTGTGTTTTAAAGGGGTAGTGTCAGTGTTATTTGTGTGCAAAAGCTGGAAAAGAATGCAAGTGTCAGTGCAAAAGGAAATGTGAAGTGAAATGAGAGAGTGTCAGTGTAAGGAAAGAATGCGAAGCTCAAGACTATGAGGCTTAAAGAATAATGCTGGAAGGAGGGGGGAATATACAGAGACTTTTGTTCGATAACTGTTAAGTTATGCCTACGTATCCTCTCGTGCAATGAGGAAGTCAGAACACCGTAGTTCAACTCAAAGAGACTGAAAGATGAATTGACTTGTGAACTGCCTACTTGTCTATGCTCAAGTATATGACCTATCTGGCTCAGGTGCAAACTGTCTTGCATTAGACAGAAGAAGCAAATTCTCGTTTATGAGTGAATGAGGTGAGAAAAGAATCCTGGAGGAGACGATTATTGTTTGTTTTTGGTATTTTCAATCTTTTATTGCCTTTTGGTATTTGTCATAAGATAATGAGCTTAAGCCTAAACCAAGGGTTAGTAAACTCATCACATCCTCCCTCTGATTAGGGGTAATGAGAATACCTTAAGTATGAGGTAAACACCTCACACTTAATCACCATGGTGTAGGATTAAGATCATCAACCTATTTGTATTTATTTAGATGTTTTTGGAGTTTTTGTTTAGTGTTAAGTAATGAGTTTAAGCCATAATCAAGGATTTAATGAACCCATTACACCATCCTAATAGAAGGATAATAGATGAGAATATTTAAGCTGAGAAAGGCTCCTCAACTTAATCCATGATTAGGGATTAACCTCATGACAAAACAAAACCTTTATTAAATGGATTTTAGTTCATGCTGAGATTAAGAAATGAATTTTATGGTTTGTAAGACAACTTGAGGGGGACTTGTCCATTAACACTAGGGTTAGTCCTTCTTGACCAATTAAGGAAGAATTAGAACCCTAATGCAAGGCCCAAGTTACAAGCTTGATGTCTTAGTGATTATTTAGGTGAATTGATTAAAGGGTTTAAACACATTAAGGGTTTAACACTCAGGATTAAAGTTATACACTCCATCCTAATAGAAGGATGCAGGCATAAGCTTAATCACAAAGCCTTAAAACCTTTAAGGTTTAGTCCTTGATTATGAGGTGAGAAGAGAAGACTCAAAGATGACACAAAGGTAAAACTAATGGGGGGACTAATCAAACCCTAATTGTTATCATGCTTGGGTGTTCCTAGGGTTTATGAGGATTGCAAAAGATCTTCAAGGAAAAGCCACCAAGGAAGAAACAAGATGAAGGAAGGAAACAAGACAACTTACTTCACTTAAGAAGATAAGTTGCTTGAAGAAAGAAAGAGGAGAAGGAGCATGAATGAGAAATCTCACTCTAATACACAAGTAAAAATGCAGCAATGGTGCATAAAAGGGATGAGAAGAGATTATTAGAAGTGAAGGCAAATTCACTTCTCAAATACTTACCACCTGAAAAGTTAGCAAAAAGAACTGAAAAGAAATGAAAATGAAATGAATGCAATGATGCAAACCAAATCCAGAAGCATAAACATGATGCTAATGATGCTAAGAGAAAATGCAAACACATGACAAGTGTTGCGGATGATCATACAAGGATAAGGATGCAAATGAAGCATGTTTTGAACCATGAAAGTTCATGAAAGTTTATGAAATGAAATGAATGCACAACATGGCAAATGAATAATGAAATGATCAAACATGATTCTAACATGTCCTAAGATGTCTTAGAAGTCATGTGAATGCATAAAATGCCATGGCAAGTTCATGTATGCAAGCATATGGAAGATGGATGCAAATGAAGGAAAAAATTAGGGTTTATGCATGACATGCAATACAAAATCCAAAACCAGAAGCAAATGACATGATAAAAAATTGAAATTGGGATCAAAGGAACCCTAACCCCACACAAGTTCACTGCCCAAAGGGGGAGACCTAAGTCTTAACCTAATGGAAGTTATGATTTTCTCAAGTTAGCTAGGGTTTTAAGGCACTTCAAAAGGAAAAATGCACAACAAATTGAAAATGAGAGATAAATTCAAACCAATTTTATCCTAGAAACTACATGGTATGAAGAATGCAATGCAAAAAGAACCATCATCAAACTCTTCAAGGTTAGGCTGAATGAATTTTTCTAAGTTAGGACAAAAATATTGCCTTTTAAGAACTTTAATTCCAAAGAAAAATGCCAAAATATGTCAAGAACCAAAAAGAAATTTGTTTGAAGAGTTTGATAATGTTTCTAAATGTATCAAAATGCAATGTGATTTTTTTGGTGATTTTTAGAAACTTAAATGCTATTTTAATTAATTAATTCTCATTAACTAATTAAAATAAACATTTAAAATATTTTTTAAAATACGAAAATTATGCAAAAAATAAAATAAAAATTATTTTCAGAAAGAGAAAAATATTTTAAGGTATGATGCAAAAAATGAGATTTTTTAGAAATGTTTTACTATTTTAAATAAAATGTGCAAGAAAAATGAATTAAAATGAAAATTAAAATGAAATTAAATGAAAGTCAACAGATCCAAAGGCCTGGATTCAAAGGAATGCGCGGGAGTTGACTGGCGCGTGTTTGGAGGGTGAGGATTCACTCTGAGATTTTTGAATTTTAAACATAATTAATTAGGTTAATGACATGGATTAGGGTTTTAACAGTGGATCTGGGCCATTCACCTCACGCGGGAAAGACGAATCTAAGGGCCATTATTCAAATTCCTTTAATTACGCAGATTAGGGATAAGTATTTTCAGGTGACCGGAACAGTGTTCCGGTCATCTTCTCCGGTGAACTCAAACCCTAGCTTCTTCCCTAAGCCTCTAATCCTCAATTTTCTTGCCCAGGAATGATCCCCCAACCATCCTAAACCTAAACCCTCAATCAAAAAACATTTATTTCACATCATGAGCAAGAATCGAACCAAATCGTGAAACGGGCAAAAATTTCAGAGTTTGCATACATGGTGGTTTCTCAACCATTTTCAATAATAATCACATCCCCATGACCAGGGGAACTCAAGGAATCATAAAAGAACTTAAAAGCAAGCTTCTGAGAAAAAAGTTCATGAGCTATACCTGAGGTTGAACCTTCTGGTTCTGGGCTTTCTGGACTCTCCTTTGATATAGATCCCCTCCTATGAACCTCTGGATGATGAAATGAAGCTTAGAATGAGTTTATATGGCATGGTTTGAAGGTTTTGGTTCTGGTGTAGCAGATTCGGAGGGTTGTGCATATGGTGTTTCAGGCTGTTTCAGTGCTTGGTTCTTGATCCATGGATAGTATGTGACTTATTGGTGAAGAAATATTTGAGGTTTGATGGCTGTATCAAGAGTTTCGAAGAGATGAAGAAAAATGCAGTTTTTGTGAATCCTTGCTTATGGGAGGATGCTGGCTTGTGTGTGTGTATCTTTCAAGTCCTTGAGGTCCACATATGAGGTCCTGATTGGGCAGAGGGTTGGTAATGTCACAGTTTGATTGGTATGGGCAAAATGCAACAAGTCATGACTTTGTGTACTTGAGGTATGGCTCGGGTCAGAGGAAGATTAGGGGCATGGCTGGGCTCAACATGGATCAAGGAAGGCCCTTAGATTGTTTTTGTACAGCTGTAATGGCTAGGGCAAGTGGTAGCATGGCTCTTGCAACTTTTCCCTCTTTGGAAATCTTTGTGAATCAAGGCAAAGAAACCTAAAAACTCTTGGGCAAATTGCAGCCAAATGGACCATATGAAGTTGTCATGATGTTTTGAGATCACTTAACAATTAATTCAAACATTAGAAGTTCCTTTTTGCAAAAATTCCATTCTTGAAGATTCATGAGAAATGCCTTATGGTGACTTGTAATTCAAGGCATGAAAATGGGAAATCTCTTGGGCAATTCTGAATTTTGGACCATGTATGATGTTTGTGTGATGGTTAGAAGTTAATTAGAGGTCACATTTGGCTTTGGCAAGTGTTCTTGCAAATTTCCTCTTTGGCACAAAAGTGAAAATTAAGTGATTTTTCCTAACTTTGCAAGGCCATAACTTTAGTTCTAAAATGAATTAGGTCAAGTTCTTGTACTTTTTGAAAATGGGAGGATCCAATCTACAACTTTCATGACCAAGAATTTTTCATTTGAATCATTTTTGAATCAAAAAGAGGAGGTTGAAAAACTTTCCCAAAATGGCAAGTTTACATTACAAGTCACTTTCCCAAAATGACAACTTTGAAAATGGCTTGAAATTCTTCAATTTTGTGAACTTATAACTTATTCTAAGATCAAATAAAGATCATACACATCCAAAATGATGGAGAAGACCCTTTGGTTGGGTGATTGGGGGCCTCAGATGCGCTGATTTTGCACTGACTTGCTCAGGAAGTCATCTTTTGATCAAATGCCTTCCCCATTGAATTTCTTCATGAAAATTGGTATGCATGATCCTTATAACATATAGAGACCAATAGAAACAAGAATGAACAAAAAATTTGGAGTTATGGCCTCTGAAACCAAAACCCTAATTTTAGGTCATCTGTGCAGTTAAGCTTGGCTCTGCTTCCATGCTTTCCTCAGTTCTTGTGATTTTTGACTTTCTTGATCTTGGGAGGATATAATATGATGCTTGAACATACATGGACCCTCTTGAGATGATTTAATACTCTTGGAGTGGCTCAGATAGCTCAGAGATGGCTCAGATCACAAACCCTAGATGCAAATGATTTTGAATCAATGCAGTGAAGCAAAAATGCAATATGAGATGCTATGATTGAATCTATGCAAATGAAAGGATCACAAGCCATGGTGAAATGAGTGAGGGCAAATTTGGGGTGTTTACAATCGTCCGCCGTACCCGACGGGATCCACGCTTGCAAAGAAATCTGTTTCAAAGGGTGATGAAATGAAAGCTGCTGCGACGAAAAGGAACTGAACTGGATAAAAGAAACGAAAAGGGAACTGAACAAAAGAAATGAAAAGGAAAAATGTAGGGAAAATAAAGATTGTGCTCGAACGGGCCCTACCCCGCTGCCTACGTACCTCATCTGGACAATGAGGATCAGAGTCGCCGTAGTTCCCCTAACTAGGGGTAGAAAAGATTGCTTATGTCTTAAGGCTTGAATTGCCTATGTCAATGCTCAGGTGTTGCAGGCTCGGACGACGAGTGCGTTACCGTCTTGCAAAGTGACAAGTAGTAGCAAGTTCGCGGAAGGAGCGAAGGAGATGAGAAAAGAATTCCCGAAGGAGAGACGATTATTGTTTGTTTGTGTTTTTTAGAAGCTTTTTATGAGTGTGTCACAAGGAAGTGAACTCAAGCTCTTTTCCATGGAATGTGTACTTGTCACTACATTCCAAAATGGAATAATAGAACAAACACACTCAAGTAAGGAGAAGATCCCCAAAACTTGATTCCAGAGATTAGGGCCTGAGCTCACTAACTCATTGAATTTATTAAGTGTTTTGTTTTTGTAATTTTTGAATGAAGAAGTCCTTTTTTAGGTTTTTCTTGATGAAGATGGTACCCTGATCAGACTTGTGCATCACAAGACAAGCTTATACTATCCCAAGATGGGAAAACTACAAGTGTTTCATGGAATAAGTCTATTGCACAGGAGACCACTTCAATCTTTATTAAGTGTCTTTTTATGATTTTTGTTTTGAGATGAGAAGAGAAAAAGAACCAAAGATCTTAAAGGTAAAAGTCTAATGGGGGACTAATGAATCCTAATTGTTATCATGCAAAGGAGATCCTAGGTTAGTGAGACTTACTATCATAAAGAAGGAAAAGATAAGAGGAGAAAGAGAAGAAGGAGGAAGTAAGGCCTAAGCCCCAACAATCACAATTAAGATAATATCAACAAGGAAAAGAGAAGAGATAAGACTTGGAGATGTGGGAATCTCATCCACACCTCTCACTTACCAAAGCCCCTGAAATGGTTAGTAGCATAAGAATAAATGCAAAATAAAATGGGCATAAGATCAAGACAAAGCAACACAACCATAAGTGAAGACTTAATCACAAATGCCAAATGCAAATAAAAATCTTAAGAATGAGAAAGGGACTACACCACTCAACATGAAGAAATATGGATTATCAAGACAAAGCAAAGCACACATGAGGTGACACAATGCAAACTAGACAAAACAACAAAACAAACTTCAAGACCAGAACCCTAGCATGTTAAGAAAGTGCCTAAGGATCATATTAGATGAAGAGAAAAAGCATACAAACTCAAGTATTAACATCATGAGAAGTAAAGAAGCAAAAGAAGTGAGGTGAGCATGCATGAAAGTGAATGAACTTCAAAAGTAAACAAACACAAAATTTCTCAAGGCACAAGCATCAACTCAAGACCAGAGGGGTATCAACATCCTAAGAAGGCTCTAAACAACCTAAAGAAGTTGGCACAAGTGCCCTTCTAACCTAAGGATTGAACATATGACCAAAAAGGTGCAAAAGGAAGCAAGCAAAGAACCAAAATTCAAATCAATTCAAGTACACATTCAAAAATTCCACAATCTTGCACAAAGACTCTTCAAACATACAATATCATCATGCCAAAAGGAAAGAAACAAAATCAGAAGCTTAGCAATTCAAATAAAGGCTCAAACATGGATTAGGGTTAGAAGACTTCATGCACAAGTTAGAGACCAAAACCAATTAAGAAAATTTCTAAAAATCAGAATAAAAATCATCAACAAACTACATCTCATCATGAATCCAGGGCAAAAAGAATCAGTTCAAAATTCAACTTAATGGTCAAGATAAAAATTATACAAGACAACATGCATTAAAAGTGAAATAAAAACAATTAATTAAAGAGAAACTTAATTCCAGGGTGGCAAATGAAAATAAATGAAAAATAAAAATGTCAAAAATTAGAGAAAACTCAAAGGATCATTCATGAATTGTTTTAGAATTTTATTGAACTTATTTCCATTTTTAAAAATTAAAAATCAAATTTAAAATAAAATAAAATAATAAAAAGAAATAATGAAGCCAGGGGTGAAAATAACAATGGGATCAGTTCAATATGATTGGGCTTCAGATAACAGGGGGTGAAAAAAGTAGAAGAGGCCCATGAGATTTGCGCAACACACAACAATTACAATGGAAATTCAAAAAAATAGGGAAAAACAAGAGCCAGTGGATCAATCTCACGCATCCAATGAAGTCAACATACTTAAACAAGTCAAACCATCTGTGAACCTTAGCACATGCACACAACAACTATGGTGGACTGGCAAACACGCAGCATTACAGGGGAATTAAAAAATCACGTGAGAGGGAGGTCCTCTCATTAATGTGCTGGCAACACAAGAATCGTCTAGATCGTAAATCCAAGGGTCATAACATCATCTTCTTCCTTTCAACTCAGGTGACCAAATTCCAGAATCCGGTGACCGGAGCTAGGGCTCCGGCACCGGAAAATTCATGCCAAGAACAAATGAACACATAAATACTTCAAACTATCCAGATCGAACAATTAAACCAAGCTAAATCCAAATATGACAACGAAATTCACAATGGATCAAGGAGCAAGCCAAATCGAACACAAACACTTTCATGTATTAAACTGCAATTCAGCATAACAAGCTTAATATCCACTCATTTTGCAATCTAAATAGATCAACAACACTAGCAAAACATGTAGATCACAATGTGCACAATCAATTTCATTTATGGATCTAAGAGTTTGATGTTAACCTGAGATCTACAGATCTGGAAATAGCTTGAGAGAAACCAAGAGGAGCTGCAGATCCACTCCAAATTCACTCTAGTTGCAAAATAAATGCATCTGAAGCCTTGAAAACTGCTGGATCTAAGAACTCGAAGCTAACTGCACTGAAATGGCAAGGTGTGAAATCCTGAGAATTAGCTTGAATGAGTGGTTGATCTTGAATCCTTAAACTTCACTGATCATGAATATGCCCTTGGTTTTTGCAAAGAGTGAGTGTGTGATGGGATTCGAAGGGAAATGCAAATTGTGCAAAAACTTGAGAATGAGAGTATTAGTGAGCATGAGGCTGCATTCTTTCCATAGATGATTTATATATGATGTATGTATTATGCTGATTAGGGTTTGCATTGAGTAGTGGCAACATTTGTGTGAGAGGGATCATTTTGCAAAAAATGCATGAACTTTGTAATGATATGAATTGCTCGTGCAATCCTCACTTCTTATGCACATGCTGCTCTCATTTCATCCCTTGATTACCCTTGAATCAATCTTGGCCCTTGGATATAAGCTGATCATGCTTTGTGAATGTTTTTGCCTTTTTGCACTTAGAGAAATATCTTGGACCTCATGCACGAATTTGATGATGTCTTTGGAGAAAAATGACATTTATGCAATGCCTTGCAATATTATGACCTCATATTGTCCATGAAATAACTTAGAAATGATGTACATGAGTTCTTGCATTTGGAGGCAACTTGAAATTCAAGGCAACCCTAAAATTCAAGTAATTTTTGAAAGCCATATCTCATGATCCATGAGGGCTATGAAAATGTACTTATACTTTTTAAAAATGGGAGCACCTAAACTTCAACTTTCATGTTTAATGGCACCTCATTTGAAACTTTTTTCACCATGTTATAAGCCTTTGAAAATTAGGGCAAAAAGTTGTCAAAAATGGAGAATTTCATGACAAGCCACATGCCAAAAATAGAAACCTCCTCAAAACCCCTTGATTCTTGATCTTTGACTTTGCCAAACCTCTTCTAAGGTTATAAGAACATCCCTTGACTTGAAAAAAGAGGTTGGACCCTTTGAAATCTCACAGTTGACTTCTAGAATGCACAGTTGACCAATTTCTTCTTCTACAAGCAACTGATGAAATAACTGACTTCCACAAGGAATTTTCTCACCAAATTTCATCCATAGGATCCTCTTGTCATATGAAAGACTTTGCCCAGATGAAATGGCCAAAGTCACAAATATATCATGCTTGAAAGTGAAACCCTAATTTGGGATCATTGTGTAGGAGCTTGCCCTAGTTTGAATTCTCTGATGATCTCCCAACCTCTTGAGCTTTTGTAAATGATCTTGGGGTTTGTGAATGCCATGTAGACTCTTCATGGGACTTGGACCAATCCATTGGGCCTCCTATTATAGCTTGCAATGCCTCAAATCCGCCCACAGTTGATCATATGCCTAATGCTAGATCATGAGAATGTTATGCTTCATTTTTTCATGCAAGGATGCCAAGGATATGATATGCTTATGATGATTATGATATGGTGATGATTCTTAAAAAGAAGAGGGCAAATTTGGGGTGTTACAGCTGCCCCTATTCAAGCAACTGTTAATCTGAAAAGGACGGTAGCACGGGCTATCGACCATTCAAGATAAATTGTGGTTGAATACCAAGAAACCTGAAATTTGCACTCTGCTGGAGAATGCAAGCAATGGGAAATAAACCCAACCAAATGACGCTTTGGTGACTGAACTGGGGAGAAAGCAGATGAGCTCCTTCCAAGTTGAACTTGTTACTTTAGATAGAAAAACCTAGACAGACGAGTCTTCTTCGAATAAACCCGTTACGCCAGGTGCTGGGCATACGAGCCCTCTTCATTTTACAAAGATATATGACCTGAGACAGACAAGCCTCCTTTGGACAAACCTGTTACGCCAGGTCCGGTGATGCACTTAAGTCTGTGGGATAGACATGCATAATCAGGATAGACGAACCCTCTTCATATATCCTCCATGGATATATGGTCTAAGACAAACGAGCCTTCTTCGAGGAAACCTGTTACGCCAGGTGCAACAAATTAGGATTTGACGAACCCTCCTCACAAATATTGCATAGATAAGCGGTGCTTGAGACAGACGATCCTCCTTCAGATATACTTGTATGCCAGGACCGGTAACCATTTTGACGTTTAATCCCACCGTCAGGACTCCAAACCTCTTCAACACAGACGAGTATTGGATGATCATCAAGAGAACACATACGAGTGCCATAAGTCAATGATACAAACGAATATCAGACGATGATCCACGAAACACAGACGAGTGCTTCAGGCGATGATACAAACGAATATCAGCCACTGGTACAGACGAATACCAGATACCCAACACAGACGAGCATTTGGAGCAGCAATACAGACAAGTACGAGAAATCCAATACAGACGAGCAATTGGAGCAGCAATACGGATGAGTACCAGAATGATTATCAAATCAACACATGTGGACATAAGCTAACACTGACGAGTGTGAGGGATGATACAGACGAGTATCCAAGCAATGCAAACGAGCTTCAAACGAATAACAAACACAGACGAGCATTGGGGAATGCAGACGAGCGTTGGGGAATGCAGACGAGCAACAAACAAATAATTTCAAACACAGATAAGTGTAGGAGATTACAGACGAGCAACAAACATCTAAATTCAAACACAGACGAGTGTAGGAGATTGCAGACGAGCAACAAACATCTAAATTCAAACACAGACGAGTGTAGGAGATTGCAGACGAGCAACAAACATCTAAATTCAAACACAGACGAGTGCCAAGCATCATAAGGAAGTTACACACAGACGAGTGTTGGGAAGTGCAGACGAGCAAAAGCATCTACCAACCATAGGCAACTGCCGGGGAAAGAAAACGAGCAATACCAAAGTGTGAACACAAACGAGTGTTGGAAAATGCAGACGAGCAACAACAAAGTGTGAACACAGACGAGTGTAGGGAAATGTAGACGAGCATAAGAACCTATCAAACACAGACGAGTGCTGGGGAATATTTCAATGATGGTTGTAGACCAATCCTGAAACTCTGCGGGAAAATGGCGATCTTCCAACACGGCTGGGGAAATGCTTCACCAAATATCCTTTGCTTGGAAGGGAATTCTGACAACTCTGACTCTGTGGGGAATTGAACCTCCCACTGTCTGCTGGGCATAACCCACTTGTGGAAAAATAAACTGTTTGGGGATTCCACCTGCTCTAACTCAGCTGGGGAAAATTCTGTTTGGGAAGATGTGACGCCATCCTGCAAAACCTGCAACAACAGAATACACATATGTGCCCCGGGGACTGGCATGACATGATCTGTTCATCCATCGTCACCCGACATTCAAAGAGGGTTTTAAATGTTTCCCTGCAATGTCATTTTCTCTTTAGAAAACAAGGTCACCATGTTTTACATGCAATATTATTTTTTGCCAAAAATTCAGGACATTTTTGCAAACAAACAAACACAACACATCTTTTTGACTGAATATTCTTTTATTGAAATTCCTCTGAATAGGCGAAGTTTTTACATCAAGAAGCAACTACCTGGAAAGAGGTAGCTACCATAAAAATTGAGAAAAATAAACTATCCTAATGGCAATGGGCACGACATCCCAATGAGTTTCCTTCTTGCTATGACCAGCATGTCTTCAAAACTTTCTGTTCTTACCTTTGCTTTCTGAAAAGATGAGGGGACTGATTCCTATCCTTTTGATATTGTCACGCTGTACAAAATGATGGTTTGGTTCAGATTACTCGGATCGCAGTTGTTCGCTTATTCCCTTGTTTTGCGTGGATCGCCCTTTCGGGTTTTCAATCCACAGGGATACCCTTTTTTGCCTGAGTTGTCCGATGTGGCTTTTCAACTCAGCGGGTGTACATTTTTTTTATTTGTTTTCCCTAATTTTGCCCGAGCTTTTTATTCTGTTTTTAGCTCGCCGGGATGCCCTTTTCTTGCCTGGACTTTAATTATATTTTTGTGTCCAGCGGGTCTGTTTATGCGAAGTATTTTTTAACTGCGTCCGAGTTAACAGGGGATTGGAAATCTTCTCCATCCATAGTGGTGAGCATCAGTGCTCCTCCTGAGAAAGCTTTCTTCACTATGAACGGTCCTTCGTAGTTTGGGGTCCACTTGCCCTTGTGGTCTGAACCTGGAGGAACGATCCTATTGAGCACAAGCTCTCTTACTTGATACTCCCGAGTACGTACTCGTTGGTCGAATGCTCGCTTCATTCTCCTCTGATAAAGCTGACCATGACAGATAGCCTCTAATCTCTTTTCCTCAATTATACATAGCTGATTGTATCGGGAACGTACCCATTCAGCCTCATCAAGCTTCACATCCATCATCACACACAATGAAGGAATTTCTACCTCAACAGGCAAGACTGCCTCCATACCATATACCAATGAGAAAGGAGTTGCCCCAGTCGACGTCCTGACTAACGTTTGGTACCCATGCAGTGAAAATGGTAACATCTCATGCCAATCTTTGTAAGTGACAACCATCTTCTACACAATCTTCTTAATGTTCTTATTTGCCGCCTCTACCGCACCATTCATCTTTGGTCGGTAAGGAGAAGAATTATGATGCTGAATCTGGAAGTCCCGATACAACTCTGCCATCATCTTGTTGTTCAAATTGGAACCATTGTCAGTAATGATTCATTCGGGCACTCCGTATCTGCAAATGATGTCTCTTTTCAAAAACCTGGCTACCACTTGACGAGTGACATTGGCATAGGATGCTGCTTCAACCCACTTAGTGAAGTAATCGATCGCAACCAAAATGAAATGATGACCATTTGAAGCAGTAGGCTCTATCTTCCCGATCATGTCAATGCCCCACATAGAGAAGGGCCAAGGAGATGACATGACGTTGAGCGGGCTTGGAGGAACATGCACATTGTCTGCATAAATCTGGCACTTGTGGCACTTACGGGCGTACGAGCAACAGTCTGCATCCATTGTCATCCAATAGTACCTCGATCTCAACAACTTCTTAGCCATCGCATGTCCTCCTGCATGAGTACCAAAAGATCCCTCGTGAACTTCTTGCATTAACAGGCTTGCTTCATGTCTATCCACGCATCTGAGCAAGACCATGTCAAAGTTCCTCTTATACAAGACCCCATTTGTATTCAAGAAGAAGCTAGCAGCAAGTCGTCTTAAGGTCTTCTTGTCGTTGGATGATGCCCCGACTGGGTATTCTTGTTATTCCAGGAAAATATTGATATCGAAGTACCAAGGTTTCTCATCAGACACTGCGTCTACAGAGAAAGCATAAGCTGGTGCGTCAAGCCGAGAAATGTCAATCCTGGGTACATAGTTCCAACACAAGACTTTGATGGACGAAGAAAGAGTAGCCAATGCATCGGCAAATTGATTCTCATCCCGTGGTATATACTGAAGCTTAACCGTTGTGAAGAACGTCAACAGTCTTCTGGCATAATCCTTATAAGGAATTAAGTGTTCTTGATGTGTATACCACTTGCCGGTAATCTGATTGATAACGAGGGCTGAATCTCCGAATATATCGAGGGTCTTAATCCGAAGATTAATAGCCTCCTCTATTCCCATTATCCATGCCTCGTATTCCGCTTCATTGTTGGTGCAGCCAAAAGTAATTCTGGCAGCGAAGGGAAAGTGAACACCTTCAGGAGTGATAAGAACAACACCAACTCCACGTCCATTGATGTTGACTTCCCCATCAAACATCAACTTTCATCTGGATTCAGGGTCTGGCCCCTCCTCCGGAAGTGGTTCCTCGCAATCTTTTGCTTTGAGGTACATAATGTCCTCATCAGGGAAATCAAACTTCATTGGCTGATAGTCATCTTCAAGAGGTTGCTGTGCAAGATAATCTGACAATACACTTCCTTTGATGGCTTTCTGGGAAGTATAATATATGTCATACTCTGTTAAGATCATTTGCCACCTTGCAACCCTTCCGGTTAACGTTGGTTTCTCGAAAATATACTTGACATGATCCATCTTTGAGATTAGAAGTGTGGTATGGGTCAACATATACTGTCTCAGTCGGCGAGCAACCCATACCAAAGCGCAACAAGTTTTCTCGAGCAGTGAGTAACGGGATTCACAGTCGGTAAACTTTTTGATAAGGTAATAAATAGCATACTCTTTTCGACCAGACTCGTCATGTTGGCCTAGAACACACCCCATTGACCCCTCTAGCATAGTCAAGTACATGATAAGCGGCCGTCCTAGAACTGGAGGCATTAGAATCGGAGGTGTCTGCAAATATTCTTTTATCTTTTCAAAGGCTCTTTGACAGTCCTCATTCCACCTGACCGTTTGCTCTTTTCTTAGCAATTTGAATATTGGCTCACACATGGCAGTTAGATGAGATATAAACCGCGAAATGTAGTTCAATCTCCCTAAAAACCCGCACACTTCTTTTTTTGTTTTCGGTGCAGGCATATCTTGTATTGCTTTTACTTTTGCAGGATCCACCTCGATTCCTTTCTGGCTAACAATAAAACCCAACAATTTTCCGGATCGCACTCCGAAAGTACACTTGTTTGGATTCAATCTCAGATTATACTTTATCAGTCTATCAAACAACTTTTTGAGATTGACCAGATGCTCTTCTTCGTCTCGGGACTTGGCAATCATGTCGTCCACATAACATTCAATCTCTTTGTGTATCATGTCGTGGAACAATGTGACCATAGTCCACTGATACGTTGCCCCGACGTTCTTCAAACCAAAGGGCATCACCTTGTAGCAGAATGTACCCCACGGGGTAATGAACGTTGTTTTCTCCATGTCTTTCGGTGCCATCTTAATCTGATTATACCCGGAGAAGCCATCAATGAAAGAAAATACCGAAAACTGAGCGGTGTTATCTACCAGCACATCAATGTGAGGTAATGGGAAGTCATCCTTTGGACTTTCTTTATTTAGATCCCGGTAATCAACGCACATCCGAACTTTGTCGTCTTTCTTTGGTACTGGCACAATGTTAGCTACCCAAGGTGGGTAACTAGTTACGGCAAGGAATCCGGCATCCCACTGCTTCTGAACTTCCTCCTTGATCTTCATCGCCATATCAGGATGAGTTCTTCTAAGCTTTTGCTTTACTGGAGGACAGTCTTCTCTTAGTGGTAGCTTATTGTAACACGGTGGGAGAACTGACTTTAGTTAAATATTGAGGATAGCAAGAGTCGCCACCGACTTTTATTTTATCCAAAGGAAAGGGCATAAAAGAACAGGAAAGACCTTAAAAGATTTTGAGTTCGGGGGGTAGGTTATGTAAAGGGAAGGTGTTAGCACCCTTTACATCCATGGTTATCCATGGGCTCTTAGTTACTTAGCTCACTTTAAATTGTTTTGAGAAGTGTAGTGTGTGATTAAAAATTTTCTTAAGTACTTTATAATGATCCTTGTACGGATATATATATAAAGACTTTGTTTTGAAAATTGTTTAAAAATGTGAAGTGTTATGAAATGTTTTTGAAAGAGTGAGCAAGTACTTAAAAGGAACCTACCCTAAGTTAAATCTTTACTGTTCTTAAATGTTCTTTCAATGGTAAGACTATCCCTATTATTAAGGAATAGGTAGTCATTACCTTGGATGTGTAAGGGACATGTGAAGGGTCATCTGTGATTAGGCAACTGTAAGGTGTCTTAGCAATTCGAAGGGACTTATCATCTTTTATTCGAAAGGGACAAGATCATTTACAAAGGCAACATTCGAAGGGACTTGATCTTATAATTGTAAAGGGACTTGATGATATTTTTTAGAAGAAGGGACTTTGCTTTTAGACACCTTACTTGACCATTTGATTTAGGCAACATGAGGGATATCCTTAAGAAGTGAGATGGCGATCAAAGATCGACTTACGTGTGTGCGTGTACAAATTCAAATATTTATCTTATAATTAGTGATCTAAATTGATTTTAAAAGCAAACATATTATCACTCCCTATTTTACTAACCATAGCAATATATTATAAATAAATAAACAGTAAAAATACTACGACTATTACATAGCTTATACAGTTACATTATAATAAAAGCAAATTAAATAATAATTATATAATAAACAATTAAAATAAAATGGTTAGTGATAAAACAATAATAAGAAGAAGAAAAGGTTAGTACAAAATATAAAGTATATACATGATAATTGAAATTAAACAAACATTTTTTTTTTAATTTTTTGATATGAAAATAAAATAATAAAGATAATAATAATAAATTTATTTACAAAATAAATATGATTAATGATTTAATTTAGAATTATTTACTAAGTATAATTAAACAAGAATAATTAAAATGAGAAATTAAAGTTTTAAAAGAAAATTAGGGTTTTGAGTAGTTAGAAAATAAATTAGGGTTTTAAAAATAATTAGGGTTTATAACTTAATTTTACCTTACTAATTTAATTATTAAATAAATATATACATGTTTTAATTCAAATATATAATAAATAAAAACTAGTTTTAGAATTTAGAAAATAATTTTAGAATTTTTTAGAAAATATAAGATATTTACATGTTATTTTCCTAGAATTATTTAAAACATATATATTAACATAATTGTAATAAAATAATTAACAAAACAAATAATTAAAACAAAACAAAAAGAAAAACTGAAACTTACCTGGGGCAGGGATTGAACCCACGCCCTAGGCTTCAACACCCTTAGACCAGCCTTCCTTCCACTGGGCTGCGTGCGCGTTGGTGATATTGAATAGGTACAAACTATTATATGTAAAACCTGGCAAATATAACAAAGTAAAAAAAAAATACGAAACCTGGGAATCGAACCCAAACCTTTTGGCTCATATGCGCGTTATCTTGCCACTACACCATCAGCATCATTCAAGAATTATAATACAAATACAAATATATAATATATGTTCAAGTTTAAATTTTGAATTCGCGCCAGTCATCTTCTTCCTCCAGACCTGCGAGAATACCTGTGAATTTTGCTAGGGTTCTTGCTGCGAATTTTTCTCCTAGGAAATCCTGCGTTTTTTAAATACCACACAACAAGTACAATTAAACCAAATTAATAACATAAAACGAATCCCCATGATCTATATAATCAAACCATGTCATTAGTATCCATTTAGATTACTTAAATGGCAAAACCCCAAAAATTGTAGTTCAAACCCTAACAATGGTATATTGCGACTATGGCTGTGAAACTCAAAACAAATCATCCAGGAAGCTTCTATGCTTCAAAGCAAACACAAATTGATGGTTAGTTTTAGATAACAATGATTAAATGTATAAAAACGAAAGCATGTCATATCAAGAAGAAAATTCGATTCGGTTATGGCTTTAAAGTGCGAATGGAATGCTAATGATGATGGAGACATGTTATGGAAGCCTCTAAGGTTCATTTGCAACCTTCAAATCGTCTGTAAGAAGCTTGAATCTTAAAATCCGAATTTGTTTTTTTTTTAATGAAATTTGAAGTTTGAAACTGGTCTTGGAGGCTGGAAATTCGTGATCCCTAGGTTGCTAAATGTTCTATATATATGATGCAATTGAATTAGGTCAAAAATTGCACAAAACTTTGGATATTTGGACTTTGAAAGATTGAAAAATATTTGACTTTAAAACTTGAAATATCTTGATCTAAGCTTGCTATTTTAGGATGATCTTCATAATTCTTGTATCAATCAAGTCTAAATATATTTTAAGACTTTCTAGAAACCAAATCAATTTAAATCTCCATTATTTTATATTTTATTTGAATTTAAAATGACTTTTAATATAAAAAATCATAATAAATAAAAATAAAATGAATAAAATTATGAAAATATTAATTTAATTTCGTGCATGATGTCATGGAACTAATTGGATCACAAAAAGGCAAGCCCATTTGAAGAATTATGGTTTTAAGACCCCATTTACTTCATAAACCTCTAAAAAATTTCCCAACTTTGCAAGGGCATAAATCCTTCAATTTTAATGCTTTGAAGGTGTTCTTGGATATTTTGGAAAGATTAAAGATTCCTCTAACCAACCTCTTTGGTCTCATGTCCATATCTTTTACCATTCTCAAGTTATGCTCTTTGGAAGTTGTTGACTTTTTGTTGACTTTTAAAAGGACCTATAATGTCTTAGCTCATACCTTCCAAATGAAGCATTTTTGGGCTTGACTTGTGAGACACAAAGTTGTAGAGAATTCAATTTCCTTCAAAATGAGCTTTGGATGGAAAATTTTTGATGAAGCATGTGAAAGTTATGGCTGGTCAAAGTTCAGTTGGCTTTTCATGTGAAAACCCTAATTTAGAAACTCCTGATTCTTGATGATCTGAAATCTCCTTGATGAATGATGATCAACCCTTGATCAAATGATGAATTTTACTTCATATACTTGATGTTGGAAAAAAATCATGAAGTTTGACTTTGGTTTGACCACAATTGACCTCAGTTTGACTTTTTAACTGCTTTGACTGATTTTAACCTACCTGATCATCTGACTGAGCAAATCTTTTGGGAAAGTCTTAAAACTTGAAATGGGGATTCTTGAACACATATAGGATGTTATGAAGCTCACTTGAAGTCTTGGAAGTCCATTTAGCCTGATAAAAGTCAAAACCCTAGTTTAGGATGCATTGCTTAGGAGGATGCATTGTGTGAGGGAATTGTCAAACTTTCTGACCAATTGTGAATCTTGTGAACCTTGTGAACCTCATGAGATGTCTTGTGATCCTTGTGAACCTTGTGAGCCTATTAGTACACAATGACTTGTCTTATGGAGGGCAAATTTTGGGGTGCAACAGCTGCCCCTGTTCAATTTTCTGAAACCTGAGGGGTTAGATTGGTGTTTGTGCCAGTCGTGACCTGGAAGGTTGAAGGGGATTGAACACAAAAGCCCAAAAATTTGCACTTGCCAGTGCGTAAAGTAACACTGATGATTAATTGTATATGCTTGAGTGGGCTTGAAGATTCCACTTGGAAGAATTTGAGATGGGCTTAGAGATGCCATCTAAAGAACTGGAGATGGGCTTAGAGATGCCATCTAAAGTATCAGGATGTGATGATGTCTTTATGTTGATACTAGATATCAGTACTAGGTCTTCGTATAGGCCGTCTCTGAATCATTTATGCAACATGATTTGAATTGTTGAATGGACCAGTAAAGATAAATCTTCGTAACGATTATCTCTTCTGGAAATATCTTGGATTAGGGAATGGATCTTTGTACAGACCGTTTGCCTACTCTCCAAGGTCAAAAGAACGTCAGGATTAGTTCTTCTGAAAATAATCTTGAACCAGGGAATGGATCTTTGTACAGATCGTTTGCCTGCTATTCAAGGGCCAAAAGAACATCAGGATTAGCTCTTCTGAAAAATATCTTGAACCAGGGAATGGATCTTTGTATAGACCGTTTGCCTGCTATTCAAGGTCAAAAGAACGTCAGGATTAGTTCTTCTGAAAAATATTTTGAACTAGGGAATGGATCTTTGTATATACCGTTTGCCTGCTATTCAAGGTCAAAAGAACGTCAGGATTAGTTCTTCTGAAAAATATTTTGAACCAGGGAATGGATCTTTGTATAGACCGTTTGCCTGTTATTCAAGGGCCAATAGATTAAATCTTCTGAAAATATCTTGAACCAGGGAATGGATCTTTGTACAGACCGTTTGCCTGCTATTCAAGGTCAAAAGAACGTCAGGATTAGTTCTTCTGAAAAATATTTTGAACTAGGGAATGGATCTTTGTATAGACCGTTTGCCTGCTATTCAAGGTCAAAAGAACGTCAGGATTAGTTCTTCTGAAAAATATTTTGAACCAGGGAATGGATCTTTGTATAGACCGTTTGCATGTTATTCAAGGGCCAATAGATTAAATCTTCTGAAAATATCTTGAACCAGAGAATGGATCTTTGTACAGACCGTTTGCCTGCTATTCAAGACCAGATAGATGAAATCTTCTGGAAGTATCCTGGATTAGGGAATGGATCTTCTTACAGACCGTTTGCCTACTCTCCGAGGACATCTTGAGTAATGTATGGATCATTTCTGATCTTGTTGTGAATATTTGATGATGATTTATCTGCATACAACTTTCCTGCAAGGAGAATGTTAGTTTATGCAATATGTATGCATGCATAGTATGATGTACCTACGTAAATGTATTATGTACTTATGGTATGTATGTTATGATATGATGTAAATGATGTATGTATGAATCATGCAGCCTGAAGCGTCTGGATATCTTTGTAAAATAACAGCTGGCTAGGGAAAATAAATCCCGATTCGTTACTGAAGAATATGAGGACCTCGTTTCCGTCTTGTTTGATAGTATAATATTTATAACCTCCCGTCTTCGTTCGTCGTACTTCTATTGAAGGAATGAGTTCCTGAGTATCCCGACTGAGGAT
This sequence comes from Lathyrus aphaca, assembly GCA_963966055.1. Taxonomy (NCBI): domain Eukaryota; kingdom Viridiplantae; phylum Streptophyta; class Magnoliopsida; order Fabales; family Fabaceae; genus Lathyrus; species Lathyrus aphaca. Next base: position 476,802,922 of record OZ014521.1, read on the forward strand.
AAAAGAGATGGACATAAATTCAAGGGGAGATGTAACTCGAAGTATCTATGATGATAGATTTTCCCTACTGGGGATTTGTAGCTATCTTGTAGGGATGAACCGGCGAAGCTTCGTTGAATTCCTTCCCTCGTTCGTCCTTAGTAAATACTATTACTGCATTTTTATGCATTTCTGGTAAACATCAATCATATTAAGCATTTTATGCATTTCTGGTAAACATCAATCATATTCAAAAACATACATACATTCAAACACAACCAATGGACGTTTCGCTTATGTAAATAGGGTAAAAGTAAATCTGGATTCAAAGATGAAATTTTATTTATATCACAAAGTGACTTATACATAGGCAAGTTTGTACAAGGACAGAAATCCTAGTAAGAGGAATTTTTTTACAAAACAAAGAAGACAGCTATGTGGGAAATAATCCTATTGAGTTTCAATTCTACTATTGCCATTATCTTCAAGTATCTCATCTTCTGCTGTTGAGACGGAAACGATTGGATTGAGCTTTATCTGTTCGAGCTTGAATTAAGTAGCACAACTGGTTAGAGTTTACATGGGTGATCCAAACGAGACATAGTCATACGCTTTAATCCCTAACTTTTTCCTGGATTGCCCTTTCAGGTTTTCAATCCACTAGGATACCCTTTTTTGCCCAAGCCGCCCTTTCAGGTTTTCGACTTGTCGGGTGTACATTTTATATATATATATATCCCTAATTTTTGCTCGAACCCTTTTGGTTCGCCGGGATGCCCTTATTTTTGCCTAGGCCAGTCAACCTAGCGGGTCTCTTTTTTATGCGTAGTATTTTTTAACTATGTCTGCGTTTACAGGCTGTGGGAAGTCTTCACCATCCATAGTAGTAAGCATCATGGCACCTCCTGAGAATACTGTTTTGACTACAAATGGTCCTTCATATGTAGGAGTCCACTTGCCCCTAGGATCACCCTGTGGTAATATGATACGCTTGATTACCAAATCACCAGCCTGATATACCTTTGGCTTAACCTTCTTATTAAAAGCTTTGATCATCCGTTTCTGGTACATCTGGCCATGACAAACAGCTGCTAACCTTTTCTCATCAATCAAATTTATCTGGTCAAGTCGAGTGTGAATCCACTCATCTTCATCCAAGCCTGCATCCTTCATGATTCTTAAGGAGGGTATCTGAACTTCAATGGGCAGAAATGCTTCCATACCATAGACTAAGGAGAGTGGGGTTGCCCCTGTTGAAGTACGTATTGTAGTACGATAACCATGAAGAGCAAATGGCAACATCTCATGCCAATCCTTGTAAGTAACAGTTATCTTCTGTATAATCTTCTTAATGTTCTTATTAGCAGCTTCTATTGCCCCATTCATCTTTGGACGATACGGAGAAGAGTTCTGATGCTTAATCTTGAACTGCGTGCAGAGATCAGTAATCATGGTGTTGTTCAGATTAGAGCCATTATCTGTGATAATCCTTTTAGGGATGCCATACCTACATAAGAGATTATTCTTAATGAATCGGGCCACCACATTCTTAGTAACAGATGCAAATGAAGCTGCCTCCACCCACTTTGTAAAGTAATCAATAGCAACCAGGATGAAACGATGCCCATTAGAAGCAGTAGGCTTGATCTCACCAATCATATCAATGCCCCACATGGCAAAAGGCCAAGGAGCAGTCAACACATTCAATGGAGATGGAGGTATATGTACTTTATCAGCATAGATTTGACATTTGTGACATGTTCTGGAATGTTGATAGCAGTCAGCTTCCATGGTAGACCAATAGTAACTTGCTCTCAATATCTTCTTTGCCATAGTATGACCACTAGAATGAGCGCCAAAGATCCCATCATGCATGTCTTCCATAATCTCTGTATCTTCTTTCTTATCCACACAACGAAGCAAAGTTGAATCGTGATTGCGCTTGTACAAAATTCCATTACTCAAGAAGAACTTAGCAGAAAATCTTCTCAGAAACTTCTTATCTTTGACAGATGCCCCTTCAGGGAACTCCTGAGCTTCAAGATATCTTTTCACTTCATAGAACCAAGGCTTCTCCTCTGCTTCTTCAGTGTCAATCTCATTGCAGTATGCAGGCTTTTCAAATCTATCAATAGTAATCTTGGGAGCTTCATCATCCCAGCTAATCTCAAACATGGATGCCATGGTGGCTAGTGCATCTGCCAACTGATTTTCTCTTCGTGGAATATGTCCAAAGGTAATCTCTTCAAAATATGGGATCAAAGACAACACATGCTCTCTGTAAGGAATGAGATTATCATGCTTGGTATCCCAATCTCCTTTGATCTAACTTACTACCAGGGCTGAATCTCCATATACATCCAGGAACTGAATCTTCATATCAATGGCAGCTTTGATGCCCAGGATACATGCCTCATACTCAGCCATGTTATTGGTACAATAGAAACAAAGTCTTGCAGTAAACGGGGTATGGAAACCTTCAGGGGAAATGATCACAACACCAACACCATTACTAAGTGCATTAGAAGCTCCATCAAAAACCATAGTCCATCGGGATCCTTGTTCAGGTCCGTCATATTGTCCAGGTTCTTTGGTAATACTCATAATGTCTTCATCAGGAAACTCAAAACTCATTGACTGATAATCATCCACTACTTGATGAGCCAAATGATCAGCTACAACAATTCCTTTAATGGCCTTCTGAGTAGTGTACTGTATATCATATTTTGTTAAGATCATTTGCCATCTTGCTATTCGTCCGGAGAGAGCAGGTTTCTCGAATATGTACTTGATTGGATCCATCTTCGAAATCAATAAGGTAGTATGAGTCAACATATACTGTCTTAGTCGGCGAGCAGCCCATGCAAAAGCGCAACAAGTTTTCTCGAGCAGTGAGTATCTTGTTTCACAGTCGGTAAACCTTTTGCTAAGGTAGTATATTGCTTGCTCTTTTCGACCAGACTCGTCATGTTGCCCCAACACACACCCCATTGAGTTGTCTAATACTGTTAAGTACATAATCAAGGGTCTTCCATCAATTGGTGGCATCAAAATTGGAGGTTCTAGAAGATATTTCTTGATTTCATCAAAAGCAGTCTGGCACTCATCATTCCACTCCATTACCTGATCTTTCTTCAACAACTTGAAGATTGGCTCACAGGTAGCAGTTAACTGGGAAATAAATCTTGCAATGTAATTCAATCGTCCTAAGAAACCTCTAACTTCCTTCTCAGTACGGGGAGCTGGTGATCAGTGATATTTAGTTGTAGTTTTCAAGTCGGTTTTCAGTGTCCTTTGAGTTTAATTTTGTTCGTTTGAAGTATTTCGTTCATGTTTCGTCGTAGTTTTCTTAATGTAGCATGCAAGTTAGTTTTAATCGTTTTATTCTATTTTTATCTTTGGTATGGGTTATGTGGTTGTTTTTTTGATGTGTTTTCAGGTCAATATGTAATCGGTTGTTCGACGCGTCCGAAGAGATGATCCAAGCATGAAAAATGACAGCAAAATGGGATGTCAGAAGCACAACATGGGTGCCAGTGTTGTACAACACGGCCCGGGTTGTGAATACCAGAAGAAAAAGGAGATTTGTAAAGAAAAGGAGAAAATCAGTGTTGTGACACGGGTGCCCGTGTTGTACAACACGGCCAGTGTCATAGCATCTGATGAAGAGGCTGCATTGAGATGAACCAGAGGCACACCACGGGTGCCCGTGTTGTGAAGACCAGAAGAAAACCTGATGTTTTGTTACTGCAAGGGTATTCTGGACTTTTCGTGGTGTTTTGGAAGACTGATTTATATTTGACGATTATTACTGTAATAAAACACTTTTTGATTTGGGGATTTTGGGGGATTTGAACGATAACGGGAGAAGAAGGATTGATCAAGAGCGGAAGCGATTGACGATCCAACGAATCCTACGTTAATTGTAATGTCTCTATTTTCTTGCTCTGTTTTTATTTCCGTTATGAACATGAGTGGCTAAACCCCCCAATGCCAGGGGGTGTCCCTGATTTGCTTTATGTAATGACAATTTGAATTCTTCATTTTGAGATTATGCTATTAAATCCGTTTCTTTATTTTATGCAACGTTCTTAATGCTTTGTCTTTGTTGGAAAATGGGATAATTGATCGTGGTTAGGATTTGGTCTGACCAACCATCCTAACCTTGTTGCATAAATTTTATCACGATAAATATTACTGAGGAATTGGAATATTTTGTGAAAACCTTTTTATGTCAGAATTATTGCTTGATATTCTTCTTTGACCGTTGAGGAATCAAGGTCGAGGAAGAATACCAATGGTTTTTCTTTAAAGGAATTTTGGAAAAACATTATCGACTTAGGAAAGACACTTTTTAAAGCATATCTCTGTAAGATTAAGAAAACATTGAGTCATTGCACTGCGGATCATACACCGTCCCTGACATTATTTTCATATTAGTAAAAACTCTTTGTTTTAGTTTACGTTTTAATAACTTTATTTTATTTAATCAAAAATCAATCCTTTAAACCATAACTTTTGTCCAATTGAAATTAATCCATCAGAACTTATTTTATTAAGCAGTCCTTGAGATCGATATTTGGGGTTACTCCCTTCTATTACTACATCGGTAAAAATAGTACACTTGCTATTTTCCGATCAAGTTTTTGGCGCTGTTACCGGGGACTGCCAAAGAACTAAGTTGTTTTGTATTATATCAATTGGAATTTTGTTGCTCTGCGACTAAAAATTTACTATTCTCTCTGTATATCATTTTAGTGTTATTGAATTTTTTTTTCTAACTCGTGTCTAACTGTTTATGCGAGGTCAGGCCTTAGCTAAATTTTCTTTTGACACAGAACCAGAAAGAGCTTTGCACGAGAGACGCCGTAAGGCAAGAATTGATAGTCTGGCTAAGACTGGTTCAAGTGTCCCGAATCAGGAAACTGAGGACTACATATCTGTGCACAGTGACTCTGACTCAGACAGAGAAACTGACCCAGAATTCAACAACATGGCAGGGAATCAACCTGTTGCAGAGAGACTCTTAGGGGATTACGGAGGGGTAAATGCTCAGCCTAACAGGATGACAATTGTTAATCAACCGGGGAATGTAGCACACTTTCAGTTGCATCCATCTACTATTCGCCAGTTAGAGAGCAAGCCTTTCTCCGGAAGAATCAATGAGGATGAAAATAAGCATCTTCAGAGATTTCTTACTACCAACACTTCTTTTAAGATCGAAGGTCATTCAGAGGAGGCAAAACGACTTGTGATGTTTCCATTCACACTTACCGACGATGCAGAAGAGTGGTTCTACTCTCTTCCCGCAGCGAGTATCACAACATGGCAAGAGATGGAAACAACTTTCCTTAATGAATACTTTCCTGCTTCAGTGTTCATCCGGAAGAGATATGATATAGTCAATTTTAAACAAAAAGAGGGTGAATCACTTGGAGATGCTTATAAAAGATTCAAAAGGTGTTTGACTTCGTGTCCTACTCATAATATGGACGCAACCGAGCAGATGCAAAACTTTGTGAATGGGTTGCGACTCAAGACAAAGCAGCTTATTGATACTGCTGCAGGTGGCTCAAAAAACTTTTCAACAGCCACAGGTATTAAAAGAATCATAGAAGCCATTGCTGCCAATGAACACCTTGAATTATACGATCGCATAGTGAGTCAACCAGATGGAAAAATTGATCTAAAGCTGACAGAGCAGGTTGTAAAAATGGAAGATCAAATTGCCGCAGAAGTTGAAAGAAGGTTAAAGAAGATGAATCTGGGAACTCAAACAGTTGCTCAGGTTGAACCTGTTCAAGCGGTGATTTGCGAGATATGTTGTGGACCTCACTTTGCCATGCACTGTTTGGCAACTCAAGAACAGGTTGAAAAAATTAATATGTTGAGGCAGAACAATCCATATGCCAACACTTATAATCCGGGGTGGAAAAATCACCCAAATTTCTCTTGGAAAGATCATCAAGGGAACATCCAAAAACCGGTTCAAGGCCAACAACAATATCAGCCCCAGCAACAACCTTATCAGCCCCCAGTGTCAAGAAAAGCTGATTGGGAAATTTCCATTGAAAAGATGGCAGCTCACCATTGTCAATTTCAAGAAGAAACAAGGAGTAACTTCAAGAATACTGGAGCCTCTATCAAGAATCTTGAAGTGCAAATGAGCCAAATTGCCCAACACCTCGCCATTCCACAAACTCCAGGGACTCTTCCTAGTGCTACTGTAACAAATCCAAGAGATAATCACAAAGTAAATGCAGTCACAACACGAAGAGGTAAAGTTAGTGAGGAGGTTCAAGAAAATTCTGAAGGTGAAAATCAAATGATTGAGGTGGAACTGGAAATCAAAGAAAATGAAGTGGTTGATAAAGAAAAAGAAGTTACCTCAGCACCGACATCAAAGAAAAAGCGGTTGAACCAAAACCAGTGGTCAAACTTCCATATCCTACAAGAAACAAGAAGAAAGGGCAGCAAGAAAAGAATTTTGAGAAATTCCTTGAGCTGTTCAAAAAGCTGGAGCTAAATATTCCATAGCTTGAAGCACTTGAGCAAATGCCCACTTATGCCAAGTTCATGAAAGATATCATTGCTAAAAAGAGGACCTTGGGAGCTGAACCTATTATTCTAACCGAAACTTGTAGTGCTATTTTGCAGGGACTAAAGATTCCGGTGAAGAAAAAAGATAGAGGAGCTGTCACCATTCCATGCACTATCGGTGACCGATCGTTCAAGAGAGCTCTCATTGACTTGGGAGCGAGCATCATTTTAATGCCTTTATCCATCTACAAAAAGTTGGGTATTGGTGCTATTCAAGACACTCAGATGACTCTCCAATTCGCGGACCATTCGGTGAAGCGGCCATATGGAGTTGTCCATGATGTCCTGGTTAGAGTGGACAAATTTGTGTTTCCGGTTGACTTTGTGATCCTTGAAATGCCTGAAGATGAAGAAATCCCCTTGATTTTGGGAAGACCTTTCTTAGAAACAGGGAGAGTCATGATAGATATGGAAGGTGGAACACTAACGTTGAAGGTGTACGATGAAGAGTTGAAAATTGATGTTAGGAACACTTTGAAGTATAAAGATGATGTGGGCACTAGTAGTAACATACAAGTGTTAGAACAAATGGAAGCTAGTGAGCATTTAGAAAGTGTGTCCCAATTGCCTCTAGAGAGGGTGCTGAGTATGTCCATTTTTGAAGATGATAAAGAAGTTGGAGATAGTGATATGGAAGTGGTAGCTATGCTTGAAACTCAACCTATCCTTAAAAGAGTTAGAATGCACCGGTGAGAAGAGTTGAGACAACCTATAATGGTTGATGAAGGCAAAGACAAGCCAAAAATATCAGAATTGAAGCAACTACCCGAGAATCTCAAATATGTCTTTCTTGACACGGAAGAAAAATGTCCCGCTATTATTAGCACTAATTTGAAAAGTGTGCAAGAAGACAAGTTAATTGAAGTTCTTAAGAAATTCAAGGGAGAAATTGGGTGGAAGATTGAAGACCTTAAAGGTATAAATCCTACGGTGTGTATGCATAAAATACTTATGGAAGAAGATCACAAACCGGTCGTGCAGCCCCAAAGGAGGTTGAATCCGGTGATGAAGGAGGTAGTGCGAAAAGAAGTTGTTAAGCTATTGGATGCAGGATTAATCTATCCTATATCCGATAGTGCTTGGGTGAGTCCGGTACATGTGGTGCCCAAAAAGGGGGGAACAACTGTTATAACAAATGAAAAGAATGAGTTGATTCCTACTAGAACTGTTACTGGATGGAGAGTTTGCATCGATTATAGAAGATTGAATTTGGCTACGAGAAATGACCATTTTACGTTGCCATTCATTGACCAAATGTTGGAAAGACTAGCGGGACATGATTACTATTGTTTTCTTGATGGTTACTCCGGATACAATCAAATTGCTGTTGCACCGGAAGACCAAGAGAAGACGGCGTTTACATGTCCCTATGGCATTTTTGCATATAGAAGGATGCCATTTGGGCTATGTAATGCCCCCGCTACATTCCAAAGATGCATGACATCCATTTTTGCGGATATGTTAGAAAAGCACATGGAAGTGTTCATGGACGATTTCTCCGTGTTCGGATCCTCATTTGATCACTGTTTGTCTAACCTTTCACTTGTTTTGCAGCGATGTCAAGAAAGAAATTTAATATTGAACTGGGAAAAATGTCATTTCATGGTGCGAGAAGGCATTGTTCTTGGTCACAAGATCTCACAAAAAGGGATCGAAGTTGATCAAGCCAAAGTGGAAGTGATCTCGAAGTTGCCACCGCCGATTAATGAGAAAGGTATAAGAAGCTTCTTGGGACATGCGGGTTTTTACCGCAGGTTCATAAGAGACTTCTCGAAGATAGCCAAACCTTTAACTACCATGTTGGTGAAAGATAAGGTTTTTGCTTTCAATAAGGAGTGCATCGATGCTTTTGAAACACTTAAAAAGGAATTAGTGTCTGCACCTATTGTTATCGCTCCCGATTGGTCCCTACCCTTTAAAATTATGTGCGACGCTAGTGACATTGCAGTAGGGGCTGTTCTTGGACAGCGAAGAGGGAAATTGCTTCATGTGATTTATTATGCTAGTCACGTTTTGAACCCCGCACAGATAAACTATGCAACTACCGAGAAGGAGTTGCTAGCGGTTGTGTATGCCTTCGATAAATTCAGGCAATATCTGTTGGGTTCAAAAGTGATTGCTTACACTGACCATGCTGCTTTGAAATATCTTTTTGCTAATCAGGATTCAAAGCCCAGGCTTTTGAGGTGGATTTTACTTCTCCAGGAATTCGATGTCGAGATCCGAGACAAGAAAGGGTGTGAAAACACTGTTGCAGATCATCTTTCTCGGATGTCACCAATTGAGGAGACTGAAGAGCAGCGCCCAATAAAGGATGAGTTTGCTGACGAACACTTCTTAGATGTTATTGGGGTGCCTTGGTTTGCAGATTATGCAAACTACCTCGTTGGCGGTATTATACCCGACGATTTTGATTCTAACAAAAGGAAAAAGTTTGTTCATGACTGCAGGTTTTACTTATGGGACGATCCGTTTCTCTACAAAAGAGGGGTGGATGGCCTTGTAAGAAGATGTGTACCAGACGAAGAACAAAAAGATGTGCTGAAAGCATGTCACGACTCTGAGTATGGTGGACATTTCAGTGGTGATCGGACAGCAGCTAAAGTCCTTCAATCCGGACTTTACTGGCCATCTTTATTTAAGGATGCTCAAGAATTAGTGAAAGAGTGTGACAAATGTCAGAGGACTGGGAATATATCAAAAAGAAACCAGATGCCCCAAAACTCTATGCTAGAGGTTGAGTTATTCGATGTATGGGAGATAGACTTCATGGGGCCGTTTCCACCGTCGTTTGGAAAAAACTATATTTTGGTGGCAGTGGATTACGTGTCCAAATGGGTAGAGGCTGTTGCATTTCCCACCAATGATGCTAAGGTTGTGGTGAGATTCCTGAAAGAGAACATTTTTGCAAGGTTTGGTGTCCCGAGAGCATTAATAAGCGACGAAGGAACACATTTCCTGAATCACCTCATGGAGAAGCTTCTGCAAAAGTACAATGTTAAACACCGGATAGCTACTCCATACCACCCCCAAACAAGCTGCCAAGTTGAGGTGTCAAATAGACAACTGAAACAAATCCTGGAAAAAACAGTGAATTCGTCTAGAAAGGATTGGTCGATTAAGTTGGATGACGCTTTATAGGCGTACCGAACGGCTTTCAAAACGCCTATCGATATGTCACCATATCAACTGGTTTACGGAAAGGCATGTCACCTACCATTAGAACTTGAACACAAAGCTTTTTGGGCGTCTAAGTATCTTAATATGGATTTGTCAAAAGCTGGAAGTTCGAGGATTCTTCAATTTCATGAGTTAGAAGAATTCAGGAATCGGGCGTATGAGAATGCTAAAGTTTACAAAGAGCAAACGAAAAAATGGCATGACAAGAGGATTCAAAGAAAAGAATGTTGGGAAGGACAAATGGTCCTTCTGTACAATTCAAGGTTGAATCTATTTCAAGGAAAACTAAGGTCTAAATGGTCGGGACCTTTTGTAGTTCACAAGGTATTTCCTCACGGAGCTGTCGAAATTCAAAATCAGACCAATGGAGATATTTTCAAGGTGAACGGGCAGAGATTAAAGCCTTACTTCAAAGGCCAGACTACTGGTGATGTGAATGTCACTCGTCTTACTCAGTAGGATGACGGACCGTCAAGCCATGCGACGTTAAACGCAACGCTAAGTGGGAGGCAACCCACGATTTTATCATTCTTACTTTTGTTTGTTTCAGTTTTGTAGGTTGTGTGTTTTTGTGTATCACTAGTTCTGTGAAGGAAAGAAAGAGGTTGGATGTCGGGCAAGAAAAATCAGAAAAATCAAGGAAAAGTGAAAATCAGGGGTGCAACACGGGTGCCCGTGTTGTGCAACACGGCCCGTGTTGCAAAGGACAGAAGAAGATTGGTTTTGATGAGAATCTGGAGAGATCCAGGGGTGCAACACGGGTGCCCGTGTTGTGCAACACGGCCCGTGTAGTGCAACACGGCCCGTGTTGCAATGTCTGAAGAAGAGGTTTTTTTTATGAGAATTTGAAGAGATCCAGGGATGCAACACGGGTGCCCGTGTTGTGCAACACGGCCCGTGTTGCAATGTCTGAAGAAGATGTTTTATTTGATGAGCTTTTGAAGAGAACCAGGGGCCTGACACGGGTGCCCGTGTTGTGCAACACGGCCTGTGTCAGGCATGCGGGCACCTAAATTTTGAATTTTTTTTAAGCTTCCCAACTTTAATGCAGTGGGTCCCACGCGGTTATTATCTTAATTTTTCATTAGTGGCTCATTTACCACTCATTTATCCTAAACTTTCATCTTCTTCAAACTCCATTCTCTCACAAAAACCCTAACCCCATTTTTCTTCCTCATAAAAGCTTCATTTTCTCCATTACCCACTCACTAAAACACACTACCCCGTTCATAAAAAGTGTTCCCCTTTCCTCCATTGTCACTTCTACGGTGACGGATTTCACTAATCCTTCTATCAAATTGTGTGTTTATTTTGTGCAGGTGCTAACTATGCCTCCTCGCAAGGATACCAGAAAGAGTGTCGCCGAACTTCTCGCCCACGTAAGCGAGGACACCGAATGCCTAGTGCTCATGGCATTTTGTTTGAGGACCCGGAGCATCAAGCCAAATATTCAAAGTTGGTAAGGCGTAAATTGATACCGGCCCGATATATGTGTAATGAAACTCTTGAGAATCTAGGGCTTAAATTTAAAGTTCATAGAATGTTTCACAGTATTGGCATGCTAAATTTTATGCTTTATGAAGCGCCGACTTTTGAGCGCATAACTTTGGAATTTTTGAGTTCTTTACATTTTCAGCTCAAGCATACGTGGACCGGATCAGACACAGAGTACTTCGGTACTTTGAAGTTTCGCCTCTTTGACACTGATCATGTGATGTCAGTTGCTGATTTGGGAAAGATATTAGATTTTCCAATTTACGGGCCTGGTGCACCGCCGAGTACATTTGTGGCAGGAGAATTCTGGAAAGATATCACCGGCAGTACCGAGTATGTCGCGTCGGCGGCAAAAGCTTCGGGGATTCATAACCCGTGCTTTAGGTATGCTCAGAAGGGGTTGGCTTATACCCTTTTTTGCCGAGGCGATAGCACAGGAGTGGCTACGCTGAGAGAGCTGTACTTCCTGTATGGTATGGCAAATGAGGAGCTGATCAACGTTGCGGCCTTCGCAGCAGACCACCTAAAGCGGGTAGCGAATGCTGCCTCTGGTGAGATCTCTGTTGGAGGGATGATTATGCAAATTGCTGAAAAACTTGGGTATGGTGAGAGGTTGCTTGAAGTACCTGTAGTGGCACGTAAGAACAAAATTGATCTTGAAACCTTAATCAACCAAGTTATGATAAAGAGCTGTCATAATTATTACTCTGTGATGACCCGTAACCGGCATTTGATTTCTTTGCCTGCTCCTAATTTGATTACTATAGACAATAGAGCTAACTGGTTGTATGAGGACCCTATTCAGGGTGGAAACGATCAGTTTGATGAGTATTTTTCAGGTGAGGAGGATGAGGGGAACCAAGCGGAAGAGGTCCCGGTTCAAACTGCTGGTGGATCATCAAACCAAGCAACCGGTCAGTGGAGTGTGACCAAGGAGGAGTGGGACGAAATGATAAAAGAGCAGACCCGGCAAGGGGACCTCATCGATGAGTTGCATTCATGGATGCAGCAGATGAGGCTTCATGGATTTCCACCAGAGCAGTGATAGTTGTGAGTTCCCTCCGACATTGGTTCTTCAACAGTGTGGACACTGTTGAGTTCAAGTGTGGGGGGTTTAGTTTTCATGTTTTCGTTTTGTTTTGTTTTAATCTATGTTTATTTTTAGTAGTGTCGGCTTGAAAATTATAGCTATGTGTTATTTGAAAAAAAAACACCCCTGAGTTGACCTGTTGTGTGTTGCGAGTGAATAATGAGAAAGTATATAGGATTTGAGTGAAAAGAAACCCGATGAGCAAAAAAATAGAAATTTTTTGATGTTTAGGTACTACATGAACACACTGAGTCTCCGGAATTAGGAACGAGTACTACGTGTAGATTCGTGCCATGGTACTCTGATCTGAGAAGTAAACCCGAAGTAGTTTCTATTGACATATCTGGCTTTATCTATAATAATTGTGTGTGCAAAGTTGATCCAAAAGAGAAAAAGGCTTGAAGGCACCGAGAAAAAAAAATGAAAAAAAACATTTGAACGATCGATCCTTCTAAGTTGGGTAACCCTCACCAGGTTATTCAACCTAACGGCGGTTGAACATAAATGTTTCCCTAAGTGACAAAGAAATATCGGTGCCAACAATTAAAAAGGGGATCAATTTTGTACACATAGTGAAAATCATAAAAAGCCTTAAAAGTGATTGTCCGAATAAAAAGGGTTGAAAATCGAAAAATAAGACCTAAGCCCGAAGCATAGTCGGAGAGGTTACCGAAAAGGAGATTCAGGTCCGGGGTTTTCCGCGGTGTAGTGTTTGTGTGATACCTTTACTGAGAGAGAAGTACCAAAAAGAACTTATTGGGTGACTTGGAACAAAGGATCCACGTATGAGTATCGTAATTCATCTTGCTAGTGTTTGAATGTATAAATACAGGACTTTTGCTTGAGGTCAAGCAAGAATTAAATTTTGGGGGAGTTTGATCAGTGATATTTAGTTGTAGTTTTCAAGCCGGTTTTCAGTGTCCTTTGAGTTTAATTTTGTTCGTTTGAAGTATTTCGTTCATGTTTCGTCGTAGTTTTCTTAATGTAGCATGCAAGTTAGTTTTAATCGTTTTATTCTATTTTTATCTTTGGTATGGGTTATGTGGTTGTTTTTTTGATGTGTTTTCAGGTCAATATGTAATCGGTTGTTCGACGCGTCCGAAGAGATGATCCAAGCATGAAAAATGACAGCAAAATGGGATGTCAGAAGCACAACACGGGTGCCAGTGTTGTACAACACGGCCCGTGTTGTGAATACCAGAAGAAAAAGGAGATTTGTAAAGAAAAGGAGAAAATCAGTGTTGTGACACGGGTGCCCGTGTTGTACAACACGGCCCGTGTTGTATAACACGGCCCGTGTCATAGCATCTGATGAAGAGGCTGCATTGAGATGAACCAGAGGCACAACACGGGTGCCCGTGTTGCACAACACGGCCCGTGTTGCACAACACGGCCCGTGTTGTGAAGACCAGAAGAAAACCTGATGTTTTGTTGCTGCAAGGGTATTCTGGACTTTTCGCGGTGTTTTGGAAGACTGATTTATATATGACGATTATTACTGTAATAAAACACTTTTTGATTTGGGGATTTTGGGGGATTTGAACGATAACGGGAGAAGAAGGATTGATCAAGAGCGGAAGCGATTGACGATCCAACGAATCCTACGTTAATTGTAATGTCTCTATTTTCTTGCTCTGTTTTTATTTCCGTTATGAACATGAGTGGCTAAACCCCCCAATGCCAGGGGGGTGTCCCTGATTTGCTTTATGTAATGACAATTTGAATTCTTCATTTTGAGATTATGCTATTAAATCCGTTTCTTTATTTTATGCAACGTTCTTAATGCTTTGTCTTTGTTGGAAAATGGGATAATTGATCGTGGTTAGGATTTGGTCTGACCAACCATCCTAACCTTGTTGCATAAATTTTATCACGATAAATATTACTGAGGAATTGGAATATTTTGTGAAAACCTTTTTATGTCAGAATTATTGCTTGATATTCTTCTTTGACCGTTGAGGAATCAAGGTCGAGGAAGAATACCAATGGTTTTTCTTTAAAGGAATTTTGGAAAAACATTATCGACATAGGAAAGACACTTTTTAAAGCATATCTCTGTAAGATTAAGAAAACATTGAGGCATTGCACTGTGGATCATACACCGTCCCTGGCATTATTTTCATATTAGTAAAAACTCTTTGTTTTAGTTTACGTTTTAATAACTTTATTTTATTTAATCTAAAATCAATCCTTTAAACCATAACTTTTGTCCAATTGAAATTAATCCATCAAAACTTATTTTATTAAGCAGTCCTTAAGATCGATATTTGGGGTTACTCCCTTCTATTACTACATCGGTAAAAATAGTACACTTGCTATTTTCCGATCAACTGGCATCTCTTGTATAGCTTTCACTTTTGCAGGATCCACTTCAATACCTTTTCCACTGACAATGAAACCCAGGAGTTTACCAGATCTCACTCCAAAAGTACACTTGTTAGGGTTCAATCTCAACTTGTATTTCTTCAATCTTTCAAACAGCTTATGCAGATGATCAAGGTGTTGCTCTTCATTCTGGAACCTGGCTATCATATCATCCACATATACCTCTATCTCATGATGAATCATATCATGAAACAAAGCCACCATAGCACGTAGATATGTTGCCCCGACATTCTTCAAACCAAATGGCATCACTTTATAACAAAAAGTGCCCCACTGTGTAACAAATGTTGTCTTCTCCATATCTTCAGGTGCCATCTTGATTTGATTGTAACCAAAGAAACCATCCATGAAAGAGAATACTTTATGCTGAGCAGTGTTGTCTACCAGAACATCAATATGAGGAAGTGGAAAGTCATCTTTAGGGCTGGCCTTGTTCAAATCCCTGTAGTCTACACACATACGTACCTTACCATCTTTCTTATGTACCGGCACCACATTTGCAACCCATTGAGGATAAGAAGTCACAGCTAAGAACCCTGCATCAAACTGTTTCATTACCTCTGCTTTAATCTTCTCTGACATCTCAGGACCCATGCGACGAACCTTCTGTTTCTTTGGACGACAATCTTCTTTTACCGGTAGACGGTGAACCACAATGTCTGTATCCAACCCCGACATATCTTCATAGGACCAAGCAAAGATCTCCACATAATCATGTAACATATGAATCAATCTGCTCTTAACACCATCCTCTAGTTCATCCCCTATCTTGACTTCTTTCCTGTTTTCCTCAGTTCCCAGATTCACAACTTCGACTGGCTCTTCATGCGGCTGTATAGCTTTCTCTTCTTGTTGTAATAACCTAGCAAGCTCTACAGGTACTTCACAATCTTCCTCCTTTCCATCTTCAGCTTGATAGATCGGATTCTCGAAATTATAATTGGCAATAGTAGAACTGTTATCAACAGGATCCAGAGTGGATGAGGATCTGCATTTTAGTGATGTGGGTGTGTTTAAGAACACATAGCTGATAAAACAAAAATAAAAGAAAGACAAGGAACACAATATTTACGAAAACGGAACGTCCACTGATTTTTATTGAATGAAGTATGCAAATGAAATGACATCCCGAAATAAGCATACCATTGTGCCCCGGGTAAGGCACAAGGCTTAAGAGTTTAATTGTTCAAAAATTACAATCTTAAGAAATAACAACACAGTAATAGTATTTACTCCTGACTAAAGGAGATAGGAACAACATCTTCAGCCTTCCAATTATTGAGCCCATCACCCACAGTAGGAAAAATCCCAGCATCCAGGTTGTAGTCTTCATCATAGTCACCCACAACATTGATCTGATATTTCATAATCCCTTGATTGGTGATACGAACAGCACGAGCACGACGAACAACCTTCTGGGACTCTGCAGTGAAACCCAAACCAAACTTGTCAGACTTGTAAGGAATGTCAGGAATCTGACCCCAAATAGTACAACCACCTTCATCCACCACATCTCTAGCATCCTTGAGGGAGGCCATTGTAGGAGGTACTCTGGTGACCACAGGAACTCTCTTGACAACAGGAGGAGCTTCAACATTAGGAACAACCCAAGGAACTACTTCAAATGTCTGGCACAGAGTCTCAACATATTCACCTTCCACTTCAAGATATTTAAATGTGTTCACATGGCTAATCATATATTCTTCCTCTCCGTAAACAATGACAACCTTTCCCTTTACTGGATATCTCAGCTTCTGATGTAAAATGGAGGTTACAACACCTGCCCCATGGATCCAAGGGTGCCCAAGCAAACAAGAGTACGAAGGACGAATATCCATTACATAAAAGGTAGCATTGAAGACCTGAGAACCTACTTTGATTGGGAGATCTATTTCTCCGTGCACCACTCTTCTCGAACCATCGAAAGCCTTCACCACTATATTACTTGGTCTCAACACAGCATCTTCAGGACTAAGCTTGTTCAGCACATCTTTGGGAAGTACATTCAGTGAAGAACCATTGTCTATCAATACATGAGACAAGGTAGTGCCCCTACACTCAATAGAGATATGTAAATCCCTGTTATGATCTCTCTTGGCAGGAGTCAAATCAGTATCGGAGAAACCTAACCCATTATCATAGGTCAAGTGTGCAACACAATTTTCAAACTGATCTACAGAAATCTCATTTGGCACGTGAGCAGTCTTCAAAAACTTAATCAAAGCCTTAGCATGAGCCTCAAAACACAATAATAAAGACAACATGGAAATCTTGGAGGGAGTATGCCCCAATTGATCAACAATATCATAATCATTCTTGCGAATGATCTTTAGTACTTCTTCCATCTGTTTAGAAAGATCATCAGCAGTTGGTGTCTTAGTTGGCACAGGTTCAATAACAGGACCTTTGCCCCGAGCATTAGCAGTGGAGGTAGTAGTTGGAGTAACTGTATTCTTGGAGGTAGCCGGAGGAGAGAAAATTCTTCCACTTCTTGTGATCTTACTAGATCCAGCAATATTATCAACAATAAGGTTTTCATCAGCAACATGTGTATCAGCTAAGGGTTCCTGCTTAACACCGTGGATATAAACATCGGAACCGTAATGCCAAGGTATAGCCTTATCAGAAGTGTACGGAATAGGACCAGGAGTGGTAATAATCATAGGAGCCACTCTAGCTTCAGCAACAGTCCTCACAGGGCCTTCAGCAGTAATCTTAATTGGACCCTTATGAGTGATTTTGACAGGGCCCTTGGAAGTAATCCTCACTGGCACTTTATCAACCATATCCACCTATTCAACCTTCACACCTTGAGTTATATGTTCAACCATACTCTCCACATAAGGTGTCATCTCAAACAATATGGTGTAATTGTCCATGAGGCGTTGAATACCGTCCTTCAACTTCCAGCAGCTATCCGGTTTATAAGCACAATAAAAACAATCTTCATTACAACCTGGAAAGAACCCAACTTGTACCAACTTCTTCTTAATAACAGACAATGGTGTAGTCACATCTGCAACTGAGGAAATATGTGAAACTTCATCAATGGCATTAACAGTCTTCTCATGATTTGGCATGGGAGCAGTAATCACATTTGGGGTACCAGGAGGATCAAACTCAATCTCTCCAGCATCAATCATATCTTGAATTTTGTTCTTCAATATCCAACAATTGTTAGTATCATGTCCCTGACAATTAGAATGATATGCACATCGTGCATTAGGATTGTACCTAGGAGAGGTAACATTAGGATTCTGAGGAGGGTCCTTCAAAGTAATGAGTTCCCCCTTCAACAAGTGTTGCAAGGCTTGGGCCAGTGACATATTGATCTTGGTGAACTGTCTTCTAGGCCTCTGCTGATTGCCCTGTGGTGGCTCTGGTGTTGCAGGAGTAGGATTGGAGATGTGAACTGCACTCACAGATTGGTGACTCCTATTACGACCAGGTTGACCATAAACAACATTTGACTCTTTCTTCCCACTAGGGGGCTTCTTTGCAGTACTTGAAGAAGAAGCACCCACTTGTATCTTGCCACTCCTTATACCACTTTCCACACGCTCTCCCGTCATTATCAGCTCAGTGAAACCAGATGATGAGCTTCCAATGAGATGACTATAAAAAGTACCATTCAGCGTACTCATGAACATATCCACTAACTCCCTGTCAGTTAGAGGAGGTTGTACTCTTCCAGCCAAGTCTCTCCACTTCTGGGCATACTCCTTGAAATTCTCTTTAGCACCCATTGACATGCTTTGTAGTTGCATGCGAGTAGGGGCCAGATCAGCATTGTATTGGTATTGCCTATAGAAGGCCTCAGCAAGATCATTCCAATCACGAATGTTGACACTCTCTAATTGATAGTACCATTCCAATTGAGCTCCAGACAAGCTCTCTTGGAAGAAATGGGTCCACAACTTCTTATCAGCAGTATGGGGTTGGATCCTCCGGACATAGGACCTCAGATGCAGCTTGGGACACGAAACACCATCATATACTACAAAAGCAGGACCCTTAAAACCAATGGGTATAACCACTCCAGATATCAAACTCAGATCTTCAAAATCCAGCCCAGAAGACTTTTGCAATTCCATAGCATCCATTCTATCCACCAGCATCTTAAACTTATCTTCATTAGGATCATGATAGTAATTTGCTTCAGAATCAGAATCCATCATTGTATTATGGAGACTGCCTCCCTCTTTCTCAGACTCCTCAGACTCATAATCTTCAACCTGTTCCATGGTCTTGACGGGACCTCTGAACCTTCTTCCCATGTTGATAAGGCCTCCTGACCTTCTAGCCTTCTTAGTCTTCTTAGCCAACAGTGTCTTCAATTCATCCTGTCCCTTGGACAAGTTCAGGATCAGCTCCTGGAATTGTGCATTCTGTGCCTGGAGATCTTTGACTATTTTTTCAAGAGCCATTGCTTCTGAAATAAACAGCGAGGAGATGAGAAACCTGTGCATAAGAAACCTGTGATGCAATGATATGGTGTATAAATGCGTATGCAATTTTTTCAAGGGCCACAGGATTTAAATTTGTTTAAACAACCAAAAAGTAAACTTTTATTAGTAATAAATTTGTTTGCCCCTTGGGCTTACAATAAAAATAAAATGAATACAAAAGATGGGGTTTTAAGTCTCCCATGGACGTTTCCTCTTTGTGTTGAGGTATGAGTTGAGATTCCGCTCCTCGTGAAGTTGTTTTGTTAGCTACAGGATTCTTTCTTGACTTGCTTTGTAATGAGTCTCAAAAGCATCCCTTTGCTCCTTCAACTGGATCCAGGACCTCTGTAAGTCTTCCATGTCAGTGGGCATGTCTGGGTGAAGGATGGTATAAGAAGTATCTCCTTCAGCAACAGGCTCCGTAGTAACTGGCAGGATGGCATGATATGGCATCATAAGAGTCTGAGCACGAGATCGCACCCATCTGAGATAAGCTTCCATAGGAATAGTGTACTTAGGCTCCAGAGTCTTGCTGTCAACCTTGTTCACTTTACCCCATGCTCGTATGAACCTTTGACGGTAACCTTGCAGATCGTTGTCATAGTCAAACACAATACCCTGAATAAGCATGTCATGAGGACCATCACTCCGAGCGTAACCAAACTGACGTAGAGCTAAAGAAGGATTGTAAGTAATGCCCCCTCTTATGCCAAGGAGTGTCACATTAGGGAATTCCCCACAACGGTCAATGATAGTAACATTCTCCATAGATCTAGAGCACCAATGAATATCTGAATGAGAAAGTGACATGATCCTCTTGGACCACCTGAACCCTTGTTCATTCTTCATCACTGATCGAGGAAGGTGAGAAATAAACCACCTAGATAGCAAAGGTATGCAGCACATCAGAGTTCCTCGTGCCTTCGTAGTACGGGTATGAAGAGAATGTAGGATGTCTCCAAGTAATGTAGGCACTGTATTACGAGTCAGAAATATGTTGATGGCATGAACTTCTATGAACTGATCTGGATTGGGGAACAACACTAAGCCATAAATCAACAAGGCTAAGATCTCCTCAAAAGCATCATAGCTCATAGCCTTTAAGAACACTTGAGCCTTCTCTATCAACACCTTTGCAAGAATACCCTTAACTCCACTCCTTGTTTCTAGGACAATGTCTGATTTCTTCAAATGTAATGCTGCAGCAATGACTTCAGGTTTAGGCTCTTTTTCTAAGCCTGTGAATGGTTTCTGATCAAGGATAGGTATACCCAGTAGTTTAGAGAACTCCTCCATTGTAGGAACCAGCTGATAGTCGGGGAATGTGAAGCAATGATGTTTAGGATCAAAGAACTGAAACAGAACACTCATCATGTCTTCATTGAACCCTGAAGTGACTAGATCCAATAGGTGACCATGCCTCTTGATAAACTGGGAGTTTTCAGAAACTTGAGAGACCAATTCCTTAAGCTTAGGAGGTATTCCTACAAAGTTGATCCTGATAGTATTCCTACGAGCAGAAGCCATAACCTGCAACAAAGAACAAAGATAAATCCTTTGGTCCTTGAAATAGTTAGTGAAAATGCTATGCTTATGATGCATGATGATGCTATGATGTTATGCTCAATCACAAACATGTGGCACACACAAATAAGTCACACAATAGCCCTAGGTTTAAAGGCTTGCATGAGGTTTAAAGGTAAGTACCCTCCCCTGAAGTTTAGTTGGTTCATCCTGTCCTATAAAGTAACCAGGTTCTAAGGGATCTCAATATCATTGATCCTTCACAAGGGTGGTTGTTCAGTAGGAAACTTACTTGCCAACCAAAACCCTCCAAGTTCATAATCTCAATGAGCGTAGTATCGAGTATCAACCAACTTCAGTCTTCACCAAAGCCGGTTATCTCACTACTTTTCTAAAGGCCAAGATGGGATGACTAGGGTTCTAAAAGTCAGTTAGTGTATTGACAACATATGGCAGCCTCATATTATCCTCAACTTGCTTAAGGAACATAAGCACCAACCAAGAAGTCACACTAACTATGGCCACCAGATCAACCATATCGGTATACACCGTACAGTTTCCTTGGTCTATTGCCATTTACCTAAGGTACACTAGATCCGGGTTAGGATCTTTCACACATAAGAGCACCCAACAAGATAAGTATAAAGCAAACAAGGCAAAAAATTTAAGTGATCTAATTCCTAAGGGTACCCCTCTTTTATTAAATCCCCAGCAGAGTCGCCAGTTATGTAACACGGTGGGAGAACTGACTTTAGTTAAATGTTGAGGATAGCAAGAGTCGCCACCGAATTTTATTTTATCAAAAGGAAAGGGCATAAAAGAACAGGAAAGACCTTAAAAGATTTTGAGTTCGGGGGGTAGGTTATGTAAAGGGAAGGTGTTAGCACCCTTTACATCCATGGTTATCCATGGGCTCTTAGTTAATTAGCTCACTTTAAATTGTTTTGAGAAGTGTAGTGTGTGATTAAAAATTTTCTTAAGTACTTTATAATGATCCTTGTACGGATATATATAAAGACTTTGTTTTGAAAATTGTTTAAAAATGTGAAGTGTTATGAAATGTTTTTGAAAGAGTGAGCAAGTACTTAAAATGAACCTACCCTAAGTTAAATCTTTACTGTTCTTAAATGTTCTTTCAATGGTAATACTATCCCTATTATTAAGGAATAGGTAGTCATTACCTTGGATGTGTAAGGGACATGTGAAGGGTCATCTGTGATTAGGCAACTGTAAGGTGTCTTAGCAATTCGAAGGGACTTATCATCTTTTATTCGAAAGGGACAAGATCATTTACGAAGGCAACATTCGAAGGGACTTGATCTTATAATTGTAAAGGGACTTGATGATATTTTTTAGAAGAAGGGACTTTGCTTTTAGATACCTTACTTGACCATTTGATTTAGGCAACATGAGGGATATCCTTAAGAAGTGAGATGGCGATCAAAGATCGACTTACGTGTGTGCGTGTACAAATTCAAATATTTATCTTATAATTAGTGATCTAAATTGATTTTAAAAGCAAACATATTATCACTCCCTATTTTACTAACCATAGCAATATATTATAAATAAATAAACAGTAAAAATACTACGACTATTACATAGCTTATACAGTTACATTATAATAAAAGCAAATTAAATAATAATTATATAATAAACAATTAAAATAAAATGGTTAGTGATAAAACAATAATAATAAGAAGAAAAGGTTAGTACAAAATATAAAGTATATACATGATAATTGAAATTAAACAAACATTTTTTTTAATTTTTTGATATGAAAATAAAATAATAAAGATAATAATAATAAATTTATTTACAAAATAAATATGATTAATGATTTAATTTAGAATTATTTACTAAGTATAATTAAACAAGAATAATTAAAATGAGAAATTAAAGTTTTAAAAGAAAATTAGGGTTTTGAGTAGTTAGAAAATAAATTAGGGTTTTAAAAATAATTAGGGTTTATAACTTAATTTTACCTGACTAATTTAATTATTTAATAAATATATACATGTTTTAATTCAAATATATAATAAATAAAAACTAGTTTTAGAATTTAGAAAATAATTTTAGAATTTTTTAGAAAATATAAGATATTTACATGTTATTTTCCTAGAATTATTTAAAACATATATATTAACATAATTGTAATAAAATAATTAACAAAACAAATAAATAAAACAAAACAAAAAGAAAAACTGAAACTTACCTGGGGCAGGGATTGAACCCACGCCCTAGGCTTCAACACCCTTAGACCAGCCTGCCTTCCACTGGGCTGCGTGCGCGCTGGTGATATTGAATAGGTACAAACTATTGTATGTAAAACCTGGCAAATATAACAAAGTAAAAAAAATAATACGAAACCTGGGAATCGAACCCAGGCCTTTTGGCTCATATGCGCGTTATCTTACCACTACACCATCAGCATCATTCAAGAATTATAATACAAATATAAATATATAATATATGTTCAAGTTTAAATTTTGAATTCGCGCCAGTCATCTTCTTCTTCCAGACCTGCGAGAATACCTGCGAATTTTGCTAGGGTTCTTGCTGCGAATTTTTCTCCTAGGAAATCCTGCGTTTTTTAAATACCACACAACAAGTACAATTAAACCAAATTAACAACATAAAATGAATCCCCATGATCTATACAATCAAACCATGTCATTAGAATCCATTTAGATTACTTAAATGGCAAAACCCCAAATTTGTAGTTCAAACCCTAGCAATGGTAGATTGCGACTATGGCTGTGAAACTCAAAACAAATCATCCAGGAAGCTTCCATGCTTCAAAGAAAACACAAATTGATGGTTAGTTTTAGATAACAATGATTAAATGTATAAAAACGAAAGCATGTCATATCAAGAAGAAAATTCGATTCGGTTATGGCTTTAAAGTGCGAATGGAATGCTAATGATGATGGAGACATGTTATGGAAGCCTCTAAGGTACATTTGCAACCTTCAAATCGTCTGTAAGAAGCTTGAATCTTAAAATCCGAATTTGGTTTTTTTTGAATGAAATTTGAAGTTTGAAACTGGTCTTGGAGGCTGCAAATTCGTGATCCCTAGGTTGCTAAATGTTATATATATATATGATGCAATTGAATTAGGTCAAAAATTGCACAAAACTTTGGATATTTGGACTTTGAAAGATTGAAAAATATTTGACTTTAAAACTTGAAATATCTTGATCTAAGCTTGCTATTTTAGGATGATCTTCATAATTCTTGTATCAATCAAGTCTAAATATATTTTAAGACTTTCTAGAAACCAAATCAATTTAAATCTCCATTATTTTATATTTTATTTGAATTTAAAATGACTTTTAATATAAAAATCATAATAAATAAAAATAAAATGAATAAAATTATGAAAATATTAATTTAATTTCGTGCATGATGTCATGGAACTAATTGGATCACAAAAAGGCAAGCCCATTTGAAGAATTATGGTTTTAAGACCCCATTTACTTCATAAACCTCTCAAAAATTTCCCAACTTTGCAAGGGCATAAATCCTTCAATTTTAATGCTATGAAGGTGTTCTTGGACAATTTGGAAAGTTTAAAGAGTCCTCTAACCAACCTCTTTGGTCTCATGTCCATATCTTTTACCATTCTCAAGTTATGCTCTTTGGAAGTTGTTGACCTTTTGTTGACTTTTAAAAGGACCTATAATGTCTTAGCTCATACCTTCCAAATGAAGCATTTTTGGGCTTGGCTTGTGAAACACAAAGTTGTAGAGAATTCAATTTTCTTCAAAATGAGCTTTGGATGGAAATTTTTTGATGAAGCATGTGAAAGTTATTGCTGGTCAAAGTTCAGTTGACTTTTCATGTAAAAACCCTAATTTAGAAACTCCTGATTCTTGATGATCTGAAATCTCCTTGATGAATCATGATCAACCCTTGATAAAATGATGAATTTTACTTCATATACTTGATGTTGGCAAAAAATCATGAAAATTGACTTTGGTTTGACCACAGTTGACCTCAGTTTGACTTTTTAACTACTTTGATTGATTTTAACCTACCTGATCATCTGACTGAGCAAATCTTTTGGGAAAGTCTTAAAACTTGACATGGGAATTCTTGAACACATATAGGATGTTATGAATCTCACTTGAAGTCTTGGAAGTCCATTTAGCCTGATAAAAGTCAAAACCCTAGTTTAGGATGCATTGCTTAGGAGGATGCATTGTCTGAGGGAATTGTCAAACTTTCTGACCAATTGTGAATCTTGTGAACCTTGTGAACCTCATGAGATGTCTTGTGATCCTTGTGAACCTTGTGAGCCTCTTTGTACACAATGACTTGTCTTATGGAGGGCAAATTTTGGGGTGCAACACTTATGCACAACAATGTCAGTATCTAGTCCTGCCATATCTTGATATGACCAGGTGAAGATATCCACATACTCACGTAGCATACCAATCAACTCTTTCTTTACCTCGGCCTGCAGACTGGCCCCAATCTTTATCTCTTTCTTTACATCTTCAGTCCCGATGTTGATGATCTTTATCTCTTCCTGATGAGGCTGAATGATCCTTTCCTCTTGTTTCAACAACCTGACCAATTCTTCGGGGAGTTCACAGTCTTCCTCAACCCCTTCATCATCTTGGTAGATAGGATTGTCGAAGTCATGCATGGTCATAGCAGGAACGTTATCACTAGAATCCGGATGATCAACACTGCACAGATGATGTGCTTATTTCAGAATCTGTTTTTTTTCCAAAAGAGACGCAAACACACAAGCAAAACGGAAAAACACATTGCCATTTTATATTTTGTGAATTTTTTTTTAAAAACGAAAGAAAGAGAACACAATTTGCTTGAAAAAATGTCCTTTATTTCATGGTAAAATATAAATGCATTAAAAGCATGGTGGCCCTACAAATGGATCCGTGCACCTTGGGCAGAGTGCAGGATTGACATGCAGCATGATAAAAAGGAAACAAGTAAATTACTTTGATTGCCAGGTAACTTGAACGAAATCCTCGGCAGACCAGTTCTTGAGCTCCTCCCCGGGTGCACACGGGTGAATCCAGTTATCCCAATCGCAGTCACTGTCCCCTTCTTCATTTGTTGCACAGATGTGGTTGCGATCGAGCATCCCGACGCTTGTAAAAGTTATGGCTTTACCACCCTGAGTCCAGTTGGACCCACCAGGCTGGTAACCAAGACCAAACTTATCATCCTTCTTCTCTAATTCCAGTAACTTGCCCCAACCCTGGGCACTTCCAGATTGAACCACTTCTTTGGCTTGTTTGTAGGAGTGAATGGAGGTCCCTTCCTTCTCGTAGTTCCTCTCTACCGGAGTCAAAATGCTGACATTGACCGCTTCAAAAGCCTGACACAATCTTTCATGAATTTCTCCGTCCATCTCCACGTACTTGAAAGTTGACAGGTGACTCACAAAGATATCTTCTTCTCCACACACAGTGATCACCTGACCATCTACCATATATTTCAGCTTCTGATGCAACGTGGATGTCACTGCGCCTGCAGCATGGATCCAGGGACGTCCCAGCAAGCAACTGTAAGCAGGTTGAATATCCATGACATAGAACGTGCTTTTGAACACTTGAGATCCTATCTTCACAGGTAGCTCAACTTCCCCGAACACAGACCTCCGGGACCCATCAAAGGCTTTCACAAACAAATCATTGGGTCTCAAGGCGATGCCATCAACATTCAACTTCATTAAGGCCTTCTTAGGGAGTATATTTAGGGAAGAGCATGTATCAACCAAGACATGTGACAGGACATCAACCTTACACTCCATGGTAATATGCAGGGCTTTGTTGTGATTGCGGCCTTCAGAAGTAAGATCTCTATCCGTGAAGCCCAACCCATGGCTAGCATTCACACTGCCTACTACAACCTCCAATTGGTTAACCGTTATCTCCTGTGGTACATACGCCATCTGTAGCACTTTCAGCAAAGCTTCCCTATGAGCTGGAGAACACATCAACAATGACAAAATTGATATTTTGGACGGAGTCTGATTCAACTGTTCAACTACTTTATAGTCACTCTTCTTTATTATCCTCATGAACTCCTCAACTTCTTTTTCAAAAGTACCTTGGCCAGCAGCAGGAGTTGTCAATTCCTCGGTCGCTATCTGTTTTCCTTTAGCCTTGGTAGCAGCTTCAGCTTCAGGATCTCCTCTAAGAGCTTGAAGAGCAAAAAGACGCCCGCTTCTTGTAAAACCACCGACTCCTCCGACATTCACCACAGTCGGGTCAATCGTTACTGCCTTACTCTCCACCTTCTGACCTTCCACATACACATCCGAGCCATAATGCCATGGGATGACTTTATCATCAACATAAGGAATAGGCCCTGGAACGGTAATAGTAACAGGTCTGACTTCTGGAACATATATAGTCACAGGCTCCCTCCGGGCAGGTACTTCAGCAGGATCATAGTAAATTGTTATGGTAGACACACAATCACTTCTATCATCAACCTTATCAAACTGCAGCGACCCCTCGTCAATCAAATATTGCAGCCCCACCTTGAAGTCTTCACAGCCATTCACTGAACTCAAACATTCTTCGCAATCATAACCACACCCCGGAAATACTTGTCCTTTCAACAATCTTTCTTTCACCACCAGCAATGGAGTCTTCACCTCTTCCATATTCAGAATCAAGCTTAACTTCTCACCACCGTCCACAACATTTATCCTCGCTCCTCCATGATTTGGAATAGGGTTTGATGTAACATTAGGCGGTGGTGCGAAGTTAATCGCCTTTGAGTCGATCAGATCTTGAACTTTATTCTGTAATGCCATGCACTTCTCAGTTGAGTGCCCGGGTGCTCCTGAATGGAACACGCATCTTGCGTTAGCATCATACCCCACTAGAAGCTCTCCAGGTGGAGGTGGTGCTAGTGTCCTCAATTGTACCAAGTTCAAGTCTAGCAACCTCTGCAACAGTGCAGTGCACGTCATGGGAATGGCTTCCAGCACCCTATTAGCCGGACGAGCTTGTCTCGGTTGATAAGGTCTTTGCTGATAATTGTTACGCTGTGGCTGTTGTTGTTGTTGTTGTGGAGGTTGAGTCTGTTGCACAGGACTTGAAGGAATAGTGACAGCTGCCACTTGCTCATATGATATTCTATATCCTCGGCCCTGTCCTCGGCCGTACACAACATTGGTTTCTCCTTCTCTCCTTCTCGGAGGTCCATTAAAAGCTTTTCTTACACCGCTCGAGCTACCCGCACCGGTGTCCTGAATCTTCCCCATCTTCAACAGAGTTTCGACCCTCTCTCCCGCTATCACTATATCATTGAACTTTGTAGCTGAACAAGACGCCAACCTCTCGATAAACACCCCCTGAAGTGTTCCCATGAACATATCAGCCATCTCATTTTCCAGCAAGGGTGGTTGTACTCTTGCAGCAAGCTGACGCCACCTCTGAGCGTACTCCTTAAACCCCTCCTTAGCATTTTGAGACATGGTCTGCAACTGAGTTTGATTTGGAGCCATATCCAAATTGTACTGGTATTGCTTCACGAATGCCTCTGCTAAATCTTTCCAGCTCTTAATGTTAACCCTGCTCAGCTTCATATACCACTCCAAGGAGGCCCCCACCAGGTTATCTTGGAAGTAATACATCCATAGCTTCTCGTCATCAGTATGGGCATAAATTCTTCCTACAAAGGACTGGAGGTGAGTCTTCGGGCAAGCCGTGCCGTTGTACTTCTCGAAAGTAGGAACCTTGAACTTGTAAGGGATTCTAACCCCTGGCACCAAGCCCAAGTCAGTAATATCAAACCCCAGAGAGCTCTGAGATTGAATAGCACGGATCTGCTCATCCATCTCTTCAAACTTTCTGTTCATTTCAGCCCCTTGGCCTTCGGCCTCATCTAGCAAAGTAAACTGTTCATCTTGACCATCCATCTGTACGTTGTTTAGTCCATCATTGATAATAGTGATCCCTGGTTGTGCCACATGGATCTCAACTTGACGGGCTCCAGCACCGTTGCGATTACCTCCATCAGCAGCCCCATTGTTCCTGGCCTGATTATTTTCCACCATCTCGCGCAAGCGCTCCTGAGTCTGACCCATCCCTGCCATAAGGGTCATGAAATTGTCCATTCTTGTTCTCAAGTCAGCTAAATTTTCCTGCATTTGATCCATCACTCTCTCTCTGTTGACTCTTGTGGGATATCTATGTACAGTTGACTGTTCTCGAACCTTCCTGGGAGCTATAGTTCCTAAAAGGACATAAACGTTAGAAACTGATGAACTACCTGCAAAACAAACAAACACGTTATATGCATGCAGTGTAACTACTCATGTTTCCAAGTTTTAGGCATTTGTATGCCCCAGTTCTGGTATTTGCTCCAGATAGCCACTTTGAGCATCAATTTTCAAACTCTCCCTTTGAAGAGTGTTCAGATCTTAGCAGTCTCAGACAAACAAGCTTTGCGTACTCAGAAATGGTAATCAGAAATTAACATTGCATAACATGGATAACCCACTGCCGGCCAAAGAGTTAAAGCATAAACAAACTTCCCCGAAGGGTTACAAGTCAATACATGAATAAAGGAAAAACAACAACAAAACTCCTACAACAAGCCTGTAGGTAGTCTAAACAACAATAAATAAAATCTAAACTAAAGACACAGGTTCTTCTTCTGCAGCTATCACTTCTGTCCTGCTCTTCTTCACACCTGCTCTCAGCTTGAGCTCATCAATCTCTTTCAATGCCTCCTCCAAGGCCATCTGGCTTTATGCCAATTGTTGAGTCTTTTCCCTTCGTACTTTGTGAACTTGTTCCACTTCTTCTTTCTTGAAGGCCATCTGTACCTCGAAAAACTCTTCCTTTTCTTTATATTTCTTCTGCTCCTGTTCTCTTTGGCCTTGAAACCAAACAATGGAATGGCGAGCTTCTTTAAGAGTCTTCAAAGTCTTCTTACGCTCCACTTCTCTTTTTGATTCCATTAGACCCAATCTCTGAAAGTGAGCTTCCCTTCCGGCAAACTCCTTTTCCTTGGCTTCCAAGGAGGCTTGTATCTTCTGTAACTTTTCCTCTGTTTCATTCTTAGCACGATTGGTGAGGTGGTACAAATTAACCATTTCAACATTCTCTACCCGGACCTCGTGCAACTGAGCTTCCAACTTCTTATACTCTTCCAGAGAAACAGTATTCTGACATGGCACTTCTTTAGGATACAATGGAGCTTCCACTGAAAATGGCATGAGCACTTCTTCTACACGTTTCTGCAACCATGTAGCAAAAGGAGGATATGTATTGGGATCTACCCTTCCAAAATCCTTCTTTCCTTTCTTCACCCTGTGAGCCCAAGCCTGAGATGCTTGTATGACCAAATCTTTGTTTCCCTCCACAGAAAAGTACAAAGACTCAGCAAATTCTTCCATACTTGGTGGATCCCTTAGAGGATAGCCAAATTGCTTCCTGGCTAAGACTGGATGGTAACTGATCACACCCTTTCTTCCTAGTAAAGGCCCACCAACAAATCTTCCACAACTAACCAGTAACTCCTTCCCCAGCAAATCTCTGTCATAACCCTAAGCTATATCCTTAGAAGTCAGCCCCATTAGCCTCCTAGACCACCTCCATTCATCTCTCATATCTTTGAAAGAGCCTGAGTTTGGCAATTTCCTAGCAAACCACTCAGCAAATAATGGTGCACAACAATTCACTGGTCCACCTCTGCCTTTCTCATTCCGGTAATGAACATTGTAGTAGAAATCTCCCAACAAGGTTGGTACAGGATTACCTTTAGCAAAAATGGAGATCACCTCCAAGATCACAAACACCTTTTCTCCCGGGAAAAGACTAGATCCATATACCATCAGGGCCACCACAGCACCAAAATCTCCCCACTTACCCTATTTGGCATATCCTTCAGCCTCTGGTATAAGCACATCCCAAGGAATTCCTCTGCCCTCACTGTCCTTCAAAGCTTTCTTGACCTTAGCAACTGGTATACGACAAACTCTGGATATGTCTTCTTCCTTGAGAACCACCTCAGACCCATAGTAAGGCAAAGTATCTCTGACAGGAACACCCAAAATGCTGGAAATCTCCTCCAAGGTAGGAGCGAAGATATAATCAGGAAATACAAAACACCGCAACAAGGGATCATAGAACTGAAGCAAAGTGTGCAAGCTATCTTTCTGGTCTGCAATAGGTTTATCCATGTACTTCAATATCTGACCATACCTCTTTCTGAAATTCCCTAAAACTTGGTCATTCATCAGCCCTGTTAGTCTCTAAACACTCTTGACTTCTGGTTGGAGAAAAGTGTAATGAACATTCTTCTTTCTTGTAATTTTCTTAACTTCTGCCATCTGGAGAGCTTACAATTACTAGAACTGGGTGCTAAACTGTGAACAACAACCCGAAATATGGAAACACAAATAGTTAATGCAAGAATGATGCGATGCAAATGCAATGCAGGCATATGATCAATATGGGACCATCTGGATACTGGACACTGGATATCAGGACCCTCTGAATAACTGAAAACTAAGATCCTCTGAGCCATAACCCTCTGATAGAAACTCTTAGAACCAAGAGACCAAGAAATCCAAAACCATAAGGACCAAATCATAACTAGGACCATACTGACAATGAGGGTATGTAGAGCTCAAGGGTTCCTGCAAACCTGTAAACCCCTCCCAATCTCACTGGTGTGCTCCGGGTCAGACATCACGGACTCTCAAAGCCGAATAACAATAATACTTTCACCATTTCCGAGAAATGGCTCATGACCAAATCAGGGAATCAGTTTAGCATTATGTACTACTCAGGGAGGCCTTAGCTGAGTCCGGGAAAACAAGGTTATCCTATGTGAGTTCTAGGTGGGCCCTCGGGTGCGAATAGGTTTGCCACATAATGTGGTCTGCCACTGTCACCACTAGAGAGGGATGTTTCCACAAGGTTCTCAATGATCGGTCCCCAGCTGCACATAACTATCAAGGTTATGAAATGAAAGAGGAAGATCCCCAAATCAAGACATTTCCAAGACGGTCGCAAATCTGGGCGTGGAACTCACTACTACCCCCATGACAAGATCTCATGAGGCCAAAGTGGAACCACTCTAAGTCCTAGGGTGCTCTCGAGCCTTGGTAATGAGCTCATCTCATAGTAATAGCTGTCGCTCCCTGGATTTCCATCCTGGTACAAACGTGAAAGTAGCGCGAAAAGAGGTTAGAGTCGCCAGCCAGGCATTTTTATCCCGAAGGAACGAGAATGGTAATGCTGCACAAACTAGAAGAAAAGAAAGGAAGGACATGGGTCCTGCGAACCAAAGAGACTGAGTTCGGGAGTCGGTTACGACCTGGGAAGGTATTAGCACCCAGATCGTCCGCCGCACCCGACGGGATCCACACTTGCAAAGAAAATGTTTCAAAGGGTGAAGAAATGAAAGCTTCTGCAAAGAAAATGAACTGAACTGGATAAAAGAAAAGAAAAGGGAACTGAAAAAGAAATGAAAAGGAAAAATGTAGGGAAAATAAAGATTGTGCTCGAACGGGCCCTACCCTGTTGCCTACGTACCTCACTGGACATGAGGATCAGAGTCGCCGTAGTTCCCCTAACTAGGGGTGGAAAAAATTGCTTGTATCTTAAGGCTTGAACTGCCTATGTCAATGCTCAGGTGTTGCAGGCTCGGACGACGAGTGCGTTACCGTCTTGCAAAAGGACAAGTAGGAGCAAGTTCGCGTACGGAGCGAAGGAGATGAGAAAAGAATTCCCGAATGAAAGACGCTTATTCTTGGTTTGTGTTTTTTAGAAGTTTTTTTATGAGTGTGTCACAAGGAAGTGAACTCAAGCTCTTTTCCATAGAATCTGTACTTTTCACTACATTCCAAGATGGAATAATAGAACAAGCACACTCAAGTAAGGAGAAGACCCCCAAAACTTGAACCCAGAGATTAGGGCTTAAGCTCACTAACTCATTAACTTATTAAGTGTTTTTGTATTTACGATGAAGAAGTATGTTTTATAGTGGACACACAATCACCTTCATTATCAACTTTATCAAACTGCAATGACCCCTCATCAATTAGATTCTGCAACCCCACCTTCAGGTCTTCACAACCATTCACTGAATTCAAACACTTTTCACAATCAGACTTGCATCCCGGAAACACTTGTCCTTTTAACAGCCTCTTCTTCACCACCAACAGTGGAGTCTTTACTTCTTCTACGCTCAGAATCAGGCTTAACTTCTCACCTCCATCAACAACATTTATTCTAGCCCCCCCATGGTTTGGAATAGGGTTTGAAGTAACATTAGGCGGTGGTGCAAAGTTAATCGCCTTGGAGTCGATCAAATCTTGAACTTTATGCTGTAGCGCCCTGCACTTCTCAGTTGAGTGCCCATGTGCCCTTGAATGGAAAGCACATCTAGCATTGGCATCGTAACCCACTGGAAGCTCTCCAGGTGGTGGTGGTGCTAATGTCCTCAGTTGTATCAAGTTCAGGTCTAGCAATCTCTGCATCAATGCAGTGTATGTCATGGGAATTGCTTCAAGCACCCTATTAGCCGGACGAGCTTGTCTCGGCTGATAAGGTATTTGTTGATAATTGTTACGTTGTGGCTGTTGTTGTTGTTGCTGAGGTTGAGTCTGTACCTGCTGCATAGAACTGGAAGGAATAGTGACAGCTGCCACTTGCTCATATGATCTTCTATATCCTCGGCCCCGTCCTCGGCCATACACAGCATTGGTTTCACCTTCCCTTCTTCTCGGGGGCCCGTTGAAAGCTTTTCTTACGCCACTTGAGCTGCTCGCATTGGTATCCTGAATCTTCCCCATTTTTAACAGAGTCTCGACCCTCTCGCCTGCTATTACTATATCATTGAACTTGGTAGCTGAACAAGACGCCAATATTTCGATAAACACCCCATGCAATGTTCCCATGAACATATCAGCCATCTCGTTCTCCAGCAATGGTGGTTGTACTCTGGCAGTGAGCTGACGCCACCTCTGAGCGTATTCCTTAAACCCCTCCTTAGCATTTTGAGACATGTTCTGCAGTTGAGTGCGATTTGGAGCCATGTCCAAATTGTACTGGTATTGCTTCACGAACGCCTCTGCCAAGTCCTTCCAGCTCTAATGTTGACCCTACTTAACTTCATATACCATTCCAAGGAGGCCCCAACCAGGCTGTCCTGGAAATAGTACATCCATAGCTTCTCATCTTCAGTATGGGCAGCAATCCTTCCTACAAAGGACTGGAGGTGAGTCTTTGGACAAGATGTGCCGTTGTACTTCTCGAAAGTCGGGACCTTGAACTTGTAAGGGATTCTAACCCCTGGAACCAAGCCCAAATCAGTAATATCGAACCCCAGAGAGCTCTGAGATTGAATGGCCCTGATCTGCTCAGCCATCTCTTCAAACTTTCTATTCATTTCAGCCCCCTGGCCTTCCGTTTCGTCTAGCAGAGTGAACTGTTCGTCTTGACCATCCATCTGTACATTGTTCAGTCCATCATTAATAATGGTGACCCCTGGCTGTGCCACATGGATCTCAACTTGACGGGTGTCAGCACCGTTACAATTACCTCCATCAGCAACCCCGTTGTTTCTGGCTTGATTATTTTCAACCAACTCACGCAAACGTTCCTGATTCTGACCCATCCTGCCATAAAGGTCATAAAATTGTCCATCCTCAGTCTCAAGTCAGCTAAATCAGCCTGCATTTGATCTATGACTCTTTCTCTGTTGACTCTTGTGGGATATCTGTGTATGATCGGCTGTTCTCGAACCTTCCTGGGAGCTATAGTGCCTGTTAGGACATAAACGTTAGAAGCTGATGAACTACCTGCAAAACAAACAAACACGTTATATGCATGCAATGCAACTATTCATGTTTCCAAGTTTAGGCATTTATATGCCCCAGTTCTGGTATTTGATCCAGATAGCCACCTTGAGTATTAATCTTCAAACTTTCCCTTTGAAGAGTGTTCAGATCTTAGCAGTATCAGACAAACAAGCTTCGCATACTCAGAAATGGTAATTTGTATATTAACATTGCATAACATGGATAACCCACTGCCGACCAAAAGTTAGAGCACAAACAAAAATTCCCCGAAGGGTTACAATTTAATACATGAACAAAAGACAAAAGATAAAACAAGACTCCTACAACAAGCCTATAGGTAGTCTGAACAACAATAAAGAAAATTTAGACTAAAGACGCAGATTCTTCTGCAGCTGTCTCTGTCCTGTTCTTCTTCACACCTGCTCTTAGCTTGAGCTCTTCAATCTCCTTTAATGCCTCCTCTAAGGAAATCTGGTTCTGTGTCAACTGCTGAGTCTTTTCCCTTTGTATGTTGTGGACTTGTTCCACTTCTTCTTTCTTGAAGGCCATTTGTACCTCGAAAAACTCTTCTTTTTTCCAGCAAACTCTTTCTCTTTAACTTCCAAGGAGGCTTGCATCTTCTGTAGCTTTCCCTCTGCTTCATTTTTGGCCCGGTTGGCAAGATGGTACAAGTTGACCATTTCAGCACTCTCCATTCGAACTTCGTGCAACTGAGCTTCTAATTTCTTATACTCTTCTAGGGAGACAGTACTCTGACATGGGACTTCTTTAGGATATAATGGAGCTTCTACTGAGAATGGCATGAGAACCTCCTCTACACGTTTTTGCAGCCATGTAGCAAAAGGAGGATATGTCTTGGGATCTACCCTGCCAAAGTCTTTCTTACCTTTCCTCACTCTGTGCGCCCAAGACTGAGATGCTTGTAAAACTAACTCTTTGTTTCCCTCCACATGAAAATACAAAGACTCAGCAAATTCTTCCATATTTGGTGGATCTCTCAGAGGATAGCCAAATTGCTTCCTGGCTAATGTTGGATAATAACTGATCACACCCTTCCTTCCTAGCAAAGGCACTCCAACAAATCTTCCACAACTGGCCAACAACTCTTTTCCCAGCAGATCTCTGTCATATCCCCAAGCTATATCCTTAGAAGTTAGCCCCATTAGCCTTCTAGACCACCTCCACTCGTCTCTCATCTCCTTGAAAGAGCCTGACTTTGGCAATTGCCTGGAAAACCACTTAGCAAACAATGAAGCACAACAACCCACTGGTCCTCCTCTACCTTTCTCATTCTGGTAGTGAACGTTATAGTAGAAATCTCCCAATAGAGTTGGCACAGGATTGCCTTTAGCAAATATGGAGATCACTTCCAAGCTTACAAACTTTTTTTCTCCCGGGAAAAGACTAGACCCATACACCATCAAAGCCAACACAACATTAAAATCCCCCCATTTACCCTCTTTGGAATACTCTTCAGCCTCTGGTATCAGCACATTCCAAGGGAGTCCTCTGCCTTCATTGTCCTTCAGAGCCTTCTTTACTTTAGCAGCTGGTAAACGACAGACCTTGGATATGTCTTCTTCCTTAAGAACCACCTCAGGGCCATAGTAAGGCAAGGTATCTCTGACTGGAACACCCAAAATGCTGGAAATCTCCTCCAAGGTAGGAGCCAAGATGTAATCTGGAAATAAAAAACACCGCAGCAGGGGATCATAAAACTGAAGCAAGGTGTGCAAGCTGTCCTTCTAGTCTGCAGTAGGTTTGTCCATGTACTTCAATATCTGGCCATACCTCTTTCTGAAATTCCCCAAGACTTGGTCATTCATCAACCCTGCTAATTTCTGAACACTCCTGACTTCTGGTTGAAGAAAAGTATAGTGAACATTCTTTTTCCTTGTGATTCTTTTAACTTCTGCCATCTGGAGAGCTTAAGATTACCAGAACTGGGTGCTAACAATGAACAATACCCTGAAAAATGGAAACATAAATAGTTAATGCAAGAATGATGAAATGCAAATGCAATGCAGGCATATGATCAATCTGGGACCATCTGGATACTGGACACTGAACATAAGGACCCTCTGATCAACTGAAAACCAAGATCCTCTGAGCCACAACCCTCTGATAGAAATTCTCAGAACCATAGCACCAAGAAAACCAAAACCATAAGGACCAAATCTCAACAAGAACCACACTGATAATGAGGGTATGTAGAGGCCAAGGGTTCCTGCAAACCTGTAAACCCCTCCCAATCTCACTGGTATGCTTCGGGTCAAACATTACGGACTCTCAAAGTCGAATAGCAATAATACTTTCACCATTTCCGAGAAATGGCTCATGACCAGATCAGGGAATCGGTTCGGCATTAAGTACTACGCAGGGAGGCCTTAGCTGAGTCCGGGAAAACAAGGTCATCCTATGTGAGTTCCAGGTGGGCCCTCGGATGCGAAAGGGTTTGCCACAAAATGTGGTCTGCCATTGTAATCACTAGAGAGGGATGTTTCCACAAGGTTCTCAATGATCGGTCCCCAGCTGTACATAACTGTCAAGGTTATGAAATGAGAGAGGAAGATCCCCAAATAAAGACACTTCCAAGATGGTCGCCAATCTGGGCGTGGAACTCACTACTACCCTCATGACAAGATCTCATGAGGCCAAAGTGGAACCACTCTAAGTCCTAGGGTGCACTCGAGCTGTGGTAATGAGCTCATCTCTCAGAAACAATATCACCCAAACCCCACTAAACAGAAAAAATCCAGTCCAGACAGTCCAGTATATATGTATATGACGCAGGAAAATAAATATTGAAAACTGTAAATAAAGTTGTAAATAAACTATAAATAGACAGCAGTAAAATAAACACGCAACAACAAACAATTAACACCCAAAGAAACAGAAACAAACAAGCGCTAGAAGAGACTCTCAAGGGAACCAGAGATTCTGGGTTGTCCCCAGCAGAGTCGCCAGCTGTCGCTCCCTGGATTTCCATCCTGGTACATACGCGAAAGTGGCGCGGAAAGAGGTTAGAGTCGCCAGCCAGGCATTTTTATCCCGAAGGAACGAGAATGGTAATGATGCATAAACCAGAAGAAAAGAAAGGAAGGACACAGGTCCTGCGAACCAAAGAGACTGAGTTCGGGAGTCGGTTACGACCCGGGAAGGTATTAGCACCCAGATCGTCCGCCGTACCCGACGGGATCCACGCTTGCAAAGAAAATGTTTCAAAGGGTGAAGAAATGAAAGCTGCTGCAAAGAAAATGAACTGAACTGGATAAAAGAAAAGAAAAGGGAACGGAAAAAGAAATGAAAAGGAAGAATGTAGGGAAAATAAAGATTATGCTCAAACAGGCCCTACCCCGCTGCCTACGTACCTCACTGGACATGAGGATCAGAGTCGCCGTAGTTCCCCTAACTAGGGATGGAAAAAATTGCTTGTGTCTTAAGGCTTGAACTGCCTATGTCAATGCTCAGGTGTTGCAGGCTCAGACGACGAGTGCGTTACCGTCTTGCAAAATGACAAGTAAGAGCAAGTTCACGTAAGGAGCGAAGGAGATGAGAAAAGAATTCCCGAAGGAAAGACGCTTATTGTTGGTTTGTGTTTTTTAGAAGTTTTTTTATGAGTGTGTCACAAGGAAGTGAACTCAAGCTCTTTTCCATGGAATGTGTACTTGTCACTACATTCCAAGATGGAATAATAGAACAAGCACACTCAAGTAAGGAAAAGACCCCCAAAACTTGAACCCAGAGATTAGGGCTTAAGCTCACTAACTCATTAACTTATTAAGTGTTTTTGTATTTACAATGAAAATGTGTGTTTTATGATTTTCTTGGTGAAGATGATATCCTGATCAGACTTGTACATCACAAGACAAGCTTGTACTATCCCAAGATGGGAAGACTACAAATGTCTCATGGGATAAGGCTATTGCTCAAGATATCACTTCAATCTTTATTAAGTGTCTTCTTTAGGGTTTTGAGACGAGAAGAGAAGAGAAATAAAAGGATCACAAAGGTAAAAGTCTAATGGGGGACTAATGAATCCTAATTGTTATCGTGCACGGAAAATCCTAGGTTAGTGAGGTTTACTATCCTAAAGAAGAAAGAAAGAAGAAAATAAGAAGAAGAAAGAAGAATAGAAGAGGGAGGAATTAAGGCCTAAGCCCAACAAACACAAGGTTAGAAAAAATAATAAGGAGAAAAGAAGAGATAAGATTTGGAGGTGTGGGAATCACATCCACACCTCTCACTTACCAAAGCCCCTGAAATGGTTAGTGACACAAGCATAAATGAAACACAAAGAAAAATGAACATAATGTCAAAACAAAGTCACACAACCAGAAGTGAATTCATAAATACAAATACCAAGTGCAAACACAAAGCACAAGAATGAGAAGAGAACCACACCACTCAACATGAAGCAAACATAATCACTATGGCAAAACAAAGTAAACATGAGAAGACATGAAGCAAAATAGTCAAAGCAAAACCACAAAGCTCAAGAACATAACCCTATCATGTTATAAAATTTCCTAAGAAGCATGTGAGATGAAGAGAAGAAGGGCACATAACCAAGCACTTACATCATGAGAAGAAAGAAGCAAAGGAAGTGAGGTGGATATACATAAAAGTGAATGAACTTCAAAAGCAAACAAATACAAACTCCTCAAGGCACAAACCAAAACTCAAGATCAGAGAGGTATTAACAACCTAAGATGACCCTAAACAACTTGAAGAAATTGGCACAAGTGCCCTTCTAAGCTAAGGAGTGAACATAAGACTCAAAAGAAACAAAAAGGGACAAGTGAAGAACCAAAATTCAAATCAATTCAAGTAAGCAACCAAAAATTCCACAAACTTGCACAAGTGATCTTTAATGATACCATATCAACATGTCAAAAGGAGGGGATCAAATTGAGAAGCTTGATCATTCAAATGAAGGTACAAACATGGATTAGGGTTAGAAAGCTTCACTCACAAGTTAGAGATCAAAATCAATTAAACAAAATTCTAAAAATCAGAACAAAAATCACCAATAAACTACATCTCATCATGAGTTCAGAGCAAAAAGAATCACCAAAAAATTCAAAGTAATGATCAAGATGGAAAATGGACAACTCAGCATACTTCAAAATGAAACAAAAAAAATTAATTAAAAGGAACAATTAATTTCCACGTGCCAATTAAAAACAAATGAAAAATAAAAATAACAAAAATTAAAGAAAACTAAAAGAAACATTCCTAAATTTTTTTATAATTTTTGGAGACCTAAAACTATTTTTAAAAATTAAAAAGCAAACTGGAAATAAAATAAAAATAAAAAGAAATAAAAATAAAGGAATAAGCCAGGGGGTGCGTATAGAAAGCAAATCCAGTTCATTTTTATGGGCCTTCACGCAGGGGGGCATATAGCAATCCAAGCCCAAGTCAAAGTCAGCGTAGGACACATTAATATGGTGGAAATTTAATAAAATCAGGAAAATGGACAACCAGAGGATCAGATGGACGCACCAGATCAAGACACTCACTTAATCAAGTATGCAAAATGATTGGACACGGTGTGAGAGTGCACAACATTATGGTGAGGTGCGAAATAACATGATTAATTCAGATTATGAAATGAAACATAAAATCAAGTGGGAAGGAGCACGCATTTTTAATGTGCTGTCAACATGATATCCGTCCAGATCGTAAATCCAATGGCTATGCTTCATCTTCCTTATCCAAACTCAGGCAAACAAAATGCAGAATCTGGTGACCGGAGCTAGGGCTCCGGCACCGGAAAATTCAAACTATGAACAAACCTCCACATAAATGCATCAAAACGTCCAGATAAAATCATTTAATCAAACTAAACACGAATCCAACACTCAAATACACAAACACTTCCTGAATTCATCAAATCGAAGCAAATAAAGTTTGACATCAAACTTTCAAATCCAGATTTCTCACTCATTACTCATGCATTTTCAAATCTAATTAGTGCAGAATACTCAGCAAAGTTCACAGATCACAATGCACATAAGAAAAACAAGTTCTAGATCTATGAATTTCAGAGCATACCTGAGATGGAACCACTTCAAAATCACCAAGATAATGCTCCTACAGTTGCAGATCTGCTCACTTTGACCTCCTCTTGCAAAATAAATGCAAGATGGAGCTTGAGGGAAGCTGGATCTTGGAATCCGAAAGCTCTTGCTCTTGAATGGCACCTCTATGAACCTTCACTTTCAACTTGCATGAGTATGAGCAAAATGATCCTTAGGGCTCAAGGATGAAGAATGTGTGAAGAGATGGTGAAGAGAGTGATTGAGGAAAGAGTTTCAAAGGGAAATGAAATTGAGCAAGAAAGTATGAATCTGAAAAATGTGAGAGCCTCTACACGAATTTAGGGCATGATTCTCTTTTATATGCTTTGTATTTTCACCTGGTTAGGGTTTTTGAACCAAGAGTGGCATGGAGAGTGTGATTGAGGTGTATTGGCCAAATTGCATGAAAAGTGTGATTGCTTCATTCACCCGTGCCAACCTCTCCTCAAGTGTTCATTCTGACTTCAATCCATCCCTTGATTTGTTTTGAATCAATCCTGACCTTTGATCATGAGTGTAACATGCTTTTTTGATGATTTTGCAATTTTGCCTCTTATGTGGTAT
This sequence comes from Lathyrus aphaca, assembly GCA_963966055.1. Taxonomy (NCBI): domain Eukaryota; kingdom Viridiplantae; phylum Streptophyta; class Magnoliopsida; order Fabales; family Fabaceae; genus Lathyrus; species Lathyrus aphaca. The sequence goes on from OZ014521.1 coordinate 476,844,089, forward strand.
GCTTCATCTCATGCACGAAATTGGTGATATTTTTGGAGAAAATTAACACTTAGGCAATGCTTTGTGACAATGTGATCATATTTGGTCCATAACAACACTTGAAAATAAGTTTCATGAGGTTTTGCATTTGGAGTAAACTTGAAATTCATGCCATGCCCTAGAATTCAAGGGATTTTCGAAGGGCATATCTCTCAAACCATGAGGGCTATGAAAATGCTCTTGTTTTTTTAAAAAATGGGAGGCTTTAATCTTCAATTTTCATGTTTGATGGCAATCCATTTGAAGCTTTTTTCACCAAGTTATGCACACTTGAAAATTAGGGCAAAAGGTTACTAAAAATGGAAAATTCCATGACTAATCTTATGCCAAAAATGCAAAACACCTCAAAACCTCTTGATTCTTGATCTTTAACTTTGCCAAACCTCTTATAAGGTTATAAGAACATCCCTTGGCTTGAAATACAAGGTTGAACCTTTTGAAATTCCAAAGTTGACTTTTAGAATGCACAATTGACCAATTTCTTCATTTACAAGCAACTGAAGAAATACCCGACTTCCACAAGAAATTTTCTCACTAAATTTCATCCCTAGGATCCTCTAATCATATGAGAGACTTTGCCCAAATAAAATGGCCAAAGTCACAAAGTTTTCATGCTTGAAACTCAAACCCTAATTTGGGATCATTGTGTAGGAGCTTTGCCCTAGCTTGAATTCCCTGATGATCCTCCAACCTCATGGGATTTTGTGAATGATCTTAAGCTTGTGAATGCAATGTAGACTCCTCATAGGACTTGAGCAAATCCATTGGGCCCCTTGTTATAGCTTGTGATGCTTTAAAACCCTCCACAGATGATCATATGCCTAATGCTAGGTCATGAGAATGTTATGCCTCATCTTTCCATGAAAAGATGCCAAGAATATGATATGCTTATGATGAATATGATGTGATGATGATGCTTAAAAAGAAGAGGGAAAATTTAGGGATTACATCTGCCCCTATTCAATCAACTGTTAATCAGAAAAGGACGGTAGCACGGGCTATCGACCGTTCAAGATAAACTGTGGTTGAATACCAAGAAAACTTGAAATTTGCACTCTGATGGAGAATGCAAGAACTGGGAAATAAACCCAACCAAATGACGCTTTGGTGACTGAAGTGGAGAGAAAGAAGACGAGTCTTCTTCGAATAATCCTGTTACGCCAGGAACTGGACATACGAGTCCTCACATACTTTGCAAAACATATGACTTAAGACAGACGAATCTCCTTCGGGTATACCTGTTACGCCAGGACCGGTGATGCACTTAAGTCTGTGGGATAGACATGCATAATCAAGGTATACGAACCCTCCTCATATATTATCTGTAGATATATGGTTTAAGACAGACGAGCCTTCTTTGAACAAACCTATTACGCCAAGTGCAACATTAATAAGTGGTGCTTGAGACAGACGAACCTCCTTCGGATAAACCTGTTACGCCAGGACCAGTAACCATTTTGACATTTACTCCCACAGTCAGGACTTCAAACCTCTTCAATACAGACGAGTATTGTATAATCATCAAGAGATCACTGACGAGTGCCATAAGTCAATGATACAAACGAATATCAGACGATGATCTAAGAAACACAGATGAGCGCTTCAGGCGATAATACAGACGAATATCAGCCACTGATACAGACGAATACCAGAGATTCAAACACAGACGAGCATTTGGAGTAGCTATACAGACGAGTATCAGAGTGATTATCAAATCAACACATAAATATAAGCTAACACAGATGAGTGCAAGGGATGATACAGACGAGTATCCAAACCATGCAGACGAGCTTCAAACAGATGACAAACACAGACGAGTGCTGGAGAATGCGGACGAACAACAAGAAAATATCAAACACAGACGAGTGTTGGGAAGTGCAGACGAGCAATAACAATTATCAAACACAGACGAGTGCTGGAAAGTGCAGACGAGCAATAACAATCACAGCCATGGGCAACTGCTGGGGAAAGCAAACGAGCAATACCAAAGTGATAACACAGACGAGTGTTGAGAGATGCCGACGAACAGCAGTAAAGTATGAACACAGACGAGTGCTGGAGAATATTCTCATGACGATTGTATCTCAATCATGGAACTCTGCGGGGAAATGACGATCTTCCGACACGGTCGGGGAGATGCTTCCTCAAATATCCTTTGTTTGTGAAAAAGAGTTTTGATAGTTAAACTCCGTGGGGAATGGGCCTTCCAATGCCTGATGGGTATGCTCCACTTGTGGGAAAATAAACTGCTTGGGGATTCCACCTGCCATGACTTAGCTGGGGAAAATTCGGTTTGGGAGAATGCGACGCCATCCTACAAAATCTACAACAACAGAAAACACATATGTGCCCCGGGGACTTGCATGGTATGATCTGTTCATCCATCGTCACCCGACACTCAAAGAAGATTTCAAATGTTTCCCTGCAATGTCATTTTTCTTTTAGAAAACAAATCACCATGTTTTAAATGCAATGCTATTTTTTGCCAAAAATTCAGGACATTTTTGCAAACAAAAGTAAACACAACACAACTTTTTGCCTGAATATTCTTTCATTGAAAGGCCTCTGAATAGGCAAAGTTTTTACATTAGGAAGCAACCACCTGGAAAGAGGTAGCTACCATAAAAATTGAGAAAACAAACTATCCTAATGGCAATGGACACAGCATCCCAATGAGTTTCCATCTTGCTATGACCAGCATCTCTTCAAAACTCTCCATTCTTGCCTTTGCTTTCTGAGAAGATGAGGGGACTGATTCCTATCCTTCTGAAATTGTCAGGCTGTACGAAACGATGATTTGGTTCAGATTACTCGGATCACAGTTGTTCACTTATTCCCTTGTTTTGCTTGGATTGCCCTTTCAGGTTTTCAATCCACCGGGATACCCTTTTTTGCCTGAGCTGTCCGATGTGGCTTTTCAACTCAGCGGGTGTACATTTTTTATTTATTTTCCCTAACTTTTGCCCGAGCTTTTTATTCTGTTTTTAGCTCGCCGGGATGTCCTTTTCTTTCCTGGATTTTAATTCTGTTTTTAGCTCGCCGGGATGTCCTTTTCTTTCCTGGATTTTAATTCTGTTTTTGTGTCCAACGGGTCTTTTTATGCGAAGTATTTTTTAACTGCGTCCGAGTTAACAGGGGATTGGAAATCTTCTCCATCCATAGTGGTGAGTGTAACACCCCAAATTTTCCCTCTGGTTTTCTATCTTCGTCTGTCTTTCATTTGCATCTCATTTGCATTTCCATTAGATCTTTAATATTTAGAATTCATATCATGTGCATGAGACATGGGATCGATATTTTCTGAGGAATTAGGGTTTCACATTTTATTTGCAAGTTATCATAAGAGTATTCAAGGCTTTGGCTTGCAGCTGTCAGTGGCATCATATTCTTACTGCTTTTGTCACAGATTTAGGGTTTATTTCCATGATCAAGGATTTCACGTCCGCAAGGAATATTCACTATGCCTTTGGCGCACCATCAGGTTGTGGGTGGAATTCATCGGGATATCCAAAAGTGGTTTGTGTGAAGTCTTAATTTCAAAATCAAGTTCGTCATGATTCATCAGTTCAAAGTGTGGATTTATTTTCCTCAGTGTGGATTCAATTATTAGCGCAAAGTTGATTCAGTTGAAAGTTTTTTCAGTCACAAGTCATTCAGTGGTTCAGGAGTGAATTCTTTCACCTTATCAGAAGTTGTGGAATTAGTGCAAGTCGATTCATAGTTGTGTGTGCGTCGGCGATGACCATTTCATCTCATAGAAAATTAATCCACAAATCACTTTCTTATTAAACCAATTTCATTTTTCTAATTTTTATTTATTATCCATTTCCATTTCCATCCCTTATTCAATTCATAATTCATAATCTTTTTCGGTTTATTTCGATCGTCCATTAAAGTCACTTGTCACCATTTTATAGCCAATTTCATATTTCTAGAATTCATTTACCAATATATATTTTTTATTTCCATATCCAAATATCCATAATTCAATTCATGCCCAATATCCATTTATTATTAACTCCATATTTTACATCCATTTCTTTTTAAGTTTACTAACCACATTTCTATCCATTTTACCCAATTATTATATCCATTTTTTTTACCATATTCTTTTTATTCTTATATTCTATATTCCAGTTATGTTAGAATTCAAATCCACATTTTAATATTTTTTATCCATCTTAATTCCATTCTCCCTATCCATATTATAATTAGCCTTTTCTCAAATCCACCTTTCATTTTTATGACTAAATGATCATTTATCTTCTAATCATTTCTTTTCATTATTATTATATTTTTGTACCATTATTTTTTTTAGAAGTTTAGAAATACAATAGAACCAATGCATTGCCATCCCACACAAGGTCCCGTACGCACACGCGTTTCACCCAGCCATGGCCCACTCCCACAAAACTTTCAACATCACTCCACCAAATTCCTTCACGCACTCCACACAATATCTGGGCTTCACACTTTCCTTTCCCAAGAAAAAAAACTCATTCACGCAGCCAATACACTCGCCTTTTTTCACGCCCTCACGTTGACAGCATAACAAAAACTCCTCAAAGAAACACGCCCTGCATTTTATAGAACACGCATAACAACAATACTAGAAGGCACCAAAAATTGAGAAGAAATCGATAGCAGTAAATTATTTCATCACTCACCTCAAACCAAATAATAAAACCTACAAAATACAAAACTCTTAACAAAAACTCAGCAAATCCATCCACCCTTTGATTCCTCTTCACCTTCATCCTTCTAAACCGCAACACCCAATCAAAACCTCCAAGTTGCATACACATATATTCAAAAAACCTGCAAAACAAAACTGAATCTCAAACAACCACTTCTCACACCACCGAACCAACATTACAAACACAACCCACACAACTTCATCATTTCAGAACGCACAACCCATCAAACAACAACAACAACAGAACAGAGAAGAATAAGAGATGAAGGGAAAGCAAATCGGAAACTGAGAACAGAAGAAGAGCAAGGCCAACGACGAGATCGAAGAGAGGGATTTGCAATGACGCCGTCGTGTTTCCGGCGAGTTCCGCGGGTGATGAAGGAGATCATGATGCTTGCGGCGGCGCAATTTGTCGCCTTGATGTTTTGAAGAAGAAGAGGAAGTCGAGCGATGGCGACGTGAGAGTTGTGTGATGGCGGAGGATGATCGGAGAGAGACGGAGACAACTTGATTTCCGTTGAAGACGGCAGCTCCGTGGCGTGGTTTCTGTTTTTCGAAAGAGAATGAGGAGATTTTGGTTCAGCATGTGTGGACCTTCTTTTAGTTTATTTAGTTTATTTTTATTATTTGTAAACTGATTATATTTCTTTTTTTTATATTTTCTTTGTATATAATATTGCATTCAGCTGGGCTTGGGAAGCCCATTATTCTCCCTAATCACACCAGGTGATCCTGCGGTGCACCCTGAGCCATAGGCCCATCAACAAATTCCTGCCAGCACACCTGCAAACCAGCGCCCCCCTCTCATTTTTTATTATTATTTCTCTTTTTCTTTTTAATCCTTAATATTTTATTTATAGTTTTGTTTATTAAATATTTTATTAACATTTGTTATAGTTCTATTAATTTAGAACTTTATTAGATTTTTGTTTAAGTTTTGTTGTTAATTATTAACATAACTTTGATTTTAGTTCTTGTTTCAATTTATTTGAGTTTAATTGAATATAATTGTGTTCAATTTTGGTCGTAGTTTGTGCTCGTTGTTTTGTAGGCTTATTGTTCGATTTCGGTGATAGCCTTGTGTTGGATTCTTCCTTGGACTTGAAGACTCGGCTTGATAATTGTTTTGGCTAACTCTGGTTCTTTTTATTGGATGGCTTGGATGCTGGAAGCCTATATTTGACCCTTCGTCTGAAATTTTGATAATGGACACTTGTGCTTGACTGTTGAAATTATTCTGGAGTTGATATTTCTTTTTGCGCTCATTGAAGAGGCAACGGACCTTCTCCGTTAGGTACCACTGAGGACTGATTTTACTTATTGCATACTGCTTGCATCTGGAAGTCCTACTGGTGTAGGCTCTGTTTGATCATTGTTCGATTACTCCATTCCGCACCCTCATCTCCTTATCTTATTTCTTATTCATCCAATTCATTTTCCTCATCTTCTTCTATTCGTTCTTAACTGGAGGTGTGCTTAGGCCACCATGGTGCTTCTCCTCTCATCTTCTTCTTTTCTTCTCCTTCATTAGGATAGTGAGCCTCACTAACCTAGGACCATCCGAGCATGTGAATATTAGGATTAGACTTTTCCCGTTAGCTTTTACCTTTATGATTCTTTTGGTTCTTCTTCTCTTCTCATCTCATAACCTCTAAGAAAACACTTAATAAAGTTTGAAGTAATACCTTGAGCAATAGCCTTATCCCATGAGGTACTTGTAGTCTTCCCATCTTGGGATAGTACAAGTTTACCTTGTGATGCACAAGTCTGATCAAGGTATCTTCTTCACCAAGAAAAGCATAAAAAACACTTCTTCATTGTAAATACAAAAAACACTTAATAATTTGACAAGTTAGTGAGCTTAGGCCTTAATCTTTGGGTGCAAGTTTTGGGGATCTTCTCCTTACTTGAGTGTGCTTGTTCTATTATTCCATCTTGGAATGTAGTGACAGGTGCACATTCCATGGAAAAGAGCTTGAGTTCAATTCCTTGTGACACACTCCTAAAAGCTTCCTAAAGAACACAAACAAACAATAAGCGTCTTTCCTTCGGGAATTCTTTACTCATCTCCTTCGCTCCGTACGCGAACTTGCTCCTACTTGTCACTTTGCAAGACGGTTACGCACTCGTCGTCCGAGTCTATAACACCTGAGCAATGGCATAGGCAGTTCAAGCCTTAATTCATAAGCAATTTCCATGCCACCCCTAGTTAGGGGAACTACGGCGTCTATGATCCTCATTATCCTGATGAGGTACGTAGGCAGCGGGGTAGGGCCCGTTCGAGCACAATCTTTATTTTCCCTACATTTTTCTCTTTGTTTTCTTTTCCAGTTCCAGTTTATTTTCATTCTTTTTCTTTACTGCAGCTTTCTACCCCCACCCTTTGAAATAGTTATCTTTGCAAGCGTGGATCCCGTCGGGTACGGCGGACGATCTGGGTGCTAATACCTTCCCAGGTCGTAACCGACTCCCGAACCCAGTCTCTTTGGTTCGCAGGACCTGTGTCCTTCCTCTTCTTTCTTCTGGTTTGTGCAGTATTACCATTCCCGTTCCTTTGGGATAAAAATGCCTGGCTGGCGACTCTTTTCTTTTTCGCGCCACTTTCGCGTTTGTACCAGGATGGAAATCCGGGGAGCGACAGCTGGCGACTCTGCTGGGGATCGAACCCAGAGTCTCTGGTTCCCTTGAGAGTCTCTCCTAGCGCTTGTTTGTTTCTGTTTCTTTGGGTGATGCCTGTCTGCTGTGGCTTGTTGTATTTTATTGTTGTTTATTTACAGCTTTATTTACAGTTTTCAGTATTTATTTTCTGCATCATATATATACTGGACTGTCCTGACTGGATTTTCTGTTTGGTGGGCTTGGGTGATACTGTTACTGTGAGATAAGCTCATTACCAAGGCTCGAGTGCACCTTAGGACTTAGAGTGGTTCCACTTTGGCCTCATGAGATCTTGTCATGGGGGTAGTAGTGAGTTCCACGCCTAGACTTGCGACCGTTTTGGAAATGTCTTGATTTGGGGATCTTCCTCTTTCATTTCATAACCTTGATAATTATATGCAGCTGGGGACCGATCATTGAGAACCTTGTGGAAACATCCCTCTTTAGTGGTGACAGTGGCAGACCACATTGTGTGGCAAACCCACTCGCACCCGAGGGCCTACCTGGAACTTGCATAGGATGACCTTGTTTTCCCGGATTCAGCTGAGGCCTCCCTGCGTAGTATATATTGCCAAACCGATTCTCTGATTTGGTCATGAGCCATTTCTCGGAGATGGTGAAAGTATTATTGATATTCGGCTTTGAGAGTCCGTGATGTTTGACCCGGAGCACACCCGTGAGATTGGGAGGAGTAGGTTTGCAGGAACCATGACCTCAACATACCCTCATTACCAGTGCAATCTTGTGTTTTGATCTGGTCACTACGATCCTGAAGTTCTTGACCTTTGGTTCTCGCATACTATTTTGGGTTATTACACAAAGATCTTGTGGTTACAGACACTCGATTATTGGTTCAGTATTCCAGATTCCAGAAAGTTTCCAGATTTTGATCCCATGTCTTTGCATCTTTTGCATCATCATATTGCATTTTGCATTTGCATCTGCATTGCATATCCTTTTTCAAGAGAGCTCATCCTTCCTCTTTTGTCCATGACCAGCCAGCTGATTTCCCGGTACCCAGTTTGAACAAGTGGTAACTATTGGAAGACAGAAAAATTTGTTGGAAGCTAGACTGAGCAGTGCCAAGAGGTAAAAGGTCAGATTGGAAGTCGTCAGTAGCTATGTCAGAGAACAACCGTCAGAACGTTGAGTTTCCACCTGGTTTCACTTCGATGACCAATCCTTTGTATGGTCTTTCTCCCGATGAGGATCTTCCACAAGTGAACAATCTTGCTCAAGCTCAGCCTGTACAGACCCCGATTGTGAATCAGAGTGTACCTAAACCATCTGTTGTCCGAGGTGGACCTTCATCTTCTTCTGATGCTACGGATTATCAGAGCTTTGCTTTCCCTATGCCGGACTTCAAAGGGGAAATCCCTCTTGTGAAAGCCAGTGATCCACCAACCTTTGATCCTACTGAAAGGTTTCGTGTGTTGGATGAGCAACTCAAAGCCTTAGTGGATCCTGATGCCTTTGGTTTCGATGCTCTAAACCTGTGTTTGGTGCCTAGTCTTGTCATTCCTCCAGATTTCAAGATTCCGAAGTTCGAGAAATACACTGGTGTCAGTTGCCCAAAGCGTCATTTGGTGATGTTCTGTAGAAAGATGACTTCTTATGCCCGCAATGATAAGTTGATGATTCACTGTTTTCAGGACAGTTTAAGCGGTGCATCATTAAGTTGGTATATGGATTTGGAAAGCAGTCGTATCCGATCTTGGAATGATTTATCCAGAGCTTTCGTAAAGCAATACCAGTACAATGTGGACATGGCGCCCTGTCGCACGCACTTGCAAAGCCTATCTCAGAGAACTGGTGAATCTTTCCGAGAATATGCACAACGGTGGAGAGAATTGGCAGCCCAAGTGCAACCACCACTTTCAGACAGAGAATTAGTGGACCTGTTCGTGGGCACGTTGCAAGGTCCGTACTTGGAAAGAATGAGTAGCATTGGCACATTAAGCTTATCTGATTTGATAAAAGTTGGAGTACGCATCGAGAGCCTACTCAAAAGTGGAAAGATCCAAGAATCTTCGAACATCCCGGCTAGTGAAGTTGAGTCTGTTGTTAGCTCCCAAGGGGAAGAAAGGCATGACATCAGTGCAGTCATGTCAAATATCGAATATTCTAGACCAACATCTTCTCAGAGATCGTCCGTTCCTAGGTTCAGATACTCTTATGGGCATTCGGCAATGCTCAGAGCATCGTATCAAAAACCCTGGACTCCTCCTCGTCCATGTCTGCAAGCTCAGGGTCGAAGACCTCAGAATCAACTTCAGAGCCAGCCTAGGCCTCGCAACAACCTGGAAAGAAGGAATGCTCCTCTTCATCTAGTTCCCATGGCATACAGTGAACTATTGCCATATCTAATTAAGAGCTCTTTGGTGGTTCCTAAGCCTCTCAAGCCATTGCCAGAGCCGTACCCTCTAGGGTACAATCCTCATGAGCAGTGTGGGTATCATGATGGATCGATCAGGCATTCAACCGAAGATTGTAAAGCCTTCCAAGCCAAAGTACAACAGTTGATCGACAAGGGGTACATTTCCTTTCCAGAAGGAAGCTTGTTTGTGCACGTCAACCTCTCACCTGATTGAGTTCAAAGACTTCGAAGGAGCGTCTCCTGTTTTCAGTGGTCCGAGCAAGAGATGTCATCATAGCTGATGATCATTATATCCTTTTTATCATTTGCATTTGTAGTTTCTTTCCTGCTAGCAGCTACTTGTCTTTTAAGCATTATTATTTTGAATGGTAATGTTAATGAAGTGATCTTGCACTTTTTGAATCAATTATGTCGCATTCGCTCATTTTTCTCTACTTGCATTGAAAAAAAAAGTTGCATCCATATACCTCCCATTTATTTCACTGTTGTTTAGCAGGTTGAGGGAGGATGATGACAACTGAATACCCATAATTGTTGAAGGTATGCTTTTGGTTTAGAACCTGCTGACGATGTACATGCATTGTTTCAATTCCCAAACACCGGAGATATAAGGGAGATAGACCCTCGTCAACCCCTTTGAGCCTTGAAGTAGGATTTTCTTTTCTAAACGAAAAAAAACCCTCACATTTAACCCGGGGCAGGGTAGTGTCGCTCCCACCAAAATGACAACCCGGTCAGAAAGGGGTACAGACGCGAACGGTCGGCGAAAGGGATATGAGAACACACAGGAGTGAACTCACGAGAAAGAAAGAGTCGCCAGCTAGGCATTTTTATCCCGAAGGAAAGGTAATGCTGCATAAACCTGGAAAAGATATGGATAAGACGGTTGCGAACCAGAGAGACTGAGAAAGGGGGTTGGTTTCAACCTGGGAAGGTATTAGCACCCAGATTGTCCTCCGTACTCGAAGGGATCCACGCTTAAAAGATCTGTGTTTTAAAGGGGTAGTGTCAGTGCAATTTGTGTATAGAGAGCTGGAAAAGGATGCAAGTGTCAGTGTAAAAGAAGTGAAGTGTGACATGTATAGTGTCAGTGTAAGTACAAAAGTGAAATGCTCATGACTATGAGGCTTAAAGAAAATGATGCTAGAAAGAGGGGGGAATATACAGAGACTTTTGTTCGATAACTGTTAAGTTATGCCTACGTATCCTCTCGTGCAATGAGGAAGTCAGAACACCGTAGTTCGACCCAAAGAGACTGAAGGAAAGATTGACTTGTGAACTGCATACTTGTCTATGCTCAAGTGTATGACCTGTCTGGCTCAGGTGCAAACTGTCTTGCATTAGGCGGAAGAAGCTAGTTCTCGTTTATGAGTGAGTGAGATGAGAAAAGAATCCCGAAGGAGACGATTATTGTTTGTTTTTTGTATTTTTAGTATTTTATTGTTTTTTTGAAGTTTTTCATAAGAAAATGAGCTTAAGCCTAAACCAATGGATTTAGTAAACTCATCACATCTTCCCTCTGATTAGGGGTAATGAGAATGCCTTAAGTGTGAAGTCAACTTCTCACACTTGGTCACCATGATGTAGGATTAAGATCATTAACCTACTTGTGATTATTTAGATGTTTTTGGTATTTTTGTTTAGTGTTAAGTAATGAGATTAAGCCATAATCAAGGATTAAACAGACTCATTACACCATCCTAATAGAAGGATAATAGATGAGAATGTTTAAGCTGAGGAAAGCTCCTCAACTTAATCCATGATTAGGGATTAACTTCATGACAAAACAAAGCCTTTATTAAGTGGATTTTAGTTAATGATAAGATGAAGAAGTGATTTTTATGGTTTGTAAGACAACTTGAGGGGGACTTGTCCATTAACACTAGGGTTAGTCCTTCTTAACCAATTAAGGAAGAATTAGAACCCTAATGCAAGGACCAAGTTACAAGCTTGATGTCTTGATGATTATTAAGTGAATTGATTTAAAGGATTTAAACACATTAAGGGTTTAACACTTAGGATTAAAGTTATACACTCCATCCTAATAGAAGGATGCAGGCATAAACTTAATCACAAAGCCTTAAAGCCTTTAGGGTTTAGTCCTTGATTATAAGGTGAGAAGAGAAGACTCAATGAGACACAAAGGCAAAAGCTAAGTGGGGGACTAATCAAAACCCTAATTATTGTCATGCTTGGTTGTTCCTAAGGTTTGTGAGGTTTGCAAGAAAGATCTTCAGAGAAACCACCAGGAAGCAGATGAAAGGAGCAAAGAGAAGCAAAGTAACTTGCTTCATTTAAGAAGACAAGTCACTTGAAGAAAGAAAGTGAGAGGTGAACAAGAATGAGCAAGCTCAATCCAAGCACAAGATAAAATGCAGCAATGATGCATAAGGGAGATGAAAAGAGATTGTGAGAAGTGAAGGCAAATTCACTTCTCAAAGCAACTTACCACCTGAAAAGTTAGTGAAAGGAATGCAATGCAATGCAAAATGAAATGAAATGGCATGATGCAAACCAAAACCAGAAGCATGAGTGTGATGCCAATGATGCTAAGAGATGATGCACACATGAGGCAAGGCATGAGAATGATCATACAAGCATATGGATGCAAGAGAAGCATGCTTAGAACCATGAATGTTCATGAATAGTTATGAAATGAAAATGACATACAATATGGCAAATGAAATATGCAATGATCAAACATGATTCTAACATGTCCTAAGATGCATTATGAATCAAATGGATGCACAAAATGTCATGGCAAGTCATGGTATGCAAGCAAATGGAAGATGGATGCAAATGAAAGCCCAAATTAGGGTTTATGATCAATACACAAAACAAAAATCAAAACCAGAAGCAAACATCATGATAAAAAATTTGAAAATGCATCCAAAGGAACTCTAAACCTATACAAACTCACTGCCCAAAGGAGGGGATCCAACTCTTAACCTAGTGAGAGTTATGAATTTCCTAAGATTGCTAGGGTTTTAAGGTACCTTGTCAAGAAAAATGCAAAACAAATAGGAAATGCAAGATCAATTCATGCCAATTTAATCCTATAAACTACATGCTATACAAGATGCAATGCAAGAAGAATCAAGGTCCAACTCTTAAAGGCTAGGCAGAAATGAATTTTTGAAGATTGAACCAAAATATTACCTCAAAATGAATTTAATTCCATTGAAAATTATCAAAAGGTATCAAGATCAAAAAAGAAATTTGGTTTGAGAGTTGGACAATGTTTCTAAATGATTTTAAATGTTTCATGAATTTTTTTGTGATTTTTAAATACCTAAAAGTATTTTTAATTAATTAATTCTCATTAATTAATTAAAAATAAACTTTTAAATGATTTAAAAATTATTTTTAATGCAAAAAATAAAAATAAAAATGTTTTTGGTTTCTGAAAATTAATAAAAGGTTTAGTAAAAATTTTCAGAATTTTTTAAAGTGTTTTGCTATTTTTAATTAAATGTACAAAACAAATGAATTTAAATGAAAATAAAATTGAATTTAAACTGAAAATGAGAAAGTATGCAAATCAAAGGGGCAGGATTCGAACTAGGACGCGCGGGAATTGACCTGGCGCGCATCTGGACGACCAGCATTCAAACTTACGCAATTAAGACTAAACCCTAATTAATTAACCCTAATGACTTTCAGACGACCGGAACACTGTTCCGGTCGTCTTCTCCGGCAGGCTCCTCTTTCAAACTCTCTCAATACGCCATGAAAACTCACCAAAAGCTCCAGAAACAATCAATGATCAATAACAAAACATAATCCAGCAACAAATCCCATTTATTTCTACTCAAAATCAAGATACGAATCAAACATCAAAAACTGTAAAAATTTCAGAAACACGATACAACCTCATTTCTCAATCTTTTTCAAAAGTAAAAGGTTCAGTGAACTCAGGGAAGCATGCTTTATCATTTAGAAACAAGAAATAAAGGTTCTGGAAAAATGAATTTCCATGGCTACCTGAATCGAAGCTTTGATTTCTGGAACTTTCTGGCTGGCCCTTTGATCCAAAACAACTCTAATGGACCTCCAGAGAAGCTTGCAACACTTGGTTGGAGTTTAAAATGGCTGGTTTGAAAGATTGCTGAAGTTCTGTTCAAGGAGGGGCAGAAATTGTATTTTGCTTTCAGTGAGTTTCAGGCTATGGTGATGGGTGGTTTTTGATCAGTGAGACATGTTGAGATTGTTTGTGAAGTTTGTTTGTGTGTTTGATGGCTGTGCTGAGTGTTTCGAATGAAATTGCAAATAGGGTGAAAAATGAGGATGCTGCCTTCTTGGAGTTTTTCAGGCTTGTCTTATGTGCTTTGGCTTGCTTTTGATTTGTATAAACAAGTGGGATTGGCTCAGAAAGTGGTTGTGGCATAGTGTGATTGGTATGGGCAAGTTGCCAAAATGTCAACTTGATTTGTACTTGAGGTATGGGCAATGGTACAACTTGCTTTTTGGCTTGCCTTGGTTCAGCTGAGTTTAGGGAGAGCTATGGAATTGTTTATGAGATAAATCAGCAAGTTGATCAAGGTTTGTGAAGTGTTTTGCAAATTTCACAAGGTTTGGCCCCTTTGGAAATTCTTGAGATTTAAGGCATCAAAATGCAAAGTTCTTTGGCCCATTCTGAATTTTAGAGGTCATGTGATCATATTGTGAAGAATTTGTACACATTTGAGGCCTTTAGAACACTTGATCATGCCATTTTGCAAAATGCCTCTTTGGTAGAAAACTTCAAATTATGTGATTTTAGCCAACTTTGACAAGCCATAACTTTTGATCCAAAATGAATTAGGTCAAGTTCTTGTACTTTTTGAAAAGGGAATGATCCATTCTACAACTTTCATGACCAAAGTTTTTCCATTTGAAGCATTTTTGAATCAAAAAGCAAGGGTTGAAAAAGTTTCCCAAAATGGCAATTTTCATTATAAGTCAACTTTCCCAAAAAGTCAACTTTGCAAATGACTTGAGATTCTTCAATTTTGTGAACTTCCAACATCTTCTATGATCAAATAAAGACCATACACAATAAAAATGATGAAGGACACCCTTTGGTTGGGTCATTGGGGGCCTCAGATGCCCTGATTTTGCACTGGCTTGCTCAAAAAGTCAACCCTTGATCAGATGACTTCTCCATTGAATTTCTTCATGAAAATTGATATGCATGATCCCTATACCATATAGAGACCAATAGAAACAAGAATGACCAAAAAAATTGGAGTTATGGCCTCTGAAACCAAAACCCTAATTCTAGGTCATCTGTGCAGTTAAACCTGGCTCTGCTTCCATGCCATTCTCAGTTCTTGTGATTCTTTGACATTATTGACTTTAAGAGGATATAATATGATGCTTGAACACACATGGACCTCTTTGAAGTGATTGATGACCTTTGGAGTGGCTCAAATGGCTCTTGGATTGCTCAGATCCCAAACCCTAGATGCAGATGACTTTGAACCAATGCAGTGAATAAAAAATGTAATATGAGATGCTATGATTGAGTTTATGCATATGAAGAGATCACAAGCCATGGTGTGAATAAGTGAGGGCAAATTTGGGGTGTTTACAGGTAGTCATCAGTCAATTTGACCGAGCGTTCAAATTTCCAAAGGAGTGTGCATCTAAGGATCCATTACCTTTTATTCATTACACCTCAAGAGGTCAAGGGACATAAAACCATAATGGTTATCCCTCACCAATAAAGGAATGAGGCAGTCAACCCTTTCAGCAAGTCATGACAAGCTAGTGTCACACGATTTGTTCAAAAGAAATCGAAAGAAAAAAAAAGATAAATAAAGCCCGCTAAGTCGAAAAAAAATGTGAAAACAAATGACTTAGGCAAAAGTTAGGGCATCCTGCTGGACTTCAAAATCGGAAAAAATTCAAAAAGAATCAGTCCAGGCAAAAGTTAGGGAGTAAAAGCATCAAAAAGAAAAATCTTCCGTTAGAACAAAGTCGTGTGACTACAGACACAAAGTCAGAAGGGGTGACTGTTAGTCCAAGAAACCTCATTGGTGCGTAAATCGTCAACGTCATTGGTTCCTCGACCATTACAAAACCCTTTCGAGAGGCGAGCGCTCAGGCCAAATTTAGCTGAATATAGGACCGGAGAACATCAAGGAGAATGGGTGGGCACAGAAAAACTTTGAGCCATAAACCTTTCTTTCTAAAACCGTGAACCAGGCCACGTTATAACCCTTGAAAGTCCTAATTGAATCAGGTTCAATTCTGAAAGCATACTATGACAAGGTTGCGTAAACTGACTCCTAAAGGTTTGCTAACTCAGCACTACGTTTGGACTAATCGTCCATTCGTCACACACTGTCACAGCATCAAAATAAATAAGTTTTCAAAACTTTCATGTGCACTACATTAAGATTACCGTTTGTAAATGAACAGTTTTAATTGCAAGTCAGTCTGTGACATCAGGCCTACAAAGGGAAATCAGAGGAAAATTTGATCATTCGACAATGATGACTGAAATCAAGAGCATCTTGCAGGCCTATGAATCAGGGGCATGTTATCCAGTGGTTTTATCGATCAAGTAGTTTGTCGGGATAAAGCAAGTTCCCATGCATCAGTTGATTGAAGGATGTCGTCCAAGAGTCAGTTGATCAGAAGTGAATCTACCAAACAGGGGCAGGCCACCCGGTTTTTCTGTTGACCAAGGATGAATTCTTCCAATGCTCAGTCAGAATGAGTCAAGTCGCTTCCACGCTCATACCGGGGCAGGACACTTCCAGAGATCACTAAGTGCAACTCTCCTCGAGAGAACATCCAAGTCTGCCATGCCAGGAATTGGATAATCAGAGCAACAGTCTATTCAGAGACTCACCCAATAGGGGAAACTTTAGCTACACAGAGCAAGTATATCAGAAATTTCCAAGTTCAAGATGAGTGTTGGGAAATCATGCTACCCACCCTCGCCTTTGTCACTCTTTTCACTAGAAGCCTTGTCACTATGACCTTTCTTCCCGCCTCGGGAGTTTTTGTAGCTTTTCATAAGCATTGCATAAATCATTTGCATACGTTATTTATGTCGCTTCGCTCGAGCATATAGTGCATATGCATCATAATTGCATTGAGCATAACCCCCGCAACTTCAGACCTCACACCCAGGGCCTCGTAACCCCAACTTCTTGACAATCCAAAGTCCAGTTCTCGTCTGGCAAACCGTTTCAAAGTCTAGTTCTCGTCTGGAAAACCAACTTCAAATACCAGTTCTCGTCTGGTAGGCGAATCGTTTAACTAGTTCTCGTCTGGTCACCTTTTCATTTAGCATGTTGGACGCCAGTTCTCGTCTGGTAGTCATTATTTCTCAGAGTCAATTCTTGTTTGACAATGAACCCCAAGGAGTCAGTTCTCGTCTGACGACTTATTCTTTGCCCATCAGTTCTCGTCTGTTGGCCTGCCTTTAATAAACCAGTTCTCGTCTGGTACTTCACCTTTAAAGTCCAATTGCTTGGCGACCAAAAAAAAATCTCTATCAACCTGGGCTTGACGCCCAATCATCCTGGTTTCATTTCCTGTAGCTCATCCTCATATCATCATATCCTTAGCATCTTGAGCGGACGTCTACATTTTGTATCATTTTCATTGCACTTTCATACTGCATGGTTTCTGTTTTTCTCTCTGGTGTGGGGCAGAATCGTTACAAGGTGCAATATGGGGCAGTTATCTCAAGGTCTGTTGAATTTCTGCGAGAGTTTGAAGACAGTGGGGCAATTATTAATGTCATGTCTTCTGTAAAATCCTCTAAAGACGGTCGTTTCATAGATGATACAGTATGACACAGTTTCAGGAGTAAGGAATGCTTGTGCACTCTTGATGATTAGTATGCAACTATTGAACTCAGAAGCTTGAAGCACTGTGTTAATTTTTAGGGAGTGTCTGGTATTTATTTTACCAGCAGGGCATTGGAAGTTTATTTCTTCCCCGAGGAGAGAATTTTCCTTCAGCCGACAAGGTTTCCTCATGAGGAATTGGTATTCTCCACAGTCGAAGTCCAATCTTCATTGGCGTATCTTCCAACACAGTCATCATACTACACCTGGAGCATAATTTGGATTTGACTTGATCATCGTTCTCCAGCAAAGTCTCTCCTCAGCAGAGTATTGCCAAATATTTTCCTCAGTCATGCCAGAAGGTTGATATCCCCAGCTGAGGTAGAGCAGATGATATCCCCAGCAGAACTTCAAGGCTAGTTGGATAGTTCTCATCCCCAAGCGGAGTTATCTATCCACAGTGAAGTATTCCCAATAAGCAGCTGAAGACCTGGCTTCCCCACAGAGTTAGAATTGTCAGAATTCCCTCCTCAGCAAGAGTTTGACAAAGTATCTCCTCAGCCAAGTCTGAAGATGACCGTTCCCCGCAGAATTTCATACTTGGAATCTCCCATCATTGGAATATTCCCCAGCAAAGTTTCCTTTCTTGTGGTTAATGATGATACAGTCAGGTGTTCATCATCCCTAATCAGAGTTAACTGTCAAGGCCTATTGACTTGTCTTCCCCTACAGAGTTGTAACTCTTGTGGCCGATCAGGCATCTGTTTGTTGCTCGTTTGCATCTATCCAACACTCGTCCGTTTTCATACCTTATTGATGCTCGTCTGCATTTCTCAACACTCGTCTGTGTTCTTACTTTATTTCCGCTCGTCTGCGTTTTTCAACACTCGTCTGTGTTATCCCTAAGCAGAGTTTTCCCCAGCAGCGACATATTATTACTTTACTGTTGTTTGTTTGCGCTTCTCAGCACTTGTCTGTGTTCGCATTTTATTGCTCGTCTGCAATTCTCCAGCACTCGTCCGTGTTCATGCTTTATTGATGCTCGTCCGCTTTTCTCAACATTCGTCCATGTTATCACTTTGGTATTGCTCGTTTGCTTTCCCCAGCAGTGGTTCATGATTATTGTTGTTGCTCGTCTGCAATTTCCAACACTCGTCTGTGTTTAATCTTTGTTGGTTGCTCGTCCGCATTCTCTAACACTCGTCTGTGTTGTTTATCTGTTTGAAGCTCGTCTGCTTTGTTTGGATACTCGTCTGTATCGTCCCCAGCACTCGTCTGTGTTAGCTTATATCTGTATGTGTGGATTTGCTGATTATCCTAGTACTTGTCTGTTGCTACTTCAAATGCTCGTCTGTGTTTGAATTCCTGGTATTCGTCTATACCAGTTGCTGATACTCGTCTGTATCATTGCCTGGAGCACTCGTCTGTGTTTCTTAGATCATCGTCTGATACTCATCTGTATCATTGACTTTTGGCACTCGTCTGTGTTATCTTGATGATCATCCAATACTCGTCTGTATTGAAGAGGTTTAAAATCCTGACTGTGGGAATAAATGTCAAAATGGCTACCGGTCCTGGCGTAACAGGTTTGCTCAAAGAAGACCGTCTGTCTTGTACCATATATCCACGGATAATATATGAAAAAGGTTCTTCTACCTTGATTATGCATGTCTATCCCACAGACTTAGGTGCATCTTGGTCCTGGCATAACAGGTATATCCGAAGGAGATTCGTATGTCTCAAGTCATATGTCCTCGCAAAGTGTTTGAGGACTCGTATATCTTGTTCCTGGCATAACATGATTGTTCAAAGAAGACTCGTCTGTCAAAGTATTCTTATTCCAGATAACGGTTTCAGCTTGGAAGAAGTTCGTCTGCTTTTCCTCCCCTGCAGTCACCAAAGCGTCATTTGGTTGGGTTTACTTCCCATTTCTGCATTCTCCTGCAGAGTGCAAATTTTCAGGGTCTTTTTGGTATTCAATCACTGTTTATCTTGAATGTCTGATAGCCGTTGCTCTCATCCTTTTCAGATTAACAGTTGATTGAATAGGGGCAGCTGTAACACCCCAAATTTGCCCTCTGGTTTTGTATCTTCGTATGTCTTTCATTTGCATCTCATTTGCATTTCCATTAGATCTTTAATATTTAGAATTCATATCATGTGCATGAGACATGGGATCGATATTTACTGAGGAATTAGGGTTTCACGTTTTATTTGCAAGTTATCATAAGAGTATTCAAGGCTTTGGCTTGCAGCTGTCAGTGGCATCATATTCTTACTGCTTTAGTCACAGATTTAGGGTTTATTTCCATGATCAAGGATTTCACGTCCGCAAGGAATATTCACTATGCCTTTGGCGCTCCATCAGGCTGTGGGTGGAATTCATCGGGATATCCAAAAGTGGTTTGTGTGAAGTCTTAATTTCAAAATCAAGTTCGTCATGATTCATCAGTTCAGAGTGTGGATTTATTTTTCTCAGTGTGAATTCAATTATTAGCGCAAAGTTGATTCAGTTGACAATTGTTTCAATCACAAGTCATTCAGTGGTTCAGGAGTGAATTCTTTCACCTTATCAGAAGTTGTGGAATTAGTGCAAGTCGATTCATAGTTGTGTGTGCGTCGGCGATGTCCATTTCATCTCATAGAAAATTAATCCACAAATCACTTTCTTATTAAACCAATTTCATTTTTCTAATTTTTATTTATTATCCATTTCCATTTCCATCCCTTATTCAATTCATAATTCATAATCTTCTTCGGTTTATTTCGATTGTCCATTAAAGTCACTTGTCACCATTTTATAGCCAATTTCATATTTCTAGAATTCATTTACCAATATATATTTTTTATTTCCATATCCAAATATCCATAATTCAATTCATGCCCAATATCCATTTATTATTAACTCCATATTTTACATCCATTTCTTTTTAAGTTTACTAACCACATTTCTATCCATTTTACCCAAATATTATATCCATATTTTTACCATATTCTTTTTATTCTTATATTCTATATTCCAGTTATGTTAGAATTCAAATCCATATTTTAATATTTTTTATCCATCTTAATTCCATTCTCCCTATCCATATTATAATTAGCCTTTTCTCAAATCCACCTTTCATTTTTATGACTAAATGATCATTTATCTTCTAATCATTTCTTTTCATTATTATTATCTTTTTGTACCATTATTTTTTTTAGAAGTTTAGAAATACAGTAGAACCAATGCATTGCCATCCCACACAAGGTCCCGTACGCACACGCGTTTCACCCAGCCATGGCCCACTCCCACAAAACTTTCAGCATCACTCCACCAAATTCCTTCACGCACTCCACACAATTTCTGGGCTTCACACTTTCCTTTCCCAAGAAAAAAAACTCATTCACGCAGCCAATACACTCGCCTTTTTTCACGCCCTCACGTTGACAGCATAACAAAAACTCCACAAAGAAACACGCCCTGCATTTTATAGAACACGCATAACAACAATACTAGAAGGCAACAAAAATTGAGAAGAAATCGATAGCAGTAAATTATTTCATCACTCACCTCAAACCAAATAATAAAACCTGCAAAATACAAAACTCTTAACAAAAACTCAGCAAATCCATCCACCCTTTGATTCCTCTTCACCTTCATCCTTCTAAACCACAACACCCAATCATAACCTCCAAGTTTCATACACATATATTCAAAAAACCTACAAAACAAAACTGAATCTCAAACAACCACATCTCACACCACCGAACCAACATTACAAACACAACCCACAAAACTTCATCATTTCAGAACGCACAACCCATCAAACAACAACAACAACAACATAACGGAGAAGAATAAGAGATGAAGGGAAAGCAAATTGGAAACTATGAACAGAAGAAGAGCAAGGCCAACGACGAGATCGAAGAGAGGAATTTGCGATGACGCCGTCGTGTTTCCGGCGAGTTCCGCGGGTGACGTAGGAGGTCATGATGCTTGCGGCGGCGCGATTTGTCGCCTTGATGTTTTGAAGAAGAAGAGGAAGTCGAGCGATGGAGACGTGAGAGTTGTGTGACGGCGGAGGATGATCGGAGAGAGACGGAGACAACTTGATTTCCATTGAAGACGGCAGCTCCGCGGCGTGGTTTCTGATTTTCGAAAGAGAATGAGGAGATTTTGGTTAAGCATGTGTTGACCTTCTTTTAGTTTATTTTGTTTATTTTTATTATTTGTAAACTAATTATATTTCTTTTTTTTATATTTTCTTTGTATATAATATTGCATTCAGCTGGGCTTGGGAAGCCCATTATTCTCCCTAATCACACCAGGTGATCCTGCGGTGCACCCTGAGCCATAGGCCCATCAACAAATTCCTGCCAGCACACCTGCAAACCAGCGCCCCCCTCTCATTTTTTATTATTATTTCTCTTTTTCTTTTTAATCCTTAATATTTTATTTATAGTTTTGTTTATTAATTATTTTATTAACATTTGTTAGAGTTCTATTAATTTAGAACTTTATTAGATTTTTGTTTAAGTTTTGTTGTTAATTATTAACATAACTTTGAATTTAGTTCGTGTTTCAATTTATTTGAGTTTAATTGAATATAATTGTGTTCAATTTTGGTCGTAGTTTGTGCTCGTTGTTTTGTAGGCTTATTGTTTGATTTCGGTGATAGCCTTGTGTTGGATTCTTCCTTGGACTTGAAGACTCAGCTTGATAATTGTTTTGGCTAACTCTGGTTCTTTTTATTGGATGACTTGGATGCTGGAAGCCTATATTTGACCCTTCGTCTGAAATTTTGATAATGGACACTTGTGCTTGACTGTTGAAATTATTCTGGACTTGATATTTCTTTTTGCGCTCATTGAAGAGGCAACAGACCTTCACCGTTAGGTACCACTGAGGACTGATTTTACTTATTGCATACTGCTTGCATCTGGAAGTCCTACTGGTGTAGGCTCTGTTTGTGCATTGTTCGATTACTCCATTCCGCATCCTCATCTCCTTATCTTATTTCTTATTCATCCAATTCTTTTTCCTCATCTTCTTCTATTCGTTCTTTACTGGAGGTGTGCTTAGGCCACCATGGTGCTTCTCCTCTCGTCTTCATCTTTTCTTCTCCTTCATTAGGATAGTGAGCTTCACTAACCTAGGACCATCCGAGCATGTGAATATTAGGATTAGACTTTTCCCGTTAGCTTTTACCTTTATGATTCTTTTGGTTCTTCTTCTCTTCTCATCTCATAACCTCTAAGAAAACACTTAATAAAGTTTGAAGTAATACCTTGAGCAATAGCCTTATCCCATGAGGTACTTGTAGTCTTCCCATCTTGGGATAGTACAAGTTTACCTTGTGATGCACAAGTATGATCAAGGTATCTTCTTCACCAAGAAAAGCATAAAAAACACTTCTTCATTGTAAATACCAAAAACACTTAATAATTTGACAAGTTAGTGAGCTTAGGCCCTAATCTTTGGGTTCAAGTTTTGGGGATCTTCTCCTTACTTGAGTGTGCTTGTTCTATTATTCCATCTTGGAATGTAGTGACAGGTGCACATTCCATGGAAAAGAGCTTGAGTTCACTTCCTTGTGACTCACTCCTAAAAGCTTCCTAAAGAACACAAACAAACAATAAGCGTCTTTCCTTCGGGAATTCTTTACTCATCTCCTTCGCTCCGTACGCGAACTTGCTCCTACTTGTCACTTTGCAAGACGGTTACGCACTCGTCGTCCGAGTCTGCAACACCTGAGCAATGGCATAGGCATTTCAAGCCTTAATTCACAAGAAATTTTCCTTGCCACCCCTAGTTAGGGGAACTACGACGTCTCTGATCCTCATTATCCTGATGAGGTACGTAGGCAGCGGGGTAGGGCCCGTTCGAGCACAATCTTTATTTTCCCTACATTTTTCTCTTTGTTTTCTTTTCCAGTTCCAGTTTCTTTTCATTCTTTTTCTTTACTGCAGCTTTCATACCCTCATCCTTTGAAATAGTTATCTTTGCAAGCGTGGATCCCGTCGGGTACGGCGGACGATCTGGGTGCTAATACCTTCCCAGGTCGTAACCGACTCCCGAACCCAGTCTCTTTGGTTCGCAGGACCTGTGTCCTTCCACTTCTTTCTTCTGGTTTGTGCAGCATTACCATTCCCGTTCCTTCGGGATAAAAATGCCTGGCTGGCGACTCTTTTCTTTTCCGCGCCACTTTCGCGTTTGTACCAGGATTGAAATCCGGGGAGCGATAGTGAGCATCAGTGCACCACCCGAGAAAACTTTCTTCACTATGAACGGTCCTTTGTAGTTTGGGGTCCACTTGCCCCTGTGATCTGAACCTGGAGGAACGATCCTCTTGAGCACAAGCTCTCCTACTTGATACTCCCGAGTACGTACTCGTAGGTCGAATGCTTGCTTCATTCTCCTCTGATAAAGCTGACCATGACAGATAGCCGCTAATCTCTTTTCCTCAATTAGACATAGCTGATTGTAACGAGCACATACCCACTCAGCCTCATCAAGCTTCACATCCATCATCACACGCAATGAAGGAATCTCTACTTCAACAGGCAAGACAGCCTCCATACCATATACCAATGAGAAAGGAGTTTCCCCAATCGACCTCCTGACTGACATTCGGTACCCATGCAGCGCAAATGGTAACATCTCATGCCAATCTTTGTAAGTGACAACCATTTTTTGCACAATCTTCTTGATATTCTTATTTGCTGCCTCTACCTCCCCATTCATCTTTGGTCGGTAAGGAGAAGAATTGTGATGCTAAATCTGAAAGTCCCGACACAACTCTGCCATCATCTTGTTGTTCAAGTTAGAACCATTGTCAGTAATGATTCTTTCGGGCACTCCGTATCTGCAAATGATGTCCCTTTTCAAAAATCTGGCAACCACTTGACGAGTGACATTGACATAAGATGCTGCTTCAACCCACTTAGTGAAATAATCGATCGCAAATAAGATGAAGCAATGACCATTTGAAGTAGTAGGCTCTATTTTCCCGATCATGTCAATGTCCCACATAGAAAAAGGCCAAGGAGATGACATGACGTTGAGCGGGCTGGGAGGAACATGCACCTTGTCTGCATAAATCTGGCACTTGTGGCACTTACGGGCGTATGAACAACAGTCTGCATCCATTGTCATCCAATAATACCCCGATCTCAACAACTTCTTAGCCATAACATGTCCTCCGGCATGAGTACCGAAAGATCCCTCGTGGACTTCCTGCATTAACAGGCTTGCTTCGTGTCTATCCACGCATCTGAGCAAGACCATGTCAAAGTTCCTCTTATACAAAATCCCATCTATATTCAAGAAGAAACTAGAAGCGAGTCGCCTTAAGGTCTTCTTATGATGCCCCTGCTGGGTATTCTTGCTTTTCCAGGAATAGCTTGATATCAAAGTACCAAGGTTTCTCATCAGACACTGCGTCTACAGAGAAAGCATGAGCTAGTGTGTCAAGCCTGGAAATGTCAATCCTGGGCACATAATTCCAACACAAGACTTTGATAGACGAAGAAAGAGTAGCCAATGCATCGGCAAATTGATTCTCGTCTCGTAGTATGTACTGAAGCTTAACCGTTGTGAAGAACGTCAACAGTTTTCTGGCATAATCCCTATAAGGAATTAGATGTTCTTGATGCATATACCACTTGCCGGTAACCTGATTAATGACGAGGGCTGAATCTCCGAATATATCGAGGATCTTAATCCGAAGATTAATAGCCTCCTCTATTCCCATTATGCATGCCTAGTATTCCACTTCATTGTTGGTGCAGCCAAAAGTAATTCTGGCAGCGAAGGGAAAGTGAACACCTTCAGGAGTGATAAGAACGACACCAACTCCACATCTGTTGATATTGACTGCCCCGTCAAACATCAACTTCCATTTGGATTCAGGGTCTGGACCCTCCTCCGGAAGTGGTTCCTCGCAATCATTTGATTTGAGGTACATGATGTCCTCATCAGGGAAATCAAACTTCATTGGCTGATAGTCATCTTCAAGAGGTTGCTGTGCAAGGTAGTCTGACAATACACTTCCTTTGATGGCTTTCTGGGAAGTATACTGTATGTCATATTCTGTTAAAATCATTTGCCACCTAGCAACCCTTCCGGTTAACGCTAGTTTCTCAAAGATATACTTGACAGGATCCATTTTGGAAATTAGCAGTGTGGTATGGGTCAACGTATACTGTCTCAGTTGGCGAGCAGCCCATACCAAAGTGCAACAAGTTTTCTCGAGCAGTGAGTAACGGGATTCACAGTCGGTAAACTTTTTGCTAAGGTAATAAATAGTGTACTCTTTTCGACCAGACTCGTCATGTTGGCCTAGAACACACACCATTGACCCTTCTAGCACATTCAAGTACATGATAAGCAGTCATCCTGGAACTGGAGGCATTAGAATCGGAGGTTCCTGCAAATATTCTTTTATCTTTTCAAAGGCTCTTTGGCAGTCCTCATTCCACCTGACCGTTTGCTCTTTTCTTAGCAATTTGAATATTGGTTCGCACGTGGCCGTTAGATGAGATATGAATCGTGAAATGTAGTTCAACCTCCCTAAAAACCCGCGCACTTCTTTTTCTGTTTTCGGTGCAGGCATATCTTGTATTGCTTTTACTTTTGCAGGATCCACATCGATTCCTTTCTGACTAACAATAAAACCCAGCAGTTTTCCGGAACGCACTCCGAAAGTGCACTTGTTTGGATTCAACCTCAGCTTATACTTTATCAGTCTATCAAACAGCTTCTTGAGATTTCCCAGATGCTCTTCTTCGTCCCGGGACTTAGCAATCATACCGTCCACATAGCATTCAATCTCCTTGTGTATCATGTCGTGGAACAATGTGACCATAGCCCGCTGATACGTTGCCCCGACGTTCTTCAAACCAAAGAGCATCACCTTGTAGCAAAATGTACCCCACGGGGTAATGGACGTTGTTTTCTCCATGTCTTCCGGTGCCATCTTAATCTGATTATACCCGGAGAAGCCATCCATGAAAGAAAATACTGGGAATTAAGCGGTGTTATCTACCAGCACATCAATGTGAGGTAATGGAAAGTCATCCTTTGGACTTGCTCTGTTTAAATCCCGATAATCAACACACATCTGAACTTTGCCGTCTTTCTTCAGTACAGGCACAATGTTAGCGACCCAAGGTGGGTAACTAGTTACGGCAAGGAATTCGGCATCCCACTGTTTCTGAACCTCCTCCTTAATCTTCATCGCCATATCAGGACGAGTTCTTCTCAGCTTTTGTTTCACAGGAGGACATTCTTCTCTCAATGGTAGCTTATGCACAACAATGTCAGTATCCAATCCTGGAATATCTTGATACGACCAGGCGAAAATATCCACATATTCACGCAGCATACCAATCAACTCTTTCTTTACTTCGGCCTGCAGATTGGCCCCAATCTTGATCTCTTTCTTCACATCTTCCGTTCCGATGTTGATGATCTCTATTTCTTCCTGATGAGGCTGAATGACCCTTTCCTCTTGTTTCAACAATCTGACCAATTCTTCAGGGAGTTCATAGTCTTCCTCAACCCCTTCATCAGCTTGGTAGATGGGATTGTCAAAGTCATGCGTGGTCATAGCAGGAATGTTATCACTAGAATCCGGATGATCAACACTGCACAAATGATGTGCTTATTTCAGAATCTGTTTATTTTCAAAGAGACGCAAACACACAAATAAAAAAGGAAAAACACATTGCCATTTTTTATTTTTGTGAAAAAACTAAAACGGAAGAAAGAGAACACAATTTGTCTGAAAATGTCCTTTATTTCATGGTAAAATAAATGCATTCAAAGCATGGTGGCCCTACAAATGGATCCTTGCACCTTGGGCAGAGTGCAGGATTGACAATGCAGCATGATAAGAAAAGGAAACAAATAAATTACTTTGATTGCCAGGTAACTTGGACAATGTCTTCAGCAGACCAGTTCTTGAACTCCTCTCCGGGTGCACACGGATGAATCCAGTTGTCCCAGTTGCCATCACTATCTTCTTCTTCGCTTGTTGCACATATATGGTTGCGGTCGAGCATCCCAGCGCTTGTGAAAGTAATAGCTTTACCACTCTGAGGCCAGTTAGACCCACCAGGTTGATAACCAAGCCTAAACTTGTCATCTTTCTTCTCTAACTCCAGCACCTTGCCCCAGCCCTGGGCGCTTCCTGACTGAACCACTTCCTTAGCCTGCTTGTAGGAGTGAATGGAGGTACCTTCTTTCTCATTGTTCCTCTCCACCAGAGCCAAAATGCTGACATTAACCGCTTCGAAGGACTGACACAGCGTCTCATGGATCTCCCCTTCCATCTCCACATATTTGAAAGTTGATAAGTGGCTCACAAAGATGTCTTCCTCTCCACACACAGTGATTACTTGGCCATCAACCACGTATTTCAACTTCTGATGCAAAGTGGATGTTACTGCTCCTGCTGCATGAATCCACGGACGTCCCAACAAGCAACTGTATGCGGGCTGAATATCCATGACGTAAAATGTGCTCTTGAATACTTGAGACCCTATTTTCACAGGTAACTCAACTTCTCCGAACACTGACCTTCTGGACCCATCAAAAGCTTTCACTATCAAATCACTGGGTCGCAGGACGATACCATCGACATTCTACTTCATTAAGGCTTTCTTCGGGAGTACATTAAGAGAAGAGCCTGTGTCAACCAGGACATGCGACAAAACAACACCCTTACACTCCATAGTAATATGCAGCGCTTTGTTGTGGTTACGACCCTCTGAAGTAAGGTCTCTATCTGTGAAGCCCAACCCGTGGCTTGCATTCACACTGCCCACTACAGCTTCCAGTTGATTAACAGTTATCTCTTGAGGAATGTATGCCATCTGCAACACTTTCAGCAAGGCTTCTCTATATGCTGGAGAACACATCAGCAAAGACATAATTGATATTTTGGACGGCGTCTGGTTCAACTTCTCAACTACCTTGTAGTCACTCTTCTTTATTATTCGCATAAATTCCTCCACTTCCTTCTCAAAGGTACCCTGTCCAGCAACAAGATTTGTCGTTTCTTCAGTCGCTATTTGCTTTCCTTTAGCCTTTGCTGCAACCTCAGCCTCAGGATCTCCTCTCAGAAATGGGGGAGCAAAAAGACGACCACTTCTCATAAAACCACCAACCCCTCCGACGTTCACTACAGTCGGGTCAATTGCTACTGACTTACTCTCGACCTTCTGTCCTTCCACGTACACATCTGAGCCATAATGCCATGGGATGGCTCTATCATCAGTATAAGGCACAGGCCCAGGAACAGTAATAGTAACAGGACTGACTTCAGGAGCATAAATAGTCACAGGTTTTCTTCTAGCAGGCATCTCAGTTGGATCATAGTAAATGGTTATAGTGGACACACAATCACCTTCATTATCAACTTTATCAAACTGCAATGACCCCTCATCAATCAGATTCTGCAACCCCACCTTCAGGTCTTCACAACCATTCACTGAATTCAAACACTTTTCACAATCAGAATTGCATCCCGGAAACACTTGTCCTTTTAACAACCTCTTCTTCACCACCAACAGCGGAGTCTTTACTTCTTCTACGCTCAGAATCAAGCTTAACTTCTCACCTCCGTCAACAACATTTATTCTAGCCCCCCATGGTTTGGAACAGGGTTTGAAGTAACATTAGGCGGTGGTGCAAAGTTAATCGCCTTGGAGTCGATCAAATCTTGAACTTTATGCTGTAGCGCCCTGCACTTCTCATTTGAGTGCCCGGGTGCCCCTGAATGGAAAACGCATCTAGCATTGGCATCGTACCCCAATGGAAGCTCTCCAGGTGGTGGTGGTGCTAATGTCCTCAGTTGTATCAAGTTCAGGTCTAGCAATCTCTGCAGCAATGCAGTGTATGTCATGGGAATTGCTTCAAGCACCCTATTAGCCGGACGAGCTTGTCTCGACTGATAAGGTCTTTCTTAATAATTGTTATGTTGTGGCTGTTGTTGTTGTTGCTGAGGTTGAGTCTGTACCTGCTGCACAGAACTGGAAGGAATAGTGACAGCTGCCACTTGCTCATATGATCTTCTATATCCTCGGCCCCGTCCTCGGCCATACACAGCATTGGTTTCACCTTCCCTTCTTCTCGGGGGCCCGTTGAAAGCTTTTCTTACGCCACTTGAGCTGCTCGCATTGGTATCCTGAATCTTCCCCATTTTTAATAGAGTCTCGACCCTCTCTCCTGCTATTACTATATCATTGAACTTGGTAGTTGAATAAGACGCCAATCTTTCGATAAACACCCCTTGTAATGTTCCCACGAACATATCAGCCATCTCGTTCTCAATTAATGGTGGTTGTACTCTGGCAGCAAGCTGACGCCACCTCTGAGCATATTCCTTAAACCCCTCCTTAGCATTTTGAGACATGTTCTGCAGTTGAGTGTGATTTGGAGCCATGTCCAAATTGTACTGGTATTGCTTCACGAACGCCTCTGCCAAGTCCTTCCAGCTCTTAATGTTGACCCTACTTAACTTCATATACTATTCCAAGGAGGCCCCAACCAGGCTGTCCTGGAAATAGTACATCCATAGCTTCTCATCTTCAGTATGGGCAGCAATCCTTCCTACAAAGGACTGGAGGTGAGTCTTTGGGCACGCTGTGCCGTTGTACTTCTCGAAAGTCGGGACCTTGAACTTGTAAGGGATTCTAACCCCTGGAACCAAGCCCAAATCAATAATATCGAACCCCAGAGAGCTCTGAGATTGAATGGCCCTGATCTGCTCAGCCATCTCTTCAAACTTTCTATTCATTTCAGCCCCCTGGCCTTCCGTTTCGTCCAGCAGAGTGAACTGTTCGTCTTGACCATCCATCTGTACATTGTTCAGTCCATCATTGATAATGGTGACCCCTGGCTGTGCCACAGGGATCTCAACTTGACGGGTGCCAGCACCGTTACGATTACCTCCATCAGCAGCCCCGTTGTTTCTGGCTTGATTATTTTCAACCAACTCACGCAAACGTTCCTGATTCTGACCCATCCCTGCCATAAGGATCATAAAATTGTCCATCCTCAGTCTCAAGTCAGCTAAATCAGCCTGCACTTGATCCATGACTCTTTCTCTGTTGACTCTTGTGGAATATCTGTGTATGATCGGCTGTTCTCGAACCTTCCTGGGAGCTATAGTGCCTGTTAGGACATAAACGTTAGAAGCTGATGAACTACCTGCAAAACAAACAAACACGTTATATGCATGCAATGCAACTATTCATGTTTCCAAGTTTAGGCATTTATATGCCCCAGTTCTGGTATTTGCTCCAGATAGCCACCTTGAGTATTAATCTTCAAACTTTCCCTTTGAAGAGTGTTCATATCTTAGCAGTATCAGACAAACAAGCTTCGCATACTCAGAAATGGTAATTTGTATATTAACACTGTATAACATGGATAACCCACTGCCAGCCAAAAGTTAGAGCACAAACAAAAATTCCCCGAAGGGTTACAAGTTAATACATGAACAAAAGACAAAAGATAAAGCAAGACTCCTACAACAAGCCTGTAGGTAGTCTGAACAACAATAAAGAAAATTTAGACTAAAGACGCAGATTCTTCTGCAGCTGTCTCTGTCTTGTTCTTCTTCACACCTGCTCTCAGCTTGAGCTCTTCAATCTCCTTCAATGCCTCCTCTAAGGCAATCTGGTTCTGTGTCAACTGCTGAGTCTTTTCCCTTCGTATGTTGTGGACCTGTTCCACTTCTTCTTTCTTGAAGGCCATTTGTACCTCGAAAAACTCTTTTTTTTTTTATACTTCTTCTGCTCCTGTTCCCTTTGGCCTTGCAACCAAACAATGGACTGGCGAGCTTCTTTAAGAGTCTTCAAAGTCTTTTTACGTTCCGCTTCTCTTTTTGCCTCCATCAGGCCCAACCTCTGAAAGTGAGCTTCCCTTCCAGCAAACTCTTTCTCTTTAACTTCCAAGGAGGCTTGCATCTTCTGTAGCTTTCCCTCTGCTTCATTTTTGGCCCGATTGGCAAGATGGTACAAGTTGACCATTTCAGCATTCTCCACTCGAACTTCGTGCAGCTGAGCTTCCAGTTTCTTATACTCTTCAAGGGAGACAATACTCTGACATGACACTTCTTTAGGATATAATGGAGCTTCTACTGAGAATGGCATGAGAACCTCCTCTACACGTTTCTGCAGCCATGTAGCAAAAGGAGGATATGTCTTGGGATCTACCCTGCCAAAGTCTTTCTTACCTTTCCTCACTCTGTGCGCCCAAGACTGAGATGCTTGTAAAACTAACTCTTTGTTTCCCTCCACAGGAAAATACAAAGACTCAGCAAATTCTTCCATATTTGGTGGATCTCTCAGAGGATAGCCAAATTGCTTCCTGGCTAATGTTGGATGATAACTGATCACACCCTTCCTTCCTAGCAAAGGCACTCCAGCAAATCTTCCACAACTGACCAGCAACTGTTTTCCCAGCAGATCTCTGTCATATCCCCAAGCTATATCCTCAGAAGTTAGCCCCATTAGCCTTCTAGACCACCTCCACTCGTCTCTCATCTCCTTGAAAGAGCCTGACTTTGGCAATTGCCTGGAAAACCACTCAGCAAACAATGAAGCGCAACAAACCACTCATTCCGGTAGTGAACGTTATAGTAGAAATCTCCCAACAGAGTTGGCACAGGATTGTCTTTAGCAAATATGGAGATCACTTCCAAGCTTACAAACTCTTTTTCTCCCGGGAAAAGACTAGACCCATACACCATCAAAGCCAACACAACACCAAAATCCCCCCATTTACCCTCTTTGGAATACTCTTCAGCCTCTGGTATAAGCACATTCCAAGGGAGTCCTCTGCCTTTATTGTCCTTCAGAGACTTCTTTACTTTAGCAGCTGGTAAACGACAGACCTTGGATATGTCTTCTTCCTTAAGAACCACCTCAGACCCATAGTAAGGCAAGGTATCTCTGACTGGAACACCCAAAATGCTGGAAATCTCCTCCAAGGTAGGAGCCAAGATGTAATTTGGAAATACAAAACACCACAGCAGGGGATCATAAAACTGAAGCAAGGTGTGCAAGCTGTCCTTCTGGTCTGTAGTAGGTTTGTCCATGTACTTTAATATCTGGCCATACCTCTTTCTGAAATTCCCCAAGACTTGTTCATTCATCAGCCCTGCTAATTTCTGAACACTCCTGACTTTTGGTTGAAGAAAAGTATAGTGAACATTCTTTTTCCTTGTGATTCTTTTAACTTCTGCCATCTGGAGAGCTTAAGATTACCAGAACTGGGTGCTAACAATGAACAATACCCTGAAAAATGGAAACATAAATAGTTAATGCAAGAATGATGCAATGCAAATGCAATGCATGCATATGATCAATTTGGGACCATCTGGATACTGGACACTGAACATAAGGACCCTCTGATCAACTGAAAACCAAGATCCTCTGAGCCACAACCCTCTGATAGAAATTCTCAGAACCATAGCACCAAGAAAACCAGAACCATAAAGACCAAATCTCAACAAGGACCACACTGATAATGAGGGTATGTAGAGGCCAATGGTTCCTGCAAATCTGTAAACCCCTCACAATATCACTGGTATGCTCCGGGTCAAACATCACGGACTCTCAAAGCCGAATAGCAATAATACTTTCACCATCTCCGAGAAATGACTCATGACCAGATCAGGGAATCGGTTTGGCATTAAGTACTACGCAGGGAGGCCTCAGATGAGTCCGGGAAAACAAGGTCATCCTATGTGAGTTCCAGGTGGGCCCTCAGATGCGAATGGGTTTGCCACAAAATGTGGTCTGCCATTGTCATCACTAGAGAGGGATATTTCCACAAGGTTCTCAATGATCGGTCCCCAGCTGCACATAACTGTCAAGGTTATGAAATGAGAGAGGAAGATCCCCAAATCAAGACACTTCCAAGACGGTCGCCAATCTGGGCGTGGAACTCACTACTACCCTCATAACAAGATCTCATGAGGCCAAAGGGGAACCACTCTAAGTACTAGGGTGCACTCGAGCCGTGGTAATGAGCTCATCTCTCAGAAACAGTATCACCCAAACCCCACCAAACAGAAAAAATCCAGTCCAGACAGTCCAGTATATATGTATATGACGCAGGAAAATAAATACTGAAAACTATAAATAAAGCTGTAAATAAACTATAAATAGACAGCAGTAAAATAAACACGCAACAACAAACAATCAACACCCAAAGAAACAGAAACAAACAAGCATTAGGAGAGACTCTCAAGGGAACTAGAGATTCTGGGTTGTCCCCAGCAGAGTCGCCAGCTGTCGCTCCCTGGATTTCCATCCTGGTACATACGCGAAAGTGGCGTGGAAAGAGGTTATAGTCGCCAGCCAGACATTTTTATCCCGAAGGAACGGGAATGGTAATGCTGCATAAACCAGAAGAAAAGAAAGGAAGGACACGGGTCCTGCGAACCAAAGAGACTGAGTTCGGGAGTCGGTTACGACCTGGGAAGGTATTAGCACCCAGATCGTCCGCCGTACCCGACGGGATCCACGCTTGCAAAGAAAATGTTTCAAAGGGTGAAAAAATGAAAGCTACTGCAAAGAAAATAAACTGAACTGGATAAAAGAAAAGAAAAGGGAACTGAAAAAGAAATGAAAAGGAAAAATGTAGGGAAAATAAAGATTGTGCTCGAACGGGCCCTACCCCGCTGCCTACGTACCTCACTGGACATGAGGATCAGAGTCGCCGTAGTTCTCCTAACTAGGGGTGGAAAAAATTGCTTGTGTCTTAAGGCTTGAACTGCCTATGTCAATACACAGGTGTTGCAGGCTCGGACGACGAGTGCGTTACCGTCTTGCAAAATGACAAGTAGGAGCAAGTTCGCGTAAGGAGCGAAGGAGATGAGAAAAGAATTCCCGAAGGAAAGACGCTTATTGTTGGTTTGTGTTTCTTAGAAGTTTTTTTATGAGTGTGTCACAAGGAAGTGAACTCAAGCTCTTTTCCATGAAATGTGTACTTGTAACTACATTCCAAGATGGAATAATAGAACAAGCACACTCAAGTAAGGAGAAGACCCCCAAAACTTGAACCCAGAGATTAGGGCTTAAGCTCACTAACTCATTAACTTATTAAGTGTTTTTGTATTTACAATGAAGAAGTGTGTTTTATGATTTTCTAGGTGAAGATGATATCCTGATCATACTTGTACATCACAAGACAAGCTTGTACTATCCCAAGATGGGAAGACTACAAGTGTCTCATGGGATAAGGCTATTGCTCAAGATATCACTTCAATCTTTATTAAGTGTCTTCTTTAGGGTTTTGAGATGAGAAGAGAAGAGAAACAAAAGGATCACAAAGGTAAAAGTCTAATGGGGGACTAATGAATCCTAATTGTTATCGTGCATAGAAAATCCTAGGTTAGTGAGGTTTACTATCCTAAAGAAGAAAGAAAGAAGAAAATAAGAAGAAGAAAGATGAATAGAAGATGGAGGAAGGAAGGCCTAAGCCCAACAAACACAAGGTTAGAAAAAATAATAAGGAGAAAAGAAGAGATAAGATTTGGAGGTGTGGGAATCACATCCACACCTCTCACTTACCAAAGCTCCTGAAATGGTTAGTGACACAAGCATAAATGAAACACAAAGCAAAATGAACATAATGTCAAAACAAAGTCACACAACCAAAAGCGAATTCATAAACACAAATACCAAGTGCAAACTCAAAGCACAAGAATGAGAAGAGAACCACACCACTCAACATGAAGCAAAAGGAATCACTATGGCAAAACAAAGTAAACATGAGAAAACATGAAGCAAAATAGTCAAAGCAAAACCACAAAGCTCAAGACCATAACCCTATCATGTTAGAAAAGTTCCTAAGAAGCATGTGAGATGAAGAGAAGAAGGGCACATAACCAAGCATTTACATCATGAGAAGAAAGAAGCAATGGAAGTGAGGTGGATATACATAAAAGTGAATGAACTTCAAAAGCAAACAAATACAAACTCCTCAAGGCACAAACAAAAACTCAAGATCAGAGAGGTATTAACAACCTAAGATGGCCCTAAACAACTTGAAGAAATTGGCACAAGTGCGCTTCTAAGCTAAGGAGTGAACATAAGACTCAAAAGAAACAAAAAGGGACAAGTGAAGAACCAAAATTCAAATCAATTCAAGTAAGCAACCAAAAATTCCACAAACTTGCACAAATGGTCTTTAATCATACCATATCAACATGCCAAAAGGAGGGGATCAAATTCAGAAGCTTGATCATTCAAATGAAGGTACAAACATGGATTAGGGTTAGAAAGCTTCACTCACAAGTTAGAGATCAAAATCAATTAAACAAAATTCTAAAAATCAGAACAAAAATCACCAATAAACTACATCTCATCATGAGTCCAAAACAAAAAGAATCACCAAAAAATTAAAAGTAATGATCAAGATGGAAAACGGACAAGTCAGCATACTTCAAAATGAAACAAAAACAATTAATTAAAAGGAACAATTAATTTCCACGTGCCAATTAAAAATAAATGAACAATAAAAATAACAAAAATTAAAGAAAACTAAAAGAAACATTCCTGAATTTTTTTATAATTTTTGGAGACCTACAACTATTTTTAAAAATTAAAAAGCAAACTGGAAATAAAATAAAAATAAAAAGAAATAAAAATAAAGGAATAAGCCAGGGGGTGTGTATAGAAAGCAAATCCAGTTCAATTATATGGGCCTTCACGCAGGGGGGCATATAGCAATCCAAGCCCAAGTCAAAGTCAGCGCATGACACACTAATATGGTGGAAATTCAATAAAATCAGGAAAATGGACAACCAGAGGATCAGATGGACGCACCAGATCAAGTCACTCACTTAATCAAGTATGCAAAATGATTGGACACAGTGTGAGAGTGCACAACATTATGGTGAGGTGCGAAATAACATGATTAATTCAGATTATGAAATGAAACATAAAATCACGTGGGAAGGAGCATGCATTTTTAATGTGCTGCCAACATGATATCCGTCCAGATCGTAAATCCAATGGCTATGCTTCATCTTCCTTATCCAAACTCAGGCAAACAAAATGCAGAATCCGGTGACCGGAGCTAGGGCTCCCGCACCGGAAAATTCAAACTATGAACAAACCTCCACATAAATGCATCAAAACATCCAGATCAAATCATTTAATCAAACTAAACACGAATCCAGCACTCAAATACACAAACACTTCCTGAATTCATCAAATCTAAGCAAATAAAGTTTGACATCAAACTTTCAAATCCAGATTTCTCACTCATTACTCATGCATTTTCAAATCTAATTAGTGCAGAATACTCAGCAAAGTTCACAGATCACAATGCACATAAGAAAAAAAAGTTCTAGATCTATGAATTTCAGAGCATACCTGAGATGGAACCACTTCAAAATCACCAAGATAATGCTCCTACAGCTGCAGATCTGCTCACTTTGACCTCCTCTTGCAAAATAAATGCAAGATGGAGCTTGAGGGAAGCTGGATCTTGGAATCCGAAAGCTCTTGCTCTTGAATGGCACCTCTATGAACCTTCACTTTCAGCTTGCATGAGTATGAGCAAAATGATCCTTAGGGCTTAAGGATGAAGAATGTGTGAAGAGATTGTGAAGAGAGTGCTTGAGGAAAGAGTTTCGAAGGGAAATGCAATTGAGCAATAAAGTGTGAATCTGAAAAATGTGAGAGCCTCTACACGAATTTAGGGCATGATTCTCTTTTATATGCTTTGTATTTTCACCTGGTTAGGGTTTTTGAACCAATAGTGGCATGGAGAGTGTGACTGAGGTGTATTGGCCAAATTGCATGAAAAGTGTGATTGCCTCATTCACCCGTGCCAACCTCTCCTCAAGTGTGCATTCTGACTTCAATCCATCCCTTGATTTGTTTTGAATCAATCCTGACCTTTGATCATGAGTGTAACATGCTTTTTTGATGATTTTGCAATTTTGCCTCTTATGTGGTATGCTTCATCTCATGCACGAAATTGGTGATATTTTTGGAGAAAATTAACATTTAGGCAATGCTTTGTGACAATGTGATCATATTTGGTCCATAACAACACTTGAAAATAAGTTTCATGAGGTTTTGCATTTGGAGTAAACTTGAAATTCACGCCATGCCCTAGAATTCAAGGGATTTTCGAAGGGCATATCTCTCAAACCATGAGGGCTATGAAAATGATCTTGTAATTTTTAAAAATGGGAGGCTTTAATCTTCAATTTTCATGTTTGATGGCAATCCATTTGAAGCTTTTTTCACCAAGTTATGCACACTTGAAAATTAGGGCAAAAGGTTACTAAAAATGGAAAATTTCATGACCAATCTTATGCCAAAAATGCAAAACACCTCAAAACCTCTTGATTCTTGATCTTTGACTTTGCCAAACCTCTTCTAAGGTTATAAGAACTTCCCTTGGATTGAAATACAAGGTTGGACCTTTTGAAATTCCAAAGTTGACTTTTAGAATGCACAGTTGACCAATTTCTTCATTTACAAGCAACTGAAGAAATACCTGACTTCCACAAGGAATTTTATCACTAAATTTCATCCCTAGGATCCTCTTATCATATGAGAGACTTTTCACAAATGAAATGGCCAAAGTCACAAAGTTTTCATGCTTGAAACTCAAACCCTAATTTGGGATCATTGTGTAGGAGCTTTGCCCTAACTTGAATTCCCTGATGATCCTCCAACCTCCTGGGCTTTTGTGAATGATCTTAAGCTTGTGAATGCAATGTAGACTACTCATAAGACTTGAGAAAATCCATTGGGCCCCTTTTTATATCTTGTGATGCTTCAAAACCCTCCACAGATGATCATATGCCTAATGCTAGGTCATGAGAATGTTATGCCTCATCTTTCCATGCAAAGATGCCAAGAATATGATATGCTTATGATGAATATGATGTGATGATGATGCTTAAAAAGAAGAGGGCAAATTTGGGGTGTTACAATAGTTTCACCCAAGTCCCACCAAATAGAAAATATGATGCAGGAAATAAATACTGAAAACTGTAAATAAAGCTGTAAATAAAATTGTAAATAATCAACACCTAGAGAAACAGAAACACGCAAGCGCTAGGAGAGACTCTCAAGGGAACCAGAGATACTCTGGTTGGGAATCTCCCCAACATAGTCGCCAGCTGTCGCTCCCCGGATTTCCATCCTGGTACAAACGCGAAAGTGGCGCGGAAAGAGGTAGAGTCGCCAGCCAGGCATTTTTATCCCGAAGGAACGGGAATGGTAATGCTGCACAAACCTGAAGAAAAGAAGAGGAAGGACACGGGTCCTGCGAACCAAAGAGACTGAGTTCGGGAGTCGGTTACGACCTGGGAAGGTATTAGCACCCAGATTGTCTGCCGTACCCGACGGGATCCACGCTTGCAAAGAAATCTGTTTCAAAGGGTGAAGAAATGAAAGTTGCTGCGACGAAAAGGAACTGAACTGGATAAAAGAAACGAAAAGGGAACTGAAAAAAAGAAATGAAAAGGAAAAATGTAGGGAAAATAAAGATTGTGCTCGAACGGGCCCTACCCCGCTGCCTACGTACCTCATCAGGATGATGAGGATCAGAGACGCCGTAGTTCCCCTAACTAGGGGTGGAAAGGAAATTGATTATGAATTAAGGCTTGAACTGCCTATGCCATTGCTCCGGTGTTGCAGACTCGGACGACGAGTGCGTAACCGTCTTGCAAAGTGACAAGTAGGAGCAAGTTCGCGTACGGAGCGAAGGAGATGAGTAAAGAATTCCCGAAGGAAAGACGCTTATTGTTTGTTTGTGTTCTTTAGGAAGATTTTAGGAGTGTGTCACAAGGAATTGAACTCAAGCTCTTTTCCATGGAATGTGCACTTGTCACTACATTCCAAGATGGAATAATAGAACAAGCACACTCAAGTAAGGAGAAGATCCCCAAAACTTGATTCCAGAGATTTGGGCCTGAGCTCACTAACTCATTGAATTTATTAAGTGTTTTTTTTTGTAATTTTTGAATGAAGAAGTCCTTTTTTAGGTTTTTCTTGATGAAGATGGTACCCTGATCAGACTTGTGCATCACAAGACAAGCTTGTACTATCCCAAGATGGGAAAACTACAAGTGTTTCATGGAATAAGGCTATTACACAGGAGACCACTTCAATCTTTATTAAGTGTCTTTTTATGATTTTTGTTTTGAGATGAGAAGAGAAAAAGAACCAAAGATCTTAAAGGTAAGAGTCTAATGGGGGACTATTGAATCCTAATTGTTATCATGCAAAGGAGATCCTAGGTTAGTGAGGCTTACTATCCTAAAGAAGGAAAAGATAAGAAGAGAAAGAGAAGAAGGAGGAAGTAAGGCCTAAGCCCCAACAATCACAAGTAAGATAATATCAACAAGGAAAAGAGAAGAGATAAGACTTGGAGATGTGGGAATCTCATCCACACCTCTCACTTACCAAAGCCCCTGAAATGGTTAGTAACATAAGAATAAATGCAAAACAAAATGGGCATAAGATCAAGCCAAAGCAACACAACCAGAAGTGAAGACTTAATCACAAATGCCAAATGCAAATACAAATCATAAGAATGAGAAAGGGACTACACCACTCAACATGAAGCAATATGGATTATCAAGACAAAGCAAAGCACACATGAGGTGACACAATGCAAACTAGACAAAACAACAAAACAAACTTCAAGACCAGAACCCTAGCATGTTAAGAAAGTGCCTAAGGATCATATTAGATGAAGAGAAAAAGCATACAAACTCAAGTATTAACATCATGAGAAGTAAAGAAACAAAAGAAGTGAGGTGAGCATGCATGAAAGTGAATGAACTTCAAAAGTAAACAAACACAAAATTTATCAAGGCACAAGCATCTACTCAAGACCAGAGGGGTATCAACATCCTAAGAAGGCTCTAAACAACCTAAAGAAGTTGGCACAGGTGCCTTTCTAACCTAAGGATTGAACATATGACCAAAAAGGTGCAAAAGGAAGCAAGCAAAGAACCAAAATTCAAATCAATTCAAGTACACATTCAAAAATTCCACAATCTTGCACAAAGACTCTTCAAACATACAATATCATCATGCCAAAAGGAAATAAACAAAATCAGAAGCTTAGCAATTCAAATAAAGGCTCAAACATGGATTAGGGTTAGAAGACTTCATGCAAAAGTTAGAGACCAAAACCAATTAAGCAAATTTCTAAAACTCAGAATAAAAATCATCAACAAACTACATCTCATCATGAATCCAGGGCAAAACAAATCAGTTCAAAATTCAACTTAATGGTCAAGATAAAAATTATACAAGACAACATGCATTAAAAGTGAAATAAAAACAATTAATTAAAGAGAAAATTAATTCCAGCGTGGCAAATGAAAATAAATGAAAAATAAAAATGTCAAAAATTAGAGAAAACTCAAAGGATCATTCATGAATTTTTATAGAATTTTTATGAACTTATTTCCATTTTTAAAAATTAAAAATCAAAAATCAAACTGAAAATAAAATGAAATAATAAAAAGAAATAATGAAGCCAAGGGTGAAAATAGCAATGGGATCAGTTCAATATGATTGGGCTTCAGATAACAGGGGGTGCGAAAAGCAGAAGAGGCCCATGAGATTTGCGCAGCACACAACAATTACAATGGAAATTCAAAAAAATAGGGAAAAACAAGAGCCAGTGGATCAATCTCACGCATCCAATGAAGTCAACATACTTAAACAAGTCAAACCATCTGTGAACTCTAGCACATGCACACAACAACTACGGTGGACTGGAAAACACGCAACATTACAGGGGAATTAAAAGATCACGTGAGAGGGAGGCCCTCTCATTAATGTGCTGGCAACACAAGAACCGTCCAGATCGTAAATCCAAGGGTCATAACATCATCTTCTTCCTTTCAACTCAGGTGACCAAATTCCAGAATTCGGTGACCGGAGCTAGGGCTCCGGCACCATAAAATTCATGCCAAGAACAAATGAACACATAAATACTTCAAACTATCCAGATCGAACAATTAAACCAAGCTAAATCCAAATATGACAACGAAATTCACAATGGATCAAGGAGCAAGCCAAATCGAACACAAACACTTTCATGTATCAAACTGCAATTCAGCATAACAAGCTTAATATCCACTCATTTTGCAATCTAAATAGATTAACAACACCAGCAAAAAATGTAGA
This sequence comes from Lathyrus aphaca, assembly GCA_963966055.1. NCBI lineage: Eukaryota > Viridiplantae > Streptophyta > Magnoliopsida > Fabales > Fabaceae > Lathyrus > Lathyrus aphaca. Next base: position 476,885,832 of record OZ014521.1, read on the forward strand.
TCACAATGTGCACAATCAATTTCATTTCTGGATCTAAGAGTTTGATGCTAACCTGAGATCTACAGATATGGAAATAGTTTGAGAGAAACCAAGAGGAGCTGCAGATCCACTCCAAATTCACTCTAGTTGCAAAATAAATGCAACTGAAGCCTTGAAAACTGCTGGATCTAAGAACTCGAAGCTAACTGCACTGAAATGGCAAGGTGTGAAATCCTGAGAATTAGCTTGAATGAGTGGTTGATCTTGAATCCTTAAACTTCACTGATCATGAATATGCACTTGGTTTTTGCAAAGAGTGAGTGTGTGATGAGATTCGAAGGGAAATGCAAATTGTGCAAAAACATGAGAATGAGAGTATCAGTGAGCATGAGGTTGCATTCTTTCCATAAATGATTTATATATGATGTATGTATTATGCTGATTAGGGTTTGCATTGAGTAGTGGCAGCATTTGTGTGAGAGGGATCATTTTGCAAAAAATGCATGAACTTTGTAATGATATGAATTTCTCGTGCAATCCTCTCTCCTTGTGCACATGCTGCTCTCATTTCATCCCTTGATTACCCTTGAATCAATCTTGGCCCTTGGATATAAGTTGATCATGCTTTGTGAATGTTTTTGCCTTTTTGCACTTAGAGAAATATCTTGGACCTCATGCACGAATTTGATGATGTCTTTGGAGAAAAATGACCTTTATGCAATGCCTTGAAATATTATGACCTCATATTGTCCATGAAATAACTTATAAATGATGTACATGAGTTCTTGCATTTGGAGGCAACTTGAAATTCAAGGCAAACCCTAAAATTCAAGTAATTTTCGAAAGCCATATCTCATGATCCATGAGGGCTATGAAAATGTACTTATACTTTTTAAAAATGGGAGCACCTAAACTTCAACTTTCATGTTTAATGGCACCTCATTTGAAGCTTTTTTCACCATGTTATAAGCCTTTGAAAACTAGGGCAAAGAGTTGCCAAAAATGGAGAATTTCATGACAAGCCACATGCCAAAAATATAAACCTCCTCAAAACCCCTTGATTCTTGATATTTGACTTTTCCAAACCTCTTCTAAGGTTATAAGAACATCCCTTGACTTGAAAAAGGAGGTTGGCCCCTTTGAAATCTCACAGTTGACTTCTAGAATGCACAGCTGACCAATTTCTTCTTCTATAAGCAACTTATGAAATAACTGACTTCCACAGGGAATTTTCTCACCAAATTTCATCCCTAGGATCCTCTTGTCATATGAAAGACTTTGCCTAGATGAAATGGCCAAAGTCACAAAGATATCATGCTTGAAAGTGAAACCCTAATTTGGGATCATTGTGTAGGAGCTTGCCCTAGCTTGAATTCTCTGATGATCTCCCAACCTCTTGAGCTTTTGTAAATGATCTTGGGGTTTGTGAATGCCATGTAGACTCTTCATGGGACTTGGACCAATCCACTGGGCCTCCTATTATAGCTTGCAATGCCTCAAATCCACCCACAGTTGATCATATGCCTAATGCTAGATCATGGGAATGTTATGCTTCATTTTTTCATGCAAGGATGCCAAGGATATGATATGCTTATGATGATTATGATATGGTGATGATGCTTAAAAAGAAGAGGGCAAATTTGGGGTGTTACAGTGTCATATCAGTGTTGTACTGGTAGTGCTTGGCAAATGCTTCAACCAACTCTTTCCAGTTACGAATATAAGTCTATTCTAACTGCATGTACCACTCTAGAGATGCCCCTGCTAGGCTGCCTTGAAAGAAGTGAATTATCAATTTCTCATCATTTGTGTAAGCAGACATCCTCCTGTAATATGCTTTGATGTGAGTCTTCAAGCAAGTAGTTCCTTGGTATTTGTCAAAATTAGGCGCTTTGAGTTTTGGAGGAACTTTCACACTTGGGACTAGGGCTGTTCATGGTATGGTTCTATGAGAAAATTGAACCGAACCGAACCATTATATAAGGTTATCCGAACCGAATCGAACCGGTTCCATTTTTTTCAGAACTGAACTGAACCAAAACTTTTGGTTTTATATAACGGTTCAGAACTACGAACTATACTAAACCATTAGAAGACAAAATTATACAAACCAAACCATTTGTTTAAGAACCAAACTGTTAAACTTATTTTTTTTTTATATTGTTATTCTTGAAAAAAGTTTTTTTTTATATTTTAAAAAAAATTGTTTTTTTATATTTTCGGAATTAAATCGGATGTTTTTTATGTTTTCGAAAAAAATTCGGTTTTTTGATATTTTCAAAAAAACCGTTTTTTTATATTTTCGAAAAAAATCCGATTTTTGTATATTTTCGAAAAAAGTTGGTTTTTTGAAATTTTTAAAAAAAATCGATTTTTTTATATTTTCGAAAAAAAGTCGTTTTCTTTTTATATTTTCGGAAATAAATCAGATGTTTTTTATGTTTTCGAAAATAAGTCGGTTTTTTGATATTTTTGAAAAAAATCGTTTCTTTTTATATTTTAGAAAAAATTCGGTTTTTTGAAATTTTCGAAAAAAAAACGGTATTTTTTTTTATATTTTTGAAAACAAATCTGATTTTCTTTTAAATTTTCGTAAAAAAAGTCGGGGTTTGTATTCAAGAAAAACTCGTTTTTTTTACATTGAAAAAAACTGGTTTTTTTATATTTTTGAAAAAAAAATCGGTTTTTTGATATTTTCGAAAAAAAAATCGGTTTGTTGATATTTTGAAAAAAATTGGTTTTTTATATTTTCTAAAAAAATCGGTTTTTTGATATTTTTGAAAAAAAAGCCGTTTTTTTTTTATATTTTCGAAAACAAAGTCGGTGTTTTGATATTTTTGAAAAATAAGTCATTTTTTGATATTTTCGAAAAAAAAATCGGTTTTTTTGAAATTTTCGAAAAAAATTTGGTGTTTGATATTTTCGAAAAAATCGGTTTTTTTAATATTTTTTATATAAAAAATCGATTTTTTGATATTTTTGATACAAAACCGGTTTTTTGATATTTTTGTAAATAATTAGTTAGACTTTTCAATAGTAGTAAATATTATTTAAAATTTTCTAATAAGTTAATGGTTCACTATTGGTTATGTTTGGTTAATTTTGGTTTGGTTCGGTTCTAGAACCGTTAATAAATAAATGGTTCGGTTCACTAACCAAACATAATGGTTCGGTTCACTAACCAAACATAATGGTTCGGTTATTTTAACTTCAGTTCAGTACAGTTCATAGTTTTTTTGAACAACCCTACTTGGGACCAACCTCAAATCAGCAAAATCCATACCCAGAGAAATTCATATTCTCTATAGCCCCAATCCTTTCCTCGAGCAAACGGTAATTCCTTTCAGCTTCCCTAGGAAACTTCGTCTCCGCATCATAAAACTGGTCATCCGGATTGTCCACCTCTATGGGAAGAATTGGAATCTCAGCAGTCATTCTCCTTGTTTGAACTTGAGGAGAAGGTATAGGAGAATTAACACGTGGATGATTCACACCTCCGCCCGGAGGATTAACAATAATTCCCAATACCAGCCTCCGGGATAATAACAGCGGGTCTTCAGAAAATCGTGATTTTATATCGATTATTTAGCCTGGTTTCCGTTTAATTAAGTTATTATTTTTCATAATTTGAACGATATTATGCGAGGTATTTGTATGTTTTGCAGGTATTATGATTTATGTGACTTGTAGAAGAAACGAGTTAAAATGAGAGAGAACTGAAGCATTTAGCAGAAGAAGTGAGACAAATGACAAAAAACAAACTTTTCTGCATTTTAATGCCCAAACGACTGTCACACATTACAACTTTGGGATGATCATTTTAACACCAAAATTACCCCACACAATTATTAATAAAATTAGAGTAAAATTTTCATCAAAAACTATTTGAGTGTCACAATACAACTTCAAAACAAACTAGGCTCAATGATACGTTTTCAAAATAAATTGTTCAACATGCAGCGGAATTCAAAATAACATATAATATTTTTTATCAAAAAAGGTTTTTCCAAAAATAAAACAAATAAAATGCAACATCGTCCCGACACCCAAAGCGACGTATCAGAGCCGACATCCTAATGATGTGAAGTACACCTACTTCACATACCACCACTCGACCTATCCTGTTCACCTACATCTTACCAACATAGGGACAACATTCAAATAGAAGGGGTGTGATACTTACATCACAAAAGAGTAATATAATAAGAATTAGTAAGTATCAAAAATAAAACACCACTTCTTGACAAACACTACACATCCATATTTTCTCCACAACAACATCGTACACCTCCACAACATACACATCAACAAAGTCATATACAACAACAACAATTATGCAATGAGACCCTACTTGACTCTATGCATGCGGTAGCATAATCCTATCTCTATTTCAAGATCCAGTTCCTGTCGGAACTCTCGACCCCTCTTTCATGGTCCAGTATGATCCCTATTTCATGATCACACTCATCGACCCCTATTTAATGGTCCAGTATGATCCCTATTTCATGATCACACCCTCGTATGATCCCTATTTCATGATCACACAAACATCACAACAACTAACATACCCACCTTGGTATATTAACCAACTATGCAACATGTCATGAAACACCAATGACATACATGCTTATATGCAACAATTACATCATACAACATCAACAACAACAATTTATCACAACACCAATCAGTACACAACAATTCATTCCCACCACGATTATAATTCATTTTTAACATATAACAATATAAATCAACTTTAACCACCACGACGCCACAACAACAGATATCACATATACATATATTAACAACAACAATGATATGTAACTTATTACAACAACAATGACTCATAATGACAACAAAAGCCAATAAACATACTAAACTATGTTCATTATTCAAGTTATACTAATTATCCCTACAATTATGTGTATAACCCCTCTTTTACTACCTTAAACTATACCACAACGATTCCTAAGCATTACTAAATCATTTAGATGATCTTAAGGAATTTTTCGGAATTAAAAATCAACATTTTTCGTTTCAGGTCTCGCTAGGTGAGGGGGATTGATCGCTAAGCGAGCAACTCTCTGTATTCTGACTTCCCAAAGGTTCACCTTGCTTGCTAAGCGAGCTCTGCGATTCACGCAGTTCTCCTTTTTCGAACTGCACTTATTCTGCTATGATAATCTCACCACAAATCACCAATTCCATCCAGATAATTTCAGAATATTTCATTTAATCACCTAATTTACAACATTGTCAACTAACAACTACCAACTACCAACTAATTAACACAATTCTCATTCAAACCACCCAAACCTCAATCCCTAATCTTCAACCTACCCAATTCCCATTATAAAACCCTTTAGATATGGAAGAATCCCACCCTTACCTTGGTTTTTATGAGAAATTCCTCTTCCTCGCGAATTCTTCTCTTCAACCTTAGCCTTTTTCTCTTCTTCTCCTATCTACTTTTCACGATCGTCAACGTTCACCAATAACACAATCCTTTTTCCTCTTTACAACTTAATCCTTTAGACCAACTTAGGGACTTCCACTCTTACTCTCACTAAATTCACCAAAAGACCACCTTTCCCCTACCTCATATTTTCCAATTATTTATTTTATCACTTAATAATATAATTATTCACCACAATATAATTCTTAAATGAAAATTATATTCAATAATATATTACTCTAAACACATCCAAACCACAACATTCCAAATAAAATAATTAAATAAAATTTAGGGTGTTACAACTCTCCTCCACTAAAAATATTTTCATCCTCAAAAACTTACCTCAAGCGAAAAGATTCGGATACGAGTCTCACATCCTGCTCTCCAATTCCCAAGTCATATGCCCACCGGCGGCTCTTCCCCAAACCAAATTCACAAGGAAAATATCCTTGCCTCTTAGCTGCTTTATCTCCCGATCGTCAATTCGTTCTGGTAATGCTTCAACCATAAGATTATCTCTTACCTCAACTTCATCCATCAGTATCACATGCGACGGATTCGGAACATACTTCCAAAGCTGCGAAACATGAAACACATCATGCAAATTGGACAATCTTGGTGGCAACTCCACTCTATAAACAATAGGTTTAACTCTCGTCGATATCTGATATGGTAAATAAACTTAGGAGTAAGCTTTCTCGACTTCAAAGCTCGTCCAATACCGGTCACCGAAGTAACCCTCAAAAACACATGATCTTCTTCTTGAAACTCAAGATCCTTCCTTCTCTTGTCATGGTAACTCTTCTGCCTACTTTGTGAAGTCCTCATCTTATCTCGAATCAACTTCACCACCTCAGTAGTTTGTTGCACAATCTTAGGTCCAAGTACAACACTCTCACCTGACTCATGCTAACACAAAGGTGTCCGACATCTTCGACCATACAAAGCTTTAAACGGTGCCATTCTGATATTGGAATGATAATTGTTGTTATAAGTAAACTCAATCAATGACAAGTGACTACCCCAAGCACCTCCTTGTTCAAGCACACAAGCCCTCAACAAATCTTCTAAATATTGTATCGTCCTCTTCGTCTGTCCATCAGTCTGAGGATGATAAGCTGAACTCAACTTTAACTTAGAACCCAATGCCTCTTGCAAACTCTCCCAAAACCTCGAAGTAAATCGCCGATCTCTATCCGACACAATATTCAATGGTATTCCACGCAACTTCACAATTACACCAACATATATCTCTGCTAATCTCTGCAAAGAATAAGTATACCAATCGCTATAAAATGCGCTTACTTAGTCAACCTGTCAACGATCACTCAAATAGCATCATGCCCTCTTGGAGTAGTAGGTAACCCTGTAATAAAATCCATCGATATACTATCCCATTTCCACTCGGGAATATCCAACGGTTGCATCAAACCAACAGGTTTCTGATGTTCCACTTTCGACTTCTGACATGTCAAGCACGCATACACAAACTGAACCACATCTCGCTTCATGCTAGGCCACCGAAATATGTTCTTTAAATCCTGATACATTTTCGTCGCTCCCGGATGAATACTCAAACCACTTCTATGCCCTTCTTCAAGAATCATTCTCTTTAATTCAAGGTCGTCAAGAATACAAATACGATCCCGAAATATAAGTACTCCCTGTTCATCAACTCGAAACTCATTATTTCCAACTCGTTCATCATTAACCATCAAGTCCACCAATCTCACATCCGACTTCTAACTCTCCCGAACACGATCAAGAAAATCATTATTAACCTTCAGCATTCCCAACATCACACTATGAGGTGTCTGTTCACAAATCAAACTCTTATCTCTGAATTGTTAAATCAACTCCAACTCTCTAACCATCATAGCCAACATATGCAATGTCTTCCGACTCAAGGGATTGGCTACAACATTAGCCTTACCTGGATGATAATTCAAACTAAAGTCATAATCCTTCAGAAATTATAACCAATGTATTTGTCTCATATTCAAATCTTTTTGTTCAAACAAGTATTTCAAACTCTTATGATCACTATACACCTCAAACCTCGAACCATACAAGTAATGTCTCCAAATCTTCAAGACAAAAACCACAACTGCTAACTTCAAATCGTGAGTAGGATAATTTCTCATGAATTCTCAACTGACGCGAAGCATACGCTACAACCTAACTATCTTGCATCAATACTCCACCTAAACTCATCTAAGAAGCATCACAATACACCACAAACGGTTCATCTGCTTTCGACAAAATCAAAACTGGTGCAGTAGTCAACTTCTTCTTCAGCTCAATAAAACTCTTCTCACATTGAGAATCCCACATAAAGGCTTTATTCTTGCAAGTCAATTGGGTCAACAAAAGTGCCAACTTCGAAAACCCTTCAATAAACCTCCGATAATAACCATCCAATCCTAAGAAACTTCTAATCTCTGTCACTGACCTCGGAGTCTCCCATTGTAGAACTACATCTACTTTGGATGGATCCACAACAATCCCTCTTTCAGAAATCACATGACCAAGAAACTCACTTCTTTCAACCATAATTGACACTTCGACAGTTTCACATACAACTTCTTCTCTTTCAACACTTGCAACATAATTCGCAAATGTTCAATGTGCTCCTCTTCTGACTTAGAGTAAATCAGAATGTCATCTATAAAAACAACAACAAATTGATCCAAATACTCATGGAAAATCTGATTCATATATTCCATGAATACACCAGGTGAAATATTAACTCTAAATGGAATCACTACATATTCATAGTGTCCATACCGAGTCCTAAATGCAGTTTTCTAAATATCTTCATCTTTCACTCTTATCTGATGATAACTTGATCTCAAATCAATCTTACTAAACACCCGAGCACCAACCAACTAATCCATCAGATCATCTATCCTTGTGAGCGGATACTTATTATTAATCGTCACCTTATTCAGTTGTCTGTAATCAATACACAACCTCATACTACTATCGCTCCCTGGATTTCCATCCTGGTACAAACGTAAAAGTGGCACAGAAGAGGTAGAGTCGCTAGCCAGACATTTTTATCCCGAAGGAACGAGAATGGAAATGCTACACAAACCAGGGAAATAAAAGGAAGGACAAAGGTCTTGCGAACCAGAGAAACTAGGTCCGGGAGTCGGTTACGACCTGGGAAGGCATTAGAACCCCATATCGTCCGCCGTACCTGAAGGGATCTATGCTTGCAAAGAAACTGTTTTCAAAGGGTGAAGAAATAAAAGCTGCTACAAAAGAAAGACTAAATTGGATAATAAAAGAAAAGAAAGGGTGAAAATGTAGGGAAAATAAAAAAGTGCTCGAACGGGCCCTACCCCGCTGCCTACGTACCTCATCTAGACATGAGGATCAGAGTCGCTGTAGTTCCCCTAACTAGGGAGGAAAATGACTTGTGTTTTAAAAGCGTGAACTGCTTATGTCAATGCTCAGGTGTTGCAGGCTCGTCTGGAATGAGTGCGTTACCGTCTTGCAAAAAGACAAGAAGGAGCAAGTTCTTTCGTTGAGAGTGAATGTGATGAGAAAAGAAGTCTCAAAGGAGAGACACTTATTCTTTGTTTGAGTTTTTTTAAAGAAGTGTTTTTGTTGTTTTTGTTTGCGAAAATAGTCTCATGATTAGACTTGTACATTATGAGAGACAAGCTTGTACAACCACCAAAATGGGGTGAATACAAGTGCTTCATGGAATAAGTCTCTAGACACAAGACTACTTCACTTATTATTAAGTGCTTTTTAGATTTTTGTTTGAAGATGAGAAAGAGAAAGAACCAAAGAATCTTAAAGGTAAAAGAACTAGAGGGGGACTAACAAATTCTAATGTTATCATACATGGATGGACCTAGGTTAGTGAGGTATCATTCTATCCTAAAGAAGAGAAGGAAATAAGAAAAGAAAAGAAAAGAAGAAGAAGAAGAAAGGAAGAAGAAGGAGAAGGAAAGTAGAAAACAACTTACTTCTCTTAAGGAAGTTAAGTTGTTTCTAAGGGGAAAGAAAAGAAGTTGGATAAATGATGGCCTAAGCTCATCTCAAATCAGAAGTAGAAAGCATAAAATAAAAGAAGAGAAAGAAATTGGAGATGTGGAAATCTCATCCACACCTCTTACTTACCCTAGCACCTGAAAGTGTTAGAAACATCCACAAATGACAAAATAAGATCAATTAAGCTCAAACAGTGGAAGAAAAAGCATGTAATCATCACAAACCAACACAACCAGAACCTAAACATCATACAAGTGTGCCACAATTAGTCAAAAAACACCACACAAAGAAGAGTACAAGAAGTCATACAAACAACTAACAAAGCAACATGGAAGAAATAAGAGGAGAACATGTGATTAGGAACATCAAACAATTTATACATCAACAAGTATCACCAAGGTCATAACCTCTTCATGTCAAGCAAGTGCCTAAGAAGAGGATTCAATCATCAATTAAGGCATACAAACACAAACTAGGTCAAGCAAGTGCCTAAGAAGAGGATTCAATCATCAATTGAGGCATGCATATGAATGTGTTACTTAGTGCACAAGTTAACAACAAACAAGAAAAGGCAAAGATCTCATACAAAGACCAGGGATCTAACATCATGTTAACAATCATTAAATAAGACCCTAAGAGGTGGCACAAGTGCATTTCTACTCAAGCCATCAAACATGGACCAAAAACATCTCAAAATATGACAAGTTAGGAACAAATCTCAAACAATTAGTGAACATGTCTTAAAAATTCAACCATTAAGAAACAAGACATTTCAAGTATGTAGAAATATCACATCAAGACCACATAACCAAAATCAGAAGCAAACATCATCAAAGAAATGGTCAAAAGGCAATTAGGGTTTCACTTTCTTACACCAAAAGAAACAAGCTAAAAACTAGCCAAACAAGACCTAAAAATCATGATAAAAATCACTAAGGTACTTCAACATGTTATCAAAGCAAAGCAAAAAGAATCATCTTCATATCACCTATAGAATTCAAACTAAAAATCAAACAAGTCAGGTTGTGCAAGAAAGGGAGCAAAATAAAATAAATTAAATGAACAATTAATTCAGGACACAAAAATAAAGAAAAAAAAATTGGATAAATTTTATAAAACACAAAAGAGGTCACATGAATTTTTTGGTAATTTTTGAAAATGTTTTGCTATTTCTTAAAAATTAAATTTAAAACTGAAAATAAAAAGAAAATAAAATGGAAAATAAAAGCCAATGAGGTACATATAGTAATCCAGTCACGTTTTAAATCACAAATGGGCTGAAGGTGGGGTGAAAATAGCAAATGAAGCCCAGTCCATACACACAGGATCCACCATGTTTATCATCTAATACACACAATACTTAGATCAAATCAGGCACGCAGGATCAATCCAAGGATCAAGATGAGGTCAACACAATAAAGCAAGTCAGCACACCACACATATCTAGACGCACGCACGTGATAATAAGCATACACAAGCATACACGATGAATAATTATAAAATAGAAAACACATGCCAAGCACACACAATTTTAATGCGCTGTCCAAATCAAAGCCGTCCAATTAAAAAAACAACGGTCCAGATTTCGTCATCTTCCTCAAGCTTCCCTTCACCTGAAAACACAGTCCAATGACGGAGCCCTAGCTCTGGTCACCGAAAAACTCATGCCAAGAACAAAAGTTCACAGAAACACAAATAAATCTCCAGATCTATAGTTTTCAACATGCTGATCATCAATATGAAATCAAAAACATCAAACAATCACTACAACTCACAGATCGAAGAAAATAAACTTTGACATCAAACTTTCAAATCACAAATACAAGCTCAATTCTCAACCAATTTCAAAACAAAACATATCAGCATACTTAGTGAAGCACGCAGATCATTATACACAAAAAATTCAAAATCTAGATCCATATATTTAGAAGCTAACCTGAACTTGAAGCTTCTCAAATACACCAAGAAATCCTTCAAAAACGTGCAGATTCACTCTCTAGCTCATCTATTTGCAAAATAAATGCAAATAGAGCTTCAAATCCACCCGAATCTTGAGATTCGAACCAAGTTGCTTCTGAATTTCACTATGTAGAAACCTTGCTGTAAGCTCAAATCAATGGTCAATTTATGATCCTTTCAATCTAAGGATGAAGAATATGCAAAGAATTGAGGCAATGTGTGTGTGAAAAGCAAGATTCGAAGCAAAAGGCAAGAACGTAATGTTTTTGAAAGTGTGAAATGAGAGAGTCTCAGGCTGCAAAATTCGTGTGCACCACTTATATATCAAGTGTTTAGGAGACTAATTAGGGTTTTAGAGGCAATGGGAGCATGTAATGTGTGATAGGGAGTATTTTGTAATTTTGCATGAAAATGCACATGGGTGATTTGTGCGTGCAAGCTTCTCATCAAGTGCACAAACTGATTTGTTTTAGTCCTTTGAGAAACCTTGGATCAATAACATGGCTCAGGATACTTGGAAATTTGAATCATGAATGAATTTGCAAAAAATCCATTTGTGAAATAAACCCTCTGTAAGCCATGGGTTCTTGTGAAGTTTTGAGCAAACTTGGTTGTTTTGAAGTGTACTTTAATGTAGTAACTAGAATTGGTACATTAGAGGCCTTGGAAATGCATGACAAGCCTTTGTGCAAAGTAGTAGAAACTTGAAATATGTAAAAACCCTAAAAACAAGCCAAATTCAAATGTTCATATCTTTCAAACCACAAATGCTATGGACAAGTTCTTGTACTTTTTTGAAAGGGGAGAGAAAGCCCTACAAATTTCATGTTTGAGGAAAATCCATTTGGAGCCATCTTGATCATGAAAGAATAGATTGAAGTTAGGGAAAAAATTGCCAAAAATAGAAAGTTTAATTACAAGTCACTTTCCATATTTAGCCACTTTCTTCCAAACTCTTGATTCTTGCAAATTGAGATCACCCAAGCTATTATTTGCCCTCATGAAGATCCATAGGCATGGAAATGATGACCGAAACTGTTAGACGATGGCGCGGATCTAGAAGGGGGGTTGAATATATCCCTTTTTAAAATTTACTTTTCAAAAATTAGTTGAAAAATATTTTGCGGAAGTTCCTAGGAAAATTGTCTAAAACAAAATTAAGTCACAGGTGATCAGATATGCGCTTGGAACCAAATGGGAATTTAATGTTGACAAGAGAAATTAATACAATGCAATTAATTCGCTTAATTTCACAAGAATTGATAAACCACTCTTAACAATGAAATATAGGAAGAAAATTAGCATAAAAGAATTGATTTTGTGTGTTTTGACTTTTTCACAAACACTTGGTGTGCACCCACACAAAGTGTTGTTTGGATGTTCAAGTAGTGGAGAATTTTTCACAAAGTTGTTGTCAATTTTGAGAGCAACACTTTAACAAACAGTTGGAATGCACTAACTATCACAAACCAGAATTTTCAAGTCACACAAAATCAAAGTATGCAGAAAGTGTAAGAGAAAAGAAAGTAAAGGACACAAGAGATTTGATTAGGTAGTTCCTTCACCATCCTCGCTAGAAGTACTCTACCCCCAATTCTCAACTGAATTGGGCAATTTCATTTATATTGCAATTTTTTTTACAAGAAGAAAATGGAACAACATACCAATCCGAGTAGCGAATGTTATGACCGCTTCTTCTTGCCCCTTGATTCAACACGAACCAAGTCCATCACGCGTGTCGCGAAAGCCTCCGGTTAACTGCTCCCTTATTGCAAGGATATACAATCCTCTAAACTTTGAGCACGACTGAGTTTCTTCAACACTTGTGAACCCACAAAGATCTTCGTAATCCTCTGTCTACCGTGATATGAAAGAACGATCCACTTGATCTTCAATCTACCTCACTCGGCTGAATATACAAACGATGGTTGTGTGCAAAACCCCCAAATCTTCTATGATCTTGGAGGAGAAAACCCTTCATATTTTTCCAACAAAAACCCACACTCTCAAAACCCAATCTGAAATCTCTATTTCACGATTGAACGTTATCTTCGAAACTAACACCTTGATCAACAAAGATTATTATGTGTGATTGTTGATTGATGCAAGGAAGAAGAAGATAAAGAGAAAAATGTGTATCTATTTCACTTTTCTGGTTCACCTTATCAATGAGATAAAAGTAGAAAATAGAAAGAAAGAATAAGTATAAAAAATGACAGCAATAGGATTGAGCCAACTCAAATGAATGAATGAGCCGACTCAAAAGGGCTAATGAGCCAACCAAAAATTATGCTCCATCAGCCTGTTGAGACCCGTGAGAACAAGAGGGAAACACCTCAAATGAGCCAACTCAAATGAAGGAATGAGCCGACTCAAAATTCTCAATGAGCCTGCAAAAAATTGGGATCAGGCAGCCTGTTGAGACCCGTGGGAAAAAGAAGGAAAATACCCTAAATGAGTCGGCTCATGGCAAGCTTTGAGCCGGATTATGCAATTGAATTTCTTCAAAATGAGTTTTCTTTCTTTTTCCTTGTGATCACACACAATTTCAATCATACCAAGTTTTTGACAATTTCAAAATCCATGCCATGTCTCACAAACTCCCCCTTTTTGATGATGGCAAAAACTTGATGAAATTTGTACCATACAATAAGCTCCCCCTGAATGGATGCCATAAACAAACATATATTCTACACTTTCTACATTATCTCCCCCTTTGACAATATCAAAAAGAGATAAAGATGAGTAACCAATATCAAATAACAAGAAACAAACCATGAGAATACCAATTGCAATAAATTCAAACATCCACAAACACACAATAAGAGATGAATGAAAACCAATGATAAATAACGAATAACCAACCATAATAAAGGAAACATTATCCAAATAACGTTAAAAGGAAAAGAAGTCAACATACAAAAATAGCAACAATTGTCATGTGGATAATACAAAACCAACAAGAATGCAAGTTGAAATGAAATGCGATGCAAGAATGCTCTTCATGAAATGCTTGATGAAGATGAAATGAATTATGAAAAGAAATGTATGTTATGAAAATAAAATGATTAATGTATTAAAGAAATTCAAATCAATCATAAATTTGTGGTAGAAAGCAAGAGGCACCGACGTAGGAAGTCTAAACATGCAGACAACGCGTGTTTTCAATGCATGAGTCGACTCAAACATGCTAGAGATCGACGCATAAGGGTCCACGAGCCGACGCATGAGTCGACCTGTTGGGACCCGAGCATGCAGGATGAGAAGACACCACAATTTTTAATAATATCATACCAAATCATCATAATATCACACCACAATGCATCTAAAAGACAAACATATTACTATTTTGATATTTTGAACAACACAATAGATAAATAAGAACACATACAAAAGCGTACACACACTTATTATTTTATATCATAGATGTCTCACAAATATCTGTATATATTAAACAAGATACTTGAGACAAACATAGTGGGAAAGATATTACCTCATAGATGTGAAAATGTAAGATGAATAATCAGATAAAAACACTTCAATAAATAAGTTGTTAGTAAAGAAATATATTAAGCCAAACAATAATATATAATAGACATTTTCAAGATTAAGATCGATCTGAAATGTCAAGAACACCAAGTTCCCAATGAATATGAAAGAAAGGTTCAGTGGCAAGTGGTTTTGTAAAATGTCGGCAAGTTGATTTGAACTTTCAACATGCTCAAATACCACGTCTCCTTTCTCTACATGATCTCTAAGGAAGTGATGTCGAATTTCAATATCTTTAGTGCATGAGTGTAAGATTGGATTCTTTGTAAGGTTAATTGCACTAGTGTTGTCACATATAATTGGAATATTTTTCAGAGCAATATTGAAATTGAGCAATTGTTGTTTTAGCCATAAGATTTGGGCACAACAATTTCCGGCTGCAGCATATTCCGCTTCCGCAGTTGACAAAGCAACGTAAACTTGATTTTTGCTATGCCAACTTACAAGAGAGTTAGAAAAGAAGTGACATGTACCACTAATTTTTTCCCTAAGGTTTCTTCGCATTTCATCTGCATTTTGCATACAAACAAGATCGCACTGGCTTTCGAGTTTCTCCTCAGATGTAGGGTCTATGCTTCGCAGGGGATCACCATTTTTTTACTTCTTTATATTTGTTTATATTTGCTGATCACTAACCAAAATACCAAAAAAATATGTTGCAGTGTTCTTCTTCTTCTCTGTGTTGCAGGTTTGCGAAGATAAGACAATAATTTCAATTCAGAGGCGTTCGTTCAGTCACAATTCGATCCAAATGGATGTTTGACCTAATTTGGTCAAACTATCAAAAAAATTGTTTCGACTGTCAGTTGTGTGTGCCAGTGGCTTATTCCTCAGACAATGTATGTTCGAAGATTCAAGTTGTGTTGTGTACAAAAGTCATCAGATTATCAAGAAGTGTTGTGAGTGAAGTCTGGTTTGATTCATCAGTGATTCATCTGAGGATTTATTTTCCTCAGTATGGATTCAGTTTATCAGGGAAGTAATCAGACAGTTTTCAGATGACAATTGGCTTAAGTTGTGAAATATCCAGTGGGTCTGTGTTGGCTGTGTTCATTTTTATCAAAGGCTTGTGAAAGAGAAATCGGGAGTTGGTCGTGAAACCTAAAAAAATCATCATCATCTAGTTTCTAAATCTTTTTTAGTTCGATTATCCATTATCCTTTATCCAATAACCATTTTTCCGTTATTTTTCTCGATTATTCGATTATCCAAATCACCATTGTTCTCAACCATTTCCAATTATCCAATTAGTATTCAATATTTTTTATTTTATCCGTTTCAATCAATTTATATTCATTACCATTTTTTTTAATCATATTTTGACTTTTATCCATTTTATTCGATTTTCTCCATTTTCCATTAACCTTTTAGAAATTCTTCCATCCATTTTTTACTCTAATCCATATCCACACCACCAAAAAATGATAGAATCATGTTTGTTTTGTTGTTAAGCCTGTTTATTTTTTTTTCTTAGTACATGTTTTAATTTTTAGAATCCAATTATTAAATAAATAAATAAAATTAAATAAAATCATTAACCAAGTTATTTGTGTTTATTTTATTTGTTTTTTTCCCCAAAATCCACAATCACCAAGCCATCCTGCATCCCGTACACAATTCACCAGCTTGCCAAACACACCACTTTCCAGCCAGCTTCAACTAGCCAATTCCGTACAGCTAGCAAAGCCTCACATTACGTCATCCACAACTTTCACGTGCAGGCATCACAACCAGCTGCAAAACAAGGCCTTGCTCAAGTCCACGCCAAGCCACATATTTCCAGCCGTCCCGCAGCTAAAGCCTCACAAACAGCAACAACAAAGCAACAACAAGCCATCGTACAGCCAAAACAGCCTTTCCCACAGCCATACCTCACATACCTCACAAGCCTTGCCCAAAGCCATACCTCACAAGCCTCACACTTTTGCCAAGCATCACCCAAGTACAAGCCTCACGCAGGCCCAAACCTTCACACTTTCCGCAGCCAATTCATCCCGCATCATCAAGCCGCACAAGCTAAATAACAACAGCAGCACAAGGCTCACGCATCACACCTGAAAAACAAAAGCAATAAAACGCAACATTCAAACAGATCAAAACGCAAAGGCTAGCAATCAAAACGCAAAACTCAAAATCAAAACTCAGCAAGACACGCAAATACCGTGACCTCCCAAACGCAATTCAAAATCTTCAAAACGACTTCCAAATTTTACTCAATTCCATCTATAAATAAAGCCCCCTCCCTATTCCAAAATCAAGCTTCAATAGCCACCAAAAGCTCTGCCAAAATCAATTCCCAGTTTTAAATCCCTAATCTCATTTTTATCCTCCTTCCAACCTTCATTTTCCAGATCAATTTTTGAAACCACTTCTTCAAATCCCTAAATCCTATTCATCCAGAAAGGAAATTCGTGAAGGAAAAAGAAGAAAGCCAATCGAATTGAAGGAGAAGAGAGGGGTTCCGCGAAATTGGAAGAAGAAAGAAGAAGAAGCGTTTCTGTTTGGTTGTATTTTTGAAGGTGAGGAGATAAAACCTTCCCTGTGTTTGCCGCGGCCATGTGTGAGGAAGAAGAAGATTTTAGATCTTCTTTGCTTTGACTTTTCTTTTTATTTATTATTCTGTTTTCAGTTATTTTTAATAAAATAAGAATGTGATTTGATTTGGGCCATGAGCATGTTGCTGTTACTATCCACCAACCCGCGGGACTTTCTCCCCTCCTTTTATCAAATTCTTTTTTCTATATATTATTATTAGTTAGTTTTTTTTTTTTTTTTGTTTTGTTTCAAATTCAATGTTGATAAAAATTTAGGAAAAATATTTTAGAAACATTTTTAGAAAATATTTTAGGAAAAAAGTTTTTAAGAAAAAGTTTAAAAAATATTTTCATTTTTTTATGGATTTACTTTTAGATCCATTTTTCTTCATCTTTTTATTTTTGGTCAATGACAATCTCCGATTCGTGATTGTTGTTTTTTCGAAGAGTTTAATCTTCATTATTTCAAATCTATGGATGAATGATCATTTGGATCATTCTCCATACTTTGAGATCGTGATAGGTTGCCTTCGATAAATTCAACGAAAATCTCGATTAAGATTAGACCATTCTTTTTTCTTTTAGTGTGGCATGTTTTCGGAGAACGATCCATAATATCGTTTCTCTAACATGTATTAGCACGAATATTTTCCACTTTAATTAGTGGTGGCCGGCCTCATTTGTAGGGTAATTACTTCGTAAATTACTCGACGATTGCTTAACATAGACCTAAAGTTGTCCCGATTCGGATTAAAGATCCACTTGGATCCGGTTGCCTCGATTTTGTTATTTTTTTTCGTGGTTGTGCTTGATTAAGTTCATCATACCACTTATTATGTAAATATTATAATAATGTGAATATAATAATCCATTTAAATTTAATCTCTCGCACCTTATCCTTTTATTTTAATTTCTCGCTCCTTATCTCTTTATTATGCTTTATCATATTATATCATATGTCATATTGTTTATGTTTATATTGTTGCTTGTGATTTTTATTTTGTCCATTTGGATACCAAAACACTAATAAAGGATTAAACATTAAAAAGATTGGTGACTTTAATTTCGGACTATGGTTACTATCCTTAGCATTGGAGTATAGACTTAGATTTTAGGATCTCTCCCTTTGCTCAAGTTGTGATCGATTGAAGACCTTAGCCTCAAATTAAGCTCATTCGTCTTTGAAGATGGAATTCCGGTTACTTTGAAGAATTGTGCATAATATGGTTTGACCGTTCTTCTCTTAACTTTTTAATTCAAGTCTTAGGATAGTCCCTTCATCTCCTCCCCATTCTTAGATTTTCAAAATCTCTCCCTATTTCAAAAATCTTCTTTGTTTTCAAACTTTAAACGCTTTCGCAATCAAACCTTGACTTAGGTCAAGCGATTTTAATCTTTTCACTTTATTTTCTTAAACAAATGTTAATCCATGTAAATATATCGAAGTTCTTTTCTTATATACTTTAAAAAATCCAAAACTCACTCAATTGTTTTTGTGCCTTTTGTGCACTTTTTCCTTTTATATGTTTAGATATGATTCATTCTTTCTAGCGGAATTATTCGCTAAAGAATGACGACTTATCTCTACATTTTAAAATCAATCCAACTCATTTTTTCTTTTCAAATTTTATACCACGAACTACGAGGTTTTGATCTCGCATTGCACTTTGTGGGTACGTAGGCATGAGGCGTTAAAACCTCATCAAACACAAAATCATTAAAAAACATTCTTCTTCTCATCCCTTCAATCATTTTCAAGCAAACCAATTTCAAACCAAAAAGCAATAAATATTTCAAAGGGCTCCCGTGGAGTACCACAGACGAGTCGGGTGAGTAAAACCTTCCCGATTTGTAACCAATTCCCTTACCCGTTCTCTGTTTGTTTCTTTTAGCTTTCGCTTTTAGATTCCTTAGGTTTTTGTTCATTCTTTTACCTTTTTCCTATTGGAAATAAATAAAAGCGCGGTGGCGACTCTGTGTATCCTTGAGTTAAGTTAATCAATAGCTTACACTCACGATTTTACCGCTACAGAAAAGTGGCGACTCTGTTGGGGGGTAATCTCTAAGCGGATTCAGCCTGCTTTGATTTATTTACTGCTTTGGTTTGACTTGTTTGTTATTTGGTTGTTCTGTTTTGGTTTTGGTGATCCTCTGTGTGAGATAGATTCTAACCCGGATCTGAGTGAAACTTATGATAGGACGGCGATATTCGAAGCGATAAGCGATGGAGTAGTCCAAAGCTATATCAATTTGATAATCTCCACTCGGTTAGGCTCTCTTGGACTATCAATGTCATGACGAGTAATCGTACGTGGCATTATTTTCCGACCTTGAGCTGATCATACTGAGGACCGTAGAACCCTTAACCCATCCAAGCCAATTTAGGAACGTAGTGCGGAAACTGTCTGGGTGTAAACCTAAGGTGGTTGTCACGCGATACTACACTTGGACGAGGTCTATTTTAAGAATGTTATCGTTTGGGGAGTAATCCAACGTAACGGTGATATTCTAAAGATGGCTGTTAACTCCGGGCACCTCTATTAGCACCCTTTTGGTTTTCTGCAGGTACAATGAAGACAAAACCTTAGTACTTACCTGTGTGGGTTGGTGTTCTATTACATTGACTTCATGCTCGTGACTCGGAGCCTAAGCCCGTGTGCCTTGTGTGATCTTATTTGTGGTTGTTGCATACATGTCATCATGCATTCATGAGCATTGTGTTTAAGATTTCAAAGGACTTATAAGGAACTTTTGCAAAATTTCAGATGTCCATGGCTATAACTTTTGAAAGGAGGAACACAAAGAAGTACACCTTTAAGAATCCTAATGTAGTAGAGTTGAGAAAGCTAGGAGCTTTGGTTGTTGATACCCAAGAGTTTCGGAGATGTCATGGGAAGCTTTTGTATATGTTGGATACCGATGTACCTGAGGGGATTCTCCCTACTTTAGCTCAGTTCTATGATCCGTTGCATCATTGTTTCACCTTTCCGGATTATCAGCTTGTTCCGACTTTGGAGGAGTATTCTCATTGGTTAGGTTTGCCTATTTTGGACAAGGAATTTCTTTTCACTGGTTTAGAGAAGGAGCTTACTATCAAGGTCATCGCCAAAGCACTTTTTCTTAAGGAATCCGATCTTAATGGGAAGTTTCTTCCAAAGGGGAGTGTTCGTGGTATTAATGCTAAGTTCTTGATGGGAAAGGCTTCTACTTCACTTACTTTGGGTCATAAGGATGCATTTGAGGCTATTCTTGCTTTGCTCATTTACGGGATTGTCTTGTTTCCGAATTTAGATGGTATTGTGGGTGAGAATGCTATTCAGATCTTCTTGAAGAAGAACCCGGTGCCTACTTTGCTTGGAGATATGTATCATGCTTTTCATTATAGGACCTCCAAAGGTGATGGAGAGATTGTATGTTGTGTGCCTCTTCTTTATAGGTGGTTTATTTTGCACCTACCCAAGTCGGATGTCTTCAAGGACAATAGAGAGAATCGAAGATGGTCTCAAAGGTTGATGTCACTTTCTCATAAGGACATGACATGGTATAGTTCTCATTATGACACTGGAGTTCTTATTGATAATTGTGGAGAATTTCCTAATGTACCTCTTCTTGGTACACGTGGGGGAATTAGCTACAACCCCATTCTTGCTAGACGACAGTTCGGTTATTGTTTGAAGGACATACCAAACAATCTTTCCTTATCCCGTTTCTTCTTTCTTAATGGTGCTGATCATGTGGAAATGAAGAAAAGGATTGCTCATTCTTGGCATGCTATTCATCGGAAAGAGAAAGGTCAATTGGGAAGACAACACCTTGCTACTTCCGAATGTTATATCCAGTGGGTTCGATCTAGGGCTTCCAAGCTCAAGATGCCTTATCCACCTGAGGAGCCTTTGTTTCCCATATTACCATTGTCTGCTTTTCTACCTCCCGTTGATGAGAAGGTGGCTCTTCAAGAAGAGTTAGACAAGATGAAGAAAGAGAAATAAGAATGGCTACTTGAGAAGACTACGATGCAAGAGCAGCTGAAGGAGAAGAATGATCTCATTGAGCTACTTGAGCGGCGTGTCACGAAGAGGCCAAGAGAGGATTTATCTTCCTCTAGTACTCCATCTACCATTCCTCCTACTTCCGGTGCTTGGAAGGCCATTGTTGACAAGTTGGTGAAGGATAAGGAAGATATGGAAGATCGGTACAAGAAAGAGATCAAGAGGATTCGCATGAAGTATCAGCCAGGATTCGAGACTTCTTCAGATATGATTCCCTAGGCTTAGTTTACTTTTGCTCTCATGTATTAGGATTATTGATGTTTGTAATTCATTTGTAATCCTCACTTTGATCTTAATGAGAATGAGTTTTTAAGTATTTCAAAAAAATTGTCTCTTTATGAATATTGCAAGTTATCTTATAGTCCTTTGAAATCTTTGCATTTGCATATGCATACCATGCATCATACTCGCATTTGTCTTGCTTTTTGAGTGTTCTCCAGGGATCTTATGTTGTTCTTGATCTTCATTCAGTTCTCCTGTCAAGCTGACTCACCGATTTGATACTCGAGCTAATCGGAGAAGGGTGATGGAAACTTAACAACAAGAGAATCGCGAGCTGCGCGAAGAGGTTACATTTCTGAGGGAAAGCTTGGAAAGAGTTTCTACTATGATGGAAAATTTGGTGGCTGCTCAGAATCAGCCACCTCCTAATTCACCTGTTCAGAATACTGTCATCTCCGAGGTTGTTACCGCATCAATTCCTGTTGAGACTGTTATTTCTCCTTGCTATCGTATGCCTGCTAGCACACCTTGGGGCATGCCAGTTGATTTTATTCCTGCTGGTTATCGTCCTCCTCATCATCCTGAGACTGCTGCATTTAATACTCTCCCACCAATGTGGACTAATCTTCCTCCAATTGTGACTACTACACCGCCTGTAGTGCACACTATTACGCATCATGATGAAATGATTTACCATGCTGAGCCCAGTGAAGGGGCTGGAGTGGCTGAAAGACTTGATGATTTCCAGGGACGCTTTGTTGAGATACAGAGGGAGGTGAGAGCCTTGAAGCATAAGGATTTGTTCGGAAAAGATGCTTATGACCTTTGTCTGGTCCCAAATGTTAAATTTCCGTACAAATTCAAGTTGCCCGAGTTTGAGAAGTACAAAGGCAACACTTGTCCCTTGAGTCATTTGACTATGTATGCAAGAAAGATGTCTGCTCAGACAGACAATGATAAGCTGTTGATCCACTATTTCCAGGACAGTTTGACCGGTGCACCCATGAGGTGGTATATGAGCTTGGATAATAGCCAAATCAAGACCTTCAATGATTTGGGAGAAGCTTTTGTGAGGCAATACAAGTACAACGTTGATATGGCGTCAGATAGAGATCAACTTCGTGCTATGTCCCAGAAGGACAAAGAGACTTTCAAAGAATATGCGTAGAGATGGCGCGAGCTGGCAGCCCAGATTGTTCCTCCGCTGGAAGAAAAAGAAATCACAAAGATCTTCTTGAAGACTTTAGGTTCTTTTTATTATGAGTGGATGATAGCAAGCGCTCCTTCTGATTTCACTGAAATGGTGAGTATGGGGATGCGTTTAGAAGAAGGTGTCCGTGAGGGACGGTTGAGTCAAGAGAATAGTAATGGCTCAAGCTCTAGAAGGTTCAACTTTGGGAAAAAGAAAGAAAATGAGACTAATGCAGTATCTCGGGAAAGTTATAGAAGACCTCACAGTCGTGGGAATCATCATTCGCAGCATGTAGCTTCTGTAACTCCGATGATTAACGTGGCTCCAACTATGCCAGCACTTCCAAAGTATCAACCTCGTTATCAACAACCTTCGGTGCAACAAGGTGGTAATCAACAGGCTCGTGCTAAGCCAAGTTTTGATCCTATTCCGATGTCGTATGCAGACTTGCTTCCGTCTTTGATTGCAAAGAATCTTGTGCAAACCCGTCCTCCACCTCCAGTTCCAGAGACTATCCCATGGTGGTATAAGCCAGAGGCTCGTTGTGCTTTTCATCAAGGTGCCCCGGGGCACGATGTTGAGAATTGTTATCCATTGAAGTTTGAAGTACAGAAATTGATGAGGAACAATGTTCTGTATTTCAATGATGTTAATCCAAATGTGCAGAAGAATCTGTTGCCGAAGCATGGTAATGCGTTCGTGAATATGGTTGATGGTTGTCCTGGGTTGTTCAAGATCTATGAGGTCTGTCATATTCGAAGGTCTTTGGTTGAGATGCATGCTTTCTTGAGTGAATATCACGATATTGATCACGATTATGCTGGATGTTGTATCTGCTCGGTGAATCCTCGTGGTTGCGTGATTGTTAAGAGAGATATTCAAAAGATGATGGATGATAAGTTGATTGAAGTGACAGCAAAAAGAGATGAATATGAAAATGAAGTGAATGTTATTATGCCTCAGTTCAATCTTCCTGAGAGGGTTGTTCCTGAGAGGGTGGTTATTTCTTTTGATAGTCGCAAAAATGTTGTTACCCCATTGGTGATTAATGTGCCTGGTCCAATGCCATATGAATCTGATAAAGCTGTTCCATACCGGTATAATGCTACGATGATAGAAAATGGTAGAGAAGTTCCCATTCCTACTCCAAATTTTGTGGTTAGCATTGCTTATGTGACAAAAGTTACTCGAAGTGGTAGAGTGTATGCTTTAGACCCTCCGAAGAGAGTTGAAGATACAAGTGCAAATAAACAGATTATGGATGTTGTTGCCCAATCAGGCCAATCTGGTAATAGTGAAGATGAGGTGTTAAAATTGATAAAGAAAAGTGAGTACAACATCACTGAGCAGTTGTTGCATACTCCGTCGAAAATATCAGTTTTATCACTCTTGATGAGTTCTGAGGCTCATAGGCAGTCTTTGCAGAAGATTCTTGATCAAGCTTATGTTGACCATGCTGTGACTGTTGATCAGTTTGATAGTATTGTGGCTAATATCACATATTACAACAATTTAAGCTTCTGTGATGATGATTTTCCTGAGGAAGGAAGGAATCATAACTTGGCTCTGTATATTTCAGTCAATTGTCAGGAAGATGCTATGTCCAAGGTGCTAGTTGATACCAGATCTTCTCTAAATGTGATGCCGAGGTCGACTTTGTCAAAGCTTGCGTATCAAGGTGCTCCCATGAGACATAGTGGGATTATTGTGAAGGCGTTTGACGGGTCAAAGAAGACAATGATTGGTGAAGTGGATCTTCCTATTCTTATTGGACCGTTTATATTCAAGATTACTTTTCAAGTAATGGATATACGTCCCGCTTACAGTTTTCTCCTCGGAAGACCCTGGATCCATGAGGCAGGAGCTGTGACATCCACTCTTCATCAGAAGTTGAAGTTTGTGAAGGAGGGGAAATTGGTGACCATTGGCGGTGAAAGGGCGATGCTTGTGAGAAATTTGTCTTCTTTCTCTTATATTGATGCTGAGGAAGAGGTGGGAACTTCTTTTCAAGCTCTTTCTGTCGTGGATAATGCTGCTAAGAAGAATGCCATGCCCATGTCTTCTTTCAAAGATGTTATGCGAGTGCTGGAAGTTGGTCAGTTTGATGGTTGGGGACGAATTATTGATGCTGTCGACAATAAGGAAGGTTTTGGTATCGGCTTTGCACCAGGTGCAGTTCTTAATGACCCAAAGACTATTCAGGAAGGCTTCCGAAGTGCTGGATTTATCAACGATCATTCCGCTGCTGCCATCATTGAAGATGATGAAGATGAAGAAGTGCCTGACTTTGTTACGCGCGGAAAGATTTTCCAGAACTGGATTGCTGTTGATGTTCCTTTCATTGTTCATTCTTCAAAGTAATTTGTTTTATTTTCTTTCAAAAATCCTTTCACTCTGCCTAAGGTGAAAGTGATGTTTGTCGGGCTTTGTTTCAAATTTTATCATCATCAATAAAATATTATTTTGTTATTTCCATATGTGTTTTTCCTTTTTGCTTTATTATGAAAAATGGTAACATAAAAAACCCAAAATAATAATAATTGTTTATCTGCATAATGTTTGCACTTTTGTTCATACTCTAAAATTAAAATAAAATCATTGTGCAGATTGATTGGTAAACCCATTGAAAACAATGATCCTATGCCCTCTCCCAACTTTGAATTCCCTGTGTTTGAAGCTGAGGAAGAGGATGTTGAAGAGATTCCTGATGAGATTTCTCGGTTGCTTGAGCACGAGGAGAAGATTATTCAGCCTCATGGAGAGTCTATAGAGATGGTCAACTTGGGTTCTGAAGATGAAAAGAAAGAAGTCAAAGTTGGAGCATTGCTTGGTCCTGATGTTAAGAAGAGGATTGTAGAGCTTCTCAGAGAGTATGTTGATGTATTTGCTTGGTCTTATCAAGACATGCCAGGTCTTGATACTGATATTGTGGAGCATAGATTGCCGTTGAAGCCTGAATGTCCACCTGTAAAGCAAAAGCTAAGAAGAACTCATCCCGACATGGGAGTAAAGATCAAAGAGGAGGTTCAAAAGCAGATTGATGCAGGTTTTCTTGTGACGTCAACTTATCCTGAATGGGTGGCCAATATCGTTCCTGTTCCGAAGAAAGACGGATAGGTCCGAATGTGCGTTGATTACAGAGATTTGAACAAAGCCAGTCCGAAAGATGATTTTCCATTGCCACACATTGATATGTTGGTAGATAATACGGCTAAGTTTGATGTGTTCTCTTTTATGGACGGATTTTCCGGTTATAATCAAATAAAGATGGCACCCGAGGACATGGAAAAGACCACATTTATTACACAAGGGGAACATTTTGCTACAGAGTGATGCCCTTTGGATTGAAGAATGCTGGTGCGACGTACCAAAGAGCTATGACCACACTTTTCCATGATATGATGCACAAAGAAATCGAGGTATATGTTGATGATATGATCGCTAAGTCGAAGACTGAAGAGGATCATGTTGAACATTTGCTGAAGTTGTTTCAGAGGTCAAGGAAGTTTAAGCTTCGTTTGAATCCGAACAAGTGCACCTTTGGTGTACGTTCTGGAAAGTTGTTAGGTTTCATTGTTAGCCAAAGAGGTATTGAAGTTGATCCTGATAAAGTGAAAGCTATTCAGGAAATGCATGCTCTAAGAACCGAAAAGCAAGTAAGAGGATTCTTGGGCCGTTTGAATTATATTTCGAGGTTTATCTCTCACATGACTGCCACATGTGCTCCGATCTTCAAGCTGCTTCGAAAAGATAAAGGTTGTGTCTGGACAGATGATTGTCAGAAAGCGTTTGAAAGTATCAAAGAATATCTGCTTGAACCTCCTATTTTGTCTCCTCCGGTGGAAGGTGGACCAATGATCATGTACTTGACTGTGTTGGAAGATTCCATGGGTTGTGTGCTTGGTCAGCAAGATGAATCTGGAAGAAAAGAATATGCAATTTACTACATGAGTAAGAAATTTACCGATTTTGAGTCTCGGTACTCCATGCTTGAAAAAACTTGTTGTGCCTTAGCTTGGGCTGCAAAGCGTCTTCGCCAGTATATGCTGAATCATACAACTTGGTTGATCTCTAAAATGGATCCAATCAAGTATATCTTTGAAAATCCTGCTTTGACTGGGAGGATTTCTCGTTGGTAAATGTTATTATCAGAATATGATATTGAGTAACGAACTCAGAAAGCCATAAAAGGTAGTATCTTGGCTGACCATTTGGCATATCAACCGATTGATGATTACCAACCTATCAAGTTTGATTTTCCAGATGAGGATGTGATGTTTTTGAAAGTGAAATATTGTGATGAACCTTTGATTGAGGAAGGGCCGAAGCCTGGATCTCGATGGGGTTTAGTTTTTGATGGTGCTGTGAATGCACGCGGAAGAGGAATTAGGGAAATGATCATTACTCCCCATGGTTCACATATTCCTTTTGCCGCAAGGTTGACTTTTCCTTGTACCAATAATTGAAATTCTGTGATCAGGTACGAGATGTCAAATGAGATGTTTAAACACTTGAAGACTTAACTAAAACTTAAAGTGCAGGAAAATTAAACAACACAAGAATTTGTTAACCCAGTTCAGTGTATAACCACACTTACATCTGGAGGCTACCAAGCCAGGAGGAAATCCAATATAAGTAATATTAATTCTAGACTTAAACCACTCAGTTTAATCTTTCACTTAATATCTACCCAATGCAATTTCTACCTAAGACACAACTTAGATATGAGTACCAACTCACTCCCCCTCAATCACACAGTGATCTGTTTACAAGTTTAATAAAATTGAAGTCATACTTCAAACAAAACAGCTTGATCTTACTTCACAGTTTCAATCAAGACACAAATACACTTTTGCTTAAAAGCTCATAAAGTGGTACAATTAAACAACCTGCTATTAAAACACAAAACACCCTATTTGGTCTTCTTAATTTCGTACTCTATTCTGAGAGTTTCTGTTGCTTAAATAGGTGTTTGGATTTTGGGCTTTCTGTAGGTTTATCCAATCCTGATCCGCATGCTGTCATCACCTTGAATTAGGGTTTGTTACTTCCTAGATTCTAGGTGATTCAGTTCTTCTGATTATGCTGAAGTCACATAACAAAACTCCCTACAGATGCGCCTTATTCTGTTTCATTCATCCATAATTAATTCCAGATAACTTCCCTTAATTTTCTCAGTTCTGTTAGTCATTAATTAATTCTGGTAGCAGGTTTGAGATGTCACAACATCTGGTGTGACATCCTGAAAACTGAACTTACTTCATTTACTGATACAATGTCACAACATCTGGTGTGACATCCTGTAAACTGAACTTATTTCATTAACTGATACAATGTCCCAACATCTGGTGTGACATCCTGAATTAAGTTCATTTACTTATACTCTGTTTGATAATGTCCCAACATCTGATGTGACATCCTGAACTAAATTCAACACTTCTTGTTGGTCAAAAATTCTGCCAATTCTAAACATCTACAAACTCCCCCTTTGGCTAATTTTTGGCTAACATACTTTTCTGGTTATCAGAGTGCAGCAGAGTTTCTTTTATCAGAGTACAACATTTCTTTTTTGTTGAGTCATGTGTGAGTTTACTCCCCCTCAAACATACATGTGATCAGTCTTGTTGCAACAGAAATTTTTCATTAAAATCACAGTTTTGGTTCAGAAGCAAACAGAAGTTTTTCATTAATCAGTAATCAGCATCATACATTGTTGTTGTTGTTGTTCAGTTCTCCCCCTTGTTAGACATAAATTTGGGGCCAAAGTTACTAATTCAAAATTACAATGCAGAAGCAGTCATTACATATTCCTCACATACAATTTTCACTCAGACTCCTCATATTCAGTGTCTTCCTCTTCCTCAGTCTCCTCATCAGAAGCAGCAGCTTTCTGAGCACTCTCTTCAATATCCATCCTTTGGATAATCTCCTCAAGCTTCTGCTCCTTGCATCCAGTTCTTTGCATGTGTTCTTCAGCTCAGCAATCAAGGCAGCTTTGGAGATTGGAGACTTTGCCTTTGAAGGACCAGCAGATGTCCCAGAGGGAGCTTCAACATCAGCTGCATGATGACTCAAGAACAGCTTGTAGTGGAAGACCAGAGGACTTTCTCTTTTGAAAATGGAGTCCTTCTCAGTGAGGATACCTGGATATTGATTAAGCATAATTCCACATAGCAAGGAAGGGAAGGCAATTGGCAGCTTAGTTGCAGATGATCCAGCATGCTTCAATGTCTGATAAAAAATATAAGCCCCAAAATCCAGCTTTGTTTGGGTGCCCACATCATATATAAACCTGCCCAATCCAGTTGCTATTGAGGAGGTATGGTTGGTAGGGACCCAGTTTGCAGTGCCAATCCTATGCAGCATTGCATACTTCCTTGTCAGCAGGCTAACAGACAACTTCCCTTTGACTGGTCAATTCTTTACCTTATTTGCAGTGATGACCTTGCAAACCTGGTTATCAGTCTTCCCTAACTCATTTGGACCATCAATTCTCTTCCTAGATAGTGGTTGATCACCCTAGGAGAGAATTCCACACATCTCCCTCTTACATATACCTTTCTGAAGTCAGCAGACTTACCATCAGCACAATCTTCTTGTAGGTTTACAATGAATTCCTTGACTAGCAGCTCATAGCAAGGAGAGAAGTTGGATACAGTTTTGAATAGGCCAGCAGAAGAGATGAGATCAATTACCTCTGTGCACTCAAGTGCATTACTGCTCAGCTCTCTTTCAAGTGCTACCCTTCTTTGATAGACAAACTTCCATCTGTTCACACTTGAAACATGATGGAAAGAGATGTTGTCCAGAGGAGCTTCTGGAACAGCAGTTGATGACCTTGAGGGTGCTGGTTTCTTCTTTGGTGGGGATGTTGGGACATCCTCTTCAACATCTGAATCTGGAGGGGTGACAGCTTTCCTCTTCTGTGTTTGCACCTTGCTCCATTGTTTTGTAGGACCAAAAACAACTTTAGCTTTGTCCTTCTTTGGTGTAGCTTGCTTCTTCTCAGGAGTTGCATGTCCTGCATTCTTCTTTTCCTTCCTAGTCCTAAGCCTTTTGGCTATGCTAGGGTTTACAGAAGCAATGATTTCTGTATCAGAATCATGCTCTAAGTTTACAACAGGAGGAGGTTGAGCGGTCTCCTCTTCAGCAGGTGGATCGACAGAGGCTTGATCTTTAGTGGAGGCCTTATGCTGGTCCTCAGATGTTTCATCATCACCATCAGTGGAAGCCTTTTGCTGGTCCTCAGATATGTCATCAGCATCATCAGTGGAGGCCTTTTGCTGGTCTTCAGATGTTTCAACATCTATTGGGACATCCTGTTGAGCAGGAGTGTCCTCTTCAGTCTGATTTTGTTGTTCTTCTTGTGGAGCTGGCATGGTGTTCAGAGGGATAGATATGCCACTCACAACTCTTTGCTCAGACAAGATCCTGTTCACCAGTTCCTTTATAGAGTCATTCACATATTCAGAAGCTTTTGAAGTGGTGTTTGAGGATGAAGGCATTCCTTTGGCTTTGCTAAAGACAAGTTCCTTTGCCCTTCTCACAGTAGGAGTTCTTGGCTTTTGAGCAAGAGGAACACTTCCTCTGATTTCGTCCATTGGAGTTGAATCCATAGGAACCACAGAAATGGGGGTTGCATGCACCACATCTTCTTGATTTAGGATTTCTTCAGAGAGGTTAGGGTTTTGGTGTTGAGACATTTTCGAAAGTGATGGATGAAGAGGTTAAGTTTGAGTGATTTTGATGAGCTCTGAAAATCAGTTAGAGAATGCAATTCGTTTTGAGAGGATGATGAGAAGATGAATAGCTGAAAGTGAGCTGATATTCTTATAAGAGCCGTTACTTGGAGAAATTTTAGGAGTGGAATACCCAGAGTCCTTGACCAGACTGGTGTTGCCATCTGGTGATCATGCCACACGATGTCATATGACATGTTGGCACATCTCCATAACTGTTATATTTCACATAAACAGATTCCCAATTTACCCCTTAGGTTTTCAAATTGGGTAGCATCCAAAGCTTTAGTAAATATATCAGCCAATTGCAGATTTGTAGCTACATGTTCCAATGAGATCACTTTCTCTTCCATAAGATCTCTGATGAAATGATGCCTGATATCAATATGCTTGGTCCTGCTATGTTGGATAAGATTCTTTGATATGTTAATAGCACTTAAGTTGTCACAGTACAATGTCATGACATCTTGTGGGACATTGTACTCTGTGAGCATTTGCTTCATCCAAACCAACTGTGAACAACTGCTTCCAGCTGCAATATATTCAGCTTCAGCAGTAGATAAGGATACACAGTTTTGTTTCTTACTGAACCAAGAAATCAAATTGTTTCCTAGAAAGAAGCATCCTCCTGATGTGCTTTTTCTGTCATCAGCACTTCCAGCCCAATCAACATCACAGAAGCCAGTGAGAATTGGTTTGCATCCATGAAAGTACATTATGCCATAGTCACAAGTACCATTGACATATTTCAGAATTCTCTTGACCTGGTTTAGATGGCTAACTTTTGGATCAGCTTGATATCTTGCACAATCACCTACTGCAAAGGCTATGTCTGGTCTGCTAGCAGTCAGATATAATAAGCTTCCAATCATACTTCTGTATAGGCTTTGGTCTACATTCTCACCCTTGTCATCTTTAGTCAGCTTTAAATGTGTGGGGGCAGGAGTTCTCTTATGAGTAGCATTGTCCATCCCAAATTTCTTGACAATGTTCTTAGCATACTTGCTTTGGGAAATGAACATGGAGTCCTCCATTTGCTTTATTTGCAGTCCAAGAAAGTAGGTTAATTCTCCTACTAGGCTCATTTCAAATTCAGATTCCATCTGAGTGACAAAATGTTTAACCATCCTGTCTGACATCTCACCAAAAACAATGTCATCTACATAGATTTGAGCAATCATGACATTTCCTTCTTCATCTTTAACAAACAAGGTTTTGTCTATTCCACCTTTCCTGTACCCTTGCTTGATAAGAAAAGTAGTCAGCCTTTCATACCATGCTCTTGGAGCTTGCTTCAGACCATAAAGAGCCTTCTTTAGTTTGTATACATGATTTGGACAGCTTGGATCAACAAATCCTTTAGGTTGTTCTACATATACCTCTTCATTAAGATATCCATATAGAAAGGCACTTTTCACATCCATTTGAAATAGCTTGAACTTCAAGATACAAGCAATTCCCAAAAGTAGTCTGATTGATTCAAGCCTTGCTACTGGTGCAAAGGTTTCATCAAAGTCTACTCCTTCAATTTGTGTGTATCCTTGAGCTACAAGTCTAGCTTTGTTCTTTGTAACAACTCCTTGCTCATTTGACTTGTTCTTATACACCCATTTAGTTCCAATCACATTTATGTCATCAGGTCTAGGAACAAGGTTCCACACTGCATTCCTTGTGAATTGGCCTAATTCATCTTGCATAGCACAAATCCAGTACTCATCAGTAAGAGCTTCCTTGATGTTTTTAGGTTCTATTTTTGAAACAAAACAAGAACCTGAAATCACTTCTCTTGATCTAGTGCTTACACCTCTGTTGGGATCCCCAATTATTAAATCTTTGGGATGATCCTTCTGGATTCTGATGGATGGAGGTTTGCTGGATTGTTCTGTCCTTGCATCAGTTTGAGTGAAGTCAGGATGATCACTCTTTTCTTCAGTTTCAGTTTGTCTGTCAGCAGATGTTCCAACATCTTCTGTAACATCTGCAGGAGAATCATCAATTATCACATTTATGGACTCCATGATAACCTTGGTTCTAGAGTTAAATACTCTATATGCTCTGCTGTTTATAGAGTATCCAAGAAAAATCCCTTCATCACTTTTAGGATCCATTTTTCTTCTTTGCTCCCTATCAGCCAGAATATAACAATTACTTCCAAACACATGGAAGTACTTAACTGTGGGTTTTCTACCCTTCCAGACTTTATAGATTGTGGACAAAGTTCCTTTTCTTAGAGTGACTCTGTTATGGATGTAACAAGCTGTGTTCATAGCTTCAGCCCAGAAGTACAAAGGTAACTTTTTAGCATGGATCATAGCTCTTGCTGATTCTTGGATAGTTCTATTATTCCTCTCAACAATCCCATTCTGTTGAGGAGTGATCGGTGAAGAGTATTCATGATTTATTCCTTCTGAAGAACAGAAATCTAATAATTTTTGGTTCTCAAACTCCTTTCCATGGTCACTTCTTATTCTGACCACACAGCTGGCTTTTTCACTTTGTATTCTTTGGCATAAGTCTTTGAATACATCAAATACATTAGACTTTTCTTTGATAAAATTTATCCATGTATACCTTGAAAATTCATCAACCACCACATAGGCATACCTCTTACCACCAAGGCTCTCAACCTGCATAGGTCCCATAAGATCCATATGCAATAATTCCAAAACTTTGGAAGTTGTCAGATGTTGGAGCTTTGGATGGGACATCTTGGTTTGCTTGCCTATTTGACATTCACCACATATTTTGCCATCATCAATCTTCAGTTTAGGAATACCTCTCACAGCTTCCATAGATATGATTTTCTTTATGCCTCTAAAATGAGGATGACCCAGTCTTTGGTGCCATAGTTTCACTTCTTCTTCTTTGGCTAAAAAGCAAGTTGAAGTGAGACTGAAGTCTTGAGGTTCCCACATGTAACAGTTTTCTTTAGATCTGGCTCCTCTCATGACAACCTTCTGTTCTTTATTTGCCACTATGCATTCAGTTTTGGTAAAGTTTACACTGTAACCTTGATCACACAATTGACTTATGCTGATCAAGTTAGCAGTCAAACCTTTTACCAGCAGCACATCATCTAGTCTTGGTACATCTGGACAGTCCAAGGTTCCAACTCCCTTGATTTCACCTTTAGCTCCATCTCCAAATGTTACATATCTGGATGAATATGACTTTAAGTCTACTAGAAGATTCTTCAATCCAGTCATGTGTCTTGAACATCCACTGTCAAAGTACCAGTCTTCTTTAGCTGATACTCTTAGGGATGTATGATCTATATATGCAACACCTTTCTTTGACCATTTGTATTGAGGTTTCTTTTGATACCTCTTCCTTGTGCAGTGTCCATTAGTAGAGCTCCAAGGTTGTTTGTTGAACTTGTTCTTGGGCATGTAGCTTTGATCAGCATGAGGACTAGCTTTAGGTACCCATACTTTCTTGATGACCTCTGTCTTCTGCTTAGGGGGTTGCTGATATCTTTGAGGTTGATGTCTATGCAGCACTTTCTTGGTAACCTCTATCTTCTGCTTAGGAGGTTGCTGATACATCTGATTTGGATATCCATGCAACTTGTAGCAATGAGGTTTGATATGTCCAAACCTTCCACAATGATGACATCTCCATCTTTGATACTTCTTCTTCATTATGTTCTTTTCATGATGTTGAGACATCTGTTGGAACATTATGTTTGACTTTGTGTTCTTTTCATGATGTTGAAGCATCTGTTGGGACATCTTGTTTGACTGTATGGAATTTGAAGTAGTTTTGCTGGTGCTAGCTTCAACCTTATGAACTTTGTTGAATCCCAGTCCACTTCTATCCCCTGAATGCTTATTGTTATTGAGAATAACATCCAATGTGCTTGAGCTACTATTCAGCATTCTAACAGATTTGGACATATGCTCCAACTTGGAATTGAGAAGACTTACTTCACTTTTCAAGGTGTCAATGATCTCTAGATCACTTGTTTTTTCATCCTTTAGTGCCTCAATCTGCTTCTTTTGCTTTATACTCTCCATGCATATTTCAGTGCTTCTTTTAACTAGTTCTCTGTATGATTGCTCAAGCTCTTCAAAAGTAAGCTCCCCATCACTGGATTCACTTTCAGATTCATATAATCCAGTTAGAGCAGTGATATGCTTAGCTGATTCTTCTTCTGAATCACCTCCTGAGTCTTCATCAGACCAGGTTACAGAGAGACCTTTCTTTTGCCTTTTTAAATAGGTAGGACATTCATTTCTGATGTGTCCATATCCTTCACATCCATGGCATTTAATCCCTTTTTCTTGACTGGTCTTTTCATCATAATTTGACCTTCTATTAGCATCATAAGGTCTTTTGTTCTCAGAAGAGTTTGTGTATCTTCCACTTGGTCTGGACTTGTCTTCCATCTTTCTGAGAATCTTTTTGAATTGTCTTCCAAGCATAGCAATGTTTTCTGATAAATTTTCTTCAGTTTCTGATTCATCATTTTCTTCTTCTTTATCAGTATTTGACACCAAGGCTATGCTTTTATTCTTCTTTACAATTGTGTCATTCATTCCCATCTCAAATGTTTGAAGGGAACCAATGAGCTCTTCAACTTTCATTGTGCATATGTCTTGAGCTTCTTCTATTGCTGTGACCTTCATGTCAAATCTTTTTGGCAAAGATCTGAGAATCTTTCTTACAAGCTTTTCATCTGTCATCTTTTCTCCCAAAGCTCCAGAAGTATTGGCTATTTCTAAGATGTTCATGTAGAATTCATGAATTGTCTCATCTTCCTTCATTATCAAGTTTTCAAACTTGGTGGTGAGAAGTTGAAGTCTTGACATCTTCACCTTTGATGTTCCTTCATGAGTTGTTTTGAGAGTGTCCCAAACATCTTTGGCCAGCTCACAGTGATGCACAAGTCTAAAGATGTTCCTATCAATGCCATTGAATAAAGCATTTAAGGCCTTGGAGTTGCCAAGTGCTGAATCTTCTTCCTCCTTACTCCATTCTTCTTCAGGTTTCAACACTTTTGCTCCATCTTTGGTGTCTTGGACAGGGTGCTCCCATCCATTGTTGACTGCTTTCCATGCCCTATTGTCAAGTGATCTTAAGAATGCAACCATTCTTGGCTTCCAGTAGTCATAATTAGATCCATCCAATATAGGTGGTCTATTTACTGATCCTACATCTCTGTCCATGTTTCCAGAATTTGCAGTCCCTAGATCTCACCCAGTATAAACAGGCAGGGTGCCTGCTCTGATGCCAATTGAAATTCTGTGATCAGGTACGAGATGTCGAATGAGATGTTTAAACACTTGAAGACTTAACTAAAACTTAAAGTGCAGGAAAATTAAACAACACAAGAATTTGTTAACCCAGTTCAGTGTATAACCACACTTACATCTGGAGGCTACCAAGCCAAGAGGAAATCCAATATAAGTAATATTAATTCTAGACTTAAACCACTCAGTCTAATCTTTCACTTAATATCTACCCAATGCAATTTCTACCTAAGACACAACTTAGATATGAGTACCAACTCACTCCCCCTCAATCACACAGTGATCTGTTTACAAGTTTAATAAAATTGAAGTCATACTTCAAACAAAACAGCTTGATCTTACTTCACAGTTTCAATCAAGACACAAATACACTTTTGCTTAAAAGCTCATAAAGTGGTACAATTAAACAACCTGCTATTAAAACACAAAACACCCTATTTGGTCTTCTTAATTCCGTACTCTATTATGAGAGTTTCTGTTGCTTAAATAGGTGTTTGGATTTTGGGCTTTCTGTAGGTTTATCCAATCCTGATACGCATGCTGTCATCACCTTGAATTAGGGTTTGTTACTTCCTAGATTCTAGGTGATTCAGTTCTTCTGATTATGCTGAAGTTACATAACAAAACTCCCTACAGATACGCCTTATTCTGTTTCATTCATCCATAATTAATTCCAGATAACTTCCCTTAATTTGCTCAGTTCTGTTAGTCATTAATTAATTCTGGTAGCAGGTTTGAGATGTCACAACATCTGGTGTGACATCCTGAAAACTGAACTTACTTCATTTACTGATACAATGTCACAACATCTGGTGTGACATCCTGTAAACTGAACTTATTTCATTAACTGATACAATGTCCCAACATCTGGTGTGACATCCTGAATTAAGTTTATTTACTTATACTCTGTTTGATAATGTCCCAACATCTGATGTGACATCCTGAACTAAATTCAACACTTCTTGTTTGTCAAAAATTCTGCCAATTCTAAACATCTACAATAATGAAGCTGAGTATGAAGCCTGCATTATGGGTCTTGAGGAAGCTGTTGATCTGAGGATTAAGCATCTTGATGTGTATGGAGATTCTGCCTTGGTAATCAATCAGATTCAGGGCACGTGGGTAACTCATCAACCCCACTTGATCCCTTATAGAGATTATGCCAGGAAGATATCAACTTTCGTCACTAAAGTTGAGTTTCATTATGTTCCTCGTGATGAGAATCAGATGGCAGATGCTTTAGCAACTATAGCTTCTATGATAAAAGTGCACCAGTGGAATGATGTTCCCATGATCAGTGTGATGCGACTTGAAAGACCAGCTCATGTGTTTGCAGTTGAAGAGATCCATGATGACAAGCCTTGGTATCATGATATTAAATGTTTTCTCCAGAGTCAAGAATACCCACTTGGGGCATCCGATAAAGATAAGAGGACTTTGAGGAGATTGGCAGGCAATTTCTTCTTGAATGGAAATGTGCTTTATAAGAGGAATTTTGACATGGTCTTGCTCAGATGCGTGGATAGACACGAAGCAGACATGTTAATGAAAGAAATTCATGAAGGATCCTTTGGCACTCATGCTAATAGGCATGCAATGGCTAAAAAGATGTTGAGAGCAGGTTACTATTGGCTGACAATGGAATCTGATTGTTGCAAGTATGTGAAAAAGTGCCATAAGTGTCAAGTGTATGCTGATAAGATTCACGTGCCACCAGCTTATCTCAATGTGATTTCTTCCCCATGGCCTTTTTCTATGTGGGGAATTGATATGATTGGCATGATTGAACCCAAGGCTTCGAATGGACATCGTTTTATTCTTGTGGCAATTGACTACTTCACCAAGTGGGTGGAAGTAGCATCGTATGTTAATGTGACCAAGCAAGTCGTGGTTCGGTTTATCAAGAATAACATTATCTACAGATATGGTGTTCTGAATAGAATAATTACTGATAATGGTTCGAACTTGAACAATAAGATGATGAAAGAGCTTTGTGAAGAATTCAAGATTCAACACCATAATTCCTCTCCTTATAGACCGAAGATGAATGGGGCTGTTGAAGCAACGAATAAGAACATTAAGAAGATTATTCAGAAGATGGTTGTGACATACAAGGACTGGCATGAGATGCTCCCTTTTGCTTTGCATGGATATCGTACATCTGTCCGCACTTCAACAGGGGCAACCCCTTTCTCACTTGTTTATGGTACAAAAGCAGTGCTCCCCGTAGAAGTTGAGATCCCATCAATGAGAGTTCTGATGGAAGCCAAGTTGACTGAGGCTGAATGGTGTCAAAGTAGATTTGATCAGTTGAATTTGATTGAGGAAAATAGAATAACAGCTTTGTGTCATGGTCGGTTGTACCAGCAAAGAATGAAGAAAGCTTTTGACAAGAAGCTCAAACCTCGTGTATTCAGAGAAGGCGACCTCGTGCTCAAAAAGATTCAGTCTTTCCTTAAAGATTCTCTGGGCAAGTGGAATCCGAACTATGATGGCCCATATGTTGTTAAGAAAGCCTTCTCTGGCGGTTCATTAATTCTTGCAACTATGGATGGTGAGGAGATTACTCGCCCTGTGAATGCGGATGCAGTCAAGAAATACTTCGCCTAAAAAATAAAAGAACAGCTCGCTAAGTTGAAAACCCGAAAGGGCGGCTTAGGCAAAAATGAGCGTCTCGGTGGATTGAAAACCCGAAAGGGCGGTCCAGGCAAAAATTAGAGACATAAACAGAAATAATTATCCCGGTAGATTGAAAACCCGAAAGGGAAATCTAGGCAAAAGTTAGGGATCATGGCAAGTAACTGCGTCGACAGACTGGATCACTTGTAGCAACCGAGGATTTCAGATTCTATTCCTCAGAAGAATTTCCCATCAAAGATTCTTATTCGCTCATCCTTGACTGAAGTTTCGGACACAGTGGAGTTCAAAGTTGATAGGGAGAATAGTGATCATTGTATCTCAATGTAGCCCTTTTCCATGTATGTACCATTTTTCAAACTTGTAATGATCCATGGAGTCATGCCATTTGCTGACTACCATTTTATCAATGAATTTGAGCTTTTATCCAATTGTTTGCAATTCTTTATATTGTTTCTGTTTACAAAATTTCAATTTATTGTTGATGATGATTTTTGAAACAAATTTAATAAATTCAATTTTTGAAGATTTTAAAAACATTTTTCTTTTGATATATGAATAAGGAAAGGATATCAATGGTGTCTCCAAGGATAGTAAAGTCTGGATGTGTGGAACTTGTCTCTCCCAAAGAAGGGTTTGATTCGGTTGTGTCCATGTGGAGCTCCTGGATAGTCTTGACATGTTGATGTTAATGATGTTTTGTTCCCCAACAATAAGCATGAACGGAGATTGTATGTATTCCCCAGAAGAGTTGTTGGAAGGGATGTTCTTAAGTATCCCTAGCTGAGTTTTGATTTCTTCCTCAGCAGGTTATCTTTAAATTGAGAAGCATTGGGAATCCTCAGCTGAGCTCTTGTTCCTCAGCTTGATTTGTTTGCATCCTTGAATATAGAAGTATTGATATAGCAGTCAGTTTATAGGTTTTCTTTTACCTGATGGTGTTGATTTAAAATCCCTCGTAACTGTATTTTGGCTATGATGTTAACTTCTGATATCCCCATATGGATCCCCAGTAGGTCTGCATGTGTTGATTTCCAGCAGATTCCTATGTGATTTTTAGCAGGTCTTGCACTCCATCCCCAGGTGGAGCAGGAGTGATATGACAGTTATTCCTCGTGAAGTTTGATTTTATCAAGAATATTTCCATCTTCAGCAGATTATTACCTTTCCTCAGCAGGATGATATCCCTAGCAGATGCTGTCTTATCATGATTTAAGCCTTGTAGTAGGATTTTATTCCTTTGATGGCTTATGACAGTCCCCTGCAAGATTTCAAGTTGAATCTCCAGCATGTTTCCCCGCATTGTTGCCTTGGGATTAGCCGAGTATCTGGTTGCTGTGGTGTTCATGTCACCTGTTTCTTATCTTTATGTCTGTTTTGTCAGCATATTCATAAGCATATTCATACGCATAAGCATAGCATTCGTTTGCTTGCATTCTTGCATCTGCTCTTTGGTGTGGACTTTCCCCACATAGTGTGTGTGTCGTATTCCTCTCAAGTTTAGAGTGTCGACCATTAAGCAGAAAGTTTTAATCCTTTCTAATTCCCCACTGAGCTTTTTTCTCGTGGATGATGTTGATTCAGTTTCCTCCCCAGTTTATTATCTGGATGGAATTTTCCCCAGTTGAGATATTTCCTCCTCGGGATGAGTCTTGTTTGACCGTTTCTCTCCAATTTGTTCTTGGATTGAACTTTGGTCCCCTTTTGTGAGTAATATTGCTTTGGAATTAAGCTATCATTGTGTGATAGTGGGCAACATTTTCTCCAGCTTGAGTATATTACTTTGGAATTAAGCTATCAGTAATCGATAGTGGGTAATATTACCAAATTGATCAAGTTCTTTTACTTGTACTCCTGCCCAGTAAATCCGGTAGTCGAGAATTTATCCTCTTACCCAGTAAAAAGGTAATAGAGTTTGTTTTCCTTTGATTAAACTCCTACCCAGTAAATCAGGTAGTTGAGAATTTTTTCTACCCAGTAAATCCGGTAGTCGAGATATATTCCTCTTACCCAGTAAAAAGGTAATAGAATCAGATATTTTCCTCTTACCCAGTAAAAAGGTAATAGAATCAGATATTTTCCTCTTACCCAGTAAAAGGTAATAGAAGTTGTTTCCCTTTGATTGAGTTCCTACCCAGTAAATCAGGTAGTTGATCATACTCTTATCCAATAAATCGATAGTCGAGTCATTGGTATTTTCTACCCAGTAAATCAGATAGTTGAGAATTTTTCTGCCCAGTAAAAAGGTAGTGGAGGTTATTCCTCTTTATTTTGCTCCTATCCAGTAAATCGATAGTCGAGTCCTTTATATTTCCTACCCAGTAAACAGGTAGTTGATGATTCTTTTCCAACTCAGAATCGAATACTTTGTTTGATTGATGTTTCCTGGCAGGGTGGTTACTTTCCCTGGTCGAATCTTGTATCTTGATTATTTCATATCTTTTCCCAAGTGTAGTCAGCTATCCAGTGATTTATTTTCCTGGACTCTTTTGTTGTCTGTTTGTTGTTTCCCCAACGGGATTTTCTTCTGTGTCCCCAAGTTTTTGCTTTCCTCTGGTGGTCATATTTTCCCCACAGAGATCTTGGGTTTGCATATCATATTCATATCATATCTTGTTCTCTTAGGACAAAAATTGGGTATTCTGTATTTAAGTCTCTCCCATCTTGTAGAGACGAAGATGTCAATCTTCAAATCTCCGGATTGAAGAAACTTAAATAGGGGCAGCTGTAACACCCTAATTTTTGCCCTAAGGTTTCTTCACATTTCATCTGCATTTTGCATACAAACAAGATCGCACTGGCTTTCGAGTTTCTCCTCATATGTAGGGTCTATGCTTCGCAGGGGATCACCATGTTTTTTACTTCTTTATATTTGTTTATATTTGCTGATCACTAACCAAAATACCAAAAAAATATGTTGCAGTGTTCTTCTTCTTCTCTGTGTTGCAGGTTTGCAAAGATAAGACAGTAATTTCAATTCAGAGGCGTTTGTTCAGTCACAATTCGATCCAAATGGATGTTTGACCTAATTTGGTCAAACTATCAAAAAAATTGTTTCGACTGTCAGTTGTGTGTGCCAGTGGCTTATTCCTCAGACAGTGTATGTTCGAAGATTCAAGTTGTGCTGTGTACAAAAGTCATCAGATATCAAGAAGTGTTGTGAGTGAAGTCTGGTTTGATTCATCAGTGATTCATCTGAGGATTTATTTTCCTCAGTATGGATTCAGTTTATCAGGGAAGTAATCAGACAGTTTTCAGATGACAGTTGGCTTAAGTTGTGAAATATCCAGTGGGTCTGTGTTGGCTGTGTTCATTTTTATCAAAGGCTTGTGAAAGAGAAATCGGGAGTTGGTCGTGAAACCTAAAAAAATCATCATCATCCAGTTTCTAAATCTTTTTTAGTTCGATTATCCATTATCCTTTATCCAATAACCATTTTTCCGTTATTTTTCTCGATTATTCGATTATCCAAATCACCATTGTTCTCAACCATTTCCAATTATCCAATTAGTATTCAATATTTTTTATTTTATCCGTTTCAATCAATTTATATTCATTACCATTTTTTTAATCATATTTTGACTTTTATCCATTTTATTCGATTTTCTCCATTTTCCATTAACCTTTTAGAAATTCTTCCATCCATTTTTTACTCTAATCCATTTCCACACCACCAAAAAATGATAGAATCATGTTTGTTTTGTTGTTAAGCCCGTTTATTTTTTTTTCTTAGCCCATGTTTTAATTTTTAGAATCCAATTATTAAATAAATAAATAAAATTAAATAAAATCATTAACCAAGTTATTTGTGTTTATTTTATTTGTTTTTTTCCCAAAAGCCACAATCACCAAGCCATCCTGCATCCCGTACACAATTCACCAGCTTGCCAAACACACCACTTTCCAGCCAGCTTCAACTAGCCAATTCCGTACAGCTAGCAAAGCCTCACATTATGTCATCCACAGCTTTCACGTGCAGGCATCACAACCAGCTGCAAAACAAGACCTTGCTCAAGTCCACGCTAAGCCACATATTTCCAGCCATCCCGCAGCTAAAGCCTCACAAACAGCAAAAACAAAGCAACAACAAGCCATCGTACAGCCAAAACAGCCTTTCCCACAGCCATACCTCACATACCTCACAAGCCTTGCCCACAGCCATACCTCACAAGCCTCACACTTTTGCCAAGCATCACCCAAGTACAAGCCTCACGTAGGCCCAAACCTTCACACTTTCCGCAGCCAATTCATCCCGCATCATCAAGCCGCACAAGCTAAATAACAACAGCAGCACAAGGCTCACGCATCACACCTGAAAAACAAAAGCAATAAAACGCAACATTCAAACAGATCAAAACGCAAAGGCTAGCAATCAAAACGCAAAACTCAAAATCAAAACTCAGCAAGACACGCAAATACCGTGACCTCCCAAACGCAATTCAAAATCTTCAAAACGACTTCCAAATTTCACTCAATTCCATCTATAAATAAAGCCCCCTCCCTCTTCCAAAATCAAGCTTCGATAGCCACCAAAAGCTCTGCCAAAATCAATTCCCAGTTTTAAATCCCTAATCTCATTTTTATCCTCCTTCCAACCTTCATTTTCCAGATCAATTTTTGAAACCACTTCTTCAAATCCCTAAATCCCATTCATCCAGAAAGGAAATTCGTGAAGGAAGAAGAAGAAAGCCAATCGAATTGAAGGAGAAGAGAGAGGGTTCCGCGAAATCGGAAGAAGAAAGAAGAAGAAGCGTTTTTGTTTGGTTGTATTTTTGAAGGTGAGGAGATAAAACCTTCCCTGTGTTTGCCGCGGCCATGTGTGAGGAAGAAGAAGATTTTAGATCTTCTTTGCTTTGACTTTTATTTTTATTTATTATTCTGTTCAGTTATTTTTAATAAAATAAGAATGTGATTTGATTTGGGCCTATGAGCATGTTGCTGTTACTATCCACCAACCCGCGGGACTTTCTCCCCTCCTTTTATCA
This sequence comes from Lathyrus aphaca, assembly GCA_963966055.1. Lineage (NCBI taxonomy): Eukaryota > Viridiplantae > Streptophyta > Magnoliopsida > Fabales > Fabaceae > Lathyrus > Lathyrus aphaca. Next base: position 476,929,389 of record OZ014521.1, read on the forward strand.
AATTCTTTTTTCTATATATTATTATTAGTTAGTTTTGTTTTTCTTATTTTTTTTGTTTTGTTTCAAATTCAATGTTGATAAAAATTTAGGAAAAATATTTTAGAAACATTTTTAGAAAATATTTTAGGAAAAAAGTTTTAAGAAAAAGTTTAAAAAATATTTTCATTTTTTTATGGATTTACTTTTAGATCCATTTTTCTTCATCTTTTTATTTTTGGTCGATGACAATCTCCGATTCGTGATTGTTGTTTTTTCGAAGAGTTTAATCTTCATTATTTCAAATCTATGGATGAATGATCATTTGGATCATTCTCCATACTTTGAGATCGTGATAGGTTGCCTTCGATAAATTCAACGAAAATCTCGATTAAGATTAGACCATTCTTTTTTCTTTTAGTGTGGCATGTTTTCGGAGAACGATCCATAATATCGTTTCTCTAACATATATTAGCACGAATATTTTCCACTTTAATTAGTGGTGGCCGGCCTCATTTGTAGGGTAATTACTTCGTAAATTACTCGGCGATTGCTTAACATAGACCTAAAGTTGTCCCGATTCGGATTAAAGATCCACTTGGATCCGGTTGCCTCGATTTTGTTATTTTTTTTCGTGGTTGTGCTTGATTAAGTTCATCATACCACTTATTATGTAAATATTATAATAATGTGAATATAATAATCCATTTAAATTTAATCTCTCGCACCTTATCCTTTTATTTTAATTTCTCGCTCCTTATCTCTTTATTATGCTTTATCATATTATATCATATGTCATATTGTTTATGTTTATATTGTTGCTTGTGATTTTTATTTTGTCCATTTGGATACCAAAACACTAATAAAGGATTAAACATTAAAAAGATTGGTGACTTTAATTTCGGACTATGGTTACTATCCTTAGCATTGGATTATGGACTTAGATTTTAGGATCTCTCCCTTTGCTCAAGTTGTGATCGATTGAAGACCTTAGCCTCAAATTAAGCTCATTCGTCTTTGAAGATGGAATTCCGGTTACTTTGAAGAATTGTGCATAATATGGTTTGACCGTTCTTCTCTTAACTTTTTAATTCAAGTCTTAGGATAGTCCCTTCATCTCCTCCCCATTCTTAGATTTTCAAAATCTCTCCCTATTTCAAAAATCTTCTTTGTTTTCAAACTTTAAACGCTTTCGCAATCAAACCTTGACTTAGGTCAAGCGATTTTAATCTTTTCACTTTATTTTCTTAAACAAATGTTAATCCATGTAAATATATCGAAGTTCTTTTCTTATATACTTTAAAAAATCCAAAACTCACTCAATTGTTTTTGTGCCTTTTGTGCACTTTTTCCTTTTATATGTTTAGATATGATTCATTCTTTCTAGCGGAATTATTCGCTAAAGAATGACGACTTATCTCTACATTTTAAAATCAATCCAACTCATTTGTTCTTTTCAAATTTTATACCACGAACTACGAGGTTTTGATCTCGCATTGCACTTTGTGGGTACGTAGGCATGAGGCGTTAAAACCTCATCAAACACAAAATCATTAAAAAACATTCTTCTTCTCATCCCTTCAATCATTTTCAAGCAAACCAATTTCAAACCAAAAAGCAATAAATATTTCAAAGGGCTCCCGTGGAGTACCACGGACGAGTCGGGTGCGTAAAACCTTCCCGATTTGTAACCAATCCCCTTACCCATTCTCTGTTTGTTTCTTTTAGCTTTCGCTTTTAGATTCCTTAGGTTTTTGTTCGTTCTTTTACCTTTTTCCTTTTGGAAATAAATAAAAGTGCGGTGGCGACTCTGTGTATCCTTGAGTTAAGTTAATCAATAGCTTACACTCACGATTTTACCACTACACAAAGAACGCGTTTAACGGATTTTAAATGTGATTCCTTAGGGAAATATTGAAATCTAGAACACATACAAACGCTAAACATTATATCCGGACGAGATGCGGTAAGATAAAGAAGAGATCTGATCATACCTCGATACCTTTTTATATATACATCCTTACAATTTACATCACGATCGAGACTTGCCGGCATAGGCATTGGTGTATCAACAGGTTTCGAATTTGTCATATCAAACCTTTTTAGAAGTTCATTACAATACGTTTTTTGACTTATGAAGGTACCTTCTTCAAGTTATCTAATTTGGAGTCCAAGAAAGAAATTAGGCTCCATCATCATACTTATCTCAAAATTCACCTTGCATAGAACTTGAAAACTCCTTGACTAACCTCATATTAGTAGACCAAAAAAGAATGTCATTTACGTACACTTGAACTAATAATGAGTGATTTCCTTCTCGTTTAATGAAAAGTGTAGTGTCAATCTTGCCTCTAGAAAAACCTTGATTTAACAAAAACTTACTTAGGAGCTTGTTTGAGACCATACGAGGCGCGTTTTAGCTTGTAAACATAATTTGGTTTTTCATGGTTTTCAAATACGGGTGGTTGACAAACATACACCTCTTCATTTATGTAACCGTTAAGGAACACACTTTTGACATCCATTTGATATAGCTTAAAATTTTGTGAGCATGCAAATGCAAGTAAAACGCGTATAGCCTCGAGTCGGGCAATAGGAGCATAAGTTTCCTCATAGTCTATGCCTTCCTCTTGGTTATACCCTTGAGCAACAAGACGAGCCTTATTGCGAGTAATATTACCGTTTTCGTCCATATTATTCCTAAACACCCATTTTGTGCCAATTACTCGATGATCTCGCGGAGGTGGAACATGGTCCCAAACCTCATTTCTTTTAAACTGATTAAGTTCCTCTTGCATAGATAAAAACTAATTTTCATCAAGTAAAGCATCTTTGGATTTTTAGGCTCAATTTGAGATACAAAAGCATAATGAAAACAAAAATTACTTATCCTTGATTGAGTGGTGACTCCCTTTGAGATATCTCCAAGAATATTATCGATAGGGTGATCTTTAGAAGTCTTCCATTTCAAAGGTAAGTCATTTTGAATTTATGCTTTTATCTTCATCTTTAAGATTATATCCTATCCCTGGCACCTTCTCACCTATATCCGGAATGGGTTCAACACGAGACTCATCCTGATATTTAACAATCTCTTTAGATGAAGCACCTGCACCAATAACAACACTACCTTTTTCGACAACTTTCGGACAAGATTCATCAAAAGAAACATGCAAACATTCTTCAACAATAAGCAATCTCTTGTTGTATACTCTATATGCCTTACTTGAATTTGAGTATCCAAGAAAGATACCTTCATCCGCCTTTGAATCAAATTTACCAAGGTTTTCCGTTCCATTATTTAACACAAAACATTTACATCCAAAGACATGAAGGTGTGATACATTTGGCTTACTACCTTTTAAAAGTTCATAGGGATTTTTATTTAGCATAGTTCTAATGGTTATCCTATTCAACACATAACATGCGGTGCTAATAGCATTGACCCAAAAATATTTAGGAAGTCCACTATCATTGATCATAGTTCTTCCTAACTCCTTTAACACACGTTTTTTACGTTCCACTACACCATTTTGTTGTGGAATTCTAGGAGTGGAAAAATTATGTTCAATGTCATGTTTCTCACAAAACCTTTCAAAAAGATGATTTTCAAATTCACCTCCATGATCATGCCGAATTGTTTTGAGATAAATTGGCGAAAGTTTCAAATGCCGAGAAGGTGTCACTTTTACTTGTTAAGAAAATTGTCCAACAAAATCTTGAGTAGTCATCCACAAGAACAAATCCATAATAATTCCTTCCTAGACTCTTGATTCTTGATGGACCAAAAAGATCCATATTTAGGAGTTCAAGGGGTCTAAATGTAGAAACTAAATTTTTGGATTTAAAAGATACTTTTGTTTTCTTTCTCATTTGAAAAACATCACAAAGATGATCTTTAGTGAACTTTATGTTTGGCAAACCAACTACTAAGTTTTTGGAAACAATTTTGTTAAGCAAGTCAAAGTTGATGTGTGCTAAACGCCTATGCCAAAGCCAAGAGTCATCACTTTTGGAGACTAGACATTTAGTATCATTCATGGACACCACATTCAAATCAAGCATGTATAAATTATTAACCCTCAATCCCTTAAACATATCATTCTTATTATCATCATGTTCAATTATGCAACCTTCTTTTGAAAAGGAGACTTTATATCCCTTGTCGCACAATTGACTAATGCTAATGAGATTATGTTTAAGGCCTTCAACTAAGAGGACATTAGAGATAGATGTAGAAGAGGGATTACCTACAATACCTTTTCCGATTATAGCTCCCTTGTTTTTATCACCATAGGTAACAAAACCTTTCTTCTTAGCCACAAAGTCATAGAATAAGGAGATGTCACCCGTCATGTGTCTTGAGCATCCAGTATCAATAAATCATCGTTTCACCGTAGCCTCAAGACACTCCACCTACATGATTAAACAAGAGAAAGAGGTACCCAATTCTCATTGGGTCCTTGTGTGTGAGTGAAACTTTGGTTGCATTTAGGCAACCATTGAAAAATTCCTTTAGGGACCAAAAATCTCCTAAATCGACATTTAGCAATAGTGTGACCCCTCTTGCAACAATAAAGACAACACAAGATTGGTTTATAGTCACGTTTGCTATTTTAATCTCTCACTACATAAGTATATCTTTGATATGGATTACTCATATATTCTCTAAATTTGAGGGATCAATAGCAAATATCATTTTGTCTAATTTGGCTTGAAGAGTTTTGACTTCTTTTTTCCAAATGCAACAAGTTTCACAACTATGAAATTTATGCCATTCTCGTTTGTCTACTTTAATAGATTCCACCATAGATCACTTTAGAGCTTCCAAAGCGTTTTGATTATCAGAAACCTTTTTCTCTAAGTATTTGAAAATACGCTTATTGGATGATACACGCTTAAAAGCTTCTTTAGCTTCTTGGTGGAGAACTTTAAAAGTGCTAAGTAAATCAGAATAAGATAATTTTTCAAAGTTATCATATTTAGCATGTCCTACTTGCTTTTTGCCCTTTTTGTGTGCCGTAAGACAAAGATTCACTTTCTCTTCCTCATCACTTGAGCTTGCTTTACTATAAGATTCACTATCACTTTCCCGTTAAATATATGCTCTTCTAGCTTTGTTGCCTTTCCTTTGATACTTGTCTTTGACTTTTTCTTTCTTTAGCATTGGGCATTCCGGTTTGTAGTGCTCCGGTTTTCCATAATTGTTACATGATCCTTTACCTTTGGTACTTTTGTTTGATTCTTTCTTGGAGGGGTTAGATTTCCTTCTATAGTTAATAAGGCGCTTGTCCGAATGAGAGATTTCATTCTTTCTAAGATAACGATTGTATCTTCTAACAAACAACCTCATATCCTGATTGGATTCATCGTCTTCATCACTTTATTCACTCTCACAATCTTTATTGGTGGAAGATTTCGAAATAGAAGCCTTCAATGCAATAGACTTCTTCTTCTTCTCATTGTCCTTTGGTTTTTCATTCTTTTCCCTTTTCTCATTTTCTTCATGCTCATGTAAATTTAATAGCTCTTGTTCATGCTCTTGTAGCTTCCCAATCAACTTTGTCAAATCCAATGTTCTTACATCATTGGCTTCTTTGATCACGATAACCTTTGGTAACCATTCCCTAGTAAGACATCTTAAGATTTTGTTAGTAGCTACATCGTTAGGAGTGGTTTTGCCAAGAGCATTTAAGCGATTCGTCAAGTGAGAAAATCTCTTTCCCATTTCACCAATGGTTTCCCCTTGGCTCATGTGAAATCGATCAAACTCTTATTGCAATGTATTAATTCGGGCTAGCTTCACGTCATCGGTTCCCTCATGGGCAACCTGTAACACTTCCCACATAGCTTTTGCCGAAGTATGATGAGAAACTCGAAAATATTCATTCGCTCCCAAAGAAGCAATAAGCATGTTTTGAACTTTCCAATCATAACTATATTTCTTTTCATCATTTTCATCCCATTGTGCTTCTGGTTTTTCAATTTGGACGTTATCCGGACCGGCCATAGTTATTTGAAAAGGGTCGTCTTGAATAACCATCCAAATTTTTCTATCAACAAAGTTGATGTGAATGCGCATATTGTAACGCCCGTTTATTTAATTAAATATAAGTGAATTACGTTGTGTTGATTTGTGATGCCTTGTGTATTTGAAGTTGATTTAAGTTGGTTTCCGAAATATTGGAATAATTTGTGGATGTTTATAAGTTGATTCAAGTTAAATTTATTAAATAAGTTGATTTAAGTTGTAGATAATAATATTGAATATTTTGCGTTTATAGTTGATTATGTTGATTTGGTAGTTGGGTGATTTAATTGATAGTCGGTAATTAGTCGGTTTAGTCGGGAGAAATAATATTCGAATTAATATTATGGAATTATGAGAGTATTGGTTTAAGTGGGCCTAGTTGTGGCGTGGATGATAGAACTCGTGGGGGTGCGGATTAGAAAGCCCAATTAAGATTGAATTATAATAATAATTATTATTATAATAAAAAAAAGGATAATTAGTCAAGAGGAGAAGTTGAATCAGTAGAAGTTGGGAATAGTGGAACGTGAAATTGGAGAACGAGGAAAAGTGGAGAAAGCGGTTACGAGAAGTCGCTGTCAGAAGCCCAATCGGAAAGTCGATCGGAGATTCGAATCGACCATCGATTAAGGTAAGAGTGGGGTTCGAACTCTATAATCGGGATTATGATAATTATTATGCAGGATTGGGATTACGTGATTTTTATGCTGTGGGATGTTGAATTGATGTTGATTGGGTACTGATTTTGTTGTTTTAATTATTGTGAAGAATTTGTTTCTGTGTGACAATCGATAATCGATTTTGTAGATTCGCTAATAGTTGAATCAGAATTTTTGTGGAAAATACGAAACTGGAGAAAACTTCCTTTTACGTTGAATGGGTGGGTGGCACAGGCCACCGATTGTATTAAAGGGTGGTGCAGGCCACCCAAAGGAAGTGGTAGTGTGGCGCAGGCCATGAAGGCCATAGGTTGGTGGCCATGACATATGGCGCAGGCCATAGGTGTGGGAGACTTTTTCTTGGCGCATGCCATGTCCTTATATGGCGTAGGCCATACTCCTACGGCCCAGGCCGTGGTTTCCTGGCAAGGGCCATGATTTTTAGTAATTAGTATTATATTTATAACGTTAGTTGAAAGGAATAGATAAATATATATATATATATATATATATATATATATATATATATATATATATATAAAATAAAGTCATACAAATTTTATAATAAGAAAATAAATAAAGGATTATTTACCTTTTTATTCTTAATAAAATTAACATAAATGTTTAGTATAATTAAATAATAATGTTAATTGGTTTTTAAGATGTGGAGTATAGCAGTAGTATATGAGCGTATACCAATATGTTGCAGAATGGTAATTAACTAGTCTTTTGATAAAAACAGAGTTTTGGAGTTGGACAGAAAAAATGGTTCGTTGAATTTCATGATAGAATAATTGAAGAGAAAAAGGATTTGTATCAGTAAGATTGAATTTAATAGATTCAGTGGGAATTATTGGTAGCAGTAATAGTAGTAAAAACAGTACCGATTTAGTCGACCAGGTGAAATTACGCGATAAAATTAGTTGTCCAGAATTTAACGAAAAGTGACGAGGTAGTTCGTAATAATTAGTAGGTGATTCTAGTCGGTTTATTTTCTTGATTCGTGTTGAACGTGTTCATTTTTTTTAGTACACTTATTATGTTGTTTTGTATCAGTATTTGGGTATTTTTAAGTTGAAGGTCGAAGGACCCAAGTTGATTATTCGAGTTGTTGGTCGTAAGACCGATGTTGAGATTAAAGTTGTAGGTCGTATGACCAGCGTTGAAAGTTGTAGGCCTATGGCCAGGGTTGAATCATGTTGAATTTAAGTTATTATGTTGTTGTGGTATGTTGTTTGAGTTGTTCGTTGTTTGTGTGTTGCGTTGTTGGTCTCCTGGAATTTATTGCATTTCTAAGTTGGAGCGGATGCTCACCACGTTGGCCTGGATTGGAAAAATTAACAAGTTGAAGGCTTATGCCTTGAAGATACCTCGATAACCTGGTATATTTTAAGTTGGGAGTTTAACTCCAATGGTACCACATGCATATGCACAGTCGAGTCACATTCCGTGTCGCATTAATTATGTTGTTTGTGTTGTTTATGTTGTCGAGTTGATAAAGTTGTTCTTGTTGCTTACATTGATACAGTTGTGTACGTTGCTCAAGTTGAATAAGTTGTTTATGTATATTTAAGTGGATTTTGTGGTTTAAGTTGATTATGTCGAGTAAGTGGTTCATGCTAAGTTGATTAAATTATTATGTTCGACAAGTTGATTATGTTGCTAAGTTGATTATATTATTATGTTGGACAAGTTGATTATGTTGCTAAGTTGATTATATTATTATGTTGGACAAGTTGATTATGTTGCTAAGTTGATTATATTATTATGTTGGACAAGTTGATTATGTTGCTAAGTTGATTATATTATTATGTTGGACAAGTTGATTATGTTGCCAAGTTGATTATATTATTGTGATGGATTAGTGGATTATAGGATTATGTTTCCTGAGTTGTTTATATATTTATGTTTGTAATGTCAATTATGTTGATATTGAAGGAGTTGAATATGTTGTAAACGTTCGTCGAAGTTGATGAAGGTGTGTATGCTAAGGTTATAGTTGGAATTGATTATGTTGATGTGTGAATTAAGATGAAAAAATATGTTGGTTGTTTGGGGTGTTTAGTAAGACGTTGTTGTGGATAGTGTGAAAATTGTATGATTCTATCTAGCGTATTAATTATCATACTCTTGTTTATATGGTTCGATATCTCACCCCTTTCTGTTGTTGAATGTTACCTTGATTGGTAACGTGCATGTATTCCAATTTAGAGTTGCTTACTTTCATAATCAAGTCGGTGTCGTCACTCTGATACGTAACACTCGGGGGGATGAACGCTTAGTTGTTTTGTTATTATATTATGTTGTTGTTGAGTTAAGTTGTTTCAATGTGAAGTGTGTTATTACCAAGTTGATAGGTTGAATAAGATGTTAACTGATGCAAAGTTGCATATTGTGAATCCGCTGCCTATTTGTAAAAGTTGCTTTATTTTAAAGAAATGAATAAGAGAGTTGGCGTTATGGTTTCATCCTGATTGAAAGTGTTATGTATCAATGTTTATGAAATTAAATGAATTTGTTAAAGTTGAAAAATGTAGCATCCTGTTTTGTTGTTGAAATTTTTGAAACTCTGAATTATGATTTTCCGCCGGGTAGATTTGGGGTGTTACATTAGTGGTATCAGAGCAGGTCGGTCCGTCCGGCCAATGTTGTCTAGTGTTGTTAATTCCTTAGTACGCGACATGTGTGTGAACCCCTGTCGGTACTTGTTGTTAGTTTTAGTCGTTGTCTGCAGGTGTTGGTTGGAATTAAGTGGGGGAGAAGCTTGACTCCCGAACTGTTGTTGGAACGTCGAAGTTGGTTCGAAGTTGATGTTGATTGCAAGAGTGCAAGGTTGTTGAAGAGACTTAGTTGCGGACCGATGAGAGCATGTATTCATGAATTCGTGTCGATCGGGTTGAGAAGTGCGTGTATTTTGGATGGAGATTGTTTAAGAAGAAGGATTTAGTCCAATTAAAAAGACAAGTTGATGGATCAAGTTGAAGGATCAAGTCAGTAGATTGCTACGCCTTGAGTTTAGTTGGATTAAAGTCGATTAAATTTTGAAGTTGGATGTAGAGCAAGATTTTGGTGAAACTTGGAAGTAAGATAGAGAGAGGTGGAATTTATATTCATAAATCTCAAAAATTCTGGTTTTTGCAACCTTGGAACAGCTGTCACGAGAAGTAGCATAACTTTTTAACCGTTATTCGGATTGAAGCGGTTCTAGACTTTTTGGAAAGCTTACGAAATTCCCTACAAGTTGCATATAAGATTTTCATTCAAGAGGTTTATTATGAGGAAGATAAGTAGGTTTTAATAGTTAGGTCTGCTGCTGATTTTGGAAATTCTGCATACGAAAATTGTTGACCAGTCCCATTGCGATGAAGTTCTGGAATCTGCACAAATTTCTCTTCATGTTAGAATATAATTTTATGATTTGGAGGTCTGTATTGGAGAAGATAATTGCGTTCAAATTGGGGCGTGTGTTGCTGGAAATTTTAGAAAGATGAAAATGATGGAAAAATAATAAGATGTTGGTATTAGAGGGAAGGCATAAGTATTCGGAGAATGAATTAATATTTAATGAGAATGATTAAAGTGCTAATGTTAGATGGTAGTAATGTCGAGAGGAAGACGGATGTTTGAATTGTGTTGTTAAGGATTATAATTTGGATGAAGTCATGATTGGATGGGATAATTGTGTTCGAAGTTGAACGTCTATTGCTGAAAATTTGGAAAGATGAAATTGTTATTAAATAATAAAATGTGGGTATCGGAGAATGCATGGAGATATGAATTATGTCGAATGAGGACGATTAAAGTGTCGATGTTAGATAATGGTAATATTGAGAAGAAGATGGTTGTTTGATCAACGTTGTTAAGAATTTTAACTTGGTTGAACGTTGTATATGGAGCAAACTGCTTTGGATGGTACTTGTTGTAGTGAATAAAGTGTTAGTGGGATATCGAGAGTCGTGTGGTACTATAAATGTACATAAGGGAATCGGTACTGGATTTTTGGATGTTTTATGTCGTTGATGAAGTTGGAATTAAAGAGACTAAGAAGATGTTGGTAAGTGTAAACACCCCAAATTTTCCCTCACCTATTTCACCATGGCTTGTGATCTTTTCATTTGCATAAATTCAATCATAGCATCTCATATTGCATTTTTGCTTCACTACATTGGTTCTAAGTCATCTGCATCTAGGGTTTGTGATCTGAGCAATCCATGGGCTATCTGAGCCACTCCAAAGGTCTTCAATAATCTTAAGAGGTCCTATGTATGTTCAAACATCATATTATATCCTCCCAGGATCAAGGAAGTCAGAAAATCACAAGAACTGAGGAAGGCATGGAAGCAGAGCCAAGCTTAACAGATGACCTAAAAATTAGGGTTTTGGTTTCAGAGGCCATAACTCCAAATTTGTTGGTCATTCTTGGTTCTATTGGTCTCTATATGATGTAAGGATCATGCATACCAATTTTCATGAAAAAATTCAATGGGGAAGGCATCTGATCAATAGATGACTTCTTGAATAAGTCAGTGCAAAATCAGGGCATCTGAGGTCCCCAATCATCCAACCAAAGGTTCTTCTCCATCATTTTGGATGTATATGATCTTAGAAGAAGTTATAAGTTCACAAAATTGAAGAATTTCAAGCCATTTGCAAAGTTGCCATTTTGGGAAAGTGACTTGTAATGCAAACTTGCCATTTTAGGAATGTTTTTCAACCTCCTCTTTTTGATTCAAAAATGCTTCAAATGAAATTATTGGTCATGAAAGTTGTAGATTGGATCATTACCTTTCCAAAAAGTACAAGAACTTGATCTAATTCATCATAGAACTCAAGTTATGGCCTTGCAAAGTTGGGAAAAATCACAAAATTTCACTTATGCACCAAAGGGGGAAACTTGCAAAACCACTTGCCAAAGCATTTTGTGACTTCAAACACACTTCTAACCATTACACAAACATAGTACATGACCTATAATTCAGAATTGCCCAAAAAAATCTCAAGTTTCATGCCTTGAACATCAAGATTTCTCTAAGGGGCCAAAACATCCCATAATTGCAAAACACCCCATAACTTTCTTCCCTCTTGCTGAATTGCCTCAAGAATGGATTTATGGACATCCATGAAGTCAGCTGCGCATGGACATGCCCAAGGACCAGCTGTATTCTTTCCCATACCTCAAGTACAAGTCATGTTGACATTTTGGCAACTTGCCCATACCAATCACCATAGGCCACCACCCACTCTCTGACCTATCACAACTTGTTATGTTGATCAAACACAACTCATAACACACAACATTGCAGCCTAACACTTAAGAATCCTTAGCATACACAAAATCCCTCAAATTTGCAAAAGCCTTCGAATTTCATAACTCAGCCAACAAACTCCCAAACTTTTTCCACCATTCAACTCCACAATCATCACTGATCATTCCCCACCCTTCATTTTGCCTTGAAACGCCCTGAATCAAAAACACGATTTTCACATTTCTTGAACTGAGTTTCCGCCAACTCCACATAGAGGCTATATAAACTCCATCCAAGCATTGCAAACTCTTCAGGAGGATCATTGGAGCTGATTTGAGGCAAAGAAGTAGCCAGCCAGTGCCAAAGGTGAAAGCTCGAGTTCAGGTGAGCTCAAGAACTTTTTTTCCAGAACCTTCATTTTAAGTTCCTAATTGATTCTATGTGCTCTCCTGAAGATCATGATGTCTTTACTTTTGAAAATGATTGAGAAACAAGTATGTATGAAGCTTCTGAAACTTTTGATATGTTTTCCGTTTTGCTTCGATTCATGTTCTTGATGGTAAATAAATGATTTTTGTTGTTTGATTCTTGCTGGGAGTGATGTGAGGATCATTTCTGGAAAGTTTGAGGGCTTGGGGTTACGTATTAGGTGAGATAGCATGAGAGGCTGGCCGGAGAAGATGACCGGAACACTGTTCCGGTCACCTGAGGGTAATTAGGGTTCCGATTAGGGTTTTAATCATAATTAGTGAAGTTTGAATTATAGCCGTTCAGATGCGCACGCTGGTCAATTCCCGCGTCTTAACTTCAAACCTTGGCCCTTGGATTAGTTGACTTCCATTTAAATTCATTTAATTTTCATTTTATTTGCATTTTCTTTATCATTTTATTAAAAATAGCAAAACTTTTTCTAAAAAATTTTATTTTTTGCATCATGGTTCTAAATATTTTTCTCATTCTGAAAATAATTTTTATTTTATTTTTTGCATAAAATTTGTATTTTTAAAATATTTAAATGTTTATTTTAATTAATTATTGGAAATTAATTAATTAAAATACCATTTAAGTTTCTAAAAATCACCAAAAAAATTACATTGCATCTTGACACATTTAGAGACATTATCAAACCATTCATACAAATTTATTTTTGGTTCTTGATCCATTTTGACATTTTTCTTTTGATTTAGGGTTCTTTAAAATCAATATTTTGACCCTAACTTAGGAAAATATTTTCTGCCTAACCATGAAGGGTTTAATAATGGTTCTTTTTGCATTGCATTCCACATATCATGTAGTTTATAGGGTAAAATTGGCATGAATTTATCTTTCATTTTTGATTTGTTTTTGCATTTTTCTTTGTGAGGTACCTTAAAACCCTAGCAAACTTAGAAAAATCATAAGTCCTTTAAGGTTTAGCTTCTGACCTTCCCCTTTGGGCAGTGAACTTGTATAGGTTTAGGGTACCTTTGATCCTATTTTCAATTTTTTATCTTGTCATTTGCTTCTGATTTTGAATTTTGCATTGTATCTTGTACATAAACCCTAATTTTTGCCTTCATTTGCATTCATTCTTCATATGCTTGCATACATGAACTTGTCATGACATTTTGTGCATCCATATGACATATAAGACATCATAGGACACATTAGAATCATACTTGATCATTGCTTCATCCATTTGCCATGTTTTGCTTTCATTTCATGTCATATGTTTTCATGAACTTTCATGCTTCCTTTCATGTCTCATTTGCATCTTCATTACTTGTATGATCATCCACATCTCTTGGAATTCTCTTGCATCATCCTATAGCATAATTTGAATCATGAATATGCTTCTGATTTTGGTTTTCATCTTTGCATTTCATCCCATTTCATTCACATTTCCTTTTACTAACTTTTCAGGTGGTAAGTTACCTTGAGAAGTGAATTTGCCTTCACTTCTCATAAACTCTTCTCATATATCTTATGCATCTTTGCTGCATTTTATCTTTGTATTAGAGTGAGCTTGCTCACTCATGTTCCCTCCTCACTTTCTTCCTACAAGCAACTTGTCTTCTTAAGTGAGGCAAGTTGTCTTGCTTCTTCTTGCTTCTCTTCCTTCATCCTGCTTCTTCCTTGGTGGATTTTCTCTTGAAGATCTTCTTGCAAGCTTCATAAACCCTAGGAATACCCAAGCATGATCACAATTAGGGTTTGATTAGTCCCCCCATTAGTTTTACCTTTGTGTCATCTTTGAGTCTTCTCTTCTCATCCCTTAATCAAGGACTAAACCTTTAAGGTGTTAAGGCTGTGAGATTAAGATTATGCCTGCATCCTTCTCTTAGGATGGAGTGTATAACTTTAATAGTAAGTGTTAAACTCTTAATGTGTTTAAATCCTTTAATTAATCCACTTAATAATCACTAAGACAATAAGCTTGTAACTTGGGCCTTGCATTAGGGTTCTAATTCTTCCTTAATTGGTTAAGAAGGACTAACCCTAGTGTTAATGGACAAGTCCCCCTCAAGTTGTCTTACAAATCCTAAAATTCACTTCTTAATCTTACCATATATTAAAATCCACTTTAATAAAGGTTTGTTTTGTCATGAGGTTAATCCCTAATCATGGATTAAGTTGAGAAGCCTTTCTCAGCTTAATTGTTCTCATCTATAATCCTTCTATTAGGATGGTGTAATGAGTCCATTAAATCTTTGATTATGGCTTAAACTCATTACTTAACACTAAACAAAAACCCAAAAACATCTAAGTAATTACAAGTAGGTTAATGATCTTAATCCTACATCATGGTGATTAAGTGTGAGGTGTTTACTTCATACTTGAGGTATTCTCATTACCCCTAATCAGAGGGAAGATGTGATGAATTTACTAACCCTTGGTTTAGGCTTAAGCTCATTTTCTTATGACAAACCCCAAAAAGCAATAAAAGATTGAAAACATCAAAAACAAACAATAACCGTCTCCTCCGGGATTCTTTTCTCATCACATTCAACTACAAACGAGAACTTGCTTCTTCCGTCTAATGCAAGACAGTTAGCACCTGAGCCAGACAGGTCATACACTTGAGCATAGACAAGTAAGCATTTCACAAGTCAATTTATCTTTCAGTCTCTTTGAGTCGAACTACGGTGTTCTGACTTCCTCATTGCACGAGAGGATACGTAGGCATAACTTAACTGTTATCGAACAAAAGTCTCTGTATATTCCCCCCTCTTCCAGCATTATTCTTTAAGCCTCGTAGCCTTGAGCTTCACACTCTTTTCTTGCACTGACACTTCTTCACTTCATTTCACATTTCTTTTGCACTGACACTTGCATTCTTTTCCAGCTTTTGTACACAAAAATAGCACAGACACTACCCCTTCTAAACACAAATCTTTTAAGCGTGAATCCCGTCTTGTACGATGGACAATCTAGGTGCTAATACCTTCCCAGGTTGTAACCAACCCCCTTTCTCAGTTTCTCTGGTTCACGACCGTCTTATCCATCTTTTCTTAGGTTTATGCAGCATTACCTTTCCTTAGGGATAAAAATGCCTAGCTGGCGACTCTATTCTTTTCATCATTTCTCCTTTCGCCGACCGTTTGCGTCTGTACCCCTCTTGGCCCTGTGTCATTAGGTGGGAGCGACAGCTTGACGACTCTGATGGGGATCCTTATATTGCAACCAGGATTTCTGGTTCTTTTTGTGGGTTCCTCCTAGCGCTTGTTTGATTTGTGTTTATTGGGGTGTTATGTGCTAATTGTGTTTATGTATTTGCCTTATTTATTACTTTATGTACAGTCTTATTTACTGCTTTCTTTACAGTTTTATGCATCATACTGTCATACTGTCATTGCTGGATCTGGTTTGTTGTTTTGGTGGGTGGGGTTCCATTGAGAGCTTAAGGTCCTATACCTGGGACCTGAGTGACACCTAGGCTAGAGTGGTTCATGTTCTTTCCCATTCCATTTCGGCCTGGTGCGGGAATATGAAACACGATTCAAATGTGGGTTTCTTCTTGAGAACTCTGTGCTATAGATTTCCTGTAGTGCTAGGGCTATCTGGGAAGCCTGCTACGTCTGGATGACCTTTATTATGACCTTCAGAAACTGAGGTGAATTAGAGGAGGATCTTTTATGGTTATTGTAAACACTGTACCTCCGGGTTAGAAGTGTTTACACTTCTCATAACTGATCCAAGTCTGAGAATCCTTGTTCTAGAACACTACCTGTGAGGGGGTTGGGCTGTTTACAGGTTTGCAGGAACCCTTGGCCACATCATACCTTGTTATTGTTTTGTTTAAGAATACTTCACTTTGGACAGTTCTTGTGATTAACCCCGGACATGTGACTCTTTATTTGAGTCCCCCACCCTGGTTACTGGATTTCTGAACCTCCATCTGGACATTTAAACATACATGGGCCTTATATCAAGACAGACAATCAGACCCAGCTTGATCACAAACCCTTGCATATCATTTGCATAACTCATCATTGCATCATTTGACATTTGTTTATTTGCTTTTCAGGTAATCCATTTCATTGTATCTTGGTTTTGGTTTTGACCCCTTCTTCTGCATAGACCTCTGCTCCAGCTGTCTTCACCTGTTATCTGCTGCAGTCATCTCCATCCTCACCAGCACCAGTCTGTCAGTGGTCCACCTTCAGTACTTCAGTCTGTGATCTTCATCAGCACTTAATTTCAGTTTCTTCAGCAACACTCATGACTACTCCCAGGAAGAGCAACATATCCTACCACTTCTTTGAGCCTGTGTTGACTAGTATCAGGCAGGTCCAGTAACTCATCACACCTGACTACATCCCACTGTTTAGAGAGCACTATGGAGGTATCCTGGACATGGTTATAGACCTTGATCCTTCTCATAGGAGCATGATCCACACATGCTTGCAGTTTTATGACCCTCCATTGAGATGTTTTACCTTTCCAGACTTTCAGTTAGGGCCTCTGCTGGAAGAGTTTTCTTTATTGATTGGAGTACCTATCAGAGGTGAAATCCCCTTCAACCCAGAGATGACTGCTCCCAGAAATGAAGAAATAGCAAGGGCACTGTACTTGGAGCCTTCCCTGATTGAACAAAGTCTGACAACAAAGGCTGGGATCCCTGGTTTGCATTTGGACTTCTTGGTTTCTCAAGCCATCCTGAGGGCTTCATTAGGAGAGTGGAAGGCAGTCTGTGCACTGTTAGCCCTCAGCATATATGGGGCTATCCTGTTTGCAGATGAGCCTAAATTTGTAAGCAAGAATGCCATCCATCTGTTTCTTTTGAAGAACCCAGTACCCACATTGCTAGGAGATTTTTACTAATCCATTCATCAGAGGAATGAGAAACAAAGGGGAAAATTGGTAAGATGTTGTGCTCTTTTGTTTTACACCTGGCTGCTCAGACACCTGCCTAAGTCAGATGCCTTCTTGAACCCACATTAGCAGAAGAATTGGACCAAGAGGCTCATTGCCCTAACTTCAGATGATATCAAATGGTGCACCTAGAGCACCAAAGGCAAGGACATTATCACCAGCTGTGGACAATACCCAAATGTGCCTCTTATAGGAGTTAAGGGTTGCATCAACTATAATCCTTTACTGTTTAAGAGACAACTGGGTTATGCCTTAGTCCACCCTCCCAGAGGACAAGATTTAGCTGAGACCCTATATTGTGAGGTGCAACCTAATTCAGCTGTTGTCAGACAAGCATCCTGGGTTTGGGACAACATCCAGACAAAAGGGATAGCTATTCTTGGAAGATGTAATAATTTTGCTTCAGCTTAGTACTATGACTGGTCCCGTACTAGAGCTCAGATTACCATAATGCCTTTCACCTTGGAAGACATGCCTGGACCATCCACAGTACAGCCTGCAGCAACAGTTAGCCTGGAGGAATTTGAAAAGTTGAAGGAAAGGAATGAGAACTTATATCAAGCCTTGAAGAAGACTCTTTGGGAAAGAAGTGATGGTCGTCTAGATATTGAGAGTTGGAAAAGCTTAGAGTTGAGCATCTGACAAAAATTGAGAAGACAGAGGACTACATAAGGAAAGCAAGGGCTGGGGAACAGATATTGAAGAATGCCTGTAAGGAGGCAAAAATTCAGAAAGCTAGGGCTGAGCACTATCTGCAAGAGAATCAGGCTAGGTGGGTCAGGAACACCGAAGCCCGTACACAAGAAGACCAGAAAACTCAAGCCAAGATTGAACAGCTAGAGGCCAGTGAGAAGTAGCAGCAGGAAACTTTGTTGGCAGCTCAGAGGGAGATTTCAGAGTTGAAGCTCAGAGCAGGATTGAAGAGATCAAAGGACCAGGACAGGCATAAGAAGCTGACCACTGCAATTGCTACCAGGAACCTCCTCATTAGAACCATTACGGAGCACCCAGCTGGTCCAGTGACTGAAGCCCTTCTGAAGGAGGTCAGAGAAGATGAGTTTGGACTGGATGTCTGATCCTTTGCTTGTTGTTTGTTTCCATTTGATGTACTCTTCTTTTGTTGTATTTTGACCCTTCAAGGGCATGTATTGTAAGAAAAACTATGTATTGTTCCTCATTTGTAATATATTTTAGCTTGTTTTCATTTGGGCTTTTCTCTCAACAACATCAAACATCTTCCTCGAGGTCGGGAAAGGTCAAAACCAAGAACCAAACCGGATACCTTGGAAAACAAATAAGCATACTGCATTGTATACTAACTTTGTTTTTGTTTTGTAGGTTTTGTAATTATTAGTGTTTTTAACTTTGTTGTGATCTCAGGAAATATTGCTCGTCGCCGAGTGTTCCCTGTCAACCGCGCACACCGGTACCCGACACGTAACAACCTTCCCGGTATTCAAATGGAACAAGTACAGCAGGACCTGTCTGAGGTCAGAAATCAGATGACCAATGAGAGAGTGGAGATGAGAAATCAGATGTCTCAGTTCATGGCAGTAATGACTGGCTTGGCCCAGAGTCAAGAAAGGTTAAGAGAGCTGGTGGAAAGACAAACTCCTGAGGAACCTCATCTTGGAACAGGAGGAACTAGCAACAATGAACAGGGGCAGCCTCGTATTAACCCACCAGAGTATGGACCTCACCTGAATCCGGAAGTTAACATCCCGAGGAATGTTCAAGGTAATACTGCTGGGGGCAGAATCCTACAGGAGGATCCCCAGGAAGAACAATTTACTGTTATAGGGGCTGGAGATGAGGTATATGATAGAAGATTGGACGAGATTGCAGAAAAGTTAAGATCTTTGGAATCTCAGAATTCTTTGGGCTTTGATGTGATGGACATGGGCCTAGTATATGGGGTGAGAATTCCGCACAAATTCAAACCCCCATGCTTTGAAAAATACAATGGTACCTCTTGTCCTCGCACTCATCTGCAGTCTTTCTTGGGAAGGCTCAAGGCTTATACTATGGATGAAAAGTTGTGGATGTTCTACTTTGAGGACAGTCTGACTGGAGCTTCGAGAGAATGGTATTTGCATTTGTCTAGGGCCACCATAAGATGCTGGAAGGATTTGGCCAAGGCTTTCATCCGTCAGTATCAATACAACCTGGACATGGCTCCCAACAGGACCCTCGTAATGGGAATGTCTCAATCTTCTAGAGAGAGCTTCTGGGAGTATGCTCAAAGATGGAGACAGCTTGTTGCTGTTGTCCAACCACCCATGTTGGAAAGAGAAATGGCTTACATGTTCATGAATACATTACAAGGGACTTATATTGATAGGCTGGCTGCTTTCTCCTCTACCAGTTTTGCTGACGTAGTCATAGCTGGTGAGAGAATTGAAAGTCTCTTAAAGATGGGCAAAATCTCCGACAGTGGTGCAAGTTCCTCCAGCAATCCCAGAAAGCCTTTTGCAGGACCCCGAAGGGCAGGTGAAACAAAATTTGTTGATGCAAGCAGGGGCAGGCCTCAATATGCTCACCGGTCAGTAGCAGTTGTTACCATTCTAGCTCCAATTCCACAACAACCATTGTATCCTCAACAATAACAACCACAGTATCAACAACAAACTCATTATCCACAACAGAGATCGTATAACAACAACAATGGTAATCAACAACAGCGTCCCTTTCAACAAAGGCCATCTCAAGCCAACAGGGTAATTGACCCAATTCCAATGTCGTATGCTGCACTCTTGCCACAACTCCTGAAGCTCAACCTAGTTGAGTTAAGGACATTGGCACCTCCAGACCCTCTTAATATGCCAAAGAATTATGATGTCAATGCCAGGTGTGCATTCCACTCAAACGCATCGGGGCATAAAACTGAAAAATGCAGGGCCCTACAAATGAAAGTCCAAGATCTGGTGGACTCAAAAGCTCTCAATTTTGCACCTCCTCCAAACGTTACAAGAAATCCAATGCCTAGTCACAACGGGCCTAGGATTAATGCTATTGAGGAGGGCAAACCATCCACTTTAATCAACAGTGTTGCACAAATTCGAACACCCTTGGTTGAAATCAAAGCTCAGCTGTTAGAATGCCAAGTGTTCCCCGGATGTGAGCTCGGCTGTGGATATTGCAATATTGCCGTTAATGGATGTGAGAGACTGAGAAACGGCATAGATGGACTCATTAGAGATGGAATTCTTCAGATTACAACAATAGCGACTACGACTCAAACAATTCCTTCATCAACAATCACAGATACTCCTACAACATCAACAACCCTTGTTCCAATAGATTCTGCTACAACTCCAACAGTTACTCAATCAATCACTTCAACGGATACAAGTTCAGTCACAATTCCTTCTACAACGACAACACCCATTATTCCATCAGTTCCTGCTGCAATTTCAACACCCATCCAGTCAACAGTACCATCTACAACATCAGCAACAGTTAATGAAAGTGTCTCAGCGATTACGATATACTACGATCCCGCAAATGTTCCTTCCAACAGCTTACAGCAAATTACTACTCCTGTCAGAGCTCAAGTTACCATATATTATGATCCACACACCATTGTGGTCCCCTCCGCAGCTGCTATCAGTCCAGTTACTATCACAGTGCCTGGGCCAGTGCCTTACGAAAGCAATAATGCCATCCCTTGGCATTATGGCTCAGATCTATACTGCGAGGGGCAGAAAATCACTTTAGAGTCATCAACTTCTTCACCTCAGATAGACAATGTGGGAGGAGGCGGAGGCTTCACTAGAAGCGGACGTCACTTTGCCTCGCAAATACCAAGACCCGTTGCTGAAGCAAAAGCCGTTGCTAAAACAAAAGGGAAGAGCATGGTGCAAGAGGAACCAGTTGCTAAAGAAACTTTGAAGACTCCTTTGTATCAAGAGGTTGATGAATTCATGCGGATAATCAAGAAAAGTGATTATAAGGTGGTGGACCAGCTTCACTAGACACCTTCCAAAATCTCTATACTATCATTGCTAATGTGCTCCGAGGCTCATCGGAACGCGCTATTAAAAGTCCTGCACGCAGCTTATGTGCCGGAGGAGATTACTGTCAATCAGTTAGAAGCCGTGGTTGGAAATGTCAACGCTAGTCATGGACTAGGATTTACCAACACTGATCTGACGATGGAAGGTCACAATCACAACAAGGCTTTGCACATTACCTTGGAGTGTAAGGGTGCAGTTCTTTCTCACGTACTGGTAGACACAGGGTCATCCCTCAATGTCCTACCCAAGAAAGCCCTCGTGAAGCTGGAACATGATGGATTGGCACTACGCCCAAGCAACTTGGTAGTGAGAGCCTTTGACGGTTCTAAGAGATCGGTTCTGGGAGAGATAGAGTTGCCAATAATGATTGGCCCACAGGTTTTCAAAACGACCTTCTTTGTGATGGATATACAGCCTGCCTACAGTTGTCTATTGGGTAGACCATGGATACACGCCGCTAGCGCCGTGACGTCAACCCTTCACCAGAAGTTAAAATTCGAGTTGTAAGGCCAAGTCATTACCATTTATGGGGAAGAGGATATCTTCGTTAGCCAGCGGGCTACTTTCAAATACATTGAAATGGATGGGGAGATCCATGAAACAATGAGTCAGGGGTTTGAGGCGCTGAATATCAATGAAACATCTGCTATGCTGGGGACTTCCATCACATCATATCAACCAGCCCGGAAGGTTGTTGAGGAGGGTACGTCTCAAGGCTGGGGCGAGCTGCTGCCAGTTGAGAAGAAAGAAGACCGATTCGGGTTGGGTTACAGACCAACTCGACAAGATCAACCAGAGGCTGCAAAGGAGCCCATGTTTGTCAGCACGGGGATGCTCACCCCGGATGCTGTGAACAATTTGAAAGATGAGTCAGAAGACGAGCGCAACCTGGAAAGCTGGATACGTCCAAGGATCCTGGGGAACCGTGTCTCAAACTGGACTTCCCAGGAAATTATAAGAGTTACTCCGGCAGAGTAATTATTATTTCCTGTCTTTAAAGCATGCATCAAGTCCTGCATCTTGCCCAAGATGTCAGGGCTCATTTTGTAATCGGGTCATCTTGTATTTTGTGCAAACGATCAATTAATGAATATCAGGACATCTTTTGCAAATGAGTCTTTTCTTTTTCACTCACTGTTTTTCATTTTTCATTTTTTGTACAAAAATAAAATGGCAATATTTTTCAAAATAATAACTTCATTTTTACTTTTTCTAAACAAGATAAAACTGATCACTAAAATGAACAAATCTAAACCCTTGCAGAGAGTGCCCTCCAGACTGCACCGACAACAACACCACTATGACTTCGTATGACTTTGACAATCCGATTAATCAAGCTGATGAAGGGGTTGAAGAAGATTATGAGCTACCTGAAGAGCTAGCCAGGTTGTTGAGACAAGAGGAGAAGGTTAATACTCCTCATCAGGAGGAGGTTGAAACGGTTAATCTTGGTACAGAAGAAGACCTGAAAAAAGTTAAAATCGGGGTCGTCTGCAAGATTCAGTGAAAAACAACTTATTGACATGCTTCGGGAGTATGTGGATGTTTTTGCTTGGTCTTATCAGGATATGCCAGGGTTGGACACCGACATTGTTATACACAAGCTGCCTCTAAAGGAAAACTGTCCTCCAGTAAAACAGAAGCTGCGTCGTACTCGCCCGGATATGGCCATGAAGATAAAAGAAGAGGTACAAAAACAGTGGGACGCCGGTTTCCTTGCTGTAACTAGTTACCCGCCGTGGGTTGCTAACATTGTACCAGTGCCTCAGAAGGATGGCAAAGTACGGATGTGTGTGGATTACCGGGATCTGAATAGAGCTAGCCCGAAAGATGACTTCCCATTACCTCACATTGATGTATTGGTCGACAACACGGCTCAGTTCTCGGTGTTCTCCTTCATGGACGGATTTTCAGGATATAATCAGATCAAGATGTCACCTGAAGACATGGAGAAGACCACTTTCATCACACCCTGGGGCACATTCTGTTATAAGGTAATGCCATTTGGACTAAAGAATGCTGGTGCCACTTATCAATGGGCTATGGTAACGTTATTCCACGACATGATCCACAAAGAAATTGAATGTTATGTGGATGATGTGATTGCCAAGTCCCTCACAGAAGAAGACCACCTGGTGAATCTGTTGAAGCTATTCAAGCGTCTGAGGATGTACCAATTGAAGTTGAACCCCAACAAATGCACATTCGGGGTGCGGTCCGGTAAGATGCTGGGTTTTATTGTAAGTGAGAAAGGAATTGAAGTTGACCCTGACAAAGTCAAAGCCATTCAAGAAATGCCTGCACCAAAGACTGAAAAGGAAGTTCGGGGGTTCTTGGGTAGATTAAACTACATTTCACGGTTCATATCTCACCTTACAGCAACCTGTGAGCCCTTGTTCAAGTTGTTGAGAAAGGAACAGACGGTCAGGTGGAATGAAAACTGCCATAGGGCTTTTGACAAAATCAAGGAATACTTGCAAGAGCCTCCAATCTTTATGCCGCCAGTTGAAGGAAGACCTCTAATAATGTACTTGACAGTATTGGAAGAGTCAATGGGGTGTGTGCTGGGCCAGCATGACGAGTCTGGTCGAAAAGAGTATGCAATATACTACCTAAGCAAAAATTTTACCGACTGTGAACAACGTTATTCACTGCTCGAGAAAACTTGTTGTGCTTTAGCGTGGGCTGCTCGCCGACTAAGGCAGTATATGTTGACCCACACTACCTTATTGATCTCAAAGATGGATCCAGTCAAGTACATATTTGAGAAGCCAACACTTACCGGACGGGTTGCAAGATGGCAAATCATTCTCACAGAATATGACATTCAATACACATCTCATAAAGCCATCAAAGGCAGTGTATTGTCTGATTACCTTGCTGAGCAACCCATTGATGATTACCAGCCTATGAGATTTGACTTCCTTGATGAAGACATCATGTTCATAAAAGCAAAAGATCATGAAGAGCCTATTCAAACTGAAGGGCCTGACCCAGAAGAAAAATGGACTATGATGTTTGATGGGGCTGTTAATATGAATGGTCGTGGTGTTGGTGCAGTTCTCATTACACCTAATGGAGTTCACATGCCTTTCTCGGCAAAACACACCTTTAACTGCACTAACAACGAAGCTGAATACGAAGCTTGTATTATGGGTCTTGAGGAAGCCATTGACCTCAGGATCAAGACTTTAACTGTATTCGGAGATTCAACTCTGGTAATCAATCAAACCAACGGCAAATGGTATACTCACCAGGAGCATCTGATACCCTACCGGGACTATACAAGGAGGTTACTTACATTCTTCACCACAGTCAAGCTTGAGTATATCCCTCGAGATGAAAATCAGTTTGCAGATGCTTTGGCTACCATTTCTTCCATGATCAAAGTTCAAGCTGCCAAATTCGTACCTCGGATTTCAGTATCCAGACTTGACAGACCAGCGTACGTATTCTCAGTAGACCTTGCTGAAGATGATAAGCCTTGGTTCTATGACATCAAATGCTTCTTGGAGGATCAAACATACCCACCCGGGGCATCATCCAATGATAAGAAGACATTAAGAAGGTTGGCTGGTAGTTTCTTCCTGAATGCTGATGGTTCCTTGTACAAGAGAAACTTTGATATGGTACTTCTCAGATGTGTTGATAAGACAGAAGCAGACTTGTTGATGCACGAGGTGCACGAAGGATCTTTTGGTACCCATGCTGGAGGGCATGCTATGGCTAAAAAGTTGTTAAGACCAGGCTACTACTGGATCACAATGGATGCAGACTGTTGTGCTTACGCCAGGAAATGCCACAAATGCCAGATTTATGCGGATAAAGTGCATGTGCCTCCAAATCCTTTGAATGTGATGTCTTCACCTTGGCCCTTTGCCATGTGGGGCATTGATATGATTGACAAGATTGAACCGACTGCTTCAAATGGCCACAGATTCATCCTGGTAGCCATTGACTATTTTACCAAGTGGGTTGAAGCAGAATGGGTCCGATCCCGATACGAACAACTGAGTCTGATCAAAGAGAAGAGATTAGCTGCAATCTGCCATGGGCAGCTATATCAGAAAAGAATGAAGAAAGCCTTCGATCAGAAAGTCAGGCTTCGGGAATACCAAGTAGGAGATCTAGTGCTTAAAAGACTCCTCCCTCCTCATATAGACCACAGGGGCAAGTGGACTCCGAATTACGACGATCCGTTCATAGTAAAGAAAGTTTTCTCTGGTGGATCACTGATGCTCAGTATTATGGATGGTTAAGACTTCCTATCCCCTGTGAATTCAGATGCAGTTAAAAAATACTTCGCATAAAATGACCCGATGGACATAAAAACAGAATGTATGTCCAGGAAAAAATAGGGCATCCCGGCGAGTTAGAAACAGAATAAAAGACTCGGGCAAAAATAAGGGAAAATAAATAAAAAATGTACACCCGCTGAGTTGAAAAGCCGCATTGGACAGCTCAGGCAAAAATGGGTATCCCGGTGGATTGAAAACCTGAAAGGGCGATCCATGCAAAATAAGGGAATAAGCGAACAACTGCATTCTGAATTCGGCTGTATCACTGGCAAAATGGCAAGCTTCAAAAGGTTAAAAGCATCGGTCATAATCAACCTTCTTCGAAAGCAAGATGAGAAGAATGTCAATTTCATACAAGTCATAGCAAAAGAGGAAGCGCACTGAAGCGTCATCAACATTGCCAGCACTTTACTTTTCTCAATTTGTAACAATCTCCTCATTTCAGGGGATTTGTTTCTTTGACTGTACTTGCCAATTCAGGGCACACAAATTAATAAAATCAGATCTTCAGTCACATTTTGCCTCGTACATTTTTATCTTTATTTGCAAAAATGTCTGATGTCCTTAATATAATGGTTGCATAATTACAGATGCGTCTTTTCTAAATTACACGCTTGCAGGAAATATATTCCTTACTCCCGGGAATGTCTAAATTCCTATGATGGAATCCAGTAAGGGATACCTCGGGATACTTGTATGTTTCTTTGTCATGACAGGATTGCAGGTATTCAAAACACAATATGGGGGATGAAAGCTTCTCCCCATCGAAACAACATCGGGATGATCTCATTTCCCCAACTGAGTTCATCATCCTTGGAAGGATCCCTACAGAAATCCTTGGGAAGACCGTTCAGTAATCATTCCTCCTCAGCCAAGTGCAAAGATAGGGGACTATCTCCCCGCAAAGCTCCAGCCTCTCCGGAAGAGTAATGCCTGAGAATCGCACAACAAAGTGACAAAAGCTTCCACAAGACCCCAGCTGGGCTCCTGATTACCAAAATAGGTCTATCATTGACTTTATTTCCCCAAGCAGAGTCATACATCTCATCAGATCTACCAATGATATTTTCCCCCAGCTGGGATGTTCCTTTCAAGCAAATTTGTCAGAAATCTTCACGGCAACGGGATCCGAATCCCGGATCGATATCTTTAGCATAATCATAACATTCACATCATACTCTCCCCCCAGAGCGTAGCATTCCGTCTAATACGGAGCATTACGGCAAAAGTCAAACATATTGCATAATTATAAGCCATGTTTTGAATCAATCACTTGTGAATACTGACATACCACCAACAATATACAGAAAGCCTCTCAAATTCCCCAGCAGAAAGCCAAAGCGTCCCCTTTGCACTCACAAATGCACTCTCCTGACACCCGTCCGTGTCACCTATCCCCAGCAAATCCCAATAAATTATTTCCTTTCTATCCGACGTTCGTCCTATGTCGTGATGCTTCCGGCAGTCGTACTCTGCCAGGTGATCGTCCTTCACCTCCAGATGATCGTCCCTCATCATCCCCCAGCGGAGTCTCTATTATTGGAACTCTTTCCCATCCGACATTCGTCCTATGTCGTAATATTGTTTAGCAACCGTACCCTGCTAGGTGATCGTCCTTCACCCTTTCGATGATCGTCCTTCATCATTTTATCCGATGGATGTCCCCATCGTAGATCTTGTTATCTGACATTCGTCCTATGTCATGATAAACCCCGAGAGCAGCCATACCCTGCTAGGTGATCGTCCTTCACCTCTTGATGATCGTCCTTCATCATGCTTATCCGATGTCCTTCCCCATCGTCGACCTTTTTTTTTATCCGGCATTCGTCCTATGTCGTGGTACTGTTTGCAACCGTACCTTGCCGGGTGATCATCCTTCACCTTAGATGACCGTCCCTCATCATTTATTTCTCCAACCTGATGGTCGTCCCCATCATTTACTTTACTTTTAATCCCAGAGAGTCTTGTTTCTTTGCTTGATGGCCGTCCCCATCATGATCTCCTTATTTCCCCAGCATGTCGGTCGTCCCTGTCATTGCTTTATCTCCAGTAGTCGTCCTCTGCTTGATGGTCGTCCTCCATCACTTTCACTTCATAATCATACCTTACTTCCTTTTACAATATATACCCCTTTTCTTCTTCACCCAATGATTGCAAATTTTGGACTGTCTTTGGTATTCAACCACAAGTTATCTCGTTTGTCTGTTAAGCCGTTGCTTATATCCTGCACAGCTAACTCATGTTTGAATAGGGGCAGTTGTAAACACCCCAAATTTGCCCTCACCCATTTCACAATGGCTTGTGATCTTTTCATTTGCATAAATTCAATCATAACATCTCATATTGCATTTTTGCTTCACTACATTGGTTCTAAGTCATCTGCATCTAGGGTTTGTGATATGAGCAATCCATGGGCTATCTGAGCCACTCCAAAGGTATTCAATCATCTCAAGAGGGCCTATGTATGTTCAAACATCATATTATATCCTCCCAAGATCAAGGAAGTCAGAAAATCACAAGAACTGAGGAAGGCATGGAAGCAGAGCCAAGCTTAACTACACAGATGACCTAAAAATTAGGGTTTTGGTTTTAGAGGCCATAACTCCAAATTGTTTGGTCATTCTTGGTTCTACTAGTCTCTATATGATTTAAGGATCATGCATACCAATTTTCATGAAGAAATTCAATGGGGAAGGCATCTGATCAATAGATGACTTCTTGAATAAGTCAGTGCAAAATCAGAGCATCTGAGGCCCCCAATCATCCAACCAAAGGGTCTTCTCCATCATTTTGGATGTATATGATCTTTATTTGATCTTAGAAGAAGTTATAAGTTCACAAAATTGAATAATTTCAAGCCATTTGCAAAGTTGCCATTTTGGGAAAGTACTTGTAATGCAAACTTGCCATTTTGGGAAAGTTTTTCAACCTCCTCTTTTTGATTCAAAAATGCTTCAAATGAAAAATTCTTGGTCATGAAAGTTGTATATTGGATCATTCCCTTTCCAAAAAGTACAAGAACTTGATCTAATTCATCATAGAACTCAAGTTATGGCCTTGCAAAGTTGGGAAAAATCACAAAATTTCACTTATGCACCAAAGGGGGAAACTTGCAAAACCACTTGCCAAAGCATTTTGTGACTTCAAACACACTTCTAACCATTACACAAACATAGTACATGACCTATAATTCAGAATTTCCCAAGGAAATATCAAGTTTCATGCTTTGAACATCAAGATTTCTCAAAGGGGCCAAAACATCCCATAATTGCAAAACACCCCATAACTTTCTTCCCTCTTGCTGAATTGCCTCAAGAATGGATTTGTGGACATCCATGAAGTCAGCTGCGCATGGACATGCCCAAGGACCAGCTGTATTCTTGCCCATACCTCAAGTACAAGTCATGTTGACATTTTGGCAACTTGCCCATACCAATCACCATAGGCCACCACCCACTCTCTGACCTATCACAACTTGTTATGTGGATCAAACACAGCTCATAACACACAACATTGCAGCCTAACACTTGAGAATCCTCAGCATACACAAAATCCCTCAAATTTGCAAAAGCCTTCGAATTTTATAACTCAGCCGACAAACTCGCAAACTTTTTCCACCATTCAACTCCACAATCATCACTGATCATTCCCCACCCTTCATTTTGCCTTGAAACACCCTGAATCAAAAACACGATTTTCACATTTCTTGAACTGAGTTTCAACCAACTCCACATAGAGGCTATATAAACTCCATCCAAGCATTGCAAACTCTTCAGGAGGATCATCGGAGCTGATTTGAGGCAAAGAAGTAGCCAGCCAGTGCCAAAGGTGAAAGCTCGAGTTCAGGTGAGCTCAAGAACTTTTTTTCCAGAACCTTCATTTTATGTTCCTAATTGATTCTATGTGTTCTCCTGATGATCATGATGTCTTTAATTTTGAAAATGATTGAGAAACAAGTATGTATGAAGCTTCTGGAACTTTTGATATGTTTTCCGTTTTGCTTCGATTCATGTTCTTGATGATAAATAAATGATTTTTGTTGTTTGATTCTTGCTGAGAGTGATGTGAGGATCATTTCTGGAAAGTTTGAGGGCTTGGGGTTACGTATTAGGTGAGATAGCATGAGAGGTTGGCCGGAGAAGATGACCGGAACACTGTTCCGGTCACCTGAGGGTAATTAGGGTTCAGATTAGGGTTTTAATGATAATTAGTGAAGTTTGAATTATAACCGTTCAGTTGCGCGCGCTGGTCAATTCCCGCGTCTTAACTTCAAACCCTGGCCCTTGGATTAGTTGACTTCCATTTAAATTCATTTAATTTTTATTTTATTTGCATTTTCTTTATCATTTTAATAAAAATAGCAAAACGTTTCTAAAAAATATTTTTCTCATTCTGAAAATAATTTTTATTTTATTTTTTGCATAAAAATTGTATTTTTAAAATATTTAAATGTTTATTTTAATTAATTAATGGAAATTAATTAATTAAAATACCATTTAAGTTTCTAAATATCACCCAAAAAATTACATTGCATCTTGACACATTTAGAGACATTATCAAACCATTCATACAAATTTCTTTTTGGTTCTTGATCCATTTTGACATTTTTCTTTTGATTTAGGGTTCTTTAAAATCAATATTTTGACCCTAACTTAGGAAAATCGTTTCTGCCTAACCATGAAGGGTTTGATAATGGTTCTTTTTGCATTGCATTCCACATATCATGTAGTTTATAGGGTAAAATTGGCATGAATTTATCTTTCATTTTTTATTTGTTTTGCATATTTCTTTGTGAGGTACCTTAAAACCCTAGCAAACTTAGAAAAATCATAAGTCCTTTAGGGTTTAGCTTCTGTCCTTCCCCTTTGGGCATTGAACTTGTATAGGTTTAGGGTACCTTTGATCCTATTTTCAATTTTTTATCTTGTCATTTGCTTCTGATTTTGAATTTTGCATTACATCTTGTACATAAACCCTAATTTTTGCCTTCATTTGCATTCATTTTTCATATGCTTGCATACATGAACTTTTCATGACATTTTGTACATCCATATGACATATAAGACATCATAGGACACATTAGAATCATACTTGATCATTTCTTCATCCATTTGCCATGTTTTGCTTTCATTTCATGTCATATGTTTTCATGAACTTTCATGCTTCCTTTCATGTCTCATTTGCATCTTCATTACTTGTATGATCATCCACATCTCTTGGAATGCTCTTGCATCATCCCATAGCATCATTTGCATCATGAATTTGCTTCTGATTTTGGTTTGCATCTTTGCGTTTCATCCCATTTCATTCTCATTTCCTTTTAGTAACTTTTCAGGTGGTAAGTTACCTTGAGAAGTGAATTTGCCTTCACTTCTCATAAACTCTTCTCATCTCTCTTATGCATCTTTGCTGCATTTTATCTTAGTATTAGAGTGAGCTTGCTCACTCATGTTCCATCCTCACTTTCTTCCTACAAGCAACTTGTCTTCTTAAGTGAGGCAAGTTGTCTTGCTTCTTCTTGCTTCTCTTCCTTCATCCTGCTTCTTCCTTGGTGGCCTTTCTCTTGAAGATCTTCTTGCAAGCTTCATAAACCCTAGGAATACCCAAGCATGATCACAATTAGGGTTTGATTAGTCCCCCCATTAGTTTTACCTTTGTGTCATCTTTGAGTCTTCTCTTCTCATCCCTTAATCAAGGACTAAACCTTTAAGGTGTTAAGGCTGTGATATTAAGATTATGCCTGCATCCTTCTCTTAGGATGGAGTGTATAATTTTAATCCTAAGTGTTAAACTCTTAATGTGTTTAAATCCTTTAATTAATCCACTTAATAATCACTAAGACAATAAGCTTGTAACTTGGGCCTTGCATTAGGGTTCTAATTCTTCCTTAATTGGTTAAAAAGGACTAACCCTAGTGTTAATGGACAAGTCCCTCTCAAGTTGTCGTACAAATCCTAAAATTCACTTCTTAATCTTACTATTAACTAAAATCCACTTTAATAAAGGTTTTTTTTGTCATGAGGTTAATCCCTAATCATGGATTAAGTTGAGAAGCCTTTCTCAGCTTAATTGTTCTCATCTATTATCCTTCTATTAGGATGGTGTAATGAGTCCATTAAATCTTTGATTATGGCTTAAACTCATTACTTAACACTAAATAAAAACCCAAAAACATCTAAGTAATTACAAGTAGGTTAATGATCTTAATCCTACATCATGGTGATTAAGTGTGAGGTGTTTACTTCATACTTGAGGTATTCTCATTACCCCTAATCAGAGGGAAGATGTGATGAATTTACTAACCCTTGGTTTAGGCTTAAGCTCATTTTCTTATGACAAACCCCAAAAAGCAATAAAAGATTGAAAACATCAAAAACAAACAATAACCGTCTCCTCCGGGATTCTTTTCTCATCACATTCACTCACAAACGAGAACTTGCTTCTTCCGTCTAATGCAAGACAGTTAGCACCTGAGCCAGACAGGTCATACACTTGAGCATAGACAAGTAAGCAGTTCACAAGTCAATTTATCTTTCAGTCTCTTTGAGTCGAACTACGGTGTTCTGACTTCCTCATTGCACGAGAGGATACGTAGGCATAACTTAACTATTATCGAACAAAAGTCTCTGTATATTCCCCCCTCTTCCAGCATTATTCTTTAAGCCTCGTAGTCTTGAGCTTCACACTCTTTTCTTGCACTAACACTTCTTCACTTCATTTCACATTTCTTTTGCACTGACACTTGCATTCTTTTCCAGCTTTTGTACACAAAAATAGCATAGACACTACCCCTTCTAAACACAAATCTTTTAAGCGTGGATCCCGTCGAGTACGACGGACAATCTGGGTGCTAATACCTTCCCAGGTTGTAACCAACCCCCTTTCTCAGTTTCTTTGGTTCGCGACCGTCTTATCCATCTTTTCTTAGGTTTATGCAGCATTACCTTTCCTTCGGGATAAAAATTCCTATCTGGCGACTCTATTCTTTTCATCATTTCTCCTTTCGCCGACCGTTCGCGTCTGTACCCCTCTTGGCCCTGTGTCATCAGGTGGGAGCGACAGTAAGCCTTAGAGAGTTGACGAGGCATTATGCTTACGGACTCTGGGCACAAGTTGAAGTACGCTATTGTGTTGGGTAATGATGATTTATGTCACCGTTATGGTTGTCGGATGTCTATTGACAAATTGAGGAACTGATCACCCTTAATCTATTATTGATAGCAGACGTAATCATAATTGATGGATAGATGTGTCATGCCAACTAGTATAGTATGTACATCGAATTGGTTGAAGTCAAGCCGAGTGCTTGAGTATTGTTTGTTTTGTTGATGCAAGTTATTATATGAGAGTATTAGTTGGAATTTAAGAGGGAAGTATGAAGTTGCGCTTGGATTGAATTGTAATAAGAAAATTCATAGTTGGACTCGGAATAATTGGAATTTTGTTTAATGATGAATTAAGTAACTTGAGACTTGAAGTTCTCTTGAGATGATTAGAAAGGAAAGTAGGTGGAAATGTGAAATGGTAATTTGATAAGAATGTCGGATATAAGGTAGTTGCAAGTATTAGAAGTGAAATTATAAGTTGGTTTATTAAATAGCGGTTTTGGTTGGAATAAGTGGAGTTGTTTGGTTGTGTTGATTCATATACGAATCTATAAAAGGTTGTGTTGGTATGAGTAAGGATCGAGTATTCGGAAAGTTGAATTAGTTGGAGGCGAAGGGTATGAGTTATCTTGTGGAGATTCGTTGGACCCTTGTACCTTATGTTGGTGAAATGATATTGCGTGGTTAAGATGATTGTCGAAGACGTGTTGCTAAAAGATAGTAAAGTTGTAATTGTGTTGAGGATAATTGGGAAGAGAAAGTACATCTTATTCAAGATTGGGAAGTCGTCGTTGTTGTAATTACGCTGAATATTCAATGTTGTTGTCTTATAGACCTAAGTTGGAAGTATTCGGTAACTATGAAGAGTTAGAATACCTGTTGGTATGAAAATTACAAAAGGATTGAGTCGAAGGGCTTTATTGATATGTCGATTTTGATAATTGTAAGTTGGATTTAGACTCAGTAAATTGCAAGTAATCAGAGTGCTCAGCGAACGCGTGGTGTAATGTTGTTATTCTTATGTGAATGAGTTGAGATGTTGATAGTTGATTGATTTGATGTTGTGTTTAAGTTGGATGTTCTTGTGTTGATGTGTTCTAAATTGTAAGTTGGTTACTCGTTGTGTTGCGTTAATGGTTATCGAGTTTATTGTTTGATTGTTGTTTGTGTTGTAGTCAACATTGATTTTATGAATTTGTTATATGTATTATAAGTGGGGTTACCTTTTGAGGATGAGAGTTGAATTAGTCGGATTAAATAAGTAGTTGGAGTAGTTGAATCGGATAAATTTTCGAGGACGAAAATATTCCAAGTGGGGGAGTGTTGTAACGCCTGTTTATTTAATTAATTTATTTAATTAAATATAAGTGAATTACGTTGTGTTGATTTTTGATTCCTTGTGTATTTGAAGTTAATTTAAGTTGGTTTCCGAAATATCGGAATAATTCGTGGATGTTTATAAGTTGATTCAAGTTGAATTTATTAAATAAGTTGATTTAAGTTGTAGATAATAATATTGAATATTTTGCGTTTATAGTTGATTATGTTGATTTGGTAGTTGGGTGATTTAATTGATAGTCGGTAATTAGTCGGTTTAGTTGGGAGAAATAATATTCAAATTAATATTATGGAATTATGAGAGTATTGGTTTAAGTGGGCCTAGTTGTGGCGTGGATGATAGAAGTCGTGGGGGTGCAGATTAGGAAGCCCAATTAAGATTGAATTATAATAATTATTATTATTATAATAAAAAAAAGAGAATTAGTCTTAAGGAGAAGTTGAATCAGTAGAAGTTGGGAATAGTGGAACGTGAAATTGGAGAACGAGGAAAAGTGGAGAAAGCGGTTACGAGAAGTCGCCGTCAGAAGCCCAATCGAAAAGTCGATCGGAGATTCGAATCGACCATCGATTAAGGTAAGGGTGGGGTTCAAACTCTATAATCGGGATTATGATAATTATTATGCAGGATTGGGATTACGTGATTTTTATGCTGTGGGATGTTGAATTGATGTTGATTGGGTACTGATTTTGTTGGATTAATTATTGTGAAGAATTTGTTTCTGTGTGACAATCGGTAATCGATTTTGTAGATTCGCTAATAGTTGAATCGGAATTTTTGTGGAAAATACGAAACTGGAGAAAACCTCCGTTTACGTTGAACGGGTGGGTGGCACAGGCCACCGATTGTATTAAAGGATGGCGCAGGCCACCCAAAGGAAATGGTAGTGTGGCGCTGGCCATGAAGGCCATAGGTTGGTGGCCATGACATATGGCGCAGGCCATAGGTGTGGGAGACTTTTTCATGGCGCATGTCATGTCCTTATATGGCGTAGGCCATACTCCTACGGCCCAGGCCGTGGTTTCATGGCAAGGGCCATGATTTTTAGTAATTAGTATTATATTTATAACGTTAGTTGAAAGGAATATATATATATATATATAATAAAGTCATACAAATTTTATAATAAGAAAATAAATAAATGATTATTTACCTTTTTATTCTTAATAAAATTAACATCAATGTTTAGTACAATTAAATAATAATGTTAATTGGTTTTTAAGATGTGGAGTATAGCAGTAGTATATGAGCGTATACCAGTATGTTGCAGAATGGTAATTAACTAGTCTTTTGATAAAAACAGAGTTTTGGAGTTGGACAGAAAAAATGGTTCGTTGAATTTCATGATAGAATAATTGAAGAGAAAAAGGATTTATATCAGTAAGATGGAATTTAACAGATTCAGTGGGAATTATTGGTAGCAGTAATAGTAGTAAAAACAGTACCGATTTAGTCGACCAGGTGAAATTACGCGATAAAATTAGTTTTCCAGAATTTAACGAAAAGTGACGAGGTAGTTCGTAATAATTATTAGGTGATTCTAGTCGGTTTATTTTGTTGATTCGTGTTGAACGCGTTCATTTTTTTAAGTACACTTATTATGTTGTTTTGTATCAGTATTTGGGTATTATGGATGAAAGGAAGGGTATAAGTATCACCTTATCTCCTGATTGCGTTGGCTTCTCTGACTTTTTATTTGACTTGGATCTGGTTGACCTCCCTTTCATAGGAAATAGATTTACATGGTTCAATTCCAATGGCTTGTGCTACAACAAACTAGACAGAATCCTTATTGACGAAGACCTTGCTGAGTGTTGGAATTTGAAGTCTCAATCTCTGGGAAAGCGTGATATTTCTGATCATCGTTATGTTTGGTTAAAGATTTCTGATTATAATTCAGGGCCTAAACCTTTCTGCTTCTTCAACAATTGGACTTTCCACAAGGATTTATTTTCCTTCGTCAAAGAAACTTGGAATTCTATGATTTTTCATGGCACGCCAACATTCATATTTAAAGAAAACTTAGTTTCACTTAAAGCTTAATTGAAATGGTGGAATATTCATATTTTTGGTTGGACCGATCTAAACATTGAGAGGTCGGTTGATGGAATTAATGATATGGATGGAATTATGGAGGAGAGTATTAAGGGTTTGTCTGAAGTGGATTTCATCAAAAGGGGGAGGCTCAAGAGGACCTTTGGAGTAACCTTCGAATCAAAGCGAGTATGATATATCACAATTCGAGGTCAAAATGGATAAAAGAAGGAGATATCAACAACAACTTTTTCCATTCTTCTCTTAAGTCTAGGAATAGGCATAATTTCATTTCTGCTATTGGATCTGCTGGCTCTATTATTGAAAACCCTTCTTTTATTAAGGATGAAGCAGCTAGTTTCTTTGATGAAAAATTTAAAGTGGAGGAGAAATTCAGGCCTTTGTTGCATCTTGAGAACATCCAAAAACTGGGTTTTCAGGATAAGCAAAAGTTGGATGAGGATTTTTGCTTTGAGGAAATTCATGTTGTGGTGTTTGCTTGTGATGGTAGTAAGTCTCCTGGCCCTGATTGATTTTCGTTTAAATTTATCAAGGATTGTTGGGATATTATAGGTAATGACTTTGAAGACTACATTATCCACTTTTCCCGTACAAGTGTGTTGCCTAAAGTGTTTGCTTCTTCTTTCATCACTTTAGTGCCTAAAGTCGATTGTCCCAAATTTTTTACAAAAATTTAGGCCCATTAATCTTATTGGCTGTGTTACCAAAGTCATATATAAATTTCTATCTAGAAGGCCTGCTCTTGTTATTTCTTCCTTGGTTTCTCCGGTTCAATTAAGGTTTATTCCTGGTAGAAATTTATTGGATAGGGTGTTGTTAGCTAATGAGATTATTGATTCGGCTAGAAGGGATAAAAAGAGATGCCTCATTTTTAAGGTTGATTTTGCTCAAGCCTATGAATGTGTTGATTGGAAGTTTTTGATTCACGTGCTTCGGTCTATGAACTTTGGCCCAAATTGGATAAAGTGGATACAAGGTTTTGTTTGTTATAACGTCGTTTTCGTTCTGATTGACGGTAGCCCGACGAAAGATTTCCAAGTTACAAGAGGATTAAAAGAGGGTAATCCCTTAGCTTTTTTCCTCTTTTCTCTAATGGCTGAATCATTGGCTATTTTAGTGATGTGTCCCAAGAATACTCAATGATTTTCGGGTTTTAAAGTCAGTGATGGTGAATCAATTGATATTCTTCAGTTTACCGATGACACAATGTTATTTTTTGAACCTTCTTTTGATGATTTGTGGGCTTTAAATATCATCCTTAGAGGATTTGAATTGGTGTCGGACCTTAAAATCAATTTCTCAAAAAGTCAGATTTTCGGAATTGGTCTTGATCCAATTTTTCTTAAGGCTGCTGCAAATTTTCTTTACTGTAAAACTGGTTCTTTACCATTTACGTTTCTTGGTATATGTATTGGAGGTAACCATCGTAGAGTTGCGCTTTGGAAACCGATCATTCTTAATCTTAAAGCTAGGCTTAATTCCTGGGCCGGTAGGAACTTGTCGATCGGAGGAAAGGTCTCTTTGATTAATTCGGTCCTTACTAGCATGCCTATTCATTATCTCTCTTTCTTCAAAGCCCCTTCAAAAGTTATAAATCAGATTATTGCTATGCAAATAAGGTTTTTATGGTCGGGTTCGGTTTCTAAACGTGGTGTCACTTAGGTGAGTTGGAGTAATTTGTGTAAACCCAAGGAGTTGGGTGGTTTAGGTATCAAACATATTGGTATCTTCAATAAAGCTCTTCTTCTCAATATTTGTTTGAATTTTTTTGGATGGTTCAAAATTTTGGAGGAATTTTTTGGTTTCCTTTTGGAACTCTTCTTTGTGCGGTGACTTCTTGATTAAGGATGTGTTTCGTATTATTTTTGAAGCCTGTTGGTGCAAAGACGTGTGTGTTTCAGGCTTACGACAGTGGCTACCTGGTTGATGTACTTGGAACCTTGAATGTTTATGGTCAACTAATTTTTGGCCTAATTCTGATTTAGTTTCTACGCTGTTGTGTTTGCTGTCTGATACCCCTCCTCTACGCGATGTCGTCGATGCGTGGGAATGGAAGTAAGATCGAGCCTTGGAGATTTTTTTATTTCTTAAGGTTGTTTGGATATATAGTATTCCCTTAAAGCTTAAGATCTTTTGTTGGCGACTGATTTGCGATAGACATCCTACGCGTAACAATCTTGCTTCTAAAGGTATTGTCACATATACTCATGACTTGGTCCGTGTTATGTGTTTCCAAGAGGACGAAGACGTTTTGCACCTTTTTCTGAATTGTTATAAAGTCAAACTCATTTGGAATGAAGTTGCGGCTTGGATTGGGATTATACCGATTAGTGCTAACTCGTTAAGTCAACATGCTTTGCTTTGGTTTTTGGCATTATTCGACAAGGGAAAAGAGGACATGAGTTGTTTAGTTTGGTTTATCATTGTCTCGGTCATTTGGAAATTTAGAAATAACATTATTCTTAATGGTGGTACTGGAATAGTTGAGGACATTTTTAACCGTATTGTTCACCTCTCGTGGAAATGGTTGGAAATTGGTCGCCCGAGATGTACCTTTTATGATTGGTTTAAACACCCTCTAGATTTCTTGTAATTTCTAGGTTGTGCTGTATTTTTTTGTTTTGTTTGGTTTTTTGTATCGGGCCGGAGATTCCCTTTATCTCCTTTTTAATACAAATTACTTATAAAAAAACACCATAACTATTACAAGGAACTAACACCACCGAATTGTGTGATCCCTCATGATCTTTGCTTTGAGGAAATTCATATTGTGGTGTTTGCTTGTGATGGTAGTAAGTCTCCTGGCCCTGATGGATTTTCGTTTAATTTTTATCAAGGATTGTTGGGATGTTATAGGTAACGACTTTGAAGACTACATCATCCACTTTTCCCGTACAAGTGTGTTGCCTAAAGCGTTTGCTTCTTCTTTCATCACTTTAGTGCCTAAAGTCGATTGTCCCAAATATTTTAAAAAGTTTTGGCCCATTACTCTTATTGGCTATGTTACCAAAGTCATATATAAATTTCTATCTAGAAGGCTTGCTCTTGTTATTTCTTCCTTGTTTCTCCGGTTCAAACAAGGTTTATTCCTGGTAGAAATTTATTGGATAGGGTGTTGTTAGCTAATGAGATTATTGATTCGGCTAGAAAGGATAAAAAGTAATGCCTCCTTTTTAAGTTTGATTTCACTCAAGCCTATGACTGTGTTGATTATAAATTTTTAATTCACGTGCTTCGGTCTAGGAACTTTGGCCCAAACTGGATAAAGTGGATACAAGGTTCTGTTTGTTATAACTTCGTTTTCGTTTTGATTAACGGTAGCCCGACGAAGGATTTCCAAGTTACAAGAGGATTAAAACAGGGTAATTGTAACAGCCCGAGCCCCTCGCAAGGCAATCCCGGCACTGCCACCTCACGATCTTCTCTACTCCCCTCACTAGTAGAGTTTTTGCCTTCCGTGGGAATCGAACCCTGTACCCTGGGGTTCAAGTACTTGTTCAATCCATTCCCACTACCAATTGAGCTAACCCTGTACCCTGGGGTTCAAGTACTTGTTCAATCCATTCCCACTACCAATTGAGCTACTAGCTCAAGTGGTAGTGGGAATGGATTGAACAAGTACTTGAACCCCAGGGTACAAGGTTCGATTCCCACGGAGGCAAAAACTCTACTAGTGAGGGGAGTAGAGAAGATCGTGAGGTGGCAGTGCCGAGATTGCCTTGCGAGGGCCTCGGGCTGTTACAGTAATCCCTTAGCTCTTTTCCTTTTTTTCTAATGGATGAATCATTGGCAATTTTAGTGATGTGTGCCAAGAATACTTAATTATTTTCGGGTTTTAAAGTCAGTGATGGTGAATTAATTGATATTCTTCATTTTACCGATGACACAACGTTATTTTTTTAACCTTCTTTTGATAATTTATGGGCTTTAAAGATCATCCATAGAGGTTCGAATTGGTGTCAGGCCTTAAAATCAATTTCTCAAAAAGTCAGATTTTTGGAATTGGTCTTGATCCTATTTTTCTCAAGGCTGCAGAAAATTTTCTTTACTGTAAAACTGGTTCTTTGCCATTTATGTTTCTTGGTATATGTATTGGAGGTAACCATCTTAGAGTTGTGCTTGGGAACCCGATCATTCTTAATCTTAAAGCTAGGCTTAATTCCTGGTCCGATAGGAACTTGTCGATCGGAGGAAGGGTCTCTTTGATTAATTCGGTCCTTACTAGCATGCCTATTCATTATCTCTCTTTCTTCAAAGCCCCTTCAAAAGTTATAAATCAGATTATTGCTATCCAAATAAGGTTTTTATGGTCGGGTTTGGTTTCTAAACATGGTGTCACTTGGGTGAGTTGGAGTAATTTGTGTAAACCCAAGGAGTTGGGTGGTTTAGGTATCAAACATATTGGTATCTTCAATAAAGCTCTTCTTCTCAAAAATAATTTGAATTTTTTTTGGATGGTTCGAAAATTTGGAGGAATTTTTTGGTTTCCTTTTGGAACTCTTCTTGGTGCGGTGACTTCTTGATTAAGGATGTGTTTCCAATTATTTTTTAAGCCTGTTGGTGCAAAGACGTGTGTGTTTCAGGCGTGCGACACTGGCTGCCTGGT
Source organism: Lathyrus aphaca (assembly GCA_963966055.1). Taxonomy (NCBI): domain Eukaryota; kingdom Viridiplantae; phylum Streptophyta; class Magnoliopsida; order Fabales; family Fabaceae; genus Lathyrus; species Lathyrus aphaca. Next base: position 476,970,076 of record OZ014521.1, read on the forward strand.
AGATGGACTTGGAACCTTGAATGTTTATAGTCAACTGATTTTTGGCCTGATTCTGATTTTGTTTCTACGCTGCTGTGTTTGTTGTCTGATACCTCTTCTCTATGCGATGTCGACGATGCGTGGGAATGGAAGTTAGATCGAGCCTTGGAGTTTTTTTTATTTCTTAAGGTTGTGTGGATATTTAGTATTTCCTTAAAGCTTAAGATCTTTTGTTGGTGATAGATTTGCAATAGACTTCCTACGCGTAACTATCTTGCTTCTAAAGGTATTGTCACATATACTCATGACTTGGTGCGTGTTTTGTGTTTCCAAGAGGATGAAGATGTTTTAAACCTTTTTCTGAATTATTATAAAGTCAAACTCATTTGGAATAAAGTTTTGACTTGGATTAGGATTATACCGATTAGTGCTAACTTGTTAAGTCAACATGCTTTACTTTGGTTTTTGACATTGTTCGACAAGGGAAAGGAGGACATGAATTGTTTCGTTTGGTTTATCATTGTCTCAGTCATTTGAAAATTTAGAAATAACATTATTTTTAATGGTGATACTTGAATAGTTGAGACATTTTTAACCGTATTTTATCCTCTCGTGGAAATGGTTGGAAATTGGTCGCCCGAGATGTACCTTTTATGATTGGTTTAAACACCGTCTAGATTTCTTGTAATTTCTAGGTCGTGCTCTATTTTTTTGGTTTGATTGGTTTTTTAGATCAGGCCGGAGATTCCATTTATCTCCTTTTTAATACAAATTACTTATAAAAAAAACATCATAACTGTTACAAAGAACTAACACCACCGAATTGTGTGATCCCTCATGATCTTTGCTTTGAGGAAATTCATGTTGTGGTGTTTGCTTGTGATGGTAGTAAGTCTCATGGCCCTGATGGATTTTCGTTTAAATTTTTAAAAGGATTATTGGGATATTATAGGTAACGAATTTGAAGACTGCATTATCCACTTTTCCCGTACAAGTGTGTTGCCTAAATCGTTTGCTTCTTCTTTCATCACTTTAGTGCCTAAAGTCGATTGTCCCAAATTTTTTACAAAGATTAGACCTATTACTCTTATTGTCTATGTTACCAAAGTCATATATAAATTTATATCTAGAAGGCTTGCTCTTGTTATTTCTTCCTTGGTTTCTCCGGTTCAGACAAGGTTTATTCCTGGTAGAAATTTATTGGATAGGGTGTTGTTAGCTAATGAGATTATTGATTCGGCTAGAAGGGATAAAAAGAGATGTCTCCTTTTTAAGGTTGATTTTACTCAAGCCTATGACTGTGTTGATTGGAAGTTTTTGATTCACGTGCTTCGGTCTATGAACTTTGGCCCAAATTGGATAAAGTGGATACAAGGTTCTGTTTGTTATAACTTCGTTTTCGTTATGATTAACGGTAGCCCGACAAAGGATTTCCAAGTTACAAGAGGATTAAAATTGGGTAATCCCTTGGCTCTTTTCATTTTTTTCTAATGCCTGAATCATTGGCTATTTTAGTGATGTGTGCCAAGAATACTCAATTATTTTTGGGTTTTAAAGTTAGTGATGGTGAATCAATTGATATTCTTCAGTTTGCCGACGACACAATGTTATTTTTGGAACCTTCTTTTGATAATTTGTGGGCTTTAAAGATCATCCTTAGAGGTTTGAATTGGTGTCGGGCCTTAAAATCAATTTCTCAAAAAGTCAGATTTTTGGAATTGGTCTTGTTCCTATTTTTCTCAAGGCTGCTGAAAATTTTATTTACTTTAAACCTGGTTCTATGTCGTTTACGTTTCTTGGTATATGTATTTCAGGTAACCATCGTAGAGTTGCACTTTGGAACCAGATCATTCTTAATCTTAAAGCTAGGCTAAATTCCTGGGCCGATAGGAACTTGTCGATAGGAGGAAGGGTCTGTTTGATTAATTCGGTCCTTACTAGCATGCATATTCATTATCTCTCTTTCTTCAAAGCCCCTTCAAAAGTTATAAATCAGAGTATTGCTATCCAAATAAGGTTTTTATGGTCGGGTTCGATTTCTAAATGTGGTGTCACTTAGGTGAGTTGGAGTAATTTGTGTAAACCCAAGGAGTTGGGTAGTTTAGGTATCAAACATATTGGTATCTTCAATGAAGTTCTTCTTCTAAAAAAAATTTGAATTTTTTTTTTTGGATGGTTCGAAAATTTGGAGGAATTTTGTGGTTTCCTTTTGGAACTCTTCTTGGTATGTTGAATTCTAGATTAATTATGTGTTTCCAATTATTTTTTAAGCATGTTGGTGCAAAGACGTGTGTTTTTCAGGCGTGCGACACTGGCTGCCTGGTAGATGGACTTAGAACCTTGAATGTTTATGGTCAACTGATTTTTGGCCTGATTCTGATATTGTTTCTACGCTGTTGTGTTTGTTGTCTGATACCCCTTCTCTATGCGATGTCAACGATGCGTGGGAATGGAAGTTAGATCGAGCCTTGGAGTTTTTTTTATTTCTTATGGTTGTGTGGATATCTAGTATTCCCTTAAAGATTAAGATCTTTTGTTGGCGACTTATTTGCGATAGACTTCCTACGCGTAACAATCTTGCTTCTAAAGGTATTGTCACATATACTCATGACTTGGTGAGTGTTTTTTGTTTCCAAGAGGACGAAGACGTTTTGCACCTTTTTCTGAATTGTTATAAAGTCAAACTCATTTGGAATAAAGTTGCGGCTTGGATTGGGATTATACTGATTAGTGCTAACTCGTTAAGTCAACATGCTTTACTTTGGTTTTTGGCATTGTTCGACAAGGGAAAGGAGGACATGAGTTTTTTTTATTGGTTTTTTGTATCGGGCCGGAGTCTCCCTTTATCTCTTTTTTAATACAAATTACTTATAAAAAAACATCATAACTGTTACAAAGAACTAACACCACCGAATTGTGTGATCCCTCATGATCTTTGTTTTGAGGAAATTCATGTTGTGGTGTTTGCTTGTGATGGTAGTAAGTCTCCTGGCCCTGATGGATTTTCGTTTAAATTTTTATCAAGGATTGTTGGGATATCATAAGTAACGACTATGAAGACTGCATTATCCACTTTTCCCGTACAAGTGTGTTGCCTAAAGCGTTTGCTTCTTCTTTAATCTCTTTAGTGCCTAAAGTCGATTGTCCCAAATTTTTTACAAAGTTTATACCCATTACTCTTATTGGCTATGTTACCAAAGTCATATATAAATTTCTATCTAGAAGGCTTGTTCTTGTTATTTCTTCCTTGGTTTCTCCGGTTCAAACAAGGTTTATTCCTGGTAGAAATTTATTGGATAGGGTGTTGTTAGCTAATGAGATTATTGATTCGGCTAGAAGGGATAAAAAGAGATGCCTCCCTTTTAAGGTTCATTTCGCTCAAGCCTATGACTGTGTTGATTGGAAGGTTTTGATTCACGTGTTTCGGTCTATGAACTTTGGCCCAAATTGGATAAAGTGGATACAAGGTTCTGTTTGTTATAACTTCGTTTATGTTCTGATTAATAGTAGCCCGACGAAGGATTTCCAAGTTACAAGAGGATTAAAACAAGGTAATCCCTTAGCTCTTTTCCTTTTTTTCTAATGGCTGAATCATTGGCTATTTTAGTGATGTGTGCCAAGAATACTCAATTATTTTCTGGTTTTAAAGCCAGTGATGGTGAATCAATTGATATTCTTCAGTTTGCCGACGACACAATGTTATTTTTTGAACCTTCTTTTAATAATTTGTGGGCTTTAAAGATCATCCTTAGAGGTTCGAATTGGTGTCGGGCCTTAAAATCAATTTCTCAAAAAGTCAGATTTTTGGAATTGGTCTTGATCATATTTTTCTCAAGGCTGCTGAAAATTTTCTTTACCATAAAACTGGTTCTTTGTCGTTTACATTTCTTGGTATATGTATTGGAGGTAACCATTGTAGAGTTATGCTTTGGAAACCGATCATTCTTAATCTTAAAGCTAGGCTTAATTCCTGGGCCGTTAGGAACTTGTCGATCAGAGGAAGGGTCTCTTTGATTAATTCGGTCCTTACTAGCATGCCTATTCATTATCTCTCTTTCTTCAATGCCCCTTCAAAAGTTATAAATCAGATTATTGCTATCCAAATAAGGTTTTTATGGTTAGGTTCGGTTTCTAAACATGGTGTCACTTAGGTGAGTTGGAGTAATTTGTGTAAACCCAAGGAGTTGGGTGGTTTAGGTATCAAACATACTGGTATCTTCAATAAAGTTCTTCTTCTAAAAAAAATTTGAATTTTTTTTGGATGGTTCGAAAATTTGGAGGAATTTATTGTTTTCCTTTTGGAACTCTTCTTGGTGCGGTGACTTCTTGATTAAGGATGTGTTTCGTATTATTTTTGAAGCCTGTTGGTGCAAAGACGTGTGTGTTTCAGGCGTGCGACACTGGATGCCTGGTAGATGGACTTGGAACCTTGAATGTTTATGGTCAACTGATTGTTGGCCTGATTCTGATTTTGATTCTACGCTATTGTGTTTGCTGTCTGATACCCCTTCTCTACGTGATGTCGACGATGCGTGGGAATGGAAGTTAGATCGAGCCTTGGATTTTTTTTATTTCTTAAGGTTGTGTGGATATCTAGTATTCCCTTAAAGCTTAAGATCTTTTGTTGGCGACTGATTTGCGATAGACTTCCTACGCGTAACAATCTTACTTCTAAAGGTATTGTCACATATAATCATGACTTGGTGCGTGTTTTGTGTTTCCAAGAGGACGAATACGTTTTGCACCTTTTTCTGAATTGTTATAAAGTCAAACTCATTTGGAATAAAGTTGCGGCTTGGATTGGGATTATACCGATTAGTGCTAACTCGTTAAGTCAACATGTTTTAATTTAGTTTTTAGCATTGTTCGACAAGGGAAAGGAGGACATGAGTTGTTTCGTTTGGTTTATCGATGTCTCAGTCATTTGGAAATTTAGACATAAAATTATTTTTAATGGTGGTACTCGAATAGTTGAGACATTTTTTACCGTATTGTTATCCTCTCGTGGAAATTGTTGGAAATTGGTCGCTCGAGATGTACCTTTTATGATTGGTTTAAACACCCTCTAGATTTTTTGTAATTTCTGGGTTGTCCTGTATTTTTTTTGTTTTGATTGGTTTTTTGTATCGGGCCGGAGATTCCCTTTATCTCCTTTTTAATACAAATTACTTATAAATAAAAAACACCATAACTGTTACAAAGAACTAACACCACTAAATTGTGTGATCCCTCATGATCTTTGTTTTGATGAAATTCATGTTGTGGTGTTTGCTTGTGATGGTAGTAAGTCTCCTGGCCCTGATAGATTTTCGTTTAAATTTTTATCAAGGATTGTTGGGTTATTATATGTAACGACTTTGAAGACTGCATTATCTACTTTTCTTGTACAAGTGTGTTGCCTAAAGCGTTTGCTTCTTTTTTCATCACTTTAGTGCCTAAAGTCGATTGTCCCAATTTTTTTACAAAGTTTAGGCCCATTACTCTTATTGGCTATGTTACCAAAGTCATATATAAATTTCTATCTAGAAGGCTTCCTCTTGTTATTTCTTCCTTGGTTTCTCCGGTTCAAACAAGGTTTATTCCTAGTAGAAATTTATTGGATATGGTGTTGTTAGCTAATGAGATTATTGATTCGGCTAGAAGGGATAAAAAGAGATGCCTCCTTTTTAAGGTTGATTTCGCTCAAGCCTATAACTGTGTTGATTGCAAGTTTTTGATTCACGTGCTTCGGTCTATGAACTTTGGCCCAAATTGGATAAAGTGGATACAAGGTTCTGTTTGTTATAACTTCGTTTTCGTTCTGATTAACGGTAGCCCGACGAAGGATTTCCAAGTTACAAGAGGATTAAAACAGGGTAATCCCTTAACTCTTTTCCTTTTTTTCTAATCGCTCAATCATTGGCTATTTTAGTGATGTGTGCCAAGAATACTCAATTATTTTTGGGTTTTAAAGTCAGTGATGGTGAATCAATTGATATTATTTAGTTTGCCGACGACACAATGTTATTTTTTGTACCGTATTTTGATAATTTGTTGGCTTTAAAGATCATCCTTAGAGGTTCGAATTTGTGTCGGGCCTTAAAATCAATTTCTCAAAAAGAAGGTATTAGCACCCCAATCCATCCGCCGTACCCGACGGGATCCACACTTATAAGTCCGTTTTCAAAGGGTGAGAAGTAATATGTTGCTTGAATAAAAGAATGGCTATCTGGATTCGGAAATGAAATGGGAAAAGAAATGGAATTGAAGAATGGGAATAAAGGGGGAAAATGAAGGGAAGATAAAGATTGTGCTCGAATGGGCCCTACCCCACTGCCTACGTACCTCACTGGGATAAATGAGGATCAGAGACGCCTTAGTTCGTCTAACTAAGGCTGAAACTTGTTTGTGATTTTTAGGATGACGTTGCCATAGCTCTAGCTCAGGTGTTACCGGCTCTGACTCGAGGGTGTTTACCGTATCGCTGTTTGAACTGTCGAGACAAGTTACATTCGTCCGCAAGGAGTATGAGATGAGACTAGACTTACCCTAAATTAGTTGAGTTTGAAGATAACCTATGGTTAGTGAGGTTTGAAAGATTAAATCTACCTAAGAGATATTAAACTAAAGATGCAAGTATAAAAGGTAATAATGAACAATATGGTCCTCCTAAGTCATGGTGGGTAAAAACGTGAATGAAACATAAATGGGATGAAATGATGGATCGGGTGGGTCGATTGCGTGGTGCTGAGACGCACGACTTATGGTGTGCAACATACAAGGCTTGCTTTTGGTGTAATGGAGTGGAACGATGGTAATCGAGGAATCCTAAAGTCACATGCAACTTTATTTATTTATTTGAAAATTTACTCGACGTTGGATCGAGTATCTTATTTTGCTTTTTGAGATTTTGGTTTTCTAGCGATTCGTTTTATCTTTTCTATCCTAATTATAGAAACTATACAAGCATACAAGTATTAAGCTATTACATCATAAAGTACACGAAATATAATCGAAGCATAACAAAACACAATCCAAGTCCATAAGCAAATCCTCAGAAAATACCTTGCACAAAAAGAAAATAGTTAGTATGTAAAATGAACATGAATATGCATAATATGATGGAAATGAATTAAAATGACAAAAATATCAAAATCCATGGAAAAAATGTGAAATTAATTTCCTAGGGTCTTAAACCTGATTATAACATTGTGTTAAAAAATCTCTTAAAAATTCAAAGTCTAACTATGTCAAATTGCCACCTAAATCTATCTAAGGTTCAATCACCAATTTATACAAATCACACTACCAAAACAGTGGATAAAATGCTCTAAAAAATACACCAAAAATATTATAGGTACTTTAATTTGTCCTCTAATCATAGAAAAAAGAATGAATCAAAAATTTTTAGGAAGTGGTAAAAATAAAATGTACAAAATTATGTGTCTATGTGAGAATTCAATTTAAAATCAATTAAATGAAAAATCGAAATTAAATTGGAAAATGCAAAAATTCAGAAAGTAAAAATTGGGAAAAGTTCTAAATTGAATTAAGATTCTACTATAATTTTTGGGGATTTTTATTATTCGTTTTAATATTTTTTATGAATTAAAATGAAACCTATACTAATATTTTTTATGAGTATTTGTTGCTTATTTGAGGATATATGAATGAATTGACAATTGGTGGTTATGTGACCCGATGCATGGTGGTGAAATTATTTTAATAATATTAATAATAAGAATAATCATGTAGTATTATTCGGATTATTGGTTATTATTTAAAATAATAGAAGTGGAAGTATGAGTGTTATGTTGGTTATTTTGGAGTATAAGAGTAATTTATATAATAAGGATAAATAGTGTTTTATTATACTATTTTATTATTATTATTGAAATTATATTAAAGAAAAGGGTAAGGTGGTCCTTTTGTGAAATTATGAGGGTATAGTGGGAAAAAAAAACTAAACTGGGATAATATATCCAAAGAGGAGAATACGATTAGTTTTCTAACATTACCGTGTTTTGGGAAAAGAGATGCTCTGAAGGAAAAAGGGAGAGAAAGGAGAAGCTCAGAGTCAGGAGGCTGTGGAGAACCCCAGAGAAGAGTGTAAAGCGGCGAAATTCTCTAAGGTATGGGGAGTTTTCATAATCTATGATAAATGTATAGGAATTGGAATATGAATGGATTAGGATAGTATGAATTTTAGGAGTTTTGGGGTTTTGAGTTAGGTTGAGTTTTAGGAGAAATCTTGATGAATTAGAGCGATTAGAATGAGTTATAATCGTATGTTTGTCTGTATAATTGTTGTCTGGATGTTGTTGAGGTTTAATTGATGTCTTTGAATGGTTTTTGGGTGTTATGATGTGAAATCCGTAATGGGGTTTTGGGGATTTTTGAAAATTGGAACAGTCTGCAATTGTGTAGCAGAAGACTGCTGGAACGCGTGCGTTAACCGGTTAACGCTTTGGTTAACCGGTTAACCATTGGGAATTTTGGGGCATTTCTAAAAATACGCAGGCGTTAACCGGTTAACACTTTGGTTAACCGGTTAACACTGTTGGGACATCAAATTTTATTTTTTTAAAAAAATTCATATCTTTTAAACCGTAAGTCCGATTCGCATTCCGTTTGAAGCGTCGGAACGAGTACAAAATGAACTTTATTTTGATGAATAGAAACGAGAAAAATGCAACAGTTTTTTATAAATGACTTTGTGAAATAACCTTATAATTACCTTATAAATTACCGGGTACGGGTTAATTTTTGATGTGTCAGAGTGGTTAGAAAACCAGTGTTCAGGGTGTAATGTCATGATGATATATATGAATATTTGATGGTTGTTTTACTGATTGAAATGAATGATGCGAATTATTTTGGTGAATTTTCTTGATATAGCGCATCATTGCATTTCATAACATTCACGATGGGGCTTCGGCCTATTTATTTGCTTCAATCCCATTGTGTGGATTGAAGTGTCTCGATGATTATGGTGTGCTCCCTTGTGGAGGGTTGATGGTCATGTATCCATCTTATGGTGTGCTCCCTTGTGGAGGGTTGATGGTCATGTATCCATCTTTTGGTGAAAATGGTACCACATGCATATTGCATATCAGGATGTAGAATTGCATATTTTGGATGAATTTCATGACTGTGTTGGTGTTAATTGATTTCATGATGGTGTTGTGGTTGTTGCTGAATTTTGTAGTTGACGATGTCATGTTATGTGTAATAATTTATTTATGATTCTATATTCTTATAAGTTTATGATATATTATGATTACTCACCCTACCTGCTTGGAAACGTTGCCTCCTTCGTGGGTAACTTGCAGATGTCGAAGAATAGTCCTGCAGTGCAATAGGAGTAATTCATGAGTCTCGGAGCATGCTTTAGTGTTCCTTAGGAGTGGTTATGGTTTATGTGTCCTGCTCTGTGTCATGTAACACTGGGATGGGTTTTATTCTGTTAACTGTTTCAGTTATGTTATCATTGGATAAATGTTTTCCTACTTATATGATGTTAAATTCAGGATGGTGAAAATTATACTTATGAGGTTTTGAATTTTGAAGTTAAATTCCGCTGTGAAATGTTTATGATATTTTGATGTTGATTAACCCGTGTTACGGGACAGGACACTGTTGTGTATTTTTGATGAAAATGTGATACCCTTGTGATGATTACTCTGATATTATTTCAATATTATGTTTGGGGTAGAAGGGTGTTACATTAGTGGTATCAGAGCAGGTCGGTCCGTCCGGCCAATGTTGTCTAGTGTTGTTAATCCATTAGTACGCAACATGTGTGTGAAACACTGTTGGTACTTGTTAGTTTTAGTCGTTGTCTGCAGGTGTTGGTTGGAATTAAGTGGGAGAGAAGCTTGACACCTAGACTGTTGTTGAAATGTCGAAGTTAGTTCAAAGTTGATGTTGATTACAAGAGTGCAAGGTTGTTCAAGAGATGTTGTTATGGACCAGCGAGAGCATGGATTTATGAATTTGTATCGGTCGGGTTGAGAAGTGTGTGGATTTATGGATGGAGATTGTTTATGAAAGAAGGATTTATTCAAAATAAAAAGACAAGTTGATGAATTAAGTTGAAGGATCAAGTCGGTAGATTGCTATGCCTTGAGTGTAGTTGGATTAAAGTCGAGCAATTTTTGAAGTTGGATGTAAAGCAAGTTTTTTTTGTTGGTAGAACTTGGAAGTAAGATGGAGAGAGGTGGAAATTACATTTATCAATCTCAAAAATTCTGGTTTTTGCAATCTTGGAGCAGCTGTCACGAGAAGTGGCATAACTTTTTAACCGTGATTCGGATTGAAGCGGTTCTGGACTTTTAGGAAAGCTTACAAAATTCCCTACAGTTTGAATATAAGATTTGCATTCAGGAGGTTTATAATGAGGGATATAAGTGCATTTTAATAGTTGGGTCTGCTGCTGATTTTTGGAAAATTCTGCATACGGGAATTGTCGACCAGCCTCATTGCAAGGATGATAACTTTTTACTCGTAAGTCGGATTCGAGCGATTCTTGAAGTTCTGGAATCTGCACAAATTTATCTTCATGATAGAATATAATTTTGTGATTTAGAGGTCTGTATTGGAGAAGATAATTGCATTCGAAGTGGAGCATGTGTTGCTGGAAATTTTAGAAAGATGAAAATGTTGGAAAAATAATAAGATGTTGGTATTAGAGGGAATGCATAAGTATTCGGAGAATGAATAAATATGTAATTAGAATGATTAAAGTACTGATGTTAGATGTTAGTAATGTCGAGAGGAAGACAAATGTTTGAATTGTGCTGTTAAGAATTATAATTTGGATGAAAGTCATGATTGGAAGAGATAGTTGTGTTCGAAGTTGAACGTCTATTGCTGAAAATTTGGAAAGATGAAAATGTTATTAAATAATAAAATGTTGTTATCGGAGAATGCATAGAGATACGATTTATGTCGAGTGAGGGTAATTAAAGTGCCTATGCTAGATGATGGTGATGTTGAGAAGAAGATGGATGTTTGATTGGAGTTGTTAAGAATCGTAACTTGGTTGGAAGTTGTAATTAGAGCTAACCACTTTGAATGGTACTTGTTGTAGTGATTCCAATGTTAGAGGGATATTGAAAGTCGTGTGGTAATATGTGTGTACATAAGAGAATGTGTACGAGATTTTTTGGACGTTTTGTATCATTGATGAAGTTGGAATTAAGGGGACTAAGAAGGAGTTGATAAGCCGTGGAGAGTTGGTGGAGCATTATGCTTACGGACTCTGGGCACAAGTTGAAGTACACTATTGTGTTGGGTAATGATGATTTATGCCACCGTTATGGTTGTCGGACGTCTATTGACAAATTGAGGAACTGATCACCCTTAATCTATTGTTGATAGCAGACGTAATCATAATTGATGGATAGATGTGCCATGCCAACTAGTATAGTATGTACGTCGAATTGGTTGAAGTCAAGTTGAGTGCTTGAGTATTGTTTGTTTTGTTGATGCAAGTTATTATATGAGAGTATTAGTTGGAATTTAAGAGGGAAGTATGAAGTTGCGCTTGGATTGAATTGTAATAAGAAAATTCATAGTTGAACTCTGAAGGATTTGAATGTTGTTTTGGTGATGAGTTAAGTTGCATAAGACGTGAAGCTTCCTTGAGATGATTAGAAGGGAAAGTAGGTGTAAATGTAAAACGATGATTTGAAAAGAATGTCGGACATAGTTAAGTTGCAAGTATTAGAAGTGAAATTATAAGTTGGTTTATTAAGGTGCGATTTTTGGTTGGATAATAGTTGGTTGGTTGTGTCTATTTGGATAAGAATCTATAAAAGGTTGTGTCAATATGAGTAAGAATCGAGTATTCGGTAAGTTGAATTAATTGGAAGCGAAGGGTAGGAGTTATCTAATGGAGATTCGTTTGGCCCTTGTATCTTATGTTGGTGCAATGATGTTGTGTAGTTAAGATGATTTTTGCAAGGCGTGTTATTATAAGATGGTAAACTTGTAGTCTTGATGATGATAATTGGGAATTCATGGAAGTATATGAATAATTGCCCAAGATTTGGAAGTAGTCGCGATTGTAATTATGTTGAATGTTCGAAGTTGTTATCTTAGGGATCTAAGTTGGAAGTATTAGGTAACTACAAGAGTAAAATACATGTTGGAATGAAATTCAGAAGAGTTAAGTCAAAGGTGTTGTTGATGTGTTGGTATTGGTGATTAAAGAAGTTGGAAATACACTCGGTAGACATACTACCTTACAGGAAATCAGAGTGCGCAGCGAACGCATGGCGTAGTGTAGTTGCTCATGTGTGAGTAACAATGATGTTGAGGTTGGTTGTATTAATATCGTGTTGGAGTTGTGTGTTCGTATGTTATGACGTTCTAATGCTTCAATCATTGAATTCTTGAGTTGGGTACTATCTTGTGTACGATGCTAGTTGTCAAGTGTATCACTTGTGTAGAATTCACATTGTTGTTGTCGTTGATGTTATGAATTATGGTTTGTATTATATGTGGAGTTGCCTTTCTGAGTCGAAAGTTGATTAGTTGGATGGATTAAGTAGTGGAAATAGTTGAATCGGATAAATTTTCGAGGACGAAATTCTTTAAGTGGGGGAGAGTTGTAACAGCCCAAATTTGATTATGAGTATTTGTTGCTTATTTGAGGATATATGATGAATTGACAATTGGTGGTTATGTGACCCGATGCATGGTGGTGAAATTATTTTAATAATATTAATAATAAGAATAATCATGTAGTATTATTCGGATTATTGGTTATTATTTAAAATAATAGAAGTGGAAGTATGAGTGTTATGTTGGTTATTTTGGAGTATAAGAGTAATTTATATAATAAGGATAAATAGTGTTTTATTATACTATTTTATTATTATTATTGAAATTATATTAAAGAAAAGGGTAAGGTGGTCCTTTTGTGAAATTATGAGGGTATAGTGGGAAAAAAAACTAAACTGGGATAATATATCCAAAGAGGAGAATACGATTAGTTTTCTAACATTATCGTGTTTTGGGAAAAGAGGTGCTCTGAAGGAAAAAGGGAGAGAAAGGATAAGCTCAGAGTCAGGAGGCTGTGGAGAACCCCAGAGAAGAGTGTAAAGCGGCGAAATTCTCTAAGGTATGGGGAGTTTTCATAATCTATGATAAATGTATAAGAATTGGAATATGAATGGATTAGGATAGTATGAATTTTAGGAGTTTTGGGGTTTTGAGTTAGGTTGAGTTTTAGGAGAAATCTTGATGAATTAGAGCGATTAGAATGAGTTATAATCGTATGTTTGTCTGTATAATTGTTGTTTGGATGTTGTTGAGGTTTAATTGATGTCTTTGAATGGTTTTTGGGTGTTATGATGTGAAATCCGTAATGGGGTTTTGGGGATTTTTGAAAATTGGAACAGTCTGCAATTGTGTAGCAGAAGACTGCTGGAACGCGTGCGTTAATCGGTTAACGCTTTGGTTAACCGGTTAACCATTGGGAATTTTGGGGCATTTCTAAAAATACGCAGGCGTTAACCGGTTAACACTTTGGTTAACCGGTTAACACTGTTGGGACATCAAATTTTATTTTTTTAAAAAAATTCATATCTTTTAAACCGTAAGTCCGATTCGCATTCCGTTTGAAGCGTCGGAACGAGTACAAAATGAACTTTATTTTGATGAATAGAAACGAGAAAAATGCAACAGTTTTTGATAAATGACTTTGTGAAATAACCTTATAATTACCTTATAAATTACCGGGTACGGGTTAATTCTTGATGTGTCAGAGTGGTTAGAAAACCAGTGTTCAGGGTGTAATGTCATGATGATATATATGAATATTTGATGGTTGTTTTACTGATTGAAATGAATGATGCGAATTATTTTGGTGAATTTTCTTGATATAGTGCATCATTGCATTTCATAACATTCACGATGGGGCTTCGGCCTATTTATTTGCTTCAATCCCATTGTGTGGATTGAAGTGTCTCGATGATTATGGTGTGCTCCCTTGTGGAGGGTTGATGGTCATGTATCCATCTTATGGTGTGCTCCCTTGTGGAGGGTTGATGGTCATGTATCCATCTTTTGGTGAAAATGGTACCACATGCATATTGCATATCAGGATGTAGAATTGCATATTTTGGATGAATTTCATGACTGTGTTGGTGTTAATTGATTTCATGATGGTGTTGTGGTTGTTGCTGAATTTTGTAGTTGACGATGTCATGTTATGTGTAATAATTTATTTATGATTCTATATTCTTATAAGTTTATGATATATTATGATTACTCACCCTACCTGCTTGGAAACGTTGCCTCCTTCGTGGGTAACTTGCAGATGTCGAAGAATAGTCCTGCAGTGCAATAGGAGTAATTCATGAGTCTCGGAGCATGCTTTAGTGTTCCTTAGGAGTGGTTATGGTTTATGTGTCCTGCTCTGTGTCATGTAACACTGGGATGGGTTTTATTCTGTTAACTGTTTCAGTTATGTTATCATTGGATAAATGTTTTCCTACTTATATGATGTTAAATTCAGGATGGTGAAAATTATACTTATGAGGTTTTGAATTTTGAAGTTAAATTCCGCTGTGAAATGTTTATGATATTTTGATGTTGATTAACCCGTGTTACGGGACAGGACACTGTTGTGTATTTTTGATGAAAATGTGATACCCTTGTGATGATTACTCTGATATTATTTCAATATTATGTTTGGGGTAGAAGGGTGTTACAACGATGACCCTTCAAGGTAATATTTTTTCACCCTGCCTGTGTTGTTCTTGAAGCGAATTTGTGACATTTCTGATCTCTGCTTCTTCTCCTATTTTCAGTGATTGCAATAGAATTCGCATGGAGTTACGATTTAGTTGTAATATTCTTGAATCATTGATCGATTACAGGTTGTTGTTTTTACACTGATGGAAGATCTGAATCAATCACACTGCCAGAAACGATACACGCCGCTTCAAGACATGCTTCAAATCGTTGTTGCGGCTTTTGTTATGCGATCTTGAATCATGACCACATATGAAGTTGACGAAGTTCTTAAATCTTCTTCGTTTGCATTGTTGTCGCATTCGCGAATTTGATGCATTTAATTTCCCAATTGGATTCACAGTTTGTTCTTGATTTTGAAGGATATGATTGTGAAGCTGGAATAAGATTCGGATAGGATAAGGATTTTGCTATGATCTTTTTTTTAGAGTTGCAACTGATATAAATTTCAGAAGAATCAAGAGAAAGTCTCAGAGGAAGTGGAATACTGAAGATGAATGGGAGTTTGGGGATTGGAGAAGGTGATGAAATAGATGAAGTGGTGAAGATTGTGGAATCTTTGCAGAGAGATTTGATGAAGGCTTCAGAAGAGTGGAGGAAGAAAAATTGTGAAGTTGATTCCCGGTTATGAAGAATGGTTTGTTGCAGTTTGAAGAGGAAGATTAAAAAATAATGAGGATGCAGCTTCCAGGATTTTGCAAGAATCCGAGAGAATCCGAAAAAAAAGAGACCCAAGATGATGGCAACCGTCCTCTTTTTATCTCAGATCAATGAGGGTAATTTAGGCTTTTCATGTAAGTTCGGTTAGGAATCGGTTGAAGTAGTTAGAAGTTATTTTCCTGTTGAATTTCGTAAATGATTTTGTATGAATCTCCTCTTTTCTATGCATTTCTATTATGCCCTTTAAAGGGATTGCTTTGAGCATTTTCTGGTGTAACTCTTTTATGAATATTAGTTGAAGTTTTTTCTGTGAGTTTCCCTTTATATATTCTGCATTTTTTCACTCTGTCATGGAGAGCCTTTTTTACTTCTTTTAAGTTTGTGTATTCCTCCCAACATCAACATTTCTTTTTCAACCTTATGATAAGCTTTTTTCTGTTTTCTGTTAAATCTTTCTTTTTCACTGAAAAATAGTATTGGCACTTTTGATGAAACAAGCTGCCAATGTATTTCTAATCTTTTGATTTTGAATTTAAATTCCATATGGAATTGAATAGTCATTAGCTCATATCACCGGCCCATTTGATCACACATAAGGACCTAATACCTTTTAATCACAAAAGAAATATTTGGTTTTGAAACTTCATCACCACATAAACAAATAACTTATTAAATCCAACTAAGCCCATTGATCGAGTATTGACATATGATAAAAAGGGAATGTATGCCTTAAACTTTAACCAACAATCCTCCATATGCAAAAGTTATATCAAGTCTTTGTATGAAAACTGACTACTTATGTCCTTCAATGATGAACAACCCTAATTGCCACAAAATATATCGAGATCTCCTCAATAACTTGAATTTTGATCAATGGTCGAAGTTCTTTGCATGGAAAAAATGATGACAACAAACTTCCCAAAGAAACCTCTTGAAATCTATACTATGGAAAATAACTCCCTAATTCACGGTTCAAGTGATAAAAATGGCCCAAGACAATGAGGATCATAGTTCATAGTAAAACTCAATCATAGCCCTGATGAAACTCTAGCATTTGAGATGTGTCTGATGAAGTGAGAAGCATGGGATATTGAAAGTAAATAAACTTAATATGTCTTGATCCAACGCTTGTGATGGAACCTCAGAATAGGGGAAATTTTGGAACTTGATGAACCCCACAATAAAATATTCTATTGATGATGTGAGCTCAACTTTTTCTCCGATTTGATTAAAGTATGGACCAATCGAATCATCTCTGGATAAGGCCAATTCACATTACCATAGATCCTTTGATCCCCTTCCTTAGGAGCCAATGAATTGTATGATGGATTTCATGAACTATTAGATGATGTAGCTAAAAGCGAAGCATAAAGCCAGTTAATGGTTATAAATAATGAGGGAAAATTTTGGGGTGTTACAGCTGCCCCTATTCAATCACTGTAGACTTGAATGGATGATAGCAGTTGCTTTCAGACGTTTGAAGTATGCAGGGATTGAATACCAGAAACAACCAGAAAATTTGCACTCTGTGGCAGAAGAACAGGGAAATAAACTCAACCGAATGAACTTTGCTTGGATATATTTCTGATGGGAAGAATAGTTAACAGGGGATGCCTTTTGAGTGATTTCAGATGGCTACTGCCTTGCCACGCTGGGGTGGATTTTGATAGGCTGTAACAATGCCTTAACAATATCGTTTGGATAGAATCAAACGACTACGACTTGCCACGCTGCGGGTGCACTTTCAACAATTTGCGATCGAATTTTAAGATACTTTGCCTCACTGTAGGTGGTCTTTTTCCAATCTGCAGTTGGACTTCACGATATGATTTGCCACCCTGAGGATGGACTTTCGCCAATCTGCGGTTGGACTTCAAGATACTTCGCCACACTGCGGGTGGACTTTGGATAATTTACCACAATGCGGGTGGACTTCAGATACTTTGTGATCGAATTTTAAGATACTTTGCCACCCTGAGGATGGACTTTTGCCAATCTGCAGTTGGACTTTGAATGAATTGCCACACTGTGGATAGACTTGGGATAAGTTGCCACGCTGCGGGTGGACTTTGGAAATTTGCCACCCAGAGGATGGACTTTGGTCAATCTACGGTTGGACTTTAAGAATTTTCCACCCAGAGGATGGACTTTGGATAAATTGCCACGCTGCGGGTGGACTTCTGCTCACTGCGGGAGACTTTTGAAACTTGATACCCGAAGATGGACTTTGGCCAGTCTGTGGTTGGACTTTTGCTTGTTGTGGGAGACTTTCGCCGCACTACGGGGAACTTCAATTTCTTACCACACTACGGGGGTTGCGGCTCACTACGGGAGACTTTTGCTCACTACGGGAGACTTCTGCTCACTACGGGAGACTTCAATTTCTTGCCACACTACGGGGGTTGCTGCTCGCTACGGGAGACTTTGGCTCACTACGGGAGACTTCAAGAATTCTCCACCCGGAGGATGGACTTTGGCCAGTCTGCGGCTGGACTTTAAGAATTCGACACCAAGAGGATGGACTTCGGCTAGTCTGCGGCTGGACTTTAAGAATTTTCCACCCAGAGGATGGACTTTGGCCAATCTGCGGTTGGACTTTGAATGAATTGCCACGCTGCGGATGGACTTGGGATAAGTTGCCACGCTGCGGGTGGACTTTGGAAATTTGCCACCCAGAGGATGGACTTTGGCCAATCTGCGGTTGGACTTTAAGAATTTGCCACCCAGAGGATGGACTTTGGCCAATCTACGGTTGGACTTTAAGAATTTTCCACCCAGAGGATGGACTTTGGATAAATTGCCACGCTGTGGGTGGACTTCAAGAATTTTCCACCCAGAGGATGGATTTTGGATAAATTGCCACGCTACGGGTGGACTTCTGCTCACTGCGGGAGACTTTTGAAACTTGCCACCCGAAGATGGACTTTGGCCAGTCTGTGGCTGGACTTTTGCTCGTTGTGGGAGACTTTTGCCCACTGTGGGGGACTTTTTAAACTTGCCACCCGAAGATGGACTTTGGACAGTCTATGGCTGGACTTTTGCTCATTGTGGGAGACTTTTGCCCATTGTGGGGGACTTTTGAAATTTGTCACCCGAAGATGGACTTTAGCCAGTCTGTGGTTGGACTTTTGCTCACTGTGGGAGACTTTTTCCCTCTTTGGGGGACTTTTGAAACATGCCACCCGAAGATGGACTTTGGCCAGTCTGTGGTTGGACTTTGAAATCTGCCACCCGAAGATGGACTTTGGCTAGTCTGTGGCTGGGCTTTACACATGTTGAATTGCATGGCATGTTTCCCCATGACACTGGGGATGGTAGGTTTTTGAGTATTGGTGTGAGTGCAAAAGGAGTTCCTGACGTGGAAGTAATAAGTCCCTGCCAACTCTGTGGAGAAACACAATGATCGCGGAATCGATCTAGAGAAGCCCTGTGGGAATAACATCTTTGATAGAGAAGAGCGTGAACAATTCATTTGTCCCGAATTATCACTTATGCCAAAAATAAATTGGACTCTAGATTTGAGGACCGTGTCAGGGGATACCTCGACTATTGGGGATTATCCATTCTTATGGATCTGCTGGGGAGGAGAATGATTTATCTGACATCTTCTAGGGGAATAGGAATTACCTTAGATCTGTTGAGGAACTGAGATCAAGGAAACCAACCGAGGGAAAAACTTGGTGACTTTACTGGGGATAACTTCCATTCGTATATTGGGGATGACAAGACCAAGACACGTCCTGCTGAGGAGGAAGATTTCAAGTTGTCTCGTGTTGGGGATCAGTTGCTTCTGTATGGATTTTACCTCAAGAGGATTTTACAAAAGACTTGGTGTCTTTAAACTCTTAGGTATCGTAACGACTGCATGAATCAACGTAACAACCTTGCTGGGGAGGTAACCATTGCCAATGCAGATGAGTTTGTATTTGTCAGAAGTGTTGAATGAGATAGTTGGCTTGATAAGTGACCACTGTATTCTAAACTCCGGGTAAATGCTTCTGATCGTCTGTCTTCGAGAAAGAATGAATTCTCGTACTATTGGGGTGGCCTTCCCCAATACGAGTACTTGAATAGTTTTGCACTTGACTGACTAATCTTCGCTCTTGGAGAGATTTGAATCTCGAGGTGATTGCCCCAGTTTGACTGAAATTTGAAGAGATTGCTCGACGTAGTTGCCCCAAATTGGCTAGCTTTCACCACGGCTAGTTAGGAAAGTCCTTACTCAATGGAGCTTTTCTCGGAAAAGTGCACCTCGACATGACTGTCTTTTAGAAGCTTTAGACTTCTCAACTTGGCAAGCTTAAGCTTCTGGATTGAATTTCCGCATGTGAACCATTTATGATGCCAAACAAATGTATGCAAGCAAAAAATGTTTATTCTTAGAATGAAAATTCTAATGCAACACACATGTCAAACTTGAAGTTTTGAAAAGGGATCGCAAACCTTTGTGAGCGAATCACTGGTTAAGATACGACATTATTTTGAATGAAAGTATGTACATGCAATACCAACAAATTTCTTTTTAGCACAACTCATAGGAGTCAGGAACGTGGCCTCGTAGTAGTACGCTCTCAAATTAACCCTGTTTCAGTTAGGACTTTTGAAGGTTGTATCGTGGCCTGGTTCACGGTTATAGAAACAAAGGATATAGGCTCGAAGTTTATTTGTGCCCACCCACTCTTCGTGATGTTCTCTATTCCTATGTTCAGTTTGTTTTCACAAGCATTCACTTTTCGTAAGGGTTTCGTGTTGATTGAGGAACCATTGCTGCTATCAGTTCAAGCACCAATCAGGTTATTGTTGAGAGTCAGTCACTCCTCTATCTTTTTCGTGTTTGTGCCACACGACTTTGTTCTTATTTAAGGATCTTTCTTGTGTAATCCTTTTCGTCTTTCGCTATTGTGTTATTTTGCTTATCCCTAACTTTTGCCTGGACTGATTCTTGTGAATCTTTGATTGTGAAGTCCAACGGGATGCCCTAACTTTTGCCTAAGTCGCTTGTTTTCAAGTTTCGACTTAGCGGGCTTTTTCATTTTTTTTTGAACGAGTCGTGTGACACTGTTTGTCTTAATTGCTTCACGAGGGTTGTGACTGCCTCATTCTTTGGTCGACGAAGGATAACCATTGTGGTTTTCAATCTTTGGACCTTTTGACTTGGATAACCATTGTGGTTTTGGGTCTTTGGACCTCTTGGTTAGCATAGTAGGATGTAATGGATCCTCAAATACACTCCTTTATGAAAGCCTGAACGCTTGGTCTGACTAGTTGTCATCTACCCTGCCCCTGGGTTACATGTGAGGGTTTTTCATGTGAAAAGAAACTCCTACTTCAAGGCTCAAAGGGGTTAGCAAGGGTTTATCTTCCTTATATCTCCAGTGTTTAGGGATTTGAAACAAAGCATGTACATCGTCAACAGGGTCTTTACTCGAGAGCACACAATTAGAGATTTTGCGTTTTTGTTTCGTCATTCTCCTTCATAGAATTTAAGCACGACAAATGGTATTGCGATGTACACATGAAAAATTATAAGGGAATGCAAATGAATTACTTCAAGAAAAACATGTGAGTTTTATTATTGCTAACATTCAAAAGCAAACAAATTTCATACATGTAGACAAATGTCTAGCATATAAAAGAAACTACAAATGGAAATGCAGTAAAGAAACTGAATATTGCCGTAGTTGAGGAGGCTAGGCTCCGTCTGGACCTGTCAGTCTTGGATACCTTCAGTGATCAATAGCTCTTTCATGGACTTGTAGTCTTCAATTTGCAGTGGTATAACAAACCACGACAATCATACCTCTTCTTCTAGTTATTCTGACTCTGACACGAGACATCTGAAGAAAGAAGTGAAGCTGGGGAGTAAAATTGCCCCATAAGGTTGCTCGGAAAGACCTGACGATCTTCTGCCTACGTATCTCCATTGACTAATGACCAATGAAGAATCAGAGCGATGTAATTCCCCTCAATAGGGATGAAAATGAACAATGAAGAAAGGCAAACACATAAATGCCATCGCTGAGAGTATTTGAATACTGTTGGCTTTATTTGCTTCATGAATACTTTGGCGTCCTGGGTGATTAACTTGAAGACTTCAGCTTAACGTGGACCATCTGGTAGAACAACCGTGACACCGGTTCCGTCGTGATTAGGCATCAGATTCTAGAGTACCTTTCGATGAGGAGAAAAATTGATTTCTTTGGACTCAATTAGGTCTTGTACCTTGTTTTGAAAAGCCCAACATTTCTCAATACTGTGCCCCTGGGCACCTGAATGGATTTTGCACCTGGAGTTTGGATCAAAATTTGGTGGTAGATTATCAGCAGAAGGAGCCCTCATGGTACGGAGCTCAACCAGGTTCAACTTCAACAGCTCTGGAAGCAATACAGCATATGAACATGGGATAGGATCAAGTCTGCGGTTCCTCGCTCTTGTTCTTTCCTAAAATGGTCTCGGTGCCTGTTGTTGCTGACCCTGAGATTGCGATTGAACATTTCATTGTTGACATTGCATTGGGCGCCTGACATGTCCCTATACTCTCTTACTCATACTCGGCCGAGGAGTGAATGAAGGTTGTTGATGTAGCCCCTTTGAAGACTTGGAATGAACAGTGATTCTAGAAGAAGGAAAATTGACCACCTCTTTTGTATTCCTGCATGCTTTATCTTGCGGTACTTCCGACCCGGTCAGTCCAAAAGTGATTACGCCTTCGTCAATTAAGTCTTGCACTTGATGTTTAAACGCCTTGCAATGATTAACATCATGTCCGGGAGCTCCCGAATGAAAAACACAGTAGGCATAGGGATTCCAACTTTGGTGAAGTTTACCTGAAGGAGGAGTTAGCTCGCGATACTCAATCAACCCCATTTTGGACAGTTGTGGGCATAATTCAGCATAAGATACGGGTATCGGATCAATAACCCTTTGTTGCTCCTGTTGATGATGGGTTGCTAACAATGGAGGAGCTATAGACGAAACCTGTTGAAGCTTTTCTCCTAGAAACCAAGGCGTAGCAGTTGAGGAGGATCTCTGATACGGAAAGAAAGTGCTCACTTCTTTGGTAACGATTAGTGTAGGATCATTTAGCTCACATGTGGAGTTGGTTCCTATCCGATGCTCTTCCTGACTGCCAAATGGCGATTGCTGGTGAAGAGATTCAAACTGTAGAGGAAATCCACCTAACGAACCCTGATTTAGTGAACATCCCAAAGAAATGGGAGAAACATGACCTTCTATTTGAAAAGCAGACACACATCTATTTTCCTTTTTTGACATAGCATTCATGATTCCCATAAGCATCTTTATCTGAGTCTTCATCAAGTTGAATTCTTCTCTCAACAATTTCTGATCCTGGGACAACGCTCGAATGTCCACTATAAAATGCCCCAGTTGGGCCTTTATCTTAGTCACCTCCGCTCGGAGTTGTTCCATGTCTAAACCTTGACAATCGTGATTCAAATTGGCCATTCTGAAGAGAAACCAAGTCAGGATAAGAATTTATCCCTGAACACCTGTCAAAAATGCAAGGATGTATGCAAATTCCATGTTCGATTATTTCCAAGGAAACTATCTGTTTTGATCCAATGTTTTGATGCAGAAAAAACTCCGGCAATTTAATTCAGATATGTGATCCTTAGAAGTAACTGAATATGTATGCTAAGATGCCATGATGTCATGTATGCAACTGGCATGTGGTCAGCGGTCCGACGCTGGTGTGGATCAGATAACCAAGTGTTGGTGAAGAGTCATAATATCATTATCTCTGTGTCAGACATTCCAGAATTCATAACCATGTATCATATAGGAGCGGATCATATCATGGAGTAACACTGGCAAAGTGGGTGTGTTGGAAGCTTAGGGTTCCTGCAAACTTGTAAACCCCTCCCAATCTCACGGGTGTGCTACTACGGGTCAACATCACAGACTCTCAAATCCGAATAGCAATAATACATTCCCCATTTCCGAAAAATGGCTCATGACCAAATCAGGAAATTGGTTTGGCATTATGTACTACTCAGGGAGGCCTCAGCTGAATTCCGGAAAAACAAGCATCCCTCATAAGTTCCCGGCTTCAAGCACTGAAGTCGAGAAACAATAGTACATTCATCCCGAAGGGTACAATACTACCGTCATATGACCAGTCGCTTTAATGGAGTTCCTATGAGAGAACAAGGTCATCCTATGCAATTTCCTAGTGGGCCCTCGGGTGCGAATGGGTTTGCCACAAAATGTGGTTTGCCACTCTCACCACTGGAGAGGGTTGTTTCCACTAAGGTCCTCGATGATCGGTTCCCAGTGTTAGCAGCTCAGGTGGGAACATTCTATGGTCTGCCTAGGCAGTATAGAACATATCCCAAGAGAGCCTGATCTGGGTGTGGGACTCGTGAAAACTACACGTGCTCAAAACCACGCAAGCCACACGACTGCCCACTCTAAATCCTATGAGTATACTCAAGCCGGGTATTTGGCTTATCTCACAATAATCCCCTCCCGCCAAGGAAAACCAGAACAGCCAGTACAGTATATGCCAGTATATGCGACAGTAAAGTAAAGTGCAGAAAGCTGTAAATAAAGTCGTAAAGTAAAGCGATAAACTGTAAACAAAATAGTAAAGCTAAACTAAAGCACAACAACAAATGAATAATCACCCAAAGAAAACAGAAACAGACAAGCGCTAAGTTTGACTCTCAAAGGGGAAATCAGAATTTCTAAAAGTCCCCAGCAGAGTCGCCAGCTGTCGCTCCCGGGATTTTCATCCTAGTACAAACGCGAAAGTGGCGCAGAAAAGTTAGAGTCGCCAGCCAGACATTTTTATCCCGAAGGAATGGGAAAGGTAATGTTGCACAAACCTAAGGAAGAAGGAAAAGGACGAGGCCTTGCGAACCAAAGATCTGGGTCCGGAAGTCGGTTACGAATTGGGAAGGTATTAACACCCCAATCCGTGCGCCGTACCCGACGGGATCCACGCATATAAGTCCGTTTTCAAAGGGTGAGAAATAATATGCTGCTTGAATAAAAGAATGGCTATCTGGATTCGGAAATGAAATGGGAAAATAAATGGAATTGAAGAATGGGAATAAAGGGGGAAAATGTAGGGAAAATAAAGATTGTGCTTGAATGGGCACTACCCCACTGCCTACGTACCTCACTGGGATAAATGAGGATCAGAGACACCGTAGTTCATCTAACTAAGGCTGAAACTTGTTTGTGATTTTTAGGATGACATTGCCATAGCTCTAGCTCAGGTGTTACCGGCTCTGACTCGAGGGTGTTTACCGTATCGCTGTTTGAACTGTCGAGACAAGTTACATTCGTCCGCAAGGAGTATGAGATGAGATAAGAAGACGTGGCATCTTGGTTTGTTGTCTTTTAGAAGAAGTGTTTTTAGTTTATGTTTTCCGTATGTACAACACTAAAGACTATGACACAGGAGCGAATACTTTCCAAGATCGCCTCCAATGGAACGTTTGTAAAGCATCCTAGAAGAGCGAAGGAGACCTCCACTAATCATTTCCCGTATAGCTTAAGGCTCGTGGTGCATTGTACACATTTTCCTTTATTAAGTGTTTTGATTTTTCTTAAAGATGAGAAGTGAGACTCAAGTTGAGAAAGGAAAAAATTCTAAGGGAAACTAGACTTACCCTAAGTTAGTTGAGTTTGAAGATAACCTATGGTTAGTGAAGTTTGAAAGATTAAATCTACCTAAGAGATATTAAACTAAAGATGCAAGTATAAAAGGTAATAATGAACAATATGGTCCTCCTAAGTATGGTGGGTAAAAACGTGAATGAAACATAAATGGGATGAAACGATGGATCGGGTGGGTCGATTGCGTGGTGCTGAGACGCACGACTTATGGTGTGCAACATACAAGGCTTGCTTTTGGTGTAATGGAGTGGAACGATGGTAATCGAGGAATTCTAAAGTCACATGCAACTTTATTTATTTATTTGAAAATTTACTCGACGTTGGATCGAGTATTTTATTTTGCTTTTTGAGATTTTGGTTTTCTAGCGATTCGTTTTATCTTTTCTATCCTAATTATAGAAACTATACAAGCATAGAAGTATTAAGCTATTACATCATAAATTACATGAAATATAATCGAAGCATAACAAAACACAATCCATGTCCATAAGCAAATCCTCAGAAAATACCTTGCACAAAAAGAAAATAGTTAGTAAGTGAAATGAACATGAATATGCATAATATGATGGAAATGAATTAAAATGACAAAAATATCAAAATCCATGGAAAAAATGTGAAATTAATTTCCTAGGGTCTTAAACCTGATTATAACATTGTGTTAAAAAATCTCTTAAAAATTCAAAGTCTAACTATGTCAAATTGCCACCTAAATCTATCTAAGGTTCAATCACCAATTTATACAAATCATACTACCAAAACAGTGGATAAAATGCCCTAAAAAATACACCAAATATATTCTAGGTACTTTAATTTGTCCTCTAATTATAGAAAAAAGAATGGATCAAAAATGTTACAGGAAGTGGTAGAAATAAAATGTACAAAATTATGTGTATATGTGAGAATTCAATCTAAAATCAATTAAATAAAAAATCGAAATTAAATTGGAAAATGCAAAAATTCTGAAAGTAAAAATTGGGAAAAGTTCTAAATTGAATTAAGATTCTACTGTAATGTTTGGGGATTTTTATTATTCGTTTTAATATTTTTTATGAATTAAAATGAAACCTATACTAAAATAGAAAATTTAAAAAAAGAAATAAAAGGATGGGGTGCAGGAAGAAGTTTTCTTAAGTCAAAATGCGATTAGGCTTAATACGAGGGGTGCTATCAACGAAATAACCTAGGCCCACACAGAAAGCCTGAAGGTGTAAGGTTGTTATAGTGGGACGACGCAAAATCCAAATCCTATCCTCTTCCAATCTGGGACGGTGGGGGATTAATCAGATTTTATGAGACTTTTAATATTTCTTAATGGACAATTAATGTAATTTATAAGCTTGATTATCATTTAAACCAAAATTAACTCTACATAAATTATAAAATCTGCCTATGTTAATTCAAAAAAACCTGATAAAAATGAACCTCTCTCTCTCTCAACAATTCGTCCCCTTCGTAACCCTAGCGTCGCCACCCACTCACTCTCATCTCCATCTCCCTTTTCCGCCGCAGAATCACCATCTTCCTCTCATCTCCGCGGCCTCTCGTCTCTCTCACCACCATGAATCATCATCTTCATCGGAGCAACACAACGTCAACACTCCGTCGAAAGCCACACAGAATTCTTGTCGGCGCCGTGATTCCCTTGTCTCGAATCCTCGTCCTCTATTCGTCGTCATCATCGCCTTCGTCGAAGCTTCATCGTCGGAAAGCGAGATAAGCCACCGCCGACACAGTTGAAGCCTCCTCTGCGTCGTTCTTCAACTTGCGGCTTCATTTGATGAGTGAGATTCTGAAACTCGCAACCGCATCGCCGATCCTTAGCCTTGGCATATCCTCTCTCGCAACGCCATTGTTTTGAACGCCGCTACACTTCGGCATCGCGTCTTTGAAGATGATATTGTCTTCATTTCCGTTTCGCCATCAATGGCCCTCAATAGTCGACTCTTCTTGCACACGAATTGCACGGATGACGATGACCCTTCAAGGTAATATTTTTTCACCCTGCCTGTGTTGTTCTTGAAGCGAATTTGTGACATTTCTAATCTCTGCTTCTTCTCCTATTTTCAGTGATTGCAATAGAATTCGCATGGAGTTACGATTTAGTTGTAATATTCTTGAATCGTTGATCGATTACAGGTTGTTATTGTTACACTGATGGAAGATCTGAATCAATCACACTGCCAGAAACGCTACACGCCGCTTCAAGACATGCTTCAAATTGTTGTTGCGGCTTTTATTATGCGATCTTGAATCATGACCACATATGAAGTTGACGAAGTTCTTAAATCTTCTTCGCTTGCATTGTTGTCGCATTCGCGAATTTGATGCACTTAATTGCCCAATTGGATTCACAGTTTGTTCTTGATTTTGACGGATATGATTGTGAAGCTGGAAGAAGATTCGGATAGGATGAGGATTTTTCTATGATCATTTTTTTGGAGTTACAACTGATATAAATTTCAGAAGAATCAAGAGAAAGTCTCGGAGGAAGTGGAAGACTGAAGATGAATGGGAGTTGGGGGATTGGAGAAGGTGATGAAATAGTGGAAGTGGTGAAGATTGTGGAATCTTTGCAGAGAGATTTGATGAAGGCTTCAGAAGAGTGGAGGAAGAAAATTGTGAAGTTGATTCCCGGTTACGAAGAATGGTCTGCTGCAGTTTGAAGAGGAAGATTAAAAAATAAAGAGGATGCAGCTTCCAGGATTTTGCAAGAATCCGAGAGAATCCGAAAAAAAAGAGACCCAAGATGATGGCAACCGTCCTCTTTTTATCTCAGATCAATGAGGGTAATTTAGGCTTTTCATGTAAGTTCGGTTAGGAATCGGTTGAAGCAGTTAGAAGTTATTTTCCTGTTGAATTTCGTAAATGATTTTGTATAAATCTCTTCTTTTCTATGCATTTATATTATGCCCATTAAAGGGATTCCTTTGAGCATTTTCTGGTGTAACTCTTTTATGAATATTAGTTGAAGTTTTTTCCGTGAGTTTCCCTTTATATATTCTGCATTTTTTCACTCTATCATGGAGAGCCTTTTTTACTTCTTTTAAGTTTGTGTATTCCTCCCAACATCAACATTTCTTTTTCAATCTTATGATAAGCTTTTTTCTATTTTCTGTTAAATCTTTCTTTTTCACTGAAAAATAGTATTGGCACTTTTGATGAAACAAACTGCCAATGTATTTCTAATCTTTCGATTTTGAATTTAAATTCAATATGGAATTGAATAGTCATTAGCTCATATCACCGGCCCATTTGATCACACATAAGGACCTAATACCTTTTAATCACAAAAGAAATATTTGGTTTTGAAACTTCATCACCACATAAACAAATAACTTATTAAATCCAACTAAGCCCATTGATCGAGTATTGACATATGATAAAAAGGGAATGTATGCCTTAAACGTTAACCAACAATCCTCCATATGCAAAAGTTATATCAAGTATTTGTATGAAAACTGACTACTTATGTCCTTCAATGATGAAAAACCCTAATTGCCACAAAATATATCGAGATCTCCTCAATAACTTGAATTTTGATCAATGGTCGAAGTTCTTTGCATGGAAAAATATGATGACAACAAACTTCCCAAAGAAACCTCTTTAAATCTATACTATGGAAAATAACCCCCTAATTCACGGTTCAAGTGATAAAAATGGCCCAAGACAATGAGGATCATAGTTCATAGTAAAACTCAATCATAGCCCTGATGAAACTCTAGCATTTGAGATGTGTCTGATGAAGTGAGAAGCATGGGATATTGAAAGTAAATAAACTTAATATGTCTTGATCCAACGCTTGTGATGGAACCTCAGGATAGGGGAAATTTTGGAACTTGATGAACCCCACAATAAAATATGCTAATGATGATGTGAGCTCAACTTTTTCTCCGATTTGATTAAAGTATGGACCAACCGAATCATCTCTGGATAAGGCCAATTCACATTACCATAGATCCTTTGATCCCATGCCTTAGGAGCCAATGAATTGTATGATGGATTTCATGAACTATTAGATGATGTAGCTAAAAGCGAAGCATAAAGCCAATTAATGGTTATAAATAATGAGGGCAAATTTTGGGGTGTTACAGGGTGCACCGGTATTGTTAGTAAAGAAGAAGGACGGAAGCGTGCGGTTATGTATTGATTATCGATAGTTGAATAACGTGACAATTAAGAACAAGTATCCACTTTCGAGGATTGATGATTTGATGGATAAGTTGGTTGGTGCGCGTGTGTTTAGTAAGATTGATTTGAGATCAGGATATCACCAGATTCGTGTGAAAGAAGAGGATATTCAAAAGACGGCTTTTAGGACACGATATGGTCATTACGAGTATTCTGTGATCCATTCGGAGTTTCTAATGCGCCGGGTGTGTTTATGGAATACATGAATCGTATTTTTCATGAACAGTTGGATCGTTTTGTGGTTGTGTTCATTGACGACATTTTGATTTATTCTAAGTCTCAACAAGAACATGAAGAACATTTAAGGATTGTGTTACGGATTTTGAGAGAGAAGCAATTGTATGCTAAGTTATCCAAGTGTGAGTTTTGGTTGACGAAGGTGAGTTTTCTTGGTCATGTTATTTCTGATGGTGGTATTAGTGTGGATCCATCCAAGATAGATGTTGTGATGCAGTGGGAAGTTCCTAGATCGGTTACGGAGATTCAAAGCTTTTTAGGCTTGGCGGGTTATTATCGGAGGTTTATTGAAGGATTTTCAAAGTTGGCACTTCCGTTAACGCAGTTGACGTGTAAAGGAAAGGCTTTCATTTGGGATATTCATTGTGAAGAAAGTTTTATGGAGCTTAAGAGAAGGTTGACTACGGCTCCGATTTTGGTTTGTCGAATCCTACGAAACCATTTGTGGTGTTTTGTGATGCTTCTTTGTTTGGACTAGGTGGTGTTTTGATGCAAGATGGAAAAGTTGTGGCTTATGCTTCGAGACAGTTGAGAGTGCATGAAAAGAATTATCCTACGCACGATTTGGAATTAGCGGCTGTGGTTTTGCTCTAAAGATTTGGAGGCATTATTTGTTTGGTGCGAGATTTGAAGTTTTTAGTGATCACAAGAGTTTGAGGTATTTGTTTGATCAGAAAGAGTTGAATATGAGGCAACGAAGATGGTTAGAACTTTTGAAGGATTATGACTTTGGTTTGAATTACCATCCAGGTAAGGCGAATGTGGTGGCCGGTGCGTTAAGTCGTAAGTTGTTACATATGTCCGCTTTGATGTGAAAGAATGGGAGATTTTGGAATATTTTAGAGATTTGAGTTTGGTTTGCGAGATGACACCGAGGAGTGTGAGACTTGGTATACTTCATGTTATGAATGATTTTCTTGCAACCGTTTGTGAAAAGCAAAAGTTGGACTTGAAATTTGTTGATTTGATAATGAATGAGAATGAGGACTTTAAGGTTGATAATTTTGGAGTTTTGAGATTTTATGGATGTATTTGTATTCCCGATGATGAGGAGTTGAAAAAGATGATATTGGAAGAGGGACACCGGAGTAATTTGAGTATTCATCCGGGAGCGAACAAGATATATCAAGATTTGAAGAAGATCTTTTGGTGGTTTGGATTGAAGAGAGATGTGGCTCATTTTGTGTATGCGTGTTTGATTTGTCAAAAGTATAAGGTGGAACATCAGAAGCCGAGTGGTTTGATGCAACCGTTAGATATTCCGGAATGGAAATGGGATAGTATATCGATGGACTTTGTTACGGGCCTGCCGAATGCTCTAAGAGGTCACAATGCGATTTGGGTGATTGTTGATAGGCTTACTAAATTTGCTCACTTTGTTCCGATGGATATTAGTTATTCTTTGGAGAATCTAGCCAAGATTTATGTTTCCGTGATTGTGAAGTTACATGGAGTTCCTAAGAGTATTGTATCGGATAGAGATCCTAGATTTACATCGAGGTTTTGGGAAAGTTTGCAAAAGGCTTTGGGTTCTAAGCTAATGTAAGCACCCCAAATTTGCCCTCACTCATTTCACCATGGCTTGTGATTCTTTTCATTTGCATAAGTTCAATCATATCATCTCATATTACATTTTTGCTTCACTGCATTGTTTCAAAGTCATCTGCATCTAGGGTTTGTGATCTGAGCAATCCCTGGGTCATCTGAGCCACTCCAGAGGTCCTCAATCATCTCAAGAGGGTCCATGTAAGTTCAAGCATCATATTATATCTTCCTAAAATCAAGAAAGTTAGAAAATCACAAGAATTGAGGAAGGCATGGAAGCAGAGCCAAGCTTAACTGCACAGATGACCTAAAATTAGGGTTTTGGTTTCAGAGTCCATAATTCCAAAACTTTTGGTCATTCTTGTGTCTATGGGTCTCTATATGATGTAAGGATCATACATACCAATTTTCATGAAGAAATTCAATGGGGAAGGCATCTGGTCAATAAATGACTTCTTGAGCAAGTCAGTGCAAAATCAGGGCATCTGAGGCCCCCAATCATCCAATCAAAGGGTCTTCTCCATCATTTTGAGTGTATATGATCTTTATTTAATCTTATAAGAAGTTAGAAGTTCACAAAATTGAAGAATTTCAAGCCATTTGCAAAGTTGCCATTTTGGGAAAGTGACTTGTAATTCAAACTTGCCATTTTGGGAAAGTTTTTCAACCTCCTCTTTTTGATTCAAAAATGCTTCAAATGAAAAATTCTTGGTCATGAAAGTTGTAGATTGGATCATTCCCTTTTCAAAAAGTACAAGAACTTGACCTAATTCATTTTGGAACTCAAGTTATGGCTTGTCAAAGTTGGGAAAAATCACATAAATTTCACTTTTACACCAAAGAGGGAAGTTTGCAAATTCTCATGCCAAGCATTTTTGTGACCTCAAAAACATTTCTACATGTCTTAACATCATAATGCATTGCCCAAGGATCAGAATTGGCCCAAGAATCACAACTTTTCATGCCTTACACATCAAGAAATGACAAAGGGGCCAAAGTTGCACCAATTTGCAAAAGCTCATGTAGCCATGCCTCCACTTGTTACAGCTCATCAAATCTAATCCATAAGCCTTCCTTGATCTTTGTTGCGCACAACCATGCCCAAATCCAAGCCTGACATGTGCCCATACCTCAAGTACACCAACTCTTGACTTTATGCATTTTGCTCCATACCAATCAACATAGCCCACAACAACTCTCTGACCTATCAAGGATTGATATGTGTACCAAAGGCAAGACATTCCATACAACACACAAACCTGAATCCTCCCACAACTTAGGATACACAAAATCACTCCAACTTGCAAAAGCTTTCGAATTTCATAGCTCAGCCAATAAATCTCCAAACTTTTTCCACCATTCAACTCTACATTCATCACTGATCATTTCCCACCCTTCATTTTGCCTTGAAACACCCCATATCAAAAACACGATTTTTCAAATTCCTTGACCTGAGCTTCAGCCAACTGCACATAGAGGCCACATAAACTCCAACCAAGTATTGCAAACTCTTGAGGGAGATCATTGGAGGAGTTTTGAAGCAGAAAAGCAGCCAGACAGTGCCATTTTCGAAAGCTTCAATTCCGGTAACCTCAAGAACAAATTTTCCATAAATGATTTCTTAAGTTCTTAGATTGTTCTTCATGCTTCACTGATCACACTGCACCTTTTGGTTTTGAAAATGATTAAGTTTTAAGCATGTATGAAACTTCTGAAATTTCTGAAAGATTTTCCGTTTTGCTTCGATTCTCATTGTTCATGTGAAATAAATGTTGTTTGATAGCTGAATCTTGTTTAGAATAGGGTGGGGATCATTTCTGGAGAGTTTGGTGGTTTGATTTTACGGATTGAGTGAGATAACAATAGTGGATGGCCGGAGAAGATTACCGGAACACTGTTCCGGTCACCTGAAAGTCATTAGGGTTCAGATTAGGGCTTTAATCATAATTAGCGTAGTTTGAATGTCAGCCATCCAGACGCGCGCAAAGTCAATTCCCTCCAATCTGACTTTAAACCTCAGCCCTAGGATTAGCTGACTTTCCCTTTTTCTCATTTATTTAATATTTATTTCATTTGTTTTCTATTTTATTTGAACGAATTTTTAAAAATAGCAAATGATATCAAAAAATTCTGAAAATTTTTATCCAAGCTTCTATTTATTTTTCAGAAACCAAAAATATTTTTATTTTTATTTGTTGCATTAAAAATTATTTTTAAATCATTTAAATGATTTTTTAATTAGTTAATGAGAATTAATTAATTAAAAATACATTTAGGTATTTAAAAATTCCAAAAAAAATCAGAGAGCGTTTTAAAACATTTACAAACCCACAAGACAAATTTCTTTTTGGTTTTGATCATGCTTTGACAATTTTCATTTGAATTAGGGTTCTTTAATTTGAATATTTTTAACCCTAACTTCAAAAATTCATAACGTTTGATCCAAGTTGAGTTTGTGAATGGTTCTTTTTGCATTGCATTCCACATATCATGTAGTTTCTAGGATAAAATTGGCATGAATTTATCTTTCATTTTTTATTTGTTTTGCATTTTTCCTTGTGAAGTACCTTAAAACCCTAGCAAACTTAGGAAAATCATAGGTCCCTTAGGGTTTAGCTTCTGACCTTCCCCTTTGGGCAGTGAACTTGTATAGGTTTAGGGTACCTTTGATCCCATTTTCAATTTTTTATCTTGTCATTTGCTTTTGATTTTGAATTTTTGCATTGCATCTTGTTCATAAACCTTAATTTTTGCCTTCATTTGCATTCATTCTTCATATGCTTGCATATATGAACTTGCCATGACATTTTGTGCATCCACATGACATATAAGATATCTTAGGACACATTAGATTCATGTTTGATCATTGCATCATCCATTTGCCATGTTATGCATCCATTGCATTTCATAAGTTTTCATGAACTTTCATGCTTCCTTTCATGTCTCATTTGCATCTTCATTACTTGTATGATCATCCACATCTCATGACATCCATTTGTATCATCTCTTAGCATCATTTTCATCATGATTATGCTTTTGACTTTGGTTTCATCTTTGCATTTCATCTCATTCCTTGTTGCTAACTTTTCAGGTGGTAAGTGTTTGAGAAGTGAATTTGCCTTCACTTCTCATAATCTCTTCTCATCTCTCTTATGCATTCTTTACTGCATTTTTCTTGTGAATTAGACTGAGCTTGCTCATTCATGTTCCCTCCTTACCTTCTTCCTTCAAGAAACCTATCTTCTTAAGAGAAGTAAGTTGTCTTGCTTCTTGGCTTCTCTTCCTTTCATCCTGCTTCTTCCTTGGTGGTTCTCTTGAAGATCTTCTTGCAAGCCTCTTAAACCCTAGGAATACCCATGCATGATCATAATTAGGGTTTTATTAGTCCCCCCATTAGTTTGACCTTTGTGTCATCTTTGAGTCCTCTCTTCTCATCTCTTAATCAAGGACTAAACTTTCAAGGTTCTAAGGCTTTGTGATTAAGGTTATGCCTGCATCCTTCTATTAGGATGGAGTGTATAACTTTAATCCTAAGTGTTAAACCCTTAATTTGTTTAATTCCTTTAATCAATTCAACTAATAATCATTAAGACATCAAACTTGTAACTTGGGCCTTGCATTAGGGTTCTAATTCTTCCTTAATTGGTTAAGAAGGACTAACCCTAGTGTTAATGGACAAGTCCTCCTCAAGTTGTCTTACAAACCATAAAAATCACTTCTTAATCTTACCATTAACTAAAATCCACTTTAATAAAGGCTTTGTTTTGTCATGAGGTTTATCCCTAATCATAGATTAAGTTGAGGAGCCTTCCTCAGCTTAAATGTTCTCATCTATTATCCTTCTATTAGGATGGTGTAATGGGTCCATTAAATCCTTGATTATAGCTTAAGCTCATTACTTAACACCAAACAAAAACTCCAAAAACATCTAAATAATCACAAGTAGGTTAATGATCTTAATCCTACATCAAGGTGATTAAGTGTGAGGTGCCTACTTCATACTTAAGGTATTCTCATTACCCCTAATCAGAAGGAAGATGTGGTGAGTTTACTACCCCTTGGTTTAGGGTTAAGCTCATTAACTTATGACAAACACAAAAAGCAATAAAAGATTGAAAACTCAAAAACAAACAATAATCGTTTCCTCTGGGATTCTTTTCTCACCTCATTCACTCACAAACGAGAACTCGCTTCTTCCGTCTAATGTAAGACAGTTAGCACCTGAGCAAGACAGGTCATACACTTGAGCATATACATGTAAGAAGTTCATCAGTCAATTTATCTTTCAGTCTCTTTGAGTCGAACTACGGTGTTCTGACTTCCTCATTGCACGAGAGGATACGTAGGCATAACTTAACTGTTATCGAACAAAAGTCTCTGTATATTCCCCCCTCTTCTAGCATTATTCTTTAAGCCTCATAGTCTTGAGCTTTGCACTCTTTTCTTACATGACACTCCTTTATTTCACTTCACATTTCTTTTGCACTGACACTTGCATTCTTTTCCAGCTTTTACACACAAAATAGCACTGACACTACCCCTTTAAACACAAATCATTTAAGCGTGGATCCCGTCGAGTACGACGGACAATCTGGGTGATAATACCTTCCCAGGTTGTAACCAACCCCCTTTCTCAGTTTCTCTAGTTCGCGACCGTCTTATCCATCCTTTTCCAGGTTTATGCAGCATTACCTTTCCTTCGGGATAAAAATGCCTAGCTGGAGACTCTTTTCATTCTTCTCCTTCACCGACCGTTCGCGTCTGTACCCCTCTTGACCCTGTGTCATCAGGCGGGAGCGACAGCTTGGCGACTCTGCTGGGGACACCTTATATTGCAACCAGGGCTTCTGGTTCTTTTTTGTGGGTTCCTCCTAGCGCTTGTTTGATTTGTGTTTACTGGGGTGTTATGTGCTAATTGTGTTTGTTTATTTGCTTTATTTATAGCTTTATGTACAGCTTTATTTATTGCTTTCTTTTCAGTCTTATGCATATTTCATACTGTCATTTGCTGGATCTGGTTTGCTGTTTTGGTGGGTGGGGTTCCATTGAGAGATTAAGGTCCTATACCTGGGACCTGAGTGACACCTAGGCTAGAGTGGTTCATATTCTTTCCCATTCCATTTCGGTCTGGTGCGGGAATATGAAACACGGTTCAGATGTGGGTTTCTTCTTGAGAACTCTGTGCTACAGATTTCCTGTAGTGCTAGGGCTATCTGGGAAGCCTGCTAAGTCTGGATGACCTTTACTATGACCTTCAGAAGCTGAGGTGAATTAGAGGAGGATCTTTTATGATTATTGTAAACACTGTACCTCCAGGTTAGAAGCGTTTACACTTCTCATAACTGATCCAAGTCTGAGGATCCTTGTTCTAGAACATTACCTGTGAGGGGGTTGGGTTGTTTACAGGTTTGCAGGAACTCTTAGCTACATCATACCCTTTACTATCTTGTTTAAGAGTACTTCACTTTGGACAGTTCTTGTGATTAACCCTGGACATGTGACTCTTTATTTGAGTCCCCCACCCTGGTTACTAGATTTTTGAACCTCCATCTGGACTCTTGAACATACTTGGGCCTTATATCAAGACAGATAATCAGATCCAGCTTGATCACAAACCCTTGCATATCATTTGCATATATCATCATTGCATCATTTGACATTTGTTTATTTGCTTTTTAGGGTATCCATTTCATTGTATCTTGGTTTTGGTTTTGACCCATTCTTCTGCATAGACCTCTGCTTCAGCTATCTTCACCAGTTATCTGCTTCAATCATCTCCACCCACACCAGCACCAGTCTGTCAGTGGTCCACCTTCAGTACTTCAGTCTGTGATCTACATCAGCACTTATCTTCAGCTTCTTTAGCAGCACTCATGACTACTCCCAGGAAGAGCAACATATCCTATCACTTCTTTGAGCCTGTATTGACTGGTATCAGGCAGGTCCAGTCACTCATCACCCCTGACCATATCCCACTGTTTAGAGAGCACTATGGAGGTATCTTGGATATGGTTATGGACCTTGATCCTTCTCAGAGGAGTATGATCCACACATGCTTACAGTTCTATGACCCACCACTGAGATGCTTTACCTTTCCAGACTTTCAGTTAGGGCCTCTGCTGGAAGAGTTTTCTTTATTGATTGGAGTACCTATCAGAGGTGGAATCCCTTTCAACCCAGAGATGACTGCTCCCAGAAATGAAGAAGTAGCAAGGGCACTGTACTTGGAGCCTGCCCTTATTGAGCAAAGTATGACAACAAAAGCTGGGATTCCTGGTTTGCATTTGGACTTCTTGATTTCTCAAGCCATCCTGAAGGCTTCATTGGGAGAGTGGAGGGCAGTTTGTGCACTGCTAGCCCTCAGCATATATGGGGCTATACTGTTTGCAGATGAACCAAAATTTGTCAGCAAGAATGCCATCCATTTATTTCTTCTGAAGAACCCAGTACCCACATTGCTAGGAGACTTTTACTATTCAATTCATCAGAGGAATGAGAAACAAAGGGGGAAGTTGGTAAGATGTTGTGCTCCTTTGTTTTACACCTAGCTGCTCAGACACCTGCCTAAGACAGATGTTTTCATGAATCCCCACCAGCAGAAGAATTGGGCCAAGAGGTTCATTGCCTTGACTTCAGATGATATCAGATGGTGCACCCAGAGCATCAAAGGCAAAGAAATTATCACCAGCTGTGGACAATACCCAAATGTGCCTCTGATAGGAGTGAAGGGTTGCATCAACTACAATCCTTTACTGTTTAAGATACAACTGGGTTATGCCTTGGTTCACCCTCCCAGAGGACAAGATTTAGCTGAGACCCTATATTGTGAAGTGCAACCTAATTCAGCTTATGTCAGACAAGCATCCTGGGCTTGGGACAACATCCAGACAAAAGGAGTAGCTATTCTTGGAAGATGTAACAATGTTGCTTTAGCTCAGTACTCAGACTGGTCCCGTACTAGAGCTCAGATTACCAGAATGCCTTTCACCTTGGAAGACATACATGGGCCATCCACAGTACAGCCTGCAGCAACAGTTAGCCTGGAGGAATTTGAAAAGTTGAAGGAAAGGAATGAGCAGCTATCTCAAGCCTTGAAGAAGACTCTTTGGGAAAGGAGTGATGGTCACCTGTACATTGAGAGATTGGAAAAGCTTAGGATTGAGCACCTTGCCAAAATTGAAAGGGCAGAAGACTACATAAGGAAAGAAAGGGCTGGGGAATAGATACTGAAAAATGCCTGCAAAGAGGCCAAGATTCAGAAAGCTAGGGCTGAGCACTATCTGCAAGAGAGTTAGGCTAGGTTGGTCAGGATCACCGAAGCCCGTGCACAATAAGACCAGAAGACTCAAGCCAAGATTGAGCAGCTAGAGGCCAATGAGAAGAAGCAGCAGGAGGCTGTGTTGGCTGCACAGAAGGAGATATCAGAGTTGAAGCTCAGAGCAGGATTGAAGAGATCCAAAGACCCGGACAGGCATAAGAAGCTGACTACTGCTATTGCTACCAGGAACCTCCTCATTAGGACCATTACAGAGCGGTCCAGTAACTGAGGCACTCTTGAAGGAGGTCAGAGAAGATGAGTTTGGACTGGATGTCTGATTCTTTGCTTGTTTTTTGTTTCCATTTGATGTACTTTTCCTTTTGTTGTATTTTGAACCTCCTTGAGCATGTATTGTAAAACAAACTATGTATTGTTCACCATTTGTAATATATTTTAGTTTGTTTTCATTTGGGCTTTCTCTCAACAACATCAAGCATCTTCCTCGAGGTCTGGAGAGGTCAAAACCAAGAACCAAACCGAATACCTTTGAAAACAAATAAGCATATTGCATTGCATACTAACTTTGTTTTTGTTTTGTAGGTTTTGTTATTATTCTTGTTTCTAACTTTGTTGTGATCTCAGGAAACATTGCTCGTCGCCGAGTGTTCCCTGTCAACCGCGCGCATCGGTACCCGACTCGTAATAACCTTCCCGGCATTCAAATGGAACAAGTACAGCAGGACCTGACTGAGGTCAGAAATCAGATGGCCAATGAGAGAGTAGAGATAAGAAATCAGATGTCTCAGTTTATGGAAATGATGACTGGCTTAGCCCAGAGTCAAGAAAGGTTAAGAGAGCTGGTGGAAAGACAAACTCCTGTAGAGCCTCATCTGGGAACAGGAGGGACTAGCAACAATGAACGGGGCCAGCCTCGTATTGACCCACCAGAATATGGGCCTTATCTGAATCCAGAAGTTAATATCCCGAGGAATGTTCAAGGTAACACTGCTGGGGGCAGAATCCTGCAAGAGGATCCCCAAGAAGAACAGTTTACTGTTATGGGGGCTGGAGATGAGGCATATGATAGAAGATTGGATGAGATTGCTGAAAAGTTAAGATCTTTGGAATCTCAAAATTCTTTGGGCTTCGATGTGATGGACATGGGCCTAGTAGATGGGGTGAGAATTCCCCACAAATTCAAACCCCCATGCTTTGAGAAGTACAATGGTACCTCCTGTCCTCGCACTCATCTGCAATCTTTCTTGGGTAGGCTCAAGGCTTATACTATGGATGAGAAGTTATGGATTTTCTACTTTGAGGACAGTCTGACTGGAGCTTCGAGAGAATGGTATTCGCATTTGACTAGAGCTACCATAAGATGTTGGAAGGATTTAGCCGAAGCTTTCATCCGGCAATATCAGTACAATCTGGACATGGCTCCCAATAGAACTCTTCTAATGGGCATGTCTCAGTCTTCTAGAGAGAGCTTTCGGGATTATGCTCAAAGATGGAGACAGCTTGATGCTGCTGTCCAACCACCCATGTCAGAAAGGGAAATGGCCGACATGTTCATGAACACATTGCAATGGACTTATATTGATAGACTGGCTGCTTTCTCCTCTACCAGTTTTGCTGATGTGGTCATAGCTGTGGAGAGAATTGAGAGCCTATTGAAGATGGGCAAAATCTCCGACAGTGGTGCGAGTTCCTCCAGCAATCCGAGAAAACCATTTGCAGGACCCCGAAGGGCAGGTGAAACTAATTCTATTCATGCAAGTCGGGGCAGGCCCCAGTATTCTCACAGGTCAATAGCAGTTGTTCCCATCCCAGCTCCAGTCCCACAACAGTCATCATATCCTCAATAACAAAAACCACAGTATCAACAACAAGCTCATTTTCCGCAACAAAGATCGTATAACAACAACAACGGTAATCAACAACAGCGTCCTTTCCAACAGAGGTCATCACAAGCAAACAGGGTAATTGACCCAATCCCAATGCAGTATGCTGCACTCTTGCCACAACTCCTAAAGCTCAACCTAGTTGAGTTAAGGACGTTGGCTCCTCCAGATCCTCTTAATCTGCCAAAGAACTATGATGCAAATGCCAGGTGTGCATTCCACTTGTAAATGTTAGAAATTGGCAGAATTTTTGACAAACAAAGTAAAAGTTATGAACTTAGTTCAGGACATCAGGATGTCACACCAGATGTTGTGACATCACGAACCTACTATCTGCCCTAAGTGATACGCAACAGAAGTGCTTAAAATCAGGAGTAAATATCTGGAAATAAATAAAAAGGGTGAGCACTCCAAGGCGCATCTTTAGGAAGTTAAGTTATCTGGTTCCAGTGTAAAGAAAACAAAAAACTAACTCACATTTATTCAAGGAGATAAATGTGGGATTTAAAACAGAAAACTAACTCACCTTTATTCAAGGAGATAACTGTGGGATTTAGAAATTACAAGTCTGGATAATTTGCAAAAATCCCACAAACTCAACATCTATTTAAGAAACTGATACACTCAAGTAAAGCCAACGATTTTAAGCAGAGTGTCAAGTGTATTTGTGAAGCTAGTTAATTAAGCAGTTTTTATTTGTGTATTATTCACTTTATAAGCTTTTAAGCAAAAAGTGAATTGTGTCTTGATTGAAACTGATAAGTAAGATCAAGCTGGTGTGTCTGCAGTGTGACTTCAAACTTATTAAACATTCTAGGTTTGAGATCATTGTGTGATTGAGGGGGAGTGAGTAGGTACTCATATCTAAGTAGAGTCTTAGATAGAAATTGCTTTGGGTAGATATTAAGTGAAGGATTAAACTGATTGGTTTAACTTCCTAATTAATATTACTTATATTGAATTTCCTTCCTGGCTTGGTAGCCCCAGATGTAAGTGTGGAGATACACTGAATTGGGTTAACAATTTCCTGTGTTAATTAATTTACTAGCTCATTAATTTACTTCTTAGGATATCAGTGTCTAAACATATGTTTCGACATCACATATCTGATCCCAGAATTTCAATTGGCATCAGAGCAGGCACCCTACCTGTATAACTGGGTGAGATCTAGGGACTACAAATTTTGGGATCATGGACAGAGATGTAGGATCTGTGAATCGACCACCTATTTTGGATGGATCCAACTATGATTACTGGAAGCCAAGAATGGTAGCATTCTTGAAATCTCTTAATAGCAGGGCTTGGAAAGCAGCTAACAAAGGATGGGAGCACCCTGTCAAAGACAATAAGGATGGGGAAAAAGTGATGAAGCCTGAAGAAGAGTGGAGCAAGGAGGAAGAGGAGTCATCTATTGGTAATTCCAAAGCCTTAAATGCCTTGTTCAATGGCATTGACATGAACATATTTAGGCTTGTGCACCACTGTGAGCTAGCCAAGGATGTTTGGGACACCCTCAAAACTACTCATGAAGGAACATCAAAGGTGAAGATGTCAAGACTTCAACTTCTCACCACCAAGTTTGAAAACTTGAGGATGAAGGAAGATGAGACCATTCATGAGTTCTACATGAACATCCTGGAGATTGCTAATACTTCTGGTGCCTTGGGAGAGAAGATGAGTGATGAAAAGTTTGTAAGGAAGATTCTCAGATCACTGCCCAAGAGGTTTGACATGAAGGTCACTGCCATAGAAGAAGCCCAGGACATCTGCACAATGAAAGTTGAGGAGCTCATTGGTTCTCTTCAAACCTTTGAGATGGGAATGAGTGATACTATTGTGAAGAAAAACAAGAGCATAGCCCTGGTCTCAAACACTGATAAGGAAGAAGAAAGTCATGAAGCAGGCTCTGAGGACAACTTATCAGATGCAATTGCTATGTTTGGGAGGCAATTTAACAAAATTATCAAAAGAATGGACAACAGGCCCAGATCAAGTGGAAGAAACTCAACCTCTGAGAATAAAAAATATTATTACTCTAACAGAAGGTCAAACTATGATGAGAAGACTAACCAAGGAAAAGGGATCCAATGTCATGGATGTGAAGGTTATGGACACATTAGAAGTGAATGTCCAACCTATCTAAAGAAGCAAAAGAAAGGCTTTTCTGTGTCCTGGTCAGATGAAGACTCATGCAGTGAGTCAGAAGAAGAGTCTGCAAAGCACATCACTGCTCTAGCTGGAGTATGTGAAACTGAAGGGGAATCCAGTGATGAAGATCTGACATTTGAAGAGCTTGAAACATCTTACAGGATGTTGTGTGAAAGGAGCACTGAGGTATGCAAGGAAATTGAACAGCAGAAGAAGAAGATTAAGGAATTAAAAGCTGAAAAGGCAAGTCATCTGGAGATCATTGCCACTTTGAAAAATGAAGTCAGCCTACTCAACTCCAAAATGGAGCATATGTCCAAATCTGTCAGAATGCTGAACAGTGGATCAAACACACTGGATGCCATTCTCAACAACAACAAACACTCAGGGGATAGGACTGGGCTGGGATTTAATAAAGCTCAAAACTCTGAGTCTAGCACCAGCCAAACAACTCCAGATCCTATGAAGTCAAACAAGATGTTCAAGCAGATGTCTCAACATCATGAGAAAAACATGATGAAAAAGAAATATCAAAGGTGGAGATGCCATCACTGTGGAAGGTTTGGTCACATCAAACCTTTTTGCTATAAACTGCATGGATACCCAAATCAGAGTTCCCAGCACCTTCCTAAGTAGAAGACAGAAGTCACCAGGAAAACATGGATACCTAAAGTTAGACATTATACTGATCAAAGCTACCAGTACATACCTAAGCAGAAGAACAAGTTCACCAGGCAACCTTGGAACTCTAGAGATGGACACTACCCAGGGCAGATGCATCAGAAGAGACACATATATATCCAGCAGTGGGAGCCTAAGAGAGGAAGACAGCCTGATCTGAACTCACAAAGGAAACCTCACAACAAGCACAAGTGGTCCAAGCATGTTGTTGCCTCTATAGCACACACATCTCTAAAAGTATCTGCTAAGGAAGACTGGTATTTTGACAGTGGCTACTCAAGGCACATGACTGGACTGAAGAATCTGTTGGTAGACTTAAAGTCACACTCATCCAGCTATGTAACCTTTGGAGATGGAGCAAAGGGGGAAATCAAGGGAGTTGGGACTCTGGACTGCTCAGGAGTACCAAATCTAGATGGTGTGCTGCTGGTAAAAGGGTTAACTGCTAACTTGATCAGCATAAGTCAGTTATGTGACCAAGGTTATAGTGTCAACTTCACCAAAGCTGAGTGCATAGTTTCTGATAAAGAACAGAAAGTGGTCATGAGAGGAGCTAGATCAAAAGATAACTGCTATATGTGGGAACCCCAAGATTCCAGCCTCACATCTACTTGTTCCATAGCCAAAGAAGAAGAAGTGAAGCTATGGCATCAAAAATTGGGTCATCTCCATCTCAGAGGAATGAAGAAGATCATCTCTATGGAGGCTGTAAGAGGGATCCCAAGACTTAAGATTGATGAAAGAAAAGAGTGTGGTGAGTGTCAAATAGGTAAGAAAACCAAGATGTCACACCCAAAGCTTCAACATCTGACAACCTCCAAAGTCTTGGAATTACTGCACATGGACCTTATGGGACCAATGCATGTAGAGAGTCTTGGTGGAAAAAGATATGCCTATGTGGTTGTTGATGACTTCTCAAGATATACCTAGATAAGCTTCATCAAAGAAAAGTCAGATGTGTTTGAGGTGTTTAGAGATCTGTGCCATAGGATCCAAAGAGAAAAGGCAAGTTGTGTGGTCAGAATAAGAAGTGATCATGGAAAAGAGTTTGAGAATCAAAGATTCTCAGACTTCTGTTCATCAGAAGGGATCAACCATGAGTACTCTTCTCCCATCACCCCTCAACAGAATGGGGTTGTAGAAAGGAAAAACAGAACTATTCAGGAGTCAGCTAGAGTCATGATTCATGCCAAGAAGTTACCCCTGTACTTTTGGGATGAAGCCATGAACACAACATGCTACATCCACAATAGAGTCACACTAAGAAAAGGAACTCTATCCACCATCTATGAAGTCTGGAAGGGTAGAAAACCTACAGTCAAGTACTTTCATGTATTTGGAAGTAAGTGCTATATCCTGGCTGATAGGGATCAAAGAAGGAAGATGGACCCTAAGAGTGATGAAGGGATATTTCTTGGATACTCTATAAATAGCAGAGCTTATAGAGTATTTAACTCCAGAACTAATGTTATGATGGAGTCAATAAATGTGACTATTGATGATACATATGCAAAGACAGATGTTGCTGATGATGTTGGAACATCTGCTGACAATCCAACTGAAGTTAAAATAGAAAGTGATAATCTTGACTTCACTTTAACTGAGACAAAGTCAGGGCAATCCAACAAATCTCCCTCCATCAGAATCCAGAAAGATCATCCTAAAGAACTGATAATTGGTGATCACAACAGTAGTGTCACCACTAGATCAAGAGAGATGATCTCAGGCTCCTGCTTTGTTTCAAAGGTAGAACCTACGAACATCAAGGAAGCTCTAATGATGAGTACTGGATCTCTGCTATGCAGGAAGAATTAGGCCAGTTTACAAGGAATGAAGTATGGGATCTTGTTCCTAGGCCTGATGGCATTAATGTGACTGGCACTAAGTGGGTGTACAAAAACAAGTCTAA
The DNA here is from genome assembly GCA_963966055.1 of Lathyrus aphaca. NCBI lineage: Eukaryota > Viridiplantae > Streptophyta > Magnoliopsida > Fabales > Fabaceae > Lathyrus > Lathyrus aphaca. Next base: position 477,014,975 of record OZ014521.1, read on the forward strand.
TGAGCAGGGAGTAGTTACAAGAAACAAGGCTAGGCTTGTGGCTCAAGGATATACTCAAATTGAGGGGGTGGATTTTGATGAAACTTTTACACCAGTAGCAAGACTTGAATCCATCAGACTACTCCTAGGAATTGCTTGCATCCTAAAGTTCAAATTATTTCAGATGGATGTTAAGAGTGCCTTCCTAAATGGGTACCTTAATGAGGAAGTATATGTGGAGCAACCAAAGGGATTTGTTGATCAAAGCTTGTACAGGAGCATGATTGGAAGTCTACTATATCTTACAGCTAGCAGACCAGATATAGCTTTTGCAGTAGGTGTGTGTGCAAGGTATCAAGCTGAACCAAAGGTGAGCCATCTCAACCAGGTTAAGAGGATCTTGAAATATGTAAATGGCACCTGTGATTATGGCATAATGTACTCTCATGGTTGTGAACCCATACTCACTAGGTTTTGTGATGCTGACTGGGCTGGAAGTGCTGATGATAGAAAGAGTAAATCAGGAGGATGCTTCTTTCTAGGGAACAATTTAATTTCTTGGTTCAGTAAGAAATAAAATTGTGACTCCTTATCCACTGCTGAAGCTGAATACATTGCAGCTGGTAGCAGTTGTTCACAGCTGGTATGGATGAAACAAATGCTCACAGAATACAATGTCACACAAGATGTCATGACATTGTACTGTGACAATTTAAGTGCTATTAATATCTCCAAAAATCCTATCCAACACAACAGGACTAAGCACATAGATATTAGACATCATTTCATCAGAGACCTTGTGGAGGAGAAGGTGATCACATTGGAGCATGTAGCCACAGAGCTGCAATTAGCTGACATATTCACCAAGGCTTTGGATGCTACCCAATTTGAAAACCTAAGGGGTAAATTGGGAATCTGCTTGTGTGACATATAGCAATTATGGAGAAGTGCCAGCATGTCTTATGACATCGTGTGGCATGGCCACCAGGTGGCAGCACTAGTCTGGCCAATAACCGTTTGTATTCCAGTTTTAAAAATTCCAATAGAAGCGGGCTCTAGTTATGTACAAAAGTGCCTTCAGCTTCTCACATTCTCATTAGCACTACTGAACCCTTTGCATGCTAAAGCTGAGATTCTGAAACCATCTAAGTCTATCATCAAACCTTTTTACATCCCCACTACAATCGCAAACATGTCACAACATCAGAACCCTAACTCCATTGATGAAGGTCTCCTTCAGGAAGACGTAGTGGATGCCACTCCATTGTCTATTGTACCCATGGATGCAACACCCATAAACGTGGTCAGAGGAAGCATTCCCATCGCCCAAAAGCCCAGGTATCCCCATGCAAGAAGACCCAAGGAGCTAGTCTTCAGCAAAAGTAAGGGAACCTCTTCAACTTCCAGTGCTCCCAAAGCTTCTGCTTACGTGGACTCCACAATCAGAGATCTTGTAACCAGGATCCTGACAGAAGAAAGGGTTGTGCCTGGGGTGTCAGTTCCCCTGAACAGGATGCCTGCATCAACTCCCAGCAACCAAGCTAAAGAAGACATGCCTGCTCCACAAGATGTCCCAAGCAATTTTAAGACAACTGAGGGCCAGGACAAAGCACCAAATGATGATGAAGGAGTAGAAGGTCCTACTGATGATCAAGATACTGAGAATGAGGCTTCCCAACCTCCACCAGATATGAACCTAGACGATGATTCTAATACAAAGATCATAGCAGTTGTTGATCCTAGCATAGCCAAGAGGCTTAGGGCTAGGAAGAATAAGAGGCCAGCTGCTCAAGCAACCCCTGAGAAAAGACAGTCAACCCCCAAGAAGGACAAGGTCAAAACTGCTTTTGGACCTACAAAGCCATGGAGTAAGGTCAACACACAGAAGAGGAAGGCCACAGCTCCATCTGATTCTGATGTTGAGGAGGATGTCCCAACATCTCAACCCAGAAAGAGGCCAACACCTTCTAGGACTGCCATTGTTGTCCCTGAAGCACCCCTGGATAATGTGTCCTTCCACCATGTCTCCAGCGTAAGCATGTGGAAATATGTCTATCAGAGAAGGGTAGCTCTGGAACGAGAGCTGGGTAGTAATGCCTTGGATTGTACTGAGGTAATTGATTTAATCTCCAATGTTGGACTGTTCAAGACTGTCTCTAAGTTCTCTCCATGCTATGAGTTGTTGGTCAAAGAATTTATAGTAAACTTACAAGAGGGATGTGCTGATGAGAAATCTGAGGATTTCAGAAAAGTGTATGTCAGGGGAAGGTGTGTAGATTTTTCTCCTAGGGTGATCAATTAGTACCTGGGGAGAGAAGCAGATGGGCCAACTGAGCTTGGCAAGACTGACAATCAAGTGTGCAGAATAATTACAGCTAACCAGGTCAAGACATGGCCAGTAAAAGGCAAGCTCTCGACCAGGAAATATGCCATGCTACACAAAATTGGGACAGCCAACTGGGTTCCAACCAATCACACCTCAACCATAGCCACTGGGCTTGGGAGGTTTATCTGTGCTGTAGGCACCCAAACCAAGCTGGATTATGGAGCATACATCTTTGACCAGACTCTCAAGCATGCAGGAACCTCAGCCATAAGGCTTCCAATAGCCTTCCCATCACTTCTCTGTGGGGTGATTCTCAATCAGTATCCAGGAATCCTTACTGACAAGGACTCTGTCTGTAAAAGGGAAAGTCCACTGTCTTTCCATTACAAGCTGTTTCTAAGTCATCATGTTGCAGATGTTGAAGCACCAGGTGGGACATCTGCTGGGACATTTGCTGTCAAGACACCTATATCAAAGGAAGCCCTAATTGCAGAGCTCAGGACAACCTGCAAGGAGCAGGAAGAAAGGAAGAAGAAGCTTGAGGATCTAATTCAAAGACTGGAGCTGGAAGAGACTGCTGGGAATGATGATGGAGCTGGTGATGAGTCTGAGGATACAGAGGATGAAGAGTGAAGCTGTTTGTAGGTGGAAAATGTCTGTCTGTTCTGAATTGTAATTTTATTTTATCTGTTTCTATAATGTTTTGTTTGGCCCCAAAATTTCTGTCTAACAAGGGGGAGAAATCTGTGTGTTTTGAACAATGATGTTAATGTTTGTCTGCTGAACTAAGTTGAATTCTCAATGGTATTTTTTTTGGAACTATCAAAGTCTGTTGGGCCAAGTCATGGCAATGTACATCTCAGGTAACTACATGTTTGAGGGGGAGAAAATTCTAAGCTCTCACATGATTCAAAAGAAAAGAACTCCGTTGCTCTCTGACAAAACCAGAAGAATATGTTAGCCAAAAATTAGCCAAAGGGGGAGTTTGTAAATGTTAGAAATTGGCAGAATTTTTGACAAACAAAGTAAAAGTTATGAACTTAGTTCAGGACATCAGGATGTTACACCATATTTTGTGACATCGCGAACCTGCTATCTGCCCTAAGTGATACGCAACAGAAGTGCTTAAAATCAGGAGTAAATATCTGGAAATAAATAAAAAGGGTGAGCACTCCAAGGCGCATCTTTAGGAAGTTAAGTTATCTGGTTCCAGTGTAAAGAAAACAGAAAACTAACTCACCTTTATTCAAGGAGATAAATGTGGGATTTAAAACAGAAAACTAACTCACCTTTATTCAATGAGATAACTGTGGGATTTAGAAATTACAAGTCTGGATAATTTGCAAAAAGCCCACAAACTCAACATCTATTTAAGAAACTGATACACTCAAGTAAAGCCAACGATTTTAAGCAGAGTGTCAAGTGTATTTGTGAAGCTAGTTACTTAAGCAGCTTTTATTTGTGTGTGTTATTCACTTTATAAGCTTTTAAGCAAAAAGTGAATTGTGTCTTGATTGAAACTGATAAGTAAGATCAAGCTGGTGTGTCTGCAGTGTGACTTCAAACTTATTAAACATTCAAGGTTTGAGATCACTGTGTGATTGAGGGGGAGTGAGTAGGTACTCATATCTAAGTAGAGTCTTAGATAGAAATTGCCTTGGGTAGATATTAAGTGAAGGATTAAACTGATTGGTTTAACTTCCTAATTAATATTACTTATATTGAATTTCCTTCCTGGCTTGGTAGCCCCCAGATGTAAGTGTGGAGATACACTGAACTGGGTTAACAATTTCCTGTGTTAATTAATTTACTAGCTCATTAATTTACTGCTTAGGATATCAGTGTCTAAACATCTGTTTCGACATCACATATCTGATCCTAGAATTTCACCACTCAAACGCACCGGGACATAATACTGAAAAATGCAGGGCCCTACAGATGAAAGTCCAAGATTTGGTGGACTCAAAAGCTCTCAATTTTGCGCCTCCTCCGAACGTCACAAGAAATCCAATGCCTAGTCACAACGGGCCTAGGATTAATGCTATTGAAGAGGGAAAACCATCCACATTAATCAACAGTGTTGCACAAATCCGAACACCCTTGGTTGAAATCAAAGCTCAGCTGTTAGAATGCCAAGTGTTCCCCGGGTGTGAGCTCGGCTGTGGATATTGCAATATTTCCATTAATGGATGTGAGAGACTGAGAAACGTCATAGATGGCCTCATTAGAGATGGCACTCTTCAGATTACAACAACAGCGACTATAACTCCAACAATTCCTTCATCAAAAATCACAGATGCTCCTACAACGTCAGCAACCCTTGTTCCAACAGATTCTGCTACAACTCCAACAACTATTCAGTCAATCACTTCAATGGATACAAAAACACTGGGACGCCGGTTTCCTTGCTGTGACTAGTTACCCGCCGTGGGTTGCTAATATTGTACCTGTGCCTAAGAAAGATGGAAAAGTGAGGATGTGTGTGGATTACCGGGATATGAACAAAGCCAGCCTGAAAGATGACTTCCCATTACCTCACATTGATGTATTGGTCGACAATACGGCTCAGTTCTCGGTGTTCTCCTTCATGGATGGATTTTCAGGATATAACCAGATCAAAATGTCACCTGAAGACATGGAGAAGACAACCTTCATCACACCCTAGGGCACGTTCTGTTATAAGGTAATGTCGTTCGGACTAAAGAATGCTGGTGCCACTTATCAACGGGCTATGGTAACATTATTCCACGACATGATCCATAAAGAAATCGAATGTTACGTGGATGACATGATTTCCAAGTCCCTCACAGAAGAAGACCACCTGGTAAATCTGTTGAAGCTATTCAAGCGTCTGAGGAAGTACCAACTGAAGCTAAACCCCAACAAATGCACATTTGGGGTGCGGTCCGGTAAGCTGCTGGGATTTATCGTAAGTGAGAAAGGGATTGAAGTTGACCCTGACAAAGTCAAAGCCATTCAAGAAATGCCTGCACCAAAGACCGAAAAAGAAGTTCGAGGGTTCTTAGGTAGATTGAACTACATTTCAAGGTTCATATCTCACCTTACAGCAACCTGTGAGCCTTTATTCAAGTTGTTGAGAAAAGAACAAACGGTCAGGTGGAATGAAGACTGCCAAAGGGCTTTTGACAAAATCAAGGAATACTTACAAGAGCCTCCGATCCTTATGCCTCCAATTGAAGGAAGACCTCTAATCATGTACTTGACAGTATTAGAAGAGTCAATGGAGTGTGTGCTGGGCCAGCATGACGAGTATGGTCAAAAAGAGTATGCAATATACTACCTAAGCAAAAAGTTTACCGTCTGTGAACAACGTTATTCACTGCTCGAGAAAACTTGATGTGCTTTAGCGTGGGCTGCTCGCCGACTAAGGCAGTATATGTTGACCCACACTACCTTGTTGATCTCCAAGATGGATCCAGTTAAGTACATATTCGAGAAGCCAGCTCTTACCAGACGGGTTGCAAGATGGCAAATGATTCTCACAGAATACAACATTCAGTACACATCTCAGAAAGCCATCAAAGGCAGTGTATTGTCTGATTATCTTGCTGAGCAACCCATTGATGATTACCAGCCTATGAGATTTGACTTCCATGATGAAGACATCATGTTCATAAAAGCAAAAGATCACGAAGAGCCTATTCACACTGAAGGGCCTGACCCAGAAGAAGAATAGACTATGATGTTTGATGGGGCTGTTAATATGAATGGTCGTGGTGTTGGTGCAGTACTCATTACACCTAAGGGAGTTCACATGCCTTTCTCGGCAAAACTCACTTTTAACTGCACTAACAACGAAGCTGAATACGAAGCTTGTATTATGGGTCTTGAGGAAGCCATTGACCTCAGGATCAAGACTTTAACTGTATTCGAAGATTCAGCTCTGGTAATTAATCAAACCAACGGCAAATGGTATACTCACCAGGAGCATCTGATTCCATACCGGGATTATACAAGGAGGTTACTCACATTCTTCACAACAGTCAAACTTGAGTATATCCCTTGAGATGAAAATCAGTTTGCAGATGCTCTGGCTACCATTTCATCCATGTTCAAAGTTCAAGTTGCCAACTTTGTGCCTCGGATTTCAGTATCCAGACTTGACAGACCAGCATACGTATTCTCAGCAGACCTTGCTAAAGATGATAAGCCTTGGTTCTATGACATCAAATGCTTCTTGGAGGATCAAACATACCCACCTGGGGCATCTTCCAATGATAAGAAGACATTAAGAAGGCTAGCTGGTAGTTTCTTCTTGAATGCTGATGGTTCCTTGTACAAGAGAAACTTTGATATGGTGCTTCTCAGATGTGTTGATAAGGCAGAAGCAGACTTGTTGATGCACGAGGTGCACGAGGGATCTTTTGGTACCCATGCTGGAGGGCATGCTATGGCTAAAAATTTGTTAAGATCAGGCTACTACTGGATCACAATGGATGCAGACTGTTGTGCCTATGCCAGGAAATGTCATAAATGCCAGATTTATGCAGATAAAGTGCATGTGCCTCCGAATCCTCTGAATGTGATGTCTTCACCTTGGCCCTTTGCCATGTGGGGCATTGATATGATTGGCAAGATTGAACCGACTGCTTCGAACGGCCACAGATTCATTCTGGTTGCCATTGACTATTTTACCAAGTGGGTTGAGGCAGCTTCCTATGCAAATGTCACCAGGCAAGTGGTAGCCCCATTCCTGAAGAGAGACATCATCTGTCGGTATGGAGTGCCCAAGCGAATCATTACTGATAATGGTTCTAATTTGAACAATAAAATGATGGCAGAGCTATGTCGGGACTTCAAAATCCAACACCACAATTCTTCTCCTTACAGGCCAAAGATGAATGGCGTTGTAGAGGCAGCTAACAAGAATATCAAGAAGATTGTGCAGAAGATGGTGGTCACCTATAAAGACTGGCATAAAATGCTACCATTTGCCTTGCATGGGTACCGTACCTCAATCAGAACATCCACTGGGGCAACACTGTATCAACTGGTATATGGTATGGAGGTAGTCCTACCTGTTGAAGTTGAATTACCCTCCTTGCGGGTACTAATGGATGTCAAACTGAATGAAGCAGAATGGGTCCGATCCTGATACAAACAATTGAGTCTGATCAAAGAGAAGAGGATAGCTGCAATCTGTCATGGGCAGCTTTATCAGAATAGAATGAAGAAAGCCTTCGATCAGAAAGTCAGGCTTCGGGAATGCCAAGTAGGAGATCTTGTGCTGAAAAGACTCCTTCCTCCTCATACAGACCACATGGGCAAGTGGACTCCGAATTACGATGGTCCGTTCATAGTAAAGAAAGTTTTCTCTGGTGGAGCACTCATGCTCAGTACTATGGATGGTGAAGACTTCCTGTCCCCTGTGAATTCAAATGCAGTTAAAAAATACTTCGCATAAAATGACCCGCTGGACATAAAAACAGAATGTAAGTCCAGGCAAAAATAGGGCATCCCGGCGAGTCAAAAACAGAATAAAAAGACTCGGGAAAAAATAAGGGAAAATAAATAAAAAATGTGTACACCCGCTAAGTTGAAAAGCCGCATTGGACAACTCAGGCAAAAATGGGTATCCCGGTGGATTGAACACCCGAAAGGGCGATCCACGCAAAATTAGGGAATAAGCGAACAACTGCACTCTGAATTCGTCTGTATCACTTACAACATGGCAAGCTTCGAAAGGTTAAAGCATCGGTCAAAATCAGACTTCTTCAGAAAGCAAGATGAGAAGAACGTCAATGTCATACGAGTCATAGCAAAAGGGAAGCACACTGAAGCGTCATCAACATTGCCAGCATCTTTTTGTTTCTCAATTTGTAATAATCTCCTCATTTCAGGGGATCTGTTTCCTTGACTGTATTTGCCAATTAAGGGCACCCCAAATTAATAAAATCAGATCTTCAGTCACATTTTGTCTCGTACATTTTTATCTTTATTTGCAAATGTGTCTGATGTCCTAAATATAATGGTTGCATAAATACAGATGCGTCTTTTCTAAAATTACATGCTTGCAGGAAATATATTTTCTCCCAGGAGTGTCTAAATTCCTATGATGGAATCCAGCAAGGGATACCTCAGGATACTTGTACATCTTTTTGGTTACAGGTGCTCAAAGTGTAACATGGGGCATGAAAGCTTCTCCCCAGCAAGCTGCCCAATCATTATTTCCTCAGCACATCTTCCAAACAGCACCAGAGCTGCTTTCTCCCCATCAGAGCAGCCAGACATCCCTTCTCCAGCATTTCCTTCAGAGCAGCACCAGAAGGTGTTCATTTCCCCAGCTGAGTTGTCAGATATTATCATCCTCAGCAGGATCCCTACAGAAATCTCTAGGAAGATCGTTCAGTGATCATTTCTCCCCAGCCAAGTGTTAGACAGGGAACCATCTCTCCACAGAGCTCCAGCCTCTATCCAGAAGAGCAATGTTTGAAGATCTCACAACAAAGTGACGAAAGCTTCCACAGCCCCAGTTGTGCTCCTCATCACCAAGGATAGGTCTATCAGTGACTTATCTCCTCAAGCAGAATCATATGTACCAGATCTACCAATGATCTTTTCCCCAGCTGGGATATTCTTCAAGCAGAACAATCAGAGATCTTCACCGCAACGGGATCCGAATCCCGGATCGGTATCTTTTGCATAATCATAGCATTCGCATCATATTTCCCCTCAGAGCGTAGCATTCCGTCCAGTACGGAGCATTACGGCAAAAATCAAACATATTTCATAATCATAAGCCATGCTTTGAACCAAACACCTGTATATACCAACATTCCATCAGCAATATACAAATACCTCTCAATTTCCCCGGCAGAAAGCCAAAGCATTCCCCTTGCACTCTCAATTACAGATACTTTTTGACACTCATCTGTGTCATATCCCCAGTAGAAGGCCAAGCATCCCTTTTTGCACTCTCAAATACAAATACATGATCCCTCTGGCACTCGTTCGCGTCATCATTCCCCAGTAAAGTCGCCAGAGCATTCTCTACAGACATGTACATCTATATACACTCCATCGACACCCGTCCGTGTCACCATTCCCCAGTATGGTTTCCTAAACACTTATTGTAAACCAAACACTTGTTTATAATACACTTCTTCCGACACCTGTCCGTGTCATCTTACCCCCACAGAGCGTCAGAATATCTCTTACATTTATAAGTTCATAACTTATACACTTTCTCTCATGATACTTGTCTGTGTCATACTCTCCCCAGCAAGTTGAACAATCGTCTGTGTCTCACTCATGCTTATGTTTTTCATACATATACTCGTCTGTATCTTGTATACACACTTAATTCCCCTCAGAGTCGACACTCGTCCGTGTTCTTTGTTAACCGGTTGGTACTCGTCCGTACCATCATCTCTGAACACGCGTCAACGTTTGTTTCTACCGATACTCGTCCGTATCGAAGTCTTAAGGATGCTCGTCCGCATCTTTAATCTATAAACAGCGTCAAACACTTATACCTTTTCTTTCTTGAATTTAGACACTCGTCTGTGTCTACCATTCCCCAGAAGAGTCCCCAGCAAATCCCAATAAATTATTTCCTTTCTATCTGACATTCGTCCTATGTCATGATACTTTTCGGCAGCCGTACCCTGCCAGGTGATCGTCCTTCACCTTTTGATGATCGTCCTTCATCATCCCCCAGCGGAGTCTCCATTATTGGAACCCTTTTCCATCCGACATTCGTCCTATGTCGTGATATTTTAGCAGCCGTCCCCTGCTAGGTGATCGTCCTTCACCTCTTGATGATCGTCCTTCATCATGCTTATCCGATGGCCGTCCCCATCGTCGACCTTTTCTATCCGACATTCGTCCTATGTCGTGATACTTTCGGCAACCGTACCTTGCCAGGTGATCGTCCTTCACCAATAGATGACCGTCCCTCATCTTATCCCCAACAGAGCAGCCGTCCCCTGCTAGGTGATCGTCCTTCACCTTTGATGACCGTCCCTCATCATTTATTTCATTTATGCTTTGAACCTGATGGTCGTCCCTATCATTTACTTTACCTTTAATCCCCAGAGAATCTTGTTACTTCACCTGGTGGTCGTCCCCATCATAATCCTTTATTTCCCCAGCATGTCGGTCGTCCCCGTCATTACTTTATCCCCAGCAGTCGTCCTCTGCTCGACGGTCGTCCTCCGTCGCCCGCACTTTATAATCATACTTTACTTCCTTTTATAATCTATATCCCTTTTCTTCTTCACAACCAGTGAGTGCAAATTTTGGACTGTCTTTGGTATTCAACCACAAGTTATCTTGTTTGCCTGTTAAGCCGCTGCTTACATCCTACACAGCTAACTCATGCTTGAATAGGGGCAGCTGTAAACACCCCAAATTTGCCCTCACTCATTTCACCATGTCTTGTGATTCTTTACATTTACATAAGTTCAATCATATCATCTCATATTACATTTTTGCTTCACTGCATTGTTTCAAAGTCATCTGCATCTAGGGTTTGTGATCTGAGCAATCCCTGGGTCATCTGAGCCATTCCAGAGGTCCTCAATCATCTCAAGAGGGTCCATGTATGTTCAAGCATCATATTGTATCTTCCCAAGATCAAGAAAGTTAGAAAATCACAAGAACTGAGGAAGGCATGGAAGCAGAGCCAAGCTTAACTGCACAGATGACCTAAAATTAGGGTTTTGGTTTCAGAGGCCATAATTCCAAAAATTTTGGTCATTCTTGTTTCTATGGGTCTCTATATTATATAAGGATCATGCATACCAATTTTCATGAAGAAATTCAATGGGGAAGGCATCTGGTCAATAGATGACTTCTTGAGCAAGTCAGTGCAAAATCAGGGCATCTGAGGCCCCCAATCATCCAATCAAAGGGTCTTCTCCATCATTTTGAGTATATATGATCTTTATTTGATCTTAGAAGAAGTTAGAAGTTCACAAAATTGAAGAATTTCAAGCCATTTGCAAAGTTGCCATTTTGGGAAAGTGACTTGTAATGCAAACTTGCCATTTTGGGAGAGTTTTTCAACCTCCTCTTTTTGATTCAAAAATGCTTCAAATGAAAAATTCTTGGTCATGAAAGTTATATATTGGATCATTCCCTTTTCAAAAAGTACAAGAACTTGACCTAATTCATTTTGGAACTCAAGTTATGGCTTGTCAAAGTTGGGAAAAATCACATAAATTTCACTTTTACACCAAAGAGGGAAGTTTTCAGATTCTCATGCCAAGCATTTTTGTGACCTCAAACACACTTATACATGTCTTAACATCATAATGCATTGCCTAAGGATCATAATTGGACCAAGAATCACAACTTTTCATGCCTTACACATCAAGAAATCACAAAGGGGCCAAAGTTGCACCAATTTGCAAAAGCTCATGTAGCCATGCCTCCACTTGTTACAGCTCATCAAATCTAATCCATAAGCCTTCCTTGATCTTTGCTACGCATAGCCATGCCCAAATCCAAGCCTGACATGTGCCCATACCTCAAGTACACCAACTCTTGACTTTATGCATTTTGCTCCATACCAGTCAGCATAGCCCACAACAACTCTCTGACCTATCAAGGATTGATATGTGTACCAAAGGGAAGCCATTCCATACAACACACAAGCCTGAATCCTCCCACAACTCAAGATACACAAAATCACTCCAACTTGCAAAAGCTTTCCAATTTCATAGCTCAGCCAACAAATCTCCAAACTTTTTCCACCATTCAACTCCACATTCATCACTGATCATTTCCCACCCTTCATTTTGCCTTGAAACACCCCATATCAAAAACACGATTTTTCACATTCCTTGACCTGAGCTTCAGCCAACTGGGCATAGAGGCCACATAAACTCCAACCAAGTATTGCAAACTCTTGAGGGAGATCATTTGAGGAGTTTTGAAGCAGAAAAGCAGTCAGACAGTGCCATTTTCGAAAGCTTCAGTTCAGTAACCTCAAGAACAAATTTTCCAGAAATGATTTCTGAAGTTCTTAGATTGTTCTCCATGCTTCACTGATCACACTGCACCTTTTGGTTTTGAAAATGATTAAGTTTTAAGCATGTATGAAGCTTCTGAAATTTCTGAAAGATTTTCCGTTTTGCTTCGATTCTCATTGTTCATGTGAAATAAATGTTGTTTGATAGCTGAAACTTATTTAGAATGGGGTGGGGATCATTTCTGGAGAGTTTGGTGGTTTGATTTTACGGATTGAGTGAGATAGCAAGAGTGGATGGTCGGAGAAGATGACCGGAACACTGTTCCGGTCAACTGAAAGTCATTAGGGTTCAGATTAGGGCTTTAATCATAATTAACGTAGTTTGAATGTCAGCCATCCAGATGCGCGCAAAGTCAATTCCCTCCAATCTGACTTTAAACCTCAGCCCTAGGATTAGCTGACTTTCCCTTTTTCTCATTTATTTAATATTTATTTCATTTGTTTTCTATTTTATTTGAACGAATTTTTAAAAATAGCAAATGATATCAAAAAATTCTAAAAATTTTTATCCAAGCTTCTATTTATATTCAGAAACCAAAAATATTTTTATTTTTATTTGTTGCATTAAAAATTATTTTTAAATCATTTAAATGATTATTTTTAATTAGTTAATGAGAATTAATTAATTAAAAATACATTTAGGTATTTAAAAATTCCAAAAAAATTCAGAGAGCATTTTAAAACATTTACAAACCCACAAGACAAATTTCTTTTTGGTTTTGATCATGCTTTGACAATTTTCATTTGAATTAGGGTTCTTTAATTTGAATATTTTTAACCCTAACTTCAAAAATTCATAACGTTTGATCCAAGTTGAGTTTGTGAATGGTTCTTTTTGCATTGCATTCCACATATCATGTAGTTTCTAGGATAAAATTGGCATGAATTTATCTTTCATTTTTTATTTGTTTTGCATTTTTCCTTGTGAAGTACCTTAAAACCCTAGCAAACTTAGGAAAATCATAGGTCCCTTAGGGTTTAGCTTCTGACCTTCCCCTTTGGGCAGTGAACTTGTATAGTTTTAGGCTACCTTTGATCCCATTTTCAATTTTTTATCTTGTCATTTGCTTCTGATTTTGAATTTTTGCATTGCATCTTGTTCATAAACCTTAATTTTTGCCTTCATTTGCATTCATTCTTCATATGCTTGCATACATGAACTTGCCATGACATTTTGTGCATCCACATGACATATAAGACATCTTAGGACACATTAGAATCATGTTTGATCATTGCATCATCCATTTTCCATGTTATGCATCAAATGCATTTCATAAGTTTTCATGAACTTTCATGCTTCCTTTCATGTCTCATTTGCATCTTCATTACTTGTATGATCATCCACATCTCATGACATCCATTTGTATCATCTCTTAGTATCATTTGCATCATGATTATGCTTCTGACTTTGGTTTCATCTTTGCATTTCATCTCATTTTCATTTCATCTCATTCCTTGTTGCTAACTTTTCAGGTGGTAAGTGTTTGAGAAGTGAATTTGCCTTCACTTCTCATCTCTCTTATGCATTCTTTACTGCATTTTGCTTGTGAATTAGAGTGAGCTTGCTCATTCATGTTCCCTCCTCACCTTCTTCCTTCAAGCAACTTATCTTCTTAAGAGAAGTAAGTTGTCTTGCTTCTTGGCTTCTCTTCCTTTCATCCTGCTTCTTCCTTGGTGGTTCTCTTGAAGATCTTCTTGCAAGCCTCATAAACCCTAGGAATAACCATGCATGATCACAATTAGGGTTTGATTAGTCCCCCCATTAGTTTTACCTTTGTTTCATCTTTGAGTCTTCTCATCTCTTAATCAAGGACTAAACTTTCAAGGTTCTAAGGCTTTGTGATTAAGGTTATGCCTGCATCCTTCTATTAGGATGGAGTGTATAACTTTAATCCTAAGTGTTAAACCCTTAATGTGTTTAATTCCTTTAATCAATTCCCCTAATAATCATTAAGACATAAAGCTTGTAACTTGGGCCTTTCATTAGGGTTCTAATTCTTCCTTAATTGGTTAAGAAGGACTAACCCTAGTGTTAATGGACAAGTCCTCCTTAAGTTGTCTTACAAACCATAAAAATCACTTCTTAATCTTACCATTAACTAAAATCCACTTTAATAAAGGCTTTGTTTTGTCATGAGGTTAATCCCTAATCATGGATTAAGTTGAGGAGCCTTCCTCAGCTTAAATGTTCTCATCTATTATCCTTCTATTAGGATGGTGTAATGGGTCCATTAAATCCTTGATTATGGCTTAAGCTCATTACTTAACACCAAAAAAAAACTCCAAAAACATCTAAATAATCACAAGTAGGTTAATGATCTTAGTCCTACATCATGGTGATTAAGTGTGAGGTGCCTACTTCATACTTAAGGTATTCTCATTACCCCTAATCAGAGGGAAGATGTGGTGAGTTTACTACCCCTTGGTTTAGGCTTAAGCTCATTAACTTAAGACAAACACAAAAAGCAATAAAATATTGAAAACTCAAAAACAAACAATAATCGTTTCCTCCGGGATTCTTTTCTCACCTCATTCACTCACAAACGAGAACTCGCTTCTTCCGTCTAATGCAAGACAGTTAGCACCTGAGCCAGACAGGTCATACACTTGAGCATAGACATGTAAGCAGTTCATCAGTCAATTTATCTTTCAGTCTCTTTGAGTCGAACTACGGTGTTCTGACTTCCTCATTGCACGAGAGGATACGTAGGCATAACTTAACTGTTATCGAACAAAAGTCTCTGTATATTCCCCCCTCTTCCAGCATTATTCTTTAAGCCTCATAGTATTGAGCTTTGCACTCTTTTCTTACACTGATACTTCTTTATTTCACTTCACATTTCTTTTGCACTGATACTTGCATTCTTTTCCATCTTTTACACACAAAATAGCACTGTCACTACCCCTTTAAACACAAATATTTTAAGCGTGGATCCCGTCGAGTACGACGTACAATCTGGGTGCTAATACCTTCCCAGGTTGTAACCAACCCCCTTTTTCAGTTTCTCTGGTTCGCGTCCGTCTTATCCATCCTTTTCCAGGTTTATGCAGCATTACCTTTCCTTCGGGATAAATATGCCTAGCTGGTGACTCTTTTCATTCTTCTCCTTCGCCGACCGTTCGCGTCTGTACCCCTCTTGACCTTGTGTCATCAGGCGGGAGCGACAGCTAAGATTGAGTTCGGCTTACCATCCGCAAACGGACGGTCAAACCGAGAGGACGATTCAATCGTTAGAGGATTTGTTACGTGCTTGTGTGCTAGAACAAGGTGGCGTTTGGGATAGTTATTTAGCGTTGATTGAGTTCACCTATAATAACAATTTTCATTCGAGTATTAGTATGGCACCATTTGAGGCTTTATATGGTCGGAGATGTCGAACACCTTTGTGTTGGCATGAAACCGGAGAGAGAATGGTAGTTGGACCGGAGATGGTAAAACAAACTACGAAAAAGGTGAAGTTTATTCGGGAGAAGATGAGAGCTTCTCAGAGTAGGCAAAAGAGTTATCATGATAAGAGACTTAAGGATCTTGAGTTTCAAGAAGGCGACCATGTGTTTTTGAGAGTTACACCGGTTACGGGTGTGGGTCGTACTTTGAAGTTGAAGAAGTTGACTTCTCGTTTTATTGGGCCGTATCAAATTACTACAAGAGTTGGTGTTGTGGCTTATCGTGTGGCGTTGCTGTAAACACCCCAAATTTGCCCTCACCCATTCACACCATGGCTTGTGATCATTTCATATGCATAAACACCATCATATCATCTCATATCTCATTTTTGATTCACTGCATAGATTCAAAGTCATCTGCACCTAGGGTTTGTGATCTGAGCAATCCAAGAGCCTCTTGAGCCACTCCAAAGGCCATCAATCACTTAAAAGGGATCCATGTGTGTTCTTGTATCATATTACATCCTCTCAAAGTCAAGAATGCAAAAGAATCACAAGAACTGGGATTGGTAGGGAAGCAGAGCCAGGCTTGACTGCACAGTTGACCCAAAATTAGGGTTTTGGTTTCAGAGGCCATAACTCCAAATTTTTTGGTCATTCTTGTTTCTATTGGTCTCTATATGGTATAGGGAGTATGCATATCAATTTTCATGAAGAAATTCCATGGGGAAGTCATCTGATCAAGAGTTGACTTTTCAGACAAGTCAGTGCAAAATCAGGGCATCTGGGGGCCCCAATGACCCAACCAAGGGGTGATCTTCATCATTTTGAGTGTATATGATCTTTATTTGATCATGGAAGAAGGTTGAAGTTCACAAAATTCAAGAATTTGAAGTTTTTGCAAAGTTGACTTTTTAGGGCATAGTTGACTTTTAAGGAATTTGTCAATTTAGGTCACTTTTCAAACCTTACTTTTTGATCCAAAAATGCTTCAAATGGAAAAACTTTGGTCATGAAAGTTGTAGAATACATTTTTCCCTTTTCAAAAAGTACAAGAACATGACCTAATTCATTTTGGATCAAAAGTTATGGTGTGTCAAAGTTGGCAAAAATCACTAATTTTCAAGATATGCATCAATTGGAAAATTTGCAAAATCATGTATCAAAGCCATTTGTAACTTCTAATTGACATCAAACCATTACACAAGCATCATGTAAGTCCTAGAGTTCAGATTGGACCAAGAATTTCTCATGTTCATGACTTGTATGGCAAGATCTTTCCATATGAACCAAAAGATAACCAAGTTGCAAAACCATCATGATGCTTCCTACCACTTGCTGCATTGGCCATTGAACCACCCTAGCCTCACTCACATACCATGCTGCGCCAGCCCCATGCTTGTACTAGCCTAGAACCAAGCCCATGCCTCTCTTACAACAAAGTGGACTTTTTGCAAAAGTGAACATCCCAATCACAGCAGGCCAGGTCACATCATCTGACCAATTGGAATTGTTTATACTATCCATTTGCAAGCAAAGCATAACATCAAGCCAGCCTAAAACAAGCCCTAGCACAGCATACACAAACTCACCCCATTTTGCATTTCTCTTCGAATCTGTCTCCATAGCTCACAAACATTCAAACAAATTCCACTGCTCATCTCACCTTGCCTCACTGAGCCAAAACCAACAAGACTCAGGCCTGAACTAAGCAAGGATAGAGTTTCACCATTTTCCATCCTCAAAGCCAGAACCTTCGAATCTCACTTTCCAGCCATCAAACACCCCATTTCTCTTCACCAACAAGTCAGAAACATTCAAAGGAGCAAGAATCCACCATTGGAATAGCTTAAAACCTCACAAATCCTGACTGTGCAATCTGCTACATCAGAACTCTTCCTCTCAAATCAGCCATCCACAAGGACTTTGGAGCTTCTCTTTGAGTTCAAGGGAGTCAAAGAAGTCCATTTGCACGCAAAGGAGGCTCTGGAAGCTCAATATTGAAGCTTTCCAGCTCAGGTATGAACATGAACATTTTCTCCCAAAGCTTGCATTTTAAGTTATAAATCAATTGCTTATGCTTTGCTGGTCATGGGGATACTTTTAGAATCGAAAATAGATGAGAGATGAGTTTGTATGGTCACTCTGAAATTTCACCCGTGAAATTTGTTTCTTTCGATTAGCTTGATCCTTGGTGTTTAAATGATGTTTGAAGCTGGATTCGTGACCTAGGTTGTTAGAGGATCATTTGGTTGTGTTTAATTTGTTGTTTAGATGCCTGAATCATGAATTAGGGTTATGTTGCCGCCGGAGAAGATGACCGGAGCTTCCCTCCGGTCACCTGAATGTTGTTATGCCCTAATCCCAGTCATTAATTCCATTTGAATGTGGAGCGTTGGATTATTTGACCCCATTGACCTCCCGCGCGCATGAATGGCCCAGATCCATTTGTTTAGCCCTAATCCCTTTAATTAGTTTAATTAATCTTAATTAAATTAATTAACTCAGAAGCAATCCTGGCCCTCCACTAACGCGCGCAGTCAACCCATTCAAACCCAGAAGCCATCCCAGCCCTCCATTCAGTTGACTTTCCCATTTTCTTTGTTTATTTCATTTATTTCACATTTGTTTTACATAATTTATTTAAAATAGAAAAATTGTTTTAAAAATTATGAAACTTTTTCTCAAGAGTTTCATTAATTTTTAAAACATAAAAATATTTTTATTTTTTATTTTTAGCATTAAAAAAGTATTTTTAAATATTTAAAAGTTTATTTTTAATTGATTAATGAAAATTAATTTATTAAAAATACTTTTAGGTATTTAAAAATCACCAAAAAATTCATGAAATGTTCTAAGACATTTAGAAACATTTTCCAACCTTCAAACCAAATTTATTTTTTGATCTTGATGCATTTTGAGAATTTTTCATTGAATAAAAATCATTTTTATGCATTAATTTGATCCAAAGTTCCAAAAATCATTTCTGCCTATTCATGAGGAGTTGGAAATTGATTCTTTTTGCATTGCATTGTGTTTAGCATGTTGTTTGTGAGATTAAATGGCCATAATTTGATCTTTCATTTTCAATTTGTTTTGACAATTTTCTTGTTTAGGAACCCTAAAACCCTAGAAATCTTAAGAAAACCATAACTTGAATTTGGTTAAGAGTTGAAACCTCTCCTTTGGGCAGTGAGTTAGTATAGGATTAGGGGTCCTTTGAGTGGCATTTTCAATTTTTTATCTTAGGGTTTGCTTCTGATTTTGGTTTTTGTTTGTTGCATTGTTCATAAACCCTAATTTGGGCTTTCATATGCATCCATCTTGCATTCTCTTGCATAACATGACTTGCCATGACATTTCAAGCATCCATTTGATTCATTTGACATCATAAGACATATTGAAAGCATGCTTGATCATTGCATCATGTATTTGCCATGTTGTATGTCATGTGCACTTCATAACTTTTCATGTATGTCCATGCTCCTTAACTTGCTTCATTTGCATTCATGAGCTTGTATGATCATTTCCATGTGCTGCCTCATGTTTGTAGCATCTCATAGCATCATTAGCATCATGTAAATGCCTCTGGTTTTGTTTCTTATCATGTCATCTCATCCCATTTTGCATTGCATTGCATTTCTTTTCTAACTTTTCAGGTGGTAAGTAACTTTGAGAAGTGAATTTGCCTTCACTTCTCATAGCTTCTCTTCATCTCTTTTCATGCATCCTTGCTGCATTTTTGTATGTGTGTGAGATTGAGCTTGCTCATTCTTCTTCTCCCCACTTTCTTTCTCCAAGTGACTTGACTTCTTGAATGAAGCAAGTTGCTTTGCTTCTCTTGATCCTTTCATCTGCTTCCTGGTGGTTCCATTGAAGATCTTCTCTTGAAAACCTCACAAACCTTAGGGACAACCAAGCATGACAATGATTAGTGTTTTGATTAGTCCCCCTTTTAGATTTTACATTTGTGTCTCATTGAGTTTTCTCTTCTCATCTCATAATCAGGGACTAAACCCTAAAGGCTTTAAGGCTTTGTGATTAAACTTATGCCTGCATCCTTCTATTAGGATGGAGTGTATAACTTTAATCCTAAGTGTTAAACCCTTAATGTGTTTAAATCTCTTAAATCAATCCACTTAATAATCATCAAGACATCACACTTGTAACTTGGGCCTTGCATTAGGGTTCTAATTCTTCCTTAACTGGTTAAGAAGGACTAACCCTAGTGTTAATGGACAAGTCCCCCTCAAGTTGTCTTACAAATCATAAAAGTCCACTTCATCATCATACCATTAAATAAAATCCACTTAATCAAAGGTTTGTTTTGTCATGAGTTTAATCCCTAATCATGGATTAAGTTGAGGAGCTTTCCTCAGCTTAAACATTCTCATATATTATCCTTCTATTAGGATGGTGTAATGAGTCTGTTTAATCCCTGATTATGGCTTAATCTCATTACTTAACACTAAACAAAAACACCAAAAACATCTAAATAATCACAAATAAGATAATGATCTTAATCCTACATCAAATGGTGATTAAGTGTGAGAATCTGACTTCACACTTAAGGTATTCTCATTACCCCTAATCAGAGGGAAGATGTGATGAGTTTACTAAATCCATTGGTTTAGGCTTAAGCTCATTAACTTATGACAAACTTTCAAAAGCAATAAAAGACTGAAAACTCAAAAACAAACAATAATCGTCTCCTTCGGGATTCTTTTCTCATCTCATTCACTCACAAGCGAGAACTTGCTTCTTCCGTCTAATGCAAGACAGTTAGCATCTGTGCCAGACAGATCATACGCTTGAGCATAGGCAAGCAAGCAGTTCACCAGTCAATTCACCTTTCAGTCTCTTTGGGTCGAACTACGGTGTTCTGACTTCCTCATTGCACGAGAGGATACGTAGGCATAACTTAACTGTTATCGAACAAAAGTCTCTGTATATTCCCCCTCTTTCCAGCATCATTCTTTTAGCCTCATGATCTTGAGCAATTCATTCTCATTCCTACACTGACACATCATTTATACACTTTCACTTCCTTTACACTGACACCTGTACATATTGTTTTCCAGCTCTTTTACACACAAATTGCACTGACACTACCCCTTTAAAACACAAATCTTTCAAGCGTGGATCCCGTCGAGTACGACGGACAATCTGGGTGCTAATACCTTCCCAGGTTGTAACCAACCCCCTTTCTCAGTCTCTCTGGTTCGCAACCGTCTTATCCATCTTTTTCTAGGCCTATGCAGCATTGCCTTTCCTCCGGGATAAAAATGCCTAGCTGGCGACTCTATTCATCTCCAGTGAGTTCACGGCTGTGTGTTCTCATTGTCCCTCTCGCCGACCGTTCGCGTTTGTACCTTTATCTGGGCCTATTCCCCATTTATCGGGAGCGACAGCTTGGCGACTCTGCTGGGGACCCTTATACTGCAACCAGGGCTTCTGGTTCTTTTTGTGGGTTCCTCCTAGAGCTTGTTTGATTTGTGTTTACTGGGGTGTTATGTGTTTATTTGTGTTTGTATATTTGTATCTGTTTTTGCTTTATGTACAGTTGTTTACTGCCTTCTTTATTGCTTTTCATATATCATACTGTCATGCTATCTGGCTGGATCTGGTTTTGCTTTGGTGGGCGGGTGTTCTACTGAGAGTTAAGATCCTATACCTGGGATCTGAGTGACACCTAGGCTAGAGTGGTTCATATTCTTTCCCATTCCATCTCGGTCTGGTGCGGGAATATGAAACACGGTTCAGATATGGGTTTCTTCTTGAGAACTCTGTGTTGCAGATTTCCTGCAATGCTAGGGCTATCTGGGAAGCCTGCTAAGTCTGGATGACCTTTTAGTATTGACCTTCAGAAACTGAGGTGAATTAGAGGAGGAACTTTTATGGTTATTGTAAACACTGTACCTCCGGGTTAGAAGTGTTTACACTTCTCATAACTGATCCAAGTCTGAGGATCCTTGTTTTAGAACACCACCTGTGAGGGGGTTGGGCTGTTTACAGGTGTGCAGGTACCTTGGCCTCAGAATACCCTATTACTTTGTTTGTTTAAGAGTACTCCATGTTGGAACAGTTCTTGTGATTCTAAACCCTGGACATGTGGCTCTTTATTTGAGTCCCCCACCTTGGTTACTGGATTTATAGACCTCCATCTGGATTTCTTGAACATACTTGGACCTATATCAGGGCATTTGATCAGATCCAGCTCAGTCACAAACCCTTGCATATCATTTGCATACATAATCATTGCATCATATTGACATTTGTTTATTTGTGTTTCAGGGTATCCATCTTCATTTGGTTTTGGTTTTGACCCCATCTTCAGTATTGACCCATCTTCATCAGCATCTGCTTCAGCTATCAATCATCTACTTCAGTCACCTGCACCAGCCAATCAGTGGCCCATTCTTCAGTGTTATCATCAGCACCTGTCTCTACTCATCTCCAGCATCATGGCTCCTAAAAAGAGCAACATCACCTATCACTTCTTCCAGCCAGAGCTATCTGACATCAGGAGGATTCAAACCCTGATCACTCCAGACCATATACCATTGTTCAGGGAACACTATGGAGATATACTTGATATGGTTATGGATCTGGACCCTTCACAGAGAAGCTTGATTCACACCTGCCTTCAGTTTTATGATCCCCCATTGAGATGTTTCACCTTTCAAGACTTTTAGCTGGGCCCTTTATTGGAAGAATACTCATCATTGGTTGGTATGCCTATCAGGGGTGGAGTCCTTTTCAACCCTGAGATGGTCTTTCCTGGTAATGAAGAAGTGGCAAAGGCTTTACATCTGGAACCTGTTCTGGTTGAGCAGCATATGACTTCTAAAGCTGGAATCCTTGGCTTTCATCTGGATTTCTTGATCTCTCAAGCTACCCTGAAAGCTTCTTTAGGAGAGTGGAAAGCTGTCTGTGCTTTATTGGCCCTGAGCATATATGGAATTGTATTGTTTGCAGATGAGCCTCGATTCATTAGCAAGAATGCAATCCATCTTTTCATCTTGAGGAACCCAGTACCCACTTTATTGGGGGATCTCTATTACTCAGTGCATCAGAGGAATGAAAAGCAGAGAGGAAGGTTAGTGAGGTGTTGTGCTCCATTATTCCATACTTGGCTTCTCAGGCATCTACCCAGGACAGATGCATTTTTGAATCCTCATCAGCAGAGAAACTGGGCTAAAAGACTCACTGTACTAACTTCAGCTGATATCAGGTGGTGCACCCAAAGCACCAAGGGCAGGGATATCATCACCAGCTGTGGGAATTTTCCCAATGTGCCCCTAATAGGAGTTAAGGGTAGTATCAATTACAACCCTCTGCTGTTCAAAAGGCAACTGGGTTACGCACTGGTCCACACTCCTAAGGCACAGGACTTGGTTGAGACTCTTTTTTGTGAGAACAAGCCTAATCTGGCTATTGTTAGGCAGGCAGCCTGGGCCTGGGATAATGTTCAAACCAAGGGAGTGACCATTCTAGGGAAGTGCAACAATGTGGCATCAGCACAATATTATGAGTGGTCCCATGCCAGGGCTCAATTCTCTGGAATGCCCTTTACCATAGAAGATATGCCTGAATCATCTTCAGCACCACCCCCTGCCACTATCAGTTTGGGGGAGTTTGAGAGCTTGAAGGAGAGAAATGAGAAGTTAACCCAGGCTTTGCAGAAGACCCTCCGGGAGAGGAGTGATGGTAGGATAGAGATTGAGAGGTTAGAGAAGCTGAGAGTGGAGCATCTGGCTAAGATTGAGAAGTCTGGGGATTATATCAAGAAGTCTAAGGCTGGAGAACAAATTCTGAAGAATGCTTGCAAGGAAGCCCAGTTCCAGAGAGCAAGGACAGACTTGTATCTGAAGGAGAGTCAGGCTAGGTGGGTCAGGATCACCGAAGCTCGTACTCTGGAGGACAAGAGAGTTCAAGACAGGATAGAGCAACTGGAAGCTAGTGCAAAAGTGCAGCAAGAAGCCCTGGCAGCAGCCCAGAGGGAGATATCAGAGCTGAAGATCAAAGCTGGAGTGAAGAGGTCAAAGGACCAAAGTCAGCACAAGAAGCTAACTGCAGTTGTTACTACCCGGAACCTCCTCATCAGGAATCTCACGGAGCGTCCAGCCGATCCTGTGACCGAAGCACTTCTCAAGGAAGTTCGTGAGGATGAGTTTGGTCTGGGTGTTTGACCATTTGTTTGTTGTTGCTTTCATTCCATGTACTGTTATTTTCTTGTAATATATTTTGACCCCTTTAAAAGGGCTTGTACTTATAAACAAACTATGTACCATTTGCCTTTTGTAATATATGTATTAGTTTGTTCCATCCGAGTTTACTTCGAAAGCAACATCAACAGCATCTTCAAGGGTCTGGAAGGGTCAAAACTGAATGCCAAGCCGGATACCTCGAAAACAAATAAGCATACTGCATTGCATGCTAACCCTTTTGTTTGTTTTGTAGGTTTTTGTTTTATTGTTGCTAACTCTGTTGTGATGTTCAGGAACTATTGCTCGGCGCCGGGTATTTCCCCTCAACCGTCCGCACCGTTATCCAACCCGTAACAACCTCCCGGGCATACAGATGGATCAGATGCAGCAAGACCTTACAGAGGTCAGGAACCAAATGACCAACGAGAGGTTGGAAATGAGGAACCAGATGACTCAGTTTATGGAAGTGATGAACAACATGGCTCAGAGCCAGGAAAGATTGAGGGCCATGGTGGAAAGGAAGAATCAAGAGGATCCACATATAGGAACTGCTGGCACAAGCAACAACGAAAGGGTCCAACCTCACGTTAACCCCCCTGTATTTGGCCCCCATCTTCATCCAGAGGTCAATATTCCTGCAAATGTTCAGGGGACTGCCACTGCAGGCAGGGTACTACAAGAAGACCCCCAAGAGGATCAGTTTACAGTAATGGGTGCTGGGGAAGAAGCTTATGATAGAAGGCTGGATGAGATAGCTGAGAAATTGAGGTCCTTAGAGTCTCAAAACTCTTTGGGTTTTGACGTCATGGACATGGGCTTGGTAGACGGGGTCAGGATTCCCCATAAGTTCAAGCCTCCTTGTTTTGAAAAATACAACGGGACTTCATGCCCCCGGACTCACTTACAATCATTTCTGGGGAGGCTGAAGGCCTATACTATGGATGAGAAGCTCTGGATGTTCTATTTTGAGGATAGCTTGACTGGAGCGTCAAGAGAATGGTACTCTCACCTGACAAGGGCAACTATCAGGTGTTGGAAGGACCTGGCAGAGGCCTTCATCAGACAGTATCAGTATAACTTAGACATGGCACCCAACAGGACCCTCCTAATGGGAATGTCACAGTCTTCGAGGGAAAGTTTCCGAGAATATGCCCAGAGATGGAGGCAATTGGCTGCCGCTGTTCAGCCACCTATGTCTGAGAGGGAAATGGCAGATATGTTTATGAACACCCTTCAGGGGACATATATTGACAGGTTGGCTGCTTTCTCTTCCATTAGCTTTGCGGATGTTGTCATAGCTGGGGAGAGAATTGAGAGCCTGTTAAAGATGGGCAAGATTTCTGACAATGGTGCCAGTTCGTCCAGCAATGCGAGAAAGCCTTTTGCAGGCCCAAGAAGAACTGGCGAGACCAATGCCATCCACACCAACAGGGGCAGACCCCAATATGTTCACAGGTCAGTGGCAGCAGTCACCATTCCCGCTCCGGCTCATCCTCAACCAGTTTATCAACCTCCGCAGCAAAACTATCAGCAACAACCTCAGTATCATCAACAAGCTCAGTATCCTCCAAGAAATTACAACAACACCAACAACAACAACCAGCAAAGGCCATTTCAGCAGAGGCCATCTCAAGCCAATAGGGTGATCGATCCGATCCCTATGCCATATGCTACGTTGCTGCCACAACTCTTGAAACTCAACCTAGTTGAGCTAAGGACGCTGGCACCTCCAGATCCCAACAGTCTACCCAGGAATTATGACTCCAACGCCAGATGTGCTTTTCATTCAAATGCACCTGGCCACAGTACGGAAAAGTGCAGAGCCTTGCACATGAAGGTACAAGACCTGGTAGACTCAAAAGCTCTAAACTTCGCACCACCACCCAATGTCAATAAGAACCCAATGCCAAACCACGGTGGTCCCAGAATTAACGCTATTGAAGAAGACAAGCCGTCTTATTTAATAACCAGTGTGGGTCAGATCCGGACACCGTTGGTAGAAATTAAGGCTCAACTCCTCGAGTGTCAAATGTTCCCGGGGTGTGAGTTGGGGTGTGCTTACTGCAATATTTCAGTAAACGGGTGCGATAACCTGAGGAATGGCATAGATGGTCTTATTCAGAGTGGCCAACTTCAGATCACCACTTCATTTCCTACAAATCCAACAATCTCATCAGCAACAACTCCAGAACCTCCTACAACTGCAACAACCATTGTTCCCGACAATTCTTCAGCTTCATCAACAAGTACTTCATCTGTCATTTCAACTGACCAGATATCAACAAATGTTCCTTCTACAACTCCAGCACCACTCCATTCTGAAACTCCTACAACAACAACATCAATCCTTCCGACAATGTCTCCTACAACATCAACAACAAATCATGAAGATGTCTCAACTGTCACAATATTTTATGATCCTGAAAACAACTCTGCCTACAACTCAGAAGGTGCTGCTCCCATCAGAGCACCGGTCACAATTTATTATGATCCGCAAACTATCACAGTTCCTTCCGCAGCTGCAATCAGTCCAGTCACTATCACGGTGCCTGGACCAGTACCTTATGAAAGCAGTAACGCCATCCCCTGGCATTACGGCTCTGACCTGTACTGTGAAGGACAAAGAATCACTTTTGAATCATCAACCCCGGCACCACAAATAGACAATGTGGGAGGAGGCGGAGGCTTCACTCGAAGCGGACGTCTCTTCGCTCCACAAATCCAGAGACCCACTGCCGAAGCAGAAGCTGCTGCCAAGGCAAAAGGGAAGAGCTTGGTGCAGGAAGACCAAGCTGTTAAAGAAGCTTTGAAAACACCCTTTGATCAAGAGGTTGATGAGTTCATGCGAATCATCAAAAAGAGTGATTATAAAGTAGTGGATCAGCTTCATCAGACGCCCTCCAAGATCTCAATCCTATCATTGCTTATGTGCTCCGAAGCCCACCGGAATGCACTACTCAAAGTCTTGCACGCAGCTTACGTGCCTGAAGAGATCACTGTCAATCAGCTGGAAGCTGTAGTTGGAAATGTTAATGCTAGTCACGGACTAGGGTTCACCAACACCGACTTGACTACGGAAGGCCGCAACCATAACAAGGCCTTGCACATAACCATGGAATGTAAAGGTGCTGTCCTTTCCCATATGCTGGTAGACACGGGGTCATCCCTCAATGTCTTACCTAAAAAGGCCCTGGTGAAGCTAGAATATGACGGATTGGCGTTAAGACCCAGCAACCTGGTGGTGAGAGCCTTTGATGGTTCTAAGAGATCGGTTCTGGGAGAGATTGAGTTGCCCATAACGATTGGCCCGCAGACTTTCAAAGCGACCTTCTACGTGATGGATATACAGCCTGCCTATAGCTGTCTATTGGGTAGGCCATGGATTCACGCCGCTGGCGCCGTGACCTCAACCCTTCACCAGAAGTTAAAATATGAGTGGGAGGGTCAAATCGTTACAATCTGTGGAGAGGAGGATATTTTTGTCAGCCACCTGGCTACCTATAAGTATATTGAGATGGATGGGGAGATCCATGAAACAATGAGTCAGGGGTTCGAGGCCTTGAACGTGAATGAAACATCTGCTGTGCCTGGTACTTCAATATCATCATACCAACAAGCCCGGAAAGTTGTTGAGGAAGGAACCTCCCAAGGCTGGGGCAAACTGTTATCGGTGGAGAAGAAAGAGGATAGATTTGGGTTGGGTTACAAACCAACTCAACAAGATCAAGCAGAGGCTGCGAAAGAGCCCAACTTTGTGAGTGGGGGGATGCTCACCCCTGATGCTGTCAACTGTTTGGAAGACGAGCTGGAAGAAGAACGCAACCTGGAAAGCTGGATTCGTCCAAAGATCCCGGGGAGCAGTATCTCAAACTGGTCTTCCCAGGAAATTATAAGAGTTACTCATGCAGAGTAATTATTATTTCCTGTATTTTTATAGCATGCATCAAAGTATTGCATCTTGCCCAAGATGACAAGACTCATTTTGTAATCGGGCCATCTGTACTTTTTGTGCAAACAAGATTAATCAATGAAATATCAGACATCTTTTTGCAAATGAGTCTTTTTCTTTTCACTGTTTTTCCATTTTTCTTTTTGTACAAAAAAATAAATGGCAGTGCTTTCAAAATGACAACTTTATTTCACTTTTCTAAACAAGATTAAAATCAAATCACTAAAATGAACAAACTGAACCCTTGCAGAGTGTGCCTTCCAGACAGCACCGACAACAGCACGGCTATGACTTCGTATGACTTTGACAATCCGATCAATCAAACTGATGAAGGGGTTGAAGAAGAATATGAGCTTCCTGAAGAGCTAGCCAGGTTGTTAAGACAAGAGGAAAAGGTTATTACTCCTCACCAGGAGGAGGTTGAAGTGATCAATCTTGGTACAGATGAAGACGTGAAAGAAGTTAAAATCGGGGCCTGCTTACAAGACTCAGTGAAGAGACAACTGATTGACCTGCTTCAAGAGTATGTGGACGTGTTTGCTTGGTCTTATCAAGATATGCCAGGGTTGGACACCGACATTGTTGTGCACAAGCTGCCTTTAAGAGAAGAATGCCCACCGGTTAAACAGAAACTGCGCCGCACTCGCCCGGACATGGCAATGAAGATCAAGGAAGAGGTACAAAAGCAATGGGACGCTGGGTTCCTTGCTGTAACTAGCTATCCACCGTGGGTTGCTAATATAGTACCTGTGCCTAAGAAAGACGGAAAAGTAAGAATGTGTGTTGACTACCGGGATCTGAACAGAGCCAGCCCGAAAGATGATTTTCCATTACCTCACATTGACGTATTGGTAGATAATACGGCTCAGTTCTCGGTATTCTCCTTCATGGACGGATTTTCAGGATACAATCAGATCAAAATGTCACCTGAAGACATGGAGAAGACAACCTTCATCACACCCTGGGGCACGTTCTGCTACAAGGTAATGCCATTTGGGCTGAAGAATGCTGGTGCGACATATCAACGGGCTATGGTGACATTATTCCACGATATGATCCATAAAGAAATCGAGTGTTATGTGGATGACATGATTGCCAAGTCCCTTACTGAAGAAGATCACCTGGTAAATCTGCTCAAGCTGTTCAAGCGTCTGAGGAAGTATCAACTGAAATTGAACCCCAACAAATGCACATTCGGGGTGAGATCTGGTAAGCTGCTGGGATTTATTGTAAGTGAGAAAGGGATTGAAGTTGACCCTGACAAAGTCAAAGCCATCCAAGAGATGCCTGCACCAAAGACAGAGAAAGAAGTTCGAGGGTTCT
Source organism: Lathyrus aphaca (assembly GCA_963966055.1). Lineage (NCBI taxonomy): Eukaryota > Viridiplantae > Streptophyta > Magnoliopsida > Fabales > Fabaceae > Lathyrus > Lathyrus aphaca. Next base: position 477,044,146 of record OZ014521.1, read on the forward strand.
TAGGTCGATTGAACTATATCTCGAGGTTCATCTCTCACCTTACAGCAACCTGTGAACCCTTGTTCAAGCTGTTAAGAAAAGAACAGACGGTCAGGTGGAACGAAGACTGCCAAAGGGCTTTTGACAAGATCAAGGAGTACTTACAATAGCCTCCAATCCTTATGCCTCCAGTTGAAGGAAGACCTCTGATAATGTACTTGACAGTATTAGAAGAGTCAATAGGGTGTGTGCTGGGCCAGCATGACGAGTCTGGTCGAAAAGAGTATGCAATTTACTACCTGAGCAAAAAGTTTACCGACTGTGAACAACGTTATTCACTGCTCGAGAAAACTTGTTGTGCTTTAGCGTGGGCTGCTCGCCGACTGAGACAGTATATGTTGACCCACACTACTTTGTTGATCTCAAAGATGGACCCGGTCAAGTACATATTTGAGAAGCCAGCACTTACCGGACGGGTTGCAAGATGGCAAATGATCCTTACAGAATATGACATCCAGTACACTTCTCAGAAAGCCATCAAGGGCAGTGTATTGTCTGAATATCTTGCTGAGCAACCCATTGATGACTACCAGCCTATGAGATTTGACTTCCCTGATGAAGACATCATGTTCATAAAATCAAAAGATCATGAAGAGCCTGTTCACACTGAAGGGCCTGACCCGGAGGAAGAATGGACTATGATGTTTGATGGGGCTGTCAATATGAATGGTCGTGGCGTTGGTGCAGTACTTATTACACCTAAAGGAGTTCACATGCCTTTCTCGGCAAAACTCACTTTCAACTGCACTAACAACGAAGCTGAATACGAAGCTTGCATTATGGGTCTTGAGGAAGCCATTGACCTCAGGATCAAGACATTGACTGTATTCGGAGATTCAGCTTTGGTAGTTAATCAAACCAATGGGAAATGGTACACCCACCAGGATCATCTGATACCTTACAGGGACTATACAAGGAGGTTATTGACTTTCTTCACAACAGTCAAGCTTGAGTATATCCCTCGGGACGAGAATCAGTTTGCAGATGCTCTGGCTACCATTTCGTCCATGATCAAAGTTCAAGCTGCCAACTTTGTGCCTCAGATTTCAGTGTCCAGACTCGACAGACCAGCATATGTATTTGCAGCAGATGTTGTTAAAGATAATAAGCCTTGGTTCCATGACATTAAACGCTTCTTGGAGGATCAAACATACCCACCTGGGGCATCTTCCAATGATAAGAAGACTTTGAGAAGGCTTGCTGGTAGTTTCTTTTTGAACACTGATGGGTCTTTATACAAAAGGAACTTTGATATGGTACTCCTCAGATGTGTTGATAAGACAGAAGCAGACTTGTTGATGCATGAAGTGCACGAAGGATCCTTTGGTACCCATGCAGGAGGGCATGCCATGGCTAAGAATTTGTTGAGATCAGGGTATTACTGGATCACTATGGATGCAGACTGTTGCGCCTACGCCAGAAAATGCCACAAATGCCAGATCTATGCAGATAAGGTGCATATGCCTCCCAATCCTTTGAACATAATGTCTTCACCCTGGCCCTTTGCCATGTGGGGCATTGATATGATTGGCAAGATTGAACCGACTGCTTCAAACGGCCACAGATTCATCCTGGTCGCCATTGACTATTTCACCAAGTGGGTCGAAGCAGCCTCATATGCAAATGTTACAAGACAAGTGGTAGCCAGATTTCTGAAAAGAGATATCATCTGTCGGTATGGAGTGCCTGAGCGAATCATTACTGATAATGGTTCCAATCTAAACAACAAGATGATGGCTGAGTTATGCCGGGACTTCAAGATCCAACACCACAATTCTTCTCCTTACAGGCCAAAGATGAATGGCGCTGTTGAGGCAGCTAATAAGAATATCAAGAAGATTGTGCAGAAGATGGTAGTCACCTACAAAGACTGGCATGAAATGCTACCGTTTGCCTTGCATGGGTACCGCACGTCAATCAGAACATCCACTGGGGCAACACCGTATCATCTTGTATATGGTATGGAAGCAGTCCTACCGGTTGAAGTTGAATTACCCTCTCTACGAGTATTGATGGATGTAAAACTGAGTGAAGCAGAATGGGTTAGGGCCCGATACGAACAACTGAGTCTGATCGAAGAGAAAAGATTGGCTGCAATCTGTCATGGGCAGTTGTATCAGAAAAGGATGAAGAAAGCCTTCGATCGGAAAGTCAGGCACCGAGAGTACCAAGTAGGAGATCTTGTGCTGAAAAGAATCCTCCCTCCTCATACAGACCACAGGGGCAAATGGACTCCGAATTATGAAGGACCATTTGTGGTAAAGAAAGTTTTTGCCGGTGGAGCACTGATGCTCAGTACCATGGATGGTGAAGATTTCCCGTCCCCTGTGAATTCAGATGCAGTTAAAAAATACTTCGCATAAAAAGACCCGCTGGACACAAAAACAGAATGTAAGTCCAGGCAAAAATAGGGCATCCCGGCGAGTCAAAAACAGAATAAAAGACTCGGGCAAAAATAAGGGAAAATAATGAAAAAATGTACACCCGCTGAGTTGAAAAGCCACATTGGACAACTCAGGCAAAAATGGGTATCCCGATGGATTGAAAACCCGAAAGGGCGATCCATGCAAAATAAGGGAATAAGCGAACAACTGCAGTCTGAATTCGTCTGTATCGCCTACAACTTGGTAAGTTTTGAAAGGATCAAGCTTCAAGCAGAATCAACCTTCTTCAGAAAGCAAGATGAGAAGAACGTCAAAAAGTCATACGAGTCATAGTGAAAAGGAGGCTCCTTAAAGCGTCATCAACATTGCCAGCATTTTGTTTCTCAATTTGTAACAATCTCCTCATTTCAGGGGATTTGTTTCTTTGACTGTATCTCGCCATTTCAGGGCACATGAATTAATAAAATCAGATTTTCAGTCATGTCTCGTCTTGTACATTTTCATTTATTTGCAAAAAAATGTCTGATGTCTAAAGGAAACTGATTGCATAAAATACAGATGTTTATCTTCAAACAAAACATGCCTGCAGGAAATTTACTTACTCTCAGAAATGCCTAACTCCTATGACGGAATCCAGTAAGGGATACCTCGGGATTATCTTGTGCGTTTCTCTATCTTTTTCAGGATTGCAGGTATCCAGAACGCGACTTGGGGCATGTAAGCTTCATCCCAGCAAGCTAGCAAGTCAACACTCAATTTTAGCACCCGAAGTGCTCTCTCCCCAGCTGAGTTGCCTCTCATGACTCCCCCAGCTGAGCTGCCACTTGCTACTTCTCCCCATCAGAGTTTGCCAGGCATTACATAAGGCGCCCATATCCCCGGCTGAGGCAAGAACCTACTTCAGCAGAATCCCTAGGGAGATCTCAATGATTTCTCTTTCTCCCCAGCCGAGTTGTCGTCCTCAGTCGAGTACAAAAGTCAAGGAGCTCCCCCCACAGAGCTCCGGCCTCTATCCTGAAGAGCAACGCATGAAGAATCACAACAGAGTGAAGAAAGCTTCTACAAACCCCAGCTGGGTCTCTCATTTATCGGAATAGGTCTCTCATTGACCCATTTCCCCAAGCAGATACATCTCATCGGATCTACCAATGATCTCATCCCCAGCTGGGATGTCTATTTCAAACGGATCGATCGAAGATCTTCGCAGCAACGGGACCCGGATCCCGGTTTGGTATCCTTGCACAATCATAGCATTCGCATCATGTTCACCCACAAAGCGTAGCATTCCGTTTTAACAAGGAGCATTATGGCAAAAATCAAACATATAGCATAATCATAAGCCATGTCTTGAACCAACACTTGTGAATAATGACAGTTCACCAGCGTACAGAAAAATCCCCACCAGAGTCCCTAGCAAAAGCAGCTGCCTCACAATCCACAAACACCAGTATATACTCATTTTAACACCCGTCCGTGCCATCTTTCCCCAATAAAGTCGCCTGAACACTCTTTACAACCAGATCACCTGTATTACAGATACATCCTGACACCCGTCCGTGTCATACTCCCAGCAGAAAGCCAAAGACATCCTCTTTGCACTCGCTTGTACTTACATACACAATCCTTTGGCACCCGTCCGTGCCATATCCCCAGCACAGTCACCTACACTTTGTATATCAGATACTTGTTCATATTACACTCTTCTCCTTTTGACACTCGTCCGTGTCGCTCTCCCCAGCAGATAAACACTCGTCTATACAATACTCATACTCACTACTCATATTACACTCATACAGATACTCGTCCGTATCTTGTATATACCATTCATATCCCCACAGATTCAACACTCGTCCGTGTTCTTTGTTAACCAGATGGTACTCGTCCGTATCATCATCTCAGGGCATGCGTCAAGCGTTTGTTTCTACCTGATACTCGTCCGTATCATAGTCTTAAGGATGCTCGTCCGCATCTTTAATCCATACACTGTGTCAAACACTTTTGCCTTCTTGAACATAGATACTCGCCTGTGTCTGTCATTCCCCAGAAGAATCCTCCCAGATTCAACACTCGTCCGTGTTCTCTGTTAACCAGTTGGTACTCGTCCGTATCATCATCTTTGAACACGTGTCAGTTTGTTTCTACCCGATACTCGTCCGTATCGTAGTCTTAAGGATGCTCGTCCGCATCTTTAATCTATACACAAATACCAAACACTTATACCTTTTGTTTCTTGGATGTAAACGCTCGTCCGTGTTTACTATTCCCCAGTAGATCGCCAACAAAGCAAATTTTCCTTTTTATCTGGCACTCGTCCTGTGTTATGATAAACCCTGAGAGCAGCCGTCCCCTGCTAGGTGTTCGTCCTCCACCTCTTGATGGTCGTCCTCCATCATGCTCATCCGATGGTCGTCCCCATCGTTGATATTTTCAGCAGCCGTCCCCTGCTAGGTGGTCGTCCTCCACCCCTTCGATGATCGTCCTTCATCATTTTATCCAATGGTCGTCCCCATTGTTGATTTTGGTTATCTGGCATTCGTCCTATGTCATGGTAAACCCTGAGAGCAGCCGTCCCCTGCTAGGTGGTCGTCCTCCACCTCTTGATGGTCGTCCTCCATCATGCTCATCCGATGGCCGTCCCCATCGTTGACCTTTTATCCGACATTCGTCCTGTGTCGTGATATTTTCGGCAGCCGTACCCTGCCAGGTGGTCGTCCTCCACCTTTGATGGTCGTCCCCATCATATTTCTTTTATTCCCCAACAGAGCAGCCGTCCCCTGCTAGGTGACCGTCCTTCACCTGTGATGACCGTACCTCATCATCTGTTTATTTCATTTATTCTTTAACCCGATGGCCGTCCCCGTCGTGGTCCCTTTTCTTTTAGCCCGATGGCCGTCCCCATCGTCGGTTACTTTGCTTTATGAACTTGATGGCCGTCCCCGTCATGTTTCATTAATTTCCAGAGAATTTTACAACTTTATCTTGATGGCCGTCCCCATCATAATCTCTTATTTCTCCCAGCTAGTCGGCCGTCCCCGTCTTGGCTTTACCTTTTATCCCCAGCATGTCGGTCGTCCCCGTCATTGCTCTTTACCCAGCAGTCGTCCTCTGCTCGACGGTCGTCCTCCGTCGCCTACACTGTACAATATACTTTATTTTCCTTTTACAATCTATATCCCTTTTCTTCTTCATTCTGTGAGTGCAAATTTTTGACTGTCTTTGGTATTCAACCACAAGTTATCTTGTTTGCCTGTTAAGCCGTTGCTTACAACCTGCACAGCTAACTCATGTTTGAATAGGGGCAGCTGTAAACACCCTAAATTTTCCCTCACCCATTCACACCATGGCTTGTGATCATTTCATATGCATAAACACCATCATATCATATCATATCTCATTTTTTATTCACTGCATAGATTCAAAGTCATCTGCACCTAGGGTTTGTGATCTGAGCAATACAAGAGCCTCTTGAGCCACTCCAAAGGCCATCAATCACTTCAAAGGGATCCATGTGTGTTCTTGTATCATATTACATCCTCTCAAAGTCAAGAATGCAAAAGAATCACAAGAACTGGGATTGGTAGGGAAGCAGAGCCAGGCTTGACTGCACAGTTGACCCAAAATTAGGGTTTTGGTTTCAGAGGCCATAACTCCAAATTTTTTGGTCATTCTTGTTTCTATTGGTCTATATATGGTATAGGGAGTATGCATATCAATTTTCATGAAGAAATTCCATGGGGAAGTCATCTGATCAAGAGTTGACTTTTCAGACAAGTCAGTGCAAAATCAGGGCATCTGGGGGCCCCAATGACCCAACCAAGGGGTGATCTTCATCATTTTGAGTGTATATGATCTTTATTTGATCATGGAAGAAGGTTGAAGTTCACAAAATTCAAGAATTTGAAGTTTTTGCAAAGTTGACTTTTTAGGGCATAGTTGACTTTTAAGGAATTTGTCAATTTAGGTCACTTTTCAAACCTTACTTTTTGATCCAAAAATGCTTCAAATGGAAAAACTTTGGTCATGAAAGTTGTAGAATACATTTTTCCCTTTTCAAAAAGTACAAGAACATGACCTAATTCATTTTGGATCAAAAGTTATGGTGTGTCAAAGTTGGCAAAAATCACTAATTTTCAAGATATGCATCAATTGGAAAATTTGCAAAATCATGTATCAAAGCCATTTGTAACTTCTAATTGACATCAAACCATTACACAAGCATCATGTAAGTCCTAGAGTTCAGATTGGACCAAGAATTTCTCATGTTCATGACTTGTATGGCAAGATCTTTCCATATGAACCAAAAGATAACCAAGTTGCAAAACCATCATGATGCTTCCTACCACTTGCTGCATTGGCCATTGAACCACCCTAGCCTCACTCACATACCATGCTGCGCCAGCCCCATGCTTGTACTAGCCTAGAACCAAGCCCATGCCTCTCTTACAACAAAGTGGACTTTTTGCAAAAGTGAACATCCCAATCACAGCAGGCCAGGTCACATCATCTGACCAATTGGAATTGTTTATACTATCCATTTGCAAGCAAAGCATAACATCAAGCCAGCCTGAAACAAGCCCTAGCACAGCATACACAAACTCACCCCATTTTGCATTTCTCTTCGAATCTGTCTCCATAGCTCACAAACATTCAAACAAATTCCACTGCTCATTTCACCTTGCCTCACTGAGCCAAAACCAACAAGACTCAGGCCTGAACTAAGCAAGGATAGAGTTTCACCATTTTCCATCCTCAAAGCCAGAACCTTCGAATCTCACTTTCCAGCCATCAAACACCCCATTTCTCTTCACCAACAAGTCAGAAACATTCAAAGGAGCAAGAATCCACCATTGGAATAGCTTAAAACCTCACAAATCCTGACTGTGCAATCTGCTACATCAGAACTCTTCCTCTCAAATCAGCCATCCACAAGGACTTTGGAGCTTCTCTTTGAGTTCAAGGGAGTCAAAGAAGTCCATTTGCACGCAAAGGAGGCTCTGGAAGCTCAATATTGAAGCTTTCCAGCTCAGGTATGAACATGAACATTTTCTCCCAAAGCTTGCATTTTAAGTTATAAATCAATTGCTTATGCTTTGCTGGTCATGGGGATACTTTTAGAATCGAAAATAGATGAGAGATGAGTTTGTATGGTCACTCTGAAATTTCACCCGTGAAATTTGTTTCTTTCGATTAGCTTGATCCTTGGTGTTTAAATGATGTTTGAAGCTGGATTCGTGACCTAGGTTGTTAGAGGATCATTTGGTTGTGTTTAATTTGTTGTTTAGATGCCTGAATCATGAATTAGGGTTGTGTTGCCGCCGGAGAAGATGACCGGAGCTTCCCTCCGGTCACCTGAATGTTGTTATGCCCTAATCCCAGTCATTAATTCCATTTGAATGTGGAGCGTTGGATTATTTGACCCCATTGACCTCCCGCGCGCATGAATGGCCCAGATCCATTTGTTTAGCCCTAATCCCTTTAATTAGTTTAATTAATCTTAATTAAATTAATTAACTCAGAAGCAATCCTGGCCCTCCACTAATGCGCGCAGTCAACCCATTCAAACCCAGAAGCCATCCCAGCCCTCCATTCAGTTGACTTTCCCATTTTCTTTGTTTATTTCATTTATTTCACATTTGTTTTACATAATTTATTTAAAATAGCAAAATTGTTTTAAAAATTATGAAACTTTTTCTCAAGAGTTTCATTAATTTTTAAAACACAAAAATATTTTTATTTTTTATTTTTAGCATTAAAAAAGTATTTTTAAATATTTAAAAGTTTATTTTTAATTGATTAATGAAAATTAATTTATTAAAAATACTTTTAGGTATTTAAAAATCACCAAAAAATTCATGAAATGTTATAAGACATTTAGAAACATTGTCCAACCTTCAAACCAAATTTATTTTTTGATCTTGATGCATTTTGAGAATTTTTCATTGAATAAAAATCATTTTTATGCATTAATTTGATCCAAAGTTCCAAAAATCATTTCTGCCTATTCATGAGGAGTTGGACATTGATTCTTTTTGCATTGCATTGTGTTTATCATGTAGTTTGTGAGATTAAATGGCCATAATTTGATCTTTCATTTTCAATTTGTTTTGACAATTTTCTTGTTTAGGAACCCTAAAACCCTAGAAATCTTAAGAAAACCATAACTTGAATTTGGTTAAGAGTTGAAACCTCTCCTTTGGGCAGTGAGTTAGTATAGGATTAGGGGTCCTTTGAGTGGCATTTTAAATTTTTTATCTTAGGGTTTGCTTCTGATTTTGGTTTTTGTTTGTTGCATTGTTCATAAACCCTAATTTGGGCTTTCATATGCATCCATCTTGCATTCTCTTGCATAACATGACTTGCCATGACATTTCAAGCATCCATTTGATTCATTTGACATCATAAGACATATTGAAAGCATTCTTGATCATTGCATCATGTATTTGCCATGTTGTATGTCATGTGCACTTCATAACTTTTCATGTATGTCCATGCTCCTTAACTTGCTTCATTTGCATTCATGAGCTTGTATGATCATTTCCATGTGCTGCCTCATGTTTGTAGCATCTCATAGCATCATTAGCATCATGTAAATGCCTCTGGTTTTGTTTCTTATCATGTCATCTCATCCCATTTTGCATTGCATTGCATTTCTTTTCTAACTTTTCAGGTGGTAAGTAACTTTGAGAAGTGAATTTGCCTTCACTTCTCATAGCTTCTCTTCATCTCTTCTCATGCATCCTTGCTGCATTTTTGTATGTGTGTGAGATTGAGCTTGCTCATTCTTCTTCTCCCCACTTTCTTTCTCCAAGTGACTTGACTTCTTGAATGAAGCAAGTTGCTTTGCTTCTCTTGATCCTTTCATCTGCTTCCTGGTGGTTCCATTGAAGATCTTCTCTTGAAAACCTCACAAACCTTAGGGACAACCAAGCATGACAATGATTAGGGTTTTGATTAGTCCCCCTTTTAGATTTTACATTTGTGTCTCATTGAGTCTTCTCTTCTCATCTCATAATCAGGGACTAAACCCTAAAGGCTTTAAGGCTTTGTGATTAAACTTATGCCTGCATCCTTCTATTAGGATGGAGTGTATAACTTTAATCCTAAGTGTTAAACCCTTAATGTGTTTAAATCTCTTAAATCAATCCACTTAATAATCATCAAGACATCACACTTGTAACTTGGGCCTTGCATTAGGGTTCTAATTCTTCCTTAACTGGTTAAGAAGGACTAACCCTAGTGTTAATGGACAAGTCCCCCTCAAGTTGTCTTACAAATCATAAAAATCCACTTCATCATCATACCATTAAATAAAATCCACTTAATCAAAGGTTTGTTTTGTCATGAGTTTAATCCCTAATCATGGATTAAGTTGAGGAGCTTTCCTCAGCTTAAACATTCTCATATATTATCCTTCTATTAGGATGGTGTAATGAGTCTGTTTAATCCCTGATTATGGCTTAATCTCATTACTTAACACTAAACAAAAACACCAAAAACATCTAAATAATCACAAATAAGATAATGATCTTAATCCTACATCAAATGGTGATTAAGTGTGAGAATCTGACTTCACACTTAAGGTATTCTCATTACCCCTAATCAGAGGGAAGATGTGATGAGTTTACTAAATCCATTGGTTTAGGCTTAAGCTCATTAACTTATGACAAACTTTCAAAAGCAATAAAAGACTGAAAACTCAAAAACAAACAATAATCGTCTCCTTCGGGATTCTTTTCTCATCTCATTCACTCACAAGCGAGAACTTGCTTCTTCCGTCTAATGCAAGACAGTTAGCATCTGTGCCAGACAGATCATACACTTGAGCATAGGCAAGCAAGCAGTTCACCAGTCAATTCACCTTTCAGTCTCTTTGGGTCGAACTACGGTGTTCTGACTTCCTCATTGCACGAGAGGATACGTAGGCATAACTTAACTGTTATCGAACAAAAGTCTCTGTATATTCCCCCTCTTTCCAGCATCATTCTTTTAGCCTCATGATCTTGAGCAATTCATTCTCATTCCTACACTGACACATCATTTATACACTTTCACTTCCTTTACACTGACACCTGTACATATTGTTTTCCAGCTCTTTTACACACAAATTGCACTGACACTACCCCTTTAAAACACAAATCTTTCAAGCGTGGATCCCGTCGAGTACGACGGACAATCTGGGTGCTAATACCTTCCCAGGTTGTAACCAACCCCCTTTCTCAGTCTCTCTGGTTCGCAACCGTCTTATCCATCTTTTTCTAGGCCTATGCAGCATTGCCTTTCCTCCGGGATAAAAATGCCTAGCTGGCGACTCTATTCATCTCCAGTGAGTTCACGGCTGTGTGTTCTCATTGTCCCTCTCGCCGACCGTTCGCGTCTGTACCTTTATCTGGGCCTATTCCCCATTTATCGGGAGCGACAGTTGCTCCCGAACCTTTCAAATTTGCATGATGTGTTCCATGTTTCGCAACTTCGGAAGTATGTTCCGGATCCGTCACATGTTATTCCTATGGACGAGGTTGAGGTGAGAGATAACCTTACGGTGGAAGCTTTGCCGGTTAGGATTTTGGATCGTGAGATCAAGAGGTTAAGAGGCAAGGATATTGCGCTAGTGAAAGTAGCGTGGGGAGGCGCTGCGGAAGGCAACATGACTTGGGAATTGGAGAGTGGGATGCGCGAGTCATATCCGGAGTTGTTTGGATCAGGTATGGTTTTCGAGGACGAAAATTTCTAAAGTGGGGGAGAGTTGTAACACCCTGATTTGATTTTCCCATTTGTTTTGTTGAGTCTTTAATTGATTTAATTGAGAATTGATTTGTTTGTAGAATTAACATGATTATGTGCTATGTTAATGTGATAAAATGTGAATATGTGTTGTGTTGGTGTGTTGGTGCGTTTTACCGTTTCGAGAGTTTCCGGGTAAAATTGATTAAGAGGGTATTTTAGACCTTTACTTTTAGTAATAAGTTAGAATTGTTTAGAATTGGTATTTTGAGAGAAAATAATATTTTGGTTGGAAAAGAGATAAAATAAGTTAAGTGTAGAAAATAGAATTAGTTAGTATTAGAAATAGAAATAGAATTGAGAGAGAGTTATAAAAGAAAGTTGGTATGAGAGAAAGAGAAAAGAAAGAAAAGAAGAGAAAGAAAGAGGAGAGAAGAGAAAGAGAAGGAAAAGAGAGAATATCTTCAAGATTGGTCCGCGGAGAAGAATCGATCGGGTAAGGGTGTGAAATATTGTTATCTTAACATTGTGTATGATTATGTATGTGTTTGGTTGATTGGGTTTATGATTTGGAGAAGTTTTAGAGAATGTTAGGTTTAGGGTTTTGATGAGAAAACTTGGAAATTGGTAGATTAATCGGTTAGAAATCGTTGTAACCGAAGTATGATAGCTAGAACATGTTGTTGATCATGTTTGTATGAGTTTAGAGGAGTTTTGGGGGTATTTGGTGAGATTGTTTGTAGCTGGTGTTTTGGTGAAATCGCAGTGGTCGCTCAGCGAGCTATCCCTCGCTCAGCGAAAGTTCCAGGGCGATTTTCGCTCAGCGAGCTGCCCGTCGCTCAGCGCGCCTGGAAGGATTTTTGGGTTTCTACGTTTTGTTTCGTAACTTGAATTTCGGGTATTCGTTTTTAGTGATCCTCATATCGATTCGAAGCTAAATACACGTAGAATCTATTGATGCTAAAATATGTAATTTTTAGCCGACTTTTTCCCGACTTTTTTGATAAAACGTAAATGAGTTAATTATGGAAATGTGGGTTTGTTATAATGTTGTGGCCATTGGGCAAGTGATTACTATGCTTAAATTGTATGCATATATATATGTTAATGGTATGTGTTGAGTGCATAATTATGTTGTGAATAATGTATGCATTTTCAAGGATATTTTGTGTCATTTTGCATGTAAGCATCATGTCTGCATTCTTGTGGGTTCCTTGTGAGTCCGTTATAGCGTCGTGTGCTCATGTGGAGTGTGAGCGATAACTACAACACGATCGTGTGCCCATGTGGGGTGTGAGCGATCGGATTGTGTGCCCGTGTGGGGTGTGAGCAATCCATAAACATCGTGTGCCCATGTGGGGTGTGAGCGATGGGTGATTAAGTTCACATTGATCGTGTGCCCATGTGGGGTGTGAGCGATCGGATTGTGTGCCCGTGTGGGGTGTGAGCAATCCTGAAACATCGTGTGCCCATGTGGGGTGTGAGCGATGGGTGATTAAGTTCACATTGATCCTGTGCCCATGTGGGGTGTGAGCGATCGGATTGTGTGCCCGTGTGGGGTGTGAATAATCCTGGAACATTGTGTGCCCATTTGAGGTATAAGCAATGGGGGACATCGTATGCCCGACGGGGAGTTACTTTAGGTAACGAGCGATGATTCTATTTGGTTCTTGAGTGAACTTGCTGAATGTTGAGTCGGTACCGCATTGCATCTGCATAGAGTCGTATGTCGGTCTCTATAAGTTGCACTTTATACATTGTATGTATATGCTGAAATAAACATGATTACGCATATGTTTATTTGGAATGTTGTGAAATTATTGGTATGTGTGAAGGACATACTTGCAGATATATATATATATATATATATATATATATATATATATATATATATATATATATATATATATATATATATATATATATATATATATGCATGTTGATATGTATATATGTATGTGATTTATACATTGAATGTATATGTGTGATTTAAACATAGCTTGTCGTATGTTTATGTGGAATGAATGTAAATGAAGAATAGACATAAATAATATAAGATTTATGTGTGTTAGTAAATGAAGATACATTGCGATGTATGTGGGTTATGTGAACATGGTTGAATGTGATTTGTGTTATGTGAAAGAAATGGTGATAAGTATGCGTATAAGTATGCTTTCTGTTGTGTATGAATGATATGTTGTGGTGAGAATATGTTGATGTATATGTTATATGTTGAGATATATAATTATATGCAATATTATTATGATAATGTTTCTCACCCTTCTGCTGTTTTATGGTGCTCTACGAGGCATTACAGATTAGGTGTGCTGGAGTCGTTTTTGTGAAGCTTGTCTTCATACCTTTTGGTCGGTCGGCTCTGATATGTAGCACCGGGTAGTTAGGTGGCTTTGTGCCTTTTTGGGGATACATTTGTATATGTATTCGTTGTGGACATGTTTTGTATAACATGATATATTTGTACGCTTCTAACTTGTAGATATATTTTGATAAATATATAAGTTGAAGTTGTTGATGATTTAAGTTTTCCGCTGTGCAATTTATAATTGAGATATGGGTGTAAGGATTGAAATTCCTTTGTGGATAGCTACCCCATTGTTGCATATCTGTTTGAGTAGGTGTTGTATGTTTTAATTTCACGTAATGTGGCATGCTCCTTTTTTATGCTTGATTTAAATTATACTCTGATGAAATTTTACCTATGCCTAAATGATTTAACGTATTATTTGGGGGTATAGAAATGGGGTGTTACAGTAATACCTTAGCTCTTTTCCTTTTTTTCTAATGGCTGAATCATTGGATATTTTAGTGATGTGTGCCAAGAATACTCAATTATTTCCGGGTTTTAAAGTCAGTGATGGTGAATCAATTGATATTCTTCAGTTTGCCGACGACACAATGTTAGTTTTGAACCTTCTTTTGATAATTTGTGGGCTTTAAAGATCATCCTTAGAGGTTCGAATTGGTGTCGGGCCTTAAAATCAATTTCTCAAAAAGTCAGATTTTTGGAATTGGTCTTGATCCTATTTTTCTCAAGGCTGCTGAAAATTTTCTTTACTTTAAAACTGGTTCTTTGCCGTTTACGTTTCTTGGTATATGTATTGGAGGTAACCATCGTAGAGTTGCACTTTAGAACCCGATCACTCTTAATCTTAAAGCTATGCTTAATTCCTGGGTCGATAGGAACTTGTCGATCGGAGGAAGGGTCTCTTTGATTAATTCGGTCCTTACTAGCATGCCTATTCATTATCTCTCTTTCTTCAAAAGTTATAAATCAGATTATTGCTATCCAAATAAGGTTTTTATGGTCGGGTTCGGTTTCTAAACGTGGTGTCACTTAGGTGAGTTGTATTAATTTGTGTAAACCCAAGGAGTTGGGTGGTTTAGGTATCAAACATATTGGTATCTTCAATAAAGCTCTTCTTCTCAAAAAAAATTGAATTTTTTTTGGATGGTTCGAAAATTTGGAGGAATTTTTTGGTTTCCTTTTGGAACTCTTCTTGGTGTGGTGACTTCTTGATTAAGGATGTGTTTCCAATTATTTTTGAAGCCAGTTGGTGCAAAGACGTGTGTGTTTCAGGCGTGCGACATTGGCAGCCTGGTAGATGGACTTGGAACCTTGAATGTTTATGGTCAACTGATTTTTGGCATGATTCTGATTTTATTTCTACGCTGCTGTGTTTGCTGTCTGATACCCCTTCTCTACGCGATGTCGAGATGCGTGGGAATGGAAGTTAGATCGAGCCTTGGAGTTTTTTTATTTATTTCTTAAGGTTGTGTGGATATCTAGTATTCCCTTAAAGCTTAAGATATTTTGTTGGCGACTGATTTGCGATAGACTTCCTACGCGTAACAATCTTGCTTCTAAAGGTATTGTCACATATACTCATGACTTGGTGCATTTTTTGTGTTTCCAAGAGGACGAAGACGTTTTGCACCTTTTTCTGAATTGTTATGAAGTCAAACTCATTTGGAATAAAGTTGTGGCTTGGATTGGGATTATACCGATTAATGCTAACTCGTTAAGTCAACATGCTTTACTTTGGTTTTTGGCATTGTTCGACAAGGGAAAGGAGGACATGAGTTGTTTCGTTTGGTTTATCATTGTCTCAGTCATTTGGAAATTTAGAAATAACATTATTTTTAATGGTGGTACTCGAATAGTTGAGACATTTTTAACCATATTGTTATCCTCTCATGGAAATTGTTGGAAATTGGTCGCCTGAGATGTACCTTTTATGATTGGTTTAAACACCCTCTAGATTTCTTGTAATTTCTAGGTTGTGCTGTATTTTTTTGTTTTGATTGGTTTTTGGTATCGGGCCGGAGATTCCCTTTATCTCCTTTTTAATACAAATTACTTATAAAAAAAACACCATAACTGTTACAAAGAACTAACACCACCGAATTGTGTGATCCCTCATGATCTTTGCTTTGAGGAAATTCATGTTGTGGTGTTTGCTTGTGATGGTAGTAAGTCTCCTGGCCCTGATGGATTTTCGTTTAAATTTTTATCAAGGATTGTTGGGTTATTATAGGTAACGACTTTGAAGACTGCATTATCCACTTTTCCCGTACAAGTGTGTTGCCTAAAGCGTTTGCTTCTTCTTTCATCACTTTAGTGCCTAAAGTCGATTGTCCCAAATTTTTTACAAAGTTTAGGCCAATTACTCTTATTGGCTATGTTACTAAAGTCATATATAAATTTCTATCAAGAAGGCTTGCTCTTGTTATTTCTTCCTTGGTTTCTCCGGTTCAAACAAGGTTTATTCCTGGTAGAAATTTATTAGATAGGGTGTTGTTAGCTAATGAGATTATTGATTCGGCTAGAAGGGATAAAAAGAGATGCCTCCTTTTTAAGGTTGATTTCGCTTAAGCCTATGACTGTGTTGATTGGAAGTTTTTGATTCACGTGCTTCGGTCTATGAACTTTGACCCAAATTGGATAAAGTGGATACAAGGTTCTATTTGTTATAACTTCGTTTTCGTTCTGATTAACGGTAGCCCGACGAAGGATTTCCAAGTTACAAGAGGATTAAAACAAGGTAATACCTTAGCTCTTTTCCTTTTTTTCTAATGGCTGAATCATTGGCTATTTTAGTGATGTGTGCCAAGAATACTCAATTATTTTCGGGTTTTAAAGTCAGTGATGGTGAATCAATTGATATTCTTCAGTTTGCCGACGACACAATGTTATTTTTTGAACCTTCTTTTGATAATTTGTGGGCTTTAAAGATCATCCTTAGAGGTTCGAATTGGTGTCGGGCCTTAAAATCAATTTCTCAAAAAGTCAGATTTTTGGAATTGGTCTTGATCCTATTTTTCTGAAGGCTGCTGAAAATGTTCCTTACTGTAAAACTGGTTCTTTTCCGTTTACGTTTCTTGGTATATGTATTGGAGGTAACCATCATAGAGTTGCGCTTTGGAACCCGATCATTCTTAATCTTAAAGCTATGCCTAATTCCTGGGCCGATAGGAACTTGTCGATCGGAGGAAGGATCTCTTTGATTAATTCAGTCCTTACTATCATGCCTATTCATTATCTCTCTTTCTTCAAAGCCCCTTCAAAAGTTATAAATCAGATTATTGCTATCCAAATAAGGTTTTTATGGTCGGGTTCGGTTTCTAAACGTGTTGTCACCTTAGGTGAGTTGGATTAATTTGTGTAAACCCAAGGAGTTGGGTGGTTTAGGTATCAAACATATTGGTATCTTCAATAAAGCTCTTCTTCTCAAAAAAAATTTTGAATTATTTTTGGATGGTTCGAAAATTTGGAGGAATTTTTTGGTTTCCTTTTGGAATTCTTCTAGGTGCGGTGACTTCTTGATTAAGGATGTGTTTCCAATTATTTTTGAAGCCTGTTGGTGCAAAGACGTGTGTGTTTCAGGCGTGCGACACTCGCTGCCTGGTAGATGGACTTGGAACCTTGAATGTTTATGGTCAACTGATTTTTGGCCTGATTCTGATTTTGTTTCTACGCTGCTGTGTTTGCTGTCTGATACCCCTTCTCTACGCGATGTCGACGATGCGTGGGAATGGAAGTTAGATCGAGCCTTGGAGTTTTTTTTCTTCTTAAGGTTGTTTGGATATCTAGTATTCCCTTAAAGCTTATGATCTTTTGTTGGCGACTGATTTGCGATAGACTTCCTACGCGTAACAATCTTGCTTCTAAAGGTATTGTCACATATACTCATGACTTGGTGCGTGTTTTGTGTTTCCAAGAGGACGAAGACGTTTTGTACCTTTTTCTGAATTGTTATAAAGTCAAACTCATTTGGAATAAAGTTGCGGCTTGGATTGGGATTATACCGATTAGTGCTAACTCGTTAAGTCAACATGCTTTGCTTTGGTTTTAGCATTGTTCGACAAGGGAAAGGAGGACATGAGTTGTTTCATTTGGTTTATCATTGTTTCAGTCATTTGGAAATTTAGAAATAACATAATTTTTAATGGTGGTACTGGAATAGTTGAGGACATTTTTAACCGTATTGTTACCCTCTCGTGGAAATGGTTGGAAATTGGTCGCCCAAGATGTACCTTTTATGATTGGTTTAAACACCCTCTAGATTTCTTGTAATTTCTAGGTTGTGCTGTATTTTTTTGTTTTGATTGATTTTTTGTATCGGACCGGAGATTCTCTTTATCTCCTTTTTAATACAAATTATTTATAATAAAAAAACCCACAAATATTACAAAGAACTAACACCACCGAATTATGTGATCCCTCCTATTTCTGACCAACTCTAAAAATCCACTTCAAATCTATATAATTATATTTTAACTTTTTTTTTTATAAATTTTTTAACACGAAGAAGAAATTGACTTTCAGACATGCTAGCAATATCATTAGGTCCAATTTCAAGCATTGTGTACTCATTTCTTTTCATTTGGTCGAAAATTGAGGCTAAATTAACTATAAAGTAAATTCAAAATGAACATGTAAAAAAGTAACACACCAATGACACCATTGCATGAGGTTGTACCATCATATATAAATTTGAATATAAAACACTTTAAAATGATTACGCCTCATCATGAAATTGAACCAATAGAACCGCGAACCAATAAAAGCGCGAACCATATCTCACCCTACCCGGTTTGTGGTTTTTATTCTTCAAATATATATATTATATATATATATATATATATATATATATATATATATATATATATATATATATATATATTGAATAATGCAAACATGGTGGGGTGGGGGCTGCTATGTATATAATTCATGTCTTTATTATGTAAACTTCTTTCCTTCTTTTTTCTCCATCTTTTGCTTTCTCTTCCCTCCCAATTCTCTCTCTCTCTCTGACCTAATTGTCTCTCTTCTATTCACATAACCACTCATCTCCACAAACACACCAACCACAACCTTGAGAAGAAGATCCTTCTAAATTTAGTATCTTTTTTTCATATTCTCCAACCCCATCACCTAGATCTGTCTATAGACTCGTAAAAAAACAACATTTTGGGAAGTTTTGCCATAGCTAGCTATAACTCTAGAGGATAATATTTCAATAATATTAACAAGATCTTCATCAAGATGACTCCAATTAACTTGGCAGGACAGTTTGGTGACACGACATACACCAAGGTTTTTGTCGGAGGTTTGGCTTGGGAAACTCAAAAGGAAACCATGAAGAAGTATTTTGAACAGTTTGGTGAGATCTTGGAAGCTGTTGTCATCACTGATAAAGCTACCGGAAGATCCAAAGGCTATGGATTTGTATGTTTCTCTTTATTTTCTTCTCTTTATATTTCTATCTATTTATCACTATCATGTTTTTATTAATTGTTGATTTCTTATCTCAAGTCTAAAATGAAGTTTATATGTTTTAAATAAATTTATACCAAAAAATAATTTGTTGAAATCAAAGTCTGAATTTCAATAAATCGTGATAGCAAAAGAAATTAGACACTTAAAATATCTCAATGTATTGTGGTAGCAAAAGAACTTAGACACTTTTAATATCTCAATAAATCATGGTAGCAAAAAAATTAAACACTTGTAATATCTCAATGGATCGAGGTAACAAAAGTATTCGGACATTTACAATATCATCTCACGTATTTAAGTATATATTTATATATATATGATAATATTATTTAATTTTGTTCGCTATAAAAAAACTTGTTTGATATTGAAGGTGAATTTTTGTATGTTTTGATTTTAGGTTACTTTTCGTGAACCTGATGCTGCTATGAGAGCTTGTGTTGATGCTGCTCCTATAATTGATGGAAGAAGAGCTAATTGCAATCTTGCTTCTTTGGGTGTTCAAAGATCTAAGCCTTCAACACCAAAGCATGGTAATATTCTGCAAAAATATTTATTTATTTAATATCTCCTTCTATATAAATTTTATTTTATTTTTAAAATATGAACTTATATGCATAAAAAACATCTCTAAAAATATCTGCATGGTAAGTTATAATAAGATGCATGTATAAATAAATTTTTTCACACATACAAACTAAATTATTCATTATAGACCTAATATACTTTATCTTATCTGATTAACTTAAAATTCAATATTTTTTTTAATAAACAAGAACTATAGTTCAAATTATTTGGTTTCTATTGATATGATGTATAAGATCTTAAAAGATACATTAAATCTTTATATTTTACTCTATCACTATTAATGTGAATGGATATTCCTTTGCAAAATATTTTTTAGTTTGAGTGAAACTTAAATTATGTTGTAAAAATATTCTTTGATGAGAAAGAAAGACACACAGCTAAGTGGCAGCTAAGGTTGGATATTCTTCCAGAGTGGAAAGTTATAAAATGTTTTATCCATGTGTAAAGAGTTTCATTATTTCATGTATGTTTTTTGGGAAACAAATAAAATGAAACAAGTTTGTTTAAGAAGCATCAAACCAAATGAGTCTATTCCACAACTTTTATTACCTTTATTGATTTTTTGTTTTTGGTTTTTTTAACCTACATTTTCCTGTACTATATTATGAATTCAAATTTCATACTCGTCCTTTTTCTTAGAACACTAGTAGAAAAAGTTGAATTTTCCACAAATATTTAAACAGAAAAATTATATTGATATTTAAATTCAGAGTCTCTAGAAACAAGATAAATTAGATGTTATTTTATGTTTACATTTTTAATTATTTAATTATTTAAACATAATCAATTTGTTAATAGTTCTCTAAGAATATCCGATTGCAAATATGAATTTGAATATATAGATTTATATTTATTTGTTTCTAAAATATGAAAAATAGCAAATAGGTTATTAAAGAAAATAATATATATTTTTTGTATTTAAAATTTATTTTAAAGAATCAAACACATAAAATCACACCCATTAAATGTGAAGATTCGTTTACATATTCAAAACTACAACTCTAAATTGATAATATTGATTTTAACTATATTTCGATAATCAGATGTCTCTTGAGCATGCTTTCATGATATGAACTATACTTTTTATTTGTCTAAAATATTGAATGACATTGATGAATTTTGTTGTAATGATGAAATTTTGTAGGAGGAGGAGGAAGGAACTTTAGGGTAATGGGTTCATTCCAGACAGGATTTGGAGGAGTGGGATCTGCTTTTCCTTCAGCTGCAACCTTCCCTCATTATGCTATCCAGCAAGGGATACCTTATAATGTTTATGGGTATGAAACTCTATCAATATGCTTCTTGCACACTATACTATACTCTTTTTTCATTTTCTATATCAAACAAACCATTTACATTTGGTACTAGTCTAAGGTTAGAATGTCACGTGCAATGCCAACTCATAGACAATAAAAACCATTGAATATGATTTAATATACTAGCTAGGCTTATCACTATAACTCCAACCTAGCATGCTTTGCCAGTTCATTTCTAGTATTCTTTTTTGAATAAATAAAACAAAATAACTACCTTAGTCCACATGCTCCTTTATCTAGCTTTTTCATCAACCATCTTTTTCTCTCTCAATTAAAAACAACAAAACTTGGTCACCATATTCGTACCATTTTATTTTTTTAGATTAGTTTCAGTTTGATAATGACAAAATAAATACAAATCTTATTATCTAGAGTTTATTAACAACTATTTTATAATTTTTTTTATTAATAATTTAATCATGATAAATTTTAGATCTATAAAATGTTTTGCACATATATATTTGTGGATGATATAGATTATTTTTTACTTATAAAATCATATGGTTTGATTTTTTGCTTTTCATATTTTCTCATCACATGCATGTCATGTCATATCATTTGTATATCTATAAGAAGCTTAAATATGAAAATATGGAATAGTAAAGATAGTGTGAATATCTCATATTATTGTGTCTAGTAAAAAAAAAGTTAAGATAACATTTTGATAACATGTTGAAGTGATTTTTTGTAATTGTTGTGAACATTATTTTCAGGTACTCTTCTTACTCGCCAGATTATAGTTACCCTACGGTTTGTACTTTTACCTTTTACTTTTTCTCTTGTCTCCTATGTTTGTACCTTTTACCTAGGATGCGTTTTCAAGCATGACTTTTACGACACACTTTGCTTTTCATCTTTAAAGAAATATCCAACTACACTCATTCAAATATAATCATATAAAAAAATAAAATGAATTCAACCTAATAAATCCTATTAACAATATTAATTTGAGTCTTGTTTCTAACTTCTAACAACACGTCTTTGCAGTTGAATAATGACTAGTGTTCAAAAGTTTTGTTGTTTTATTTTGACTCACTGTTCAAAACTTACTGTTTCCTTTGTTCATATTTATGAAAGAAAGTTAATTTTTTAATTATTGAATAATTAACATATCTTATAAATAGAATTGAAGATAATAGAATGCATGAAACACACATCAGTATCACTCTCGTTTTTATTTATTTATTTAATAAGGACATATATGGTTTTGTTTTTTTTTTAAATATGTTTAGACCTCAACTATTTTTTTTGGATAGCTTTTATTCAATTATATACCTATATTAGGATTATCTAATCTTGAATATGTGTGGCTGGGATGAAAAAGAGAATAAGAACATATCCACCATTCCCTCTATTTTGAAAATACTACTTGATTAATTTAATTTCATCAAATAATTCATAACTAATATTTTACTTTTAAAAATTCCAATCAACTTATCATATTTATTTTTTAATAATATTTCCAAAAATTATATTAATTAATTTTACTCTTATCAAATTTAAATTGATTCAAGATTAAATTATGATCTTTTTATTTTAGCTAATACCTATTTCCATTCCTTTATTTTTAAAATTGGGATTTGAGTTCTATTTACAATTTTCACGATTTTCTCCCAAAATCCAATTTAGTTTTCTTTTTGGTATTAATAAGATTTTTATTAATGATGTGAAAAACATTTAATAATATGTCATGGTAAATGTAAGCCTAGGTATTCTTCTTTCTTTATTTGTTGACCTAGATAGTTTTCTGAAATTTATTATTCTGTCTAAATTACAAATATTACTTTATAAAATTTAATTTCATAATACAAAGTCCTAATTAGACAATATACTAAATGTTGTTATACATAAGATCTTGGAATTAAACTAGTTTAAATTTTACTTTTCAATAACACATTAACTTAATTACAATTTTGGTCATGTCATTTTAACTTATTTATAAAATTAATTTCTATATATTAAATTCAAATAATTCGGATCAACATTTTATTTATTTACAATTAAAATTGACAATGTATCACTTGTGGAATGAAAAAAAATCATCCCTAGAAATATTTGTGAAACATAGAATGCCATATATTTTAATATAAAAATATAAAAGAGGATTAAAACTATTTAAATTTAATAAAAAAATTAATTTTATAAGTAAACTAAAATATAAAGAATAAAATTATAGCTAAGTATTCTATATTTTATTTTATATCATATATTTAAGAATACAAGAGTGCTTAGTTAAATAGTTTAAAGTTTTTTAACTTTATCAAATATGTTGGATTCAAAGTTAGTTCTATGAATCCAAAATAATATCCAATTTACCTAGAGAAGTAATCTTTTATGATTTTTTAATAAATTAATAAAATTACTTTTCAATTCATCAAATAATTTTTTTTTATAGTTTAAATAGGAAACATGATACTTTTATGATAATTTTATTTAAAAAAAATTAAATAAATAAAAACTTTTAATACATTTATAAGAGAAAATTGACTTTTTAAATTTATTAAATAATTAATATTTATATCTTAAATATAAATAAAATAAATACATTTACTATAAATTTTTCCTTAATAATATTTATTTAAATATGAAATAGATAAGATATAGGCTATGGCCCACAAATAGAGGTATCAGAAGGGTAAAACAGTAAATGAACATGAAGGTTGCTTATGAATGTGGTCACCAACTTTTTTACACTACAGCTCATAATTGTACCCTACAGAATGTGGAGGTGAACGTGGTAAGTCGGTGACCTTAACAGTATAACCAACAAATGATTGTGTTCAGCACTAGTCAAAGTTTTTCTTCTATTTCTTTCAACTTTTTATATTTATTTGATTCAAAATACAGTGAGGTTTCTGACTTTATGGTCCATTCTTTTCTGACTCATATACTTTCACAGTCTTCTATACATTCAAACCCTTTTTCAGACCTTAAATTATTTTATCCACTGCATGCTTTGCTACCATCAATGGTCCAAATATATATATATTTTTTATTTCTACTAAAATTCAAATTATGAAAAATGCAATTAAGTAATTACAAATTTTGTGTTCATGGTTGTTTTGGTGATGTCTGCTAGACATGGATTGTCTTTTGCTCATTATTGTTGTATTTGGTACTTCTTGTGCTACTTTATGGAATGCATATTTTGGTTTTTTTTTTTTTTTTGATTACAAATTTTGTAACACAATGTATAAAACTTAAAATGATTGATTATAATGTGAATAAAATCTTAGTTTAACTTAAAATAATAATATTGTATTGATATTCTAAAGAAATATTTATTTAAAATATTAAAAAAAATGTAAATAAGATATTTTCTTATGAGATAGATGAAATATATTTCATCTACTAAAATACAAATTGTGAAAAATATTATTAAATAATTCAAATGACAAAAATCAGATATTATTATGTTGTATCTTTTCACCAAAGTGTAAACTATAAATTTCACTGTTTTCAGATTTTTAATAAATTGATATAGTTAATGTTAATTGTTATTGAAAAATGCAGAGCTATTATGGTGTTTATGGTGGAGCAACAGCCCAGTATCCAGTTTATGGAAGTGGTCCAACTGGAGGGATGATGACTGGTGGCGCAGCGGCCGCAGCAGCTTACTATCCATATCTTCAATATGGCGAAGGAACTGGCGGTGCAACGACCGGCGGCTACACTTCCGGGCAAGGTTATGGTGTTAACTATCCACCTCATGTGTTTCAATATTCTCCAATTGCTTCTACTGGTGGTTATGCTCAACATTATGGAACTCCCATTTCTCTTGCTCCTTCTCCTGCTGCCTTGCCATCAGGTTTTTACTTCTAACTATATTCTTATATAGTTTAAATTGAGGTTGTGTCGTCGCAATTAAATTATGATATTTGTTATTTTGTTGCATTCTTGTATACGTAAATAGTCTTTTATTAGATAATATATAATTTGAATATGTCAGACAATCATTACTTTACAAATCGTTTTTATAAAAATGGGTTAGTAGAGTCTGGTGTTATCAGATTTCTGCTATCGACTAACCCACCAGGATGACTTAATTTTTTTAAAAGTAATTTTGGTTAATTTATTTGATTATGCAATTTGGTTATGTATTAATGAGACGCTAATATTTTTGACAGTGTGTTTTGCTGTGCCACAGGCGTGACAATGGCTCTTCAAGCTCCAATTCCTCATCGTTAGAGACTCATCATATTCATATCTTGATCTCAAAAAAATCTAGCCGTGTCAAAACTTTCCCAAGTTATTGCTTCTTGAAGTCTCTTATATCATCAATCATCCTTTGGCCTAACCATGGTGTTTCTCTCTCACACACACACACTTTTCACTAACACCAAAAAAAGCCCATCATTGGAATATGGGCTTTTCCATCATCATAGGCCCCCCATAGGGGCCCAAAGGTTTTCTCTCCATATAATTTGGAGGGTCATACTCATCAATCATCATCATGCATTACTCCCTTCCTCTCTTTTTTTGTTCATGAAAAAAAAGTTGCATTGGTTCATTGAAGAGAATCAAAAAGATGTTTAATCAATCACCAACAAAAGCTATAGGAAATAGCTTGAGTTGGAAAAAGAATGGCAAACTTAGCCTATGGAAAAGCTAAGCCCAAGTAAAAGCCCATCTTGTTAATTAACTTAAGCCCATGAAGAGCAAAAGTGAAAGTAATAAAGATTGGTTTTTCAAAAATTGTAAATTCAAAAACCCTCACAAATAGATAGCTAGTTTTGTAGAAATAGGTCTCTATCCTCTTTAATCAATTGCTAATCACACCTCTCTGGATGATGAGGTGAATTTAGTAATTATGGACATTTGGATGTCCCATCTTTTTTGTATGGTAACTTCTAGCTATATATATCTAGTCTTAGATTTTAGGGTTAATTAGGATAAGTCATGTTTAGCAAATTATTTTTCATATAAAAGGGTTTAACCAACCAACAAATTAACCATCTTTCCTTTGGGTAAGGGGAGAAAGTAACTAACTATGTTTTTGTTTACTTAATGTAAATTCATTGTGGCTAAACTATGGGAGTTTAAGCCCAATTTAGGAGGGATGGTATTTTTTTACTTTCCCAATTAGCATATTTAGTACATTTCATCATCATTTTGAGAACTACATGTGTGGAACTCAAAAACACTTGCATGTAACCTTGGGAGATATTTGGGTTCCCTTAGGTTACTTCACTTTAATCACCAACCATGGTTAGGACATAGGTGAAATTAATGAGAATCTCATCATCACTCTTTCTTTCTTTCTTTCTCTCTCCTTCCCTCTCTCTCTCTCTCTCCATGTCTTTCAATTTATCAATCTCCTCCTTTTATATTTCTCTCCATGGCAACTTTTAAATTGAGATGGACCTTAGTACTTGTTAATTTTATGTGTAAGCCTATATGGTATTTGGATTGTAATTAGGAAATCTAAAGTAGGAAGATCATTTCATTCTTTATCCATATGATGGATGAGAATGGAGTTGCTACTTATTCTACTATGCCTTTAATTTCATATATTATGTTTGTGTCAATCAACATGTGTCAAGAAGATGCTTTCAAGCAATGTTTATCTTTCTATTATATCTCAATCTATAATTTTTCTTACAATATTATATCATTATCATAAAACATTTTTATAAAATTATAATTTAAAATTATTTTATATGTCAATAACACACATTAAAGTTAACATCTTATGAATATTTGTTGAACAAGTTAATTTTATGAATATTTGTTGAACAAGTTAATTTTAATGGTCATTTATACATCAAATAATTTTTTATTAATATTAAACTTTATAAAACTATGATCTATGTTATAAAATAAAGTTCGACAATCTAATATCAATATTAAGATGTTTCCTAGGATTCCTCCATAATCATAAGAGTAACCATGATCTTTTGAAGGGTATTATTTTCTACAAATGGATTTTCTCATGTGACACCATATTTCACCCCCTCACTTTCATTTCTTGATACTAACAACCCTCACAACGTCATTCATGAGACTTAATCTACAAAGAATAACATTCAAAATCATTCTCTACATCTCCATATATAAATAATAGATCCATCATATTCCAGAAGAATTTCTAAATGCATCATTACTAGGCACCACATGAAATTATTTAAATATTTTTAATTTTTGTAGATGTATCTTCAGATGTATAAAATTCTGATTGAACGTTAAATATTCTAGAGAGGTATCTCCATAACAATTTAAAACATTCAGTACATCCCACTAAGAAGTCATAATATACTTGAATTGGACCGGAGATGCATCTCAGTGAATATTCTGGAGATACATCTTCGTAACGCATCAAATTTCATATGAACCATTCAAAAATTAAATTTTTCTCTTAATGGAAAGAACACATTGGATCCACTTGTTTATTGTTAGTTTTTAGTAAACAATCACGATTTTTAATTTACGTAATGAATTAAACTCGAAAAACCCTAAAGACAATTTATGTAGGAGGTACAACGAAATTGTGTGTAATTGAACTTTAAACGTTTGAATGTTGACAAGTTGAATGTAAATTCTAATTGAAATAATGTAAAATTGCTTTGAAAGAAGAAAACAAACAAAAAGCATAATACATATCATAAAAGTAAATGATTTAATTGAAAAGAGTTAAATTAAGGATGCAGATATACATTTTCTCTCACAAATGGTTTCTCTTTATGACGTGGATACTTTAGTGCTATAAAGAATAAACAAAATTTGCACCCATGATCCCAATAATAAGATCGACTTATATACTAATACAATAGTAACTATCGATAAAAGTTATTTCCACAAGAAATTACACGTATCTCATTACATGGACCTAAACGCTTTTACTTGCTTCCATGTGTCTTCAATGATAAAACTGCTGAAAACCACCCATTATGTTTATAATTTCCTTTAAAACCTCTAACTACTTCGTCGAGAGTCTCTGGTCGCCTCCTATAATGTTTTCTCAACATACTTAGTTTGATTGACTAATAGAATGATGTTGTGAATCAGATACCTTAGAAACAAAGTATAATTGGTTCCTTGATCAGTCAAGAAACTCACAAGGGTTAGGGTTTAGGGTAACCAAAGATAACAACAAATATTGGTTATAAGTTGATATTCTTTCCTTTCTCTTAAAACAAGATTACAAGTATACAAGAATAACAAATAACCTTTCTCACTTTTGAATTATGGTTTTATCTTTCTATTTTCCCTTATGAAAAATATGAGAGACTAGTATGTTATTCATAATAAAACTAACACACTAACCTAATGGGCTTTATAACAATTACCCATTACAAGCTAACTTAGGATACAAGTTAACTTAAACAATTGGATCCATAAAATAAGACCCAATTTAACAACAATATGTGAGCGGAGTTCGACAACATACTAATCGTACTAGTTGTTCCAATATTCCACAAATTTCTACCTTGGAACACATCCTATACCAACAAGAAACAAAATAGTTTTTTTTTCATGCAGCTTTATCAACTGCATACAGTGGAAAAACTTACAACTGGACAATGTCTTGGTGATCATATCAGCAACATTATGATCTGTCAAAACCTTTAGCACTTGGACTTCTCCACGCTCGATTACTCCTCTGACGAAATATAGCTTCACATTAATGTGCTTGGTTTTCTCATGATAGGCTGAGTTTTTTGACAGGTGTATTGTACTTTGACTATCACATTTAACAGTGATACCTCGACCTTGAAGTTTCAGCTCCTTTGCAAAACCTTCAAGCCATAATGTTTCCTTTACAGCTTCAATTAAGGAGATATATTTCGCTTCAGTGGTTGATAAGGAAAAAACCTTCTGAAGTGTTGCTTTCTAACTAATTGTTGTGCCAAACATAGTGAAAACATATCCAGAAATAGATTTTCTGGAATCCAAACAACCTGCATAATCAGAGTCGACATATCCTTCGATTGTTGCTTTACTATCTCCACCCAAGGCTCCACCATAAATTAGGACACTTCTTAGAGACCCATTTATGAACCTTAAAATCCACTTCAATGCTTTCTACTGAGCCTTTCTAGGATTCTCCATGTACCTGCTTACAAGACTTACTGCATATGCTATACTGGGTCTAGTACAAACCATAACATACATCAAAGAACCTACTATATTAGTATATGGAATGCTATCCATATAAGATCTTTCGACATCAGTACTGGGACACTAACTTATACTCATCTTGAATTAAGGGTTTGTCGGAGTCACAACAGGCTTTGAATTCGACATACCAAACTTTTCAAGAATCTTCTGTAGGTATGCCTATTGAGATAAGCATAATTTCGACTGTTTTCTATCTCTTCGAATGTCAATCCCAAGAATCCTGAACGCATCTCCCAGATCCTTCATGTCAAATTCCTTATTAAGTTCAACCTTTACCCTCCTTACATCTTCGACATTGTTGCTTTCTATTAGAATATCATCCACATAAAGCAACAAAGTAAAAAAATGAATTACCCGGTCAAAATATGAAGTAAACACAATGATCGAACTAACTTCTGATGAAACTTATGTGTTCCATGAACTTGTCGAATCTCATATTCCACTATTGAGGAGATTGTTTCAGCCCATATAAAGATCTCTTTAGTTTGCACACATACTCTTCTTTCCCTTCTTCGACATACCCTTCAGGTTGCCTCATCAGGATTGTTTCATCAAGATCACCATACAAGAACACAATCTTCATATCCATCTGTTCCAGTTCAAGGTCGAACTGTGCCACCATGGCAAGCAACATTCAAATGGACATGTGCTTCATAACATGAGAGAACACATCATTGAATTTGACACTTTCTTTCTGGGTGAAATCCATTGCAACCAACCTTGTCTTGTATCTCTTCGACGCCACTCCTTCGATTCCTTCCTAAACTTTGAAAATCCATTTAAAACTGACTAACCTGGCTCCAACAGGTTTCTTGATCAGTTCCAAAGTATTGTTATCATGAAGATATTTCATCTCATCATCCATGGCCTTCAGCCATTCGTTCTTATTTTGACTCCTCATAACTTCCTTATAGTCTCTAGGTTCTTCGTCTAGAACCTCACTTGAAGAGATTAAGGCATAAGCTATAAGATCTGCATACTCAAGTCTCTGAGGTGGCTTGATGAATCTTTTGGACCTATCTCTTGCTAGTAAGTAGTCATTATCAGTCTTCTTATCTTCGATAGTAGTTTCTGATTCGTCTTCGACTTCATCTGGGTCATGCAATTCAACATCACTATGCTCCACCTCAACAGTTCTCCTTGTTCTAGTTCTTCATTAACATCATTATTTTCTTGAAAGTTATCTCAACTACATTGAAAACTACATCTTGACTGGTGATACACCTCCTATGACCTGGCTCTAGGAACCATACCCTATAAGCTTTGACTCTTTCAAGGTATTGATGCGGTATTTTCGCAAGTATATGAATCATGTTAGAGTAATATAAAAGATTATCGATCCCACAGAGACCAAACGTCAATCTATCAAATCTTATCGTTACGATGTTTATCTAAGGAAAATTAAAACATGGTATATAAGAGTGCACAATAAAAGTAAAGTAAAGTAAAGTAAAGTAAAGGGCGAAGATGTAGATTAAGATAAAAACAACAATCTTGAATGTAATTCACACAGTCAGATAACATTCCAATGCATGTAAATAAAACTAATTATGGGGAAATGTTTACTACTTTATGAAAATAACTAATTTAACGGGAACTGTCGCTTTCACATATTCAGAACCGAGTTTAACCTTTAAAAAACCCTCTTATTGTCACTTATAAAAATGCGCGCATTGTGTTAAAGTGATAAACCTATTTTTAAGAAATATAGTTTCTTGACTAAGTTGAAAAGTATTTTGATCTGAAACTTTTAAACAAAAGAGGTTCAAACAAACCAAATTTTAAATCCACTAGCGCGTCCGGATATAGTTTTGAAATCGTTTTTCTAAAGTATTAAAAATTCCTACTTAACTGAACAAAGCGTTGTCGCTTCCTTTGAACAGTTAAGACTAACCAAGTTTACTAAATGTTGGACGACTTTCGATCTTACCCAACAAAATTAAAGTGCAAAAAACTTGTATTAAATACCAAAATAGCCCCTAAGCATTTCTATCGACGCATTGTGTGAAATGTTATTTTAATTACGATCCTTACATTCTTACCTTTTTAGATTTAGCCAGACATGGAAATGTAAATAAACATATTGGATTTTTTCATATCAAAGTAGATTCTTTTTGGATAAAAAGGTTTTAAAAGTAAAGTAATGCATAAATTAAACAAAGTAAAAGCAGTGCGACAAATTAAATAAAGTAATTGTGTTTTGACATTTAATTTTGTGATAAATGTTGTTTGATTTTTATGATGACCTTGACTGTAACACCCTATTTCTACCCGACAATTAAATTTAATATCAGAGTAAAAGATTCAACCAACAAGTAAGCAAACAGGATGTCACATTCTTCAACTATAAAAACAACTTCATTGATGTTCATATATAAAGGATACATAATACTTTCAATTAGGATAAAACCATAACGTTAACTCTTATCCAACTCTTTGAAATAAAGCAACTTTTACAAATAGGCAGCGGATTCACAAATATTCAACTTAACATCGTGTAACAACTTGTTCAACCTAACAACTTAGTAATAATATGTTTTTCATCGAAACAACTTAAAACAACAACAACAACTTAATATAACAACAAAACAACTAAGCGTTCATCCCCCCGAGTGTTACGTATCAGAGCATCGACCGACTCAGACTATTGTAGATAACAATCTTCCTTCAAGCTAACTTGAATGTTACCAACCAAGGGTAACATTCAAACAAAAGGGATGAGATATCAAACAATATAAACAAGAGTATGATAATTAATACTCTAGATAGAATCATACAATTTCATACTATCCAATAACTACATCTTACCAATCACCCACAACTTATCAACATACTTTGTCAATTTAATTCACATATCAATATTTTCGACAAAATCACTAAAATTAACCTAATCAACATAACTAATTTCAACTATAGAATCAACATAACATATAATCAACTGATTCAACATAAACATATAATCAACTTAAATCATATCATCAACACAATTCAACTTAAACAACTTCATCAACTTGAGCAACTTAAACAACTTTATCAACTTAAAGAACATGGACAACTTTATCAACTTCGACAAACACAATCAACATAAGCATCATAAATAAGGCGATACAGGATACGACTCGACTATGCATATGCTTGTGGTACCATTGGAGTAAAACTCCCAACTTAAAATATACCAGGTTATCAAGGTATCTTAAAGGCTTAAGCCTTCAACTTAAATAGTTTGCCAATCCAGGCCAACATGGTGAGCATCCGCTCCAACTTAGAAATGCAATGCATGTCATGAGACCAACAATACAACACATAAGCAACAAACAACTCAAAACAACATACAACAAACAACGTAGCAACTTAAATTCAACATGATTCAATTTGGCCATAGGCCTACAACTTTCAATGTTGGTCATATGATCTACTACTTTAATATCAACAATGTTCCTTTGACCTTCAACTTAAAATACCCATATACCGGGACAAATCAACATACATAACAGAACTAGAAAAATACACATGTTCAACACGAATTAACACAATAAACTGACTAAAATCACCTACTAATTATTCTGAATCAACTTGCCAATTTTCGTTAAATTCCGGACAACTAAATTTTTCGCCTAGTTCGGCTAAACCGACTAAATCGACACTGCTTTTATCATTTTGTTATTACTACGAGTATATTATGAAATTTTGTCAACTTAATCCTACTGACATAATCAGTCCTGCTATAACCAAAATTATCTAACCTGAGATCCGTTACTGGGATTCTTACCTCTGCTACTCTTCTGTTTCTGTTAGCAACCTGCTAAAATTCGTTACTGATATATCACCTCTTTTACTAACCAGTTAACCTTGTTATACTTTATTTGTTGTCTGTATTATATTTCTCCTTGATTATTCCTACTAATCATGTATCATGTATGTAATTTAATTAAATAAAATTTTACTTAATATATAAATATAACATAGTAGTTTAATCTATGTTTTCAAAAAGAGTGAATAACAAATTAAAGTACCTACCCCACTTAAGTGGGTGGCCTACGCCACCCTTAATATCACAATATGTGGCATGCACCACTTTAAGGGAGAGTGGGAGCCACATGGCCCGCGCCACAGGGCTTATGGCCTGTGCCATATCCCTCTCAATGTGGCCTGCTCCATAGTATTCCTCTCACAATGGGTGGCCTGCGCCACCCTCTCCTGTGCAGGAGTAGTCCCCAATTTAATTTTTCAAAAACTCGAACAACTTCACAACAACTTACACCAATTCAATTCGGTAATAAAATTCAATCAAAATCGATTAATCACCACAACACAAAATACAAATATTTCACCAAAATCAAACCACGTATACGGTACCAATTCAACAATGGATAACAAAAAATTATACAATCCCAATCCTACATACTAATTGTAACACCCCAAAATTTTCCCTCTCATTTATTATCAACCTCCAGCATCTCGCGCTTCATTTCCACATCATTCCGCATATTATTGCATCACATTCGAAAAATAAATAAATAAATAAATCATCATCATTTGCATACGCGTGAGGCATATGTTCGATCGAGGCTTGTCAATCATTGGGGCTCAAGAGGAAAATAGTATTACAAAATAATCCAAACCATTTCCAAGCTAACCAACCAAAGAAATGAAGAATTTACATTTTGCATCCATTAACCGGTTAACGCCTGGGGTTAACTGGTTAACGGGCGCGAAATTTGAACAAACACTTCAAAAATTGGTTGTTTTCACCATTTCCCTCCATTTTTCCTCTTCCTTCTTTCAAACTTGCCTTACACTCCACTTACATTCCATTTTCCCTTGGAAGTTTCCACTACCTTCTAGACTCTTCTAGCATATCCAAGGAATATTCTAGAACCCTAACTAACTTCAACTAACTCCAACCCTAACTCTAAACCTCTTTCTCCCAAACCTAATGCCCAAGCAAGCTCCATACCCAAGCCTCATGCCAAGCCTAGCTTCTTTATAAGCTTAATTCATCCCAAACCTCACAACTTCAACTTCATTCTCCAAATTTCACTTTATCTCTCTCATTTTGTCTCAATGTTTTCTTCACTTTTCACCAAACTCACCAAGGCTTCTCCATAGAAGTTCTTCAAGTTTTCCATTGAAACTTGAAGAACATGAAGCTAGACCTTCATCAAACATCAAATACATATCTTATTGAAGAAGTTCTTCTATTTTTGGATTGATTTTGACTTATTGGAAGTGATTGTGCAAGTGTTCATCAAGAAGCATCATCAACCACATTTATTTTGCGCGTTCGCGGATGTTCGGCTTTCTTCTTCACTTGCATTTCGATAGACATAACAACACTCACCAAAACAATCCTATGCTTTATAGGTTGATGATTAGAAACCTCTTCTCGCGTTTGTAACATCCTGACAATATATATCTAGAATAATATCATGCAAGTGTTAATTTTTGGTACTGACACCATCATAAGATGCCTAATAGCATAATTCACATTCTTGACCAATTCTAAAACAAATACTAAAATGGCACAAGACATGGAAATCATACTAAAACAAAATACTAAGATCAATATAATATCTATTATTGTACAAAGATACAGAAATACACAGCGGAAGACTAAAGCTAAGCTTCACTGGAACATCCCGAGCATAACTCAACTTATAAATCAAACCTGCAAAGGAAACCTCAAAGCAACAACAATAGTGGGGTCAGATAACAACATCTCAGTGGGTTCCCTATCTTAGAGTTCTCTCAGCTCTAAGGGTTCTATCAAACCTAACTCAAGTCTTAACATTACCTCTCAAAAGGATCCGGTACGAGATGGAATAAACAGTCCATACAAATCTCACGCCACTAAACGAGTGAAACATCTACCTCAAGCCTTTACGTATGCTTCCCGTGGGACTAAAGACAACCCACCTCAAGACTTACTCAAGACCTTACAGAGGACTCGATATCACACTCACTAAAGTCTTTACGGATGCTTCCCGTGGGACTTAGAATAACCCACCTCAAGACTTACTCAAGACTTCAACGGGCAAGGCTTCCCATAGGAATCAATGTAATACCCATCTCAAGCCACTACCATGCTTCTCATAGGACTCAATGTAATACCCACCTCAAGGCTTAACTCGGGTAAGACTTCCCGTGGGACTCAGTCTAATACCCACCTCAAGTCACTACCTGCCTCACCAACGGTACCTCAAGCCTTTACGGATGCTTCTCGTGGGACTCAATATAATACCCACATCAAGACTTACTGAAGACCTTACGGAGGATACCATGTGTAATACATACCTCTAGTCCTTACGGATGCTTCTCGTGGGACTAAAGACAACCCACCTCAAGATTTACACATGACTATTCTAGAGGCCTAGTGTATAGCACGCTAACGGTTCGCGACAACCTAGGTAAAACTAGGCATCTCAGAACTCATAACATCTAACAATTTCTAGTCACAATACTAGGCCACACTATTGGTTTATGGTAATATTTCCTCACTCTTCTCCATTCTTGAAGCTTTTAATTATACAGTTCTCAATTACATAATTCTAACATTTTAGTATAGTTATCACCATTAAACAATTCTCACAATAATATCATGTATCTACTCTCAATCAATCCTCAAGATCAGGCATACCTTTCACAATATATTACTACCCTAATTCCTTAACTTTACAAAATTACGGTTAATTGGAAAAGTCGGGTAAAAATAATATTTCTCGACATCATATGATAGTGCATGTTTTTAGCTTCGAATCGATATATGGAACACTAAAAACGGACACTCGACTCACAAGTTATGAATTAAATACGAAAACTGAACTTCCAGGTCTAGCTGTGCGAGCCCTTAGCTCGCTGAGCCAGAAACTCCCTGACTGAGCTCCCTGAGCGAGCTCCTGCTTGCTGAGCGAGCTATACCAGATCTCCAATCTTTCTTCATAATTTCCACTGCTCACTGAGCGAGCTCTGCGATTTCCAGAAAACTCAGGCTTACGAGAAACATCCATTTCCATGCCCAACTCAACCAAAATATCACCAAAACAGAGGATCCAAACACTAAAGATGAATACCATCATATATTAGTCATTATACTTTCATTTAATCGAGTTTTACCCATAAAAATCTTTCAATTTCTAAGATTTTCTACAAAACCCTAAAACTCAATATCTCAACCAAAACTCAAAAGAAACGTTTCTAACTATGAACCCACCTTGCAAATGAAGAGGAGTTTGGTGAAGATGAAGATTTGATGAAGAAATGGTGAATATGTAAGCTTTCCTTCTTCTTAGGTTTTCCTCCTCTTCTTCTCTTCCCCCTTTCTTTCGCTCTTTCTTTCCTTTTTTCCTTTTTTCTCTTTTTCTTTCTCTTACCAACTTTCTTTCTCTTTCTTCTTATAAACTCTTCTTTTCTCTTTTTATATAAATTTAAATACCATTCATTAGTTAGTAAAACTAACTGGTCCAATTTGAGAGTATCAAAAAATGTCTCTGAGTCGAATATTTAATAAAGCCTCTGTGTCAAATAATACTTAATTAATTTAAGTTCATCGGTTGCTCTAATTACTTTAACTGAAAGTTCTCAGAGTACACCTGAACCCTATTAAACTTAATTAATATTATCCAGAGCACTTAATTAAATGAGGGGTATTACATCCCCCCCTTAAATTGGAACTCGTCCTCGAATATCGTCTACTCATCCTCAACAACAGTTTACGACACTGTCTTAGATCCACACTTATCCTTAATTCTCTTACATATTCTAACATGATTAAATCCCAATTTGAGTCTTCGGCTCAAAGTCCTCGTTTCATAACAAATCAAATCTCACGTCCTTACTCATACGCTCGTTTCCAACATTGGTTTAATTCTCAACTTGCCATTCCATAATTTATCTGTTGCTTCATACTTAATCCCTTAGTCTCATATTTCCATCGAAGAAACATACCATGCTAAAACCTTTCATTGGTTCGCAACACAAGACATAAAACTCCGGATTGATTCCAGAACACACAACATTCGACAAGGTTTCACAAGGTATCTTGGAGAGATCTTATTTCATACAATTTCCCAACAAAAGCTCCTATTAATATCCTCCAATCACTAATGCCATATCAAAAGTTGTCAAACGATTTCCTTTACCAATTCCACTTGATCTTACATCAAAACTGTAACTATTTACGCCGGACACTTCATTCTCTCAGTATCCTACCATAGACAACCCACTTAGAATAAAATTCTCCTTAGATCCTCAACAATCTGACTGAATTCTTTATTTGTCTCCTTTCACGTTCCACCACACCTTAGATTATTTTCGTGGAATGAAACTTCTCAACACTCTTGTCCATACTAGTGACCATTACCGATCCACCAGTGACTTTACGTATTCCTCGATACACCGACCACTCATTCTGTAGAGATCTTTACCCCTCAGATCCTATCCATTCCAAAGGATACCTCAAATTACACACTTCTCTGCAATCCCATGTTACAAGAAGTAAAAATCTTAAGAAGACTCCAACTGAGCTGACCAAAGCTCTCCTCTGCTATCCCTTGGCTTGAGCCCACTCTCACCGCACAAGTTGCAATAACACTTCGGAGTCCTTATGGTCGCACAACCATGATTCCACCTACCACATACATAGCATTAAGCTGATCATACCCAATACAACATAATATGATATTAAGAACCATGCCGACAAGACACAATTAAGAGGAAGGAAATATTTACTTATGATGTTTCAAGGCTAGGTCGAGGATACGACCTGCTCTGATACCAACTATAACACCCTGACAATATATATCTAGAATAATATCATACAAGTGTTAATTTTTGGTACTGACACCATCATAAGATGCCTAATAGCATAATTCACATTCTTGACCAATTCTAAAACAAATACTAAAATGTCAGAAGACATGGAAATTATACTAAAACAACATACTAAGATCAATATAATATCCATTATTGTACAAATATACATAAATACACAGCGAAAGACTAAAGCTAAGCTTCACTGGAACATCCCGAGCATAGCTCCACTTGTAAATGAAACCTGCAAAGGAAACTTGAAAGCAACAACAAAAGTGGGGTGAGATAACAACATCTCAGTGAGTTCCCTATCTTAGATTTCTCTCAGCTCTAAGGGTTCTATCAAACCTAAATCAAGTTTTAACATTACCTCTCAAAAGGATCCGGTACGAGATGGAACAAACGGTCCATACAAATCTCACGCCACTAAACGAGTGAAACATCTACCTCAAGCCTTTACAGATGCTTCCGTGGGACTAAAGACAACCCACCTCAAGACTTACTCAAGACATTACGGAGGACTCGATATCACACTCACTCAAGTATTTATGGATGCTTCCCGTGGGACTCAGAATAACCCACCTCAAGACTTACTCAAGATTTCAACGGGCAAGGCTTCCCATGGGACTCGGTGTAATACCCAT
This sequence comes from Lathyrus aphaca, assembly GCA_963966055.1. Taxonomy (NCBI): domain Eukaryota; kingdom Viridiplantae; phylum Streptophyta; class Magnoliopsida; order Fabales; family Fabaceae; genus Lathyrus; species Lathyrus aphaca. The sequence goes on from OZ014521.1 coordinate 477,082,562, forward strand.
CTAAAGCCACTACCATGCTTCCCGTGGGCATCTGTGTAAAACCCACCTCAAGCCTTAACTCGGGAAAGACTTCCCATGGGACTTAGTGTAATACCCACCTCAAGTCACTACCTACCTCACCAACGGTACCTCAAGCCTTTACGGATGCTTCCCATGGGACTCAATGTAATACCCACCTAAAGACTTACTCAAGACCTTACGGAGGATACCATGTGTAATACGCACCTCTAGTCCTTACGGATGATTCTCGTGGGACTAAAGATAAGCCACCTCAAGACTTACACAAGACTATACCGGAGGCCTAGTGTATAGCACACTAACGGGTCGCGACAACCTAGATAAAACCAGACATCTCACAACTCATACCATCTAACAATTTCTAGTTACAATACTAGACCACACTATTGGTTTATGGTAAGATTAACTCACTCTTCTCCATTCTTGAAGCTTTTAATTATACAGTTCTCAATTACATAATTCTAACATTTTAGTCTATTAATCACCATTCAACAATTCTCACAATAATCTCATGTATCTACTCTCAATCAATCCTCATGATTAGGCATACCTTTCACAATAGATTACTACCCTAATTCCTTAACCTTACAAAATTACGGTTAATTGGAAAATTTAAGTAAAAATAATATTTCTCGACATCATATGATAATTCATGTTTTTAGCTTCGAATCGATATGTGGAACACTAAAAACGGACACTCGACTCACAAGTTATGAATTAAATACGAAAAATGAACTTCTAGGTCTAGCTGGACGAGCCCTCAGCTCGCTGAGCCAGAAACTCCCTGACTGAGCTCGCTGATCGAGCTATACCAGATCTCCAATCTTTCTATATAATTTTCACTGCTCGCTGAGCGAGCTCTGCGATTTCCAGAAAACCCTGGCTTACGAGAAGCATCCATTTCCATGGCAAACTCAATCAAAATACCACCAAAACAGAGGAACCAAACACTAAACATGAATACCATCATATATTAGTCATTATACTTTCATTTAATCGAGTTTTACCCATTTAATCTTTCAATTTTGAAGATTTTCTACAAAATCCTAAAACTTAATATCTCAACCAAAACTCAAAATAAAAGTTTCTAACTATGAACCCACCTTGCCAATAAAGAGGAGTTTGGTGAAGATGAAGATTTGATGAAGAAATGGTGAAGATCCAAGCTTTCCCTCTTCTTAGGTTTTCTTCCTCTTCTTCTTTTCCCCCTTTCTTTCTTTCTTTCTTTCCTTTTTCCTTCTTTCTCTTTTTCTTTCTCTTACCAACTTTCTTTCTCTTTCTTCTTATAAACCCTTCTTTTCTCTTTTTATAAAAAAAATAAATACCATTCATTAGTTAGTAACACTAACTGGTCCAATTTGAGAGTATCCAAAAATGTCTCTGAGTCGAATATTTAATAAAGCCCCTGTGTTAGACAATACTTAATTAATTAATTTAAGTTCGTCGGTTGCTCTAATTACTTTAACCGAAAGCTCTCAGAGTACACTGAAACCCTATTAAACTTAATTAATATTATCAAGAGCACTTAATTAAATGCGGGGTATTATAGCGTTTAATTTATTCTCTTCATCTCATCATATGGCATTCTTTATCGTTTCTTTGTTATGCTTGCATTTTTTATCGTTTTACGTTTGATTACAATTTGTTGGTGTTTTGATTATTTTGGTTGTTAGAAGCTAGAATTGTAGCTTATTCTAGGTGCTAATAGGTGTTAGAAAATCTTAGTTAAGTGGAAAATTCGTGTTAACATGTTCATAGATGCTATAAGAGCTCTTAGAAGTAGGTTTGAGACTAAAATTGCTTATTTCTTAACTTTTTTCTGCATACTGTTCAGTGTTAACCGGTTAACGCATATGGTTAAACTGTTAACTCGTGTTTTTCAAACCTGGAAGTGTTGTTTTTAGGCCATTAACCGGTTAACCTATAGTGTTAACCGGTTAACGCTGCTTGATTTTGTGAAATTTGTTTGTTTCATGACTTGTTTGCATCTCATTGTCCCTTTAATCTTCATGTATGATTAGATAATGTATTTAGGGAATTTTTAGGATCATTTTAGGTGCATGATTCTGTAGCTTTGGTAGCTTTCGACATGAGTTTTGTTAGTTTTCGTTTTTGTGCGTAAATGTTAAATTATATGTTCATGGCATTTTGTGACCATTGCTTGCATAGGTTTGCATCATTCATAGCCTCATAATAAGTAGCATGTTTTTGTATTTTGCATTTCATTATGAAGCCATTTTCATTTGGTTAAATCATGTATATATTTGAAAACTTGCACAATGTTAAAAAACCACAAAAGATAATTTAATTCACATAACTTAATTGCATGATAATTTTTGCATGACATCATTGATAATCCATTGCATTTTGTGGCATTAAATCTTGCATAAAATTTTACATTCCATTTTGTGCATCAAGAATCATTTTATGCATAATTGAAAAAGGATCCAAAATCTGCCTTGTATTCCATAGCTGCATTATGAAATAAGAGCTGTAAAAAGTGTTTTTTGTAACCTTTTTACACCTGTTTTGCATGCTGATTGTTAGTTGTAAAAAGCTGCTTATATTGTGCATTGCATTTCATTGTTGTTTGTGTTTTAGGAGTTGTAGTAGCTGCTGGATTTTTTCTTTGCATTGTTCTTAGGTCCTTTAAAATTAAGATTGAGTCTAGTTTAGGTCCTAGATCTCTTAGGATTTGTTTGGTAATTGTTTACCTCATTTCTTATTCATGTTTATACTAATAAACCATTGTTTTGTAAGGAGGGGAAGGTAAGTTCTCACAAACCTTTATCCTTTTTAATTCTTTTCATGCTTTCAAAGTTTATTTGTTTTATTATTACGTTCTTGTATTTCACTACTTCATGCTAATTCCTCTTTGGAATCAACTTAACTTCATTAGGAAGTAAGTTGCGTTCTACTTCCTTCTTCTTCTTTTCCTTTTGCTCATTAGGATTAGAAAGCCGCACTAATCTAGGTTCATCCATGCATGACAACACTTAGGATAATTAGTCTCCCTTTAGACTCTTACCTTGAGTCCACTTTGCTTTCTTTCTCATCTCAAAGAGGATAATAAAAATCACTTAATAAAGGTTGAGCTTCTCATACGACATGAGAATTTTTCGTGGGTTACTTATGCACGTTCCATTTTGGGGCGAGGTATAAGGCATCTACCACGATGAATAAATCTTAGTACCATAGTGCTTAACAAACAAATAAGCAAAACACTTCTCTTCAAAGACAATAAACAAAGACTCCACGTCTTCTCTTCTCATCTTCGCACTCTTTGTGGATCACGACTTGCCTCGACAGTTCAAACAACGATACGGTAACACGCTCGATTCAGTAAACCGGTAACACCTGAGTAAGAGATATGGCAATGTCATCTTAAAAAACACAAGTTCCCGCCTTAGTTAGGCGAACTACGTCCACTCTGATCCTCATATTCTCGATGAGGCACGTAGGCAACGGGAGTAGGGCCCGTTCGAGCACTTTCTTTATTTTCCCTATATTTTCCCCATTCTTTCTTTTCGATCTTTTTTTCCAATTCCTTTTCTCATTCCACTTCAATTCCACTTAGCGGTTTTGTTCAGCTACATCTTATTTCCCACCCTTCGAAACAGACAAACAAGCGTGGATCCAGTCGGGTACGACTGACGATTTGGGCTGCTAATACCTTCCCAGGTCGTAACCGACTCCCAAACCCAGAATCTCTACTTCGCAGGACCTTGTCCTTTCCTTCTTCCTTAGGTTTGTGCAACATTACCTTTCCCGTTCCTTCGGGATAAAAATTCCTGGCTGGCGACTCTAACCTTTTGCGTGGCACTTTCACGTTTGTACTAGGATGAATCCCGTGAGCGACACCTGGCGACTCTACTGGGGAAACGAACCCAGAATCTCTTGTTTCCCCTTGAGAGTCAATCCTAGCGCCTGTTTGTTTCTGTTTCTTCAGGTGTTTATCTGTTTGCTGCTGTGTGCTTTGGTTTAGCTTTATTGTTTTTATTTATAATTTTTCTTACAGCTTTACTTTACAACATTTATTTACCGCATTCAGTATTTATCTTCCATGCATCATATATACTAGACTGTGCTGGTTTGGCTTTTTTTTGTGGGATGGGGTTACTGTGAGATAAGTCAAATACCCGGCTTGAATGCACCCTAGGATTAGCGTGGACACATTATACTCGCATGTGGCATGATGAGTGGCGACGTGTTCCATACCCAGACTGCGACTGTCTTGGAAATATTTTGTTTGGAGATTTCCTCCACTTCGGGATAGGACGTTGATAGTTATGTGCATCTGGGGACCGATCATTGAGGACCTTAGTGGAAACAACCATCTCCAGTGATGACAGTGGCAGACCACATTTGTTGGCAAACCCACTCGCATCTGAGGGCCCACTTGGAACTCGCATAGAATGGCCTAGTTCTCTCATAGGAACCAAGTTAAGGAAAACTGTTCGTATGACGGTAGTACTGTATCCCGAGGGATGAATGTACTATTGTTTCTCGATTCAGTACTTGAAGCTGGGGCATTATGAGGGATGCTTATTTTCCCCGGACTCAACTGAGACCTCCTTGGGTAGTACATAATGCCAAACTAATTTCATGATTTGGTCATGAGCCATTTCTCGGAAATGGTGAACGTATTATTGCTATCCAGCTTTGAGAGTCCGTGATGTTGACCCGAAGTAGCACACCTTTGAGATGGGAAGGGTTTACAGGTTTGCAGGAAGCCTGAAACTTCCAACATACCCGCTTTGCCATCGTTGTTCAGTATTATGATCGGATTCTACATGGTCCTTTGGTTCTGAGAACCGGATTTTGGTTGTACTGTTGTTATGACTCTTCATCAACACATGACTATCTTCTCAGCACCAACATCCAAATTTTGATTACCAGACCGTTGATCACATGCCAGTGCATTGCATAACATCATTTGCATGTCTGCATTCCTAACACATGCTTACCCATTTGCAGGGTCGCATGTCACATCCTCATGGACACATCATATGCATTTATTGCATGATTTCCATATTTTTGCATTTTGACATGTTATCCAGACTTCCTAACTTATTCAACTATAGGCAGTATAGTTGGGCAACGCCTTCACCGATATCTGACTCGCAGAAACCGAGTAAGAATGGCTGAGAGAATGCAGAATGATCTCAATGAGCTCCGACTTAGAATGGACTAGTTCATGGAAATGATGACTGGCATGGCCCAGAACCAGGAGCGCCTCAGGTTGATGGTTGAGCAACCCCGGGTGAATGATAATACTAGAACACCTGCTGGGACTGTGGATCCGAATGCTTCCCACAATGAAGGGCCAAATCCAAATGGGACTGCAGCCCGCAATGTGGTTTTAGAAGACACACCAGAAGACCAGTTCACTCTACTGGATGCTGATGTGGGTAACATGAACGAGGTCAATAATCGGAGTTATGAAGAACTGACAGAAAAGGTTAAGGCCATGGAATATCATAATTCCTTGGGCATCGATGTAACCAGTCTGGGTTTGGTGCTAGGAGTCAGAATCCCTTCTAAGTTCAAGGTGCCATCATTCGACAAGTATAACGGTAACACATTCCCTAGAACTCACATTCACGCCTATTTTGGGAGAATCTCGGCTCACATTGACGACGAGAAACTCTGGATGCATTTCTTCCAAGACAGTCTATCTGGAGCTTCGTTGAGCTGGTAAATGAAGCTAAGTAGGGTCTCTATCTAAAGCTGGAAGGATTTAGCTGAAGTTTTTCTCAAGCAATATCAATACATTATTGATATGGCTCCAAATCGCACCCAGCTACAGAACTTGTCTTAAGGACCTAAGGAAAGTTTTAAGCAATATGCCCAGAGGTGGCGTGAGCTGGCTGCACAGGTTCAACCTCCGTTGCTGGACCAAGAAATGGCCTACATGTTTATGGGCACCTTGCAAGGTTCATACTTGGATCGTCTGGTCTCTTGCCCGTCCACCAGTTTTGCTGATATCGTCATCGTTGGAGAAAGGATAGAAAACTTTCTGAAATTGGGAAAGATTCAGGATGTAAGCAGTGTTAGTTCAGTTGGTGTTAAAAAGACTTTTGGCAATGGCCAAAGAAGAAAACAAGGCGAGACCAATGTTGTGTATAGGGGCTGAGACCGAGGTCGTTCTCAAGGTTACCGCCAAACAAATGCAGTGACTATTTCGCCACAGGTTCAACAACAACCTTAGGGTCAGTTACAATAGACACAAAGACCATGTCAACAAAGAACAAGAGCGAGGGACCATAGAATTGACCCTATTCCATGTCCATATGATGTATTGCTTCAAGAGCTGCTTAAATTGCACATGGTCGAGCTTCGTACTATGCGAGCTCCTTCTCCCGACAATCTACCTCCCAATTTCAATATAAACGCCAGGTGTGAATTCCATTCAAGTGCCCAAGGGCATAATATTGAGAAATGTTGGGCTTTTCATAACAAGGTATAAGACCTAATTGACTCCAAGGCGATCAATTTCGCTCCTCACCCAAATGTACTCCAAAATCCACTGCCTAATAACAGTGTAGCTGGTGTCACGGTCATTCTACGAGATGGTCCGCATTAAGTTAAAATCTTTAGGTTGCAGGGGTATTCATGAAGCGAATAAAGCTAGAAGTATTCAAATACTTTCAGTAATGGCAATTGTGTGTTTGTCTTTCTTCAGTGCATTGTCTTCCCTATTGAGGGGAACTACGTCGCTTTGATTCTTCATTGGTCATAGGTCAATGGAGATACGTAGGCAGAAGATCGTCAGGTGTTTCCGAGCATCCTTATGGGGCAACTTTATTCCCCAACTTTACTCTTTCCTCCGAGACGTCTCGTGTCAGAGCCTCAAGGTCAGAATAACTGAGTGAAGACTGATAGGTCCAGACGGAGTCAAGCCTCATCAACAACAGCAATATTCAGTGTCTTTACTGCATTTCCATTTGTAGTTTCTTTTATTTGCTAAAAAATTATATACATGTATGAAAGTTGTTTTCTTTTGAATGTTATCAATAATAAAACTCACATGTTTTTCTTGAAGTAATTCATTCTCATTTACTTATAATTTTGTATGTGTACATTGAAATGCCAAATGTCGTGCTTAAACTCTATGAGGGAGAATGACGAAACAAGAACGCAAGAATCTCTAATTGGGTGCTCTTGAATAAGACCCTGTTGACGATGTACATGCTTTGTTTCAAATCCCTAAACACCGGAGATATAAGGAAGATAAACCCTCGCTAACCCTTTGAGCCTTGAAGTAGGAGTTTCTTTTCACATGAAAAAACCCTAACATGTAACCCAGGGGCAGGGTAGGTATCAGCTAGTTGGACCAAGCGTCCAGACTTTCATAAAGGAGTGTATCTGAGGACCCATTACATCCTAGCATACCAATCAAGAGGTCCAAATATTGGAAGCTACAACGGTTATCCTTCATCGACCAAAGAATGAGGCAGTCACAACCCTCATGAAGCAATCAGGACAAACAATGTCATACGATTTGTTCAAAAAAAGAAAAAGGAATCGAAAAAAAATGAAAAGGTCCGCTAATTCGAAACTTGACAACAAACGACTTAGGCAAAAACTGGGGCATCCAGCCGGACTTTCCAATCGAAGATTCACAAGAATCATTCCTGGCAAAAGTTAGGGATAAGCAAATAATGCAAACTAACTTCAACTAACTAACTAACTAACTAACTAACTTCAACCACGTTCTAGACTCTTCTAGCATATTCCAAGGAATATTATAAGGAATATTCTAAGGAATATTCTAAACCCTACCTAACTTCAACTAACTCCAACCCTAACTCCAAACCTCTTTCTCCCAAACCTAATGCCTAAGCAAGCTCCATACCCAAGCCCCATACCAAGCCTAACTTCTTTATAATCTTCATTCATTCCAAACCTCACGACTTCAACTTTATTCTCCAAATTTCACTTCATCTCTCTCATTTGCACTCAACTGTTTCTTCACTTTTCTCCAAACTCACCAAAGCTTCTCCATAGAAGTTCTTCAAGTTTTCCATTGAAACATGAAGAACTTGAAGCTAGACCTTTATCAAACATCAAATGCTTGATCATTGAATCTTTCATTTGCCATGTTGTATGTCTTTTGCATTCCATAACTTTTCATGTACATTCATGGCTCCAAGCATGCTTCTTTTGCATCCATATGTTTGTATGATCATTCTCATGCCTTGCCTCATGTTTGCATCATCTCTTAGCATCATTAACATCATGTATTTGCTTCTAACCTTGTCTTGCATCATGCCATTTCATCTCATTTGCATTGGATTTCATTTCTTTCACTAACTTTTCAGGTGGTAAGTTACTTTGAGAAGTGAATTTGCCTTCACTTCTCATAACCTCTTTTCATCCCTTTCACTTCCCTTGCTGCATTTTGTATATGTATTGGATTGAGCTTGCTCATTCATGTTCATCTCTTACTTTCTTTCTTCAAGCAACTTGTCTTCTTAAGTGAAGCAAGTTGTTTTGCTTCTTTGCTCCTCTCATCTGCTCCCTGGTGGCTTCTCTGAAGATCTTTCTTGCAAACCTCATAAACCCTAAGAACAACCAAGCATGACAATAATTAGGGTTTGATTAGTCCCCCATTTAGCTTTTACCTTTGTGTCATCTTTGAGTCTTCTCTTCTCACCTCATAATCAGGGACTAAACCCTAAAGGCTTTAAGGCTTTGTGATTAAGCTTATGCCTGCATCCTTCTATTAGGATGGAGTATATAACTTTAATCCTAAGTGTTAAACCCTTAATGTGTTTAAATCCTTTAATCAATTCATCTAATAATCATCAAGACATCAAGCTTGTAACTTGGGCCTTACATTAGGGTTCTAATTCTTCCTTAATTGGTTAAGAAGGACTAACCCTAGTGTTAATGGACAAGTCCTCCTCAAGTTGTCTTACAAACCCTAAAACTCACTTCTTCATCTTATCATTAACTAAAATCCATTTAATAAAGGCTTTGTTTTGTCATGAGGTTAATCCCTAATCATGGATTAAGTTGAGGAGTCTTCCTCAGCTTAAACATTCTCATCTATTATCCTTCTATTAGGATGGTGTAATGAGTCTGTTTAATCCCTGATTATGGCTTAGTCTCATTACTTAACACTAAACAAAAACAACAAAAACATCTAAATAATCAAAAGTAGGTTAATGATCTTAATCCTACATTAATGGTGATTAAGTGTGAGATGCTGACTTCACACTTAAGGTATTCTCATTACCCCTAATCGGAGGGAGGATGTGATGAGTTTGCTAACCCATTGGTTTATGCTTAAGCTCATTGTAAACACCCCAAATTTGCCCTCACCCATTCACACCATGGCTTGTGATCATCCTCATATGCATAAGCACAATCATATCATCTCACATCTCATTTTTGATTCACTGCATAGTTTCTAAGGCATCTGCACCTAGGGTTTGTGATCTGAGCAATCCCAAAGCATCTTGAGCCATTCCAAAGGCCACTAATCAACTCAAAGGGGTCCATGTGTGTTCTTATGTCATATTCCATCTCCTCAAAGTCAAAATTGCAGAGGAATCACAAGAACTAGGGTTTGAGTGGATGCAGAGCCAGGATGAACTGCACAGTTGACCTAAAATTAGGGTTTTGGTTTCAGAGGCCATAACTCCAAATTTTTTTGGTCATTTCTTGTTTCCATTGCTCTTTATATGGTATAGGGAGTATGCACATCAATTTTCATGAAGAAATTCCATGGGGAAGTCATCTGATCAAAGGTTGACTTTTCAGACAAGTCGGTATAAAATCAGGGCATCTGAGGCCCCCAATGACCCAACCAATGGGTGATCTTCATCATTTTGGGTGTATATGATTTTTGTTTGATCATGGAAGAAGGTTGAAGTTCATAGAAATCAAGAATTTAGGGTTTTTGCAAATGTTGACTTTTGGAGCATAGTTGACTTTTCAAGAATGCATCATTTTAGGTCATTTTTCAAGCCATGATTCATGATCCAAAAATGCTTCAAATGGAAAAACTTTGGTCATGAAAGTTGTAGATCTCATCTTTCCCTTTTCAAAAAGTACAAGAACATGATCAAACTCTTCTTGGATCAAAAGTTATGGCAATGCAAAGTTGGCAAAAATCACTTATTTTCAAGATATGCACCAAGTGTGAAAATTGCAAAATCATGTGCTAAGTCAAATTGCAACTTCTAATTCATTTCAAACCAGCACATAAACATCCTCTAAGTCCTAAAAATCAGATTTGGACCAAGAATGCCTATGGTTTATGTTTGGTTATGCAAAAGAATCACATGTGAACCAAAATGTCACAACTTGCAAAAGCACTCATAACATTTCACCAACTTGCTGCCTTGAATGCTGGACCAAGCCTAGCCTTTCCCTTCACTTTGCTGCGCAACCCATGCCCATTGTACTTGCCTAGAGTGAAGCCATACTTGCCTTACACAAAAGTTGACCTTTTTGCAAAAGTAGACATCCCAATCACCACAGGCCATGTCACATCCTCTGGCCACTTGCATTTGTTTATTGTATCCTTTGGCAAGCCATAACACTAAACAAGCAGGGCTGAAACACATTTCATTCAACACATTCACACAAACACTCCCAATTGCAAGTTGCTTCGAATCTGCTTACACAGCTTGCAAACATTCAAACCCTCTTCACCATTCAACTCACCTTGCTCCATAGACCACCCAGCACCAAGAACACAAGCCTGAAACAGCCTGAACATCTCACTGCCATTTCTCACTTCATTTTGCAGTTTCAATCGAATCTCCTTCCACAAACCACAAACACACCAACAAACACTCCAGACCTTCTCCATTCATCCTCAGGATCACAAACCATCATTCACAATGGCCTGAAACCTCCAGAAACTCCATTGCCATTTCTGACCAAGCTTGAGCAGGAGCTTTCGAATCTCACTATCCAGCCAGCTCAAACTTCTTTTGAGCATTCAAACATCTTCTGGGGATCAAGTGGAGTGGTTTGCACTGAAAGAAGTGGCCAGAAAGTCCTCAAGTTGAAAGCTCCAAATCTCAGGTAGCTCGAAAATTATTTTTCCAGAAATCATTTTTCTTGTTACAAACTTGTTCTATGTGATTCACTGATCATCCTGATGTTCTTAGTTTTTGAAATGGCTTTGTTTTGAGTATTTAATTTGTCTCTGAAGCTTGCGTGCCCTAGAACTTGTTCTCTTCGATTCAGCTTGTTTAGGAAGAATAAATGTGTTTTGAGAGAGGGGTTTGATTCGTGAGAGGATGGAGATCATTTCCCAGTTCTTAGTTTTCATTTTTGATACGATTTGAGGGGTTTGGGGATTTCTCAGGTGAGGTGCTGGCCGGAGAAGACGACCGGAAGTCTTCTCCGGCCACCTGAAAGTGATTAGTGAGTTAATTAGGGTTAGGGCAAAATTCGAATGTAGACCCTTGGATCTGGCTTCCCGCGCGTGCGTGTATGGTCCAGATCATGTCATTAATTCATAATTAGGTTTAATTAGTTTAATTAATTAAGTTTAGCCCAGTTTGAATGTGGCCCATTGGATCTGGCGCGCAGTCAACCCTCTCATTTCCAGATTGAATCCTGGCCTTCCATGCTGCATACTTTTATTTTATTTGATTTTTAATTCATTTCTTTTCAATTAATTTGCACATTTATTTTAAAATAGCAAAAAAATCCTTAAAAATTATGAAACTTTTTCTTTAAAGTTTTATTAATTTTTATGACACAAAAACATTTTTATTTTATTTTTTATCATTAAAAAAGTATTTTTAAATATTTAAAAGATTATTTTTAATTGATTAATGAGAATTAATTAATTAAAAATACTTTTAGGTATTTAAAAATTACAAAAAAATTCATGAAATGTTCTAAGACATTTAGAAACATTGTCCAACCTTCAAACCAAATTTCTTTTTTGATCTTGATGCATTTTAAGAATTTTTCATTGAATTAAATCATTTTTTATGCATTATTTTGATCACAAATTCAAAAATTCATTTCTGCCTATTGGAGAAGGTTGAGACATTGATTCTTCTTGCATTGTGTTATGTTTAGCATGTAGTTTCTAGGGTAAAATGGCCATGATTTGATCTTGCATTTTCCAATTGTTTGGCATTTCTTTTGTTAAGAACCCTAAAAAACCCTAATAACTTGCAAAATTCATAACTTGAGTTTAGTTGAGAGTTGAGAGTTCCCCTTTGGGCAGTGGTTTATTATAGGTTTAGAGTTTCTTTGGGTACCATTTTCCATTTTTATCTTTGGGTTTTGTTTCTGTTTTAGGTTTTTGTTTGATGTTTGATCCATGAACCCTGATTTGGGCCTTCTTTTGCATCCTTCTTGCATTCTCTTGCATAACATGACTTGTCTTTGCCTTTTGTGCATTCTTGTGATTCATTTGACATCTTAAGACATATAGAAAGCATGTTTGATCATTGCATTACATATTTGCCATGTCATTTGTCTTGTATGATTCATAACTTTTCATGTTCATTCATGCTCCTTAACTTGCATCATTTGCATTCATAATCTTGTATGAACATCTCCATGTCTTGCCTCATGTTTGCAGCATCTCATAGCATCATTTTCATCATCAACATGCTTCTGGTTTTGTTTAGCATCATGCCATTTCATCCCATGTTGCATGGCATTGCATTTCTTTCTAACATTTCAGGTGGTAAGTGAACTTGAGAAGTGAATTTGCCTTCACTTCTCATAACTTTTCTTTTCATCTCTCTTACATCCATTGCTGCATTCTTATATGTGTTTGAGTTTGAGCTTGCTCATTCTTGTTCTTCCCACTTTCTTTCTTCAAGTGACTTGACTTCTTGAATGAAGCAAGTCACTTTGCTTCTCTTGATCTTATTCATCTGCTTCCTGGTGGCTCCTTTGAAGATTCTTCTTGCAAACCTCACAAACCTTAGGATCATCCAAGCATGACAATGAATTAGGGTTTTGATTAGTCTCCCCCATAGTTTTACCTTTGTGTCTCTCTTTGAGTCCTCTCTTCTCACCTCCTAATCAGGGACTAAACCCTAAAGGCTTTAAGACTTTGTGATTAAGCTTATGCCTGCATCCTTCTTTTAGGATGGAGTGTATAACTTTAATCCTAAGTATTAAACCCTTAATGTGTTTAAATCTCTTAATCAATCCACTTAATAAATATCAAGACATCACACTTGTAACTTGGGCCTTGCATTAGGGTTCTAATTCTTCCTTAAGTGGTTAAGAAGGACTAACCCTAGTGTTAATGGACAAGTCCCCCTCAAGTTGTCTTACAAACCATAAAAATCATTTCATCATCATATCATTAAATAAAATCCACTTAATCAAAGGCTTGTTTTGTCATGGGTTTAATCCCTAATCATGGATTAAGTTGAGGAGCTTTCCTCAGCTTAAACACTCTCATCTATTATCCTTCTATTAGGATAGTGTAATGGGTTTGTTTAATCCCTGATTATGGCTTAACCTCATTACTTAACACTAAACAAAAACACCAAAAACATCTAAATAATCACAAGTAGGTTAATGATCTTAATCCTACACCAAAGGTGATTAAGTGTGAGAATCTGACTTCACACTTAAGGTATTCTCATTACCCCTAATCAGAGGGAAGATGTGATGAGTTTACTAACCCATTGGTTTAGGCTTAAGCTCATTAACTTATGACAAATTCAAAAAGCAATAAAAGACTGAAAATACAAAAAACAAACAATAATCGTCTCCTCCGGGATTCTTTTCTCACCTCATTCACTCACAAACGAGAACTTGCTTCTTCCGTCTAATGCAAGACAGTTAGCACCTGAGCCAGACAGGTCATACACTTGAGCATAGGCAAGTAAGCAGTTCACAAGTCAATTCACCTTTCAGTCTCTTTGGGTCGAACTACGGTGTTCTGACTTCCTCATTGCACGAGAGGATACGTAGGCATAACTTAACGGTTATCGAACAAAAGTCTCTGTATATTCCCCCTCCTCCAGCCTTATTCTTTAGCCTCATTATCATGAGCATTTCATCTCTGTTCTTACACTGACACTGTATATATTACACTTCACTTCTCTTACACTGACACCTGTACATCTTTTTTCCAGCTCCTTTATACACAAATTGCACTGACACTACCCCTTTAAAACACAAATCTTTTAAGCGTGGATCCCGTCGAGTACGGCGGACAATCTGGGTGCTAATACCTTCCCAGGTTGTAACCAACCCCCTTTCTCAGTCTCTCTGGTTCGCAACCGTCTTATCCATCCTTTTCTAGGTCTATGCAGCATTGCCTTTCCTCCGGGATAAAAATGCCTAGCTGGCGACTCTTTTCATCTCCAGTGAGTTCACGGCTGTGTGTTCTCATTGTCCCTCTCGCCGACCGTTCGCGTCTGTACCCTATCTGACTTAGCTTCATTTAGTGGGAGCGACAGCTTGGCGACTCTGCTGGGGAAGTGGTACTGCAACCAGGGCTTCTGGTTCTTTTTGTGGGTTCCTCCTAGCGCTTGATTGATTTGTGTTTACTGGGGTGTTATGTGCTTGTATTTATTTTTGTTTATTGCTTTATGTACAGTTACTTTACTGCTTTCTTTATTGCATTTATTTATATCATACTGTCATTGCTGCTGGCTGGATCTGGTTGTTTGCCTTGGTGGGTGGGTGATTCATTGAGAGTTAAGGTCCTATACCTGGGACCTGAGTGACACCTAGGCTAGAGTGAATCATATTCTTTCCCATTCCATTTCGGTCTGGTGCGGGAATATGAAACACGGTTCAGATATGGGTTTCTTCTTGAGAACTCTGTGTTGCAGATTTCCTGCAATGCTAGGGCTATCTGGGAAGCCTGCTAAGTCTGGATGACCTTTTAGTATTGACCTTCAGAAACTGAGGTGAATTAGAGGAGGAATTGTTATGGTTATTGTAAACACTGTACCTCCGGGTTAGAAGTGTTTACACTTCTCATAACTGATCCAAGTCTGAGGATCCTTGTTCTAGATCATCACCTGTGAGGGGTTGGGCTGTTTACAGGTTTGCAGGTACCTTGACCTCAGAATACCCTGTTACTTTGACTTTGTTAAGAATACTCCATGTTGGACAGTTCTTGTGATTCTAAAACCTTGGACTTGTGGCTCTTTATTTGAGTCCCCCACCCTGGTTACTGGATTTTTAGGCCTCCATCTGGAATTCTTAAACACACATGGATCTATATCAAGGCAGTTAATCAGATCCAGCTCAGTCACAAACCCTTTGCATATCATTTGCATACATACCCATTGCATCATATTAACATTTGCTTATTTGTGTTTCAGGGTATCCATTTTCATCTGGTTTTGGTTTTGACCCCATCTGCAGTATTGACCCATCTTCACCAGCACCAGCCAATCAGTGGCTCATTCTTTCAGCATCTTCATCAGCACTCTACTCAGTCTTCAGCATCATGGCTCCAAAGAAAAGCAACATCACTTATCATTTCTTCCAACCAGACTTATCAGATATCAGGAGGATCCAAACCCTGATCACTCCAGAGCACATACCTTTGTTCAGGGAGCATTATGGGGATATACTTGACTTGGTCATGGATCTGGACCCATCCCAGAGGAGTTTGATCCACACCTGCATTCAGTTTTATGACCCCCCACTGAGATGTTTCACCTTTCAAGACTTTCAGTTGGGGCCTCTTTTAGAAGAATACTCATCTTTGGTTTGTTTGCCTATCAAGAGGGAAATCCCTTTCAACCCTGAAATGGTCTTTCCCAGCAATGGAGAGGTGGCAAAAGCTCTGCACTTGGAACCTGCTTTGATTGAGCAGCATATGACCTCTAAGGCTGGGATCCCTGGTTTTCATCTTGACTTCCTGATTTCCCAAGCTAGCCTGAAGGCCTCCCTGGGGGAGTGGAGAGCTGTTTGTGCTCTGTTGGCCTTAAGTGTATATGGAATTGTGTTGTTTGCAGATGAGCCTCGATTCATCAGTAGGAATGCAATCCATTTGTTCATCCTGAAGAACCCAGTGCCAACTTTGCTAGGAGATCTCTATTACTCAGTGCACCAGAAGAATGAGAAGCAGAGGGGAAGGCTAGTGAGGTGTTGTGCTCCATTATTCCATGCTTGGCTTCTAAAGCATCTACCCAGGACAGATGCATTTCTAAATCCTCATCAGCAAAGCAACTGGGCTAAGAGACTCACTGTCCTAACTTCAGCAGACATCAGATGGTGTACTCAAAGCACCAAGGGCAGAGATATAATCACCAGCTGTGGGCACTTTCCCAATGTGCCCTTAATAGGGGTTAAGGGAAGTATCAACTACAACCCTCTGCTGTTCAGGAGGCAATTAGGCTATGCACTGGTCCATACCCCCAGGGAGCAAGACTTGGTTGAGACCCTCTACTGTGAGAACAAGATTAGTCTGGCAACTGTTAGGCAGGCTTCCTGGGCCTGGGATCATGTTCAAACCAAGGGAATCACCACTCTGGGGAAATGCAATAATGTGGCATCAGTCCAATATTATGAGTGGTCCCATGCTAGGGCCCAATTCTCTGGAATGCCCTTCACCATAGAAGACATGCCTGAGTCATCTTCAGCACCACCCCCTGCCACTATCAGTTTGGAAGAGTTTGAGAGCTTGAAGGAAAGAAATGAGAAGTTAACCCAGGCTTTGCAGAAGACCCTCCGGGAGAGGAGTGAAGGTGTGAGGGAGATTGAGAGATTGGAGAAGTTGAGGGTGGAACACTTGACTAAGATTGAGAAGTCTGGGGATTATATCAACAAGTCTAAGGCTGGTGAGCAGATACTGAAGAATGCTTGTAAAGAAGCCCAGTTCCAAAGAGCAAGGACAGACTTGTATTTGAAAGAGAGTCAGGCCAGGTGGGTCCGGATCACTGAGGCCCGTACTCTAGAAGACAAGAGAGTTCAGGACAAGATGGAGCAGATGGAAAAAGCCCTGGCAGCAGCCCAGAAGGAAATATCAGAGCTAGAAATCAGAGTTGGAGTAAAGAGGTCTAAGGACCAAAGTCAGAACAAGAAATTGACTGCAGCTGTTGCAACAAGAAACCTTCTCATCAGGAGTCTCACGGAGCGTCCGGCTGATCCTGTGACCGAAGCACTTCTTAAGGAAGTTCGTGAGGATGAGTTTGGCCTTGGGGTTTGATCATTTGCTTGTTGTTGTTCCTATTTCATGTACTTTTGCTTTTTTTTGTGATGTATTTTGACCCCTTTGAGGGCTTGTGTTGTAAAAATGAACAAGTTGTATTATTTCGCATTTTGTAATATATTTGTGTTAGTTTCCATCTGGGTTACTTCAAAAGCAACTTCAACAGCAGCACCTTCAAGGGTCTGGAAGGGTCAAAACTGAAGGCCAAACCGGATACCTTGAGAGCAAATAAGCATAACTGCATTGCATGCTAACCTTTTATTTGTTTTGTAGGGATTTGTTTTGTTGTTACTAACCTCTGTTGTGATATTCAGGAATTATTGCTCGCCGCCGGGTATTTCCCCTCAACAGGCCACACAGGTACCCAACTAGAAACAACCTTCCGGGAATTCAGATGGATCAGATGCAGCAAGACCTTACGGAGGTCAGAAACCAGATGGCCAACGAAAGGTTGGAGATGAGAACGCAGATAACACAATTCATGGAAGTAATGAACAATTTAGCTCAAAGCCAGGAGAGGCTCAGAGCTTTGGTAGAAGGGAGGAATCAAGAGGAACCCCATGTGGGAACTGCTGGCACAAGTAACAACGAGAGGGTCCAACCTCATGCCAATCCCCCAGTTTTTGGACCCCATCTCCATCCAGAGGCCAACATCCCTGTCAATATACAAGGGACTGCCACAGCAGGGAGGGTACTACAGGAAGACCCTCAAGAAGACCAGTTCACAGTAATGGGTGCTGGAGAGGAAACTTATGATAGACGGTTGGAAGAAATAGCTGAGAAGTTGAGGTCCTTAGAATCTCAAAATTCTTTGGGTTTCGACGTCATGGACATGGGTTTGGTAGACGGGGTCAGGATCCCCCATAAGTTCAAGCCACCTTATTTCGAAAAGTATAATGGGACTTCATGCCCCCGGACTCATCTACAATCATTTCTGGGAAGGCTGAAGGCCTATACAATGGATGAGAAATTGTGGATGTTCTATTTTGAAGATAGCTTGACTGGAGCTTCGAGGGAGTGGTATTTCCATCTGACAAGAGCAACAATTAGATGCTGGAAGGACCTGGCAGAGGCCTTCATCAGACAGTATCAGTATAATCTAGACATGGCACCCAACAGGACTCTCCTGATGGGAATGTCACAGTCTTCGAGGGAGAGTTTCCGAGAATATGCTCAAAGGTGGAGGCAACTGGCTGCTGCTGTTCAACCACCAATGTCTGAGAGAGAAATGGCAGACATGTTTATGAACACTCTCCAGGGAACGTATATTGACAGGTTGGCTGCTTTCTCCTCCACCAGCTTCGCAGATGTTGTCATAGCCGGGGAGAGAATTGAAAGTTTGTTAAAAATGGGAAAGATCTCAGACAACGGTACAAGCTCGTCCAGTAGTACAAGAAAGCCTTTTGCAGGCCCGAGAAGAACTGGCGAGACCAATGCCATCCATTCAAACAGGGGTAGGCCCCAATATGTTCAAAGGTCAATAGCAGCAGTCACCATTCCTGCTCCAGCTCATCCACAGCCAGTCTATCAACCTCCGCAACAAAACTTCCAACAGCAACCTCAGTATCATCAGAATCAGTATCCTCCAAGGAACTTCAACAACAACAACAACAACAACAATCAACAGAGGCCATTCCAACAAAGGCCATCCCAAGCTAACCGAGTGATCGACCCGATCCCAATGCCGTATGCTGCCTTGCTGCCACAACTTCTGAAACTCAACCTAGTTGAGCTAAGAACGTTGGCACCTCCGGATCCCAACAGTCTACCAAGGAACTATGACTCCAATGCTAGGTGTGCTTTTCATTCGAACGCACCTGGTCACAGTACAGAAAAATGCAGGGCTCTGCATATGAAGGTACAAGACTTGGTAGACTCCAAGGCTCTGAATTTTGCACCGCCGCCCAATGTCAATAAAAACCCAATGCCAAACCATGGTGGTCCTCGAATTAACGCTATTGAAGAAGACAGACCGTCTTATTTAATAACCAGTGTGGATCAGATCAGGACACCATTGGTGGAAATCAAAGCTCAACTCCGCGAAAACCAAATATTTCCGGGGTGTGAACTAGGGTGTCCCTATTGCAATATTTCATGGAATGGGTGTGAGGACCTGAGAAATGGCATTGACAGCCTTATTCAGAGTGGCTTGCTACAGATCACTACATCATTCCCAGCAAATCCGACAACTTCATCAGCAACGGTTCCAGAACCTCCTACAACTGCAGCAACTATTGTTCCCGACAATTCACCAGCAACATCAACAAGTACTTCATCTGTCCTCCCAAATGATCAGACTTCAACAGTTTCTCCTGCTACAACTTCAGCTTCATTCCATTTCGAATCTCCATCAACAACAACAACAGTCCTTTCAACAGTACCTCCTACAACACCAGCAATCAATCATGAAGATGTCTCTACTGTTACCATATTCTACGATCCTGAAAATAATTCCGCCTACCATTCAGAGGGTGCTGCTCCCGCCAGAGCACCAGTTACAATCTTTTATGATCCACAAACAATAACAGTCCCTTCAGCAGCAGCAATCAGTCCAGTCACTCTCACGGTGCCTGGACCAGTACCATATGAAAGCAATAGGGCCATCCCTTGGCACTATGGCTCTGACGTGTACTGTGAAGGGAAAAGAATCACTCTTGAAACATCAACACCTGCACCACAAGTAGATAATGTGGGGGGAGGCGGAGGCTTCACTCGAAGCGGACGTCTCTTTGCTTCACAAGTTCAAAGACCCACTGCCGAAGCAGAAGCTGCTGCCAAGGCAAAAGGAAAAGGCCCGGTGCAGGAAGATCCAGTTGCCAAAGAAACCCTGAAGACTCCATTTGATCAGGAAGTTGATGAGTTTATGCGGATCATCAAAAAGAGTGATTATAAAGTTGTGGATCAGCTTCACCAGACGCCATCCAAAATCTCCATCCTCTCACTGCTTATGTGCTCCGAAGCCCATCGGAATGCACTACTTAAAGTTTTGCACGCAGCTTACGTGCCTGAGGAGATTACTGTCAACCAATTGGAAACCGTGGTTGGAAATGTTACTGCTATCAATGGGCTAGGGTTTACCAATTCTGACCTGACAGTGGATGGCCGCAATCACAACAAAGCCTTGCACCTAACCATGGAATGCAAAGGAGCTGTCCTTTCTCATGTGCTGGTGGACACAGGTTCTTCCCTGAATGTCTTACCAAAGAAGGCTCTGGTGAAGTTAGAATATGATGGATTGGCATTGAGACCCAGCAACCTGGTGGTGAGAGCCTTTGATGGTTCGAAGAGATCGGTTCTGGGAGAGATTGAGCTGCCTGTGACAATTGGCCCACAGACCTTTAAAACTATCTTTTATGTGATGGACATTCAGCCCGCCTACAGCTGTTTGTTGGGTAGACCCTGGATTCACGCCGCCGGCGCAATAACGTCTACCCTTCACCAAAAGTTAAAATTTGAGTGGGAAGGCCAAGTTGTCACAATTTGTGGAGAGGAGGACATTTTTGTCAGCCACCTGGCAACCTATAAGTACATTGAAATGGATGGAGAGATCCATGAAACAATGAGCCAGGGGTTTGAAGCTTTGAATGTGAATGAGGCATCTGCTGTATCTGGTACTCCAATGTCGTCATACCAACAAGCCCGGAAGGTTGTTGAGGAAGGAACTGCCCAAGGCTGGGGCAAACTGCTGTCGGTGGAGAAAAAAGAAGACAAGTTTGGGTTGGGTTACAGACCAACCCAACATCAAGCAAAGGCTGCTGAAGAGCCTGGTTTTGTCAGTGGGGGGATGCTCACCCCCGATGCTATCAACTGTCTGGAAGACGAGCTGGAAGAGGAGCGCAATCTGGAGAATTGGATTCGTCCAAAGATCCCGGGGAGCAGTGTCTCGAACTGGTCTTCCCAGGAAATTATAAGAGTTACTCAAGCAGAGTAATTATTATTTCCTGTATTTTTTATGGCATGCATCAAAGTCTTGCATCTTGCCCAAGATGACAAGACTCATTTTGTAATCAGGGCCATCTGTACTTTTGTGCAAACAAGATTAAATTAATGAAATATCAGACATCTTTTTGCAAACAAGTCTTTTTCTTTTCTGCTCACTGTTTTTCCATTTTTCTTTTTGTACAAAAATAAATGGCGGTGTTTTCAAAATGATAACTTCTTTTCACTTTTTTCTAAAGCAAGATTAAAATCAATCACTAAAATGAACAACTTAACCCTTGCAGAGAGTGCCTTCCTGACAGCACCGACAACAACACGGCTATGACATCGTATGACTTTGACAATCCAATCAATCAAGCTGACGAAGGGGTTGATGAAGAATATGAGCTTCCTGAAGAGCTAGCCAGGTTGTTGAGACAGGAGGAAAAGGTTATTACTCCTCACCAGGAGGAGATTGAAGTGATTAATCTTGGTACAGACGAAGACGTGAAGGAAGTAAAAATCGGGGCCTGCCTGCAAGACTCAGTGAAGAGACAACTGACAGATCTGCTTCAAGAGTATGTTGATGTGTTTGCTTGGTCGTATCAAGATATGCCAGGGTTGGATACCGACATTGTTGTGCATAAGCTGCCTTTGAGGGAAGAATGCCCACCAGTTAAACAGAAGCTGCGCCGAACTCGCCCAGACATGGCTATGAAAATCAAGGAAGAGGTACAAAAGCAATGGGACGCCGGGTTCCTTGCTGTGACTAGCTATCCGCCGTGGGTTGCTAATATAGTACCTGTGCCTAAGAAAGACGGAAAAGTAAGAATGTGTGTTGATTACCGGGATCTGAACAGAGCCAGCCCGAAAGATGATTTCCCTTTACCTCACATTGATGTATTGGTGGATAATACGGCTCAGTTCTCGGTATTCTCCTTCATGGATGGATTTTCAGGATACAATCAAATTAAAATGTCACCTGAAGACATGGAGAAGACAACCTTCATCACACCCTGGGGCACGTTCTGCTACAAGGTGATGCCATTTGGGCTCAAGAATGCCGGTGCGACATATCAACGGGCTATGGTAACATTATTCCACGATATGATCCATAAAGAAATAGAATGTTATGTGGATGACATGATTGCCAAGTCCCTTACTGAAGAAGACCATCTGGTAAATCTGCTCAAATTATTCAAGCGTCTGAGGAAGTATCAACTAAAGCTGAACCCCAACAAATGCACATTCGGGGTGCGATCCGGTAAGCTGCTGGGCTTTATTGTAAGCGAGAAAGGGATTGAGGTTGACCCTGATAAAGTCAAGGCTATTCAAGAAATGCCTGCACCGAAAACTGAGAAAGAAGTTCGAGGGTTCTTAGGTCGATTGAACTACATCTCGCGGTTCATATCTCACCTCACAGCAACCTGCGAACCCTTGTTTAAGTTGTTAAGAAAAGAACAAACGGTCAGGTGGAACGAAGATTGCCAGAAGGCTTTTGACAAGATCAAAGAGTACTTACAAGAACCTCCAATCCTCATGCCTCCAGTAGAAGGAAGACCTCTGATTATGTACTTGACAGTGTTAGAAGAGTCGATGGGGTGTGTACTAGGTCAGCATGACGAGTCTGGTCGAAAAGAGTATGCAATATACTACCTAAGCAAAAAGTTTACCGACTGTGAACAACGTTATTCACTGCTCGAGAAAACTTGTTGTGCTTTAGCGTGGGCTGCTCGCCGACTGAGGCAGTATATGTTGACCCACACTACCTTATTAATCTCAAAAATGGATCCAGTTAAGTACATTTTCGAGAAGCCAGCTCTTACCGGACGGGTTGCAAGATGGTAGATGATTCTCACAGAATACGACATCCAGTACACTTCTCAGAAAGCCATCAAAGGCAGTGTATTGTCTGAATATCTTGCTGAGCAACCCATTGATGACTACCAGCCTATGAGATTTGACTTCCCTGATGAAGACATCATGTTCATTAAAGCAAAAGATCACGAAGAGCCTATTCACACTGAAGGGCCTGACCCAGAGGAAGAATGGACTATGATGTTTGATGGGGCTGTTAACATGAATGGCCGTGGTGTTGGTGCAGTACTCATTACACCTAAAGGGGTTCACATGCCTTTCTCGACAAAACTCACTTTCAACTGCACTAACAACGAAGCTGAATACGAAGCTTGCATTATGGGTCTTGAGGAAGCTATTGACCTCAGGATCAAGACATTGACCGTATTCGGTGATTCAACTCTGGTAGTTAATCAAACCAACGGGAAATGGTATACACACCAAGATCATCTGATACCTTACAGGGATTATACAAGAAGGTTATTGACTTTCTTCACAACGGTCAAACTTGAGTATATCCCTCGGGACGAGAATCAGTTTGCATATGCTCTTGCTACCATTTCATCCATGATCAAAGTTCAAACTGCTAACTTCGTACCTCAGATTTCAGTATCAAGACTCGATAGACCAGCATATGTGTTCGCAGCGGATGTTGTCAAGGATGATAAGCCTTGGTTTCATGACATTAAGTGCTTCTTGGAGGATCAGACATACCCACCTGGGGCATCTTCCAATGATAAGAAGACTTTAAGAAGGCTTGCTGGAAGTTTCTTTCTGAACACTGATGGGTCTTTATACAAAAGGAACTTTGACATGGTACTCCTCAGATGTGTTGACAAGACAGAAGCAGATCTGTTGATGCATGAAGTGCACGAAGGATCTTTTGGTACCCATGCTGGAGGGCATGCCATGGCTAAGAAATTGCTAAGATCAGGCTATTACTGGATCACAATGGATGCAGACTGTTGTGCTTACGCCAGAAAATGTCATAAATGCCAGATTTATGCAGACAAGGTGCATGTGCCTCCCAATCCTTTGAACATCATGTCTTCACCATGGCCCTTTGCCATGTGGGGCATTGATATGATTGGCAAGATTGAGCCAACTGCTTCGAATGGCCACAGATTCATCCTGGTCGCCATTGACTATTTCACCAAGTGGGTTGAAGCAGCTTCCTACGCCAATGTTACAAGACAAGTGGTAGCCAGATTTCTGAAGAGAGATATCATCTGTCGATATGGAGTGCCCGAGCGAATCATTACTGATAATGGTTCTAACTTAAACAACAAAATGATGGCAGAGCTGTGCCGGGACTTCAAGATCCAGCATCACAATTCTTCTCCTTACAGGCCGAAGATGAACGGCGCTGTCGAGGCGGCAAATAAAAATATTAAGAAGATTGTGCAGAAGATGGTAGTCACCTACAAAGACTGGCATGAAATGCTACCGTTTGCCTTGCATGGGTACCGCACATCAATCAGAACGTCCACTGGGGCAACACCGTATCAACTTGTGTATGGTATGGAAGCAGTCCTACCTGTTGAAGTTGAACTACCCTCTCTACGGGTACTAATGGATGTTAAACTGAGTGAAGCAGAATGGGTTCGATCCCGATACGAACAATTGAGTCTGATCGAAGAGAAGAGATTGGCCGCAATCTGTCATGGGCAGTTATATCAGAAGAGAATGAAGAAGGCCTTCGATCAGAAAGTCAGGCACCGAGAGTACCAAGTAGGGGATCTTGTGTTGAAAAGAATCCTCCCTCCTCATACAGACCACAGGGGCAAATGGACTCCAAATTATGAAGGACCATTCGTTGTAAAGAAAGTTTTCTCTGGTGGAGCGCTGATGCTCAGCACCATGGATGGTGAAGATTTCCCGTCCCCTGTGAATTCAGATGCAGTTAAAAAATACTTCGCATAAAATGACCCGCTGGACGTAAAAACAGAATGTAAGTCCAGGCAAAAACAGGGCATCCCGGCGAGTCAAAAACAGAATAAAAGACTCGGGCAAAAATAAGGGAAATAAATTAAAAAAATGTGCACCCGCTGAGTTGAAAAGCCACATTGGACAGCTCAGGCAAAAAATGGGTATCCCGATGGATTGAAAACCCGAAAGGGCGATCCATGCAAAATAAGGGAATAAGCGAACAACTGCATTCTGAATTCGTCTGTATCGCTTACAACTTAGAAAGCTTCGACGGAATCAAGCTTCAATCAGAATCAATTTTCTCCAGAAAGCAAGACGAGAAGAACGTCATTGTCATACGAGTCATAGCAGGAGAGGAAGCTCCTCAAAGCCTCGTCAACATCGCCAGCATTTTATTTCTCAATTTATAACAATCTCCTTATTTTAGGAGACTTGTTTCTTTGACTGTATCTTGCCAATTCAGGGCACATGAATTAATAAAATCAGATTTTCAGTCATGTTTCGTTTTTTACATTTTATTTGCAAAGAATGTCTGATGTCTCTAAAAAACTAATTGCATAAGTACAGATGCTTTTCTCCCAAAAATAATAATGAAACACATGCTTACAGGGAATATACTTACTCTCAAAAGTGCTTAACTCCTATGACGGAATCCAGTAGAGGATACCTCGGGACCTTTTGTGCGTCTCCTTATCTTTGCAGGATTGCAGGTATCCAGAACACAACCTGGGGCATGCAAGTTACGTTTCAGCAAGCAGGCGAATCATTATCAACTCGGTCTATCTTCCACATGGCACTGGAGAGTGCCCACTTCCCCAGCAAAGTTGCCAAATCAACATACACTCAATCTCAGCATCTGAAATGCTCTATCCCCAGCTGAGTTGCCACTTGTTGCTCTCCCCAGCTGAGTTGCCTCTCACAATTCCCCAGCAGAGTTGCCATTTCATCCTCAGCTGAGTACAGGAGTCAGGGAACCATCTCCCCACAGAGTTCCAGCCTCTATCCAGAAGAGCAACGCACGAAGAAGTCACAACAGAGAGGGAGAGAGCTTCTACAAACCCCAGCTGGGTCCCGTATTATAAGGATGTCAATCAGTGACCTGAATCCCCAAGCAATCGCATCATTAGATCTACCAATGATCTCATCCCCAGCTGGGATGTCCGCTTCAGCAGATCGACCAAAGATTTTTACAGCAATGGGATCCGAATCCCGGATCTGTGCCCCTTTGCATAATCATGGCATCCGCATCATATTCACCCCCCAGACGTAGCATTCCGTCTAATACGGAGCATTACGGCAAAAAAAATCAAATGCATAGCATAATCATAAGCCATGTTCTGAGGTAACACTTGTAAATAATGACAATCTGTCGGCATACAGAATACAATACACAAAAAAAATCCCCACCAGGGTCCCAGCAAAAGCAGTTGCCTCTCCAATCTAAACACCAGTATATACTCGTTTTGACACCCGTCCGTGTCATCATTCCCCAGTAAAGTCGCCAGAACACTCTTTACAAACAAGATCACCTGTATTACAGATACTTCCTGACACCCGTCCGTGTCATACTCCCAGCAGAAAGCCGAAGACGTCCTCTTGGCACTCACATATACCTATATGCACTTTTCTTGACACCCGTCCGTGTCATATCCCCAGCGCAGTCGCTTACACCTTTATCACTCATATACTTGTTAATATTATACTTTTCTCTCTTGACACCCGTCCGTGTCACTCTCCCCAGCAGTTAACACTCATCTATACAATACAATGCTCATTACTCATGGTACACTTATACAGATACTCGTCCGTATCTTGTATACACCATCACTCATATCCCCACAGATTCGACAGTAGTCCTTGTTCTTTGTTAACCAGTTGGTACTCGTCCGTACCATCATCTCAGAACATTGCGTCTAGTGTTTGTTTCTACATGATACTCGTCCGTATCATAATCTTAAGGATGCTCGTCCGCATCTTTAATCCGTGCACCGTGTCAAACACCTATGTCTTCTTGAATATAGATACTCGTCCGTGTCTATTATTCCCCAGAAGAATTCTTTCAGATGCAACACTCGTCCGTGTTCTTTGTTAACCAGTTGATACTCGTCCGTATCATCATCTCTGGACATGTGTCAGTTTGTTTCTACATGGTACTCGTCCGTATCATAGTCTTAAGGATGCTCGTCCGCATCTTTAATCTATACACAATACCAAACACTTATACCTTTTGTTTCTCGGATATAAACACTCGTCCGTGTTTACATTATCCCCAGTAGATCACCAACAAATTTTCTTTTTATCTAACACTCGTCCTGTGTTATGATACCTTTGAGAGCAGCCGTACCCTGCTGAGTGGTCGTTCTCCACTTCTTGATGGTCGTCCTCCATCATGCTCATCCGATGGCCGTCCCCATCGTTGATTTTAGCAGCCGTCCCCTGCTAGGTGGTCGTCCTCCACCTTTTTGATGATCGTCCTTCATCATTTTATCCAATGGCCGTCCCCATTGTTGATTTTGGTTATCTGGCATTCGTCCTATGTCATGAGAAACCTCGAGAGCAGCCGTCCCCTGCTGAGTGGTCGTCCTCCACTTCTTGATGGTCGTCCTCCATCATACTCGTCCGATGGCCGTCCCCATCGTTGACCTTTTCTATCCGATGGCCGTCCCCATCGTCGATATTTTCGGCAGCCGTACCCTGCCAGGTGGTCGTCCTCCACCTTTGATGGCCGTCCCCATCATATTCCATTTATCCCCAACAGAGCAGCCGTCCCCTGCTAGGTGATCGTCCTTCACCTTTGATGGCCGTACCCCATCATCTGTTTATTTCATTTATTCTTTAACCCGATGGCCGTCCCCGTCGTGGTCCCTTTTCCTTTTAGCCCGATGGCCGTCCCCATCGTTGGTTACTTTACCTTTATGAACTTGATGGCCGTCCCCGTCATGTTTCATTAATTTCCAGAGAATTTTACAGCTTTATCTTGATGGCCGTCCCCATCGCGATTTTACTTTCCCCAGCATGTCGGCCGTCCCCGTCATCGCTTTGTTTTTCGCACCTTTACAATATACTTTATTTTCCTTTTGAAATCTATATCCCTTTTCTTCTTCATTCTGTGAGTGCAAATTTTGGACTGTCTTTGGTATTCAACCACAAGTTATCCTGTTTGCCTGTTAAGCCATAGCTTACATCCTGCACAGTTAACTCATGTTTGAATAGGGGCAGCTGTAAACACCCCAAATTTGCCCTCACCCATTCACACCATGGCTTGTGATCATCCTCATATGCATAAGCACAATCATATCATCTCACATCTCATTTTTGATTCACTGCATAGTTTCTAAGGCATCTGCACCTAGGGTTTGTGATCTGAGCAATCCCAAAGCATCTTGAGCCATTCCAAAGGCCACTAATCAACTCAAAGGGGTCCATGTGTGTTCTTATGTCATATTCCATCTCCTCAAAGTCAAAATTGCAGAGGAATCACAAGAACTAGGGTTTGAGTGGATGCAGAGCCAGGATGAACTGCACAGTTGACCTAAAATTAGGGTTTTGGTTTCAGAGGCCATAACTCCAAATTTTTTTGGTCATTTCTTGTTTCCATTGCTCTTTATATGGTATAGGGAGTATGCACATCAATTTTCATGAAGAAATTCCATGGGGAAGTCATCTGATCAAAGGTTGACTTTTCAGACAAGTCGGTATAAAATCAGGGCATCTGAGGCCCCCAATGACCCAACCAATGGGTGATCTTCATCATTTTGGGTGTATATGATTTTTGTTTGATCATGGAAGAAGGTTGAAGTTCATAGAAATCAAGAATTTAGGGTTTTTGCAAATGTTGACTTTTGGAGCATAGTTGACTTTTCAAGAATGCATCATTTTAGGTCATTTTTCAAGCCATGATTCATGATCCAAAAATGCTTCAAATGGAAAAACTTTGGTCATGAAAGTTGTAGATCTCATCTTTCCCTTTTCAAAAAGTACAAGAACATGATCAAACTCTTCTTGGATCAAAAGTTATGGCAATGCAAAGTTGGCAAAAATCACTTATTTTCAAGATATGCACCAAGTGTGAAAATTGCAAAATCATGTGCTAAGTCAAATTGCAACTTCTAATTCATTTCAAACCAGCACATAAACATCCTCTAAGTCCTAAAAATCAGATTTGGACCAAGAATGCCTATGGTTTATGTTTGGTTATGCAAAAGAATCACATGTGAACCAAAATGTCACAACTTGCAAAAGCACTCATAACATTTCACCAACTTGCTGCCTTGAATGCTGGACCAAGCCTAGCCTTTCCCTTCACTTTGCTGCGCAGCCCATGCCCATTGTACTTGCCTAAAGTGAAGCCATACTTGCCTTACACAAAAGTTGACCTTTTTGCAAAAGTAGACATCCCAATCACCACAGGCCATGTCACATCCTCTGGCCACTTGCATTTGTTTATTGTATCCTTTGGCAAGCCATAACACTAAACAAGCAGGGCTGAAACACATTTCATTCAACACATTCACACAAACACTCCCAATTGCAAGTTGCTTCGAATCTGCTTACACAGCTTGCAAACATTCAAACCCTCTTCACCATTCAACTCACCTTGCTCCATAGACCACCCAGCACCAAGAACACAAGCCTGAAACAGCCTGAACATCTCACTGCCATTTCTCACTTCATTTTGCAGTTTCAATCGAATCTCCTTCCACAAACCACAAACACACCAACAAACACTCCAGACCTTCTCCATTCATCCTCAGGATCACAAACCATCATTCACAATGGCCTGAAACCTCCAGAAACTCCATTGCCATTTCTGACCAAGCTTGAGCAGGAGCTTTCGAATCTCACTATCCAGCCAGCTCAAACTTCTTTTGAGCATTCAAACATCTTCTGGGGATCAAGTGGAGTGGTTTGCACTGAAAGAAGTGGCCAGAAAGTCCTCAAGTTGAAAGCTCCAAATCTCAGGTAGCTCGAAAATTATTTTTCCAGAAATCATTTTTCTTGTTACAAACTTGTTCTATGTGATTCACTGATCATCCTGATGTTCTTAGTTTTTGAAATGGCTTTGTTTTGAGTATTTAATTTGTCTCTGAAGCTTGCGTGCCCTAGAACTTGTTCTCTTCGATTCAGCTTGTTTAGGAAGAATAAATGTGTTTTGAGAGAGGGGTTTGATTCGTGAGAGGATGGAGATCATTTCCCAGTTCTTAGTTTTCATTTTTGATACGATTTGAGGGGTTTGGGGATTTCTCAGGTGAGGTGCTGGCCGGAGAAGACGACCGGAAGTCTTCTCCGGCCACCTGAAAGTGATTAGTGAGTTAATTAGGGTTAGGGCAAAATTCGAATGTAGACCCTTGGATCTGGCTTCCCGCGCGTGCGTGTATGGTCCAGATCATGTCATTAATTCATAATTAGGTTTAATTAGTTTAATTAATTAAGTTTAGCCCAGTTTGAATGTGGCCCATTGGATCTGGCGCGCAGTCAACCCTCTCATTTCCAGATTGAATCCTGGCCTTCCATGCTGCATACTTTTATTTTATTTGATTTTTAATTCATTTCTTTTCAATTAATTTGCACATTTATTTTAAAATAGCAAAAAAATCCTTAAAAATTATGAAACTTTTTCTTTAAAGTTTTATTAATTTTTATGACACAAAAACATTTTTATTTTATTTTTTATCATTAAAAAAGTATTTTTAAATATTTAAAAGATTATTTTTAATTGATTAATGAGAATTAATTAATTAAAAATACTTTTAGGTATTTAAAAATTACAAAAAAATTCATGAAATGTTCTAAGACATTTAGAAACATTGTCCAACCTTCAAACCAAATTTCTTTTTTGATCTTGATGCATTTTAAGAATTTTTCATTGAATTAAATCATTTTTTATGCATTATTTTGATCACAAATTCAAAAATTCATTTCTGCCTATTGGAGAAGGTTGAGACATTGATTCTTCTTGCATTGTGTTATGTTTAGCATGTAGTTTCTAGGGTAAAATGGCCATGATTTGATCTTGCATTTTCCAATTGTTTGGCATTTCTTTTGTTAAGAACCCTAAAAAACCCTAATAACTTGCAAAATTCATAACTTGAGTTTAGTTGAGAGTTGAGAGTTCCCCTTTGGGCAGTGGTTTATTATAGGTTTAGAGTTTCTTTGGGTACCATTTTCCATTTTTATCTTAGGGTTTTGTTTCTGTTTTAGGTTTTTGTTTGATGTTTGATCCATGAACCCTGATTTGGGCCTTCTTTTGCATCCTTCTTGCATTCTCTTGCATAACATGACTTGTCTTTGCCTTTTGTGCATTCTTGTGATTCATTTGACATCTTAAGACATATAGAAAGCATGTTTGATCATTGCATTACATATTTGCCATGTCATTTGTCTTGTATGATTCATAACTTTTCATGTTCATTCATGCTCCTTAACTTGCATCATTTGCATTCATAATCTTGTATGAACATCTCCATGTCTTGCCTCATGTTTGCAGCATCTCATAGCATCATTTTCATCATCAACATGCTTCTGGTTTTGTTTAGCATCATGCCATTTCATCCCATGTTGCATGGCATTGCATTTCTTTCTAACATTTCAGGTGGTAAGTGAACTTGAGAAGTGAATTTGCCTTCACTTCTCATAACTTTTCTTTTCATCTCTCTTACATCCATTGCTGCATTCTTATATGTGTTTGAGTTTGAGCTTGCTCATTCTTGTTCTTCCCACTTTCTTTCTTCAAGTGACTTGACTTCTTGAATGAAGCAAGTCACTTTGCTTCTCTTGATCTTATTCATCTGCTTCCTGGTGGCTCCTTTGAAGATTCTTCTTGCAAACCTCACAAACCTTAGGATCATCCAAGCATGACAATGAATTAGGGTTTTGATTAGTCTCCCCCATAGTTTTACCTTTGTGTCTCTCTTTGAGTCCTCTCTTCTCACCTCCTAATCAGGGACTAAACCCTAAAGGCTTTAAGACTTTGTGATTAAGCTTATGCCTGCATCCTTCTTTTAGGATGGAGTGTATAACTTTAATCCTAAGTATTAAACCCTTAATGTGTTTAAATCTCTTAATCAATCCACTTAATAAATATCAAGACATCACACTTGTAACTTGGGCCTTGCATTAGGGTTCTAATTCTTCCTTAAGTGGTTAAGAAGGACTAACCCTAGTGTTAATGGACAAGTCCCCCTCAAGTTGTCTTACAAACCATAAAAATCATTTCATCATCATATCATTAAATAAAATCCACTTAATCAAAGGCTTGTTTTGTCATGGGTTTAATCCCTAATCATGGATTAAGTTGAGGAGCTTTCCTCAGCTTAAACACTCTCATCTATTATCCTTCTATTAGGATAGTGTAATGGGTTTGTTTAATCCCTGATTATGGCTTAACCTCATTACTTAACACTAAACAAAAACACCAAAAACATCTAAATAATCACAAGTAGGTTAATGATCTTAATCCTACACCAAAGGTGATTAAGTGTGAGAATCTGACTTCACACTTAAGGTATTCTCATTACCCCTAATCAGAGGGAAGATGTGATGAGTTTACTAACCCATTGGTTTAGGCTTAAGCTCATTAACTTATGACAAATTCAAAAAGCAATAAAAGACTGAAAATACAAAAAACAAACAATAATCGTCTCCTCCGGGATTCTTTTCTCACCTCATTCACTCACAAACGAGAACTTGCTTCTTCCGTCTAATGCAAGACAGTTAGCACCTGAGCCAGACAGGTCATACACTTGAGCATAGGCAAGTAAGCAGTTCACAAGTCAATTCACCTTTCAGTCTCTTTGGGTCGAACTACGGTGTTCTGACTTCCTCATTGCACGAGAGGATACGTAGGCATAACTTAACGGTTATCGAACAAAAGTCTCTGTATATTCCCCCTCCTCCAGCCTTATTCTTTAGCCTCATTATCATGAGCATTTCATCTCTGTTCTTACACTGACACTGTATATATTACACTTCACTTCTCTTACACTGACACCTGTACATCTTTTTTCCAGCTCCTTTATACACAAATTGCACTGACACTACCCCTTTAAAACACAAATCTTTTAAGCGTGGATCCCGTCGAGTACGGCGGACAATCTGGGTGCTAATACCTTCCCAGGTTGTAACCAACCCCCTTTCTCAGTCTCTCTGGTTCGCAACCGTCTTATCCATCCTTTTCTAGGTCTATGCAGCATTGCCTTTCCTCTGGGATAAAAATGCCTAGCTGGCGACTCTTTTCATCTCCAGTGAGTTCACGGCTGTGTGTTCTCATTGTCCCTCTCGCCGACCGTTCGCGTCTGTACCCTATCTGACTTAGCTTCATTTAGTGGGAGCGACACTCATTTTCTTATGACAAATTTCCAAAAGCAATAAAAGATTGAAAACATCAAAAACAAACAATAATCGTCTCCTTCGGGATTCTTTTCTCATCATCTTCACTCACAAACGAGAACTTGCTTCTTCCGTCTAATGCAAGACAGTTAGCACCTGAGCCAGACAGGTCATACACTTGAGCATAGACAAGCAAGCAGTTCACAAGTCAATTTACCTTTCAGTCTCTTTGGGTCGAACTACGGTGTTCT
Organism: Lathyrus aphaca; assembly: GCA_963966055.1. Lineage (NCBI taxonomy): Eukaryota > Viridiplantae > Streptophyta > Magnoliopsida > Fabales > Fabaceae > Lathyrus > Lathyrus aphaca. The sequence goes on from OZ014521.1 coordinate 477,115,997, forward strand.
GACTTCCTCATTGCACGAGAGGATACGTAGGCATAACTTAACAGTTATCGAACAAAAGTCTCTGTATATTCCCCCTCCTTCCAGCATTATTCTTTAAGCCTCATGGTCTTGAGCATTTCATCCTTGTTCTTACACTGACACTTCACTTTCACTTCACTTTTCTTTTAAACTGACACTTGCATTCTTTCCAGCTTTGATACACAAATTGCACTGACACTACCCCTTTAACACACAAATCTTTTAAGCGTGGATCCCGTCGAGTACGACGGACAATCTGGGTGCTAATACCTTCCCAGGTTGTAACCAACCCCCTTTCTCAGTCTCTCTGGTTCGCAACCGTCTTATCCATATCTTTCTAGGTCTATGCAGCATTACCTTTCCTTCGGGATAAAAATGCCCAGCTGGCGACTCTTGTCTTTTCCTCTTTCGCCGACCGTTCGCGTCTGTACCCCATCTGACCTGTGGTGTCATTTTGGTGGGAGCGACAGCTTGGCGACTCTGCTGGGGACCCTTATACTGTAACCAGGGCTTCTGGTTCTTTTTGTGGGATCCTCCTAGCGCTTGTTTGATTTGTGTTTACTGGGGTGTTATGTGCTATATGTGTTTACATATTTATTTTACTGCTTTATGTACAGTTATTTATTGCTTTCTTTACAACTTTATATACATCATACTGTCATACTGTTATCTGGCTGGATCTGGTTTTATTGCCTTGGTGGGTGGGGTTCATTGAGAGTTTAAGGTCCTATACCTGGGACCTGAGTGACACCTAGGCTAGAGTGGTTCATGTTCTTTCCCATTCCATTTCGGTCTGGTGCGGGAATATGAAACACGGTTCAGATGTGGGTTTCTTCTTGAGAACTCTGTGCTACAGATTTCCTGTAGTGCTAGGGCTATCTGGGAAGCCTTCTAAGTCTGGATGACCTTTATTATGACCTTCAGAAACTGAGGTGAATTAGAGGAGGATCTTTTATGGTTATTGTAAACACTGTACCTCCGGGATAGAAGTGTTTACACTTCTCATAACTGATCCAAGTCTGAGGATCCTTGTTTTAGAACACCACCTGTGAGGGGGTTGGGTTGTTTACAGGTTTGCAGGTACCCTTGACCACATCATACCCTGATACTTTGTTTTGAATAAGAGTACTCCATTTTGGGTCAGTTCTTGTGATTTTAACCCTGGACATGTGACTCTTTATTTGAGTCCCCCACCTAGGTTACTGGACTTCTGAACCTCCATCTGGACTTCCTGAACATACATGGACTTATACCAAGGCAGTAATCAGATCCAACTTGATCACAAACCCGTTGCATATCATTTGCATACTCATCATTTGCATCATTTAACATTTGCTTATTTGTTTTTCAGGGTATCCACATCATATCTGGCTTGGTTTTGACCCCTTCATCTGCATAGACCCCTGTTGCCTGCTTCAGCTACTTTTATCACCAGCCTCATCCTATCAGTGGCTCATTTCCAGTGTCAGTCTTCATCATCAGCATTTGTTTTCAGCTCTTCATCAGTAGTCATGGCACCCAAGAAGAGCAACATTTCATACCATTTCTTTGAGCCTGAGCTGGCTGGCATCAGGCAGGTCCAGACACTTATCACTCCAGACCACATCCCATTATTCAGGGAACATTATGGAGGCATCCTTGACATGGTTATGGACTTAGACCCTTCTCAGAGGAGTTTGATCCACACTTGCCTACAGTTTTATGACCCTCCTTTGAGATGTTTCACTTTCCAGAACTTCCAGCTAGGACCTCTGCTGGAGGAGTTCTCATCACTGATTGGAGTGCCTATTAGGGGTGGAATTCCCTTCAACCCTGAAATGGCTTCCCCCAGCAATGAAGAAGTGGCAAAGGCACTGTATCTGGAGCCTATTTTGATTGAGCATAACATGACAACAAAGGCTGGCATCCCTGGCCTACACCTGGATTTCTTGACTTCACAGGCCATCCTGAAGGCCTCTTTGGGAGAATGAAGGGCAGTTTGTGCATTATTAGCCCTCAGTATATATGGAGTGATATTATTTGCAGATGAGCCCAAGTTTATCAGCAAGAATTCTATTCATCTCTTCCTTCTGAGAAACCTAGTACCCACCTTGCTGGGAGATTTCTACTATTCTGTTCACCAAAGGAATGAGAAGCAAAGAGGGAGGTTGGTGAGGTGCTGTGCTCCTCTGTTCCATACCTGGCTGCTCAAACACTTACCTAAGACTGATGCCTTCCTGAATCCTCGCCAACAGAAGAATTGGGCTAAGAGACTTATTGCTTTGACCTCAGATGACATCAGGTGGTGCACCCAAAGCACCAAAGGTAGGGACATAATTACTAGCTGTGGGCAGTTCCCCAATGTACCTCTGATAGGAGTGAAGGGTTGCATCAACTACAACCCTTTGCTGTTTAAAAGACAGTTGGGCTATGCTTTGGTTCACCCTCCTAGAGTACAAGACTTGGCTGAAACCCTTTATTGTGAGATAAAGCCTAATCTAGTTGTTGTCAGGCAAGCATCCTGGGCTTGGGACAACATCCAGACCAAGGGGATGGCCATTCTGGGGAGATGCAATAATGTGGCTTCAGCCCAGTATTATGATTGGTCTCATGCTAGAGCTCAGATTTCTAGGATGCCTTTCACCATTGAGGATGCACCTGGACCATCCACAGTACCACCTCCAGCCACTGTCAGCCTGGAAGAATTTGAGAAACTGAAAGAGAGGAATGAGAATCTGTCTCAAGCTCTAAAGAGGACCCTCTGGGAGAGGAGTGATGGTCGTCTAGACATTGAGAGGTTGGAAAAGCTTAAGGTAGAGCATCTGGCCAAGATTGAGAAAGCAGAGGACTACATCAAGAAATCAAGAGCTGGAGAGCAAATTTTGAAGAATGCCTGTAAAAAGGCCCAGTTTTAGAGGGCTAGGACTGATCTCTATCTGAAGGAAAGTCAAGCTAGGTGGGTCAGGATCACTGAAGCTCGCACTCAAGAAGATAAGAGAACTCAAGACAGGATTGAGCAGTTGGAGATCAATGAGAAGAAACAACAGGAGGCTCTGCTAGCAGCCCAGAAGGAGATTTCAGAGTTGAAGCTTAGGGCTGGTGTGAAGAGGTCAAAGGACCAAGACAGGCATAAGAAGCTGACCGCTACTATTGCCACCAGGAACCTTCTTATCAGAAACATTACAGAGCATCCGGCTGGTCCTGTAACTGAAGCACTTCTGAAGGAGGTTAAGGAGGATGAGTTTGGATTAGATGTTTAACTTCTTTGCTTGTTGTTATTTCCATTTCATGTACTTTCCTTTTTATGCTGTATTTTGACCCCTTAGGGCATGTGTTGTAAAAACAAACTATGTGCTATGCACCATTTGTAATATATTTATTAGTTTGTTTCCTTTTGAGTTTCTTTTCTCAAGCAACATCAGAGCATCTTCCTCAGGGTCTGGAAAGGTCAAAACCAAGAGCCAAGCCGGATACCTTGGAAAACAAATAAGCATACTGCATTGCATACTAAATTTTGTTTTGTTTTGTAGGTTTTTGTTTTGTTTGTTACTAACTCTGTTGTGATTCAAGAATTATTGCTCGCCGTCGGGTGTTCCCTCTCAACCGTCCGCACAGATATCCTACTCGCAACAATCTTCCTGGTATCCAGATGGACCAAGTACAGCAAGATCTAGCAGAAGTCAGGACTCAGATGGCCAATGAAAGGCTGGAGATGAGAAACCAAATGACCCAGTTCATGGAAGTAATGAATGGCTTGGCCCAAAGTCAAGAAAGATTGAGGGCATTGGTAGAAAGACAAACCCCGGAAGAACCCCATCTAGGGACTGGGGGAACAAGTAACAATGAAAGGGGTCAGCCTTATGTTAACCCACCAGTATATGGGCCTCATCTTCATCCGGAGATCAACATCCCTACTAATGTGCAAGGAAATACTACTGGGGGAGAATCTTACAAGAAGACCCCCAAGAGGAGCAATTCACTGTGATGGGAGCTGGGGATGAAGCCTATGATAGAAGGTTTGATGAAATTGCTGAGAAGTTGAGATCTCTGGAGTCTCAAAATTCCCTGGGTTTTGATGTCATGGATATGGGGTTAGTGGATGGGGTATGAATCCCTCATAAGTTTAAACCCCCGTGCTTCGAGAAATACAATGGAACTTCCTGTCCACGAACTCACTTGCAATCCTTTCTGGGAAGACTCAAAGCATACACCATGGATGAAAAACTGTGGATGTTTTACTTTGAAGATAGTTTGACTGGGGCTTCAAGGGAGTGGTAATCTCATTTAACCAGAGCTACAATCAGATGCTAGAAGGACCTAGATGAGGCCTTCATCAGGCAGTACCAATACAACCTGGACATGGCTCCTAACAGGACCCTTTTGATGGGAATGTCTCAGTCCTCCAGAGAAGGCTTCAGGGAATATGCCCAGAGGTGGAGACAGCTTGCTGCTGCTGTCCAGCCACCCATGTCGGAAAGAGAAATGGCCGACATGTTTATGAATACACTGCAAGGAACATATATTGACAGGCTAGCTGCCTTTTCTTCCACCAGCTTCGCTGACGTAGTTATAGATGGAGAAAGAATTGAGAGCCTTTTGAAGATGGGTAATATTTCTGATAATGGTTCAAGTTCGTCAAGTAATCCCAGGAAGCCTTTTGTGGGACCTAGAAGAACTGGTGAGACAAATGCCATTCATGCCAGCAGGGGCAGACCTCAGTATGTCCACAGATCAGTAGCAGCTGTTACCATTCCAGCTCCGATTCCTCAGCAACCAGCATATCAACCACAACAACAACCACACTATCAACAGCAAGTTCAGTATCCGCCACAAAGGACCTACAACAACAGTAACAACAATCAGCAGCAAAGACCTTTTCAGCAAAGATCATCACAGGCAAATAGGGTGATTGATCCAATCCCTATGCCTTATGCCGCTTTATTGCCACAACTCCTGAAACTCAACTTTGTTGAATTAAGGACATTGGCACCACCAGATCCCTCCAATCTTCCAAGAAATTATGATGTCAACGCCAGATGTGCTTTCCACTCCAATGCACCTGGCCACAATACAGAGAAATGCAGGGCTTTACAAATGAAGGTACAAGATCTGGTGGATTCTAAAGCCCTCAACTTTGCACCCCCTCCAAGTGTCACCAAGAATCCCATGCCCAATCATGGAGGACCAATAATTAATGCCATTGAGGAAGACAAGCCATCTTTCTTAATCACCAGTGTTGGGCAGATTCGGACACCTCTGGTAGAAATTAAAGCCCAGCTTCTAGAGTGCCAGATGTTCCCCGGGTGTGAGCTCGGTTGTGGTTACTGCAACATTTCGGTCAACGGGTGTGACAACTTGAGAAGCGGCATAGATGGTCTTATCAAAAGTGGTATACTTCAGATCACAACATCGGCACCTACAAATCCAGCAATCCCTTTGACAACAATTCACGACTCTTCTACAACTGCAACAACAATCATTCCAACTAATTCATCAATTTCATCAACAATGGCTTCATCCATCACTTCAACAAATCAGATGTCAACAACCATTTCTTCTACAACATCAGCATCCCTTTATTCAGCAGGATCTTCTACAACGCCAACAGAAAATAATGAAGATATCTCAGCAGTCACCATTTACTATGATCCATCAGATGTTCCTCCAAACAACAACTTTCAACAACAAACAGTGGCACTCCCTGCCAGGTCACCAGTCACCATCTACTACGATCCGCACACTATTCCAGTACCTTCCTCTGCAGCAGTCAGTCCAGTTACCATCACGGTGCCTGGACCAGTTCCATATGAAAGCAGTAATGCCATACCTTGGCATTATGGCTCTGACCTCTACTGCAACGGAGAGAAAATCACTTTGGATTCTTCAACTTCTTCTCCACAGATTGATAATGTTGGGGGAGGCGGAGGCTTCACCAGAAGCGGACGCCTTTTCGCCTCGCAATTACAAAGACCCAATGCCGAAGCAGAAGCTGCTGCCAAAGCAAAGGGAAAGAGTGTGGTAGTTGAAGAGACAACTGTCAAAGAAAATCAGAAGACATCTTTTGAACAAGATGTAGACGAGTTTATGAGGATTATAAAGAGAAGTGATTACAAAGTGGTGGATCAGCTTCACCAAACTCCCTCAAAGATCTCCATATTATCCCTGCTAATGTGCTCTGAAGCTCACAGGAATGCATTATTGAAAGTCCTGCACGCAGCATATGTGCCGGAGGAGATTACTGTTAATCAGCTAGAAACTGTGGTGGCAAATGTCAAGACCAGTCATGGACTGGGCTTCACCAATGCTGACTTAACAACTGAGGGACGTAACCACAACAAGGCTTTACACATCACTCTAGAATGCAAGGGTGCTGTTCTATCCCATGTACTGGTGGACACTGGGTCTTCACTCAACGTTCTACCAAAGAAATCCTTGGTGAAGCTGGAGTATGATGGCTTGGCACTGCGTCCGAGTAATTTGGTGGTGAGAGCATTTGATGGCTCTAAAAGATCAGTGCTTGGAGAGATTGATCTGCCGGTGATGATTGGTCCGCAGACTCTTAAAATTACCTTCTATGTGATAGACATTCAGCTAGCCTACAGCTGTTTGTTGGGTAGACCTTGGATCCATGCCGCTGGCGCTGTTACGTCTACCCTTCACCAGAAGCTGAAATTCGAGTGGGAAGGCCAGATCATCACCATCTGTGGTGAAGAAGATATCTTTGTTAGCCATCTGGCTATGTACAAGTACATTGAGATGGATGGAGAAATCCATGAAACCATGAGCCAGGGGTTTGAGGCCCTAAACATAAATGAAGCATCTGCTGTACTTGGAACCTCCATGACATCTTATCAGCAAGCCAGGAAGGTTGTTGAAGAGGGGACTGCCCAAGGCTGGGGCAAGCTGCTGCCCGTGGAGAAGAAAGAGGACAGATTTGGGTTGGGTTACAAACCAACTCAACAAGATCAATCAGAGGCTGCCAAGAAGCCTTGTTTTGTCAGCGGGGGAATGCTCACCCCTGATGCAGTGAACAATTTGGAAGACGAGGATGAAAGCGACCGCAACCTGGAGAGCTGGATACGTCCAAGGATCCCGGGGAGCCAAGTCCTTAACTGGTCTTCCCAGGAAATTATAAGGGTTACTCCTGCAGAGTAATTATTATTTCCTGTATTTTTAAGCATGCATCAAGTCTTGCATCTTGCCCAAGATGACAAGACTCATTTTGTAATCGGACCATCTTGTAATTTTGTGCAAACAGATCAATAAATGAATATCGGACATCTTTTGCAAATGAGTCTTTTCTTTTTCCGCTCACTGTTTTTCATTTTTCTTTTTGTACAAAAATAAAAATGGCAATGTTTTCCAAAATGATAAACTTCATTTCACTTTTTCTAAACAAGATTAAAATCAGTCACTAAAATGAACAATCTAAACCCTTGCAGAGAGTGCCTTCCAGACTGCACCGACAACAACACTGCTATGACATCGTATGACTTTGACAATCCAATCAATCAAGCTGATGAAGGGGTTGAAGAAGATTATGAGCTTCCTGAAGAGCTAGCCAGGTTGTTAAGGCAAGAGGAGAAGGTTATCACCCCTCATCTGGAGGAGGTTGAAACGGTTAATCTTGGTACGGAAGGAGACGTGAAAGAGGTTAAAATCGGGGCCTGCCTACAAGATTCAGTGAAAGAGCAACTGATTGATATGCTTCGAGGGTATGTGGATGTGTTTGCTTGGTCTTATCAGGATATGCCAGGGTTGGACACCGATATTGTCATGCACAAGCTGCCTTTGAAAGAGGATTGCCCACCAGTAAAGCAGAAGCTGCGCCGTACTCGCCCAGATATGACAATGAAGATAAAAGAAGAGGTGCAAAAGCAATGGGACGTCGGGTTTCTTGCCGTAACCAGCTATCCGTCGTGGGTCGCTAATATTGTACCTGTGCCTAAGAAAGACGGCAAAGTGAGAATGTGTGTAGACTACCGGGATCGGAACAGAGCCAGCCCGAAAGACGACTTCCCTTTACCTCACATTGATGTATTGGTTGATAACACGGCTCAGTTCTCGGTGTTCTCCTTCATGGACGGATTTTCAGGATACAATCAGATCAAGATGTCACCTGAAGACATGGAGAAGACAACTTTCATCACACCCTGGGGCACGTTCTGTTATAAGGTGATGCCATTCGGACTGAAGAATGCTGGTGCAACATATCAACGGGCTATGGTAACATTATTCCACGACATGATCCATAAAGAAATCGAATGTTATGTGGATGACATGATTGCCAAGTCCCTCACAGAAGAAGTCCACCCGGTGAATCTGTTGAAGTTATTCAAGCGTCTGAGGAAGTACCAACTGAAGTTGAACCCCAACAAGTGCACATTCGGGGTGCGATCTAGTAAGTTGCTGGGATTTATTGTAAGTGAGAAAGGGATTGAAGTTGACCCTGATAAAGTCAAAGCCATTCAAGAAATGCCTGCACCAAAAACTGAAAAATAAGTTCGAGGGTTTTTAGGTAGATTGAACTACATTTCACGGTTCATATCTCACCTTACAGCAACCTGCGAGCCTTTGTTCAATCTGTTAAGAAAAGAACAAACGGTCAGGTGGAACGAAGACTGCCAGAAGGCTTTTGACAAAATCAAGGAGTACTTACAAGAGCCTCCAATCCTTATGCCTCCAGTTGAAGGAAGACCTCTAATAATGTACTTGACAGTATTAGAAGAGTCAATGGGGTGTGTGCTGGGCCAGCATGACGAGTCTGGTCGAAAAGAGTATGCAATATACTACCTAAGCAAAAAGTTTACCGACTGTGAACAACATTATTCACTGCTCGAGAAAACTTGCTGTGCTTTAGCGTGGGCTGCTCGCCGACTAAGGCAGTATATGTTGACCCACACTACCTTGTTGATATCAAAGATGGACCCAGTTAAGTACATTTTAGAGAAGCCATCACTTACCGAACGGGTTGCAAGATGGCAAATGATCCTCACAGAATACGACATCCAGTACACATCTCAGAAAGCCATCAAGGGCAGTGTATTGTCTGATTATCTTGCTGAGCAACCTATTGATGATTACCAGCCTATGAGATTTGACTTCCCTGATGAAGACATCATGTTCATAAAAGCAAAAGATCATGAAGAGCCTGTTCACACTGAAGGGCCTGACCCAGAGGAAGAATGGACCATGATGTTTGATGGGGATGTTAATATGAATGGTCGTGGTGTTGGTGCAGTACTCATTACACCTAAGGGAGTTCACATGCCTTTCTCGGCAAAGCTCACCTTCAACTGCACTAACAACGAAGCTGAATACGAAGCTTGCATTATGGGTCTTGAGGAAGCCATTGACCTCAGGATCAAGACTTTGACTGTGTTCGGAGATTCAGTTCTGGTAGTTAATCAAACCAACGGCAAATGGTACACACACCAGGATCATCTGATACCTTACAGGGATTATACAAGGAGGTTATTGACTTTCTTTACAACGGTCAAGCTCGAGTACATCCCTCGGGACGAGAATCAGTTTGCAGATGCTCTGGCTACCATTTCATCAATGATCAAAGTTCAAGCTGCCAACTTTGTGCCTCGGATTCCAGTGTCCAGACTTGACAGACCAGCATATGTATTTTCAGCAGATGTTGTGAAGGATGATAAGCCTTGGTTCCATGACATTAAACGCTTCTTGGAGGATCAAACATACCCACCTAGGGCATCTTCCAATGATAAGAAGACTTTGAGAAGACTTGCTGGTAGTTTCTTTCTGAATACTGATGGTTCCCTGTACAAGAGAAACTTTGATATGGTACTCCTCAGATGCGTTGATATAACAGAGGCAGACTTGTTGATGCACGAGGTGCACGAAGGATCCTTTGGCACCCATGCAGGAGGGCATACCATGGCCAAGAAGTTGCTAAGATCAGGGTATTACTGGATCACAATGGATGCTGACTGTTGTGCCTATGCCAGGAAATGCCATAAATGCCAGATTTATGCGGATAAGGTGCATGTGCCTCCCAACCCTCTGAATGTGATGTCTTCACCCTGGCCCTTTGCTATGTGGGGCATTTATATGATTGGCAAGATTGAACCGACTGCTTCAAATGGCCACAGATTCATCCTGGTAGCTATTGACTATTTTACCAAGTGGGTTGAAACAGCTTCCTATGCAAATGTTACAAGGCAGGTGGTAGCCCGATTTCTGAAGAGAGACATCATCTGTCGGTATGGAGTTCCCGAGCGGATCATTACTGATAATGGTTCCAACTTAAACAACAAAATGATGGCAGAATTATGCCGGGACTTCAAGATCCAACACCACAATTCTTCTCCTTACAGGCCAAAGATGAATGGCGCTGTTGAGGCAACTAATAAGAATATCAAGAAGATTGTGCAGAAGATGGTAGTCACCTACAGAGACTGGCATGAAATGCTACCGTTTGCCTTGCATGGGTACCGTACGTCAATCAGAACATCCACTGGGGCAACGCCGTATCAGCTTGTGTATGGTATGGAGGCAGTCCTACCGGTTGAAGTTGAATTACCCTCCCTACGGGTACTGATGGATGTTAAGCTGAACGAAGCAGAATGGGTCCGATCCCGATACGAACAACTGAGTCTGATTGAAGAGAAAAGATTGGCTGCAATCTGTCATGGGCAGCTGTATCAGAAAAGAATGAAGAAAGCCTTCGATCAGAAAGTTAGGCTCCGAGAGTACCAAGTAGGAGATCTTGTGCTGAAGAGACTCCTCCCTCCTCATACAGACCACAGGGGCAAGTGGACTCCGAACTATGAAGGACCATTCGTAGTAAAGAAAGTTTTCTCTGGTGGAGCACTGATGCTCAGCACTATGGATGGTGAAGACTTCCCGTCCCCTGTGAATTCAGATGCAGTTAAAAAATACTTCGCATAAAAAAAGACCCGCTGGACATAAAAACAGAATGTAAGTCCAGGCAAAAATAGGGCATCCCGGCGAGTCAAAAACAGAATAAAAGACTCGGGCAAAAATAAGGGAAATAAACAAAAAATGTACACCCGCTGAGTTGAAAAGCCGCATTGGACAACTCAGGAAAAAATGGGTATCCCGATGGATTGAAAACCCGAAAGGGAGATCCATGCAAAATAAAGGAATAAGCGAACAACTGCATTCTGAATTCGTCTGTATCACTTACAACTTGGTAAGCTTCGAAAGGATCAAGCTTCTTTCAGAATCAGCCTTCTTCAGAAAGCAAGACGAGAAGAACGTCAAATGTCATACGAGTCATAGCAAAAGGGAAGCTCCTTGAAGCATCGTCAACATTGCCAATACCTTTTATTTCTCAATTTGTAACAATCTCCTCATTTTAGGGGATTTGTTTCTTTGACTGTATCTTGCCAATTCAGGGCACGTGAATTAATAAAATCAGATTTTCAGTCATGTTTCGTCTCGTACATTTTATTTTCATTTGCAAAATGTCCGATGTCTCTAAGATACTGATTGCATAAATACAGATGCTTTCTTCTAAGAATACGTGCTTGCAGGAAATATACTTACTCCCGGGAGTGTCTGAACTCTTATGATGGAATCCGGTAAGGGATACCTCGGGATTACTTATGCGTTTCTCTGTCTTTTTAGGATTGCAGGTACTCAAAGCACAACATGGGGCATGAAAGCTTCACCCCAGCAAGCTGGCAAATCATTATCTACTCAGTCTTAGCACCGGGGGTGCTTTCTCCCCAGCTGAGTTGCCATCCATTATTCCTCCTCAGCCAAGTACAAAACCCAAGGAACCATCTCCCCACAGAGTGTCAACTTCTATCCAGAAGAGCAACGAGCGAAGGAATCACAACAGAGTGAAGGAAGCTTCTACAAACCCCAGCTGGGTCCCTCATTATAAGGATGGGTCTATCAAGTGACCTATATCCCCAAGCAGAGTCCTATATGACAGATCTACCAGTGATCTCCTCCCCAGCTGGGATGTCCATTTCTAGCAGATCAGCCAGAGATCTCCTCAGCAACGGGATCCGAATCCTGGATCGGTATCTTTGCATAACCATAGCATTTGCATCATATTCTCCCCATAGAGCGTAGCATTCCTTCTAATACGAAGCATTACGGAAAAAATCAAACATATTGCATAATCATAAGCCATGTTCTGAATCAAACACTTGTGAAAACTGACAATCCATCAACGGTATACAGAATACTCCCCAAGGTTCCCCGGCAGAGAGCCAAGGCATTTGCCTTACACTCATAAATACAGATACATACTCCTTTTGGAACCCGTCCGTGTCATGATTCCCCAGTAAAGTCGCCCGAGCATTCTTTACAAACAGACACTTATATGTTACAGATACTTCTTGACACCCGTCCGTGTCATACCCCGAGTAGAAAGCCAAAGCGTCCCCTTTGCACTCACAGATATATATATACAACATCCCTTGACACCCGTCGTGTCACCTTCCTCAGCATGACTACCTAAACACTTTGTAAACCATACACTTGTTTATAATATACCTTTTGACACTCATCCGTGTCACTCTCCCCAGCAAGTTAAACACTTATCTGAACACCACTCATACTTATCGCAGATACTCGTTCGTATCTTGTATACACCACTCATACCTCTGCAGATTCAACACTCGCCCGTGTTCTTTGTTAACCCGTTGGTACTCGTCTGTATCATCATCTCAGAACATGCGTCAAGCGTTTGTTTCTACCTGATACACGTCCGTATCACAGTCTTAAGGATGCTCGTCCGCATCTTTAATCCATACACCATGCCAAACACTTATGTCTTCTTGAATATTAGACACTCGTCTGTGTCTACTATTCCCCAGAAGAGTCCCTGCAGAATCAACACTCGTCCGTGTTCTTTGTTAACCAGTTGATACTCGTCCGTATCATCATCTCTGAGCATGTGTCAGTGTTTGTTTCTACCTGATACTCGTCCGTATCATAGTCTTAAGGATGCTCGTCCGCATCTTTAATCTATACACAGTGCCAAAACACTTATACCTTTCATTTTCTTGGATATAAACACTCGTCCGTGTTTACTATTCCCCAGCGAAGTCCCCAATAAAGCTTGTTGAACTATTTCCTTTTTATCTGACATTCGTCCTATGTCATGATACCTTTTCGGCAGCCGTACCCTGTCAGGTGATCATCCTTCACCTTTGGATGACCGTCCCTCATCCTTTCCCCCAGCGGAGTCTCCTTTTTTGGAACCCTTCCCTATCCGGCATTCGTCCTATGTCGTGATACTTAGAGCAGCCGTCCCCTGCTAGGTGATCGTCCTTCAACTCCTGATGATCGTCCTTCATCATTTTATCCGATGGCCGTCCCCGTCGTTGATCTTGTTATCTGACATTCGTCCTATGTCATGATAAACCCTTAAAGCATCCGTACTCTGCTAGGTGATCGTCCTTCACCTCTTGATGATCGTCCTTCATCGTGCTTATCCGATGGCCGTCCCCATCGTCGACCTTTTTATCCGGCATTCGTCCTATGTCGTGATATTATTGGCAACCGTACCTTGCCAGGTGATCATCCTTCACCTTAGATGAACGTCCCTCATCTTATCCCCAACAGAGCAGCCGTCCCCTGCTAGGTGATCGTCCTTCACCTCTGATGACCGTACCGCATCATTTATTTCACTTACCTATAATCCCCAGAAAGTCTTATAGTTTTACTTGATGGTCATCCCCATCATAATCTCTCATATCCCCAGCTTGTCGGCCGTCCCCGTCATTGCTTTATTTCCTTCATTTTCCCCAGCATGTCGGCCGTCCCCGTCATTGCTTCATCCCCAGCAGTCGTCCTCTGCTCGACGGTCGTCCTCCGTCACACACACTTTATAATTATACTTTATTTTCTTTTACAATCTATATCCCTTTTCTTCTTCATTCTGTGAGTGCAAATTTTGGACTGTCTTTGGTATTCAACCACAAGTTATCTTATTTGCCTGTTAAGCCGTCACTTACATCCTGCACAGCTAACTCATGTTTGAATAGGGGCAGCTGTAAACACCCCAAATTTTCCCTCACCCATTCACACCATGGCTTGTGATATCTTCATATGCATAAGTTTAATCATAGCATCCCATATTGCATTTTTACTTCACTGCATTGGTTCAAAGTCATCTGCATCTAGGGTTTGTGATCTGAGCAATCCAAGAGCTTCTTGAGCCACTCCAAAGGTCATCAATCATTTCAAAGGGGTCCATGTATGTTCAAGCATCATATTACATCCCCACAAAGTCAAGAAATTCAAAGAATCACAAGAACTGAGAATGGCATGGAAGCAGAGCCAGGTTTGACTGCACAGATGACCTAGAATTAGGGTTTTGGTTTCAAAGGCCATAACTCCAATTTTTTTGGTCATTATTGTTTCTATTGGTCTCTATATGGTACAAGGATCATGCATATCAATTTTCATGAAGAAATTCCATGGGGAAGTCATCTAACCAAGAGTTGACTTTATGAGCAAGTCAGTGCAAAATCAGGGCATCTGAGGCCCCCAATGACCCAACCAAAGGGTGTTCTTCATCATTTTGATTGTGTATGATCTTTATTTGATCAAAGAAGATGTTGTAAGTTCACAAAATTGAAGAATCCCAAGCCATTTGCAAAGTTGACTTTTTAGGAAAATGACTTGTAATGGAAACTTGCCATTTTGGGAAACTTTTTCAACCCTTGCTTTTTGATTAAAAAATGCTTCAAATGGGAAAACTTTGGTCATGAAAGTTGTAGAATGGATCATTCCCTTTTCAAAAAGTACAAGAACTCATTCTAATTCATTTTAGATCAAAAGTTATGGCTTGTCAAAGTTGGGAAAAATCACATAATTTCAAGTTTTCTACCAAAGAGGCAAAGTTGCAAAACCACTTGCCAAGACAAATTGTGCTATCAAATGGACTTCTAAACTTCATAAAAACATAAACCAATGCCTAAAGAGCAGATTGCATCAAAAGATCACTCATTTTCATGGCTTGTGGATCAAGAAATTCCAAAAGGGCCAAAAGTTCACAAATTTGCAAAATGATCCATAACTCTTCATCCACTTGAGCCAGCTCACAAAATCTGATTTCATGACACTCCTTGATCCTTGCTGCGCATAGCCATGCCCCTATCTCAGCCTGCCACTTGCCCATACCTCCAAGTACAACTTTCATGACTTCTTGCAACTTGAGCCATACCAATCCCACAGTGCCACACCAACTCCTCTGACCTCTCTAGTTGTGATAAGTGGACCAAATGCAGCCTAACACACCACACAACTCATGCTGAAACACTCTCCAAGTCATAGTTATCAAAAATCCTCCAACTTACAAAACCATTCGAAACTGACTCCACAAGCATCAAACACACAAACAAACTTCACAAAACATCTCAACACACTCCCCTGATCATTTCCCTGCCCTCATTCATCCCTGAAACATCCTCAAACTGAAACACGATTCCTCCCCCCTTCTGAACAGAACTTCTGCAAACTCACAAACCAACCATTTTAAACTCCAACCAAGCCTTGCAAACTTCTCAGGGGGGTCATTGGAGGTGATTGGAAGCAAAGAGCTGGCCAGAAAGTTGCAAACTGAGAAAGCTCAAGCTCAGGTACCTCAAGAACTTTTTTTTTCCAGAAATGAGTTTTTAAGTTCCTAGATTGTTCCTCATGCTTTGCTGATCACTCTGATGTTTTTACTTTTTGAAATGGTTGAGAAATAAGCCTGTATCGAAGCTCTGAAACTTTTCCAGATTTTATGTTTTGATCCATATCTTGAGTTGTAGGTTATATAAATTTGTTTTGATGCTTGATTCGTGTTCAGGGTGATTAGAAGATGTGATCTGGAGCTTTAGAGCTCTTGATTTTGTCTAGAGAAGAAGATTAGGTTTTGTGCTCGCCGGAGAAGATGACCGGAACCACTGTTCCGGTCATCTGAAAGTGATTAAATTAGGGTTAGGGTTTAGGTGAGTTTGAATGTGAGCCATTGATTTCCTTTTCCCGCGCGTATCCAATGGTCCAGGTTTCTTGTATTAGCCCTAATTTTGGATTAATTAAGTTAATTAAGATTAGGAAATTTAAATCTCCAGAATTGATCTGAACCCTCCATTCACGCGCGGGTCAACTCCCTCCAAAAAACTTTGAATGCTGGCCATTGATCCCTTTGACTTTCCATTTAATTCATTTAATTTCATATTTTTGTTATTTGTTTTGCATAATTATTTTAAAATACATAAAAAATCCAAAAAAATATTTTCTTTCTGAATTTTTATTCTAAATATTTTTCTTAACATAAAAACAATTTTTATTTTATTTTTTACATTTTTAGACTATTTTAAAAAATATTTAAATGTTTATTTTAATTGATTAATGAAGAATAATTAATTAAAATAGCATTTAGGTTTCCAAAAATTCCAAAAAAATTCATGTAGCATTTAAAAACATTTAGAAACATTGTCCAACTCTCAAACCAAATTTCTTTTTTGTTCTTGATACCTTTTGATTATTTTCTTTGGAATTAATTTCATTTCAAGGCAATATTTTGTTTCAAACTTCAAAAATTCATTTCTGTCTAACCTTTGAGAGTTGGATCATGATTCTTTTTGCATTGCATCTTGCATAGCATTTAGTTTATAGGATAAAATTGGCTTTAATTGATCTTGCATTTTCAATTTGTTTGGCATTTTTCTTGTCAAGGTACCTTAAAACCCTAGCAATCTTAGGAAATTCATAACTTTTGATAGGTTAAGAGTTGGATCCCCTCCTTCGGGCAGTGAGTTTGTATATGTTTAGGGTTCCTTTGATTGCATTTTCAAATTTTTGTCATGTCATTTGCTTCTAGTTCTGGATTTTTGCTTTGTATGTTGCATATAACCCTAATTTGTGCCTTCCCTTGCATCCATTTCTCATTTGCTTGCATCCATTGACTTGCCATGACATTTTGTGCATTCATTTGATTCATAAGACATCTTAGGACATATTAGAACCATGCTTGATCATTGCATCTTTCATTTGCCATGTTGTATGTCTTTTGCATTCCATAACTCTTCATGTACATTCATGGCTCCAAGCATGCTTCTTTTGCATCCATATGTTTGTATGATCATTCTCATGCCTTGCCTCATGTTTGCATCATCTCTTAGCATCATTAACATCATGTATTTGCTTCTGACCTTGTCTTGCATCATGCCATTTCATCTCATTTGCATTGGATTTCATTTCTTTCACTAACTTTTCAGGTGGTAAGTTACTTTGAGAAGTGAATTTGCCTTCACTTCTCATAACCTCTTTTCATCCCTTTCACTTCCCTTGCTGCATTTTGTATATGTATTGGATTGAGCTTGCTCATTCATGTTCATCTCTTACTTTCTTTCTTCAAGCAACTTGTCTTCTTAAGTGAAGCAAGTTGTTTTGCTTCTTTGCTCCTCTCATCTGCTCCCTGGTGGCTTCTCTGAAGATCTTTCTTGCAAACCTCATAAATCCTAAGAACAACCAAGCATGACAATAATTAGGGTTTGATTAGTCCCCCATTTAGCTTTTACCTTTGTGTCATCTTTGAGTCTTCTCTTCTCACCTCATAATCAGGGACTAAACCCTAAAGGCTTTAAGGCTTTATGATTAAGCTTATGCCTGCATCCTTCTATTAGGATGGAGTGTATAACTTTAATCCTAAGTGTTAAACCCTTAATGTGTTTAAATCCTTTAATAAATTCATCTAATAATCATCAAGACATCAAGCTTGTAACTTGGGCCTTGCATTAGGGTTCTAATTCTTCCTTAATTGGTTAAGAAGGACTAACCCTAGTGTTAATGGACAAGTCCTCCTCAAGTTGTCTTACAAACCCTAAAACTCACTTCTTCATCTTATCATTAACTAAAATCCATTTAATAAAGGCTTTGTTTTGTCATGAGGTTAATCCCTAATCATGGATTAAGTTGAGGAGTCTTCCTCAGCTTAAACATTCTCATCTATTATCCTTCTATTAGGATGGTGTAATGAGTCTGTTTAATCCCTGATTATGGCTTAGTCTCATTACTTAACACTAAACAAAAACAACAAAAACATCTAAATAATCAAAAGTAGGTTAATGATCTTAATCCTACATTAATGGTGATTAAGTGTGAGATGCTGACTTCACACTTAAGGTATTCTCATTACCCCTAATCGGAGGGAGGATGTGATGAGTTTGCTAACCCATTGGTTTAGGCTTAAGCTCATTTTCTTATGACAAATTTCCAAAAGCAATAAAAGACTGAAAACATCAAAAACAAACAATAATCGTCTCCTTCGGGATTCTTTTCTCATCATCTTCACTCACAAACGAGAACTTGCTTCTTCCGTCTAATGCAAGACAGTTAGCACCTGAGCCAGACAGGTCATACACTTGAGCATAGACAAGCAAGCAGTTCACAAGTCAATTTACCTTTCAGTCTCTTTGGGTCGAACTACGGTGTTCTGACTTCCTCATTGCACGAGAGGATACGTAGGCATAACTTAACAGTTATCGAACAAAAGTCTCTGTATATTCCCCCTCCTTCTAGCATTATTCTTTAAGCCTCATGGTCTTGAGCATTTCATCCTTGTTCTTACACTGACACTTCACTTTCACTTCACTTTTCTTTTACACTGACACTTGCATTCTTTCCAGCTTTGATACACAAATTGCACTGACACTACCCCTTTAACACACAAATCTTTTAAGCGTGGATCCCGTCGAGTATGACGGACAATCTGGGTGCTAATACCTTCCCAGGTTGTAACCAACCCCCTTTCTCAGTCTCTCTGGTTCGCAACCGTCTTATCCATATCTTTCTAGGTCTATGCAGCATTACCTTTCCTTCAGGATAAAAATGCCCAGCTGGCGACTCTTGTCTTTTCCTCTTTCGCCGACTGTTCGTGTCTGTACCCCTTCTGACCTGTGGTGTCATTTTGGTGGGAGCGACACCTTGCTGCATTTTTCTTTGCTTTAGAGTGAGATTTCTCATTCATGTTCATTCACCTTATTTCTTCATTACCCATCTATTTGGTCATTATTGTTTCTATTGGTCTCTATATGGTACAAGGATCATGCATATCAATTTTCATGAAGAAATTCCATGGGGAAGTCATCTAACCAAGAGTTGACTTTTTGAGCAAGTCAGTGCAAAATCAGGGCATCTGAGGCCCCCAATGACCCAACCAAAGGGTGTTCTTCATCATTTTGATTGTGTATGATCTTTATTTGATCATAGAAGATGTTGTAAGTTCACAAAATTGAAGAATCCCAAGCCATTTGCAAAGTTGACGTTTTGGGAAAATGACTTGTAATGGAAACTTGCCATTTTGGGAAACTTTTTCAACCCTTGCTTTTTGATTCAAAAATGCTTCAAATGGGAAAACTTTGGTCATGAAAGTTGTATAATGGATAATTCCCTTTTCAAAAAGTACAAGAACCCATTCTAATTCATTTTGGATCAAAAGTTATGGCTTGTCAAAGTTGGGAAAAATCACATAATTTCAAGTTTTCTACCAAAGAGGCAAAGTTGCAAAACCACTTGCCAAGACAAATTGTGCTATCAATTGGACTTCTAAACTTCATACAAACATAAAACAATGCCTAAAGAGCAGATTGCATCAAAAGATCACTCATTTTCATGGATTGTGGATCAAGAAATTCCAAAAGGGCCAAAAGTTCACAAATTTGCAAAATGATCCATAACTCTTCATCCACTTGAGCCAGCTCACAAAATCTGATTTCATGACACTCCTTGATCCTTGCTGCGCATAGCCATGCCCCTATCTCAGCCTGCCACTTGCCCATACCTCCAAGTACAACTTTCATGACTTTTTGCAACTTGAGCCATACCAATCCCACAGTGCCACACCAACTCCTCTGACCTCTCTAGTTGTGATAAGTGGACCAAATGCAGCCTAACACACCACACAACTCATGCTGAAACACTCTCCAAGCCATAGTTATCAAAAATCCTCCAACTTGCAAAACCATTCGAAACTGACTCCACAAGCATCAAACACACAAACAAACTTCACAAAACATCTCAACACACTCCCCTGATCATTTCCCTGCCCTCATTCATCCCTGAAACATCCTCAAACTGAAACACGATTCCTCCCCCCTTCTGAACAGAACTTCTGAAAACTCACAAACCAACCATTTTAAATTCCAACCAAGCCTTGCAAACTTCTCAGGGGGTCATTGGAGGTGATTGGAAGCAAAGAGCTGGCCAGAAAGTTGCAAACTGAGAAAGCTCAAGCTCAGGTACCTCAAGAACTTTTTTTTCCAGAAATGAGTTTTTAAGTTCCTAGATTGTTCCTCATGCTTTGCTGATCACTCTGATGTTTTTACTTTTTGAAATGGTTGAGAAATAAGCCTGTATCGAAGCTCTGAAACTTTTCCAGATTTTATGTTTTGATCCATATCTTGAGTTGTAGGTTATATAAATTTGTTTTGATGCTTGATTCGTGTTCAGGGTGATTAGGAGATGTGATATGGAGCTTTAGAGCTCTTGATTTTGTCTAGAGAAGAAGATTAGGTTTTGTGCTTGCCGGAGAAGATGACCGGAACCACTGTTCCGGTCATCTGAAAGTGATTAAATTAGGGTTAGGGTTTAGGTGAGTTTGAATGTGAGCCATTGATTTCCTTTTCCCGCGCGTATCCAATGGTCCAGGTTTCTTGTATTAGCCCTAATTTTGGATTAATTAAGTTAATTAAGATTAGGAAATTTAAATCTCCAGAATTGATCTGAACCCTCCATTCACGCGCGGGTCAACTCCCTCCAAAAAACTTTGAATGCTGGCCATTAATCCCTTTGACTTTCCATTTAATTCATTTAATTTCATATTTTTGTTATTTGTTTTGCATAATTATTTTAAAATACATAAAAAAATCCAAAAAAATATTTTCTTTCTGCATTTTTATTCTAAATATTTTTCTTAACATAAAAACAATTATTATTTTATTTTTTACATTTTTAGACTATTTTAAAAATATTTAAATGTTTATTTTAATTGATTAATGAAGATTAATTAATTAAAATAGCATTTAGGTTTCCAAAAATTCCAAAAAAATTCATGTAGCATTTAAAAACATTTAGAAACATTGTCCAACTCTCAAACCAAATTTCTTTTTTGTTCTTGATGCCTTTTGATTATTTTCTTTGGAATTAATTTCATTTCAAGGCAATATTTTGTTTCAAACTTCAAAAATTCATTTCTGTCTAACCTTTGAGAGTTGGATCATGATTCTTTTTGCATTGCATCTTGCATAGCATGTAGTTTATAGGATAAAATTGGCTTGAATTGATCTTGAATTTTCAATTTGTTTGGCATTTTTCTTGTCAAGGTAACTTAAAACCCTAGCAATCTTAGGAAATTCATAACTTTTGATAGGTTAAGAGTTGGAACCCCTCCTTTGGGCTGTGAGTTTGTATAGGTTTAGGGTTCCTTTGATTGAATTTTCAAATTTTTGTCATGTCATTTGCTTCTGGTTCTGGATTTTTGCTTTGTATGTTGCATATAACCCTAATTTGTGCCTTCCTTTGCATCCATTTCTCATTTGCTTGCATCCATTGACTTGCCATGACATTTTGTGCATTCATTTGATTCATAAGACATCTTAGGACATATTAGAACCATGCTTGATCATTGCATCTTTCATTTGCTATGTTGTATGTCTTTTGCATTCCATAACTTTTCATGTACATTCATGGCTCCAAGCATGCTTCTTTTGCATCCATATGTTTGTATGATCATTCTCATGCCTTGCCTCATGTTTTCATAATCTCTTAGCATCATTAACATCATGTATTTGCTTCTGACCTTTTCTTGCATCATGCCATTTCATCTCATTTGCATTGGATTTCATTTCTTTCACTAACTTTTCAGGTGGTAAGTTACTTTGAGAAGTGAATTTGCCTTCACTTCTCATAACCTCTTTTCATCCCTTTCACTTCCCTTGCTGCATTTTGTATATGTATTGGATTGAGCTTGCTCATTCATGTTCATCTCTTACTTTCTTTCTTCAAGCAACTTGTCTTCTTAAGTGAAGCAAGTTGTTTTGCTTCTTTGCTCCTCTCATCTGCTCCCTGGTGGCTTCTCTGAAGATCTTTCTTGCAAACCTCATAAATCCTAAGAACAACCAAGCATGACAATAATTAGGGTTTGATTAGTCCCCCATTTAGCTTTTACCTTTGTGTCATCTTTGAGTCTTCTCTTCTCACCTCATAATCAGGGACTAAACCCTAAAGGCTTTAAGGCTTTGTGATTAAGCTTATGCCTGCATCCTTCTATTAGGATGGAGTGTATAACTTTAATCCTAAGTGTTAAACCCTTAATATGTTTAAATCCTTTAATCAATTCATCTAATAATCATCAAGACATCAAGCTTGTAACTTGGGCCTTGCATTAGGGTTCTAATTCTTCCTTAATTGGTTAAGAAGGACTAACCCTAGTGTTAATGGACAAGTCCTCCTCAAGTTGTCTTACAAACCCTAAAACTCACTTCTTCATCTTATCATTAACTAAAATCCATTTAATAAAGGCTTTGTTTTGTCATGAGGTTAATCCCTAATCATGGATTAAGTTGAGGAGTCTTCCTCAGCTTAAACATTCTCATCTATTATCCTTCTATTAGGATGGTGTAATGAGTCTGTTTAATCCCTGATTATGGCTTAGTCTCATTACTTAACACTAAACAAAAACAACAAAAACATCTAAATAATCAAAAGTAGGTTAATGATCTTAATCCTACATTAATGGTGATTAAGTGTGAGATGCTGACTTCACACTTAAGGTATTCTCATTACCCCTAATCGGAGGGAGGATGTGATGAGTTTGCTAACCCATTGGTTTAGGCTTAAGCTCATTTTCTTATGACAAATTTCCAAAAGCAATAAAAGACTGAAAACATCAAAAACAAACAATAATCGTCTCCTTCGGGATTCTTTTCTCATCATCTTCACTCACAAACGAGAACTTGCTTCTTCCGTCTAATGCAAGACAGTTAGCACCTGAGCCAGACAGGTCATACACTTGAGCATAGACAAGCAAGCAGTTCACAAGTCAATTTACCTTTCAGTCTCTTTGGGTCGAACTACGGTGTTCTGACTTCCTCATTGCACGAGAGGATACGTAGGCATAACTTAACAGTTATCGAACAAAAGTCTCTGTATATTCCCCCTCCTTCCAGGATTATTCTTTAAGCCTCATGGTCTTGAGCATTTCATCCTTGTTCTTACACTGACACTTCACTTTCACTTCACTTTTCTTTTACACTGACACTTGCATTCTTTCCAGCTTTGATACACAAATTGCACTGACACTACCCCTTTAACACACAAATCTTTTAAGCGTGGATCCCGTCGAGTATGACGGACAATCTGGGTGCTAATACCTTCCCAGGTTGTAACCAACCCCCTTTCTCAGTCTCTCTGGTTCGCAACCGTCTTATCCATATCTTTCTAGGTCTATGCAGCATTACCTTTCCTTCGGGATAAAAATGCCCAGCTGGAGACTCTTGTCTTTTCCTCTTTCGCCGACTGTTCGCGTCTGTACCCCTTCTGACCTGTGGTGTCATTTTGGTGGGAGCGACACCTTGCTGCATTTTTCTTTGCTTTAGAGTGAGATTGCTCATTCATGTTCATTCACCTTATTTCTTCAAGTAACTTATCTTCTTAAGTGAAGTAAGTCAACTTGTTTCTTATGCTTCTCCTCCTTTCATCTGCTTCTTCCTTGGTGGCTTCTCTGAAGATCCTTCTTAAGCCTCATAAACCCTAGGAACATCCAAGCATGACAATAATTAGGTTTTTGATTAGTCCCCTTTTAGTTTTACCTTTGTGTCTCTCTTCTCATCTCATAATCAGAGACTAAACCTTTAAGGTTTTAAGGCTTTGTGATTAAGGTTATGCCTGCATCCTTCTCTTAGGATGGAGTATATAACTTTAATCCTAAGTGTTAAACCCTTAATGTGTTTAAACCTCTTAATCAATCCATCTTAATATTCACTAAGACAATAGCTTGTAACTTGGGCCTTGCATTAGGGTTATAATTCTTCCTTAATTGGACAAGTCCCCCTCAAGTTGTCTTACAAATCATAAAATTCATTTCTTAACATTACCATTAACTAAAATCCATTTTAATAAAGGTTTGTTTTGTCATGAGGTTAATCCCTAATCATGGATTAAGTTGAGGTATCTTCTTCAGCTTAATTGTTCTCATCTATTATCCTTCTATTAGGATGGTGTAATGAGTCCATTAAATCTTTGATTATGGCTTAAACTCATTAATTAACACTAAACAAAAACACCAAAAACATCTAAATAATCACAAGTAGGTTAATGATCTTAATCCTACATCATCATGGTAATTAAGTTTGGGTGCTTACTTCATACTTAAGGTATTCTCATTATCCCTAATCGGAGGGAGGATATGATGAGTTTACTAACCTTTGGTTTAGGCTTAAGCTCATTAACTTATGACAAACAAAAAAGCAATAAAAGATTGAAAACATCAAAAACAAACAATAATCGTCTCCTTCGGGATTATTTTCTCATCATCTTCACTCATAAACGAGAACTTGCTTCTTCCGTCTAATGCAAGACAGTTAGCACCTGAGCCAGACAGATCATACACTTGAGCATAGACAAGTAAGCAGTTCATCAGTCAATTTATCTTTCAGTCTCTTTGAGTCAAACTACGGTGTTCTGACTTCCTCATTGCACGAGAGGATACGTAGGCATAACTTAACTGTTATCGAACAAAAGTCGCTGTCTCTTCCCCCCTCTCCCAGCATCCTCTTTAAGCCTCATTCCTGAGCACCTCACTTCACTTTTTGCACTGACACCTGTACATCCTTTTTTCCAGCTTTTGTACACAGATAGCACATACACTACCCCTTTAAACACAAATCTTTTAAGCGTGGATCTCGTCGAGTACGATAGACAATCTGGGTGCTAATACCTTCCCAGGTTGTAACCAACCCCCTTTCTAAGTTTCTCTGGTTCGCGACCGTCTTATCCATCTCTTTCCAGGTTTATGCAGCATTACCTTTCCTTCGGGATAAAAATGCCTAGCTGGCGACTCTTTTCACCTTCATTTCATTCTCTCTTTCGCCGGTCGTTCGTGCTTGTACCGGGAGCAACAACCGGCATATGTATTCTCTATGGACACTGTCACTGATAACAAGCCTTGGTTCCACGTCATCAAAATCTTCTTGGAAACTCAGACGTACCCACCCGGGGCATCGTCAAACGATAAGAAGACATTAAGAAGGCTAGCCGGTAGCTTCTCCCTCAATACTGATGGTTCTTTGTACAGGGGAAACTTCGACATGGTCTTGCTCAGATGTGTTGACTAGAAGGAAGAGGACCTACTGATGCACGAAGTACATGAGGGCTCTTTCGGCACCCATGTCGGAGGATAATTAATGGCAAAGAAGTTATTAAGATCAGGTTACTACTGGATCACAATGGATGCAGACTTTTGTGCTTATGAAAGAAAATGCCATAAATGCCAGATCTACGCAGATAAAGTGCATGTGCATCCAAATCCTTTGAATGAAATGCCTTCACCTTGGCCCTTCGCCATGTGGGGCATTGATATGATTGGAAAGATTGAACCAACTTCTTCAAATGGTCACAGATTCATCCTGGTAGCCATTGATTACTTCACCAAATGGGTTGAAGCAGATTCGTATGCAAATGTCACCTGGAAAGTGGTAGCTCAATTTCTGAAAAGGGATATCATTTGTCGATAAGGAGTTCCCGAGAGAATCATTACTGATAATGGTTCCAATTTGAACAACAAAATGATGGTAGAACTATGTCGGGACTTCAAAATTCAACATCACAACTCTTCTCCTTACAGGACAAAGATGAATGGCGTTGTCGAGGCGACTAACACGAATATCAAGAAGATTGTGCAAAAGATGGTAGTCATCTACAAAACCTGGCACAAAATGCTACCATTTGCCTTTAATAGGTACGGAACCTATATCAGAACATCTACTGGGGCAACACCTTATCAGCTTGTGTATGGTATGCAAGTTGTCCTACCTGTTGAAGTTGAACTACCCTCCTTACGGGTAATGATGGAAGTGAAACTGGATGAAGCAGAATGGGTTCGATCTCGATATAATCAACTGAGTCTGATTGAAGAAAAGAGATTAGCAACCACCTGTCATGGGCAGTTATATCAAAAGCGAATGAAGAAAGCCTTCGATCAGAAAGTCAGACCTCAGGAATTCTAAGTGGGAGAGCTTGTTCTGAAAAGACTTCTTCCTCCTCATACAGACCACAGGGGAAAATGGACGCCAAACTACGAAGGCCCATTCATAGTAAAGAAAGTTTTCTCTGGTGGGGCACTGATGCTCACTACTATGGATGGTGAAGACTTCTTATCTCCTGTGAATTCAGATGTAGTTAAAAAATACTTCGCATAAAAGACCCGCTGGACATAAAAACAGAATGTAAGTCCAGGCAAAAATAGAGCATCCCGGTGAGTCAAAAACAGAATAAAAGACTCGGGCAAAAATAAAGGAAAAAAAATATGTACACCCGCTGAGTTGAAAAGCCACATCGGACAGCTCAGGAAAAAATGGGCGATCTACGCAAAATCATGGAATAAGCGAAAAACTGGATTCTGAATTTGTCTGTATCACTCACAACATGGCAAGCTTCGAAAGGATAAAGCATCAGTCAGTATCAACCTTCTTCAGAAAGCAAGATAAGAAGAACGTCAAGGTCATATAGGTCATAGAAAAGGAAGCTCACTGGAGCGTCAACTTCAACATTGCCAACACTTTTATTTTCTCAATTTACAGCAATCTCCTCTTTTCAGGGATTCGCTTATTCACTGTACTTGCCCATTCAGGGCACACAAATCAATAAAATCAGAATATTCAGTCACACTTTGTTTTGTACATTTTTGTTACGTTTGCATGAAAACATATAAGCCATTTTCATTATATGCTTACAGGAAATATGCATTCTTGAGAAAATCTAACTCCTAAGACGGAATCCGGTTGAGGATACCTCGGGACACTTGTGCGTTTCTTTTTAACAGGTTGCAGGTACTCAAGACAGACAATCTCACAACATAGGGAATATCAAGCCTCATATCCCCAGCCAAGTCAGCAAACACCTCATCAGCAGGGTTACTTGACATGAGTTTTCCCTCACGAAGCTGTCATCCCTTCAGAGGATCCTTCGAGAAACTCATTAAATCCCCAACATGTCGCTTGGACGAAGGATTTACAGCAGATTACTCCCCAGAAATTCTCTTCTTCCCAAACAGGATCTCCCGAGCAATGCCTGAACTGCTCTTCCCCAGCGGAGTTGTCGAAGCCTCCTTATCCCCGGCATGAGTCCCTTCAATAGACGCTTCCCCAGCCGAGATCCCCATAGAGTTCCCTAGGAAGATCGTTCGGTGATCCTCTCTCCCCACAGATCGGCCAATGAAATCTCTCCCCATCGGAGTTCTCCCTCCAGACAGATCGCTCAGAGATCTTTCTCCCTGCAGGATCCGGATCTCGGATCGGTTATCTCATTTTTCATAATCTTAGAATTCGCATCATTTTCCCAAAACTAAGCATAGAATTCTGTCTAATACGGAGCATTACGGCAAAAATCAAACATTCGCATGATCATAAGTCAGGTTCGAGCCAGTCACCTGCAAACATCAGAATCGCTTCACTAGCAATATATGAAACTTATCCCCCGCAGACAAAGCCAGAATACCTTTTTGCACTCTCAATACAGATACTTGTTCATACTTGTACATATTTCTTTTGACACTCGCCCGTGTCATACTTCCCCAGCAAGTCAAACGCTCGTTTGTGTCCCTCTCCCAATCATTTTGACACTCGTCTGTGTCTTGCACATATTTCCTCAGCAGATCAAACACTTGTACATACTTATACACAATCCTTTGATACTCGTCTGTATCTTGTATATATCACCTCCCCAGCAGATCAAACACTCGTTCGTGTTCCTTGCTTAACCTATTGATACTCGTCTGTATCATCGTCCTTAAACATGTGTCAGTGTTTGCTTCTATCGATACTCGTCCGTATCGTGGTCCTAAGGATGCTCGTCCGCATCTTTAGTCTATACACACTGTCAAACACTTATACCTTTTATTTCAAAGCATAAGCACTCGTCCGTGTTTACCATTCCCCAGTAAGTCACCAACAACACAACTTTTCTATCCGACATTCGTCCTATGTCGTGATATTTTTGGCAGCCGTGCCCTACCAAGTGATCGTCCTTCACCTTCTGATGACCGTCCCTCATCATTTTATCTGATGGACGTCCCCATCGTTGATCCTCTTATCCGGAATTCATTCTATGTCGTGATACTTTCAGCTGTCGTACCCTGCTAGGTGATCGTCCTTCACCTTTGGATGACCGTCCCTCATCCTATCCCCAGTGGAATCCCCATTGTTGGAACTTTCTATCCGAAATTCGTCCTATGTCGCGATATCTTTTTAGTAGCCGTCCCCTGCTAGATGATCGTCCTTCACCTTTTGATGACCGTCCCTCATCACGTTTATCCGATGGCCATCCCCATCGTTGATCTTTGTTATTCGGCATTCGTCCTATGTCGCAATAATCCCCAAGAGCAGATGTACCCTGCTAGGTGATCGTCCTTCACCTCTTGATGATTGTCCTTCATCATGCTTATCCGATGGCTGTCCCCATCGTTGATCTTTTCTATCCGACATTCGTCCTATGTCGTGATATTTTCAGCAGCCGTCCCCTGCTAGGTGATCGTCCTTCACCTTTTGATGACCATCCCTCGTCATTATTTCATTTATTCTTTGACCAGATGGTCGTACCCATCGTGGTTTATTTACCCTTTAACTTGATGGTCGTCCGCATCAGTGCTTTCCTCATTTTTTTAATTCCCAGAGAGTTTTATTTCTTTACCCGATGGCCTTCCCCGTCGTGGTCTTTTCCTTTATCCTGATGATCGCCCTTCATCAGTTTACGCGATGGCCGTCCTCGCCGCGGTCTCTTTATTTCCCAGCATGATGGTCGTCCCCGTCATTGCTTTGCTTACAATTTTTCAGCCCCAGCAGTCGTCCTCTGCTCGATGGTTATCCTCCATCGCTTTCATTTGATACTCATACTACTGTCTGTTACAATTTATATCCCTTTTCTTCTTTCAATAAAGAGTGCAAATTTTGGATTGTCTCGGTATTCAACCACAAGTTATTTTGTTTGTCTGTTAAGCCAGGGGCTTACATCCTGCACACCTAACTCATGCTTGAATAGGGGCAGCTATAAACACCCTAAATTTTCCCTCACTTTTTCTTACACCATGGCTTGTGATCTTTTATATTGCATTTGCATAAACATCACATTACATCTCACATTGCATATTTGTTTCACTGCATACGTTGCATAGCTAGTGTTTGTGATCAGATGAATCTTAGAAGGAGTTTGAGCTATCTCAGAGGCCATGGAGCTTTCCAAGAAGGTCCATGAGTGTTCTATGATCATCATATGCTCCCCAGGGTTCTTAAAAGTCAAAATTTCACAAAGCATTGCAGAGGTGTTCAAGTAGACTAAGCATTTTCTACACAGATGACCTAAAATTAGGGTTTTGGGTTTGAGGCCCTGAATCTCAAATTGTTTTGTCATTCTTGATTCCATTGGTCTTAATATGTTATAAGGAGCATGTGAACCAAATTTTATGAAGAAAATCATTGTGGAAGTCATTTGATCAATGGATAACTTGTTGTGCAAGAAAAGTCAAAATCAGGGCATCTAAGGCCCCACCAATGGTACCAAAGGGTCATCTTCATCATTTTGAGGTTCTATGATATTTATTTGATCTCAGAAGTGGTTATAAGTTCACAAGATTGAAGAATTTCAAGCCATTTGCAAACTTTCCATTTTTGGACATGACATGTAATGAAAACTTTCCATTTTGGGAAAGATTTTCAACCTCCTCTTTCTTGATAAAAAGGATTCAAATGAAAAATCTTTAAACATGAAAGTTGTATATTGGATATTCCCATTTTCAAAAAGTACAAGAACTCCTCTTGATTCATCCTAGAACTCAAGATATGATGTTTCAAAGTTTGGAAAAATCTTATAATTTTCAAGTATGTGCCAAAGAGGGATTTTTGCAAAACCAAGTTTTAATACTTCTAATGACCTCTAATCCACTTCTAAGCATCATAACTTGATCATACAACATTGCAATACCAAATTTGTGCCTTGGATCACAAGATTTCATGCCTTGCTCTTCAAGAAAATCCAAAGAGGGAAAATTGCAAAAAAACTTCAAACTCATGCATCAAGTGTTACAGCTCATCAAAATCAATCCAAGGGTCCTCCATAAACTTAGCTGAGGCAAGACAACCCTTCAAACCAGCTCTGACCCGTGCCATGCTTGTGGTTCAATAACTTTGAGTTTTTTGCAAATTGGCCCATACCAATCACACTATGCCACCACCCACTTTCTGATCAATCATATTGGCTTATACAAACATCATGGACCTCATTTCATACAACAAACAAGCATGAAACCATCCACACAAGCAGAATCACAAAAACCCCAAAAAAACCTTCATCTCTTCGAATCACACTGCACATCCACTCAAACTCCAAACTCTCTTCACCATTCAATCATACACATCATAAGGATCACAAAACACCCTTTGCCATGACCTAAAATCCACTCAAACCAAAACAAGATTTATGAGTTGGCAGAACTAGAAATCACAAACCAAGCTATTTAAACTTCATTCAAGCCTTCCATAAGCTTCAGGGGATCAAGTGGAGTGGATTAGCCTCAAGGAGAGGTCCAGAAAGCACCAAACTGAAAAGCTTCATCTCAGGTAGCTCACTTAAACATTTTTCCAGAACTCTCTTTTTAAGTTACAATATCAATCTACATGCTTCCCTGATCATGCTGATGTCTTTACTTTTAAAAATGGTTGAGAAATGAGTGTGTATCGTGCTTTTGAAATTTTGCTCGTAAAAATTGTTTGATTCGACTCATGAGTTTGATGTAATATAAATGGATTTTGTTGCTTGATTCTTGTTTAGGGATGTTAGATGAGTTACTATAGAGCTTTAAAGAGCTTGGGGTGACCTAGGGAGTGAGTTCAGGTGATGGTATAGCCGGAGAAGACGGCCGAAGCTTACCTCCGGTCGCCTGAGTTTAATTAGGGCTTAATCTCATTTAATTAGCCAGTTTGAATTAAGACCCTTGGATTTGTTTTACCCGCGTGTGTGAACGGCCCAGATTGCTTCATTAAAACCCTAAACCTAATTAATTAATTTAATTAATTTTAATTAGTCATATTAATTTAGGACCATATGATCACGCGCCAAGTGTAATTTTGAACATGAGCCATCAGATCTTCATACTTAAAGTCACGCTGGCTTTGCATCACAACCATTGATCCCTTCAACTTTCCATATGGACCATTGCTTCTGATTAATTTATTTTTCTTTTTTATTTTATTTCATTTTATTTCTTGCATTTATTTAAAATAGCAAAAATGTTTATAAAAATCTCATTTTCTGCATTTTCATTTTTATTATTTTTCAAAACTAAAAAACATTTTTATTTTTAATTTTTGCATTAAAAATGTATTTTTAAATCATTTAAATGTTTTATTTAATTAATTAATTGATTTTAATTAATTAAAAATACATTTAGGTATCAAAAAATCACAAATAAAATCATGAAGCATTCTTAGACATTTCGAACAATTTACAAACTCACCATATAAATTTCTTTTTAGGTTTGATCATGTTTTCACAATTTCTTTGAATTAGGGTTCATAAATTCACATTTTTCTAACCCTAACTTGAAAAAATCATTTATGATCAACCATGATGAGTTTGCATTTGGTTCTTTTTGAATTGTTTCATATTTGTCATCTATTATCTAGGTTGTTTAACTCATATTTTTTTATTGCATTTTCAATTTGTTTTGCATTTTTCCTTAGAACCACCCAAAAACCCTAGCTAACATAGAAAATTCATAACTTCCTTTAGGTTTAGCTTCTGACCTCCACCTTTGGGGAGTGATCTTGTGTGTGTTTATGGTTTGTTTGAGTTCATTTTCAAATTTTTATCATGATGTATGCTTCTGTTTTGACCACGTGTTTCTCATACATTCATAAAACCCTAATTTCTCATGTTCATTTGCATTCATCTTTGCATATCTCAATCATATGAACTTTCCATGACATTCCATGCTCTTGTATGAAATATTAGACATCTTAAGACATGTTTTAACATTGCTTGATCATTTCTTCATTCATTTGGTATGCTTTGAATTCATTGCTTTTCATGTGTATCCATGTGTTTTCAAGCTTCTAACATGCCTTGTTTTGCATCTCATCCCTTGTATGAACATTCATAAGCATCTTACATGTATTTGCATTATTCCATAGCACATTTTCATAGCATATTCACTTCTGGTCTTGGTCTTTGCACCTTCATTTGCTTTATTCCCTTTTGCTTTGCATCTTTTGCATTCATACTAACGTTTCAGGGGCTTATGGTAAGTTGTTTGGGATGTGGATTTGCCTTCACATCCACCTATTCTCATCTCTTAATTTGCATATCTTATTTCTCTTGATCCTATCTCTTTCTTTTAGGTTACTTATCTTGTTCAGGAAGTAAGTAACCTATTCTTTTTCTCCTTCTCTTTTCATCTGCTTCTCTTCCTTGGTGGCCTTCTGAAGATCTTTCTATAAGCATCACAAACCATAGGAACATCCAAGCATGATAATTTTAGGCTTTCTCCCTTAGTTTTTTACCTTTGAGTCTCCTTGAGTCTCTTTTCTCATCTCATAATCAGAGGCTAAACACTTAAAGTTTTAGGGCTTTGAATTAGGGTTATGCATGTATCCTTATCTTAGGATGGAGTGTATAACTTTAATCCTTAGTGTTAAACCTTGAATTTGTTTACACCTCTTAATCAAAACACCTAATAACTATTAAGACTTAAGCTTGTAACTTGGGCCTTATATTAGGGTTACATCTCTTCCTTTTGGTTAAGAGGGACTAACCCTAGTGTTTAATGGATAAGTCCCCCTTAAGCTAGTCTTACAAACCTAAAATCCTTTTCTTAATCTCACCCTTTAATTAAAATCCACTTAATAAAGGCTTGTTATATAATGAATTTAATCCCTAACCATGGATTAAGTTGAGGAGACTTCCTCAGCTTAAGTGTTCTCATCTATCATCTTTCTCTTAGGATGGTGTAATGGGTTCACTAATCCCTTATTAGAGATTAAACTCATTACTTAACACTAAACAAAAGCCCAAAAACATCTTAATAATCACAAGTAGGTTAATGATATTAATCCTATATCATCATGGTAATTAAGTTGAGATTTCCATCTCACACTTAAGTAGGCTCATTATCCCTAATCAGGGAGGATATAATAAGTTTACAACCCTTGATTAAGGCTTAAGCTCATTATCCTATGCAAAACATCAAAAACAATAAAAAACTGAAAACACAAAATCAAACAATAAACGTCTCTTCCGGGATTCTTTTCTCATCACACTCACTCTGAAAACGAGAACTCACTTCTTCCGTCTAATGCAAGACCGTTAGCACTCAAACCAGACGAGTCATACACTTGAGCATAGACAAGCAAGCAGTTCACAGCAAAATCATTCAGTCTCTTTGAGTCGAACTACGGTGTTCCGACTTCCTCATTGCACGAGAGGATACGTAGGCATAACTTAACAGTTATCGAAAAAAAGTCTCTTTGTCATCCCCCTCTTTCAACTTTCTTTTCTAAGCCTCATTCTTGAGCACTCACCCTCTCTTTTTGCACTGACACACTGTACATCCTTTTCTCCCTAGCTTTTCATGCACAGTCAGCACATACACTACCCCCTTTTAAAACACAATCTTGTAAGCGTGGATCCCGTCGAGTACGACGGACGATCTGGGTGCTAATACTTTACCAGGTCGTAACCAACCCCCTTTATCAGTTTCTTTGGTTCACAATCGTCTTATCCATACCCTTCCAAGTTTATGCAGCATTACCTTTCCTTCGGGATAAAAATGCCTAGCTGGCGACTCTATTCAACCTCAAACTCCAGCATCACCGACCGTCCACGTCTTCACCGGGACGAAAGTCTGGGGAGCGACAGCTGTCCTCGCCAGCAGTTACTCGTTTTTTATCGTCCTCGTCTTCGACCTCAGCATCAGCATTCAGGTCATCACTTTTCTGGGCTTTGTCTGATTTTGTAGGAGGAGGAGGAGATTGGTCATCAAAATATTGAGGAGAATCAGGAGATTGTTCCTTCTCCATTTTTGGTTCTTTCGTCACATTTGTATGGAGAAAGAAGTGGTGGGATGGCAGCTTGGTTAATTGAATCATCTTGGTTTGTTAATGTATTTTTCTTTTGAGGTGTGTCATCAAGGTTGATTTGCAAATAACCCAAAATTAAAAAAGAACTGTAATAAGAAGTAAAAGGTAAGCAATCGAAAAAGAATTACCTGAGGAATCTCGGTGTGAAAACTAGAGTTCCCACTCTCTGCATCTTTTACTTGCATTTTCACAGCTATACTGTGTGGGGGAGTTTCTTTGGGAGGTTTGACTTTGGATTTTTGAGGAGAAGCCTTTGTGATCTTCTTCCTTTTCAGAGGTTGAATTGGTTCTGGTGATTTATCACCAGATTCTCGACTAGAGACCTTTTCTTCTTGTTGTTTCCTTTTTGGGGAAGGTGAGGGTTTTCGACCTCCCTGGACATAGAAATAAAAGATGATTCAGGGTTAAAAGACAAAATAAGCTAAGTAGAGAGAAATGGATTATAATTTTGTTGCAGTCTTTTTTGAAGTAACTGGTGGGTCTTCTTCCATTGTATCAGTTGTACTCTCGACAACATTTTTCTTTGGAGGAATTCTTGTGTCTAAGGAAACAAAACAAAGTCAGAAATGAATACAAGAAATATACAAAGTTAGAATGTCAAAATAAAAAAATGTGTTCGTTAAACACCTTCAAGAATGGGAGTATTCCATGCAAACGTGTTATATTCCAACATAAAGGTGTCCTCTGAAATTATCCAAAGTGAACTTAGTAGGAACCACTCTCTCAACAGGCTTTTTGGATTGTTTTCGAAGAATTCAAAGAATCCCTACAAACGAACGAATCTGGAAATAGAGGGCTCAATGCCACACCAAAGTCAGCAGAAGGTAGAGGGGGAAACCTTGGTGGATAGAGATTGAAAGCCAATTCATAACGTTGTTCTGGTCGAACATATGAAGGCAACTTCAACTTTTCCAATCTTTCTGTCAACTTGTGTTTTAAAGTTACTGCTACTTTGCTTATGGTCCGACTAAGTTCCTCTGGCCTATAGATAGTTTCAAAATATTTTTTAAATTTATGTATCTCTTTGATGTGCCTTTCTTTACCTTTTTTCATCTGGTCCTGCTCAAGAGCAAAGGTGTTTGTCATATGAGTTGTAAAAGTTGCTACGTCATAGAATTTGGTGAGATAATATTCCTTCCACCAGACATCGAACTCATGAGTGCAAAGGAAAGAGGGTCGAAAGACCACTGGGAAAATGTCAAGAGATTTGTCAAAAAAATTCTTCGCCAGATATTTGCTTTATTCTTTAGTATGATAGGAGTTGTGAAAGATGATAGAGCCTTTTTTGGGAAGATAGATTTGGGTTTCGGTTGAACGAGTCTGAAATGTCGAGCAACAAGGTTAGGTTGATAGACAATTAGCGCAACTTTTGTTTTTGTGACGTTGTGTTGAGAAGGGAGAACCCTAGGAATTAAAAATGATTCCCAAACGTCGAGGAATCCGTTTTTGTCCTACTGCATCTCAAAGGGAGGTTGTTTGGTAAACCATTTAGGTCCAACTGTCCTGTTGGCCAAAGGTGCCATTGAAGGGGTGAAGTTGTATCTTTTGGCGAACATCATGATATAACTGATGAAAGATTGGAGAAGACTAATCCCTTCCTCAGATGGAGTCATTTGTACTAGGCGAGGCCATTTGATAGTCATATCCTTCACTTCATCTTCGTTTAAGTCATTCTTGACCGGGAAAAAGGCTTCAAAAGTGGCATTGATCCACAATTTCAAAATACAAATTGGCCTAGACACGCTAAGGTTGCCTTTTTCTTTCACGGTCTTCAGGAAACTTACGCTTTCACTTAACGATTCATAAAGGTTTGCCAAAATCATTTCTCTTAGGCATAATTTTGTTCCTTGGTGGAGTTGGTTAGCCATAGTGATAAAACATTTGGCTACCTGGAGAGATCGAGAACAAAAGACGAACCTCGATAGCCATAAGGTCAAGAAGGCTATATGCTCTTTGTCATAGACTTCTGCAGTGGTCTTGACATGGTAATAGTCTGTAAATGCAGAGTATGAGGCTTTGTTGGTGTCAAATTTTATGGTATCTTGGTTCAAAATAGTGGGGTCGAAATTTTCTCCTAAAGGACTTAGTCCAGCAATGGCAGCTAATTTGAAGAGGGTAGGGGTGACCATTCCACAAGGAAGGTGGAAAGTATTGTATGTGTTATCCCAAAAATAGAAGGAAGACAACAACATGTTGGAGGAAATGTTAAGTCTTACTTTCGATAGTTGAATCAGGTCGAAAATTCCTATTTCTTTCCAGAACGGTGCCTTGACTTTTTCAATCTTACTTAACAAGGCTACATAGTCGGAAAGATCTTTCTACCTGGGGCAGGCTCTAAACATCGTAGCGTTATGTAAATAACATAGGTTTAGTTCTGCGTCAATACTTGGTTCTATTTCCTTAGGTTTTTTGCAGAAGGTTTAGGCCTAACCCTAACACCAATGGGTTTAAGGCATTAATAAGTAGGGAAAAATTCTTTCAACCTATTTGGGTTTATGTCTGGGTTAGGGAGAAGACCTAATATTGCATGACAATTACTAGAGACAAGGATTATAATTAATACTTGGGACTTGTAGATGCTTTCCTTCTCTTTCTCATTAGGAGGTTCTGAGATGTATTGTTGATTTCCGATGATGTTGGGTCCAGTCAATTTGTGAGTGTAAGGAAGTGAAGTTGAGGTTTTCTTACTACTGGAAGGTTTGGATGAAGCCATTGTTGTGAAGAGAGATCTTTGCAGTTGGAAAAAATGGGTTTTTCTTTTGTTTGAGAATGAAGAGGAAGAGAAATACGTGAAAAAGTTTTAAGAGGATGATGAACGTCTATTTATAGAGAAAAGAGACTGAAACGGTTGAGTTTTGGTTGGAGATCATGGACCGCGTGGAGAAAATTTCGTGAAGAAAGTAGGCTGAAGGCAGTTAAACGCCTATGACCTCCTAGCTTTTAGGAAATGATGGGGGTGATGTCAGAATTGTGGGTTGAGGTTGACGTTTTGAGAAAGCACAATGATGAGCTTTTAGGGATTTGGAATATCAAGTCTTGGAAATGATAAAAGTGATAAGGGCAACATGGCATCAAAAAGATTCATCGACAGCAAATGATCTTTCTCTAGGATTAGTCGAAAACTCTTTGTTGGGGGGCAATTTGTAGACAAGGATTTTCGACGCCATGAAATGAAGATTAAAATGATATATTTCGACTAAAAAAAGAGGGGAAGACGTTTCAGGAATCAATTTTGACCAAGCAAGTGAAGATATGTTTTCTAATGCTTTCGGCAGATGAAGAAGGCGTATTTTTGACAGGATCAATCAGAAATGTCGTTTTCGACATTTTGACAACATTAATCTCATTTTGACAATTTCGACAACTTTGAAGAGATGCGTCGTTTCGACGCAGGAGAAAACATTCAAATTTCAAAAGTTGGCACGTTTGGTAAAAGGATGCGTGGAAGTGTTTGGTGGAAAGATGACATGCCGAAGGCCAAGTGGCGGATTTGTAGGATTTTTCTGTTAGTGACAGTTATTTTATTTATGTATAAATAGAGTATTTTCTTGTCAGAATGACGTGTGTGAAAATATTCTACAAACTTCCTGTAAAATACTCAAAGTACCCGTGTGTGAGAAAAAAGTCATGTTCTGGAAAATGTACGTGTGCAACACCAATTTACCTTATTATGTTTAATAAAATTCTAAGTTATTTACCATTCATTTACATTTGCAAGTCATTTACGTGTTCTTCGCCATTTACTTTTTGCATTGTCCAATTTTCTATACCTTTAAGTTTCCTTTAAGAATTTTACTTTTCAATTTACCTTATGAATTGTCAGAATCTATTTTCTTTAAGTTTTCGCCAAGAGTTTTACTTTTGTACTTAACCATAAGAATCATACATAAAAAAACCTAATAAAAGTGGAATCACAAGATTATTAGAGTTATATTTTTCGACAAACTTTGCGCTTATGTCCTAGGATTTATATGATTGATCCTGCAAGTAAACCAATTTAATATAATTTGGAAACCAGAGGTTGTTCCTCAAAATCAACTACGAACACCTGCGCCACAATATTCCTCTCACAATGGGTGGCCTGCGCCACCCTCTCCTGTGCAGGATTAGTCCCCAATTTAGTTTTTTCAGAAACTCGAACAACTTCACAACAACTTACACCAATTCAGTTCGGTAATAAAATCCAATCAAAATCGATTAATCACCACAACACAAAATACAAATATTTCACCAAAACCAAACCATGTATTTGATACCAATTCAACAAAGGATAACACAGAATTATATAATCCCAATCCTACATACTAATCATTGTAATCCCGATTATAGAGTTCGAACCCCACCCTTACCTTAAATCCATGGCCACTCGAATCTCCGATCCGCATTCTGTTTTGACTTTTCGACGACGACTTCTCGTAACCGTTTTCTCCACTTTTCCTCGTTCTCCAATTTTCCTCGTTCTAACTTTTCCCTGTTCCACTTCTTCCTCTTACTGATATTCCTTATTTTTATTCTGACTAAATCTTTTTGACTAATTATTCTTTTTATTATATTAATAATAATAATCTAATTATAACTAATGGGCCTACTTCTTAAACCCCCTTTTATTGCTAATTCCAACGAAATCCAAGCCCATTAACCAACACGCTCTAAAATTCAATAATATCACTTACAATATTATTTTCCCGGCTTTCCAACTTAATATTCCGACTTAAAGACTTAATTCACCATAACTCCAAATTAACTGAATAATAATCCACAACTAACTACTTACTCCCGACTTAATAGATTAATTTCCGATTATCAGCCAATGGTCCAATGGTCCAATCCACATATTCGACAATAAACGGAAAATACGTCATACTATCTTCTACAACTTATATATGTCGCTCCCTGGATTTTCATCCTAGTACAAACGCGAAAGTGGAACGGAAAAGAGGTAGAGTCGCCAGCCAGGAATTTTCCCCTGAAGGAACGGGAAAGGTAATGTTGCACGAACCATAAGAAAAGAGAAGGACGGACAAAGGTCATGCGAACCAAAGAGACTGGGTTCGGGAGTCGATTACGACCTAGGAAGGTATTAGCACCCCAGATCGTCCACCGTACCCGACGGGATCCATGCTTGCAAAGAAACTGTTTAAAAGGGTAAAGAAATGAAAGCTGTTGCAAAAAGAAAGATTGGAACAGGGGAAAAATGTAGGTAGAATAAAAGAGTGCTCGAACGGGTCCTACCCCGCTGCCTACGTACCTCATCTAGACATAAGGATCAGAGTCACCTTAGTTCCCTTAACTAGGGGTGGAAAGATTGCTTGTGTCTTAAGGCTTGAACTGCCTATGTCAATGCTCAGGTGTTGCAGGCTCGGACGACGCGTACGTTACCGTCTTGCAAAAAGTGACAAGTATGAGCAAGTTCGCACATAAAGATTGAAGGTGATGAAAAGAGAAGTCCCGAAGGAGAGATGTTTATTCTTTGTCCAGTGTTTTTTTATGATTTTTTTATGAGTGTGGCACAAGGAAATGAAATCAAGCTCTTTTCCACGGAATATGTACTTGTTACTACATTCTAAGATTGAATAATAGAACATGCACACCCAAGTAAGGAGAAGATCCCCAAAACTTGGTTCCAGAGATTAGGGCCTAATCTCACTAACTTATTAAACTTATTAAGTGTTTTTGTATTTTTGAATGAAGAAGTACCTTTTAAGGTTTTCTTTATGAAAATAGTCTCATGATCAGACTTGTGCATCATGCTAGACAAGCTTGTACTATCCCAAGATGGGAAGACTACATGTTCCCCATGGAATAAGGCTATACACAAGAGACTACTTCACCCATTATTAAATGTTTTTTAGGGTTTTGTTTGAGGATGAGAAGAGAAAGCACCAAAAGGATCTCAAAGGTAAAAAACTAGAGGGGGACTAACAATCCTAAATGTTATCATGCATGGAAACTCTAGGTTAGTGTGGTTTGAATTCTATCCTAAGAAGAAGGAAAGAAAGAAAAGAAAAAGAAAGGAGGAGGATAAACTAGAATACAACTTACTCCTCTAAAGGAGATAAGTTGTTTCTAAAGGGGGAAGAGATGAAGTGAATCACAAGATGGCATAAGGAACATCACAAAGACAAATGAGAAAGCAGAATAAAAGATGAGATGAAGACTTGAAATGTGGATATCATCCACACTTCACTTACCATGAGCCCCTACAAGGAAAGGTTAGAATATATACAAGTAATAAGATGAAAAATTAAAACCAAATGATATGTAAACAAGCAAAAGATCAATTTAAAACATCACAACCAGAAGTAACATACTCCATTCATATACTATGACTACACACACAAAACCATGAAAGGATTGGAGCAAACAACTCATCATAAAGCATTACAAGTCACTATGAAAGAACAAGACATCTATGAGATAACACAGAGCATACAAAGTAAACAAGCATCATACAATTAAATACCAGAACCCTAACATATTAAGGATGTGCCTAAGCAACAAAAAGATCATGGAAAGAAGCATACAAGTTCAATTACTATCAACATGAGAAGCAAATAGGCATAAGAAGTGAAATGAGCATACATACAAGTGTGAGAACCTTCAAGAACAAGTACCACAAAGCAACACCAAGTGAAAACATTATATAAGGACCAGGGACCTATACTCATGCCAAAAGGCCTCTAAACAACCTATAGAAGTTGGCACAAGTGCCATCCTAGCCTAAGAAGCAAGCATGTAACAAGAAAAGACACATATTAAGGCAAGCAAGCAAGAAAATTCACATTAAATCAAAAATTCATTAAAAAATCCACAATTAAACACAAATGTTACTTAAACCTATAAAAAACAACATACCAAAAGGAATGGCCCATCAACAAAAGCACATTAGGGTAATGGAAGGCCTATATTGCAACTAGGGTTTTGAAGTTCATACACAAAGAAACGTATCAAAATTCAACATACAAAATCCTAAAAAATATGAGATAAATCCCTAACAAACTAAATCATGTCCATGATCCAGAGCAAAAAGAACCAAATTAAAACTCAAATCCATGATCAAGATAGAAATTAAACAAGGAAGCATGTGAATTAAAATGAATAAAGATAGGAAATTAAACTAAACAATTAGTTCATGCACGGAAAATAAAAATAAATGGAAAATAAAATTGTACAATATTAAAAAAAACTAAATTTGATTTACATGATTTTTATGGTGATTTGTAGAAACCTCTAACTATTTTTAAAAAATTAAAAATTAAACAAATAATAAAATGAAATAAGAATGAACAAATAACAAGTGGGGTGCAGACAGTAAGGCAACTCAGTTCAAAATGATTGGGCTGGCAAAGAGGGAGGCGCGAATAGCATACAAGGCCCAATGGATCTTCAGCGCATACACAATAACACCATGGAAATTCATAAAATCAGAAGAAAAAAAGGTGAACCAATGGATCAATCTGAGGCATGAAATCAATTCAAAACAAAGGTCCAAGTCAATGCATCCAAACGAAACGTGTGTGTGTGTACATGATAATTAACATGAGGTGCCAAACACTTTGTATTATTCAGATTCAA
The DNA here is from genome assembly GCA_963966055.1 of Lathyrus aphaca. NCBI lineage: Eukaryota > Viridiplantae > Streptophyta > Magnoliopsida > Fabales > Fabaceae > Lathyrus > Lathyrus aphaca. Next base: position 477,157,915 of record OZ014521.1, read on the forward strand.
AATTTAAAAGAAAGCACATGCATGAGATGGTGCATTTTTAATGTGTTGGCATTGTATCATCCGTCCAGATCAAAACATGAAAGTCCAGGATTTCTTCTTCTTCCTCAGGTCACAAAAACTCAAATCCAGAAATCGGTGACCGGAGCCCTAGCTCCGGCACCGGAAACTTCAACCTTAAGAACAAATCCTCACCAAAATTGATGAAACTCTCCAGATCAAACAATTAGAATACGTAGATCACAAATATGTCATCAAAATTTCCAATAGATCAAAGAGCAGTGCAAATCGAACGCAAAAATTCTCATACATCAAACTTTAATTCAACATTGCAAGCTCAATTCTAAATAATTTCCAAAAGTAAACATATCAGAATCACCAGCAAGGCACGTAGATCATAAAACACACAAGCAAAATCAAATCTAGATCTATGAATTTTGGAACTACCCGAGATTTGCAGAGCTCAAAATAGATCCAGAAATGCCTTCTCCAGCTGCATATCCACCTCTTCTAACCTCTCCTTGCAAAATAAATGAAATATAAAGCCTGTATTGCTCTAGATCTTGAGATTCGAACATAAATGCACCACACTTACACCTTGATAAATCTTGAGGTTCGGCCTTAATGATGTATGGATTTGTGATCGATGGAGCATGAGGATGAAGAATGTGCAATTGGTTTTTGAAATGAGTGAGAGAATGAAAGGATTCGAAGCAAAATGCAAATGGAGCAAAAACTTGAGAATGGTGAAATGAGAGAGGTTGAGCTTCCAAATTCGTGTGCAATAGCTTACATATGATGAAAACTCAATGCTGATTAGGGTTTGTAAAAGGATGCACGTGAGAATGGTGTGATGGAAATGGTTTTGCAAATTAGCATGAAATGTGTGATAGCCTCTTTTGCTCGTGTTCTCCCTCTTTCTTGTGCATGTGCTGATCACACTCCACTCACTAACCACAACTGAAATGATCTTGGCCCTTGGATTCAATTGTGTCATTCTCTTTGAGTGTTCTTGCATTTTTGTATTAAGTGGAATATTCCTTCATCCATGCAAGATTTTTATGGTTTCTCTTGATAAAAATACTCCTCATGCCTTGTTATTGATGTTTATGGTCAGCATTGACCCATAAGATTGCTTAGAAATGGATTACAATGCATTTTGCAACTTGGTAGAAAATGGTATTTCATGTGAACCCTAAAAATATGCCAATTCAAATGATCATAACTTCTTCATCACAAATGCTATGGGCAAGTTCTTGTACTTTTTGGAAAGGGAAAAAAAAGATCTACAAGTTTCATGTTTGAGGAAATTTCATTTGGAGCCATCTTGGTTATGAAAGAGCCCTTTGAAAACTAGGGCAAAACTTGCCAAAAATGGTAACTTTCATTATAAGACACTTACTAAAAATGGAAGCTCTTACAAAACCTCATGATTCTTGGTCTTTGATATCACCAAAGCTCTTCATTGACCGTAAGAATGTCCCTTGGCTTGAAAAATGGGATTGGAACCCTTGAATTCCCACAATTGACTTTTCAGATGCCCAGTTTGACCAATTTCTTCCTTTACAAGTAACTGATGAATTCACTGACTTCCTCAATGAGTTTTTCCACCAAATTTCTTCCATAGGCTTCACATATCATATAATGGACTTTGACCACAATAATTGGTCAAAGGTACAAGAAACCCTAGCCCAAATGCAAAACCCTATTTCATGATTCATATGTGTAGGAGATTGTTACTTCTTTGGCCTTCTGATGATCTCTCACCCTTCTTGACTTTTGTGGATGATTTTGTGCTTGTATAGGATATAAAGACACCTTGTGGACCTTTTTCACTATCACCTGGCCTCTTGACTTGGCTTGTAGAACTTCAAATCCTTAGATGATTGATCATATGCCCAATGCTAGAACATGTGAGTGTTATGCCTCATTTTTCTATGCTAGATGCTTAGGATATGGTATGCTTATGACATGTTTATGATAATGCAAATGATGGTTAATAAGGGAGGGAAAATTTGGAGTGTTACAGCTGCCCCTATTCAAGCAACTGTTAATCTGAAAAGGACGAAAGCAACGGTTGTCGGCCGTTCAAGATGAACTGTGGTTGAATTCCCAAAATAACCCTGAAATTTTCACTATGTCGGAGAATAAAAGAAATGGGAAATAAACCCAATCTAATATAACAAGCTTCTTGAGACCCTTGCTGTGATGAAAAGTAACTCAAAACCAAAGTCTTGTGTAAATTCAACATCAAAGGGAGCAGACGAGCTTCCTTCAAACAAACATGTTACGCCAGGTGAATAAATAAAAAACCTGTTATGCCAGGTGAATAAAAACCAGGACGGAAGAGCCCTCTTCATATATCTTGCTCAGATATATGGTGCTTAAGACGGACGAGTCTTCTTCGGATAACCTGTTATGCCAGGACTGGTAGTGCACTTACGCATGTGGGATAAACATGCACAAATAGGATAGACAAACCCTCTTCATATACCTTGCGTAAATATATGGTTCTAGGATGGACGAGCCCTCTTCTTGAATCTTTCCTAGATATGTGGTACTCAAGAAGAACGATTCTTCTTCGGATAACCTGTTACGCCAGGGAACCGGTAAACATTTTGACGTTTAATCCCACCGTCAGGACTTCAAACCTATTCAATACGAACGAGTATTGGATGATCATCAAGGAAACACAGACAAATGCCCTAAGCCAATGATATAGACGAGTATTTGACGATGATCAAAGAAACACAGACAAATGCTTCAGGCAATGATACGAACGAGTATCAAGCACTAATACGGACGAGTATCAGAAAGGTACCAAACATAGACGAGTGTTTGCCAAAAGATAACATGGACGAGTGTTAAAGAAGATACAAACGAGTATCGAAAAGGTTTCAAACACGGACGAGTTCTTGTCAAAAGATAACACATACGAGTGTTAAAGAAGATACAAACGAGTATCAGAAAGGTTTCAAACACGGACGAGTGTTTGTCAAAAGATAACACAGATGAGTGTTAAATACGATACGGATAAGTATCGGAAAGATATCAAACACGGACAAGTTTTTTCCAAAAGGTAACATGGACGAGTGTTAAAGACGATACAGACGAGTATCAAAAAGGTTTCAAACACAGACGAGTGCTTCAAGCAGGAGAACTAACACAGACGAGTGTTAAGTGTGATACATACGAGTATCACAAGAATATCAAACACAGAAGAGTGATTGAAATATGATACAGACGAGTATCATGAAACTATCCAAACACAAACGAGTGAATGAAGCCAAACAACAACACAGACGAGTGTTAGAAATGATACAGACGAGTATCAGAAAGAATACTTGATTTGAGAGGAGAGTGACAACTCTACAGGGGAGAATACTATCTATAGAACATTCTGCTGAGGGACAAAATCAGGATGCTCTGACAATGCTTGACTCTGGCTGGGGAAATGAACAACTGGCCAAAAATAAATTGGCCAACTCTCTGGGGGATATTTCAATGGTGGACCAATTCCAAACATGGAAATTTGTGGGGAATGACTGTAAACACCCCAAATTTTCCCTCACTAAGTTCACACCATGGCTTGTGATTTTTCACATTTGCATTAGTTCAAGCATCCCATATCATATTGCATTTTTTGCTTCACTGCATTAGTTCAAGTTCATCTGCATCTAGGGTTTGTGATCTGAGCAATCCAAAGGATCATCTGAGCCATTCCAAAGGCCACCAATAATTCCAAGAGGGTCCATGTATGTTCAATCATCATCTTATATCCTTCAAAGATTAAGGAAGTCAAAGAATCACAAGAACTTTCAAAGCATGGAAGCAGAGCTAGGGTTTCACTACACAAATGACCTGAAATTAGGGTTTTGGTTTCAGAGACCTTAACTCCAAATGTTTTGGTCATTCTTGTTTCTAATGGTCTCAATATGCTATAAGGATCATGTATACCAAGTTTGATGAAGAAATTCATTGTGGAATTCATTTGTCCATTGGGTAACTTCTTGAGCAAGTCAGAGCAAAATCAGGGCATCTGAGGCCCCCCAACATGGAACCAAAATGGATTTTTCATAAAATTGAAGTTATTTGGTATTTATTTGATCATTTAAGTGCTTATAAGTTCACAAAATTGAAGAAAAGTGAGCTAAACCAAAAGTTGCCAAAAATGGAAATGACTTGTAATGTAAACTTTCCATTTTGGGAAAGTTTTTCAACCTCCTCTTTCTCAACCAAAAATGCTTCAAATGAAATATTGTTGGTCATAAAAGTTGTAGATTGGATCTTTCCCTTTTCAAAAAGTACAAGAACAAGATCTAATTCATTTTGGAACTCAAGATATGGCTTGTCAAAGTTGGCAAAAATCCCATAAATTTCAAGAATGCACCAAGAGGGATTCTTTGCAAAACCACTTGCCAAGGCTTTTTATGACTTCAAACACGCTTCAATACATCATAACATCATAGTACATTGCTTCTAGATCAGAATTGCCCAAGGAATTGCAAGACCACATGCCTTGAACATCAAGATTTCTCAAAGGGGCCAAAACTTCACATAATTGCAAAACACCCCATAACCTACTTCCCACATGCTGAATTGCTTCAAGATTGAATTTGTGGACTTCCTTGAAGTCAGCTGCGCATGGACATGCCCAAAGGCCATCCGCATCCTTGCCCATACCTCAAGTACACAAGTTGGTGACTTTTTTTGCAAGAAGGCCATACCAATCACAATAGGGCACAACCACTCCACAGTCCTATCACAAGTTGATATGTGGACCAAATGTTGATCATAACACACAAGAACACAAGCTGAACCCTAAGAATCACCAAGTTCACAAAAACTCCCCCTCTTGCAAAAGCTTTCGAATTTCATAACTCAGCCACTCAATCTTCAAACAAATTCCACCATTCATCTCTAAATCACTCACTGATCACAAACCAACCATTGAAACAGCCAAAAGCATCTCATACACCAAATACGATTTCTGACCAGTTGGAGTGCAAACTCTCAAACCAGCCATCCACAAAGCTTTCCAAGCGTTGCAATTGCCTCAGGAGGTTCAAAGGAGTCTTTTTGCACCAAGGAAGTGGCCAGAAAGCTCAAGGGAAAAAAACTTCATCTCAGGTAGCCATTGAAATTAATTTTTCCAGAACTCTCTTTTTATGTTACAAAATGATAAAACATGCTCCACTGATCACACTGAACATTAAATTTTCGAAAATGGTTGAGAATTGAGTGTGTACTGATTGTCTGAAATTTTTGCCATGTTTATGTTTCTCTTCGAATCATGAGTTTGAGTGAAAAGAAATTTGTTTTGAGAGTGCATTTTATCTTAGGAGAGTGAGAGGGTTTGACCTGGAGCTTTAGAGCTCCAGAAATTACCTAGGAAAGAAGATTGATTTCAGGTGAGAGTATCACCGTAGAAGACGACCGGAGCTCTTCTCCGGTGACCTGAGAGTCATTAAGTGATAATTAGGGTTAGGGTTTCTATTTAAATGCGGACCATTGGATCTGTCTCTCCCGCACGTGTTGTGTGGTCCAGATTAGATCATTAGTTATTAATTAGGACTAAATAATTAATTAATTAAGTTTAGGTAATTTTGAATGTAGACCACAGGATCTGGCGCGCAATCAACAAACCCTTCCCTAGATTTAATCTCAGCCATTCCCTTTGATTACTTCTGTTTTATTTAAATTTATTTCATATTTTCCTCATTTATTTTGCATGAATTATTTAAAATAGCAAGAAAATTCCAAAAATATTTTTACTTTGCATTTTGATTTCAAAAAATTTTCTCAACCCAAAAATATTTTTATTTTTATTTTTTGCATTAAAAAAATCATTTTTTAGACATTTAAGTGTTTATTTTAATTAATTAATGGAAATTAATTAATTAAAATATCATTTAGGTTTCTAAAAAATCCAAAAAAATTCATATTGCATCTTTAAACATTTAGAGACATTGTCATACCATCCACACAAATACCTTTTGGGTTTTGAACCATTTTTGATAATTTTTTTGAATTTAGGGTTCATAAATTTCACATTTTAGAACCCTAACTTCAAGAATTATTTTCTGCCTAACCAAGAATGGTATGACAATGATTCTTTTTGCATTGATCTTCATTTGAAATATAGTTTTATAACATAATTTTGTCATAATCTTATTCTGCCTTTTTGAATTGTTTAGCTTTTTTCCCTTTGGGGTGTGATATCATATGGGGTTAGGGTTCTTTTGATTGCATTTTCAATTTTTTTATCTTGTCATTTGCTTCTTTTTGTTTGGTTTTTGCATTTTCAATTTTTCATCTTCTTTGCATACACCTTGCATAAGCATTCATATAAGAACTTGCCATAACATTTTATGCATCCAAATGACATATAAGACATCCTAGGACACCTTAGAATCATGCTTGATCATTTCTTCATCCATTGTCCATGTGATGCATTCATTTCATTTCATGTGCTTTCATGAACTTTCATGCTTCTTTCATGCATTCATTTGCACCTTTGCATTCATTTCATTTCATTTCTTTCTCTTATGCTATCTTTTCAGGTGGTAAGTGCTTTGAGAAGTGAATTTGCCTTCACTTCTCACAATCTCTACTCATCTCTCTTGTGCATTCATTGCTGCATTTTGTATTGTATTAGAGTGAGCTTGCTCATTCATGTTCCTTCTTCACTTTCTTTCTTCAAGCAACTTATCTTCTTAAGTGAAGTAAGTTGACTTGCTTCTTCTGCTTCTCTTTCTTCCATTTGCTTTCTTCCTTGGTGGCTCTTCATGAAGATCTCTTGCAAGCCTCAGAAACCCTAGGAATACCCAAGCATATTAACAATTAGGGTTTGATTAGAGACTAAACCTTCAAGGTTTTAAGGCTTTGAGATTAAGGTTATTCCTGCATCCTTCTCTTAGGATGGAGTGTATAACTTCAACCCTAAGTGTTAAACCCTTGATGTGTTTAAATCTCTTAATCAATTCATCTAATAATCACTAAGACATCAAGCTTGTAACTTGGGCCTTGCATTAGGGTTCTAATTCTTCCTTAATTGGTTAAGAAGGACTAACTCTGGTGTTAATGGACAAGTCCTCCTCAAGTTGTCTTACAAACCATAAAATCCATTTCTTAATCTTATCATTAAATAAAATCCACTCTAATAAAGGTTTTGTTTTGTCATGAGGTTAACCCCTAATCATGGATTAAGTTGAGGAGCCTTCCTCAGCTTAAATGTTCTCATCTATCATCCTTCCATTAGGATGGTGTAATGGGTCCATTAAATCCTTGATTATGGCTTAAACTCATTACTCAACACTAAACAAAAACACCAAAAACATCTAAATAATTGCAAGTAGGTTAATGATATTAATCCTACATCATGGTGATTAAGTGTGAGGTGCTTACTTCATACTTAAGGTATTCTCATTACCCCTGATCAGAGCGAAGATGTGATGAGTTTACTAACCCTTGGTTTAGGCTTAAGCTCATTTTCCTATGACAAACTCCAAAAAGCAATAAAAGATTGAAAATACCAAAAACAAACAATAATCGTCTCCTCCGGGATTCTTTTCTCACCTCATTCACTCATAAACGAGAACTCGCTTCTTCTGTCTGATGCAAGACAATTTGCATCTGAGCCAGACAGGTCATACACGAGAGGATACGTAGGCATAACATAACAGTTATCGAACAAAAGTCTTTGTATATTCCCCCTCTTCCAGCATTATTCTTTAAAGCCTCATTGTCTTGAGCATTGCACCTTTTTTCCTTACACTGACACTCTTTTATCTCACTTCACACTTCTTTTGCACTGACACTTGTATTCTTTTCCAGTTTTTACACACAAAACAGCACTGACACTTACCCCTTTAAACACAAACTTTCAAGCGTGGATCCCGTCGAGTACGACGGGCAATCTGGTTGCTAATACCTTCCCAGGTTGTAACCAACCCCCTTTCTCAGTTTCTCTGGTTCGCGACCGTCTTATCCATCTTTTACTAGGTTTATGTAGCATTACCTTTCCTTCGGGATAAAAATGCCTAGCTGGTGACTCTATTAATTTCATTTCATTTTCTCCTTTCTCCGACCGTTCGCGCTTGTACCGGGATGCAAATCTTTGGGAGCGACAGCTTGGCGACTCTGCTGGGGACCCTTATACCGCAACCAGGGCTTCTGGTTCTTTTTGTGGGTTCCTCCTAGTGCTTGTTTGATTTGTGTTTACGGGGGTGTTATGTGCTAATTGTGTTTTTTTATTTGCTTTATTTATTGCTTTATGTACAACTTTATTTACTGCTTTCTTTACAGTTTTTTATACATCATACTGTCATTATCATTGCTAGATCTATCTTCTGCTTTGGTAGGTGGGGTTCCATTGAGTGATTAAGGTCCTATATCTGGGACCTGAGTGACACTTAGGATAGAGTGGTTCATGTTCTTTCCCATTCCATTTCGATCTGGTGCAGGATATGGAACACGGTTCAGATGTGGGTTTCTTCTTGAGAACTCTGTGCTACAGATTTCTTGTAGTGTTAGGGCTATCTAGGAAGCCTGCTAAGTCTGGATGACCTTTATTTTGACCTTCAGAATCTAGGGTGAATTAGAGGAGGATCCTTTATGGTTATTGTAAACATTGTACCTCCGGGTTAGAAGTGTTTACACTTCTCATAACTGATCCAAGTCTGCGGATCCCTGTTCTAGAACATTACATGTGAGGGGGTTGGCTTGTTTACAGGTTTGCAGGAACCCTTGGCCACATCATACCCTGTTACTGTATTGTTTAAGAATACTTCACTTTGGACAGTTCTTGTGATTAACCCTGGACGTGTGACTCATTATTTGAGTCCCCCCTGGTTACTGGATTTCTGAGCCTCCATCCAGACCTTTGAACATATATGGACCTTATATCAAGACAGATAATCAGATCCCTCTCTTGATCACAAACCCTTGCATATCATTTGCATATATCATCATTGCATCATTTAACATTTGTTTATTTGTTTTTCAAGGTATCTATTTCATTATATTTGGTTTGGTTTTGACCTCTTCTACTACTTAGACCTCTGCTTCAGTTATCTTCTTCAGCATTTGCTTTAGCTATCTCCTTCAGCACCTGCATCAGTCTGTCAGAGACTTACCTTCAGCTTTTTAGCCTGTGATCTTCATCATCATTTGACTTCAGCTCAACACTCATGGATGTTCCAAGGAAAAGCAACATATCTTATCACTTCTTTGAGCCCTCTTTGACTGGTATCAGGCAGGTCCAGTCAATTATCACACCTGACCACATCCCACTGTTTAGAGAGCACTATGGGGGTATTTTAGACATGGTCATGGATCTTGATTCTTCTCAGAGGAGCATGATCCACACATGCTTGCAGTTTTATGACCCTCCACTCAGATGCTTCACCTTTCCAGATTTTCAGATGGGGCCTCTATTGGAAGAGTTTTCCTTGTTGATTGGAGTGCCTATCAGAGGAGGGATCCCCTTCAACCCAGAGATGACTACTCCCAGAAGTGAAGAGATAGCAAGGCATTGCCTTTGGAGCCTGCCCTCATTGAGCAAAACATGACAACAAAAGCTAGGATTCCTGGTTTACATATGGACTTTTTGATTTCTCAGGCCATCCTGAAGGCTGCAGTGGGGGAATGGAGGGCAGTCTGTGCACTTTTAGCCCTCAACATATATAGGGCTATATTGTTTGCAGATGAGCCTAAGTTTGTGAGTAAGAATTCCATCCACTTGTTCCTGCTGAAGAACCTAGTGCCTACCTTGCTAGGGGATTTTTACTACTCCATCCATCAGAGAAATGAAAAGCAAAGGGGGAAGCTAGTCAGATGCTGTGCTCCATTGTTCTACTCTTGGCTGCTCAAACACTTACCTAAATTAGATTCCTTCTTGAACCCACACCAGCAGAAGAATTGGGCCAAGAGGTTCATTGCCTTAACATCAGACAATATCAGATGGTGCACTCAGAGCACCAAAGGCAAGGATATTATTACCAGGTGTGGGCAATACCCTAATGTGCCTCTAATAGGAGTAAAAGGTTGCATAAATTACAACCCTTTAGTGTTTAAGAGACAATTGGGATATGCCCTAGTTCACCCTCCCAGAGGACAGGATTTAGCTGAGACCCTATACTATGAAGTGCAACCTAACTCAGCTGTTGTCAGACAAGCTGCCTGGGCTTGGGATAACATCCAGACAAAAGGGACAGCCATCCTTGGAAGGTGTAACAATATTGCTTTAGCCCAGTACTCTGACTGGTCCCGTACTAGAGCTCAGATTACCAGGATGCCTTTCACCTTGGAGGACACACCTGGACCTTATACAGTACAGCCTGCAGCAACTATTAGCCTGGAGGAATTTGAAAAGCTGAAAGAGGGGAATAATCAGCTATCTGAGGCCCTGAAGAAGACTCTTTAGGAAAGAAATGACAGTCGTCTGGACATTGAGAGATTGGAAAGACTCAAGACTGAGCATCTGACCAAGATTGAGAGGACAGATGACTACATAAGGAAATCAAGAGCAAGAGAGCTGGTTTTGAAGAATGCCTGCAAGGAGGCCAAGATTCAGAAAGCTAGGACTGAGCATTACCTGGAGGAAAGCCAGGCTAGGTGGAATAGGATCACCGAAGCCCGTGCACAAGAAGACCAGAGGACTCAGGCCAAGATTGAGCAGCTGAAGGCCAATTAGAAGAAGCAGCAGGAGGCTTTGTTGGAAGCTTAAAAGGAAATATCAAAATTGAAACTTCGGGCGGGGTTAAAAAGATCAAAGGATCAGGACAGACATAAGAAGCTGACTAATGCCATTTCTACCAGAAACCTCCTCATTAGGACTATTACAGAGCATCCAGGTGGTCCAGTGACGGAGGCCCTCCTGAAGGAAGTCAGGGAAGACGACTTTGGATTGGATGTCTGATTCCTTTTGCTTGTATTTCCTTTCTTTTGATGTACTTTTTTGCTTTTTGGTTGTTGTATTTTTAACCCACCATGGGCATCTATTGTAAACAGACTATGTATTTTCATCGTTTGTAATATATCAGTTTGTTTTATTTTGGTGGGCTTTCTCTCAACATCATCAAGCATCTCCTAGAGGTCTGGAAAGGTCAAAACCATGAATCAAACCGGATACCTTGGAAAATAAATAAGCATATTGCATTGCATACTAACATTTTATTTGTTTTGTAGGTTTTTGTTTGTTATTTTGTTTCTCACTTTGTTGTGGTTTCAGGAAACATTGCTCGTCGTAGAGTGTTCCCTGTCAACCATACACACCGGTACCCAACGCGAAACAACCTTCCAAGCATTCAAATGGATCAGGTATAGCAGGACCTGAATGAAGTAAGAAATCAAATGGCAAATGAAAGGGTCGAGATGAGAAACCAAATGTCCCAGTTTATGGCTGTGATGACTGGCTTAGGACAAAGCCGGGAAAGGCTGAGAGAGCTGGAGGAAAGGCAGACACCTGAAGAGCCCCACCTTGGAACATGAGAAACCAGCAACAATGAACGCGGGGAGCCTCGCATCGACCCACCAGAGTTTGGGCCCCATTTGAACCAAGATGTTAATGGTACAAGGAATGTTCAAGGTAATACTGCTGGGGGCAGAAACCTACAAGAGGATCCCCAAGAAGAACAGTTCACAGTCATTGGAGTTGGGTATGAGGTGTATGATCGAAGACTGGATGAGATTGCTGAAAATCTGAGGTCTTTGGAATCCCAAAATTCTTTAGGCTTCGACGTAATGGATATGGAGCTGGTAGGTGGGGTGAGGATTCCTCACAAATTCAAACCCACATGCTTTGAAAAATATAATGGTACCTCCTGCCCACGTACTCATCTGCAATCCTTCTTAGGGAGACTCAAGGCTTATACCATGGATGAGAAGTTATGGATGTTCTATTTTGAGGACAGCCTGACTAGAGCATCAAGAGAATGGTATTCGCATCTAACAAGGGCCACTATAAGATGTTGGAAAGACTTGGCCAAAGCCTTCATCCGGCAATACCAGTACAACCTAGACATAGCCCCCAATAGAACTCTTCTAATGGGCATGTCTCAGTCTTCAAGGGAAAGCTTCCGGGATTACGCTCAAAGGTGGAGACAGCTTGCTGCTGCTGTCCAGCCACCCATGTCTGAAAGAGAAATGGCTGACATGTTTATGAACACCTTGCAGGGAACTTATATTGACAGGCTTGCTGCTTTCTTTTCCACCAGTTTTGCCGATGTAGTTATAGCTGGTGAGAGAATTTAAAGTCTTTTAAAGATGGGCAAAATCTATGACAATGGTGCAAGCTCCACCAACAACCCCAGAAAACCTTTTTCAGGACCCCGAAGGGCAGGTGAAACAAATGCAATCCATGCAGGCCAGGGCAGACCCTAGTATTCCCACAGATCAATAGTAGTCGTTACAATCCCGGCTCCAGTTCCACAACAACCACTGTTTCCTCCACAACAACAACATCACTATCAGCAACAATCTCATTTTCCGCAACAAAGAACGTACAAAAATAACAACAACAACCAACATCAGCGCCCCTTTCAACAGAGACAACCTCAGGCAAATAGGGAGATTGATCCCATTCCTATGCCTTATGCTGCTTTACTGCCAAAACTCCTGAAGCTTAACCTGGTTGAGTTAAGGACGTTGGCTCCACCAGATCCTCTCAATCTCCCGAAAAATTATGATGTTAATATCAGGTGTGCCTTTCATTCCAACGCACCTGGTCACAATACCGAGAAGTGTAGAACCTTGCAAATGAAGGTTCAGGATTTGGTCGATTCTAAAGCTCTCAATTTTGCACCCCCTCCAAATGTTAACAGAAATCCTATGCCTAATCATGGTGGGCCCAGGATTAATGCCATAGAGGAAGATCAACCATCTGTACTGATTGACAATGTTGCACAGATTCAAACGCCACTGGCAGAAGTCAAGGCTCAACTCTTAAAATGACAGGTGTTCCCAGGCTGTGAGGCCTGCTGCGAATCGTGCAAGGCTGCTATTAATGGTTGTGAAAGGCTAAGGCTTGGCATAGATGGCCTTATCAGAGATGGAATTTTGCAAATTACCACAACAGCATCTACAACATCAACAATTCTTTCTTCAGCAACAATAGATCCTCCTACAACTGCAACAACTGTTATTCCCACTAATTCATCCACAACTCCAGCAATCACTCCATCCATTATTTCAACAGATCAGAGTTCAGCAACATATACTTTTACAACATCAACACCCACTTTATCAATGGAAACACCTACAACACCAGCAAACATTAATGAAGATGTCTCAACAGTCACGATCTATTATGACCCAACAAATGTTCATCCCAATAACAATTTCCAACAACAAACTGCAACACCTCCTGTCAGATCTCCAGTCACAATCTATTACGACCCGCATACCATCACAGTTCCTTCCGCTGCAGCAATCAGTCCAGTCACCATTACGGTGCCTGGACCTGTTCCTTATGAAAGCAATAATGCCATACCTTGGCACTATGGCTCTGATCTCTACTGCGACGGAATGAAGATCACTCTAGATTCATCAACCTCTTCACCACAAGTTGACAATGTTGGGGGAGGCGGAGGCTTCACCATAAGCGGACGCCTTTTTGCCTCACAAACACCGAGATCCAATACTGAAGCAGAAGCTGCTGCTAAGGCAAAATGGAAGAATGTGGTACTTGAAGAGTCAACTGTAAAAGAAACTCCAAAGATGTCTTTTGAACAAGAGGTGGACGAGTTCATGAGAAAAATCAAAAAGAGTGATTACAAAGTGGTGGACCAGCTTCATCAGACACCCTCCAAAATCTCTATATTATCATTGTTAATGTGTTTCGAAGCCCATAGGAATACACTGTTAAGGGTCCTGCACGCAGCATACGTGCCGGAAGAGATTACGGTTAATCAGTTGGAAACAGTGGTTGCAAATGTTAACACCAGTCATGGACTGGGCTTTACAGATGCTGATTTAACGACTGAGGGACGCAATCATAACAAGGCTTTACATATCACATTAGAATGCAAAGGTGTTGTTCTTTCTCATGTGCTGGTAGACACTGGGTCTTCGCTCAATGTCTTACCAAAGAAGGCCTTGGTGAAGCTGGAGTATGATGGTTTGGCATTACGTCCAAGTAACTTGGTGGTGAGAGCATTTGAAGGCTCTAAGAGATCAGTGCTTGGAGAGATTGATTTACCTATGTTGATTGGCCCACAAACCTTTAAAACTACCTTCTTCGTGATGAACATACAGCCGACCTACAACTGTTTGTTGGGTAGACCCTGGATTCACGCTGCTGGCGCTGTTACATCTACCCTTCACCAGAAGTTAAAATTTGAGTGGGAAGGCCAGATCATCACAATCTGCGGGGAGGAAGATATTTTCGTTAGCCAGCTGGCTACTTACAAGTATATAGAGATGGATGGAGAGATCCATGAGACTATGAGTCAGGGGTTTGAGGCCCTTAACATCAATGAAGCAATTGCTGTGTCTGGAACTTCCATCACTTCATATCAACAGGCCCGGAAGGTTGTTGAGGAGGGTACCGCTCAAGGCTGGGGCAAGCTGCTGCCAATAGAAAAGAAAGAAGACAGATTCGGGTTGGGTTACAGACCAACTCGACAAGATCAACCAGAGGCTGCAGCAGAGCCCAAATTTGTCAGCGGGGGAATGCTTACCCCGGATGCTGTGAACAGTCTGGAAGACGAGGAAGAAGACGAATGCAACCTGGAAAGCTAGATACATCCAAAGATCCCGGGGAACCAAGTCTCTAACTGGTCTTACCAGGAAATTATAAGAGTTACTCCTGCAAAGTAATTATTATTTCCTGTCTTTTAAGCATGAATCAAGTCTTGCATCTTGCCCAAGATGTCAGGACTCATTTTGTAATCAGGCCATCTTGTATTTTGTGCAAACGATCAATTAATGAATATCAGGACATCTTTTGCAAACGAGTCTCTCATTTCCGCTCACTGTTTTTCATTTTTCATTTTTTGTACAAAACAATAAAATGGCAATGTTTTCAAAATAACTTCATTTTCACTTTTTCTAAACAAGATAAAAATAATCACTAAAACGAACAAATCTAAACCCTTGCAGAGAGTGCCCTCCAGACTGCACCGACAACAACGCCGCTATGACCTCGTATGACTTTGACAATCCGATTAATCAAGCCGATGAAGGGGTTGAAGAAGATTATGAGCTACCTGAAGAGCTAGCCAGATTGTTAAGGCAAGAGGAGAAGGTTATCACTCCTTATCAGGAGGAAGTTGAGACAGTTAATCTTGGTACCGAAGAAGACTTGAAAGAAGTGAAGATCAGGGCCCGTCTGCAAGATTCAGTGAAGGAACAACTTATTGACATGCTTCGCGAATATGTAGATGTCTTTGCTTGGTCCTACCAAGACATTCTAGGTCTGGATACCTACATTGTTATTCACAAGCTGCCACTAAAAGTAGATTGTCCTCCAGTAAAACAAAAGCTACGCCGTACTCATCCGGATATGGTAATGAAGATAAAAGAAGAGGTACAAAAGCAGTGGGAAGCTGGTTTCCTTGCTGTAACTAGTTACCCGCCGTGGGTTGCTAACATTGTACCAGTGCCTAAGAAGGATGGAAAAGTACGGATGTGTGCGGATTACCGGGATCTGAATAGAGCTAGCCCGAAATATGACTTCCCATTACCTCACATTGATGTATTGGTCGACAACATGGCTCAGTTCTCGGTATTCTCCTTCATGGATGGATTTTCAGGATATAATCAGATCAAGATGTCACCTGAAGACATGGAGAAGACAACTTTCATCACACCCTGGGGCACATTTTGTTATAAGGTAATGCCATTTGGATTGAAGAATGCTGGTGCCACTTATCAACAGGCTATGGTGACATTATTCCACGACATGATCCACAAAGAAATTGAATGCTACGTGGATGATATGATTGCCGAGTCCCTCACTGAGGAAGACCATCTGGTAAATCTGTTGAAGTTGTTCAAACGTCTTAGAAAATACCAGTTGAAGTTAAACCCCAACAAATGCACATTCGGGGTGCGTTTCGGTAAGCTGATGGGTTTTATTGTAAGTGAAAAGGGAATTGAAGTGGACCCTGACAAAGTCAAAGCCATTCAAGAGATGCCTGCACCAAAGACTAAAAAAGAAGTTTGGGGGTTCTTAGGTAAATTGAACTACATATCACGGTTCATATCTCACCTTACTGCAACCTGTGAGCCCTTGTTCAAATTGTTAAGAAAAGAGCAGACGGTCAGGTGGAATGAAGACTTCCAGAGGAATTTTGACAAAATCAAGGAATACTTACAAGAACCTCCAATCCTCATGCCTCCAGTGGAAGGAAGACCTCTAATAATGTACTTGACAGTATTAGAAGAGTCAATGGGGTGTGTGCTGGGCCAGCATGATGAGTCTGGTCGAAAAGAGTATGCAATATACTACCTAAGCAAAAAATTTACTGACTGTGAACAACATTATTCACTGCTCGAGAAAACTTGTTATGCTTTAGCGTGGGCTGCTCGCCGACTAAGGCAGTATATGTTGACCCACACCACCTTGTTGATCTCCAAGATGGATCTAGTCAAGTACATATTTAAGAAGCCAGCACTTACCGGAAGGTTTGCAAGATGGCAAATGATTCTGACAGAATATGACATTCAATACACATTTCAAAAGGCCATCAAAGGCAGTGTACTGTCTGACTATCTGGCTGAGCAACCCATTGATGATTACTAGCCAATGAGATTTGACTTCCCGTATGAAGACATCATGTTCCTAAAATCAAAAGAACATGAAGAGCCTGTTCACACTGAGGGGCCTGACCCAGAAGAAGAATGGACAATGATGTTTGATGGGGCTGTCAATATGAATGGTCCTAGAGTTGGTGTAGTACTTATTACACCTAAGGGAGTTCATATGCCTTTCTCGGCAAAACTCACCTTTAACTGCACTAACAACAAAGCTGAATATGAAGCTTGTATCATGGGTCTTGAGGAAGCCATTGACCTCAGGATCAAGACTTTAACTGTGTTCGGAGATTCATCTCTGGTAATCAATCAAACCAACGGCAAATGGTACACCC
Organism: Lathyrus aphaca; assembly: GCA_963966055.1. Taxonomy (NCBI): domain Eukaryota; kingdom Viridiplantae; phylum Streptophyta; class Magnoliopsida; order Fabales; family Fabaceae; genus Lathyrus; species Lathyrus aphaca. The sequence continues at coordinate 477,175,005 of OZ014521.1, forward strand.
ACCAAGAGCATATGATTCCATACCGGGACTATACGAGGAGATTACCGACTTTCTTCACAACAGTCAAACTTGAGTATATCCCTCGAGACAAAAATATGTTCGCAGATTCTATAGCTACCATTTCCTCCATGATCAAAGTTCAAGCTGTCAACTTTGTGCCTCGGATTTCAGTATCCAGACTTGACATACCAGTATATGTATTCTCTGTGGACATTGCTAAAGATGACAAGCCTTGGTTCCATGACATCAAATGCTTCTTGGAGGATCAAACATACCCACCTGGGGCATCATCCAATGATAAAAATACATTAAGAAGGCTGGCTGGTAGTTTCTTCTTGAATGTTGATGGTTCGTTATACAAGAGAAAATTTGACATGGTACTTCTCAGATGTATTGATAAGACAGAAGCAGACTTGCTGATGCACGAGGTGCATGAAGGATCTTTTGGTACCCATGCTGGAGGACATGCAATGGCTAAGAAATTGCTAAGGTCAGGTTACTACTGGATCACAATGGATGCAGACTGTTGTGCTTATGCCAGAAAGTGCCACAAATGCCAGATTTACGCAGATAAAGTGCATGTGCCTCCAAATCCTTTGAATGTAATGTCTTCACCTCGGCCCTTTGCCATGTGGGGCATTGACATGATTGGGAAGATCGATCCAACTACTTCAAATGGCCACAGATTCATCCTGGTAGCCATTGATTACTTCACCAAATGGGTTGAAGCAGCTTCGTATGCAAATGTCACCAGACAAGTGGTAGCCAGATTCCTGAAGAGAGACATCATCTGCCGGTATGGAGTACCCGAGCGAATCATTACTGATAATGGTTCCAACTTGAACAATAAAATGATTGCAGAACTGTGTCGGGACTTTAAAATTCAACATCACAACTCTTCTCCTTACAGGCCAAAGATGAATGGCGTTGTTGAGGCAGCTAACAAGAATATCAAGAAGATTGTTCAAAAGATGGTGGTTACATACAAAGACTGGCATGAAATGCTACCATTTGCCTTGCATGGGTACCGTACCTCAATCAGAACATCCACTGGGGCAACACCATATCAGCTTGTGTATGGTATGGAGGCAGTCCTACCTGTTGAAGTTGAATTACCTTCATTACGGGTACTGATGGATGTCAAACTGAATGAAGCAGAATGGGTCCGATCTCGGTACAATCAACTGAATCTGATCGAAGAAACGAGATTAGCTGCAATCTGTCATGGGAAGTTATATCAGAAAAGAATGAAGAAAGCCTTCAATCAGAAAGTCAGGCTTCGAGAATACCAAGTAGGGGATCTTGTGCTGAAAAGACTCCTTCCTCCTCATACAGACCACAGGGGCAAGTGGACTCCGAACTACGATGGTCCATTCATAGTAAAGAAATTTTTCTCGGGTGGAGCACTGATGCTCACTACTATGGATAGTGAAGATTTCCTGTCCCCTGTGAATTCAGATGCAGTTAAAAAATACTTCGCATAAATGACCCGCTGGACATAAAAACAGAATGTAAGTCCAGGAAAAAATAGGGCATCCCGGCGAGTCAAAAAATAGAATAAAAGACTCGGGCAAAAATAAGGGAAAATTGAAAGAAAAAATATACACCCGCTGAGTTGAAAAGCCACATTGGACAACTCAGGCAAAAATAGGTATCCCGGTTAATTGAAAACCCGAAAGGGCGATCCATGCAAAATCAGGGAATAAGCGAACAACTGCATTCTGAATTCGTTTGTATCACTTACAACATGGCAAGCCTCGAAAGGATAAAGCGTCAGTCAGAATCAAACTTCTTTCGAAAGCAAGATAAGAAGAACGTCAAGGTCATACGGGTCATAGCAAAGGGAAGCTCACTGAAGCGTCATCAATATTGCCAGCACCTTCATTTTTCTCAATTTGTAAAAATCTCCTAATTTCAGGGGATTTGTATCTTTGACTGTACTTGCCAATTCATGGCACACAAATTAATAAAATCAGAGTTTTCAGTCACACTACGTCTTGTGCATTTTTGTTTCATTTGCAAAATATACAATATTCATGATATGATACTCGCATAAAACAGATATGCCTTTCTAATAAATGCTCGCAGGAAATGTATTTTTACTCCCAGGAGTAACTAAACTCCTATGACGGAATCCGGTAAGGGATACCTCGGGAAACTTGTGCGTTTATTTGTCTTAACAGGATTGCAGAATCTGGAATGTTTTCCCCAGCAAAGTGGCAAGCATCACTTCCCCAGCACATCTTCTTCAAACAGCATCAGAAAATGCTCATTTCCCCAGCTGCATTGTCAAATCTCCTCATCCTCAGCAGGATCCTCACAAAACGCTCTAGGAGGATCATCCAGGGATCTTCTCTCTCCCCAACAGAGTGCCAGGTCTCTCATCTTCAGCAAAGACAGAGAATCATCTCCCCACAGAGCTTCATCCTCTCCCAAGAAGAGCAATACATTAAACCCTTACACAACAAAGTGACGAAAGCTTCCTCATCCCCAGCTGGGTTATCTCATTACCGGATAGATCTATCAGTGATCTAGTCCCCCAAGCAGAGTCGTATATTTTATCATATCTACCAATGATCTCATCCCCAACTGGGATATCCTTTCGAGAAGAAGTCAGAGATCTCCACAAGCAGCGGGATCCGAATCTCGGATTGGTATCTTCTGCATAAACATGGCATTTTCATCATAAATCACCACAAAAGCGTAGCATTCCATCTAATACGGAGCATTATGGCAAAAATCAAACATATTGCATGATCACGAGTCAGGTTCGAACCAGTCACCTGTAAATACCGGCAATACCACATACCTCTCAATTTCCCCAACAGAAAGCCAAAGCGTCCCCTTTGCACTCCCTAACACAAGTACATGTTGATATATACTCATTCGGCACTCGTCCGTGTCATATCATCTCTCTACAGATATAAGCCACAAATATCCTTGTTGAATACAGAACTTTACATACTTTTTTTGACACCCGTCCGTGTCACTGATCCCCAACATGGTTGCCTAATCACTTATTGTAAACCAAACACTTCTTCATAATACACTCTCATTGACACCCGTCCATGTCATCTTATCCCCACGAGTCACCAGATTACCTTTTACACTTATAAGTTCATAACTTATACGTTTCCTCTTGTGACACCTGTCCGTGTCATACTCTCCCCAGCAAGTTGAACACTCGCATGTGTCTCACTCATGCTGATTTTTACTCATACAGATACTCGTCTGTATCTTGTATACACACTTATTTCCCCTCAGAGTTGACACTCATCCGTGTTCTTTGTTAACCTGTTGGTACTCGTCTGTATCATCCTCTCAGAACATGTGTCAGCGTTGTTTCTACCGATACTCGTCTGTATCGTAAGTCTTAAGGATGCTCGCCCGCATTCTTAATCTATACATAGTGTCAAACACTTATACCTTTGCTTTTTAGAGCATAAGCACTTGTCCATGTTTACCTTTCCCCAGTAAGATAATCTTTCTGTTATCTGACATTCGTCCTATGTCATGATACTTTGGGCAGCCGTACCCTGCCAGGTGATTGTCATTCACCTTTGGATGACCATCCCTCATCCTTCTCCCAGCGGAGTCTCCATTATTGGAACCCTTTTATATCCGGAATTCGTCCTATGTCGTGATATTTAGAAACCGTCCCGTGCTAGGTGATCGTCCTTCACCTTCTTGATGATCATCCTTCATCATTTTATCCGATGGCCGTCCCCATCATTGATCTTGCTATCTGACATTTATCCTATGTCATGATAAACCCCGAGAGCAGCCGTACCCTGCTAGGTGATCGTCCTTCACCTCTTTATGATTGTCCTTCATCATGCTTATCCGATGGCCATCCCCATCGTTGACTTTTTCTATCCGACATTCGTCCTATGTCGTGGTAAAGAGCAGCCGTCCCCTACTAGCTGATCGTCCCTCACCATTGATGACCGTCCCTCCTCATTACTTCATTTATTCTCTGAACATGATGGTCGTCCCCATCATTGCCTTTATTTTAATCTCCAGAGATTCTTGTTTCTTTACTGGATGGTCGTCCCCATCACAATCTTTTTATTTCCCCAGCATGTCACCCGTCCCCGTCATTGCTCTATCCCCAGCAGTCGTCCTCTGCTCGATGGTCGTCCTCCATCGCCCGCACTTTATAATCATGCTATACTTTCCTTTTACAATCTATATCACTTTTCTTCTTCTCCCTAGTGAGTGCAAATTTTGGATTGTCTTTGGTATTCAACCACAAGTTATCTTGTTTGTCTGTTAAGCCAGACACTTACATCCTGCACAGCTAACTCATGCTTGAATAGGGGCAGCTTTAAACACCCCAAATTTGCCCTCACTAAGTTCACACCATGGATTGTGATTTTTCACATTTGCATTAGTTCAATCATCCCATATCATATTGTATTTTTTGCTTCACTGCATTAGTTCAAGTTCATCTACATCTAGGGTTTATGATCTGAGCAATCCAAAGGATCATATGAGCCATTCCAAAGGCCACCAATAATTCCAAGAGGGTACATGTATGTTCAATCATCATCTTATATCCCTCAAAGATTAAGGAAATCAAAGAATCACAAGAACTTGCAAAGCATGGAAGCAGAGCTAGGGTTTCACTACACAAATGACCTGAAATTAGGGTTTTGGTTTCAGAGACCATAACTCCAAATTTTTTGGTCATTCTTGTTTATAATGGTCTCAATATGCTATAAGGATCATGTATACAAAGTTTGATGAAGAAATTCATTGTGGAAGTCATCTGTCCATTGGGTAACTTCTTGAGCAAGTTAGAGCAAAATCAGGGAATCTGAGGCCCCCCAACATGGAACCAAAATGGATTTTTCATCAAATTGAAGTTATTTGGTCTTTATTTTATCATTGAAGTGCTTGGAATTTCACAAAATTGAAGAAAAGTGAGCTAAACCAAAAGTTGCCAAAAATGGAAATGACTTGTAATGTAAACTTTCCATTTTGGGAAAGTTTTTCAACCTCCACTTAACCAAAAATGCTTCAAATGAAACAATTTTGGTCATAAAAGTTGTAGATTGGATCTTTCCCTTTTCAAAAAGTACAAGAACAAGATCTAATTCATTTTGGAACTCAAGATATGGCTTGTCAAAGTTGGCAAAAATCCCATAAATTTCAAGAATGCACCAAGAGGGATTCTTTGCAAAACCACTTGCCAAGGCTTTTTGTGACTTCAAACACACTTCAATACACCATAACATCATAGTACATTGCTTCTAGATCAGAATTGCCCAAGGAATTGCAATATCACATGCCTTGAAAATCAAGATTTCTCAAAGGGGCCAAAACTTCACATAATTGCAAAACACCCCATAACTTATTTCCCACATGCTGAATTGCTTCAAGATTGAATTTGTGGACTTCCTTGAAGTCAGCTGCGCATGGACATGCCCAAAGGCCAGCTGCATCCTTGCCCATACCTCAAGTACACAAGTTGGTGACTTTTTTGCAAAAATACCATATCAATCACAATAGGGCACAACCACTCCACAGACCTATCACAAGTTGATATATGGACCAAATCCTGATCATAACACACAGGAACACAAGCTGAACCCTAAGAATCACCAAGTTCACAAAAACTCCCCCTCTTGCAAAAGCTTTCGAATTTCATAACTCAGCCACTCAATCTTCAAACAAATTCCACCATTCATCTCTAAATCACTCACTGATCACAAACAAACCATTGAAACAGCCAAAAGCATCTCATACACCAAATACGATTTCTGACCAGTTGGAGTGAAAACTCTCAAACCAGCCATCCACAAAGCTTTCCAAGCGTTGCAATTGCCTCAGGAGGTTCAAAGGAGTCTTTTTGCACCAAGGAAGTGGCCAGAAAGCTCAAGGGAGAAAAGCTTCATCTCAGGTAGCCATTGAAATTAATTTTTCCAGAACTCTCTTTTTATGTTACAAAATGATAAAGCATGCTCCACTGATCACACTGAACTTTAAATTTTCGAAAATGGTTGAGAATTGAGTGTGTACTGATTGTCTGAAATTTTTGCCATGTTTATGTTTCTCTTCGAATCATGAGTTTGAGTGAAAAGAAATTTGTTTTGAGAGTGAATTTGATCTTAGGAGAGTGAGAGGGTTTGATCTGGAGCTTTAGAGCTCCAGAAATTACCTAGGGAAGAGGATTGAGTTTTTCAGGTGAGAGTTTCACCAGAGAAGACGACCGAAGCTCTTCTCCGGTGACCTGAGAGTCATTAAGTTATAATTAGGGTTATGGTTTCTGTTTAAACGTGGACCATTGGATATGTCTCTCCCACGCGTGTTGTGTGGTCCATATTAGATCATTAGTTATTAATTAGGATTAAATAATTAATTAATTAAGTTCAGGTAAGTTTGAATGTAGGCCACAGAATCTGGCGCGCAGTCAACAAACCCTTCCCCAGATTTAATCTCAGCCATTCCCTTTGATTACTTCTGTTTTATTTAATTTTATTTCATATTTTCCTCATTTATTTTGCATGAATTATTTAAAATAGCAAGAAAATTCCAAAAATATTTTTATTTTGCATTTTGATTTCAAATAATTTTCTCAACCAAAAAATATTTTTATTTTTATTTTTTGCATTTAAAACTCATTTTTTAAACATATAAGTGTTTATTTTAATTAATTAACGGAAATTAATTAATTAAAATATCATTTAGGTTTCTAAAAAATCCTAAAAAATTCATATTGCATCTTTATACATTTAGAGACATTGTCATACCATCCACACAAATTTCTTTTTGGTTTTGAACCATTTTTGATAATTTTTTTGAATTTAGGGTTCATAAAATTCACATTTTAGAACCCTAACTTCAAGAATTATTTTTTGCCTAACCAAGAATGGTATGACAATGATTCTTTTTGCATTGATCTTCATTTGAAATATAGTTTTCTAACATAATTTTTTCATAATTTTCTTCTGCCTTTTTAAATTGTTTGGCTTTTTTTCCCTTTAGGTACCTTAAAACACTAGAAAACTTAGAAAAATCATAACTTTCATTAGGTTAAGAGTTAGGTCTTCTCCTTTAGGGTGTGATATCATATGGGGTTAGGGTTCTTTTTATTGCATTTTCAATTTTTCATCTTGTCATTTGCTTCTGTTTTTTTTGGTTTTTGCATCTCATGTTGTATGAAAACCCTAATTTCTCATCTTCCTTTGCATACACCTTGCATAAGCATTCATATAAGAACTTGCCATAACATTTTATGCATCCACATGACATATAAGACATCCTAGGACACCTTAGAATCATGCTTGATCATTTATTCATCCATTGGCCATGTTATGCATTCATTTTATTTCATGTGCTTTCATGAACTTTCATGCTTCTTTCATGCTTCATTTGCATTCTCATCACTTGTATGATCATACACAACTCTTGACATACATTTGCATCATCTCTTAGCATCATTTACATCATAAATATGCTTCTGGTTTTGGTTTGCACCTTTGAATTCATTTCATTTTCATTTCATTTCTTTCTCTTATGCTAACTTTTCAGGTGGTAAGTGCTTTGAGAAGTGAATTTGCCTTCAATTCTCACAATCTCTTCTCATCTCTATTGTGCATTCATTGCTTCATTTTGTATTTGTATTATAGTGAGCTTTCTCATTCATGTTACTTCTTCACTTTCTTTCTTCAAGCAACTTATCTTCTTAAGTGAAGTAAGTTGACTTGCTTCTTCTACTTCTCCTCCTTCCATTTTCTTTCTTCCTTGGTGGCTCTTCTTGAAGATATCTTTCAAGCCACATAAACCCTAGGAATACCCAAGCATGTTAAAAATTAGGGTTTAATTAGTCCCCCCATTAGTTTTACCTTTGTGTCATCTTTTGTGTCTTTTTCCTCATCTCTTAATCAGAGACTAAACCTTCAAGGTTTTAAGGCTTTGAGATTAAGGTTATGCATGCATCCTTCTCTTAGGATGGAGTGTATAACTTCAATCCTAAGTGTTAAACCCTTGATGTGTTTAAATCTCTTAATCAATTCATCTAATAATCACTAAGACATCAAGCTTGTAACTTGGGCCTTGCATTAGGGTTCTAATTCTACCTTAATTGGTTAAGAAGTACTAACCCTAGTGTTAATGGACAAGTCCTCCTCAAGTTGTCTTACAAACCATAAAATCCATTTCTTAATCTTATCATTAACTAAAATCCACTCTAATAAAGGTTTTGTTTTGTCATGAGGTTAACCCCTAATCATGGATTAAGTTGAGGAGCCTTCCTCAGCTTAAATGTTCCCATCTATCATTCTCCTATTAGGATGGTGTAATGGGTCCATTAAATCTTTGATTATGGATTAAACTCATTACTCAACACTAAATAAAAACACCAAAAACATCTAAATAATTACAAGTAGGTTAATGATCTTAATCCTACATCATGGTGATTAAGTGTGAGGTGCTTACTTCATACTTAAGGTATTCTCATTACCCCTGATCAGAGGGAAGATGTGATGAGTTTACTAACCCTTGGTTTAGGCTTAAGCTCATTTTCCTATGACAAACTCAAAAAATCAATAAAAGATTGAAAATACCAAAAACAAACAATAATCGTCTCCTCCGGGATTCTTTTCTCACCTCATTCACTCATAAACGAGAACTCGCTTCTTCTGTCTGATGCAAGACAGTTTGCACTTTAGCCAGACAGGTCATACACGTGAGCATAGCTAAGTAAGCAGTTCACAAGTCAATTTATCTTTCAGTCTCTTTGAGTCGAACTACGGTTTTCTGACTTCCTCATTGCACGAGAGGATACGTAGGCATAACTTAACAGTTATCGAACAAAAGTCTCTGTATATTCCCCCTCTTCCAGCATTATTCTTTAAAGCCTCATTGTCTTGAGCATTGCACCTTTTTTCCTTACACTGACACTTTTTTATCTCACTTCACACTTCTTTTGCACTGACACTTGTATTCTTTTCCAGTTTTTACACACAAAACAACACTGACACTTACCCCTTTAAACACATACTTTCAAGCGTGGATCCCATCGAGTATGACGGACAATCTGGGTGTTAATACCTTCCCAGGTTGTAACCAACCCCCTTTCTTAGTTTCTATGGTTCGCGACTGTCTTATCCATCTTTTTCTAGGTTTATGCAGCATTACCTTTCCTTCGGGATAAAAATGCCTAGCTGGCGACTCTATTCATTTCATTTCATTTTCTCCTTTTACCGACCGTTCGCGCTTGTATCGGGATGCAAATCTTTGGAAGCAACAATGACCATTTTCTGACTTGATTAGGGAAGATGCTTGGTTAAATAACCCTAGCTGGGAATCGAATTCTGACATTCTGAACTCTGTAGGGAAATGAAAGGCCTTCAGCTACCTGTTGGGAATACTTTACTGTAGACTCCGCTTGGGGAAGAGAACTGTTCAACTAAACTTGAAGTTATGTTGGGGTTAGCATCTCCATCTTGACACAACTGTGAAAGAAATAAATGGGAACAAACACTCACTATCTATAAACCTGCAACAACAAAAGTGCATCCATATGACCCGGGAAATTACATGGCATGAGTTAATCATCACATGTCACCTATTGTTCAAAGTATTTTTATATGTTTTCCTTTCACACATTATCCATAAAGCCAACAAGTTCATATGCAATGTTCTTTTACCAAAAATTTAGGACATTTTTGCAAACAAAGTAAATAAAACAGGAGATAAAGACTAAGATCTTTGACTGAAAATTCTTTTATTGATGAGCCTCTGAATGGGCGAGAATTTACATCAGGAAGCAACCACCTGGAAAGAGGTAGTCACCACAAAATTGAGAAAAAAAACTATCCTAATGGCAATGTACACGACATTCCAATGAGTTTCCTTTCTGCTATGACCAGTATATCTTCACGATTTTCTGTTCCTGCCTTTGCCTTCTGAAGAGGAAGATGAGACTAATTCATATCCTTTGGATATTACCAGATTAATTGAGACGATGATGTGGTACAGATTACCCGGATCGCAGTCATTCGCTTATTCCCTTATTTTGCTTGGATCGCCCTTTTGGGTTTTCAATCCACCGAGATACCCTTTTTTGTCTGAGCTGTCCAATGTGGCTTTTCAACTCAGCGGGTGTACATTTTTTATCTATTTCCCTAACTTTTGCCCTAGCTTTTTATTCTATTTTTAGCTCGCCGGGATGCCTTTTTTTTCCTGGACTTTTTAATTCTGTTTTTGTGTCCGGCGGGTCTTTTTATGCGAAGTATTTTTTAACTATGTCCGAATTAACAGGGGATTTAAATTCTTCACCATCCATAGTAGTGAGCATCAGTTCTCCACCAAAGAAAACTTTCTTTACTATGAATGGGCCCTCATAATTTGGTGTTCACTTGCCCCTGTGATCTGACCCTGGAGGAATGATTCTCTTGAGTACAAGCTCACCTACTTGGTACTCCCTAGTGCATCCTCGTTGATCAAATGCTCACTTAATTCTCCTCTGATAATGTTGACCATGACACACAACTGCTAATCTCTTTTCATCAATTAGACACAATTGTTTATATCAGGCACACACCCGTTCAACATTATCAAGCTTGACGTCCATCATCACTAGAAAAGAAGGAATTTCCACTTCCACGGGTAAGACTGCCTCCATACCATATACTAGGGAAAACGGAGTTGCCCCAATAGACGTCCTGACTGACGTATGTCGCTCCCACCAAATGACACCTGGTCAAGAGGGGTACAGACGCGAACGTTTTGCGAAAGAGAGAGGGTGAAAAGAGTCGCCAGCTAGGCATTTTTATCCCGAAGGAAAGGTAATGGTGCATAAACCTAAGAAGAGATGGATAAGACGGTTGCGAACCAGAGAATCTGAGAAAGGGGGTTGGTTACAACCTGGGAAGGTATTAACACCCAGATTGTCCGTCGTACTCGACGGGATCCACGCTTAAAAGATTTGTGTTTAAAGGGGTAGTGTCAGTGCAATATGTGTATCAATGCTGGAAAGAATGCAAGTGTCAGTGCTGGAAGAAAGTGAAGTGAAATATATGAAGTTTCAATGTAAGAGCAGGAGTGCAAAGCTCAAGATAATGAGGCTAAATGAATAATGCTGGAAGAGGGGGGAATATACAGAGACTTTTGTTCGATAACAATTAAGTTATGCCTACGTATCCTCTCGTGCAATGAGGAAGTCAGAACACCGTAGTTCGACTCAAAGAGACTGAAAGATAAATTGACTTGTGAACTGCTTACTTGTATATGCTCAAGTGTATGACTTGTCTGGCTCAGGTGCAAATTGTCTTGCATTAGACGGAAGAAGCGATTTCTCGTTTATGAATGAATGAGGTGAGAAAAGAATCCCGGAGGAGACGATTATTGTTTGTTTTTTATTTTTCAATCTTTTATTGCTTTTTTGAGTTTGTCATAAGAAAATGAGCTTAAGCCTAAACCAAGGATTAGTAAACTCATCACATCTTCCCTCTGATTAGGGGTAATGAGAATACCTTAAGTGTGAAGTAAGCACCTCACACTTAATTACCATGATGTAGGATTAAGATCATTAACCTACTTGTAATTATTTATATATTTTTGGTGTTTTTGTTTAGTGTTAAGTAATGAGTTTAAGCCATAATCAAGGATTTAATGGACCCATTACACCATTCTAATAGAAGGATAATAGATGAGAACATTTAAGCTGAGGAAGGCTCCTAAACTTAATCCATGATTAGGGATTAACCTCATGACAAAACAAAGCCTTTATTAAAGTGGATTTTAGTTAAAGGTAAGATTAAGAAGTGAATTTTATGGTTTGTAAGACAACTTGAGGAGGACTTGTCCATTAACACTAGGGTTAGTCCTTCTTAACCAATTAAAGAAGAATTAGAACCCTAATGCAAGGCCCAAGTTACAAGCTTGATGTCTTAGTGATTATTAAGATGGATTGATTAAAGGAGTTAAACACATTAAGGGTTTAACATTTAGGATTAAAGTTATACACTCCATCCTAAGAGAAGGATGTAGGCATAATCTTAATCACAAAGCCTTAAAACCTTAAAGGTTTAGTCCCTGATTAAGAGATGAGAAGAGAAAACTCAAAGATGACACAAAGGTAAAACTAATGGAGGACTAATCAAACCCTAATTGTTATCATGCTTGGGTATTCCTAGGGTTTATGAGGCTTGCAAGAAGATCTTCAAGAGAAAGGCCACCAAGGAAGAAGCAGATGAAAAGAGGAGAAGCTGAAGAAGCAAGACAACTTACTTCACTTAAGAAGATAAGTTGCTTGAAGAAAGAAAGAGGAGAAGGAGCATGAATGAGCAAGCTCACTCTAATACAAAGACAAAGTGCATCAATGAATGCATAAGAGAGATGAGAAGAGGTTGTGAGAAGTGAAGGCAAATTCACTTCTCAAAGTACTTACCACCTGAAAAGTTAGTAAAAGGAAATGAAATGAAATGAAAATGAGATGAAATGCAAAGATGAAAGCCAAAGTCAGAGGCAAAATCATGATGCAAATGATTCTATGAGATGTTATGAAAGCATGTCAAGAGATGAGGATGATCATACAAGAGATGAGGATGCAAGTGAAATATGAAAGGAGGTAAGAAAGTTCATGAGAGCTTATGAAATGAAATGGATGCATAACATGGCAAATGGATGAAGCAATGATCAAACATGATTTCAATATGTCCTAATATGTCCTATATGTCATGTGGATGCACAAAGTGTCATGGTAAGTTCATGTATGAAGCATATGAAGAATGAATGCAAATGAAGACAAAAATTAGGGTTTACATACAATATGCAATGCAAAATTCAAAATCAAAAGCAAAACATGAGATAAAAAAATGAAAATGGGATCAAAGGTACCCTAAACCTATACAAGTTCACTGCCCAAAGGAGGAGACCTAAATCTTAACCTAATGGAAGTTATGATTTTCTTAAGTTTGCTAGGGTTTTAGGATGCCTCAAAAGGAAAAAATACAAAAGAAATTGAAAATGAAAGATAAACTCATGCCCATTTTATCCTAGAAACTACATGACATGAGGGATGCAATGAAAAAAGAACCATCATCAAACTCTTCATGGTTAGGCAGAAAGAATTTTTCTAATTTAGGATAAAAATATTGATTTTTAAGAACCCTAAATCCAAAGAAAAATGTCAAAATTGGTCAAGAACCAAAAAGAAATTTGTGTGAAGGGTTTGATAATGTTTCTAAATGTATCAAGATGCAATGTGATTTTTTTGGTGATTTTTAGAAACTTAAATGGTATTTTAATTAATAAATTCCCATTAATTAATTAAAATAAACATTTAAATATTTTAAAAATACGAATTTTATGCAAAAAATAAAATAAAAATTATTTTCAGAATGAAAAAAATATTTGAAAGGGAAATGCAAAAGATAAAATATTTTAGAAGTGTTTTGCTATTTTTAATAAAATGGTAAAGAAAATGCAAATAAAATGAAAATTAAATGAAGTTTAATGAAAGTCAACTGATCTGAGGGCTGTGGTTCAAACCTAGGACGCGGGAATTGACCAGCGCGCGTATCTGAATGGCCAGAATTCAAACTTCACTAATTATGATTAAAACCTTAATCTGAGCCCTAATTACTTTCAGGTGACCGGAAAAGTGTTCCGGTCATCTTCTCCGGCTAGCCTCTCATTCAATCTCCCTCAATACGCAACCCCAAGCCCTCAAACTCTCCAGAATCAAACATCTAACAACCCTAAACATGAATCCAGCCCTAAAACTCATTTATTTTTCCTCAAGAACACGAATCAAAGCAAAACGGAAAATACATCAAAAATTTCAGAAGCATGATACATCCTTGTTTCTCAATCATTTTCAAAAGTAAAGACATCATGATCATCAGGAGAACACATAGAATCAATTAAGAACTTAAAATGAAGGTTTTGGAAAAAAAAGTTCTTGAGCTCACCTGAACTGGAGCTTTCACCTTTGGTACTTTCTGGCCAGGTCTTTGCTTCAAATCAACTCCAATGAACTTCCTGAAGAGTTTGTGATGCTTGTTTGGAGTTTAAATGGTCTCTAAATGAAGTTGGCAGAAGTTCAGTTCATGAAATGTCAAAATCGTGTTTTTGATGTAGGAGGTTTCAGGTTAAAGTGATGGTTGGAAGATGATCAGAGAGTCATGGTGAGTTGTTCTATGGAGTTTGTTTTGAGGTTTGAAGCTTGGGTGCTGAGTTTCAAAGAGTTTTGCAGGTTTGAGAGTTTTTGGCAATGCTGAGGATTATCAAGTGTTAGGTTGCAATGGTGTGTGATTTTGCTTGGTTTTGATCCACATGATAAGTTGTGATAGGTCATAGGGTGGGTGGTGGCCTATGTTGATTGGTATGGGGCAAAATGCATAAAGTCAAGAGTTGGTGTACTTGAGGTATGGGCACATGGCAGGCGAAGGAAAATTGGGTGTCCTGCGCAGGTGGCTTTAGGGAGGTTGTAAACACCCCAAATTTGCCCTCACCCATTCACACCATGGCTTGTGATCATCTCATATGCATAAGCACAATCATACCATCTCATATCCCATTTTTGATTCACTGCATAGATTCAAAGTCATCTGCATCTAGGGTTTGTGAGCTGAGAAATCCAAGAGCTTCTTGAGCCACTCCAAAGGTCATCAATCACTTAAAATGGGTCTATGTGTGTTCTTATATCATATTATATCCTCTCAAAGTCAAAAATGCCAAGGAATCACAAGAACTGGGATTGGTATGGAAGCAGAGCCAGGCTTGACTGCACAGATGACCTGAAATTAGGGTTTTGGTTTCAGAGGCCATAACTCCATTTTTTTGGTCATTCTTGTTTCTATTGGTATCTATATGATATAGGGAGTATGCATATCAATTTTCATGAAGAAATTCCATGGGGAAGTCATCTGATCAAGAGTTGACTTTCTGGACAAGTCAGTGCAAAATCAGGGCATCTGAGGCCCCCAATGACCCAACCAAGGGGTGAGCTTCATCATTTTGAGTGTATATGATCTTTATTTGATCATGGAAGAAGGTTGAAGTTCACAAAATTCAAGGATTTGAAGTTTTTGCAAAGTTGACTTTTTTGGGCAAAGTTGACTTTTAAGGAAATGTCATTTTATGCAACTTTTTCAACCCTCACTTTTTGATCCAAAAATGCTTCAAATGGAAAAACTTTGGTCATGAAAGTTGTAGATTAGATCTTTCCATTTTCAAAAAGTACAAGAACATGACCTAATTCATTTTGGATCAAAAGTTATGGTGTGTCAAAGTTGGCAAAAATCACTAAATTTCAAGTTATGCACAAAATGGAAAACTTGCAAAAACTTGTACCAAGCATTCTAGTGACTTCAAATTGGCTTCAAAACTTCACCATATGATCATACATGACCCTAAAAACAGAATTGGCCCAAGGGATTTTGCATTGTTTGCTTTGATTTTCAAAGATCCCTAAGCCATTTTTCATCACAAGTGCAAAAAGGGGATTCTTGGAAAAAACATTCTTCAAGGAGTTATGTGATCACTAGCTGACTTCTATACATTGCCATGACTAAAAGAAGTGCCATGCTACAAAATTCAGCAAGCAATGTCTCATGTGTATGGCACAAAATCATGAGAAAACATCAAGTGGGCAAGTTGCAAAAGCTAGCATAGCTCATGATCCATATGCTGCAGTCAATCTCAAGCAATCTAAGGGTCATCCTCAACCCAAGCTGAAGCCAGACATGACCTCAAACAGCTGCTGCCATAGCCCATGCTGCAAGTACAAGTCACCTTGACTTTTTTGCCAAAACCCCCATACTCATGGAACAGTGATCAGCCACCCCTACTGACCTGCCCCCAGCCTATTCACACCTTGTGGGAAGATTATAGCAAAGCATTGGCCCTTGAGACAAGCCAGAACACAGCCTTCACAAAAACTGTCAAAAAGCTTCTCTTCTTTGAATCCCCTTCCACAGCCATCAAACACCCCATTTCTCTTCACCAACAAATCATACACACTCAAGAGAACCAGAATCCACCATTGGAGTAGCCTAAAACCTCACAAATCCTGACTGTGCAATCTGCCATATCAGAACCCAAGCTCTCAAACTAGCCACCAACAAAGGATTGTGAACATTCCATTGACTTCAAAGGGTCCAAAGGAGGCATTCTGCATCAAAGCAAGGCCTGGAGAGCTCACATTCATAGTTCATCACTTCAAGTAGCTTCAAATTTTCAACTTTTCAGAGCTTGCTTTTTATGTTAAAAATTGATTGTGTATGTCTTGCTGATCATGGGGATGTGTTTAGAATCGAAAATGAGTGAGAAATGAGGGTTTACCAAAGCTCTGAAACTTTGCCCGTGAATCTTCTTGGCTTCGATTCTCTTGGTTTAAGCATGAGAAATTTAGTTTGAGAGGTGATTTGAGTGAGGTTTGAGTAGAGGAACATTTCCCTGGCTTTAATTTGATTAATGGTGGCCTGTGGCGTTTTCTAGGGTTTTCAACCCGCCGGAGAAGATGACCGGAGCTCCCCTCCGGTCACCTGAAAATGCTTAGCCCTAATCCCAGTCATTAATGGCTTTTGAATCTAGTGCGTTGGATTAGTTGACCCCTTTGACTTGGCGCGTGAACGTCTGGCCCAGATTCACTCATTTTGCCCTAATCCTCTTCCATTAGTTTAATTAATCATAATTAAGTTAATTTAATCAGGACAAGCCTCAGCCCTTGGATGACGCGCCAGTCAACCAATTCCACTCCAGTTTAAATATCAGCCATCAGATCTGCTTACTTCTTCATTTATTTATTTTTATTTTCATTTTTTTTCCATTTAACTTCTACAATTTATTTAAAATAGCAAAAAAACATTTAAAAATTATGAAATTTTTTGTCAAGAGTTTCATTAATTTTTAAAACACAAAAATATTAATATTTTCATTTTTTGCATTTAAAAAGTATTTTTAAATATTTAAAAGTTTCTTTTTAATTAATTAATGAGAATTAATTAATTAAAAATACTTTTAGGTATTTAAAAATCACCAAGAAATTCATGAAACCTTTAAAACCATTTAGAAACATTGTCCAACCCTCAAACCAAATTTCTTTTTTGATCTTGATGCATTTTGAGAATTTTTCTTGGAATTAAAATCATTTTGATGCATTATTTTGATCCAAACTTCAAAAAATCATTTCTGCCTAACCCTAAAGAGTTGGACCTTGATTCTTTTTGCATTGCATTGTGTTTGGCATGTAGTTTATGAGATTAAATGGCCATGATTTGATCTTTCATTTTCCATTTGTTTGTTAATTTTCTTGTTAAGGAATCCTAAAACCCTAGAAAACTTAGGAAATTCATAACTTGAGTTTGGTTAAGAGTTGAAACTTCTCCTTTGGGCAGTGGTTTAGCATAGGATTAGGGATCCTTTGAGTGCATTTTCAATTTTTTGTAATGATGTTTGCTTCTGATTTTGGTTTGTGTTTGATGCTTTGATCATAAACCCTAATTTGGGCTTCCATATGCATCCATCTTGCATTTGCATTCATACCTTGACTTGCCATGATATTTTATGCATCCATTTGATTCATTTGACATCATAAGACATATTAAAAGCATGTTTGATCATTGCATCATGTATTTGTCATGTTGTATGCCATATGCATATTATAACTTTTCATGTATGTTCATGGTTCCTAACTTGCTTCACTTGCATCCATGAGCTTGTATGATCATTCTCAAGTCTTGTTACATGTTTGTAGCATTCAATAGCATCATTGACATCATGTATGTGCTTCTGGTTTTGTTTCTCATCATGCCATTTCATTTCATTTTACATTGCATTGCATCTTTCTCGCTAACTTTTCAGGTGGTAAGTAACCTTGAGAAGTGAATTTGCCTTCACTTCTCATACTTTCTTTTCATCTCTCTCTCTCTTGCATCCTTGCTGCATTTTTGTATGTGTTTGAGTTTGAGCTTGCTCATTCTTCTTCTTCTTACTTTCTTTCCTCAAGTGACTTGACTTCTTGAATGAAGCAAGTTACTTTGCTTCTCCTGATCCTTTCATCTGCTTCCTGGTGTTTCCTTTGAAGATTGCTCTTGTAAAACCTCACAAACCTTAGGAACAACCAAGCATGACAATGATTAGGGTTTTGATTAGTTCCCCCATTTAGTTTTACCTTTGTGTCTCTCTTGAGTCTTCTCTTCTCATCTCATAATCAAGGACTAAACCCTAAAGGCTTTAAGGCTTTGTGATTAAGCTTATGCCTGCATCCTTCTATTAGGATGGAGTGTATAACTTTAATCCTAAGTGTTAAACCCTTAATGTGTTTAAATCTCTTAATCAATCCATTTAATAATCATCAAGACATCACACTTGTAACTTGGGCCTTGCATTAGGGTTCTAATTCTTCCTTAATTGGTTAAGAAGGACTAACCCTAGTGTTAATGGACAAGTCCCTCTCAAGTTGTCTTACAAACCCCCAAAAAAAACCACTTCATCATCATATCATTAAATAAAATCCACTTAATCAAAGGCTTGTTTTGTCATGAGTTTAATCCCTAATCATGGATTAAGTTGAGGAGTCTTCCTCAGCTTAAACATTCTCATCTATTATCCTTCTATTAGGATGGTGTAATGAGTCTGTTTAATCCCTGATTATGGCTTAATCTCATTACTCAACACTAAACAAAACACCAAAAACATCTAAATAATCACAAGTAGGTTAATGATCTTAATCCTACATCAAAGGTGATTAAGTGTGAGAAGCTGACTTCACACTTAAGGTAGTCTCATTACCCCTAATCAGAGGGAAGATGTGATGAGTTGCTAACCCATTGGTTTAGGCTTAAGCTCATTAACTTATGACAAACTTCAAAAAGCAATAAAAGATTAAAAATACAAAAACAAACAATAATCGTCTCCTCCGGGATTCTTTTCTCATCATCTTCACTCACAACCGAGAACTTGCTTCTTCCGTCTAATGCAAGACAGTTTGCACCTGATCCAGACAGGTCATACACTTGAGCATAGACAAGCAAGCAGTTCACAAGTCAATTTATCCTTCAGTCTCTTTGGGTCGAACTACGGTGTTCTGACTTCCTCATTGCACGAGAGGATACGTAGGCATAACTTAACAGTTATCGAACAAAAGTCTCTGTATATTCCCCCTCCTTCTAGCATCATTCTTTTAGCCTCATGATCTTGAGCAGTTCATTCCCATTCCTACACTGACACTGTATATATCACACTTCACACTTCTTTTACACTGACACCTGTACATTCTTTTCCAGCTATTTTATACACAGATTGCACTAACACTACCCCTTTGAAACACAAATCTTTGAAGCGTGGATCCCGTCGAGTACGACGGACAATCTGGGTGCTAATACCTTCCCAGGTTGTAACCAACCCCCTTTCTCAGTCTCTCTGGTTCGCAACCGTCTTATCTGTATCTTTCTAGGCCTATGCAGCATTGCCTTTCCTCCGGGATAAAAATGCCTAGCTGGCGACTCTATTCATCTCCAGTGAGTCCACTGCTGTGTGTTCTCATTGTCCCTCTCGCCGACCGTTCGCGTCTGTACCTTTATTTGGGCCAGTCCCATTTATCGGGAGCGACAGCTTGGCGACTCTGCTGGGGAACCTTATACTGCAACCAGGGCTTCTGGTTCCTTTTGTGGGTTCCTCCTAGCGCTTGATTGATTTGTGTTTACTGGGGTGTTATGTGCTACTTGTGTTTGTATTTTTGTTTTATTTTTACTGCTTTATGTACAGTTGTTTATTTGCTTTATTTATAGCTTTACACATATCATACTGTCATGCTGTCTGGCTGGATCTGGTTTTGCTTTGGTAGGTGGGGTTCTATTGAGAGTGTAAGGTCCTATACCTGGGACCTGAGTGACACCTAGGCTAAGTGGTTCATATTCTTTCCCATTCCATCTCGGTCTGGTGCGGGAATATGAAACACGGTTCAGATATGGGTTTCTTCTTGAGAACTCTGTGTTGCAGATTTCCTGCAATACTAGGGCTATCTGGGAAGCCTGCTAAGTCTGGATGACCTTTAGTATTGACCTTCAGAAACTGAGGTGAATTAGAGGAGGAACTTTTATGGTTATTATAAACACTGTACCTCCGGGTTAGAAGTATTTACACTTCTCATAACTGATCCAAGTCTGAGGATCCTTGTTTTAGAACACCACCTGTGAGGGGGATGGGTTGTTTACAGGTTTGCAGGTACCCTTGACCTCAGCATACCCTGTTACTTTGTTTTGTTAAGAGTACTCCATGTTGGAACAGTTCTTGTTTTTCTAAACCCTGGATATGTGACTCTTTATTTGAGTCCCCCACCTTGGTTACTGGACTTATAGACCTCCATCTGGTTTTCTTGACACACATGGACTTATATCAGAGCACTTGATCAGATCCAGCCCAGTCACAAACCCTTGCATATCATTTGCATACATCCTCATTGCATCATTTTAACATGTGTTTATTTGTTTTTCAGGGTATCCATCCTATCATTTTGTTTTGGTTTTGACCCCATCATCAGCTTAGACCTATCTTCATCAACACTTGCTTCAGCTATCTGCTACCTGCATCATCAGTCTCTGCCTGCCAGTGGCCCATCTTCAGTGTTGTCCTCAGTCATCATCATCAGCACCCAGTCTTCAGCAACATGGCACCTAAGAAGAGTAACATCTCCTATCACTTCTTTGAGCCTGAGCTAGCTAGCATCAGGAGGATTCAGACCCTGATTACTCCAGACCATATACCACATTTCAGAGAGCATTATGGAGGAATCCTTGATGTGGTTATGGATTTGGACCCTTCACAAAGGAGCTTGATACATACTTGCCTGCAGTTCTATGATCCTCCTCTAAGATGCTTCACATTTCAGAATTTTCAGTTGGGACCATTGTTGGAGGAATACTCATCATTGGTTGGTGTACCCATTAGGGGTGGGAACCCCTTCAATCCTGAGATGACTTTCCCAAGTAATGAGGAGATAGCCAAAGCACTGCATCTGGAACCAGCTCTGATTGGGCAGAATTTGACATCTAAAGCTGGAATCTCTGGTTTTCATCTGGATTTCTTGACTTCTCAAGCTAGTCTGAAGGCCTCCCTGGGGGAGTGGAAGGCAGTCTGTGCTTTGTTGGCCCTTAGCATATATGGGATCTTACTTTTTGCAGATGAGCCTAGGTTTGTTAGTAAGAGTGCAATCCATCTTTTCATCCTGAGAAACCCAGTACCCACCTTACTGGGAGATCTTTATTACTATGTCCATCAAAGGAATGAAAAGCAAAGGGGGAGACTAGTGAGATGCTGTGCTCCTTTATTCCATACTTGGCTGCTCAAGCATCTGCCAAAGACCGATGCATTCTTGAACCCTCACCAGCAGAAAAACTGGGCTAGGAGGCTTGTTGCTCTAACCTCAGATGATATCAGATGGTGTACTCAGAGTACTAAAGGCAGAGACATCATTACAAGTTGTGGACAATTTCCCAATGTGCCCTTGATTGGAGTGAAAGGGTGCATCAATTATAATCCTTTGCTATTCAAAAGACAGCTGGGCTATGCATTAGTCCATCCTCCTAGGGCACAGGACCTGACTGAGACCCTTTATGTTGAAATCAAGCCTAATCTGGCTGTTGTCAGGCAAGCAGCCTGGGCCTGGGACAATGTGCAGACTAAGGGGGTAACCATCCTGGGGAAGTGCAACAATGTGGCATCAGCCCAATACTATGAGTGGTCCTACACCAGAGCTCAAATTACAGGAATGCCCTTCACTGTTGAAGATATGCCTGGACCTTCCACAACACCACCTCCAGCAACTGTCAGTTTAGAGGAGTTTGAGAAATTGAAAGAAAGAAATGAGAAGTTGACTCAGGCTCTACAGAAGACCCTCTGGGAGAGGAGTGATGGTAGGTTGGATATTGAAAGGTTGGAAAAGCTGAAAGTGGAGCATTTGTCTAGAATTGAAAAGTCTGAGGATTATATTAAGAAGTCTAGGGCTGGAGAACAGATTCTGAAGAATGCCTGCAAGGAAGCTCAGTTCCAGAAGGCCAGGACTGACTTGTATCTGAAGGAGAGCCAGGCTAGGTGGGTCAGAATCACCGAAGCTCGTACTCTGGAGGATAAGAGGACTCAGGATAAGATGGAGCAGATGGAAGCTAGTGCAAAAGAACAACAGGAAGCCCTAGCAGCAGCCCAGAGGGAAATCTCAGAGTTGAAGATCAGAGCCGGTGTAAAGAGGTCAAAGGACCAGAGTCAGCACAAGAAACTAACTACAGCTATTGCTACAAGGAATCTCCTTATCCGGAATCTTACAGAGCGCCCAGCTGATCCTGTGACTGAAGCACTCCTCAAGGAAATTCAGGAGGATGAGTTTGGTCTTGGAGTCTGACCTTTTGCTTGTTGTTGCTTTCATTTCATTGTACTTTTTCTTATGTTGTATTTTTGACTCCCATGGGGCATGATTTGTAAACAAACTATGTATCATTTACTTTTTGTAATATATGTACCAGTTTGTCCTATCTGAATTTCTTTCAAAGCAACACCAACAGCATCCTCAGGGTTCTGGAAAGGTCAAAACCAAGCGCCAAGCCGGATACCTTGGGAACAAATAAACACACTGCATTGCATACTAACCTTTTGTTTTGTTTTGTAGGTTTTTTGTTTTATTGTTACTAACTCTGTTGTGACTTCAGGAATTATTGCTCGACGACGAGGGTTCCCACTCAACCGTCCACATAGATATCCAACCCGAAACAACCTTCCGGGAATACAGATGGATCAGGTACAGCAGGACCTTACGGAGGTCAGGAATCAAATGGCCAACGAGAGGTTGGAAATGAGAACTCAGATTTCACAATTTATGGAGGTGATGAACAATATGGCTCAAATCCAGGAGAGGTTGAGAGCACTGGTAGAAGGGAGGAATCAGGAAGACCATCATCCAGGGACTGCTGGGACAAGCAACAATGAGAGAGTCCAACCTCATGTCAATCCCCCAGTCTTTGGACCCCACCTTCACCCAGAGGTCAACATCCTTGTCAATATACCAGGGACTGCCACAGCAGGAAGAGTACTGCAGGAAGACCCCCAGGAAGATCAGTTCACAGTGATGGGAGCTGGGGAGGAAGCTTATGACAGAAGGCTGGATGAGATAGCTGAGAAATTAAGATCCTTAGAGTCTCAAAATTCTTTGGGATTTGATGTTAAGGACATGGGCTTGGTAGACGGGGTCAGGATTCCCCACAAGTTTAAGCCTCCATGTTTTGAAAAATACAACGGGACTTCATGCCCCCGGACCCATTTACAATCATTTCTGGGGAGGCTGAAGGCGTATACTATGGACGAGAAGCTTTGGATGTTTTATTTCGAGGATAGCTTAACAGGGGCTTCAAGGGAATGGTACTCCCACTTGACAAGAGCAACCATTAGGTGCTGGAAGGACTTGGCAGAGGCCTTTATCAGACAGTACCAGTATAATTTGGATATGGCACCCAACAGGACCCTCCTAATGGGAATGTCACAATCATCCAGGGAAAGCTTCCGAGAGTATGCTCAAAGGTGGAGGCAATTGGCTGCTGCTGTTCAGCCACCTATGTCAGAGAGGGAAATGGCAGATATGTTTATGAACACCCTCCAAGGAACATACATTGACAGGCTAGTTGCCTTCTCTTCCACTAGCTTTGCAGATGTTGTCATAGCCGGGGAGAGAATTGAGAGCCTGTTAAAGATGGGCAAGATTTCTGACAATGGTGCTAGCTCATCCAGCAATACAAGGAAACCTTTTGTAGGCCCAAGAAGAACTGGTGAGACCAATGCTATCCACACCAACCGGGGCAGGCCCCAGTATGTTCATAGGTCTGTGGCAGCAGTCACCATTCCCGCTCCAGCTCACCCACAACCAGCTTATCAACCACCACAACAAAATTATCAGCAACAACCCCAGTACCAGCAACAAACTCAGTATCCTCCAAGAAACTACAACAATGCCAACAGCAACAACAACAACAGTCAGCAAAGGCCATATCAACAGAGGCCATCTCAGGCTAATAGGGTGATCGATCCGATCCCTATGCCCTATGTCACACTACTGCCACAACTCTTGAAACTCAACCTAGTTGAGCTAAGGACATTGGCACCTCCGGATCCTAACAGTCTACCCAGAAACTACGACATCAATGCCAGATGTGCATTCCATTCCAACGCACCTGGCCACAATACAGAAAAGTGCAGAGCTTTGCACATGAAGGTACAAGACTTGGTAGACTCCAAGGCTCTGAACTTTGCACCACCACCGAATGTCAACAAAAACCCTATGCCACACCACGGAGGTCCCAGAATCAATGCTATTGAAGAAGACAAGCCGTCTTATTTAATAACCAGTGTGGGTCAGATTCGGACACCGTTGGTAGAGATCAAGGCTCAACTTCTCGAATGTCAAATGTTCCCGGGATGTGAGCTAGGGTGTTCCTACTGCAACATTTCAGTGAATGGTTGTGATAACCTGAGGGATGGCATAGATGGTCTCATCCAGAGTGGCCTGCTTCAAATTACAACATCAATTCCTACCAATCCAGCAATCTCATCAGCCACAATTCCAGTATCTCCTACAACTGCAACAACCATTGCTCCAGACAACTTTTTAGCTTCATCAACAAATGCTTCATCTGTCATTTCAACTGACCAGATATCAGCAAACATTCCTTCTACAATTTCAGCACCACTTCATTTTGATTCTCCTACAACAACAACACCCATCCTTCCAACAATGTCTCCTACAACATCAGCAGCAAACAATGAAGATGTCTCAACCGTTACAATCTATTATGATCCTGAAAATGATTCTGCCTACAACTCACAAAATACCACTCCTACCAGAGCACCAGTCACAATATATTATGATCCACAGACTATCACAGTCCCTTCTGCAGCTGCCATCAGTCCAGTCACTGTCACAGTGCCTGGGCCAGTACCTTATGAAAGCAGTAAAGCCATCCCTTGGCATTACGGCTCCGATTTATACTGCGAAGGACAGAAGGTCACTCTTGAATCATCAACACCTACACCACAAATAGATAATGTGGGAGGGGGAGGAGGCTTCACTCGAAGCGGACGTCTCTTTGCCCCGCCAATTCAAAGACCCACGGCAGAAGCAGAAGCTGTTGCCAAGGCAAAAGGGAAAAGCTTGGTGCAAGAAGAGCAAGTTGTCAAGGAAGCTTTGAAAACCCCTTTCGATCAAGAAGTTGATGAATTCATGAGAATCATCAAAAAGAGTGATTACAGAGTAGTGGACCAGCTTCATCAGACCCCTTCCAAGATCTCCATTCTATCACTGTTAATGTGCTCCGAGGCTCATCGGAATGCACTTCTAAAAGTCTTGCACGCTGCTTATGTGCCGGAAGAGATCACAGTCAATCAGCTAGAAGCTGTAGTTGGAAATGTCAATGCTAGTAATGGGCTAGGGTTCACCAACACTGATTTGACTACGGAAGGTCGCAATCATAACAAGGCCTTGCACATTACCATGGAATATAAAGGTGCAGTTCTTTCCCACGTGCTGGTAGACACAGGGTCATCCCTTAATGTCTTACCTAAAAAGGCCCTTGTAAAGCTGGAATATGAAGGATTGGCATTGCGTCCCAATAACTTGGTAGTGAGAGCCTTTGACGGCTCTAAGAGATCAGTTCTGGGAGAAATTGAGTTGCCTGTAACGATTGGCCCACAAACTTTCAAAACGACCTTCTACGTGATGGACATTCAGCCTGCCTACAGCTGTTTGTTGGGTAGACCATAGATTCACGCCGCTGGCGCCGTGACCTCAACCCTTCACCAGAAGTTAAAATTCGAGTGGGAGGGCCAAGTCGTTACTATCTGTGGAGAGGAGGATATATTTGTTAGCCATCTGGCTACTTATAAATATATTGAGATGGATGGGGAGATCCATGAAACGATGAGTCAAGGGTTTGAGGCCATGAATGTGAATGAAGCGTCTGCAGTACCTGGAATCTCCATGTCATCTTATCAACAAGCCCGGAAAGTTGTTGAGGAAGGAACTGCCCAAGGCTGGGGCAAGATTTTATCCGTGGAGGAAAAGAAGGACAAATTTGGGTTGGGTTACAAACCAACTCAACGAGACCAAGCAAAGGCTGCTGGGAAGCCTGGTTTTGTTAGTGGGGGGATGCTCACCCCTGATGCTATCAACAATTTGGAAGACGAGCTGGAAGAAGAACGCAATCTGGAGAATTGGATACGTCCAAAGGTCCCGGGGAGCAGTATCTCAAACTGGTCTTCCCAGGAAATTATAAGAGTTACTCATGCAGAGTAATTATTATTTCCTGTATTTTTATAGCATGCATCAAAGTCTTGCATCTTGCCCAAGATGACAAGACTCATTTTGTAATCGGGCCATCTGTACTTTTTGTGCAACAAGATTAATCAATGAAATATCAGACATCTTTTTGCAAATGAGTCTTTTTCTTTTCCGCTCACTGTTTTTCCATTTTTCTTTTTGTACAAAAAATAAATGGCGATGTTTTCAAAATGACAACTTTATTTCACTTTTCTAAACAAGATTAAAATCAATCACTAAAATGAACAAACTGAACCCTTGCAGAGAGTGCCTTCCATACCGCACCGACAACAGCACGGCTATGACTTCGTATGACTTCGACAATCCAATCAATCAAGCTGATGAAGGGGTTGAAGAAGATTATGAGCTTCCCGAAGAGCTAGCCAGATTGTTGATACAAGAGGAGAAGGTTATCACTCCTCATCAGGAGGAGGTTGAAACGATTAATCTTGGTACAGATGAAGACGTGAAAGAGGTTAAAATCGGGGCCTGCCTACAAGACTCAGTGAAGAGACAACTGATTGACCTGCTTCAAGAATATGTGGATGTGTTTGCTTGGTCTTACCAAGATATGCCAGGATTGGACACCGACATTGTTATGCACAAGCTACCTTTAAAAGAAGAATGCCCGCCGGTTAAACAGAAACTACGCCGTACTCGCCCAGATATGGCAATGAAGATCAAAGAAGAGGTACAAAAGCAATGGGACGCCGGGTTCTTTGCTGTAACTAGCTATCCGCCATGGGTTGCTAATATAGTACATGTGCCTAA
The DNA here is from genome assembly GCA_963966055.1 of Lathyrus aphaca. NCBI lineage: Eukaryota > Viridiplantae > Streptophyta > Magnoliopsida > Fabales > Fabaceae > Lathyrus > Lathyrus aphaca. The sequence goes on from OZ014521.1 coordinate 477,202,087, forward strand.
GAAGGACGGCAAAGTAAGAATGTGTGTTGACTACCGGGATCTGAACAGAGCCAGCCCAAAAGATGACTTCCCATTACCTCACATTGATGTATTGGTGGATAACACGGCTCAGATCTCGGTATTCTCCTTCATGGACGGATTTTCAGGATACAATCAGATTAAGATGTCACCTGAAGACATGGAGAAGACAACCTTCATCACACCTTGGGGCACGTTCTGTTACAAAGTGATGCCATTCGGACTGAAGAATGTTGGTGCAACATATCAACGGGCTATGGTAACATTATTCCACGATATGATCCATAAGGAAATCGAGTGTTATGTGGATGATATGATTGCCAAGTCCCTTACGGAGGAAGACCACCTGGTGAACCTGCTGAAGCTATTCAAGCGTCTGACGAAGTACCAACTGAAGTTGAACCCCAACAAATGCACATTCGGGGTGCGATCTGGTAAGCTGCTGGGTTTTATTGTAAGCGAGAAAGGGATTGAAGTTGACCCTGATAAAGTCAAAGCTATTCAAGAAATGCCTGCACCGAAAACTGAGAAAGAAGTTCGAGGTTTCTTAGGTCGATTGAACTACATTTCACGGTTCATATCCCACCTTACAGCAACCTGTGAACCCTTGTTCAAGCTGCTAAGGAAAGAACAGACGGTCAGGTGGAACGAAGACTGCCAGAAGGCTTTTGACAAGATCAAAGAATACCTACAGGAACCTCCAATCCTTATGCCTCTAGTTGAAGGAAGACCTCTGATAATGTACTTGACAGTATTAGAAGAGTCAATGGGGTGTGTGCTGGGCCAGCATGACGAGTCTGGTCGAAAATAGTATGCAATATACTACCTAAGCAAAAAGTTTACCGACTGTGAACAACGTTATTCACTGCTCGAGAAAACTTGCTGTGCTTTAGCGTGGGCTGCTCGCCGACTGAGACAGTATATGTTGACCCACACTACTTTATTAATCTCAAAAATGGACCCAGTTAAGTACATTTTCGAGAAGCCAGCTCTTACCGGACGGGTTGCAAGATGGCAAATGATTCTCACAGAATATGACATCCAGTACACCTCTCAGAAAGCCATCAAGGGCAGTGTACTATCTGAATATCTTGCTGAGCAACCTATTGATGATTACCAGCCTATGAGATTTGACTTCCCTGATGAAGACATCATGTTCATAAAAACAAAAGACCATGAAGAGCCTATTCACACTGAAGGGCCTGACCCGGAAGAAGAATGGACTATGATGTTTGACGGGGCCGTTAATATGAATGATCGTGGTGTTGGTGCAGTACTTATCACACCTAAAGGAGTACACATGCCTTTCTCGGCAAAACTCACCTTCAACTGCACTAACAACGAAGCTGAATACGAAGCTTGCATCATGGGTCTTGAGGAAGCCATTGACCTCAGGATCAAAACTTTAACTGTATTCAGAGATTCAGCTCTAGTAGTCAATCAAACCAACGGGAAATGGTACACACACCAAGATCATCTGATACCTTACAGAGATTATACAAGGAGGTTATTGACTTTCTTCACGACAGTCAAACTTGAGTATATCCCTCGGGACGAGAATCAGTTTGCAGATGCTCTGGCTACCATTTCATCCATGATCAAAGTTCAAGCTGCCAACTTTGTACCTCAAATTTCAGTGTCCAGACTTGACAGGCCAGCATATGTATTTGCAGCAGATGTTGTCAAAGACGATAAGCCTTGGTTCCACGACATTAAATGCTTCTTGGAGGATCAAACATACCCACCTGGGGCATCTTCCAATGATAAGAAGACTTTGAGAAGGTTTGCTGGTAGTTTCTTTCTGAACACTGATGGGTCTTTATACAAAAGGAACTTTGATATGGTACTCCTCAGATGTGTTGACAAGACGGAAGCAGATTTGTGGATGCATGAAGTGCACGAAGGATCCTTTGGTACCCATGCAGGAGGGCATGCAATGGCCAAGAAATTGCTAAGATCAGGTTATTACTGGATCATGATGGATGCCGACTGTTGTGCCTATGCCAGAAAATGTCATAAATGCCAGATTTATGCAGATAAAGTGCATGTGCCTCCCAATCCTTTGAATATAATGTCTTCACCCTGGCCCTTCGCCATGTGGGCATTGACATGATCGGCAAGATTGAACCGACTGCTTCAAATGGCCACAGATTCACCCTGGCCCTTCGCCAAGTGGGTCGAAGCAGCCTCATATGCAAATGTTACAAGGCAAGTGGTAGCCAGATTTCTGAAGAGGGATATCATCTGTCGATACGGAGTGCCCGAGCGAATCATTACTGACAATGGTTCCAACTTAAACAACAGAATGATGGCTGAGCTATGCCGGGACTTCAAGATCCAACACCACAATTCTTCTCCTTACAGGCCAAAGATGAACGGCGCTGTTGAGGCAGCTAACAAGAATATCAAGAAGATTGTGCAGAAGATGGTAGTCACTTACAAAGACTGGCATGAAATGCTACCATTCGCCTTGCATGGGTACCGCACGTCAATCAGAACATCCACTGGGGCAACACCGTATCAGCTTGTGTACGGTATGGAAGCAGTCCTACCGGTTGAAGTTGAATTACCCTCCCTACGGGTACTGATGGATGTTAAGCTGAACGAAGCAGAATGGGTCCGGTCCCGATATGAACAGCTGAGTCTGATTGAAGAGAAAAGATTAGCTGCAATCTGTCACGGGCAGTTATATCAGAAAAGAATGAAGAGAGCCTTCGATCAGAAAGTCAGGCACCGAGAATACCGAGTAGGAGATCTTGTGCTGAAAAGAATCCTCCCTCCTCATACAGACCACAGGGGCAAATGGACACCAAATTATGAAGGACCGTTCGTGGTGAAGAAAGTTTTCTCTGGCGGAGCACTGATGCTCAGCACCATGGATGGTGAAGATTTCCCGTCCCCTGTGAATTCAGATGCAGTTAAAAAATACTTCGCATAAAATGACCCGCTGGACACAAAAATAGAATGTAAGTCCAGGCAAAAATAGGGCATCCCGGCGAGTCAAAAACAGAATAAAAGACTCGGGCAAAAATAAGGGAAAATAAACCAAAAAAATGTACACCCGCTGAGTTGAAAAGCCGCATTGGACGACTCAGGCAAAAATGGGTATCCCGATGGATTGAAAACCCGAAAGGGCGATCCATGCAAAATAAGGGAATAAGCGAACAACTGCATTCTGAATTCGTCTGTATCACTCACGATTTGGTAAGCTTCGAAAGGATCGAGCTTCAATCAGAATCAACCTCCTTCAGAAAGCAAGACGAGAAGAACGTCAAAAGTCATACGAGTCATAAGCAAAAGAGGAAGCTCCTTAAAGCGTCATCAACATTGCCAGCACTTTGTTTTTCAATTTGTAACAATTTCCTCATTTCAGGAGATATGTTTCTTTGACTGTACTCTGCCAATTCAGGGCACACAAATTAATAAAATCAGATTTTCAGTCATGTTTCGTTTCGTACATTTTTATTTGCAAAAATGTCTGATGTCCCTAAAAAAAAAAAAAAAAAAACTGATTGCATAAGTACAGATGCTTATCTTCAAAATAAAAACACGTGCTTGCAGGAAATATGTTTACTCTCAGAAGTGTCTAATTTCCTATGATGGAGTCCAGTAAAGGATACCTCGGGGTTACTTGTGCGTTTCTATCTTTGCAGGATTGCAGGTATCCAAAGCACAGCTTGGGGCATGAAAACTTCACCCCAGCGAGCCGACAAATCAACACTCATTCTTAGCACCTGAGGTGCTTTCTCCCCAGCTGAGTTGCCACCAATAACTTCCCCCAGCTAGGTTGCCACTTGTCACTCCTCCCAGCCGAGGTGTCAAGCTTTCTTCCTCAGCAGAATACAAAAGTCAGGGAACCATCTCCCCACAGAGCTTCAGCCTCTATTCAGAAGGGCAACGCATGAAGAAATCACAACAGAGTGAAGAAAGCTTCTACAAACCCCAGCTGGGTCTCTCATTTACAAGGATATGTCTGTGACCTATATCCCCAAGCAGAATCATCTCATCAGATCTATCAATGATCTTATCCCCAGCTGGGATGTCCACTTCAAACAGATCAATCAGAGATCTTCATAGCAATGGGATCCGAATCCCGGATCAGTATCTTCGCATAATCATGGCATTCGCATCATATCCACCCACAAAGCGTAGCATTCCGTCCAATACGGAGCATTACGGCAAAAATCAAACACATAGCATAATCATAAGCCATGTTGTGAATCAAACACTTGTGAATGATGACCGTTCATCAACAATATACAGAAAAGTTCCCCAGAGTCCCCAGCAAAAGCAGTTGCCTCATATTCACAAACACCAGTATATACTCCCTTTGACACCCGTCCGTGTCACATCCCCAGCAGAAAGCCAAAGACATCCTCTCTTTGCACTCACATATACTTGTATATTTATATGTCATCTTCCCCAGCACAGTAACATAAACACCTTATATACCAGATACTTTGTACTCTTCATCTTTTGACACTCGTCCGTGTCACTCTCCCCAGCAGTTAAATGCTCATCTATACACCACTCATACTAGTTCACTTATACAGATACTCGTTCGTATCTTGTATACACTATCTATATCCCCACAGATTCGACACTGGTCCATGTTCTTTGTTAACCAGTTGGTACTCGTCCGTACCATCATCTCAGAGCATGCGTCAAGCGTTTGTTTCTACATGATACTCGTCTGTATCATACTCTTAAGGATGCTCGTCCGCATCTTTAATCCATACACTGTGTCAAACACATATGTCTCCTTGAATATAGATACTTGTCCGTGTCTACTATTCCCCAGAAGAGTCCCCTCAGATTCAACACTCGTCCGTGTTCATTGTTAACCAGTTGATACTCGTCCGTATCATCATCTCTGAGCACGTGTCAGTTTGTTTTTACCCGATACTCGTCCGTATCGTAGTCTTAAGGATGCTCGTCTACATCTTTAATCTATACACTACATCTAAACACTTATATCTTTTGTTTCTTGGATATAAACACTCGTCCGTGTTTACTATTCCCCAGTAGATCGCCCACAAAGCAAACTTTCATTTTTATCTGACACTCGTCCTGTGTCACGATAAACCCTGAGAGCAGCCGTACCCTGCTAGGTGGTCGTCCCCCACCTCTTGATGGTCGTCCTCCATCATGCTCATCTGATGGCCGTCCCCATCGTTGATTTTCTATCCGACACTCGTCCTGTGTCGTGATATTTAGCAGCCGTCCCCTGCTAGGTGGTCGTCCTCCACCTTTTGATGATCGTTCTTCATCATTTTATCCAATGGCCGTCCCCATTGTTGATTTTGGTTATCTGACATTCGTTCTATGTCATGACAAACCTTGAGAGCAGCCGTCCCCTTCTAGGTGGTCGTCCTCCACCTCTTGATGGTCGTCCTCCATCATGCTCGTCCGATGGCCGTCCCCATCGTTGACCTTTTATCCGGCATTCGTCCTATGTCGCGATATTTTCGGCAGCCGTACCCTGCCAGGTGGTCGTCCTCCACCTTAGATGACCGTCCCTCATCTTATCCCCGACAGAGCAGCCGTCCCCATCTAGGTGATCGTCCTTCACCTTTGATGACCGTACCTCATCATCTGTTTATTTCATTTATTCTTTAACCCGATGGCCGTCCCTGTCGTGGTCCCTTTTCCTTTTTACCCGATGGCCGTCCCCATCGTTGGTTACTTTACTTTTTGAACTTGATGGCCGTCCCCGTCATGTTTCATTAATCCCCTGAGAATCTTACAGCTTTACTTGATGGCCGTCCCCATCATAATTCTTTTTATCCCCAACATGTCGGCCGTCCCCGTCATTGCTTTATTTTCCGCACTTTCCCCAGCATGTCGGCCGTCCCCGTCATTGCTCTTTCTCCAGCAGTCGTCCTCTGCTCGACGGTCGTCCTCCGTCGCCCACACTTTATACTACTTTATTTTCTTTTACTATCTATATCCCTTTTCTTCTTCATTCTGTGAGTGCAAATTTTGGACTGTCTTTGGTATTCAACCACAAGTTATCTCGTTTGCCTGCTAAGTCGTTGCTTACATCCTGCACAGCTAACTCATGCTTGAATAGGGGCAGCTGTAAACACCCCAAATTTGCCCTCACCCATTCACACCATGGCTTGTGATCATCTCATATGCATAAGCACAATCATACCATCTCATATCCCATTTTTGATTCACTGCATAGATTCAAAGTCATCTGCATCTAGGGTTTATGAGCTGAGAAATCCAAGAGATTCTTGAGCCACTCCAAAGGTCATCAATCACTTCAAAGGGGTCTATGTGTGTTCTTATATCATATTATATCCTCTCAAAGTCAAAAATTCCAAGGAATCACAAGAACTGGGATTGGTATGGAAGCAGAGCCAGGCTTGACTGCACAGATGACCTGAAATTAGGGTTTTGGTTTCAGAGGCCATAACTCCATTTTTTTGGTCATTCTTGTTTCTATTGGTATCTATATGATATAGGGAGTATGCATATCAATTTTCATGAAGAAATTCCATGGGGAAGTCATCTGATCAAGAGTTGACTTTCTGGACAAGTCAGTGCAAAATCAGGGCATCTGAGGCCCCCAATGACCCAACCAAGGGGTGATCTTCATCATTTTGAGTGTATATGATCTTTATTTGATCATGGAAGAAGGTTGAAGTTCACAAAATTCAAGGATTTGAAGTTTTTGCAAAGTTGACTTTTTTGGGCAAAGTTGACTTTTAAGGAAATGTCATTTTATGCAACTTTTTCAACCCTCACTTTTTGATCCAAAAATGCTTCAAATGGAAAAACTTTGGTCATGAAAGTTGTAGATTAGATCTTTCCCTTTTCAAAAAGTACAAGAACATGACCTAATTCATTTTGGATCAAAAGTTATGGTGTGTCAAAGTTAGCAAAAATCACTAAATTTCAAGTTATGCACAAAATGGAAAACTTGCAAAAACTTGTACCAAGCATTCTAGTGACTTCAAATTGGCTTCAAAACTTCACCATATGATCATACATGACCCCAAAAACAGAATTGGCCCAAGGGATTTTGCATTGTTTGCTTTGATTTTCAAAGATCCCTAAGCCATTTTTCATCACAAGTGCAAAAAGGGGATTCTTGGCAAAACCATTCTTCAAGGAGTTATGTGATCACTAGCTGACTTCTATACATTGCCATGACTAAAAGAAGTGCCATGCTACAAAATTCAGCAAGCAATGTCTCATGTGTATGGCACAAAATCATGAGAAAACATCAAGTGGGCAAGTTGCAAAAGCTAGCATAGCTCATGATCCATATGCTGCAGTCAATCTCAAGCAATCTAAGGGTCATCCTCAACCCAAGCTGAAGCCAGACATGACCTCAAACAGCTGCTGCCATAGCCCATGCTGCAAGTACAAGTCACCTTGACTTTTTTTCCAAAACCCCCATACTCATGGAACAGTGATCAGCCACCCCTACTGACCTGCCCCCCAGCCTATTCACACCTTGTGGGAAGATTATAGCAAAGCATTGGCCCTTGAGACAAGCCAGAACACAGCCTTCACAAAAACTGTCAAAAAGCTTCTCTTCTTTGAATCCCCTTCCACAGCCATCAAACACCCCATTTCTCTTCACCAACAAATCATACACACTCAAGAGAACCAGAATCCACCATTGGAGTAGCCTAAAACCTCACAAATCCTGACTGTGCAATCTGCCATATCAGAACCCAAGCTCTCAAACTAGCCACCAACAAAGGATTGTGAACATTCCATTGACTTCAGAGGGTCCAAAGGAGGCATTCTGCATCAAAGCAAGGCCTGGAGAGCTCACATTCATAGTTCATCACTTCAGGTAGCTTCAAATTTTCAACTTTTCAGAGCTTGCTTTTTATGTTAAAAATTGATTGTGTATGTCTTGCTGATCATGGGGATGTGTTTAGAATCGAAAATGAGTGAGAAATGAGGGTTTACCAAAGCTCTGAAACTTTGCCCGTGAATCTTCTTGGCTTCGATTCTCTTGGTTTATGAAATTCTGTGATCAGGTATGAGATGTCCTAAGAGATGTCCCAACACTTAATAGGACATTTGACAAATTTAACCAAAACTTAAACAGCAAGAAAAGTAAACAACACAGAAGTTTGTTAACCCAGTTCAGTGTATAACCACACCTACATCTGGAGGCTACCAAGCCAGGAGGAAATCCACTATTAGTAATATTAATTCTAGACTTAAACCACCCTGTTTAATCTATCACTTAATACTTACCCAATGCAATTTCTACCTAAGACTCACTTAGATAAGAGTACCCTACTCACTCCCCCTCAATCACCCAGTGATCAAGTTTACAAGTTTACTGAAATTGAAGACATCCTTCAAACAAAACAGCTTGATCTTACTTAACAGTTTCAATCAAGTCACAAATGCACTTTTGCTTAAAAGCTCATAAAGTGGTACATAAAAACAACCTGCTATTAAAACACTAGACACCCTATTTGGTCTTCTGACATTCGTACTCAATTCTATGAGTTTCTTTTGTTTAAATAGGTATCTGAATTTTGGGCTTTCTGTAGAATGATCCAGCCCTAATGTGCAGCAACTGTCACCTTGAATTTAGGGTTTGTTACCTCCTATATTCTAGGTGCATTAGGTCTTCTGTTTTAATCTGAATCTTCAATTTAAAACTCCCTACAGATGCGCCTTGTTCTGTTTTTATCCAGCATTAATTAATCCCAGATAGTTCTCCTTAAATATCTCTGATCTGTTAATCAATAATTAATTCTGGTAGCAGGTCTGAGATGTCTCAACATCTGTTGGGACATCCTGAAAAACTGAACTTAATTTATTCACACAATGTCCCAACATCTGATGAGACATCCTGAAATAAATTCACATACTCTGTTTGATAATGTCCCAACATCTGATAGGACATTCTGAACTGAATTTAACATTTCTTGTTTGGTCAAAAATTCTGCCAATTCTTAAACATCTACAAACTCCCCCTTTGGCTAATTTTTGGCTAACATCTTTCCTGGTTTTCAGAGTGCAGCAGAAGTTCTTTTTATCAGAGTATATCATTACTTTTCTGTTGATTTTTATTTGAGATTACTCCCCCTCAAACATACATGTGTCCTGTCTTGTTTCAACAGAAATACACACTGATTCAGTTCAGACAGAAACAAACAGATTTCATTCAAAAATTAAACAGCAGTACAAATTTGTTGTTGTTCTCCCCCTTGGTAGACACAAAATTAGGGGCCAAAGACACTATTACTGTCATTACATTGCTGTCATTACATTGCTGTCACATACATTGATCACTCAGATTCATCACTCTCAGTTGCTTCTTCCACTTCAGTGTCTTCATTCTTAGCAGCCTCACTTTCTTCAGCAGCCTCACTGTCTTCACCAGCTTCACTGTCTTCATCAGTTGCAACATTCTGATCTTCTTCACTTTCCAATCTTTTAATTATTTCTTCAAGCTTTTGCTTTCTAGCTTCAAGTTCTTTGCAGGTAATTTTGAGTTCAGCAATTAAGGCTTTCTTGGAGATTGGATTCTTAGCAGAGGAGGGACCAGCAGATGTCCCAGCAGGTGTTTCAACATCTGCAGCATGGTGACTGAGAAATAATTTGTAGTGAAAAGCCAGGGGGCTCTCTCTTTTGCATGTTGTATCCTTGTCAGTGAGAATGCCCGGGTATTGATTGAGCACTATCCCACACAGCAATGATGGAAAGGCTATTGGAAGCTTTGTTGCTGAGGAGCTGGCATGCTTCATGGTTTGATCAAAGATAAAAGCTCCATAGTCCAGATTGGTTTGAGTTCCCACAGCATAGATGAATCTGGCTAGACCAGTTGAGATTGAGGAAGTGTGGTTGGTAGGCACCCAGTTAGCAGTTCCAATTCTGTTCAGCATGGCATACTTTCTGGTAAGCATGCTCACAGAGAGCTTTCCCTTCACAGGCCATGCCTTGACCTGGTTTGCAGTGATCACTTTACAGACTTGATTATCTGTCTTACCTAATTCATTGGGTCCATCTGTTTCTCTTCCTAGATACTCATTGATGATTTGAGGAGAAAACTGTACACATTTACCTCTAACAAAAACTTTTCTAAACTCAGAAGACTTACCATTTGAGCAATCCTCCTGAAGATTCACAATGAACTCTTTGACAAGTAGTTCATAGCAGGGAGAGAGGTCTGAGACTGTTTTGAATAGTCCTGCAGCAGAGATGAGGTCTATCAGTTCTGTGCACTCAAGTGCATTGCTGCTTAGTTCTCTTTCCAAGGCAACCCTTCTTTGATACACATATTTCCATCTGTTGACACTGGAGACATGATGGAAGGATATGTTGTCCAAGGGAGCTTCTGGGACAGCAGTTGAAGCTCTAGCTGGTGCTGGTTTCTTCTTGGGAGGAGATGTTGGGACATCTGATCCAACATCTGAATCTGATGGTGTTGCAGCTTTTCTCTTCTGGGTTTGAACTTTGCTCCATGGTTTTGTTGGACCAATGGTAGCTTTAGCTTTGCCTTTCTTTGAACTAGCCTTCTTCTTCTCAGGGATGACAGGTTCAGCTTGCATCTTTCCTTTCCTGGACCTTAGTCTTTTAGCAATGCTGGGTTTCACAGATGCTATGATCTCTGCATCAGAGTCCTGCTCCAGATTGACCACTGGAGGAGATTGAGCAGCCTCCTCTTCAGCTGGTTGATCAGCAGGGATTTGATCTTCATTTGAGCCTTGAGCCTGTTCTTCAGAGACCTCTTCATCATTTTCATTTGAAACTTTGTCCTTAGATTGTTCCAGATCAACATCAGATGAGTTCTTTTTCTTATCTTCAGATGTTCCAACATCTGTTGGGACATCTTGTTCTGCAGCAGTGTCCTTTGTAGCTTGAGCTGGTTCTTCTTGAGGTGCAGGAATGGTGTTCAAAGGAACAGAGATCCCTTTCACCACTCTTTGTTCAGAAAAGACTTGGTTAACAATCTCCTTGATGGAATCATCAACATATTTGGAGTATCTTGTAGACATGTTAGCAGGAGAGGGAATGCCTTTAGCTTTGCTTCTGATTTGATCTTTACATCTCTTTGGTGTTCTTGCCTTTTTAGTGTGAGAGGCGCTTCCCCTGAGCTCGTCCAATGGTGTTGATGGCATTGGCACAACAGAGATTGGAGTGGCATGAACCACGTCTTCCTTGTTGAGAATTTCCTCAGCTGTTTTAGGGTTTTGAGACATTGTAGAGGAAAAAGGATGAACAGCTTTAGGGTTTATGATTTCTGAAGAATTGAGAGTTAATGTGATTCGCTTGTGATGATATGATGAGAATCTTGATAGCTTCTTATAAGTAGTTACTAAATAATTAGCCGTTACAGTCCAAATGATTAAGAATGGAATTCCCAAGGATCTTGTCCAGACTAGCTTTGCCATCTGGAACTTATGCCATGCAATGTCATATGACATGTTGGCACATCTCATTAACTGCTAAATATCACATAAACATATTCCAAGTTTGCCCCTTAAGTTCTCAAATTGTGTAGCATCCAATGCTTTGGTAAATATATCAGCTAATTGCAGATCTGTAGCAACATGCTCCAATGAAATCACCTTCTCTTCTACAAGATCTCTAATGAAATGATGTCTAATATCAATATGTTTGGTCCTGCTATGCTGGATAGGATTCTTTGATATGTTGATTGCACTTAAGTTGTCACAGTACAATGTCATGACATCCTGTGGGACATTGTACTCAGTGAGCATCTGCTTCATCCAGACCAACTGTGAACAACTGCTACCTGCTGCTATGTACTCAGCTTCAGCTGTAGACAAGGATACACAATTCTGTTTCTTACTGAACCAAGAAATCAGATTGTTTCCTAGAAAGAAGCATCCTCCTGAAGTGCTTTTTCTGTCATCAGCACTTCCTGCCCAATCAGCATCACAGAAGCCAGTGAGAATAGGTTTGCAACCATGAAAGTACATAATGCCATAGTCACAAGTACCATTAACATATTTAAGGATTCTCTTGACTTGATTGAGATGACTGACTTTTGGATCAGCTTGATATCTTGCACAAACTCCTACTGCAAATGCAATGTCTGGTCTGCTAGCAGTCAAGTATAACAAGCTTCCAATCATGCTTCTATATAAACTTTGATCTACATTCTCACCCTTCTCATCTTTAGTCAGCTTTAAATGTGTAGGAGCAGGAGTTCTTTTATGAGAAGCATTTTCCATTCCAAATTTCTTCACTATGTTCTTGGAGTACTTGCTTTGTGAGATGAACATTGAGTCTTCCATTTGCTTAACTTGCAGACCAAGAAAATAGGTTAATTCACCTACTAGACTCATTTCAAATTCAGCTTCCATCTGCTTGACAAAATGTTTGACCATCTTATCAGACATCCCACCAAACACAATGTCATCAACATATATTTGTGCAATCATGACATTTCCTTCTTCATCTTTAACAAACAGGGTTTTATCAATCCCACCTTTTCTGTATCCTTGCTTGATAAGAAATGTGGTAAGTCTTTCATACCATGCCCTTGGAGCTTGCTTCAGACCATAAAGTGCTTTCTTGAGTTTGTATACATGATTTGGACAGCTTGGATCAACAAATCCTTTAGGCTGTTCTACATATACCTCTTCATTAAGATAACCATTAAGAAAGGCACTTTTCACATCCATTTGAAATAGCTTGAACTTTAAGATACAAGCAATTCCCAACAGTAGTCTTATTGATTCAAGCCTTGCTACTGGTGCAAAGGTTTCATCAAAGTCTACCCCTTCAATTTGAGTGTATCCTTGAGCCACAAGTCTAGCTTTGTTCTTTGTAACAATTCCTTGTTCATTTGACTTGTTCTTGTACACCCATTTTGTACCAATCACATTTATGTCATTAGGTCTAGGAACAAGATTCCACACTTCATTCCTTGTGAATTGACCTAATTCCTCTTGCATAGCACAAATCCAGTATTCATCAGTGAGAGCCTCCTTGATGTTTTTAGGTTCTATTTTGGACACAAAACAAGAACCTGAAATCATTTCTCTTGATCTAGTGCTCACACCTCTGTTGGGATCACCAATTATTAAATCTTTGGGATGATCCTTCTGTATTCTGATGGAGGGAGGTTTACTGGATTCTTCTGTCCTTGTATCAGATTGAGTGCAGTTATATTGATCATCCTTTTCTTCAGCTTCAATCTTGATATCAGCAGATGTTCCAACATCTTCTGGGACATCTGTAGGAGCATCATCAATTATCACATTTATGGACTCCATGATAACCTTAGTTCTAGAATTAAATACTCTGTATGCTCTGCTGTTTGTAGAGTATCCAAGGAAAATCCCTTCATCACTTTTAGGATCCATTTTTCTCCTTTGCTCCCTGTCTGCCAGAATGTAGCAGTTACTTCCAAACACATGAAAGTACTTAACAGTGGGTTTTCTGCCCTTCCAGACTTCATATATTGTGGACAAAGTTCCTTTTCTCAAGGTAACTCTGTTATGGATATAGCAGGCAGTGTTCATGGCTTCAGCCCAGAAATACAGAGGTAGCTTTTTAGCATGTATCATAGCTCTTGCAGATTCTTGAATAGTTCTATTTTTTCTCTCAACAATCCCATTCTGTTGAGGAGTGATAGGAGAAGAGTATTCATGATTGATTCCTTCTGAAGAGCAGAAATCTAAGAATTTTTGATTCTCAAATTCCTTTCCATGATCACTTCTAATTCTGATCACACAGCTGGATTTTTCCCTTTGTAATCTTTGACATAATTCCTTGAATACATCAAAGACATCTGACTTTTCTTTAATGAAATTTATCCATGTATATCTTGAAAAGTCATCAACCACCACATATGCATACCTCTTACCACCAAGGCTTTCAACTTGCATAGGTCCCATGAGATCCATATGTAACAATTCCAAAACTTTGGAAGTTGTCAGATGTTGGAGCTTTGGATGGGACATCTTGGTTTGTTTGCCTATTTGACATTCACCACAGATTTTGCCATCATCAATCTTCAGTTTAGGGATACCTCTTACAGCATCCATAGATATGATCTTCTTTATGCCTCTGAAATGAAGATGACCTAGCCTTTGGTGCCATAGTTTTACTTCTTCTTCTCTAGCTAGAGAACAAGTTGAAGTGGGACTGAAGTCTAGTGGCTCCCACATGTAACAGTTGTCTTTAGACCTTGCACCTTTCATGACAACTTCTTGCTCTTGGTTAGTCACTATGCATTCAGTTTTTGTAAAGTTTACACTGTATCCTTGATCACATAGTTGACTTATACTGATCAGGTTAGCAGTTAAACCTTTAACAAGCAGCACATCATCTAATCTTGGAACATCTTGACAATCCAAGGTTCCAACTCCCTTGATCTCTCCTTTAGCTCCATCTCCAAAGGTAACATACCTGGATGAATATGACTTTAAGTTTACTAGCAAATTCTTCAATCCAGTCATGTGTCTTGAGCATCCACTGTCAAAGTACCAGTCTTCTTTAGCTGATACTTTCAATGATGTATGTGCTATGTATGCAGTACTTTTCTTTGACCAGATGAGTTGAGATTTCTTTTGATGCCTCTGCTCTGAGTGTTGTTCAGCTGATCTCCAAGCTTGATTGTTGATCTTGTTCTTGGGTATGTGACTTTGATCAGTCTGAATGTCAGCTTTTGGTCTCCAAACTTTCTTGATTACTTCTGTCTTTTGCTTAGGAGATTGCTGATTTCTATGCAGCACTTTCTTGGTACCTTCTACTTTCTGCTTGGAAGGTTGCTGACACATCTGATTTGGATATCCATGTAGCTTATAACAGTGAGGTTTGATATGCCCAAATCTTCCACAGTGATGGCATCTCCATCTTTGATACTTCTTCTTCATTTTGTTCTTTCCAGAATGTTGAGACATCTGTTGGAACATTATGTTTGTCTTTGTGTTCTGATGTTGAGGCATCTGTTGGAACATCTTGTTTGACTGTGTAATTTTTGAAGTAGTTTTGCTAGAGCTGGCTTCATCTCTGTTATATCCCAGTCCACTTTTATCCCCTGAATGTTTATTATTGCAGAGAATAGCATCCAGTGTATTTGAGCTGCTGTTCATCATTCTAACAGATTTGGACATATGTTCCAGCTTAGAATTGAGAAGAGTTACTTCACTTTTTAAGGTATCAATGATTACTTGATCACTTGCTTTTTCTTCTTCTAGTACTTCATTCTGCTTCTTTAGCTTTATGACCTCACTGCATACTTCAGTACTACTCTTGTACAGATCCTTGAAGGCTTGCTCAAGATCTGCATAAGTAAGCTCTCCACAGCTGGAATCACTATCATATTCACACAGTCCAGCTAAAGCAGTAATGTGCTTAGCTGATTCTTCTTCTGAATCTCCTGAGTCTTCATCAGACCAGGTCACAGAGAGTCCTTTCTTTTGCCTCTTTAAGTAGGTAGGACATTCAAACTTGATATGTCCATATCCTTCACATTCATGGCATTTGACTCCTTTATCTTGACTGGTCTTTTCAACATACTTTACTCTTTTGTTAGCATCATAAGGTCTTCTGTTCTCAGAGTTTGTGTTTCTTCCACTAGGTTTGGATTTTCCTTCCATTCCTCTGAGAATCTGTTTGAATTGTCTTCCAATCAGTGCAAGGTTTTCTGATAAGCTTTTATCATTTGCTGATTCATCATCTTCTTCTTCATCTGTATTTGAAACCAAGGCTATGCTTTTGTTCCTTTTAGCATGTGTGTCATTCATTCCCATCTCAAAAGTTTGAAGGGAACCAATGAGTTCTTCAGTTTTCATAGAACATATGTCTTGAGCTTCTTCTATTGCTGTGACTTTCATGTCAAATCTTTTTGGCAAAGATCTGAGAATCTTCCTTACAAGCTTTTCATCAGTCATCTTTTCTCCCAAGGCTCCAGAAGTATTGGCTATATCCAAGATGTTCATGTAGAACTCATGAATTGATTCATCTTCCTTCATTCTCAAGTTTTCAAACTTGGTGGTGAGAAGTTGAAGTCTTGACATTTTTACTTTTGATGTTCCTTCATGAGTTGTCTTGAGGGTATCCCATACATCTTTGGCCAGCACACAATGATGCACCAGTCTGAAAATATTTCTATCAATGCCATTGAATAAAGCATTTAGGGCTTTTGAGTTGCCTAGTTCTGAATCTTCTTCCTCTTTACTCCATTCTTCTTCAAGTTTCAGAACTATTGATCCATCTTTGGTGTCTTGAACAGGATGTTTCCATCCAACATTTACTGCTCTCGATGCCCTGTTGTCAAGAGACTTTAAGAATGCAATCATTCTTGGCTTCCAGTAGTCATAATTAGAACCATCCAGTATAGGTGGTCTATTTATTGACCCTATATCTCTGTCCATGTTACAGAATTTGTTTTCCCTAGATCTCACCCAGTATAAACAGGCAGGGTGCCTGCTCTGATACCAATTGAAATTCTGTGATCAGGTATGAGATGTCCTAAGAGATGTCCCAACACTTAATAGGACATTTGACAAATTTAACCAAAACTTAAACAGCAAGAAAAGTAAACAACACAGAAGTTTGTTAACCCAGTTCAGTGTATAACCACACCTACATCTGGAGGCTACCAAGCCAGGAGGAAATCCACTATTAGTAATATTAATTCTAGACTTAAACCACCCTGTTTAATCTATCACTTAATACTTACCCAATGCAATTTCTACCTAAGACTCACTTAGATAAGAGTACCCTACTCACTCCCCCTCAATCACCCAGTGATCAAGTTTACAAGTTTACTGAAATTGAAGACATCCTTCAAACAAAACAGCTTGATCTTACTTAACAGTTTCAATCAAGTCACAAATGCACTTTTGCTTAAAAGCTCATAAAGTGGTACATAAAAACAACCTGCTATTAAAACACTAGACACCCTATTTGGTCTTCTGAAATTCGTACTCAATTCTATGAGTTTCTGTTGTTTAAATAGGTATCTGAATTTTGGGCTTTCTGTAGAATGATCCAGCCCTAATGTGCAGCAACTGTCACCTTGAATTTAGGGTTTGTTACCTCCTATATTCTAGGTGCATTAGGTCTTCTGTTTTAATCTGAATCTTCAATTTAAAACTCCCTACAGATGCGCCTTGTTCTGTTTTTATCCAGCATTAATTAATCCCAGATAGTTCTCCTTAAATATCTCTGATCTGTTAATCAATAATTAATTCTGGTAGCAGGTCTGAGATGTCTCAACATCTGTTGGGACATCCTGAAAAACTGAACTTAATTTATTCACACAATGTCCCAACATCTGATGAGACATCCTGAAATAAATTCACATACTCTGTTTGATAATGTCCCAACATCTGATAGGACATTCTGAACTGAATTTAACATTTCTTGTTTGGTCAAAAATTCTGCCAATTCTTAAACATCTACAGTTTAAGCATGAGATATTTAGTTTGAGAGGTGATTTGAGTGAGGTTTGAGTAGAGGAACATTTCCCTGGCTTTAATTTGATGAATGGTGGCCTGTGGCGTTTTCTAGGGTTTTCAACCCGCCGGAGAAGATGACCGGAGCTCCCCTCCGGTCACCTGAAAATGCTTAGCCCTAATCCCAGTCATTAATGGCTTTTGAATCTAGTGCGTTGGATTAGTTGACCCCTTTGACTTGGCGCGTGAACGTCTGGCCCAGATTCACTCATTTTGCCCTAATCCTCTTCCATTAGTTTAATTAATCATAATTAAGTTAATTTAATCAGGACAAGCCTCAGCCCTTGGATGACGCGCCAGTCAACCAATTCCACTCCAGTTTAAATATCAGCCATCAGATCTGCTTACTTCTTCATTTATTTATTTTTATTTTCATTTTTTTTCCATTTAACTTCTACAATTTATTTAAAATAGCAAAAAAACATTTAAAAATTATGAAATTTTTTGTCAAGAGTTTCATTAATTTTTAAAACACAAAAATATTAATATTTTCATTTTTTGCATTTAAAAAGTATTTTTAAATATTTAAAAGTTTCTTTTTAATTAATTAATGAGAATTAATTAATTAAAAATACTTTTAGGTATTTAAAAATCACCAAGAAATTCATGAAACCTTTAAAAACATTTAGAAACATTGTCCAACCCTCAAACCAAATTTCTTTTTTGATCTTGATGCATTTTGAGAATTTTTCTTGGAATTAAAATCATTTTGATGCATTATTTTGATCCAAACTTCAAAAAATCATTTCTGCCTAACCCTAAAGAGTTGGACCTTGATTCTTTTTGCATTGCATTGTGTTTGGCATGTAGTTTATGAGATTAAATGGCCATGATTTGATCTTTCATTTTCCATTTGTTTGTTAATTTTCTTGTTAAGGAATCCTAAAACCCTAGAAAACTTAGGAAATTCATAACTTGAGTTTGGTTAAGAGTTGAAACTTCTCCTTTGGGCAGTGGTTTAGCATAGGATTAGGGATCCTTTGAGTGCATTTTCAATTTTTTGTAATGATGTTTGCTTCTGATTTTGGTTTGTGTTTGATGCTTTGATCATAAACCCTAATTTGGGCTTCCATATGCATCCATCTTGCATTTGCATTCATACCTTGACTTGCCATGATATTTTATGCATCCATTTGATTCATTTGACATCATAAGACATATTAAAAGCATGTTTGATCATTGCATCATGTATTTGTCATGTTGTATGCCATATGCATCTCATAACTTTTCATGTATGTTCATGGTTCCTAACTTGCTTCACTTGCATCCATGAGCTTGTATGATCATTCTCAAGTCTTGTTACATGTGTGTAGCATTCCATAGCATCATTGACATCATGTATGTGCTTCTGGTTTTGTTTCTCATCATGCCATTTCATTTCATTTTACATTGCATTGCATCTTTCTCGCTAACTTTTCAGGTGGTAAGTAACCTTGAGAAGTGAATTTGCCTTCACTTCTCATACTTTCTTTTCATCTCTCTCTCTTGCATCCTTGCTGCATTTTTGTATGTGTTTGAGTTTGAGCTTGCTCATTCTTCTTCTTCTTACTTTCTTTCCTCAAGTGACTTGACTTCTTGAATGAAGCAAGTTACTTTGCTTCTCCTGATCCTTTCATCTGCTTCCTGGTGTTTCCTTTGAAGATTGCTCTTGTAAAACCTCACAAACCTTAGGAACAACCAAGCATGACAATGATTAGGGTTTTGATTAGTTCCCCCATTTAGTTTTACCTTTGTGTCTCTCTTGAGTCTTCTCTTCTCATCTCATAATCAAGGACTAAACCCTAAAGGCTTTAAGGCTTTGTGATTAAGCTTATGCCTGCATCCTTCTATTAGGATGGAGTGTATAACTTTAATCCTAAGTGTTAAACCCTTAATGTGTTTAAATCTCTTAATCAATCCATTTAATAATCATCAAGACATCACACTTGTAAATTGGGCCTTGCATTAGGGTTCTAATTCTTCCTTAATTGGTTAAGAAGGACTAACCCTAGTGTTAATGGACAAGTCCCTCTCAAGTTGTCTTACAAACCCCAAAAAAAAACCACTTCATCATCATATCATTAAATAAAATCCACTTAATCAAAGGCTTGTTTTGTCATGAGTTTAATCCCTAATCATGGATTAAGTTGAGGAGTCTTCCTCAGCTTAAACATTCTCATCTATTATCCTTCTATTAGGATGGTGTAATGAGTCTGTTTAATCCCTGATTATGGCTTAAACTCATTACTCAACACTAAACAAAACACCAAAAACATCTAAATAATCACAAGTAGGTTAATGATCTTAATCCTACATCAAAGGTGATTAAGTGTGAGAAGCTGACTTCACACTTAAGGTAGTCTCATTACCCCTAATCAGAGGGAAGATGTGATGAGTTGCTAACCCATTGGTTTAGGCTTAAGCTCATTAACTTATGACAAACTTCAAAAAGCAATAAAAGATTAAAAATACAAAAACAAACAATAATCGTCTCCTCCGGGATTCTTTTCTCATCATCTTCACTCACAACCGAGAACTTGCTTCTTCCGTCTAATGCAAGACAGTTTGCACCTGAGCCAGACAGGTCATACACTTGAGCATAGACAAGCAAGCAGTTCACAAGTCAATTTATCCTTCAGTCTCTTTGGGTCGAACTACGGTGTTCTGACTTCCTCATTGCACGAGAGGATACGTAGGCATAACTTAACAGTTATCGAACAAAAGTCTCTGTATATTCCCCATCCTTCTAGCATCATTCTTTTAGCCTCATGATCTTGAGCAGTTCATTCCCATTCCTACACTGACACTGTATATATCACACTTCACACTTCTTTTACACTGACACCTGTACATTCTTTTCCAGCTATTTTATACACAGATTGCACTGACACTACCCCTTTGAAACACAAATCTTTGAAGCGTGGATCCCGTCGAGTACGACAGACAATCTGGGTGCTAATACCTTCCCAGGTTGTAACCAACCCCCTTTCTCAGTCTCTCTGGTTCGCAACCGTCTTATCCGTATCTTTCTAGGCCTATGCAGCATTGCCTTTCCTCCGGGATAAAAATGCCTAGCTGGCGACTCTATTCATCTCCAATGAGTCCACTGCTGTGTGTTCTCATTGTCCCTCTCGCCGACCGTTCGCGTCTGTACCTTTATTTGGGCCAGTCCCATTTATCGGGAGCGACAGAGGTCCATGGGATCAGTTTTGAGGCAAGACAACAACTTGAATGAAGTTTGTGGGTGATTTTGCAAATTATGAAGGTTTTGGCCCCTTTGAGAAATCTTTATGATCAAGGCATGAAACTTGGGATTTCTTTGTGCAATTCTGAATCTTAGGTCATGCATCATGTTTGTGTGATTCTTAGAAGTCAATTAGAGGTCACATTTTGCCTTGACATGAGTTTTTGCAAGTTTCCCTCTTTGGCACATAAGTGAAATTTTTTGATTTTTCCCAACTTTGCAAGGCCATAACTTGAGTTCTATGATGAATTAAATCAAGTTCTTGTACTTTTTGAAAAGGTAATGATCCAATCTACAACTTTCATGACCAAGAAGTTTTCATTTGAAGCATTTTTGAATCAAAAAGAGGAGGTTGAAAAACTTTCCCCAAATGGCAAGTTTGCATTACAAGTCACTTTCCCAAAATGGCAACTTTGCAAATGGCTTGAAATTCTTCAATTTTGTGAACTTATAACTTCTTCTAAGATCAAATAAAGATCATATACACTCAAAATGATGGATAATACCCTTTGGTTGGATGATTGGGGGCCTCAGATGCCCTGATTTTGCACTGACTTTCTCAAGAAGTCATCTAATGATCAGAAGCCTTCCCCATTGAATTTCTTCATGAAAATTGGTATGCATGATCCTAATATCATATAGAGACCAATAAAAACAAGAATGACCAAAAAAATTGGAGTTATGGCCTCTGAAACCAAAACCCTAATTTTAGGTCATCTGTGCAGTTAAACCTGGTTCTGCTTCCATGCCTTTCCCAGTTCTTGTGATTTTCTGACTTTCTTGATCTTAGGAGGATATAACATGATGCTTGAACATACATGGACCCTCTTGATAGGATTGAAGACCTTTGGAGTGGCTCAGATGGCTCAGGGATTGCTCAGATCACAAACCCTAGATGCAGATGACTTTGAACCAATGCAGTGAAGCCAAAAATGCAACATGATATGATATGATTGAACTTATGCAAATGAAAGGATCACAAGCCATGGTATGAACTTAGTGAGGGAAAATTTGGGGTGTTTATAGCTTCCCCTATTCAAGCATGAGTTAGCTGTGCAGGATGTAAGCGATGGCTTAACAGGCAAACAAGATAAGTTGTGGTTGAATACCAAAGACAGTCCAAAATTTGCACTCGTTGGGCGTGAAGAAGAAAAGGGATATATATTGTAAAAGGTATTAAAGTATGATCATAAAGTGTGGGCGATGGAGGACGACCATCGAGCAGAGGACGACTGCTGGGGATAAGCAATGACAGGGACGACCGACATGCTAGGGAAATAAAGGATCATGTTGGGGACGACCATCAGGTAAAGTAACAAAATTCTCTGTGGATCAGGTTGAAGAAGTAAATGATGAGGGACGGTCATCAGAGGTGAAGGACGATCACCTAGCAGGGGACGGCTGCTCTGTTGGGGAGAAAGATGAGGGACGGTCATCTAAGGTGAAGGACGATCACCTGGCAGGGGACAGCTGCCGAAAGTATCACGACATAGGACGAATGTCGGATAGAAAGATCGACGATGGGGACTATCATTGGATAAGCATGATGAAGGACGATCATCAAGAGGTGAAGGAGGATCACCTAGCAGGGTACGGATGCTCTCGGGGTTTACCATGACATAGTACGAATGTGAGATAACAAGATCAACGATGGGGACGGCCATCGGATACAATGACGAAGGACGATCATCAAAAGGTGAAGGACGATCACCTAGCAGGGGACGGCTGCTAAAAATATCACGACATAGGATGCACGTCGGATAGGGAATGGTTCCAATAATGGAGACTCCGCTGGGGATGATGAAGGACGGTCATCAAAAGGTGAAGGACGATCACCTGGCAAGGTACGGTTGCCGAAAGTATCATGACATAGGATGAAGTCCGGATAGAAAGAAATAATTGGAATTTGCTGGGGACTCTTCTGGGGAATCGTAGACACAGACGAATGTCTAAATTCAAGAAAGAAAAGGTATAAATGTTTGACACTGTGTATAGATTAAAGATGCGGACGAGCATCCTTAGGACCCTGATACGGACGAGTATCGGTAGAAACAAACGCTGACGCAGGTTCAGAGATGGTGATACGAATGAGTATCAACTGGTTGACAAAGAACACGGACGAGTGTCGACTCTGAGGGGAAATAGGTGTGTACAAGATACAGACGATCATCTGTTATGGGTAAAAAGTATGATTGAGACACAGACGAGTGTTCAACTCACTCGGGATGGTGTGATACGGACGAGTATCACAAAGGGAAGTGTACAAGTTATAAGAGATATTCTGAGGATTTGAGGGGATAGGATGACACGGACGGGTGTCGGAAGGAGTGTACATTTGCAAAGAAGATGCCTTGGCATTCTGCTGGGAAATTTGGGAGGTATTCTGTATAATGTTGATGGTGTGTCAATATTCGCAGGTTCCTGATTCAAAACATGGCTTGTGATTATGCAATATGTTTGATTTTTGCCGTAATGCTCCGTATTAAACGGTATGCTACGCTCTGGGGGGAAATATGATGTGAATGTTATGATTATGCAAAAGATACCGATCCGGGATTCGGATCCCGTTGCTGCAGAGATCTCTGACTGATCTGCTTGAAAGGACATCCCAGCTGGAGGTAGAGATCATTGGTAGATCTGATATATGATTCTACTCGGGGAAATAAGTCACTGACAGACCTATCTTGGTAATGAGAAGCCCAGCTGGGGTCTGCGGAAGCTTCCGTCACTTTGTTGTGAGATCTTCAAACATTGCTCTTTTGGATAGAGGTTGAGACTCTGCGGGAAGATGGCTCCCTGTCTAACACTCGGCTGGGGAGGAATGATCACTGAATGGCCTTCCTAGTGATTTATGTGGTTCTGCTAAGGAGGATGACGTTTGGCAACTCAGCTGGGGAGTAAGCATCTCTGGTGCTGTTTGGAAGATGCGCTGAGTAAGTAATGATTGGGGAGAAGCCTTCATGCCCCACGTTGTGCTTTGAATACCTGCAATCCTGTTATGACAAAGAAAACATACAAGTACCTCGAGGCGTCCCTTACCGGATTCCATCATAGGAATTTAGACACTCCTGGGAGCAAATACATTTCCCGCAAGCATGTAATTTAGAAAAGACGCATTTGTACTTATGCAACCATTATATTAAGGACATCGGACATTTTTGCAAATAAAGATAAAATGTACGCGACAGCATGTGACTGAAAATCTGATTTAATTAATTTGTGTGCCCTGAATTGGCAAGTACAGTAAAAGAAACAAATCCCCTGAAATGAGGAGATTGTTACAAATTGAGAAACAAAAAGATGCTGGCAATGTTGATGACGCTTCAGTGTGCTTCCCTTTTTGCTATGACTTGTATGACCTTGACGTTCTTCTCATCTTGCTTTTGAAGAGGCTGATTCTGACCGATGCTTGAATCTTTCGAAGCTTGCCATGTTGCAAGTGATACAGACGAATTCAGAATGCAGTTGTTCGCTTATTCCCTTATTTTGCGTGGATCACCCTTTCAGGTTTTCAATCCACTGGGATACCCATTTTAGCCTGAGCTGTCCAATGTGGCTTTTCAACTCAGCGGGTGTACATTTTTTTGCTTTTTTTCCCTTATTTTTTCCGAGTCTTTTATTCTGTTTCTAACTCGTCGGGATGCCCTATTTTTGCCTGGACTTACATTCTGTTTTTATGTCCAGTGGGTCATTTTATGCGAAGTATTTTTTAACTGCATCTGAATTCACAGGGGACAGGAAGTCTTCACCATCCATGGTACTGAGCATAAGTGCTCCACCAGAGAAAACTTTCTTTACTATGAACGGACCATCGTAATTTGGAGTCCACTTGCCCCTGTGGTCTGTATGAGGGGGGAGGAGTCTTTTCAGCACAAGATCTCCTACTTGGTATTCTCGAAGCCTGACTTTCTGATCAAAGGCTTTCTTCATTCTTTTCTGATATAGCTGCCCATGACAAATTGCAGCCAATCTCTTCTCTTCAATCAGGCTCAGTTGTTCGTATCGGGATCGGACCCATTCTGCTTTGTTCAGTTTAACATCTATTAATACCCGCAAGGAGGGTAATTCAACTTCAACAGGTAGGACTGCCTCCATACCATACACAAGCTGATACGATGTTGCCCCTGTGGATGTTCTGATTGACGTACGGTACCCATGCAAGGCAAATGGTACCATTTCATGCCAGTCTTTGTATGTGACCACCATCTTCTGCACAATCTTCTTAATATTCGTGTTAGCTGCCTCAACAACGCCATTCATCTTTGGCCTGTAAGGAGAAGAATTATGGTGTTGGATCTTGAAATCTCGGCATATTTCTGCCATCATTTTGTTGTTTAAGTTGGAACCATTATCAGTAATGATCCGCTCGGGTACTCCATACCGACAAATGATGTCTCTTTTTAGGAATCGGGCTACCACTTGCCTAGTAACGTTTGCATACGAGGCTGCTTCAACCCACTTGGTAAAATAGTCAATGGCTACCAGGATGAATCTGTGGCCATTTGAAGCAGTCGGCTCAATCTTGCATATCATGTCAATGCCCCACATGGAAAAGGGCCAAGGTGAAGACATTACATTTAAGGGATTTGGAGGTACATGCACCTTATCTGCATAAATCTGGCTTTTATGGCACTTCCTGGCATAAGCACAACAGTCGGCGTCCATTGTGATCCAGTAGTAGCCTGATCTTATCAATTTCTTGGCCATTGCATGTCCTCCAGCATGGGTACCAAAAGATCCTTCGTGCACCTTGTGCATCAACAAGTCTGCTTCTTTCTTATCAACGCATCGGAGAAGTACCATATCGAAGTTCCTCTTGTACAAGGATCCATCAGTATTCAGGAAGAAACTACCAGCTAGCCTTCTTAATGTCTTCTTGTTAGTGGATGATGCCCCAGGTGGGTATGTTTGATCCTCCAAGAAGCTTTTGATGTCATAGAACCAAGGCTTATCATCTTTAGCAAGGTCTGCAGAGAATACGTATGCTGGTCTATCAAGTCTGGACACTGAAATCCGAGGTACAAAGTTAGTAGTTTGAACTTTGATCATGGAAGAAATGGTAGCCAGAGCATCTGCAAACTGATTTTCATCACGAGGGATATACTCAAGCTTGACTATTGTGAAGAAAGTCAGTAATCTCCTTGTATAATCTCGGTAAGGTATCAGATGCTCCTGGTGAGTATACCATTTTCCGTTGGTTTGATTGATTACCAGAGCTGAATCTCCGAATACAGTTAAAGTCTTGATCCTGAGGTCAATGGCTTCCTCAAGACCCATAATACAAGCTTCGTATTCAGCTTCGTTGTTAGTGCAGTTAAAGGTGAGTTTTGCCGAGAAAGGCATGTGAACTCCCTTAGGTGTAATGAGTATTGCACCAACACCACGACCATTCATATTAACATCCCCATCAAACATCATAGTCCATTCTTCTTCTGGGTCAGGCCCTTCAGTGTGAATAGGCTCTTCATGATCTTTTGTTTTAATGAACATGATGTCTTCATCAGGGAAGTCAAATCTCATAGGCTGGTAATCATCAATGGGTTGCTCAGCAAGGTAGTCAGACAATACACTGCCTTTGATGGCCTTCTGAGACGTGTATTGAATGTCATATTCTGTGAGAATCATTTTCCATCTTGCAACCCGTCCGGTAAGTGCTGGCTTCTCGAATATGTACTTGATTGGATCCATCTTTGAGATCAATAAGGTAGTGTGGGTCAACATATACTGCCTTAGTCGGCGAGCAGCACATGCTAAAGCATAACAAGTTTTCTCGAGCAGTGAATATCGTTGTTCATAGTCGGTAAACTTTTTGCTTAGGTAGTATATTGCATACTCTTTTCGACCAGACTCGTCATGCTGGCCCAGCACACACCCCATTGACTCTTCTAATACTGTCAAGTACATGATTAGAGGTCTTCCTTCAACTAGAGGCATAAGGATCGGAGGCTCTTGTAAGTATTCCTTGATTTTGTCAAAAGCCCTTTGGCAGTCTTCATTCCACCTGACCGTTTATTCTTTTCTTAACAACTTGAACAAAGGCTCACAGGTTGCTGTTAGGTGAGATATGAACCGCGAAATGTAGTTCAATCTACCTAGAAACCCCCGAACTTCTTTTTCAGTCTTTGGTGCAGGCATTTCTTGAATGGCTTTGACTTTGTCAGGGTCAACTTATATCCCTTTCTCACTTACAATAAATCCCAGCAGTTTACCGGACCGTACCCCGAATGTGCATTTGTTGGGGTTTAACCTCAATTGGTACTTCCTCAGACGCTTGAATAGCTTCAACAGATTCACCAGGTGGTCTTCTTCTGTGAGGCACTTGGAAATCATGTCATCCACATAACATTCAATTTCTTTGTGGATCATGTCATGGAATAATGTTACCATAGCCCGTTGATAAGTGGCACCAGCATTCTTCAGTCCGAATGGCATCACCTTATAACAGAATGTGCCCCAGGGTGTGATGAAAGTTGTCTTCTCCATGTCTTCAGGTGACATCTTGATCTGGTTATATCCTGAAAATCCGTCCATGAAGGAGAACACCGAGAACTGAGTCGTGTTGTCAACCAATACATCAATGTGAGGTAAAGGGAAGTCATCTTTTGGGATGGCTCTGTTCAGATCCCGGTAATCCACACACATCCTTAATTTACCATATTTCTTAGGCACAGGTACAATGTTAGCAACCCACGGAGGATAGCTAGTTACAGCAAGGAAATCAGCGTCCCACTGTTTTTGTACCTCCTCTTTTATCTTCATTGCCATATATGGGCGAGTGCGGCGCAACTTCTGCTTTACTGGCGGACAGTCTTCTTTCAGAGGCAGCTTGTGCATAACAATATCGGTGTCAAACCATGGCATATCCTGATAAGACCAAGCGAAAACATCCACATACTCCCGAAGCATATCGATAAGTTGTTCTTTCACTGAATCTTGTAGACAGGCCCCGATCTTAACTTCTTTCAAGTCTTCTTCTGTACCAAGATTAACCGTCTCAACTTCCTCCTGATGAGGAGTGATAACCTTCTCCTCTTGTCTTAAAAACCTGGCTAGTTCTTCAAGTAGCTCATAATCTTCTTCAACCCCTTCATCGGCTTGATTGATCGGATTGTCAAAGTCATAAAAGTGTTTTTGTCGGTGCAGTCTGGAGGGCACTCTCTGCAAGGGTTTAGATTTGTTCATTTTAGTGATCAATTTTATCTTGCTTTAGAAAAAAATGAAAATGAAGTTATTATTTTAAAAAACATTGTCATTTTATTTTTGTACAAAAAATGAAAAATGAAAAACGGCGAGCGGAAAAAGAAAAAACTCATTTGCAAAAGATGTCCTGATATTCATTAATTGATCATTTGCACAAAATACAAGATGGCCCGATTGCAAAATGAGTCCTGACATCTTGGGCAAGATGCAGGACTTGATGCATGCTAAAAGACAGGAAATAATAATTACTCTGCAAGAGTAACCCTTATAATTTCCTGGGAAGACCAGTTTGAGACATGGTTCCCCGGGATCCTTGGACGTATCCAGTTTTCCAGGTTGCGCTCGTCTTCCGACTCATCTTCCAAGCTATTCACAGCATCCGGGGTGAGCATCCCCCCGCTGACAAACTTGGGCTCCGTTGCAGCCTCTGGTTGATCTTGTCGAGTTGGTATGTAACCCAACCCGAATCGGTCTTCTTTCTTCTCAATTGGCAGCAACTTGCCCCAGCCTTGAGCAGTACCCTTCTCAACAACCTTCTGGTCTTGTTGATATGATGTGATGGAAGTCCCAGATATAGCAGATGCTTCATTAATATTAAGGGCCTCAAACCCATGACTCATTGTTTTATGGATTTCCCCATCCATCTCAATGTATTTGAAAGTATCCAGCTGGCTAACAAAGATATCCTCCTCCCCACAAATGGTAATGACTTGGCCTTCCCACTCGAATTTTAACTTCTGGTGAAGGGTTGACGTCACGGCGCCAGCGGCGTGTATCCATGGTCTACCCAATAGACAGATGTAGGCAGGCTGTATATCCATCACAAAGAAGGTCGTTTTGAAAACCTGTGGGCCAATCATTATAGGCAACTCTATCTCTCCCAGAACTGATCTCTTAGAACCGTCAAAGGCTCTCACTACCAAGTTGCTTGGGCGTAGTGCCAATCCATCATGTTCCAGCTTCACAAGAGCTTTCATGGGCAGGACATTGAGGGATGACCATGTGTCTACCAGTACGTGAGAAAGAACTGCACCCTTACACTCCAAGGTAATGTGCAAAGCCTTGTTGTGATTGTGACCTTCTGTTGTCAGATCAGCATTGATAAATCCTAGTACATGACTAGCGTTGACATTTCCAACCACAGCTTCTAACTGATTGACGGTAATCTCCTCCGGCACATAAGCTGCGTGCAGGACTTTTAATAGTGCGTTCCGATGAGCCTCGGAGCACATTAGCAATGATAGTATGGAGATTTTGGAAGGTGTTTGGTGAAGCTGGTCCACCACCTTATAATCACTCTTTTTGATGATCCTCATGAATTCATCAACCTTTTGATCAAAAGGAGTCTTCAAAGCTTCTTTAGCAACCGGTTCTTCTTGCACCATGCTCTTCCCTTTTGCCTTAGCAGCAGCTTCTGCTTCAGCAATGGGTCTTGGAATTTGCGAGGCAAAGAGACGTCCGCTTCTAGTGAAGCCTCCGCCTCCCCCCACATTGTCTATCTTAGGTGAAGAAGTTGATGATTCTAAAGTGATTTTATGCCCCTCGCAGTATAGATCTGAGCCATAATGCCAAGGGATGTCATTATTGCTTTCGTAAGGAACTGGCCCAGGCACTGTGATAGTGACCGGACTGATAGCAGCTGCAGAGGGGACCACAGTGGTGTGTGGATCATAATATATGGTAACTGGAGCTCTGACAGGAGTAACATTTTGTTGTGAGTTGTTGGAAGGAACATTTGTGGGATCGTAGTATATCGTAACCGTTGAGATGCTTTCAATAACTATTGCTGACGTTGTAGAAGGTGCTGAAGTTGTAGCAGGAACTGATGGAATAATGGATGTTGTCGTTGTAGAAGAAATTGTGACTGAACTTGCATCCGTTGAAGTGATTGATTGAATTATTGGTTGAGTTGTAGCAGAATCTGTTGGAACAAGGGTTGCTGATGTTGTAGGAGTATTTGTGATTGTTGAGTAAGGAACTGTTGGAGTTGTAGTCGCTGTTGTCGTAATCTGGAGAATGCCATCCTTAATAAGGCCATCTATGCCGTTTCTCAATCTCTCACATACATTAACGACAATGTTTTAATATCCACAGCCGACCTCACATCCGGGGAACACTTGGCATTCTAACAGCTGAGCTTTGATTTCAACCAAGGGTGTTCGGATTTGTGCAACACTGTTGATTAATATGGATGGTTTGCCCTCTCCAATAGCATTAATCCTGGGCCCGTTGTGACTAGGCATTGGATTTATTGTGACGTTCGGAGGAGGCATAAAATTGAGAGCTTTTGAGTCCACCAGATCCTGGACTTTCATCTGTAAGGCCCTGCATTTTTCAGTATTATGCCCCAGTGCGTTTGAGTGGAAAGCACACCTGGCATTTGCATCATAGTTCTTTGGCATATTGAGGGGATCTGGAGGTGCTAATGTCCTTAACTCAACTAGGTTGAGCTTCATGAGTTGTGGCAAGAGTGCAGCATACGACATTGGGATTGGGTCAATTACCCTGTTTGCTTGTGATGGCCTTTGTTGGAAAGGACGCTGCTGTTGGTTGTTGTTGTTGTTGTTGTACGACCTTTGTTGCGGATAATGAACTTGTTGTTAATACTGTGGTTGTTGTTGTTGAGGATATGATGATTGTTGTGGCATGGGAGCTGGGATGGTAACAGCTGCTACAGACCGGTGAGCATATTGAGGCCTGCTCCTGCTTGCATGAATGGAATTTGTCTCACCTGCCCTCCGGGGTCCCGCAAAAGGTTTTCTGGGATTGTTGGAGGAACTTGCACCACTGTCGGAGATTTTGCCCATCTTCAAGAGACTTTCAATCCTCTCACAAGCTATGACCACATCAACAAAACTTGTAGAGGAAAAAGTAGCCAGCCTATCAATTTAAGTCCCTTGCAATGTATTCATAAACATGTCAGCCATTTCCCTCTCTGACATGAGTGGTTGGACAGCAGCAGCAAGCTGTCTCTATCTTTGAGCATACTCCCGGAAGCTCTCTCTAGAAGATTGAGACATTCCCATTAGGAGAGTCCTGTTGGGAGCCATGTCCAGGTTGTATTGATACTGACGGATGAAAGCCTCAGCCAAATCCTTCCAACATCTTATGGTGGCCCTAGACAAATGGGAATGCCATTCTCTCGAAGCTCCAGTCAGACTATCCTCAAAGTAGAACATCCACAACTTTTCATCCATAGTATAAGCTTTGAGCCTACCCCAGAAAGACTGCAGGTGAGTGCATGGAGAGGAGATACCGTTGTATTTTTCAAAGCATGGGGGTTTGAATTTGTGGGGAATTCTCACCCCATCTACTAGGCCCATGTCCATCACATCAAAGCCCAAAGAATTCTGAGATTCCAAAGATCTTAACTTTTCAGCAAGCTCATCTAATCTCTTGTCATATACCTCATCTCCAGCTCCTATGACAGTGAACTGTTCTTCCTGGGGATCCTCCTGCAGGATTCTGCCCCCAGCAGTATTACCTTGAACATTCCTCGGGATATTAACCTCTGGATCTAGATGGGGTCCATACACTGGTGGGTCAATACGAGGCTGGCCCCGTTCATTGTTGCTAGTTCCTCCTGTTCCAAGATGGGGCTCCTCAGGAGCCTGTCTTTCCACCAGCTCTCTTAACCTTTCTTGACTCTGGGCTAAGACATCTGATTTCTCATCTCCACTCTCTCATTGGCCATCTGATTTCTGACCTCAGACAAGTCCTGCTGTACTTGTTCCATTTGAATACCGGGAAGGTTGTTACGAGTCGGGTACCGGTGCACGCGGTTGACAGGGAACACTCGGTGACGAGCAATGTTTCCTGAGATCACAACAAGGTTAGAAACAATAATGGTAATAAAACCTACAAAACAAAAACAAAGTTAGTATGCAGTGCAGTATGCTTATTTGTTTTCCAAGGTATCCAGGTTTGGTTCTTGGTTTTGACCTTTCCAGACCTCGAGGAAGATGCTTGATGCTGATGAGAGAAAAGTCCAAGTGAAAAACTAACATATATATTACAACTGATGAATACTACAATAGTCTTGTTTTTACAGTACATGCCCATGAAGGGTCAAAATACAATAAAAGAAAAAGTACATCAAATGGAAACAAACAACAAGCAAAGGATCAGACATCCAGCCCAAACGCATCCTTTCTGACCTCCTTCAGGAGGGCATCAGTCACCGGACTGGCTGGTTGCTCTGTAATGGTCCTAATAAGGAGGTTCCTGGTGGCAATAGCATTAGTCATCTTCTTATGCCTGTCTTGGTCCTTTGATCTCTTCACTCCTGCCCTGAGCTTCAACTCTGAAATCTCCTTTTGGGCTGCCAACAAAGCTTCCTGCTGCTTCTTCTCATTGGCCTTTAGCTGTTCAATCTCGGATTGAGTTTTCTAGTCTTCTTGTGTACGGGCTTCGGTGATCCTGACCCATCTAGCCTGACTCTCTTGTAGATAGTGTTCAGCCCTAGCTTTCGGAATCTTAGCCTCCTTGCAGGCATTCTTCAATATCTGTTCCTCAGCCCTTGCTTTTCTTATGTAGTCTTCTGTCCTTTCAATTTTGGTCAGATGCTCAACCTTGAGCTTCTCCAATCTCTCAATGTCCAGACAACTATCACTCCTCTCCCAAAGAGTTTTATTTAAGGCCTCAGATAACTTCTCATTCCTTTCCTTCAACTTTTCAAATTCTTCCAGGCTGACAGTTGCTGCTGGCTGTACTGTGGATGGTCCAGGTACGTCTTCCTAGGTGAAAGGCATTCTGGTAATCTGAGCTCTAGTACGGGACCAGTCATAGTACTGAGTCGAAGCAACATTGTTACATCTTCCAAGGATAGCCACCCCTTTTGTCTGGATGTTGTCCCAAGCCCAGGAAGCTTGTCTGACAACAGTTGAAGTAGGTTGCACTTCACAATACAGGGTCTCAGCTATATCTTGTCCTCTAGGAGGGTGAACTAAGGCATAACCCAGTTGTCTCTTAAACAGTAAAGGATTGTAGTTGATGCAACCCTTTACTCCTATCAGAGGCACATTTGGGTACTGTCCACAGCTGGTGATAATATCTTTGCCTTTGGTGTTCTGAGTGCACCATCTGATATCATCTGAAGTCAAAGCAATGAGCCTCTTGGCCCAATTTTTCTGTTGGTGTGGGTTCAAGAAGGCATCTGATTTAGGCAGGTGTCTGAGTAGCCAGGTGTAGAACAAAGGAGCACAACATCTTACCAGCTTCCCCCTTTGTTTCTCATTCCTCTGATGAATGGAATAATAGAAATCTCCTAACAATGTAGGCACTGGGTTCCTCAAAATAAACAGATGGATGGCATTCTTGCTGAAAAATTTGGGCTCATCTGCAAACAGTATAGCCCCATATATGCTGAGGGCTAACAGTGCACAGACTGCCTTCCACTCTCCCAATGAAGCCTTCAGGATGGCCTAAGAAATCAAGAAGTCCAAATGCAAACCAGGGATCCCAGCCTTTGTTGTCATACTTTGCTCAATCAGGGCAGGCTCCAAGTATAATGCCCTTGCTATTTCTTCATTCTTGGGAGAACTCATTTCTGGGTTGAAGGGAATCCCTCCTCTTACAGGCACTCCAATCAGCAAAGAAAATTCTTCTAGTAAAGGCCCTAACTGGAAATCTGGAAAGGTGAAACATCTCAGAGGAGGTTCATAGAACTGTAAGCATGTGTGGATCATGCTCCTTTGAGAAGGGTCAAGGTCCATAACCATATCCAAGATACCTCCATAGTGTTCTCTGAACAATGGGATGTGGTCAGGTGTGATGAGTGACTGGACTTGCCTGATACCAGTCAACACAGGCTCAAAAAAATGATAAGATATGTTGCTCTTCCTGGGAGTAACCATGAGTGCTGCTGAAGAAGCTGAAAATAAGTGCTGATGAAGATCACAGACTAAGACAGGAGATAAGTCTCTGATAGACTGATGTTGGTGAGGATGGAGATAACTGAAGCAGATAATTGATGAAGACAACTGAAGCAGAGGTCTATGCAGAAGAAGGGGTCAAAACCAAAACCAAGATACAATGAAGTGGATACCCTGAAAAGCAAAATAAACAAATGTCAAATGATACAATGATGATATATGCAAATGATATGCAAGGGTTTGTGATCAAGCTGGATCTGATTATCTATCTTGATATAAGACCCATGTATGTTCAAAGGTTCAGGATGAAGGCTCAGAAATCCAGTAACCAAGGTGGGGGACTCAAATAAAGAGTCACATGTCCAGGGTTAATCACAAGAACTGTCCAAAGTGAAGTATTCTTAAACAATACAGTAACAGGGTATGATGTGGCCAAGGGTTCCTGCAAACCTGTAAACAGCCCAACCCCCTCACAAGTAATGTTCTAGAACAAGGATCCTCAGACTTGGATCAGTTATAAGAAGTGTAAACACTTCTAACCCAGAGGTACAGTGCTTACAATAACCATAAAAGATCCTCCTCTAATTCACCTCAGTTTCTGAAGGTCATAATAAAGGTCATCCAGACTTAGCAGGCTTCCCAGATAGCCCTAGCACTACAGGAAATCTGTAGCACAGAGTTCTCAAGAAGAAACCCACATCTGAACCGTGTTTCATATTCCCGCACCAGACCGAAATGGAATGGGAAAGAACATGAACCACTCTAGCCTATGTGTCATTCAGGTCCCAAGTATAGGACCTTAAACTCTCAATAGAACCCCACCCACCAAAGAAAGCCAGATCCAGCAATGACAGTATGAAATATGCAAAACTATAAAGAAAGCAGGTAAATAAAGTTGTACATAAAGCAATAAATAAAGCAAAATAAATAAACACACATAGCACATAACACCCCAGTAGACACAAATCAAACAAGCGCTAGGAGGAACCCACAAAAAGAACCAGAAGCACTGGTTGCAATATAAGGATCCCCAGCAGAGTCGCCAAGCTGTCGCTCCCACCAAATGACACCTGGTCAAGAGGGGTACAGAAGCGAACGGTCGGCGAAAGAGAGAGGGTGAAAAGAGTCGCCAGCTAGGCATTTTTATCCCGAAGGAAAGGTAATGG
This sequence comes from Lathyrus aphaca, assembly GCA_963966055.1. Lineage (NCBI taxonomy): Eukaryota > Viridiplantae > Streptophyta > Magnoliopsida > Fabales > Fabaceae > Lathyrus > Lathyrus aphaca. The sequence goes on from OZ014521.1 coordinate 477,237,002, forward strand.
TGCATAAACCTAAGAAGAGATGGATAAGACGGTTGTGAACCAGAGAATCTGAGAAAGGGGGTTGGTTACAACCTGGGAAGGTATTAGCACCCAGATTGTCCGTCGTACTCGACGGGATCATCGCTTAAAAGATTTGTGTTTAAAGGGGTAGTGTCAGTGCAATCTGTGTATCAATGCTGGAAAGAATGCAAGTGTCAGTGCTGGAAGAAAGTGAAGTGAAATATATGACGTGTCAGTGTAAGAACAGGAGTGCAAAGCTCAAGATAATGAGGCTAAATTAATAATGCTGGAAGAGGGGGGGAATATACAGAGACTTTTGTTCGATAATAGTTAAGTTATGCCTACGTATCCTCTCGTGCAATGAGGAAGTCAGAACACCGTAGTTCGACTCAAAGAGACTGAAAGATAAATTGACTTGTGAACTGCTTACTTGTCTATGCTCAGTGTATGACCTGTCTGGCTCAGGTGCAAACTGTCTTGCATTAGACGGAAGAAGCGAGTTCTCGTTTATGAATGAATGAGGTGAGAAAAGAATCCTGGAGGAGACGATTATTGTTTGTTTTTGAGTTTTCAATCTTTTATTGCTTTTTTGAGTTTGTCATAAGAAAATGAGCTTAAGCCTAAACCAAGGATTAGTAAACTCATCACATCTTCCCTCTGATTAGGGGTAATGAGAATACCTTAAGTGTGAAGTAAGCACCTCACACTTAATTACCATGATGTAGGATTATGGTCATTAACCTACTTGTAATTATTTATATGTTTTTGGTGTTTTTGTTTAGTGTTAAGTAATGAGTTTAAGCCATAATCAAGGATTTAATGGACCCATTACACCATCCTAATAGAAGGATAATAGATGAGAACATTTAAGCTGAGGAAGGCTCCTCAACTTAATCCATGATTAGGGATTAACCTCATGACAAAACAAAGCCTTTATTAAAGTGGATTTTAGTTAATGGTAAGATTAAGAAGTGAATTTTATGGTTTGTAAGACAACTTGAGGAGGACTTGTCCATTAACACTAGGGTTAGTCATTCTTAACCAATTAAGGAAGAATTAGAACCCTAATGCAAGGCCCAAGTTACAAGCTTGATGTCTTAGTGATTATTAATATGGATTGATTAAAGGATTTAAACACATTAAGGGTTTAACATTTAGGATTAAAGTTATACACTCCATCCTAAGAGAAGGATGCAGGCATAATCTTAATCACAAAGCCTTAAAACCTTAAAGGTTTAGTCCCTGATTAAGAGATGAGAAGAGAAAACTCAAAGATGACACAAAGGTAAAACTAATGGGGGACTAATCAAACCCTAATTATTATCATGCTTGGGTATTCCTAGGGTTTATGAGGCTTGAAAGAAGATCTTCAAGAGAAAGGCCACCAAGGAAGAAGCAGATGAAAAGAGGAGAAGCTGAAGAAGCAAGACAACTTACTTCACTTAAGAAGATAAGTTTCTTGAAGAAAGAAATAGGAGAAGGAGCATGAATGAGCAAGATCACTCTAATACAAAGACAAAATGCAGCAATGAATGCATAAGAGAGATGAGAAGAGGTTATGAGAAGTGAAGGCAAATTCACTTCTCAAAGTACTTACCACCTGAAAAGTTAGTAAAAGGAAATGAAATGAAATGAAAATGAGATGAAATGCAAAGATGAAAGCCAAAGTCAGAGGCAAAATCAGGATGCAAATGATGCTATGAGATGTTATGAAAGCATGTCAAGAGATGAGGATGATCATACAAGTGTAACACCCCAAAATTTGCCCTCATATTTGTTATCTTCTAACTGATTTATGTTTCAAATTTCACTTGCATTCAATCACGCACTTGCATTGAGTAAGGTAAGGGAGTCGAAGCCGTTTTTTTGGTGATGTGAATCTTCTTATTCAATGAGGATTTAGTTGGTTGTTAAAGTCTAGATTGAAACAAAGAAAAAGTGCAAGCGGACGTCTGAGTTCATCATGGGTTTATCCTGGGTTGAGGATTCACCCAGTTACCATTGTGTCTATTCACCAATTCGTACTTGGGATTAAGAGAGACAGGGGTTCTCCTGTATAATGATTATTCATGCGATGGGAGAGTATAGTTTTAGGTTTGCACCTAAGAGTTATTTCAAGCATTATTCCTGGCTGCGGGACCATCACCTAATGTTCCTTTGAGTAATGGTTTTACAAGTTAATTTCTTCCAAGAAGGTTAGAAGATTAAATCAATTTTGCATGTGACGACACTTGTTAAAGTGATTGAGGCCTACTTGGAGTCTTCCTCGGATGAATATTTTGTTTTTTATCAAGCATGTGTTTATTCAAGTGCACAGGGTTTAGAACTCAAGAAATTTCAGTACACTTCCACTAATATTCCTCCCACCATTCAACATATAATGGATCCTGGGGTTCCTATTGCATTGAGAGTGTCAGCTCACTTACTCTTAGGTGTTGTTCGTGTTTTTTTGAAGGAAGTTGATTATCTTATCAACGATTGCAATTTTGTTCGTACTGTTTTACACAAAGTATTTGCTGCCTTATCAAGTCATACTTTACCTGAAGGTGGAATACAAGCATTTCTTCATTTTATCACCATGCCCAACCACTTTTTGATCTTGATATGCTTAGCATGAGTTATGATATGGATGTTAATGGATTATCACGTGAGGAGTCTAGAAGGTGTTACTCCTACAGATGGAAATTCTACGTTATTGGATAGTTTTGTGACTATGCATTTCGATAAGAATAACATTCAGTTCTTCCAACACACAACTGCTTATGGATTCCGATTGACAAACAGAGCAAATTTTTAAAATGGTCCAAAAAGTCCATACTGAGTCACATGCTACTGGCTATACTAGTAATAATATCATACAGCCCATTATTGATCATATTGGTGGTGATAATGTGATTTTAAATTATTAGTGGTGATAACGTGATTTTAAATCACAAAGTAGCCAAAACTAGTTGAGGCTATTCTAAAAAAGAGCTCCAGAACCAAATCTTAGAAGGAAATTTACAAGATCAAACTAAAAGATCTAGCAGGAACAATTCAGAATTTTTTTTATTATGAATATTTAAAGTTCAATTACATGATTAGTTACAAAAGAGAAAAACTGAGAAAAACTCTAAAAAGGGGGGGGGTTGAATGTTCCTGCATCAATCTCAGGCTCTTTTAATTAACAGCCAAAGTCCATCCCAACCTCCATTGTGAAGTATTTTTCATCATCAAGTTCTAGCAAAAATTCGCGACGGGCAATGAGGCTATAACAACAAAATTCAGGAAAATGGGATAGTCCATTGTTTACACTGAAGTGTCCCTGTATAACAAAAACCGCATACAATAAGTGGTGTCAATATTGCTTCAATTTCTTTAAGTATAATCACCAATCCATCAAGAAATGTAGCAGCTTCCTAATAGAAGTAACAGCTAAAACAGAATTTTAAAACTAACTTTAACAGAATCAGATCCAATTCCTAACTGTTTTCTAACAAACTCTAACAGTTTTTATAACAGAAATTTAACTGATTCACAAGGGACAACTCACCTCTATAAAATCAGGGTCTTCACCATCTTCAAAGTTCTCTGGAAAAAAAGACTCGACTTCTCTTCCTCTCCATTCTTCTTACTTCTTTTACAACCTCTGCACACTCTAGAGCTAAACCTCCAATATTTTGGGCTGGATCTTTTCTCTTCAATCTTCTGAACACCTATTATCCTTCACCCTTTTCCTCCTTTGATCATCACATCCACCTTCATCTTCATCTTGTTCTTCAACCATTTTCATCACCATATCCTCATTCTACCAAGAATTCCACCATCTTCTTATCAAACAAACAACCTGCATCACAAGAAACAAACGACACAACACCAAGCTCAACCATCAACTCAGTAAAACAAAGGAGAAAAATCAGATTGAGAGTCGCAGAATATTGTGAAATCGATCGACGAAAACACAGCCAAGGCTTTGATCTTTCTCTCAATCCAATACCGGATGGAAGCAGCGTCAATCTCGGCGCAAATTATCACCTTAACAGCAAGGTTTTTTCTCCTTCCGTAAGTTCGTCGAAAGCTCCAACGACATCACTCCATCAACCTTTGAACATCAATCTGCATCAACAAAGATCAATATCACGAGGGGCTAATTGAAACAAGCAACAGAAAAAGATTCATACCTACCAAAAGGCGAAGCACCGCGGATCTTCGTTGTCACGGCTTCGTCTTAGACGATTGTCTTCACGGCTTTGGTCATCATCCTCGCATGACTTTGACGAACAACCAACAAAGGTCGCGCAAGAAGAAGAGAGACAAGCGCGAGTACATAGATCCAATCGTCGTTTCATCGCTTCAATCACAAGTGTGTAAAACTCGAAGTTTTCTAGCTATGGACGTGTCACAGTTGTAGCGTAGTTTTCTGTTCTTGACTATAGGGTGTTCGATCCGGCTTCGGCAAGGTTCTTTTAGTTGTTTCGCGTCCGGATTCAAGGTTAGGAAGGAAAAATGGTTGGGGTTTGTTCAAGGTTCGGTGGGTTTAGAAGGCAGCGGCGGCGATGAGGCTAGGGTTTGGGATTGGGGAAGACAAACGCGTTTGGGGGGGAAGGGGTTTTCATCTGAGTTCTTAGGTTTTCTAAGTTATATTTGATTAGTTTATTAGGAATTTGGAAAAAATATTAACAGATTCATAATCTTCACTAATTGCACCATTAATTCATTTAAAAACCATTAATTGATAAATTTGAAAAAAATAAAATCTCATAAAACTTAATTAACATCACCGCCCAATCTTTGAGAGAAGGAGATTTAATGTTTCTTCGGTCCATTCCGGCGGTGACAAGTGTCACCATCCGGTAGGACCTCACTGTCCCAATCCCATGCATTATCCTCATTACAATTACCATACTCCCTCGGGTTTCTTTGTCATTGGGCCCAATCCAGAACGCTAATGGCACCCCCAAATACGAGCCCAAACAGTCTCCTTAACTAGAAATATTTCTATTCTTCCCCCCTTCTTTATCTCCTTTTCTATTTAATTTCTATATTATATAGTTTTCAATTTTAATTCACAAAAAATATTAAAAGACATAATAAAATTCTATAAAAATTATAGTAGGATATTAAGCCATTTTAGAAACATTCCCAATTCTTATTTTCTGAATATATTCATTTTTCAATTTTAATTCGATTTTTTATTTTAATTTGTTTAAATTGAGTTTTCACATGAACACATAAATTTGTGCAATTTATTTCTGCCACTTCCCATAACATTTTTTGATCCATTCTTTTTGCTATGATTAGAGGACAAATTAAAGTACCTAGAATATTTTTGGTGTATTTTTTAGGACATTTTTTCTACTGTTTTGGTAGTGGAATTTGTATAAATTTAGGTTTAGACCTTAGATGAGTTTAGGTGGCCACTTACCATAGTTAAACTTAGAATTTTTAAGATATTTTTTAACATAGTGTTATAATCAGGTTGGAGACCATAGGGAATTAATTTCACATTTTTTCCATGACTTTTGATATTTTTTGTCATTTTAATTCATTTCCATCATATTATGCATATTCATGGTTCATATCATTCACTAACTATTTGTTTTTTGTGCAAGGTATTTTTCAAGGTTTGGCTTATGGACTTGGATATTATTTTATGCCTCGATTATACTCTTGTGATTTTTACTTTGTGATGTAATAGCTTAGAACTTGTATGCTTTTATAATCTCCATAATTAGGATAGAAAAGATAAAACAAATCGTTAGAAAACCAAAATCTCAAAAATAAATAAAAGGCTTGATCCAACGTCGAGTAAATTTTCAAATAAACAAATAAAAAGGCATGTGACTTTAGGGTTCCTCAATTACCATCGTTCCACTCCATTCAACCAAAAGCAAGCCTTGTATGTTTCACACCATAAGTCGTGCGTCTTAGCACCACGCAATCGACCCACCCGATCCATTGTTTCATCTCATTTACATTTCATATCGTGTATACCCACCATGACTTAGGAGGACCATATTGTTCATTATTAACTCTTGTATTCTCATTTGTAGTTTAGTATCTTTTAGGTAGACTTAATTTCAAACCTCACTAACCATAGGTCATCATTAAACTCCATTGATTTAGGGTAAGTCTAGTTTCCCTTAGAAGTTTTCCTTTTATAACTTGAGTCTCACTTCTCATCTTAAAAATAAATTCAAAAAAAAACACTTAATAAAGGAAAGGTGTACAATGCGCCACGAGCCTTAAGCTATACGGGAAACGATTAGTGGAGGTCTCCTTCACTCTTCTAGGATGCTTTACAAACGTTCCATTGGGGGGGATCTTGGAAAGTATTCGCTCCTGTGTCATAGTCTTTAGTGTTGTACATTCAATAAACACAAATTCAAAACACTTCTTCTAAAAAAACAACAAACCAAGAAGTCATGTCTTCTCTTCTCATCTCATACTCTTTTCGGACGAACATGACTTGTCTCGACAGTTCAAACAGCGATACGGTAAACACCCTCGAGTCAGAGTTGGTAATACCTGAGCTAGAGCTATGGCAATGTCATCCTAAAAATCACAAACGAGTATAAGCCTTAGTTAGACGAACTACGGCGTCTCTGATCCTCATTTATCCCGATGAGGAACGTAGGCAGCGGGGTAGGGCCCATTCGAGCACAATCTTTCCTTTTCCCTACATTTTCCCCTTTTATTTCCATTTGTTAATTCCACTTCTTTTCTCATTTCATTTCCATTCCAGATAGTCATTCTTTTATTCAAACAGCATATTATTTCTCACCCTTTGAAAGAAGACTTATAAGCATGGATCCCGTCGAGTACGGCGGACGGATTGGGGTGCTAATACCTTCTCAATTCGTAACCGACTTCCGTATCCAGATCTTTGGTTCGCAAGGCCTCGTCCTTTTCCTTCTTCCTCAGGTTTGTGCAACATTACCTTTCCCATTCCTTTGGGATAAAAATGTCTGGCTGGCGACTCTAACCTTTCCGCGCCACTTTCGCGTTTGTACTAGGATGAAAATCCCGGGAGCGATAGCTGGCGACTCTGCTGGGGACTTTTAGAAATTCTAAATTTCCCCTGTGAGAGTCAATCCTAGCGCTTGTCTGTTTCTGTTTTCTTTAGGTGTTTATTCATTTGTTGTTATGCTTTAGTTTAGCTTTACTGTTTTGTTTACAGTTTATCGCTTTCCTTTACAGCTTTATTTACAGCTTTCTGCACTTTACTTTACTGTCGCATATACTGGCATATACTGTACTGGCTATTCTGGTTTTCCTTGGCGGGATGGGATTATTGTGAGATAAGCCAAATACCCGGCTTGAGTATACACATAGGATTTAGAGTGGGCAGTCGTGTGGCTTGCGTGGTCTTGAGCACGTGTAGTTTTCACGAGTCCCACACCCAGATCAGGCTCTCTTGGGATAGGTTCTATACTGCCTAGGAAGACCATAGAATGTTCCCACCTGAGCTGCTAACACTGGGAACCGATCATCGAGGACCTTAGTGGAAACAACCCTCTCCAGTGGTGACAGTGACAGACCACATTTCGTGGCAAACCCATTTGCACCCGAGGGCCCACTAGGAAATCGCATAGGATGACATTGTTCTCTTGTAGGAACCTGGTTAAAGCAACTGGTCGTATGACGGTAGTATTGTACCCTTCGGGATGAATGTACTATTGTTTCTCGACTTCAGTGCTTGAAGCCGGGAACTTATGAGGGATGCTTGTTTTTCCGGAATTCAGCTGAGGCCTCCCTGAGTAGTACATAATGCCAAACCAATTCCCTGATTTGGTCATGAGCCATTTCTCGGAAATGGTGAACGTATTATTGCTATTCGGCTTTGAGAGTCCGTGATGTTGACCCGTAGTAGCATACCCGTGAGATTGGGAGGGGTTTACAGGTTCGCAGGAAAACTAAACCTTCAACCTACCTTGTTCTTGATACTTGGGTTTTCTTCTGACACATACTTATGATCTGGTATTCTTCACAGTCGGTATTCAGACAAAATCAGAAGGCAGTACAACAGTGCCCAGTATATGCAACAATGATCACATGTCATTGCATTGCATCACATCATCCGCATACTTGCATTCCTAACGCATGTTTATTCATTTGCAGGGTTGCATATCCTGTCCTTGATTCCAGTTGTGGGTATTGATCTATGAGCATGGAATCCAAGAAAAAGACTAAGTGTATTATCTCCTACAAGGTTTATCAGCCTGTTGTGAAAGAAATTCTCAAAGTGAAGGCCTTAGCTCCTCCAGAAGTTCTGAATGTCTTCAAGCAGGATTACAGGTGGATTTTGTATTTCATAGAGCCCATCAGTGACTATGCTTTCAGAGGGATGCACACCTTGCTACAGTTTTATGATCCACAGCTTAAATGTTTCGTACTTTCTGATTTCGTGTTGGCACCTACATTAGAGGAGTATTCAAGCATCCTGAGAATTTTCGTGAAGGACTGTGCACCATTCTTTGGGACTAAGATTGATCCCGACTTCAAAAATGTAGCAACTGCTCTTTATTTGAGCAAGTCATTATTGGAAGACCGGATTGATAGCAAAGGAGGCTTCCGAGGATATCATTTGAGTTTCTTATTAGATGAGGCTACCAAAGCAGCTGAGGCAAAAAGTTGGAGTACCTTCAATGCGATCCTAGCTTTGTGTATCTATGGAATCACTTTGTTCCCGAACATGCCGAACTTCGTGGATGTTGATGCTATTCGCATTTTCATAGCAAAGAATCCTATTCCTACTCTCCTAGGTGATCTCTACCACTCTGTGCATTATAAGAATGAGAAGCGAAGGGGTGGAATGTTGAATTGTTGCGCGACTGTATTCTACAAGTGGTTCACACGCTTTCTTCCGCAATCAAGAGCTTTTGAGAAGACGAAGAACACTCTTGAATGGTCTAAACGATTGATGGGTTTGCAAGCAAAGGACATTGTTTGGGTTAATCAGGGTTTGCGGTGCATTGACATTCTTCATAGTTGCGGAGGATTCCCTAATGTTCCATTGATCGGGAGAAAAGGGGGAATTAATTATAACCCTTCTCTCACGGTTAGACAGTTTGGGTATGCCTTAAGGGAACCACCAGCTGATATGGACATCACAGAGTCTTTGTACTTCCAATCAACGGATGGATTCGAGATTGCTCAGAAAGCTTCTAATGCTTGGCATAGTCGAAAGACAAGAGGGAAGAAGACTTTGGGAGTAGGGAATTGTCTAATGTATCCACCGTTTGCAGAATGGTTAAGAGAACGGGTTGAAGTGTTACTGTTACCATTTGGGCCTGCGCCTCTTCTATATCCCACGGTCATTGAATAACCTACCACAGTTAGCATTGAAGAGTTCAACAAGATAAAGACGGAAAGAGACGGGTTGTTAATGGAGAATGCACAGTTGGGTCAGGAGCTTGCTAAAGCTAATCACGCTAGACTTGAGATTGAGTGGAAAGCTCAAGAAGATGCTGAGAGGCATGCTATTGCAAAGAAACAGTGTGAAGTTGAGTTAGCTCGGTATGAGAGGTTCGAGTTTGCTACTAGAAGCTCTTCCAAGGAACACATTGATACTAGAAGGCAACTGGATCAGAAGACCTTGATGTTTGAGAACATGAAAAAGAGACATGCTGCTTACAGGATCAAAAGAGAGGAACAAGACAAAGTTCAAGCTGAAGAGATCGCGAGTAAGCTAAAGGAGAAAGACGAAGAGATGGCCGGTAAGATGAGAGAAAAAGATGCAGAACTTGCTAAAGCCCGAGAAGAAGCTGATTACTACAAGCGAATGATGATTTTCTATCAGAAGAAGCTGAAGAGGTTTGAAGACAACCAGGTGCAGACAAAGGAGTTGGTAGAAGTTCCAAAGGCAAGACCGATCATTGACTCAGATCTAGGACTGCATTGACAAAGACATCTTTCTATTTTGCTTGTATGTTGTGGGATTACCATCAGGACTGTTGATGGAATCTTTTTATCATTGTACTTCTGTTTGAATCCATGCTTTGGATGTTTTGACTATATCAACAAAATTCTTATCATAAAAAGATCTCTTTACTATCATTCTGTGTTCTTTCACTCTGTGATCACTAACACATCTGACACATTTGCAAAAGCACGTCGGTCTTCATATTCTTGGAATTGTTTGGCACGTCTGCTACACACACACCCTATATTATCAACACCGCTTGTTATTTACAACAAAAAGAGCTTCTGTCTTCATCAAACCCACAAAACTAGAATCAGGGGATGGGATGCCCTAAAAATGGATCGACATGCCATAACATTCATTTCCTGCATATCATATTCTTGTGTTTTTTGCAGGTTACCCAGGGTTTCTAACTTATTTGATTTCAGGCAATATAGCTGGTCAACGCGTTCACCGATATCCGACTAAAAGAAACCGAGTAAGGATGGCTGAACGAATGCAGACAGATCTCAATGAGCTCCGACAGAGGATGGATTAGTTCATGGAAATGATGACTGGCATGGCCCAGAACCAAGAGCGTCTCTGATTGATGGTTAAGCAACCTCATGGGAATGTTAATACGGGTATACCGGCTGAGAATGTAGATTCTAACGCTGCCCGTAATGGAGAGCCTAATCCAAATAGGACCACATCACGTAATGCAGGTTTATAAGACAATCAACAGGACCAGTTCACTCTACTGGATGCTGATATGGGTAACATGAATGAGATCAACAATCGCAGGTATGAAGAGCTGTCAGAGAAGATCAAGGCCATGGAATGTCAGAATTCCTTGGGTATCGACGTAACTAGTCTCGGGTTAGTACCAGGAGTCAGAATCCCTCCTAAGTTCAAGGCACCACTGTTTGACAAGTACAACGGCAACACGTGCCCTAGGACTCACATTCACGCGTACTTTGGAAGAATCGTGGCTCACACTGATGACGAGAAACTTTGGATACATTTCTTCCAAGACAGTTTATCTGGAGCTTCGCTGAGCTGGTACATGAAGCTGAGTCGGGTCTCTATTCGAAGTTGGAAAGATCTAGCTGAAGCATTTCTCAAGCTGTATCAATACAACATTGATATGGCTCCGAATCGTACTCAGCTACAGAACTTGTCTCAAGGACCTAAGGAGAGTTTTAAGCAGTATGCCCAGAGGTGGGGTGAGCTGGCTGCACAGGTTCAACCTCCATTGCTGGATCGGGAAATGGCCGACATGTTTATGGGCACCTTGCAGGGTGTTTACTTGGATCGTCTGGCCGCCTGCCCGTCCATTGGTTTTTCTGATATCGTCATTGCGGGAGAAAGAATAGAGAATTTTCTGAAAATGGGAAAGATCCAGGATGCAAGCAGTGCTAGTTCTTCTGGTGTGAGAAAGCCTTTTGGCAACGGCCAAAGAAGAAGAGAAGGCGAGACGAATGTTGTGCATAGAAGCCGAGACAGAGGTTATTCTCAAGGTTATCACCAAGCATCTGCGGTGACTATTACTCCACAGGTTCAACAACAACGACCACGGGGTCAGCAACAACAGGTACAGAGACCGTTTCAGGAAAGAACAAGAGCGAGAAACCGCAGACTTAACCCCGTCCCATGCCCATATGCTGTATTGCTCCCAGAGCTGCTAAAGTTGAATTTGGTCGAGCTTCGTACCATGAGACCTCCTGCTCCTGACAATCTACCTCCGAATTTTGATGCTAATGCCAGGTGCGAATTCCATTCAGGTGCCCATGGGCACAGTATTGAGAAATGTTGGGCTTTTCAGAACAAGGTACAGGACCTAGTTGACTCCAAAGCGATCAATTTTGCTCCTCTCCCAAATGTACTCCAGAATCCGATGCCTAGTCATAATGGAACCGGTGTCACGGTTATTCTACCAGATGGCTCACGTTAAGCTGAAGTCTTCAAGTTAATCACCCAAGACGCCAGAGTATTCATGAAGCAAATAGAGCCAGCAGTATTCAAATACTCTCAGTGATGGCATTTATGTGTTTGCCTTTATTCATTGTTCATTTTAATCCCTATTAAGGGGAACTACGTCGCTCTGATTCTTCATTGGTTATCAGTCAATGGAGATACGTAGGCAGAAGATCGTCAGGTCTTTCCGAGCAACCTTATGGGGAAACTTTACTCCCCAGCTTCACTTTTTCCTTCAGACGTCTCGTGTCAGAGTCAGAATAGCTAGAAGAAGAAGTATGACTGCCATGATTAGGTATACAACTGAAAATTGGAGATTACAAGTCTGTGAAAGAGCTACTGATCACTGAAAGTATCCAAGACTGACAGGTCCAGACGGAGCCAAAGTCTCATCAACTATGGCAATATTCAGTTTCTTCACTGCATTTCCATTTGTAGTTTCTTTTATATGCTAAACACTTGTCTACATGTATGAAATTTGTTTGCTTTTGAATGTTAGCAATAATAAAACTCACATGTTTTTCTTGAAGTAAATTCATTTGCATTCCCTTATAATTTTGCATATGTTCATCGCAATACCAATTGTCATGCTTAAATTCTATGAGGGAGAATGAAGAAACAAAAACGCAAAATCTCTAATTGTGTGCTCTCGAGTAAGGCCCTGTTGATGATGTACATGCTTTGTTTCAAATCCTTAAACACTGGAGATATAAGGAAGATAGACCCTTGCTAACCCCTTTGAGCCTTGAAGTAGGAGTTTCTTTTCACATAAAAAAAAACCTCACATGTAACCCAGGGGCAAGGTAGACGTCAGCTAGTCGGACCAAGCGTTCAGGCTTTCATAAAGGAGCGTATATGAGGATCCATTACATTCCATCATGCTAATCAAGAGGTCCGAAGACCTGAAACCACAATGGTTATCCAAGTCAAAAGGTCCAAAGATTGACAACCACAATGGTTATCCTTCGTCGACCACAAAATGAGGTAGTCACAACCCTCGTGAAGCAATCAAGACAAACAATGTCACGCGACTTGTTCAAAATGCAAAAAAGGAAAAGAAAAGAAAAGGCCCGCTAAGTTGAAACTTGAAAACAAGCAACTTAGGCAAAAGTTAGGGCATCCCGCTGGACTTCACAATCAAGGATTCACAAGAATCAGTCCAGGCAAAAGTTAGGGATAAAGCAAAGTAACGCAAAAGCGAAAGACAAAAAGGATTACACAAGAAAGATCCTCAAATGAGAACAAAGTTGTGTGACACTGACACGAAAGATAGAGGAGTGACTGACTCTTAGAAATAACCTGATTGGTGCTTGAATTAATAGCAGCAATGATTCCTCAATCAACACGAAACCCTTATGAAAGGTGAATGCTTGTGAAAACTAGTTGAGCATAGGAATGGAGAACATCACGAAGAGTGGGTGGGCACAAATAAACTTCGAGCCTATATCCTTTGTTTCTATAACCGTGAACCGAGCCACGATACAACCTTTAAAAGTCCTAACTGAAACAGGGTTAATTTGAGAGCGCGCTACTACGAGACTGTGTTCCTGACCCCTACGAGTTATGCTAAAAGATAGTTGTTGGTATTGCATGTACATACTCTCATTCAAAATAATATCGTATCTTAACCAGCGATTCGCTCACGAAGGTTAGCGATCCATTTTCAAAACTTCAAGATTAACATGTTTGTTGAATTAGGATTTTCATTCTAAGAATAAACATTTTCTCACTTGTATACATTTGTTGAGCATCATAAATGGTTCACATGCGGAAATTCAATCCAGAAGCTCAAGCTTGCAAGGTTGAGAAGTCTAAAACTTCTGAAAGACGGTCAGGTCGAGGTGTACTTTTTTGAGAAAAGCTCCATTGAGTAAGGACTTTCCCAACTAGTCATGGTAAGAGTTAGCCAATCCGGGGCAATTACGTCAAGCAATTTCTTCAAATTTCAGGCAAACTGGGGCAATCATCTCAAGATTCAGATCTTTCCAAGAGCGAAGATTAGTCAGTCAGGTGCAAAGCTATTCAAATACTCGTACTGGGGCAGGCCACCCCAATAGTACGAGATTTCATTCTTTCCCAAAGACAGACGATCGAAAGCATTTACCCGGAGTTTAGAATACCGTGGTCACTTGTCAAGCCAACTATCTCGATACAAATTCATCCGCATTGGCAATGGTTACCTCCCCAGCAAGGTTGTTACGCTAGTTCATGCAGTCGTTACGATACCTAAGAGTTTAAAGACACCAAGTCTTTTGTAAAATCCTCTTGAGGTAAAGTCCATACGGAAGCAACTGATCCCCAGCACGAGACATCCTGAAACCTTTCCTCCTCAGCAGGACGTGTCTCGGTGTTGTCATCTCCAACAGGCAAATGAAAGTTATCCTCACTTAAGTCAGAAGTTTTTCCTTCAGTTGGTTTCCTTAATCTTGGTTCCTCAACAGATCTAAGGTAACTCATATTCCCCTAACGGATTTCGGATAGATCATTCTCCTCCCCAGCGGATCCATAAGAGTGGATAATCCACAATAGTCGAGGTATCCCCTGGCACAGTCCTCAAATCTAAAGTCCAATTTATTTGTGGCAAAGGTGATAATTCGGGACAAATGAATTATTCACGCTCTTATCCAACGAAGATGTTATCCCCACAAGACTTCTTGGGATCAAATACGCGATCATTGTGTTTCCCCACAGAATTAGCAAGGACTTATTACTTCCGCGTCAGGATTTTCTTTCACATTCATACTAGTTCATTAGCAATACTCAATACATAACATCCCCATTGTCATGGGGCAACATGCCATGCAATTCAACATTTGCAAAAGTCCAGCCGCAGACTGGCCAAAGTCCATCTTCGGGTGGCAGATTTCAAAGTCCAGCCGCAGACTGGCCAAAGTCCATCTTTGGGTGGCAGATTTCAAAGTCCAGCCGCAGACTGGCCAAAGTCCATCTTCGGGTGGCAAGCTTCAAAAGTCCACCCGCAGTGTGGCAAATTTCTAAAGTCCCCCGCAGTGGGCAAAAGCCTCCCGTAGTGAGCAAAAGTCTCCCGTAGTGAGCAAAAAAGTCCACCCGCAGTGTGGCAAATTTCTAAAGTCCCCCGCAGTGGGCAAAAGCCTCCCGTAGTGAGCAAAAGTCTCCCGTAGTGAGCAAAAAAGTCCACCCGCAGTGTGGCAAATTTCTAAAGTCCCTCGCAGTGGGAAAAAGCCTCCTGTAGTGGGCAAAAGGTCTCCCGTAGTAAGCAAAAGTCCACCCGCAGTGTGGCAAATTTCTAAAGTCCCCCGCAGTGGGAAAAAGCCTCCTGTAGTGAGCAAAAGGTCTCCTGTAGTGAGCAAAAGTCCACCCGCAGTGTGGCAAATCTCTAAAGTCCCCCGCAGTGGGAAAAAGCCTCCCGTAGTGAGCAAAAGTCTCCCGTAGTAAGCAAAAGTCCACCCGCAGTGTGGCAAATCTCTAAAGTCCACCCGCAGTGTGGCAAGTTTCAAAAGTCTCCCGCAGTGAGCAGAAGTCCACCCGCAGCGTGGCAACTTATCCCAAGTCCACCCACAGTGTGGCAAGTCGTTATTCGTCTAACTCCATCCAATAATACACCACTAAGGCAGTATTGCAGCCTATCAAGATCCACCCGCAGCGTGGCAAGTCAGTAGCCTTTTGGCATTACTCAAAAGGCATCCCCCGTTTATGATTCTTACCATCATAATTATATCCAGGCGGAGTTCGTTCGGTTGAGTTGATTTCCCTGTTTCTTCTGTCACAAAGGGAAAATTTTCTGGATGTTTCTAGTATTCAATCCATGTATACCTCAAATGTATGAAAGCCACTGCTATCATCCATTCAGTTCTACAGAGATTGAATAGGGGCAGCTGTAACACCCCAAAATTTTCCCTCATATTTGTTATCTTCTAACTGATTTATGTTTCAAATTTCACTTACATTCAATCACGCACTTGCATTGAGTAAGGTAAGGGAGTCGAAGCCGTTTTTTTGGTGATGTGAATCTTCTTATTCAATGAGGATTTAGTTGGTTGTTAAAGTCTAGATTGAAACAAAGAAAAAGTGCAAGCGGACATCTGAGTTCATCATGGGTTTATCCTGGGTTGAGGATTCACCCAGTTACCATTGTGTCTATTCACCAATTCGTACTTGGGATTAAGAGAGACAGGGTTTCTCCTGTATAATGATTATTCGTGCGATGGGAGAGTATAGTTTTAGGTTTGCACCTAAGAGTTATTTCAAGCATTATTCCTGGCTGCGGGACCATCACCTAATGTTCCTTTGAGTAATGGTCTTACAAGTTAATTTCTTCCAAGAAGGTTAAAAGATTAAATCAATTTTGCATGTGACGACACTTGTTAAAGTGATTGAGGCCTACTTGGAGTCTTCCTCGGATGAATATTTTGTTTTTTATCAAGCATGTGTTTATTCAAGTGCACAGGGTTTAGAACTCAAGAAATTTCAGTACACTTCCACTAATATTCCTCCCACCATTCAACATATAATGGATCCTGGGGTTCCTATTGCATTGAGAGTGTCAGCTCACTTACTCTTAGGTGTTGTTCGTGTTTTTTTGAAGGAAGTTGATTATCTTATCAACGATTGCAATTTTGTTCGTACTATTTTACACAAAGTATTTGCTGCCTTATCAAGTCATACTTTACCTGAAGGTGGAATACAAGCATTTCTTCATTTTATCACCATGCCCAACCACTTTTTGATCTTGATATGCTTAGCATGAGTTATGATATGGATGTTAATGGATCATCACGTGAGGAGTCTAGAAGGTGTTACTCCTACAGATGGAAATTCTACGTTATTGGATAGTTTTGTGACTATGCATTTCGATAAGAATAACATTCAGTTCTTCCAACACACAACTGCTTATGGATTCCGATTGACAAACAGAGCAAATTTTTAAAATGGTCCAAAACTCCATACTGAGTCACATGCTACTGGCTATACTAGTAATAATATCATACAGCCCATTATTGAACATATTGGTGGTGATAATGTGATTTTAAATTATTAGTGGTGATAACGTGATTTTAAATCACAAAGTAGCCAAAACCAGTTGAGGCTATTCTAAAAAAGAGCTCCAGAACCAAATCTTAGAAGGAAATTTACAAGATCAAACTAAAAGATCTAGCAGGAACAATTCAGAATTTTTTTTATTATGAATATTTAAAGTTCAATTACATGATTAGTTACAAATGAGAAAAACTGAGAAAAACTCTAAAAAAAGGGGGGGTTGAATGTTCCTGCATCAATCTCAGGCTCTTTTAATTAACAGCCAAAGTCCATCCCAACCTCCATTGTGAAGTATTTTTTATCATCAAGTTCTAGCAAAAATTCGCGACGGGCAATGAGGCTATAACAACAAAATTCAGGAAAATGGGATAGTCCATTGTTTGCACTGAAGTGTCCCTGTATAACAAAAACCGCATACAATAAGTGGTGTCAATACTGCTTCAATTTCTTTAAGTATAATCACCAATCCATCAAGAAATGTAGCAGCTTCCTAATAGAAGTAACAACTAAAACAGAATTTTAAAACTAACTTTAACAGAATCAGAACCAATTCCTAACTGTTTTCTAACAAACTCTAACAGTTTTTATAACAGAAATTTAACTGATTCACAAGGGAGAACTCACCTCTATAAAATCAGGGTCTTCACCATCTTCAAAGTTCTCTGGAAAAAAACACTCGACTTCTCTTCCTCTCCATTCTTCTTACTGCTTTTACAACCTCTGCACACTCTAGAGCTAAACCTCCAATATTTCGGGACTGGATCTTTTCTCTTCAATCTTCTGAACACCTATTCTCCTTCACCCTTTTCCTCCTTTGATCATCACATCCACCTTCATCTTCATCTTGTTCTTCAATCATTTTCATCACCATATCCTCATTCTACCGAGAATTCCACCATCTTCTTATCAAACAAACAACCTGCATCACAAGAAACAAACGACACAACACCAAGCTCAACCATCAACTCAGTAAAACAAAGGAGAAAAATCAGATTGAGAGTCGCAGAATATTGTGAAACCGATCGACGAAAACACAACCAAGGCTTTGATCTTTCTCTCAATCCAATACCGGATGGAAGCGGCGTCAATCGCGGCGAAAATTATCACCTTAACAGCAAGGTTTTTTCTCCTTCCGTAAGTTCGTCGAAAGCTCCAAGGAAAAATGGTTGGGGTTTGTTCAAGGTTCGGTGGGTTTAGAAGTCAGCGGCGGCGATGAGGCTAGGGTTTGGGATTGGGGAAGACAAACGCGTTTGGGGGGGAAGGGGTTTTCATCTGAGTTCTTAGGTTTTCTAAGTTATATTTGATTAGTTTATTAGGAATTTGGAAAAAATATTAACAGATTCATAATCTTCACTAATTGCACCATTAATTCATTTAAAAACCATTAATTGATAAATTTGAAAAAAATAAAATCTCATAAAACTTAATTAACATCACCGCCCAATCTTTGAGAGAAGGAGATTTGATGTTTCTTCGGTCCATTCCGGCGGTGACAAGTGTCACCGTCCGGTATGACCTCACTGTCCCAATCCCATGCATTATCCCCATTACAATTACCATACTCCCTCGGGTTTCTTTGTCATTGGGCCCAATCCAAAACGCTAATGTCACCCCCAAATACGAGCCCAAACAGTCTCCTTAACTAGAAATATTTCTATTCTTCCCCCCTTCTTTATCTCCTTTTCTATTTAATTTCTATATTATATAGTTTTCAATTTTAATTCACAAAAAATATTAAAAGACATAATAAAATTCTATAAAACTTATAGTAGGATATTAAGCCATTTTAGAAACATTCCCAATTCTTATTTTCTGAATATATTCATTTTTCAATTTTAATTCGATTTTTGATTTTAATTGGTTTATATTGAGTTTTCACATGAACACATAAATTTGTGCAGTTTATTTCTGCCACTTCCCATAACATTTTTTGATCCATTCTTTTTGCTATGATTAGAGGACAAATTAAAGTACCTAGAATATTTTTGGTGTATTTTTTAGGACATTTTTTCTACTGTTTTGGTAGTGGAATTTGTATAAATTTAGGTTTAGACCTTAGATGAGTTTAGGTGGCCACTTACCATAGTTAAACTTAGAATTTTTAAGAGATTTTTTAACGTAGTGTTATAATCAGGTTGGAGACCATAGGGAATTAATTTCACATTTTTTCCATGACTTTTGATATTTTTTGTCATTTTAATTCATTTCCATCATATTATGCATATTCATGGTTCATATCATTCACTAACTATTTGTTTTTTGTGCAAGGTATTTTTCAAGGTTTGGCTTATGGACTTGGATATTATTTTATGCCTCGATTATACTCTTGTGATTTGTACTTTGTGATGTAATAGCTTAGAACTTGTATGCTTTTATAATCTCCATAATTAGGATAGAAAAGATAAAACAAATCGTTAGAAAACCAAAATCTCAAAAATAAATAAAAGGCTTGATCCAACGTCGAGTAAATTTTCAAATAAACAAATAAAAAGGCAAGTGACTTTAGGGTTCCTCAATTACCATCGTTCCACTCCATTCAACCAAAAGCAAGCCTTGTATGTTTCACACCATAAGTCGTGCGTCTTAGCACCACGCAATCGACCCACCCGATCCATTGTTTCATCTCATTTACATTTCATATCGTGTATACCCACCATGACTTAGGAGGAACATATTGTTCAGTACACTTCTCCCCCTTGTTAGACAGAAATTTGGGGCCAAACATTACATAAACAGACAGAAATACAAAGAAAAATTACAAAGCAGAACAGACAAAACATTTTCCACCACACACAGCTTCACTCAGACTCAGTATACTCTATATCTTCTGCATCCTCAGACTCAGCATCATATTCATCAACATTCTTAGCCACCTCTTCCAGCTCCAGCCTTTGAATTATGTCTTCAAGCTTCTTCTTCCTTTCATCCAGCTCTTTGAAGGTTGTCCTGAGATCTACAATCAGGGCTGCCTCGGATATAAGAGTCTTGACATTAGATGGTCCAGCAGATGTCCCACTTGGAGCTTTAACATCTGCAGCATGATGGCTCAGAAATAGTTTGTAGTGAAAGGACAGTGGACTTTCCCTCTTACAGATGGAATCCTTATCAGTAAGGATGCCTGGATATTGGTTGAGAATTATTCCACAAAGTAGTGAAGGAAAAGCTATTGGAAGCTTGATTGCTGAGGTTCCTGCATGCTTTAGAGTCTGGTCAAATATATATGCCCCATAATCCAACTTGGTTTGAGTGCCTACACCGTTTACAGTTCCAATTCTATGCAGCATAGCATACTTTCTTGTTAGCAAGCTGACAGATAGTTTGCCTTTGACTGGCCATGACTTGACCTGGTTGGCTGTGATGATTTTGCAGACTTGGTTGTCAGTTTTTCCCAACTCATTTGGCCCATCAGATTCTCTCCACAGGTACTGATTTATCACCATAGGAGAAAAATCAACACATCTCCCCCTGACATATACCTTCATGAAATCCTCAGATTTCCCATCAGCACACCCTTCTTGTAGATTGACTATGAATTCTTTTACCAGTAGTTCATAGCAAGGGGAAAAGTTGGAGACAGTTTTGAATGAACCAGCATTGGAGATTAAATCTATTACCTCAGTGCATTCCAGGGCATTGCTACCCAGCTCTCTTTCCAAGGCCACCCTTCTTTGATATACATACTTCCACTTGCTTACACTAGAGACATGGTGGAAGGACACATTGTCCAAGGGTGCCTCAGGAACAGCAGTGGCAGTCCTAGGAGGTGTTGGCTTCTTCCTGGGTTGGGATGTTGGGACATCCTCCTCAACATCAGAGTCAGATGGAGTTGTAGCCTTCCTCTTCTTGGTGCTTACCTTACTCCATTGCTTAGTTGTTCCAAAGGCAACTTTGACCTTGTCCTTTTTGGGAGTTGACTGTTTCTTCTCAGAAGTTGCATGTGCAGCTGGCTTCTTCTCCTTCCTAGCCCTAAGCCTTTTGGCTATGCTAGGATTAACAGAGGCTATGATCTCTATGTCAGAGTCATCATCCAGATTTTCAACTGGTGGAGGTTGGGAAGCCTCTTTCTCAGCAGCTTGATCATGAGGAGCTTGATCATCAGTGTCTTTATCATCAGTAGCTTGATCATTTGGGGCTTTGTCCTGGCCCTCAGATGTTTCAACATTTATTGGGACATCCTGTGGAGCAGGTATGTCCTCTTCAGCCTGGTTGTTTGGATCATCTTGAGGAGCAGGCATATTGTTCAGGGGAACAGACACCCCAGGCACAACTCTTTGTTCAGCAAGGATCCTGTTTACAAGCTGTTTGATTAATGCGTCCACATAAGCAGATGCTTTGGGGGTACTGGAAGATGAAGGAGTTCCCTTACTCTTGCTGAAGACTGGCTCCTTAGGTCTTCTAGCATGGGGAGTCCTGGGCTTTTGAGCAAGAGGAACGCTTCCTCTGATCACATTTATAGGAGTAGCATCCATTGGTACTACAGATATTGGAGTTGCGTTCACTACATCTTCTTGATTGAGACCCTCATCAATGGAGTTAGGGTTTTGATGTTGAGACATTTTTTCGATTGTAGTGGAAATGTGTAAAGTTTTGATAGATTTTGATGAGCTTAGAGATTCAGCTGTAGCATGCAAAACGTTTAGTGGAGCTAGTGGGAATGTGAGAAGCTGAGAGCACGTTTGTACATAAATAGAATCCGTTGCTAGTGGAGTTTTTAAGATTGGAATACAAACAGTTATTGGCCAGACTGGTGCTGCCATCTGGTGATCATGCCACACGATGTCATGATACATGCTGGCACTTCTCCATAACTGCTATATTTCACATATGCGGATTCCCAATTTACCCCTTAGGTTTTCAAATTGGGTAGCATCCAAAGCCTTAGTAAAAATGTCAGCTAATTGCAGCTCTATGGCTACATGCTCTAATGTGATCATCTTCTCTTCCACAAGATCTCTGATGAAGTGATGTCTGATATCTATGTGCTTAGTCCTGCTGTGTTGGATAGGATTTTTGGAAATATTGATAGCACTTAAATTGTCACAGTACAATGTCATGACATCTTGTGGGACATTGTATTCTGTGAGCATTTGTTTCATCCATACCAACTATGAACAACTGCTACCAGCTGCAATATATTCAGCTTCAGTAGTGGATAAGGACACACAATTTTGTTTCTTACTGAACCAAGAAATTAAATTGTTCCCTAGAAAGAAGCATCCTCATATGTACTCTTTCTATCATCAACACTTCCAACCTAGTCAACATCACAAAATCCAGTGAGGATTGGTTCACAACCATGAGAGTACATTATGCCATAGTCACATGTACCATTTACATATTTCAAGATCCTCTTTACCTGGTTTAGATGGCTCACTTTTGGTTCAGCTTGATACCTTGCACACACACCTACTGCAAAAGCTATATCTGGTCTGCTAGCTGTAAGATATAGTAGGCTTCCAATCATGCTTCTGTACAAGCTTTGGTCCACACTCTCACCTTTGTCATCCTTTGTTAGTTTTAAATGAGTGGGGGCAGGTGTTCTCTTGTGACTTGCATTGTCCATCCCAAACTTCTTGACAGTGTTCTTTGCATACATGCTTTGGGATATGAACATGGAGTCCTCCATCTGCTTGATTTGCAGTCCAAGGAAGTAGGTTAGTTATCCCACTAGGCTCATCTCAAACTCAGACTCCATTTGAGTAACAAAATGTTTAACCATCATGTTTGACATCCCACCAAACACTATGTCATCCACATATATCTGAGCAATCATAACCTTTCCCTCTTCATCCTTTACAAACAAGGTTTTGTCTATTCCACCTTTCCTGTATCCATGTTTAATGAGAAAGGTGGTCAGTCTTTCATACCATGCTCTGGGAGCTTGCTTTAGACCATACAGAGCCTTCCTCAGCTTATATACATGATCTGGACAGCTTGGATCAACAAATCCCTTTGGTTGCTCCACATATACTTCCTCATTAAGGTACCCATTTAGGAAGGCACTTTTAACATCCATTTGAAATAGTTTGAACTTTAAGATGCAAGCAATTCCTAGAAGTAGTCTGATGGATTCAAGTCTTGCTACTGGTGCAAAAGTTTCATCAAAATCTACCCCTTCAATATGTGTATACCCTTGAGCCACAAGCCTAGCCTTGTTTTTTGTAACTACTCCCTGCTCATTAGACTTGTTTTTGTACACCCACTTAGTGCCAATCACATTAATGTCATCAGGCCTAGGAACAAGATTCCATACTTCATTCCTTGTAAACTGGCCTAATTCTTCCTGCATAGCAGAGATCCAGTACTCATCATTCAGAGCTTCCTTGATGTTCTTAGGTTTTATCTTTGAAACAAAGCAGGAGCCTGAGATCACTTCTCTTGATCTAGTGATGACACCTCTGTTGGGATCACCAATTATCAGTTCTTTAGGATGATCTTTCTGGATTCTGATGGAGGGAGGTTTGTTGGATTGCTCTGACCTTGCCTCAGTTAAAGTGAAGTCAAGATTATCACTTTCTATTTCAACTTCAGTTTGATTGTCAGAAGATGTTCCAACATCATCAGCAACATCTATCTTTGCATAGGAATCATCAATAATCACATTTATTGACTCCATTATAACTTTGGTTATGGAGTTAAATACTCTGTAAGCTCTGCTATTTATGGAGTATCCAAGAAATATCCCTTCATCACTCTTAGGATCCATCTTCCTTCTTTGATCCCTATCAGCCAGAATGTAGCACTTACTTCCAAATACATGAAAGTACTTGACTGTAGGTTTTCTACCCTTCCAGACTTCATAGATGGTGGATAAAGTTCCCTTTCTTAGTGTGACTCTATTGTGGATGTAGCATGTTGTGTTCATAGCTTCAGCCCAAAAATACAGGGGTAACTTCTTGGCATGAATCATGGCTCTAGCTGACTCCTGAATAGTTCTGTTTTTCCTTTCAACAATCCCATTCTGTTGAGGGGTGATGGGAGAAGAATACTCATGATTGATCCCTTCTGAAGAACAGAAGTCTGAGAATTTTTTATTCTCAAACTCCTTTCCATGATCACTTCTTATTCTGACCACACAACTTGCTTTTTCTCTTTGGATTCTATGGCAAAGATCATTAAATACATCAAATACATCAGACTTTTCTTTGATGGAGCTTATCCAGGTATATCTTGAGAAGTCATCAACAACCACATAGGCATATCTTTTTCCACCAAGACGCTCTACCTGCATTGGTCCCATAAGGTCCATATGCAATAATTCCAGGACTTTGGAAGTTGTCAGATGTTGGAGCTTTGGGTGTGACATCTTGGTTTGCTTGCCTATTTGACATTCACCACACACTTTACTTTCATCAATCTTAAGTCTTGGGATCCCTCTTACAACCTCCATAGATATGATCTTCTTTATTCCCCTGAGATGGAGATGACCCAGTCTTTGATGCCACAGCTTCACTTCTTCTTCTTTGGCTAAGGAGCAAGTAGATGTGAGGCTGAAATCTTGGGGTTCCCACATATAGCAGTTGTCTTTTGATATGGCTCCTCTCATGACAACTTTCTGTTCTTTATCAGAAACTATGCACTCAGTTTTGGTGAAGTTGACACTGTAACCTTGGTCACATAACTGACTTATGCTGATCAAGTTAGCAGTTAATCCTTTAACCAATAGCACATCATCTAGGCTTGGTACACCTAAGCAGTCCAGGGTCCAAACTCCCTTGATTTCCCCCTTTGCTCCATCTCCAAAGGTTACATAGCTGGATGAGTGTGACTTTAAGTCTACCAGTAGATTCTTCAGTCCAGTCATGTGCCTTGAGCAGCCATTGTCAAAATACCAGTCTTCCTTAGCAGATACTCTGAGAGATGTATGAGCTATAGAGGCAACAACCTGCTTGGACCATTTGTGCCTGTTGTGAGGTTTCCTTTGATGCATCTTCTCTGAGTAGTGTCCATCTCTAGAGTTTCAAGGCTGCCTATTGACCTTGTTCTTAGGCATGTACTGGTAGCTTTGATCAGCATAAAGACTAGCTTTAGGTATCCAAATTTTCTTGGTGACCTCTGTCTTCTGCTTAAGAGGGTGCTGGGAACTCTAATTGGGGTATCCATGCAGCTTGTAGCAAAAAGGTTTGATGTGACCAAACCTTCCACAGTGATGGCATCTCCATCTTTGATATTTCTTTTTCATCATGTGTTTGTCATGATGTTGAGACATCTGCTTGAACATCTTGTTTGACTTCATGGGATTTGGAGTTGTTTGGCTGGTGCTAGCCTCAAAGTTTTGAGCTTTATTAAATCCCAGCCCAGTCCTATCCCCTGAGTGCTTGTTGTTGTTGAGAATGACATCCAGTGTGTTTGAGCTACTGTTCAGCATTCTGACAGATTTGGACATATGCTCCATTTTGGAGTTGAGTAGGTTGACTTCACTTTTCAAAGTGTCAATGATCTCTAGATGACTTGCCTTTTCAGCCTTTAATTCCTCAATCTGCTTCTTCTGCTGTATATTTTCCATGCATACTTCAGTGCTCCTTTTACACAGCATCCTGTAAGATGCTTCAAGCTCTTCAAATGTCAGATCCTCATCACTGGATCCCCCTTCAGTTTCACATACTCCAGCTAGAGCAGTGATGTGCTTTGCAGATTCTTCTTCTGACTCACAACCTGAGTCTTCATCTGACCAGGACACAGAGAGACCTTTCTTTTGCTTCTTTAGATAGGTTGGGCATTCACTTCTGATGTGTCCATACCCTTCACACCCATGACATTGGATCCCTTTTCATTGGTTAGTCTTCTCATCATAGTTTGACCTTCTATTAGAGTCATAAGGTCTTTTATTCTCAGAGGTTGAGTTTCTTCCACTTGGTCTGGGCCTGTTTTCCATTCTTTTGAGAATTTTGTTGAATTGTCTTCCAAGCATAGCAATTGATTCTGATAAGTTTTCCTCAGAGCCTGCTTCATGACTTTCTTCTTCTTTATCAGTGTTTGAGACCAGGGCTATGCTTTTGTTTTTCTTCACAACTGTATCATTCATTCCCATCTCAAAGGTTTGAAGGGAACCAATGAGATCCTCAACCTTCATTTTGCAGATGACCTGAGCTTCTTCTATGGCAGTAACCTTCATGTCAAATCTCTTTGGCAGTGATCTGAGAATCTTCCTTACCAACTTTTCATCACTCATCTTCTCTCCCAAGGCACCAGAAGTATTAGCAATTTCCAGGATGTTCATGTAAAACTCATGAATGGTCTAATCTTCCTTCATCCTCAAGTTTTCAAACTTGGTGGTGAGAAGTTGAAGTCTTGACATCTTCACCTTTGATGTTCCTTCATGAGTAGTTTTGAGAGTGTCCCAAACATCCTTGGCCAGCTCACAGTGATGCACAAGCCTAAATATGTTCCTGTCAATGCCATTGAATAAGGCATTTAAGGCTTTGGAATTTCCAAGTGCTGAATCTTCTTCCTCCTTGCTCCACTCTTCTTTAGGCTTCATCACTTTTGCCCCATCCTTATTGTCTTGGACAGGGTGCTCCCATCCTTTGTTAACTACTTTCCAAGCCCTGCTATCAAGAGATTTCAAGAATGCTACCATTCTTGAATTCCAGTAATCATAGTTGGATCCATCCAAGATAGGTAGTCGATTCACAGATCCTACATCTTTGTCCATGTTCCCAAAATTTGCAGTCCCTAGATCTCATCCAGTTATACAGGCAGGGTACCTGCTCTGATGCCAATTGAAATTCTGGGATCAGGTATGTGATGTCGAACCAGATGTTTAAACACTTGAAATCTTAAACAAAACTTAATGAGTTGGTAAATTAAATAACACAGGAAATTGTTAACCCAGTTCAGTGTATCTCCACACTTACATCTGGGGGCTACCAAGCCAGGAAGGAAATCCAATATAAGTAATATTAATTATGGAGTTAAACCAACCAGTTTAATCCTTCACTTAATATCTACCCAAGGCAATTTCTACCTAAGACTCAACTTAGATATGAGTACCTACTCCCTCCCCCTCAATCACACAGTGATCTTTTACAATGATTAATAAAATTGAAGTCACACTTCAAACACAACAGCTTGATCTTACTTAAAAGTTTCAATCAAGACACAATTCACGTTTTGCTTAAAAGCTCATAAAGTGACAAACAATTAAAACCTGCTTAAAAACAACTAGCTTTACAAAACACCCTTTACAGTCTTCTAAACTTCGTATCTTTTCTTGAGTGTTTCAGTTCCTTAAATAGATGCTTGGTTTGTGGGCTTTTTGCAAATTATCCAGACTTTGATAAATCCCACAATCATCTCCTTGAATTAAGGTGAGTTAGTTGTTGTCTCCTTGAATCAAGGTGAGTTAGTTATTCTGTTACACTGGAACCAGATAACTAAGCTTCCTAAAGATGCGCCTTGGAGTGCTTATCTCTTTATAATTAATTCCAGATAATTGCTCCTGAATTTACTCACTTCTGTTACACATCATTTAGGTCAAATAGCAGGTTTGCGATGTCACAACATCTGGTGTGACATCCTGATGTCTTGACCTAAGTTCATTAACTTTTACTTTGTTTGTCAATGTCACAACATCTGGTGTGACATCCTGAACTAAGTTCAAAAACTTCTTGTTTGTCAAAAATTCTGCCAATTCTTAACATCTACAGGAATGATCCAATCTACAACTTTCATGACCAAAAATTTTTCATTTGAAGCATTTTTGAATCAAAAAGAGGAGGTTGAAAAACTTTCCCAAAATGGTAAGTTTGCATTACAAGTCACTTTCCCAAAATGGCAACTTTGCAAATGGCTTGAAATTCATCAATTTTGTGAACTTATAACTTCTTCTAAGATCAAATAAAGATCATATACACTCAAAATGATGGAGAAGACCCTTTTGTTGGATGATTGGGGGCCTCAGATGCCCTGATTTTGCACTGACTTGCTCAAGAAGTCATCTAATGATCAGATGCCTTCCCCATTGAATTTCTTCATGAAAATTGGTATGCATGATCCTCATATCATATAGAGACCAATAGAAACAAGAATGACCAAAAAAATTGGAGTTATGGCCTCTGAAACCAAAACCCTAATTTTAGGTCATCTGTGCAGTTAAACCTGGCTCTGCTTCCATGCCTTCCCTGTTCTTGTGATTTTCTGACTTTGTTGATCTTAGGAGGATATAACATGATGCTTGAACATACATGGACACTCTTGATAGGATTGAAGACCTTTGGAGTGGCTCAGATGGCTCAGGGATTGCTCATATCACAAACCCTAGATGCAGATGACTTTGAACCAATGCAGTGAAGCCAAAAATGCAACATGATATGATATGATTAAACTTATGCAAACGAAAGGATCACAAGCCATGGTGTGAACTTAGTGAGGGAAAATTTGGGGTGTTTACAACGTACGGTACCCATGCAATGCGAATGGTAACATCTCATGCCAATCTTTATAGGTGACGACCATCTTCTGCACAATCTTCTTAATATTCTTATTTGCTGCCTCAACCGCATCGTTCATCTTTGGTCGGTAAGGAGAAGAATTGTGGTGTTGAATTTTGAAGTCCCGACACAGTTCTACCATCATCGTGTTATTCAAATTGGAACCATTGTCAGTAATGATTCGCTCGGTAACTCCATATCGGAAAATGATATTTCTCTTCAGAAATTTGGACACCACATTGGCGAGTGACATTGGCATAAGACGTTACTTCGACCCATTTGGTGAAATAGTCGATTGCGACCAAAATGAAACGATAGTCGTTCGAAGCAGTAGGCTTTATCTTTCCGATCATGTCAATGCCCCACATAGAAAAGGGCCAATGAGATGACATAAAGTTAAGCGAGCTTGGAGGTACATGCACCTTGTCTGCATAGATCTGGGATTTATGACATTTACGGGTATATGAACAATAATCTGCATCAATTGTTAGCCAATAATACCCTGACCTCAACAATTTCTTAGCCATTTCATGTCCTCATGCATGAGTACCGAAAGATCCCTCGTGGACTTCCTGCTTTAACATGCATGCTTCCTGCTTGTCCACACATCTGAGCAAGACCATGTCAAAGTTTCTCTTGTATTGAACACCGTTAGTGTTTAAGAAGAAACTAGAAGCAAGTCGCCTTAAGGTCTTCTTGTTATTGGAAGTTGCCCCAGTTGGATATTCTTTTCTTTCCAGAAAATGTTTGATATCATGATACCAAGGCTTCTCATCAGACACCGCGTCTATAGAAAATACATAAGTTGGTACATCAAGCCTGGAAATGTCAATTCTGGGAACGTAATTCCAACATAAGACTTTGATTGATGAAGAGAGCATATTCAATGCATCGGCAAATTGATTTTCATCACGTGGTATATGTTGAAGCTTTACTGTTGTGAAGAACGTGAACAATCTTCTAGAATAATCCCTGTAAGGAATTAAGTGTTCTTGGTGTGTATACCACTTGCCGGTAATCTGATTTATCACGAGAGCGGAGTCTCCGAATATATTGAGGGTCTTAATCCTGAGATTAATAGCCTCCTCTAATACCATAATGCACGCCTCATATTCCGCTTCATTGTTGGTGCAGCCAAAAGTAATTCTGGCATCGAAGGGAAAATGAACACCTCGGGAGTCATGAGAATAACACCAACTCCACGTCCATTGATATTGACTGCCCCATCAAACATCAACTTCCATTTGGATTAAGGGTTTGGCCCCTCCCCTGGAAGTGGTTCCTCGCAATCTTTTGCTTTGAGGTACATGATGTCCTCATCAGGGAAATCAACTCTCATTGCTGATAATCATCTTCAAGGGGTTACTGCGCAAGATAGTCTGAAAGTATACTTCCTTTGATGGCTTTCTGAAAAGTGTATTGAATGTCATACTCTGTCAGCACCATCTACCATCTAGCGACCCTTCCAGTTAACGTTGGTTTCTCAAAAATGTATTAAACAAGATCCATCTTTGAAATTAACAAGGTTGTGTGAGTCAACATGTACTGTCTCAATCGGCGAGCAACCCATGTCAAAGCGCAGCAAGTCTTCTCGAGCAGTGAATAACGGGATTCACAGTCGGTAAAATTTTTGCTAAGGTAGTATATTGCATGCTCTTTTCAACCAGACTCATCATGTTGGCCTAGAACACACCCCATTGATCCTTCTAACACAGTTAAATACATGATTAATGGCCTCCCTGGAACTGGAGGCATTAGGATTGGAGGCTCCTGCAAGTATTCTTTTATCTTTTCGAATGCTCTTTGACAATCTTCATTCCACCTGACCGCCTGTTCTTTTCTTAATAACTTAAATATGGGCTCACACGTGGCTGTTAGGTGAGATATGAACCGAGAAATGTAATTCAATCTCCCCAAGAAACCACACACTTCTTTTTCAGTTCACGGTGCAGGCATATCTTGTATTGCTTTGACCTTTGCAGGATCTAACTCAATTCCTCTTTGACTAACAATGAAACCTAGCAATTTACTAGAACACACCCCGAAGGTGCACTTGTTTGGATTTAACCTCAAACGATACTTTCTCAATCTTTCAAACAATTTCTTGAGGTTAACCAAATGCACTTCTTCATCACGGGACTTGGCGATCATGTCATCCACATAGCACTCAATTTCCTTATGGATCATGTCATGAAACAAAGTCACCATTGCTCGTTGGTATGTTTCCCCAACGTTCTTCAAACCAAAGTGCATGACCTTATAGCAGAATGTCCCCCAATGGGTAATGAATGTTGTCTTCTCCATGTCTTCCGACGCCATCTTGATATAATTATAACCGGAAAAGCCATCCATGAAGGAAAATACCGAGAATTGAGTCATATTATCCACCAATACATCAATGTGAGGTAGGGGAAATCGTCTTTTGGGATTGCTCTATTCAAATCCCGGTAATCAACGCACATTCGGACATTGCCGTCCTTCTTCGGTATAGGAACAATATTAGCTACCCATGGTGGGTAACTAGTCACGGCAAGGAAACCGTCATCCCATTGCTTCTAAACCTCTTCTAAGCTTTTGCTTGACAGGAGGGCAGTTTCCCCTCAATGACACCTTATGCATAACGATGTCGGTATCCAAACCTGGCATATCTTGATATGACCAGGCTAAGATATCTACATACTCTCGAAGCATGCCAATCAATTCTTTCTTTACCTTAGCCTGCAGACTGGCCCCGATCTTAATTTCCATTTTCACGTCTTCAGATCCAATGTTGATGACTTCAAGCTCTTCTTGATGAGGCTGAATAACCTTTTCCTCTTGTCTCAATAACCTGGATAATCCCTCGGGGAGTTCACAGTCTTCTTCAACCCCTTAATCAGCATGGTAGCTTGGATTATCAAAGTCATACTTGGTCACAACAAAATATTTATCATAGAAATTCGAATGATTGACTCTTCGCAAGGATATGCTTATTTCAGATTCTGCCTTTTTTTTTTTGTGAAAATAAACAAATCAAGAAGAAAAATATTGCCATTTTTATTTTTTTTTGTGAAAGATTTAAAAGAAAGAAAAGGAACACAATTTTGTATAAAAATATCCTTTATTCATGGTAAAATTAAGTGCATAGAATGCAAAGGTGGCCCTACAATGGGTCCATACACCTTGGACAGAGTGTAGGACTTGACATGCAAATGAATAAAAGGAAAACATGAAAAATTACTCTGTTGGACCGGTAACTTAGATGATCTCCTCAGCAAACCAGTTTTGCAACTCTTCCCCGGGAGCACATGGGTGCACCTAGTTGTCTAAATCACAGTCACTGTCAGCATCTTCGTCCATGGCACACACATGATTAGGATCAATCATCCCAACACTAGTGAAGTTCATTGCCTTGCTATTCTGGGACTATCCAGCCTGCCCCGGTTGGTAACCAATACCAAACTTATCATC
Source organism: Lathyrus aphaca (assembly GCA_963966055.1). Taxonomy (NCBI): domain Eukaryota; kingdom Viridiplantae; phylum Streptophyta; class Magnoliopsida; order Fabales; family Fabaceae; genus Lathyrus; species Lathyrus aphaca. The sequence goes on from OZ014521.1 coordinate 477,268,760, forward strand.
ATTCTTCTTAACCTCTAGCAACCTGTCCCAGCCTTGGGCCTGCCCTGACTGTACCACTTCTTTAGCCTGCTTATGGAGAAAAAATGCAAAATTCAAATGGAGAAAAACTTGAGAATGGTGAAATGAGAGAGGTTGAGCTTCCAAATTCGTGTGCAATAGCTTATATATGATGAAAACTCAATGTTGATTAGGGTTTGTAAAAGGATGCACGTGAGAATGGTATGAGGGAAATGGTTTTGTAAATTAGCATGAAATGTGTGATAGCCTATTTTGCTCTTGCTCTCCCTCTTTCTTGTGCATGTGTTGATCACACTCCACTCACTAACCACAGCTGAAATGATCTTGGCCCTTGGATTCAATTGTGTCATGCTCTTTGAGTGTTCTTGCATTTTTGCATTAATTGGAATATTCCCTCATCCATGCACGATTTTTATGGTTTCTCTTGAGCCATATACTCCTCATGCCTTGTTCTTGATGTTTATGATCAGCATTGACCCATAAGATTGCTTAGAAATGGATTACAATGCATTTTGCAACTTGGTAGAAAATGGTATTTCATGTAAACCCTAAAGATATGCCAAATTCAAATGATCATAACTTCTTCATCACAAATGCTATGGAAAAGTTCTTGTACTTTTTGGAAATCGGAAAAAAAAGATCTACAAGTTTCATGTTTGAGGAAATTTAATTTGGAACCATCTTTGTTATGAAAAAGCCCTTTGAAAACTAGGGCAAAACTTGCCAAAAATGGTAACTTTCATTATAAGTCACTTACTAAAAATGGAAGCTCTTGCAAAACCTCCTGATTCTTAGTCTTTGAGATCAACAAAGCTCTTATTTAACCTTAAGAATGTCCATTGGCTTGAAAAATGGGATTGAAACCCTTGAATTCCCACATTTGACTTTTCAGATGCCCAATTTGACCAATTTCTTCCTTTACAAGTAACTGATGAATTAACTGACTTCCTCAATGATTTTTCCCACCAAATTTCATCCATAAGCTTCACATATCATAGAATGGACTTTGACCACGAGAATTGCTCAAAGGTACAAGAAACCCTAGCCCAAATGCAAAACCCTATTTCATGATTCATCTGTGTAGGAGATTGTTACTTCTTTGGCCTTCTGATGATCTTTCACCCTTCTTGACATTTGTGGATGCTTTTGTGCTTGTGTAGGATATGAAGACACCTTGTGGACCTTTTTCACTTTCACTTGGCCTCTTGACTTGGCTTGTAGAACTTCAAATCCTCAGATGATTGATCATATGCCCAATGCTAGAACATGTGAGTGTTATGCCTCATTTTTCTATGCTAGATGCTAAGGATATGGTATGCTTATGACATGTTTATGATAATGCAAATGATGGTGAACAAGGGAGGGAAAATTTAGGGTGTTACAATATCGACTTAAATAATTAAATTCGACTTTAACCAACTTATAACCATCAACATAATATCCCGATATTTTGGAAATCATCTTAAATCAACGCGACTTAACACAACATACCACAATTATATTTAATTAAATAATTAATTAAATAAACGGGCGTTACAAAGTAAAGTAATGCATAAATTAAACAAAGTAAAAGCATGAAGTGCGAGAAATTAAAGAAAGTAATTGTGTTTTGACATTTAATTGTGTGATAAGTGTTGTTTGATTCTTATGATAACCTTGACAAGTTATATGACGAATATGAGTATGTTATTGGCATCATTACTGTGAGACTTTAACTATATCAGTTTACTGAATCTTTTATAATGATTATGATTACTCACCATTTCTGCTTGGAATTGTTGTCTCTTTCGTGGGTAACTTGCAGGTAATCAGGAGTAGTGCAGGAAGGTTAGGAGTTGCTTCAGGGTGTGTCGTCTTACTTCATTGAAGTAAAATGAATCTTTCTCTGATACGTGACACTGGGATTTGGAGTTGTTTGGATTATTTCGTGTTTTGTTGAATTGAATATTTTTGAGACGTTTTGATGATTTTTCTTTTATTTGAAGTTTTGAGTTATAAACCTTGAGATATTTTGAACCATATGATTTTCTGAGATATACCTTAGGGTATTATTTTTAATTATTAAAAAAGTTTGGAACTTTAATCAGCTGCGAGATTATGATCATATGTTTTTGGATATGTTGTTATTTTATTGATGAAAATCTTTAAACCCGTGTTACTGAGCAAGAACCTTTTTGTTAAATATGTTTTTTATGAAGATGCGACATCCGTGATTATTGATAAGAAAACTTATTTACCTTAAATAAATTATATTTCTATTTGGGGTTTAGACGGGTGTTACAATTATCAACTTATCAACTCAAACGACTTATTCAACAAATATTCAGAAAATACTCAATAATATTTAATTAAAATATTTAATTAAAAACGAGCGTTACAAATAACATTCAATACAATCATACTCTTGGACTTTAACTAAGCTAATTTCCCACATTCATAGTCTTCAACTCTAACTAAGCTAAGCATCCAACCTTTCTTGAGCTATGCAAATCAATATAACCCATTCAACTTTCCTGAGCCATGCAATTCAGGTCAACCATTCAGCCTTTCTTGAGCTATTCAAATCAAGATACCATTCAACTTATGCATTAAGCTATGCAATTCAAGCAACCTATCAGTTACAACAAACCATTTCAGCTTCAATCATGGGCTTTGATCAGGGAACAAACAAATTTTTCAGCTTCAATCTTGGGCTTTAATCAAGACACAAATACAAACTTTGGCATCAACATCATGTTCTTTAACCAGGATACAAATTAATCCTTTCCTCATAGCTCTAGCCTTTTAGGTGGAACTACGATGCTCTGATCCCTAAATTCTCTTTTTGGGGGTACGTAGGTAAAATGTCATAAGATCTTTGCGAGCACAAAAAATAAAATAAAAAAAACAATAGGTTCTCAGACCTAAACATCAGAAAATTATGGGAACACAAAACAACTTCATCCTATCTTACCAACATTCATTTCATTCCCATACCCAAATCAAAGAAACCTCATCAATATCAAAAGGAACAAATTTTGCACTACACTTAAGGTGAAATATTCTAAGAGAGAATCCAAAACCATGTGGGCATGCATGTGTCAATCAACAGAATGCAAAGCGGTGTGGGTTTAAGATATCTTTTCCCTTCCATAATCAACTTCATCAAGAAAAAACAAGAAATCGGAAAGTAGCAAAAATGCGATAGTGATTAAAGACCACGAAAATCGAGCTACATGTGTGCTTCTCAATCATGGTAGTCTTTTCAGTTGTCGTTAACGCATCATTCATGGTTGTATCTCCCTTCAACACTTCCAAACAATCTTGTTGAACTAGTATGGTTTTCATCTTCAAGCGCCACAGACCGAAATCGTTCACTCCGGTGAATATTTCAATCTCATATTTTGTTGAAGGCATCTTCTCCATGCTCACCGCACCAATTTGTTATGAATCAAATATCTTAGAAACAAAGTATATTTGGTTCCTTGCTCAGTCAGGAAATCCACAAGGGTTAGGGTTTAGGGTAACCAAAGATAACAACAAAGATTGGTTATAAACTGTTATTATTTCCTTTTCTTAAAACAAGATTACAAGTATAACAAATAACCTATCTCACTTTTGAATTAAGATTTTATCTTTTTATTTTTCCTTATGCAAAATATGAGAAACTAATATGCTATTTATAAGAAACTAACACACTAACCTAATGAGATTTTTAACAATGACCCATTATAAGCTAACTTAGGGTACAAGTTAATTTAAACAATTGGATCCATAAAACAAGACCCAATTTAACAACAACATGTGAGCGGACTTCGACGACATACTAACCGTATTAGGGTTTATTCCAATATTCAACAACTGAAAATACACTAAGTTCCAACATCTGATAGACATGTTGAATCAAAGTGTTGATTTGTGCAAACCTCTTAGATAATGTGGTCGAACCATTTTTAGTCAACATTATTAATATGTCGAAGCTATATGTAAGACTCTTGACACTTGGCAATTTCAAACGTAGTAATTATCATTTTTGCTAAATTCTTTAGGCTATTTTCAGACTCTAACACCGCTTTACTCATCGATGATAATTGATATCTCCTTCCAATTTAGGCATAACACACACTATTGTAGAATTCTCTGATGGATCAAAATGGTGTGGATCTAGTGCACCATCTAGATTTGAAGAATTCCAAACATTGTTGTTATTATTGTAGTTATTTCTCATCATCACAAAAGCACAAAAAAGAGATGAATTGTACCAGACTCTATGATATTGTATCATTTGTTTCTCGTCTCCATATAAGATTCATCAACAACCAAACCAAAAACTATGAATGAGCAAAAACTATGAATTCTCTTTACTTGCGAAGAAGATACAAGCTTGTACACAAGTGCAATTAGGAGAATTAGTTAGACATGTTGCATAATGACTTTAGCAATAACTAACTTTCTAACCGATCACAACTAATAACTAGAAAATATAACTTATTGAACAAGTTATCATTATGTTCCTTGTATTGTTGCTATGTAGAACTTGTTTTTTCCTACGTTTTATTTATTTACAATTCTTGTATTTATTTATTTGACTTTTAAGATATTTTTCTTATATTTCATCATGTAACTCTTCAAATATAATTCATAACCTAAATATACACATTTTGTCTAACTAAATACGTAAATTAAATGATTTTCATAATTTAGAAAAATCACCTAATGGCTAGAGTTTCTAAGTAAGATCTCTTTACACGCCTTTCTATCAATCAAACATACATAATTTTCTATCATGAACTTTTCATGCACTCTTGATGACTTTCAAATCTACCATATACAATAGCTATAGTCTAGGGTTCACATGAAATCTTAAAATATTATTCCGTTGTTTTGTGATTCTCCATTTTTTATCCTGGAATATTTTAAATTGAAATCTTTTATAATAAGAATGAGGTTATGTTTTATATAGAGGCTACTCTACAAAATATGCTTACAAAGACAAATATATCACTTCAGTGCACTTAAGAGAAAAACACAGCCCTTTAATATATTTAAGAGTCAAACACAACACATTTAAACTTTGTAAGTGTACAACTATATAATGTATATAAAAAAGGATAAAATTTATACATTATAAACTGATAAAACCTTAAAATATTTCTTACATGCAACAGAGTGAAAATATGGTTGAAGTTGTGAAGATTCTTTATGTTATTATCATATTTCTTTTCTCGATTCTTGTTGCAGTGAATGTTGAAGGTCACCTTTTTTTTTTATAATTTCTAAATTTCATTATTTATTTTTCCACTTAATATTTTATCTCATTTTAAAAACCATAATTTTTTTAATTTTTATATAGCTGTTAATTTATAAATATCAATTAATTTTATTATTGCAGATATTGATTGTTCCAAGAAATTCGATTGTCCGACAGATATGTGCTTGTATCCTTTAAAAGCAAAGTGTTATTTTTCGGGAAAGCTGCGTGGTATTCCTATAGGAAAATGTGGATGTGCCTGAGAGATTTTCACATAAGCTCTTTCTATAATCATCCATGAGCTGTCATTTAGCTTTTGTGTTGGTATTCAATAATTTGAATTTTTTTAGACTTTTTATGTACCTTGTAGTTATGGATCTAAGAAGATGACAATGAAATTAAATGAGGTCGAGAATAATATTATTTAGATTTTTCTAAACTCTTTTATATCAAGGACTGTTGTCTCTACATGCTTGTTGATCCTCAATTTTTTACATGTGATTCTAATTTATATGGTTTTAGACTTAACTCAAAGATGGGGTAGGTGATGTTTTACAATATTTATTATGCATAACAATCTCCTTCCGGTAAAGAAGACTGTCATAATACAATTTAGTTGGAAAAGGGAGATTTTTGGAAGATTTGAGCAGGTTTATTCTCAAAAGGTGGAAAAGATTACAAAGTTGTTTGATTCAACTTTAGAAGCGGCAAAGACGGTTTCAGCAGATAGACTTTCTTTAAAGGGGCTCACGCGTGTAATCCCAATGTTTCACCGAGTATAGAGAACACTTTTTCATTGGACACTATTTTTAAAATAGATAACATCATAGCAGGAGTTAAGCGGTAAAAAATTCAAAAAGAAGCAAAAATTCATGTGCGTGAAAGATGTTATTGGGCCTTTGGAAAAGAAGCTTTAGCGAAATTATATTTTGTACTCCTACAATCATTCTGATATTTTTATATAATTTTTAAATTTTAATTTTGTCATTTCAATATTTAATTAATAATTTAAATTTTTAACCGCGAAGTCAGAGTAAAAAAATAAGATGATTGAGTTTGGTTAGGTACCGGTATCTTTAACCAATCAAAAATAATTATTCAATGCCATGTCACTTTATTATTTAATTTTATTTTAAAATAAATTAAATATTGTCACAATTTGTACTAGAGGTACCGGTACCCAAATACTTATCATGGGTACCTAAGAATTTGCCAAAAAATAATATTTTTTAACATTGGACGAGACGAACCGGAAGTACAATGGGTAAGTTATCCGATTAAGAAATTTACAAATCGGAAGTAGTAATGATAAGTTATCTGGTTTAGAAAATTACAAACGAAAGTAGCATTGTTATGTTTTCCGGTTCAAAAAATTTCCAAACCGGAATCAGCACGCATGTGTTATCCGGTTGTGGAATTTCTTGCGTGCTACTTCCGGTTTGGAAATTTTCTAAACCGGAAATAACAATGCTGGATTATCCGGTTCGTTTTTTTCTTATATATTTATATTAAATTGAATTAAAGTGATACAATAAATCTATTTTATATTACTTCAAAATTATATCGACTAAAATTTAATGGATTGTTTTCAAATATAAAAGGAATTAGTTACAATTTTAGTAAACATTAAAATAAAAATAAAATAAAATATAATTATAAAATGTAACAATAAACGTTAGAAAATGAAAGTTTTATAAACAATGAATCTAATAAAAATGTAAATGAATTATTGAAATAAATTTATAGTTATGTAAGAATTAAATTTTAAATATTAAAAAAAACGGATAACACATGCGTGCTATTTCCGGTTTGAAAATTTTCTGAACCAGAAAACATAACAATGCTACTTCCGGTTTGTAATTTTCTAAACCGGATAACTCATCATTGCTAATTCGGGTTTGTAAATTTCTCAACCGGATAACTTACCCATTGTACTTCCGGTTCGTCTCGTCCAATGTTAAAAAATATTATTTTTTTACTCTGACTTCACGGTAAAATTTTTAAATTATTAATTAAATATTGAAAGAGTAAAATTGAAATTTAGAAATTATGTAGGGGTATCAGGATGATTGTAGGGGTACAAGGTATAATTTTCCCTAAGAAGGGAGTGTTAGCCCTAGTTGATCTAGTGGTGGAAATTTCAAACGAGGATCCAATAGAATATTTTTATCAGTCTTCTTTCTTTAATATCCTAAAGAAGCAAAAATATATTTCTCCTTTTTCTTCTTCATTGCCTTGTATCCCTAATCATGGTCGCTCGAATGGTGTAGATTTTTATTATGCAGCGACCATTTTATGTTGCGACCCTATTTCAGACTCTAATGTTCGCCACTTCAACTTCATATTTTGGGAGAATTTGGAATGAAATATCGGAGACAATGTATGGAAGACGATATCTAATTTTGGTGTTGTAGCAAATGATAAAAAGAAAGACTATTAGAAGAAAATCGCAGATATGAGGGCGAATGATAAGGTTAGAAACCAGGGCAATGATGTGTTTAATAATTATGCATCCTGATAATCAGATTATTGAACATCAGAGAAGGAGGTAATTTGTCCAAGAGAAAGAGAATCAGTAACATTATCACTTTAGGTCATGCATAGATTTTCTTTATCTAAGAATCTAAACTCAAAATTATGGATTATGTTACTATTAGTAGTTTGTGGAGTAATCAGAAGGTTGGGTGGTCTAACAATAAAGTTATTGGTCAATTGGGAGGTATTATCACATTATGGAAAAAGGACTATATTGATCCTATTTTCTCTTTTAAAGGGTGTAAACACCCCAAATTTGCCCTCACCCATTTCAACATGGCTTGTGATCATTTTCATATGTATGAACTCAATCATACCATCTCATATCACATTTTTGATTCACTGCATAGATTCAAAGCCATCTGCATCTAGGGTTGTGATCTGAGCAATCCAAGAGCTTCTTGAGCCACTTCAAAGGTCATCAATCACTTCAAAGAGGTCCATGTATGTTCAAGCATCATATTATGTCCTCTCAAAGTCAAGAATGTCAAAGAATCACAAGAACTGGGATTGGTATGGAAGCAGAGCCAGGCTTGACTGTCCAGATGACCTAAAATTAGGGTTTTGGTTTCAGAGGCCATAACTCCAAATTTTTTGGTCATTCTTGTTCCTATTGGTATCTATATGGTATAGGGAGTATGCATATCAATTTTCATGAAGAAATTCCATGGGGAAGTCATATGATCAAGAGTTGACTTTTCAAGCAAGTCAGTGCAAAATCAGGGCATCTGAGGCCCCCAATGACCCAACCAAAGGGGGTTCTTCATCATTTTGATTGTGTATGATCTTTATTTGATCATAGAAGATGTTAGAAGTTCACAAAATTGAAGAATTTCAAGCCTTTTGCAAAGTTGACTTTTTGGGCAAGTTTGACTTTTAATGAAATTGCCATTTTAGGCAACTTTTTCAACCATTACTTTTTGATTCAAAAAGCTTCAAATGGAAAAACTTTGGTCATGAAAGTTGTAGAGTAGATCATTCCCTTTTCAAAAAGTACAAGAACATGACCTAATTCATTTTGAATCAAAAGTTATGGCTTGTCAAAGTTGGCAAAAATCACAAAATTTCAAAGTTTCTACCAAAGAGGTATTTTGCAAAATGACTTGATCAAGTGTTCTAAAGCTATCAAATGCACTTCTAATCCACACAATATGATCATGTGACATCTAAAGTTTAGAATGGACCAAAGAATTACACATTTTTATGGTTTTTGGAACAAGATTTTTCATAAGAGGCAAAAGTGAATCAAGTTGCAAAACTCATCATGGCTTCTCATCCACTTGCTTGCTAGCTTGCTGATCCATCCTAGGCCTTTTCCCTCATCATGCTGCGCAGGACACACTCCTTGTACTTGGCTAGAAAGTAGCCCATGCCTTCTTACACCAACTTTGACATTTTGACAAAAGCACACATACCAATCAATAAAGCACATGTCACTTCTTCTGACCAATCACAGTTCTTTATACTAATCAAATGCAAGCCAAACACAACAAGAAGCAAGCCTGAAACCTCCCATAGCACAACATTCTCATTTTCACCCTCTTGAGCAAGAGCTTTCGAAACTCATTACACAAGTCACAAACACACAAACTAACTTCATAGATCAACTCAACACACCTTCCTGGTCACAAAGCACCCATCATCCTTGCCTTAAACTGCCAGAATCACAAATACGATTCTCACCTCACCTTGAGCAGAACCCCTGCCAGCTTCCAAACCAGCCATCACAAACTCTTTCTAAGCATCAAGACTTCATCAGGGGCCTAAAAGGAGTGGATTGCACGAAGAGAGAGGGTCAGAAAGTTGCAAACTGAAAAGCTTCAAACTCAGGTAGCTTCATGAACTTTTTTTCCAGAACGTGTATTTTAAGTTCCTAGATGAATCTGCATGCTTCCCTGATCATGAATATATGTTTACTTTTGAAAATGGTTGAGAAACCAGGATGTATGCTTTGTCTGAAACTTTTGCCCTAAAAAATGTTTGATTCGATTCTCCTTGTTTCTGAATGATAAATGTTGTTTGATTGAGGGGTTTGATTTGTTTTTGAGTGGGGAAGAGTTCTGGGCAGTTAGATTTTGTTTTGGATGCGTATAGAGAGAGTTTGAGATTTTGGTTGGTCGGAGAAGACGACCGGAACAGTGTTTCGGTCGCCTGAAAGTGATTAGGGCACAATTAATTAGGGTTAATCATAATTAGCCAAGTTTGAATGTCAGCCATTGGATATGGCGCCAGGTCAAACGCGCGCGCAGCCAGTTCAAACTTGGGCCTTTGGATCTGATTACTTTTCTTCTCTTCAGATTAATTTAGTTTTATTTTTCCAATTAATTCATTTGTTTTCTCATATTTATTAAAAATAGCAAAACCTTTTTAAAAATTCTGAAATTTTTTATACAAACTTTTATTTAATTTCAGAAACCAAAAACATTTTTATTTTTATTTTTTGCATTAAAAAATATTTTTAAATCATTTAAAAGTTTATTTTTAATTAATTAATGAGAATTGATTAATTAAAAATACTTTTAAGTATTTAAAAATCACCAAAAAATTCATGAAACATTTAAAACCATTTAGAAACATTGTCCAACCCTCAAACCAAATTTCTTTTTTGATCTTGATGCATTTTGATAATTTTCCATGGAATTAATTCATTTTCAAAGCATTATTTTGATCCAAACTTCCAAAAAGCATTATTTGTGCTTGTTTTGTATTTACTTTTGCTTTATGTAGAATTGTTTTATTGCTTTCTTTATAGCTTTACATATATCATACTGTCATACTGTGCTGGCTGGATCTGTTTTGTTGCTTTGGTGGGTGGGTGTTCTATTGAGAGTTGAGGTCCTATACCTGGGACCAGAGTGACACCTAGGCTAGAGTGGTTCATGTTCTTTCCCATTCCATTTCGGTCTGGTGCGGGAATATGAAACACGGTTCAGATATGGGTTTCTTCTTGAGAACTCTGTGCTGCAGATTTCCTGTAGTGCTAGGGCTATCTGGGAAGCCTGCTAAGTCTGGATGACCTTTAGTATTGACCTTCAGAAACTGAGGTGAATTAGAGGAGGATCTTTTATGGTTATTGTAAACACTGTACCTCCGGGTTAGAAGTGTTTACACTTCTCATAACTGATCCAAATCTGAGGATCCTTGTTTTAGAACATCACCTGTGAGGGGGTTGGGCTGTTTACAGGTTTGCAGGTACCCTTGACCTCAGCATACCCTGTTACTTTGTTTTGATTAAGAGTACTCCATTTTGGAACAGTTCTTGTGATTTTTAACCCTGGACGTGTGGCTCTTTATTTGAGTCCCCCACCTTGGTTACTGGACTTATGAACCTCCATCTGGATTTCTTGAACATACATGGACTTATATCATAGCACTTGATCAGATCCAGCTCAGTCACAAACCCTTGCATATCATTTGCATACATCATCATTGCATCATTTTAACATTTTCTTATTTGTTTTTTAGGGTATCCACATCATATTTTGGCTTGGTTTTGACCCCTTTATCTGCATAGACCTATCTTCATCAGTATCTACTTCAGTTATCAGCTACCTGCTTCAGTCACCTGCATCACCAGTCTCAGCCTGTCAGTGGCCCATCATCAGCATCTGTCTCAGCTCTTCTTCAGCAACATGGCACCTAAGAAGAGTAATATCTCCTACCATTTCTTTCAGCCTGAGCTAGCTGACATCAGGAAGATTCAGGCCCTGATTACTCCAGACCATATACCACTATTCAGAGAACACTATGGAGGCATACTTGATGTGGTTATGGATTTGGACCCTTCACAGAGGAGCTTGATTCATACTTGCCTGCAGTTCTATGATCCCCCCCTGAGGTGTTTCACTTTTCAGGATTTTCAGTTAGGACCTTTATTAGAGGAGTATTCATCATTGGTTGGTGTACCTATCAGGGGTGGAGTCCCCTTCAACCCTGAGATGGCTTTTCCAAGTAATGAAGAAGTAGCAAGAGCCTTGTATCTGGAACCTTGTCTGATTGGGCAGAATATGACTACCAAGGCTGGAATCTCTGGTCTACATCTGGATTTCTTGATCTCTCAGGCTACCCTGAAGGCTTCTTTGGGAGAATGGAAGGCAGTCTGTGCTTTATTGGCCCTTAGCATATATGGGGTCATATTATTTGCAGATGAGCCTAAGTTCATTAGCAAAAGTGCCATTCACCTTTTCATCCTGAGGAACCCAATGCCCACCTTACTGGGAGATTTCTACTACTCTGTCCACCAGAGAAATGAAAAGCAGAGAGGAAGATTAGTGAGGTGTTGTGCTCCTTTGTTCCATACTTGGCTGCTCAAACATTTGCCAAAGACTGATGCATTTCTGAATCCTCATCAGCAGAGGAACTGGGCTAGGAGACTCACTGCTTTGACCTCAGCTGACATCAGGTGGTGCACTCAAAGTACCAAGGGCAGGGACATCATTACCATTTGTGGGCAGTTTCCCAATGTACCCCTGATAGGAGTAAAGGGTTGCATCAACTACAACCCTCTACTATTCAAAAGACAACTGGGCTATGCATTGGTCCACACTCCTAAGGCACAAGACTTGGCTGAGACCCTTTATTGTGAGATTAAGCCCAATCTAGCTATTGTCAGGAAAGCAGCCTGGGCCTGGGACAATGTCCAAACTAAAGGAGTAACCATTCTTGGGAGATGCAACAATGTGGCCTCAGCACAGTACTATGAGTGGTCCCATGCCAGGGCTCAATTTTCTGGGATGCCCTTCACCATGGAAGATATACCTGGACCATCCTCAGCACCACCCCCTGTCACTGTCACTTTAGAAGAGTTTGAGAAATTGAAAGAGAGAAATGAGAAGCTGACTCAAGCTCTACAGAAGACCCTCTGGGAGAGGAGTGATGGACGACTGGACATTGAAAGGTTGGAAAAGCTAAAGGTGGAGCATCTAGCCAGAATTGAGAAGTCAGAGGATTACATCAAGAAGTCTAGGGATGGAGAGCAGATTTTGAAGAATGCCTACAAGGAAGCTCAGTTCCAGAAGGCCAAGACTGATTTGTATCTGAAGGAGAGTCAAGCTAGGTGGGTCAGGATCACCGAAGCTCGTACTCAGGAAGATAAAAGGACTCAGGACAAGATTGAGCAGCTGGAGGCTAGTGATAAGGAGCAACAGGAAGCCCTGCTAGCAGCCCAGAGAGAGATCTCAGAGTTGAAGATTAGAGCTGGTGTGAAGAGGTCAAAGGACCAGAGTCGACACAAGAAGCTAACTGCAGCTGTTACTACCAGGAATCTCCTTATCAGGAACCTCACAGAGCGTCCAGCTGATCCTGTCACTGAGGCACTTCTAAAGGAAGTTCAGGAGGATGAGTTTGGTCTTGGTGTCTGACTTTTGCTTGTTGTTGCTTTCATTTCATGTACTTTTATTTTCTTGTGTTGTATTTTGACCCCTCAGAGGGCATGTATTGTAAAAAGAAACAAACTATGTATCAGTTACTTTTTTGTAATATATGTGTTGGTTTGATTTATCTGAATTCTTCAAGCAACATCAACAGCATCTTCAAGGGTCTGGAAAGGTCAAAACCAAGTGCCAAGCCGGATACCTTGGAAACAAATAAGCATACTGCATTGCATACTAACCTTTGTTTGTTTTGTAGGTTTGTTTTGTTTTTGTTACTAACTCTATTGTGACTTCAGGAACTATTGCTCGACGTCGGGTGTTCCCACTCAACCGTCCACACAGATATCCAACCCGCAACAACCTTTCGGGTATACAGATGGACCAGGTACAACAGGACCTTACAGAGGTCAGGAACCAAATGGCCAATGAGAGATTGGAAATGAGGGCTCAGATGACACAATTTATGGAGGTGATGAATAATATGGCTCAAAGCCAAGAGAGATTAAGAGCAATGGTAGAGAGGCAGAATCAAGAAGACCCCCATCTAGGGACTGCTGGGACAAGCAACAATGAGAGGGTTCAGCCTCATATCAACCCACCTGTATTTGGACCCCACCTTCATCCAGAGATCAACATCCCTGCTAATGCTCAAGGGAATGCTACCACAGGTAGAGTGCTGCAAGAAGACCCCCAGGAAGATCAGTTCATAGTGATGGGAGCTGGGGATGAAGCCTATGACAGAAGGCTGGATGAAATTGCTGAAAAATTAAGGTCCTTGGAGTCTCAAAACTCCTTGGGTTTTGATGTTATGGACATGGGCTTAGTGGACGGGGTCAGGATTCCCCATAAATTTAAACCACCGTGCTTTGAGAAGTACAACGGTGTCGCTCCCGGGATTTTCATCCTAGTACAAACGCGAAAGTGGCGCGGAAAGGTTAGAGTCGCCAGCCAGACATTTTTATCCCGAAAGAATGGGAAAGGTAATGTTGCACAAACCTGAGGAAGAAGGAAAGGACAAGGCCTTGCGAACCAAAGATCTGAGTTCGGGAGTCGGTTACGAATTGGGAAGGTATTAGCACCCCAATCCGTCCGTCGTACCCGACGGGATCCACGCTTGCTTGCTTGTTTCAAAGGGTGAGAAATAAAGAATGCTGCTGAATAAAACTGCTACTGGAACTGGAATGAGAAATGAGAAAGGAACTGAAAAGAGAATGGAAAGAAAGGGGGAAATGTAGGGAAAATAAAGAATGTGCTCGAACGGGCCCTACCCCGCTGCCTACGTACCTCATCGGGATAATGAGGATCAGAGTCGACGTAGTTCGCCTAACCTAGGCGGGAACTATTTGTTTGTGTTTTTTACAGCTGGAACTGCGTATGTCTATGCTCAGGTGTTGCAGGCTCGTCTGGTACGAGTGCGTTTACCGTCTTGCATGTGTGACAAGTCGTCGCGAGTTCGCGTTGTGAGTGAATGAGATGAGAGAAGAAGTTCCCGCAGGATAGTCGGTTATTGTTTGTTTTTGTCTTTTTAAAAGAAGTGTTTTTGAATTTGTTTGTGAACTGTCTTGTACTAAGACCTATCCATCGCGGGAAGTATTTACACCTCGCCCCGAAACAGGACGCGTATAAACACTCCGCAACAAAGTCTCGTGTCGTACAAGATTGTTCGGTTTTTATTAAGTGTTTTATTGCTTTTCTTTTGAGATGAGAAAGAGAATGACTCAAGTTGATAAAAGGAAAAATCTAAGGGACTAAGACTCAATCCTAATGTATTATGTATTTACAAAGTGATCCTAGTGGTTAGTGAGGTTTTCTATTCCTAATGGAAAAAGGAAAAGAAAAAAAAGGAAAAAGGATGCAACTTACTTCCTAAGGAAGATAAGTTGGTCCTAACAATGGGGAATCCTACCAATCACAAATATGGAAGGAAAAATGAATTAAACAGCCTAAAAGAAATGCATAAAAAATAAAGGATAAAGTGGAGTAAACTTACCTCAATCTTCCCCACTACAAAACAAGTGTTAATGCACATTTTTATAAAAAAAGAATAAGGCAAACACACATTACTTAAATCCTAATTAAATCCTAAGGCACCTTAGACCTAAACTAGACTCTATTTTAATCCTAAAGGAACTAGAAAAATGCTAAAACCAAAATACAACACCTATTACAGCCCCTTAATACACAAACAGCTATGAAACTAAGCCTAACACCCACCAGCTTTTTACAGCCAGCATGCAACATGAAAAAGTAGGTGTAGAAAGTCACACACATCATACTAATATAACAAACAACATGTATTTTACAGCAGCTATATACAAAAACAGCTATGAAATGCAAAATCCAAATTTGATTATTTTTATTTATGTGCACAAAGTGAATGATAAACAACACATTAATGTCACTTGACATGAATCTACATGCATCACAAAATGAACTCAAACATGTGAATTTATTTACATCATTTATTTGATTAAAAATGACAATGATCAATCAAGAACAAACATACTTTTTTCATGTTGCACACATGAGCATTTTATCATGAGATTGAACAAGTATCACTACAAGCATCAATTGTTACACATGCATGGCATAAAATCAGAATTGAACTCATGTTAAGATATGGTCAATTAAGCACAAGAAACTTGCATGAACATGTGAAGCATTTAATCACTTTTGGCAAAAAATCAACATGGTATTTAATCACTTTATCAATCAAGCAAGCAATGACAATAATCATGAAGCATATGTTGGATTTAAGCAAGCAATTAACATGTGAAACAAATGATTAAAGTGTAGCAAACAACATCAAGAATCACTTATATCACATTTGCACCTTTAACACAAAACATAGAAAAGTAAATGGAATCATGTCGAAACGACTCGAAAAAAATAAATTGGCTACTGGAAATGGACCCAAAAATTCCCTAAAATCACTACCTAAACATACATGAACATTAGAGGCACTAGGAAGCAAGATTGAGCAAGAAAATAGGCTAAAAATCCAAAAATGAACAGCGTTAACCGGTTAACCATATAGGTTAACCCGTTAACGGGCAGAAAAATACAGCATTCTGGCCAAAAACGCATGCGTTAACCGGTTAACCATATGCGTTAACCGGTTAACACTGAACAAAAAGTGAAAAATGCTTTTGAAAAAAGTGCTTTTGGCCACAATCTTCCTTCTAAACAATCCTAACCCCCACTTAATCATGCTAACACAAATTTCTACTCAATTGGAGCTTATTTACACATGGTAGAACCTATATCTATTAACACCTTAAATCCAAATTCAACCAAAATCACAAATCACAAGCAAACATAATCGAAACGGAATTGATTTTAAACAAAGCGAAAAGCACTTAAAGAATGCCAAAAATGGCGAGATGGAGAGAATAACTTAAAGAAGAAATGATTAAGATCACCAACCTACGAAGCGGAGGAGTGCTTCGGTGATTGTTGCAAGAATCGGAGCTTGAATCGAAGAGAAAACCGAAAACCAAGAAATCGCAAAATAAATGCGTTCTTGAGCTTGAATCTTCGTGTGCTTCTGATAAGTCGATAATCCTCACAAAATTCAGTAGCTTATCCTTCTTCAATCCACAAAATATGAAGGTTGGAGGCTTAAGCTTCAAGATCTTCAAGTTTCAATGTGAAACTTGAAGAGCTTATTTGAAAAAGCTTTGGTGAGAGGGAGAGGAAAAGTGAGAGAAAAAAAGTGCTTATCAAAGAGTGAGATTGGAAAATGGTGTTCAACCCTTTTTGTTTGGATGAAAATGGCTTAAATAGAGACTAGGCTAGGAGCTAGGTTTGGGTTTGGGGCCCAAATATTAGGTTTGGGATCCAAAATTAGGTTTGGAAGTTAGTTAGGGTTAGGGTTGGAAAAGGGAATATTCCTTGGAACACTCTAGAAAATGGTGGAAGGTGGTGGAAGTTTCCAAGGGAAATGGAGTGGAATTGAAGTGGAAAAATGAGACGGAAAGAATGAAAGGAAGTGTGGAAAGAAAGTGGAAGGAAAGGTGGAGGGAAATGGTGAAACTAACTACCTTTCAAATGATTTTTCTTTGGTTTTTCTATGATTCCTCCATCATTTCTTGATCAAGTTTGAACCATAGGATCATTGTAACCCTAATTTCACGATCTCGATCTTAAAAGTCCGGAGTCGACCCTTTTTACCTAGCCCGATTGCCTTTTCTCCAATTCCTCGATTTTCCGTCGTCCGGCCAGTCGAACCCCTTCCAAAATGAATTTGTGGACGAGATTTGAACCCTAGGCACTTGACATCATATATAAGTCAAAGAAATCCACTTCGACTCAAAAATTTATGTAGAAGCCCTGTAGAAATGAAACCCTAATTCGGCTCTTTTCCCTCAAGAAGTATTGCACTGCTTGCCTCCTTCAATCAAACCAAAACTTTCCATGACTTGTGGCTTTAAGTGAAGACTTGTGGGATATTGTGAACCCTTTGCACAAGGTTGAGAAGCTTTGTGGCCCTTCGGTAGCCTCTTCATAACTTTCGGTTGCTCCGATCATTGATCACATACCCACGCCTCGGCTATGCTATATATGATGCAATGTTTTTGGTTATTTTATGAATCCATATATGCAAAATGCTATGCAAAATGTTGAGGAAATGAGAGGGCAAATTTTGAGGTATTACAAACGGGACTTCCTGTCCACGGACCCACTTGCAATCCTTTCTGGGGAGGCTAAAGGCATATACCATGGACGAAAAGCTATGGATGTTTTATTTTGAGGATAGCTTAACGGGAGCTTCAAGGGAATGGTACTCTCATCTGACTAGAGCAACCATCAGATGTTGGAAGGACTTGGCAGAGGCCTTCATTAGACAATACCAGTATAATTTGGATATGGCTCCCAACAGGACCCTCCTGATGGGAATGTCACAATCATCCAGAGAAAGCTTCCGGGAGTACGCCCAGAGGTGGAGACAGCTTGCTGCTGCTATCCAGCCACCCATGTCAGAGAGGGAGATGGCTCATATGTTTATGAACACCCTCCAGGGGACATACATTGATAGGCTAGCTGCCTTTTCTTCTACCAGCTTTGTAGATGTCGTTATAGCTGGAGAAAGAATCGAGAGCCTATTAAAGATGGGCAAAATTTCTGACAACGGTGCCAGCTCATCCAGCAACACAAGGAAACCTTTTATGGGCCCAAGAAGAACTGGTGAGACCAATGCTATCCATACCAGCAGGGGCAGACCCCAATATGTTCATAGGTCTGTGGCAGCAGTCACCATTCCCGCTCCAATTCATCCACAACCAGCTTATCAACCACAGCAACAAAACTATCAGCAACAAACTCAGTATCCTCCTCAGAGAAACTACAACAACACCAGCAACAACAATCAGTAAAGACCATTCCAACAGAGACCTTCTCAGGCCAATAGGGTGATCGATCCGATCCCTATGCCTTATGGCACATAACTGCCACAACTCCTGAAACTCAACCTGGTTGAGCTAAGGACATTGGCACCTCCAGATCCTGCCAGTCTACCCAGAAATTACGACGCCAGCGCCAGATGTGCTTTTCACTCAAACGCACCTGGCCACAGTACAGAGAAGTGCAGAGCTTTGCACATGAAGGTATAGGACTTGGTAGATTCTAAGGCTCTAAACTTTGCACCACCACCAAATGTTAACAAGAACCCTATGCCAAACCACGGAGGCCCCAGAATCAATGCTATCGAAGAAGACAAGCCGTCTTACTTGATAACCAGTGTGGGTCAGATTCGGACACCCTTGGTAGAGATTAAAGTTCAACTCCTTGAATGTCAGATGTTCCCGGGATGTGAGCTAGGATGTGCTTATTGCAACATTTCAGTGAATGGGTGTGATAACTTGAGAGATGGCATAGATGGTCTCATCCAGAGTGGCTTGCTTCAAATCACAACATCAATACCTACCAGTCCGGCAATCACCTTAACAACAGTTCCCGAGTCTTCTACAACTGCAACAACAATTGTTCCAAACAACTCTTCAATCTCATCAACAAATGCTTCAGCTGTTACTTCAACAGACCAAATATCAGCAAACATCCCTTCTACAACTTCAGCACCCCTCCATTCAGAATCTCCTACAACAACAACCCCCATCCATCCAACAATGTCTCCTACAGCTTCAACAGCAAATGTCTCAACGGTTACAATTTATTATGATCCTGCAAATGATTCTGCCTACAACTCACAAAATGCCACTCCTATCAGAGCACCAGTCACAATATACTATGATCCACAGACTATCATGGTCCCTTCTGCAGCTGCCATCAGTCTAGTCACTATCACAGTGCCTGGACCAGTACCTTATGAAAGCAGTAATGCCATCCCTTGGCATTACGGCTCCGATCTATACTGCGAAGGACAGAAAATCACTCTTGAATCATCAACTTCTTCACCACAAATAGACAATGTGGGGGGAGGCGGAGGCTTCACTTGAAGCGGACGTCTCTTTGCCCCGCAAATTCAAAGACCCACTGCTGAAGCAGAAGCTGCTGCCAAGGCAAAAGGGAAGAGCATGGTGCAAGAAGAGCAAATTGTTAAGGAAGCTTTGAAAACACCTTTTGATCAAGAAGTTGATGAATTCATGAGAATCATCAAGAAAAGTGATTACAAGATAGTGGACCAGCTTCACCAGACGCCTTCCAAGATTTCCATTCTATCATTGCTTATGTGCTCCGAGGCTCATCGGAATGCACTACTAAAAGTCTTGCATGCAGCTTATGTGCCAGAAGAGATCACCGTCAATCAGTTGGAAGCTGTAGTTGGAAATGTTAATGCTAGTAACGGACTAGGATTTACCAACACTGATTTGACTACGGAAGGTCGTAATCATAACAAGGCTTTGCACATTACCATGGAGTGTAAGGGTGCAGTTCTTTCCCATGTGCTGGTAGACACAGGATCGTCCCTCAATGTCTTACCTAAAAAAGCCCTTGTGAAGCTAGAGTATGAAGGATTGGCATTACGCCCCAGTAACTTGGTAGTAAGAGCCTTTGACGGTTCTAAGAGATCAGTTCTGGGAGAAATTGAGTTGCCTATAACGATTGTCCCACAAACTTTCAAAACGACCTTCTACGTGATGGACATTCAGCCTGCCTACAGCTGTTTGTTGGGTAGACCATGGATTCACGCCGCTGGCGCAGTTACGTCTACCCTTCACCAGAAGTTAAAATTCGAGTGGGAGGGCCAAGTCGTTACTATTTGTGGAGAGGAAGATATTTTTGTTAGCCATCTGGCTACCTACAAATACATTGAGATCGATGGGGAGATCCACGAAACGATGAGTCAAGGGTTTGAGGCCTTGAACATAAATGAAACATCTGCTGTACCTGGAACCTCAATGACATCTTATCAACAAGCCCGGAAGGTTGTTGAAGAAGGGACTGCCCAAGGCTGGGGCAAGTTGCTGCCCTTAGAGAAGAAAGAGGATAGGTTTGGGTTGGGTTACAAACCAACTCAACAAGATCAAGCAAAGGCTGCTAAGAAGCCCAACTTTGTTAGTGGGGGAATGCTCACCCCTGATGCTGTCAACAACTTGGAAGATGAGTCAGAAGACGACCGCAACCTGGAGAGTTGGATACGTCCAAAGATCCCGGGGAGCAGTATCTCAAACTGGTCTTCCCAGGAAATTATAAGAGTTACTCCTGCAGAGTAATTATTATTTCCTGTATTTTTATAGCATGCATCAAGTCTTGCATCTTGCCCAAGATGACAAGACTCATTTTGTAATCGGGCCATCTGTAATTTTTGTGCAACAAGATTAATCAATGAAATATCAGACATCTTTTGCAAACGAGTCTCTTTTTCTTTTCCGCTCACTGTTTTTCCATTTTTCTTTTTGTACAAAAAATAAATGGCAATGTTTTCAAAATGACAACTTTATTTCACTTTTCTAAACAAGATTAAAATCAACCACTAAAATAAACAAACTGAACCCTTGCAGAGAGTGCCTTCCAGACAGCACCGACCACGGCACGGCTATGACTTCGTATGACTTTGACAATCCAATCAATCAAGCTGATGAAGGGGTTGAAGAAGATTACGAGCTTCCTGAAGAGCTAGCCAGATTGTTGAAGCAAGAGGAAAGGGTCATCACTCCTCATCAGGAGGAGGTCGAAACAATTAATCTTGGTACAAATGAAGACGTGAAAGAGATTAAGATCGGGGCCTGCTTACAAGACTCAGTGAAGAAACAACTGATTGACCTGCTTCAGGAATATGTGGATGTGTTTTCTTGGTCCTACCAAGATATGCCAGGGTTGGACACCGACATTGTTATGCACAAGCTGCCTTTAAGAGAAGAATGCCCACCGGTTAAACAGAAACTGCGTCGTACTCGCCCAGACATGGCAATGAAGATCAAAGAAGAGGTACAAAAGCAATGGGACGCCGGGTTCCTTGCTGTAACTAGCTATCCACCGTGGGTTGCTAATATAGTACCTGTGCCTAAAAAGGACGGCAAAGTAAGAATGTGTGTCGACTACCGGGATCTGAACAGAGCTAGCCCGAAAGATGACTTCCCATTACCTCACATTGATGTATTGGTGGATAACACGACTCAGTTCTCGGTATTCTCCTTCATGGACGGATTTTCAGGATACAATCAGATTAAAATGTCACCTGAAGACATGGAGAAGACAACCTTCATCACACCCTGGGGCACGTTCTGTTACAAGGTAATGCCATTTGGACTGAAGAATGCCGGTGCAACATATCAACGGGCTATGGTGACATTATTCCACGATATGATCCATAAAGAAATTGAGTGTTACGTGGATGACATGATTGCCAAGTCCCTCACTGAAGAAGATCACCTGGTAAATCTACTGAAGCTATTCAAGCGTCTGAGGAAGTACCAACTGAAGTTGAACCCCAACAAGTGCACATTCGGGGTGCGATCTGGTAAGCTGCTGGGTTTTATTGTGAGCGAGAAAGGGATTGAAGTTGACCCTGATAAAGTCAAAGCCATTCAAGAAATGCCTGCACCGAAATCTGAGAAAGAGGTTCGAGGTTTTCTAGGTAGATTGAACTACATTTCAAGGTTCATATCTCACCTTACAGCAACCTGTGAGCCCTTGTTCAAATTGTTGAGAAAAGAACAGACGGTCAGGTGGAACGAAGACTGCCAGAAAGCTTTTGACAAGATCAAGGAATACTTACAAGAGACTCCAATCCTTATGCCTCCAGTTGAAGGAAGACCTCTAATCATGTACTTGACAATATTAGAAGAGTCAATGGGGTGTGTGCTGGGCCAGCATGACGAGTCTGGTCGAAAAGAGTATGCAATATACTACCTAAGCAAAAATTTTACCGACTGTGAACAACGTTATTCACTGCTCGAGAAAACTTGTTGTGCTTTAGCGTGGGCTTCTCGCCGACTGAGACAGTATATGTTGACCCACACTACTCTATTGATTTCAAAGATGGACCCAGTCAAGTATATTTTTGAGAAGCCAGCACTTAACAGACGGGTTGCAAGATGGCAAATGATCCTCACAGAATATGACATCCAGTACACTTCTCAGAAAGCCATCAAGGGCAGTGTATTGTCTGAATATCTTGCTGAGCAACCTATTGATGATTACCAGCCTATGAGATTTGACTTCCCTTACGAAGACATCATGTTCATAAAAGCAAAAGATCATGAAGAGCCTGTTCACACTGAAGGGCCTAACCCAGAAGAAGAATGGACCATGATGTTTGACGGGGATGTTAATATGAATGGTCGTGGTGTTGGTGCAGTACTCATTACGCCTAAAGGAGTTCACATGCCTTTCTCGGCAAAGCTCACCTTTAACTGCACTAACAACGAAGCTGAATACGAAGCTTGCATTATGGGTCTTGAGGAAGCCATTGACCTCAGGATCAAGACTTTGACTGTGTTCGGAGATTCAGCTCTCGTAATCAATCAAACCAATGGCAAATGGTACACGCACCAGGACCATCTAATACCTTATAGGGATTATACAAGGAGGCTATTGACTTTCTTTACAACGGTCAAGCTTGAGTACATCCCTCGGGACGAGAATCAGTTTGCGGATGCTCTGGCTACCATTTCATCCATGATCAAAGTGCAAGCTGCCAACTTTGTACCTCAAATTTCAGTGTCCAGACTTGACAGACCAGCATATGTGTTCGCAACAGATATTGTCAAAGATGATAAGCCTTGGTTCCATGACATTAAGTGCTTCTTGGAGGATCAAACATACCCACCTGGGGCATCTTCCAATGATAAGAAGACTTTGAGAAGGCTTGCTGGTAGTTTCTTTCTGAACACTGATGGTTCCCTGTACAAGAGAAACTTTGATATGGTACTCCTCAGATGCGTTGATAGAACAGAAGCAAACTTGTTAATGCACGAGGTGCACGAAGGATCCTTTGGTACCCATGCGGGAGGGCATGCCATGGCTAAGAAATTGTTACGATCAGGTTATTACTGGATCACAATGGATGCCGACTGTTGTGCCTACGCCAGAAAATGCCATAAATGCCAGATTTATGCGGATAAGGTGCATGTGCCTCCCAATCCTTTGAATGTGATGTCTTCACCCTGGCCCTTTGCTATGTGGGGCATTGACATGATTGGCAAGATTGAACCGACTGCTTCAAATGGCCACAGATTCATCCTGGTCGCCATTGACTATTTCACCAAGTGGGTCGAAGCAGCTTCCTATGCTAACGTTACAAGGCAAGTGGTAGCCAGATTTCTGAAGAGAGATATCATCTGTCGATACGGAGTTCCCGAGCGAATCATTACTGATAATGGTTCCAACTTAAACAACAAAATGATGGTTGAGCTATGCCGGGACTTCAAAATCCAACACCACAATTCTTCTCCTTACAGGCCAAAGATGAATGGCGCTGTTGAGGCAGCTAACAAGAATATCAAGAAGATTGTGCAGAAGATGGTAGTCACATACAAAGACTGGCATGAGATGCTACCATTTGCTTTGCACGGGTACCGCACGTCAATCAGGACATCCACTGGGGCAACACCGTATCAACTTGTGTATGGTATGGAAGCAGTCCTACCTGTTGAAGTTGAATTACCCTCTCTACGGGTACTGATGGATGTTAAGTTAAACGAAGCAGAGTGGGTCCGATCCAGATATGAACAACTGAGTCTGATTGAAGAAAAGAGGTTGGCTGCAATTTGTCATGGGCAGTTGTATCAGAAAAGAATGAAGAAAGCCTTCGATCAGAAAGTCAGGCACCGAGAGTACCAAGTAGGAGATCTTGTGCTGAAGAGAATCCTCCCTCCTCATACAGACCACAGGGGCAAGTGGACTCCGAACTATGAAGGACCATTCGTGGTAAAGAAAGTTTTTTCTGGTGGAGCACTGATGCTCAGCACCATGGATGGTGAAGACTTCCCATCCCCTGTGAATTCAGATGCAGTTAAAAAATACTTCGCGTAAAAATGACCTGCTGGACATAAAAACAGAATGTGAGTCCAGGCAAAAATAGGGCATCCCGGAAAGTCAAAAATAGAATAAAAGAATCGGGCAAAAATAAGGGAAAATAAACAGAAAAATGTACACCCGCTGAGTTGAAAAGCCACATCGGACAACTCAGGCAAAAAAGGGTATCCCGATGGATTGAAAACCCGAAAGGGCGATCCATGCAAAATAAGGGAACAAGCGAACAACTGCACTCTGAATTCGTCTGTATCACTTACAACTTGGTAAGCTTCGAAAGGATCAAGCTTTTATCAGAATCAGCTTTCTTCAGAAAGCAAGACGAGAAGAACGTCAAAAGTCATACGAGTCATAGCAAAAGAGGGAGCTCCGCGAAGCGTCATCAACATTGCCAGCATTTTGTTTCTCAATTTGTAACAATCTCCTCATTTTAGGAGATATGTTTCTTTGACTGTATATCGCCAGTTCAGGGCGCTTTGAATCAATAAAATCAGATTTTCAGTCATGTGTCGTCTTGTACATTTTATTTGCAAAAATGTCTGATGTCTTAAGAAAAAAGCTGATTGCATGAATACAGATGTTTATCTTCAAAGAATAAAAGTCACGTGCTTGCAGGAAATATACTTACTCTCAGAAGTGTCTAAACTCCTATGACGGAATCCAGTAAAGGATACCTCGGGATTACTTGTGCGTTTTTCTATCTTTACAGGATTGCAGGTATCTAAAACGCAACTCGGGGAATGAAAGCTTCATCCCAGCAAGCTGACAAATCAACATTTAGTCTTAGCACTCAAGGTGTTTTCTCCCCAGCTGAGTTACCACTTGTTGCTTCTCCCAGCCGAGTTGCCAATCATTCTTCCTCAGTCAAGTACAAAAGCCAGGGAACCATTCCCCCACAAAGTTCCAGCCTCTAATCAGAAGAGCAATACATGAAGGAATCACAACAGAGTGACGAAAGCTTCTACAAACCCCAGCTGGGTCCCTCATTACCAAGGATGGGTCTACCAGTGACTTATCTCCCCAAGCAAATACATCTCGCCAGATCTAACAATGATCTCATCCCCAGCTGGGATGTTCACTTCAAGCAGTTCGGCCAAGAGATCTTCACAGCAACGGGATCCAAATCCCTGTTTGGTATCTTTGCATAACCATAGCATTCACATCATATTCACCCACAAAGCGTAGCATTCCGTCTAATATGGAGCATTACAGCAGAAGTCAAACATGTTGCATATTCATAAGCCATGTTTTGAATCAAACACTTGTGAATAATAACAATCCACCGATTTACAGAAGATTCCCCCAGAATCCCAAGCAAGCACAGTTGCCTTACATTCCCAAACACCAGTATACACTACTCGTGACACCCGTCCATGTCACATCTCCAGCAGAAAGCCGAAGACATCCCCTTTGCACTCACAGATATGTATATATATACATTTCCTTGACATCCGTCCACTTTGTACACCAGATATTTGTTTATACTATACCCTCCTCCTTTTTGACACTCGTCCGTGTCACTCTCCCCAGCAGTTGGAACACTCAGCTATACACCACTCATACTTACTACTCATGTTACCCATACTTATACAGATACTCGTCCGTATCTTGTATACACCATTTATATCCCCGCAGATTCGACACTCGTCCGTGTTCTTTGTTAACCGGTTGATACTCGTCCGTATCATCATCTCAGAACATGCGTCAAGCGTTTGTTTCTACCTGATACTCGTCCGTATCATAGTCTTAAGGATGCTCGTCCGCGTCTTTAATCCATACACTGTGTCAAACACTTTCGTCTTCTTGAATATACACACTCGTCTGTGTCTACTATTCCCCAGAAGAGTCCTTTCAGATTCAACACTCGTCCGTGTTCTCTGTTAACCAGTTGATACTCGTCCGTATCATCATCTCTGAACATGTGTCAGTATTTGCTTCTACCCGATACTCGTCCGTATCGTGATCTTAGGGATGCTCGTCCGCATCTTTAAATCTATACACAACATCTAAACACTTATACCTTTTGTTTCTTGGATATAAACACTCGTCCGTGTTTACTATTCCCTAGTAGATCGTCAACAAAGTAAATTTTCTTTTCTATCTGACATTCGTCCTATGTCATGATAAACCCTGAGAGCAGCCGTACCCTGCTAGGTGGTCGTCCTCCACCTCTTGATGATCGTCCTTCATCATGCTCATCTGATGGCCGTCCCCATCGTTGACCTTTTATCCTACATTCGTCCTATGTCGTGATGTTTAGCAGCCGTCCCCTGCTAGGTGATCGTCCTTCACCTTTTTGATGATTGTTCTTCATCATTTTATCCAATGGCCGTCCCCATTGTTGATTTGGTTATCTGACATTCGTCCTATGTCATGGTAAACCTTGAGAGCAGCCGTCCCCTGTTAGGTGGTCGTCCTCCACCTCTTGATGGTCGTCCTCATCATGCTCGTCCGATGGCCGTCCCCATCGTTGACCTTTTTATCCGGCATTCGTCCTATGTCGCGATATTTTCGGCAGCCGTACCCTGCCGGGTGGTCGTCCTCCACCTTAGATGACCGTCCCTCATCTTATCCCCAACAGAGCAGCCGTCCCTTGCTAGGTGATCGTACTTCACCTTTGATGACCGTACCTCATCATCTGTTTATTTCATTTATTCTTTAACCCGATGGCCGTCCCCGTCGTGGTCCCTTTTCCTTTTCCTGATGATCGTCCTTTTAGCCTGATGGCCGTCCCCATCGTTGGTTACATTACTTTATGAACTTGATGGCCGTCCCCGTCATGTTTCGTTAATCCCCAGAGAATCTTACAACTTTATCTTGATGGCCTTCCCCATCATAATCCTTTTTATCCCCAGCATGTCGGCCGTCCCCGTCATCGCTTTATTTCCCGCACCTTTCCAGCATGTCGGCCGTCCCCGTCATTGCTCTTTACCCAGCAGCCGTCCTCTGCTCGACGGTCGTCCTCCGTCGCCCACACTTTACAATATACTTTATCTTTCTTTTACAATCTATATCCCTTTTATTCTTCATTCTGTGAGCGCAAATTTTGGACTGTCTTTGGTATTCAACCACAAGTTATCTTGTTTGCCTGTTAAGCCGTCGCTTACACCCTGCACAGCTAACTCATGTTTGAATAGGGGCAGCTGTAAACACCCCAAATTTTCCCTCACCCATTTCACCATGGCTTGTGATCATTTTCATATGCATGAACTCAATCATACCATCTCATATCACATTTTTGATTCACTGCATAGATTCAAAGCCATCTGCATCTAGGGTTGTGATCTGAGCAATCCAAGAGCTTCTTGAGCCACTCCAAAGGTCATCAATAACTTCAAAGAGGTCCATGTATGTTCAAGCATCATATTATGTCCTCTCAAAGTCAAGAATGTCAAAGAATCACAAGAACTGGGATTGGTATGGAAGCAGAGCCAGGCTTGACTGTCCAGATGACCTAAAATTAGGGTTTTGGTTTCAGAGGCCATAACTCCAAATTTTTTGGTCATTCTTGTTCCTATTGGTCTCTATATGGTATAGGGAGTATGCATATCAATTTTCATGAAGAAATTCCATGGGGAAGTCATCTGATCAAGAGTTGACTTTTCAAGCAAGTCAGTGCAAAATCAGGGCATCTGAGGCCCCCAATGACCCAACCAAAGGGGGTTCTTCATCATTTTGATTGTGTATGATCTTTATTTGATCATAGAAGATGTTAGAAGTTCACAAAATTGAAGAATTTCAAGCCTTTTGCAAAGTTGACTTTTTGGGCAAGTTTGACTTTTAATGAAATTGCCATTTTAGGCAACTTTTTCAACCATTACTTTTTGATTCAAAAAGCTTCAAATGGAAAAACTTTGGTCATGAAAGTTGTAGAGTAGATCATTCCCTTTTCAAAAAGTACAAGAACATGACCTAATTCATTTTGAATCAAAAGTTATGGCTTGTCAAAGTTGGCAAAAATCACAAAATTTCAAAGTTTCTACCAAAGAGGTATTTTGCAAAATGACTTGATCAAGTGTTCTAAAGCTATCAAATGCACTTCTAATCCACACAATATGATCATGTGACATCTAAAGTTCAGAATGGACCAAAGAATTACACATTTTTATGGTTTTTGGAACAAGATTTTTCATAAGAGGCAAAAGTGAATCAAGTTGCAAAACTCATCATGGCTTCTCATCCACTTGCTTGCTAGCTTGCTGATCCATCCTAGGCCTTTTCCCTCATCATGCTGCGCAGGACACACTCCTTGTACTTGGCTAGAAAGTAGCCCATGCCTTCTTACACCAACTTTGACATTTTGACAAAAGCACACATACCAATCAATAAAGCACATGTCACTTCTTCTGACCAATCACAGTTCTTTATACTAATCAAATGCAAGCCAAACACAACAAGAAGCAAGCCTGAAACCTCCCATAGCACAACATTCTCATTTTCACCCTCTTGAGCAAGAGCTTTCGAAACTCATTACACAAGTCACAAACACACAAACTAACTTCATAGATCAACTCAACACACCTTCCTGGTCACAAAGCACCCATCATCCTTGCCTTAAACTGCCAGAATCACAAATACGATTCTCACCTCACCTTGAGCAGAACCCCTGCCAGCTTCCAAACCAGCCATCACAAACTCTTTCTAAGCATCAAGACTTCATCAGGGGCCTAAAAGGAGTGGATTGCACGAAGAGAGAGGGTCAGAAAGTTGCAAACTGAAAAGCTTCAAACTCAGGTAGCTTCATGAACTTTTTTTCCAGAACGTGTATTTTAAGTTCCTAGATGAATCTGCATGCTTCCCTGATCATGAATATATGTTTACTTTTGAAAATGGTTGAGAAACCAGGATGTATGCTTTGTCTGAAACTTTTGCCCTAAAAAATGTTTGATTCGATTCTCCTTGTTTCTGAATGATAAATGTTGTTTGATTGAGGGGTTTGATTTGTTTTTGAGTGGGGAAGAGTTCTGGGCAGTTAGATTTTGTTTTGGATGCGTATAGAGAGAGTTTGAGATTTTGGTTGGTCGGAGAAGACGACCGGAACAGTGTTTCGGTCGCCTGAAAGTGATTAGGGCACAATTAATTAGGGTTAATCATAATTAGCCAAGTTTGAATGTCAGCCATTGGATATAGCGCCAGGTCAAACGCGCGCGCAGCCAGTTCAAACTTGGGCCTTTGGATCTGATTACTTTTCTTCTCTTCAGATTAATTTAGTTTTATTTTTCCAATTAATTCATTTGTTTTCTCATATTTATTAAAAATAGCAAAACCTTTTTAAAAATTCTGAAATTTTTTATACAAACTTTTATTTAATTTCAGAAACCAAAAACATTTTTATTTTTTATTTTTTGCATTAAAAAATATTTTTAAATCATTTAAAAGTTTATTTTTAATTAATTAATGAGAATTGATTAATTAAAAATACTTTTAAGTATTTAAAAATCACCAAAAAATTCATGAAACATTTAAAACCATTTAGAAACATTGTCCAACCCTCAAACCAAATTTATTTTTTGATCTTGATGCATTTTGATAATTTTCCATGGAATTAATTCATTTTCAAAGCATTATTTTGATCCAAACTTCCAAAAATCATTTCTGCCTAACCATTGAGAGTTGGACTTTGATTCTTTTTGCATTGTGTTTAGCATATCATGTAGTTTGTGAGATTAAATTGGCATGATTTGATCTTTAATTTTCCATTTATTTGGTATTTTTCTTGTTAAGGTACCCTAAAACCCTAGAAATCTTAGGAAATTCATAACCCTAATTAGGTTAAGAGTTGGAACCCCTCCTTTGGGCAGTGGGTTAGTATAGTTTTAGGGTTCCTTTGAATGCATTTTTAATTTTTTATCTTGATGTTTGCTTCTGATTTTGGTTTTTGTTTGATGCATTGATCATAAACCCTAATTTGGGCTTCCATATGCATCCATCTTGCATTTGCTTGCATACCTTGACTTGCCATAGCATTTTGTGCATACATTTGATCCATTTGACATCTTAAGACATATTGAAAGCATGTTTGATCATTGCATCATTTATTTGCCATGTTGTATGTCATTTGCATCTCATAACTTTTCATGTATGTTCATGGTTCTAAACTGGCTCCATTTGCATTCATTTGTTCATGTGATCATTCTCATGCCTTGTTTCATGTTTGCATCATCTCATAACATCATTATCACCTCATATATGCTTCTGGTTTTGATTTACATCAAGCCATTTCATTTCATTTTGCATTGCATTGCATTCCTTCACTAACTTTTCAGGTGGTAAGTAACTTTGAGAAGTGAATTTGCCTTCACTTATCACATTTTCCTTTCATCTTTCTTATGCATCCATGCTGCATTTTGTTATGTGTTTGAGATTGAGCTTGCTCTTTCTTTCTCTTCTCACTTTCTTTCTTCAAGTGACTTGTCTTCTTAAATGAAGCAAGTTACTTTGCTTCTCCTGATCCTTTCATCTGCTTCCTGGTGGTTCCATTGAAGATCTTTCTTGTAAACTTCACAAACATTAGGAACAACCAAGCATGACAATAATTAGGGTTTTGATTAGTCCCCCATTTAGTTTTACCTTTGTGTCATCTCTTGAGTCTTCTCTTCTCACCTCATAATCAAGGACTAAACCCTAAAGGCTTTAAGGCTTTGTGATTAAGCTTATGCCTGCATCCTTCTATTAGGATGGAGTGTATAACTTTAATCCTAAGTGTTAAACCCTTAATGTGTTTAACTCCTCTTAATCAATTCATTTAATAATCATCAAGACATCACACTTGTAACTTGGGCCTTGCATTAGGGTTCTAATTCTTCCTTAATTGGTTAAGAAGGACTAACCCTAGTGTTAATGGACAAGTCCCCCTCAAGTTGTCTTACAGACCATAAAAATCACTTCATCATCATATCATTAAATAAAATCCACTTGATAAAGGTTTTGTTTTGTCATGAGTTTAATCCCTAACCATGGATTAAGTTGAGGAGCTTTCCTCAGCTTAAACATTCTCATCTATCATCCTTCTATTAGGATGGTGTAATGAGTCTGTTTAATCCTTGATTATGGCTTAACCTCATTACTCAACACTAAACAAAAACAACAAAAACATCTAAATAATCACAAGTAGGTTAATGATCTTAATCCTGCATCTAAGGTGATTAAGTGTGAGAAGCTGACTTCACACTTGAGGTAACTCTCATTACCCCTAATCAGAGGGAAGATGTGATGAGTTTACTAAATCCATTGGTTTAGGCTTAAGCTCATTAACCTATGGCAAACATTCAAAAGCAATAAAAGACTGAAAACACAAAAACAAACAATAATCGTCTCCTTCGGGATTCTTTTCTCATCTCATTCACTCATAAACGAGAACTTGCTTCTTCCGTCTAATGCAAGACAGTTTGCATCTGTGCCAGACAGATCATACACTTGAGCATAGGCAAGTAAGCAGTTCACAAGTCAATTCATCTTTCAGTCTCTTTGGGTCGAACTACGATGTTCTGACTTCCTCATTGCACGAGAGGATACGTAGGCATAACTTAACAGTTATCGAACAAAAGTCTCTGTATATTCCCCCTCTTCCCAGCCTTATTCTTTTAGCCTCATTATCATGAGCATTTCACTCTTGTTCTTACACTGACACTTCACTTACACACTTCACTTCTCTTACACTGACACCTGTACATCCTTTTCCAGCTCTTTTATACACAAATTGCACTGACACTACCCCTTTTAAAACAAAAATCTTTTAAGCGTGGATCCCGTCGAGTACGACGGACAATCTGGGTGCTAATACCTTCCCAGGTTGTAACCAACCCCCTTTCTCAGTCTCTCTGGTTCGCAACCGTCTTATCCATATCTTTCTAGGTCTATGCAGCATTGCCTTTCCTCCGGGATAAAAATGCCTAGCTGGCGACTCTTTCTTTCCTATGAGTTCACTCCTGTGTGTTCTCACATCCTCCTTTCGCCGACCGTTCGCGTCTGTACCTCATTTGAGCCCAGTCTCATCTTTTGGGAGTGACAAAGGGGATGGTTTTTTTGGGGTTATAGATGAGGTGGAAGAACAATATGGATTATGTAATCAATGTGTACTCTGCTTGTTGTATTACATTGAAAAGGAAAATATGGAGTTAGTTGTTGGATCAACGAAGATGGTTGACAGAATGTTTATTTTTGGTGGTGATTTCAACTCTATTTAAAAATATTTTGAAAGAAATGGGAGCCTTTTTGTGAATATAAAATCTCAATAGAGGGAATTTAAAGCTTTCATTAAGGAATTAAACCTATTGGACCTGCCTTGTTCTTGAAATTCTTTTAGTTAGTTTAGTGGGGATGGGAAATCCGTGAGCAGGATTGATAAATTCTTACTTTCCGATTCCCTTATTCAGAGATGGGGAATGGTGGGTCAATTTATAGGTAAAAAGGATATATCTGATCACTTTTCTTTTTGGTTAGAGATCAATATCATCGACTGAGGTCCTGAACCATTCAAAACCAACGATAGTTGGTTCAAAAACAAATATTTCTTGAAATTTGTGGAAAAGGAGTGGAATGAGATCAAAGTGGAAGGGAGGAGTGACTAGATCATCAAAGAGAAACTCAAAATCCTAAAACTCAACCTTAAGAGAAGGAATAAATAGGTGTTTGGGTAGTATGATTAAAAAGTAGAAAAAGGAGTGGAAAAATTCAATGATATGGATACAAATTTATTTAGTTATGATGATATTAAACTGAAGGAGTTGGTTGATAGAAGAAGTAAAGAAATATATTCTATGTGGAGGAATTTATCTATCAAAGACAACATGTTAATTCAAAAAATTAGGGTGAAGTGGAACCGAGATGGTAATTTGAATTCTACGTATTTTCATAATTTGGTTAAGGGATGGGTAAGGAGAAAAGTCATCGTGGTTTTCAACACGGAAAAAGCCATGGTTGAATTGGTCGATTAAGTCAAGGAAGCTATTTGGAGTATTTTTCCACATGAAGTTCACTGAACCCAAACCAGACATACCTATTTTTGGTAGGTTTACCATTTAAAACTCTCATTGAGGCCAAATTCATGTATTTGGAGGCTCTTTTTTCAGTTGAGGAAATCAAAGAAGCAATATGGAGTTGTAATGGATCCAAGTGCATGGGTCTAGACACTTACAATTTTGTTTTCATAAAGAAGTACTAGAATATTTTGAAGGAGGATATTATTAATTTTGTGAAGGTTTTTAATAGTAAGGCTATTACTTCTTCTTTTCTTACTGTCATCCATAAGATTCCCCAACCTCTTAATCTTGAAGATTATAGACCTATTTTTTGTTGGTTGCTTATACAAGATTGTAGCCAAACTTCTGGCTACTAGGTTGACGAACGTATTGAAGGTGTGAGTTTAAACTCAAGAAACAGGGGTTTAAATTGGGTTTATAAAAATGAAAAACTTTTTGTGAAACTCTAAAGATAAATCAACACTCAAATAAGAGAAAGAGACACATGATTTATCATGGTTCACTTGACAACCTCAAGCTACATCCAGTCCACCCACCAAGGTGATTTTTCCTTCAACAAGGACATAATCCACTATAACCAAAATTAATTACAATGCACATAACCTCTGTAACTCACTTGCACATTAAACTGATGCGACTTCCATAATGCACAACCAATCGTTGTGATTAACAACCACTAAGACTCACTGTCCTAGTCTTCCTAAAGCTTCAAACCTTCACTCGGTCCTTTAGGGAATACAAACATTTGTTTTCAAGAATATTTGTTTACAATGAAGTGCTTCTAAAATAAGCAGAGTAAACACAATTGAGAGCTCTTTGAAATATGCACTACTGTTAAAGAATATTGCTTTGTATGTGCGTTTGAATAATGTGTAGTCTTGCGGATTTTCCTTTCAAGGGAACAATCCTTATATTGGTACTGAGAAAAATATCAGTTGCATGACAGCTAGCCAAAGAATGTCGTTGCTAAGGGTGAAAAATAGTACACACAATCTGTAACGCCCCAATTTCGTGAGTTTATTTTGAAGCTTGTTGTTATGATTTATTTGATGATTTGTTGAAATTATTGTGTTGGTTGGTAAGTTATGAGGATTATTTTTATAAATATTAATAGTAAGAATAATTATATTATATTATTGTAATTATCATTATTTAATTTAATTAATAGAGTTAGAAGCCTTGAGGATATATCAAAGGTAGAATTGTCTAAATAAGGGTATTTGATAGAAGGTGTGAGCGAAGTTATTTCATTTGTGAAATTGTGGAGAAAGATACAAGAGGAGAACTAAGGATGAAGGCTAGGGCTTGAAGTCTTGAATAATTCAAGGAGATCATTGAAGGAATTTCACAAACTAAGGTATGCAGAGTATGTTCCGTTTAATGTTCATAATGTAGAGATAGGTCTTATGAGGAATGGGGTTTTGAGGGAATTCTTAGAGTTTAACGGGATTATGAGATGAGGTTGATAAAATGATGAAGTTAGGTGTTGTAGTTGATGAATACATGATGTTAGATGACTAATAAAGTGAATTTTGTGATTTTTTATGTTTAGAACATGATTTTTGGTGTGAAAATCGTAGCAGGTGGTATGCTTTTATCGCAGGGTTTTTCCTCCCAAAATCGTAGAACCCTCTCAGCGCGATCGAGCTTGCTTAGTATGCTCTGGAGAATTTTAGACTCTTCAAACACGAGAGCAACGCGCTTAACGCGAATGACAAGACGCTTAGTGTGACCTGGAAGTTGAAAAAATGTTGTTTTAATTGCAGAAATTTAGAGAATACTGCGTAGACATGATGTAATAATTCTATGATGTATTTTACTTGTTGAAATGTGTTGTCTTGTGTTGTCTTGGTGCCAGGATGCTGTAGGTGAGAAATAGTACACACAGTCTGTAACGCCCCAATTTCGTGAGTTTATTTTTGAAGCTTGTTGTTATGATTTATTTGATGATTTGTTGAAATTGTTATCTTGGTTGGTAAGTTATGAGGATTATTTATATAAATATTAATAGTACGAATAAATATATTATATTATTCAAATTATTAACATTTAATTTAATTAATAGAGTTAGTAGCCTTGAGGATATATTAAAGGTAGAATTGTCTAAATAAGGGTATTAGATAGAAGGTGTGAGCAAAGTTATTTCATTCGTAAAATTATGGAGAAAGATACAAGAGGAGAACTAAGGATGAAGGCTAGGGCTTGAAGTCTTGAAGAATTCAAGGAGATCATTGAAGGAATTTCACAAGCTAAGGTATGTAGAGTATGTTTTGTTTAATGTTCATAATGTAGAGATAAGTCTTATGAGTTATGGGGTTTTGAGAGAATTCTTAGAGTTTAACAAGATTATGAGATGAGTTTGATAAAATAATTTTGTTTGATGTTGTAATTGATGAATACATGATGGTAGTTGAATAATAGAGTGAATTTTGTGATTTTTTGTGGTTAGAACTTAATTTTTGCTGTGAGAATCGTAGCAGGTGGTATGCTGTTAACACAGGGTTTTTCCTGCCAAAATCGAAGAGCCCTCTCTATGTAATCGTGCCTGCTTAGAATGCTCTGGAAAATTTTAGACTCTTCAAACTCGAGAGCAACATGCTTAGAGTGGATGCCAGAACGCTTAGCAACCTAGAAGTTGAAAGAATGTTGTTTTAATTGCAGAAATTTAGAGAATACTGCGTAGACATGATGAAATAATTCTATGATGTATTTTACTTGTTGAAATTTGTTATCTTGTATTGTCTTGATGCCAGGACGCTGATGGTGAAAAATTGTACACACAATCTGTAAGGCACTAATTTCGTGAGTTTATTTTGAAGCTTGTTGTTATGATTTATTTGATGATTTGTTGAAATTGTTGTGTTGGTTGGTATGTTATGAGGATTATTTTTATAAATATTAATAGTAAGAATAAATATATTATATTATTCAAATTATTAATATTTAATTTAATTAATAGAGTTAGTATCCTTGAGGACATATTAAAGGTAGAATTGTCTAAATAGGGGTATTTGATAGAAGGTGTGAGCGAAGTTATTTCATTCGTGAAATTGTGGAGAAAGATATAAGAGGAGAACTAAGGATGAAGGCTAGGGCTTGAAGTCTTGAAGAATTCAAGGAGATCTTTGAAGGAATTTCACAAACTAAGGTATGGAGAGTATGTTTCGTTTAATGTTCATAATATAGAGATAGGTCTTATGAGGACTGGGGTTTGAGGGAATTCTTAGAGTTTAACGGGATTATGAGATGAGGTTGATAAATTATGATGTTAGATGTTGTAGTTGATGAATACATGATGGTAGTTGAATAATAGAGTGAATTTTGTGATTTTTTGTGGTTAGAACATGATTTTTGGTGTCAAAATCGTAGCAGGTGGTATGCCGTTTTTTTTAGGAGTTTTCCTGCCAAAATCGTAGAGCCCTCTCAAGGAGATCGATCCTGCTTAGCATGCTTTGGAGAATTTTAGAAACTTCAAACCCGAGAGCATCGTGCTTAGAGAAGATGCCAGGACGCTTAATGTTTCGTTTAATGTTCATAATGTAGAGATATGTCTTATGAGTTATGGGGTTTTGAGAGAATTCTTAGAGTTTAACAGGATTATGAGATGAGTTTGAAAAAATAATGATGTTTGATGTTGTAATTGATGAATTCATGATGGTAGTTGAATAATAGAGTGAATTTTGTGATTTTTTGTGGTTAGAACATAATTTTTGCTGTGAAAATCGTAGCAGGTGGTATGCTGTTATCACAGGGTTTCTCCAGCCAAATTCAAAGAGCCCTCTCTGTGTAATCGGGCCTGCTTAGAATGCTATGGAAAATTTTAGACTCTTCAAACTCGAGAGCAACGTGCTTAGAGTGGATGCCAGAACGCTTAGCGCAACCTAGAAGTTGAAAGAATGTTGTTTTAATTGCAAAAATTTAGAGAATACTGCGTAGACATGAAGTAATAATTATATGATGTATTTTACTTGTTGAAATGTGTTGTCTTGTGTTATGTTGATGCCAGGACGCCTAGGGTGAAAAATAGTACACACAATCTGTAAGCCCCGAATTTCTTGAGTTTACTTTGAAGCTTGTTGTTATGATTTATTTTATGATTTGTTAAAATTGTTGTGTTGGTATGTAAGTTATGAGGATATTTTTTATAAGTATTAATAGTAAGAATAATTATATTATATTATTAAAATAATTATTATTTAATTTAATTAATAGAGTTAGAAGACATGAGGATATATTAAAGGTAGAATTGTCTAAATAGGGGTATTTGATTGAAGGTGTGAGCAAAGTTATTTCATTCGTGAAATTGTGGAGAAAGATACAAGAGGAGAACTAAGGATGAATGCTTGGGCTTGAAGTCTTGAAGAATTATGGATATCATTGAAGGAATTGCACAAACTAAGGTATGTAGAGTATGTTCCGTTCAATCTTCATAATGTAGAGATAGGTCCTATGAGGAATGGGGTTATTAGGGAATTCTTAGAGTTTAACAGGATTATGAGATGAGGTTGATAAAATAATGATGTTAGATGTTGTAGTTGATGAATACATGATGGTAGTTGAATAATAGAGTGAATTTTGTGATTTTTTGTGGTTAGAACATGATAATTGGTGTGAAAATCGTAGCAGGTGGTATGATGTTATCGCAGTGTTTTTCCTGCCAAAATCGTAGAGCCCTCTCAGGGAGATTGAGCTTGCTTAGCATGCTCTGGAGAATTTTAGAATCTTCAAACCCGAGAGCATCGCGCTTAGAGAGGATGCCAGGACGCTTAGCGCGAACCGGAAGTTGAAAGAATGTTGATTTAATTGCAGAAATTTAGAGAATACTGCATAGACATGATGTAATATTTCTATGATGTATTTGTCTTGTTGAAATGTGTTGTCTTGTGTTGTCTTGATTCCAAGACACTGAAGGAGAAAAATAGTACACAATCTGTAACGCCCCAATTTCGTGAGTTTATTTTGAAGCTTGTTGTTATGATATATTTGATGATTTGTTGAAATTGTTGTATTGGTTGGTATGTTTTGAGGATTATTTTGATAAATATTAATAGTAAGAATAATTATATTATATTATTCAAATTATTATTATTTAACTTAATTAATAGAGTTAGAAGCCTTGAGGATATATTAAAGTTAGAATTGTCTAAATAGGGGTATTTGATAGAAGGTGTGAGTGAAGTTATTTCATACGTGAAATTATGGAGAAAGTTACAAGAGGACAACTAAGGATGAAGGCTAGGGCAATGAAGTCTTGAAGAATTCAAGGAGTTCATTAAAGTACAAGAATAGGATAAGACCAGAAATCAAACAAGGGATTGGATGCCAACATATTCGTAGGTACACGAAGCTGGTGGATAATATTAGGATCTATGATGAGGACAGTCGAGCTCAATCTTCTCATTACAAATATCTAAGTGAGAAGAGAGAGAACGACCACTTTAGAGGAAAACCTTACGTGAAGGCAGCTGACAAGGGAAAAAAAGGTATCATATGAGAAAAATACAAGTAGGGGAGTAACGCACGCTCCTGCCAAGTGTTATAAGTGTGGAGAGCCAGGTCATAGTGTTGGTGTGTGCGACAATAAGGTGTTGAGATGTTACATATGTGGTAAGAAAGGTCATAAAGTTAGTGATTTCCTGAATGAAGGTCCAACTTGTTTCAATTGAAGTGAACATGGTCTTATCAGTACTCAATTCCAAACACCAAAGAAGACTATTACTACTTTCCAAACTAATGGTAGAGTGTTCGCTTTGAGTGGTTTAGAAGTTCCCAAGAAGCATAATTTGATTCAAGGTACTTGTTTTATTAACAATATTGAGTTGGTTGCTATTATTGATACTGGAACTACTCATTTATTTATTTCACTTGACTGTGCTACTATGTTGGGTTTGAAATTGTCTGATATGAATGA
The DNA here is from genome assembly GCA_963966055.1 of Lathyrus aphaca. NCBI lineage: Eukaryota > Viridiplantae > Streptophyta > Magnoliopsida > Fabales > Fabaceae > Lathyrus > Lathyrus aphaca. The sequence continues at coordinate 477,308,243 of OZ014521.1, forward strand.
CGGTATGGTAATAGAAATGCCTACTAACAGTTCTGTTACTACCACATATGTGTTCTTGAAGTGTCCCTATCTATTTTTGAGAAGAATTTTGTGATGGATTTTGTGTGCTTACCCTTACACAAAATCAATGTTATCCTTGGAATGAACTTGTTGGAATTCATCTATGTTCATATCAACTGTTATAATAAGACTTTGTAGTTTCATGAGTTTGGTGAAAATGGTGAGTTAATGTTAAGTTTCCCGTTGATGTTTGCAATGTTAGGTGAAAATGAGCAAATGGACGACCTCCTAGAAGACGAAGCCTTGATGTTTGCAATGTTTTCATCATTGCAAGTTGATCGCGAAGCTGCTAGTGTTGAGTTTCCCATTGTTTGTGAATTCTCTGATGTATTGTCGATGACATAAGTGATTTTCCTCCGGAACGTGAAATAATGTTTGCAGTGGACTTAGTACCAAGTACGAGTCCAGTGTCTATGGCTCTTTATCGAATGCCTTCTTCCGAGTTGGGTGAGTTGAAAAAGAAATTAGAAGAATGATTGGAGAAAAAGTGTGTTCGACCTAGTGTTTCTTTATGGGATGCTCTTGTGTTGTTGGTTAAGAAGAAAGATGGTAGCATGAGGTTGTGTGTTGATTACCGGCAGTTGAATAAAGTGACTATCAAGAATAAATATCCACTTCCTAAAATCGACGATTTGATGGATCAACTAGTGGGTGTGTGCGTGTTTATCAAGATTCATGTTAAAGGAGATGATATTCAGAAGACAAATTTTAGAACGAGGTATGGTCACCATGAATACACTGTGATTCCGTTTGGGGTATCTAATGCACCTGGTGTATTCATGGAATATATTTACCAAATCTTTCATTAATATTTGAATAAGTTTGTGGTAATTTTTATTGATGATATTTTGATATATTCTAAATCAGAAGAAGAACTTACAAAACATTTGAGAATTGTGTTGCAAGTGTTGAGGGATAGGAAGTTGTATTCTAAGTTGTCGAAAATGTGAATTCTGGTTGAAACAAGTGAGTTTCCTTGGCCACATAATTTCTAGTGGTGGAATTTTTGTGGATCCTTCTAAGATTGATGCAGTGTTGCAATGAAGACTCTAAAATCTTCTACTGAGATCTAACGTTTTCTTGGATTGGTAGGTAACTATCGCAAGTTTATCGAAGGCTTTTCTAAGTTGGCATTATTGTTGACGCATTTGAATCGAAAGGGTCAAGCTTATATGTGGGATGTTGCATGTGAAGAAAGTTTCATAGAACTAAAGAAGAGGTTAACTACCGCTCTGGTGTTGGTATTTCCAAACCCAAGCGAATCCTTTGTGGTGTAATATGATGTGTCGAAGATGGGTTTTGGTGGAGTGTTAATGCATAATGGTCAAGTAGTTGCTTATACTTCCAGGAAGCTAAGAGTGCATGAGAGAAATTATCCTACGCACGATCTGAAGTTGGCATCTGTGGTGTTTGTGTTGAAAATCTGGCAACATTACCTTTTTGGTTCTAGATTTAAAATGTTCAGTAATCATAAGAGTTTAAAATACTTGTTCAGTGATGCTTTACCGCCGTCACTGACGAATTTGCATGATGTGTTCCACATATCTCAGTTGAGGAAGTACATTTTGGATCCCTTGCATGTGATCCAAATGGATGATGTACATGTAAGAGATAATCTGACTGTTGAAGAATTTCCCATGAAGATTAATGGTCGAGAGATGAAACAACTGCGAGGTAAAGAGAAGGAGTTGTATCCAACTTTGTTTCCTTCAGGTAATTTTCAAAGACCATATGAAGGAGTCGTATCCAACTCTGTTTTCTTCAGGTAATTTTCGAGGAAAAAAATTCTTTAAGTAGGGGAGAGTTGTAACACCCCGAAAATCTAAATTTAATTGTTTAATTGGTTATTTAATTAATTTAGAGGGATTAGGTGAGTTTAGGTGGTGTTGGGTGTGTTTTGGAATAATATTAGAATAATAAGTTATTTTGGTAATTAATAATAATTTGAATAATTATTTTATTGTTTAAATTATTATTATTAACTAAAATAATAAGAAGGACAAAGTGGTATATCAAAGAGGGTAAGTGAGGGTATTATTGGAAAACCATTGTTAAGGGTGTATAATTAAATATAATGAAAACTGAGGAGCAATTCTAATTGATCGTATCTTTTTGGGAAAAAGTGCTCTGAGGCAGAAGAGAAAGAAGTTAGGGTTCTTGAAGATTGTTGCAGGATTCAAGAGAAGGAGTTTTCAGAATTCAATCATAAGGTATGAGGAGTATAACTTTCATTATGATTGATATATAAATCTGAATATAGATAGGTTTTGGGTTTTTGGATAAACGAAAATTTAAGAAGTTAGGGATGTTGAAATAGTGATGATTTGTTGTTTTGGTGTATATATGGTAGACTTTGATTTTAATGACTTAATTTGGTTTAATTGGGGTTAAAAAGTCAGTTTAAACGTGTAAAACCGTAGTGGGGAAAATGTTGTTATCGCAGGTTTAGTGTCGAAATCACAGAGGGTGCTCATCGCGGTTTAGGAAGCTTAGCGCGGTGGGGATAGTAGGAAGGGAGCTTAGCGTGGTACCCCCTGGCAGCTTTATTTCGAAAATTTTAGAAAATCATAACTTTTGATCCGTGAGTCCGATTGCGACGCCTTTCGAAGCGTCGAAAAGCTGATGTTATGAACTTTAATTTGGTAAAATCAAATTAGTAAAAATAAGTATTTTTCTAGTATTGAATTTAAGAAAAACGTCGGATTAATTTTTGGGATAACTCTGGATTGGTTTATATGTTGCTAAATTTGATGTTGTGATGAATGTTTCGGTGTTATTATGATGTATATGTTGTTATTCAAATAAAATTAGACAATCATGAGGTGTTTACTGGATATATATATATATATATATATATATATATATATGCTTTAGGGTGATTGATACAATTATTACATGAATGAATGATGCAAATATGTTGATTTATGTTGACGTGGTTGCATCGTTGCATTCATGACATACTATGTTGAGACTTCAGTATATGGTTGTTGACTTCAATCCTATAGTGTGGATTGAAGTAATTATGTTGTGCACCTTTGTGGAGAGTTAATGGCCCTTGTGTCCATTTACGTTAATTGATACCACATGCATATTCTGATGAGATTAAATTTCATACTAAATGACATTGCAAGTACATGATGTGAATTGTTGTTGGTTGTATGTGATCCTTTGATGATACTATGTTGATGTTGATGTTGTCCCATTTATGTTATTTTCTATATATCCTTTATAATGAATTATGAATACTTACCTTATCTGTTTGAATGTTTCCTCTATGTGGGTAACGTGTAGATAACCAAGATTAGTTCGCGGTGAATGAAGAGTTAGCTTTGGAGTCAGTTTTCTTTTCCATTGAGTAGAGGGTGTGTCTTGCTCTAATTATGTAATATTGGGTCGGGAACATTGTGAACCTTCAAGTTCAATAGACTTTGTTGAGTTGATAAATGTTTTGAACTTATTTGAGGTTATTTTTTAGTTGTGATTTTTGTTGAAATAAGAATAATTTTGTTGCAGTGTTTTGAATTAAACTATTGAAAACTCGTGTTATGGAGAAGGATTAATTGTTATGATGTTTTAAAGCAGTAAATGTGACGCCTTTCTTTGTTTCACTCTGATTTAAATTATTATTTTAATCGCGTATTCTATGTGGGCTTAGATGGGTGTTACAATTCCAATCAAGTATCTAAGGGCTTTATCAAGAGAATTTATCAAAAGGGTTTATCGGGATTATCATCAAAGGATTCTATCAAGGGGTTTCACCATATGTCATCAATGGGTTTTGTCAAAAGTGGTTTCATAAATAGGTTTTATCAAAAGGGGTTTCGTCAATAGGTTTTATCAAAAGGGGTTTCATCAATGGAATTTATCAAAGGGATTTCATCAAAAGGAATTTTATCGGGGAATTTTACCAAATGGAGTTTATCAATGGGATTTTTCAAATGAGGTTTCATTAGGGGTTTTATCAAGTGTTTTGTATGGGAATTCAACCAAGGAATTTTATCAAGGGATTTCATTAAAAAGGTTTTATCAAGGGGGTTTCATCAAATAATGTTATTAAGGGGTTTCACCAAGGTTTTATCATCAATGGATTTTATCAAATGGGTTTTATCATGATTCTCATTAAGGGATTCTACAAAAAAAAATTATCTAGGGGTTTTATCGAATTTTTACCAAAATAAGGGGTTATATCCAAGGATTTTCACTAATGGAATTTCATCAAAATTGTATCAAGGGGTTCTACCTGATTCTTATCCAAGGGATTTATCAAGGGGCTTTAATTAGGATTTTTAAAGGGGTTCTACCAGATTATTTCTTTTAGGGGTTCTACCATAATGTTATTAAAGTGTTTCACTAATGTCTTATCATGGGGATTCATCAGGGTTTTATCAAAGGTTTTCATTAAAAGGTTTCACTGGGGTCTTATCAAGGGGTTTTCTATCTCGGGATTTGTCCAACTGGTTTTTATCTAAAGTTTCATCCAAGGGGTTCAATCAAAGGGTTCTACCCAAAATTTTATTAAAAGATTTTCATCAGAGGCTCCATCAAGGGATTTTATCAAGGAATTTTATCAAAGGGATTGAATCAAAGGGGTTTTATCGAGGGATTTTATCAAGAGGGTTTTATAGGAATTTTCTCAAGGGGTTCTATCATATTTTTATCCAAGGGGTTTTATTGAGTATTTTTTTTATCCAAAAGGGGTTATATCAGTTTTTTATCAAGGGATTTTATCCAAGGCGTTCTATCAAGGGATTTCCATCAAAAGGGGTTTTATCATAATCTTATCAAGGGGGTTTTACCAAGGCAATTTTTATCCAAAAGGCGTTCTATTGGACTTTATTAAGGAGGTTTACCGGTATTGTATCGAGGAAATTCTATAAGACTATTATATAAGGGAGTTCTATTGAAGGGGTTTCTCAAATGGGGTTCTACCGAATTTTCATCCAAGGGTTTCAAGGGTATTACAAAAAAGGGTTCTACTGGATTTTGGAGATTTATTATGGGGGTTCTAACTAGAAGTTAAGGGGGTTCAATCTAGGGATTTTATCCAGAGTGATCAAGGTATCACTAAAGTCTTATTTGATTCCCGCAACATGGTCAGAGGATCATAGGAATCATAGGCAATATTCACCCGGAAGGGTTGAAAGGGATCAGGGGTTCCATCGGGGTTTTATCAAGAAATTCATTCAGGAATTGTAATCAGGATTTCCATCGGGATTTTATCAAGCAATTCAGTTAGGAATTATCGTCAGGGGTTCCATCGGTCTTTTATGAAGCAATCCGGTCAGGAATTATAATCAGTGATTCCATCAGGGTTTTATCAAACAATTCATTTAGGAATTATCGCCAGGGGTTCCATCAAGGTTTTATCAAGCAATTTAGTCAGGAAATGTAATTAGGGGTTCTATCGGGGTTTTATCAAGCAATTCAGTCAGGAACTGTAACCAGCGCTTCCATTAGGGTTTTATCAAGTAATTATGTTAGGATTGTTATCAAGGGGTCCACCAGAATTTATCATACAATGACCATAGGATCGTCATAGTCCTTCCTGATTTCTATGATTATAGGAATCATATCAACAAAATATCATTAGTGATACATTAATGTGGGATACTAACAGAGCATTAAGGGTTGTTCAATTCTCACTCAACTCTGGGATTTATTTACCCCGTGGTAAAAATTAGGGTTCTTCTTTATATTTAATCATCTCCTCACCAAGAAGATGAAGAGTCACCATCATCATCATCCCGTTTTGAAGCTTATTAAATATGGACAGTTGTCGTAACCCAAATTTTAACCACCTTTTTTTTAAAGATTATAATAGTAAGTATTAAGGAGATTATTTGGGTAGAATAAAGTTATATGGGGATAGATTATTATTATTTATATATTATATTATTAAATTAATTATTATATACTTGCTAATTCCATTTTATTTTGAATAAATCAAATGACATAGTTGGTAACAAATAGAGTTTAAGGGTTACAAAGAGAAAGGTCATGAGTTCGAATCTCATCTTCCTACTTTTTATATATTTTTTATTTTATTTGTTCTTACATTATTTCTAACTTTTTGCATTATTTTTAAGAATTTAATTGGAATGCACTGACAGTGTAAAGCAGTTTTACACTGTCAGTGAGTCATTGTCGTTGGATGTTGGAACAACTTTGACTTTTATTTTAAAAACAAATAAAGTAATGCAAACGGATGATGACAATGAATTGAAAGTGTAAAATGTTTTACACAGTCAGTGCATAGAAATTAATTCCTTTTTTTAAATAACAAAATCACAAAAATATCAGTTTTTATTTTATTTTTAATTAATGTTTTTATTTTTGAGTAGGAATTTAAAAAAATAATAATTTTTTTCACTTTTTTTTACTTTTTTTTATATTAAAAGTTGGTAAAAAAATTCTTAAATAAAAAAGATTGTGAATAATTTAATTTATATTTAAGAATATTTTTTTATGTTAGGAAAAAATCAATTTGGTTGATTATTGTGATTATTTATTTGGATCATAATCAATGTGTTTCTCATTCGATCAATCAATTCAATTAGGTAATTATTATCATAAAAAGGGATCAGAAAAACAATTTTCGTTTTTGTTTATTTACTAATTAATTTTCATTTTTTTTCTAATAAGTTCAATCACATTTAATTTTTCTTTGACCTAATTTTATCTATAAATACCACTTGTTTTCACACTTTTCATTCACCCCACAATTCATACAAAAAATAAGTATAAAAAGTTCTTGTTCTTCACATTGAACAACAACACTAAAAGGGATGAGGTGTTAGAACCTTGCACTACAAGTGTAAACACCCCAAATTTGCCCTCACTTTTTCTCACACCATGGCTTGTGATCTGTCATTTTTGTTTTAACATTAGCATTACATCTCATATTGCATATCTGTGTCACTGCATAGTTCAATTTGATTCGCACCTAGGGTTTGTGATCTGAGCAATCCAAGAATCAATCTGAGCCATCCCAAAGGTCTTAAAGCTTTCCAAGAGGGTCCATGTGTATTCTATGATCATATTATGCTCCCCAAAGTTCATGAAAGTCAAGGGATCACAAGAATTGGCAAAGGCATGGAAGCAGAGCTAGGGTTTTCCTGCACAGATGACAAAAATTAGGGTTTTGGTTTCAGAGGCCTTAAATCCATTTTTTTTTGGTCATTCTTGTTTCTAATGTTCTTGATATGATATAAGGATCATGTGTACCAAGTTTGATGAAGAAATTCATTGTGGAAGTCATCTGTTCATTGGGTAACTTCTTGAGTAAGTTAAGTCAAAATCAGGGCATCTGAGGCCCCCAACAATGGAACCAAAGGGTCATTTTCATCAAATTGAATTTCAATGATCTTTATTTGATCTTATAAGTGGTTGGAAGTTCACATGATTGAAGAATTTTGAGCCAATTGCAAACTTGCCATTTTTGGAAATGACTTGAAATGCAAACTTTCCATTTTGGGAAAGATTTTCAACCTCCTCTTTCATGACCAAAAATGCTTCAAATGAAAAATTCTTTGGTGTAACACCCCAAAATTTGCCCTCTTATTTATTATCAACCTCGAGCGGTTTACGTTTCATTCCCGCATCATTCCGCATATCATTGCATCGCATTTGAAAAAATAATAAATCATCATCCTTTGCTTACGCATGAGGTGTGTGGTCGATCGAGGCTTGCCAAACATTGGAGTTCAAGAGAAAAATAATATCCCAAAAATAATCCAAACCACTTCCAAACTAACCAACCAAAAAGGGAAAAATTCACCTTTCTCTCCCTTTTCTTTCCCTTTTCCTTCCACTTTCTTTCCACATTTCCTTTCATCCTTTCCCTCTTATTTTTCCACTTCAATTCCACTCCATTTCCTTTGGATGTTTCTACCATCTTCTTGAGTGTTCCAAGGAATATTCCAAGGAATATTCCCTCTCCAACCCTAACCCTAACTAACTACCAAACCATAATTTTGGATCCCAAGCCTAATTTTTGGGCCCCAAACCTAATTCCATTCCCAAACCTAGCTCCGAGCCTAGCCTCTATATATTCGTTAATCACTTCATTGCAAAGGGGTTCACACAATTTTCCAAATTTTTCACTCTTTCACAATCACTTTTTCTCTCTCACTTTTCCTCCATTTCCCTTTTCACCAAAGCTTTTTGAATAAGCTATTCAAGTTTCACATTGAAACTTGAAGATCTTGAAGCTTAAGCCCCCAACTTCCGTTGATTGTGGATTGTAGAAGAAGAAGCTAGTGATTTTTTTGAGGATTTCAGCTTATCGGAAGCACACGAAGGTTCAGGCATCAAGAACACATTTATTTTGCGAATCCGCGGTTTTCTTGGTTTTCTCTTCGATCAAGCTCCGATTCTTGCAACATTCACCGAAGCACTTCTCCGCTTCGTAGATTAGTGATCTAAATCACTTTTCCTTTAAGTTATTCTCTTCATCTCGCCATTTCGGCATTCTGTAAGTGTTTTTCGTATTAATTATGTGTTCGTTAAGTTTTGCTTGCGATTTGTGGTTTTTGATGGATTAAAAGTTAGGTTGTAGCTTGTTATAGATTCTAGCATGTGTTAATAAGCCCTAATTGAGTAGAAATTCATGTTTGCATGATTAGGTTGGGGTTAGGGTTGTTTATAAGGAAGATTGTGTCCAAAAGCACTTATTTCAAAAGCATTTTTCACTTTCTGTTCAGCGTTAACCGGTTAACGCATTTGGTTAACCGGTTAACGCATGCGCTTTTGGCCTTTTTTAGTGCTGTCCAGGGTCCGTTAACGGGTTAACGCTGTTCATTTTTGGATTTTTAGCTTATTTTCTTGCTCAATCTTGTTTCCTAGTGCCTCTAATGTTAATACATGTTTAGGTAGTGATTTTAGGGAATATTTGGGTCCATTTCCAGTAGCTCATTCCCCCATTTCGAGTCGTTTCGACACGATTCCGTTCATGCTGCGTATTATGCATTTTTGTGTTCTTTTGTGTATAGCTTGAGTTCTTGCATTTTTTTTCCATGTTTGTGCATTATTTGGCATGTGAATAATCATGTTGCATTCTGTTATTACATGTTTGCATTGCATTAAATCATTTTTGCATTTCATTGTATCAATGCATGTTGCATTTCACATAATCATGTATGTATGTGCATTTGGTTGCATTTGTTTGCATGCTTGATCATATCATTTACATCAATTCACTTCTGAATTTTGCATTGAGTTTGACATTCTTGTTGAGCTATCATATTGCATTTTCATAATCAATAAACCTCATGTTCATATACCATATTCATGTGCTACATTTTTGCATTACTTGTTGCATAATAAACCATGTGATGCATTCTTGCATAATCCTCAAAAAAATGCTCATTGATCTTTCATTTGTGTATGTTGATTTAGGTTCACATGCATGTTCATGATGAATTTAGTGCATTTTTCATTGCGTTTGTGCATTAAAATATGAAAATAATCAAATCTGGATTTTGCATTTCATAGCTGTTTTTGCATATAGGTGCTGTAAAATGTATGTTGTTTGTTTGTTTGCATGTTGTATTTGACCTTTTACACCTACCTTTTCATGATGCATGCTGGCTGTAAAAAGCTGATTTGTGTTATGCATTATTTTCATAGCTGATTGTGTGTTTGAGTGTTGTAAATAGTTGCTGAATTTTAGTTTAGCATAGTGTGGGCACCATTAAACTTAAGATTGAGTCTAGTTTAGGTCCAAGTTGCCTTAGGATTTGTTTGGTATGTGTTTACCTCATTCCTTTTTAATAAATTGCACACTAATCTTTGTTTCGTAGAGGGGAAGATTGAGGTATGTTTCCTTACACCTTATCCATTTATTTTTTATGCATTTCTTTTATGCATTTAATTCATTTTTCCTTCCATATTTGTGTTTGGTAGGATTTCCCCCCTTTGTTAGGATCAACTTATCTTCCTTAGGAAGTAAGTTGCATCCTTTTTTTCTTCTTACTTTTCCATTTGCTCTTTAGGATTAGAAAACCTCACTAACCATTAGGATCTCCCTTTTGTATATAATAAATAACTTAGGGTTGGTCTTAGTCCCCCTTAGTTTTTTGTCCTTTTTCCAATTTGAGTCTTCTCTCATCTTCAAACAAAATCTAAAAGACACTTAATAAAAGGTTGAAATAGTCTCTTGCGCATAGCCTTATTCCATGGGGCACTAATATTCATTCCATCTTGGAATAATATGGGCTTGTCTAGCATGATGTACAAGTCTAATCATGAGACTATCTTCACAAACAATAAACTCCAAAACACTTCTTCTAAAAGACAATCAACAAAGACACCGCGTCTTCTCTTCTCATCTCCTAATCTTTGCGGACGAATGCGACTTGCCTCAACAGTTCAAACAGCGATACAATAAACACCCTCGAGTCAGAGCCGGTAACACCTGAGCTAGAGCTATGGCAACGTCATCCTAAACAATACAAATAGTTCTCGCCTTAGTTAGGAGAACTACGTCGACTCTGATCCTCATTTTCCCGATGAGGTACATAGGCATCGGGGTAGGGCCCGTTCGAGCACATTCTTTATTTTCCCTACATTTTCCCCATCCTTTCTTTCCATTCCAATTCCCTTTTCTTATTCCTTTCTCATTCCCATTCCAGTCAGCAATTTTATCCAGCAACATCTTATTTCTCACCCTTTGAAAAAAAGCAAGCAAGCAAGCGTGGATCCCGTCGGGTATGGCGGACGATCTGGGGTGCTAATACCTTCCCAGGTCGTAACCGACTCCCGAACCCAAATCTTTGGTTCGCAGGACCTTGTCATTTCCTTCTTCCTCAGGATTGTGCAGCATTACCTTTCCCGTTCCTTCGGGATAAAAATGCCTGGCTGGAGACTCCACCTTTTCCGCGCCACTTTCGCGTTTGTACCAGGATGAAAATCCCAGGATGGACAGCTGGCGACTCTGCTGGGGAGAAACCCAGAATCTCTGGTTTCCCTTGTAGAGTCAATCCTAGCGCTTGTCTGGTTTTGTTTCTTTCGGTGTTTATCTGTTTGCTGCTGTGTGATTTAGTTTAGCTTTACTGTTTTCATTTACAGTTTTACTTTACAGCTTTAATTTACAGCATTTATTTACTGCTTTCAGTATTTATTTTCCATGCATCATATTATACTAGACTGTCTGGCTGTGCAGGTTTTCATTTTTTCTGTGGGCTGGGAGTTACTGTGAGATAAGCCACATACCCGACTTGAGTGCACTATAGTATTAGCGTTGACAAACATTGTACTTCCATGGTATCTCACCATGATGAGTGGCGATGTGCTCCACACCCAGATTGCGACCGTCTTGGAACTATTTTGTGTGGGGATTACCCCACTTCAGGGTACGACCTTGATAGTTATGTGCATCTGGTGACCGATCTTCGAGGACCTTTGTGGAAACATCCCTCTCCAGTGATGATAGTGGCAGACCATATTTGTTGGCAAACCCACTTGCATCCGAGGGCCCACTGGGAACTCACATAGGATGGCCTTGTTCTCTCATAGGAACCTGTCATACCCCAAATTTGTCCTACCTTCTCGAATTCTCAGGATATTTGGTAAATTGGTGGAGATGTTGCTTTGAATCATCATTCGGCTTCTGACCATGATATTCAAATCATGAAGTTCTTGTTTGTGCTAAGGTAAAATGCAAATTGTGTAAAAATTGATCATACATGGTTATTGGATGAAAATGGATGTCATCCCTTTGCAAAGTTTAGGATGATTGAGATGGTATAAAGCTTGAAGGATGTAATTTAAAAGTTAAACTCATTGGCCCACTTGTGCAAGGAGTTCAAGTGGCAAAGATTAATGTGAAAGAAAAAAACTCATCTCTATGGAATATTAATCTCTTTAGAAATAAAGAGTATGAGTTGTGAGAGTTATAGTTTGATCTTTGTTGGATGTCTCTCTTTGGCCATGTTTCTGTGTCATTTAACTTTCTCACATTTGATCCATAAATGTTTGGTTTACTAATTTAGTTTGATTTATTTGATTTGATCAATTACCCTTTTTGGCTAATTAATCCATTGAGTTTATCACTACCATGGTTGATTAAGTCCTTGAGTACCATGCACTAGCCTTTATTGCCCATAATGTATTTGTATTAATTGAGGGTTGATTGAGAGATAATTGAGGCGTTGAAGTGTGGAGCTGTTTTCTTAAATTACCTACTTGGCCCATCCAAGAAACATGTTGGCAATTTTATACAAACAGAGATGAAATTTCAGAGTGTTATTGAGAAGGGAACAAAGTTTTTCATTAAATGTTATCCCAATAAATTATCAAAAACCCTTTGGAACTAATGGTTAACTAAATTCATTCACAAGTTACAAAAATCAGAACATATTGCAATACAAAGGCCCATCACACAATTCAAGGAAAAGAGAAGGACACTATAGTGTTGTTTGCACATGTGATAAAATACAGATTTCTTGATAAAGTACAAGAAGTCAAATGGCTACAAAACTACAAACATGGCTGATTCAAGATTCCAATTCCAACCTTTATGCTCTATTTTCGCCGTGCAAAAGCCAGATCATCCTGCCCTACCCCAGAGTCACAAAGTTGCTTCCATTAAATTCTTCTCTCCAGGACAAGTTTTTGGACCAACATCGTTATGAGTTATAGCACTAATCATCCAATGAATTTCATAGAAAAACATCCATTGATGTTTCCTTCGTACCCTTCACTCTTGCAAGACTACACCCATTCAAAGTTGAGGCTCCTAACATCCTGCAATATTTGAATATGTTCACGTAATCGAAATAGAAGAAAATTCCGCAAGCTTGTCATTTTGGTACCGTTACCTTATCATTAGGCCATCACTTTGGTGCTAAGTCTTCTTGCCAAATCTTCTAAGCCTTGAAGTCTTTGTGCCAGAGCTTCAAACTCATGCGGTATCTCCTCATTTCAACATTATTCCAAGCTCCTTCATGCCAAGCCTCCTTTAAATCTTCAAAATCCAACTGGATTGTATCAAGGCCATACTCCCAAGGATGTGCATAAAAAAGAGAAAAATAAGCATTAGAATGGTGAATTAACATGTGCAGCAACAGGTAATTAAAAAGGGTACATCATTCTGATAATGCGAGCTTGAACTTAGGTTGAGTAACCGGACATCTATGCACACATATTTTGAGCCGAAATGAAAAAACACCTAATGCAAGTATCATGTTCACCAAGGCAGCATAAATGAACCGTAATTGTCATGGCAGGAAGATTACATGGAAGTTTTACAATGATGGAACCAAGTTCCAATTGTCAAAATTCCACAACAGGGCAAAAAAACAGATTATGCTACAGCAAAATCCCAATTGTTTCTGTACTAGGAATAGTTTCTGATTAAATCTGAAATGGTCAACTATTGAATGCATTTCATACAAGTGCAAATAAAAGAGCTTTACCAAATGTTGCAGTCGACACCGCGTGCAGGAGGTCACCATCTTCAGCCATGTCTAAATTGCCTTCCAAATACCTTTTGCTCCATTACACCAGCCTTACTCTTCACCCTCGTCGTCATTGTGCGTACGTGAAAGAGAAGCGAATATTAGTAATTAGAATAACTGAATTCTCAAAACAGGTTCAGAGCAGAAAGCATAATTTCAAACATGTTGAAATTCACTAGAACAGGGCAGAAATGGAATATCATGTCAATTTGTGAAAGGCAAGTACTGATAGCAAAAGAGTCACAAGGATTTTTACAGCGGTAAAAGGGATTTACCTTAGTGAAATCTTCAAGGCAGGTTTGCAGGACCACAAGCCAGCTCACCTTTGGCTGACCCCACACAATCTCACGCAGGGAGATTCTCGTAACGGTATTGATATTTCACAGATTACCCCACATGATTCTGGCAAAACCTCACACGCACCAAATTCTCAAACCTCCCCATATAAATTTACCTTCAATCATTTGCAACAGCCACCACCTGAAAAAACCCTAAACCCTCAAAAACACAAAAAATCAAGAGAAATGAGGTGAAGAGATCAAATTCGAAAATCACTCACCTTCAAAAAAACCTCTCTATGAGCCAATCTCAGCCGCCCTTCACCCTTAAACCCTCACCACCATTTCATCATTCTAACCACATAAACCTTCTTCAACACAGTTCCACAAACCAAATACTGCAAACTGCTCAAAATCGCAAAACCAAACAATCACTTCACAACCGCCGCTCAGAAGCCATCACTGAAACAGAAACTTCAAACCAGCATAACCCTTCCGCGCCGCGAACCACCGTTCCGGCCACCACCCAAATCACAATCCACACCAAACCGCGACCCAAAATCCACCGTTCGAAATCTCTCCGGACCGATTCCGTACCACCAAAGCTCAACCCAGAACCGATTTGAAATCCGCTGAGCAACACCTTTAAACATTCACAAGCCGAACCTGCAAAACGCAAACCGAGATTTGAGAGCGAGAGAGATCCAGACGTGAACCAACACACCATCACCACCACCGTTGCGAAATCAGGGAGACGAAGAATCTGAATCACCGTGCGTTTTCTGACGGAAAGAAGCATCAAACGCGAGCTCCAAGACGAAAGAGTTTGAGATCCGCCGCATCGGAACCGAAACAGAGAGACGCAACGAACCGGCCCAGAACCACCGTGAACAAACCCAAACTTGCTCAAAGCCACCCGCCGCCGTTTGAATCTAGAGAGTTTCCGCCGCTCGAATCAAAACAGAGAGAAGTCGCCGCCGCTCACACCGTTGCAAGAGCTGTTGAGGGTGGGTCTCGTTTTATTCTTTGAACCATAACCATAATTGATTTCTGCTTCTGCATTTTTTTACTAAACGAAAGTTAATCGTTTGAAATTGATTTTTATCTTCTCTGACTTTTTTATGTTTGTTGTTGGTTGGGCCTAGAAGCCCATGGCTTTATCACACTTTCTATATTCACACACCACACTGTTTTTACACGCTGACCCCCTATTTTCTCTTCATTATTCTTTTTTATTTAAATTGTTAAGTTATCTTAGTTTTCATTTTCATAATTTCTATTATTTTTATTATTTTAGTTTCTTTATAACTTTTGTTTACTATGATCACTTGAAAAATAGTATTTAAAAGTATATGTGTTAAATAATTATTTAGTAACCTATCCATTTATTTCTTTATAACGGGCCAATGATATTATAAAAGGCCGTTTTCGCCCGATTACATTTAATCGGTGATGAGCGATCAATATGAGGCCCTCCTTTATTTTATTCTATTATTTTTATTTTGAACAAAAAATTGTAATATAATTTATTCATTATTTATTTTATTCATTATATTATTTTTAATACAATTCAATTCAATTTATTTATTCATTTATTTTCGCATTTAAAAAGAAATTACGATTCGACTCCTCATAGAACGATTTCATTAAATCGGCTCTAAGGAAGTAAACGAACCAAATTTTGCCGCATCCCAAAAAGGTCCAACGCCTTCGAATAGTTGCTCTCAAAAAAGGTCCAACGCCTTCAAATAGTTGCGTCTCGATTAAACAGGCTGAACGCCTTCGAATAGTTCAAACACACTGCACACACGCTTTCTCTTGGGCTAATTACAACGAGACCCCTTTAGTTCTCGCAATCCCCTGTATTTATTTTGTATCCCTCTCCCATTACTTTGTATGTACTTTATTTTCTGTATTTTATTTAATCTCGAATCCTTGGTCCAACGCCAAGCGATTGCACTTTGCACACTTGCACTTTATTTTTTCAGTTATCTTTTTCGTTTAGGATTCACTCCACCTTTGCGAGCCGAGCGATTCGTGCCTCGCTAACAAACCACAAAAATAACCTCCAATTGCATGCACCCTTTAACCTCAAAAAACCAAAATGTTTCGATTAGATCCAAACCCTTGATCCAACGTCAAGCGGCTTTAGGAAATAAAAACACTTTAATAATACGAGAAGATCTGTACGCCACGAGCCTTAAGCGGTAGAAAGGAGGATAACGAGCTTTCGTTACTCGCTCCGATTATTTCGACGCAGGACACTCGTCTTGTTGGGTGAGATAAACTATCCATAGTCTTTAGTGCATTTCAACTCCTAAACCCTTTCATCAACGAAAGGTAATAAAATAAACAACCATTACCCTTAGTAGGCCGAACTACGAGGCTCTGACTTTCCCATTGCACACGGGAGTACGTAGGCACGAGGATCTCAATCCTTGCCGAGCACCTAGGTTCAATCTAACTTATAATTCAACTAATTTCCCTCTAGCAAGCAATTCGTTTAAGCATAGACATCCTTTCGCGCGCATTAACTTAGATGGTTCCCATCGAGTACGATGGATGTAGGGGGTGCTAATACCATCCCCCTGCATAACCTACTCCCGAACCCAGGCAATGGTTTCATTGACCTTTGTCTTCATCCTTCTCTTCCCGGGTTATATCTATATCTTCCCTTTCCCTATTCGGGAATAAATAGAATTAGGTGGCGACTCTTCAGTCTGTCCGGCGCGCGACTCCGTCCTTTCGGATCGCGTGAGGTCGTATTTTTCGGGGTACGACAGCTGGCGACTCTGCTAGGGACTGGTTCACCCCTATGCGAGTCAAGCCTAGTCTAAGTTCCCGCATTTGTTTGGATGTTTGCTTTTATGCCTTGCTTGTTTATTTTTATCGCTTTCTTTATCGCATTCCATATTATATATCTTGTGGCTCCTTGGTACTATAATTTGGATCGATACTTTGCAAAAGAATTTGAGGGAAAAGCTCTATATCCGGGCTTACGAGTACAAACATAAGTTAGCGAGGTTGTGTAGTATGGGCTCCCGAGAGAACCTCTCTCGTGGGTTGTCGATACGAAAACCTCACTTGGAGTAGATTCTGATGAGAATACTGACAACCGTCAAATCCTTGGCGTGTGTGCTCAGTTGCTTTCATTAGGGTCGTTAACTCTGAGGACCTTTAGAACCTTTTGGTTAAAACATCGGTTGATGGTTGCGTAGTATTGGGCACCAGGGATCGCCCTCGCGTGGCTCGATACGAAAACCTCACTTGGAATAGACTTACTCAATGGAGTTGATTGACTGTCAAGAATGTATGAAATTGACACGTGCATCAAACAGTTGAGAAAGTTCCATAACTCCAGGACTTTGTTTTAAACCTTGTGTCGATGATCACGTAGTATGGACTCCCGAGAAAACTTGCTCTCGTGGGTTGTCGATACGAAGATCTCACCCAAAATAGATTCATATGACGGAGTCAATCAACCGTCATGCTTATGGCGCGTGTGATGAACAGCCATATGAATTGATAACTTTGGGATCCCCAAAGCTTTAGAGTCTACCCAGTGAGTTCTTGATCAGAGTATCCTCCATCTGTACCTTGGACTCATGAGACCCTGATCTTGTGATCCTGGATTCTGACATTGCATATCATCTCATTTGCATTATTTATTCATCTTGCATTTCATTCCAAATCCGAAAACTTATTTCATGCTCCTCCATCTTCAGTAAATCAAGCTGGTTTCTCGACGCCCGTATCGAGCTAGACGACCGTACTTAACTCGAGCAAACACTAGAAGACTGATGGACGTGATTCAAGAAGAACAAGCTGCCATGAGGGAAGAGATCGACTCGGTCAAGAGCAAGATTGACCAGATTTATGAGACTTTGCAATCTTTGGCAAGAATGGAAGAACTTCGCAAAGCTGCTGCCGCAATGAACAATGCTCAAGTGCAAGGATCTACCTCACGAGCAATGCCTTCAGTTCCCGTTCCGAATCCTTTGGTTTATGGTTTGCCTCCAGGCTTTACTCCTGTTGTTGAAGAGGTCACTTCCCAGCCAATACCTACTTCTGGCGTTATTGTTGGTGCTATTCCTCAAGCTCAACCTATCCCAACTCAAGTCCAGTTTCCTCAAACTGAAGAGAATCATCAAGTTGAGTATGAGATGCATACTGTTGTTCCAATCACCAATCCTCATACTGTTCAAGAGTCTGAAGCTATGAAGATGTGCCGCGAGTTAGCTGAAAAACTCCGAATCATGGAAGGACACAACTCAACTTCTCTGAGTGCCTCAGACATGTGCTTAGTTCCAGATGTTGTGATCCCTGCTAAGTTCAAACTTCCAGAATTCGAGAAATACAAAGGCCTCAGCTGTCCTGAGCTTCATTTGAGGATGTATTGCAGAAAAATGGTCGCTCATGCCAAAGACGATAAACTCATGATCTATTGCTTCCAAGACAGCCTGTCTGGAGCGTATCTAGAATGGTACATGCAGCTCGAACGCAACAATGTTCGTACTTGGCTTGATCTATCCGATGCATTCAAAAAGCAGTACAAGTACAACACTGATCTTGCTCCTAACCGTACTCAACTTCAGAGTATGTCTCAAAAGGAGAGTGAATCCTTCAAAGAGTACGCCCAACGCTGGAGGGAGTTAGCTGCCAGAGTTCATCCACCTTTGGTTGACCGTGAATTGATCGACATCTTCATGGGTACCCTACAGGGGCAATATTACGAGAAGCTGATCAGCAGCGTATCTTCTGGATTTTCAGACATGGTGATCGTCGGAGAAAGAATCGAAGAAGGTTTGAAAAGTAGAAAGATCCAAGGAGGCCCTAGCAGCCAAAACAATGCCAAGAAACCTTTCAATGGGTATAAAAAGGGTGAAACAAATGCCATTTCTGCTGCAAGTGGGAATTTCCAACAGAGTGCACCTGCACCAGTTCCCTACTATCAGTACCCCTATGTTGCTGCTGCACAATATACTCCTATGCCATATCAGCCAGTTCCTCCAATGCCTTATCAACAGGCCTTTCAAGCTCTATTGCCGCCTCAGATGGCTCATCATCCACGTCCACCTCCTATGGTTGCAGCTACGCAATATGCACCTGGACCATACCAGCAACCGGCTTATCCACCACGACCCGGTCAACAGCAACAGCGTGCTCCTCAACAGCGTCCACCATATCAACCAAGAAGGCCTGAAAGAACCTTTGATCCCTTGCCTATGTCATATGGAGAAATCTTTAACGGACTGATGGCAAAAGGAACTCTTGTTTTAAAAGACTTGCCACCACAAACTGGTACTGCCTGAGACTATGATGCCAATGCCCGCTGTGAGTATCACAAGGGTGCTCCAGGTCACACGCTCGAGAACTGCAAATCATTCAAGCACAAAATTCAAGATCTGATCGACTCTAAGGATCTCACCTTCACTCCGAGAAATCCAAATGTCCAGAACGATCCAATGCCATCACACGGTGCCAACAAGTGAAGACACGTGAAGGGGTTGTTGTAGACCAAGCTGAGTAGTCTCCAACTTTGAAGCATTCAATCAAGAGAAGTTCATCCCTCAAATCAAGGCAGCCAGTGCCATTTATAATTTCCGCATTACTGTTGTTTTGTATTGTTTGTTTAAGTACTATTTACTTTGAACATTGTCATTTGTACTTGGTTTTGTTAATGTTATGTTTATGCATGTTTTGAATCAGTTTATTCGCATTCGCTCATTATTTATCATTTATCACAAAATCACAAAAATATTCCCTCACTTCACTTTAGCAAATATTTGAGGGAGGATTATGAAAACGAAATACCCATAACTGTTGCGGTATGCTTTCGGATAAAACCTCGTCAATGATGTACAGGCAAACTTTCAAATCCCCAAACACGGGAGATATAAAGAGTTAATCCCTAGTCAACCACTTCGAGCCTAGAAGTAGGAGTTTCTTTCGGATACAACCCTTACATTTAACCCGGGGCAGGGTAGTTATTCAGTTAACCTGATTATACTTTCAAATCGCAAGATGAGACATCCCGTCGGAGGACCATCAACAAATGACATGGCAGTCACAACATTCAAACAAAAAGAAAAGAAAAAAAAGAAAAACCACTAAGTTGAGCACCCAAAGGGAGACTTAGTCGAAAAAAAACAAATCAAAAGAGGAGCCCAAATCCTCAGCAAAAGCAAAACAAAAATCAGTGACCAACAAATCAAGAATTAAAGGGTCACCAACAACAAAAGATGACTGCCACTTTCAAGCAAACTTTGAAGCTTCATTTTCACTCTTGCAAAGTCAAAACAAATGCATGTGTATAGTTAACTGAACGTAGGACTGGAGAACATCACGAAGAAGGGATGGGTACAAATCAAACTTTGAGCCTAATATCCTTTGTTTCTCGAACCATTAACCAGACCACGTTACAACCCTCGAAAGTCCTAATTGAGGCACGGTTTATTCTGAAAGCATACTACCAACAAGGTTGCGTAAATTGACTCCCATATATTTGCTAATCTTCAATCTCGTTTGCACGTTATTCTTGCTGCATCTTTCATGCACTTTCTAAATCAGCACTTCGTTTGGACTAACAGTCCATTCGTCACACTATCACTGCATTCAAATAAATTGACTTTTTCAAAACTTACATGAATTTTACATTAACATTACCATTTGTGTATGAATAATTTAATTGCAAATCAGTACTTGACATCGGTACAATCCCAACAAGGGGCAATCAAAAGAGAAACTTGAACTTCACTGATGCCAGTTTGAGTCAAGACTACCTCAGCAGTCCAATCAGGGGCAAATCATCTTCAATAGCCCAATCAGGGACAAATCATCTTCAATAGCCCAATCAGGGTCAAGTCACCTTCAAAAAGCTCAATCAGGGGCAAGTCAAATCTTGCCATTGTCAAAGCTTCCCCATCAAATTTATTTCAAATACCTTGCAGGCAGGGGCAAGCAAACAAGGAGCAAATCTTCCTTTATCTTCTCCCCAGCTAATCAGGCAGTCCTTGCTAAATGTTGGCAATCATTCAAAGCAAAATCAGTCTTCATGTGTCAATTAAGTCGCTCCGCTCATCAGCAGATAACCAAACTAGGAGCATTCAGATCTATCTTCTGATCATGCATCGTCGAAGATCGAGTGTCGGGAAAGCAGTCCCTCCACCCACCCAAAGTCCAATCATTATTGGCAACTACCAGATCAAAAGTCCACCAAGCTGGCGCCTTCCAATTACTCATATGCATCATTATGCATCATCAACATCATAAGCATCATTTACATCAATCATTTACAGCATGTGCATCATTTGCATGCCCAAATAAATCAGCTTTCCATATTCCCAACATTATCGAATTTATATCTCAGTGCATAAGCATTTGCATCGTATCTCCATCATTATGGAATACCATTTCACAACAATCGAGCATACGTGCATAATTCAAGATCCAGGATCAATCCAAGATTCCAGGCCTTCCCCCAGCGGAAGTCAGGATCCAGGGTCGATCGAAGATTCGCCTAGGTGTTATTCAGTGGACGTCCTGGTTGATATTTCTCTTCCAGATTATTTAATTTTCTGTCACTCGTCATCCTTTTGATGTCGGGGTCGCCTTATCATCCTTTTTGTGATAGCGATTATTTAATTTTCTGTCACTCGTCATCCTTTTGATGTCGGGGTCGCCTTATCATCCTTTTGGTGATAGCGATTATTTAATTTTCTGTCACTCGTCATCCTTTTGGTGTCGGGATCGCCTTATCATCCTTTTGGTGATAGCGATTATTTAATTTTTGTTACTCAACATCCTTTTGGTGTCGGGGTCGCCTAATCATCCTTTTGGTGATAGCGATTATTTAATTCTTGTTACTCAACATCCTTTTGGTGTCGGGGTCGCCTTATCATCCTTTTGGTGATAGCGATTATTTAATTTTCTGTTACTCGTCATCCTTTTGGTGTCGGGATCGCCTTATCATCCTTTTGGTGATAGCGATTATTTAATTTTCTGTTATTCGTCATCCTTTTGGTGCCGGATATCTTTATCATCCTTTTGGTGATAACGATTTTATTTTCAGTCAGTTGCCTTATCATCCTCTGTTGATGAAAGGTTTTATTTTCAGTTATTCGCCTTATCATCCTTTTGGTGATAGCGATTATTTAATTTTCTGTTACTCGTCATCCTTTTGGTGTCGGGATCGCCTTATCATCCTTTTGGTGATAGCGATTATTTAATTTTCTGTTATTCGTCATCCTTTTGGTGCCGGATATCTTTATCATCCTTTTGGTGATAACGATTTTATTTTCAGTCAGTTGCCTTATCATCCTCTGTTGATGAAAGGTTTTATTTTCAGTTATTTGCCTTATCATCCTCTGGTGACAAGTGATTTATTTTGTCAATTATTTCTTGCTGTGTCGCTCATCCTTTCCAGTTTATTTCATTTGTTGTTTTCGCAATTTCTTTTCGGACAAATTTGGAGTCTGTTAATATCTAATTATCTTATACCTTGAAAGATTGAACACGAGCCAGTTCATCTTATTCGGTCTAAGCCAATTCGATAGGGGCATCTGTCATACCCCAAATTTGTCCTACCTTCTCGAATTCTCAGGATATTTAGTAAATTGGTGGAGATGTTGCTTTGAATCATCATTCGGCTTCTGACCATGATATTCAAATCATGAAGTTCTTGTTTGTGCTAAGGTAAAATGCAAATTGTGTAAAAATTGATCATACATGGTTATTGGATGAAAATGGATGTCATCCTTTTGCAAAGTTTAGGATGATTGAGATGGTATAAAGCTTGAAGGATGTAATTTAAAAGTTAAACTCATTGGCCCACTTGTGCAAGGAGTTCAAGTGGCAAAGATTAATGTGAAAGAAAAAAAACTCATCTCTATGGAATATTAATCTCTTTAGAAATAAAGAGTATGAGTTGTGAGAGTTATAGTTTGATCTTTGTTGGATGTCTCTCTTTGGCCATGTTTCTGTGTCATTTAACTTTCTCACATTTGATCCATAAATGTTTGGTTTACTAATTTAGTTTGATTTATTTGATTTGATCAATTACCCTTTTTGGCTAATTAATCCATTGAGTTTATCACTACCATGGTTGATTAAGTCCTTGAGTACCATGCACTAGCCTTTATTGCCCATAATGTATTTGTATTAATTGAGGGTTGATTGAGAGATAATTGAGGCGTTGAAGTGTGGAGCTGTTTTCTTAAATTACCTACTTGGCCCATCCAAGAAACATGTTGGCAATTTTATACAAACAGAGATGAAATTTCAGAGTGTTATTGAGAAGGGAACAAAGTTTTTCATTAAATGTTATCCCAATAAATTATCAAAAACCCTTTGGAACTAATGGTTAACTAAATTCATTCACAAGTTACAAAAATCAGAACATATTGCAATACAAAGGCCCATCACACAATTCAAGGAAAAGAGAAGGACACTATAGTGTTGTTTGCACATGTGATAAAATACAGATTTCTCGATAAAGTACAAGAAGTCAAATGGCTACAAAACTACAAACATGGCTGATTCAAGATTCCAATTCCCACCTTTATGCTCTATTTTCGCCGTGCAAAAGCCAGATCATCCTGCCCTACCCCAGAGTCACAAAGTTGCTTCCATTAAATTCTTCTCTCCAGGACAAGTTTTTGGACCAACATCGTTATGAGTTATTGCACTAATCATCAAATGAATTTCATAGAAAAACATCCATTGATGTTTCCTTCGTACCCTTCACTCTTGCAAGACTACACCCATTCAAAGTTGAGGCTCATAACATCCTACAATATTTGAATATGTTCACGTAATCGAAATAGAAGAAAATTCCGCAAGCTTGTCATTTTGGTACCGTTACCTTATCATTAGGCCATCACTTTGGTGCTAAGTCTTCTTGCCAAATCTTCTAAGCCTTGAAGTCTTTGTGCCAGAGCTTCAAACTCACGCGGTATCTCCTCATTTCAACATTATTCCAAGCTCCTTCATGCCAAGCCTCCTTTAAATCTTCAAAATCCAACTGGATTGTATCAAGGCCATACTCCCAAGGATGTACATAAAAAAGAGAAAAATAAGCATTAGAATGGTGAATTAACATGTGCAGCAACAGGTAATTAAAAAGGGTACATCATTCTGATAATGCGAGCTTGAACTTAGGTTGAGTAACCGGGCATCTATGCACACATATTTTGAGCCGAAATGAAAAAATACCTAATGCAAGTATCATGTTCACCAAGGCAGCATAAATGAACCGTAATTGTCATGGCAGGAAGATTACATGGAAGTTTTACAATGATGGAACCAAGTTCCAATTGTCAAAATTCCACAACAGGGCAAAAAAACAGATTATACTACAGCAAAATCCCAATTGTTTCTGTACTAGGAATAGTTTCTGATTAAATCTGAAATGGTCAACTATTGAATGCATTTCATACAAGTGCAAATAAAAGAGCATTACCAAATGTTGCAGTCGACACCGCGTGCAGGAGGTCACCATCTTCAGCCATGTCTAAATTGCCTTCCAAATACCTTTTGCTCCATTACACCAGCCTTACTCTTCACCCTCGTCGTCATTGTGCATACGTGAAAGAGAAGCGAATATTAGTAATTAGAATAATTGAATTCTCAAAACAGGTTCAGAGCAGAAAGCATAATTTCAAACATGTTGAAATTCACTAGAACAGGGCAAAAATGGAATATCATGTCAATTTGTGAAAGGCAAGTACTGATAGCAAAAGAGTCACAAGGATTTTTACAGCGGTAAAAGGGATTTACCTCAGTGAAATCTTCAAGGCAGGTTTGCAGGACCACAAGCCAGCTCACCTTTGGCTGACCCCACACAATCTCACGCAGGGAGATTCTCGTAAAGGTATTGATATTTCACAGATTACCCCACATGATTCTGGCAAAACCTCACACGCACCAAATTCTCAAACCTCCCCATATAAATTTACCTTCAATCATTTGCAACAGCCACCACCTGAAAAAACCCTAAACCCTCAAAAACACAAAAAATCAAGAGAAATGAGGTGAAGAGATCAAATCCGAAAATCACTCAACTTCAAAAAAACCTCTCTGTGAGCCAATCTCAGCCGCCCTTCACCCTTAAACCCTCACCACCATTTCATCATTCTCACCACATAAACCTTCTTCAACACAGTTCCACAAACCAAATACTGCAAACTGCTCAAAATCGCAAAACCAAACAATCACTTCACAACCGCCGCTCAGAAGCCATCACTGAAACAGAAACTTCAAACCAGCATAACCCTTCCGCGCCGCGAACCACCGTTCCGGCCACCACCCAAATCACAATCCGCACCAAACCGCGACCCAAAATCCACCGTTCGAAATCTCTCCGGACCGATTCCGCACCACCAAAGCTCAACCCAGAACCGATTTGAAATCCGCTGAGCAACACCCTTAAACATTCACAAGCCGAACCTGCAAAACACAAACCGAGATTTGAGAGCGAGAGAGATCCAGACGTGAACCAACACACCATCACCACCACCGTTGCAAAATCAGGGAGACGAAGAATCTGAATCACCGTGCGTTTTCTGACGGAAAGAAGCATCAAACGCGAGCTCCAAGACGAAAGAGTTTGAGATCCGCCGCATCGGAACCGAAACAGAGAGACGCAACGAACCGGCCGAGAACCACCGTGAACAAACCCAAACTCGCTCAAAGCCACCCGCCGCCGTTTGAATCTAGAGAGTTTCCGCCGCTCGAATCAAAACAGAGAGAAGTCGCCGCCGCTCACACCGTTGCAAGAGCTGTTGAGGGTGGGTCTCGTTTTATTCTTTGAACCATAACCATAATTGATTTCTGCTTCTGCGTTTTCTTACTAAACGAAAGTTAATCGTTTGAAATTGATTTTTATCTTCTCTGACTTTTTTATGTTTGTTGTTGGTTGGGCCTAGAAGCCCATGGCTTTATCACACTTTCTATATTCACACACCACACTGTTTTTACACGCTGACCCCCTATTTTCTCTTCATTATTCTTTTTTATTTAAATTGTTAAGTTATCTTAGTTTTCATTTTCATAATTTCTATTATTTTTATTATTTTAGTTTCTTTATAACTTTTCTTTACTATGATCACTTGAAAAATAGTATTTAAAAGTATATGTGTTAAATAATTATTTAGTAACCTATCCATTTATTTCTTTATAACGGGCCGATGATATTATAAAAGGCCGTTTTCGCCCGATTACATTTAATCGGTGATGAGCGGTCAATATGAGGCCCTCCTTTATTTTATTCTATTATTTTTATTTTGAACAAAAAATTGTAATATAATTTATTCATTATTTATTTTATTCATTATATTATTTTTAATACAATTCAATTCAATTTATTTATTCATTTATTTTCGCATTTAAAAAGAAATTACGATTCGACTCCTCATAGAACGATTTCATTAAATCGGCTCTAAGGCAGTAAACGAACCAAATTTTGCCGCGTCCCAAAAAGGTCCAACGCCTTCGAATAGTTGCGCTCGAAAAAGGTCCAACGCCTTCAAATAGTTGCGTCCCGATTAAACAGGCTGAACGCCTTTGAATAGTTCAAACACACTGCACACACGCTTTCTCTTGGGCTAATTACAACGAGACCCCTTTATTTCTCGCAATCCTCTGTATTTATTTTGTATCCCTCTCCCATTACTTTGTATGTACTTTATTTTCGGTATTTTATTTAATCTCGAATCCTTGGTCCAACGCCAAGCGATTGCACTTTGCACACTTGCACTTTATTTTTTCAGTTATCTTTTTCGTTTAGGATTCACTCCACCTTTGCGAGCCGAGCGATTCGTGCCTCGCTAACAAACCACAAAAATAACCTCCAATTGCATGCACCCTTTAACCTCAAAAAACCAAAATGTTTCGATTAGATCCAAACCCTTGATCCAACGTCAAGCGGCTTTAGGAAATAAAAACACTTTAATAATACGAGAAGATCTGTACGCCACGAGCCTTAAGCGGTAGAAAGGAGGATAACGAGCTTTCGTTACTCGCTCCGATTATTTCGACGCAGGACACTCGTCTTGTTGGGCGAGATAAACTATCCATAGTCTTTAGTGCATTTCAACTCCTAAACCCTTTCATCAACGAAAGGTAATAAAATCAACAACCATTACCCTTAGTAGGCCGAACTACGAGGCTCTGACTTTCCCATTGCACACGGGAGTACGTAGGCACGAGGATCTCAATCCTTGCCGAGCACCTAGGTTCAATCTAACTTATAATTCAACTCATTTCCCTCTAGCAAGCAATTCGTTTAAGCATAGACATCCTTTCGCGCGCATTAACTTAGATGGTTCCCATCGAGTACGATGGATGTAGGGGGTGCTAATACCTTCCCCCTGCATAACCGACTCCCGAACCCAGGCAATGGTTTCGTTGACCTTTGTCTTCATCCTTCTCTTCCCGGGTTGTATCTATATCTTCCCTTTCCCTATTCGAGAATAAATAGAATTAGGTGGCGACTCTTCAGTCCGTCCGGCGCGCGACTCCGTCCTTTCGGATCGCGTGAGGTCGTATTTTTCGGGGTACGACAGAACCCAGTCAAGGCAAATTGTTCGTATGACGATAGTATTGTACCCTTCGGGATGAATGTATTATTGTTTCTCGATTCAGTGCTTGAAGCTGAGGACTTATGAGGGATGCTTGTTTTCCCCGTACTGAGCTGAGACCTCCCTGGTTAGTACATAATGCCAAACTAATTCCCTGATTTGGTCATGAGCCATTTCTTGGAAATGGTGAACGTATTATTGCTATCCGGCTTTGAGAGTCCGTGATGTTGGCTCAGTATAGCATACCCGTGAGATGAGAGGGGTTTACAGGTTTGCAGGAACCCTGAAATTTCCAACATACCCGTTTTGCCAGCCTTGTTCAGTATTATGATCAGGTTCTACATGGTCCTTTGGTTTTGAAATCCGGGATTTTGGTGGTACTGTTATTACGACTCTTCACCAGCAAATGACTGTCTTCTCAGCACCAACGTCAGACCAGTGATCGCCAGACCTTTGATCACATGCCAGTGCATTGCATAACATCCTCTGCATGCTTGCATTACTAACACATGCTTACTCATTTGCAGGGTCGCATGTCGCATCCTCATGAATATATCATACGCATTTACTGCATGATTTGCATATTTTGCATTTTTACAGGTTATTCAGACTTCCTAACTTATTCAACTTCAGGCAATATAGCTGGTCAACACGTTCATCGGTATCCAACAAAATGAAATCGAGTGAGAATGGCCGAACGAATGCAAACTGATCTCAATGAGCTCCGACAGAGGATGGATCAGTTCATGGACATGATGACCGACATTGCTCAGAATCAAGAGCGTCTCAGGTTGATGGTTGAGCAACCTCATGGGAATGCTAATGCTGGAACACCGATTGTGAATGTGGATCTTATCGCTGCCCGTGACGGAGGACCAAATCTAAATGGGACTGCGGCCCATAATGAAGACACTCAGGAAGACCAGTTCACTATACTGGATGCTGATATGGGTAATATGAATGAGGTCAACAATCGAAGGTATGAAGAGCTGGCAGAGAAGATTAAGGCTATGGAATGTCAGAATTCCCTGGGCATCGATGTAACCAATCTTGGGTTAGTGCCAGGAGTCAGAATTCCTCCTAATTTCAAGGTGCCGTCATTTGACAAGTACAACGGCAGCACGTGCCCTAGAACCCACATTCATGCATACTTTGGAAGAATCTCGGCTCACACTGATGACGAGAAACTTTGGATGCATTTCTTCCAAGATAGTCTATCTGGAGCTTCATTGAGCTGGTACATGAAACTAAGCTGGGTCTCTATCCGATGCTGGAAAGATTTAGCTGAAGCTTTTCTCAAGCAGTATCAATACAATATTGATATGGCTCCAAACCGCATTCAGTTACAGAATTTGTCTCAAGGACCTAAAGAAAGTTTTAAGCAGTATGCCCAGAGGTGGCATGAGCTGGCCGCATAGGTTCAACCTCCATTGCTCGATCGGGAAATGGCCGATATGTTTATGGGCACCTTGCAAGGTGTTTACTTGGATTGTCTGGCTGCCTGCCCGTCCATTGGTTTTTCTAATATTGTCATCGCTGGAGAAAGGATAGAAAACTTTCTGAAATTGGGAAAGATTCAGGATGCAAGCAGTGTTGGTTCTTCTGGTGTGAAGAAACCTTTTGGTAATGGCCAAAGACGAAGAGAAGGCGAGACCAATGTTGTGTATAGGGGCTGAGACAGAGGTCGTTCTCAAGGTTACTACCAAACAGCTGCAGTGACTATTACGCCACAGGTTCAACCACAACCTCAAGGTCAGCAATATCAGGCACAGAGACCAAATCAGGAAAGAACAAAAGCGAGAAACCGCAGACTTGATCCCATCCCATGCCCATATGATGTTTTGCTTCCAGAGCTGCTAAAGTTGAACATGGTCGAGCTTCGTACCATGAGAGCTCCTTCTCCTGATAATCTACCTCCAAACTTTGATGCAAATGCCAGATGCGAATTCCATTCGGGTGCCCAGGGGCACAATATTGAGAAATGTTGGGCTTTTCAGAACAAGGTACAAGACCTAATTGACTCCAAGGCGATCAATTTTGCTCCTCACCCAAATGTACTCCAGAATCCAATGCCTAATCACAACGGAGCCGGTGTCACGGTTGTTTTACCAGATGGTCCACGTTAAGTTGGAATCTTCAAGAAGCAAATAAAGCCATCAGTATTCAGATACTCTCAGCAATGGCAACTATTTGTTCGTCTTTCTCTAATGCATTGTCTTCCCTATTGAGGGGAACTACGTTGCTCTGATTCTTCATTGGTCATTGGTCAATGGAGATACGTAGGCAGAAGATCGTCAAGTCTTTCCGAGCAACCTGTCGCTCCCGCCAAATGACAACCGGGTCAAGAGGGGTACAGACGCGAACGGTCGGTGAAAGAGGGAATGAGAACACACAGGAGTGAACTCAAAAAGACAAGAGTCACCAGCTAGGCATTTTTATCCCGGAGGAAAGGTAATGCTGCATAGACCTAGAAAAGAAGGATAAGACGGTTGCGAACCAGAGAGACTGAGAAAGGGGGTTGATTACAACCTGGGAAGGTATTAGTACCCAGATTGTCCGCCGTACTCGACGAGATCCACGCTTAAATGATTTTTGTTTTAAAGGGGTAGTGTCAGTGCAATCTGTGTATCACAGCTGGAAAGAATGCAAGTGTCAGTGCAAAAGAAGTGTGAAGTGTATAAGTGAAGTGTCAGTGTGAGAATAGGAATGAAATGCTCAAGACTATGAGGCTTAAAGAATAAGGCTGGAAAGAGGGGGAATATACAGAGACTTTTGTTCGATAACTGTTAAGTTATGCCTACGTATCCTCTCGTGCAATGAGGAAGTCAGAACACCGTAGTTCGACCCAAAGAGACTGAAAGATAAATTGACTGATGAACTGCTTACTTGTCTATGCTCAAGTGTATGACCTGTCTGGCTCAGGTGCAAACTGTCTTGCATTAGACGGAAGAAGCAAGTTCTCGTTTGTGAGTGAATGAGGTGAGAAAAGAATCCCGGAGGAGACGATTATTGTTTGTTTTTGTATTTTCAGTCTTTTATTGCTTTTTGAAGTTTGCTTGTGTGTTTGAAGGCTGTATGATGAATTTCGAAAGAAGTTGCATAAGAGGTGAGTTTCTTGAACTATGGCTTATGATCTCATTCAGGCTTGAGTGTGTGTTGTGTTATGCTGGCTTTGGTCCACTTATCACAACTAGAGAGGTCAGAGGAGTTGGTGTGGACTGTTGTGATTGGTATGGCTCAAGTTGCAAAAAGTCAAGCAAGTTGTAATTGGAGGTATGGGCAAGTGGCAGGCTGAGATAGGGGCATGGCTTGGCTCAGCTGAGTTTAGGGAGAACCATGGAATTTGATTTGAGATGATTCAGCAAGTTGCATGAAGTTTATGAGGTGTTTTGCAAATTTCCCAAAGTTTGGCCACTTTGAAAATTCATGAGATTCAAGGCATCAAAATGCAATATTCTTGGGCTAATTCTGATCTTTAGAGGTCATGTGATCATGTTGTGAAGAGTTTGTACATATTTGAAGCCTTTAGAACACTTGATCATACCATTTTGCAAAATGCCTCTTTGGTAGAAAACTTCAAATTATGTGATTTTGGCCAACTTTGACAAGCCATAACTTTTGATCCAAAATGAATTAGAATGAGTTCTTGTACTTTTTGAAAATGGAATGATCCATTATACAACTTTCATGACCAAAGTTTTTCCATTTGAAGCATTTTTGAATCAAAAAGTAAGGGTTGAAAAAGTTTCCCAAAATGGCAATTTTCCATTACAAGTCATTTTCCCAAAAAGTCAACTTTGCAAATGGCTTGAGATTCTTCAATTTTTTGAACTTATAACATCTTCTATGATCAAATAAAGATCATACATAATCAAAATGATGAAGAACCCCCTTTGTTTGGGTCATTGGGGGCCTCAGATGCCCTGATTTTGCACTGACTTGCTCAAAAAGTCAACTCTTGATCAGATGCCTTCCCCATTGAATTTCGTCATGAAAATTGATATGCATGACCCCTATACCATATAGAGACCAATAGAAACAAGAATGACCAGGAAAATTGGAGTTATTGTCTTTGAAACCAAAACCATAATTCTAGGTCATCTGTACAGTCAAACCTGGCTCTGCTTCCATGCCATTTCCAGTTCTTGTGATTTTTTGACTTTCTTGACTTTGAGAGGATATAATATGATGCTTGAACACACATGGACCCCTTTGAAGTGATTGATGCCCTTTGTAGTGGCTCAAATGGCTCTGGGATAGCTCAGATCACAAACCCTAGATGCAGATGACTTGGGAACAATGCAGTGAATCAAAACTGCAATATGAGATGCTATGGTTGAACTTATGCATATGCTAAGATCAAAAGACATGGGGTGAATGGGTGAGGGAAAATTTGGGGTGTTTACAGCTGCCCCTATTCAAGCATGAGTTAGCTGTGTAGAATGTCAGCAGCGGCTTAACAGGCAAACAAGATAACTTGTGGTTGAATACCAAAGACAGTCCAAAATTTGCACTCACAGAATGAAGGGGAAAAGGGCTATAGATTGTAAAAGAAAAATAAAGTATATTTATGAAGTGCGGCCAACGGAGGACGACCGTCGAGTAGAGGACGACTGCTGGGGATAAAGCAATGGCGGGGACGACCGACATGCTGGGGAAGATGCGGGAAATAAAGCAAAGACGGGGACGACCGACTAGCTAGGAAAATGCGGGAAATAAAGCAATGACGGGGACGGCCGACATGCCGGGGATATAAGGGATTATGATGGGGATGGCCACCAAGCAAAGGTATAAGACTCTCTAGGGATTATAGGTAAAAATAAATGATGAGGTGCGGTCATCAGGTTCATAAAGCAATGTAAACAGCGATGGGGACGACCATCGGGCTAAACTGATGAAGGACGATCATCAGGAAAAGGAAAAGGGACCACGACAGGGACGGCCATCGGGTTAAAGAATAAATGAAGTAATGATGAGGGACGGTCATCAAAGGTGAAGGACGAACACCAGGAAAAGGAAAAGGGACCACGACGGGGATGGCCATCGGGTTAAAGAATAAATGAAATAATGATGAGGGACGGTCATCAAAGGTGAAGGACGATCACCTAGCAGGGGACGGCTGCTCTGTTGGGGATAAGATGAGGGACGGTCATCTAAGGTGAAGGACGATCACCTGGCAGGGTACGGCTGCCGGAAGTATCACGACATAGGAAGAATGCCGGATAAAAGGTCAACGATGGGGAAGGCCATCGGATGAGCATGATGAAGGACGATCATCAAGAGGTGAAGGACGATCACCTAGCAGGGGACGGCTGCTCTCAAGGTTTATCATGACATAGGACGAATGTCAGATAACAATATCAACGATGGGGACGGCCATCGGATAAAATGATGAAGGACGATCATCAAAAGGTGAAGGACGATCACCTAGCAGGGTACGGCTACTAAAAATCACGATATAGGACGAATGCCGGATAGAAAAGGGGTTCTAATGAATAGAGACTCCGCTGGGGAAAGGATGAGGGACGGTCATCCAAAGGTGAAGAACGATCATCTGGCAGGGTACGGCTGCCGAAAGTATCATGACATAGGACGAATGTCAGATAGAAAAAGGTTGCTTTGCTTGCGACCTACTGGGGAATAGTAAACACGGACGAGTGTTTACATCCAAGAAATAAAAGGTATAAGTGTTTTGACGTTGTGTATAGATTAAAGATGCGGACGAGCATCCCTAAGACTACGATACAGACGAGTATCGGGTAGAAACAAATACTGACACGTGTTCAGAGATGATGATACGGACGAGTATCAACTGGTTAGCAAGGAACACAGACGAGTGTTGATTCCGAGGGGACTCTTCTGGGGAATAGTAGACACAGACGAGTGTCTGAATTCAAGAAGACATGTATGGATTAAAGATGCGGACGAGCATCCCTAAGACTATGATACAAACGAGTATCAGTTAGAAACAAACGCTTGACGCATGTTCTGAGATGATGATACAGACGAGTATCAACTGGTTAGCAAAGAACACGGACGAGTGTTGAATCTGCAGAGGTATGAGTGGTGTATACAAGATACGGACGAGTATCTGTACGAGTGAAACAGGGGTAATAAGTATGAGTGGTGTACAGGAGTGTTTAACTTGCTGGAGAGTGTGACACAGACGAGTGTCGGAGAAAGGTATAATATAAACAAGTATATGCTTTGCAAAAATGTTTAGGCAACTGTGCTGGGGAAGGTGACACGGACGGGTGTCAGGGAATCTGTATAACGATGTATCTGTGAGTGCAAAGAGGACACTTTGGCTTTCTGCTGGGGATATGACACGGACGGATGTCAGGAAGTATCTGTGATATGTACAAGTGTTTGTTTGTAAAGAAGGCTCGGGCGAATTTACTGGGGAATGATGATACGGGCGGGTGCCAAAAGAAGTGTGTATTTGTATTTGTGAGTGTAAGGCCAATGCTTTAGCTTTTAGCTCTCCGCTGGGGATATGACACGGACGAGTGTCAGGACGCATCTGTATCTTTAGGGAAGGTGTCTTGGCTCTCTGTCGGGGAATCTGGGGAGTATATTGTTGATGGATTGTCAATATTCACAAGTGTTTGATTCAGACCATGGCTTATGATTATGCAATATGTTTGATTTTTGCCGTAATGCTCCGTATTAGACGGAATGCTACGCTTTGTGGGAGAATATGATGCGAATGCTATGATTATGCAAAGATACCGATTCGGATCCTGTTGCTGCGAAGATCTCTGGTTGATCTGCTTGAAGTGAACATCCCAGCTGGGGATGAGATCGTTGGCAGACCTGACACATGGGACTCTGCTTGGGGATATAGGTCACTGATAGACCTTTCTGAGGTTTGTAGAAGTTATCTTCACTCTGTTGTGAGATCTTCAGGTGTTGCTCTTCTGGATAGAGGCTGAAACTTTGTGGGGAGATGGTTTCCCGGCTTTTGCACTTGGCTGCGGAGGAATAGTAGATGGCAACTCGGCTGGGGAAGAAGAAAGATCACTGAAAGATCTTCCTAGAGATTTATGTGGGGATCCTGCTGAGGATGATACTTGACAACTCAGTTGGGGATATGAACACCCCCTGGGGCTACCCTTTGAAGGAAATGTTGGAGAAGTGATGCCTGACAACTCTGATGGGGAGAAAGCAAATCTGGTGCTGAGACTGAGTGGATAATGATTTGCCAGCTTGCTGGGAAGAAAATTTCATGCCCCATGTCATGTTTTGAATGCCTGCAAATCCTGAAAAGACAAAGAAACGCACAAGTACCCCAAGGTATCCCTTACTGGATTCCATCATAGGAGTTTAGACACTCCCGGGAGTAAGTATATTTCCTGCAAGCACGTATTTTTAGAAGAAAAGCATATGTATTTATGCAATCAGTATCTTAAGGACATCGGACATTTTGCAAATGAAACTAAAGTGTACGAGACGAAACATGACTAAAAATCTGATTTTATTAATTCATGTGCCCCAAATTGGCAAGATACAGTCAAAGAAACAAATCCCCTAAAATGAGGAGATTGTTACAAATTGAGAAAAAGGTATTGGCAATGTTGACGACGCTTTAAGGAGCTTCCCTTGGCTATGACTCGTATGACTTTTTGACGTTCTTCTCGTCTTGCTTTCTAAAAAAGGCTGATTCTGACCGGCGCTTGAACCTTTCGAAGCTTACCAAGTTGTAAGTGATACAGATGAATTCAGAGTGCAGTTGTTCGCTTATTCCCTTATTTTGCATGAATCGCCCTTTCGGGTTTTCAATCCATCGGGATACCCTTTTTTGCCTGAGTTGTCCGATGTGACTTTTCAACTCAGCGGGTGTACATTTTTTTGTTTATTTTCCCTTACTTTTGCCCGAGTCTTTTATTCTGTTTTTGACTCGCCGGGATGCCCTATTTTTGCCTGGACTTACATTCTGTTTTTATGTCCAGCGGGTCATTTTTATGCGAAGTATTTTTTAACTGCATCTGAATTCACAGGGGACGGGAAGTCTTCACCATCCATAGTACTGAGTGTAAACACCCCAAATTTGCCCTCACCCATTCACACCATGGCTTGTGATCATCTCATATGCATAAACTCAATCATAGCATCCCATATTACATTTTTGATTCACTGCATAGATTCTAAGTCATCTGCATTTAGGGTTTGTGATCTGAGCAATCCAAGAGCTTCTTGAGCCACTCCAAATGTCATCAATCACTTCAAAGGGGTCCATGTATGTTCAAGCATCATATTATATCCTCTCAAAGTCAAGAATGTCAAAGAATCACAAGAACTGAGAATGGCATGGAAGCAGAGCCAGGTTTGACTGCACAGATGACCTAGAATTAGGGTTTTGGTTTCAAAGGCCATAACTCCAATTTTTTTTTTGGTCATTCTTGTTTCTATTGGTCTCTATATGGTATAGGGAGTATGCATATCAATTTTCATGAAGAAATTCCATGGGGAAGTCATCTGATCAAGAGTTGACTTTTCAAGCAAGTCAGTGTGAAATCAAGGCATCTGAGGCCCCCAATGACCCAACCAAAGGGTGTTCTTCATCATTTTGTTTGTATATGATCTTTATTTGATCATAAAAGAAGTTGTAAGTCCACAAAATTGAAGAATTTCAAGTCTTTTGCAAAGTTGACTTTTTGGGGAAAGTTGACTTTTTAATG
The DNA here is from genome assembly GCA_963966055.1 of Lathyrus aphaca. Taxonomy (NCBI): domain Eukaryota; kingdom Viridiplantae; phylum Streptophyta; class Magnoliopsida; order Fabales; family Fabaceae; genus Lathyrus; species Lathyrus aphaca. The sequence goes on from OZ014521.1 coordinate 477,344,296, forward strand.
AAATTGCCATTTTGGGAAACTTTTTCAACCCTTGCTTTTTGATTCAAAAATGCTTCAAATGAAAAAACTTTGGTCATGAAAGTTGTAGAATGGATCATTCCCTTTTCAAAAAGTACAAGAACATGACCTAATTCATTTTGGATCAAAAGTTATGGCTTGTCAAAGTTGGCAAAAATCACAAAATTTCAAAGTTTCTACCAAAGAGGCAAAGTTGCAAATTCACTTGTCAAGGCAAATTAAGTTATCAAATGGACTTCTAAACTTCACAACATGATCATACAAGACCTAAAATTCAGAATGGGCCAAGAAATCTCTCATTTTTATGGCTTATGGAGCAAGATATCTCATAAGAATCAAAAGTGAACCAACTTGCAAAACTCATCATAAGTTACAATCCACTTGCTTGATGACTTGCTGATCAATCCTAGGGTTCTCCCCACATCATGCTGCGCAGGACACACCTTTTGTCCTTGTCTAGAAAGTAGCCCATGCTTCTCTTACACAACTTTGACATTTTGGCAACTTGAGCCATACCTATCACAAAAGCACACATCACTTCATCTGACCTATCACAATTGTTTATGCAAATCAAAAGCAAGCCAAAGCATACAAAACACAAGCCTGAAACACTCTCTAACACAACATTCTCATTTTCACCTCATCTTGCAAGAGCATTCGAAACTCTCAGCACAAGCCTCAAACACACAAACCAACTTGACAAAAAATCTCACCATGCTCCACTGAACACAAACCAACCCTTAAAACAGCCTGAAAGCCACTGAATCAAAAATACGATCACCACCCTCCCCTGAGCAGAACCTCTGCCATCTTCCAAACCAGCCACCACAAACTTCTTCTAAGCATCAGGATTTCATCAGGGGCCTAAGAGGAGTGGTTTGCGCAAAGAGAGAGGGTCAGAAAGTTGCAAACTGAGAAAGCTCAAAGCTCAGGTATACCAAGAACTTTTTTTTCCAGAAATGAGTTTTTAAGTTTCTAATTTGTTCCTCATGCTTTGCTGATCACTCTGATGTTCTTAGTTTTGAAAATGGTTGAGAAATAAGCATTTAATCTTGTTCTGAAACTTTTTTGCCCTAAACATGTTTGGCTTCGATTCGCTTGATTGATGAAGAATAAATGATGTTTGAATGGGGGTTTTGACTTAGTTTGGTATGGGGATGATTTCTGGGTAGTTAGTTTTCGTTTTCATGAAGTTTTGAAGATTTTGGCAACTTTCAGGTGAGGGTCTTGCCGGAGAAGACGACCGGAAGTCTTCTCCGGCCACCTGAAAGTAATTAGGGCTAATCCCTGTAATTAATGAGAGTTTGAATTCTAAGCGTAGGATGAGTTGACTGGCTTTGACTCCCGCGTGAATGAACGCACCAGATTTGTCACTTAACCCTAATTCAGATTAATTAGTTTAATTAATTAGGTTTAAGTTTGAATTTCCCAGAAGCAATCCCAGCCGTCCATGAGCGCGCGCAGTCTTTCCCTCCATCCTGAGTTTGAATACTGGCCTTAGATTGTGTTGACTTTCATTTTATTCAGTTTTATTTTCTTTTTATTTCATTTAATTTGTGCATTTAATTCAAAATAGTAAAACAATTTTAAAAATTCTGAAAATTTTTGTACAAACTTTTATTAATTTTCAGAAACCAAAAACATTTTTATTTTTATTTTTTGCATTAAAAAACATTTTTAAATCATTTAAAAGTTTATTTTTAATTAATTAATGAGAATTAATTAATTAAAAATACTTTTAGGTATTTAAAAATCACCAAAAAATTCATGAAACCTCTAAAATCATTTAGAAACATTGTCCAACCCTCAAACCAAATTTATTTTTTGATCTTGATGCATTTTGATAATTTTCCATGGAATTAATTCAATTTCAAAGCATTATTTTGATCCAATCTTTGAAAATTCACTTCTGCCTAGTTTTTGAGAGTTGGATTTTGGTTCTTTTTGCATTGTGTCTTGCATGTCATGTATTTTGTGAGATTAAATTGGCATGATTTGATCTTTCATTTTCAATTTGTTTGACATTTTTCTTGTTAAGGTATCCTAAAACCCTAGAAATCTTAGGAAATTCATAACCCTAATTAGGTTAAGAGTTAGAACCCCTCCTTTGGGCAGTGAGTTTGTGTAGGGTTAGGGTTCCCTTGAATGCATTTTCAATTTTTTATCTTGATGTTTGCTTCTGATTTTGATTTTTGTTTGTTGCATTGATCATAAACCCTAATTTGGGCTTCCTTTTGCATTCATCTTGCATTTGCATTCATACCTTGACTTGCCATAGCATTTTGTGCATCCATTTGATCCATTAGACATATTAAGACATATTAGAAGCATGTTTGATCATTGCTTTTTGCATTTGCCATGTTGTATGCCATTTTCATTTCATAACTTTTCATGTATGTTCATGGTTCTAAACTTGCTTCTCTTGCATCCATTTGTTCATGTGATCATCCTCATGCTTTGTTTCATGTTTGCATCATCTCATAGCATCATTATCATCTCACATATGCTTCTGGTTTTGGTTTGCATCATGCCATTTCATCTCATTTTGCATTGCATTGCATTTCTTTCACTAACTTTTCAGGTGGTAAGCAACTTTGAGAAGTGAATTTGCCTTCACTTCTCACAATTTCTTTTCATCTCTTTTATGCATCCTTGCTGCATTTTGTTATGAGTTTAAGATTAAGCTTGCTCTTTCTTCTTCATCTTACTTTCTTTCCTCAAGTGACTTGTCTTCTTAAATGAAGCAAGTTACTTTGCTTTTCTTTGCTCCTTTCATCTGCTTCCTGGTGGTTCCATTGAAGATTTCTTTCTTAAACCTCACAAACCTTAGGAACAACCAAGCATGACAATGATTAGGGTTTTGATTAGTCTCCCCACTTAGTTTTACCTTTGTGTCTCATTGAGTCTTCTCTTCTCATCTCATAATCAAGGACTAAACCCTAAAGGCTTTAAGGCTTTGTGATTAAGTTTATGCCTGCATCCTTCTATTAGGATGGAGTGTATAACTTTAATCCTAAGTGTCAAACCCTTAATGTGTTTAAATCCTTTAATCAATCCACTTAATAATCATCAAGACATCAAGCTTGTAACTTGGGCATTGCATTAGGGTTCTAATTCTTCCTTAATTGGTTAAGAAGGACTAACCCTAGTGTTAATGGACAAGTCCCCCTCAAGTTGTCTTACAAACCATAAAACTCACTTCATCATCATATCATTAAATAAAATCCACTTAACCAAAGGCTTGTTTTGTCATGGGTTTAATCCCTAATCATGGATTAAGTTGAGGAGCTTTCCTCAGCTTAAACATTCTCATCTATTATCCTTCTATTAGGATGTTGTAATGAGTCTGTTTAGTCCCTGATTATGGCTTAATCTCATTACTTAACACTAAACAAAATCACCAAAAACATCTAAATAATCACAAGTAGGTTAATGATCTTAATCCTATATCAGGGTGTTTAAGTGTGAGAAGCTGACTTCATACTTAAGGTATTCTCATTACCCCTAATCAGAGGGAAGATGTGATGAGTTTACTAACCCATTGGTTTAGGCTTAAACTCATTAACTTATGACAAACTTTCAAAAGCAATAAAAGACTGAAAACTCAAAAACAAACAATAATCGTCTCCTCCGGGAATCTTTTCTCATCTCATTCACTCATAAACGAGAACTTGCTTCTTCCGTCTAATGCAAGACAGTTTGCATCTGTGCCAGACAGATCATACACTTGGGCATAGACAAGCAAGCAGTTCATCAGTCAATTCATCTTTCAGTCTCTTTGGGTCGAACTACGGTGTTCTGACTTCCTCATTGCACGAGAGGATACGTAGGCATAACTTAACTGTTATCGAACAAAAGTCTCTGTATATTCCCCCTCTTTCAGCATTATTCTTTTAACCTCATGATCTTGAGTATCTTATTCCTGTTCTTACACTGACACTGTACACTTATACACTTCACATTCTTTTTACACTGACACTTACTTTCTTTCCAGCTTTGATACACAGATTGCACTGACACTACCCCTTTAAACACAAATCTTTTAAGCGTGGATCCCGTCGAGTACGGCGGACAATCTGGGAGCTAATACCTTCCCAGGTTGTAACCAACCCCCTTTCTCAGTTTCTCTGGTTCGCGACCGTCTTGTCCATATCTTTCTAGGTTTATGCAGCATTACCTTTCCTTCGGGATAAAAATGCCTAGCTGGCGACTCTTTTCTTTTCAGTTCACCCTTGTGTGTTCTCTCCTCTTTCGCCGACCGTTCGCGTCTGTACCCCTTCTGACCTAGGTGTCATTTGGTGGGAGCAACAGCTTGGCGACTCTGCTGGGGAACCTTATACTGCAACCAGGGCTTCTGGTTCTTTTTGTGGGTTCCTCCTAGCGCTTATTTGATTTGTGTTTACTGGGGTGTTATGTGCTATCTGTGTTTGTATATTTGTCTTATTTATTGCTTTATGTACAGTTATTTTATTGTTTTCTTTATAGCTTTACATATACCATACTGTCATACTGTGCTGGCTGGATCTGTTTTTGTTGCTTCGGTGGGTGGGTGTTCTATTGAGAGTTGAGGTCCTATACCTGGGACCTGAGTGACACCTAGGCTAGAGTGGTTCATGTTCTTTCCCATTCCATTTCGGTCTGGTGCGGGAATATGAAACACGGTTCAGATATGGGTTTCTTCTTGAGAACTCTGTGCTACAAATTTCCTGTAGTGCTAGGGCTATCTGGGAAGCCTGCTAAGTCTGGATGACCTTTACTATTGACCTTCAGAAACTGAGGTGAATTAGAGGAGGATTTTTTATGGTTATTGTAAACACTGTACCTCCGGGTTAGAAGTGTTTACACTTCTCATAACTGATCCAAGTTTGAGGATCCTTGTTTTAGAACATCACCTGTGAGGGGGTTGGGCTGTTTACAGGTTTGCAGGTACCCTTGACCTCAACATACCCTGTTACTTTGTTTTGATTAAGAGTACTCCATTTTGGAACAGCTCTTGTGATTTTTAACCCGGGACATGTGACTCTTTATTTGAGTCCCCCACCTTGGTTACTGGACTTATGAACCTCCATCTGGATTTCTTGAACATACATGGACTTATATCAGAGCACTTGATCAGATCCAGCCTGATCGCAAACCCTTGCATATCATTTTCATACATCATCATTGCATCATTTTAACATTTGCTTATTTGTTTTTCAGGGTATCCATACTATATTTTGGCTTGGTTTTGACCCCTTCATCAGCATAGACCTACCTTCATCAGTATCTACTTCAGCTATCAGCTACCTGCTTCAGTCACCTGCACCACCAGTCTCAGCCTGTCAGTGGTCCTTCTTCTAGTATCAGTCATCACCAGCATCTGTCTCAGCTTTTCTTCAGCAACATGGCACCCAAGAAGAGTAACATCTCCTACCATTTCTTTGAACCTGAGTTGGCTAACATCAGGAAGATCCAGGACTTGATTACTCTAGACCATATACCACTTTTCAGAGAACATTATGGAGGCATACTTGATGTGGTTATGGATTTGGACCCTTCCCATAGGAGCTTGATTCATACTTGCTTGCAGTTCTATGATCCCCCTCTGAGGTGCTTCACCTTTCAGGATTTTCAGTTGGGGCCTTTATTAGAGGAGTATTCATCATTGGTTGGTGTACCTGTCAGGGGTGGTGTCCCCTTCAACCCTGAGATGGCTTTTCCCAATAATGAAGAAGTGGCAAAGGCATTGTATCTGGAACCCTCTCTGATTGGACAGAACATGACTACCAAGGCTGGAATCTCTGGTCTACATTTGGATTTCTTGACCTCTCAGGCTATTCTGAAGGCCTCCTTGGGGGAGTGGAAGGCAGTCTGTGCATTATTAGCTCTTAGAATATATGGGGTTATATTATTTGTAGATGAGCCTAGGTTTGTTAGCAAGAATGCAATCCATCTTTTCATCCTAAGGAACCCAGTGCCCACCTTACTGGGAGATTTCTACTACTCTATTCATCAAAGGAATGAAAAGCAAAGAGGAAGGTTGGTAAGGTGCTGTGCTCCCCTGTTCCATACCTGGCTGCTCAAGCACTTGCCCAAGACTGATGCATTCTTGAATCCTCATCAGCAAAAGAATTGGGCTAGGAGACTCATTGCTTTGACCTCAGCTGACATCAGGTGGTGCACTCAGAGCACCAAGGGCAGGGACATCATTACTAGTTGTGGGCAGTTCCCCAATGTACCCCTGATAGGAGTAAAGGGTTGCATCAACTACAACCCTCTGCTATTCAAAAGACAACTGGGCTATGCATTGGTCCACACTCCTAGAGCACAAGATTTGGCTGAGACCCTTTATTGTGAGAGTAAGCCTAATCTAGCCATTGTCAGGCAAGCATCCTGGGCTTGGGACAATGTCCAGACCAAGGGAATGGCAATTCTAGGAAGATGCAACAATGTGGCCTCAGCTCAGTAATAGGAGTGGTCTCATGCCAGGGCTCAAATTTCTGGGATGCCCTTCACCATTGAGGACACCCCTGGGCCATCCACAGCACCACCTCCTGCCACTGTTAGCTTAGAGGAGTTTGAGAAGTTGAAAGAGAGGAATGAGAATCTGACTCAGGCTCTACAGAAGACCCTCTAGGAGAGGAGTGATGGTCGGCTGGACATTGAGAGATTAGAAAAGCTAAAAGTGGAGCATCTAGCTAGGATTGAGAAGTCAGAGGACTACATTAAGAAGTCAAGGGCTGGAGAGCAGATCTTGAAGAATGCCTGCAAGGAGGCTCAATTCCAGAAGGCCAGGACTGATTTGTATTTAAAAGAGAGTCAAGATAGGTGGGTCAGGATCACCGAAGCTCGTACTCAGGAAGATAAGAGGACTCAGGACAAGATTGAATAGTTGGAGGCTAGTGCAAAAGAGCAACAGGAAGCCCTGCTAGCAGCCCAGAGGGAGATCTCAGAGTTGAAGATTAGAGCTGGTGTGAAGAGGTCAAAGGACCAGAGTCGACACAAGAAGCTAACTACTGCTGTCACCACCAGGAATCTCCTCATCAGGAACCTCACAGAGCGTCCAGCTGATCCTGTGACTGAAGCACTTCTAAAGGAAGTTCAGGAGGATGAGTTTGGTCTTGGTGTCTGACTTTTGCTTGTTGTTGCTTTCATTTCATGTACTTTTATCTTCTTATGTTGTATTTTGACCCCTCAGGGGCATGTATTGTAAAGAACAACTATGTATTATTCACTTTCTGTAATATATGTATTAGTTTGTTGTATCTGAGTTTCTTTCAAGCAACATCACAAGCATCTTCCTCAAGGCTCTGGAAAGGTCAAAACCAAGTGCCAAGCCGGATACCTTGGAAACAAATAAGCATACTGCATTGCATACTAACCTTTGTTTGTTTTGTAGGTTTGTTTTGTTTTTGTTACTAACTCTGTTGTGATCTCAGGAACTATTGCTCGACGTCGGGTGTTCCCACTCAACCGTCCACACAGATATCCAACCCGTAATAACCTTCCGGGTATACAGATGGACCAGGTACAACAGGACCTTACAGAGGTCAGGACCCAAATGGCCAACGAGAGGTTGGAAATGAGGAATCAGATGACACAATTTATGGAGGTGATGAATGGTTTAGCTCAAAGCCAAGAGAGATTGAGGGCTTTAATAGAGAGGCAGACTCAGGAAGACCCCCATCTAGGGACTGGTGGGACAAGCAACAATGAGAGGGTTCAGCCTCATATCAACCCACCTGTATTTGGACCCCACCTTCATCCAGAGATCAACATCCCTGCTAATGTACAAGGGAATGCTACTACAGGCAGAGTGCTGCAAGAAGACCCCCAGGAAGATCAGTTCACAGTAATGGGAGCTGGGGATGAAGCCTATGACAGAAGGCTAGATGAAATTGCTGAAAAGTTAAGGTCCTTGGAGTCTCAAAACTCCTTGGGTTTTGATGTTATGGACATGGGCTTAGTGGACGAGGTCAGGATTCCCCATAAGTTTAAACCTCCGTGCTTTGAGAAGTACAACGAAACCTCCTGTCCACGGACCCACTTGCAATCCTTTCTGGGGAGGCCGAAGGCATACACCATGGATGAAAAGCTATGGATGTTTTATTTTGAGGATAGCTTAACAGGAGCTTCAAGGGAATGGTACTCTCATTTGACTAGAGCAACCATCAGATGCTGGAAGGACTTGGCTGAGGCCTTCATTAGACAATACCAGTATAATTTGGATATGGCTCCCAACAGGACCCTCCTGATGGGAATGTCACAATCATCCAGCGAAAGCTTCCGGGAGTACGCCCAGAGGTGGAGACAGCTTGTTGCTGCTGTCCATCCACCCATGTCGGAGAGGGAGATGGCCGACATGTTTATGAACACCCTCCAAGGGACATACATTGATAGGCTAGCGGCCTTTTCTTCTACCAGCTTTGCAGATGTCGTTATAGCTGGAGAAAGAATTTAGAGCCTGTTAAAGATGGGAAAAATTTCTGACAACGGTGCTAGCTCATCCAGCAACCCGAGAAAGCCTTTTGTGGGCCCAAGAAGAACCGGTGAAACTAATGCTATCCATACCAGCAGGGGCAGACCCCAGTATGTTCATAGGTCTGTGGCAGCTGTCACCATTCCCGCTCCAGTTCATCCACAACCAGCTTATCAACCACAGCAACAAAATTATCAGCAACAAACTCAATACCCTCCTCAGAGAAACTACAACAATAACAACAACAACAATCAGCAAAGACCATTTCAACAGAGACCTTCTCAGGCCAATAGGGTGATTGATCCGATCCCTATGCCCTATGCCACATTATTGCCACAACTCCTGAAACTCAACCTGGTTGAGCTAAGGACATTGGCACCTCCATATCCTGCCAGTCTACCCAGAAATTACGACGCCAGCGCCAGATGTGCTTTTCACTCAAATGCACCTGGCCACAGTACAGAGAAGTGCAGAGCTTTGCACATGAAGGTACAGGACTTGGTAGATTATAAAGCTCTAAACTTTGCACCACCACCAAATGTTAATAAGAACCCTATGCCCAACCACGGAGGACCCAGAATCAATGCTATTGAGGAAGATAAGCTGTCTTACTCGATAACTTGTGTGGGGCAGATTCGGACACCCTTGGTAGAGATTAAAGCTCAACTCCTTGAATGTCAAATGTTCCCTGGATGTGAGCTAGGATGTGCTTACTGCAACATTTCAGTGAATGGGTGTGATAACTTGAGAGATGGCATAGATGGTCTCATCCAGAGTGGCCTGCTTCAAATCACAACATCAATACCTACCAATCCAGCAATCTCCTTAGCAACCATTCCCGAGTCTTCTACAACTGCAACAACAATTGTTCCAAACAACTCTTCAATCTCATCAACAAATGCTTCATCTGTTACTTCAACGGACCAAATATCAACAAACATCCCTTCTACAACTTCAGAACCCCTTCATTCAGAATCTCCTACAACAGTAACACTCATCCAGTCAACAGTGTCTCCTACAACATCAACAGCAAACAATGAAAGTGTCTCAACGGTTACAATTTATTATGATCCTGCAAATGATTCTGCCTACAACTCACAAAATGCCACTCCTATCCGAGCACCAGTCACAATATACTATGATCCACAGACAATCACGGTCCCTTCTGCAGCTGCCATCAGTCCAGTCACTATCACAATGCCTGGGCCAGTACCTTATGAAAGCAGTAATGCCATCCCTTGGCATTACGGATCTGATCTATACTGCGAAGGACAGAAAATCACTTTGGAATCATCAACTTCTTCACCACAAATAGACAATGTGGGAGGAGGCGGAGGCTTCACTCGAAGCGGACGTCTCTTTGCCCCGCAAATTCCAAGACCCATTGCTAAAGCAGAAGCTGCTGCCAAAGCAAAAGGGAAGAGCCTGGTGCAAGAAGAACAAGTTGCTAAAGAAGCTTTGAAAACCCCTTTTGATCAAGAGGTTGATGAATTCATGAGAATCATCAAGAAAAGTGATTACAAGATAGTGGACCAGCTTCACCAGACGCCTTCCAAGATCTCTATTCTATCATTGCTAATGTGCTCCGAGGCTCATCGGAACACACTATTAAAAGTCTTGCACGCAGCTTATGTGCCAGAAGAGATTACCGTCAATCAGTTGGAGGCTGTAGTTGGAAATGTTAACGCTAGTCATGGACTAGGATTTACCAACACTGATTTGACTACGGAAGGCCGCAATCACAACAAGGCTTTGCACATTACCATGGAGTGTAAGGGTGCAGTTCTTTCTCATGTGCTGGTGGACACATGATCATCCCTCAATGTCTTACCTAAGAAGGCCCTTGTGAAGCTGGAGTATGAAGGATTGGCATTACGCCCCAGTAACTTGGTAGTGAGAGCCTTTGACGTATCTAAGAGATCAGTTATGGGAGAAATTGAGTTGCCTATAACGATTGGCCCACAAACTTTCAAAACGACCTTCTACGTGATGGACATTCATCCGGCCTACAGCTGTTTGTTGGGTAGACCATGGATTCATGCCGTTGGCGCAGTTACGTCTACCCTTCACCAGAAGTTAAAATTCGAGTGGGAAGGCCAAGTCGTTACTATTTGTGGAGAGGAAGATATTTTTGTTAGCCATCTGGCTACATACAAATACATTGAGATGGATGGGGAGATCCACGAAACGATGAGTCAAGGGTTTGAGGCCTTGAACATAAATGAAACATCTGCTGTACCTGGAACCTTAATGACATCTTACCAACAAGCCCGGAAGGTTGTTGAAGAAGGAACCACTCAAGGCTGGGGCAAGTTGTTGCCTGTAGAGAAGAAGGAGGATAGATTTGGGTTGGGTTACAAACCAACTCAACAAGATCAAGCAGAGGCTGCTAAGGAGCCCAATTTTGTCAGTGGGGGGATGCTCGCCCCCGATGCAGTAAACTACTTGGAAGACGAGGATGAAAGCGACCGCAACCTGGAGAGTTGGATACGTCCGATGGTCCCGGGGAGCAGTATCTCAAACTGGTCTTCCCAGGAAATTATAAGAGTTACTCCTGCAGAGTAATTATTATTTTCTGTATATTTTAAGCATGCATCAAGTCTTGCATCTTGCCCAAGATGACAAGACTCATTTTGTAATCGGGCCATCTGTAATTTTTGTGCAACAAGATTAATCAATGAAATATCAGACATCTTTTGCAAATGAGTCTTTTTCTTTTCCGCTCATTGTTTTTCCATTTTTCTTTTTGTACAAAAAAATAAATGGAAATGTTTTCAAAATGACAACTTTATTTCACTTTTCTAAACAAGATTAAAATCAATCACTAAAATGAACAAACTGAACCCTTGCAGAGAGTGCCTTCCAGACAGCACCGACAACAACATGGCTATGACTTCGTATGACTTTGACAATCCGATCAATCAAGCTGATGAAGGGGTTGAAGAAGATTACGAGCTTCCTGAAGAGCTAGCCAGGTTGTTGAGACAGGAGGAGAAGGTTATCACTCCTCATCAAGAGGAGGTCGAAACAATTAATCTTGGTACAGATGAAGATGTGAAAGAAGTTAAAATCGGGGCCTGCTTACAAGACTCAGTGAAGAAACAACTGATTGACCTGCTTCAGGAATATGTGGATGTGTTTGCTTGGTCTTATCAGGATATGCCAGGGTTGGACACCGACATTGTTATGCACAAGCTGCCTTTAAGAGAAGACTGCCCGCCAGTAAAGAAGAAACTGCGCCGTACTCTCCCAGACATGGCAATGAAGATCAAAGAAGAGGTACAAAAGCAGTGGGACGCCGGGTTCCTTGCTGTGACTAGCTATCCGCCGTGAGTTGCTAACATAGTACCTGTGCCCAGGAAGGACGGCAAAGTAAGAATGTGTGTTGACTACCGGGATCTGAACAGAGCCAGCCCAAAAGTTCGAGGGTTCTTAGGTCGATTGAACTACATTTCACGGTTCATATCTCACCTTACGGCAACTTGTGAACCTTTGTTCAAACTGCTAAGAAAAGAACAGACGGTCAGTTGGAACGAAGACTGCCAGAGGGCTTTTGACAAGATCAAGGAGTACTTACAAGAGCCTCCAATCCTTATGCCTCCAGTTGAAGGAAGACCTCTAATCATGTACTTGACAGTATTAGAAGAGTCAATGGGGTGTGTGTTGGGCCAGCATGACGAGTCTGGTCAAATAGAGTACGCAATATACTACCTAAGCAAAAAGTTTACCGATTGTGAACAACGTTATTCACTGCTCGAGAAAACTTGCTGTGCTTTAGCGTGGGCTGCTCGCCGACTGAGACAATATATGTTGACCCATAATACCTTATTAATCTCAAAAATGGACCCAGTCAAGTACATATTTGAGAAGCCAGCACTTACTGGACGGGTTGCAAGATGGCAGATGATCCTCACAGAATATGACATCCAGTACACATCTCAGAAAGCCATCAAGGGCAGTATATTGTCTGAATACCTTGCCGAGCAACCTATTGATGATTACCAGCCTATGAGATTTGACTTCCCTGATGAAGACATCATGTTCATAAAAGCAAAAGATCATGAAGAGCCTGTTCACACTGAAGGGCCTGACCCGAAAGAAGAATGGACTATGATGTTTGATGGGGCTGTTAATATGAATGGTCGTGGTGTTGGTGCAGTACTCATTACACCTAAAGGAGTTCACATGCCTTTCTCGGCAAAACTCACTTTCAACTGCACTAACAACGAAGCTGAATACGAAGCTTGCATTATGGGTCTTGAGGAAGCCATTGACCTCAGGTTCAAGACTTTAACTGTATTCGGAGATTCAGCTCTAGTAGTCAATCAAACCAACGGCAAATGGTACACCCACCAGGATCATCTGATACCCTACAAGGATTATACAAGGAGGTTATTGACTTTCTTTACAACAGTCAAGCTTGAGTATATCCCTCGGGACGAGAATCAGTTTGCAGATGCTCTTGCCACCATTTCATCCATGATCAAAGTTCAAGCTGCCAAATTCGTACCTCAAATTTCAGTGTCCAGACTTGACAGACCAGCATATGTGTTCGCAGCAGATATCGTTAAAGATGACAAGCCTTGGTTCCATGACATTAAATGCTTCTTGGAGGATCAAACATACCCACTTGGGGCATCTTCCAATGATAAAAAGACTTTGAGAAGGCTTGCTGGTAGTTTCTTTCTGAACACTGAGGGTTCCCTGTACAAGAGAAACTTTGATATGGTACTCCTCAGATGCGTTGACAGAACAGAAGCAGACTTGCTGATGCACGAGGTACATGAAGGATCCTTTGGTACCCATGCTGGAGGGCATGCAATGGCCAAGAAATTGCTAAGATCAGGATATTACTGGATCACAATGGATGCCGACTGTTGTGCCTACACCAAAAAATGCCATAAATGCCAGATTTATGCGGATAAGGTGCATGTGCCTCCCAATCCTTTGAATGTGATGTCTTCACCTTGGCCCTTTGCTATGTGGGGAATTGACATGATTGGCAAGATTGATCCAACTGCTTCGAATGGCCACAGATTCATCCTGGTTTCCATTGACTATTTCACCAAGTGGGTTGAAGCAGCTTCCTATGCAAATGTTACAAGGCAAGTGGTAGCCAGATTTCTGAAGAGAGATATCATATGTCGATACGGAGTTCCCGAGCGAATCATTACTGATAATGGTTCCAATTTGAACAACAAAATGATGGCAGAGCTATGCCAGGACTTCAAGATCCAACACCACAATTCTTCTCCTTGCAGGCCAAAGATGAACGGCGCTGTTGAGGCAGCTAATAAGAATATCAAGAAGATTGTGCAGAAGATGGTAGTCACCTACAAAGACTGGCATGAAATGCTACCGTTTGCCTTGCATGGGTACCGCACGTCAATCAGAACATCCATTGGGGCAACACCGTATCAGCTTGTATATGGTATGGAAGCAGTCCTACCTGTTGAAGTTGAATTACCCTCACTACGGGTACTGATGGATGTTAAGCTGAACGAAGCAGAATGGGTTCGGTCCCGATACGAACAACTGAGTCTGATTGAAGAGAAAAGATTGGCTGCAATCTGTCATGGGCAGTTGTATCAAAAAAGAATGAAGAGAGCCTTCGATTAGAAAGTTAGGCACCGAGAGTACCAAGTAGGGGATCTTGTGCTGAAAAGAATCCTCCCTCCTCATACAGACCACAGGGGCAAGTGGACTCCAAATTATGAAGGACCATTTGTAGTAAAGAAAGTTTTCTCAGGTGGAGCACTGATGCTCAGCACTATGGATGGTGAAGACTTCCCGTCCCCTGTGAATTCAGATACAGTTAAAAAATACTTCGCATAAAATGACCTGCAGGACACAAAAACAGAATATAAGTCCAGGCAAAAATAGGGCATCCCGGCGAGTCAAAAACAGAATAAAAGACTCGGGCAAAAATAAGGGAAAATGAACACAAAAAATGTACACCCGCTGATTTGAAAAGCCGCATTGGAAATCTCAGGCAAAAATGGGTATCCCGATGGATTGAAAACCCGAAAGGGCGATCCATGCAAAATAAGGGAATAAGCGAACAACTGCATGTTGAATTCGTCTATATCACTTACAACTTGGTAAACCTCGAAAGGATCAAGCTTCTATCAGAATCAGCCTTCTTCAGAAAGCAAGACGAGAAGAACGTCAAATGTCATACGAGTCATAGCAATAGGGAAGCTCCTTGAAGCATCGACAACATTGCCAGCATTTTGTTTCTCATTTTGTAACAATCTCCTCATTTCAGGGGATTTGTTTCTTTGACTGTATCTTGCCAATTCAGGGCACATGAATTAATAAAATCAGATTTTCAGTCAAGTTTCGCCTCGTACACTTCATTTTTATTTGTAAAGAATGTCTGATATCTTTAAAAAACTGATTGCATGATTACAGATGTTTATCTTCAAAAAATAATACGTGCTTGCAGGAAATATATTTGCTCCCGGGAGTATCTAAAACTTTTACGACGGAAGCCAGTAAGGGATACCTCGGGATCACTTGTACGTTTCTCTGTCTTTTCAGGATTGCAGGTACTCAAGGCACAACATGGGGCATGTAAGCTTCATCCCAGCAAGCTGGCAAATCAACACTCACTCAGCCTTAGCACCCAAAGTGTTGTCTCCCCAGCTGAGTTGCCACTTGTTACTTCTCCCAGCCGAGTTGCCAATCATTCTTACTCCTCAACTAAGAACAGAAGCCAGGGAACCATCTTCCCCACAGAGTTTCAGCCTCTAGCCAGAAGGGCAACGCATGAAGGAATCACAACAGAGCGACGGAAGCTTCTACAAACCCTAGCTGGGTCCCTTATTACCAGGATGGGTCTATCAGTGACCTATATCCCCAAGCAGATGCATCTCATCAGATCTACCAACGATCTCATCCCCAGCTGGGATGTCCACTTCAAACATATCGACCGGAGATCTTCACAGCAACGGGATCCGAATCCCGAATTGGTATCCTTGCATAATCATGGCATTCACATCATATTCACCCCGCAAAGCGTAGCATTCCGTCTAATGCGGAGCATTACGGCAAAAATCAAACATATTGCATAATCATAAGCCACGTTGTGAATCAAACACTTGTGAATAATAACAATCCATCGACATACAGAATACCCCCCCTGATTCCCCAAACAGAGAGCTAAAGCTAGAGCAGTTGCCTTATATTCACAAACATCAGTATATACTCCTTGTGGCACCCGTCCGTGTCATATCCCCAGCAGAAGCCAAAGCGTCCCCTTTGCACTCACAAATACTTATATATACAATTCCTTGACACCCGTCCATGTCATCTCCCCAGCACAACAACATAAACACTTTTTATATACTATACTTTTCTCTTTTGACACTCGTCCGTGTCACCTTCCCCAGCAGGTTAAACACTCATCTATACACCACTCATACTTATGTCACTTACACAGATACTCGTCCGTATCTTATATACACCATTTATATCCCCGCAGATTCAACACTAGTCCTTGTGCTTTGTTAACCAGTTGGTACTCGTCCGTATCATCATCTCAGAACATATGTCAAGCATTTGTTTCTACCTAATACTCGTCTGTATCATAGTCTTAAGGATGCTCGTCCGCATCTTTAATCCATACACTGTGTCAAACACTTTTGTCTTCGTGAATATAGACACTCGTCTGTGTCTACTATTCCCCAGAAGAGTCCCCTCAGATTCAACACTCGTCCGTGTTCTCTGTTAACTAGTTGATACTCGTCCGTATCATCATCTCTGAACACGTGTCAGTATTTGTTTCTACTCGATACTCATCCGTATCGTAATCTTAAGGATGCACGTCCGCATTTTTAATCTATACACAACGTCAAAACACTTATACTTTTATTTCTTGGATGTAAACACTCGTCCGTGTTTACCACTCCCCAGTAGATCGCCAGCAAAGCAAATTTTCTTTTTTATCTGACATTCGTCCTATGTCATGATAAACCTTGAGAGCAGCCGTCCCCTGCTAGGTGATCGTCCTTCACCTCTTGATGACCGTCCCTCATCATGCTCATCTGATGGCCGTCCCCATCGTTGACCTTTTATCCAGCAATCGTCCTGTTTCGTGATATTTAGCAGCCGTCCCCTGCTGGGTGATCGTCCTTCACCTTTTGATGACCGTCCCTCATCATTTTATCCGATGGCCGTCCCCATCGTTGATCTTTTTATCTGACTTTCGTCCTACGTCATGATAAACCTTGAGAGCAGCCATCCCCTTCTAGGTGGTCGTCCTCCACCCCTTGATGATCGTCCTTCATCATGCTCGTCCGATGGCCGTCCCCATCGTTGACCTTTTATCCGGCACTCGTCCTGTGTCGCGATATTTTCAGAGCAGCCGTCCCCTACCAGGTGATCGTCCTTCACCTTAGATGACCGTCCCTTATCTTACCCCTTTCAGAGCAGCCGTCCCCTGCCAGGTGATCGTCCTTCACCTTTGATGACCGTCCCTCATCATTATTTCATTTATTCTTTAACCCGATGGCCGTCCCCATCATGGTCCCTTTTTCTTTTCCTGATGATCGTCCTTCATCAGCTTAGCCCGATGGCCGTCCCCATCGTTGTTTACATTTCTTTATGAACTTGATGGCCGTCCCCATCATTTTTTCATTAATCCCCAGAGAATCTTCCAGCTTTACTTGATGGCCGTCCCCATCATAATCCCTTTTATCCCCAACATGTCGGCCGTCCCCGTCATTGCTTTATTTCCCGCGCTTTTCCCAGCATGTCGGCCGTCCCCGTCATTGCTCTTTCCCAGCAGTCGTCCTCTGCTCGACGGTCGTCCTCCGTCGCCCATACTTTACAATATACTTTATTTTTTTCTTTACAATCTATATCCCTTTTCTTCTTCATTTTGTGAGTGCAAATCTTGGACTGTCTTTGGTATTCAACCACAAGTTATCTTGTTTGTCTGTTAAGCCGCTACTTACATCCTGCACAGCTAACTCATGTTTGAATAGGGGCAGCTGTAAACACCCCAAATTTTCCCTCACCCATTCACACCATGGCTTGTGATCATCTCATATGCATAAACTCAATCATAGCATCCCATATTACATTTTTGATTCACTGCATAGATTCTAAGTCATCTGCATTTAGGGTTTGTGATCTGAGCAATCCAAGAGCTTCTTGAGCCACTCCAAAGGTCATCAATCACTTCAAAGGGGTCCATGTATGTTCAAGCATCATATTATATCCTCTCAAAGTCAAGAATGTCAAAGAATCACAAGAACTGAGAATGGCATGGAAGCAGAGCCAGGTTTGACTGCACAGATGACCTAGAATTAGGGTTTTGGTTTCAAAGGCCATAACTCCAAATTTTTTTTGGTCATTCTTGTTTCTATTGGTCTCTATATGGTATAGGGAGTATGCATATCAATTTTCATGAAGAAATTCCATGGGGAAGTCATCTGATCAAGAGTTGACTTTTCAAGCAAGTCAGTGTGAAATCAAGGCATCTGAGGCCCCCAATGACCCAACCAAAGGGTGTTCTTCATCATTTTGTTTGTATATGATCTTTATTTGATCATAAAAGAAGTTGGAAGTCCACAAAATTGAAGAATTTCAAGTCTTTTGCAAAGTTGACTTTTTGGGGAAAGTTGACTTTTTAATGAAATTGCCATTTTGGGAAACTTTTTCAACCCTTGCTTTTTGATTCAAAAATGCTTCAAATGAAAAAACTTTGGTCATGAAAGTTGTAGAATGGATCATTCCCTTTTCAAAAAGTACAAGAACATGACCTAATTCATTTTGGATCAAAAGTTATGGCTTGTCAAAGTTGGCAAAAATCACAAAATTTCAAAGTTTCTACCAAAGAGGCAAAGTTGCAAATTCACTTGTCAAGGCAAATTAAGTTATCAAATGGACTTCTAAACTTCACAACATGATCATACAAGACCTAAAATTCAGAATGGGCCAAGAAATCTCTCATTTTTATGGCTTATGGAGCAAGATATCTCATAAGAATCAAAAGTGAACCAACTTGCAAAACTCATCATAAGTTACAATCCACTTGCTTGCTGACTTGCTGATCAATCCTAGGGTTCTCCCCACATCATGCTGCGCAGGACACACCTTTTGTCCTTGGCTAGAAAGTAGCCCATGCTTCTCTTACACAACTTTGACATTTTGGCAACTTGAGCCATACCTATCACAAAAGCACACATCACTTCATCTGACCTATCACAATTGTTTATGAAAATCAAAAGCAAGCGAAAGCATACAAAACACAAGCCTGAAACACTCTCTAACACAGCATTCTCATTTTCACCTCATCTTGCAAGAGCATTCGAAACTCTAAGCACAAGCCTCAAACACACAAACCAACTTCAGAAACAATCTCACCATGCTCCACTGAACACAAACCAACCCTTAAAACAGCCTGAAAGCCACTGAATCAAAAACACGATCACCACCCTCCCCTGAGCAGAACCTCTGCCATCTTCCAAACCAGCCACTACAAACTTCTTCTAAGCATCAGGATTTCATCAGGGGCCTAAGAGGAGTGGTTTGCGCAAAGAGAGAGGGTCAGAAAGTTGCAAACTGAGAAAGCTCAAAGCTCAGGTATACCAAGAACTTTTTTTTCCAGAAATGAGTTTTTAAGTTTCTAATTTGTTCCTCATGCTTTGCTGATCACTCTGATGTTCTTAGTTTTGAAAATGGTTGAGAAATAAGCATTTAATCTTGTTCTGAAACTTTTTTGCCCTAAACATGTTTGGCTTCGATTCGCTTGATTGATGAAGAATAAATGATTTTTGAATGGGGGTTTTGACTTAGTTTGGCATGGGGATGATTTCTGGGTAGTTAGTTTTCGTTTTCATGAAGTTTTGAAGATTTTGGCAACATTCAGGTGAGGGTCTTGCCGGAGAAGACGACCGGAAGTCTTCTCCGGCCACCTGAAAGTAATTAGGGCTAATCCCTGTAATTAATGAGAGTTTGAATTCTAAGCGTAGGATGAGTTGACTGGCTTTGACTCCCGCGTGAATGAACGCACTAGATTTGCCACTTAACCCTAATTCAGATTAATTAGTTTAATTAATTAGGTTTAAGTTTGAATTTCTCAGAAGCAATCCCAGCCGTCCATGAGCGCGCGCAGTCTTTCCCTCCATCCTGAGTTTGAATACTGGCCTTAGATTGTGTTGACTTTCATTTTATTCAGTTTTATTTTCTTTTTAATTCATTTAATTTGTGCATTTAATTCAAAATAGTAAAACAATTTTAAAAATTCTGAAAATTTTTGTACAAACTTTTATTAATTTTCAGAAACCAAAAACATTTTTATTTTTATTTTTTGCATTAAAAAACATTTTTAAATCATTTAAAAGTTTATTTTTAATTAATTAATGAGAATTAATTAATTAAAAATACTTTTAGGTATTTAAAAATCACCAAAAAATTCATGAAACCTCTAAAATCATTTAGAAACATTGTCCAACCCTCAAACCAAATTTCTTTTTTGATCTTGATGCATTTTGATAATTTTCCATGGAATTAATTCAATTTCAAAGCATTATTTTGATCCAATCTTTGAAAATTCACTTCTGCCTAGTTTTTGAGAGTTGGATTTTGGTTCTTTTTGCATTGTGTCTTGCATGTCATGTATTTTGTGAGATTAAATTGGCATGATTTGATCTTTCATTTTCAATTTGTTTGACATTTTTCTTGTTAAGGTATCCTAAAACCCTAGAAATCTTAAGAAATTCATAACCCTAATTAGGTTAAGAGTTAGAACCCCTCCTTTGGGCAGTGAGTTTGTGTAGGGTTAGGGTTCCCTTGAATGCATTTTCAATTTTTTATCTTGATGTTTGCTTCTGATTTTGATTTTTGTTTGTTGCATTGATCATAAACCCTAATTTGGGCTTCCTTTTGCATTCATCTTGCATTTGCATTCATACCTTGACTTGCCATAGCATTTTGTGCATCCATTTGATCCATTAGACATCTTAAGACATATTAGAAGCATGTTTGATCATTGCTTTTTGCATTTTCCATGTTGTATGCCATTTTCATTTCATAACTTTTCATGTATGTTCATGGTTCTAAACTTGCTTCTCTTGCATCCATTTGTTCATGTGATCATCCTCATGCTTTGTTTCATGTTTGCATCATCTCATAGCATCATTATCATCTCACATATGCTTCTGGTTTTGGTTTGCATCATGCCATTTCATCTCATTTTGCATTGCATTGCATTTCTTTCACTAACTTTTCAGGTGGTAAGCAACTTTGAGAAGTGAATTTGCCTTCACTTCTCACAATTTCTTTTCATCTCTTTTATGCATCCTTGCTGCATTTTGTTATGAGTTTAAGATTAAGCTTGCTCTTTCTTCTTCATCTTACTTTCTTTCCTCAAGTGACTTGTCTTCTTAAATGAAGCAAGTTACTTTGCTTTTCTTTGCTCCTTTCATCTGCTTCCTGGTGGTTCCATTGAAGATTTCTTTCTTAAACCTTACAAACCTTAGGAACAACCAAGCATGACAATGATTAGGGTTTTGATTAGTCTCCCCACTTAGTTTTACCTTTGTGTCTCATTGAGTCTTCTCTTCTCATCTCATAATCAAGGACTAAACCCTAAAGGCTTTAAGGCTTTGTGATTAAGTTTATGCCTGCATCCTTCTATTAGGATGGAGTGTATAACTTTAATCCTAAGTGTCAAACCCTTAATGTGTTTAAATCCTTTAATCAATCCACTTAATAATCATCAAGACATCAAGCTTGTAACTTGGGCCTTGCATTAGGGTTCTAATTCTTCCTTAATTGGTTAAGAAGGACTAACCCTAGTGTTAATGGACAAGTCCCCCTCAAGTTGTCTTACAAACCATAAAACTCACTTCATCATCATATCATTAAATAAAATCCACTTAACCAAAGGCTTGTTTTGTCATGGGTTTAATCCCTAATCATGGATTAAGTTGAGGAGCTTTCCTCAGCTTAAACATTCTCATATATTATCCTTCTATTAGGATGGTGTAATGAGTCTGTTTAGTCCCTGATTATGGCTTAATCTCATTACTTAACACTAAACAAAATCACCAAAAACATCTAAATAATCACAAGTAGGTTAATGATCTTAATCCTATATCAGGGTGTTTAAGTGTGAGAAGCTGACTTCATACTTAAGGTATTCTCATTACCCCTAATCAGAGGGAAGATGTGATGAGTTTACTAACCCATTGGTTTAGGCTTAAACTCATTAACTTATGACAAACTTTCAAAAGCAATAAAAGACTGAAAACTCAAAAACAAACAATAATCGTCTCCTCCGGGATTCTTTTCTCATCTCATTCACTCATAAACGAGAACTTGCTTCTTCCGTCTAATGCAAGACAGTTTGCATCTGTGCCAGACAGATCATACACTTGAGCATAGACAAGCAAACAGTTCATCAGTCAATTCATCTTTCAGTCTCTTTGGGTCGAACTACGGTGTTCTGACTTCCTCATTTCACGAGAGGATACGTAGGCATAACTTAACTGTTATCGAACAAAAGTCTCTGTATATTCCCCCTCTTTCAGCATTATTCTTTTAACCTCATGATCTTGAGTATCTTATTCCTGTTCTTACACTGACACTGTACACTTATACACTTCACATTCTTTTTACACTGACACTTACTTTCTTTCCAGCTTTGATACACAAATTGCACTGACACTACCCCTTTAAACACAAATCTTTTAAGCGTGGATCCCGTCGAGTACGGCGGACAATCTGGGTGCTAATACCTTCCCAGGTTGTAACCAACCCCTTTCTCAGTTTCTCTGGTTCGCGACCGTCTTGTCCATATCTTTCTAGGTTTATGCAGCATTACCTTTCCTTCGGGATAAAAATGCCTAGATGGCGACTCTTTTCTTTTCAGTTCACCCTTGTGTGTTCTCTCCTCTTTCACCGACAGTTCGCGTCTGTACCCCTTCTGACCTAGGTGTCATTTGGTGGGAGCGACACTGAGCATGAGTGCTCCACCGGAGAAAACTTTCTTTATTACGAATGGTCCTTCATAATTTGGAGTCCACTTGCCCCTGTGGTCTATATGAGGAGGGAGGAGTCTTTTCACCACAAGATTTCCCACTTGGTACTCTCGGAGCCTGACTTTCTGATCGAAGACCTTCTTCATTCATTTCTGATACAGCTGCCCATGACAGATTGCAGCCAATCTCTTCTCTTCAATCAAACTTAGTTGTTCATATCGGGACCGAACCCATTCTGCTTCGTTCAACTTAACATCCATCAGTACCCGCAGGGAGGGTAATTCAACTTCAACCGGTAGGACTGCTTCCATACCATACACAAGTTGATACGGTGTTGCCCCAGTGGATGTCCTGATTGACGTACGGTACCCATGCAAGGCAAATGGTAACATTTCATGCCAGTCTTTGTAGGTGACCACCATCTTCTGCACGATCTTCTTGATATTCTTATTAGCTGCCTCAACAACGCCATTCATCTTTGGCCTATAAGGAGAAGAATTGTGGTGTTGGATCTTGAAGTCCCGGCACAGTTCTGCCATCATTTTGTTGTTTAAGTCGGAACCATTATCATTAATGATTCGCTCGGGAACTCCATACCGACAGATGATATCTCTCTTCAGAAATCGGGCTACCACTTGCCTGGTAACATTTGCATAGGAAGCTGCTTCAACCCACTTGGTAAAATAGTTAATGGCTACCAGGATGAATCTGTGGCCGTTTGAAGCAGTTGGTTCAATCTTTCCAATCATATCAATGCCCCACATGGCAAAAGGCCAGGGTGAAGACATCACATTCAAAGGATTTGGAGGAACATGCACTTTATCCGCATAAATCTGGCATTTATGACATTTTCTGGCATAGGCACAACAGTCAGCATCCATTGTGATCCAATAATAGCCTGATCTTAACAACTTCTTGGCCATGGCATGCCCTCCTGCATGGGTACCAAAGGATCCTTCGTGCACTTCGTGCATTAACAAGTCTGCTTCTGTTCTATCAACGCACCGGAGAAGTACCATATCAAAGTTTCTCTTGTACTGGGAACCATCAGTATTAAGGAAGAAACTACCAGCAAGCCTTCTTAATGTCTTCTTGTCATTGGAAGATGCCCCAGGTGGGTATGTTTGATCCCCCAAGAAGCATTTGATATCATGGAACCAAGGCTTATCATCTTTAACAACATCTGCTGAGAACACATATGCTGGTCTGTCTAGTCTGGACACTAATATCCGAGGTACAAAGTTGGAAGCTTGAACTTTGATCATGGATGAAATGGTAGCTAGAGCATCTGCAAACTGATTCTCGTCCCGAGGGATATACTCAAGCTTCACCGTTGTGAAGAAAGTCAATAACCTCCTTGTATAATCCCTGTAAGGTATCAGATGATCCTGGTGGGTGTACCATTTGCCATTGGTTTGATTAATTACCAGAGTTGAATCTCCGAATATAGTCAAAGTTTTGATCCTGAGGTCAATGGCTTCCTCAAGACCCATAATACAAGCTTCGTATTCAGCTTCGTTGTTAGTGCAGTTGAAAGTGAGTTTTGCCGAGAAAGGCATGTGAACTCCCTTAGGTGTAATGAGCACTGCACCAACACCACGAACATTCATATTAACATCCCCATCAAACATCATAGCCCATTCTTCCTCTGGGTCGGGGCCTTCAGTGTGAATAGGCTCTTCATGATCTTTCGCTTTTATGAACATGATGTCTTCATCAGGGAAATCAAATCTCATTGGCTGGTAATCATCAATAGGTTTCTCAGCAAGATAATCAGACAATACACTGCCCTTGATGGCTTTCTGAGATGTGTACTGGATGTCATATTCTGTGAGGATCATTTGCCATCTCGCAACCCGTCCGGTAAGTGCTGGCTTCTCAAAAATGTACTTAACTGGGTCCATCTTGGAGATCAATAAAGTAGTGTGGGTCAACATATACTGCCTTAGTCGGCGAGCAGCCCACGCTAAAGCACAACAAGTTTTCTCGAGCAGTGAATAACGTTGTTCACAGTCGGTAAACTTTTTGCTCAGGTAGTATATTGCATACTCTTTTCGACCAGACTCGTCATGCTGGCCCAACACACACCCCATTGACTCTTCTAATACTGTCAAGTACATTATCAGAGGTCTTCCTTCAACTGGAGGCATAAGGATCAGAGGCTCTTGTAAGTACTCCTTGATTTTGTCAAAAGCCTTTTGGCAATCGTCGTTCCACCTGACCGTTAAGTTCTTTTCTTAACAGTTTGAATAAAGGTTCACAGGTTGCTGTAAGGTGAGATATGAACCTTGAAATGTAGTTCAATCTACCTAAGAACCCCCGAACTTCTTTCTCAGTCTTCGGTGCAGGCATTTCCTGAATGGCTTTGACTTTGTCAGGGTCAACTTCAATCCCCTTTTCACTTACAATAAATCCCAACAGCTTACCAGATCGCACCCCGAATGTGCACTTGTTGGGGTTCAGCTTCAGTTGGTACTTCCTCAGACGTTTGAATAACTTCAACAGGTTTACCAAGTGGTCTTCTTCTGTGAGGGACTTGGCAATCATGTCATCCACATAACATTCAATTTCTTTATGGATCATGTCGTGGAATAATGTTACCATAGCCCGTTGATACGTAGCACCAGCATTCTTCAGTCCGAATGGCATCACCTTGTAACAGAACGTGCCCCAGGGTGTGATGAAAGTTGTCTTCTCCATGTCTTCAGGTGACATCTTGATCTGATTGTATCCTGAAAATCCGTCCATGAAGGAGAACACCGAGAACTGAGCCGTATTATCAACCAATACATCAATGTGAGGTAAAGGGAAATCATCTTTCGGGCTGGCTCTGTTCAGATCCCGGTAGTCCACACATATCCTTACCTTGCCGTCTTTCTTAGGCACTGGTACAATATTAGCAACCCACGGCGGATAGCTAGTCACAGCAAGGAACCCGACGTCCCACTGCTTTTGTACCTCTTCTTTAATCTTCATTGCCATGTCTGGGCGAGTGCGGCGTAGTTTCTGTTTAACCGGTGGGCAATCTTCTCTTAAAGGTAGCTTGTGCATAACAATATCGGTGTCCAACCCTGGCATATCCTGATAAGACCAAGCAAACACATCCACATATTCACGAAGTAGGTCAATCAGTTGCTCTTTTACTGAGTCTTGTAAGCAGGCCCCGATCTTAACCTCTTTCACATCTTCATCCGTACCAAGATTAATTGTTTCGACCTCCTCCTGATGAGGAGTGATAACCTTCTCCTCTTGCCTTAACAACCTGACTAGCTCTTCAGGAAGCTCATAATCCTCTTCAACCCCTTCATCAGCTTGATTGATTAGATTGTCAAAGTCATACGAAGTCATAGCTGTGCTGTTGTCGGTGCAGTCTGAAAGGCACTCTCTGTAAGGGTTTAGATTGTTCATTTTAGTGATTGATTTTAATATTGTTTAGAAAAAGTGAAATGAGGTTATCATTTTAAAAACATTGCCATTTTATTTTTGTACAAAAAGAAAAATGAAAAACAGTGAGCGGAAAAGAAAAAGACTCATTTGCAAAAGATGTCTGATATTCATTGATTGATCTGTTTGCACAAAATCACAAGATGGCCCGATTACAAAATGAGCCTTGTCATCTTGGGCAAGATGCAAGACTTGATGCATGCTTTAAAAAATCCAGGAAATAATAATTACTCTGCAGGAGTAACCCTTATAATTTCCTGGGAAGACCAGTTTGAGATACGGCTCCCTGGGATCCTTGGAAGTATCCAGCTCTCCAGGTTGCGTTCATATTCCGACTCATCTTCCAAGTTGTTCACTGCATCTGGGGTGAGCATCCCCCCGCTAACAAAATTGGGCTTCTTGGCAGCCTCTGATTGATCTTGTTGAGTTGGTTTGTAACCCAACCCAAATTTGTCCTCCTTCTTCTCCACAGGCAACAGCTTGCCCTAGCCTTGGGCAGTCCCCTCTTCAACAACCTTCCTGGCTTGCTGATAAGATGTCATGGAGGTCCCTAGTACAACAGATGCTTCATTTATGTTCAGGGCCTCAAACCCCTGGCTCATGGTTTCATGGATTTCTCCATCCATTTCAATGTACTTGTACGTAGCCAGATGGCTAACAAAGATATCTTCTTCACCACAGATGGTGATGATTTGGCCTTCCCACTCGAATTTCAGCTTCTGGTGAAGGGTAGACGTAACTGCGCCAGTGGCATGGATCCAAGGTCTACCCAACAAACAGTTGTAGGCCGGCTGAATGTCCATCACGTAGAAGGTAATTTTAAAAGTCTGCGGGCCAATCATCACAGGCAGATCAATCTCCCCTAGCACTGATCTTTTTGAGCCATCAAATGCTCTTACCACCAAATTACTTGGACGCAATGCCAAGCCATCATACTCCAGCTTCACCAAGGCTTTCTTTGGTAGAACATTGAGTGAAGACCCAGTGTCCACCAGCACATGAGATAGGACAGCATCCTTGCATTCCAGAGTGATGTGTAAAGCCTTGTTGTGGTTACGTCCCTCAGTTGTTAAATCAGCATTGGTAAAGCCCAGTCCATGACTGGTGTTGACATTTGCCACCACAGTTTCTAGCTGATTAACAGTGATCTCCTCTGGCACGTATGCTGCGTGCAGGACTTTCAGTAATGCATTCCTGTGAGCTTCAGAACACATTAGCAGGGATAATATGGAGATCTTTGAGGGAGTTTGGTGAAGCTGATCCACCACTTTGTAATCACTTCTCTTTATAATCCTAATGAATTCATCTACATCTTGCTCAAAAGATGTCTTCTGGGTTTCTTTGATGATTGGTTCTTCAAATACCACACTCTTCCCTTTTGCTTTGGCAGCAGCTTCTGCTTCAGCGTTAGGTCTTTGCAATTGTGAGGCAAATAGGCGTCCGCTTCTGGTGAAGCCTACGCCTCCCCCAAGATTGTCAATCTGTGGAGAAGAAGTTGAAGAGTCCAAAGTGATTTTCTCCCCATTGCAGTAGAGGTCAGAGCCATAATGCCAAGGTATGGCATTGCTGCTTTCATATGGAACTGGTCCAGGTACCGTGATGGTAACTGGACTGACTGCTGTAGAGGAGGGTACTGAGATAGTATGCGGATCGTAGTAGATGGTGACTGGCGACCTGGAAGGAGATGCCACTGTTTGTTGTTGAAAGTTGTTGTTTGGAGGAACATTTGATGGATCGTAATAAATGGTGACTGCTGAGATATTTGTTGGTGTTGTAGAAGATTCTGTTGAATAAATGGATGTTGATGTTGTAGAAGATTCTGCAGAATGATGGGATGCTGATGTTGTAGAAGAAATGGTTGTTGACATTTGATTTGTTGAAGTGATGGACGGAGCCGTTGTTGATGATATTGATGAATTGGTTGGAATGATTGTTGTTGCTGTTGTAGAAGAGTCAGGAATTGTTGTCAAAGGGATTGTAGGATTTGTAGGTGCTGATGTTGTGATCTGAAGTATACCACTTTTGATAAGACCATCTATGCCGCTTCTCAAATTATCACACCCGTTTACCGAAATGTTGCAATAACCACAACCGAGCTCACACCCGGGGAACATCTGGCATTCTAGAAGCTGAGCTTTAATTTCTACCAGAGGTGTCTGAATCTGTCCAACACTGGTGATTAAGAAAGATGGCTTATCTTCCTCAATAACATTAATTCTTGGTCCTCCATGATTGGGCATGGGGTTCTTGTTGACATTTGGAGGGGGTGCAAAGTTGAGGGCTTTAGAATCCACCAGATCTTGTACCTTCATTTGTAAAGCCCTGCATTTCTCTGTATTGTGGCCAGGTGCATTGGAGTGAAAAGCACACCTGGCGTTGACATCATAGTTTCTTGGAAGACTGGTGGGATCTGGTGGTGCCAATGTCCTTAGTTCAACCAGGTTGAGTTTCAGGAGTTGTAGCAATAAAGCGGCATAAGGCATGGGGATAGGGTCAATCACCCTATTTTCCTGTGATGGTCTTTGCTGAAAAGGTCTTTGTTGTTGATTTCTGTTGTTGTTGTTGTTGTAGTTTCTTTGTGGCGGATACTGAACTTGCTGTTGATAATGGGGTTGTTGTTGTGGTGGTTGATATGCTGGCTGCTGAGGAATCGGAGCTGGAATGGTGACAGCTACCACTGACCTATGAACATACTGAAGTCTGCCCCTGTTGGCATGAATAGAATTAGTCTCACCGGTTCTTCTAGGTCCCACAAAAGGCTTCCTGGGATTGCTGGATGAACTTGCACCGTTATCAGAAATTTTACCCATCTTCAAAAGGCTTTCAATTCTTTCTCCAGCTATAACTACGTCAGCGAAGCTGGTGGAAGAAAAGGCAGCTAGCCTGTCAATATATGTCCCTTGCAGGGTGTTTATAAACATGTTGGCCATTTCTCTTTCCGACATGGGTGGCTGGACAGCAGCAGCAAGCTGTCTCCACCTCTGGGCATACTCTCTGAAGCTTTCTCTGCAGGATTGAGACATTCCCATCAGAAGGGTCCTTTTAGGAGCCATGTCTAGATTGTATTGGTACTGCCTGATGAAGGCCTCAGCTAGGTCCTTCCAGCACCTGATAATAGCTCTGGTCAAGTGATAGTACCATTCCCTTGAGGCCCCAGTCAAACTGTCTTCAAAGTAAAACATCCACAGTTTTTCATCCATGGTGTATGCCTTGAGTCTCCCCAGAAAGGATTGTAAGTGAGTTCGTGGACAGGAAGTTCCATTGTACTTCTCGAAGCACGGGGGTTTAAACTTGTGGGGAATCCTTACCTCGTCCACTAACCCCATATCCATGACATCAAAACCTAGGGAATTTTGAGACTCCATAGATCTCAATTTCTCAGCAATTTCATCAAGCCTCCTATCATAGACTTCATCCCCAGCTCCCATCACAGTGAACTGCTCTTCCTGTGGGTCTTCTTGTAAAACCCTTCCTCCAGTAGTATTTCCTTGCACAATACCCGGGATGTTGACTTCCGGATGCAGATGAGGCCCATATACTGGTGGATTAACATGAGGCTGACCCCTCTCATTGTTACTTGTTCCTCCAGTTCCTAGAGGAGGTTCTTCCTGGGTTTGCCTTTCTACCAATGCCCTCAATCTCTCTTGGCTTTGGGCCAAGCCATTCATTACTTCCATGAACTGGGTCATTTGGTTTCTCATCTCCAGCCTTTCATTAACCATCTGGGTTCTGACCTCTGTCAGCTCTTGCTGTACTTGGTCCATCTGGATACCAGGAAGGTTGTTGCGAGTAGGATATCTGTGTGGACGGTTGAGAGGGAACACCCGACGAAGAGCAATAATTCCTGAATCACAACATAGTTAGTAACAAACAAAACAAAAACCTACAAAACAAAACAAAAGTTAGTATGCAATGCAGTATGCTCAATTATTTTCCAAGGTATCCGGCTTGGCTCTTGGTTTTGACCTTTCCAGACCCTGAGGAAGATGCTTTGTTGTTGCTTGAGAAAAGAAACTCAATGAAACAAACTAACAAATATATTACAAAAGGTGGATCACACATAGTTTGTTTTTTACAACACAGGCCCCTGAGGGGTCAAAATACAACATAAAAATAAAAGTACATGAAATGAAAGCAACAACAAGCAAAAAGTCAGACACCAAGACCAAACTCATCCTCCTTAACCTCCTTCAGAAGTGCTTCAGCTACAGGACCAGCCAGATGCTCTGTAATAGTCCTGATAAAAAAGTTCCTGGTGGCGATAGCAGTGGTCAGCTTCTTGTGTCTGTCCTGGTCCTTTGACCTCTTCACACCAGCCCTAAGCTTCAACTCTGAGATTTCCTTCTGGGCTGCTAGCAGAGCCTCCTGTTGTTTCTTTTCATTGGCCTCCAACTGCTCAATCCTGTCTTGAGTTCTCTTATCCTCTTGAGTACGAGCTTCAGTGATCCTGACCCACCTAGCTTGACTTTCTTTCAGATAAAGATCAGTCCTAGCCTTCTGAAACTGGGCCTCTTTACAGGCATTCTTCAAAATTTGCTCTCCAGCTCTTGATTTCTTGATGTAGTCCTCTGCTTTCTCAATCCTGGCTAGATGCTCCACCTTAAGCTTTTATAACCTCTCAATGTCTAGACGACCATCACTCCTCTCCCAGAGGGTCTTCTTCAGAGCTTGAGACAGATTCTCATTCCTCTCCTTCAGTTTCTCAA
Organism: Lathyrus aphaca; assembly: GCA_963966055.1. Classification (NCBI taxonomy): domain Eukaryota; kingdom Viridiplantae; phylum Streptophyta; class Magnoliopsida; order Fabales; family Fabaceae; genus Lathyrus; species Lathyrus aphaca. Next base: position 477,374,916 of record OZ014521.1, read on the forward strand.
ACTCTTCCAGGCCGACAGTGGCTGGAGGTGGTGCTGTGGATGGTCCAGGTGCATCCTCAATGGTGAAAGGCATCCCAGAAATCTGAGCCCTAGCATGAGACCATTCATAATACTGAGCTGAAGCCACATTATTGCATCTCCCAAGAATGGCCATCCCTTTGGTCTGGATGTTGTCCCAAGCCCAGGATGCTTGTCTGACAATAGCTAGATTAGGCTTTATCTCACAATACAGGGTTTCAGCCAAGTCTTGCACTCTAGGAGGGTGAACCAAAGCATAGCCTAATTGTCTCTTAAACAGCAAAGGGGTGTAGTTGATGCAACCCTTCACTCCTATCAGAGGTACATTGGGGAACTGCCCACAACTAGTAATCATGTCCCTTCCTTTGGTGCTCTGGGTACACCACCTGATGTCATCTGAAGTTAAAGAAATAAGTCTCCTAGCCCAATTCTTCTGTTGGTGAGGGTTCAAGAAAGCATCAGTCTTGGGTAGGTGTTTAAGCAGCCAAGTATGAAACAAAGGAGCACATCATCTCACCAACCTCCCTCTCAGCTTCTCATTCCTTTGGTGAACAGAATAATAGAAGTCTCCCAGCAAGGTGGGTACTGGGTTCCTCAAAAGGAAGAGATGAATGGCATTCTTGCTGATAAACTTGGGCTCATCTGCAAAAAGTATAACCCCATATATACTGAGGGCTAACAATGCACAAACTGCCTTCCATTCTCCCAAGGAGGCCTTCAGGATAGCCTGAGAAGTTAGAAAGTCCAAGTGTAGGCCAGGAATTCCAGCCTTTGTAGTCATGTTCTGCTCAATCAGAATAGGTTCCAAATACAGTGCCTTTGCCACTTCTTCATTGCTGGGAGAAGCCATTTCAGGGTTGAAGGGTATACCACCCTTGACAGGCACTCCAATCAAAGATGAGAAATCCTCCAGCAAAGGTCCCAACTGAAAGTTCTGGAAAGTGAAGCATCTCAAAGGAGGATCATAGAACTGTAGGCAAGTGTGGATCAAGATCCTCTGAGAAGGGTCTAGGTCCATAACCATATCAAGGATGCTTCCATAATGTTCTCTGAATAATGGGATATGGTATGGAGTGATAAGTGCCTGGACCTTCCTGATGCCAGTCAGCACGGGCTCAAAGAAATGATATGAGATTTTGCTCTTCTTGGGTACCATGACTGCTGATGAAGAGCTGAGAACAGATGCTGATGATGAAGACTGATACTGGAGATGAGCCACTGATAGGCTGAAGCTGATGATGGAGGTAACTGAAGCAGGCAACCGATGAAGATAGCTGAAGCAGATAGCTGATGAACAGGGGTCTATGCAGATGAAGGGGTCAAAACCAAGCCAAATGTAATATGGATACCCTGAAAAACAGATAAGCAAATGTTAAATGATGCAATGATGATGTATGCAAATGATATGCAAGGGTTTATGATCAAGCTGGATCTGATTACTGCCTTGGTATAAGTCCATGTAGGTTTAAGAAGTCCAGATGGAGGTTTAAAAGTCCAGTAACCAAGGTGGGTGACTCAAATAAAGAGTCACATGTCCTGGGTTAAATCACAAGAACTGTCCAAAGTGAAGCATTCTTAAAAACAAGTACCAGGGTATGATGTGGCCAAGGGTTCCTGCAAACCTGTAAACAGCCCAACCCCTCACAGGTGATGTTCTAAAACAAGGATCCTCAGACTTGGATCAGTTATGAGAAGTGTAAATACTTCTAACCCGGAGGTACAATGTTTACAATAACCATAAAAGATCCTCCTCTAATTCACCTCAGTTTCTGAAGGTCATAATAAAGGTCATCTAGTCTTAGCAGGCTTCCTAGATAGCCCTAGCACTACAGGAGATCTGTAGCACAGAGTTCTCAAGAAGAAACCCATATCTGAACCGTGTTTCATATTCCCGCACCAGACCGAAATGGAATGGGAAAGAACATGAACCACTCTAGCCTAGGTGTCACTCAGGTCCCAGGTATAGGACCTTAAACTCTCAGTGAACCCCACCCACCAAAGCAAAAACCAGATCCAACCAGATAACAATATGACAGTATGGTATATAAAGCTATAAAGAAAGCAATAAATAACTGTAAATAAAGCAGTAAATAAAGCACATATACAAACATAAACAGCACATAACACCCCAATAAACACAAATCAAACAAGCGCTAGGAGGAACCCACAAAAAGAACCAGAAGCCCTGGTTACAGTATAAGGTTCCCCAGCAGAGTCGCCAAGCTGTCGCTCCCGCCAATGACAACCGGGTCAAGAGGGGTACAGAAGCGAACGGTTGGTGAAAGAGGGAATGAGAACACACAGGAGTGAACTCAAAAAGACAAGAGTCGCCAGCTAGGCATTTTTATCCCGGAGGAAAGGTAATGCTGCATAGACCTAGAAAAGAAGGATAAGACGGTTGCGAAACAGAGAGACTTAGAAAGGGGGTTAGTTACAACCTGGGAAGGTATTAGCACACAGATTGTCCGCCATACTCGACGAGATCCACGCTTAAATGATTTGTGTTTTAAAGGGGTAGTGTCAGTGCAATCTGTGTATCACATCTGGAAAGAATGCAAGTGTCAGTGCAAAAGAAGTGTGAAGTGTATAAGTGAAGTGTCAGTGTGAGAATAGGAATGAAATGCTCAAGACTATGAGGCTTAAAGAATAAGGCTAGAAAGAGGAGGAATATACAGAGACTTTTGTTCGATAACTGTTAAGTTATGCCTACGTATCCTCTCGTGCAATGAGGAAGTCAGAACACCGTAGTTCGACCCAAAGAGACTGAAAGATAAATTGACTGATGAACTGCTTACTTGTCTATGCTCAAGTGTATGACCTGTCTGGCTCAGGTGCAAACTGTCTTGCATTAGATGGAAGAAGCAAGTTCTCGTTTGTGAGTGAATGAGGTGAGAAAAGAATCCCGGAGGAGACGATTATTGTTTGTTTTCGTATTTTCAGTCTTTTATTGCTTTTTGAAGTTTGTTTGTATGTTTGAAGGCTATATGATGAATTTCAAAAGAAGTTGCATAAGAGGTGAGTTTCTTGAACTATGGCTTATGATCTCATTCAGGCTTGAGTGTGTGTTGTGTTATGCTGGCTTTGGTCCACTTATCACAACTAGAGAGGTCAGAGGAGTTGGTGTGGACTGTTGTGATTGGTATGGCTCAAGTTGCAAAAAGTCAAGCAAGTTGTACTTGGAGGTATGGGCAAGTGGCAGGCTGAGATAGAGGCATGGCTTGGCTCAGCTGAGTTTAGGGAGAACCATGGAATTTGATTTGAGATGATTCAGCAAGTTGCATGAAGTTTATGAGGTGTTTTGCAAATTTCCCAAAGTTTGGCCACTTTGAAAATTCATGAGATTCAAGGCATCAAAATGCAATATTCTTGGGCCAATTATGATCTTTAGAGGTCATGTGATCATTTTGTGAAGAGTTTATACATATTTGAAGCCTTTAGAACACTTGATCATACCATTTTGCAAAATGCCTCTTTGGTAGAAAACTTCAAATTATGTGATTTTGGCCAACTTTGACAAGCCATAAATTTTGATCCAAAATGAATTAGAATGAGTTCTTGTACTTTTTGAAAAGGGAATGATCCATTCTACAACTTTCATGACCAATGTTTTTCCATTTGAAGCATTTTTGAATCAAAAAGTAAGGGTTGAAAAAGTTTCCCAAAATGGCAATTTTCCATTACAAGTCATTTACCCAAAAAGTCAACTTTGCAAATGGCTTGAGATTCTTCAATTTTGTGAACTTATAACATCTTCTATGATCAAATAAAGATCATACATAATCAAAATGATGAAGAACACCCTTTGGTTGGGTCATTGTGGGCCTCAGATGCCCTGATTTTGCACTGACTTGCTCAAAAAGTCAACTCTTGATCAGATGCCTTCCCCATTGAATTTCTTCATGAAAATTGATATGCATGACCCATATACCATATAGAGACCAATAGAAACAAGAATGAACAAGAAAATTGGAGTTATGGCCTTTGAAACCAAAACCCTAATTCTAGGTCATCTGTATAGTCAAACCTGGCTCTGCTTCCATGCCATTTCCAGTTCTTGTGATTTTTTGACTTTCTTGACTTTGAGAGGATATGATATGACGCTTGAACACACATGGACCCCTTTGAAGTGATTGATGCACTTTGGAGAGGCTCAAATGGCTCTGGGATAACTCAGATCACAAACCCTAGATGCAGATGACTTGGGAACAATGCAGTGAATCAAAAATGCAATATGAGATGCTATGGTTGAACTTATGCATATGCTAAGATCACAAGCCATGGGGTGAATGGGTGAGGGCAAATTTGGGGTGTTTACACAACCTTATAAGACAACTTTACTCTCCAGTTCACTCTTTCCTTCAAATGTCTCGTGTCAGAGTCAGAATAACTAGTAGAAGAGGTATGATTGCCAGGATTGAGTATACGGCTGCAACTTGAAGATTACAGGTCCGTGACAAATCTATTGATCACTGATAGTATACAAAACTGACAGGTCTAGACGGAGTCAAGCCTCCTCAACAACGACAATATTCAGCTTCTTTACTGCATTTCCATTTGTAGTTCTTTTATTTGCTAAACATTTGTATACATGTATGAAAGTTGTTTGCTTTTGAATGTTATCAATAATAAAACTCACATGTTTTTCTTGAAGTAATTCATTCGCATTCACTTATAATTCTGTATGTGCATATTGCAATACCAATTATCATGCTCAAACTCTATGAAGGAGAATGACGAAACAATAATGCAAAAATCTCTAATTGTGTGCTCTCAAAAAAGACCCTGTTGACGATGTACATACTTTGTTTCAAATCCCTAAACACTGGAGATATAAGGGAGATAGACCCTTGCTAACCCCTTTGAGTCTTGAAATAGGAGTTTCTTTTCACATAAAAAACCCTCACATGTAACCCAGGGGCAGGGTAGATGTCAGCTAGTCGGACCAAGCGTTCAGGCTTTCATAAAGGAGTGTATTTGAGGATCCATTACATTCCACTATGCTAATCAAGAGGTCTAAAGACCAGAAACCACAATGGTTATCCAAGTCAAAAGGTCCAAAGATTGAAAACCACAATGGTTATCCTTCATCGACCAAAGAATGAGGCAGTCATAACCCTCGCAAAGCAATCAAGACAAGCAGTGTCACACGATTTGTTCAAAAACAATAAAGAAATGAAAAGCCCGCTAAGTTGAAACTTGAAAACAAGCGACTTAGGAAAAAGTTATGGCATCCCGTTGGACTTCACAATCAAAGATTCACAAGAACCAGTCCAGGCAAAAGTTAGGGATAAGCAAAATAACGCAAAAGTGAAAGACGAAAAGGATTACATAAGAAAAATCCTCAAACAAGAACAAAGTCGTGTGGCACAGACACGAAAGACAAAGGGGTGGCTGACTCCAACGACAACCTGGTTGGTGCTTGAACCGATATCAGCAATGGTTCCTCGACCGATACGAAACCCTTGTGAAAGGTGAGTGCTTGTGAAAATTAGATGAACATAGGAATGGATAACATCACAAAGAATGGGTGGGCCCAAATAATTTCGAGCCTATATTCTTTGTTTCTATAACCGTAAACCAGGACACGATACATACCTCAAAAGTCCTAACTGAAACAGGGCTAATTTGAGAGCGTACTACCACGAGATGGCGTTCCTGACTCCTATGAGTTGTGCTAAAAGACCTTGTTGGTATTGCATGTGCATGCGTTCTTTCAATCAAAAGTAATGTCACATCTTAACCAGTGATTTGCTCACCAAGGTTTGTGACCCCTTTTCAAAACTTCAAGATTAACACGTGTGTTGCATTAGAATTTCCATTCTCAAAATAAACATTTTCTACTTGCATACATCTGTTAGGCGTCATAAAAATCTCGCATGTGGAAATTCAGTCCAGAAGCTTAAGCTTTCCAAGTTGAGAAGTCTAACACTTTTGAAAGACAGTCACATCGAGGTGCACTTTTTCGAGAAAGCTCCATTGAGTAAGGACTTTCCCAACCAGTCATGGTAAGAGCCAACCAATCTGGGGCAGTTATGTCAAGAAATGTCCTCAAGAGTCAGCCAAACTGGGGCAATCACCTCTAGATTCAAATATCTCCCAGAGCAATTGGTCAAAGATTCATACTGGGACAAGTCACCCCAATCGCACGAGGATTCATTCTTTCCCGAAGACAGATAATCGGAAGTTCAGAATACCTGGGCAATTATACTCCTGAAGAGTTTAAAGACACCAATTCTTTTGTAAAATTCTCTTAAGGTAAAACCTGAATCAAAGCAAATGATCCCTGTCACAAGACTACTTGAAATCTTTCCTCCTCAGCAGGACTCGGTTCAGTTTCATTATCCCCAACATGCGCATGGAAGTTATCCCCAATAAAGTCGTCAAACTTTTCATCAACAGGTTTCATTGATCTTATTTCTCAACAGATCTCAAACCAAATCCTTCTCTTCCCTAGCCGAACAATAAGGATTATCCTTAGCAAGAGTCGTCTTCCCATAGTGAGACATTTCTTACAAGAGTCCAGGTATTTCCGGAAACCAGATGAACGGTTCCCTTCCCCACAGAGGTTTGGAAAATTCAGGTAGACAAGAGAGTTCTCCTCAGCAGAGCCTTGACAGGTCTTCCCCCAGCTCAGTCGAAAAGTTGTCGATCACCAGCGAAATCTGTGGGGTGAGATTCAATCCCCAGCAGTTGAGGCATCCCCTAGCATGGTCTTTAAATCTAAGGACCAATTTATTTTTGGCAAAGGTAATAAGTCGAGATAGGCTAGTTAAACTCTTCTCCAACAGAAATATCGACGATCATTTGTATCCCCCACAGAGTCAGCAAGCGTCTGTTATTTCCGCATCAGGAATTCCCTTTGTACTTATCCCCCAGTGTTATGGGGCATCATGTCATACAATTCAACAATGTGTATTAAATCCAAGGTTGATATCCAAAGTCCACCCGCAGTGTGGAAATTTATCCAAAGTTCACCCGTAGTGTGGAAATTTATTCAAAGTCCACCCGCAGCGTGGCAATTTATCCAAAGTCCATCCTCCGGGTGGTGAATTCTTAAAGTCTCCCGTAGTGAGCAGCAGCCCCCGTAGTATGGCAAATTTTCTGAAAGTCTCCCGTAGTGAGCAAAAGTCTCCGGTAGTGAGCCAAACTCTCCCGTAGCGAGCAACATCCCCCGTAGTGTGGCGAAACATTGAAGTCTCCCGTAGTGAGCAGAAATCTCTCGTAGTGAGCAAAAGTCTCCCGTAGTAAGCAAAGGTCTCCTTTAGTGAGCAAAAGTCTCCCGTAGCTGAGCAATGTTCCCCCGTAGTGTGGCGAATTTTCTGAAAGTCTATTGTAGTGAGCCAAAGTCTCCTGTAGCGAGCAGCAGCCCCCGTAGTGTGGCAAAGCATTGAAGTCTCCCGTAGTGAGCCAAAGTCTCATGTAGTGAGCCAAAGTCTCATGTAGTGAGCAAAAGTCTCCTGTAGCTGAGCAATGTGCCCCCGTAGTCTGGCAAATCTTCTAGAAGTCTCCCATAGCCAAGCAATGTGCCCCCGTAGTGTGGCAAATTTTCTTAAAGTCTCCCGTAGCTAAGCAATGTGCCCCCGTAGTGTGGCAAATTTTCTGAAAGTCTCCCGTAGCTGAGCAATGTGACCTCGTAGTGTGGCAAATTTTACAAAAGTCACCCATAGCTGAGCAATGTGCCCCCGTAGTGTGGAAAATTTTCAAAGTCTCCCGTAGTTGAGCAATGTGTCCCCGTGGAGTGGCAAGATTTCTAGAGTACCCCCGCAGTGTGATAGAGTTTCCCCGCAGAGTGAGCAAAAGTCCATCCCCATGGTGGTAAGGTATCAAAAGTCTCCCGTAGCGAGCAGTGGACCCTATGAAGTGGTAGAGTATTGAAATCCCCCGTAGTGTGGAAAAACATTCAGAAGACCACCCGTTGGGTGGCATGTCATTAATATCCCGGCAAAAGTCCACCCGTAGCGTGGAAAATTAGCAATCTCCTAGCGTTATTCCAAAACATTCACCAGTTCACTACTCTTCACATCCAAGATTCTCCCCAAGCAGAGTTCAGATGGTTGGGTTTATTTCCCTTTTCTCTTCCACCGAGTGCAAATTTTCTGGTTTTTAGTATTCAATCCCTGCATACTTCAAACGTCTGAAAGAGACTGCTATCATCCATTCAAGTCTACAGTGATTGAATAGGGGCAGCTGTAACACTCTAAAATTTTCCCTCTTATTTATTATCAACCTCGAGCGGTTTATGTTTCATTCCCGCATCATTCCGCATATCATTGCATCGCATTTGAAAAAAATAATAAATCATCATCCTTTGCATACGCATGAGGTGTGTGGTCGATCGAGGCTTGCCAAACATTGGAGTTCAAGAGAAAAATAATATCCCAAAAATAATCCAAACCACTTCCAAACTAACCAACCAAAAAGGGAAAAATTCACCTTTCTCTCCCTTTTCTTTCCCTTTTCCTTCCACTTTCTTTCCACATTTCCTTTCATCTTTTCCCTCTTATATTTCCACTTCAATTCCACTCCATTTCCCTTGGATGTTTCTACCATGTTCTACCATCTTCTAGAGTGTTCCAAGGAATATTCCCTCTCCAACCTTAACCCTAACTAACTACCAACCCATAATTTTGGATCCCAAGCCTAATTTTTGGGCCCCAAACCTAATTCCATTCCCAAACCTAGCTCCAATCCTAGCCTCTATATATTCGTTAATCACTTCATTGCAAAGGGGTTCACACAATTTTCCAAATTTTTCACTCTTTCACAATCACTTTTTCTCTCTCACTTTTCCTCCATTTCCCTTTTCACCAAAGCTTTTTGAATAAGCTCTTCAAGTTTCACACTGAAACTTAAAGATCTTGAAGCTTAAGCCTCCAACCTCCATTGATTGTGGATTGTAGAAGAAGAAGCTAGTGATTTTTGTGAGGATTTCGGCTTATCGGAAGCACACGAAGGTTAAAGCATCAAGAACGCATTTATTTTGCGAATCCGCGATATTCTTGGTTTTCTCTTCGATCAAGCTCCGATTCTTGCAACATTCACCGAAGCACTTCTGCGCCATTTCGGCATTCTTTAAGTGCTTTTCGTATTAATTATGTGTTCGTTAAGTTTTGCTTGCGATTTGTGGTTTTTGATGGATTAGAAGTTAGGTTGTAGCTTGTTATAGATTCTAGCATGTGTTAATAAGCCCTAATTAAGTAGAAATTCATGTTAGCATGATTAGGTGGGGGTTAGTGTTGTTTAGAAGGAAGATTGTGGCCAAAAGCACTTATTTCAAAAGCATTTTTCACTTTCTGTTCAGCGTTAACCGGTTAACGCATTTGGTTAACCGGTTAACGCATGCGTTTTTGGCTATTTTTAGTGTTGTCCAGGGTCCGTTAACGGGTTAACCAATTTGGTTAACCGGTTAACGCTGTTCATTTTTGGATTTTTAGCTTATTTTCTTGCTCAATCCATCTTCCTAGTGCCTCTAATGTTCATACATGTTTAGGTAGTGATTTTTGGGAATTTTTGGGTCCATTTCCAGTAGCTCATTCCCCCATTTCGAGTCGTTTCGACACGATTCCGTTTATGTTGCGTATTATGCGTTTTTGTGTTCTTTTGTGTATAGCTTGAGCTCTTGCATTTTGTTGCCATGTTTGTGCATTATTTGGCATGTGAATAATCATGTTGCATTTTGTTTTTACATGTTTGCGTTGCATTAAATCATTTTTGCATTTCATTGTATCAATGCATGTTGCATTTCACATAATCATGTATGTATGTGCATTTGGTTGCATTTGTTTGCATGCTTGATCATACCATTTACATCAATTCACTTCTGAATTTTGCATTGAGTTTGGCATTCTTGTTGAGCTATCATATTGCATGTTCATAATCAATAATCCTGATGTTCATAGACCATATTCATGTGCTACATTTTTGCATTACTTGTTGCATAATCAACCCTGTGATGCATTCTTGCATAATCCTCAAAAAATGCTCATTGATCTTTCATTTGTGTATGTTGATTTAGGTTCAAATGCATGTTCATGATGAATTTAGTGCATTTTTTTATTGAGTTTGTGCATTAAAATATGAAAATAATCAAATCTGGATTTTGCATTTCATAGTTGTTTTTGCATATAGGTGCTGTAAAATGTATGTTGTTTGTTTGTTTGCATGTTGTATTTGACCTTTTACACCTACCTTTTCATGCTGCATGCTGACTGTAAAAAGCTGATTTGTGTTATGCATTGTTTTCATAGCTGATTGTGTGTTTGAATGCTGTAAATAGTTGCTAAATTTTAGTTTAGCATAGTGTGGGCACCATTAAACTTAAGATTGAGTCTAGTTTAGGTCCAAGTTGCCTTAGGATTTGTTTGGTATGTGTTTACCTCATTCCTTTTTAATAAATTGCACACTAATCTTTGTTTTGTAGAGGGGAAGATTGAGGTATGTTTCCTTACACCTTATCCTTTTATTTTTTATGCATTTCTTTTATGCATTTAATTCATTTTTCCTTCCATATTTGTGTTTGATAGGATTTCCCCCCTTTGTTAGGATCAACCTATCTTCCTTAGGAAGTAAGTTGCATCCTTTTTTCTTCTTTCTTTTCCTTTTTCTCCTTAGGATTAGAAAACCTCACTAACCATTAGGATCTCCCTTTTGTATATAATAAATAACTTAGGATTGGTCTTAGTCCTCCTTAGTTTTTTGTCCTTTTTCCGATTTGAGTCTTCTTCTCTCATCTTCAAACAAAATCTAAAAGACACTTAATAAAAGGTTGAAATAGTCTCTTGCGCATAGCCTTATTCCATGGGGCACTCATATTCATTCCATCTTGGAATAGTATGGGCTTGTCTAGCATGATGTACAAGTCTAATCATGAGACTATCTTCACAAACAATAAACTCCAAAACACTTCTTCTAAAAGACAATCAACAAAGACACCGCGTCTTCTCTTCTCATATCCTAATCTTTGCGGACGAATGCGACTTGCCTCGACAGTTCAAATAGCGATACAGTAAACACCCTCGAGTCAGAGCTGGTAACACTTAAGCTAGAGCTATGGCAACGTCATTCTAAACAATGCAAATAGTTCCCACCTTAGTTAGGCGAACTTCGTTGACTCTGATCCTCATTTTCCCGATGAGGTACGTAGGCAGCGGGGTAGGGCCCGTTCGAGCACATTCTTTATTTTCCCTACATTTTCCCCATCCTTTCTTTCCATTCCAATTCCCTTTCCTTATTCCTTTCTCATTCCCATTCCAGTCAGCAGTTTTATTCAGCAGCATCTTATTTCTCACCCTTTGAAACAAAGCAAGCAAGTGTGGATCCCATCGGGTACGACGGACAATTTGGGGTGCTAATACCATCCTAGGTCGTAACCGACTCCCGAACCTAGATCTTTGGTTCGCAGGACCTTGTCCTTTCCTTCTTCCTCAGGTTTATGCTGCATTGCCTTTCCCGTTCCTTCGGGATAAAAATGCCTGGCTGGCGACTCTACCTTTTCCGCGCCACTTTAGCGTTTGTACCAGGATGAAAATCCCTGGAGCGACATTGGGCATGAAAGTTTTAGATTAGGTCTTTCCCTTTTCAAAAAGTTCAAGAACATGTCTTGAATCATCGTAGAACTCAAGATATGGCCTTTCAAAGTTGGCAAAAATCACATAATTTTCATGTTCATGTTCAAGCTTCTAAATGACTTCTAATGTGCACAAATATGTTACAACATGTCAAAGAAACTTTAATAGATAAGAATTTGCCTTTGAACCTAGGGTTTTGGTGGTTTGATTCACAAGAAACATCAAAGAGGTAAATTTGCATAAACCATGAGAACTCTTCATCCAAGCCTCCCAGCTCATCAAATTCAATCCCATGGTCCTCCATGAATCAAGCTGAGGCAGGACAAGCCATAGAAAAAACTCTGACCCATGCCATGCTTCAAGTACACATAACCTTGACTTTTTGCAACTTTGCCCATACCAATCAAGTTGTGCCACCACCCACTTTCTGAGAAATCCCATTAGTTTATACAAACATCATGGATCACAAAACACATAACACACAAGGCTGAAACCTCCCACAAGCTGAGAATCACAAAAATCATCTCACACCTTCCTCTCTTCGAATTTCATAACATAGCCATCAAAACTCCAAACTTCTTCCACCAATCAACTCAAAAAAACACTCAAGGATCATTCCCCACCCATTGCCATGACCTAAAAGCCACTCAAACCAAAATACGATTTCTGCCAAACGAGAAATGAAACACACAAAACAGCTCATTTAAACTCTATTCAAGCCTTTTAGAATCATCAGAGTGATCATTGGAGGCATTTTGCACAAAGGAAGAGGTCAGAAAGCTCAAGTTTGCAAAGCTTCAACTCAGGTAGTCATCAAGAACTTTTTTTCCAGAAATCTTCTTTTAAGTTATAAAATGATTCTATATGTCTCTCTGATCATGGTGATATGATTGGTTTTGAAAATGGTTGTGAAACAATCATATATTGAACTTCTGAAAGTCTTGCATAATTTTCCGTTTTGCTTCGATTCTTGCTTTTGATGAAACATAAATGGATTTGGTTGTTGGATTCGTGTTTAGGGTTGTTAGTTGAGTGATTCTGGAGAGTTAGGGGGTCTGGGGTGGCCTAGGGTGGAAGATAGCATGAGAAGTTGCTCGGAGAAGATGAGAGGAGCTTAGCTCTAGTCACCTGAAAACGATTAGCCCTAATTAGGTTTTAGTTGCCCAGATTGATTTTGGACCTTTGGATCTTGATTAGTTTAATGCGTGAATGGCCAGGATTAGTTCACTTAAGTTAATTCTGATTAATTAATATAATTAAAATCAATTTAGCCAGATTTGATCTGGACCCTTGAAACGCGCGCACATTCAATCCTCATTTCCCCAGTTCAAATCTCAGCCATAGGATCTGATTACTTTGCATTTTATTTTCATTTTATTTTCATTTTATTTTCATTTTATTCTATTTTATTTTGCATATTTATTTTAAAATATCAAAACTTATTCAAAAAATATGAAACTTTGCATTTTTTCTTAACCTGAAAATAATTTTTATTTTATTTTTTGCATTAAAAAATTATTTTTAAAATATTTAAATGTTATTTTTAATTAATTAAGGTATTTTAATTCATTAAAAATGCATTTAGGTTTCTAAAAATCATCAAGAAAATCATGAACCATTCCAATGTATTTAGAAACATTTTCAAACTCTTCATACAAATTTATTTTTAAGTTTGATCATAGTTTCCCAATTTTCTATGAATTAAGGGCCTTTAAATTCACATTTTTTAACCCTAGCTTTGAAAAATCATTTCTGTCTAACCAAGAAGAGTTTAAACTTGATTCATTTTGCATTGTTTTATACATTGCATGTAGTTTCTTGGATATTTTCCTCATGAATGAATCTTGCATTTTCAATTTGATTTGCATTTTTCCTTTTGAATCACCCAAAAACCCTATCAAACTTAGGAAAATCATAACTTTCAATAGGTTAGGCTCCTGGCCTTCTCCTTTGGGGCTTGACCTAATATGGGTTTAGGGTTTGTTTGAGCTTGATTTCAAATATTTATCATGTTGCATGCTTCTGTTTTGTTCATTTGCATCTCACATGTCCATAAAACCCTAATTTCTCATGTTCATTTGCATTCACCTTGCATATTCATCATCATATGAACTTTCCATGTCATTTCAAGCATTCACATATCATCTTAGACATCTTAGGACATGTTAGAACCTTGCTTGATCATTTCTTCATTCATTTTCCATGCTTTGTATTCATTTCATCTCATAAACATCCATGTATTTTCAAACTTCTAAGCATACTTTCATAACATCTCATCCTTGTATGATCATTCATATGAACATTGTATGACATTGCATCATATGATCATTTCCATTGCATAAACACTCCTGACTTTGGTCTTTTCATCTCATTTCATCTCATTCAATTCATTTCTTTATGCTTTATATCTTATGCATTCATACTATCAATTTCATGAACTTTTGGTAAGTTATTTGTGAGAAGTGGATTTGCCTTCACTTCTCACTTCTTCTTATCTCATTCATATGCATTTTACTTGTCTTTGAAGTGAATTTGATTCACTTTTGTTCCATCCTTCTCACTTTCTTCCTTTAAGTTACTTATCTTCTTAAGAAGTAAGTAACTTATTCTTCTGCTTCCTCCTCCTTTCATCTGCTTCTTCCATTGGTGGCTTCCTTGAAGATCTTCTCTCTAAGCCTAACAAACCATACGATATCCAAGCATGATATTGTTTAGGGTTGTGTTTAGTCCCCCTTAGCTTTTTACCTTTGATTCTCTTTGAGTCTCTCTTCTCATCTCAATAATCAGATACTAAACTCTTAAAGTTTTAGGGCTTTGAAATTAGGGTTATGCATGCATCCTTCTCTTAGGATGGAGTGTATAACTTTAATCCTAAGTGTTAAACCTTTAATTTGTTTAAACCTATTAATCAAATCACACTAATAATCACTAAGACTTTATCTTGTAACTTGGGCCTTACATTAGGGTTCTAATTCTTCCTTATGGTTAAGAAGTACTAACCCTAGTGTTTAATGGACAAGTCCCCCTCAAGTTGTCTTACAAACTTAAAATCCATTTCTTAATCGAATCCCTTAATTAAAATCCACTTAATAAAGGATTTGTTATATAATGAATTTAATCCCTAACCATGGATTAAGTAGAGGTACCTTCCTCAGCTTAAGTGTTCTCATCTATTATCCTTCTATTAGGATGGTGTAATGGGTTCACTAATCTGTGATTAGAGATTAAACTCATTACTTAACACTAAACGAAAATCCAAAAACACATTAATAATCACAAGTAGGTTAATGATCTTAATCCTACATCATCATGGTAATTAAGTTTAGATGCTTATCTCATACTTAAGTAGGCTCATTATCCCTAATCAGGGAGGATATAATGAGTTTACAACCTTTGATTTAGGCTTAAGCTTATTAACTTATGCAAAACACCAAAAACAATAAAAAAAACTGAAAAACACAAAAACAAACAATAATCGTCTCCTTCGGGATTCTTTTCTCATCACACTCATTCACAAGCGAGAACTTGCTTCTTCCGTCTAATGCAAGACAGTTAGCACTCGAGCCAGACGAGGCATACACTTGAGCATAAACAAGCAAGCAATTCACAATCAATTTATCTTTTTCAGTCTCTTTGAGTCGAACTACGGTGTTCTGAATTCCTCATTGCACGAGAGGATACGTAGGCATAACTTAACAGTTATCGAACAAAAGTCTCTGTGTCCCCCCCCCCCTCTTTCATCATCCTTTTCCAAGCCTCAGTTCCTGAGCAATTCACCTTTTGCACTAACACCTGTACATTGATTCTTAGCTTTTGCACACAGACAACACATACACCTACCCCTTTAAACACAAATCTTGTAAGCGTGGATCTCATCGAGTACGACAGACAATCTGGGTGCTAATACCTGTAGATGTTTAGAATTGGCAGAATTTTTGACCAACAAGAAGTGTTGAACTTAGTTCAGGATGTCACACCAGATGTTGTGCCATTATCAAACAGAGTATAAGTTAATGAACCTAGTTCAGGATGTCACACCAGATGTTGTGACATTGTATAAGTTAATGAATTAAGTTCAGACATCAGGATGTCACACCTGATGCTGTGACATCTCAAACCTGCTACCAGACTTAAAAGATGCGAAACAAAACTGAGTAAATTAGGGGAATTTATCTGGAATTAGTTATGGATGGATAAACAATACAAGGCGCATCTGTAGGGAGCTTAGTTATCTGTTTTCAGTATAACAGAATAACTATCTCACCTAGAATCAAGGAAGTAACAAACCCTAATTCAAGGTGATGACAACATGCGTATAAGGACTGGATAATCTACAGAAAGCCCAAAAATCCAAGCATCTATTTAAGCAACAGAAACTCTCAGAATAGAGTACGAAATTAAGAAGACTAAATAGGGTGTTTGTGTTTTAATAGCAGGTTTTAGTTGTGTATCACTTTATGAGCTTTTAAGCAAAAAGTGTATTGTGTCTTGATTGAAACTGTGAAGTAAAATCAAGCTGTTGTGTTTGAAGTGTGACTTCAATTTTATTAAACTTGTAACATATCACTGTGTGATTGAGGGGGAGTGAGTTGGTACTCATATCTAAGTTGTGTCTTAGGTAGAAATTGCCTTGGCTAGATATTAAGTGAAGGATTAAACTGAGTGGTTTAAGTCCAGAATTAATATTACTTATATTGGATTTCCTTCCTGGCTTGGTAGCCCCCAGATGTAAGTGTGGAGATACACTGAACTGGGTTAACAATTTCCTGTGTTATTTACTTTACATGCACTTTTAGTTTTGTTTAAGTCTTCAAATGTTTAAACATCTCATTCGACATCACGTACCTGATCCCAGAATTTCAATTGGCATCAGAGCAGGCACCTTGCCTGTTTAACTGGGTGAAATATAGGGATTGCAAATTTTGGGAACATGGACAAAGATGTAGGATCTGTGAATAGACCAACTATATTGGATGGATCCATCTATGACTACTGGAAGCCAAGAATGGTAGCATTCATAAAGTCACTTGATAGTAGGGCTTGGAAAGCAGTCAACAAAGGATTGGAGCACCCTGTCCAAGATAACAAGGATGGGGCAAAAGTGTTGAAGCCCGAAGAAGAATGGAGCAAGGAGGAAGAAGATTCAGCACTTGGAAACTCCAAAGCCTTAAATGCCTTATTCAATGGCATTGATAGGAACATATTCAGACTTGTGCATCATTGTGAGCTGGCCCAAGATTTTTGGGACACTCTCAAAACCACTCATGAAGGAACATCAAAGGTGAAAATGTCAAGACTTCAACTTCTCACCACCAAGTTTGAAAACTTGAGAATGAAGGAAGATGAGACAATTTATGAGTCTTACGTGAACATCTTGGAAATATCTAATACTTCTGGTGCTTTGGGAGAGAAGATGAGTGATGAAAAGCTGGTAAGAAAGATTCTCAGATCTTTACCAAAAAGATTTGACATGAAGGTTACAGCAATAGAAGAAGCTCAGAACATATGCACAATGAAGGTTGAAGAGCTCATTGGTTCCCTTCAAAAATTTGAGATGGGAATTAATGATACAATTGTAAATAAGAACAAAAGCATAGCCTTGGTTTCAAATACTGATAAAGAAGAAGAAAATCATGAAGCAAACCCTGAAAAAAATTTATCAGAAACAATTGCTATGCTTGGAAGACAATTCAACAAGATTCTCAGAAGAATGGATAGCAGGTCCAGACCAAGTGGAAGAAACTCAAACTCTTCTGAGAATAAAAGACCTTATGATGCTAATAGAAGGTCAAATTATGATGAGAAGACCAACCAAGGAAAATGGATTCAATGTCATGGATGTGAAGGATATGGACACATCAGAAATGAATGCCCTACCTATCTAAAGAAGCAGAAGAAAGGTCTCTCTATGACCTGGTCAGATGAAGACTCAAGATGTGAATCAGAAGAAGAATCTGCAAAGCACATCACTACTCTAGATGGAGTATGTGAATCTGAAGGGGGATCCAGTGATGAAGAGCTGACTTTTGAAGAGCTTGAAGAATCATTCAAGATGCTGTGTAAAAGGAGCACTGAAGTATGCATGGACAATATAAAGAAGAAGAAGCAGATTGAGGCATTAAAGGTTGAAAAGACAAGTAGTCTAGAGATCATTGACACTCTGAAAAGTGAAGTAAGCCTTCTCAACTCCAAGTTGGAGAATATGTCCAAATCTGTTAGAATGCTGAACAGTAGCTCAAACACACTTGATGTCATTCTCAACAACAACAAGCACTCAGGGGATAGAACTGGGATGGGATTTACTAAAGCTCAAAAGTTTGAGGCTAGCTCCAGCAAAACAACTTCAAATCCCATAAAGTCAGACAAGATGTCCCAACATCATGAAAAGAACATGATGAAAAAGAAGTATCAAAGATGGAGATGCCATCATTGTGGAAGGTTTGGTCACATCAAACCTTTTTGCTACAAGCTGCATGGACATCCAAATCAGAGGTATCAGTAACCCTCTAAGCAGAAGACAGAGGTTATCAAGAAAGTGCTGCATGGACATCAAAATCAAAGATATCAACAACCCCCTAAGCAGAAGACAAAGGTCATCAAGAAAATATGGGTACCTAAAGCTAGTCTTCATGCTGATCAAAGCTACAAATACATGCCCAAGAACAAGCTCAACAAACAACCTTGGAACTCTAAAGATAGTCACTACATAGGGCAGAGGCATCAAAGGAAACCTCACAACAGGCAAAAATGGTCAAAGAAGGTTGTTGCCTATATAGCTCATACATCTCTCAGAGTATCAGCTAAAGAAGACTGGTACTTTGACAGTGTATGCTCAAGGCACATGACTGGATTGAAGAATCTGCTGGTAGACTTAAAGTCACACTCATCCAGATATGTAACCTTTGGAGATGGAGCTAAAGGAGAAATCAAGGGAGTTGGGACTTTGGACTGCCCAGATGTACCAAGACTAGATGATGTGCTGCTGGTAAAATGATTGACTACTAACTTGATAAGCATAAGTCAATTATGTGATCAAGGTTACAGTGTAAACTTTACCAAAACTGAATGCATAGTGTCTGATAAAGAACAGAAGGTTGTCATGAGAGGAGCCAGATCTAAAGACAACTGTTATATGTGGGAACCTCAAGATTTCAGTCTCACTTCAACTTTCTCCTTAGCCAAAGAAGAAGAAGTGAAGCTATGGCACCAAAGACTGGGTCATCTTCATCTCAGAGGGATAAAGAAGATCATATCTATGGAGGCTGTAAGAGGTATTCCTAGACTGAAGATTGATGAAGGCAAAGTATGTGGTGAATGTCGAATAGGAAAGCAAACCAAGATGTCCCATCCAAAGCTCCAGCATCTGACAACTTCCAAAGTTTTGGAATTATTACATATGGATCTTATGGGACCAATGCAGGTTGAGAGTCTTGGGGGAAAAAGGTATGCCTATGTAGTTGTTGATGACTTTTCAAGATATACATGGATAAATTTCATCAAAGAAAAGTCTGATGTGTTTGATGTATTCAAAGATTTGTGCCAAAGAATACAAAGAGAAAAAGCAAGTTGTATGGTCAGAATAAGAAGTGACCATGGAAAGGAGTTTGAGAATAAAAAATTCTCAGATTTCTGTTCTTCAGAAGGAATCAATCATGAGTATTCTTCTCCTATCACCCCTCAATAGAATGGGATTGTTGAGAGGAAGAACATAACTATCCAAGAGTCAGCAAGAGCTATGATCCATGCTAAAAAGTTACCACTGTACTTCTGGGCTGAAGCTATGAACACAGCTTGTTACATTCACAATAGAGTCACTCTAAGAAAAGGAACCTTGTCCACCATCTATGAAGTATGGAAGGGCAGAAAACCTACAGTCAAGTACTTCCATGTGTTTGGAAGTAATTGTTATATTCTGGCTGATAGGGATCAAAGAAGAAAGATGGATCCTAAAAGTGATGAAGGGATTTTCCTTGGATACTCCATAAATAGCAGAGCCTATAGAGTATTTAACTCCAGAACCAAGGTTATAATGGAGTCAATAAATGTGATCATTGATGATGCCCCTGCAGATGTTGCAGATGATGTTGGAACATCTGCTGACAGTCAGACTGAAGTTGAAATAAAGAGTGATAATCCAGACTTCACTCTAACTGAGGCAAGGACAGAACAATCCAGCATACCTCCCTCCATCAGAATCCAGAAGGATCATCCTAAAGATCTGATAATTGGTGATCCCAACAGTGGTGTAATCACTAGATCAAGAGAGATGATTTCAAGTTCTTGTTTTGTTTCAAAAATAGAACCTAAAAACATCAAGGAAGCTCTGAATGATGAGTACTGGATTTTTGCTATGCAAGAAGAATTAGGCCAGTTCACAAGGAATGAAGTGTGGGATCTTGTTCCTAGACCTGATGACATAAATGTGATTGGCACTAAATGGGTGTATAAGAACAAGTCAAATGAGCAGGGAGTTGTTACAAAGAACAAGTCTAGACTTGTAGCTCAAGGATACACACAAATTGAGGGAGTAGACTTTGATGAAACCTTTGCACCAGTAGCAAGGCTTGAATCAATCAGACTACTTTTAGGAATTGATTATATCCTGAAGTTCAAGCTATTTCAAATGGATGTTAAAAGTGCCTTTCTAAATGGGTATCTTAATGAGGAGGTATATGTGGAGCAGCCTAGAGGATTTGTTGATCCAAGCTGTCCAAATCATGTATACAAACTAAGGAAGGCTCTTTATGGTCTGAAACAAGCCCCAAGAGCATGGTATGAGAGACTGACTACTTTTCTCATAAAACAAGGTACATGAAAGGTGGAATAGACAAAACCTTGTTTGTGAAGGATGAAGAAGGAAATGTCATGATTGCTCAAATATATGTAGATGACATAGTCTTTGGTGGGATGTCAGACAGGATGGTTAAACATTTTGTCACTCAAATGGAATCTAAATTTGAGATGAGCCTAGTAGGAGAACTAACCTACTTTCTTGGACTGAAAATCAAGCAGATGGAGGACTCCATGTTCATATCCCAAAGCAAGTATGCAAAGAACATTGTCAAGAAGTTTGGGATGGACAATGCTAGTCACAAAAGAACACC
Source organism: Lathyrus aphaca (assembly GCA_963966055.1). Taxonomy (NCBI): domain Eukaryota; kingdom Viridiplantae; phylum Streptophyta; class Magnoliopsida; order Fabales; family Fabaceae; genus Lathyrus; species Lathyrus aphaca. Next base: position 477,395,605 of record OZ014521.1, read on the forward strand.
TGCCCCCACTCATTTAAAGCTAACAAAGGATGACAAGGGTGAGAATGTAGACCAAAGCTTATACAGAAGCATGATTGGAAGCCTTTTATATCTGACTGCTAGCAGACCAGATATAGCCTTTGCAGTAGGTGTATGTGCAAGATATCAAGCTGAGCCAAAAGTAAGTCATCTAAACCAGGTTAAGAGGATTTTGAAATATGTCAATGGTACTAGTGACTATGGCATAATGTACTCTCATGGATGTAAACCAATTCTCACAGGCTTCTGTGATGCTGACTGGGCTGGTAGTGCTGATGATAGAAAGAGCACATCAGGAGGATGCTTCTTTCTAGGAAACAATTTGATTTCTTGGTTCAGTAAGAAACAAAATTGTGTATCCTTATCCACTGCTGAAGCTGAATATATTTCAGCTGGTAGCAGTTGTTCACAGTTGGTTTGGATGAAGCAAATGCTCACAGAATACAATGTCCCACAAGATGTCATGACATTGTACTGTGACAATTTAAGTGCTATTAACATATCAAAGAATCCTATCCAACACAGCAGGACCAAGCACATTGATATCAAGCATCATTTCATCAGAGATCTTGTGGAAGAGAAGGTGATCTCATTAGAACATGTAGCCACAGACTGCAATTGGCTGATATATTTACTAAAGCTTTGGATGCTACTCAATTTGAAAACCTAAGGGGTAAATTGGGAATCTGCTTATGTGAAATATAGCAGTTATGATGAAGTGCCAACATGTCCTATGACATAGTGTGGCATGATCACCAGATGGCAGCACCAGTCTGGTCAGTAACTCTGTGTATTCCATTTTTTAAAATTCCACCAGTAACAGATTTTATAAAAGCTCAAGCTTGCTCTCAGCTCTTCATCTCCTCACTATATTCTTAAAACAAATTGCATGCGAAAGCTGATTTTCTAAGCTCATCAAAATCAATCCAACCTAAACTCTTCTTCCACCACATTCGAAAATGTCTCAACATCAAAACCCTAACATCATGGAAGAAAATCTCAACCAAGAAGATGTGGTGCATGCAACCCCAATCTCTATGGTACGAATGGATACTACTCCCATAGACGAAATCAGAGGAAGTGTTCCTCTTTCTCAAAAACCTAGAACTCCTAATGTGAGAAGAGCAAAGGAACTTGTGTTCAGCAAAAGCAAAGGGATTCCTTCAGCCTCAAACACCACCCCCAAAGCTTCTGACTATGTGGATGCTTCCATCAAGCATCTTGTGAATAGGATCTTATATGAACAAAGAGTAGTGCGTGGGGTATATGTTCCCCCGAACACCATGCCTGCTCCACAAGAAGAACAGAGCAATCAGGCTGAAGAGGACACTCCTGCTCAACATGATGTCCCAATAGATGTTGAAACATCTCAGGACCAGAACAAGGCCTCAACTGATGATGATGATGATGAAGCCACTGATGACCAAGCTTCTGTTGATCCACCTGCTGAAAAGGAGGCTTCTCAACCTCCTCCTGCTGAATCCATAGATGATGACTCTGACACAGAGATCATTGCATCTGTTAACCCTAGCATAGCCAAAAGGCTTAGGGCTAGGAAGGAGAAGAAGTCTGTTGGACATGCAACTCCTAAAAAGAAACAGCCTACTCCAAAGAAAGACAAGGTCAAAGTGTCATTTGGACCTACCAAACAATGGAGCAAAGTGAGTACCCAAAAGAGGAAAGCTGCTACTCCACCTGATTCAGATGTTGAGGAAGATGTCCCAAAATCCCCACCAAGGAAGAAACCAGCACCTTCAAGGTCCACCTCTGCTGTTCCAGAAGCTCCTCTGGACAATGTGTCATTCCATCATGTGTCAAGTGTGAACAGATGGAAATATGTCTACCAAAGAAGGGTGGCACTAGAAAGAGAGCTAGGCAACAATGCACTGGAGTGCACTGAGGTAATAGACCTAATATCTACTGCTGGTTTATTCAAGACAGTTTCAAACTTTTCACCCTGCTATGAGCTGCTGGTCAAGGAGTTCATTGTCAACCTGCAAGAAGACTGTGCTGATGGAAAGTCAGAGAATTCAGAAAGGTGTATGTAAGAGGGAGATGTGTGGAATTCTCTCCTAGGGTTATAAATCATTACCTAGGGAGAGAATCTGATAGGCCTAATGAGCTGGGGAAGACTGACAACCAGGTTTGCAAGGTCATCACTGCCAACCAAGTCAAAGCTTGGCCAGTCAAGGGAAAACTTTCTGTTAGCTTGCTTACAAGGAAATATGCAATGCTGCATAGAATTGGTACTGTCAACTGGGTCCCTACCAACCATACTTCTTCAATAGCTACTGGATTGGGAAGATTCATTTATGTTGTGGGCACCCAAACAAAGTTGGACTTTGGGGCTTACATATTTGATCAAATACTGAAGCATGCAGGAACATCAGCAACAAAGCTTCCCATTGCTTTTCCATCTTTGCTCTGTGGAATCATCCTCAACCAGTATCCAAGCATCCTCACTAAGAAGGATTCAGTCTGCAAAAGAGAAAGTCCACTGGCCTTCCACTACAAATTATTCTTGAGCCATCATGCTGCTAATGTTGAAGCTCCCAGTGGGACATCTGCTGGACCTTCAAAAGCAAAGTCTCCTATATCCAAAGCTGCCTTGATTGCAGAACTGAAGAACACTTGCAAAAAGCTTGATGCTAGGAAGAAAAAGCTTGAGGAAGTCATTCAAATGCTGGAGCTGGAAGAGAGTGCTCAGAATGCTGCTAAGTCTGATGATGAATCTGATGATGAATCTGAAGAAGAAGAAGAAGATACTGAATATGATGACTCTGAGTGAAAATGTGTGAGGAAAGTGTACTGCTTCAGCATTGTATTTTGTAATTTGAATATTTTGTATTTCTCTCTGCTTGTGTAATTTGGCCCCAATTTCTGTCTAATAAGGGGGAGAAGAGAACTGAACAACAACAATGTCTGCTGCAGTTTTCCTGATTAATGAAAAATGTTGTTTGTCTGTTTAATGTCTGCTTCTGAACTAAGTTTTTTTTTAATAGAAAATTCTGTTGAACAAGTCAGAATACATACAGGTTTGAGGGGGAGTAAAGTGTACTGAACTCTCACATGATTCAACAGAAAAGAACTGTTGCACTCTGAAAAATGAAACTCTGCTGTACTCTGATAAAACCAGAAGATTGTGTTAGCCAAAAATTAGCCAAAGGGGGAGTTTGTAGATGTTTAGAATTGGCAGAATTTTTTACCAACAAGAAGTGTTGAACTTATTTCAGGATGTCACACCAGATGTTGTGACATTATCAAACAGAGTATAAGTTAATGAACCTAATTCAGGATGTCACACCAGATGTTGTGACATTGTATAAGTTAATGAATTAAGTTCAGACATCAGGATGTCACACCAGATGTTGTGACATCTCAAACCTGCTACCAGACTTAAAAGATGCGAAACAGAACTGAGTAAATTCAGGGAATTTATCTGGAATTAGTTATGGATGGATAAACAATACAAGGCGCATCTGTAGGGAGCTTAGTTATCTGTTTTCAGTATAACAGAATAACTATCTCACCTAGAATCAAGGAAGTAACAAACCCTAATTCAAGGTGATGACATCATGCGTATCAGGACTGGATAATCTACAGAAAGCCCAAAATCCAAGCATCTATTTAAGCAACAAAAACCCTCAGAATAGAGTACGAAAGTAAGAAGACTAAATAGGGTGTTTGTGTTTTAATAGCAGGTTTTAGTTGTGTATCACTTTATGAGATTTTAAGCAAAAAGTGTATTGTGTCTTGATTGAAACTATGAAGTAAAATCAAGCTGTTGTGTTTGAAGTGTGACTTAAATTTTATTAAACTTGTAACATATCACTGTGTGATTGAGGGGGAGTGAGTTGGTACTCATATCTAAGTTGTGTCTTAGGTAGAAATTGCCTTGGGTAGATATTAAGTGAAGGATTAAACTGAGTGGTTTAAGTCCAGAATTAATATTACTTATATTGGATTTCCTTCCTGGCTTGGTAGCCCCCAGATGTAAGTGTGGAGATACACTAAACTGGGTTAACAATTTCCTGTGTTATTTACTTTACCTGCACTTTAAGTTTTGTTTAAGTCTTCAAGTGTTTAAACATCTCATTCGACATCACGTACCTGATCCCAGAATTTCAATACCTTCCTAGGTTGTAACCAACACCCTTTCTCAGTTTCTCTGGTTCGCAACCGTCTTATCCATTTTCTTTTCAGTTTTATGCAGCATTACCTTTCCTTCGGGATAAAAATGCCTAGCTGGCGACTCTATTCAGTTTATTTCATTTTCTCTTTCACCGACCGTTCGCGTCTGCACCGGGATGCATATCTTCGGGAGCGACAGCTTGGCGACTCTGTTGGGGACTATATATCTTGCAACCAGGGTTTCTGGTTCTTTTTGTGGGTTTCTCCTAGCGCTTGTTTGATTTGTGTTTATGGGGGCGTTATGTGTTATATGTGCTTTTTGTTTATTAATTTATTTATTTTCGTACAGCTTTATTTATCGTTTTCATTTACTGTTTTTATGCATTTCATATTACTGTCATCATATCATTGTGCTGGATCTGTTTGTTTACCCCTGTGGGAGGGATATTCAGTGAGTAAGGTTCCATACCGGGAGCCTGAGTGATACATAGGATAGAGTGGCTTCATATTCTTTCCCATTCCATTTCGGTCTGGTGCGGGAATATGAAACACGGTTCAGACATGGGTTTCTTCTTGAGAACTTTGTGCTACAGATTTCCTGTAGTACTAGGGCTATCTGGGAAGCCTGCTAAGTCTGGATGACCTTTTTAGATGACCTTCAGTATCTGAGGTGAATTAGAGGAGGATCCTTTATGATTAATGTAAACATTATACCTCCGGGTTAGAAGTGTTTACACTTCTCATAACTGATCCAAGTCTGAGGATCTTTGTTCTATAACAATACCTGTGAGGGGGTTGGGATGTTTACAGGTTTGCAAGAACCCTTGGCCTCATCATACTCTGTTACTAGATTTGTTAAGGTTACACCATGATTGGACTATTCTTGTGAAACCCTGGATTTATGACTCTTTATTTGAGTCCCCACCTGGTTACTGGTTCTCTAAGCCTTCATCTGGACTTATGAACACGCATGGACCCTATCAAGGAAGATAACAGATCCAACACTTGATCACAAACCCTTGCATATCATTTTTCATACATCATTTTGCATCATTTTAACATTTGTCTATTTGTTTTACAGGGTATCCATCTTCTTTGGTTTGGTTTTGACCTGTTCTACTGCTCAGATTCCTTCACTTATCTGCATCAGCCATCTTCATCAGTTATCTTCGTCAGATATTTTCTTCAGCTGATATCTTCTCCAGTTATCTTCATCAGTTTCCCTCAGTTGTCTTCATCAACATTTCTCCTCAGTTATCTTCATCAACATCCATTATCAGTATGGACACCTCCGGAAGAGCAACATCACATACCATTTCTTTGAGCCCACTTTGGCATGCATCTGGCAGATTTAGACACTCATTACTCCTGATCACGTCCTTTTATTCAGGGAACATTATGGTGGCATTATGGACATTATCATGGACTTGGATGCATCACAGAGGAGCATGATCCACACTTGCCTTCAGTTTCATAAGCCCCCTCTCGGATGTTTTACCTTCCCAGACTTTCAGTTGGGACCTTCGCTAGAGGAATTTTCCATGTTGTTGGGTGTCCCCATCAGGAGAGGGATTCCTTTCAACCCTGAGATGACTTCTCCCAGGAATGAAGATATATATAGGCTCCGTGTTTGGAAACCACTACCATTGATCAGAATATGACCACCAAGGCTCCAGGCCTCCATTTGGACTTCTTGCTTACTCAGGCCACCAGTCATACTGCAGCAGGGAAGTGGGACACTGTTTGTGCTCTCTTGGCCCTTAGAATATATGGTATCATCTTGTTTGCAAACGAGCCTATGTTTGTTTGCATGAGTGCTATCCATTTGTTCTTGTTGAAGAATCCAGTTCCCACCTTGCTAGGGGATTTCTACTACTCAGTGCATCAAAGGAATGAGAAGCAGAGGGGAAGATTAGTCAGATGTTGTGCACATCTCTTCTATTGTTGGTTATTGAGACACTTTCCGAAGTCAGAAGCTTTCTTGAATCCTTACTAGTCAAGAAACTGGGCTAATAGAATGATTTCCCTTACATCAGAAGACATCAGATGGTGCACTCAGAGCACCAAGGGCAGAGACATAATCACCAAATGTGGGCAGTATCCCGATGTACCTCTGATTAGGGTGAAGGGTTGCATCAACTACAATCCTTTGTTGTTAAAAAGGAAATTAGGGTATGCCTTGGTACATCCAACAAGAGAGCAGGACTTATCAGAAACCTTTTACTGTGACATTTAGCACAACCATGCCATTGTCCGACAAGCAGCCTGGGCTTGGGATAACATTCAGACAAAAGGGACCGCCATTATTGGCAAGTGTAACAACATAGCTTCAGCTCAGTATATTGATTGGTCTCGTATCAGAGGAAAAATTACCCGTATGCCATTCACCCTGGAGGATGTTCCTGGACCATCAGCAGTAGAGCCTGTAGCTATAGTCAGTTTAGAAGAATTTGAAAAGTTAAAATAAAGCAGCACTCAGCTTTCTGAAGCTCTGAAGAAGACCCTCTAGGAGAGGAATGATATTCGTCTGGACAATGAAAGGTTAGAGAAGCTCCGGATCGAGCATATGACCAAGATTGAGAAGACAGATGATTACATCAGAAGAGCCTGAGCAGGGGAGTTGGTATTAAAGAATGCTTGCAAAGAAGCCAAGATTCAGAAGGCCAGAGCTGAGCACTACTTGGAAGAGAGTCAAGCTAGATGGATCAGAATTACTGAAGCTCGTTCACAGGAAGATCAGAGAACCCAGGCTAGGATAGAGCAGCTAGAAGCTAATGAGAAGAAGAATCAGGAAGCCTTGTTAGCAGCACAAAAGGAAATCTCCGAGTTGAAACTCCGGGCAGGAATAAAGAGATCAAAAGACCAAGAAAAGTATAAGAAGTTGACAGATGCTGTTGTCACCAGGAACCTTCTTATCAGGACCATCAAAGAGCATCTAGTTGGCCCAATGACTGATGCTCTCCTGAAAGAAGTCAGAGAGGATGATTATGGGCTGGGTGTTTGATTTCTTTGTATTTGTACTTCATTTTGTTTGTACTTTTGTTTTTGTTGTTGTATTTTGACCCACCATGGGGAAATGTTGTAACCAAAACTATGTATCTATACACTTTGTAATATATGGTTTGTGTCTCATTCTGTGTGCATTATTTCACTTTAGCATCATCATTCCTCGAGGTCTGGAAGGTCAAAACCAAAGAACCAAAGCGGATACCCTTGGAAGACAAATAGACATACTGCATTACATACTAACCTCATTTATTGGTTTTTTAGGTATTTGTTTTTGTTGTTTCTCACTGTCTTATGATTTCAGGAAACATTGCTCGTAGGAGAGTCTTCCCCATCAATAGAGTTCACCGGTATCCGACAAGAAACAACCTTCCGAGCCTACAGATGGACCAGGTTCAGCAGGATCTGACTGATGTGAAAACCCAGATGGCTAATGAAAGAACTGAAATGAGAGCCCAGATGAACTAGTTCATGGCAGTAATGACTGGGTTGGCCCAAAGCCAAGAAAAACTAAAAGAGTTGGTCGAGCGGTAAACTCCTGAAGAAAACCACCCAGGTATAGGGGGTACCAGCAACAATGATCATGTACAACCTCGTAATGATCCCCCAGAGTTTGGACCTCATCTTAACCCTGACATCAATGCTATCAGGAACACCCAGGGTAATACTAGAGGGCGTGCCTTGCAAGAGGACCCTCAGGAGAACAATTCACTGTTGTTGGGGCAGGAGATGAAGTCTATGATTGTCGGCTGGACGAGATAGCAAAAAAGTTGAGATCTCTGGAGTCTCAAAACTCTTTAGGGTTTGATGTTATGGATATGGGGCTGGTAGAAGGAGTAAGAATTCCTTAGAAATTCAAACCACCCTGCTTTGAAAGATATAATGGAACATCTTGCCCTCGCACCCATCTTCAATATTTCCTGGGAAGATTAAAGGCCTACACCATGGATGAAAAGCTATGGATGTTTTATTTTGAGGATAGCTTAACCGGGGAATCCCGTGAGTGGTACTCCCATCTGACTAAGGCCACAGTAAGAAATTGGAAAGATTTAGTCGAGGCTTTCATTCTCCAATATCAATACAATCTAGACATGGCTCCTAACAGAACACTTCTTATGGGTATGTCACAATCCTCTAGGGAGAGCTTCAGAGAGTATGCTCAGAGATGGAGGCAATTAGCTGCTGCCGTTCAACCTCCAATGTCAGAAAGAGAAATGGCAGATATGTTTATGAACACCCTCCAGGGGACATACATTTATAGGTTGGCTGCTTTCTCTTCCACTTGCTTCGCCGACGTGGTCATAGCTGGAGAAAGGATTGAGAGTTTATTGAAAATGGGAAAGATTTCTGATAACGGCGCCAGCTCAAGCAGTACAAGGAAACCATTTGCAGGGCCTCGTAGGTCGGGTGAAACCAATTCATTTCACATGGGCAGAGGAAGGCCTAGGTATATGCTGTAAACACCCCAAATTTGCCCTCACCCATTCACGCCATGGCTTGTGATCATCTCATATGCATAAACTCAATCATATCATCTCATATCTCACTTTTGTTTCACTGCATAGTTTCTAAGGCATCTGCACCTAGGGTTTGTGATCTGAGCAATCCCAAAGCATCTTGGGCCATTCCAAAGGCCACCAATCAATTCAAAGGGGTCCATGTGTTCTCTTATATCATATTTCATCTCCTCAAAGTCAAAATTGCAGAGGAATCACAAGAACTAGGGATTGAGTGGATGCAGAGCCAGGCTAGACTGCACAGTTGACCTAAAATTAGGGTTTTGGTTTCAGAGGCCATAACTCCAAATTTTTTGGTCATTCTTGTTTCCATTGGTCTCTATATGGTATAGAGAGTATGCATATCAATTTTCATGAAGAAATTCCATGGGGAAGTCATCTGATCAAGGGTTGACTTTTCAGACAAGTCAGTGTAAAATCAGGGCATCTGAGGCCCCCAATGACCCAACCAATGGGTGATCTTCATCATTTTGAGTGTATATGATCTTTATTTGATCATGGAAGAAGGTTGAAGTTCATAGAAATCAAGAATTTAGGGTTTTTGCAAATGTTGACTTTTTGGGCATAGTTGACTTTTCAAGAATGCATCATTTTAGGTCATTTTTCAAGCCATGATTCATGATCCAAAAATGCTTCAAATGGAAAAACTTTGGTCATGAAAGTTGTAGATCTCATCTTTCCCTTTTCAAAAAGTACAAGAACATGATCAAACTCTTCTTGGATCAAAAGTTATGGCAATGCAAAGTTGGCAAAAATCATTGATTTTCAAGGCATGCTTCAAATGGAAATTTTGCAAAGTCATGAACCAATGCATTATGTGACTTCTAATTCACTACAAACCAGCATACAAACATCATATAAGTCCTAAAATTCAGAATGAACTAGGCATTGCTCATGTTTCATGACTTTTGGAACAAGAAAATCACATGTGAACCAAGTTACAACAACTTGCAAAAGCACTCATAACATTCCACCAACTTGCTGCCTTGAATGCTGGACCAAGCCTAGCCTTTCCCTTCATTTTGCTGCGCAGACCATGCCCTTTGTACTTGGCTAGAAGTTGCCCATGCCCTATCTTACAAGAAGTTGACATTTTGGCAAAAGTAGCCACACCTATCACAGCAGGCCAAGTCACATCAACTGACCAATAGGCTTTGTTTATGTGGATCAAATGCTGGCCATAACACACTTCAAGCAAGGCTGAAGCACACTCATTCATCACATACACAAAAACTCACCATCTTGCAACTTGCTTCGAATTCCTCTCCACAGCCACTAAACACTCAAGCCAACTTCACCAATCATTTCACCTTGCTCCATAGACCTCAAACCATCCAAAGCTCAAGCCTGAAACAGCCAGAACATCCCACTGCCATTCTTCACCTTCATTTTGCAGTTTCATTCGAAACTCTCACCCTAGCTCACAAACAGCCAAACAAACCTTGCAGACCTTCTCCACATATCATTTGGACCTCAAACAATCATTCACAATGACCTGAAAGAGCCTGAAATACCATAGCCATTTCTGACTGAGCTTGAAGCAGGAGCTTTCGAAACTCACTATCCAGCCAACATAAACTCTGTTTGAGCATCCAAACATCTTCTGGGGATCAAGTGGAGTGGATTGCACAAGGAGAAGTGGCCAGAAAGTCCTCAAGTTGAAAGCTCCAAATCTCAGGTAGCTCGAAAATAATTTTTCCAGAAATCATTTCTTTTGTTCCAAACTTGTTCTTTGCGTTATCCTGATCATGAATATGCCTTTGGTTTTTGAAATGGTGATGAAATAAGCATTTAATTGAACTCTGAAACTGGTTTGCCCTAAAATTTGTTTTGTTCGATTCATGAATGTGGGGAAGAATAAATTTGTTTGGACTTAGGGTTTTGATTCAGGAGATCATGGGGTTCATTTCTATGTGCTTGGTTGTAATTTTTGATGCGTTTTGAGAAAGTTTGGTGATTTTCAGGTGGACTTCCCACCGGAGAAGACGACCGGAGGTCTTCTCCGGCCACCTGAAAATGGTTAGGGCTTAATCCCTGTAATTAGTGCCATTTGAACTTGGGCCGTAGGATCCGTTGACTCCCTTGACCTCCCGCGCGTGTGAATGGCCAGGATCTTCCCAATTAGCCCTAATCCACTAAGTTAGTTTTAATTAATTGTAATTAAATTAATTTGCTCAGAGTGAATCTACACCCTCCATTCGCGCGCGCAGTCAACGCGTTTAAACTCAGAATCAATCTCATCCATCCATCCTGATTACTTTCATATTTATTTGATTTTTATTTCATTTTATTTCAATTAATTTGCATATTTATTTTAAAATAGTAAAAATTGTTTAAAAAATTATGAAACTTTTTCTTAAAAGTTTTATTAATTTTTAAGACCCAAAAACATTTTTATTTTATTTTTTATCATTAAAAAAGTATTTTTAAATATTTAAAAGATTATTTTTAATTGATTAATGGAAATTAATTAATTAAAAATACTTTTAGGTATTTAAAAATTACAAAAAAATTCATGAAATGTTCTAAGACATTTAGAAACATTGTCCAACCTTCAAACCAAATTTCTTTTTTGATCTTGATGCATTTTAAGAATTTTTCATTGAATTAAATCATATTTTGTGCATTATTTTGATCATAAGTTCAAAAATTCATCTCTGCCTATTGGAGAAGGTTGAGACATTGATTCTTCTTGCATTGTGTCATGTTTAGCATGTATTTTCAAGGATAAAATGGCCATGATTTGATCTTGCATTTTCCAATTGTTTGACATTTCTTTTGTTAAGAACCCTAAAAAACCTTAATAACTTGTAAAAATCATATCTTGAATTTGGTTGAGAGTTGAGAGCTCCCCTTTGGGCAGTGGTTTATTATAGGTTTAGAGTTTCTTTGGATGCCATTTTCCATTTTTTATCTTAGGGTTTGCTTCTGTTTTGGGTTTTTGTTTGATGTTTGATCCTTAAACCCTAATTTGGGCTTCCATTTGCATCCTTCTTGCATTTCCTTGCATAACATGACTTGTCTTTGCATTTTGTGCATTCTTGTGATTCATTTGACATATTAAGACATATAGAAAGCATGTTTGATCATTGCATTACATATTTGCCATGTCATTTGCCTTATATGCTTCATAACTTTCCATGCTTGTTCATGCTCCTTAACTTGCATCATTTGCATCCATGATCTTGTATGAACACTTCCATATGCTTGCCTCATGTTTGCAGCATCTCATAGCATCATAATCATCATTAACATGCTTCTGGTTTTGTCTAGCATCATGCCATTTCATCTCATCTTGCATTGCATTGCATCTCTTTCTAACATTTCAGGTGGTAAGTAAACTTGGGAAGTGAATTTGCCTTCACTTCTCATAACTTTTCTTCTCATCTCTCTTGCATACATTGCTGCATTTCTATTGGTGTTTGAGATTGAGCTTGCTCATTCTTGTTCTTCTTTCTTTCTTTCTTCAAGTGACTTGACTTCTTGAATGAAGCAAGTCACTTTGCTTCTCTTGATCTTGCTCATCTGCTTCCTGGTGGCTCCTCTGAAGATTGTTTCTTGCAAACCCCACAAACCTTAGGATCATCCAAGCATGACAATGAATTAGGGTCTTGATTAGTCTCCCCTCATAGTTTTACCTTTGTGTCTCTCTTTGAGTCTTCTCTTCTCATCTCATAATCAGGGATTAAACCCTAAAGGCTTTAAGACTTTGTGATTAAGCTTATGCCTGCATCCTTCTCTTAGGATGGAGTGTATAACTTTAATCCTAAGTGTTAAACCCTTAATGTGTTTAAATCTCTTAATCAATTCATTTAATAAGTATCAAGACATCACACTTGCAACTTGGGCCTTGCATTAGGGTTCTAATTCTTCCTTAATTGGTTAAGAAGGACTAACCCTAGTGTTAATGGACAAGTCCCCCTCAAGTTGTCTTACAAATAATAAAAAGCACTTCATCATCATACCATTAAATAAAATCCATTTAATCAAAGGCTTGTTTTGTCATGAGTTTAATCCCTAATCATGGATTAAGTTGAGGAGCTTTCCTCAGCTTAAACACTCTCATCTATTATCCTTCTTTTAGGATAGTGTAATGGGTCTGTTTAATCCTTGATTATGGCTTAACCTCATTACTCAACACTAAACAAAAACACCAAAAACATCTAAATAATCACAAGTAGGTTAATGATCTTAATCCTGTACCAAGGGTGATTAAGTGTGAGAAGCTGAGTTCACACTTAAGGTATTCTCATTACCCCTAAACAGAGGGAAGATGTGATGAGTTTACTAAATCCATTGGTTTAGACTTAAGCTCATTAACTTATGACAAACTTTCAAAAGCAATGAAAGACTGAAAACTCAAAAACAAACAATAATCGTCTCCTCCGGGATTCTTTTCTCATCACACTCACTCACAAACGAGAACTTGCTTCTTCCGTCTAATGCAAGACAGTAAGCACCTGAGCCAGACAGGTCATACACTTGAGCATAGGCAAGCAAGCAGTTCACAAGTCAATTCATCTTTCAGTCTCTTTGGGTCGAACTACGGTGTTCTGACTTCCTCATTGCACGAGAGGATACGTAGGCATAACTTAACAGTTATCGAACAAAAGTCTCTGTATATTCCCCCTCCTTCCAGCTTCATTCTTTTAGCCTCATTATCATGAGCATTTCACCTCTTTCTCTCTTACACTGACACTTTACATTTATACACATCACATTTCTTTACACTGACACCTGTACATCCTTTCCAGCTATTTTATACACAAATTGCACTGACACTACCCCTTTAAAACACAAATCTTTTAAGCGTGGATCCCGTCGAGTACGACGGACAATCTGGGTGCTAATACCTTCCCAGGTTGTAACCAACCCCCTTTCTCAGTCTCTCTGGTTCGCGACCGTCTTATCCATCTTTTTCTAGGTTTATGCAGCATTACCTTTCCTCCGGGATAAAAATGCCTAGCTGGCGACTCTATTCATTCTCCAGTGAGTTCACGGCTGTGTGTTCTCACTGTTCCCTTCGCCGACCATTCGCGTCTGTACCTTCATCTGAACCAGTTTTCATTTGTCGGGAGCGACAGCTTGGCGACTCTGTTGGGGACCCTTATACTGCAACCAGGGCTTCTGGTTCTTTTTGTGGGTTCCTCCTAGCGCTTGATTGATTTGTGTTTATTGGGGTGTTATGTGCTTATTTGTGTTTGTATATTTGTTTTATTTTTACTGCTTTATGTACAGTTGCTTTACTGCTTTCTTTATTGTATTTATTTATATCATATTGTCATTGTTGCTGGCTGGATCTGTTGTTTGCCTTGGTGGGTGGGTGATTCATTGAGAGTTAAGGTCCTATACCTGGGACCTGAGTGACACCTAGGCTAGAGTGAATCATATTCTTTCCCATTCCATTTCGGTCTGGTGCGGGAATATGAAACACGGTTCAGATATGGGTTTCTTCTTGAGAACTCTGTGTTGCAGATTTCCTGCAATGCTAGGGCTATCTGGGAAGCCTGCTAAGTCTGGATGACCTTTTAATACTGACCTTCAGAAACTGAGGTGAATTAGAGGAGGAATTGTTATGGTTATTGTAAACACTGTACCTCCGGGTTAGAAGTGTTTACACTTCTCATAACTGATCCAAGTCTGAGGATCCTTGTTCTAGATCATCACCTGTGAGGGGGTTGGGCTGTTTACAGGTTTGCAGGTACCTTGACCTCAGAATACCCTGTTACTTTGACTTTGTTAAGAATGCTCCATGTTGGATAGTTCTTGTGATTCTAAAACCCTGGACTTGTGGCTCTTTATTTGAGTCCCCCACCCTGGTTACTGGATTTTTAGACCTCCATCTGGAATTCTTGAACACACATGGATCTATACCAAGGCAGTTAATCAGATCCAGCTCAGTCACAAACCCTTGCATATCATTTGCATACATACTCATTGCATCATATTAACATTTGCTTATTTGTGTTTCAGGGTATCCACTTTCATCTGGTTTTGTTTTGACCCCATCTGCTATATTGACCTATCTCCACCAGCACTTGCTTCAGTTTGTCAGCCATATACTTCAGTTACTTGCACTAGCCAGCCAGTGGCTCATTCCTTCAGCATTGTCATCAGCACTCTACTCAGTCTCCAGCATCATGGCTCCAAAGAAAAGCAACATCACCTATCATTTCTTCCAACCAGACTTATCAGACATCAGGAGGATCCAAACCCTGATCACTCCAGATCACATGCCTTTGTTCAGGGAGCATTATGGGGATATACTTGACTTGGTTATGGATCTGGACCCATCTCAGAGGAGTTTGATCCACACCTGCATTCAGTTTTATGACCCCCCATTGAGATGTTTCACCTTTCAAGACTTTCAGTTGGGTCCTCTCTTGGAAGAATACTCATCTTTGATTGGTTTGCCTGTCAAGAGAGAAATTCCTTTCAACCCTGAAATGGTTTTTCCCAGCAATGGAGAGGTGGCAAAAGCTCTGCACCTGGAACCTGCTTTGATTGAGCAGCATATGACCTCTAAAGCTGGGATCCCTGGATTTCATCTGGACTTCCTGATTTCTCAAGCTAGTCTGAAGGCCTCCTTGGGGGAGTGGAAAGTTGTTTGTGCTCTGTTGGCCTTAAGTGTATATGGAATTGTGTTGTTTGCAGATGAGCCTCGATTCATTAGCAAAAATGCAATCCATTTGTTCATCCTGAAGAACCCAGTGCCAACTTTATTGGGAGATCTTTATTACTCAGTGCACCAGAGGAATGAGAAACAGAGGGGAAGATTAGTGAGGATTTGTGCTCCATTATTCCATGCTTGGCTTCTTAAGCATCTACCCAGGACAGATGCATTCTTAAATCCTCATCAGCAAAGCAACTGGGCTAAGAGGCTCACTACTCTCACTTCAGCAGACATCAGATGGTGTACTCAGAGCACCAAGGGCAGAGATATAATCACAAGCTGTGGGCACTTTCCCAATGTGCCTTTAATAGGGGTCAAGGGAAGTATCAATTATAACCCTCTGCTGTTCAGGAGGCAATTGGGTTATGCACTGGTCCATACTCCCAAGGAGCAGGACTCAGTGGAGACTCTCTATTGTGAGAACAAGATCAGTTTGACTGTTGTTAGGCAGGCTGCCTGGGCCTGGGATCATGTTCAAACCAAGGGAATCACCATTCTGGGGAAGTGCAATAATGTGGCATCAGTCCAATATTATGAGTGGTCCCATGCTAGGGCCCAATTCTCTGGAATGCCCTTTACCATAGAAGACATGCCTGAGTCATCTTCAGCACCACCCCCTGCCACCATCAGTTTGGAGGAGTTTGAGAGCTTGAAGGAAAGAAATGAGAGGCTAACCCAGGCTTTGCAGAAGACCCTCCGGGAGAGGAGTGAAGGTATGAGAGAGATTGAAAGATTGGAGAAATTGAGAGTGGAACACTTGACCAAGATTGAAAAGTCTGGGGATTATATCAACAAGTCTAAAGCTGGTGAACAGATTCTGAAGAATGCTTGTAAAGAAGCCCAGTTCCAGAGAGCAAGAACAGACTTGTATTTGAAAGAGAGTCAGGCCAGGTGGGTCCGGATCACTGAGGCCCGTACTCTAGAAGACAAGAGAGTTCAGGACAAGAGGGAACAGATGGAAAAAGCCCTGGCAGCAGCCCAGGAGGAAATATCAGAGCTGAAAATCAAAGCAGGAGTGAAGAGGTCTAAGGACCAAAGTCAGAACAAGAAGTTGACTGCAGCTGTTGCAGTAAGAAACCTTCTCATCAGAAATCTTACAGAGCACCCGGCTGATCCTGTGACCGAAGCACTTCTCAAGGAAGTTCGTGAGGATGAGTTTGGCCTTGGAGTTTGACCATTTGCTTGTTGTTATCCCTATTCCATGTACTTTTGCTTTTTTGTGATGTATTTTGACCCCTTTGAGGGCTTGTGTTGTAAAAATGAACAAGATGTATTATTTCACCTTCTGTAATATATTTGTGTTAGTTTCCACCTGGGTTTATTTCGAAAGCAACTTCAACAGCAACATCTTCAAGGGTCTGGAAGGGTCAAAACTGAAGACCAAACCGGATACCTTGAGAGAAAATAAGCATAACTGCATTGCATGCTAACCTTTTATTTGTTTTGTAGGGTTTTGTTTTGTTATTGCTAACCTCTGTTGTGATATTCAGGAATTATTGCTCGCCGCCGGGTATTTCCTCTCAACAGGCCTCACAGGTACCCAAATAGAAACAACCTTCCGGGAATTCAGATGGATCAGATGCAGCAGGACCTTACAGAGGTCAGAAACCAGATGGCCAACGAAAGGTTGGAGATGAGAACTCAGATAACACAATTCATGGAAGTGATGAATAACTTAGCTCAAAGCCAGGAGAGGCTCAGAGCTTTGGTGGAAGGGAGGAATCAAGAGGAGCCCCATGTGGGAACTGCTGGCACAAGTAACAATGAACGGGTCCAACCTCATGTCAATCCCCCAGTTTTTGGACCCCATCTCCATCCAGAGGCCAACATCCCAGTCAACATTCAGGGGACAGCCACAGCAGCCAGAGTACTTTAAGAAGATCCTCAGGAGGACCAGTATACAGTAATGGGTGCCGGAGAGGAAACTTATGATAGACGGTTGGAAGAAATAGCTGAGAAGTTGAGGTCCTTAGAATCTCAAAATTCTTTGGGTTTCGACGTTATGGACATGGGTCTGGTAGAAGGGGTCAGGATTCCCCACAAGTTCAAGCCTCCATGCTTTGAAAAGTATAATGGGACTTCATGCCCCCGGACTCATCTACAATCATTTCTGGGAAGGCTGAAGGCCTATACAATGGATGAGAAATTGTGGATGTTCTATTTTGAAGATAGCTTGACTGGAGCTTCGAGGGAGTGGTATTCCCATCTGACAAGAGCAACAATTAGATGCTGGAAGGACCTGGCAGAGGCCTTCATCAGATAGTATCAGTATAATCTAGATATGGCACCCAACAGGACCCTCCTAATGGGAATGTCACAGTCGTCCAGGGAGAGCTTCAGAGAATATGCTCAGAGATGGAGGCAATTGGCTGCTGCCGTTCAACCACCAATGTCTGAGAGAGAAATGGCAGACATGTTTATGAACACTCTCCAGGGAACGTATATTGACAGGTTGGCTGCTTTCTCCTCCACTAGCTTCGCAGATGTTGTTATAGCTGGGGAGAGAATTGAAAGCCTGTTAAAGATGGGAAAGATCTCAGACAACGGTGCAAGCTCGTCCAGTAGTACAAGAAAGCCTTTTGCAGGCCCGAGAAGAACTGGCGAGACCAATGCCATTCACACTAACAGGGGTAGGCCCCAATATGTTCAAAGGACAATAGCGGCAGTCACCATTCCTGCTCCAGCTCATCCTCAGCCAGTCTATCAACCTCCGCAACAAAACTTCCAACAACAACCTCAGTATCAGCAGAATCAATATCCTCCAAGAAACTCCAACAACAACAACACCAACAACAACAATCAACGGAGGCCATTCCAACAAAGGCCATCCCAAGCTAACCGAGTGATCGACCCGATCCCAATGCCGTATGCTGCTTTGTTGCCACAACTTCTGAAACTCAACCTAGTTGAGCTAAGAACGTTGGCACCTCCAGATCCCAACAGTCTACCAAGGAACTATGACTCCAATGCTAGGTGTGCTTTTCATTCGAACGCACCTGGCCACAGTACAGAAAAATGCAGGGCTCTGCATATGAAGGTACAAGACTTGGTAGACTCCAAGGCTCTGAATTTTGCACCGCCGCCCAATGTCAATAAAAACCCAATGCCAAACCATGGTGGTCCCCGAATTAACGCTATTGAAGAAGACCAACCGTCCTATTTAATAACTAGTGTGGATCAGATCAGGACACCATTGGTGGAAATCAAAGCTCAACTCCGCGAAAACCAAATATTTCCGGGGTGTGAACTAGGGTGTCCCTATTGCAATATTTCATGGAATGGGTGTGAGGACCTGAGAAATGGCATTGACAGCCTTATTCAGAGTGGCCTGCTACAGATCACTACATCATTCCCGACAAATCCGGCAACTTCGTCAACAACGGTTCCAGAACCTCCTACAACCGCAGCAACTATTGTTCCCGACAATTCATCAGCAGCATCAACAAGCACTCCACCCGTCCTCTCAAATGATCAGTTTTCAACAGCTTCTCCTGCTACAACTTCAGCTTCATCCCTTTTCGAATCTCCATCAACAACAACACCAGTCCTTCCAACAGTACCTCCTACAACACCAGCAATCAATCATGAAGATGTCTCCACTGTTACCATATTCTACGATCCTGAAAATAACTCCGCCTACCATTCGGAAGGTGCTGCTCCCACCAGAGCACCAGTTACAATCTTTTATGATCCACAGACAATTACAGTCCCTTCAGCAGCAGCAATCAGTCCAGTCACTGTCACGGTGCCTGGACCAGTACCATATGAGAGCAACAGGGCCATCCCTTGGCACTATGGCTCTGACGTGTATTGCGAAGGAAAAAGAATCACTCTTGAAACATCCAAACCTGCACCACAAGTAGATAATGTGGGGGGAGGCGGAGGCTTCACTCGAAGCGGACGTCTCTTCGCTTCACAAGTTCAAAGACCTACTGCCGAAGCAGAAGCTGCTGCCAAGGCAAAGGGAAAAGGCCCGGTGCAGGAAGATCCAGCTGCCAAAGAAACCCTGAAGACTCCATTTGATCAAGAAGTTGATGAGTTTATGCGGATCATCAAGAAGAGTGATTATAAAGTTGTGGATCAGCTTCACCAGACGCCATCCAAAATCTCCATCCTCTCACTGCTTATGTGCTCCGAAGCCCATCGGAATGCATTACTTAAAGTCCTGCACGCAGCTTACGTGCCTGAGGAGATTACTGTCAACCAATTGGAAACCGTGGTTGGAAATGTTACTGCTAGCAATGGGCTAGGGTTTACCAATGCTGACCTGACAGTGGATGGCCGCAACCACAACAAAGCCTTGCACATAACCCTGGAATGCAAAGGAGCTGTCCTTTCTCATGTGCTGGTGGACACAGGTTCTTCCCTGAATGTCTTACCAAAGAAGGCTCTGGTGAAGTTAGAGTATAACGGATTGGCATTGAGACCCAGCAACCTGGTGGTACGAGCCTTTGATGGCTCTAAGAGATCGGTTCTGGGAGAGATTGAGCTGCCTGTGACAATTGGCCCACAGACCTTTAAAACTATCATTTATGTGATGGACATTCAGCCCGCCTACAGCTGTTTGTTGGGTAGACCCTGGATTCACGCCGCCGGCGCAATAACGTCTACCCTTCACCAAAAGTTAAAATTTGAGTGGGAAGGCCAAGTTGTCACAATCTGTGGGGAAGAGGATATTTTCGTTAGCCATCTGGCTACTTACAAGTACATTGAAATGGATGGGGAGATCCATGAAACAATGAGCCAGGGGTTTGAAGCTTTGAATGTGAATGAAGCATCTGCTGTATCTGGTACTCCAATGTCATCATACCAACAAGCCCGGAAGGTTGTTGAGGAAGGAACTGCCCTAGGCTGGGGCAAGGTTTTAGCTGTGGAGGAGAAGAAGGACAAATTTGGGTTGGGTTACAGACCAACTCAACATCAAGCAAAGGCTGCTGCAGAGCCTGGTTTTGTCAGTGGGGGGATGCTTACCCCCGATGCTATCAACTGTCTGGAAGACGAGCTGGAAGAGGAGCGCAATCTGGAGAATTGGATTCGTCCAAAGATCCCGGGGAGCAGTGTCTCGAACTGGTCTTCCCAGGAAATTATAAGAGTTACTCATGCAGAGTAATTATTATTTCCTGTATTTTTATAGCATGCATCAAAGTCTTGCATCTTGCCCAAGATGACAAGACTCATTTTGTAATCAGGGCCATCTGTACTTTTGTGCAAACAAGATTAAATTAATGAAATATCAGACAATCTTTTTGCAAACGAGTCCTTTTTCTTTTCTGCTCACTGTTTTTCCATTTTTCTTTTTGTACAAAAATAAATGGCGGTGTTTTCAAAATGATAACTTCATTTCACTTTTTTCTAAAGCAAGATTAAAATCAATCACTAAAATGAACAAACTTAACCCTTGCAGAGAGTGCCTTCCAGACAGCACCGACAACAGCACGGCTATGACATCGTATGACTTTGACAATCCGATCAATCAAGCTGATGAAGGGGTTGATGAAGAATATGAGCTTCCTGAAGAGCTAGCCAGGTTGTTGAGACAGGAGGAAAAGGTTATTACTCCTCATCAGGAGGAGATTGAAGTGATTAATCTTGGTACAGAGGAAGACGTGAAAGAGGTTAAAATCGGGGCCTGCCTGCAAGACTCAGTGAAGAAGCAGCTGGTTGATCTACTTCAAGAGTATGTGGATGTGTTTGCTTGGTCGTATCAAGACATGCCAGGGTTGGATACCGACATTGTTGTGCACAAGCTGCCTTTGAAAGAAGAATGCCCACCGGTCAAACAGAAGTTGCGCCGAACTCGCCCAGACATGGCTATGAAAATCAAAGAAGAGGTACAAAAGCAGTGGGACGCCGGGTTCCTTGCTGTGACTAGCTATCCGCCGTGGGTTGCTAACATCGTACCTGTGCCTAAGAAGGACGGAAAAGTTAGAATGTGTGTTGATTACCGGGATCTGAACAGAGCCATCCCGAAGGATGATTTCCCATTACCTCACATTGACGTATTGGTTGATAACACGGCTCAGTTCTCGGTATTCTCCTTCATGGATGGATTTTCAGGATATAACCAGATCAAGATGTCACCTGAAGACATGGAGAAAACAACATTCATCACACCTTGGGGCACGTTCTGTTACAAAGTGATGCCATTCGGACTGAAGAATGCTGGTGCCACATATCAACGGGCTATGGTGACATTGTTCCACGATATGATCCACAAGGAAATAGAATGTTATGTGGATGATATGATCGCCAAGTCCCTTACAGAGGAAGATCACCTGGTGAATCTGCTGAAGTTGTTCAAGCGACTGAGGAAGTACCAACTGAAGTTGAACCCCAACAAATGCACATTCGGGGTGCGATCCGGTAAGCTGCTGGGCTTTATTGTAAGTGAGAAAGGGATTGAAGTTGACCCTGATAAAGTCAAGGCTATTCAAGAAATGCCTGCACCGAAAACTGAGAAAGAAGTTCGAGGGTTCTTAGGTCGATTGAACTACATCTCACGGTTCATATCTCACCTCACAGCAACCTGTGAACCCTTGTTCAAGCTGTTAAGAAAAGAACAAACGGTCAGGTGGAACGAAGATTGCCAGAAGGCTTTTGACAAGATCAAGGAATATCTGCAAGAACCTCCAATCCTCATGCCGCCAGTTGAAGGAAGACCTCTGATTATGTACTTGACAGTATTAGAAGAGTCGATGGGGTGTGTACTAGGTCAGCATGACGAGTCTGGTCGAAAAGAGTATGCAATATACTACCTAAGCAAAAAGTTTACCGACTGTGAACAGCGTTATTCACTGCTCGAGAAAACTTGCTGTGCTTTAGCGTGGGCTGCTCGCCGACTGAGACAGTATATGTTGACCCACACTACCTTATTAATCTCAAAAATGGATCCAGTTAAGTACATTTTCGAGAAGCCAGCTCTTACCGGACGGGTTGCAAGATGGCAAATGATTCTCACAGAATACGACATCCAGTACACTTCTCAGAAAGCCATCAAGGGCAGTGTATTGTCTGAATATCTTGCTGAGCAACCCATTGATGACTACCAGCCTATGAGGTTTGACTTCCCTGATGAAGACATCATGTTCATTAAAGCAAAAGATCACGAAGAGCCTATTCACACTGAAGGGCCTGACCCGGAGGAAGAATGGACTATGATGTTTGATGGGGCTGTTAACATGAATGGTCGTGGTGTTGGTGCAGTACTCATTACGCCTAAAGGAGTTCACATGCCTTTCTCGGCAAAACTCACTTTCAACTGCACTAACAACGAAGCTGAATACGAAGCTTGCATTTTGGGTCTTGAGGAAGCCATTGACCTCAGGATCAAAACATTGACCGTATTCGGAGATTCAGCTTTGGTAGTCAATCAAACCAACGGAAAATGGTACACCCACCAGGATCATCTGATACCTTACAGGGATTATACAAGAAGGTTATTGACTTTCTTTACAACGGTCAAACTTGAGTATATCCCTCGGGACGAGAATCAGTTTGCAGATGCTCTTGCTACCATTTCATCCATGATCAAAGTTCAAACCGCCAACTTTGTACCTCAGATTTCAGTGTCTAGACTTGATAGACCAGCATATGTATTTGCAGCAGATGTTATCAAGGATGATAAGCCTTGGTTTCATGACATTAAGTGCTTCTTGGAGGATCAAACATACCCGCCTGGGGCATCTTCCAATGATAAGAAGACTTTGAGAAGGCTTGCTGGAAGTTTCTTTCTGAACACTGATGGGTCTTTATACAAAAGGAACTTTGATATGGTACTCCTCAGATGCGTCGACAAGACAGAAGCAGATTTATTGATGCATGAAGTGCACGAAGGCTCCTTTGGTACCCATGCTGGGGGACATGCAATGGCTAAGAAACTGCTCAGATCAGGCTATTACTGGATCACAATGGATGCAGACTGTTGTGCTTACGCCAGAAAATGCCATAAATGCCAGATCTATGCAGATAAGGTGCATGTGCCCCCAAATCCTTTGAACATCATGTCTTCACCATGGCCCTTTGCTATGTGGGGTATTGATATGATTGGCAAGATTGAGCCGACTGCTTCAAATGGTCACAGATTCATCCTGGTCGCCATTGATTATTTCACCAAGTGGGTTGAAGCAGCCTCATATGCAAACGTCACTAGGCAAGTGGTAGCCAGATTTCTGAAAAGAGATATCATCTGTCGGTATGGAGTTCCCGAGCGAATCATTACTGATAATGGTTCCAACTTAAACAACAAAATGATGGCAGAGCTGTGCCGGGACTTCAAGATCCAACATCACAATTCTTCTCCTTACAGGCCAAAGATGAACGGCGCTGTTGAGGCAGCAAATAAGAATATTAAGAAGATTGTGCAGAAGATGGTAATCACTTACAAAGACTGGCATGAGATGCTACCGTTTGCCTTGCATGGGTACCGCACATCAATCAGAACATCCACCGGGGCAACACCGTATCAGCTTGTGTATGGTATGGAAGCAGTCTTACCAGTTGAAGTTGAATTACCCTCTCTGCGGGTATTGATGGATGTTAAACTAAGTGAAGCAGAATGGGTACGGTCCCGATTCGAACAACTGAGTCTGATTGAAGAGAGAAGATTGGCTGCAATCTGTCATGGGCAGTTATATCAGAAGAGAATGAAGAAGGCCTTCGATCAGAAAGTCAGGCACCGAGAGTATCAAGTGGGAGATCTTGTGCTGAAAAGAATCCTCCCTCCTCATACAGACCACAGGGGAAAATGGACTCCAAATTATGAAGGACCATTCGTTATAAAGAAAGTTTTCTCTGGTGGAGCACTGATGCTCAGTACCATGGATGGTGAAGATTTCCCGTCCCCTGTGAATTCAGATGCAGTTAAAAAATACTTCGCATAAAATGACCCGCTGGACATAAAAACAGAATGTAAGTCCAGGCAAAAATAGGGCATCCCGGCGAGTCAAAAAAACAGAATAAAAGACTCGGGCAAAAGTAAGGGAAAATAAATGAAAAAATGTACACCCGCTGAGTTGAAAAGCCGCATTGGACAACTCAGGCAAAAATGGGTATCCCGATGGATTGAAAACCCGAAAGGGCGATCCATGCAAAATAAGGGAATAAGCGAACAACTGCATTCTGAATTCGTCTGTATTATCTACAACTTGGTAAGCTACAAAGGATCAAGCTTCAATCAGAATCAACTCTCTCCAGAAAGCAAGACGAGAAGAACGTCATTGTCATACGAGTCATAGCAGAAGAGGAAGCTCCTTGAAAGCCTCGTCAACATCGCCAGCATTTTGTTTCTCAATTTGTAACAATCTCTTCATTTCAGGAGATATGTTTCCTTGACTGTATCTTGCCAATTCAGGGCACATGAATTAATAAAATCAGATTTTCGGTCATGTTTCGTTTTTACATTTATGTTTTGCAAAGAGTTGTCTGATATCTCTAAAAATGCAATTGCATAAGTACAGGTGCCTTTCTCTAAAAAACAAAAACACATGCTTACAGGGAATGTGATTATTCTCGAAAGTACTTAACTCCTATGACGGAATCCAGTAAGGGATACCTCGGGACCTTTTGTACGTTTCCTTATCTTTGCAGGATTGCAGGTATCCAGGACGCAATTTGGGGCATGCAAGTTACATCTCAGCAAGCTGGCTAATCAACAAAGGATATCAGCATCCGAGGTGCTCTATCCCCAGCTGAGTTGCTTCCCATTGCCTTCCCCAGCAAAGTTGCCAAATCAACAAGCAGGATTAACACTCAGGATGTTTTCTCCCCAGCTGAGTTGCCTCCCATTGCTCTCCCCAGCTGAGTTGCCTCTCGTTACTCTCCCCAGCTGAGTTATCAACAGCATTCCCCAGCTGTAGTGCCAACCATTCTTCCTCAGTTGAGTACAGGAGTCAGGGAATCATCTCCCCCACAGAATCCCCAGCTTCTATTCGGAAGAGCAACGCACGGAGAAATCACAACAGAGTACAGAAAGCTTCTGCAAACCCCAGCTGGGTCCCATATTATAAGGATATGTCAATCAGTGACCTATATCCCCAAGAAGATACATCATTAGATCTACCAATGATCTCATCCCCAGCTGGGATGTTCACTTCAAGCAGATCAACCAGAGATCTTCGCGGCAACGGGATCCGAATCCCGGATCTGTGCCCTTTTGCATGATCATAGCATTCGCATCATACTATCCCCTCAGAGCGTAGCATTCCGTCTAATACGGAGCATTACGGCAAAAAAATCAAACGCATAGCATAATCATAAGTCATGTTGTGAATCAAACACTTGTAAATATTGACAATCTGTCGGTATACAGAGTACGATATACAAAAATCCCCACCAGAGTCCCCGGCAAAAGCAGTTGCCTCACAATCACAAACACCAGTATATACTCCTTTTGGCACCCGTCCGTGTCATCTTTCCCCAGTACAGTCGCCTGAACACTCTTTACAAACAAGATCACCCGTATTACGGATACTTCATGACGCCCGTCCGTGTCAAATCACCAGCAGAAAGCCAAAGACATCCTCTTTGCACTCACATATACTTATATGCACTTTTCTTGACACCCGTCCGTGTCATATCCCCAGCGCAGTCGCTTACACCTTCATCACCCATACACTTGTTAATATTATACTTTTCTCCTTTGACACCCGTCCGTGTCACTCTCCCTAGCAGTTAAAATACTCCCTACTCATGGTACACTTATACAGATACTCGTCCGTATCTTGTATACACCATCACTCATATCCCCACAGATTCGACAGTAGTCTTTGTTCTTTGTTAACCAGTTGGTACTCGTCCGTACCATCACCTCAGAACATTGCGTCTAGTGTTTGTTTCTACGTGATACTCGTCCGTATCATAGTCTTAAGGATGCTCGTCCGCATCTTTAATCCATACACCGTGTCAAACACTTATGTCTTCTTGGATATAGATACTCGTCCGTATCTACTTTTCCCCAGAAGAGTCCTTTCAGATGCAACACTCGTCCGTGTTCTTTGTTAACCAGTTGATACTCGTCCGTATCATCATCTCTGAACATGTGTCAGTTTGTTTCTACGTGATACTCGTCCGTATCATAGTCTTAAGGATGCTCGTCCGCATCTTTAGTCTATACACAATACCAGACACTTATACCTTTTGTTTCTTGGATGTAAACGCTCGTCCGTGTTTACTATATCCCCAGTAGATCACCAACAAATTTTCTTTTTATCTAACACTCGTCCTGTGTTATGATACCTTTGAGAGCAGCCGTACCTTGCTAAGTGGTCGTCCTCCACTTCTTGATGGTCGTCCTCCGTCATGCTCATCCAATGGCCGTCCCCATCGTTGTTTTTAGCAGCCGTCCCCTGCTAGGTGGTCGTCCTCCACCCTTTTGATGATCGTCCTTCATCATCTTATCCAATGGCCGTCCCCATTGTTGATTTTGGTTATCTGGCATTCGTCCTATGTCATGAGAAACCTCGAGAGCAGCCGTACCCTGCTGAGTGGTCGTCCCCCACTTCTTGATGGTCGTCCTCCATCATGCTCGTCCGATGGCCGTCCCCATCGTTGACCTTTTCTATCCGATGGCCGTCCCCATCGTTGATATTTTCGGCAGCCGTACCCTGCCAGGTGGTCGTCCTCCACCTTTGATGGCCGTCCCCATCATATTTCTTTTATCCCCAACAGAGCAGTCGTCCCCTGCTAGGTGATCGTCCTTCACCTTTGATGGCCGTACCCCATCAACTGTTTATTTCATTTATTCTTTAACCCGATGGCCGTCCCCGTCGTGGTCCCTTTTCTCTTTTTAGCCCGATGGCCGTCCCCATCGTTGGTTACCTTTATGAACCTGACGGCCGTCCCCGTCATGTTTCATTAAATCCTCAGAGAATTTTACAGCTTTACCTTGATGGCCGTCCCCATCATGATATCTTACTTTCCCAGCTAGTCGGTCGTCCCCGTCTTGGCTTTACCTTTTATCCCCAGCATGTCGGCCGTCCCCGTCATTGTTTTTTACCCAGCAGTCGTCCTCTGCTCGATGGTCGTCCTCCGTCGCCTACACTTTACAATATACTTTATTTTCCTTTACAATCTATATCCCTTTTCTTCTTCATTCCGTGAGTGCAAATTTTGGACTGTCTTTGGTATTCAACCACAAGTTATCTTGTTTGCCTGTTAAGCCGTCGCTTACAACCTGCACAGCTAACTCATGTTTGAATAGGGGCAGCTGTAAACACCCCAAATTTGCCCTCACCCATTCACGCCATGGCTTGTGATCATCTCATATGCATAAACTCAATCATATCATCTCATATCTCACTTTTGTTTCACTGCATAGTTTCTAAGGCATCTGCACCTAGGGTTTGTGATCTGAGCAATCCCAAAGCATCTTGGGCCATTCCAAAGGCCACCAATCAATTCAAAGGGGTCCATGTGTTCTCTTATATCATATTTCATCTCCTCAAAGTCAAAATTGCAGAGGAATCACAAGAACTAGGGATTGAGTGGATGCAGAGCCAGGCTAGACTGCACAGTTGACCTAAAATTAGGGTTTTGGTTTCAGAGGCCATAACTCCAAATTTTTTGGTCATTCTTGTTTCCATTGGTCTCTATATGGTATAGAGAGTATGCATATCAATTTTCATGAAGAAATTCCATGGGGAAGTCATCTGATCAAGGGTTGACTTTTCAGACAAGTCAGTGTAAAATCAGGGCATCTGAGGCCCCCAATGACCCAACCAATGGGTGATCTTCATCATTTTGAGTGTATATGATCTTTATTTGATCATGGAAGAAGGTTGAAGTTCATAGAAATCAAGAATTTAGGGTTTTTGCAAATGTTGACTTTTTGGGCATAGTTGACTTTTCAAGAATGCATCATTTTAGGTCATTTTTCAAGCCATGATTCATGATCCAAAAATGCTTCAAATGGAAAAACTTTGGTCATGAAAGTTGTAGATATCATCTTTCCCTTTTCAAAAAGTACAAGAACATGATCAAACTCTTCTTGGATCAAAAGTTATGGCAATGCAAAGTTGGCAAAAATCATTGATTTTCAAGGCATGCTTCAAATGGAAATTTTGCAAAGTCATGAACCAATGCATTATGTGACTTCTAATTCACTACAAACCAGCATACAAACATCATATAAGTATTAAAATTCAGAATGAACTAGGCATTGCTCATGTTTCATGACTTTTGGAACAAGAAAATCACATGTGAACCAAGTTACAACAACTTGCAAAAGCACTCATAACATTCCACCAACTTGCTGCCTTGAATGCTGGACCAAGCCTAGCCTTTCCCTTCATTTTGCTGCGCAGACCATGCCCTTTGTACTTGGCTAGAAGTTGCCCATGCCCTATCTTACAAGAAGTTGACATTTTGGCAAAAGTAGCCACACCTATCACAGCAGGCCAAGTCACATCAACTGACCAATAGGCTTTGTTTATGTGGATCAAATGCTGGCCATAACACACTTCAAGCAAGGCTGAAGCACACTCATTCATCACATACACAAAAACTCACCATCTTGCAACTTGCTTCGAATTCCTCTCCACAGCCACTAAACACTCAAGCCAACTTCACCAATCATCTCACCTTGCTCCATAGACCTCAAACCATCCAAAGCACAAGCCTGAAACAGCCAGAACATCCCACTGCCATTCTTCACCTTCATTTTGCAGTTTCATTCGAAACTCTCACCCTAGCTCACAAACAGCCAAACAAACCTTGCAGACCTTCTCCACATATCATTTGGACCTCAAACAATCATTCACAATGACCTGAAAGAGCCTGAAATACCATAGCCATTTCTGACTGAGCTTGAAGCAGGAGCTTTCGAAACTCACTATCCAGCCAACATAAACTCTGTTTGAGCATCCAAACATCTTCTGGGGATCAAGTGGAGTGGATTGCACAAGGAGAAGTGGCCAGAAAGTCCTCAAGTTGAAAGCTCCAAATCTCAGGTAGCTCAAAAATAATTTTTCCAGAAATCATTTCTTTTGTTCCAAACTTGTTCTTTGCGTTATCCTGATCATGAATATGCCTTTGGTTTTTGAAATGGTGATGAAATAAGCATTTAATTGAACTCTGAAACTGGTTTGCCCTAAAATTTGTTTTGTTCGATTCATGAATGTGGGGAAGAATAAATTTGTTTGGACTTAGGGTTTTGATTCAGGAGATCATGGGGTTCATTTCTATGTGCTTGGTTGTAATTTTTGATGCGTTTTGAGAAAGTTTGGTGATTTTCAGGTGGACTTCCCACCGGAGAAGACGACCGGAGGTCTTCTCCGGCCACCTGAAAATGGTTAGGGCTTAATCCCTGTAATTAGTGCCATTTGAACTTGGGCCGTAGGATCCGTTGACTCCCTTGACCTCCCGCGCGTGTGAATGGCCAGGATCTTCCCAATTAGCCCTAATCCACTAAGTTAGTTTTAATTAATTGTAATTAAATTAATTTGCTCAGAGTGAATCTACACCCTCCATTCGCGCGCGCAGTCAACGCGTTTAAACTCAGAATCAATCTCATCCATCCATCCTGATTACTTTCATATTTATTTGATTTTTATTTCATTTTATTTCAATTAATTTGCATATTTATTTTAAAATAGTAAAAATTGTTTAAAAAATTATGAAACTTTTTCTTAAAAGTTTTATTAATTTTTAAGACCCAAAAACATTTTTATTTTATTTTTTATCATTAAAAAAGTATTTTTAAATATTTAAAAGATTATTTTTAATTGATTAATGGAAATTAATTAATTAAAAATACTTTTAGGTATTTAAAAATTACAAAAAAATTCATGAAATGTTCTAAGACATTTAGAAACATTGTCCAACCTTCAAACCAAATTTCTTTTTTGATCTTGATGCATTTTAAGAATTTTTCATTGAATTAAATCATATTTTGTGCATTATTTTGATCATAAGTTCAAAAATTCATCTCTGCCTATTGGAGAAGGTTGAGACATTGATTCTTCTTGCATTGTGTCATGTTTAGCATGTATTTTCAAGGATAAAATGGCCATGATTTGATCTTGCATTTTCCAATTGTTTGACATTTCTTTTGTTAAGAACCCTAAAAAACCTTAATAACTTGTAAAAATCATATCTTGAATTTGGTTGAGAGTTGAGAGCTCCCCTTTGGGAAGTGGTTTATTATAGGTTTAGAGTTTCTTTGGATGCCATTTTCCATTTTTTATCTTAGTGTTTGCTTCTGTTTTGGGTTTTTGTTTGATGTTTGATCCTTAAACCCTAATTTGGGCTTCCATTTGCATCCTTCTTGCATTTCCTTGCATAACATGACTTGTCTTTGCATTTTGTGCATTCTTGTGATTCATTTGACATCTTAAGACATATAGAAAGCATGTTTGATCATTGCATTACATATTTGCCATGTCATTTGCCTTATATGCTTCATAACTTTCCATGCTTGTTCATGCTCCTTAACTTGCATCATTTGCATCCATGATCTTGTATGAACACTTCCATATGCTTGCCTCATGTTTGCAGCATCTCATAGCATCATAATCATCATTAACATGCTTCTGGTTTTGTCTAGCATCATGCCATTTCATCTCATCTTGCATTGCATTGCATCTATTTCTAACATTTCAGGTGGTAAGTAAACTTGGGAAGTGAATTTGCCTTCACTTCTCATAACTTTTCTTCTCATCTCTCTTGCATACATTGCTGCATTTCTATTGGTGTTTGAGATTGAGCTTGCTCATTCTTGTTCTTCTTACTTTCTTTCTTCAAGTGACTTGACTTCTTGAATGAAGCAAGTCACTTTGCTTCTCTTGATCTTGCTCATCTGCTTCCTGGTGGCTCCTCTGAAGATTGTTTCTTGCAAACCCCACAAACCTTAGGATCATCCAAGCATGACAATGAATTAGGGTCTTGATTAGTCTCCCCTCATAGTTTTACCTTTGTGTCTCTCTTTGAGTCTTCTCTTCTCATCTCATAATCAGGGATTAAACCCTAAAGGCTTTAAGACTTTGTGATTAAGCTTATGCCTGCATCCTTCTCTTAGGATGGAGTGTATAACTTTAATCCTAAGTGTTAAACCCTTAATGTGTTTAAATCTCTTAATCAATTCATTTAATAAGTATCAAGACATCACACTTGCAACTTGGGTCTTGCATTAGGGTTCTAATTCTTCCTTAATTGGTTAAGAAGGACTAACCCTAGTGTTAATGGACAAGTCCCCCTCAAGTTGTCTTACAAATAATAAAAAGCACTTCATCATCATACCATTAAATAAAATCCATTTAATCAAAGGCTTGTTTTGTCATGAGTTTAATCCCTAATCATGGATTAAGTTGAGGAGCTTTCCTCAGCTTAAACACTCTCATCTATTATCCTTCTTTTAGGATAGTGTAATGGGTCTGTTTAATCCTTGATTATGGCTTAACCTCATTACTCAACACTAAACAAAAACACCAAAAACATCTAAATAATCACAAGTAGGTTAATGATCTTAATCCTGTACCAAGGGTGATTAAGTGTGAGAAGTTGACTTCACACTTAAGGTATTCTCATTACCCCTAAACAGAGGGAAGATGTGATGAGTTTACTAAATCCATTGGTTTAGACTTAAGTTCATTAACTTATGACAAACTTTCAAAAGCAATAAAAGACTGAAAACTCAAAAACAAACAATAATCGTCTCCTCCGGGATTCTTTTCTCATCACACTCACTCACAAACGAGAACTTGCTTCTTCCGTCTAATGCAAGACAGTAAGCACCTGAGCCAGACAGGTCATACACTTGAGCATAGGCAAGCAAGCAGTTCACAAGTCAATTCATCTTTCAGTCTCTTTGGGTCGAACTACGGTGTTCTGACTTCCTCATTGCACGAGAGGATACGTAGGCATAACTTAACAGTTATCGAACAAAAGTCTCTGTATATTCCCCCTCCTTCCAGCTTCATTCTTTTAGCCTCATTATCATGAGCATTTCACCTCTTTCTCTCTTACACTGACACTTTACATTTATACACATCACATTTCTTTACACTGACACCTGTACATCCTTTCCAGCTATTTTATACACAAATTGCACTGACACTACCCCTTTAAAACACAAATCTTTTAAGCGTGGATCCCGTCGAGTACGACGGACAATCTGGGTGCTAATACCTTCCCAGGTTGTAACCAACCCCCTTTCTCAGTCTCTCTGGTTCGCGACCGTCTTATCCATCTTTTTCTAGGTTTATGCAGCATTACCTTTCCTCCGGGATAAAAATGCCTAGCTGGCGACTCTATTCATTCTCCAGTGAGTTCACGGCTGTGTGTTCTCACTGTTCCCTTCGCCGACCATTCGCGTCTGTACCTTCATCTGAACCAGTTTTCATTTGTCGGGAGCGACATATGCCAAGATCAATTGTCGTTGTCACAATTCCTACTCCACCTCCTCAACAACAATACACTCCACAACCACAACAGTTTCCTCAACAGCACTTTCCTCAACAAAGGTCCTATAACAACAATAACAACCAACAACAACGTCCTTTCCAGCAAAGGCCATCTCAAGTTAACAGGGTAATTGAGCCTATACCAATGCCCTATGCCACTTTGTTGCCACAACTCCTGAAGCTTAATCTTGTTGAATTAAGGACTCTGGCTCCACCAGATCCTCAGAACCTTCCGAGAAATTACGAAGTTAATACCAAATGTGTCTTCCATTCTAATGCACCTGGTCACACCACAGAAAAGTGCAGAGCCTTGCACATGAAGGTCCAGGATCTAGTTGATTCAAAGGCTTTAAATTTTGCACCACCTCCTAATGTCACGAAGAATCCTCTGCCCAGCCATGGTGGGCCCCGGATAAATGCATTTGAGGAGGATCAACCCATGAATTTAATTGAAGATACTGCAAGCATTCAAACACCTTTGGCAGAGGTTAAAGCTCAGCTTTTAAAATGCCATGTGTTTCCAGGTTGTGAGGCCTGCTGTGAATCTTGCAAAGTTTTCGTCAATGGGTGTGAAAGCTTAAGAAGTGGCATCAATGGCCTTATCAGAGAAGGTATCCTACATATAACATCAACGGTTTCTACAACATCGGCAACTCCTCTTACAACAACAATAAGTACTTCTCCTACAACTTCAAAGACAATTGTTCCGACAGACTCGTCTACAAAATCAACAATCATCTCTTCCATCACTTCAACAAACACTAGTTCAACCGCATCCGCTTCTACAACTACATCAACCATTAACAACGACATCTCCACAGTCACCATATACTACGACCCAACAATGGTCCCTGATTCCAGCAGTTTTCAGCAACAATCTCAGCAACAACCCAGCTTCAGTCATTCACCACCACCAACAATCAGAAGTACCGTCATCATATATTACGATCCATAGACAATCACAGTGCTTACCTCCGCTGCAGTCAGTCCAGTCACTATCACGGTACCTGGACCCATTCCGTATGAAAAAGATAATGTTGTTCCACGGCACTATGGTTCAGACCTCTACTGCAACGGGGAGAGATTCCTTCTTGATTCTTCAGCTCATACACCACAGGTGGATAATATCGGGGAGGTGGAGGCTTCACCCAAAGCGGACGCCTCTTCGTGTCACAAATTCCAAGAGTTAATACTGAGGCAGAGGCTGCTGCCAAAGCCAAAGGTAAAAATGTGGTGCCGGAAGAACCTGTTCTAAAAGAAGCCCATAAAACATCCTTTAATCAAGATGTGGATGAACTTATGAGGATAATCAAGAGAAGCCACTACAAGGTTGTGGATCAGCTCCACCAGACTCCTTCCAAGATCTCCATTTTATCCCTGCTATTGTGTTCCGAAGCTCATCGGGATGCATTAATTAAAGTCCTAAATGCAGCCTACGTGCCTGAGGAGATCATAGTAAATCATCTCGAGACAATGGTGTCTAATGTTAATACTAGTCATGGACTATGCTTTACCAACGCTGATTTGACTACGAAAGGTCGTCACCATAACAAAGCTTTACACATCACTCTGGAGTGTAAAGGGGTTGTGCTTTCACACATTCTAGTTGACACTGGGTCTTCACTCAATGTCTTGCCAAAGAAAGCCCTTGTTAAGCTTGAATATGATGGTGTATCTCTCCGACCAAGCAATCTGGTGGTAAGAGCTTTTGATGGTTCCAAGATGTTTGTTCTTGGAGAAGTGGAGCTTCCTGTGATAATTGGCCCACAGGTCTTTCAAACTACTTTCTACGTGATGGACATTCAGACGATCTATAGCTGTTTGTTGGGTCGACCATGGATTCACGCCGCTGGTGCAGTTACGTCGACCCTTCACCAGAAATTGAAATATGAGTGGGAAGGGAAAATTATCACAATCTGTGGTGAAGAGGATATTTTTGTTAGCCATCTGGCCACAAACAAATACATTGAGATGGATGGTGAAATCCACGAGACCATGAGCCAAGGTTTCGAAGCGCTGAACATCAATGAGGCGACAACTGAAGTATTTGCTGCATCCCAGGAGGATAGGATGGGTACTTCAATTGTCTCCTATCAACAAGCTCTGAAGGTTGTTGAAGATGGAAACGCCAAAGGCTGGGGCAAGCTGCTACTTGTGGAGAAGAAAGAGGACAAATTCGGTTTGGGTTACAAACCATTCCGACAAGATCAAGC
Organism: Lathyrus aphaca; assembly: GCA_963966055.1. Taxonomy (NCBI): domain Eukaryota; kingdom Viridiplantae; phylum Streptophyta; class Magnoliopsida; order Fabales; family Fabaceae; genus Lathyrus; species Lathyrus aphaca. Next base: position 477,430,556 of record OZ014521.1, read on the forward strand.
AGAGGCTTCTAAGGAGCCCAAGTTCGTGAGCGGGGGGATGCAAACCCCAGATGTTGTCAATAACGTGGAAGACGAGGTTGAAAGCGTCCTCAACCTGGAGAGCTGGATTCGTCCAAGGATCCCGGGCCATCAAGTCCTTAACTGGTCTTCCTAGGAAATTTTAAGGGTTACTCCTGTAGAGTAATTATTATTTCCTGCTTTTTTCAGCATGCATCAAGTCCTGCATCTTGCCCAAGGTGTCAGGACTCATTTTGTAATAGGGCCATAATTGTATTTTTGTGCAAATGGAATATCAATGAATATTGGACATCTTTTGCAAACAATTTTCTCTTTCGCTCGCTGTCTTTTCATTTTTGTTATTTTTCGCACAAAATAATTAAATGGCAATGTTTTCAAAATAATAACTTCATTTACACTTTTTCTAAACAAGATTAAAATTGATCACTAAAACGAACAAATCTCAATCCTTGCAGAGATTATCCTCCAGACTGAACCGACAACAACACTACTATGACCTTGTATGACTTCGACAAACCAATTAATCAAGCAGATGAAGGGGTTGATGAAGACTACGAGTTGCCTGAAGAGTTAGCCAGGTTGTTGAGGCAAGAAGAGAAAGTGATTACTCCTCATCAGGAGGAGATTAAAACTGTTAATCTTGGTACCGAGGAGGATTTGAAAGAAGTGAAAATTGGGGCCGGTCAGTAACCTTCAAGAATATGTCGACGACTTCTCTTGGTCCTATCAAGGCATGCGAGGTCTAGATACGAATATTGTCATGCACAGGCTACCCTTGAAAGAAGATTGCCCTCCAGTCAAGCAGAAGTTGCGCCGTACTCGCCCAGATATGGCCATGAAGATTAAAGAAGAGGTACAAAAACAGTGGAACGCTGGTTTCCTTGCTATAACTAGTTACCCACCGTGGGTTGCTAACATCGTACCCGTGCCTAAGAAGGATGGAAAGGTATATATGTGTGTAGATTACCGGGACCTGAATAGAGCTATCCCAAAGGATGATTTCCCATTACCTCACATTGATGTATTGGTCGACAACACATCTCAGTTCTCAGTATTTTCTTTCATGGACGGATTTTCCGGGTATAATCAGATCAAGAAGTCACCCGAAGACATGGAGAAAACAACCTTCATCACACAGTGGGGCACATTTTGTTACAAGGTAATGTCGTTTGGACTGAAGAACTCCGGTGCAACTTATCAACGGGCTATGGTAACATTATTCCACAATATGATTCACAAATAAATTGAATGTTATGTGGATGACATGATTGCCAAGTCCCTTACTAAAGAAGACCATCTGGTAAATCTACTGAAGTTGTTCAAGCGTCTGAGGAAATATCAGTTGAAGTTGAACCCCAACAAATGCACATTCGGGGTACGTTCTAGTAAGTTGCTGGGATTTATCGTAAGTAAAAAGGGAATCGAGGTTGATCCCAACAAAGTCAAAGCCATTCAGGAGATGCCTACACCTAGGACTGAAAAAGAAGTTTGGGGGTTCTTAGGTAGATTGAACTACATCTCAAGGTTCATATCTCACCTCACTGCGACCTGTGAACCCCTGTTCAAGCTGTTAAGAAAGGAACAGACAGTCAGGTGGAATGAAGATTGTCAGAAAGCTTTTGACAAGATCAAGGAATACCTATAAGAACCTCCAATTCTCATGCCTCCGATTGAAGGAAGACCTCTGATAATGTATCTGACAATTTTAGAAGGGTCAATGGGGTGTGTGTTGGGCCAGCATGACGAGTCTGGTCGAAAAGAGTATGTAATATACTACCTAAGAAAAACGTTTACCGACTGTGAACAACGTTATTCACTGCTCGAGAAAACTTGTTGTGCTTTAGTGTGGGCTGCTCGCCGACTAAGACAGTATATGTTGACTCATACTACCTTGTTGATCTCAAAAATGGACCCCGTCAAGTACATATTTGAGAAACCAACACTTACCGGAAGGGTTGCAAGGTGGCAAATGATTCTGACAGATTATGATATTCAGTACACCTCACAAAAGGCCATCAAGGGCAGTGTATTGTCTGACTATCTAGCTGAGCAACCCATTGACGATTACCAGCAAATGAGATTTGACTTTCCTGATGAAGACATCATGTACTTAAAAGAAAAAGATTACGAAGATCCAGTTCACACTAAAGGGCCTGATCCCGAAGAAGAATGGACTATGATGTTTGGCGGGGCTGTCAATATGAACGGACGTGGGGTTGGTGCAGTGCTCATTATACCTAAAGGAGTTCATATGCCTTTCTCGGCAAAACTCACATTTGCATGCACTAACAATGAAGCAGAATACGAAGCATGTATCATGGGACTTGAGGAAGCCATTGACCTTAAGATCAAAACTTTGAATGTATTCAGAGATTCAGCTTTGGTAATCAACCAGACCAACGGCAAATGGTACACTCATCAGGAGCATCTGATTCCATACCGTGACTATACGAGGAGATTATTGACTTTCTTCACAATAATCAAACTTGAATACATCCCTCGAGATGAGAATCAATTTGCAGACACTTTAGCTACCATTTCCTCCATGATCAAAGTTCAAATTGTCTACTACGTGCCTCAGATTTTGGTATCCAGACTAGACAGACCGGCACATGTATTCTCCGTGGACATTGCTAGTGATGATAAGCCTTGGTTCCATGACATTAAATGCTTCTTAGAAAATCAGACATACCCACTCGGGGCATCATCCAACGATAAGAAGACATTAAGAAGGTTGGCCGGTAGTTTCTTCCTCAATGCTGATGGTTCATTATACAAGCGAAACTTCAACATGGTCTTGCTCAGATGTGTGGACAAGAAGGAAGCAGACCTGCTAATGCACGAGGGGCATGAAGGTTATTTGGTACCCATGCCGGAGGACATGCAATGGCAAAGAAAATATTAAGATCAGGTTACTACTGGATCACAATGGATGCAGACTGTTGTGCCTATGCCAGAAAATGCCACAAGTGCCAAATCTACGCAGATAAAATGCATGTGCCTCCAAATCCTTTGAACGTGATGTCTTCACCTTGGCCCTTCGCTATGTGGGGCATTGACATGATTGGAAAGATTGAACCGACTGCTTCAAATAGTCACAGATTCATCCTAGTGGCCATTGATTACTTCACCAAATGGGTCGAAGCAGCTTCGTATGCAAATGTCACCAGACAAGTGGTAGCCATATTTCTAAAAAGAGACATTATCTGTCGATATGGAGTTCCCGAGCGAATCATTATTGATAATGGTTCCAATTTGAATAACAAAATGATGGCAGAACTATGCCAGGACTTCAAAATCCAACATCACAACTCTTCTCCTTACAGGCCAAAGATGAATGGCGTTGTTGAGGCAGCCAACAAGAACATCAAGAAGATTGTGCATAAGATGGTGGTTACCTATAAAGACTGACACGAAATGATACCATTTTCTTTGCATGGATACCGAACCTCTATCAGAACATCAACTGGGGCAACGCCTTATCAGCTTGTGTATGGTATGGAAGTTGTCCTACCTGTTGAAGTTAAGTTACCCTCCTTACGGGTAATGATGGATGTGAAGCTGCATGAAGCAGAATGGATCCGGTCCTGATACAAGACAAGAAGAACGTCAAGGTCATACAGGTCATAGCAAAGAAATTTCAATGGATCATCGTTATCAACATTTCCAAAACCTTTATTTTCTCAATTTACAATAATCTCCTCATTTCAGGGGATTCGCTTCTTTGACTGTACTTGTCAATTCAGGGTACACAAATCAATAAAATCAGAGTTTTCAGTCACACCTTGTTTTGTACATTTTTGTTTCGTTTGCAAAATGTCCAATGTTCATAATATAACACTTGCATAAAACATATGAGCCATTTTTTTAATAAATGCTTGCAGGAAATGCATTACTTTCAGGTAAGTCTAACTCCTATGACGGAATCCGGTTAAGGATACCTCGGGATACTTGTGCATTTTCCTTTGTCTTAACAGGTTGCAGGTATTCAATAAGCAATGGGGGGCATATCAAGTATTGATTCCCCAACATGCTACTTCCTAGAAGTTATCTCCTCCCCAAGCAGGACCTCCCGAGCGTTACCTGACAACTATTTCACAGCAAGGTGATCAAGAAATTTCTTATTCTCCACAGAATTTCCGTTCTCTCCTCAGCAGAGCAATGCTTGGAACCCATCCCCAACTGAGTGGCTAAAGCTTCCTTATCCCCAACTGAGTTCCCCCTCCGGATAGATCTACCATTGATCTATTCCCCCAATCAGAGTTCTCCCTTCGGACAGATCCATCAATGATCTTCCCCCCAGCCGGGTTATTCCTCCAAACAGATCAACCAGAGATATTTATCCCCGCAGGATCCGAGTCTCGGATCAGTTTCTCATTTGCATAATCATAGCATTCGCATCATATTCACCAAATAAGCGTAGCATTCCATCTAATGCGGAGCATTACGACAAAAATCAAACATTTGCATGATCACAAGCCAGGTTCGAGCCAGTCACCCGTAAATACCATCAATATTTCATCAGAAATATAAAAAATGCATCCCCTGCACATAAAAGCCAAAGCTCCCCCTTTGCACTCTCAAATACATATACTTGTGTATAATTATATATGCTCTTTTTGACACTCGTCCGTGTCATCCTTCCCCAGTAAGGTCGCCGAAATACCTGCTTCAAGAAGATAATTGTTTCATACATGCTTTTCTTAACACTCGTCGGTGTCATCTTATCTCCCCAGAGAAAGCCAAAGCATCTCATTTGCACTCTCAAAACCGATGCCTGTTTATATTTATACATATTTGACACCTGTCTGTGTCATACTTCCCCAGCAAGTCAAACACCCATCCATGTCTTGCACATACATCACCAACAGATCAATACTCACTCATACTTTTACAGAAGTCATTAATACCCGTCCGTATCTCGTATATATCACTCCTCAGCAGATTCGACACTCGTCCGTGTTCCTTGTTAACCAGTTGATACTCGTCCGTATCATCATCTTTGAATACACGTCAGCATTTGTTTCTACCGATACTTGTCCGTATCATGGTCCTAAGGATGCTCGTTCGCATCTTTAATCTATACACACTGTCAGACACTTATACCTTTTATTTTTGAAAGCGTAAGCACTTGTCCGTGTTTACCATTCCCCAGTAAGTCACCAACAAAATAACTTTCTTCTATCCGACATTCGTCCTATGTCGTGATACTTTCAGGCAGTCGTCCCCTGCCAGGTGATCGTCCTTCACCTTCGGATGATTGTCCCTCATCCGTTTCCCCAATGGAATCTCCATTATTGGAATCTTCTATCCGAAATTCGTCCTATGTCGTGATAAAGAGCAGCCATCCCCTGCTAAGTGATCGTCCTTCACCTTTTGATAATCGTCCCTCATCGTTTTATCCGATGATCGTCCCCATCGTCGACATTTTCTATCTGACATTCGTCCTATGTCGTGATAAAGAGCAGCCGTCCCCTGCTAGGTGATCATCCTTCACCTCTTGATGATCGTCCTTCATCATGCTTATCCAATGGCTGTCCCCATCGTCGACCTTTTCTATCCGACATTCGTCCTATGTCGTGATAAAGAGCAACCGTCCCCTGGTAGGTGATCGTCCTTCACCTTTGATAATTGTCCCTCATCATTATTTCATTTATTATTTTAACCGATGGTCGTCCCCATCGTTGTTTACTTTACTTTTCAAAGCCTGATGGCCGTCCCCATCATTTCTTTTCTCATTACTTTAACCCCCAGAGAATCTTATTTCTTTACCCGATGGTCGTCCCCATCAGGATCTCTTTATTTACCCAGCTTGTCGGTCGTCCCCGTCATTGCTTTACTTACCACTTTACCCCAGCAGTCGTCCTCTGCTCGATGGTCGTCCTCCATCGCTTTCATTTGATAATCATACTATACCATTTTTTACAATTTATATCCCTTTTCTTCTTCTCCCCAGTGAGTGCAAATTTCGGATTGTCTTTGGTATTATACCACAAGTTATCTTGTTTGTCTGTTAAACTAGGTGCTTACACCATGCACAACTAACTCATGCTTGAATAAGGGCAGCTGTAAACACCCCAAATTTGACCTAACTTTTTCTCACACCATGGCTTGTGATCTGTCATTTTTGTTTAAACATAAGCATTACATCTCATATTGCATATCTGTTTCACTGCATAGTTCAATTTCATCCGCACCTAGGGTTTATGATCTGAGCAATCCAAGAATCAATATGAGCCATCCCAAAGGTCATAAAGCTTTCCAAGAGGGTCCATGTGTGTTCTATGATCATATTATGCTCCCTAAAGTTCATGAAAGTCAAGGGATCACAAGAATTGGCAAAGGCATGGAAGCAGTGCTAGGGTTTTCCTGCACAGATGACCAAAATTAGGGTTTTGGTTTCAGAGGCCTTAACTCCAATTTTTTTGGTCATTCTTGTTTCTAATGTTCTTTATATGTTATAAGGATCATGTGTACCAATTTTGATGAAGAAATTCATTGTGGAAGTCATCTGTTCATTGGGTAACTTCTTGAGCAAGTTAAGTCAAAATTAGGGCATTTGAGGCCCCCAACAATGGAAACAAAGGGTCATTTTCATCAAATTGAAGTTCAATGATCTTTATTTGATCTTAGAAGTGGTTACAAGTTCACAAGATTGAATAATTTTGAGCCAATTGCATACTTGCCATTTTTGGAAATGACTTGAAATGCAAACTTTCCATTTTGGGAAAGATTTTCAACCTCCTCTTTCATGACCAAAAATGCTTCAAATGAAAACTTCTTGGGCATGAAAGTTGTATATTAGGTCTTTCCCTTTTCAAAAAGTACAAGAACATGTCTTGATTCATCCTAGAACTCTAGATATGGCCTTTCAAAGTTGGCAAAAATCACATAATTTTCATGTTCATGTCAAAGAGGGATTTTGCATATTGGCATGTTCAAGCTTCTAAATGACTTCTAATGTGCACAAATATGTTACAACATGTCAAAGAAACTTTAAGAGATCGGAATTTGCCTTTGAACCTAGGGTTTTGGTGGTTTGATTCACAAGAAACATCAAAGAGGGAAATTTGCATAAACCATGAGAACTCTTCATCCAAGCCTCCCAGCTCATCAAATTCAATCCCATGGTCCCCCATGAATCAAGCTGAGGCAGGATACGCCATATAAAAAGCTCTGACCCGTTCCATGCTTAAAGTACACATAACCTTGACTTTTTGAAACTTTGCCCATACCAATCAAGTTGTGCCACCACCCACTTTCTGAGCAATCCCATTGGTTTATACAAACATCATGGATCACAAAACACATAACACACAAGGCTGAAACCTCCCACAAGCTGAGAATAACAAAAATCATCTCACACCTTCCTCTCTTCGAATTTCATAACACATCCATCAAAACTCCAAACTTCTTCCACCAATCAACTCAAAAAACACTCAAGGATCATTCCCCACCCATTGCCATCACCTAAAAGCCACTCAAACCAAAATACGATTTCTGCCAAACCAAAAATGAAACACACAAACCAGCTTATTTAAACTCCATTCAAGCCTTTCAGAAGCATCAGAGTGATCATTGGAGGCATTTTGCACAATGGAAGAGATCAGAAAGCTCAAGTTTGCAAAGCTTCATCTCAGGTAGTCATCAAGAACTTTTTTTCCAAAAATCTTCTTTTAAGTTATAAAATGATTTTATATGTCTCTATGATCATGGTGATATGATTGGTTTTGAAAATGGCTGCGAAACAAGCATGTATTGAACTTCTGAAAGTTTTGCATAATTTTCCGTTTTGCTTCGATTCTTGCTTTTGATGAAATATAAATGGATTTTGTTACTGGATTCGTGTTTAGGGTTGTTAGTTGAATGATTCTAGAGAGTTAGGGGTTCTGGGGTGGCCTAGGGTGGAAGATAGCATGAGAAGTTGGCCGGAGAAGATGATTAGCCCAGATTGATTTTGGACCTTTGGATCTTGATTAGTTTAACGCGTGAATGGCCGGGATTAATTCACTTAAGTTAATTCTGATTAATTAATATAATTAAAATAAATTTAGCCAGATTTGATCTGGACCCTTGAAAAGCGCGCGCAGTCAATCCTCATTTCCCCAGTTCAAATTTAAGCCATAGGATCTGATTACTTTGCATTTTATTCATTTTATTTTCATTTTATTTTATTTTCTTTTGCATATTTATTTTCAAATATCAAAACTTATTCAAAAAATATGAAACTTTGCATTTTGACTTTAAATATTTTTATCTACCTGAAAATAATTTTTATTTTATTTTTTGCATTAAAAAATTATTTTTAAAATATTTAAATGTTATTTTTAATTAATTAAAGTATTTTAATTAATTAAAAATGCATTTAGGTTTCTAAAAATCATCAAAAAAATCATGAACCATTTCAATGTATTTAGAAACATTTTCAAACTCTTCATACAAATTTCCTTTTAAGTTTGATCATAGTTTCCCAATTTTCTTTGAATTAAGGGCCTTTAAAATCACATTTTTTAACCCTATCTTTGAAAAATCATTTCTGCCTAACCAAGAAGAGTTTGAACTTGATTCTTTTTGCATTGTTTTAAATATTTCATGTAGTTTCTAGGATAGTTTCCTCATGAATTTATCTTTCATTTTCAATTTGATTTGCATTTTTCCTTATGAATCACCCAAAAACCCTAGCAAACTTAGGAAAATCATAACTTTCAATAGGTTAGGCTCCTGACCTTCTCCTCTTGGGCTTGGCCTAATATGGGTTTAGGGTTTTTTTGAGCTTGATATCAAATTTTTATCATGTTGCATGCTTCTGTTTTGTTCATTTGCATCTCACATGTCCATAAAACCCTAATTTCTCATGTTCATTTGCATTCACCTTGCATATTCACCATCATATGAACTTGCCATGACATTTCAAGCATTCACATATCATCTTAGACATCTTAGGATATGTTAGAACCTTGATTGATCATTTATTCATTCATTTTCCATGCTTTGTATTCATTTCATCTCACAAACATCCATGTATTTTCAAACTTCTAAGCATACTTTCATAACATCTCATCCTTGTATGATCATTCATATGAACATTGTATGACATTACATCATATCATATGTCATTTGCATTGCATAAAAACTCCTGACTTTGGTCTTTGCATCTCATTTAATCTCATTTCAATTCATTTCCTTATGCTTTATATCTTATGCATTCATACTAACCATTTTAGGAACTTTTGGTAAGTTATTTGTGAGAAGGGGATTTGCCTTCACTTCTCACTTTTTATTATCTCATTCATATGCATTTTACTTGTCTTTGAAGTGAATTTGATTCACTTGTGTTCCATCCTTCTCACATTCTTCCTTTAAGTTACTTATCTTCTTAGGAAGTAAGTAACTTATTCTTCTTCTTCCTCCTCCTTTCATCTGCTTCTTCCATTGGTGGCTTCCTTGAAGATCTTCTCTCTAAGCCTAACAAACCATAGGATATCCAAGCATGATAATGTTTAAGGTTGTGTTTAATCCCCCTTAGCGTTTTACCTTTGAGTCTCTTTGAGTCTCTCTTCTCATCTTAATAATCAGAGACTAAACTCTTAAAGTTTTAGGACTTTGGAATTAGGGTTATACCTGCGTCCTTCTCTTAGGATGGAGTGTATAACTTTAATCCTAAGTGTTAAACCTTTAATTTGTTTAAACCTCTTAATCAAATCACACTAATAATCACTAAGACTTTATCTTGTAACTTGGGCCTTACATTAGGGTTCTAATTCTTCCTTATGGTTAAGAAGGACTAACCCAAGTGTTTAATGGACAAGTCACCCTCAAGTTGTCTTACAAACTTAAAATCCATTTCTTAATCTCATCCCTTAATTAAAATCCACTTAATAAAGGCTTTGTTATATAATGAATTTAATCCCTAACCATGGATTAAGTTGAGGTACCTTCCTCAGCTTAAGTGTTCTCATCTATTATCCTTCTATCAGGATGGTGTAATGGGTTCACTAATCTGTGATTAGAAATTAAACTCATTACTTAACACTAAATAAAAATACAAAACCACCTTAATAATCACAAGTAGGTTAATGATCTTAATCCTACATCATCATGGTAATTAAGTTGTGATGCTTATCTCATACTTAAGTAGGCTCATTATCCCTAATCAGGGAGGATATAATGAGTTTACAACCTTTGATTTAGGCTTAAGCTCATTAACTTATGCAAAACACCAAAAAAAATAACAAAACTGAAAAACACAAAAACAAATAATAATCGTCTCCTTCGGGATTCTTTTCTCATCATACTCATTCACAAGCGAGAACTTGCTTCTACCGTCTAATGCAAGACAGTTAGCACTCGAGCCAGACGAGTCATACACTTGAGGATAAACAAGCAAGCAATTCACAGTCAATTTATCTTTTTCAGTCTCTTTGTCGAACTACAATGTTCTGACTTCCTCATTGCCTGAGAGGATACATAGGCATAACTTAATAGTTATCGAACAAAAGTCTCTGTGTCCCCCCCCCCTCTTTCAGCATCCTTTTCTAAGCCTCAGTTCCTGAGCAATTCACCTTTTGCACTGACACATGTACATTCATTCTTAGCTTTTGCACACAAACAACACATACACCTACCCCTTTAAACACAAATCTTGTAAGCGTGGATCCCGTCAAGTACGACGGACAATCTGGGTGCTAATACCTTCCCAGGCTGTAACCAATCCCCATTCTCAGTTTCTCTGGTTCGCAACCGTCTTATCCATTTTCTTTCCAGGTTTATGCAACATTACATTTCCTTTGGGATAAAAATGCCTAGCTGGTGACTCTATTCAGTTCATTTCATTTTCTCTTTCGCCGACCGTTCGTGTCTGCATCGGGATGCAAATCTTCGGGAGCGACAACAAGGATAAAGAGATCTTGCAGGGATACGTGAAGAACGCAACGAAAGGAAAAGGGAAGCATCAACTTAAATAGGTCACTGCAATTTAGGTTGATGAATTCAGATTTTTAATATATAATTTGTTATTTACGCATATCTGAATTAATTGTCTGGTTGTTTAATTTGTATGTTTGATCTTATATTGGCTGTGGGGATTTTTGGTATGTTGTTTACATAGGATGTTTATTGAAAAAAATTATCTTTATAATTAAACTAATTAATTGAGATATTAGGAATTAAGGTATTAATATATAATTAGAATTTAATAATTTAGGGATTAATAATATTAAAATACTTTAATTATTAAGATATGATTTAATGTACAAGATGGATCATTTACATCATATTCTATTCAATATATTCCTTTGTAGTTGAATTTTTATGGTTTATATATACTAATATGAATACACGTGTGACTGAATTTTTGATAGATTATATATACTAATATGAATATTTATGCATTAAATGTTCTGATGGATTATATGAACATATATAGATTAGTTGAAATTTTTAGTTGACATTTTGTTGTTCTAATTAACTATAAATTGATATATTGGTAGGTCTGTGAACATTGATATGTAATTAACATTATGTTATAAGAGCTATTGATATATTGCCTATGTATGTATACACTTCGAAATTCTCAAAGTCGAGTTATACGTCAATGGGGACGAGCATGGAAAATTCGGTATGCCGGATACTTGCAAAAATTAATGATTACAGAGTTGCTACATTTTATATGTAGGAGCTCAAGTTGTATGGTTTTCGGAGGCATGTTTCCGTACGGTTTGAACAAAAAATGTAATAGCTGAAGTGTAGTTCCATGATTGCATATGAGTTAAAGAAAGTGGTAAAGAGGGTGTTACATGGTAATGATGATGATGGTAAATGTTATTATCATTATTTAATCATGAAACATGAAGGAGAACTTCTTAATGATCTCAGGAAGTGAGATGAGTATAAAAGGACTCCCCATTGAGAAGAAAAGGGGAGCACATAACAACATAAGAAGTCAAGTAACACCCAATTTCCAATGTGTTTGTGATCTCACATGATTCACTTCACGGAGATTATGCAAAAGTCTTTATCAGAAAATATGAAAATATGAAAAACGGGTTTTAAAAAAGTTTTTAAAACATGTTCTACAACATTCTTAAAATAGGTGTTAAAGACAAATATTTTTAGCATCGACCAAAGCCGAAGCTACTGCACCAACATTTTGAAAAATAATGTCTCTCTCAAGAGACATTAAAAGTTAGCATCGTCTCTATCCAAAGCTAACAATTGCTACACATCAATTAAATATTGTCTCCATTATGAGACATTAAGCTATACATTTGACCATAGTCAAAGTTAATAACAACTACACATAAACGAAATACCGACTCATAAAGTCAACACTAGTAATGTCGAGTTATAATCTATATTTATCTTCACTTTAATGTCTCCTATGGTGGACGATATTTAGCACCGACTATACACTACTATTAGCTTCAAGAATATATGTGTCATCCTTGACAGTGACGCTAAGTTGACACTAAAAATCATCTAGTATATGTTTTTAGTCTTTAAACATCTGCTTTTGGCCGACGCATTTGAGTAGTTTTCTTGTAGTGGAACAAGATTGTTGCACCTCCCCCATGCAACGAAATTGAGATAATATTTCTTCGGAAAATGAAGTGAACCATTCACAAATTAAAATTTGTTTTTAATGGAAAGAACACAGTGGATTAAACTCGAAAAAACCCTAAAGACAATTTGTGCATAAAAGTGCAATGAAAAGTGTGTGTAATTGAACTTTAAGTGTTTGAATGTTGACAAGTTGAACGTAAATTGCAATTGAAACAATGTAAAATTTCTTTTGAAGAAGAAAATAGACAAAAGCATAATAAATGTCATAAAATTAAATATTTTAATTGAAAAGACTTAAAGAATGAACAGAAACATACATTTTTCTCACAAAATATTTCTCTGTGATTTGGAAACTTTAGTTCTATAGAGAATAAATGAAAATTACGACCTTAAATCCTAATAATGAGATCGACTTATATACTAATAAAATGTTAACCATTGATAACACTTATTTCCACAAGATTTGACATGTAACTCATTATGTGGGCTTCAACGCTCTAACTTGCTTCCACACGTCTTCAATGATAAAACTGCTAAAAAACACATATTAGGCTGATAATTGCCTTTGAACCCTCTAACCACCTTTGTCAAAAGTCTTTGGTCACCTCCTATAGTGTTTTTTCAACATCCTTAGTTTGGTTGACTTATAGACTGAAAATAATCTAAGTCCCCAACATCTGATAAACATGTTGAACTCAACCCTTATTTAAGTTATGTTTGAGGCTCTTGACACTTAATATTTTCATATATGGCTATTACCATTCTTTGTCAAATTCTTTCAGGTAAAATTTTTAGGCTAACATCACCTTGCTCATCCATGATAATTGATATCTATGATGGATGAAAAAGTGTGTATCTAGTGCACAATCTAGATTTGAAAAATTCCCACATTATTGTTATTATTATTGTTATTTCTCACTATCGCAAAAGCACAAAGAAGAGATGAATTAAACCAGACACAATGATATTCCGTATCATTGTTTCTCTTATTCATATAAGATCCATTAACCACCAAAATAAAAAACAATGAATTGAAAAAATAGAATTATCTATACATGAAGAAGATACAAGTTTGTAAACAAGTGGAAATAGGAGAATTAGTTAGACAAGTAGCATAATGAATTTAACAATAACTAATTTTCTAACCAATCACAACTAACACCTAGAAATGAGTAACTTGTTGAGCAAGTTATTCATTATGTTCCTTGTATTGTTGCTATTAAGAGCTTGTTCTTCCTATGTTTTATTTTATTTACACTTCTTGTATTTATTTATTTGACTTTTAAGATATTTTTCTTATATTTCATCATGTAACACTTCAAATATAATTTATAACCTAAAAATACATATTTTGTCTAACAAAATACATAAATTAAATGATTTTCATAATTTGAAAAATCACCTAATGGCTAGACTTTTAAAGTAACTTCTCTTTACACGCATTTCGATCAATCAAACATGAATAATTGTCTATCATGAACTTTTCATACTCTTGATGAATTTCAAATCTACCATATATAATAGCTATAGTCTAGGGCTCACATGAAATCTTAAAATATTATTCCCTTCCGTTGTGATTCTCCAGTTTTTTATCATGAAATGTTATAAAAATTGAAATCTTTTATAAATAGGAATATTGTTAAGTTTTATATGTGACCTCTTTACAAAATATGCTTAAAAAGACAAACATGACACTTTAATGCACTTAAGAGAAAAACACAACTCTTTAATATTCTTAAGAGTCAAACACAACACATTTAAACTCTGTAGGTGTAAAACTATTTAATGTATGTAAAAGAAGATAAAATTTATACATTATAAAGTGATAAAACCATAAAATATTTCTTACATTCAAAACGGTGAAAACATGGCTGAAGTTGTGAAGTTTCTTTACGTTATTATCATATTTCTTTCCTTGATTCTTGTAATTGCAGTGAATATTCAAGGTAAACTATTTTTTTTTATCATTTTTAAATTTCATTATTTATTTTTCCACTTAATATTCTATCTCTCTTAAAAACACTCTTTTTTATTTTATTTTATAAAGCTGTTAATTTATAAATATCATATTTTTTTAATTATTGTAGATATTGATTGTTCCACGACTTTCGATTGTCCGAAAGATATGTGCTTGTTTCCTTTAAAAACAAAGTGTTTTTTTTTTTGGAAAAGCTGCATCATATTGTTAGAGGAAAATGTGGATGTATTTGAGAGATTTTCACATAAGCTCTTTCTAAAATCGTCAATGAGCTGACATTTAGCTTTTGTGTTAGTATTCAATAATTTGATTTTTTTTTAACTACTTAAGTACCTTATAGTGATAGGTCTAAGATAATGATAGTAAAATTAAATGAGGTACAGAATAATATTATTTATATTTATTTTAAATCTTTTATATCAATGCTTGTTGATCCTCAATTTCTTACATGTTTTAGACTTAATTTATGTGATTCTTATATGTTGTACTGTTTTATGAATAAGAAGAGTTCTTAGCGCAACAATAACAGTGAAAAGAAGAAAAATGAAGTAAAAAAGAATTAGGGTTCTAAGAGAATTTGGAGAAGAATGTAGTTACCCACAAATTGTGAGATTTTTTTTTCTTTCCATTCATTTGCAACTGCAAACCGTGAATTGCAATATGTTGATTCTTACAAAATATATGTGTTTCTCCCTATTTATAGAATTATGTTTGCTTACATCGCAAGCAAAAACCCGAAATTATAAAAGCCCAAAATACATATTTTTGAAACTAAATCAAATCTAAATCAAATATGTGTGAAACAACTGTTTTGACACACCATTCTTATTGTTGAGCAACCTGCTTCGACACTAGGAATTATAGTTTCAACACACCACATAATTCATTGTGTCTAAGTTATCTACATTCATCACAGACCTTAGCTTCTTGAACACTTCGACCTGCACTCCTTCCTCATGATATCTATAATCTGATTCTCAGTTCTGCAGTGTTCTGAATTCATCTTCCCTCTTACTACCTGCTCTCGAAGATAATAGAACCTCATTTCGATGTGCTTGCTTTGACCATGCGCTATTGGATTCTTTATCGGATTGTTAACTGGAATTTTATTGATCTTCATGGTGATTACTCCATGACTCTTTGATGTAATCTCTTTGACCAGGTTCACCGTCCATGTTGCTTGACATGCACAAAGAGAAAAAACTATGTATTATACTTCGCATGATGACAATGCCACTCCTGGACCCTTTCTCGAACTCCATGCAACTAGTGCACTACCTAACGTAAACAAATATCCAACTGTGGATTTTTGATCCTCAGCATCACTACACCAACTGAATCAGTGTATCCCACTAACTTACATTCCTTTCCTTCATCAGATGCAAGAAACAAAATGCCATAGTCGAGAGTTCCTTTCAGATACCTTAGTATCCTTTTTGCAACTGCTAGGTGTGATACCTTTGGCTTCTGCTTGAATCTACTCACCATACAAACATTGTATGCTATGTCAGGCCTTGTGTGACAAAGTTATCTTCGTGACCCAATAAGTCTTTAGTACTACGTTGGGTCGACATCATCTTCATCTAAATCTTTCGACAGTTGCAATCTGGGCTCAATTGGAGTCAAAGTTGGGTTCCAATCTTGCATCTCGAATCTCTTCAGTATTTCTCCTACATATCTTCTTTGATGCATCATCAAACCACTACCACTCTTGTAAAATTTGATGCCAAGGAAATATGAGAGATTTCCCAAGTCTGACATTTCAAACTCCTCGCTCAAGTCACATTTGAAATCTTTGATCTCCTTCTTGCAACTTCTTGTTATCAACAGATCATCGACATAGAGACATAGTATAAGCAATTTTCCATTGCTTCTTCTTACATATACTCCATGTTCATTTGTGCACTTTACAAAATCCCTCTCCCTTATAAAGCCATCTATCTTCTTATTCCAGGATCTTGGAGCTTTCTTAAGTCCATACATGGCTTTATGTAGCATGTACACTTTTCTTTCGTCACATTATTTAACAAACCCAACTGGTTGTGCAACATAGACTTCTTCATCTAAGGGGCCATTGAGGAATTCACACTTCACATCCATCTGACATGTGTGCCAATTATTCATATTCGCTAGACCAACAACCAATCTGATTGTTTCGATCCTAGAAACAGATGCAAATACTTCTTCGAAGTCGATTCCTTCCTTCTAAAGAAATCCTTTAGCCACAAGTCTCGCCTTGTGTCGAGTCACTTCCTCTATGGGATTCAACTTCACCCTGTATACCCACTTCACATAAATTTCCTTCTTGCCTTGAGGTGATTCGACAAGTGACCAAGTGTTGTTGACTTCGATGGACTTCATCTCCTCATTCATTTCTTTCACCCACTTTGAATCTTTCAATGCCTCAACTGCATTGACAAGTTCAACATCTGCATAGAAAGCATATTGTACCATCTCAACTTCTTCATCGACCATGTTATCTGATGTAATCACACATTCTTGCAACCTTATAGGCATGTGTTTTGTTCATTGAGGTCTGCTTGGACCTGCTTCACCTCTAACATCTTCTCGTTAAACATCTCGTTCGACTTCACTAGCTGGTTCTTCACATAAGATTCCAACTGAATCTTTCTTGATATTTTCAGTCCAATCCCATTCTTTAATCTCATCTATGATCATGCCTGTAACACCCTTCTATCCCACAAACAATTTATATAAAAAATACTGCATATTATCATAGTAACATCAATTAGAAGGTGTCACATATATCGAATCATCAAAACACTCATTTAATAATCATTATCCTGTCCCGTAACACGGGTTATACATTCATCATTAACACAAATGAACAACTATACAATGGAATCATACTTTTTAACTCAAGTTAATAGAAACTACTTCATAAAGAAATGTTTCAAATTCGAAATGTTATCAACAACATGAAAATATTCCAACATAAGTCAAAATAAAACAAACATGGGGTTCACAAACTATTCCCAACCCGATGTTACATGTTTCAGATCAGGACACCACTAAACACTACTAAAGAGATAAAAGAAACGCTCAAAGACTCAATCCTCCAGCACCACAAGTCTAATCTTGGTTATATGCAAGTTACCCACATAAGAGGCAAAATTTCCAAACAAGCAGGGGGAGAAATCACAATTCATTATAATCATATAATGTCATGGAAAATAAACAGAATAATCAGCAACAACGTCATAGCATCATCAGCTAAACTGTGAAACATAACACATTTACATTCATTCATATGCAATGTCAACTACAATGAAATGCAAAGAATGCATGTGGTACTGATTCTCCATGGATGGACACTGGCCATCAACCCTCCACAAGGTAGCATAACATAGTCAACATATCACTTCAATCCAGACAATTGGAATGAAGCTACCAATAGGTCGAAGCCCCAACATAAAATGATATGAAATGCAACGATGCTAATTCTCCTCAATTTATCATCAATCAACATATGCATCATTCATTTCATATTCAACATGAAATCATCATACAATCATGTTTTTATCATCTATACATAAAAATCGACCAATACAGTCACCTGACACAACCACTTGTGTCCTGTGACACAACCACTTGTGTCCTATGACACAACCCGTGTAAGAGGCCTACGTTCCAAAATCTCCAAAACATCAAAATACAGCAGAGACAGTGGTCTGACATGGACACCTGTGTCCTGTGACACAGCCCGTGTCAGGCACCCTAGACCAAAAAAATATTGTTTTCCCCAACCAGAAAGCTGACACGGGTGCCCATGTCGTGTGACACAACCCATGTTAGGGTGCGACAAAACCCGATTTCTCCCAAAATATTTTTTGTTGTGTTTTTGATCTCAATCGCCTCAAAAATCAATTTTTCCAACACTAAAATGCATCAATTAGATCACATAATACACATACATCGACATATATCATTTTAATTCACTTTATTTCATCAATTCATTCACTCATAACTCAATCTATATCACCACATACAACAATTCTTCTAAAGTCTAAAAAACTTAATCTATTCACAACCAAATCCTATAAAACAATAATAAACCATGAAAACTCCCCATACCTTAGAGAATTCCACAGCTTATCCTTCTTTCTCTAAGGTTCCTATCAACTCTTCAAGTCTTAGGGCTCATCTCTTCTCTTCCTCAGAACTCTTCAAAATACACGATAAAATGAGAAACTAATCGTCTTCCCATCTTTGTCAAAATATCTCATTCCATGGATTTCCAAAATTATCCTTACTCTTTTCCTAAAAGAGCACCTTAACCTTTTTTTTAATATTTTAATAATAATAATATAAATAATACACTAATTACTTATTCTATTATATTATTTAAAAATACTCCTTCTTGCTCCAAAATCCTCCAAAAATTACTAAACTTCTTAATTCCTTCTAAATTAAATAAATAAATGATTAATTTATATTTTCAGGGTGTTACAACTCTCCCCTACTTAAAGAAATTTTGTCCTCGAAAATTACTTGAAGTAAATAGATTCAGATACGGCTCCTTCATCTGATCTTCACGCTCCCAGGTGTCGCTCCCCCGAAAAGACACCAGGGTTCCAGGATGCAGACGCGAACGGTCGACGAAAGAGAAAAATGAAAATGAATTGAATAGAGTCGCCAGCTAGGCATTTTTATCCCGAAGGAAAGGTAATGCTGCATAAACCGAGAAAAAGATGGATAAGACGGTTGCGAACCAGAGAAACTGAGAAAGGGGGTTGGTTACAACCTGGGAAGGTATTAGCACCCAGATTATCCGTCGTACTTGACGGGATCCACGCTTAAAAGATTGTGTTTAAAGGGGTAGTGTATGTGCTATCTGTGTGCAAAAGCTAAGGAAAGAATGTACAGGTGTCAGTAAAGAGGTGATTGCTCAGGAACTGAGGCTTAGAAAAGGATGCTGAAAGAGGGGGATGACACAGAGACTTTTGTTCGATAACTGTTAAGTTATGCCTACATATCCTCTCGTGCAATGAGGAAGTCAGAACACCGTAGTTCGACTCAAAGAGACTGAAAATGACTTTGGCTTGTGAACTGCTTGCTTGTCTATGCTCAAGTGTATGACTCGTCTGGCTCGAGTGCTAACAGTCTTGCATTATACGAGAGAAGCAAGTTCTCGTTTATGGATGAGTGTGATGAGAAAAGAATCCCGAAGGAGACGATTATTGTTTGTTTTTGGTGTTTTCAGTTTTTTATTGTTTTTGGTGTTTTGCATAAGTTGATGAGCTTAAGCCTAAACCAAGGGTTGTAAACTCATTATATCCTCCCCGATTAGGGATAATTAGCCTACTTAAGTATGAGATAAGAATCTCAACTTAATTACCATGATGATGTAGGATTAAGATCATTAACCTACTTGTGATTATTTAAATGTTTTTGGATTTTTGTTCAGTGTTAAGTAATGAGTTTAATCTCTAATCAAGGATTAATGAACTCATTACACCATCCTAAGAGAAGGATGATAGATGAGAACACTTAAGCTGAGGAAGATACCTCAACTTAATTCATAGTTAGGGATTAAATTCATTATATAACAAGTCTTTATTAAGTGGATTTTAATTAAGGGATGAGATTAAGAAGTGGATTTTAAATTTGTAAGACAACTTGAGGAGGACTTGTCCATTAAACACTAGGGTTAGTCCCTCTTAACCTTAAGGAAGAGATAGAGTCTTAGTTATTATTAATGTGATTTGATTAAGAAATGTAAAAAAATTAAAGGTTTAACACTTAGGATTAAAGTTATACACTCCATCCTAAGAGAATGATGCATGCATAACCATAATTCAAAGTCCTAAAGCTTTAAGAGTTTAGTCTCTGATTATTGAGATGAGAAGAGAGGCTCAAGGAGACTCAAAGGTAAAAGTCTAAGGGGGACTATACAAAACCCTAAAAGTTATCATGCTTGGGTATCCTATGGTTTGTTAGACTTAAGAGAAAGAATCTTCAAGGCCACCAATGGAAGAAGCAGATGAAAAGAGAAGGAAGGAGAATAATAAGTTACTTACTTCCTGAAGAAGATAAGTAACTTAAAGAAAGAAAGTGAGAAGGATGGAACATAAGTGAACAAGTTCACTTCAAAGACAAATAAAAATGCATATGAATGAGATAAGAAGAGGTGGTAAGTGAAGTTTACCGACATGACGAGTCTGGTCGAAAAGAGTATGATATTTACTACTTTAGCAAAAAGTTTTCCGATTGTGAATCTCGTTACTCATTGCTTGAGAAAACTTGCTACGCTTTGGTATGGGCTGCTTGCCGACTGAGACAGTATATGTTGACCCATACCACACTGCTAATCTCAAAAATGGATCCTGTCAAGTATATTTTCGAGAAACCAGCGTTAACTGGAAGGGTTGCAAGGTGGAAAATGATCTTAACAGAGTATGACATGCAATATACTTCTCAGAAAGCCATCAAAGGAAGTGTATTGTCAGATTATCTTGCACAACAGCCATTGGAAGATGACTATCAGCCAATGAAATTTGATTTCCCTGATGAGGACATCATGTACCTCAAAGCAAAAGATTGCGAGGAACCACTTCCGGAGGAGGGGCCAGACCCTGAATCCAAATGGAAGTTGATGTTTGATGGGGCAGTCAATATCAACGGACGTGGAGTTGGTGTTGTTCTTATCACTCCTGAAGGTGCTCACTTTCCCTTCGCTGCCAGAATTACTTTTGGTTGCACCAAAAATGAAGCGGAATACGAGGTGTGCATAATGGGAATAGAGGAGGCTATTAATCTTCGAATTAAGACCCTCAATATGTTCGGAGATTCAACCCTCGTTATCAATCAAATTACCGGCAAGTGGTATACACATCAAGAACATTTAGTTCCTTATAGGGATTTTGCCAGAAGACTGTTGACGTTCTTCACAATGGTTAAGCTTCAGTACATAGCACGAGATGAGAATCAATTTGCTGAAGCATTGGCTACTCTTTCTTCGTCCATCAAAGTCTTGTGTTTGAACTACGTGCCCAGGATTGACATTTCCCGGCTTAATGCACCAGCTTATGCTTTCTCTGTAGACGCTGTGTCTGATGAGAAACCTTGGTACTTTGATATTAACCTTTTCCTGGAAAGACAAGAGTACCCAGCTGGGGCATCATCCAACGACAAGAAGACCTTAAGACGACTTGCTGCTAGTTTTTTCTTGAATACAAATGGGGTTTTGTATAAGAGGAACTTTGACATGGTCTTGCTCAGATGTGTGGATAGATACGAAGCAAGCCTGTTAATGCAGGAAGTCTAAGGTGACAACTTGAGGAGGACTTGTTCATTAAACACTAGGGTTAGTCCCTCTTAACCTTAAGGAAGAGATATAACCCTAATGTAAGGCCCAAGTTACAATATAAAGTCTTAGTGATTATTAATGTGATTTGATTAAGAGATGTAAACAAATTAAAGGTTTAACACTTAAGATTAAAGTTATACACTCCATCCTAAGAGAAGGATGTAGGCATAACCCTAATTCAAAGTCCTAAAGCTTTAAGAGTTTAGTCTCTGATTATTGAGATGAGAAGAGAGACTCAAGGAGACTCAAAGGTAAAAGTCTAAGGGGGACTATACACAACCCTAAAAGTTATCATGCTTGGGTATCCTATGGTTTGTTAGGCTTAAGAGAAAGAATCTTCAAGGCCACCAATGGAAGAAGCAGATGAAAAGAGAAGGAAGGAGAAGAATAAGTTACTTACTTCCTGAAGAAGATAAGTAACTTAAAGAAATAAAGTGAGAAGGATGGAACATAAGTGAACAAGTTCACTTCAAAGACAAATAAAAATTCATATGAATGAGATAATAAGAGGTGGCAAGTTAAGGCAAATCCACCTCCCAAGTGACTTACCAAAAGTTCCTGAAAATGTTAGTATGAATGCATAAGGTATAAAGTAAAAGGAAATGAAGTGAAATGAGATGCAAAGACCAAAGTCAGAAGTGAAAATGTAATGTAAAATGGCATATGAGATGATGCAAAGTCATACAATGTGCATATGAATGTTCATACAAAGATGTGATGCAAAGGAAGCATGCTTAGAAGCTTGAAAACACATGAATGTTTATGAAATGTAATGAATGCAAGACATAGAAAATGAATGAAGAAATGATTAAACAATGTTCTAACATGTTCTAAGATGTCTAAGGTGACATATGAATGCTTGAAATGTCATGGCAAGTTCACATGATGACGATATGCAAAGATGAATGCAAATGAACATGAGAAATTAGGGTTTTATGAATGTATGAGATGCAAATGACCAAAACAGAAGCATACAACATGATAAAAAATTGAAATCAAGCTTAATCAAACCGTAAACCCATACAAGGTCAAACCCCAAAGGAGAAGTCAGAAGCTAATCCTATTGAAATTTATGAATTTTCTCAGTTTGCTAGGGTTTCTGGGTGATTGTTAAAGGGAAATGAAAATCAAATTGAAAATGCAAGATAAATTTATGAGAAAAATAACCTAGAAACTACATTCAATATGTGAAACAATGAAAAAAGAATCAAGTTCAAACTCATCATGGTTAGGCAGAAATGAATTTTTCAAGTTAGGGTTAGAAAAATGTGATTTTTAAGAACCCTAATTCAAAGAAAATTGTGAAATTTTGATCAAACTTAAAAATAAATTTGTATGATGAGTTTGAAAATGCTTCTAAATGCATTGGAATGGTTCATGAATTTTTTGGTGATTTTTAGAAACCTAAATGCATTTTTAATTAATTAAAATCCATTAATTAATTAAAATAACATTTAAATATTTTAAAAATACTTTTTAAATGCAAAAAATAAAATAAATATTATTTTTGTGTTGAGAAAAATATTTAGATCAGAAATGCAAAATATGAGATTTTTTTGATGTTTTTAACTATTTTTAATAAACTATGCAAAAGAAATGAATAAAAATGAAATAAAAATAAAATAAAGGGAAAGTAAACTCATCCAATGGCCAGGATTTAAATAAAAAGGGAGGGAGTTGACTGGCGCGCATTTGGGTGGTAAGGATTTGATTTGGCATTTTTAAGTTAATCCTAATTAATTAAACCTAATTAAACTGATTAGGGTTTTAATGAAGCATCTGGACCCTTCATCCACGCGCGAAAATCCTATCCTACGACCCATATTCAAAATGATCCCTAAACCCTAATTAAGAATCCTAAGCATTTTCAGGTGACCGGAGCTAGCTCCGGTTATCTTCTCCGGCAGCCCACTCAACCTAAATTCTTCCCTAGGCAAAATTAAACCCTCTAAAGCTCCAGAAATGATCCTCTAACACCCCTAAGCATGAATCCAGCATCAAATAACATTTATGTTCCACCAAAATCATGAATCGAAGCAAAACGGAAAAATATTCAAAACTTTCAGAAGTTCAATACATGATTGATTCTTAATCATTTTCAAAAGTAAACATATCAGGATAACCAATGCATCATGTAGAATCATTTAAGAACTTAAAATGAGAGTTCTGGAAAAAATGTTCCTCAGGGTTACCTGAGATGAAGCTTTCACAATCTGAGATTTCTGGCCTCTTTCTTCGTTCAAACCAACCTCAATAAGCTCCCTGATGATGATGATGAGCTTATAACAAGTTTGAATGGCCTCCTTTGTGAGTTTCAGTTTTGAGAGGTGAGAAATCGTGTTTTTGATTCAGAGGCTTTTAGGTCATTGTGAGGGTTTCTTTGTGATCCTGAGGATGTGTGTGATTGAATGGTGCAAAGAGTTTTGAGGTTTGTGGTTTGTGTTGAGAGAATTGAAGAGATGAAGATTTTGGTGGATTTTGTGTAATCTGACTTGTGTTGTGTTTCAGGCTCCAAGAAGATATGAAATGAGGTCCATGAGGCATGTATGTGAAGTCTTGATTGGTCAGAAGAGTTGTTGTGGCTCAACTTGATTGGTATGGGAGATTTTGCAAAAAAGTCAAATTTGTGTACTTGGAGGTATGGGCCATGTAAGAATTTGATTTTTGGGGTGTCTGGCCTCATCTTGCATCAAGGAGAACCATAGAATCAGATTTCATGAGCTGGCACAAGTGGATGAAGAGTTTCATAGCATTTTGCAATTTTCCCTCTTTGAACTTTCTTGAGAAGCAAGGCATGAAAACTTGTGACTTTTGGTGCAATCTTGATCAAAATTTGTTACATTTTGTTTGTATGATGTCTAGCAATCAATTAGAGGTCATGAAATGGCTTGAAACTTGAATTTGCAAAAAATCCTCTTTGGCATGAACTTGAAAATTATAGGATTTTTGCCAACTTTGAAATGCCATATCTTGAGTTATAGGATGAATCAATACATGTTCTAGTACTTTTTGAAAAGGGAAAGACCTAATCTACAACGTTCATGTCCAAGAATTTTTCATTTGAAGCATTTTTGGTCATGAAAGAGGGGGTTGAAAATCTTTCCCAAAATGGAAAGTTTCCATTACAAGTAATTTCCAAAAATGGCAAGTTTGCATTTGGCTCAAAAATCTTCAGCTTTGTGAACTTCCAACCACTTATAAGATCAAATAAAGATCATAGAGACTAAAAAGGATGATGATGACCCTTTGGTACCCTTGTTGGGGGCCTCAGATGCCCTGATTTTGACTTTACTTGCTCACGAAGTTACCCAATGATCAGATGACTTCCACAATGCATTTCTTCATCAAACTTGGTACACATGATCCTTATAACATATTAAGAACATTAGAAACAAGAATGACCAAAAAATTTTGAGTTAAGGCCTCTGAAACCAAAACCCTAATTTTGGTTATCTGTGTAGGAAAACCCTAGCTCTGCTTCCATGCCTTTGCCCTTCTTTGTGATTTCTTGACTTTCATGAACTTTGGGGAGCATATTATGATCATGGAACACACATGGACCCTCATGGAAAGCTTCAAGACCATTGGGATGGCTCAGATTGATTCTTTGATTGCTCAGATCACAAACCCTGGATGCAGATGGAAATGGAACAATGCAGTGAAACAAATATGCAATATGAGATGGTATGCGTAAGCTAATGCAAAAATGAAAGATCACAAGCCAAGGTAATGAGAAAAAGTGAGGGAAAATTTGGGGTGTTTACACCAGGTCCAACTTGTTAGACGATAGCGCGAATCTAGAAAGGGGGTTGAATAGATCCCTTTTTAAAATTTAAATTTTCAAAAATTAATTGAAAAATAACTTGCGGTTCCCCGAAGAAATCACGTCTAAATAAAATCAAGTCACCGGTGATCGAATATGCGTTCAAAACCAAATGGAATATAAGTGATAAATAGATAAATCAATACAATACCAATTAATCATTTAAATTCAGAACAATTGAATAAGCCACCACCAACAATGAATATGGATAATAAATAAGCACAAAAATTAAAAAATTGTGTGTTTTGAGTTTTATCAAACACTTGGTGGGCACACACACAAAGTGTGTTTTGACAATTAATGTAGTGCAAAATATTTCTCAAGTTACTATCTAAATGTGATAGCAAAAATTTCACAAACACTTGGTAGGCACACACCAATGCAAAATATAATTTTCAAGCAACACAAATTCAACTTGTGCAGAAAGATTTACAAATGAAAAATAAGAAGAACACACAAAATTTGTTTAGGCAGTTCCCCCACCATTCTCGCTAAGGGTACTCTGTCCCCAATTCACAAACCAAATTGGGATCTTTTATTGAAATTTTAATGTTAATACAAGAAGAAAATAGGAACAAAAAACCAATCCTAATTGTGATTGTTGCTATAACTCTTCTTGCCCCTTGATTCAAGATGAACCAAGTACTTCACGCGCATCGAACAATTCTCAGAATAATTGCTCCCCTCTTGCAAGAATTTACAATTCTCCAAACTTTGAGTATGTACGCTTTGATTCGATGTTTGTGAACCCATACAGTTCTTCGCAATCCTCCGGTTACCGTGATATGATTGAAGGATCACCTTGATCTTCAAACCTCTTCACCCGGCTGAATCTACGAACGAATGATGCTTGGAAAATTTAACACCCCATTTCTACCCGATAGTTATTAACGAAAATCAGAGTATAAAATTCCTTAACATACATGGGATATCACATTTTCAACTTAAAACTAAATGAGATAAACCTCTTTAATAATAAGTCTTCGAAAAACAATGCAGTGGATTCAGAAGTTACAACTTTAAAACATCATCAATAATTTCAACTTCAAACTACTTCAA
Source organism: Lathyrus aphaca (assembly GCA_963966055.1). Classification (NCBI taxonomy): domain Eukaryota; kingdom Viridiplantae; phylum Streptophyta; class Magnoliopsida; order Fabales; family Fabaceae; genus Lathyrus; species Lathyrus aphaca. Next base: position 477,457,325 of record OZ014521.1, read on the forward strand.
CATGGTTTTCTAATAGAAACAAATGAAACAAGTTTATCAGCTTAAAATAAAATCCAACATAAAACAAGACATGTGTTCCTCCCCCAAAGTGCTACGTATCAGTTCGACAAACACCAACTCGAATATACTAAGTACTCGACTATGGATTACCTACACATTACCAACATAGGGCAACATTCAAACAGAAGGGGTGAGATATCTAAAAATATAATCAAGCATATGATAAATGACATATTAAATCAGATTATCAGAAACACCACTTCATAATTTCACAGACAACTTAAACAAATGACACAAACTGCTATTAGATAACGTAATATGAAACTTGCAATGCAACTTAGATAAATGCGATGCATGTGGTACCATCGGAGTGAAATTACCAACTTATAATCTTGTCAATTAATATTGATGTAAATACAAGGCATAAGCCTTCAACTTTATATTGCCAAATCCAAGCCAACTTACCGAGCAATCAACTCCAACTTAAATTATGATATGTTATGCGACTCAACATGATTATCAACCGAAAACAACACCACCATAACAACATAACGACATAAAAACTTCGACTTTGGCTGAAGGCCTACATCTCATAAACTCTGCCAATTATAAGGCACTGCAACATAAACACCAATAACAACTTTTCAACGTATCACAAAAACACAACACAACTTCAACAAAGTATATCACACTCCTGTCCATAGATCCCGACTAACCAATTCATCAAACTAGTTAATTCATTCTATCATTACTTACTTATTACTCATTTATTAGTATGCCTCTGTTGAATTCTATCACAGCAACTAAAATGCTAGTCTGCTATTAACCCCAAACCTCTGTTATTTAATTTTCTTATGCTAAATTATTATATCATTCCCATTTAATTCTCGGTCACGTAATTAACATGCCTACTGCTACTTTAATTGATATTCTTCAATTTAATTTATGCTACTATATTAATTTAGGCCAAATAAGTATGACAAACATAGAAAACTACATAATATAGAACCAGAACAACCTGTTTTGACTCCCAGACCCATGTGACTATCGTCACACTTTGTGACCCTCATCACGGCTTGTGACGGTCGTCCCAAGGGGCGTGACGGTCGTCACACATCCCAGAAGGTCTTCTGATGTAAGGGATGGTCGTCCCTCAACCAAAACATGTAACTTCTTTCCGTTTCTCTCATTCTCGTTCTGCAAATTATTCCCGATTACGTTTCATACCAAATTCCAGTCACTCCATGATACAGTTCATAACAACTCAACATAGTCACCATCCTCGTAATCACTTACATGACTTATTCATTACAACACAACTTATTATTCAAACAACTTATTAACCACAATCAACTCAACTATCAGAACAACTTATTTCTTCATTCAAACATCAAATTACAGTAATCACAAAAATTAACATAAACACTTTCTAATACCCAATTCCATAAGCATTCATCATATAAACCCAATTATAGGATTAGAGCCCCACCTTTACCTTTGAATTGAAGGTGGCTCTAACATTTATTCCCGAATCAGACCTAGGTTTTACCTCTCTATGCTCTTCATGTAACTGCCTCTTTTCCCAACTTTGATCTTCTTACAGTAAACCTATCTAATTAGGTTTTCACTATTAATACTATTATCCCACTAATAAACCAACTTACTAATGTGCCTAAACTAGCACCCCCACCTTTTCTCCTCTCACACCTCTACCAAGCCCATTTATCAAAATATCATCATTCCACTAATAAACCCACAACTAAATTAATTCATCTTAATCCGACTAACAACAATATAACTTAAATCAACTTAAATCGACTTATTCAACTTAATTCCAAACCATGTAGAAACTCGACGCTGTCGCTCCCACCTGATGACACAGGGCCAAGAGGGGTACAGACGCGAACGGCCGGCGAAAGAGAAGGAATGAATAGAGTCGCAGGCTAGGCATTTTTATCCCGAAGGAAAGGTAATGCTGCATAAACCTAAGAAAAGATATGGATAAGACGGTTGCGAACCAGAGAAACTGAGAAAGGGGTTGGTTACAACCTGGGAAGGTATTAGCACCCAGATTGTCCGCCGTACTCGACGGGATCCACGCTTGAAAGTTTGTGTTTAAAAGGGGTAGTGTCAGTGCTATTTTGTGTGCAAAAGCTGGAAAAGAATGCAAGTGTCAGTGTAAAAGAAATGTGAAGTGAAATATGAGAGTGTCAGTGTAAGAACAGGAATGAAATGCTCAAGACTATGAGGCTTAAAGAATAATATTGGAAGAGGGGGAATATACAGAGACTTTTGTTCGATAACTGTTAAGTTATGCCTACGTATCTGTCGCTCCCAAAAGATGGGACTAACCCAAATATGGTACAGACGCGAACGGTCGGCGAGAGGAGGGTGTGAGAACACACAGGAGTGAACTCACAGGGAATGAAAAGAGTCACCAGCTAGGCATTTTTATCCCGGAGGAAAGGCAATGCTGCATAGACCTAGAAAGATATGGATAAGACGGTTGCGAACCAGAGAGACTGAGAAAGGGGGTTGGTTACAACCTGGGAAGGTATTAGCACCCAGATTGTCCGTCGTACTCGACAGGATCCACGTTTAAAAGATTTGTGTTTTAAAGGGGTAGTGTCAGTGCAATCTGTGTATAAAAAGAGCTGGAAAAAGATGTACAGGTGTTAGTGAAAAAGAAGTGTAAAGTGTTATATATACAGTGTCAGTGTAAGAATAAGAGTGAAATGCTCAAGATCATGAGGCTAAAGAATGATACTGAAAGGGGGGGAATATACAGAGACTTTTGTTCGATAACTGTTAAGTTATGCCTACGTATCCTCTCGTGCAATGAGGAAGTCATAACACCGTAGTTTGACCCAAAGAGACTGAGAGAATTGACTGATGAATTGCTTACTTATCTATGCTCAAGTGTATGACCCGTCTGGCTCAGGTGCTAACTGTCTTGCATTAGACGGAAGAAGCAAATTCTCATTTATGAGTGAAGAGGATGAGAAAAGAATCCCGGAGGAGACGATTATTGTTTGTTTTTGTGTTTTCAGTCTTTTATTGCTTTTGAAAGTTTGTAATAAGTTAATGAGCTTAAGCCTAAACCAATGGATTTAGTAAACTCATCACATCTTCCCTCTGATTAGGGGTAATGAGAATGCCTTAAGCGTGAAGTCAACTTCTCACACTTAATCACCTTTGATATAGGATTAAGATCATTAACCTACTTGTGATTATTTATATGTTTTTGGTGTTTTTGTTTAGTGTTGAGTAATGAGATTAAGCCATAATCAGGGATTAAACAGACCCATTACACCATCCTAATAGAAGGATAATAGATGAGAATGTTTAAGCTGAGGAAAGCTCCTCAACTTAATCCATGATTAGGGATTAAACTCATGACAAAACAAAGCCTTTATTAAGTGGATTTTAATTAATGATAAGATGATGAAGTGATTTTTTGGGTTTGTAAGACAACTTGAGGGGGACTTGTCCATTAACACTAGGGTTAGTCCTTCTTAACCAATTAAGGAAGAATTAGAACCCTAATGCAAGGCCCAAGTTACAAGCTTGATGTCTTGATGATTATTAAGATGGGTTGATTAAAGGATTTAAACACATTAAGGGTTTAACACTTAAGATTAAAGTTATACACTCCATCCTAATAGAAGGATGCAGGCATAAGCTTAATCACAAAGCCTTAAAGCCTTTAGGGTTTAGCCCCTGATTATGAGGTGAGAAGAGAAGACTCAAAAGAGACACAAAGGTAAAACTAAGTTGGGAGACTAATCAAAACCCTAATCATTGTCATGCTTGGTTGTTCCTAAGGTTTGTGAGGTTAACAAGAGAATTCTTCAATGGAACCACCAGGAAGCAGATGAAAGGATCAGGAGAAGCAAAGCAACTTGCTTCATTCAAGAAGTCAAGTCACTTGAAGAAAGAAAGTAGGAAGAAGAAGAATGAGCAAGCTCAAACTCAAACACATATCAAAATGCAGCAAGGATGCATGAAGGAGATGAAAAGAAAATGTGATAAGTGAAGGCAAATTCACCTCTCAAAGTTACTTACCACCTGAAAAGTTAATGAAAGGAATGCAATGCAATGCAAGATGAGATGAAATGGCATGAAGAGAAACAAAACCAGAAGCACATACATGATGTTAATGATGCTATGAGATGCTACAAACATGAAACAACACATGGGAATGATCATACAAGCTCATGGATGCAAATGGAGCAAGTTAAGAAACATGAACATACATGAAAAGTTATGAAGTGCATATGGCATACAACATGGCAAATGCAAGATGCAATGATCAAACATGCTTTCAATATGTCTTAAGATGTCACATGAATCAAATGGATGCATAAAATGTCATGGCAAGTCAAGGTATGAATGTAAATGCAAGATGGATGCATATGGAAGCCCAAATTAGGGTTTATGATCAAAGCATCAAACAAAAACCAAAATCAGAAGCAAACATCAAGATAAAAAATTGAAAATACACTCAAAGGATCCCTAATCCTATACTAACTCACTGCCCAAAGGAGAAGTTCCAACTCCTAACCTAATTCAAGTTATGAATTTCCTAAGTTTTCTAGGGTTTTAGGGTTCCTTAACAAGAAAAATGCCAAACAAATGGAAAATGAAATATCAAATCATGCCAATTTAATCTCAAATACTACATGCTAAACACAATGCAATGCAAAAAGAATCAAGGTCCAACTCTCAATGGTGAGGCAGAAATGATTTTTGGAAGTTTGGATCAAAATAATGCATTAAAATGATTTTAATTCCATGAAAAAAATTCAAAATGCATCAAGATCAAAAAAAGAAATTTGGTTTGAGGGTTGAACAATGTTTCTAAATGTTTTTAAATGTTTCATGAATTTTTTGGTGATTTTTAAATACCTAAAAGTATTTTTAATTAATTAATTCTCATTAATTAATTAAAAATAAACTTTTAAATATTTAAAAATATTTTTTGAATGCAAAAAATAAAAATAAAAATATTTTTGGTTTCTGAAATTTAATAAAAGCCTGTATAAAAAAATTCAGAATTTTTAAATAAGTTTTGCTATTTTAAATAAATTGGAGAAAAGAAATGAAATAAAAATGAAATAAAATTGAATTAAATGAAAAGTATGCCAATCCAACGTATCAGATTCAAAATTGGGGGGTCAGAGGTTGACTGCGCGCGCAATCCTACGGTTGGCATTCAAACTTGCTAAAACGAATTAATTAACTTAATTAATTAAGATTAGGGCTAAGTGGATGATCTGAGCCATTGAGCACGCGCGGGAGTGGACTTAGTCAACCCATCCAACGTCCAAGATTCAAACTACATTAATGACAGGGATTAAACCCTAATTATTTTCAGGTGGCCGGAGAAGACCTCCGGTCGTCTTCTCCGGTGAGAACCCCACCTGAAAATCCCTAAAATCTTCAAAACGTTACTAAAATGAAATCTAAAAGAACATAAATCATTCCCACATCCCCCTGAATCAAAACCCTAACACAAACATCATTTATCTTTCATCAATCGCATGAATCGAAAGCAAACATTTTTAGGTCAAAAGGTTTCAGAGCAAGATTAAATTCTCATTTCTTCACCATTTCAAAAAATAAAAGTACCAGAATGATCAGCAAGACATGAAGAACAACTTAGAAACTTAAAAATCCATTTCTGGAAAAAATGTTCATGAAGCTACCTGAGTTTGAAGCTTTTCAACCTGGAACTTTCTGACCTCTTCTCTTGTGCAAAACCACTCCTATGACCTCCCTTATGCTTCTGAAAGGCTTGGAACAAATTTATTTGGGCTGGTTTGAGAGTTTACAGAAGTTTTGTTCAAGCTCAGGTGAGGATCGTATTTCTGATTCTTTGAGTTTCAGGCTGCTTTGAAGGTTGGTTTGTGTTCAGTGAAGCATGGTGAGAAGGTTTGTGGAGTTTGTTTTAGTGTTTATGGCCTGTGGAATGAGTTTCGAATGCTCTTGCAAGTGAGAGTGAAAATGTGAATGTTGGCTTGTGGCTGGTTTCAGGCTTGTGTGTTGTGTGGTTTGGCTTGCAATTGATTTGTATAAACAATGCTCATTAGTCAGAAGATGTGACATGTCCTTTTTTGATAGGTATGGTTGCTTTTGCAAATTGTCAACTTTTGTGTAAGAGAAGCATGGGTCAATCTCTAGCCAAGTACAAGGTGGGTGTGCTACGCAGCATGGTGAGGGAAAAGGCTAGGGTTGATCAGCAAAGTAGCTAGCAAGTGGATGAGAAGTTATCAAGTGTTTTGCAACTTGGCTTGCTTTTGGTTCTTCATGAAAAAGTCTTGCTTCACAAGCCATAAAACATGTGATCTCTTGGCCCATTCTGATTTTTGAATGTTTTGTGATGTTTGTGTAAAGGTTTGACATCAATTAGAAGTCACAAATTGCCTTGGTACAAGAATTTGCAAGTTTTCCATTTGGTGCATAACTTGAAAATTTAGTGATTTTAGCCAACTTTGACAAGCCATAACTTTTGATCAAAAATGAATTAGGTCATGTTCTTGTACTTTTTGAAAAGGGAAAGATCTATTCTACAACTTTCATGACCAAAGTTTTTCCATTTGAAGCTTTCTTCAATCAAAAAGTAAGGGTTGAAAAAGTTGCATAAAATGACATTCTCATTAAAAGTCAAACTTGCCCAAAAAGTCAACTTTGCAAAAGACTTGAAATTCTTCAATTTTGTGAACTTCCAACCTCTTCTATGATCAAATAAAGATCATATACAATCAAAATGATGAAGAATGCCCTTTGTTTGGGTCATTGGGGGCCTCAGATGCCTGACTTTGCACTGACTTGCTTGAAAAGTCAACTCTTGATCAGATGACTTCCCCATGGAATTTCTTCATGAAAATTGATATGCATACTCCCTATACCATATAGAGACCAATAGAAACAAGAATGACCAAAAAATTTGGAGTTATGGCCTTTGAAACCAAAACCCTAATTTTAGGTCAACTGTGCAGTCAAGCCTGACTCTGCTTCCACACCATTCCCAGTTCTTGTGATTCTTTGGCATTCTTGACTTTGAGAGGATATAATATGATACTTGAACACATATGGACCCCTTTGAAGTGATTGTTGACCTTTGGAGTTGCTTAAGAAGCTCTTGGATTTCTCAGATCACAAACCCTAGATGCAGATGACTTAGAACCAATGCAGTGGATCAAAATGTAATATGAGATGGCATGATTGTGTTTATGTATATGAGAATGATCACAAGCCATGGTGTGAATGGGTGAGGTAAAATTTGGGGTGTTTACATCTGCCCCTATTCAAGCATGAGTTAGCTGTGCAGGATGTAAGCGATGGCTTAACAGGAAAACAAGATAACTTGTGGTTGAATACCAAAGACAGTCCAAAATTTGCACTCACAGAATGAAGAAGAAAAGGGATATAGATTGTAAAAGAAAATAAAGTATATTATAAAGTGTGGGCGACGGAGGACGACCGTCGAGCAGAGGACGACTGCTGGGTAAAGAGCAATGACGGGGACGGCCGACATGCTGGGGATAAAAAGAATTATGATGGGGACGGCCATCAAGACAAAGTTGTAAGATTCTCTGGGTATCTAATGAAACATGACGGGGACGGCCATCAAGTTCATAAAGTAAAGTAACCGACGATGGGGACGGCCATCTGGCTAAGAAAGAAGAAGGGACCACGACGGGGACGGCCATCGGGTTAAAGAATAAATGAAATAAACAGATGATGAGGTACGGTCATCAAAGGTGAAGGACGATCACCTAGCAGGGGACGACTGCTCTGTTGGAGATAAGATGAGGGACGGTCATCTAAGGTGGAGGACGACCACCCGGCAGGGTACGGCTGCCGAAAATATCGCGACATAGGACGAATGCCGGATAAAAGGTCAACGATGGGGACAGCCATCGGACGAGCATGATGGAGGACGATCATCAAGAGGTGGAGGACGACCACCTAGCAGGGGACAGCTGCTCTCAAGGTTTTGTCATGACATAGGACGAATGTCAGATAACCAAAATCAACAATGGGGACGGCCATTGGATAAAATGATGAAGGACGATCATCAAGAGGTGGAGGACGACCACCTAGCAGGGGACGGCTGCCAAATATCACGACATAGGACGAATGTCGGATAGAAAATCAACGATGGGGACGGCCATCGGATGAGCATGATGGAGGACGACCATCAAGAGGTGGAGGACGACCACCTAGCAGGGTACGGCTGCTCTCAGGGTTTATCATGACACAAGACGAATGTCAGATAAGAAGGAAAATTTGCTTTGTGGGTGATCTACTGGGGAGTAGTAAACACGGACGAGTGTTTATATCCAAGAAACGAAAGGTATAAGTGTTCAGACTTTGTGTATAGATTAAAGGTGCGGACGAGCATCCTTAAGACCATGATACGGACGAGTATCGGGTAGAAACAAATACTGATACGTGTTCAGAGATGATGATACGGACGGGTATCAACTGGTTAACAAAGAACACGGACGAGTGTTGAATCTGAGGGGACTCCTCTAGGGAATGTTAGACACAGACGAGTGTCTATATTCAAGAAGACAAAAGTGTTTAACACGGTGTATGGATTAAAAATGCGGACGAGCATCCTTAAGACTATGATACGGACGAGTATCATGTAGAAAAAAACGCTTGACACATGTTCTGAGATGATGGTACGGACGAGTACCAACTGGTTAACAAAGAACAAGGACTAGTGTTGAATCTGCGGGGATACAAATGGTGTATACAAACTACGGACGGGTATTCGTATGGATATGATCGGTGTATATTTAAGTGTTCAACCTGCCGGGGAGAGCGACACGGACGAGTGTCGAAAGGAGAAGAGTATAGTATAAACAAGTATCTGGTATACAAAGTGTTTATGTTACTGTGCTGGGGAAGGTGACACGGACGAGTGTCAATGAAAGGTATGTATAAGTATACGTGAGTGCAAAGAGGATGCTTTGGCTTTCTGGTGGGGATATGACACGGACGGGTGCCACAAGGAGTATATACTGATGTTTGGGAGTGTAAGGCAACTGTTTTAGCTTTAACTCTCTGCTGGGGATTTTGTGGGAGTTTTCTGTAAATCGGTGGATTACTATTATTCACAAGTGCTTGATTCGAAACATGGCTTATGATTATGCAATATGTTTGATTTCTGCCGTAATGCTCCGTATTAGACGGAATGCTACGCTTTGTGGGTGAATATGATGCGAATGCCATGATTATGCAAGGATACCGATCCAGAATTCGGATCCCGGTGCTGCGAAGATCTCTGGCCGATCTGTTCGAAGTAGACATCCCAGCTGGGGAGAGATCGTCGGTAGATCTGATGAGATGTATCTGCTTGGGGGGATAGGTCACCGATAGACCCATCCTGGTAATGATGGACCCAGCTGGGGTTTGTAGAAGCTTTCGTCACTCTGTTGTGATTCCTTCATGCGTTGCTCTTTTGGATAGAGGCTGAAATCCTGTGGGGAAGTGGTTCCTTGGCCTTTGTACTTGGCTGAGGAGTAAGAATGATTGGCAACTCGGCTGGGGTGAAATAACAAGTGGCAACTCAGCTGGGGAGAAAACACTTTGAGTGCTAAGACTGAGTGAGTGTTGATTTGCCAGCTTGCTGGGATGAAGCTTACATGTCCCATGTTCCGCTTTGAGTACCTGCAATCCTGAAAAGACAGAGAAACGCGCAAGTGATCCCGAGGTATCCCTTACTGGATTCCGTCATAGGAGTTAGACACTCCCGAGAGTAAGTATATTTCCTGTAAGCACGTATTTTTTATTTTTGAGGATAAGCATCTGTGTTCATACAATCAGTTTTTTTTTTAAAGATATCAGACATTCTTTGCAAATAAAAATGAAGTGTACGAGGTGAAACTTGACTGAAAATCTGATTTTATTAATTCATGTGCCCTGAATTGGCAAGATACAGTCAAAGAAACAAATCCCCTGAAATGAGGAGTTTGTTACAAAATGAGAAACAAAATGCTGGCAATGTTGACGACGCTTTAAGGAGCTTCCTCTTTTGCTATGACTCGTATGACTTTTGACGTTCTTCTCGTTTTGCTTTCTGAAGAAGGCTGATTCTGATAGAAGCTTGATCCTTTCGAAGCTTACCAAGTTGTGAGCGATACAGACGAATTCAGAATGCAGTTGTTCGCTTATTCCCTTATTTTGCATAGATCGCCCTTTCGGGTTTTCAATCCATCGGGATACCCATTTTTGCCTGAGTTGTCCAATGAGGCTTTTCAACTCAGTGGGTGTACATTTTTTTGTTTATTTTCCCTTATTTTTGCCCGAGTCTTTTATTCTGTTTTTTGACTCGCCGGGATGCCCTATTTTTGCCTGGACTTACATTCTGTTTTTATGTCCAGCGGGTCATTTTATGCGAAGTATTTTTTAACTGCATCTGAATTCACAGGGGACGGGAAATCTTCACCATCCATAGTACTGAGCATCAGCGCTCCACCCGAGAAAACTTTCTTTACCACGAATGGTCCTTCATAGTTTGGAGTCCATTTGCCCCTGTGGTCTGTATGAGGAGGGAGGATTCTCTTCAGCACAAGATCTCCGACTTGGTACTCTCGGTGCCTGACTTTCTGATCGAAGGCCCTCTTCATTCTTTTCTGATACAACTGCCCATGACAGATTGCAGCCAATCTTTTCTCTTCAATCAGACTCAGTTGTTCGTATCGGGACCGGACCCATTCTGCTTCGTTCAGCTTAACATCCATCAACACCCTCAGAGAGGGTAACTCAACTTCAACAGGTAGGACTGCTTCCATACCATATACAAGCTGGTATGGTGTTGCCCCAGTGGATGTCCTGATTGACGTGCGGTACCCATGCAAGGCAAACGGTAGCATCTCATGCCAGTCTTTGTACGTAACTACCATCTTCTGCACAATCTTCTTGATATTCTTATTAGCTGCCTCAACAGCGCCGTTCATCTTTGGCCTGTAAGGAGAAGAATTGTGGTGTTGGATCTTGAAGTCCCGGCATAGTTCTGCCATCATTTTGTTTTTCAAGTTGGAACCATTATCAGTAATGATTCGCTCGGGAACTCCGTATCGACAGATGATATCTCTCTTCAGAAATCTGGCTACCACTTTCCTTGTAACATTTGCATATGAGGCTGCTTCAACCCACTTGGTGAAATAGTCAATGGCTACCAAGATGAATCTGTGGCCATTCGAAGCAGTCGGTTCAATCTTGCCGATCATATCAATGCCCCACATGGCAAAGGGCCAGGGTGAAGACATTATATTCAAAGGATTGGGAGGCACATGCACCTTATCCGCATAAATCTGGCATTTATGGCATTTTCTGGCGTAGGCACAACAGTCAGCATCCATTGTGATCCAGTAATAACCTGATCTTAGCAGTTTCTTAGCCATGGCATGCCCTCCTGCATGGGTACCAAAGGATCCTTCGTGCACTTCATGCATCAACAAGTCTGCTTCTGTTTTATCAACGCATCTGAGGAGTACCATATCAAAGTTTCTTTTGTACAGGGAACCATCAATATTCAAAAAGAAACTACCAGCAAGCCTTCTCAAAGTCTTCTTATCATTGGAAGATGCCCCAGATGGGTATGTTTGATCCTCCAAGAAGCACTTAATGTCGTGGAACCAAGGCTTATCATCTTTGGCAATATCTGCTGCAAATACATATGCTGGTCTGTCAAGCCTGGATACTGAAATCTGCGGTACAAAGTTGGCAGCTTGAACTTTGATCATGGATGAAATGGTAGCCAGGGCATCTGCAAACTGATTCTCGTCCCGAGGGATATACTCAAGCTTGACCGTTGTGAAGAAAGTCAATAACCTCCTTGTATAATCCCTGTAAGGTATCAGATGATCCTGGTGTGTGTACCATTTGCCGTTGGTTTGATTAACTACCAGAGCTGAATCTCCGAATACAGTCAATGTCTTGATCCTGAGGTCGATAGCTTCCTCAAGACCCATAATGCAAGCTTCGTATTCAGCTTCGTTGTTAGTGCAGTTAAAGGTGAGCTTTGCCGAGAAAGGCATGTGAACTCCTTTGGGTGTAATGAGTACTGCACCAACACCACAACCATTCATATTAACAGCCCCATCAAACATCATAGTCCATTCTTTTTCCGGGTCAGGCCCTTCAGTGTGAATAGGCTCTTCATGATCTTTCGCTTTTATGAACATGATGTCTTCATCGGGGAAGTAAAATCTCATAGGCTGGTAATCATCAATGGGTTGCTCAGTAAGATATTCAGATAGTACACTGCCCTTGATGGCTTTCTGAGAGGTGTACTGGATGTCATATTCTGTGAGGATCATTTTCCATCTTGCAACCCGTCCGGTAAGAGCTGGCTTCTCGAAAATGTACTTAACTGGATCCATTTTGGAGATCAATAAAGTAGTGTGGGTCAGCATATACTGTCTCAGTCGGCGAGCAGCCCACGCTAAAGCACAGCAAGTTTTCTCGAGCAGTGAATAACGTTGTTCACAGTCGGTAAACTTTTTGCTTAGGTAGTATATTGCATACTCTTTTCGACCAGACTCGTCATGCTGGCCCAGCACACACCCCATTGACTCTTCTAATACTGTCAAGTACATGATTAGAGGTCTTCCTTCAACTGGAGGCATAAGGATTGGAGGTTCTTGTAACTATTCCTTGATCTTGTCAAAAGCCTTCTGGCAGTCTTCGTTCCACCTGACCGTTTGTTCCTTTCTCAACAGCTTGAACAAGGGCTCACATGTTGCAGTAAGGTGAGATATGAACCTTGAAATGTAGTTCAATCTACCTAGAAACCCTCGAACTTCTTTTTCAGACTTCGGTGCAGGCATTTCTTGAATGGCTTTGACTTTATCAGGGTCAACTTCAATCCCTTTCTCACTTACAATAAATCCCAGCAGCTTACCGGATCGCACCCCGAATGTGCATTTGTTGGGGTTTAACTTTAGTTGGTATTTCCTTAGACGCTTGAACAGCTTCAACAGATTCACCAGGTGGTCTTCTTCCGTGAGGGACTTGGAAATCATGTCATCCACATAGCACTCGATTTCTTTATGGATCATATCGTGGAATAATGTTACCATAGCCCGTTGATATGTCGCACCAGCATTCTTCAGTCCGAATGGCATCACCTTGTAACAGAACGTGCCCCAAGGTGTGATGAAAGTATTCTTCTCCATGTCTTCAGGTGACATCTTGATCTGATTATATCCTGAAAATCCGTCCATGAAGGAGAATACCGAGAACTGAGCCGTATTATCCACCAATACATCAATGTGAGGTAATGGGAAATCATCCTTCGGGCTAGCTCTGTTCAGATCCCGGTAGTCAACACACATTCTTACTTTTCCGTCTTTCTTAGGCACAGGTACTATATTAGCAACCCACGGTGGATAGCTAGTTACAGCAAGGAACCCGGCGTCCCACTGCTTTTGCACCTCTTCTTTGATCTTCATTGCCATGTCTGGGCGAGTACGGCGCAGTTTCTGTTTAACCGGTGGGCATTCTTCCCTTAAAGGCAGCATGTGCATAACAATGTCGGTGTCCAACCCTGGCATATCTTGATAAGACCATGCAAACACATCCACATACTCTTGAAGCAGGCCAATCAGTTGTCTCTTCACTGAGTCTTGTAGGCAGGCCCCAATTTTAACTTCTTTCACATCTTCATCTGTACCAAGATTAATCGTTTCAACCTCCTCCTGATGAGGAGTGATAACCTTCTCCTCTTGTCTCAACAATCTGGCTAACTCTTCAGGAAGCTCGTAATCTTCTTCAACCCCTTCATCAGCTTGATTGATCGGATTGTCAAAGTCATACGAAGTCATAGCCGTGCTGTTGTCGGTGCTGTCTGGAAGGCACTCTCTGCAAGGGTTCAGTTTGTTCATTTTAGTGATTTGATTTTAATCTTGTTTGAAAAAGTGAAATAAAGTTGTCATTTTGAAAACATTGCCATTTATTTTTTGTACAAAAAGAAAAATGGAAAAACAGTGAGCGGAAAAGAAAAAGACTCATTTGCAAAAAGATGTCTGATATTTCATTGATTAATCTTGTTGCACAAAAAGTACAGATGGCCCGATTACCAAATGAGTCTTGTCATCTTGGGCAAGATGCAAGACTTTGATGCATGCTATAGAAATACAGGAAATAATAATTACTCTGCATGAGTAACTCTTATAATTTCCTGGGAAGACCAGTTTGAGATACTGATCCCCGGGATCTTTGGACGAATCCAGCTTTCCAGGTTGCGTTCAACTTCCGACTCATCTTCCAAATTGTTGACAGCATCAGGGGTGAGCATCCCCCCACTAACAAAGTTGGGCTCCTTAGCAGCCTCTGCTTGATCTTGTTGAGTTGGTTTGTAACCCAACCCAAATCTATCCTCTTTCTTCTCCACAGGTAACAATTTGCCCCAGCCTTAGGCAGTTCCTTCTTCCACAACCTTCCGGGCTTGTTGGTAGGATGTCATTGAGGTTCCAGGTACAGCAGATGTTTCATTTATGTTCAAGGCCTCAAACCCTTGACTCATCGTTTCGTGGATCTCCCCATCCATCTCAATATATTTGTAGGTAGCCAGATGGCTAACAAAAATATCTTCCTCTCCACAAATTGTAACGACTTGGCCCTCCCACTCGAATTTTAACTTCTGGTGAAGGGTAGACGTAACTGCGCCAGCGGCATGAATCCATGGTCTACCCATCAAACAGCTGTAGGCAGGCTGAATGTCCATCACGTAGAAGGTCGTTTTGAAAGTTTGTGGGCCAATCGTTATAGGCAACTCAATTTCTCCCAGAACCGATCTCTTAGAACCGTCAAAGGCTCTCACTACCAAGTTACTGGGACGTAATGCCAATCCTTCATACTCCAGCTTTACAAGGGCTTTTTTAGGTAAGACATTGAGGGATGATCCTTTGTCTACCAGCACATGGGAAAGAACTGCACCTTTACATTCCATGGTAATGTGCAAAGCCTTGTTATGATTGCGGCCTTCCGTAGTCAAATCAGTGTTGGTAAACCCTAGCCCATTGCTAGCAGTAACATTTCCAACCACTGCTTCCAACTGATTGACGGTGATCTCTTCTGGCACATAAGCTGCGTGCAAGACTTTTAGTAGTGCGTTCCGATGAGCTTCGGAGCACATAAGCAATGATAGAATGGAGATCTTAGAAGGCGTCTGGTGAAGCTGGTCTACTATATTGTAATCACTCTTCTTGATGATTCTCATGAACTCATCAACTTCTTGATCAAAGGGTGTTTTCAAAGCTTCCCTAGCAACTTGTTCTTCCTGCACCAAGCTCTTCCCCTTTGCCTTGGCAGCAGCTTCTGCTTCGGTAGTGGGTCTTTGAATTTGTGGAGCAAAGAGACGTCCGCTTCGAGTGAAGCCTCCGCCTCCTCCCACATTGTCTATTTGTGGTGCGGGTGTTGATGATTCAAGAGTGATTCTCTGTCCTTCGCAGTATAGATCAGAGCCGTAATGCCAAGGGATGGCATTACTGCTTTCATAAGGTACTGGCCCGGGTACTGTGATAGTGACTGGACTGATGGCAGCCGCAGAAGGGACTGTGATAGTCTGTGGATCATAGTATATTGTGACTGGTGCTCTGGTGGGAGTGGCATTTTGTGAGTTGTAGGCAGAGTCGTTTTCAGGATCATAAAAAATTGTAACTGTTGAGACACTTGCATTGTTTGCTGCTGATGTTGTAGGAGACATTGTTGGAAGGATGGGTGTTGTTGTTGTAGAAGACTCTGAATGAAGGGGTGCTGAAGTTGTAGAAGGGATGTTTGCTGATACTTGGTGTGTTTATATAACAGATGAGGCATTTGTTGATGAAACCGAAGAGTTGTTTGGAACAATGGTTGTTGCAGTTGTAGGAAATACTGGGATTGTTGATGATGAGATTGCTGGATTGGTAGGAACTGATGTTGTGATTTGGAGCAGGCCACTCTGGATGAGACCATCTATGCCATTCCTCAAGTTATCACAACCATTCACTGAAATGTTGCAGTAAGCACACCCTAGCTCACATCTCGGGAACATTTGACATTCGAGGAGTTGAGCTTTAATCTCTACCAACGGTGTCTGAATCTGACCCACACTGGTTATCAAATAAGACGGCTTGTCTTCTTCAATAGCATTGATTCTGGGACCTCCATGGTGTGGCATAGGGTTTTTGTTAACATTTGGTGGTGGTGCAAAATTTAAAGCCTTAGAATCTACCAAGTCTTGTACCTTCATGTGCAAGGCTCTGCACTTCTCTGTACTATGCCCAGGTGCATTTGAATGAAAAGCACACCTGGCGTTGGCGTCGTAATTTCTGGGCAGACTGGCAGGATCTGGAGGTGCCAACGTCCTTAGCTCAACCAGGTTGAGTTTTAGGAGTTATGGCAGTAATGCGGCATAGGGCATAGGGATCGGATCGATCACCCTATTGGCCTGAGAAGGTCTCTGTTGGAACGGTCTTTGCTGATTGTTGTTGTTGGCGTTGTTGTAGTTTCTCTGAGGAGGATACTGAGTTTGTTGCTGATAATTTTGTTGTTGTGGTTGATAAGCTGGTTGTGGATGAACTGGAGCGGGAATGGTGACGGCTGCCACAGACCTATGAACATATTGGGGTCTGCCCCTGCTGGTATGGATGGCATTAGTTTCACCAGTTCTTCTTGGGCCTACAAAAGGCTTTCTTGGGTTGCTGGATGAGCTGGCACCGTTGTCAGAAATTTTGCCCATCTTTAACAGGCTCTCAATCCTTTCTCCAGCTATGACTACATCTGCAAAGCTGGTAGAAGAAAAGGCAGCTAGCCTGTCAATGTATGTTCCTTGGAGGGTGTTCATAAACATATCAGCCATCTCCCTCTCTGACATGGGTGGTTGGACAGCAGCAGCAAGCTGTCTCCACCTCTGGGCGTACTCTCGGAAGCTTTCCCTGGATGACTGTGACATTCCCATCAGGAGGGTCTTGTTGGGTGCCATATCCAAATTGTACTGATACTGTCTGATAAAGGCCTCTGTCAGGTCCTTCCAGCATCTAATGGTTGCTCTGGTAAGATGAGAGTACCATTCCCTTGAAGCTCCTGTTAAACTATCCTCAAAATAAAACATCCATAGCTTCTCGTCCATGGTATATGCTTTCAACCTCCCCAGAAAGGATTGTAAGTGGGTCCGTGGGCAGGAAGTCCCGTTGTACTTCTCAAAGCATGGTGGTTTAAATTTGTGGGGGATCCTGACCCCATCCACTAAGCCCATGTCCATAACATCAAAACCCAAAGAGTTTTGAGACTCCAAGGACCTTAATTTCTCAGCAATCTCTTCTAGCCTTCTGTCATAGGCTTCCTCCCCAGCTCCCATCACCGTGAACTGATCTTCCTGGGGGTCTTCTTGCAGCACTCTTCCTGCAGTGGCAGTCCCCTGCACATTAGCAGGAATGTTGATCTCTGGATGAAGGTGGGGTCCAAATACAGGGGGGTTGACATGAGGTTGGACCCTCTCATTGTTGCTTGTCCCAGCAGTCCCTGGATGGGGATCTTCTTGATTCTGCCTCTCTACCATTGCTCTTAACCTCTCTTGGCTTTAAGCCATATTGTTCATCACCTCCATAAATTGTGTCATCTGATTCCTCATTTCCAACCTCTCGTTGGCCATTTGGTTCCTGACCTCTGTAAGGTCCTGTTGTACCTGGTCCATCTGTATGCCCGGAAGATTGTTACGGGTTGGATATCTGTGTGGACGGTTGAGTGGAAACACCCGTCGGCGAGCAATAGTTCCTGGCATCACAACAGAGTTAGTAACAAATAAACAAAAACCTACAAAACAAGGTAAAAGGTTAGTATGCAATGCAGTTATGCTCATTTGTTTCCAAGGTATCCGGCTTGGCACTTGGTTTTGACCTTTCCAGACCCCTGAAGAAGATGCTGTTGATGTTGCTTTGAAGAATTCAGATAAAACCAAACAACACATATATTACAAAAGGATAAATGATACATAACTTGTTTTTTACAATACATGCCCTCTGAGGGGTCAAAAATACAACATAAAGAAAAGTACATGAAATGAAAGCAACAACAAGCAAAAGTCAAACACCAAGACCAAACTCATCCTCCTGAACTTCCTTGAGAAGTGCTTCAGTCACAGGATCAGCTGGACGCTCTGTAAGATTCCTGATAAGGAGATTCCTGGTAGTAACAGCTGCAGTTAGCTTCTTGTGTTGACTCTGGTCCTTTGACCTTTTCACACCAGCTCTAATCTTCAGCTCTGAGATCTCCCTCTGGGCTGCTGCCAGGGCTTCCTGTTGCTCTTTTGCACTAGCTTCCAGCTGCTCAATCTTATCCTGAGTCCCCTTATCTTCCAGAGTACGAGCTTCGGTGATCCTGACCCACCTAGCTTGACTCTCCTTCAGATACAAATCAGTCCTGGCCTTCTGGAACTGGGCTTCCTTGCAGGCATTCTTCAAGATCTGCTCTCCAGCCCTAGACTTCTTGATGTAGTCCTCAGACTTCTCAATCCTAGCCAGGTGCTCCACTTTCAACTTTTCTATCCTCTCAATATCCAACCTACCATCACTCCTCTCCCAGAGGGTCTTCTGTAGAGCCTGAGTCAACTTCTCATTTCTCTCTTTCAATTTCTCAAACTCCTCTAAACTGACAGTGACTGGAGGTGGTGCTGAGGATGGTCCAGGCATATCCCCCATGGTGAAAGGCATCCCAGAAAATTGAGCCCTGGCATGGGACCACTCATAGTACTGTGCTGATGCTACATTGTTGCACTTCCCCAGAATGGTTACTCCTTTAGTCTGAACATTGTCCCAGGCCCAAGCTGCTTGCCTGACAATAGCCAGATTAGGTTTAATCTCACAGTAAAGAGTCTCAGCCAAATCTTGTGCCTTAGGAGTGTGGACCAATGCATAGCCCAGTTGTCTTTTGAATAGCAGAGGGTTATAGTTGATGCAACCCTTTACTCCTATCAGGGGTACATTGGGAAACTGACCACAACTTGTAATGATGTCCCTGCCCTTGGTGCTCTGAGTGCACCACCTGATATCAGCTGAGGTCAAAGCAGTGAGTCTTCTAGCCCAATTCTTTTGCTGATGAGGATTCAGAAATGCATCAGTCCTTGGCAAATGCCTGAGAAGCCAAGTATGGAACAAAGGAGCACAACATCTCACTAATCTTCCCCTTTGTTTTTCATTCCTTTGGTGGACAGAGTAGTAGAAATCTCCCAGTAAAGTGGGCACTGGGTTCTTCAGGATGAAAAGATGGATTGCACTCTTGCTAACAAACTTAGGCTCATCTGCAAAAAGTAAGACCCCATATATGCTAAGGGCCAATAAAGCACAGACTGCCTTCCACTCTCCTGAAGAGGCCTTCAGGGTAGCCTGAGATATTAAGAAATCCAGATGCAAACCAGAGACTCCAGCCTTGGTAGTCATATTCTGCCCAATCAGAACTGGTTCCAAATACAAGGCCTTTGCCACCTCTTCATTACTAGGAAAGACCATCTCAGGGTTGAAGGGGACACCACCCCTGATAGGCACACCAACTAATGATGAGTACTACTCTAATAAAGGTCCCAACTGAAAATCCTGAAAAGTGAAACACCTCAGAGGGGGATCATAGAACTGCAGGCAAGTATGAATCAAGCTCCTCTGGGAAGGGTCCAAATCCATAACCACATCAAGTATGCCTCCATAGTGTTCTCTGAAAAGTGGTATATGGTATGGAGTAATCAGGGTCTGAATCTTCCTGATGTCAGCTAACTCAGGCTGAAAGATATCATAGGAGATGTTACTCTTCTTAGGTGCCATGTTGCTAAAGAAGAACTGAGACAGGTGCTGATGATGGTGAATGATACTGATGATGGACCACTGACAGGCTGAGACTGATGATGCAGGTAGCTGATAACTGGAGTAGATACTGATGAAGATAAGTCTATGCTGATGATGAGGTCAAAACCAAGCCAAAAATAAAGTATGGATACCCTAAAAAACAAATAAGCAAATGTCAAAATGATGCAATGATGATGTATGCAAATGATATGCAAGGGTTTGTGACTGAGCTGGATCTGATCAAGTGCTTTGATATAAGTCCAAGTATGTTCAAGAAATCCAGATGGAGGTCTATAAGTCTAGTAACCAAGGTGGGGGACTCAAATAAAGAGCCACATGTCCAGGGTTTAGAATCACAAGAACTGTTCCAAGATGGAGTAATCTTATCAACAAAGTAACAGGGTATGCTGAGGTCAAGGGTACCTGCAAACCTGTAAACAGCCCAACCCCCTCACTGGTGGTGTTCTAAAACAAAGATCCTCAGACTTGGATCAGTTATGAGAAGTGTAAACACTTCTAACCCGGAGGTACAGTGTTTACAATAACCATAAAAGATCCTCCTCTCATTCACCTCAGTTTCTGAAGGTCAATACTAAAGGTCATCCAGACTTAGCAGGCTTCCCAGATAGCCCTAGTACTGCAGGAAATCTGCAACATAGAGTTCTCAAGAAGAAACCCATATCTGAACCGTGTTTCATATTCCCGCACCAGACCGAGATGGAATGGGAAAGAATATGAACCACTCTAGCCTAGGTGTCACTCAGGTCCCAGGTGTAGGACCTTAACTCTCAATAGAACCCCACCCACCAAAACAACCAAACAGATCCAGCCAGCACAGTATGACAATATGATATATGCAAAAGCTATAAAGAAAGCAGTAAAACAACTGTACATAAAGCAATAAACAAAAATAAATATACAAGCACAGACAGCACATAACACCCCAGTAAACACAAATCAATCAAGCGCTAGGAGGAACCCACACAAAGAACCAGAAGCCCTGGTTACAGTATAAGGATCCCCAGCAGAGTCGCCAAGCTGTCGCTCCCAAAAGATGGGACTAACCCAAATATGGTACAGACGCGAACGGTCGGCGAGAGGAGGGTGTGAGAACACACAGGAGTGAACTCACAGGGAATGAAAAGAGTCGCCAGCTAGGCATTTTTATCCCGGAGGAAAGGCAATGCTGCATAGACCTAGAAAGATATGGATAAGACGGTTGCGAACCAGAGAGACTGAGAAAGGGGGTTGGTTACAACCTGGGAAGATATTAGCACCCAGATTGTCCGTCGTACTCGACAGGATCCACGCTTAAAAGATTTGTGTTTTAAAGGGGTAGTGTCAGTGCAATCTGTGTATAAAAAGAGATGGAAAAAGATGTACAGGTGTTAGTGCAAAAGAAGTGTAAAGTGTGATATATACAGTGTCAGTGTAAGAATAAGAGTGAAATGCTCAAGATCATGAGGCTAAAGAATGATACTGAAAGGGGGGGAATATACAGAGACTTTTGTTCGATAACTGTTAAGTTATGCCTACGTATCCTCTCGTGCAATGAGGAAGTCAGAACACCGTAGTTCGACCCAAAGAGACTGAGAGAATTGACTGATGAATTGCTTACTTGTCTATGCTCAAGTGTATGACCCGTCTGGCTCAGGTGCTAACTGTCTTGCATTAGACGGAAGAAGCAAATTATCGTTTATGAGTGAAGATGATGAGAAAAGAATCCCGGAGGAGACGATTATTGTTTGTTTTTGTGTTTTCAGTCTTTTATTGCTTTTGAAAGTTTGTAATAAGTTAATGAGCTTAAGCCTAAACCAATGGATTTAGTAAACTCATCACATCTTCCCTCTGATTAGGGGTAATAAGAATGCCTTAAGCGTGAAGTCAACTTCTCACACTTAATCACCTTTGATATAGGATTAAGATCATTAACCTACTTGTGATTATTTAGATGTTTTTGGTGTTTTTGTTTAGTGTTGAGTAATGAGATTAAGCCATAATCAGGGATTAAACAGACCCATTACACCATCCTAATAGAAGGATAATAGATGAGAATGTTTAAGCTGAGGAAAGCTCCTCAACTTAATCCATGATTAGGGATTAAACTCATGACAAAACAAAGCCTTTATTAAGTGGATTTTAATTAATGATAAGATGATGAAGTGATTTTTTGGGTTTGTAAGACAACTTGATGGGGACTTGTCCATTAACACTAGGGTTAGTCCTTCTTAACCAATTAAGGAAGAATTAGAACCCTAATGCAAGGCCTAAGTTACAAGCTTGATGTCTTGATGATTATTAAGATGGGTTGATTAAAGGAGTTAAACACATTAAGGGTTTAACACTTAAGATTAAAGTTATACACTCCATCCTAATAGAAGGATGCAGGCATAAGCTTAATCACAAAGCCTTAAAGCCTTTAGGGTTTAGCCCCTGATTATGAGGTGAGAAGAGAAGACTCAAAAGAGACACAAAGGTAAAACTAAGTTGGGATACTAATCAAAACCCTAATCATTGTCATGCTTGGTTGTTCCTAAGGTTTGTGAGGTTAACAAGAGAAGTCTTCAATGGAACCACCAGGAAGCAGATGAAAGGATCAGGAGAAGCAAAGCAACTTGCTTCATTCAAGAAGTCAAGTCACTTGAAGAAAGAAAGTAGGAAGAAGAAGAATGAGCAAGCTCAAACTCAAACACATATCAAAATGCAGCAAGGATGCATGAAGGAAATGAAAATAAAATGTGAGAAGTGAAGGCAAATTCACCTCTCAAAGTTACTTACCACCTGAAAAGTTAATGAAAGGAATGCAATGCAATGCAAGATGAGATGAAATGGCAAGAAGAGAAACAAAACCAGAAGCACATACATGATGTTAATGATGCTATGAGATGCTACAAACATGAAACAACACATGGGAATGATCATACAAGCTCATGGATGCAAATGGAGCAAGTTAAGAAACATGAACATACATGAAAAGTTATGAAGTGCATATGGCATACAACATGGCAAATGCAAGATGCAATGATCATACATGCTTTCAATATGTCTTAAGATGTCACATGAATCAAATGGATGCATAAAATGTCATGGCAAGTCAAGGTATGAATGCAAATGCAAGATGGATGCATATGGAAGCCCAAATTAGGGTTTATGATCAAAGCATCAAACAAAAACCAAAATCAGAAGCAAACATCAAGATAAAAAATTGAAAATACACTCAAAGGATCCCTAATCCTATACTAACTCTCTGCCCAAAGGAGAAGTTCCAACTCCTAACCTAATTCAAGTTATGAATTTCCTAAGTTTTCTAGGGTTTTAGGGTTCCTTAACAAGAAAAATACCAAACAAATGGAAAATGAAAGATCAAATCATGCCAATTTAATCTCAAATACTACATGCTAAACACAATGCAATGCAAAAAGAATTAAGGTCCAACTCTCAATGGTGAGGCAGAAATGATTTTTGGAAGTTTGGATCAAAATAATGCATTAAAATGATTTTAATTCCATGAAAAAAATTCAAAATGCATCAAGATCAAAAAAAGAAATTTGGTTTGAGGGTTGAACAATGTTTCTAAATGTTTTTAAATGTTTCATGAATTTTTTGGTGATTTTTAAATACCTAAAAGTATTTTTAATTAATTAATTCTCATTAATTAATTAAAAATAAACTTTTAAATATTTAAAAATATTTTTTGAATGCAAAAAATAAAAATAAAAATATTTTTGGTTTCTGAAATTTAATAAAAGCCTGTATAAAAAAATTCAGAATTTTTAAATAAGTTTTGCTATTTTAAATAAATTGGAGAAAATAAATGAAATAAAAATGAAATAAAATTGAATTAAATGAAAAGTATGCCAATCCAACGTATCAGATTCAAAATTGGGGGGTCAGAGGTTGACTGCGCGCACAATCCTACGGTTGGCATTCAAACTTGCTAAAACGAATTAATTAACTTAATTAATTAAGATTAGGGCTAAGTGGATGATCTGAGCCATTGAGCACGCGCGGGAGTGGACTTAGACAACCCATCCAACGTCCAAGATTCAAACTACATTAATGACAGGGATTAAACCCTAATTATTTTCAGGTGGCCGGAGAAGACCTCCGGTCGTCTTCTCCGGTGAGAACCCCACCTGAAAATCCCTAAAATCTTCAAAACGTTACTAAAATGAAATCTAAAAGAACATAAATCATCCCCACATCCCCCTGAATCAAAACCCTAACACAAACATCATTTATCTTTCATCAATCGCATGAATCGAAAGCAAACATTTTTAGGTCAAAAGGTTTCAGAGCAAGATTAAATTCTCATTTCTTCACCATTTCAAAAAATAAAAGTACCAGAATGATCAGCAAGACATGAAGAACAACTTAGAAACTTAAAAATCCATTTCTGGAAAAAATGTTCATGAAGCTACCTGAGTTTGAAGCTTTTCAACCTGGAACTTTCTGACCTCTTCTCTTGTGCAAAACCACTCCTATGACCTCCCTTATGCTTCTGAAAGGCTTGGAAGAAATTTATTTGGGCTGGTTTGAGAGTTTACAGAAGTTCTGTTCAAGCTCAGGTGAGGATCGTATTTCTGATTCTTTGAGTTTCAGGCTGCTTTGAAGGTTGGTTTGTGTTCAGTGAAGCATGGTGAGAAGGTTTGTGGAGTTTGTTTTAGTGTTTATGGCCTGTGGAATGAGTTTCGAATGCTCTTGCAAGTGAGAGTGAAAATGTGAATGTTGGCTTGTGGCTGGTTTCAGGCTTGTGTGTTGTGTGGTTTGGCTTGCAATTGATTTGTATAAACAATGCTCATTGGTCAGAAGATGTGACATGTCCTTTTTTGATAGGTATGGTTGCTTTTGCAAATTGTCAACTTTTGTGTAAGAGAAGCATGGGTCAATCTCTAG
Source organism: Lathyrus aphaca (assembly GCA_963966055.1). Lineage (NCBI taxonomy): Eukaryota > Viridiplantae > Streptophyta > Magnoliopsida > Fabales > Fabaceae > Lathyrus > Lathyrus aphaca. The sequence goes on from OZ014521.1 coordinate 477,482,056, forward strand.
CCAAGTACAAGGTGGGTGTGCTGCGCAACATGGTGAGGGAAAAGGCTAGGGTTGATCAGCAAAGTAGCTAGCAAGTGGATGAGAAGTTATCAAGTGTTTTGCAACTTGGCTTGCTTTTGGTTCTTCATGAAAAAGTCTTGCTTCACAAGCCATAAAACATGTGATCTCTTGGCCCATTCTGATTTTTGAATGTTCTGTGATGTTTGTGTAAAGGTTTGACATCAATTAGAAGTCACAAATTGCCTTGGTACAAGAATTTGCAAGTTTTCCATTTGGTGCATAACTTGAAAATTTAGTGATTTTAGCCAACTTTGACAAGCCATAACTTTTGATCAAAAATGAATTAGGTCATGTTCTTGTACTTTTTGAAAAGGGAAAGATCTATTCTACAACTTTAATGACCAAAGTTTTTCCATTTGAAGCTTTCTTGAATCAAAAAGTAAGGGTTGAAAAAGTTGCATAAAATGACATTCTCATTAAAAGTCAAACTTGCCCAAAAAGTCAACTTTGCAAAAGACTTGAAATTCTTCAATTTTGTGAACTTCCAACCTCTTCTATGATCAAATAAAGATCATATACAATCAAAATTATGAAGAATGCCCTTTGGTTGGGTCATTGGGGGCCTCAGATGCCCTGACTTTGCACTGACTTGCTTGAAAAGTCAACTCTTGATCAGATGACTTCCCCATGGAATTTCTTCATGAAAATTGATATGCATACTCCCTATACAATATAGATACCAATAGAAACAATAATGACCAAAAAATTGGAGTTATGGCCTTTGAAACCAAAACCCTAATTTTAGGTCAACTGTGCAGTCAAGCCTGACTCTGCTTCCACACCATTCCCAGTTCTTGTGATTCTTTGGCATTCTTGACTTTGAGAGGATATAATATGATACTTGAACACATATGGACCCCTTTGAAGTGATTGTTGACCTTTGGAGTGGCTCAAGAAGCTCTTGGATTGCTCAGATCACAAACCCTAGATGCAGATGACTTAGAACCAATGCAGTGGATCAAAATGTAATATGAGATGGCATTATTGTGTTTATGTATATGAGAATGATCACAAGCCATGGTGTGAATGGGTGAGGGCAAATTTGGGGTGTTTACAGTATCCTCTCGTGCAATGAGGAAGTCAGAACACCGTAGTTCGACTCAAAGAGATTGAAAGATGAATTGACTTGTGAACTGCTTGCTTGTCTATGCTCAAGTGTATGACCTATCTAGCTCAGGTGCAAACTGTCTTGCATTAGACGGAAGAAGCGAGTTCTCGTTCGTGAGTGAAAGGGATGAGAAAAGAATCCCAGAGGAGACGATTATTGTTTGTTTTTGTGTTTTCAGTCTTTTATTGTTTTTGGTGTTTGTCGTAAGTTAATGAGCTTAAGTATGAAGTAATGAGAATACCTTAAGTATGAAGTAAGCACCTCACACTTAATCACCATGATGTAGGATTAAGATCATTAACCTACTTGTAATTATTTATATGTTTTTGATGTTTTTGTTTAGTGTTAAGTAATGAGTTTAAGCCATAATCAAAGATTTAATGGACCCATTACACTATCCTAATAGAAGGATAATAAATGAGAACATTTAAGCTAAGGAAGATACCTCAACTTAATCCATGATTAGGGATTAACCTCATGACAAAACAAAGCCTTTATTAAATGGATTTTAGTTAATAAAGATTAAGAAGTAGATTTTATGGTTTGTAAGATAACTTGAGGGGGACTTGTCCATTAACACTAGGGTTAGTTCTTCTTGACCAGTTAAGGAAGAATTAGAACCCTAATGCAAGGCCCAAGTTACAAGCTTGATGTCTTAGTGATCATTAGATGGATTGATTAAAGGATTTAAACACTTCAAGGGTTTAACACTTAGGATTAAAGTTATACACTCCATCCTAATAGAAGGATGCAGACATAAGCTTAATCACAAAGCCTTAAAGCCTTTAAGGTTTAGTCCTTGATTATGAGATGAGAAGAGAAGACTCAAAGATGACACAAAGGTAAAACTAATGGGGGACTAATCAAACCCTAATTGTGATCATGCTTGGGTGTTCCTAGGGTTTATGAGGCTTGCAAAAGATCTTCAAGAGAAAAGCCACCAAGGAAGAAGCAGAATGGAAGGAGAAGAAGCAACAAGAAGCAAGACAACTTACTTCACTTAAGAAGATAAGTTGCTTGAAGAAAGAAAGAGGAGAGGGAACATGAATGAGCAAGCTCACTCTAATACACAAGTAAAATGCAGAAATGATGCATAAGAAGGATGGGGAGAGATTGTGAGAAGTGAAGGCAAATTCACTTCTCAGACACTTACCACCTGAAAAGTTAGCAACAAGAAAATGAAATGACATGAAAAGGAGATGAAATGCAATGATGCAAACCAAAGTTAGAAGCATAAACATGATGTTAATGATGCTAATAGATGATTCAAACACATGTCAAGAGTTGTAGATGATCATACAAGGATGAGGATGCAAATGAAGCATGCTTTGAACCATGAAAGTTCATGAAAACTTATGAAATCGAATGAATGCATAACATGGCAAATGAAAGATGCAATTATCAAACATGATTCTAATATGTCCTAAGATGTCTTATATGTCATGAGGATGCACAAAATGTTATGGCAAGTTCATGTATGCAAGCATGTGGAAGATGGATGCAAATGAAGGCAAAAATTAGGGTTTACATACAATACGCAATGCAAAATCCAAAATCAGAAGCAAATGACAAGATAAAAAATTGAAAATGGGATCAAATGAACCCTAACCCTACATAAGTTCACAGCCCAAAGGAGGGGACCTAACTCTTAACCTAATGGGGGTTATGATTTCCTCAAGTCAATTAGGGTTTCAAGGCACTTCAAAAGGAAAAATGCACATCAAATTGAAAATGAAAGATAAATTCAAATCAATTTTACCCTAGAAACTACATGATATGAAGAATGTAATTCAAAAAGAATCAACATCAAACTCTTCATGGTTAGGCAGCATGAATTTTTCTAAATTAGAACGAAAATATTGCCTTTTAAGAACTTTAATTTCAAAGAAAAATGTCAACATATGTTAAGAACCAAAAATAAATTTTTTTGAAGAGTTTGATAATGTTTCTAAATGTTTTAAAATGCAATGTGAATTTTTTGGTGATTTTTAAATACCTAAATGCATTTTTAATTAATTAATTTCCATTAAATAATTAAAAATAAACATTTAAATGATTTAAAAATAATTTTTAATGCAAAAAATAAAAATAAAAATTTTTTTGGGTTCTGAAAATTAATAAAATATTTAATAAAAATTTTCAGAATTTTTGGATCTTTTTTACTATTTTTTAAAATTCGTAAAAATTAAATAGAAATAAAATGAAATAAAACAAGTAAAATGGAAAAGTATGAGGATCCTGAGGCTGAGATTCAAAGTTGGGACGCGAGAGTTGACTTGGCGCGGGTTTCAGTGGCTGGGATTGATTCTGATTAAATTCAAATTAAACCTAATTAATTAAACTAATTAATCTGAATTAGGGTTTAATGACAAATCTTGGTCGTTCACTCGCGCGCGGGAAACCAAATCAAAGGCCCACATTTAAACTAGACTTAATTACAAGATTAGGGCTAAACCACCTTCATGCGACCAGAACAGTGTTTCGGTCGTCTTCTCCAACGAGCACAAACCCTAGCTTCTCTCTCATGCCACCAAACTCCAAATTTCTTTCACAAAAATGATCCTCTAACAACCCTAAACCTAAACCCCCAACTAAAACTCATTTATTTCACGCCATGAACATGAATCGAAGAAAAATGTAAAAACGGGCAAAAGTTTCAGAGATCACATACATGATGGTTTCTCCGCCATTTTCAAAAGTAATCACATCCCCATGATCAGGGAAGCATATAGAACCATAAAAGAACTTAAAAACTAGCTTCTGGGAAAAAAGTTCTTCATATTACCTGAGATGGGAACACTCTGATTCTGAGCTTTCTGGGTTCTCCTTTGATGCCAGCCCACTCCAATGAACCTCCTGAAGATGATATGGAGCTTAGAAGACTTTGAGGATGGCTGGTTTGTGTTGTGTGGTTCTGGTGTAGCAGAAATGGAGGTTTGTGTGTGTGTGTGATGTTTTTGGCTGCTTTGAGGGTTGATTCTTGTTCTGTGAGTGATATGTGACTTGTTGGTGAAGATAAATTTTAGGTTTTATGGCTGAGGGAGGAGTTTCGAAGAGATGAAGGTTTGGACAGTTTTTGTGCAAGCTGGTTGTGTGTGTCTTCTGAGCTTATGTCCAGCCTGTTTTATGATCCATAGCATATCCATAAACTATTAGAAGAGGTCTGAGGAAGTGACTTGCACTGTGGGAATGACATGGGGCAATTGGCCAAAAAGTCAATGTTAGGTGTACTTGAGGCATGGGCTGTGGCAGAGGCTATTTTAGGGCTGCTCTGAGTTCAGCTGCCTTCAAGGATGGCCATGGGATGAATTGATGTGATATGAAATGGATGAAGGGTGAGATGCCATAGGTTTTGCCTTTTTGCAACTTGTTGCATTTTGTGATTTTTGGTCATGGACATGTGACATTCCTTGCTGAATTCTTGTTGTGAAATGCTACATGATGTTATGGTAATGCTTTGGGATCAGTTAGAGACCACACAAACCCTTGGGAATCACTTTTGCAAGAATTCCCCCTTTTGAACTTCATGGAAAAATGGCTTATGATACTTGGAATCCAAAGCATGAAAGTGAGAAATTCTTTGGTCAAATCTGAATTATGGACCATGAATGATGTTTGTATGATGGTTAGAAGTTGATTTTAAGTCACATTTGGCTTTGGCAATTGTTTTCGCAAGTTTCCTCTTTGGCACAAAAATGAAAATTTAGTGATTTTGTGCAACTTTGCAAGGCCATAACTTTTGATAAAATATGAATTAGATCAAGTCTTGTACTTTTTGAAAATGGGAGGATCCAATCTACAACTTTCATGACCAAATATTTTTCATTTGAAGCATTCTTGAATCAAAAAGAGGAGGTTGAAAAACTTTCCCAAAATGGCAAGTTTTCATTACAAGTCACTTTCCCAAAATGGCAACTTTGCAAATGGCTTGAAATTCTTAAATTTTGTGAACTTCTAACTTCTTCTAAGATCAAATAAAGATCATAAACACCCAAAATGATGGAGAATACCCTTTGGTTGGATGATTGGGGGCCTTAGATGCCCTGATTTTGCATTGACTTGCTCAAGAAGTCATTTATTGATCAGATGCCTTCCCCATTGAATTTCTTCATGAAAATTGGTATGCATGATCCTCATATCATATAGAGACCAATAGAAACAAGAATGACCAAAAATTTGAAGTTATGGCCTCTGAAACCAAAACCCTAATTCTAGGTCATCTGTGTAGTTAAGCCTGGCTCTGCTTCCATGCCTTTATCAGTTCTTGTGATTCTTTGACTTCCTTGAACTTGGGAGAATATAATATGATGCTAGAACATACATGGAACCTCTTGAGATGATTGAAGACCTTTGGAGTGGCTCAGATAGCCCAGGGATGGCTTAAATCACAAACCCTAGATGCAGATGTTTTAGAACCAATGCAGTGAAGCAAAAATGCAATATGAGATGTTATGATTGAAACTATGCAAATGAAAAGAATCACAAGTCATGGTGAAATGAGTGAGGGCAAATTTGGGGTGTTTACAGCTGCCCCTATTCAAACATGAGTTAACTATGTAGGATGTAAGTGACGGCTTAACAGACAAACAAGATAACTTGTGGTTGAATACCAAAGACAGTCCAAAATTTGCACTCACTAAATGAAGAAGAAAAGGGATATAGATTGTAAAAGGAAGTGAAATTTGATTTATAAAGTGAGGTTGACGGAGGACGACCGTCGAGCAGAGGACGACTGCTGGGGATAAAGCAATGACGGGGACAGCCGACATGCTGGGGAAATAGAGGGATCATGATGGGGACGACCATCAGGTGAAGTAACAAGATTATCTGGGGATTATAGATAAAGGCAATGATGGGGACGACCATCTGGTTGAAGAAATAAATGATGAGGGACGGTCATCAAAGGTGAAGGACGATCACCTAGCAGGGGACGACTGCTTTGTTGGGGATAAGGATGAGGGACGGTCATCCAAGGTGAAGGACGATCACCTAGCAAGGTACGATTGCTGAAAGTATCACGACATAGGACGAATGCCGGATAAAAAGGTCGACGATGGGGACGGCCATCAGATAAGCATTGATGAAGGAAGATCATCAAGAGGTGAAGAACGATCACCTAGCAGGGGACGGCTGCTCTTGGGTTTTATCATGACATAAGACGAATGTCAGATAACAGAATCAACGATGGGGACGGCCATCGGATAAAATGATGAAGGACGGTCATCAAGAGGTGAAGGACAATCACCTAGCAGAGGACGACTGCTAAAAATATCACGACATAGGACGAATGTCGGATAGGAAGGGGTTCTAATGAATAGAGACTCCGCTGGGGATGATGAAGGACGATCATCAAAAAGGTGAAGGACGATCACCTGGCAGGGTACGGCTGCCGGAAGTATCATGACATAGGATGAATGTCAGATAGAAAGGAAGTAATTTACCAAGATCTGTCGGGAATTCTTCTGGGGAATAGTAGACACAGACGAGTGTCTAAATTTCATGAAGACATAAGTGTTTGACACGGTGTATAGATTAAAGATGCGGACGAGCATCCTTAAGACTATGATACGGACGAGTACCAGTAGAAACAAACGCTGACGCATGTTCAGAGATGGTGATACGGACGAGTATCAACTGGTTAACAAAGAACATGGACGAGTGTTGACTCTGAGTGGATTTTAAGTGGTATGTACGAGATACAGAAGAGTATCTGAAATAAGTAAACATGGGTGAGACACATACGAGTGTTCAACTTGCTGGGGAGAGCATGACACGGACGGGTGTCGGAAGAAATGTACTATAAACAAGTATTTAGGCAACTGTGCTGGGGAAGGTGACACGGACGGGTGTCAGGGAAGTGTGTATAAATGTATCCGTCTGTAGAGAATGTTCGGGCGACATTACTGGGGAATGATGACACGGACGAGTGCCAAAAGAGCATGCATATGCATTTGTGAGTGCAAAGAGGATGCTTTGGCTTTATGCCGGGGAGTTTGGGAAGTATTTTGTATATCATTGATGGAATGTCAGTATATACAGCTATTTGATTCAGATCATGGCTTATGATTTATGCAATATGTTTGATTTTTTCCGTAATGCTCCGTATTAGACGGAATGCTACGCTCTGGGGGAAAATATGATGTGAATGCTATGATTATGCGAAGATACCGATCCGGGATTCGGATCCCGTTGCTGTGGTGATCTCTGGCTGATCTGCTTGAAGTGATATCCCAGTTGGGGATAAGATCCTTGGTAGATCCGATAAGTTGATTCTGCTTGGGGAAACAGGTCACTGATAGACCTATCTTTGGTGGTGAGGAGCCCAGCTGGGGTCTGCGGGAGCTTCCGTCACTTTGTTGTGAGATCTTCAGGTATTGCTCTTCTGGATAGAGGTCGGGGCTCTGCGGGGAGATGGTTCCATGTCTAACACTTGGTTGAGGAGGAATGACGACTGGCAACTCAGCTGGGGATAAAGCATCTCTGGTGCTTAGATGTGCCGAGTAAATAATGATTTGGCAGCTTGCTAGGGAGAAGTTTCCATGCTCCATGCTGCACTTTGAACACCTACAATCTTGTAAAGACAGAGAAACGTACAAGTACCCCTAGGTATCCCTTACTGGATTCCATCATAGGAGTTTAGACACTCCCGGGAGCAAATATATTTCCCGTAAGCATGTAGTTTAGAAAAGACGCATCTGTACTTATGCAATCAACATCTTAAGGACATCAGACATTTTGCAAATGAAAATAAAATGTACGAGAAGAAATATGACTGAAAATCTGATTTTATTAATTTGTGTGCCCTGAATTGGCAAGATACAGTCAAAGAAACGGATCCCCTGAAATGAGGAGATTGTTACTAATTGAGAAACAAAAAGATGCTGGCAATGTTGATGACGCTTCAAGGAGCTTCCCTTTTGCTATGAATCGTATGACATTGACGTTCTTTTCATCTTGCTTTCTGAAGAAGGCTGATTCTGACCGATGCTCGAACCTTTCGAAGCTTGCCATGTTGTAAGTGATACAGACGAATTCAGAATGCAGTTGTTCGCTTATTCCCTTATTTTGCGTGGATCGCCCTTTCGGGTTTTCAATCCACCGGGATACCCATTTTTGCCTGAGTTATCCAATGCGGCTTTTCAACTCAGCAGGTGTACATTTTTTATTTTTGTCCCTTATTTTTGCCCGAGTCTTTTATTCTATTTTTGACTCGTCGGGATGCCCTATTTTTTCCTGGACTTACATTCTGTTTTTGTGTCCAGCGGGTCATTTTATGTGAAGTATTTTTTAACTGCATCTGAATTCACAGGGGACAGGAAGTCTTCACCATCCATAGTACTGAGCATCAGTGCTCCACTAGAGAAAACTTTATTTACTATGAACGGACCATCGTAATTCGGAGTCCACTTGCCCCTGTGGTCTGTATGAGGAGGGAGGAGTCTTTTCAGCACAAGATCTCCTACTTGGTATTCTCGAAGCCTGAATTTCTGATCGAAGGCTTTCTTCATTCTTTTCTGATACAGCTGCCCATGACAAATTGCAGCCAATCTCTTCTCTTCAATCAGATTCAGTTGTTCGTATCGGGATCGGACCCATTCTGCTTCGTTCAATTTAACATCCATTAATACCCGTAAAGAGGGTAATTCAACTTCAACAGGTAGGACTGCCTCCATACCATACACAAGCTGATACGGTGTTGCCCCAGTGGATGTTCTAATTGACGTACGGTACCCATGCAAGGCAAACGGTAGCATTTCATGCCAGTCTTTATAGGTAACTACCATCTTCTGCACAATCTTCTTGATGTTCTTGTTAGCTGCCTCTACAGCGCCATTCATCTTTGGCCTGTAAGGGGAAGAATTATGGTGTTGGATCTTGAAGTCCCGACATAGTTCCGCCATCATTTTTTTGTTTAAATTGGAACCATTATCAGTAATGATTCGCTCGGGCACTCCATACCGACAGATGATGTCTCTCTTTAGGAATCGGGCTACCACTTGCCGGGTGAAATTTGCATATGAAGCTGCTTCAAACCATTTGGTAAAATAGTCAATGGCAACCAGGATGAATCTGTGGCCATTTGAAGCAGTCGGTTCAATCTTGCCAATCATATCAATGCCCCACATGGCAAAGGGCCAAGGTGAAGACATCACATTCAGGGGATTTGGAGGCACATGCACTTTATCCGCATAAATCTGGCATTTATGGCATTTCCTAGCATAAGCACAACAGTCTGCATCCATTGTGATCCAGTAATAACCTGATCTTAGCAACTTTTTAGCCATAGCGCGCCCTCCAGCATGGGTACCAAAGGACCCTTCGTGTACCTTGTGCATCAAAAAGTCTTCTTCTTCCTTATCAACACATCTGAGAAGTACCATATCAAAGTTTCTCTTATACAGGGAGCCGTCAGCATTCAGGAAGAAACTACCAGCCAGCCTTCTTAATGTCTTCTTATCATTGGAAGATGCCCCAAATGGGTATGTTTGATCCTCCAAGAAGCACTTAATGTCGTGGAACCAAGGCTTATCATCTTTAACAACATCTGCTGAGAATACATATGCTGGTCTGTCAAGTCTGGATACTGAAATCCGAGGCACAGAGTTGGCAGCTTGAACTTTGATCATGGATGAAATGGTAGCCAGAGCATCTGCAAACTGATTTTCATCTCGAGGGATATACTCAAGCTTGACTGTTGTGAAGAAAGTCAACAACCTCCTTGTACAATCCCTATAAGGTATCAGATGATCTTGGTGGGTGTACCATTTGCCGTTGGTTTGATTGATTACCAGAGCTGAATCTCCGAATACAGTCAAAGTCTTGATCCTGAGGTCAATGGCTTCCTCAAGACCCATAATACAAGCTTCGTATTCAGCTTCGTTGTTGGTGCAGTTAAAGGTGAGTTTTGCCAAGAAAGGCATGTGAACTCCCTTAGGTGTAATGAGTACTGCACCAACACCACGACCATTCATATTAACAGCCCCGTCAAACATCATAGTCCATTCTTCTTCCGAGTCAGGCCCTTCAGTGTGAATAGGCTCTTCATGATCTTTTGCTTTTATGAACATGATGTCTTCATCAGGGAAGTAAAATCTCATTGGTTGGTAATCATCAATAGGTTGCTCAACAAGATAATCAGACAATACACTACCTTTGATGGCTTTTTGAGATGTGTATTGAATGTCATATTCTGTGAGGATCATTTGCCATCTTGCAACCCGTCCGGTAAGTGCTGGCTTCTCAAAAATGTAGTTAACTGGATCCATCTTGGATATCAATAAGGTAGTGTGGGTCAACATATACTGTCTCAGTCGGCGAGCAGCCCACGCTAAAGCACAGCAAGTTTTCTCGAGCAGTGAATAACGTTGTTCACAGTCGGTAAACTTTTTGCTTAGGTAGTATATTGCATACTCTTTTCGACCAGACTCGTCATGCTGGCCCAACACACACCCCATTGACTCTTCTAATACTGTCAAGTACATGATTAGAGGTCTTCCTTCAACGGGAGGCATAAGGATCGGAGGTTCTTGTAAGTATTCCTTGATTTTGTCAAAAGCCTTTTGGCAGTCTTCATTCCATCTAACTGTTTGTTCTTTTCTAACAGCTTGAACAAAGGCTCGCAAGTTGCTGTAAGGTGAGATATGAACCGTGAAATGTAGTTCAATCTACCTAGAAACCCCCGAACTTCTTTTTCTGTCTTCGGTGCAGGCATTTCTTGAATGGCTTTGACTTCAATCCCTTTCTCACTCACAATAAATCCTAGCAGCTTACCGGATCGTACCCCGAATGTGCACTTGTTGGGGTTTAACTTCAGTTGGTATTTCCTCAGACGCTTGAATAACTTCAACAGATTTACCAGGTGGTCTTCTTCCGTGAGGGACTTGGCAATCATGTCATCCACATAACATTCAATTTCTTTATGGATCATATCATGGAATAATGTTACCATAGCCCGTTGATAAGTGGCACCCGCATTCTTCAGTCCGAATGGAATCACCTTATAGCAGAATGTTCCCCAGGGTGTGATGAAAGTTGTCTTCTCCATGTCTTCAGGTGACATCTTGATCTGATTATATCCTAAAAATCCATCCATGAAGGAGAACACCGAGAACTGAGCCGTATTATCAACCAATACATCAATGTGAGGTAAAGGGAAGTCATCTTTTGGGCTGGCTCTGTTCAGGTCCCGGTAATCCACACACATTCTCACCATGCCATCTTTCTTAGGCACAGGTACAATATTGGCCACCCACGGCGGATAGCTAGTCACAGCAAGGAAACCGGCGTCCCACTGCTTCTGTACCTCTTCTTTTATCTTCATTGCCATATCTGGGCGAGTACGGAGCAACTTCTGTTTTACTGGTGGGCAGTCTTCTTTCAGAGGTAGCTTGTGCATGACAATGTCGGTGTCCAACCCTGGCATATCCTGATAAGACCAAGCAAAAACATCCACATATTCCCGAAGCATGTCAATCAGTTGCTCTTTTACTGAATCTTGTAGGCAGGCCCCGATCTTGACTTCTTTCAAGTCTTCTTCCGTACCAAGATTAACTGTCTCAACCTCCTCCTAATGAGGAGTGATAGCCTTCTCCTCTTGTCTCAACAACCTGGCTAGCTCTTCAGGTAGCTCATAATCCTCTTCAACCCCTTCCTCAGCTTGATTGATTGGATTGTCAAAGTCATACGAAGTCATATCAGTGTTGTTGTCGGTGCAGTCTAAAAGGCACTTTCTGCAAGGGTTTAGATTGGTTTATTTTAGTGATCAGTTTTATCTTATTTAGAAAGAGTGAAAATGAAGTTATTTATTTTGAAAAACATTGCCATTTTATTTTTGTACAAAAAGTAAAAAATGAAAAACAGTGAGCGAAAAAGAAAAGACTCATTTGCAAAAGATGTCCTGATATTCATTAATTGATCTTTGCACAAAATACAAGATGGCCCGATTACAAAATGAGTCTTGACATCTTGGGCAAGATGCAAGACTTGATGCATGCTTTAAAATACAGGAAATAATAATTACTCAGCAGGAGTAACCCTTATAATTTCTTGGGAAGACCAGTTTGAGACATGGCTCCCCGGGATCCTTGGATGTATCCAGCTTTCCAGGTTGCGCTCGTCTTCCGACTCATCTTCCAAGTTATTCACAGCATCCGGGGTGAGCATTCCCCCGCTGACAAACTTGGGCTCTTTTGCAGCCTCTAATTGATCTTGTTGAGTTGGTCTGTAACCCAACCCAAATCGGTCTTCTTTCTTTTCCACGGGCAGCAGCTTGCCCCAGCCTTGGGCGGTACCTTCCTCAACAACCTTTCGGGCTTGCTGATATGACGTGATGGAAGTTCCTAGTACAGCAGATGCTTCATTAATGTTGAGGGCCTCAAACCCTTGGCTCATGGTTTCATGGATCTCCCCATCCATCTCAATGTACTTATACGTAGCCAGCTGGCTAACAATGATGTCTTCCTCCCCACAGATGGTGATGATTTGGCCTTCCCACTCGAATTTTAACTTCTGGTGAAGGGTAGACATAACAGCGCCAGTGGCGTGGATCCAAGGTCTACCCAACAGACAACTATAGGTCAGCTGTATGTCCATCACAAAGAAGGTAGTTTTGAAGGTCTGTGGGCCAATCATCACAGGCAGATCAATCTCCCCAAGCACTGATCTTTTAGAGCCATCAAATGCTCTCACCACCAAATTACTCGGACGCAATGCCAAGCCATCATACTCCAGCTTCAATAAGGCTTTCCTTGGTAGAACATTGAGTGATGACCCAGTGTCCACCAGTACATGAGACAGAACAGCACCCTTGCATTCCAAGGTGATATGCAAAGCCTTGTTATGGTTGCGTCCCTCTGTTGTTAAGTCAGCATTGGTAAAGCCCAGTCCATGACTGGTGTTGATATTTGCAACCACAGCTTCTAGCTGATTAACAGTAATCTCCTCCGGCACGTATGCTGCGTGCAGGACTTTCAACAATGCGTTCCTGTGAGCTTCGGAACACAACAACAGTGATAATATGGAGATTTTGGAGGGCGTTTGGTGAAGCTGGTCCACCACCTTGTAATCACTCCTTTTTATGATTCTCATAAACTCGTCTACATCTTGTTCAAAAGATGTCTTCTGAGTGTCTTTGGTAGTCGGCTCTTCAGATACCACACTCTTTCCTTTTGCTTTGGCAACAACTTCTGCTTCAACATTAGGTCTTTGTGTTTGTGAGGCAAAAAGGCGTCCTCTTCTGGTGAAGCCTCCGCCTCCCCTAACATTATCAACTTGTGGAGAAGAGGTCGATGAATCCAGAGTGATTTTCTCCCCATTGCAGTAGAGATCAGAGCCATAATGCCAAGGTATGGCACTACTGCTTTCATAAGGAACTGGTCCAGGCACCGTAATGGTGACTGGACTGATTGCTGCAGAGGAAGGTACTGCAATGGTGTGCAGATCATAGTAAACTGTGACTGGTGATATGGCAGGAGGTGCCATGGTTTGTTGTTGGAAATTGCCGCTGGGAGGAACATTTGATGGGTCATAGTAGATTGTAACTGTTGAAACATCTTCATTAAATTTTGTTGGTGTTGTAGTAGATTCTATTGACTGGATGGATGTTGAAGTTGTAGCAGGAATGGTGACCAAACTTGTGTCCGCTGAAGTGATTGATTGAGCAGTTGTTGGAGTTGTAGTGGAATTCGTTGGAACAATGGTTGCTGACGTTGTAGGATTATCTGGGATTGTTGTTAAAGGAATTACTGGATTTGTAGGCGCTGTTGTCGAAATCTGAAGGATACCATCCTTGATAAGACCATCTATGCCGCTTCTTAGCCTTTCACACCCATTGACTGAAATGTTGCAATACCCACAGCCGAGCTCACACCCGAGGAACACTTGGCATTCTAAAAGCTGAGCTTTAATTTCAACCAAAGGTGTTCGAATTTGTGCAACACTGGTGATTAAGGTGGATGGTTTGCCTTCCTCAATGGCATTAATCCTAGGCCCTCCATGATTAGGCATAGGATTTCTGTTGACGTTCGGAGGAGGTGCAAAGTTGAGGGCTTTAGAATCAACCAAATCCTGAACCTTCATTTGTAATGCTTTGCACTTCTCAGTATTGTGACCAGGCGCGTTGGATTGAAAGGCACACCTGGCGTTGACATCATAGTTCTTTGGGAGATTGAGAAGATCTGGTGGTGCCAACGTCCTTAACTCAACCAAGTTAAGCTTCAGGAGTTGTGGCAATAAGGCAGCATAAGGCATAGGGATAGGGTCAATCACCCTATTTGCCTGAGATGGTCTCTATTGGAAGGGACGCTGCTGTTGGTTGCTATTGTTGTTGTTGTAGGTTCTCTGTTGCGGATACTGAACTTGTTGTTGATGCTGTGGTTGTTGTTGTTGAGGATATGCTGATTGCTGAGGAATCGGAGCTGGAATGGTAACTGCTGCTACTGACCGGTGTACATACTGAGGCCTGCCCCTACTTGCATGAATGTAATTTGTCTCACCAGCTCTTCGGGGTCCCACAAAAGGCTTCCTGGGATTACTGGATGAACTTGCACCATTGTCGGAAATCTTACCCATTTTTAATAGACTTTCAATCCTTTCACCAGCTATGACGACATCAGCAAAGCTGGTAGAGGAGAAGGCAACCAATCTACCAATATAGGTTCCTTGCAACGTATTCATGAACATGTCAGCCATTTCCCTTTCTGACATGGGTGGTTGGACAGCAGCATCAAGCTGTCTCCACCTTTGGGCATATTCCCTAATGCTCACTCTAGAAGATTGAGACATTCCCATTAGAAGGGTTCTGTTAGGAGCCATGTCCAGATTGTATTGATATTGCCTGATGAAGGCTTCGGCTAAGTCCTTCCAGCATCTAATGGTAGCTCTGGTCAAATGTGAATACCACTCTCTTGAAGCCCCAGTCAGACTGTCTTCAAAGTAGAACATCCACAGCTTTTCATCCATGGTATACGCTTTAAGTCTTCCCAAGAAAGACTGCAGGTGAGTTCGTGGACAAGAGGTTCCATTGTATTTCTCAAAGCACGGGGGTTTGAATTTGTGGGGAATTCTCACCCCATCCACTAGCCCCATGTCCATTACATCGAAGCCCAAGGAATTCTGAGACTCCAAAGATCTCAATTTCTCAGCAATTTCATCCAATCTCCTGTCATAGACTTCATCTCCAGCTCCCATAACAGTAAACTGCTCTTCTTGGGGATCCTCTTGCAAGATTCTCCCCCCAACAATATTACCTTGCACATTTCTCGGGATGTTGACTTCCGGATCCAGATGAGGTCCAAATACTGGTGGGTCAATACGAGGCTGGCCCCGCTCATTGTTACTAGTTCCTCCAGTTCCAAGATGAGGTTCCTCGGGAGTTTGTCTCTCCACCAACTCTCTTAACCTCTCTTGACTCTGGGCTAAGCCAGTCATCACAGCCATGAATTGAGTCATTTGATTTCTCATCTCCACTCTTTCATTAGCCATCTGATTTCTGACCTCAGTCAGATCCTGCTGTACTTGTTCCATTTGAATATCGGGAAGGTTGTTGCGAGTAGGGTACCGGTGCGTGCGGTTGACAGGGAACACTCGGCGACGAGCAATGTTTCCTGAGGTCATAACAAAGTTAGAAACAAAAATAATAAACAAAACCTACAAAACAAAGAAAAAGTTAGTATGCAATGCAGTATGCTTATTTGTTTTCCAAGGTATCCGGTTTTGTTCTTGGTTTTGACCTTTCCAGGACTAGAGGAAGATACTTGATGCTGCTGAGAAAATAAACCCAATGAAAGCAAACTAATATATTACAAATGATGAACAATACATAGTCTGTTTTACAACACATGCCCATGGAGGGTCAAAAATACATCAAAAAGGAAAAGTACATCAAATGGAAACAACAACAAACAAAGAATCAAACATCCAGTCCAAACTCATCCTCTTTGACCTCCTTCAGAAGTGCCTCAGTCACTGGACAAGCTGGGTGCTCTGTAATGGTCCTAATGAAGAGGTTCCTGGTGGCAATGGCAGTGGTCATCTTTTTATGCTTGTCCTGGTCCTTTGATCTCTTCAATCCAGCTCTGAGCTTCAACTCTGAAATCTCCTTTTGGGCTGCCAACAAAGCTTCCTGCTGCTTCTTTTCATTGGCCTCTAACTGTTCAATCTTGGCTTGAGTTTTCTGGTCTTCTTGTGTTTGGGCTTCAGTGATCCTGACCCACCTAGCCTGACTTTCTTGCAGATAGAGCTCAGTCCTAGCCTTCTGAATCTTGGCCTCTTTACAGGCATTCTTCAATATTTGCTCCCCAACTCTTGCTTTCCTGATGTAGTCCTCTGTCTTCTCAATTTTGGTGAGATGCTCCACCCTGAGCTTTTCCAATCTATCAATATCCATACGACCATCACTTCTTTCCCACAGAGTCTTCTTCAAAGCTTGAGATAAGTTCTCATTCCTTTCCTTCAGTTTCTCAAATTCTTCTAGGCTGACAGTTGTTGCAGGTTGTGATGTAGATGGTCCAGGTATGTCCTCCAAGGTGAAAGGCATCCCAGTAATCCGAGCTCTAGTACGGGACCAATCATAGTACTGAGCTGAAGCAACATTATTGCATCTTCCAAGAATATCCATCCCTTTTGTCTGGATGTTGTCCCAAGCCCAGGATTCTTGCCTGACAATAGCTGAATTAGGTTTCACTTCACAATACAGGGTCTCAGCTAAATCTTGCACTCTAGGAGGGTGAACCAAAGCATAGCCCCTGTGTAGAAGAAGTTGAAGAGTCCAAAGTGATTTTCTCCCCATTGCAGTAGAGGTCAGAGCCATAATGCCAAGGTATGGCATTGCTGCTTTCATATGGAACTGGTCCAGGTACCGTGATGGTAACTGGACTGACTGCTGCAGAGGAGGGTACTGAGATAGTGTGCGGATCGTAGTAGATGGTGACTGGCGACCTGGCAGGAGATGCCACTGTTTGTTGTTGAAAGTTGTTGTTTGGAGGAACATTTGATGGATCGTAATAAATGGTGACTGCTGAGATATTTGTTGGTGTTGTAGAAGATTCTGTTGAATAAATGGATGTTGATGTTGTAGAAGATTCTGCAGAATGAAGGGATGCTGATGTTGTAGAAGAAATGGTTGTTGACATTTGATTTGTTGAAGTGATGGACGGAGCCGTTGTTGATGATATTGATGAATTGGTCGGAATGATTGTTGTTGCAGTTGTAGAAGAGTCAGGAATTGTTGTCAAAGGGATTGTAGGATTTGTAGGTGCTGATGTTGTGATCTGAAGTATACCACTTTTGATAAGACCATCTATGCCGCTTCTCAAATTATCACACCCGTTGACCGAAATGTTGCAATAACCACAACCGAGCTCACACCCGGGGAACATCTGTTGACATTTGGAGGGGGTGCAAAGTTGAGGGCTTTAGAATCCACCAGATCTTGTACCTTCATTTGTAAAGCCCTGCATTTCTCTGTATTGTGGCCAGGTGCATTGGAGTGAAAAGCACACCTGGCGTTGACATCATAGTTTCTTGGAAGACTGGTGGGATCTGGTGGTGCCAATGTCCTTAGTTCAACCAGGTTGAGTTTCAGGAGTTGTAGCAATAAAGCGGCATAAGGCATGGGGATAGGGTCAATCACCCTATTTTCCTGTGATGGTCTTTGCTGAAAAGGTCTTTGTTGTTGATTTCTGTTGTTGTTGTTGTTGTTGTTTCTTTGTGGCGGATACTGAACTTGTTGTTGATAATGGGGTTGTTGTTGTGGTGGTTGATATGCTGGCTGCTGAGGAATCGGAGCTGGAATGGTGACAGCTGCCACTGACCTATGAACATACTGAGGTCTGCCCCTGTTGGCATGAATAGAATTAGTCTCACTGGTTCTTCTAGGTCCCACAAAAGGCTTCCTGGGATTGCTGGATGAACTTGCACCGTTATCAGAAATTTTACCCATCTTCAAAAGGCTTTCAATTCTTTCTCCAGCTATAACTACGTCAGCGAAGCTGGTGGAAGAAAAGGCAGCTAGCCTGTCAATATATGTCCCTTGCAGGGTGTTCATAAACATGTCGGCCATTTCTCTTTCTGACATGGGTGGCTGGACAGCAGCAGCAAGCTGTCTCCACCTCTGGGCATACTCTCTGAAGCTTTCTCTACAGGATTGAGACATTCCCATCAGAAGGGTCCTTTTAGGAGCCATGTCTAGATTGTATTGGTACTACCTGATGAAGGCCTCAGCTAGGTCCTTCCAGCACCTGATAATAGCTCTGGTCAAGTGAGAGTACCATTCCCTTGAGGCCCCAGTCAAACTGTCTTCAAAGTAAAACATCCACAGTTTTTCATCCATGGTGTATGCCTTGAGTCTTCCCAGAAAGGATTGTAAGTGTGTTCGTGGACAGGAAGTTCCATTGTACTTCTCGAAGCACGGGGGTTTAAACTTGTGGGGAATCCTTACCTCGTCCACTAACCCCATATCCATGACATCAAAACCTAGGGAATTTTGAGACTCCATAGATCTCAATTTCTCAGCAATTTCATCAAGCCTCCTATCATAGACTTCATCCCCAGCTCCCATCACAGTGAACTGCTCTTCCTGGGGGTCTTCTTGTAAAACCCTTCCTCCAGTAGTATTTCCTTGCACAATACCCGGGATGTTGACTTCCGGATGCAGATGAGGCCCATATACTGGTGGATTAACATGAGGCTGACCCCTCTCATTGTTACTTGTTCCTCCAGTTCCTAGAGGAGGTTCTTCCTGGGTTTGCCTTTCTACCAATGCCCTCAATCTCTCTTGGCTTTGGGCCAAGCCATTCATTACTTCCATGAACTGGGTCATTTGGTTTCTCATCTCTAGCCTTTCATTAACCATCTGGGTTCTGACCTCTGTCAGCTCTTGCTGTACTTGGTCCATCTGGATACCAGGAAGGTTGTTGCGAGTAGGATATCTGTGTGGACGGTTGAGAGGGAACACCCGACGAAGAGCAATAATTCCTGAATCACAACATATTTAGTAACAAACAAAACAAAAACCTACAAAACAAAACAAAAGTTAGTATGCAATGCAGTATGCTCATTTATTTTCCAAGGTATCCGGCTTGGCTCTTGGTTTTGACCTTTCCAGACCCTGAGGAAGATGCTTTGTTGTTGCTTGAGAAAAGAAACTCAATGAAACAAACTAACAAATATATTACAAAAGGTGGATCATACATAGTTTGTTTTTTACAACACAGGCCCCTGAGGGGTCAAAATACAACATAAAAATAAAAGTACATGAAATGAAAGCAACAACAAGCAAAAAGTCAGACACCAAGACCAAACTCATCCTCCTTAACCTCCTTCAGAAGTGCTTCAGCTACAGGACCAGCCGGATGCTCTGTAATAGTCCTGATAAAAAGGTTCCTGGTGGCGATAACAGTGGTCAGCTTCTTGTGTCTGTCCTGGTCCTTTGACCTCTTCACACCAGCCCTAAGCTTCAACTCTGAGATTTCCTTCTGGGTTGCTAGCAGAGCCTCCTGTTGTTTCTTTTCATTGGCCTCCAACTGCTCAATCCTGTATTGAGTTCTCTTATCCTCTTGAGTACGAGCTTCAGTGATCCTGACCCACCTAGCTTGACTTTCTTTCAGATAAAGATCAGTCCTAGCCTTCTGAAACTGGGCCTCTTTACAGGCATTCTTCAAAATTTGCTCTCCAGCTCTTGATTTCTTGATGTAGTCCTCTGCTTTCTCAATCCTGGCTAGATGCTCCACCTTAAGCTTTTATAACCTCTCAATGTCTAGACGACCATCACTCCTCTCCCAGAGGGTCTTCTTCAGAGCTTGAGACAGATTCTCATTCCTCTCCTTCAGTTTCTCAAACTCTTCCAGGCTGACAGTGGCTGGAGGTGGTGCTGTGGATGGTCCAGGTGCATCCTCAATGGTGAAAGGCATCCCAGAAATCTGAGCCCTAGCATGATACCATTCATAATACTGAGCTGAAGCCACATTATTGCATCTCCCAAGAATGGCCATCCCTTTGGTCTGGATGTTGTCCCAAGCCCAGGATGCTTGTCTG
This sequence comes from Lathyrus aphaca, assembly GCA_963966055.1. Taxonomy (NCBI): domain Eukaryota; kingdom Viridiplantae; phylum Streptophyta; class Magnoliopsida; order Fabales; family Fabaceae; genus Lathyrus; species Lathyrus aphaca. The sequence goes on from OZ014521.1 coordinate 477,502,256, forward strand.
ACAATAGCTAGATTAGGCTTTATCTCACAATACAGGGTTTCAGCCAAGTCTTGCACTCTAGGAGGGTGAACCAAAGCATAGCCTAACTGTCACTTAAACAGCAAAGGGGTGTAGTTGATGCAACCCTTCACTCCTATCAGAGGTACATTGGTGAACTGCCCACAGCTAGTAATCATGTCCCTTCCTTTGGTGCTCTGGGTACACCACCTGATGTCATATGAAGTTAAAGCAATAAGTCTCCTAGCCCAATTCTTCTGTTGGTGAGGGTTCAAGAAAGCATCAGTCTTGGTGAACAGAATAATAGAAGTCTCCTAGCAAGGAGCCCAGCATCTCACCAACCTCCCTCTCAGCTTCTCATTCCTTTGGTGAACAAAATAATAGAAGTCTCCCAGCAAGGTGGGTACTGGGTTCCTCAAAAGGAAGAGATGAATGGCATTCTTGCTGATAAACTTGGGCTCATCTGCAAAAAGTATAACCCCATATATACTGAGGGCTAACAATGCACAAACTGCCTTCCATTCTCCCAAGGAGGCCTTCAAGATAGCCTGAGAAGTTAGAAAGTCCAAGTGTAGGCCAGGAATTCCAGCCTTTGTAGTCATGTTCTGCTCAATCAGAATAGGTTCCAAATACAGTGCCTTTGCCACTTCTTCATTGCTGGGAGAAGCCATTTCAGGGTTGAAGGGTATACCACCCTTGACAGGCACTCCAATCAAAGATGAGAAATCCTCCAGCAAAGGTCCCAACTGAAAGTTCTGGAAAGTGAAGCATCTCAAAGGAGGATCATAGAACTGTAGGCAAGTGTGGATCAAGCTCCTCTGAGAAGGGTCTAGGTCCATAACCATATCAAGGATGCTTCCATAATGTTCTCTGAATAATGGGATATGGTCTGGAGTGATAAGTGCCTAGACCTTCCTGATGCTAGTCAGCACAGGCTCAAAGAAATGATATGAGATTTTGCTCTTCTTGGGTGCCATGACTGCTGATGAAGAGCTGAGAACAGATGCTGATGATGAAGACTGATACTGGAGATGAGCCACTGATAGGCTGAAGCTGATGATGGAGGTAACTGAAGCAGGCAACCGATGAAGATAGCTGAAGCAGATAGCTGATGAACAGGGGTCTATGCAGATGAAGGGGTCAAAACCAAGCCAAATGTAATATGGATACCCTGAAAAACAGATAAGCAAATGTTAAATGATGCAATGATGATGTATGCAAATGATATGCAAGGGTTTATGATCAAGCTGGATCTGATTACTGCCTTGGTATAAGTCCATGTAGGTTTAAGAAGTCCAGATGGAGGTTTAAAAGTCGAGTAACCAAGGTGGGGGACTCAAATAAAGAGTCACATGTCCTGGGTTAAATCACAAGAACTGTCCAAAGTGAAGCATTCTTAAAAACAAGTACCAGGGTATGATGTGGCCAAGGGTTCCTGCAAACCTGTAAACAGCCCAACCCCCTCACATGTGATGTTCTAAAACAAGGATCCTCAGACTTGGATCAGTTATGAGAAGTGTAAACACTTCTAACCCGGAGGTACAATGTTTACAATAACCATAAAAGATCCTCCTCTAATTCACCTCAGTTTCTGAAGGTCATAATAAAGGTCATCCAGACTTAGCAGGCTTCCCAGATAGCCCTAGAACTACAGGAGATCTGTAGCACAGAGTTCTCAAGAAGAAACCCATATCTGAACCGTGTTTCATATTCCCGCACCAGACCGAAATGGAATGGGAAAGAACATGAACCACTTTAGCCTAGGTGTCACTCAGGTCCCAGGTATAGGACCTTAAACTCTCAGTGAACCCCACCCACCAAAGCAAAAACCAGATCCAGCCAGATAACAATATGACAGTATGGTATATAAAGCTATAAAGAAAGCAATAAATAACTGTACATAAAGCAGTAAATAAAGCACATATACAAACATAAACAGCACATAACACCCCAATAAACACAAATCAAACAAGCGCTAGGAGGAACCCACAAAAAGAACCAGAAGCCCTGGTTACAGTATAAGGTTCCCCAGCAGAGTCGCCAAGCTGTCGCTCCCGCCAAATGACAACCGGGTCAAGAGGGGTACAGAAGCGAACTGTTGGTGAAAGAGGGAATGAGAACACACAGGAGTGAACTCAAAAAGACAAGAGTCACCAGCTAGGCATTTTTATCCCGGAGGAAAGGTAATGCTGCATAGACCTAGAAAAGAAGGATAAGACGGTTGCGAACCAGAGAGACTGAGAAAGGGGGTTGGTTACAACCTGGGAAGGTATTATCACCCAGATTGTCCGCCATACTCGACGAGATCCACGCTTAAATGATTTGTGTTTTAAAGGGGTAGTGTCAGTGCAATCTGTGTATCACAGCTGAAAAGAATGCAAGTGTCAGTGCAAAAGAAGTGTGAAGTGTATAAGTGAAGTGTCAGTGTGAGAATAGGAATGAAATGCTCAAGACTATGAGGCTTAAAGAATAAGGCTAGAAAGAGGGGGAATATATAGAGACTTTTGTTCGATAACTGTTAAGTTATGCCTACGCATCCTCTCGTGCAATGAGGAAGTCAGAACACCGTAGTTCGACCCAAAGAGACTGAAAGATAAATTGACTGATGAACTGCTTACTTGTCTATGCTCAAGTGTATGACCTGTCTGGCACAGGTGTAAACTGTCTTGCATTAGACGGAAGAAGCAAGTTCTCGTTTGTGAGTGAATGAGGTGAGAAAAGAATCCCGGAGGAGACGATTATTGTTTGTTTTTGTATTTTCAGTCTTTTATTGCTTTTTGAAGTTTGTTTGTGTGTTTGAAGGCTGTATGATGAATTTCGAAAGAAGTTGCATAAGAGGTGAGTTTCTTGAACTATGGCTTATGATCTCATTCAGGCTTGAGTGTGTGTTGTGTTATGCTGGCTTTGGTCCACTTATCACAACTAGAGAGGTCAGAGGAGTTGGTGTGGATTGTTGTGATTGGTATGGCTCAAGTTGCAAAAAGTCAAGCAAGTTGTACTTGGAGGTATGGGCAAGTGGCAGGCTGAGATAGGGGCATGGCTTGGCTCAGCTGAGTTTAGGGAGAACCATGGAATTTGATTTGAGATGATTCAGCAAGTTGCATGAAGTTTATGAGGTGTTTTGCAAATTTCCCAAAGTTTGGCCACTTTGAAAATTCATGAGATTCAAGGCATCAAAATGCAATATTCTTGGGCCAATTATGATCTTTAGAGGTCATGTGATCATTTTGTGAAGAGTTTGTACATATTTGAAGCCTTTAGAACACTTGATCATACCATTATGTGATTTTGGCCAACTTTGACAAGCCATAAATTTTGATCCAAAATGAATTAGAATGAGTTCTTGTACTTTTTGAAAAGGGAATGATCCATTCTACAACTTTCATGACCAAAGTTTTTCCATTTGAAGCATTTTTGAATCAAAAAGTAAGGGTTGAAAAATTTCCCAAAATGGCAATTTTCCATTACAAGTCATTTTCCCAAAAAGTCAACTTTGCAAATGGCTTGAGATTCTTCAATTTTGTGAACTTATAACATCTTCTATGATCAAATAAAGATCATACATAATCAAAATGATGAAGAACACCCTTTGGTTGGGTCATTGGGGGCCTCAGATGCCCTGATTTTGCACTGACTTGCTCAAAAAGTCAACTCTTGATCAGATGCCTTCCCCATTGAATTTCTTCATGAAAATTGATATGCATGACCCATATACCATATAGAGACCAATAGAAACAAGAATGACCAAGAAAATTGGAGTTATGGCCTTTGAAACCAAAACCCTAATTCTAGGTCATCTGTATAGTCAAACCTGGCTCTACTTCCATGCCATTTCCAGTTCTTGTGATTTTTTGACTTTCTTGACTTTGAGAGGATATAATATGACGCTTGAACACACATGGACCCCTTTGAAGTGATTGATTCCCTTTGGAGTGGCTCAAATGGCTCTGGGATAACTCAGATCACAAACCCTAGATGCAGATGACTTGGGAACAATGCAGTGAATCAAAAATGCAATATGAGATGCTATGGTTGAACTTATGCATATGCTAAGATCACAAGCCATGGGGTGAATGGTTGAGGGAAAATTTGGGGTGTTTACACAACCTTATAAGACAACTTTACTCTTCAGTTCACTCTTTCCTTCAAATGTCTCGTGTCAGAGTCAGAATAACTAGAAGAAGAGGTATGATTGCCAGGATTGAGTATACGGCTGCAACTTGAAGATTACAGGTCCGTGACAAATCTATTGATCACTGATAGTATACAAAACTGACAGGTCCAGACGGAGTCAAGCCTCCTCAACAACGACAATATTCAGCTTCTTTACTGCATTTCCATTTGTAGTTCTTTTATTTGCTAAACATTTGTATACATGTATGAAAGTTGTTTGCTTTTGAATGTTATCAATAATAAAACTCACATGTTTTTCTTGAAGTAATTCATTCGCATTCACTTATAATTCTGTATGTGCATATTGCAATACCAATTATCATGCTCAAACTCTATGAAGGAGAATGACGAAACAATAATGCAAAAATCTCTAATTGTGTGCTCTCAAATAAGACCCTGTTGACGATGTACAGACTTTGTTTCAAATCCCTAAACACTGGAGATATAAGGGAGATAGACCCTTGCTAACCCCTTTGAGTCTTGAAATAGGAGTTTCTTTTCACATAAAAAACCCTCGCATGTAACCCAGGGGCAGGGTAGATGTCAGCTAGTCGGACCAAGCATTCAGGCTTTCATAAAGGAGTGTATTTGAGGATCCATTACATTCCACTATGCTAATCAAGAGGTCTAAAGACCAGAAACCACAATGGTTATCCAAGTCAAAAGTTCCAAAGATTGAAAACCACAATGGTTATCCTTCATCGACCAAATAATGAGGCAGTCATAACCCTCGCAAAGCAATCAAGACAAGCAGTGTCACACGATTTGTTCAAAAACAATAAAGAAATGAAAAGCCCGCTAAGTTGAAACTTGAAAACAAGCGACTTAGGAAAAAGTTATGGCAACCCGTTGGACTTCACAATCAAAGATTCACAAGAACCAGTCCAGGCAAAAGTTAGGGATAAGCAAAATAACGCAAAAGTGAAAGACGAAAAGGATTACATAAGAAAAATCCTCAAACAAGAACAAAGTCGTGTGGAACAGACACGAAAGACAAAGGGGTGGCTGACTCCAACGACAACCTGGTTGGTGCTTGAACCGATATCAGCAATGGTTCCTCGACCGATACGAAACCCTTGTGAAAGGTGAGTGCTTGTGAAAATTAGATGAACATAGGAATGGATAACATCACAAAGAATGGGTGGGCCCAAATAATTTCGAGCCTATATTCTTTGTTTCTATAACCGTAAACCAGGCCACGATACAACCCTCAAAAGTCCTAACTGAAACAGGGCTAATTTGAGAGCGTACTACCACGAGATGGCGTTCCTGACTCCTATGAGTTGTGCTAAAAGACCTTGTTGGTATTGCATCTGCATGCGTTCTTTCAATCAAAAGTAATGTCACATCTTAACCAGTGATTTGCTCACCAAGGTTTGTGACCCCTTTTCAAAACTTCAAGATTAACACGTGTGTTGCATTAGAATTTCCATTCTCAAAATAAACATTTTCTACTTGCATACATCTGTTAGGCGTCATAAAAAGCTCGCATGTGGAAATTCAGTCCAGAAGCTTAAGCTTTCCAAGTTGAGAAGTCTAACACTTTTGAAAGACAGTCACATCGAGGTGCACTTTTTCGAGAAAGCTCCATTGAGTAAGGACTTTCCCAACCAGTCATGGTAAGAGCCAACCAATCTGGGGCAATTATGTCAAGAAATGTCCTCAAGAGTCAGCCAAACTGGGGCAATCACCTCTAGATTCAAATATCTCCCAGAGCAATTGGTCAAAGATTCATACTGGGACAAGTCACCCCAATCGCACGAGGATTCATTCTTTCCCGAAGACAGATAATCGGAAGTTCAGAATACCTGGGCAATTATACTCCTGAAGAGTTTAAAGACACCAAGTCTTTTGTAAAATCCTCTTAAGGTAAAACCTGAATCAAAGCAAATGATCCCTGGCACAAGACTACTTGAAATCTTTCCTCCTCAGCAGGACTCGGTTCAGTTTCATTATCCCCAACATGCGCATGGAAGTTATCCCCAATGAAGTCGTCAAACTTTTCATCAACAGGTTTCATTGATCTTATTTCTCAACAGATCTCAAACCAAATCCTTCTCTTCCCTAGCCGAACAATAAGGATTATCCTTAGCAAGAGTCGTCTTCCCATAGTGAGACATTTCTTACAAGAGTCCAGGTATTTCCGGAAACCAGATGAACGGTTCCCTTCCCCACAGAGGTTTGGAAAATTCAGGTAGACAAGAGAGTTCTCCTCAGCAGAGCCTTGACAGGTCTTCCCCCAGCTTAGTCGAAAAGTTGTCGATCTCCAGCGAAATCTGTGGGGTGAGATTCAATCCCCAGCAGTTGAGGCATCCCCTAGCATGGTCTTTAAATCTAAGGACCAATTTATTTTTGGCAAAGGTAATAAGTCGAGATAGGCTAGTTAAACTCTTCTCCAACAGAAATATCGACGATCATTTGTATCCCCCACAGAGTCAGCAAGCGTCTGTTATTTCCGCATCAGGAATTCCCTTTGTACTTATCCCCCAGTGTTATGGGGCATCATGTCATACAATTCAACAGTGTGTATTAAATCCAAGGTTGATATCCAAAGTCCACCCGCAGTGTGGAAATTTATCCAAAGTCCACCCGTAGTGTGGAAATTTATTCAAAGTCCACCCGCAGCGTGGCAATTTATCCAAAGTCCATCCTCCGGGTGGTGAATTCTTAAAGTCTCCCGTAGTGAGCAGCAGCCCCCGTAGTGTGGCAAATTTTCTGAAAGTCTCCCGTAGTGAGGAAAAGTCTCCGGTAGTGAGCCAAACTCTCCCGTAGCTAGCAACAGCCCCCGTAGTGTGGCGAAACATTGAAGTCTCCCGTAGTGAGCAGAAATCTCCCGTAGTGAGCAAAAGTCTCCCGTAGTAAGCAAAGGTATCCTTTAGTGAGCAAAAGTCTCTCGTAGCTGAGCAATGTTCCCCCGTAGTGTGGCGAATTTTCTGAAAGTCTATTGTAGTGAGCCAAAGTCTCCTGTAGCGAGCAGCAGCCCCCATAGTGTGGCAAAGCATTGAAGTCTCCCGTAGTGAGCCAAAGTCTCATGTAGTGAGCAAAAGTCTCCTGTAGCTGAGCAATGTGCCCCCGTAGTCTGGCAAATCTTCTAGAAGTCTCCCGTAGCCAAGCAATGTGCCCCCGTAGTGTGGCAAATTTTCTTAAAGTCTCCCGTAGCTAAGCAATGTGCCCCCGTAGTGTGGCAAATTTTCTGAAAGTCTCCCGTAGCTGAGCAATGTGACCTCGTAGTGTGGCAAATTTTACAAAAGTCACCCATAGCTGAGCAATGTGCCCCCGTAGTGTGGAAAATTTTCAAAGTCTCCCGTAGCTGAGCAATGTGTCCCCGTGGAGTGGTAAGATTTCCAGAGTACCCCCGCAGTGTGATAGAGTCTCCCCGCAGAGTGAGCAAAAGTCCATCCCCATGGTGGTAAGGTATCAAAAGTCTCCCGTAGCGAGCAGTGGCCCCTATGAAGTGGTAGAGTATTGAAATCCCCCGTAGTGTGGCAAAACATTCAGAAGACCACCCATTGGGTGGCATGTCATTAATATCCCGGCAAAAGTCCACCCGTAGCGTGGAAAATTAGCAATCTCCTAGCGTTATTCCAAAACATTCACCAGTTCACTACTCTTCACATCCAAGATTCTCCCCAATCAGAGTTCAGATGGTTGTGTTTATTTCCCTTTTCTCTTCCACCGAGTGCAAATTTTCTGGTTTTTAGTATTCAATCCCTGCATACTTCAAACGTCTGAAAGAGACTGCTATCATCCATTCAAGTCTACAGTGATTGAATAGGGGCAGCTGTAACACTCTAAAATTTGCCCTCTTATTTATTATCAACCTCGAGCGGTTTATGTTTCATTCCCGCATCATTCCGCATATCATTGCATCACATTTGAAAAAATAATAAATCATCATCCTTTGCATACGCATGAGGTGTGTGGTCGATCGAGGCTTGCCAAACATTGGAGTTCAAGAGAAAAATAATATCCCAAAAATAATCCAAACCACTTCCAAACTAACCAACCAAAAAGGGAAAAATTCACCTTTCTCTCCCTTTTCTTTCCCTTTTCCTTCCACTTTCTTTCCACATTTCCTTTCATCTTTTCCCTCTTATATTTCCACTTCAATTCCACTCCATTTCCCTTGGATGTTTCTACCATGTTCTACCATCTTCTAGAGTGTTCCAAGGAATATTACCTCTCCAACCTTAACCCTAACTAACTACCAACCCATAATTTTGGATCCCAAGCCTAATTTTTGGGCCCCAAACCTAATTCCATTCCCAAACCTAGCTCCAATCCTAGCCTCTATATATTCGTTAATCACTTCATTGCAAAGGGGTTCACACAATTTTCCAAATTTTTCACTCTTTCACAATCACTTTTTCTCTCTCACTTTTCCTCCATTTCCCTTTTCACCAAAGCTTTTTGAATAAGCTCTTCAAGTTTCACACTGAAACTTAAAGATCTTGAAGCTTAAGCCTCCAACCTTCATTGATTGTGGATTGTAGAAGAAGAAGCTAGTGATTTTTGTGAGGATTTCGGCTTATCGGAAGCACACGAAGGTTAAAGCATCAAGAACGCATTTATTTTGCGAATCCGCGATTTTCTTGGTTTTCTCTTCGATCAAGCTCCGATTCTTGCAACATTCACCGAAGCACTTCAGCGCCATTTCGGCATTCTTTAAGTGTTTTTCGTATTAATTATGTGTTCGTTAAGTTTTGCTTGCGATTTGTGGTTTTTGATGGATTAGAAGTTAGGTTGTAGCTTGTTATAGATTCTAGCATGTGTTAATAAGCCCTAATTAAGTAGAAATTCATGTTAGCATGATTAGGTGGGGGTTAGTGTTGTTTAGAAGGAAGATTGTGGACAAAAGCACTTATTTCAAAAGCATTTTTCACTTTCTGTTCAGCGTTAACCGGTTAACGCATTTGGTTAACCGGTTAACGCATGCGTTTTTGGCTATTTTTAGTGTTGTCCAGGGTCCGTTAACGGGTTAACCAATTTGGTTAACCGGTTAACGCTGTTCATGTTTGGATTTTTAGCTTATTTTCTTGCTCAATCCATCTTCCTAGTGCCTCTAATGTTCATACATGTTTAGGTAGTGATTTTAGGGAATTTTTGGGTCCATTTCCAGTAGCTCATTCCCCCATTTCGAGTCGTTTCGACACGATTCCGTTTATGTTGCGTATTATGCGTTTTTGTGTTCTTTTGTGTATAGCTTGAGCTCTTGCATTTTGTTGCCATGTTTGTGCATTATTTGACATGTGAATAATCATGTTGCATTCTGTTTTTACATGTTTGCGTTGCATTAAATCATTTTTGCATTTCATTGTATCAATGCATGTTGCATTTCACATAATCATGTATGTATGTGCATTTGGTTGCATTTGTTTGCATGCTTGATCATACCATTTACATCAATTCACTTCTGAATTTTGCATTGAGTTTGGCATTCTTGTTGAGCTATCATATTGCATGTTCATAATCAATAATCCTGATGTTCATATTCCATATTCATGTGCTACATTTTTGCATTACTTGTTGCATAATCAACCATGTGATGCATTCTTGCATAATCCTCAAAAAATGCTCATTGATCTTTCATTTGTGTATGTTGATTTAGGTTCAAATGCATGTTCATGATGAATTTAGTGCATTTTTTTATTGAGTTTGTGCATTAAAATATGAAAATAATCAAATCTGGATTTTGCATTTCATAATTGTTTTTGCATATAGGTGCTGTAAAATGTATGTTGTTTGTTTGTTTGCATGTTGTATTTGACCTTTTACACCTACCTTTTCATGCTGCATGCTGACTGTAAAAAGCTGATTTGTGTTATGCATTGTTTTCATAGCTGATTGTGTGTTTGAGTGCTGTAAATAGTTGCTAAATTTTAGTTTAGCATAGTGTGGGCACCATTAAACTTAAGATTGAGTCTAGTTTAGGTCCAAGTTGCCTTAGGATTTGTTTGGTATGTGTTTACCTCATTCCTTTTTAATAAATTGCACACTAATCTTTGTTTTGTAGAGGGGAAGATTGAGGTATGTTTCCTTACACCTTATCCTTTTATTTTTTATGCATTTATTTTATGCATTTAATTCATTTTTCCTTCCATATTTGTGTTTGATAGGATTTCCCCCCTTTGTTAGGATCAACCTATCTTCCTTAGGAAGTAAGTTGCATCCTTTTTTCTTCTTTCTTTTCCTTTTTCTCCTTAGGATTAGAAAACCTCAATAACCATTAGAATCTCCCTTTTGTATATAATAAATAACTTAGGGTTGGTCTTAGTCCTCCTTAGTTTTTTGTCCTTTTTCCGATTTGAGTCTTCTTCTCTCATCTTCAAACAAAATCTAAAAGACACTTAATAAAAGGTTGAAATAGTCTCTTGCGCATAGCCTTATTCCATGGGGCACTCATATTCATTCCATCTTGGAATAGTATAGGCTTGTCTAGCATGATGTACAAGTCTAATCATGAGACTATCTTCACAAACAATAAACTCCAAAACACTTCTTCTAAAAGACAATCAACAAAGACACCGCGTCTTCTCTTCTCATCTCCTAATCTTTGCGGACGAATGCGACTTGCCTCGACAGTTCAAACAGCGATACAGTAAACACCCTCGAGTCAGAGCTGGTAACACTTGAGCTAGAGCTATGGCAACGTCATTCTAAACAATGCAAATAGTTCCCGCCTTAGTTAGGCGAACTTCGTTGACTCTGATCCTCATTTTCCCGATGAGGTACGTAGGCAGCGGGGTAGGGCCCGTTCGAGCACATTCTTTATTTTCCCTACATTTTCCCCATCCTTTCTTTCCATTCCAATTCCCTTTTCTTATTCCTTTCTCATTCCCATTCCAGTCAGCAGTTTTATTCAGCAGCATCTTATTTCTCACCCTTTGAAACAAAGCAAGCAAGTGTGGATCCCGTCGGGTACGACGGACAATTTGGGGTGCTAATACCATCCTAGGTCGTAACCGACTCCCGAACCCAGATCTTTGGTTCGTAGGACCTTGTCCTTTCCTTCTTCCTCAGGTTTATGCTGCATTACCTTTCCCGTTCCTTCGGGATAAAAATGCCTGGCTGGCGACTCTACCTTTTCCGCGCCACTTTCGCATTTGTACCAGGATGAAAATCCCTGGAGCGACATTGGGCATCAAAGTTGTAGATTAGGTCTTTCCCTTTTCAAAAAGTTCAAGAACATGTCTTGAATCATCGTAGAACTCAAGATATGGCCTTTCAAAGTTGGCAAAAATCACATAATTTTCATGTTCATGTTCAAGCTTCTAAATGACTTCTAATGTGCACAAATATGTTACAACATGTCAAAGAAACTTTAATAGATAAGAATTTGCCTTTGAACCTAGGGTTTTGGTGGTTTGATTCACAAGAAACATCAAAGAGGTAAATTTGCATAAACCATGAGAACTCTTCATCCAAGCCTCCCAGCTCATCAAATTCAATCCCATGGTCCTCCATGACTCAAGCTGAGGCAGGACAAGCCATAGAAAAAACTTTGACCCATGCCATGCTTCAAGTACACATAACCTTGACTTTTTGCAACTTTGCCCATACCAATCAAGTTGTGCCACCACCCACTTTCTGAGAAATCCCATTAGTTTATACAAACATCATGGATCACAAAACACATAACACACAAGGCTGAAACCTCCCACAAGCTGAGAATCACAAAAATCATCTCACACCTTCCTCTCTTCGAATTTCATAACATAGCCATCAAAACTCCAAACTTCTTCCACCATCAACTCAAAAAAACACTCAAGGATCATTCCCCACCCATTGCCATGACCTAAAAGCCACTCAAACCAAAATACGATTTCTGCCAAACGAGAAATGAAACACACAAACCAGCTCATTTAAACTCTATTCAAGCCTTTTAGAAGCATCAGAGTGATCATTGGAGGCATTTTGCACAAAGGAAGAGGTCAGAAAGCTCAAGTTTGCAAAGCTTCAACTCAGGTAGTCATCAAGAACTTTTTTTCCAGAAATCTTCTTTTAAGTTATAAAATGATTCTATATGTCTCTCTGATCATGGTGATATGATTGGTTTTGAAAATGGTTGTGAAACAATCATATATTGAACTTCTGAAAGTCTTGCATAATTTTGCGTTTTGCTTCGATTCTTGCTTTTGATGAAACATAAATGGATTTGGTTGTTGGATTCGTGTTTAGGGTTGTTAGTTGAGTGATTCTGGAGAGTTAGGGGTTCTGGGGTGGCCTAGGGTGGAAGATAGCATGAGAAGTTGGCCGGAGAAGATGAGAGGAGCTTAGCTCTAGTCACCTGAAAACGATTAGCCCTAATTAGGTTTTAGTTGCCCAGATTGATTTTGGACCTTTGGATCTTGATTAGTTTAATGCATGAATGGCCAGGATTAGTTCACTTAAGTTAATTCTGATTAATTAATATAATTAAAATCAATTTAGCCAGATTTGATCTGGACCCTTAAAATGCGCGCGCATTCAATCCTCATTTCCCCAGTTCAAATCTCAGCCATAGGATCTGATTACTTTGCATTTTATTTTCATTTTATTTTCATTTTATTCTATTTTATTTTGCATATTTATTTTAAAATATCAAAACTTATTCAAAAAATATGAAACTTTGCATTTTTTCTTAACCTGAAAATAATTTTTATTTTATTTTTTGCATTAAAAAATTATTTTTAAAATATTTAAATGTTATTTTTAATTAATTAAGGTATTTTAATTAATTAAAAATGCATTTAGGTTTCTAAAAATCATCAAGAAAATCATGAACCATTCCAATGTATTTAGAAACATTTTCAAACTCTTCATACAAATTTATTTTTAAGTTTGATCATAGTTTCCCAATTTTCTTTGAATTAAGGGCCTTTAAATTCACATTTTTTAACCCTAGCTTTGAAAAATCATTTCTGTCTAACCAAGAAGAGTTTAAACTTGATTCATTTTGGATTGTTTTATATATTGCATGTAGTTTCTTGGATATTTTCCTCATGAATGAATCTTGCATTTTCAATTTGATTTGCATTTTTCCTTTTGAATCACCCAAAAACCCTATCAAACTTAGGAAAATCATAACTTTCAATAGGTTAGGCTCCTGGCCTTCTCCTTTGGGGCTTGACCTAATATGGGTTTAGGGTTTGTTTGAGAGAGATTTCAAATATTTATCATGTTGCATGCTTCTGTTTTGTTCATTTGCATCTCACATGTCCATAAAACCCTAATTTCTCATGTTCATTTGCATTCACCTTGCATATTCATCATCATATGAACTTTCCATGTCATTTCAAGCATTCACATATCATCTTAGATATCTTAGGACATGTTAGAACCTTGCTTGATCATTTCTTCATTCATTTTCCATGCTTTGTATTCATTTCATCTCATAAACATCCATGTATTTTCAAACTTCTAAGCATACTTTCATAACATCTCATCCTTGTATGATCATTCATATGAACATTGTATGACATTGCATCATATCATATATCATTTGCATTGCATAAACACTCCTGACTTTGGTCTTTGCATCTCATTTCATCTCATTCAATTCATTTCTTTATGCTTTATATCTTATGCATTCATACTATCAATTTCATGAACTTTTGGTAAGTTATTTGTGAGAAGTGGATTTGCCTTCACTTCTCACTTCTTCTTATCTCATTCATATGCATTTTACTTGTCTTTGAAGTGAATTTGATTCACTTGTGTTCCATCCTTCTCACTTTCTTCCTTTAAGTTACTTATCTTCTTAGGAAGTAAGTAACTTATTCTTCTGCTTCCTCCTCCTTTCATCTGCTTCTTCCATTGGTGGCTTCCTTGAAGATCTTCTCTCTAAGCCTAACAAACCATACGATATCCAAGCATGATATTGTTTAGGGTTGTGTTTAGTCCCCCTTAGCTTTTTACCTTTGATTCTCTTTGAGTCTCTCTTCTCATCTCAATAATCAGATACTAAACTCTTAAAGTTTTAGGACTTTGAAATTAGGGTTATGCATGCATCCTTCTCTTAGGATGGAGTGTATAACTTTAATCCTAAGTGTTAAACCTTTAATTTGTTTAAACCTATTAATCAAATCACACTAATAATCACTAAGACTTTATCTTGTAACTTGGGCCTTACATTAGGGTTCTAATTCTTCCTTATGGTTAAGAAGTACTAACCCTAGTGTTTAATGGACAAGTCCCCCTCAAGTTGTCTTACAAACTTAAAATCCATTTCTTAATCGCATCCCTTAATTAAAATCCACTTAATAAAGGATTTGTTATATAATGAATTTAATCCCTAACCATGGATTAAGTTGAGGTACCTTCCTCAGCTTAAGTGTTCTCATCTATTATCCTTCTATTAGGATGGTGTAATGGGTTCACTAATCTGTGATTAGAGATTAAACTCATTACTTAACACTAAACGAAAATCCAAAAACACCTTAATAATCACAAGTAGGTTAATGATCTTAATCCTACATCATCATGGTAATTAAGTTTAGATGCTTATCTCATACTTAAGTAGGCTCATTATCCCTAATCAGGGAGGATATAATGAGTTTACAACCTTTGATTTAGGCTTAAGCTTATTAACTTATGCAAAACACCAAAAACAATAAAAAAACTGAAAAACACAAAAACAAACAATAATCGTCTCCTTCGGGATTCTTTTCTCATCACACTCATTCACAAGCGAGAACTTGCTTCTTCCGTCTAATGCAAGACAGTTAGCACTCGAGCCAGACGAGGCATACACTTGAGCATAAACAAGCAAGCAATTCACAATCAATTTATCTTTTTCAGTCTCTTTGAGTCGAACTACGGTGTTCTGAATTCCTCATTGCACGAGAGGATACGTAGGCATAACTTAACAGTTATCGAACAAAAGTCTCTGTGTCCCCCCCCCCCTCTTTCATCATCCTTTTCCAAGCCTCAGTTCCTGAGCAATTCACCTTTTGCACTAACACCTGTACATTCATTCTTAGCTTTTTCACACAGACAACACATACACCTACCCCTTTAAACACAAATCTTGTAAGCGTGGATCTCATCGAGTACGACAGACAATCTGGGTGCTAATACCTGTAGATGTTTAGAATTGGCAGAATTTTTGACCAACAAGAAGTGTTGAACTTAGTTCAGGATGTCACACCAGATGTTGTGACATTATCAAACAGAGTATAAGTTAATGAACCTAGTTCAGGATGTCACACCAGATGTTGTGACATTGTATAAGTTAATGAATTAAGTTCAGACATCAGGATGTCACACCAGATGCTGTGACATCTCAAACCTGCTACCAGACTTAAAAGATGCGAAACAAAACTGAGTAAATTCAGGGAATTTATCTGGAATTAGTTATGGATGGATAAACAATACAAGGCGCATCTGTAGGGAGCTTAGTTATCTGTTTTCAGTATAACAGAATAACTATCTCACCTAGAATCAAGGAAGTAACAAACCCTAATTCAAGGTGATGACAACATGCGTATAAGGACTGGATAATCTACAGAAAGCCCAAAATCCAAGCATCTATTTAAGCAACAGAAACTCTCAGAATAGAGTACGAAATTAAGAAGACTAAATAGGGTGTTTGTGTTTTAATAGCAGGTTTTAGTTGTGTATCACTTTATGAGCTTTTAAGCAAAAAGTGTATTGTGTCTTGATTGAAACTGTGAAGTAAAATCAAGCTGTTGTGTTTGAAGTGTGACTTCAATTTTATTAAACTTGTAACATATCACTGTGTGATTGAGGGGGAGTGAGTTGGTACTCATATCTAAGTTGTGTCTTAGGTAGAAATTGCCTTGGCTAGATATTAAGTGAAGGATTAAACTGAGTGGTTTAAGTCCAGAATTAATATTACTTATATTGGATTTCCTTCCTGGCTTGGTAGCCCCCAGATGTAAGTGTGGAGATACACTGAACTGGGTTAAAAATTTCCTGTGTTATTTACTTTACATGCACTTTTAGTTTTGTTTAAGTCTTCAAATGTTTAAACATCTCATTCGACATCACGTACCTGATCCCAGAATTTCAATTGGCATCAGAGCAGGCACCTTGCCTGTTTAACTGGGTGAAATATAGGGACTGCAAATTTTGGGAACATGGACAAAGATGTAGGATCTGTGAATAGACCACCTATATTGGATGGATCCATCTATGACTACTGGAAGCCAAGAATGGTAGCATTCATAAAGTCACTTGATAGTAGGGCTTGGAAAGCAGTCAACAAAGGATGGGAGCACCCTGTCCAAGACAACAAGGATGGGGAAAAAGTGTTGAAGCCTGAAGAAGAATGGAGCAAGGAGGAAGAAGATTCAGCACTTGGAAACTCCAAAGCCTTAAATGCCTTATTCAATGGCATTGATAGGAACATATTCAGACTTGTGCATCACTGTGAGCTGGCCCAAGATTTTTGGGACACTCTCAAAACCACTCATGAAGGAACATCAAAGGTGAAGATGTCAAGACTTCAACTTCTCACCACCAAGTTTGAAAACTTGAGAATGAAGGAAGATGAGACAATTCATGAGTCTTACGTGAACATCTTGGAAATAGCTAATACTTCTGGTGCTTTGGGAGAGAAGATGAGTGATGAAAAGCTGGTAAGAAAGATTCTCAGATCTTTACCAAAAAGATTTGACATGAAGGTTACAGCAATAGAAGAAGCTCAGAACATATGCACAATGAAGGTTGAAGAGCTCATTGGTTCCCTTCAAAAATTTGAGATGGGAATGAATGATACAATTGTAAAGAAGAACAAAAGCATAGCCTTGGTTTCAAATACTGATAAAGAAGAAGAAAATCATGAAGAAGACCCTGAAGAAAATTTATCAGAAACAATTGCTAAGCTTGGAAGACAATTCAACAAGATTCTCAGAAGAATGGATAGCAGGTCCAAACCAAGTGGAAGAAACTCAAACTCTTCTGAGAATAAAAGACCTTATGATGCTAATAGAAGGTCAAATTATGATGAGAAGACCAACCAAGGAAAATGGATTCAATGTCATGGATGTGAAGGATATGGACACATCAGAAATGAATGCCCTACCTATCTAAAGAAGCAGAAGAAAGGTCTCTCTGTGACCTGGTCAGATGAAGACTCAGGATGTGAATCAGAAGAAGAATCTGCAAAGCACATCCGTACTCTAGATGGAGTATGTGAATCTGAAGGGGGATCCAGTGATGAAGAGCTGACTTTTGAAGAGCTTGAAGAATCATTCAAGATGTTGTGTAAAAGGAGCACTGAAGTATGCATGGACAATATAAAGAAGAAGAAGCAGATTGAGGCATTAAAGGTTGAAAAGACAAGTAGTCTAGAGATCATTGACACTCTGAAAAGTGAAGTAAGCCTTCTCAACTCCAAGTTGGAGAATATGTCCAAATCTGTTAGAATGTTGAACAGTAGCTCAAACACACTTGATGTCATTCTCAACAACAACAAGCACTCAGGGGATAGAACTGGGCTGGGATTTAATAAAGCTCAAAAGTTTGAGGCTAGCTCCAGCAAAACAACTTCAAATCCCATAAAGTCAGACAAGATGTCCCAACATCATGAAAAGAACATGATGAAAAAGAAGTATCAAAGATGGAGATGCCATCATTGTGGAAGGTTTGGTCACATCAAACCTTTTTGCTACAAGCTGCATGGACATCCAAATCAGAGGTATCAGCAACCCCCTAAGCAAAAGACAGAGGTTATCAAGAAAGTGTTGCATGGACATCAAAATCAAAGATATCAACAACCCCCTAAGCAGAAGACAAAGGTCATCAAGAAAATATGGGTACCTAAAGCTAGTCTTCATGCTGATCAAAGCTACAAATACATGCCCAAGAACAAGCTCAACAAACAACCTTGGAACTCTAAAGATAGTCACTACACAGGGCAGAGGCATCAAAGGAAACCTCACAACAGGCAAAAATGGTCAAAGAAGGTTGTTGCCTATATAGCTCATACATCTCTCAGAGTATCATGACTGGATTGAAGAATCTGCTGGTAGACTTAAAGTCACACTCATCCAGATATGTAACCTTTGGAGATGGAGCTAAAGGACAAATCAAGGGAGTTGGGACTTTGGACTGCCCAGATGTACCAAGACTAGATGATGTGCTGCTGGTAAAATGATTGACTGCTAACTTGATAAGCATAAGTCAATTATGTGATCAAGGTTACAGTGTAAACTTTACCAAAACTGAATGCATAGTGTCTGATAAAGAACAGAAGGTTGTCATGAGAGGATCCAGATCTAAAGACAACTGTTATATGTGGGAACCTCAAGATTTCAATCTCACTTCAACTTGCTCATTAGCCAAAGAAGAAGAAGTGAAGCTATGGCACCAAAGACTGGGTCATCTTCATCTCAGAGGGATAAAGAAGATCATATCTATGGAGGCTGTAAGAGGTATTCCTAGACTGAAGATTGATGAAGGAAAAGTATGTGGTGAATGTCAAATAGGAAAGCAAACCAAGATGTCCCATCCAAAGCTCCAGCATCTGACAACTTCCAAAGTTTTGGAATTATTACATATGGATCTTATGGGACCAATGCAGGTTGAGAGTCTTGGGGGAAAAAGGTATGCCTATGTAGTTGTTGATGACTTTTCAAGATATACATGGATAAATTTCATCAAAGAAAAGTCTGATGTGTTTGATGTATTCAAAGATTTGTGCCAAAGAATACAAAGAGAAAAAGCAAGCTGTATGGTCAGAATAAGAAGTGACCATGGAAAGGAGTTTGAGAATAAAAAATTCTCAGATTTCTGTTCTTCAGAAGGAATCAATCATGAGTATTCTTCTCCTATCACCCCTCAACAGAATGGGATTGTTGAGAGGAAGAACATAACTATCCAAGAGTCAGCAAGAGCTATGATCCATGCTAAAAAGTTACCACTGTACTTCTGGGCTGAAGCTATGAACACAACTTGTTACATTCACAATAGAGTCACTCTAAGAAAAGGAACCTTGTCCACCATCTATGAAGTATGGAAGGGCAGAAAACCTACAGTCAAGTACTTCCATGTGTTTGGAAGTAATTGTTATATTCTGGCTGATAGGGATCAAAGAAGAAAGATGGATCCTAAAAGTGATGAAGGGATTTTCCTTGGATACTCCATAAATAGCAGAGCCTATAGAGTATTTAACTCCAGAACCAAGGTTATAATGGAGTCAATAAATGTGATCATTGATGATGCCCCTGCAGATGTTGCAGATGATGTTGGAACATCTGCTGACAGTCAGACTGAAGTTGAAATAAAGAGTGATAATCCAGACTTCACTCTAACTGAGGCAAGGACATAACAATCCAGCAAACCTCCCTCCATCAGAATCCAGAAGGATCATCCTAAAGATCTGATAATTGGTGATCCCAACAGTGGTGTAATCACTAGATCAAGAGAGATGATTTCAAGTTCTTGTTTTGTTTCAAAAATAGAACCTAAAAACATCAAGGAAGCTCTGAATGATGAGTACTGGATTTCTGCTATGCAAGAAGAATTAGGCCAGTTCACAAGGAATGAAGTGTGGGATCTTGTTCCTAGACCTGATGACATAAATGTGATTGGCACTAAATGGGTGTATAAGAACAAGTCAAATGAGCAGGGAGTTGTTACAAAGAACAAGGCTAGACTTGTAGCTCAAGGATACACACAAATTGAGGGAGTAGACTTTGATGAAACCTTTGCACCAGTAACAAGGCTTGAATCAATCAGACTACTTTTAGGAATTGCTTGTATCCTGAAGTTCAATCTATTTCAAATGGATGTTAAAAGTGCCTTTCTAAATGGGTATCTTAATGAGGAGGTATATGTGGAGCAACCTAGAGGATTTGTTGATCCAAGCTGTCCAAATCATGTATACAAACTAAGGAAGGCTCTTTATGGTCTGAAACAAGCCCCAAGAGCATGGTATGAGAGACTGACTACTTTTCTAATAAAACAAGGTACATGAAAGGTGGAATAGACAAAACCTTGTTTGTGAAGGATGAAGAAGGAAATGTCATGATTGCTCAAATATATGTAGATGACATAGTCTTTGGTGGGATGTCAGACAGGATGGTTAAACATTTTGTAACTCAAATGGAATCTGAATTTGAGATGAGCCTAGTAGGAGAACTAACCTACTTTCTTGGACTGAAAATCAAGCAGATGGAGGACTCCATGTTCATATCCCAAAGCAAGTATGCAAAGAACATTGTCAAGAAGTTTGGGATGGACAATGCTAGTCACAAAAGAACACCTGCCCCCACTCATTTAAAGCTAACAAAGGATGACAAGGGTGAGAATGTAGACTAAAGCTTATACAGAAGCATGATTGGAAGCCTTTTACATCTGACTGCTAGCAGACCAGATATAGCCTTTGCAGTAGGTGTATGTGCAAGATATCAAGCTGAGCCAAAAGTAAGTCATCTAAACCAGGTTAAGAGGATTTTGAAATATGTCAATGGTACTTGTGACTATGGCATAATGTACTCTCATGGATGTAAACCAATTCTCACTGTCTTCTGTGATACTGACTGGGCTGGTAGTGCTGATGATAGAAAGAGCACATCAGGAGGATGCTTCTTTCTAGGAAACAATTTGATTTCTTGGTTCAGTAAGAAACAAAATTGTGTATCCTTATCCACTACTGAAGCTGAATATATTGCAGCTGGTAGCAGTTGTTCACAGTTGGTTTGGATGAAGCAAATGCTCACAGAATACAATGTCCCACAAGATGTCATGACATTGTACTGTGACAATTTAAGTGCTATTAACATATCAAAGAATCCTATCCAACACAGCAGGACCAAGCACATTGATATCAAGCATCATTTCATCAGAGATCTTGTGGAAGAGAAGGTGATCTCATTAGAACATGTAGCCACAGACTGCAATTGGCTGATATATTTACTAAAGCTTTGGATGCTACTCAATTTGAAAACCTAAGGGGTAAATTGGGAATCTGCTTATGTGAAATATAGCAGTTATGGAGAAGTGCCAACATGTCCTATGACATAGTGTGGCATGATCACCAGATGGCAGCACCAGTCTGGTCAGTAACTCTGTGTATTCCATTTTTTAAAATTCCACGAGTAACAGATTTTATAAAAGCTCAAGCTTGCTCTCAGCTCTTCATCTCCTCACTATCTTCTCAAAACAAATTGCATGCGAAAGCTGATTTTCTAAGCTCATCAAAATCTATCCAACCTAAACTCTTCTTCCACCACATTCGAAAATGTCTCAACATCAAAACCCTAACATCATGGAAGAAAATCTCAACCAAGAAGATGTGGTGCATGCAACCCCAATCTCTATGGTACGAATGGATACTACTCCCATATACGAAATCAGAGGAAGTGTTCCTCTTGCTCAAAAACCTAGAACTCCTAATGTGAGAAGAGCAAAGGAACTTGTGTTCAGCAAAAGCAAAGGAATTCCTTCAGCCTCAAACACCACCCCCAAAGCTTCTGAATATGTGGATGCTTCCATCAAGCATCTTGTGAATAGGATCTTATATGAACAAAGAGTAGTGCGTGGGGTATATGTTCCCCTAAACACCATGCCTGCTCCACAAGAAGAACAGAGCAATCAGGCTGAAGAGGACACTCCTGCTCAACAGGATGTCCCAATAGATGTTGAAACATCTCAGGACCAGAACAAGGCCTCAACTGATGATGATGATGATGAAGCCACTGATGACCAAGCTTCTGTTGATCCACCTGCTGAAAAGGAGGCTTCTCAACCTCCTCCTGCTGAATCCATAGATGATGACTCTGACACAGAGATCATTGCATCTGTTAACCCTAGCATAGCCAAAAGGCTTAGGGCTAGGAAGGAGAAGAAGTCTGCTGGACATGCAACTCCTAAAAAGAAACAGCCTACTCCAAAGAAAGACAAGGTCAAAGTGTCATTTGGACCTACCAAACAATGGAGCAAAGTGAGTACCCAAAAGAGGAAAGCTGCTACTCCACCTGATTCAGATGTTTAGGAAGATGTCCCAAAATCCCCACCAAGGAAGAAACCAGCACCTTCAAGGTCCACCTCTGCTGTTCCAGAAGCTCCTCTGGACAATGTGTCATTCCATCATGTGTCAAGTGTGAACAGATGGAAATATGTCTACCAAAGAAGGGTGGCACTAGAAAGAGAGCTAGGCAGCAATGCACTGGAGTGCACTGAGGTAATAGACCTAATATCTGCTGCTGGTTTATTCAAGACAGTTTCAAACTTTTCACCCTGCTATGAGCCGCTGGTCAAGGAGTTCATTGTCAACCTGCAAGAAGACTGTGCTGATGGAAAGTCAGAGAATTCAGAAAGGTGTATGTAAGAGGGAGATGTGTGGAATTCTCTCCTAGGGTTATAAATCATTACCTAGGGAGAGAATCTGATGGGCCTAATGAGCTGGGGAAGACTGACAACCAGGTTTGCAAGGTCATCACTGCCAACCAAGTCAAAGCTTGGCCAGTCAAGGGAAAACTTTCTGTTAGCTTGCTTACAAGGAAATATGCAATGCTGCATAGAATTGGTACTGTCAACTGGGTCCTTACCAACCATACTTCTTCAATAGCTACTGGATTGGGAAGATTCATTTATGTTGTGGGCACCCAAACAAAGTTGGACTTTGGGGCTTACATATTTGATCAAACACTGAAGCATGCAGGAACATCAGCAACAAAGCTTCCCATTGCTTTTCCATCTTTGCTCTGTGGAATCATCCTCAACCAGTATCCAGGCATCCTCACTGAGAAGGATTCAGTCTACAAAAGAGAAAGTCCACTGGCCTTCCACTACAAATTATTCTTGAGCCATCATGCTGCTAATGTTGAAGCTCCCAGTGGGACATCTGCTGGACCTTCAAAAGCAAAGTCTCCTATATCCAAAGCTGCCTTGATTGCAGAACTGAAGAACACTTGCAAAAAGCTTGATGCTAGGAAGAAAAAGCTTGAGGAAGTCATTCAAATGCTGGAGCTGGAAGAGAGTGCTCAGAATGCTGCTAAGTCTGATGATGAATCTGATGATGAATCTGAAGAAGAAGAAGATACTGAATATGATGACTCTGAGTGAAAATGTGTGAGGAAAGTGTACTGCTTCAGCATTGTATTTTGTAATTTGAATATTTTGTATTTCTCTCTGCTTGTGTAATTTGGCCCCAATTTCTGTCTAATAAGGGGGAGAAGAGAACTGAACAACAACAATGTCTGCTGCAGTTTTCCTGATTAATGAAAAATGTTGTTTGTCTATTTAATGTCTGCTTCTGAACTAAGTTTTTTTTAATAGAAAATTCTGTTGAACAAGTCAGAATACATACAGGTTTGAGGGGGAGTAAAGTGTACTGAACTCTCACATGATTCAACAGAAAAGAACTGCTGCACTCTGAAAAATGAAACTCTGCTGTACTCTGATAAAACCAAAAGATTGTGTTAGCAAAAAATTAGCCAAAGGGGGAGCTTGTAGATGTTTAGAATTGGCAGAATTTTTTACCAACAAGAAGTGTTGAACTTAGTTCAGGATGTCACACCAGATGTTGTGACATTATCAAACAGAGTATAAGTTAATGAACCTAATTCAGGATGTCACACCAGATGTTGTGACATTGTATAAGTTAATTAATTAAGTTCAGACATCAGGATGTCACACCAGATGTTGTGACATCTCAAACCTGCTAGCAGACTTAAAAGATGCGAAACAGAACTGAGTAAATTCAGGGAATTTATCTGGAATTAGTTATGGATGGATAAACAATACAAGGCGCATCTGTAGGGAGCTTAGTTATCTGTTTTCAGTATAACAGAATAACTATCTCACCTAGAATCAAGGAAGTAACAAACCCTAATTCAAGGTGATGACATCATGCGTATCAGGACTGGATAATCTACAGAAAGCCCAAAATCCAAGCATCTATTTAAGAAACAAAAACCCTCAGAATAGAGTACGAAATTAAGAAGACTAAATAGGGTGTTTGTGTTTTAATAGCAGGTTTTAGTTGTGTATCACTTTATGAGATTTTAAGCAAAAATTGTATTGTGTCTTGATTGAAACTATGAAGTAAAATCAAGCTGTTGTGTTTGAAGTGTGATTTCAATTTTATTAAACTTGTAACATATCATTGTGTGATTGAGGGGGAGTGAGTTGGTACTCATATCTAAGTTGTGTCTTAGGTAGAAATTGCCTTGGGTAGATATTAAGTGAAGGATTAAACTGATTGGTTTAAGTCCAGAATTAATATTACTTATATTGGATTTCCTTCCTGGCTTGGTAGCCCCCAGATGTAAGTGTGGAGATACACTGAATTGGGTTAACAATTTCCTGTGTTATTTACTTTACCTAAACTTTAAGTTTTGTTTAAGTCTTCAAGTGTTTAAACATCTCATTCGACATCACGTACCTGATCCCAGAATTTCAATACCTTCCTAGGTTGTAACCAACACCCTTTCTCAGTTTCTCTGGTTCGCAACCGTCTTATCCATTTTCTTTTCAGTTTTATGCAGCATTACCTTTCCTTCGGGATAAAAATGCCTAGCTGGCGACTCTATTCAGTTTATTTCATTTTCTCTTTCACCGACCGTTCGCGTCTGCACCGGGATGCATATCTTAGGGAGCGACAGCTTGGCGACTCTGTTGGGGACTATATATCTTGCAACCAGGGTTTCTGGTTCTTTTTGTGGGTTTCTCCTAGCGCTTGTTTGATTTGTGTTTATGGGGGCGTTATGTGTTATATGTTCTTTTTGTTTATTGATTTATTTATTTTCGTACAACTTTATTTATCGTTTTCATTTACTGTTTTTATGCATTTCATATTACTGTCATCATATCATTGTGCTGGATCTGTTTGTTTACCTTGGTGGGAGGGATATTCAGTGAGTAAGGTTCCATACCGGGAGCCTGAGTGATACATAGGATAGAGTGGCTTCATATTCTTTCCCATTCCATTTCGGTCTGGTGCGGGAATATGAAACACGGTTCAGACATGGGTTTCTTCTTGAGAACTTTGTGCTACGGATTTCCTGTAGTACTAGGGCTATCTGGGAAGCCTGCTAAGTCTGGATGACCTTTTTAGATGACCTTCAGTATCTGAGGTGAATTAGAGGAGGATCCTTTATGATTAATGTAAACATTATACCTCCGGGTTAGAAGTGTTTACACTTCTCATAACTGATCCAAGTCTGAGGATCTTTGTTCTATAACAATACCTGTGAGGGGGTTGGGATGTTTACAGGTTTGCAAGAACCCTTGGCCTCATCATACTCTGTTACTAGATTTGTTAAGGTTACACCATGATTGGACTATTCTTGTGAAACCCTGGATTTATGACTCTTTATTTGAGTCCCCACCTGGTTACTGGTTCTCTAAGCCTTCATCTGGACTTATGAACACGCATGGACCCTATCAAGGAAGATAACAGATCCAACACTTGATCACAAACCCTTGCATATCATTTTTCATACATCATTTTGCATCATTTTAACATTTGTCTATTTGTTTTACATGGTATCCATCTTCTTTGGTTTGGTTTTGACCTGTTCTACTGCTCAGATTCCTTCACTTATCTGCATCAGCCATCTTCATCAGTTATCTTCGTCAGATATTTTCTTCAGCTGATATCTTCTCCAGTTATCTTCATCAGTTTCCCTCAGTTGTCTTCATCAGCATTTCTCCTCAGTTATCTTCATCAACATCCATTATCAGTATGGACACCTCTGGAAGAGCAACATCACATACCATTTCTTTGAGCCCACTTTGGCATGCATCAGGCAGATTTAGACACTCATTACTCCTGATCACTTCCCTTTATTCAGGGAACATTATGGTGGCATTATGGACATTATCATGGACTTGGATGCATCACATAGGAGCATGATCCACACTTGCCTTCAGTTTCATAAGCCCCCTCTCGGATGTTTTACCTTCCCAGACTTTCAGTTGGGACCTTCGCTAGAGGAATTTTCCATGTTGTTGGGTGTCCCCATCAGGAGAGGGATTCCTTTCAACCCTGAGATGACTTCTCCCAGGAATGAAGATATATATAGGCTCCGTGTTTGGAAACCACTACCATTGATCAGAATATGACCACCAAGGCTCCAGGCCTCCATTTGGACTTCTTGCTTACTCAGGCCACCAGTCATACTGCAGCAGGGAAGTGGGACACTGTTTGTGCTCTCTTGGCCCTTAGAATATATGGTATCATCTTGTTTGCAAACGAGCCTAAGTTTGTTTGCATGAGTGCTATCCATTTGTTCTTGTTGAAGAATCCAGTTCCCACCTTGCTAGGGGATTTCTACTACTCAGTGCATCAAAGGAATGAGAAGCAGAGGGGAAGATTAGTCAGATGTTGTGCACATCTCTTCTATTGTTGGTTATTGAGACACTTTCTGAAGTCAGAAGCTTTCTTGAATCCTTACTAGTCAAGAAACTGGGCTAATAGAATGATTTCCCTTACATCAGAAGACATCAGATGGTGCACTCAGAGCACCAAGGGCAGAGACATAATCACCAAATGTGGGCAGTATCCCGATGTACCTCTAATTAGGGTGAAGGGTTGCATCAACTACAATCCTTTGTTGTTAAAAAGGAAATTAGGGTATGCCTTGGTACATCCAACAAGAGAGCAGGACTTATCAGAAACCTTTTACTGTGACATTTAGCACAACCATGCCATTGTCCGACAAGCAGCCTGGGCTTGGGATAACATTCAGACAAAAGGGACCGCCATTATTGGCAAGTGTAACAACATAGCTTCAGCTCAGTATATTGATTGGTCTCGTATCAGAGGAAAAATTACCCGTATGCCATTCACCCTGGAGGATGTTCCTGGACCATCAGCAGTAGAGCCTGTAGCTATAGTCAGTTTAGAAGAATTTGAAAAGTTAAAATAAAGCAGCACTCAGCTTTCTGAAGCTCTGAAGAAGACCCTCTAGGAGAGGAATGATATTCGTCTGGACAATGAAAGGTTAGAGAAGCTCTGGATCGAGCATATGACCAAGATTGAGAAGACAGATGATTACATCAGAAGAGCCTGAGCAGGGGAGTTGGTATTAAAGAATGCTTGCAAAGAAGCCAAGATTCAGAAGGCCAGAGCTGAGCACTACTTGGAAGAGAGTCAAGCTAGATGGATCAGAATTACTGAAGCTCGTTCACAGGAAGATCAGAGAACCCAGGCTAGGATAGAGCAGCTAGAAGCTAATGAGAAGAAGAATCAGGAAGCCTTGTTAGCAGCACAAAAGGAAATCTCCGAGTTGAAACTCCGGGCAGGAATAAAGAGATCAAAAGACCAAGAAAAGTATAAGAAGTTGACAGATGTTGTTGTCACCAGGAACCTTCTTATCAGGACCATCAAAGAGCATCTAGTTGGCCCAATGACTGATGCTCTCCTGAAAGAAGTCAGAGAGGATGATTATGGGCTGGGTGTTTGATTTCTTTGTATTTGTACTTCATTTTGTTTGTACTTTTGTTTTTGTTGTTGAATTTTGACCCACCATGGGGAAATGTTGTAACCAAAACTATGTATCTTTACAGTTTGTAATATATGGTTTGTGTCTCATTCTGTGTGCTTTATTTCACTTTAGCATCATCATTCCTCGAGGTCTGGAAGGTCAAAACCAAAGAACCAAAGCGGATACCCTTGGAAGACAAATAGACATACTGCATTGCATACTAACCTCATTTATTGGTTTTTTAGGTATTTGTTTTTGTTGTTTCTCACTGTCTTATGATTTCAGGAAACATTGCTCGTAGGAGAGTCTTCCCCATCAATAGAGTTCACCGGTATCCGACAAGAAACAACCTTCCGAGCCTACAGATGGACCAGGTTCAGCAGGATCTGACTGATGTGAAAACCCAAATGGCTAATGAAAGAACTGAAATGAGAGCCCAGATGAACTAGTTCATGGCAGTAATGACTGGGTTGGCCCAAAGCCAAGAAAAACTAAAAGAGTTGGTCGAGCGGTAAACTCCTGAAGAAAACCACCCAGGTATAGGGGGTACCAGCAACAATGATCATGTACAACCTCGTAATGATCCCCCAGAGTTTGGACCTCATCTTAACCCTGACATCAATGCTATCAGGAACACCCAGGGTAATACTAGAGGGAGTGCCTTGCAAGAGGACCCTCAGGAGAACAATTCACTGTAGTTGGGGAAGGAGATGAAGTCTATGATTGTCGGCTGGACGAGATAGCAGAAATGTTGAGATCTCTGGAGTCTCAAAACTCTTTAGGGTTTGATGTTATGGATATGGGGCTGGTAGAAGGAGTAAGAATTCCTCAGAAATTCAAACCACCCTGCTTTGAAAGATATAATGGCACATCTTGCCCTCGCACCCATCTTCAATCTTTCCTGGGAAGATTAAAGGCCTACACCATGGATGAAAAGCTATGGATGTTTTATTTTGAGGATAGCTTAACCGGGGAATCCCGTGAGTGGTACTCCCATCTGACTAAGGCCACAGTAAGAAATTGGAAAGATTTAGTCGAGGCTTTCATTCGCCAATATCAATACAATCTAGACATAGCTCCTAACAGAACACTTCTAATGGGTATGTCACAATCCTCTAGGGAGAGCTTCAGAGAGTATGCTCAGAGATGGAGGCAATTAGCTGCTGCCGTTCAACCTCCAATGTCAGAAAGAGAAATGGCAGATATGTTTATGAACACCCTCCAGGGGACATACATTTATAGGTTGGCTGCTTTCTCTTCCACTTGCTTCGCCGACGTGGTCATAGCTGGAGAAAGGATTGAGAGTTTATTGAAAATGGGAAAGATTTCTGATAACTGCGCCAGCTCAAGCAGTACAAGGAAACCATTTGCAGGGCCTCGTAGGTCGGGTGAAACCAATTCAGTTCACATGGGCAGAGGAAGGCCTAGGTATATGCCAAGATCAATTGTCGTTGTCACAATTCCTACTCCACCTCCTCAACAACAATACACTCCACAACCACAACAGTTTCCTCAACAACACTTTCCTCAACAAAGGTCCTATAACAACAATAACAACCAACAACAACGTCCTTTCCAGCAAAGGCCATCTCAAGTTAACAGGGTAATTGAGCCTATACCAATGCCCTATGCCACTTTTTTGCCACAACTCCTGAAGCTTAATCTTGTTGAATTAAGGACTCTAGCTCCACCAGATCCTCAGAACCTTCCGAGAAATTACGAAGTTAATACCAAATGTGTCTTCCATTCTAATGCACCTGGTCACACCACAAAAAAGTGCAGAGCCTTGCACATGAAGGTCCAGGATCTAGTTGATTCAAAGGCTTGAAATTTTGCACCACCTCCTAATGTCACGAAGAATCCTCTGCCCAGCCATGGTGGGCCCCGGATAAATGCATTTGAGGAGGATCAACCCATGAATTTAATTGAAGATACTGCAAGCATTCAAACACCTTTGGCAGAGGTTAAAGCTCAGCTTTTAAAATGCCAGGTGTTTCCAGGTTGTGAGGCCTGCTGTGAATCTTGCAAAGTTTTCGTCAATGGGTGTGAAAGCTTAAGAAGTGGCATCAATGGCCTTATCAGAGAAGGTATCCTACATATAACATCATCGGTTTCTACAACATCGGCAACTCCTCTTACAACAACAATAAGTACTTCTCCTACAACTTCAAAGACAATTGTTCCGACAGACTCGTCTACAAAATCAACAATCATCTCTTCCATCACTTCAACAAACACTAGTTCAACCGCATCCGCTTCTACAACTACATCAACCATTAACAACGACATCTCCACAGTCACCATATACTACGACCCAACAATGGTCCCTGATTCCAGCAGTTTTCAGCAACAATCTCAGCAACAACCCAGCTTCAGTCATTCACCACCACCAACAATCAGAAGTACCGTCACCATATATTACGATCCATAGACAATCACAGTGCTTACCTCCGCTGCAGTCAGTCCAGTCACTATCACGGTACCTGGACCCATTCCGTATGAAAAAGATAATGTTGTTCCATGGCACTATGGTTCAGACCTCTACTGCAACGGGGAGAGATTCCTTCTTGATTCTTCAGCTCATACACCACAGGTGGATAATGTCGGGGAGGTGGAGGCTTCACCCAAAGCGGACGCCTCTTCGCGTCACAAATTCCAAGAGTTAATACTGAGGCAGAGGCTGCTGCCAAAGCCAAAGGAAAAATGTGGTGCCGGAAGAACCTGTTCTAAAAGAAGCCCATAAAACATCCTTTAATCAAGATGTGGATGAACTTATGAGGATAATCAAGAGAAGCCACTACAAGGTTGTGGATCAGCTCCACCAGACTCCTTCCAAGATCTCCATTTTATCCCTGCTATTGTGTTCCGAAGCTCATCGGGATGCATTAAGTAAAGTCCTAAATGCAGCCTACATGCCTGAGGAGATCATAGTAAATCATCTTGAGACAATGGTGTCTAATGTTAATACTAGTCATGGACTATGCTTTACCAACGCTGATTTGACTACGGAAGGTCGTCACCATAACAAAGCTTTACACATCACTCTGGAGTGTAAAGGGGTTGTGCTTTCACACATTCTAGTTGACACTGGGTCTTCACTCAATGTCTTGCCAAAGAAAGCCCTTGTTAAGCTTGAATATGATGGTGTATCTCTCCGACCAAGCAATCTGGTGGTAAGAGCTTTTGATGGTTCCAAGATGTTTGTTCTTGGAGAAGTGGAGCTTCCTGTGATAATTGGCCCACAGGTCTTTCAAACTACTTTCTACGTGATGGACATTCAGACGATCTATAGCTGTTTGTTGGGTCGACCATGGATTCACGCCGCTGGTGCAGTTACGTCGACCCTTCACCAGAAATTGAAATATGAGTGGGAAGGGAAAATTATCACAATCTGTGGTGAAGAGGATATTTTTGTTAGCCATCTGGCCACAAACAAATACATTGAGATGGATGGTGAAATCCACGAGACCATGAGCCAAGGTTTCGAAGCGCTGAACATCAATGAGGCGACAACTGAAGTATTTGCTGCATCCCAGGAGGATAGGATGGGTACTTCAATTGTCTCCTATCAACAAGCTCTGAAGGTTGTTGAAGATGGAAACGCCAAAGGCTGGGGCAAGCTGCTACTTGTGGAGAAGAAAGAGGACAAATTCGGTTTGGGTTACAAACCATTCCGACAAGATCAATCAGAGGCTTCTAAGGAGCCCAAGTTCGTGAGCGGGGGGATGCAAACCCAGATGTTGTCAATAACGTGGAAGACGAGGTTGAAAGCGTCCTCAAACTGGAGAGCTGGATTCGTACAAGGATCCCGGGCCATCAAGTCCTTAACTGGTCTTCCTAGGAAATTTTAAGGGTTACTCCTGTAGAGTAATTATTATTTCCTGCTTTTTTCAGCATGCATCAAGTCCTGCATCTTGCCCAAGGTGTCAGGACTCATTTTGTAATAGGGCCATAATTGTATTTTTGTGCAAATGGAATATCAATGAATATTGGACATCTTTTGCAAACAATTTTCTCTTTCGCTCGCTGTCTTTTCATTTTTGTTATTTTTCGCACAAAATAATTAAATGGCAATGTTTTCAAAATAATAACTTCATTTACACTTTTTCTAAACAAGATTAAAATTGATCACTAAAACGAACAAATCTCAACCCTTGCAGAGATTATCCTCCAGACTGAACCGACAACAACACTACTATGACCTTGTATGACTTCGACAAACCAATTAATCAAGCAGATGAAGGGGTTGATGAAGACTACGAGTTGCCTGAAGAGATAGCCAGGTTGTTGAGGCAAGAAGAGAAAGTGATTACTCCTCATCAGGAGGAGATTAAAACTGTTAATCTTGTTACCGAGGAGGATTTGAAAGAAGTGAAAATTGGGGCCGGTCAGTAACCTCCAGTGAAAAAACAGCTTATCAGATTGCTTCAAGAATATGTCGACGACTTCTCTTGGTCCTATCAAGGCATGCGAGGTCTAGATACGAATATTGTCATGCACAGGCTACCCTTGAAAGAAGATTGCCCTCCAGTCAAGCAGAAGTTGCGTCGTACTCGCCCAGATATGGCCATGAAGATTAAAGAAGAGGTACAAAAACAGTGGAATGCTGGTTTCCTTGCTATAACTAGTTACCCACCGTGGGTTGCTAACATCGTACCCGTGCCTAAGAAGGATGGAAAGGTATATATGTGTGTAGATTACCGGGACCTGAATAGAGCTAGCCCAAAGGATGATTTCCCATTACCTCACATTGATGTATTGGTCGACAACACATCTCAATTCTCAGTATTTTCTTTCATGGACGGATTTTCCGGGTATAATCAGATCAAGAAGTCACCCGAAGACATGGAGAAAACAACCTTCATCACACAATGGGGCACATTTTGTTACAAGGTAATGTCGTTTGGACTGAAGAACTCCGGTGCAACTTATCAACGGGCTATGGTAACATTATTCCACGATATGATTCACAAATAAATTGAATGTTATGTGGATGACATGATTGCCAAGTCCCTTACTAAAGAAGACCATCTGGTAAATCTGCTGAATTTGTTCAAGCGTCTGAGGAAATATCAGTTGAAGTTGAACCCCAACAAATGCACATTCGGGGTACGTTCTAGTAAGTTGCTGGGATTTATCGTAAGTAAAAAGGGAATCGAGGTTGATCCCAAAAAAGTCAAAGCCATTCAGGAGATGCCTACACCTAGGACTGAAAAAGAAGTTTGGGGGTTCTTAGGTAGATTGAACTACATCTCAAGGTTCATATCTCACCTCACTGTGACCTGTGAACCCCTGTTCAAGCTGTTAAGAAAGGAACAGACAGTCAGGTGGAACGACGATTGTCAGAAAGCTTTTGACAAGATCAAGGAATACCTATAAGAACCTCCAATTCTCATGCCTCCGATTGAAGGAAGACCTCTGATAATGTATCTGACAATTTTAGAAGGGTCAATGGGGTGTGTGTTGGGCCAGCATGACGAGTCTGGTCGAAAAGAGTATGTAATATACTACCTAAGAAAAACGTTTACCGACTGTGAACAACGTTATTCACTGCTCGATAAAACTTGTTGTGCTTTAGTGTGGGCTGCTCGCCGACTAAGACAGTATATGTTGACTCATACTACCTTGTTGATCTCAAAAATGGACCCCGTCAAGTACATATTTGAGAAACCAACACTTACCGGAAGGGTTGCAAGGTGGCAAATGATTCTGACAGATTATGATATTCAGTACACCTCACAAAAGGCCATCAAGGGCAGTGTATTGTCTGACTATCTAGCTGAGCAACCCATTGACGATTACCGGCAAATGAGATTTGACTTACCTGATGAAGACATCATGTACTTAAAAGAAAAAGATTACAAAGATCCAGTTCACACTAAAGGGCCTGATCCCGAAGAAGAATGGACTATGATGTTTGACGGGGCTGTCAATATGAACGGACGTGGGGTTGGTGCAGTGCTCATTATACCTAAAGGAGTTCATATGCCTTTCTCGGAAAAACTCACATTTGCATGCACTAACAATGAAGCAGAATACGAAGCATGTATCATGGGACTTGAGGAAGCCATTGACCTTAGGATCAAAACTTTGAATGTATTTAGAGATTCAGCTTTGGTAATCAACCAGACCAACGACAAATGGTACACTCATCAGGAGCATCTGATTCCATACCGTGACTATACGAGGAGATTTGTTGACTTTCTTCACAATAATCAAACTTGAATACATCCCTCGAGATGAGAATCAATTTGCAGACGCTTTAGTTACCATTTCCTCCATAATCAAAGTTCAAATTGTCTACTACGTGCCTCAGATTTTGGTATCCAGACTAGACAGACCGGCACATGTATTCTCCGTGGACATTGCTAGTGATGATAAGCCTTGGTTCCATGACATTAAATGCTTCTTAGAAAATCAGACATACCCACTCGGGGCATCATCCAACGATAAGAAGACATTAAGAAGGTTGGCCGGTAGTTTCTTCCTCAATGCTGATGGTTCATTATACAAGCGAAACTTCAACATGGTCTTGCTCAGATGTGTGGACAAGAAGGAAGCAGACCTGCTAATGCACGAGGGGCATGAAGGTTCTTTGGTACCCATGCCGGAGGACATGCAATGGCAAAGAAAATATTAAGATCAGGTTACTACCGGATCACAATGGATGCAGACTGTTGTGCCTATGCCAGAAAATGCCACAAGTGCCAAATCTACGCAGATAAAATGCATGTGCCTCCAAATCCTTTGAACGTGATGTCTTCACCTTGGCCCTTCGCTATGTGGGGCATTGACATGATTGGAAAGATTGAACCGACTGCTTCAAATAGTCACAGATTCATCCTAGTGGCCATTGATTACTTCACCAAATGGGTCGAAGCAGCTTCGTATGCAAATGTCACCAGACAAGTGGTAGCCATATTTCTAAAAAGAGACATTATCTGTCGATATGGAGTTCCCGAGCGAATCATTAATGATAATGGTTCCAATTTGAATAACAAAATGATGGCAGAACTATGCCAGGACTTCAAAATCCAACATCACAACTCTTCTCCTTACAGGCCAAAGATGAATGGCGTTGTTGAGGTAGCCAACAAGAACATCAAGAAGATTGTGCATAAGATGGTGGTTACCTATAAAGACTGACACGAAATGATACCATTTTCTTTGCATGGATACCGAACCTCTATCAGAACATCAACTGGGGCAACGCCTTATCAGCTTGTGTATGGTATGGAAGTTGTCCTACCTGTTGAAGTTAAGTTACCCTCCTTACGGGTAATGATGGATGTGAAGCTGCATGAAGCAGAATGGATCCGGTCCTGATACAATCAACTGAATCTGATCAAAGAGAAAAGATTAGATGGCATCTATCATGGACAGTTATATAAGAAATGAATGAAGAGAGCCTTCGATCAGAAAGTCAGAACTCGGGAATACCAAGTGGGAGAGCTTATTCTAAAGAGAATCCTTCCTCCTCATACAGAACACAAGGGCAAGTGGACACCAAACTATGAAGGTCCTTACGTGATAACCAAAGTCTTCTCAGGTGGAGCACTGATGCTCGTAACCATGAATGGTGAAGACTTCCCGTCTCCTGTGAATTCAGATGTAGTTAAAAAATACTTCGCATAAAGTGACCCGCTGGACATAAAAACAGAATATGAGTCCAGACAAAAAATAGGGCATCCCGGCGAGTCAAAAACAGAATAAAAGACTCGGGCAAAAATAAGGGAAAAATCAAAAAAATGTACACCCGCTGAGTTGAAAAGCCGCATTGGACAGCTCAGGAAAAAATGGGTATCTCGGTTGATTGAAAACCCGAAAGGGCGATCCACGCAAAATCAGGGAATAAGCGAACAACTTCATTCTAAATACGTCTGTATTACTCACAACGTGGCAAGCTTCGAAAGGATAAAGCATCGTTCAGAATCAACCTTCCTCAGAAAACAAGACAAGAAGAACGTCAAGGTCATACAGGTCATAGCAAAGAAATTTCAATGGATCATCGTTATCAACATTTCCAAAACCTTTATTTTCTCAATTTACAATAATCTCCTCATTTCAGGGGATTCACTTCTTTGACTGTACTTGTCAATTCAGGGTACACAAATCAATAAAATCAGAGTTTTCAGTCACACCTTGTTTTGTACATTTTTGTTTCGTTTGCAAAATGTCCAATGTTCATAATATAACACTTGCATAAAACATATGAGCCATTTTTTTAATAAATGCTTGCAGGAAATGCATTACTTTCAGGTAAGTCTAACTCCTATGACGGAATCCGGTTAAGGATACCTCGGGATACTTGTGCATTTTCCTTTGTCTTAACAGGTTGCAGGTATTCAATAAGCAATGAGGGGCATATCAAGCATTGATTCCCCAGCATGCTACTTCCTAGAAGTTATCTCCTCCCCAAGCAGGACCTCCCGAGCGTTGCCTGACAACTATTTCACAGCAAGGTGATCAAGAAATTTCTTATTCTCCACAGAATTTCCGTTCTCTCCTCAGCAGAGCAATGCTTGGAACCCATCCCCAACTTAGTGGCTAAAGCTTCCTTATCCCCAACTAAGTTCCCCCTCCAGATAGATATACCATTGATCTATTCCCCCAATCAGAGTTCTCCCTTCGGACAGATCCATCAATGATCTTCCCCCCAGCCGGGTTATTCCTCCAAACAGATCAACCAGAGATATTTATCCCCGCAGGATCCGTGTCTCGGATCAGTTTCTCATTTGCATAATCATAGCATTCGCACCATATTCACCAAATAAGCGTAGCATTCCGTCTAATGCGGAGCATTACGACAAAAATCAAACATTTGCATGATCACAAGCCAGGTTCGAGCCAGTCACCCGCAAATACCATCAATATTTCATCAGAAATATACAAAATGCATCCCCTGCACATAAAAGCCAAAGCTCCCCCTTTGCACTCTCAAATACATATACTTGTGTATAATTATATATGCTCTTTTTGACACTCGTCCGTGTCATCCTTCCCCAGTAAGGTCGCCGAAATACCTGCTTCAAGAAGATACTTGTTTCATACATGCTTTTCTCAACACTCGTCGGTGTCATCTTATCTCCCCAGAGAAAGCCAAAGCATCTCATTTGCACTCTCAAAACCGATGCCTGTTTATATTTATACATATTTGACACCTGTCTGTGTCATACTTCCCCAGCAAGTCAAACACCCATCCATGTCTTGCACATACATCACCAACAGATCAATACTCACTCATACTTTTACAGAAGTCATTAATACCCGTCCGTATCTTGTATATATCACTCCTCAGCAGATTCGACACTCGTCCGTGTTCCTTGTTAACCAGTTGATACTCGTCCGTATCATCATCTTTGAACACACGTCAGCATTTGTTTCTACCGATACTCGTCCGTATCATGGTCCTAAGGATGCTCGTTCGCATCTTTAATCTATACACACTGTCAGACACTTATACCTTTTATTTTTGAAAGCGTAAGCACTTGTCCGTGTTTACCATTCCCCAGTAAGTCACCAACAAAAGAACTTTCTTCTATCCGACATTCGTCCTATGTCGTGATACTTTCAGGCAGTCGTCCCCTGCCAGGTGATCGTCCTTCACCATCGGATGATTGTCCCTCATCCGTTTCCCCAATGGAATCTCCATTATTGGAATCATCTATCCGAAATTCGTCCTATGTCGTGATAAAGAGCAGCCATCCCCTGCTAAGTGATCGTCCTTCACCTTTTGATAATCGTCCCTCATCGTTTTATCCGATGATCGTCCCCATCGTCGACATTTTCTATCTGACATTCGTCCTATGTCGTGATAAAGAGAAGTCGTCCCCTGCTAGGTGATCATCCTTCACCTCTTGATGATCGTCCTTCATCATGCTTATCCAATGGCTGTCCCCATCGTCGACCTTTTCTATCCGACATTCGTCCTATGTCGTGATAAAGAGCAACCTTCCCCTGGTAGGTGATCGTCCTTCACCTTTGATAATTGTCCCTCATCATTATTTCATTTATTATTTTAACCGATGGTCGTCCCCATCGTTGTTTACTTTACTTTTCAAAGCCTGATGGCCGTCCCCATCATTTCTTTTCTCATTACTTTAACCCCCAGAGAATCTTATTTCTTTACCCGATGGCCGTCCCCATCAGGATCTCTTTATTTACCCAGCTTGTCGGTCGTCCCCGTCATTGCTTTACTTACCACTTTACCCCAGCAGTCGTCCACTGCTCGATGGTCGTCCTCCATCGCTTTCATTTGATAATCATACTATACCATTTTTTACAATTTATATCCATTTTCTTCTTCTCCCCAGTGAGTGCAAATTTCGGATTGTCTTTGGTATTATACCACAAGTTATCTTGTTTGTCTGTTAAACTAGGTGCTTACACCATGCACAGCTAACTCATGCTTGAATAAGGGCAGCTGTAAACACCCCAAATTTGCCCTAACTTTTTCTCACACCATGGCTTGTGATCTGTCATTTTTGTTTAAACATAAGCATTACATCTCATATTGCATATCTGTTTCACTGCATAGTTCAATTTCATCCGCACCTAGGGTTTATGATCTGAGCAATCCAAGAATCAATATGAGCCATCCCAAAGGTCATAAAGCTTTCCAAGAGGGTCCATGTGTGTTCTATGATCATATTATGCTCCCCAAAGTTCATGAAAGTCAAGGGATCACAAGAATTGGCAAAGGCATGGAAGCAGTGCTAGGGTTTTGCTGCACAGATGACCAAAATTAGGGTTTTGGTTTCAGAGGCCTTAACTCCAATTTTTTTGGTCATTCTTGTTTCTAAGGTTCTTTATATGTTATAAGGATCATGTGTACAAAGTTTGATGAAGAAATTCATTGTGGAAGTCATTTGTTCATTGGGTAACTTCTTGAGCAAGTTAAGTCAAAATTAGGGCATTTGAGGCCCCCAACAATGGAAACAAAGGGTCATTTTCATCAAATTGAAGTTCAATGATCTTTATTTGATCTTAGAAGTGGTTACAAGTTCACAAGATTGAATAATTTTGAGCCAATTGCATACTTGCCATTTTTGGAAATGACTTGAAATGCAAACTTTCCATTTTGGGAAAGATTTTCAACCTCCTCTTTCATGACCAAAAATGCTTCAAATGAAAACTTCTTGGGCATGAAAGTTGTATATTAGGTCTTTCCCTTTTCAAAAAGTACAAGAACATGTCTTGATTCATCCTAGAACTCAAGATATGGCCTTTCAAAGTTGGCAAAAATCACATAATTTTCATGTTCATGTCAAAGAGGGATTTTGCATATTGGCATGTTCAAGCTTCTAAATGACTTCTAATGTGCACAAATATGTTACAACATGTCAAAGAAACTTTAAGAGATCAGAATTTGCCTTTGAACCTAGGGTTTTGGTGGTTTGATTCACAAGAAACATCAAAGAGGGAAATTTGCATAAACCATGAGAACTCTTCATCCAAGCCTCCCAGCTCATCAAATTCAATCCCATGGTCCCCCATGAATCAAGCTGAGGCAGGATACGCCATATAAAAAGCTCTGACCCGTTCCATGCTTAAAGTACACATAACCTTGACTTTTTGAAACTTTGCCCATACCAATCAAGTTGTGCCACCACCCACTTTCTGAGCAATCCCATTGGTTTATACAAACATCATGGATCACAAAACACATAACACACAAGGCTGAAACCTCCCACAAGCTGAGAATAACAAAAATAATCTCACACCTTCCTCTCTTCGAATTTCATAACACATCCATCAAAACTCCAAACTTCTTCCACCAATCAACTCAAAAAACACTCAAGGATCATTCCCCACCCATTGCCATCACCTAAAAGCCACTCAAACCAAAATACGATTTCTGCCAAACCAAAAATGAAACACACAAACCAGCTTATTTAAACTCCATTCAAGCCTTTTAGAAGCATCAGAGTGATCATTGGAGGCATTTTGCACAATGGAAGAGATCAGAAAGCTCAAGTTTGCAAAGCTTCATCTCAGGTAGTCATCAAGAACTTTTTTTCCAAAAATCTTCTTTTAAGTTATAAAATGATTTTATATGTCTCTCTGATCATGGTGATATGATTGGTTTTGAAAATGGCTGCGAAACAAGCATGTATTGAACTTCTGAAAGTTTTGCATAATTTTCCGTTTTGCTTCGATTCTTGCTTTTGATGAAATATAAATGGATTTTGTTGCTGGATTCGTGTTTAGGGTTGTTAGTTGAATGATTCTAGAGAGTTAGGGGTTCTGGGGTGGCCTAGGGTGGAAGATAGCATGAGAAGTTGGCCGGAGAAGATGATTAGCCCAGATTGATTTTGGACCTTTGGATCTTGATTAGTTTAACGCGTGAATGGCCGGGATTAATTCACTTAAGTTAATTCTGATTAATTAATATAATTAAAATAAATTTAGCCAGATTTGATCTGGACCCTTGAAAAGCGCGCGCAGTCAATCCTCATTTCCCCAGTTCAAATTTAAGCCATAGGATCTGATTACTTTGCATTTTATTCATTTTATTTTCATTTTATTCTATTTTCTTTTGCATATTTATTTTCAAATATCAAAACTTATTCAAAAAATATGAAACTTTGCATTTTGACTTTAAATATTTTTATCTACCTGAAAATAATTTTTATTTTATTTTTTGCATTAAAAAATTATTTTTAAAATATTTAAATGTTATTTTTAATTAATTAAAGTATTTTAATTAATTAAAAATGCATTTAGGTTTCTAAAAATCATCAAAAAAATCATGAACCATTTCAATGTATTTAGAAACATTTTCAAACTCTTCATACAAATTTCCTTTTAAGTTTGATCATAGTTTCCCAATTTTCTTTGAATTAAGGGCCTTTAAAATCACATTTTTTAACCCTATCTTTGAAAAATCATTTCTGCCTAACCAAGAAGAGTTTGAACTTGATTCTTTTTGCATTGTTTTAAATATTGCATGTAGTTTCTAGGATAGTTTCCTCATGAATTTATCTTTCATCTTCAATTTGATTTGCATTTTTCCTTTTGAATCACCCAAAAACCCTAGCAAACTTAGGAAAATCATAACTTTCAATAGGTTAGGCTCCTGACCTTCTCCTCTTGGGCTTGGCCTAATATGGGTTTAGGGTTTGTTTGAGCTTGATATCAAATTTTTATCATGTTGCATGCTTCTGTTTTGTTCATTTGCATCTCACATGTCCATAAAACCCTAATTTCTCATGTTCATTTGCATTCACCTTGCATATTCACCATCATATGAACTTGCCATGACATTTCAAGCATTCACATATCATATTAGACATCTTAGGACATGTTAGAACCTTGATTGATCATTTATTCATTCATTTTCCATGCTTTGTATTCATTTCATCTCACAAACATCCATGTATTTTCAAACTTCTAAGCATACTTTCATAACATCTCATCCTTGTATGATCATTCATATGAACATTGTATGACATTACATCATATCATATGTCATTTGCATTGCATAAAAACTCCTGACTTTGGTCTTTGCATCTCATTTAATCTCATTTCAATTCATTTCCTTATGCTTTATATCTTATGCATTCATACTAACCATTTTGGTAAGTTATTTGTGAGAAGGGGATTTGCCTTCACTTCTCACTTTTTATTATCTCATTCATATGCATTTTACTTGTCTTTGAAGTGAATTTGATTCACTTGTGTTCCATCCTTCTCACTTTCTTCCTTTAAATTACTTATCTTCTTGGGAAGTAAGTAACTTATTCTTCTTCTTCCTCCTCCTTTCATCTGCTTCTTCCATTGGTGGCTTCCTTGAAGATCTTCTCTCTAAGCCTAACAAACCATAGGATATCCAAGCATGATAATGTTTAGGGTTGTGTTTAGTCCCCCTTAGCGTTTTACCTTTGAGTCTCTTTGAGTCTCTCTTCTCATCTCAATAATCAGAGACTAAACTCTTAAAGTTTTAGGACTTTGGAATTAGGGTTATGCCTGCGTCCTTCTCTTAGGATGGAGTGTATAACTTTAATCCTAAGTGTTAAACCTTTAATTTGTTTAAACCTCTTAATCAAATCACACTAATAATCACTAAGACTTTATCTTGTAACTTGGGCCTTACATTAGGGTTCTAATTCTTCCTTATGGTTAAGAAGGACTAACCCTAGTGTTTAATGGACAAGTCCCCCTCAAGTTGTCTTACAAACTTAAAATCCATTTCTTAATCTCATCCCTTAATTAAAATCCACTTAATAAAGGCTTTGTTATATAATGAATTTAATCCCTAACCATGTATTAAGTTGAGGTACCTTCCTCAGCTTAAGTGTTCTCATCTATTATCCTTCTATCAGGATGGTGTAATGGGTTCACTAATCTGTGATTAGAAATTAAACTCATTACTTAACACTAAATAAAAATACAAAAACACCTTAATAATCACAAGTAGGTTAATGATCTTAATCCTACATCATCATGGTAATTAAGTTGTGATGCTTATCTCATACTTAAGTAGGCTCATTATCCCTAATCGGGAAGGATATAATGAGTTTACAACCTTTGATTTAGGCTTAAGCTCATTAACTTATGCAAAACACCAAAAAAACTAACAAAACTGAAAAACACAAAAACAAACAATAATCGTCTCCTTCGGGATTCTTTTCTCATCATACTCATTCACAAGCGAGAACTTGCTTCTTCCTTCTAATGCAAGACAGTTAGCACTCGAGCCAGACGAGTCATACACTTGAGCATAGACAAGCAAGCAATTCACAGTCAATTTATCTTTTTCAGTCTCTTTGTCGAACTACAATGTTCTGACTTCCTCATTGCCTGAGAGGATACATAGGCATAACTTAATAGTTATCGAACAAAAGTCTCTGTGTCCCCCCCCCCTCTTTCAGCATCCTTTTCTAAGCCTCAGTTCCTGAGCAATTCACCTTTTGCACTGACACATGTATATTCATTCTTAGCTTTTGCACACAAACAACACATACACCTACCCCTTTAAACACAAATCTTGTAAGCGTGGATCCCGTCAAGTACGACGGACAATCTGGGTGCTAATACCTTCCCAGGCTGTAACCAATCCCCATTCTCTGTTTCTCTGGTTCGCAACCGTCTTATCCATTTTCTTTCCAGGTTTATACAACATTACATTTCCTTTGGGATAAAAATGCCTAGCTGGTGACTCTATTCAGTTCATTTCATTTTCTCTTTCGCCGACCGTTCGTGTCTGCATCGGGATGCAAATCTTCGGGAGCGACAACAAGGATAAAGAGATCTTGCAGGGATACGTGAAGAACGCAACGAAAGGAAAAGGGAAGCATCAACTTAAATAGGTCACTACAATTTAGGTTGATGAATTCAGATTTTTAATATATAATTTGTTATTTACGCATATCTGAATTAATTGTCTGGTTGTTTAATTTGTATGTTTGATCTTATTTGGCTGTGGGGATTTTTGGTATGTTGTTTACATAGGATGTTTATTGAAAAAAATTATCTTTATAATTAAACTAATTAATTGAGATATTAGGAATTAAGGTATTAATATATAATTAGAATTTAATAATTTAGGGATTAATAATATTAAAATACTTTAATTATTAAGATAGGATTTAATGTACAAGATGGATCATTTACATCATATTCTATTCAACATATTCCTTTGTAGTTGAATTTTTATGGTTTATATATACTAATATGAATACACGTGTGACTGAATTTTTGATAGATTATATATACTAATATGAATATTTATGCATTAAATGTTCTGATGGATTATATGAACATATATAGATTAGTTGAAATTTTTAGTTGACATTTTGTTGTTCTAATTAACTATAAATTGATATATTGGTAGGTCTGTGAACATTGATATGTAATTGACATTATGTTATAAGAGCTATTGATATATTGCCTATG
The DNA here is from genome assembly GCA_963966055.1 of Lathyrus aphaca. Lineage (NCBI taxonomy): Eukaryota > Viridiplantae > Streptophyta > Magnoliopsida > Fabales > Fabaceae > Lathyrus > Lathyrus aphaca. The sequence goes on from OZ014521.1 coordinate 477,545,704, forward strand.
TATGTATACACTTCGAAATTCTCAAAGCCGAGTTATACGTCAATGGGGACGAGCATGGAAAATTCGGTATGCCGGATACTTGCAAAAATTAATGATTACAGAGTTGCTACATTTTATATGTAGGAGCTCAAGTTGTATGGTTTTCGGAGGCATGTTTCTGTACGGTTTGAACAAAAAATGTAATAGCTGAAGTGTAGTTCCATGATTGCATATGAGTTAAAGAAAGTGGTAAAGAGGGTGTTACATGGTAATGATGATGATGGTAAACGTTATTATCATTATTTAATCATGAAACATGAAGGAGAACTTCTTAATGATCTCAGGAAGTGAGATGAGTATAAAAGGACTCCCCATTGAGAAGAAAAGGGGAGCACATAACAACATAAGAAGTCAAGTAACACCCAATTTCCAATGTGTTTGTGATCTCACATGATTCACTTCACGGAGATTATGCAAAAGTCTTTATCAGAAAATATGAAAATATGAAAAACGGGTTTTAAAAAAGTTTTTAAAACATGTTCTACAACATTCTTAAAATAGGTGTTAAAGACAAATATTTTTAGCATCGACCAAAGCCGAAGCTACTGCACCAACATTTTGAAAAATAATGTCTCTCTCAAGAGACATTAAAAGTTAGCATCGTCTCTATCCAAAGCTAACAATTGCTACACATCAATTAAATATTGTCTCCATTATGAGACATTAAGCTATACATTGGACCATAGTCGAAGTTAATAACAACTACACATAAACGAAATACCGACTCATAAAGTCAACACTAGTAATGTCGAGTTATAATCTATATTTATCTTCACTTTAATGTCTCCTATGGTGGACGATATTTAGCACCGACTATACACTACTATTAGCTTCAAGAATATATGTGACATCCTTGACAGTGACGCTAAGTTGACACTAAAAATCATCTAGTATATGTTTTTAGTCGTTAAACATCTGCTTTTTGCCGACGCATTTCAGTAGTTTTCTTGTAGTGGAACAAGATTGTTGCACCTCCCCCATGCAACGAAATTGAGATAATATTTCTTCGGAAAATGAAGTGAACCATTCACAAATTAAAATTTGTTTTTAATGGAAAGAACACAGTGGATTAAACTCGAAAAAACCCTAAAGACAATTTGTGCATAAAAGTGCAATGAAAAGTGTGTGTAATTGAACTTTAAGTGTTTGAATGTTGACAAGTTGAACGTAAATTGCAATTGAAACAATGTAAAATTTCTTTTGAAGAAGAAAATAGACAAAAGCATAATAAATGTCATAAAATTAAATATTTTAATTGAAAAGACTTAAAGAATGAACAGAAACATACATTTTTCTCACAAAATATTTCTCTGTGATTTGGAAACTTTAGTTCTATAGAGAATAAATGAAAATTACGACCTTAAATCCTAATAATGAGATCGACTTATATACTAATAAAATGTTAACCATTGATAACACTTATTTCCACAAGATTTGACATGTAACTCATTATGTGGGCTTCAACGCTCTAATTTGCTTCCACACGTCTTCAATGATAAAACTGCTAAAAAACACATATTATGCTGATAATTGCCTTTGAACCCTCTAACCACCTTTGTCAAAAGTCTTTGGTCACCTCCTATAGTGTTTTTTCAACATCCTTAGTTTGGTTGACTTATAGACTGAAAATAATCTAAGTCCCCAACATCTGATAAACATGTTGAACTCAACCCTTATTTAAGTTATGTTTGAGGCTCTTGACACTTAATATTTTCATATATGGCTATTACCATTCTTTGTCAAATTCTTTCAGGTAAAATTTTTAGGCTAACATCACCTTGCTCATCCATGATAATTGATATCTATGATGGATGAAAAAGTGTGTATCTAGTGCACAATCTAGATTTGAAAAATTCCCACATTATTGTTATTTCTCACTATCGCAAAAGCACAAAGAAGAGATGAATTAAACCAGACACAATGATATTCCGTATCATTGTTTCTCTTATTCATATAAGATCCATTAACCACCAAAATAAAAAACAATGAATTGAAAAAATAGAATTATCTATACATGAAGAAGATACAAGTTTGTAAACAAGTGGAAATAGGAGAATTAGTTAGACAAGTAGCATAATGAATTTAACAATAACTAATTTTCTAACCAATCACAACTAACACCTAGAAATGAGTAACTTGTTGAGCAAGTTATTCATTATGTTCCTTGTATTGTTGCTATTAAGAGCTTGTTCTTCCTATGTTTTATTTTATTTACACTTCTTGTATTTATTTATTTGACTTTTAAGATATTTTTCTTATATTTCATCATGTAACACTTCAAATATAATTTATAACCTAAAAATACATATTTTGTCTAACAAAATACATAAATTAAATGATTTTCATAATTTGAAAAATCACCTAATGGCTAGACTTTTAAAGTAACTTCTCTTTACACGCATTTCGATCAATCAAACATGAATAATTGTCTATCATGAACTTTTCATACTCTTGATGAATTTCAAATCTACCATATACAATAGCTATAGTCTAGGGCTCACATGAAATCTTAAAATATTATTCCCTTCCGTTGTGATTCTCCATTTTTTATCATGAAATGTTATAAAAATTGAAATCTTTTATAAATAGGAATATTGTTAAGTTTTATATGTGACCTCTTTACAAAATATGCTTAAAAAGACAAACATGACACTTTAATGCACTTAAGAGAAAAACACAACTCTTTAATATTCTTAAGAGTCAAACACAACACATTTAAACTCTGTAAGTGTAAAACTATTTAATGTATGTAAAAGAAGATAAAATTTATACATTATAAAGTGATAAAACCATAAAATATTTCTTACATTCAAAACGGTGAAAACATGGCTGAAGTTGTGAAGTTTCTTTACGTTATTATCATATTTCTTTCCTTGATTCTTGTAATTGCAGTGAATATTCAAGGTAAACTATTTTTTTTATCATTTTTAAATTTCATTATTTATTTTTCCACTTAATATTCTATCTCTCTTAAAAACACTCTTTTTTATTTTATTTTATAAAGCTGTTAATTTATAAATATCATATTTTTTTAATTATTGTAGATATTGATTGTTCCACGACTTTCGATTGTCCGACAGATATGTGCTTGTTTCCTTTAAAAACAAAGTGTTTTTTTTTGGAAAAGCTGCGTCATATTGTTAGAGGAAAATGTGGATGTATTTGAGAGATTTTCACATAAGCTCTTTCTAAAATCGTCAATGAGCTGACATTTAGCTTTTGTGTTAGTATTCAATAATTTGATTTTTTTTTTAACTACTTAAGTACCTTATAGTGATAGGTCTAAGATAATGATAGTAAAATTAAATGAGGTACAAAATAATATTATTTATATTTATTTTAAATCTTTTATATCAATGCTTGTTGATCCTCAATTTCTTACATGTTTTAGACTTAATTTATGTGATTCTTATATGTTGTACTGTTTTATGAATAAGAAGAGTTCTTAGCGCAACAATAACAGTGAAAAGAAGAAAAATGAAGTAAAAAAGAATTAGGGTTCTAAGAGAATTTGGAGAAGAATGTTGTTACCCACAAATTGTGAGATTTTTTTTTTCTTTCCATTCATTTGCAACTGCAAACCGTGAATTGCAATATGTTGATTCTTACAAAATATATGTGTTTCTCCCTATTTATAGAATTATGTTTGCTTACATCGCAAGCAAAAACCCGAAATTATAAAAGCCCAAAATACATATTTTTGAAACTAAATCAAATCTAAATCAAATATGTGTGAAACAACTGTTTTGACACACCATTCCATTTGTTGAGCAACCTGCTTCGACACTAGGAATTACAGTTTCAACACACCACATAATTCATTGTGTCTAAGTTATCTACATTCATCACAGACCTTAGCTTCTTGAACACTTCGACCTGCACTCCTTCCTCATGATATCTGTAATCTGATTCTCAGTTCTGCAGTGTTCTGAATTCATCTTCCCTCTTACTACCTGCTCTCGAAGATAATAGAACCTCATTTCGATGTGCTTGCTTTGACCATGCGCTATTGGATTCTTTATCGGATTATTAACTGGAATTTTATTGATCTTCACGGTGATTACTCCATGACTCTTCGATGTAATCTCTTTGACCAGGTTCACCATCCATGTTGCTTGACATGCACAAAGAGAAAAAACTATGTATTATACTTCGCATGATGACAATGCCACTCCTGGACCCTTTCTCGAACTCCATGCAACTAGTGCACTACCTAACGTAAACAAATATCCAACTGTGGATTTTTGATCCTCAGCATCACTACACCAACTGAATCAGTGTATCCCACTAACTTACATTCCTTTCCTTCATCAGATGCAAGAAACAAAATGCCATAGTCGAGAGTTCCTTTCAGATACCTTAGTATCCTTTTTGCAACTGCTAGGTGTGATACCTTTGGCTTCTGCTTGAATCTACTCACCATACAAACATTGTATGCTATGTCAGGCCTTGTGTGACAAAGTTATCTTCGTGACCCAATAAGTCTTTAGTAATACGTTGGGTCGACATCATCTTCATCTAAATCTTTCGACAGTTGCAATCTGGGCTCAGTTGAAGTCAAAGTTGGGTTCCAATCTTGCATCTCGAATCTCTTCAGTATTTCTCCTACATATCTTCTTTGATGCATCATCAAACCACTACCACTCTTGTAAAATTTGATGCCAAGGAAATATGAGAGATTTCCCAAGTCTGACATTTCAAACTCCTCGCTCAAGTCACATTTGAAATCTTTGATCTCCTTCTTGCAACTTCTTGTTATCAACAGATCATCGACATAGAGACATAGTATAAGCAATTTTCCATTGCTTCTTCTTACATATACTCCATGTTCATTTGTGCACTTTACAAAATCCCTCTCCCTTATAAAGCCATCTATCTTCTTATTCCAGGTTCTTGGAGCTTTCTTAAGTCCATACATGGCTTTATGTAGCATGTACACTTTTCTTTCGTCACATTATTTAACAAACCCAACTGGTTGTGCAACATAGACTTCTTCATCTAAGGGGCCATTGAGGAATTCACACTTCACATCCATCTGACATGTGTGCCAATTATTCATATTCGCTAGACCAACAACCAATCTGATTGTTTCGATCCTAGAAACAGATGCAAATACTTCTTCGAAGTCGATTCCTTCCTTCTAAAGAAATCCTTTAGCCACAAGTCTCGCCTTGTGTCGAGTCACTTCCTCTATGGGATTCAACTTCACCCTGTATACCCACTTCACATAAATTTCCTTCTTGCCTTGAGGTGATTCGACAAGTGACCAAGTGTTGTTGACTTCGATGGACTTGATCTCCTCATTCATTTCTTTCACCCACTTTGAATATTTCAATGCCTCAACTGCATTGACAAGTTCAACATCTGCATAGAAAGCATATTGTACCATCTCAACTTCTTCATCGACCATTTTACTGATGTAATCACACATTCTTGCAACCTTATAGGCATGTGTTTTGTTCATTGAGGTCTGCTTGGACCTGCTTCACCTCTAACATCTTCTCGTCAAACATCTCGTTCGACTTCACTAGCTGGTTCTTCACATAAGATTCCAACTGAATCTTTCTTGATATTTTCAGTCCAATCCCATTCTTTAATCTCATCTATGATCATGCCTGTAACACCCTTCTATCCCACAAACAATTTATATAAAAAATACTGCATATTATCATAGTAACATCAATTAGAAGGTGTCACATATATCGAATCATCAAAACACTCATTTAATAATCATTATCCTGTCCCGTAACACGGGTTATACATTCATCATTAACACAAATGAACAACTATACAATGGAATCATACTTTTTAACTCAAGTTAATAGAAACTACTTCATAAAGAAATGTTTCAAATTCGAAATGTTATCAACAACATGAAAATATTCCAACATAAGTCAAAATAAAACAAACATGGGGTTCACAAACTATTCCCAACCCGATGTTACATGTTTCAGATCAGGACACCACTAAACACTACTAAAGAGATAAAAGAAACGCTCAAAGACTCAATCCTCCAGCACCACAAGTCTAATCTTGGTTATATGCAAGTTACCCACATAAGAGGCAAAATTTCCAAACAAGCAGGGGGAGAAATCACAATTCATTATAATCATATAATGACATGGAAAATAAACAGAATACTCAGCAACAACGTCATAGCATCATCAGCTAAACTATGAAACATAACACATTTACATTCATTCATATGCAATGTCAACTACAATGAAATGCAAAGAATGCATGTGGTACTAATTCTCTATGGATGGACACTGGCCATCATCCCTCCACAAGGTAGCATAACATAGTCAACATATCACTTCAATCCAGACAATTGGAATGAAGCTACCAATAGGTCGAAGCCCCAACATAAAATGATATGAAATGCAACGATGCTAATTCTCCTCAATTTATCATTAATCAACATATGCATCATTCATTTCATATTCAACATGAAATCATCATACAATCATGTTTTTATCATCTATACATAAAAATCGACCAATACAGTCACCTGACACAACCACTTGTGTCCTGTGACACAACCCGTGTAAGAGGTATACGTTCCAAAATCTCCAAAACATCAAAATACAGCAGAGACAGTGGTCTGACATGGCCACCTGTGTCCTGTGACACAGCCCGTGTCAGGCACCCTAGACCAAAAAAATATTGTTTTCCCCAACCAGAAAGCTGACACGGGTGCCCATGTCGTGTGACACAACCCATGTTAGGGTGCGACAAAACCCGATTTCTCCCAAAATATTTTTTGTTGTGTTTTTGATCTCAATCGCCTCAAAAATCAATTTTTCCAACACTAAAATGCATCAATTAGATCACATAATACACATACATCGACATATATCATTTTAATTCACTTTATTTCATCAATTCATTCACTCCTAACTCAATCTATATCACCACATACAACAATTCTTCTAAAGTCTAAAAAACTTAATCTATTCACAACCAAATCCTATAAAACAATAATAAACCATGAAAACTCCCCATACCTTAGAGAATTCCACAGCTTATCCTTCTTTCTCTAAGGTTCCTATCAACTCTTCAAGTCTTAGGGCTCATCTCTTCTCTTCCTCAGAACTATTCAAAATACACGATAAAATGAGAAACTAATCGTCTTCCCATCTTTGTCAAAATATCTCATTCCATGGATTTCCAAAATTATCCTTACTCTTTTCCTAAAAGAGCACCTTAACCTTTTCTTAATATTTTAATAATAATAATATAAATAATACACTAATTACTTATTCTATTATATTATTTAAAAATACTCCTTCTTGCTCCAAAATCCTCCAAAAATTACTAAACTTCTTAATTCCTTCTAAATTAAATAAATAAATGATTAATTTAGATTTTCAGGGTGTTACAACTCTCCCCTACTTAAAGAAATTTTGTCCTCGAAAATTACTTGAAGTAAATAGAGTCAGATACGACTCCTTCATCTGATCTTCACGCTCCCAGGTGTCGCTCCCCCGAAAAGACACCAGGGTTCCAGGATGCAGACGCGAACGGTCGGCGAAAGAGAAAAATGAAAATGAATTGAATAGAGTCGCCAGCTAGGCATTTTTATCCCGAAGGAAAGGTAATGCTGCATAAACCGAGAAAAAGATGGATAAGACGGTTGCGAACCAGAGAAACTGAGAAAGGGGGTTGGTTACAACCTGGGAAGGTATTAGCACCCAGATTGTCCGTCGTACTTTACGGGATCCACGCTTAAAAGACTGTGTTTAAAGGGGTAGTGTATGTGCTATCTGTGTGCAAAAGCTAAGGAAAGAATGTACAGGTGTCAGTGCAAAGAGGTGAATTGCTCAGGAACTGAGGCTTAGAAAAGGATGTTGAAAGAGGGGGATGACACAGAGACTTTTGTTCGATAACTGTTAAGTTATGCCTACGTATCCTCTCGTGCAATGAGGAAGTCAGAACACCGTAGTTCGACTCAAAGAGACTGAAAATGACTTTGGCTTGTGAACTGTTTGCTTGTCTATGCTCAAGTGTATGACTCGTCTGGCTCGAGTGCTAACAGTCTTGCATTATACGAGAGAAGCAAGTTCTCGTTTATGGATGAGTGTGATGAGAAAAGAATCCCGAAGGAGACGATTATTGTTTGTTTTTGATGAGCTTAAGCCTAAACCAAGGGTTGTAAACTCATTATATCCTCCCCGATTAGGGATAATTAGCCTACTTAAGTATGAGATAAGAATCTCAACTTAATTACCATGATGATCTAGGATTAAGATCATTAACCTACTTGTGATTATTTAGATGTTTTTGGATTTTTGTTCAGTGTTAAAAAATGAGTTTAATCTCTAATCAAGGATTAATGAACTCATTACACCATCCTAAGAGAAGGATGATAGATGAGAACACTTAAGCTGAGGAAGATACCTCAACTTAATTCATGGTTAGGGATTAAATTCATTATATAACAAGTCTTTATTAAGTGGATTTTAATTAAGGGATGAGATTAAGAAGTGGATTTTAAATTTGTAAGACAACTTGAGGAGGACTTGTCCATTAAACACTAGGGTTAGTCCCTCTTAACCTTAAGGAAGAGATATAACCCTAATGTAAGGCCCAAGTTACAATATAAAGTCTTAGTGATTATTAATGTGATTTCATTAAGAGATGTAAACAAATTAAAGGTTTAACACTTAAGATTAAAGTTATACACTCCATCCTAAGAGAAGGATGCAGGCATAACCCTAATTCAAAGTCCTAATGCAAAAGAAATGAATAAAAATGAAATAAAAATAAAATAAAGGGAAAGTAAACTCATCCAATGGCCAGGATTTAAATAAAAAGGGAGGGAGTTGACTGGCGCGCATTTGGGTGGTCAGGATTTGATTTGGCATTTGTAAGTTAATCCTAATTAATTAAACCTAATTAAACTGATTAGGGTTTTAATGAAGCATCTGGACCCTTCATCCACGCGCGAAAATCCTATCCTACGACCCATATTCAAAATGATCCCTAAACCCTAATTAAGAATCCTAAGCATTTTCAGGTGACCGGAGCTAGCTCCGGTTATCTTCTCCGGCAGCCCACTCAACCTAAATTCTTCCCTAGGCAAAATTAAACCCTCTAAAGCTCCAGAAATGATCCTCTAACACCCCTAAGCATGAATCCAGCATCAAATAACATTTATGTTCCACCAAAATCATGAATCGAAGCAAAACGGAAAAATATTCAAAACTTTCAGAAGTTCAATACATGATTGATTCTTAATCATTTTCAAAAGTAAACATATCAGGATAACCAATGCATCATGTAGAATCATTTAAGAACTTAAAATGAGAGTTCTGGAAAAAATGTTCCTCAGGGTTACCTGAGATGAAGCTTTCACAATCTGAGCTTTCTGGCCTCTTTCTTCGTTCAAACCAACCTCAATAAGCTCCCTGATGATGATGATGAGCTTATAACAAGTTTGAATGGCCTCCTTTGTGAGTTTCAGTTTTGAGAGGTGAGAAATCGTGTTTTTGATTCAGAGGCTTTTAGGTCATTGTGAGGGTTTCTTTGTGATCCTGAGGATGTGTGTGATTGAATGGTGCAAAGAGTTTTGAGGTTTGTGGTTTGTGTTGAGAGAATTGAAGAGATGAAGATTTTGGTGGATTTTGTGTAATCTGACTTGTGTTGTGTTTCAGGCTCCAAGAAGATATGAAATGAGGTCCATGAGGCATGTATGTGAAGTCTTGATTGGTCAGAAGAGTTGTTGTGGCTCAACATGATTGGTATGGGAGATTTTGCAAAAAAGTCAAATTTGTGTACTTGGAGGTATGGGCCATGGAAGAATTTGATTTTTGGGGTGTCTGGCCTCATCTTGCATCAAGGAGAACCATAGAATCAGATTTCATGAGGTGGCACAATTGGATGAAGAGTTTCATAGCATTTTGCAATTTTCCCTCTTTGAACTTTCTTGAGAAGCAAGGCATGAAAACTTGTGACTTTTGGTGCAATCTTGATCAAAATTTGTTACATTTTGTTTGTATGATTTCTAGCAATCAATTAGAGGTCATGAAATGGCTTGAAACTTGAATTTGCAAAAAATCCTCTTTGGCATGAACTTGAAAATTATAGGATTTTTGCCAACTTTGAAATGCCATATCCTGAGTTATAGGATGAATCAATACATGTTCTAGTACTTTTTGAAAAGGGAAAGACCTAATCTGCAATGTTCATGTCCAAGAATTTTTCATTTGAAGCATTTTTGGTCATGAAAGAGGGGGTTGAAAATCTTTCCCAAAATGGAAAGTTTCCATTACAAGTAATTTCCAAAAACGGCAAGTTTGCATTTGGCTCAAAAATCTTCAGCTTTGTGAACTTCCAACCACTTATAAGATCAAATAAAGATCATAGAGACTAAAAAGGATGATGATGACCCTTTGGTACCCTTGTTGGGGGCCTCAGATGCCCTGATTTTGACTTTACTTGCTCACGAAGTTACCCAATGATCAGATGACTTCCACAATGCATTTCTTCATCAAACTTGGTACACATGATCCTTATAACATATTAAGAACATTAGAAACAAGAATGACCAAAAAATTTTGAGTTAAGGCCTCTGAAACCAGAACCCTAATTTTGGTCATCTGTGGAGGAAAACCCTAGCTCTGCTTCCATGCCTTTGCCCTTCTTTGTGATTTCTTGACTTTCATGAACTGTGGGGAGCATATTATGATCATGGAACACACATGGACCCTCATGGAAAGCTTCAAGACCATTGGGATGGCTCAAATTGATTCTTTGATTGCTCAGATCACAAACCCTGGATGCAGATGGAAATGGAACAATGCAGTGAAACAAATATGCAATATGAGATGGTATGCTTAAGCTAATGCAAAAATGAAAGATCACAATCCAAGGTAATGAGAAAAAGTGAGGGAAAATTTGGGGTGTTTACACCAGGTCCAACTTGTTAGACGATAGCGTGAATCTAGAAAGGGGGTTGAATAGATCCCTTTTTAAAATTTAAATTTTCAAAAATTAATTGAAAAATAACTTGCGGTTCCCCGAAGAAATCACGTCTAAATAAAATCAAGTCACCGGTGATCAAATATGCATTCAAAACCAAATGGAATATAAGTAATAAATAGATAAATCAATACAATACCAATTAATCATTTAAATTCAGAACAATTGAATAAGCCACCACCAACAATGAATATGGATAATAAATAAGCACAAAAATTAAAAAATTGTGTGTTTTGAGTTTTATCAAACACTTGGTGGGCACACACACAAAGTGTGTTTTGACAATTAATGTAGTGCAAAATATTTCTCAAGTTACTATCTAAATGTGATAGCAAAAATTTCACAAACACTTGGTAGGCACACACCAATGCAAAATATAATTTTCAAGCAACACAAATTCAACTTGTGCAGAAAGATTTACAAATGAAAAATAAGAAGAACACACAAAATTTGTTTAGGCAGTTCCCCCACCATTCTCGCTAAGGGTACTCTGTCCCCAATTCACAAACCGAATTGGGATCTTTTATTGAAATTTTAATGTTAATACAAGAAGAAAATAGGAACAAAAATCCAATCCTAATTGTGATTGTTGCTATAACTCTTCTTGCCCCTTGATTCAAGATGAACCAAGTACTTCACGCGCATCGAACAATCCTCAGAATAATTGCTCCCCTCTTGCAAGAATTTACAATTCTCCAAACTTTGAGTATGTACGCTTTGATTCGATGTTTGTGAACCCACACTGTTCTTCGCAATCCTCCGGTTACCGTGATATGATTGAAGGATCACCTTGATCTTCAAACCTCTTCACCCGGCTGAATCTACGAACGAATGATGCTTGGAAAATTTAACACCCCATTTCTACCCGATAGTTATTAACGAAAATCAGAGTATAAAATTCCTTAACATACATGGGATATCACATTTTCAACTTAAAACTAAATGAGATAAACCTCTTTAATAATAAGTCTTCGAAAAACAATGTAGTGGATTCAGAAGTTACAACTTTAAAACATCATCAATAATTTCAACTTCAAACTACTTCAACATGGTTTTCTAATAGAAACAAATGAAACAAGTTTATCAGCTTAAAATAAAATCCAAGATAAAACAAGACATGTGTTCCTCCCCCCAAAGTGCTACGTATCAGTTCGACAAACACCAACTCGAATATACTAAGTACTCGACAATGGATTACCTACACATTACCAACATAGGGCAACATTCAAACAGAAGGGGTGAGATATCTAAAAATATAATCAAGCATATGATAAATGACATAATAAATCAGATTATCAGAAACACCACTTCATAATTTCACAGACAACTTAAACAAATGACACAAACTGCTATTAGATAATGTAATATGAAACTTGCAATGCAACTTAGATAAATGCGATGCATGTGGTACCATCGGAGTGAAATTACCAACTTATAATCTTGTCAATTAATATTGATGTAAATACAAGGCATAAGCCTTCAACTTTATATTGCCAAATCCAAGCCAACTTACCGAGCAATCAACTCCAACTTAAATTATGATATGTTATGCGACTCAACATGATTATCAATCGACAACACCACCACCATAACAACATAACGACATAAAAACTTCGACTTTGGCTGAAGGCCTACATCTCATAAACTCTGCCAATTATAAGGCACTGCAACATAAACACCAATAACAACTTTTCAACGTATCACAACAACACAACACAACTTCAACAAAGTATATCACACTCCTGTCCATAGATCCCGACTAACCAATTCATCAAACTAGTTAATTAATTCTATCATTACTTACTTATTACTCATTTATTAGTATGCCTCTGTTGAATTCTATCACAGCAACTAAAACGCTAGTCTGCTATTAACCCCAAACCTCTGTTATTTAATTTTCTTATGCTAAATTATTATATCATTCCCATTTAATTCTAGGTCACGTAATTAACATGCCTACTGCTACTTTAATTGATATTCTTCAATTTAATTTATGCTACTATATTAATTTAGGCCAAATAAGTATGACAAACATAGAAAACTACATAATATAGAACCAGAACAACCTGTTTTGACTCCCAGACCCATGTGACTATCGTCACACTTTGTGACCCTCATCACGGCTTGTGACGGTCGTCCCAAGGGGCGTGACGGTCGTCACACATCCCAGAAGGTCTTCTGATGTTAGGGATGGTCGTCCCTCAACCAAAACATGTAACTTCTTTCCGTTTCTCTCATTCTCGTTCTGCAAATTATTCCCGATTACGTTTCATACCAAATTCCAGTCACTCCATGATACAGTTCATAACAACTCAACATAGTCACCATCCTCGTAATCACTTACATGACTTATTCATTACAACACAACTTATTATTCAAACAACTTATTAACCACAATCAACTCAACTATCAGAACAACTTATTTCTTCATTCAAACATCAAATTACAGTAATCACAAAAATTAACATAAACACTTTCTAATACCCAATTCCATAAGCATTCATCATATAAACCCAATTATAGGATTAGAGCCCCACCTTTACCTTTGAATTGAAGGTGGCTCTAACATTTATTCCCGAATCAGACCTAGGTTTTACCTCTATATGCTCTTCATGTAACTTCCTCTTTTCCCAACTTTGATCTTCTTACAGTAAACCTATCTAATTAGGTTTTCACTTAATTAATACTATTATCCCACTAATAAACCAACTTACTAATGTACCTAAACTAGCACCCCCACCTTTTCTCCTCTCACACCTCTACCAAGCCCATTTATCAAAATATCATCATTCCACTAATAAACCCACAACTAAATTAATTCATCTTAATCCGACTAACAACAATATAACTTAAATCAACTTAAATCGACTTATTCAACTTAATTCCAAACCATGTAGCAACTCGACGCTATCGCTCCCACCTGATGACACAGGGCCAAGAGGGGTACAGACGCGAACGGCCGGCGAAAGAGAAGGAATGAATAGAGTCGCAGGCTAGGCATTTTTATCCCGAAGGAAAGGTAATGCTGCATAAACCTAAGAAAAGATATGGATAAGACGGTTGCGAACCAGAGAAACTGAGAAAGGGGTTGGTTACAACCTGGGAAGGTATTAGCACCCAGATTGTCCGCCGTACTCGACGGGATCCACGCTTGAAAGTTTGTGTTTAAAAGGGGTAGTGTCAGTGCTATTTTGTGTGCAAAAGCTGGAAAAGAATGCAAGTGTCAGTGTAAACGAAATGTGAAGTGAAATATGAGAGTGTCAGTGTAAGAACAGGAATGAAATGCTCAAGACTATGAGGCTTAAAGAATAATACTGGAAGAGGGGGAATATACAGAGACTTTTGTTCGATAACTGTTAAGTTATGCCTACGTATCCTCTCGTGCAATGAGGAAGTCAGAACACCGTAGTTCGACTCAAAGAGATTGAAAGATGAATTGACTTGTGAACTGCTTGCTTGTCTATGCTCAAGTGTATGACCTATCTGGCTCAGGTGCAAACTGTCTTGCATTAGACGGAAGAAGCGAGTTCTCGTTCGTGAGTAAAAGGGATGAGAAAAGAATCCCAGAGGAGACGATTATTGTTTGTTTTTGTGTTTTCAGTCTTTTATTGTTTTTGGTGTTTGTCGTAAGTTAATGAGCTTAAGTATGAAGTAATGAGAATACCTTAAGTATGAAGTAAGCACCTCACACTTAATCACCATGATGTAGGATTAAGATCATTAACCTACTTGTAATTATTTAGATGTTTTTGATGTTTTTGTTTAGTGTTAAGTAATGAGTTTAAGCCATAATCAAAGATTTAATGGACCCATTACACTATCCTAATAGAAGGATAATAGATGAGAACATTTAAGCTAAGGAAGATACCTCAACTAAATCCATGATTAGGGATTAACCTCATGACAAAACAAAGACTTTATTAAATGGATTTTAGTTAATAAAGATTAAGAAGTAGATTTTATGGTTTGTAAGATAACTTGAGGGGGACTTGTCCATTAACACTAGGGTTAGTTCTTCTTGACCAGTTAAGGAAGAATTAGAACCCTAATGCAAGGCCCAAGTTACAAGCTTGATGTCTTAGTGATCATTAGATGGATTGATTAAAGGATTTAAACACTTCAAGGGTTTAACACTTAGGATTAAAGTTATACACTCCATCCTAATAGAAGGATGCAGGCATAAGCTTAATCACAAAGCCTTAAAGCCTTTAAGGTTTAGTCCTTGATTATGAGATGAGAAGAGAAGACTCAAAGATGACACAAAGGTAAAACTAATGGGGGACTAATCAAACCCTAATTGTGATCATGCTTGGGTGTTCCTAGGGTTTATGAGGCTTGCAAAAGATCTTCAAGAGAAAAGCCACCAAGGAAGAAGCAGAATGGAAGGAGAAGAAGCAACAAGAAGCAAGACAACTTACTTCACTTAAGAAGATAAGTTGCTTGAAGAAAGAAAGAGGAGAGGGAACATGAATGAGCAAGCTCACTCTAATACACAAGTAAAATGCAGAAATTATGCATAAGAAGGATGGG
This sequence comes from Lathyrus aphaca, assembly GCA_963966055.1. Classification (NCBI taxonomy): domain Eukaryota; kingdom Viridiplantae; phylum Streptophyta; class Magnoliopsida; order Fabales; family Fabaceae; genus Lathyrus; species Lathyrus aphaca. The sequence goes on from OZ014521.1 coordinate 477,561,256, forward strand.
GAGAGATTGTGAGAAGTGAAGGCAAATTCACTTCTCAGACACTTACCACCTGAAAAGTTAGCAACATGAAAATGAAATGACATGAAAAGGAGATGAAATGCAATGATGCAAACCAAAGTTAGAAGCATAAACATGATGTTAATGATGCTAATAGATGATGCAAACACATGTCAAGAGTTGTAGATGATCATACAAGGATGAGGATGCAAATGAAGCATGCTTTGAACCATGAAAGTTCATGAAAACTTATGAAATAGAATGAATGCATAACATGGCAAATGAATGATGCAATGATCAAACATGATTCTAATATGTCCTAAGATGTCTTATATGTCATGAGGATGCACAAAATGTTATGGCAAGTTCATGTATGCAAGCATGTGGAAGATGGATGCAAATGAAGGCAAAAATTAGGGTTTACATACAATACGCAATGCAAAATCCAAAATCAGAAGCAAATGACAAGATAAAAAATTGAAAATGGGATCAAAGGAACCCTAACCCTACATAAGTTCATAGCCCAAAGGAGGGGACCTAACTCTTAACCTAATGGGGGTTATGATTTCCTCAAGTCAATTAGGGTTTCAAGGCACTTCAAAAGGAAAAATGCACATCAAATTGAAAATGAAAGATAAATTCAAATCGATTTTACCCTAGAAACTACATGATATGAAGAATGTAATGCAAAAAGAATCAACATCAAACTCTTCATGGTTAGGCAGCATGAATTTTTCTAAATTAGAACGAAAATATTGCCTTTTAAGAACTTTAATTTCAAAGAAAAATGTCAACATATGTTAAGAACCAAAAATAAATTTGTTTGAAGAGTTTGATAATGTTTCTAAATGTTTTAAAATGCAATGTGAATTTTTTGGTGATTTTTAAATACCTAAATGCATTTTTAATTAATTAATTTCCATTAACTAATTAAAAATAAACATTTAAATGATTTAAAAATAATTTTTAATGCAAAAAATAAAAATAAAAATTTTTTTGGGTTCTGAAAATTAATAAAATATTTAATAAAAATTTTCAGAATTTTTGGATCTTTTTTACTATTTTTTAAAATTCGTAAAAATTAAATAGAAATAAAATGAAATAAAACAAGTAAAATGGAAAAGTATGAGGATCCTGAGGCTGAGATTCAAAGTTGGGACGCGAGAGTTGACTTGGCGCGGGTTTCAGTGGCTGGGATTGATTCTGATTAAATTCAAATTAAACCTAATTAATTAAACTAATTAATCTGAATTAGGGTTTAATGACAAATCTTGGTCGTTCACTCGCGCGCGGGAAACCAAATCAAAGGCCCACATTTAAACTAGACTTAATTACAGGATTAGGGCTAAACCACCTTCATGCGACCAGAACAGTGTTTCGGTCGTCTTCTCCAACGAGCTCAAACCCTAGCTTCTCTCTCATGCCACCAAACTGCAAATTTCTTTCACAAAAATGATCCTCTAACAACCCTAAACCTAAACCCCCAACTAAAACTCATTTATTTCACGCCATGAACATGAATCGAAGAAAAATGTAAAAACGGGCAAAAGCTTCAGAGATCACATACATGATGGTTTCTCCGCCAATTTCAAAAGTAATCACATCCCCATGATCAGGGAAGCATATAGAACCATAAAAGAACTTAAAAACTAGCTTATGGGAAAAAAGTTCTTCATATTACCTGAGATGGGAACCCTCTGATTCTGAGCTTTCTGGGTTCTCCTTTGATGCCAGCCCACTCCAATGAACCTCCTGAAGATGATATGGAGCTTAGAAGACTTTGAGGATGGCTGGTTTGTGTTGTGTGGTTCTGGTGTAGCAGAAATGGAGGTTTGTCTGTGTGTGATGTTTTTGGCTGCTTTGAGGGTTGATTCTTGTTCTGTGAGTGATATGTGACTTGTTGGTGAAGATAAATTTTAGGTTTTATGGCTGAGGGAGGAGTTTCGAAGAGATGAAGGTTTGGACAGTTTTTGTGCAAGCTGGTTGTGTGTGTCTTCTGAGCTTATGTCCAGCCTGTTTTATGATCCATAGCATATCCCTAAACTATTAGAAGATGTCTGAGGAAGTGACTTGCACTGTGGGAATGACATGGGGCAATTGGCCAAAAAGTCAATGTTAGGTGTACTTGAGACATGGGCTATGGCAGAGGCTATTTTAGGGCTGCTCTGAGTTCAGCTGCCTTCAAGGATGGCCATGGGATGAATTGATGTGATATGAAATGGATGAAGGGTGAGATGCCATAGGTTTTGCCTTTTTGCAACTTGTTGCATTTTGTGATTTTTGGTCATGGACATGTGACATTCCTTGCTGAATTCTTGTTGTGAAATGCTACATGATGTTATGGTAATGCTTTGGGATCAGTTAGAGACCACGCAAACCCTTGGGAATCACTTTTGCAAGAATTCCCCCTTTTGAACTTCATGGAAAAATGGCTTATGATACTTGGAATCCAAAGCATGAAAGTGAGAAATTCTTTGGTCAAATCTGAATTATGGACCATGAATGATGTTTGTATGATGGTTAGAAGTTATATTTGAAGTCACATTTGGCTTTGGCAAGTGTTTTCGCAAGTTTCCTCTTTGGCACAAAAATGAAAATTTAGTGATTTTGTGCAACTTTGCAAGGCCATAACTTTTGATCAAAAATGAATTAGATCAAGTCTTGTACTTTTTGAAAATGGGAGGATCCAATCTACAACTTTCATGACCAAATATTTTTCATTTGAAGCATTCTTGAATCAAAAAGAGGAGGTTGAAAAACTTTCCCAAAATGGAAAGTTTTCATTACAAGTCACTTTCCCAAAACGGCAACTTTGCAAATGGCTTGAAATTCTTCAATTTTGTGAACTTCTAACTTCTTATAAGATCAAATAAAGATCATAAACACCCAAAATGATGGAGAATACCCTTTGGTTGGATGATTGGGGGCCTCAGATGCCCTGATTTTTCATTGACTTGCTCAAGAAGTCATTTATTGATCAGATGCCTTCCCCATTGAATTTCTTCATGAAAATTGGTATGCATGATCCTCATATCATATAGAGACCAACAGAAACAAGAATGACCAAAAATTTGAAGTTATGGCCTCTGAAACCAAAACCCTAATTCTAGGTCATCTGTGCAGTTAAGCCTGGCTCTGCTTCCATGCCTTTATCAGTTCTTGTGATTCTTTGACTTCCTTGAACTTGGGAGAATATAATATGATGCTAGAACATACATGGAACCTCTTGAGATGATTGAAGACCTTTGGAGTGGCTCAGATAGCCCAGGGATGGCTTAAATCACAAACCCTAGATGCAGATGTTTTAGAACCAATGCAGTGAAGCAAAAATGCAATATGAGATGCTATGATTGAAACTATGCAAATGAAAAGAATCACAAGCCATGGTGAAATGAGTGAGGGAAAATTTGGGGTGTTTACAGCTACCCCTATTCAAACATGAGTTAACTATGTAGGATGTAAGTGACGGCTTAACAGACAAACAAGATAACTTGTGGTTGAATACCAAAGACAGTCCAAAATTTGCACTCACTAAATGAAGAAGAAAAGGGATATAGATTGTAAAAGGAAGTGAAATTTGATTTATAAAGTGCGGTTGACGGAGGACGACCGTCGAGCAGAGGACGACTGCTGGGGATAAAGCAACGACGGGGACAGCCGACATGCTGGGGAAATAGAGGGATCATGATGGGGACGACCATCAGGTGAAGTAACAAGATTCTCTGGGGATTATAGATAAAGGCAATGATGGGGACGACCATCTGGTTGAAGAAATAAACGATGAGGGACGATCATCAATGGTGAAGGACGATCACCTAGCAGGGGACGACTGCTTTGTTGGGGATAAGGATGAGGGACGATCATCCAAGGTGAAGGACGATCACCTAGCAAGGTGCGATTGCTGAAAGTATCACGACATAGGACGAATGCCGGATAAAAAGGTCGACGATGGGGACGGCCATCAGATAAGCATTGATGAAGGAAGATCATCAAGAGGTGAAGAACGATCACCTAGCAGGGGATGGCTGCTCTGGGGTATTATCATGACATAAGACGAATGTCAGATAACAGAATCAACGATGGGGACGGCCATCGGATAAAATGATGAAGGACGGTCATCAAGAGGTGAAGGACAATCACCTAGCAGAGGACGACTGCTAAAAATATCACGACATAGGACGAATGTCGGATAGGAAGGGGTTCTAATGAATAAAGACTCCGTTGGGGATGATGAAGGACGATCATCAAAAAGGTGAAGGACGATCACCTGGCAGGGTACGGCTGCCGGAAGTATCATGACATAGGATGAATGTCAGATAGAAAGGAAGTAATTTACCAAGATCTGTCGGGAATTCTTCTGGGGAATAGTAGACATAGACGAGTGTCTAAATTTCATGAAGACATAAGTGTTTGACACGGTGTATAGATTAAAGATGCGGACGAGCATCCTTAAGACTATGATACGGACGAGTACCAATAGAAACAAACGCTGACGCATGTTCAGAGATGGTGATACGGACGAGTATCAACTGGTTAACAAAGAACATGGACGAGTGTTGACTCTGAGGGGATTTTAAGTGGTATGTACGAGATACATACGAGTATCTGAAATAAGTAAACATGGGTGAGACACATACGAGTGTTCAACTTGCTGGGGAGAGCATGACACGGACGGGTGTCGGATGAAATGTACTATAAACAAGTATTTAGGCAACTGTGCTGGGGAAGGTGACACGGACGGGTGTCAGGGAAGTGTGTATAAATGTATCCGTCTGTAGAGAACGTTCGGGCGACATTACTGGGGAATGATGACACGGACGAGTGCCAAAAGAGCATGCATATGCATTTGTGAGTGCAAAGAGGATGCTTTGGCTTTCTGCCGGGGAGTTTGGGAAGTATTTTGTATATTGTTGATGGAATGTCAGTATATACAGCTATTTGATTCAGATCATGGCTTATGATTTATGCAATATGTTTGATTTTTGCCGTAATGCTCCGTATTAGATGGAATGCTACGCTCTGGGGGAAAATATGATGTGAATGCTATGATTATGCGAAGATACCGATCCGGGATTCAGATCCCGTTGCTGTGGAGATCTCTGGCTGATCTGCTTGAAGTGATATCCCAGCTGGGGGTAAGATCCTTGGTAGATCCGATAAGTTGATTCTGCTTGGGGAAACAGGTCACTGATAGACCTATCTTTGGTGGTGAGGAGCCCAGCTGGGGTCTGCGGGAGCTTCCGTCACTTTCTTGTGAGATCTTCAGGTATTGCTCTTCTGGATAGAGGTCGGGGCTCTGCGGGGAGATGGTTCCATGTCTAACACTTGGTTGAGGAGGAATGACGACTGGCAACTCAGCTGGGGATAAAGCATCTCTGGTGCTTAGATGTGTCGAGTAAATAATGATTTGGCAGCTTGCTGGGGAGAAGTTTCCATGCTCCATGCTGCACTTTGAACACCTACAATCTTGTAAAGACAGAGAAACGTACAAGTACCCCTAGGTATCCCTTACTGGATTCCATCATAGGAGTTTAGACACTCCCGGGAGCAAATATATTTCCCGTAAGCATGTAGTTTAGAAAAGACGCATTTGTACTTATGCAATCAACATCTTAAGGGCATCAGACATTTTGCAAATGAAAATAAAATGTACGAGAAGAAATATGACTGAAAATCTGATTTTATTAATTTGTGTGCCCTGAATTGGCAAGATACAGTCAAAGAAACGGATCCCCTGAAATGAGGAGATTGTTACAAATTGAGAAACAAAAAGATGCTGGCAATGTTGATGACACTTCAAGGAGCTTCGCTTTTGCTATGACTCGTATGACATTGACGTTCTTTTCATCTTGCTTTCTGAAGAAGGCTGATTCTGACCGATGCTCGAACCTTTCGAAGCTTGCCATGTTGTAAGTTTTACAGACGAATTCAGAATGCAGTTGTTCGCTTATTCCCTTATTTTGCGTGGATCGCCCTTTCGGGTTTTCAATCCACCGGGATACCCATTTTTGCCTGAGTTATCCAATGCGGCTTTTCAACTCAGCGGGTGTACATTTTTTATTTTTGTCCCTTATTTTTGCCCGAGTCTTTTATTCTATTTTTGACTCGTCGGGATGCCCTATTTTTTGCTGGACTTACATTCTGTTTTTGTGTCCAGCGGGTCATTTTATGTGAAGTATTTTTTAACTACATCAGAATTCACAGGGGACAGGAAGTCTTCACCATCCATAGTACTGAGCATCAGTGCTCCACCAGAGAAAACTTTCTTTACTATGAACGGACCATCGTAATTCGGAGTCCACTTGCCCCTGTGGTCTGTATGAGGAGGGAGGAGTCTTTTCAGCACAAGATCTCCTACTTGGTATTCTCGAAGCCTGAATTTCTGATCGAAGGCTTTCTTCATTCTTTTCTGATACAGCTGCCCATGACAAATTGCAGCCAATCTCTTCTCTTCAATCAGATTCAGTTGTTCGTATCGGGATCGGACCCATTCTGCTTCGTTCAATTTAACATCCATTAATACCCGTAAAGAGGGTAATTCAATTTCAACAGGTAGGACTGCCTCCATACCATACACAAGCTGATACGGTGTTGCCCCATTGGATGTTCTAATTGACGTACGGTACCCATGCAAGGCAAACGGTAGCATTTCATGCCAGTCTTTATAGGTAACTACCATCTTCTGCACAATCTTCTTGATGTTCTTGTTAGCTGCCTCTACAGCGCCATTCATCTTTGGCCTGTAAGGGGAAGAATTATGGTGTTGGATCTTGAAGTCCCGGCATAGTTCCGTCATCATTTTGTTGTTTAATTTGGAACCATTATCAGTAATGATTCGCTCGGGCACTCCATACCGACAGATGATGTCTCTCTTTAGGAATCGGGCTACCACTTGCCGGGTGACATTTGCATATGAAGCTGCTTCAACCCATTTGGTAAAATAGTCAATGGCAACCAGGATGAATCTGTGGCCATTTGAAGCAGTCGGTTCAATCTTGCCAATCATATCAATGCCCCACATGGCAAAGGGCCAAGGTTAAGACATCACATTTAGGGGATTTGGAGGCACATGCACTTTATCCGCATAAATCTGGCATTTATGGCATTTCCTAGCATAAGCACAACAGTCTGCATCCATTGTGATCCAGTAATAACCTGATCTTAGCAACTTTTTAGCCATAGCGCGCCCTCCAGCATGGGTACCAATGGACCCTTCGTGTACCTTGTGCATCAAAAAGTCTGCTTCTGCCTTATCAACACATCTGAGAAGTACCATATCAATGTTTCTCTTATACAGGGAGCCGTCAGCATTCAGGAAGAAACTACCAGCCAGCCTTCTTAATGTCTTCTTATCATTGGAAGATGCCCCAAATGGGTATGTTTGATCCTCCAAGAAGCACTTAATGTCGTGGAACCAAGGCTTATCATCTTTAACAACATCTGCTTAGAATACATATGCTGGTCTGTCAAGTCTGGATACTGAAATCCGAGGCACAGAGTTGGCAGCTTGAACTTTGATCATGGATGAAATGGTAGCCAGAGCATCTGCAAACTGATTTTCATCTCGAGGGATATACTCAAGCTTGACTGTTGTGAAGAAAGTCAACAACCTCCTTGTATAATCCCTATAAGGTATCAGATGATCTTGGTGGGTGTACCATTTGCCGTTGGTTTGATTGATTACCAGAGCTGAATCTCCGAATACAGTCAAAGTCTTGATCCTGAGGTCAATGGCTTCCTCAAGACCCATAATACAAGCTTCGTATTCAGCTTCGTTGTTGGTGCAGTTAAAGGTGAGTTTTGCCAAGAAAGGCATGTGAACTCCCTTAGGTGTAATGATTACTGCACCAACACCACGACCATTCATATTAACAGCCCCGTCAAACATCATAGTCCATTCTTCTTCCGAGTCAGGCCCTTTAGTGTGAATAGGCTCTTCATGATCTTTTGCTTTTATGAACATGATGTCTTCATCAGGGAAGTAAAATCTCATTGGTTGGCAATCATCAATAGGTTGCTCAACAAGATAATCAGACAATACACTGCCTTTGATGGCTTTTTGAGATGTGTATTGAATGTCATATTCTGTGAGGATCATTTGCCATCTTGCAACCCGTCCGGTAAGTGCTGGCTTCTCAAAAATGTAGTTAACTGGATCCATCTTGGATATCAATAAGGTAGTGTGGGTCAACATATACTGTCTCAGTCGGCGAGAAGCCCACGCTAAAGCACAGCAAGTTTTCTCGAGCAGTGAATAGCGTTGTTCACAGTCGGTAAACTTTTTGCTTAGGTAGTATATTGCATACTCTTTTCGACCAGACTCGTCATGCTGGCCCAACACACACCCCATTGACTCTTCTAATGCTGTCAAGTACATGATTAGAGGTCTTCCTTCAACGGGAGGCATAAGGATCGGAGGTTCTTGTAAGTATTCCTTGATTTTGTCAAAAGCCTTTTGGCAGTCTTCATTCCATCTGACTGTTTGTTCTTTTCTAACAGCTTGAACAAAGGCTCGCAAGTTGCTGTAAGGTGAGATATGAACCGTGAAATGTAGTTCAATCTACCTAGAAACCCCCGAACTTCTTTTTCTGTCTTCGGTGCAGGCATTTCTTGAATGGATTTGACTTCAATCCCTTTCTCACTCACAATAAATCCTAGAAGCTTACCGGATCGTACCCCGAATGTGCACTTGTTGGGGTTTAACTTCAGTTGGTATTTCCTCAGACGCTTGAATAACTTCAACAAATTTACCAGGTGGTCTTCTTCCGTGATGGACTTGGCAATCATGTCATCCACATAACATTCAATTTCTTTATGGATCATATCATGGAATAATGTTACCATAGCCCGTTGATAAGTGGCACCCGCATTCTTCAGTCCGAATGGAATCACCTTATAGCAGAATGTGCCCCAGGGTGTGATGAAAGTTGTCTTCTCCATGTCTTCAGGTGACATCTTGATCTGATTATATCCTAAAAATCCATCCATGAAGGAGAACACCGAGAACTGAGCCGTATTATCAACCAATACATCAATGTGAGGTAAAGGGAAGTCATCTTTTGGGCTGGCTCTGTTTAGGTCCCGGTAATCCACACACATTCTCACCATGCCATCTTTCTTAGGCACAGGTACAATATTGGCCACCCACGGCGGATAGCTAGTCACAACAAGGAAACCGGAGTCCCACTGCTTCTGTACCTCTTCTTTTATCTTCATTGCCATATCTGGGCGAGTACGGCGCAACTTCTGTTTTACTGGTGGGCAGTCTTCTTTCAGAGGTAGCTTGTGCATGACAATGTCGGTGTCCAACCCTGGCATATCCTGATAAGACCAAGCAAAAACATCCACATATTCCCGAAGCATGTCAATCAGTTGCTCTTTTACTGAATCTTGTAGGCAGGCCCCGATCTTGACTTCTTTCAAGTCTTCTTCCGTACCAAGATTAACTGTCTCAACCTCCTCCTGATGAGGAGTGATAGCCTTCTCCTCTTGTCTCAACAACCTGGCTAGCTCTTCAGGTAGCTCATAATCCTCTTCAACCCCTTCCTCAGCTTGATTGATTGGATTGTCAAAGTCATACGAAGTCATATCAGTGTTGTTGTCGGTGCAGTCTGAAAGGCACTTTCTGCAAGGGTTTAGATTGGTTTATTTTAGTGATCAGTTTTATCTTATTTAGAAAGAGTGAAAATGAAGTTATTTATTTTGAAAAACATTGTCATTTTATTTTTGTACAAAAAGTAAAAAATGAAAAACAGTGAGTGAAAAAGAAAAGACTCATTTGCAAAAGATGTCCTGATATTTATTAATTGATCTTTGCACAAAATACAAGATGGCCCGATTACAAAATGAGTCTTGACATCTTGGGCAAGATGCAAGACTTGATGCATGCTTTAAAATACAGGAAATAATAATTACTCAGCAGGAGTAACCCTTATAATTTCTTGGGAAGACCAGTTTGAGACATGGCTCCCCGGGATCCTTGGATGTATCCAGCTTTCCTGGTTGCGCTCGTCTTCCGACTCATCTTCCAAGTTATTCACAGCATCCGGGGTGAGCATTCCCCCGTTGACAAACTTGGGCTGTTTTGCAGCCTCTGATTGATCTTGTTGAGTTGGTCTGTAACCCAACCCAAATCGGTCTTCTTTCTTTTCCACGGGCAGCAGCTTGCCCCAGCCTTGGGCGGTACCTTCCTCAACAACCTTTCGGGCTTGCTGATATGACGTGATGGAAGTTCCTAGTACAGGAGATGCTTCATTAATATTGAGGGCCTCAAACCCTTGGCTCATGGTTTCATGGATCTCCCCATCCATCTCAATGTACTTATACGTAGCCAGCTGGCTAACAAAGATGTCTTCCTCCCCACAGATGGTGATGATTTGGCCTTCCCACTCGAATTTTAACTTCTGGTGAAGGGTAGACATAACAGCGCCAGTGGCGTGGATCCAGGGTCTACCCAACAGACAACTGTAGGTCAGCTGTATGTCCATCACAAAGAAGGTAGTTTTGAAGGTCTGTGGGCCAATCATCACAGGCAGATCAATCTCCCCAAGCACTGATCTTTTAGAGACATCAAATGCTCTCACCACCAAATTACTCGGACGCAATGCCAAGCCATCATACTCCAGCTTCAATAAGGCTTTCTTTGGTAGAACATTGAGTGATGACCCAGTGTCCACCAGTACATGAGACAGAACAGCACCCTTGCATTCCAAGGTGATATGCAAAGCCTTGTTATGGTTGCATCCCTCTGTTGTTAAGTCAGCATTGGTAAAGCCCAGTCCATGACTGGTGTTGATATTTGCAACCACAGTTTCTAGCTGATTAACAGTAATCTCCTCCGGCACGTATGCTGCGTGCAGGACTTTCAACAATGCGTTCCTGTGAGCTTCGGAACACAACAACAGTGATAATATGGAGATTTTGGAGGGCGTTTGGTGAAGCTGGTCCACCACCTTGTAATCACTCCTTTTTATGATTCTCATAAACTCGTCTACATCTTGTTCAAAAGATGTCTTCTGAGTGTCTTTGGTAGTCGGCTCTTCAGATACCACACTCTTTCCTTTTGCTTTGGAAACAACTTCTGCTTCAACATTAGGTCTTTGTGTTTGTGAGGCAAAAAGGCGTCCGCTTCTGGTGAAGCCTCCGCCTCCCCTAACATTATCAACTTGTGGAGAAGAGGTCGATGAATCCAGAGTGATTTTCTCCCCATTGCAGTAGAGATCAGAGCCATAATGCCAAGGTATGGCACTACTGCTTTCATAAGGAACTGGTCCAGGCACCGTAATGGTGACTGGACTGATTGCTGCAGAGGAAGGTACTGCAATGGTGTGCAGATCATAGTAAACTGTGACTGGTGATATGGCAGGAGGTGCCATGGTTTGTTGTTGGAAATTGCCGCTGGGAGGAACATTTGATGGGTCATAGTAGATTGTAACTGTTGAAACATCTTCATTAAATTTTGCTGGTGTTGTAGTAGATTCTATTGACTGGATGGATGTTGAAGTTGTAGCAGGAATGGTGACCGAACTTGTGTCCGCTGAAGTGATTGATTGAGCAGTTGTTGGAGTTGTAGTGGAATTCGTTGGAACAATGGTTGCTGACGTTGTAGGAGTATCTGGGATTGTTGTTAAAGGAATTACTGGATTTGTAGGCACTGTTGTCGAAATCTGAAGGATACCATCCTTGATAAGACCATCTATGCCGCTTCTTAGCCTTTCACACCCATTGACTGAAATGTTGCAATACCCACAGCCGAGCTCACACCCGAGGAACATTTGGCATTCTAAAAGCTGAGCTTTAATTTCAACCAAAGGTGTTCGAATTTGTGCAACACTGGTGGTTAAGGTGGATGGTTTGCCTTCCTCAATGGCATTAATCCTAGGCCCTCCATGATTAGGCATAGGATTTCTGTTGACGTTCGGTGGAGGTGCAAAGTTGAGGGCTTTAGAATCAACCAAATCCTGAACCTTCATCTGTAATGCTTTGCACTTCTCAGTATTGTGACTAGGCGCGTTGGAGTGAAAGGCACACCTGGCGTTGACATCATAGTTCTTTGGGAAATTGAGAAGATCTGGTGGTGCCAAAGTCCTTAACTCAACCAAGTTAAGCTTCAGGAGTTGTGGCAATAAGGCTGCATAAGGCATAGGGATAGGGTCAATCACCCTATTTGCCTGAGATGGTCTCTATTGGAAGGGACGCTGTTGTTGGTTGCTATTGTTGTTGTTGTAGGTTCTCTGTTGCGGATACTGAACTTGTTGTTGATATTGTGGCTGTTGTTGTTGAGGATATGCTGATTGCTGAGGAATCGGAGCTGGAATGGTAACTGCTGCTACTGACCGGTGTACATACTGAGGCCTGCCCCTACTTGCATGAATGTAATTTGTCTCACCAGCTCTTCGGGGTCCCACAAAAGGCTTCCTGGGATTACTGGATGAACTTGCACCATTGTCAGAAATCTTACCCATTTTTAATAGACTTTCAATCCTTTCACTAGCTATGACGACATCAGCAAAGCTGGTAGAGGAGAAGGCAACCAATCTACCAATATAGGTTCCTTGCAACGTATTCATGAACATGTCAGCCATTTCCCTTTCTGACATGGGTGGTTGGACAGCAGCATCAAGCTGTCTCCACCTTTGGGCATATTCCCTAAAGCTCTCTCTAGAAGATTGAGACATTCCCATTAGAAGGGTTCTGTTAGGAGCCATGTCCAGATTGTATTGATATTGCCTGATGAAGGCTTCGGCTAAGTCCTTCCAGCATCTAATGGTAGCTCTGGTCAAATGTGAATACCAATCTCTTGAAGCCCCAGTCAGACTGTCTTCAAAGTAGAACATCCACAGCTTTTCATCCATGGTATACGCTTTAAGTCTTCCCAAGAAAGACTGCAGGTGAGTTCGTGGACAAGAGGTTCCATTGTATTTCTCAAAGCACGGGGGTTTGAATTTGTGGGGAATTCTCACCCCACCCACTAGCCCCATGTCCATTACATAGAAGCCCAAGGAATTCTGAGACTCCAAAGATCTCAATTTCTCAGCAATTTCATCCAATCTCCTGTCATAGACTTCATCTCCAGCTCCCATAACAGTAAACTGCTCTTCTTGGGGATCCTCTTGCAAGATTCTCCCCCCAACAATATTACCTTGCACATTTCTCGGGATGTTGACTTCCGGATCCAGATGAGGTCCAAATATTGGTGGGTCAATACGAGGCTGGCCCCGCTCATTGTTACTAGTTCCTCCAGTTCCAAGATGAGGTTCCTCGGGAGTTTGTCTCTCCACCAACTCTCTTAACCTCTCTTGACTCTGGACTAAGCCAGTCATCACAGCCATGAATTGAGTCATTTGATTTCTCATCTCCACTCTTTCATTAGCCATCTGATTTCTGACCTCAGTCAGATCCTGCTGTACTTGTTCCATTTGAATACCGGGAAGGTTGTTGCGAGTAGGGTACCGGTGCGTGCGGTTGACAGGGAACACTCGGCGACGAGCAATGTTTCCTGAGGTTATAACAAAGTTAGAAACAAAAATAATAAACAAAACCTACAAAACAAAGAAAAAGTTAGTATGCAATGCAGTATGCTTATTTGTTTTCCAAGGTATCTGGTTTTGTTCTTGGTTTTGACCTTTCCAGGACTAGAGGAAGATACTTGATGCTGCTGAGAAAAGAAACCCAATGAAAGCAAACTAATATATTACAAATGATGAACAATACATAGTCTGTTTTACAACACATGGCCATGGAGGGTCAAAAATACATCAAAAAGGAAAAGTACATCAAATGGAAACAACAACAAACAAAGAATCAAACATCCAGTCCAAACTCATCCTCTTTGACCTCCTTCAGAAGTGCCTCAGTCACTGGACAAGCTGGGTGCTCTGTAATGGTCCTAATGAGGAGGTTCCTGGTGGCAATGGCAGTGGTCAGCTTTTTATGTCTGTCCTGGTCCTTTGATCTCTTCAATCCAGCTCTGAGCTTCAACTCTGAAATCTCCTTTTGGGCTGCCAACAAAGCTTCCTGCTGCTTCTTTTCATTGGCCTCTAACTGTTCAATCTTGGCTTGAGTTTTCTGGTCTTCTTGTGTTTGGGCTTCAGTGATCCTGACCCACCTAGCCTGACTTTCTTGCAGATAGAGCTCAGTCCTAGCCTTCTGAATCTTGGCCTCTTTACAGGCATTCTTCAATATTTGCTCCCCAACTCTTGCTTTCCTGATGTAGTCCTCTGTCTTCTCAATTTTGGTGAGATGCTCCACCCTGAGCTTTTCCAATCTCTCAATATCTAGACGACCATCACTTCTTTCCCACAGAGTCTTCTTCAAATCTTGAGATAAGTTCTCATTCCTTTCCTTCAGTTTCTCAAATTCTTCTAGGCTGACAGTTGCTGCAGGTTGTGCTGTAGATGGTCCAGGTATGTCCTCCAAGGTGAAAGGCATCCCAGTAATCCGAGCTCTAGTACAGGACCAATCATAGTACTGAGCTGAAGCAACATTATTGCATCTTCCAAGAATATCCATCCCTTTTGTCTGGATGTTGTCCCAAGCCCAGGATTCTTGCCTGACAATAGCTGAATTAGGTTTCACTTCACAATACAGGGTCTCAGCTAAATCTTGCACTCTAGGAGGGTGAACCAAAGCATAGCCCAGTTGTCTTTTAAACAGCAAAGGATTGTAGTTGATGCAACCCTTCACTCCTATTAGAGGCCCATTTGGGTATTGTCCACAGCTGGTGATAATGTCCTTGCCTTTGGTACTCTGGGTGCACCATCTGATATCATCTGAAGTCAAAGCAATGAGCCTCTTGGCCCAATTCTTCTGTTGGTTAGGGTTCAGGAAGGCATCTGACTTAGGTAGGTGTTTGAGCAGCCAGGTGTGAAACAAAGGAGCACAACATCTTACCAACTTCCCCCTTTGTTTCTCATTCCTCTGATGAATGGAGTAGTAGAAGTCCCCCAACAATGTGGGTATTGGGTTCTTCAGAAGAAACAAATGGATTGCATTCTTGCTGACAAATTTAGGCTCATCTGCAAACAGTATAGCCCCATATATGCTGAGGGCTAACAATGCCCAGACTGCCCTCCATTCTCCCAATGAGGCCTTCAGGATGGCCTGAGAAATCAAGAAGTCTAAGTGCAAACCAGGGATCCCATCTTTTGTTGTCATATTTTGATCAATCAAGGAAGGCTCCAAGTATAGTGCTTTAGCCACTTCTCCATTGCTGGGAGCTGGCATCTCTGGGTTAAAGGGGATCCCACCTCTAATAGGTACCCCAATCAATGAAGAAAACTCTTCCAGCAGAGGCCCTAGCTGAAAATCTGGGAATGTGAAACATCTCAAAGGAGGGTCATAAAACTGCAAGCATGTGTGGATCATGCTCCTCTGAGAAGGGTCAAGGTCCATAACCATATCCAAGATACCTCCATAATGCTCTCTAAACAATGGGATGTGGTCAGATGTGATGAGTGATTGGACCTGCCTGATACCAGTCAATACAGGCTCAACGAAATGGTAGGATATGTTGCTCTTCCTGGGAGTAGTCATGAGTGTGCTGAAGAGGATGGAGATAGGTGCTGATGAAGATCACAGAATGATACTGGAAGTGAGCTACTGACAGGCTGATGCTGGTGATGATGGGAATAGCTGAAGTAGATAACTGATGAAACAGAGGTCTATGCAAAAAAAAGGGGTCAAAACTAAATCAGATATGATGTGGATACCCTGAAAAACAAATAAACAAATGTTAAATGATGTAAATGATGAATATGAAAATGATATGCAAGGGTTTATGATCAAGCTGGATCTGATTATCTGTCTTGATATATAAGGCCTATGTATGCTCAAGAAATCCAGATGAGGGCTCAGAAATCCAGTAACCAAGGTGGGGGACTCAAATAAAGAGTCACATGTCCAGGGTTAATCAAAAGAACTGTCCAAAATGAGGTACTCTTAAACAAAATAGTAACAGGGTATGATGTGGTCAAGGGTTCCTGCAAACCTGTAAACAGCCCAACCCCCTCACAGGTAATGTTCTAGAACAAGGATCTTCAGATTTGGATCAGTTATGAGAAGTGTAAACACTTCTAACCCGGAGGTATAGTGTTTACAATAACCATAAAAGATCCTCCTCTAATTCACCTCAGCTTCTGAAGGTCATAATAAAGGTCATCCAGACTTAGCAGGCTTCCCAGATAGCCCTAGCACTACAGGAAATCTGTAGCACAGAGTTCTCAAGAAGAAACCCATATTTGAACCGTGTTTCATATTCCCGCACCAGACCGAAATGGAATGGGAAAGAACATGAACCACTCTAGCCTAGGTGTCACTCAGGTCCCAGGTACAGGACCTTAAACTCTCAATGAAACCCCCACCCACCAAAACAGCAAACCAGATCCAGCAAAATGACAGTATGACAGTATGATATATAAAACTGTAAAGAAAGCAATAAACAAGACTGTACATAAAGCAATAAATAAAGCAAATAAATAAACACAATTAGCACATAACACCCCAGTAAACACAAATCAAACAAGCGCTAGGAGGAACCCACAAAAAGAACCAGAAGCCCTGGTTACAGTATAAGGTATCCCCAGCAGAGTCGCCAAGCTGTCGCTCCCACCTGATGACACAGGGCCAAGAGGGGTACAAACGCAAACGGTCGGCGAAAGAGAAGGAATGAATAGAGTCGCCAGCTAGGCATTTTTATCCCGAAGGAAAGGTAATGCTACATAAACCTAAGAAAAGATATGGATAAGACGGTTGCGAACCAGAGAAACTGAGAAAGGGGGTTGGTTACAACCTGGGAAGGTATTAGCACCCAGATTGTCCGCATTACTCGACGGGATCCACGCTTGAAAGTTTGTGTTTAAAAGGGGTAGTGTCAGTGCTATTTTGTGTGCAAAAGCTGGAAAAGAATGCAAGTGTCAGTGTAAAAGAAATGTGAAGTGAAATATGAGAGTGTCAGTGTAAGAACAAGAATGAAATGCTCAAGATTATGAGGCTTAAAGAATAATACTGGAAGAGGGGGAATATACAGAGACTTTTGTTCGATAACTGTTAAGTTATGCCTACGTATCCTCTCGTGCAATGAGGAAGTCAGAACACCGTAGTTCGACTCAAAGAGATTGAAAGATGAATTGACTTGTGAACTGCTTGCTTGTATATGCTCAAGTGTATGACCTGTCTGGCTCAGGTGCAAATTGTCTTGCATTAGACGGAAGAAGCGAGTTCTCATTCGTGAGTGAATGGGATGAGAAAAGAATCCCGAAGGAGACGATTATTGTTTGTTTTTGTGTTTTCAGTCTTTTATTGTTTTTGGTGTTTGTCGTAAGTTAATGAGCTTAAGCCTAAACTAAGGGGTTAGTAAACTCATCACATCTTCCCTCTGATTAGGGGTAATGAGAATACCTTAAGTATGAAGTAAGCACCTCACACTTAATCACCATGATGTAGGATTAAGATCGTTAACCTACTTGTAATTATTTAGATGTTTTTGATGTTTTTGTTTAGTGTTAAGTAATGAGTTTAAGCCATAATCAAAGATTTAATAGACCCATTACACTATCCTAATAGAAGGATAATAGATGAGAACATTTAAGCTGAGGAAGATACCTCAACTTAATCCATGATTAGAGATTAACCTCATGACAAAAAAAATCCTTTATTAAATGGATTTTAGTTAATGATAAGATTAAGAAGTAGATTTTATGGTTTGTAAGATAACTTGAGGGGGACTTGTCCATTAACACTAGGGTTAGTCCTTCTTGACCAGTTAAGGAAGAATTAGAACCCTAATGTAAGGCCCAAGTTACAAGCTTTATGTCTTAGTGATCATTAGATGGATTTATTAAAGGATTTAAACACTTCAAGGGTTTAACACTAAGGATTAAAGTTATACACTCCATCCTAATAGAAGGATGCAGGCATAAGCTTAATCACAAAGCCTTAAAGCCTTTAAGGTTTAGTCCTTGATTATGAGATGAGAAGAGAATAATCAAAGATGACACAAAGGTAAAACTAGTGGGGGACTAATCAAACGCTAATTGTGATCATGCTTGGGTGTTCCTAGGGTTTATGAGGCTTGCAAAAGATCTTCAAGAGAAAAGCCACCAAGGAAGAAGCAGAATGGAAGGAGAAGAAGCAACAAGAAGCAAGACAACTTACTTCACCTAAGAAGATAAGTTGCTTGAAGAAAGAAAGAGGAGATGGAACATGAATGAGCAAGCGCACTCTAATACACAAGTAAAATGCAGAAATGATGCATAAGAAGGATGGGGAGAGATTGTGAGAAGTGAAGGCAAATTCACTTCTCAGACACTTACCACCTGAAAAGTTAACAACAAGAAAATGAAATGACATGAAAAGGAGATGAAATGCAATGATGCAAACCAAAGTCAGAAGCATAAACATGATGTTAATGATGCGAAGAGATGATGCAAACACATGTCAAGAGTTGTGGATGATCATACAAGGATGAGGATGCAAATGAAGCATGCTTTGAACCATGAAAGTTCATGAAAACTTATGAAATGGAATGAATGCATAACATGGAAAATGAATGATGCAATGATCAAACTTGATTCTACCAAATTTGTGGGGGAAGGAGGACCATAAAGTGGTGCAAGCCACTCACAAATGTGGCAGGAGCCACATTGTACTTTAACATGTGTTTCTAATTAATGGATTATAATTTAACATGTTATTTCATTAATGGTTTATAATACATTCCATAAAATTAATTAATTAAATTATGTTAAATCAATTTAAAAAATTTAGGAAAATAATATTATCTTATGAATTCTAGTTGTATTAGAAATCAGGAATACATATGTAGCAGAACCAGTATCAGTGAGTAGTAATAGAAAACTGAAAGATATTTACTGTGTGGAATTTTGACAGAAAAATGATAGAATTAGTAGTTCTAGCAGAACCGGTAGCAGGTGGGTTTCTAAGACAGAAATATTTATCAGAACATAGAATTTTCGATATTTGTAATAAATTCGTGATAAGTCGTAGAAAGTTAGAAACATTGTCGGTTAAGTCGGTTTAGCCGAATTAGGCGGAAAATGTAGTTGCCCGAAATTTAACGAAATTAATCGGGATAAGTCGGGTAAATTAAGAGTTGTTTTTTTAAGTTGTTTTGTCGAAAATGCATTGTATAGTCGATTTGCAGGTACAATTAAGTTGTTGTATGTTTCCACTTTACGGAATAATTCTAAAGTTGTTATGTTGAAGGCATTATAAGCCAATGTTGATTTTTAGCTGCCTTTGTCATATAAGTTGTTTGTGTTGATGTTTATGTCGTATGAGTTGCTGATGTTGTCCACGTTGTTTTGTATTGTCGAAGTTGTTGTGTTGTCCAAGTTGAAGGCTTATTAGCCACCGATGATTTAAATTGTTCATGTCGTATAAGTTGTTTATGATGCTTATGTTGATGATATTTGTTTCTTATGTTGTTGAATCGTACATGTAACATGACATATGTGCATTCCTAAGTCAGAGTCGTTGCTCAGACCACATTGCCCTGGATTGACAATTAAGTTGAAAGTTGAAGGCTTATGCCTTAATGCCTCGATAAATTGGCAGAATTATTTAGTTGAAGGCTTATGCCTTACAAATACCTCGATAACCTGGTATATTTTAAGTTGGGAGTTTTAGTCCAATGGTACCACGTGAATATGCATAGTTAAGTCGCATTTGTGTTGCATTATTTAAGTTGGTTATGTTGTTCAAGTTGTTAAGTTGTTTATGTCGTTCAAGTTAGTAAGTTGTTATGTTGTTTTCAAGTTGATTAATGAATTGTGTTGATTACGCTAATTAATTAGTTCTTGTTGAATATATGACTATGTGGTTTATGTAGAAAATATTGATGGATGATTGTTAAGTCGTTGTTTGTTGTTGATGTTGTGAATTGGTGAATTATTTATGATCCTTATCTGAGTATTGTTTATCATATGCTGTTTATAATTATCGATATCTCACCCCTTCTGTTTGAATATTACCCTTATGTTGGTAACGTGCGGGTAGCTTGAAGGAAGATGATTATCTTCGCTAGTTCGAGTTGGTGTCGGTGCTTTGATACGTAACACTCGGGGAATGGATGCTTAATTTTTTTAGTTATTTTTTTAAAGTTGTTTCAATATGATTAAGTTGTTGCTAAGCTGTTTTAAGTTAAATAACATGTTATACCATCTTTAGTTGAATAATTGAAAATCCGCTGCGAAGTTGTAAATGTTGTTTTGGTTTAAAGAATAAATAAAGTTGTTATTTTTCTCCCGATGTTTAAGTGTTATGTATCCATGTTGAATATGCGATAAATGTTAATTGTTGTTTTAAAGTTGAAAATGTGACATCCTATTTTAAAGGTGAATTTTGAAACTTTGATTTATGAATTTCCGCCGGGTAATTTTGGAGTGTTACATTAGTGGTATCAGAGCAGGTCGGTCCGTCCGGCCAATGTTTTCTAATGTCGTTGATTCCTGTGTACGCGATATGTGTATGAAACACTGTTGGTTTGGAATTAAGTGGGAGAGAGGATTTCTCTCGGACGTGATTGTTGGTATGTAGAAGTTTATTAAGTTGATTTTGATTATTAGAGTGTAAGGTTGTTGAAGCGATGTTGTTGCGGACCGAAGAGAGCTTAGACTCATGAATTCGTATTGGTCAAGTTAGAGATGTGCGTAGATTTTGGATTAAGAATTAATTGAGATTAAGGAATTAATCCAATGGAGATGATAAGTTGCTGGACCAAGTCGGTAGATTGTTATGCCTTGAGTATAGTTGGATTAAAGTCGAGCAGTTTTCGAAGTTGGATGTAGAGCAAGAATTTTGGTAGACCTTGGAAGCAAGAGGGAGAAATATGGAACTTATGTTCAACAATCTCAAATTTTGATATTTGGAATATTGGAGCAGCTATCGCAAGAAGAGGCATAACTTTTTGCTCGTGATTCTGATTGAAGCGGTTCTGAACGTTTTGGAAAGTTTAGAAAATTTCCTACAGTTTGCATATAAGATTTGATTTCAGGAGGATTATGATGAGGGTGATAAGAGAGTTTTAATAGTTGGGTCTGCTGCTGATTTTTTGGAAAATTCTGCATACGGGAATTCTGAACCAGTACCATTGCAAGGAGGATAACTTTTTACTCGTAAATCAGATTTAAGCGATTCTTGAAGTTCTGGAATCTGCACAAAATTATATTCATTTTGGAATATAATGTTATGATTAGGAGGTCTTTATTGTAATACATAATTATGTTCGAAGTTGAGTGAGTATTACTAAAAATTTGAAAAGATGAAAATGTTGATAAGGAATAATATGTTTGTATTAGAAGGAATGTGAAGGTATTGGAGAATGCATAGAGATGCAATTTATGTACAATAAGGGAGATTTATGTCAAATGAGGGAGATTGAAGTGCCAATGTTAGATTATGGTATTGTTGAGAGGAAGTCAGATGTTTGATTAGTTGAAAAATTTTAACTTGGAGGAAAGTTGTAATAGGAAGCAAACCAAATTGGATTGTACTCGGTGTTTTAGCAACTCCGGTGTTTGAAGAATATTTAAAGTTGTATTATGCTACAAGCGTGTATAAGAGATGGTTTATTGGATGTTATAGGACTTGGTATAATTGACGAAGTCGGAATTAAGGAAACTAAGAAGACGTTGGTGAGCCTAAGAAGACGTTGGTGAAACTAAGAAGCGTGTATAAGTTGTTTAGTTGTGTCGGTATGAGTACGAATCGAGGATTCGGTATGTTGAATTAGTTAGAAGTAAAGAATATTATTTATCTTGTGGGAATTCATTGGAACCATGTACCATATGTTGTTGTAATGATGTTACGGGTTTAAGATGATTTTCAAAGGGCGCGTGGTAAAAAGATGGTAAAGTTGTAGTTGTGTTGAGGATAATTGGGAAGTATAAGTATATTTTATCCAATGGTTGGGAAGTAGTTTACGTTGTAATTACGTCGAACGTCCAAAGTAGTTGTCTTATGGACCTAAGTTGGAATTATTCGGTAACTACAAGAGTTGGAATACATGTTGGCAAGAAATTCCAAAGGATTAAGTCAGAAGCTTTGTTGATATGTCGATTTTGGTGATTGTAAGCTGGAGTTAGACTTAGTAAACTTGGTATTTTGCAAGTAATCAGAGTGCGAAGTGGACACGTGGTGTGGTACAGTTGTTCGTATGTGAATTATAAAGATGTTGATAGTCGATTGAGTTGATATAGAGTTAAGTTGTATGTTCTTGTGTTGATGTTTTCTAAGTTCTTAAGTTGGTTACTCGTGCGTCGTATTGATAGATGTCAAGTGCATCGCTTGTGGGTTATTCGTGTTGTTGTTTCCATTGAAGTTGCGAATTGTTGTTTGTATTATACGTGGGTTTCCTTTGGAGATAAGAGTTGATTAGTCAAATGGAATAAGTATTTGGAGTAGTTGAATCAGATAAATTTTCGAGGACCAAAATATTTTAAGTGGGGGAGAGTTTTAACGCCCGTTTATTTAATTAATTATTTAATTAAATATAATTATGGTATGTTGTTTTAAGTCGCGTTGATTTGAGTTGATTTCCAAAATATCGGAATATTATGTTGATAATTATAAGTTGTTTTAAGTCGAATTTAATTAATTAAGTTGATATAAGTTATGGAAGACGTTATGGAATATTCTCCGGGTATTGTTGGATATATTGTTAGAATTGTTTGGACCATTTGGTTGATAATCAGAAGTTAATTGATTTAGTCGGGAATAAGTATTTATTCGTGAATTATTAATCGGTTGATTTAGCATTGTGGTGAATTAAGTTGTTAAGTCAGAATATTAGTCGGAAATCGAGGAAATAATATTACAAGTGATATTATTGATTATCGGAGCGTGTTGGTTAATGGACTTGGATTTCGTCGGAAAGGGGGTTTAAGAATTAGACCCATTAGTTTATTATTATAAATTGGATTATTATTATTTTAATAAAAAGAAAGAATAAAATAAGAAGGAATTAGTCAGAAGAATAATAGGGAATATTAGTAGGACTGGGAAAAAGAGGAACGACGAAAATTGGAGAACAAGTAAATTGGGAGAACGCGATTTCGAGAAGTTGTCATCGGTAAAAATAAATCGATCGGAGATTCGAAGCAGCCACCGATTAAGGTAAGAGTGGGGTTCGACTTTTATAACCGGTCTGATAAATAATATTATGATTTGGTAGTTTATGTTGTTGTGTATTTTGTTGATCTTAATGATGTTTGGAATAAATATGTACATGTTTTTGCAATGGTTGCTTGTATGAAAATAGGTTGTTCGATTACCGATTTTTGTTGGATGGAAATTGTGTTTGATTGTGTTGATTCATTATTGATAATTTTATGTTGTATAAATTCTGGAAATTTTTTGTGATTGGGGACGATGAACCGAAAATTATAGAGACCGATAGTGTGGGGGTGGGACACCAAGTGGCCCTAGTGGCGCAAGCCACTTTACCAAGTGGCTGGAGCCACCATAATATTTTTTGGGTGGGCCTTGATAAGTGGTGCAAGCCACTTTATTTGGTGGCAGGAGCCACTTTGGTTTTATTCCATGAAATCATTTTAAGTAAATGGCTTATAATACCTTTCATAAAATAAATTAATTGAATTGTTTATTATAATATAAATCATGTGATCCAACCAAATTTGTGGGGCTGGGAGGATCATAAAGGTGCGCAAGCCACTCACAAATGTGGCAGGAGCCACATTGTACTTTAACATGTGTTTCTAATTAATGTATTATAATTTAACATGTTATTTCATTAATGATTTATAATACATTTCATAAAATAAATAAATTAAATTAAGTTAAATAAATTTAATAAATTTAGGAAACTATTATTATTTTATGAATTCTTGTTGTATTAGAAATCAGGAATACAGATGTAGCAGAACCAGTATCAATGAGTAGTAATAGAACACTGAATGATATTTACTATTACAGAATTTTAACAGAAAAATGATAGAACTAGTAATCTAGCAGAACTAGTAATAGGTGGGCTTCTAAGACAGAAATATTTATCTGAACACCGAATCTTCGATATTTGTAATAAATTTGTTATAGTGGGTTTAGCCAAATTAGGCGGAAAACGTAGTTTCCCGGAATTTAACGAAGTTAATCAGGGTAAGTCGTGTAAATTAAGAGTTGGTTTTTATTATGTTGTTTTGTCGAAAATGCATTGTATAGTCGATTTGCAGGCATGGTTATGTTTTTGTATGTTTCAAGTTTACGTAATAATTCTAAAGTTGTTATGTTAAAGGCTTTATAAGCCAAAGGTGATTGTTAGCTTCCCTTGTCATATAAGTTGTTTGTGTTGTTGTTTATGCCGTATGAGTTTCTCATGTTGTCCATGTTGTTTTGTTTTGTCGAAGTTGTTGTGTTGTCCAAGTTGAAGGTTTATTAGCCAACGTCGATTTAATTTTTTCATGCCATATAAGTTGTTTATGATGCTGATGTTGATGATGTTGTGTTGTTTATGCTGGTGAGTCGTACATGTCACATGGAATATGTGCATTCCTAAGTCAAATCCATTGCTCACACCATGTTGGCCTAGATTGGAAATTAAGTTGAAAGTTGAAGGCTTATGCCTTGATGCCTTTGTAAATTGGCAAAATTATTAAGTTGAAGGCTTATGCCTTGCAGATACCTCGATAACCGGGTATATTTTAAGTTGGGAGTTTTACTCCAATGGTACCATATGTATATCAATAGTTAAGTCGCATTTTTGTTTCATTATTTAAGTGTGTTATGTTGTTTATGTTGATCAAGCTGTTAAGTTGTTTATGTCGTTCAAGTTGGTAAGTTGTTATCTTTTTTTCAAGTTGATTAATGAATTGTGTTAATTAGGATGGTTAATTAGTTCTTGTTGAATATATGACTATGTGGTTTATGTAGAAAATTTTGATGGATGATTGTTAAGTCATTGTTTGTTGTTGATGTTGTGAAGTGGTGGATTATTTATGATCCTTATCTGAGTATTGTTTATCATATGCCTTTTATAATTATCGATATCTCACCCTTCTGTTTGAATGTTAACCCTATGTTGGTAACGTGCAAGTAGCTTGAATGAAGATGATTATCTTCACTAGTTCGAGTCAGTGTCGGTGCTATGTTGTTTTAGTTGTTGTTTTCTTAAAGTTGTTTTAGTATGATTAAGTTGTTGCTAAGATGTTTTAAGTTGAATAACATGTTTTACCATGTTTCATTGAATAATTGAAAATCCGCTGCGAAGTTGTAAAAGATGTTTTGGTTTAAAGAATAAATAAAGTTGTTATTTGTCTCCCTATGTTTAAGTGTTATGTATCCATCTTGAATATGCGATAAATGTTAATTGTTGTTTTAAATTTGAAAATGTGGCATCCTATTTTAGAGGGTAATTTTGAAACTCCGATTTATGAATTTCCACTAGGTAATTTTGGGGTGTTACAAAGACAACCAAGCTGACCAGATCTCTATGCTGAATGAAGACTTGGGATTTGGTGCTGGTGGTAATCACCGTGATTTCCAGATGTTGGCTGAGAATGCTGGGCTCTCAAATGCAAGGATACCTTCGAAATTGATGTCTCGGACATGGGGTTTGTTCAGGGGTTGGTGATCCCACCAAAGTTCAAGGCTCCTAGATTTAATAGGTACAACGAAAGTTCTTGTCCCATGACCAATCTTTAAGCTTACTACCGTAAGATTGCTGCTTACACTAAGGACGAGAAGCTTTGGATATACTTCTTCCAGGATAGCTTGTCCGGAGGATCCATCGAATGGTACATGAAGCTGGAACGAACTGTTGTTCGTAATTGGAAGGAACTTGGAGAGGCATTCCTAAAACAATACCAGTACAACATTGATATGGCCCCTAGTAGGACTCGGTTGCAAAGTCTGTCACAAAATAATTCTGGGAGCTTTAAGGAGTGTGTGCAAAGTTGGCACGAGCTAGCTGCAAGAGTTCAACCACCTCTGCTAGAGAGAGAGAGAGAGATGGTAGCCTTGTTCATGGATACCCTTTCGGGGCATTTTATGGAGCACCTTACAGAGTGTTCATCAAGTGGTTTCTCTGACATCATACTAACATGAGAAAGGGTCGAGAACTGGATGAAGCGAGGTAAAATCCAAAACAACGGTGCTTCTACGTCTGGAACCAAGAAGTTGTTTTCAATCGGACAAAAGGAAAGGGATGGTGAAGCAGGGGAAATATATGCCCAAAGAAAAAGAGGGGATCATAATCCTTATTATCAAGCTGCAACCGTCACTATTCCAGATGCAACTAATCCATTCGCACCACAACAACAACAACAATAGAAATGTCAGCAAAATTTCCAACAACAAAGAACTCCTAGACAATACTATCCACCGAGACCAAACAATAGACAGTTTGAAACACCACCAATGTCATACTCACAAATTTTACAAAATCTGTTACAACTTCAGATGATTCAACTCCAAACTTTAGCTCCACCAGAGGTTGGTAAAATTCCAGAAGGGTATGATGCCATTGTTCATTGTGAGTTTCATTATGGAGCTCCAGGTCATACCACCAAGAACTGCAATGCCTTTAAGAATTTGATCCAAGACATGCTGGATTCTAATGCCATCCACGTTGCTCCCACTCCAAATGTCCTTCAAAATCCCATGCCTCCACATGAAAGATCCCCGGGGGCCGTAGAAGATGGCGATAGACTGAATTTGGTTTATGATGTCAACTCTCTGAAAACCCCTTTGTTAGTAGTGAAGAATTGTTTGGCGAAGAAGGGTATCTTCCCAGGTTGCGGGGAGGTTTGTCAAGAGTGTGAAAAATCTACTAACGGATGTGACAGATTGAAAATGGTTATTCAAAAACTGATTGAAGATTCAGGTATTCAGTTTGATCGAATCATTCATGAAGAGGACAAGATCTCTACAATCACTATCTACTTAAACCCGGTTGAAATTCCCGTGCCAGCAAGATCAACACCAGTCACATTTACTACTCTGGGGCTTGTGCCATACTAGAGTGAAAGAGTCGTCTCATTGCATTATGGGGGTAGAAGTTTATTGCAATGGGAAAATGCCAGATTTAACTACTTCAGGGACGCTGCAACATCAAGTTGAGAATGTAGGGGTTGGGGGATTTACGAGAAGTGGAAGGATATTCGCACCACAAACGTTGAGATGTAGTGTGACAGCATAAAATGATAATAAAGAAGCCCAGGCTAAGGCTAAGGGTAAGAAAGTTGTGACCAATGATGTCCCTACTCCTGATTCGGATATTACTTTTGATAAAGAAGTTGAGGAGTTCTTAAGAATCATCAATAAAAGTGACTACAAGATAGTCGACCATCTTTGACAGACTCCTTCCAAAATCTCTATTTTGTCCTTGCTGATGTGCTCGGAATCTCACATGAATGCTTTGTTAAGAATCTTGAATAACACATATGTTCCTCAAGAGATTTCTATGAAATAGCTCGAGACGGTTGTTGTCAACGTAAATGCCAGACACAAGTTGGGATTTATAGATTTTGATCTGACTACAGAAGGGCGCAATCACAATAGAGTTTTGCACATTTCAATGGAATGTAAAGGGGTTGTGCTTTCCCATGTAATCGTTGATACGGGGTCCTCATTAGACATGCTCCTGAAAAAGTACTTGATTAAACTGAACTATGATGGAGTATTACTCCAGCCTAGTGATTTGGTAGTTAGGACGTTCGATGGTTCGAAGAGGTTCGTTTTTCGAGAGTTAGAATTTCCGATCAATGTGGGTCCTCAAGTTTTCAACATGACATTCTATGTAATGGATATTCATCCTACATAAAGTTGCCTGCTGGGACGTCCTTGGATTCATGTGGCTGGGGTAGTATCTTCCACTCTACATCAGAAGTTGAAGTTCGTCATGTACGAAAAGATTGTCACGGTATATGGAGAAGAAGACATTTTTATAAGCCATATCTCTTCCTTCAAGTACGTGGATATGGATGGTGAGATATACGAGATCCCGTGCCAAGCTTTCGAGCCGGTCAAAATTGAAGCATCATCATCATCAACATCCATTTTTGAGGAGAAGAATATGGAATTATCCATTTTATCCTACAAACAAGCTCTCGAGGTGATTGAATAAGGAACCAATGAAGGCTGGAGAAAGATGATTGAGGTCCCCAAAAAGGAAGATATCCTGGGGATTGGTTATAATCCTGCTCAAGCAATAGTAGTAAAAAATACTATAGCTCGTAAAGGCCCAATTACTTTCTCCAGTGTTGGATTGGTGGATCGCAGTCGTATCTGCACCATTCAAAAAGATGTAATTGATAGCGATTGTGAAATAGATGATTGGATCAGGCCGAGTGTCCCAGGAGTGGAGCTCAACAAATGGTCGTCTGAAGAGATCATAAGGGCATCTTTGTATGAAAGCTCTGCGTCTCACCCAAGGTGTAATAACTCATTATAAGGGCATTTTTGTTTCATTATGCAATGTTTAATCATTAATAAAATGGACGAGTTTTGCATTCATGACATGGTATTCCCTATTTTTCATTTTTTATTTTTCTTAAATTAATAAATGGCAATGTACATTTTTCATTACGCTCATTCTAAAATCAATCATGAATCATCATTCATGCAGATGCACCTCATTGGGTCTGTTTAATGACAATCTTGCTATAACTCGCTATGACTTTGACAATCCGATTTACCAAGTCGACGAGGACGGTGAAGAAGATTGTGAATTACCTAAAGAGTTAGCCAGGTTGTTAAAGAAAGAGGAGAGGGAGATTCAGCCCCACGAAGAGGTTATTGAGATCGTAAATCTGGGTACCAAGAAGGTAAAGAAAGAGGTAAAAATCGGGGCCGCATTAGAAGAATTTGTGAAGAACCGATTGATCGCCATGCTCCAAGAGTACGTTGATATCTACCCCTAGTCTTACCAAGACATTCCAGGACTCAACACCGATAGTGTAGTACACAGACTACCTCTCAAAGAATACTGCCCGCCAGTGAAACTGAAATTGCATAGAACTCATCCTGATATGGCAATAAAGATCAATGAAGAGGTTCAGAAACAGTTTGATGATGGATTTTTGGTTGTTACGATTTATCCAACATGGGTTGCCAACATCATGCTAGTATAGAAGAAGGATGACAAAGTTTGGATGGGTGTTGACTACTAAGATTTGAATAGGGCTAGTCCCAAGGACGATTTCCCATTGCCTCACAATGATGTGTTAGTCGACAACATAACTCAATACTTGGTGTTTTCCTTCATCAATGGCTTTTCGGGCTACAACCAAATCAAAATGTCGCCAGATTACACGGAGAAAACTACATTCATCACCCCTTGAGGAACTTTCTGTTATAAAGTGATTTCTTTTGGTCATAAGAATGCTGGAGCAACTTACCAATGGGCAATGGTGACTCTCTTTCATGATATAATTCATCATCAGATTGAAGTTTATGTTGATGACATGATTGTGAAGTCACAAACAGAGGAAGAGCACTTGGTCAACTTGGCCAAGCTGTTTGATAGGATGCAAAAGTTCAGACTGAGGCTGAATCCAAACAAATACACCTTCGGAGTGCGCTCCGATAAACTGTTGGGTTTTATCGTAAGCAAAAAAGGGATTGAGGTTGATCCTGAAAAGGTGAAAGCTATTCAACAAATGCTTGAGTCTAAAATTGAAAAATAAGTATGTGGCTTTTGAGAAAGAATCAGGCTGTTAGGTGGAACGAAAGTTGCCAATTGGCTTTCGACATAATAAAAGAGTATTTACAAGAACCTCAAATCCTCATGCCTCCGATTCTAGGGAGGCCTTTGATTATGTATCTTACAATACTTGAAGGGTCAATGGGTTGTGTTCTCGGTCAACATGACGAGACAGGTAGGAAAGAGCACGCCATTTACTACATGAACATGAAATTCACAGATTGTGAGTCCCGATACTCAATGCTTGAGAAGACATAGTGCGCACTAGCATGTGCTGCTAAGTGATTAAGGCAATATATGTTTACTAACACAACCCAATTGATTTCCAAGATGGATTTGGTCAAGTACATTTTCGAGAAACCATCTTTAACCGCAAGGGTTTCCCATTGGCAGATGGTCTTGACTGAATACGACATCCAATATACTTCCTAAAAATCCATCAAGGGAAGTGTATTGTCAGACTACCTGGCCCAACAACCAATTGATGATTATTAGCCAATGAAGTTTGAGTTCCCTGATGAAGACATCATGTACCTCAAATCGAAAGATTGTGAAGAACCACTCCTGGAGGAGGGTCCAGACCCTGAATCCAAATGGAGTCTGATGTACATGATAGGATCCATATTGGATATCAATAAGGTCATGTGAGTAAGCATGTATTGTCCCAATTTCTTAGCAGCCTATTCCAATGTGCAATATGTCTTCTCAACCATTGAGTATCTGGACTCACAATCCGTGAACTTTTTGCTCAGGTAGTAGATGGCGTGCTCTTTCCTATCTGTCTCGTCTTGTTGATCAAGAACGTAACCCATTGACCCTTCAAGTAATATAAGATACATAATTAAAGGCCTCTCCGGAACAGGAGGCATGTGGATTGGAGGTTATTGTAAATACTCTTTTATTTTTTCAAAAGCCATTTGGCAATCGTCGTTCCACTTGACAACCTGATTCTTCCTCAAGAGCTTGAATATTGGTTTGCATGTAGTAGTTAGGTGAGATATGAACCATGCAATGTATTTCAATGTACCTAAGAATCCAAACACTACTTTTATAGTTTCAGGCTCAAGCATTTCTTGAATAGCTTTCACCTTTGCAGGATCAACCTCAACCCCTTTTTCTCTTACTATGAAACCCAACAGTTTACTGGAGCGTACTCTGAAGGTAAATTTTTTTGGATTCAACCTTAATATGAACATTCGTAGCCTGTCAAATAGCTTGGCTAAGTTGACTAGGTGCTCTTCCTCTGTTTGCAACTTCACAATCATGTCATCAACATAGACTTCAATCTCATGATGAATCATATCATGAAACAGAGTCACCATTTCCCGTTGCAGAGTCACCATTTTCCATTTCCCGTTACAGACATCACTTTATTGCAGAAAGTTCCCCAAGGGATAATGAATGTAGTTTACTCCATATCATCTGGCGACATTTTGATTTGGTTGTAACCCGAAAAGCCATCCATGAAGGAAAACACCGAAAATTGAGTTGTATTGTTGACCAACTCATCAATGTGAGGCAACGAGAAATTGTCCTTGGGACTAGCTCTGTTCAAATCTTGGTAGTCAACACGCATTCGAACCTTGCCATCCTTCTCTGGTATCGGGAAAATGTTGGCAACCCAGGGTGGATAACTCATAATGGCCAAAAACCCAACATTAAATTGTTTCTGAACCTCTTCCTTGATCTTTATTGCCATATCAGGTCGAGTTCTACGCAGTTTTTGTTTCCCTGGAGGACAGTCTTCTCGGAGCGGAAGCCTATGTACTACAATATCAGTGTCAAGTCTCGGCATGTCTTGGTAAGACCAGACAAAGATATCAATGTACTCTTGAAGCATGGCAATCAATCGGCTCTTCATAGACTCTTCTAATGCGACCCCGATCTTTACCTCTTTATTAACCTCTTCGGTACCCAGATTTACAATCTCAATGACCTCTTCATGTTGCTGAATCACCCCCTCCTCTTGCTTTAACAACCTGGCTAACTCTCCAGGAAATTCACAATCTTCTTCACCTTCCTTGTCGACTTGGTAAATCGAATTATTAAAGTCATAGCGAGTCATATCAAGATTGTCATCGATAAGACCCAATGGGTGCATCTACATGAATGATGATCCATGCTTAGAAAGGGTGTGATAAAATGAAAAATGAAAAAAAAATATTGCCATTTATTATAAGAAACAAAAATGAACGATAGGGAACACCATGAACGAATGCAAAAATCGTCAATTTTATTATTGATTAAAAATTGCATATTGAAACAAAGATGCCCTTATAATGAGCTACTACGTCTTGGGAGAGACATAGCGCTTTGACACAAGAATAAGAACACAAGTCAATTACTCTTGATACTGTGTAACAACTATGATCTTTTCAGACGACCAGTTGTTGAGCTCCACTCCTGGGACACTCGGCCTGATCCAATCGTCTATTTCACATTCGCTATTAATTACGTCCTCTTGAATGGTGCAAATATGGTTGTAATTCACCAATTCAGCACTGGAGAAAGTAATTGGACCTTTACGACCTCTAGCATGTTGTACTGATGTTGCTTGAGCAGGATTGTAACCAATTTCAAACATATCTTTCTTTTTGGGGACCTTGACCATCTTGCCCCAACCTTCACTATTTCCTGATTCAATCACCTTAAGAGCTTTTTTGTAGGATGCAAAAG
Organism: Lathyrus aphaca; assembly: GCA_963966055.1. Classification (NCBI taxonomy): domain Eukaryota; kingdom Viridiplantae; phylum Streptophyta; class Magnoliopsida; order Fabales; family Fabaceae; genus Lathyrus; species Lathyrus aphaca. The sequence goes on from OZ014521.1 coordinate 477,593,603, forward strand.
ATAAACCCTTCTTCTTCTCCTCAGAAATGGATGTTGACGATGACGATATTTCAGTTTTGACCCGCTCGAAAGCTTGGCACGGGGTGTCGCATATCTCACCATCCATCTCCACGTACTTGAAGGAAGAGAGATGGCTTATAAAGATGTCTTCCTATCCTTATACCGTGACGATCTGTCCATCCATGAAGAACTTCAACTTGTGATGTAAAGAATAAGATACTTCCCTATCCGCATGAATCCAAGGACGTCCCAACAGGAAACTGTAGGTAGGATGAATATCCTTGACATAGAAGGTCGTGTTGAAAACTTGGGGACCCACCTTGATCGATAATTCTAACTCTCCAAAAACGGACCTCTTAGAACCATCAAACGCCCTGACTACCAAATCACTATGATGGAGCACTACTCCATCATAAGAGAAAGGATTATTTATAGCCAAAATACATGCAATGATCTCATGTTGGGAATGCGTGCAATGCAAAAAATGGGAGTTATTTGGATTCCCCACGACCTAAGCCATCATTACCTACATTGGAAGTTGTGGTGCCAAAAGTGGAATCATGAAGGATGTGACAGGTTGTCTCAGTTCGACAGAATGTGAATAGTTGATTGGTGCAAATCGACAGTCAAAGAATGCATCGAAATCACTCAAGAAATTCCAAAAGGCCAAGCTTCTTGGTCGACTACCTCTTTGTCGAAACTGGCCTTTTGGGGGGAAATTTGTTGGTTCAAGATTTCGACATGCTCAGAAAAGTATGATTAAAAGCAAATCCATGAACATGCCAATAAGAAAGAGTTTTAACCCATCCAGAGGAAAAGGAAACTTGACAAAAAGGGTCGACGGGAAACATACGAGATAAAGAAGTCCAAAATGAAGTTAAAGCACTTCGATGAATCTAAAAGAATCCACTATGTCGAAGATATCTCGACAAAGATATCCAGAGAATTGTAAAGAAACTATTCCAAGGAGTGAGACAAAGTAGTGAGTGGTTACCAGGATAATGGGTTGATATGTGTAAAAGCCTAATTTGTTGGAAAGTGTCCAAGAATTATTTTATATGTCTATATAAGTAGATTTTATTTTCATTATTCAGATTTGCATATTGCAAAAGGAACACACTCAAAGTACCGAGCGTCAGAGAAACGAGTTAACCCCCTACATAAATGTATGATATCATCCAAACACTTATGTATTTAAAGTCATTTTAATTCCAAGTTAATTTAAAATACTTGCCTTTTGTCTTTATCCTTTCTTTTATCTTTCTTTGGTTTATATTTTTCCTTTTTTCATTTAAGCATTTTGTAACTTAACTAATCGGATAGAGCAGTGTTGAGACTTGTTTGGCCGGTTCCGCAAGTAACTCTCTCGCAAAGGAGGCCAACAAATTATTCATGCAAAATCCACGTGCAAACAATGTTGAATGCCTTCAAGGGTTCGTTCGAATTGAACCTTTCACACATATAAATACTCTAAGTCCAAAATCTTGACTTCCACTTGAGACTTCAACGTAGACCTCTTATAAGAGTTCAATCGAAGCCTTCTCAGTTCTCTTAAAAAACATAAACCTTGAACCAATATACTTTCTTTTGCAACAACATCAGCATCGCCATCCTTTTTCTTTTGAAAGTTTCCAATATACTTTCTTGCACCACTAGAGGATTCAACAAACAAATCAATGATTTAATGCATGACAATTTTCTACAATTGAGTTTCCCTAGTGGTCAGAGCCTGTAGCATCTCCATGATCTTGTTCACATTGATTCTCAACTAATCAAGGCGTTCCCTAAATCTCTTGTTATGTTGCTATTGATTTTACATACTCAATATGACGACAACTCTAGTTCCGTATTTGTGTTCAGAAAACAGTTTGAGGGTTGACAAATAACTGAAGAAGGAGATAGTTGGAATGAGTTTCTCAGGTAACTTGAATGAATGCAGATTTATGAAAAAATGCGATGATATGTAATATTTTCATTTTTATTTTAAATTTTTAAGGAATCAACTCGATTATTTCAAAAATGGGAAACTTCGAGAACATTGTCATCATTCACAAAAGGGGTGTTTACTTTGTCCATATTTGCAATAATCTGAATTCTTTTCCTTGAAAATGGTTGCAAAGATGTTTAATATGAATGCATGGATGCAACAACCACAAACAAGATCACCCTAAGCACACAGGTTCATAGGTTCAGATCACGTGCATGAAGTCAAGGGATAAGAACTATCAACCCACAAAGGTATGTGCTAAGGTTTTTTCTTCTTTTGTATTTGCAAGAAACATAGGGTTCTAACCAAAGTTCCTAGAGTACGCAATCCACTTTCAGATATTATCGATATGGAAGACTACTCCCCAACCAACAATATTCTCAAGAGGACCTCGTCCGAGTGTAGTATCGCGTGACAGTCAATTTAGGTCTACACCAGGATAATCTATGCACTATGTCCTAAATAGCCAAGATGGGTTAAAAGGTTCTACGGTCCTTAATATCATTGACCCGAGGTCGGAAAAGTAAGGCCATGATATGACTACTCGCCATGAAATCACTAACCCAAGGAAGTCTCAACTGAGTGGTGGTTATTGAATTAACATTGCATAGGACTACTCCATGTGTATCTCCTCGAATATACCACAGTCTTATCATAAGTTCTCTTAGGTTTGGGTATAGAACCTATCTCACCACTCACAGTGAATCACCAATATTGTACAAAACAAATAGTAACAAACAATTCAAACCAAAGCACTAAATAAATCAAAGTAGGCCAAACCCAATAGGGATAACTCCTTAGCAGAGTTGCCATTTTTCTGTAGCGGTAAAAATCGTGAGTGTAAGCTATTGATTAACTTAACTCTAGGAACAAGAGTCGCCACCGTGCTTTAATTTATTTCTACAAAGGAAAAAGAAAAGAGAGAACAAAACCTAATAAAGTCTAAAAGAAAAAAGCTAATAAAACCAGACAAAGACAAGGATAAGGGAGTTGGTTACGAAGAGGGAACGTTCTAGCCCCCAAAATGTTTATGGTACTCCACGAGAACCACTTTGATTTATTTAAATATTTTGGTTTGAAAAGGTTTGTTAAAAGGACTATTGAAGGGATGAGAAGAGAATTCAATGTAAAGATTTTTGTGTTTGACGAGACTTTCGACTCATGCCTACGTACCTACAAAGTGCGATATATGATCAAAAACCCGTAGTTTGTGGTACAAAGAATGAAATTGATGTGTTGGATTGATTTTAAAATGTAAATTCAAGTCGTCATATCTAGCTTATAAATCTGCTAAAGAAATGAATCATGTCTAAACATATGAAAAGGATTAAAAGGAAAAGTACACGAGGGCACAAAAAGAGATTGAATGATTTTTTGCATTTTTTTAAGTCTTTTGAAAATGTTGTCAATATGCTTAGTGTAGTTTAGCATTTATCAATAAATTAAAGAAAGGGGTAAAACCGCTTGACAATGTCAAGGTTTGAATTGTGAAAATGTTAAAGTTTTAAAATGAGAACATTTTGAAAAAGAGGGGGGAGTTTTGAAAATTAAAGAATGGGAGGAGATGAAAAGGCTATCCTAAATCTCAAAGTACAAACTAAAGTAAGAAAGATCTAACTGTGTGATAGCACACTTCAAAGACTAAACCAAATAAGAATTACATCCACTTCAAGCAAGCCAAATAAATGCCAAGGTTTTCAATCCATAATAACTCAAGCATAGGGAAAAATTCCTAGTTCTAAGTCCAAAACTTCAAGTCTAATGCAAAGGATAGTAACCATAGTCCAAGATTAGGAGCATGTGTTTTTTAGAGGTTTAAGCCTTTATTAATATTTTAGGTCAAAATGGACAAAGAGAAAATAGTGGAAACATAAACAAATGGTCCAAGTGGACAACGGAAAAATAGAGAAAACATAAACAATATATGATATGATATGAATCATAATAATAAAGAGAGATGGAGAGCAAGAAAGAAATATAAACAATAGAAAAAGAAGCATAGAGTTAAAGTTAGAAGTTAGTGATTAGTTTTTAGCACAAATGATCAATAATGATTGAATCATGCAATTAGGTCAATGTTAATGAAGACTCATCTGTGAATCTTTTTTTTGTGTGAATATTTCTACACATAACCATTTATTTTCTAAAATGAATTGTCAAAATGTGTCATGAGGAATACTTTGTGTTTAGGACTCATTCTTTCTGTTTTAAACTTTCTTCGGTCTGTTTTAAACTCCGCCAGGCTTCTGTATAAGCCCTGAACCCACCAACTATTTCTTAAGAAGTTTTCAATCTCTTAAAGAAATATTCATGAGCATTTGTATACAAATCTCATCTTCTTTTCTTTATTCATCTTTATGACTAAATATTTATTACACCAACAACTAGACTGTGCTTCACTCCGGTGAATTGCTTTCTAGACAATAAGCTGATTTTCAACACCCAAGTCCTACTCTGTGTATGAAATCATCACATAATTAATCAACAAAACAAATTCCATAGGCATCCTTATGTTTAAGCCCTATTATTGTCTTCTAAGCCATCTTTGCCAAAATTATCTTTCTTCACCTCATACTAAAGCAAAGATAATAAAAAACTTCTTAATGACAAAGAGAATACAATGTATAAAACACATCAATAATCTTTCTCCCTTGGGATTTTGGGCCTCTGCTTCCTAGTGTAATTTCCAACATCATTCTTAATTAAACAACTTAATAATATTCAAATCATAACAAAGACATACTAAAACTTGTTAACACATTCACTGACACTTTTATTTGTCTGCATGGATCTTTACTGTATATATTTGTATTTGCTAGAATATCTAAGTAGTTAGGTTATCTTCATCCAACAGATACACCATTCAAAACCCATAGGATATTTTCAACTTACTAGGGGTTTATAGAGATAAGAAGTTTCCCGGTGAAGTGCTTCTTTGTAAACCATCCCCAACATCCTCTTGGGATTTATCGAAGGACCTATGGGCCTCTTACAAGTAACCTGGCCTCCTCTTGGGCTTAAACACAAGGACCTTCTCAGGCTTCCTAAAAGCATAAGAAATACCTTAGAATCAAACATCATACACTAGTCTCCCTCTCCCTGATGGATGACCAAGATAGCCTCTTCTTGGGCTTTGTACAATTGAACCCCCCTAGACAAAGGAAATTCTGATGACCATATCACATGAATAAAACATAAGACCAAACACTCTTCATACAAAGTCAGTCTACAAGAAAATTTTTATCCTCCCATCTTAGGCTTCATATAAGATACAAATAATCAAGAGCTAGTCTCTCACAAATAAGCTTCACACATGGGCTTCCAAATCAGGATACAGATAAAATTTTGCCACATAATTAGTTTGAATCCTTTAGCTTCAACCTTGAGCTTCAATAAAGGCACATACAATCAAACACTTTATAGTCACTCAAAACCAATCATAGTTTTGGACTCTAACTAAGCTAACACCAATCAAAGACTTGGAATTTAACTAACGTAATAACATTAATACAGTCATAGTCTTGGACTCTAACTAAGCTAATTTCCCGCAGTCGTAATGTTGGACTCTAACTAAGGTAAACATCCATCCTTTCTTGAGTTATGTAAATCATGTTAACACATTCAGTTGTCCTAAGCTATGGAATTCAAGTCAAACCATTCAGTCCTCCTTGAGCTTTGCAATTCATGGTACCCATTCAACCTTTCTTGAGCTATGCAAATCAAGATACCATTCAACTTATGCCTTGAGTTATACAATTCAAGAAACCAACCAGCCACAAATCTTATTTTTCAACTTCAATCTTGGGCTTTGATCAAGACATAAATCAAACTTTGAGCATCAACATCTTGTGCTTTAACCAGTATACAAATTAACCATTTCCTCCTAGCTCTAGTCTTTTAGGAGGAACTACGATGCTCTGATCCCTTAATTCTCTTTTTAGGGGCACGTAGGAAAAATGTCGTAAGATCTTTGCGAGCACACCAAACTAAAACAACAATTAGGTTTATAATCCTATGAAAAACATCAGAACATTATGACGATACAGAAACACAAAAAAAACATCAACATCACCCTATCAATCAACACTCACATCATACCCAGACCCAAATCATAGAAATCCCATTAATATCAAAAAGAACAAATTTTGAACTAATCTAAAGGTGAAATAAGCTAAAGAAGAACCCAAAAACCATGTGGGCATCTGTTAAATAACAATATGCAAAGAGGGGTGAGTTTAAGATATCTTTTCCATTCCATAACAAGCTTCATCAGGAAAATATAATAAATCAGAAAGTAGCAAAAATGCGATAGTGATTAAAGACCATAAAAATCGAGCTACAGGATGGAAGGAAACAAGAGGCATTTCACAACCTCAAAGAATACCTGACGAATACTTTTTATTATTGTCATTTAGGGTGAATAAGATGTGACTGTGTAGTGCTATGTAGAATACGACCATATAGATATATTAGCATAAAAGGACAACGATGGGGTCGAAATACCTATTTATTACCATTAGAAAACATTGATAGATGTGAAATACTATGTATACTGTGATTTTAGAGTTATTTATTAATAATTAAAGCAATATACAAAGTTTGTTGACGTTTAATAAATTGTTTCATGTTATTTCACTTAGCACATTATTCTAAGTGCATTCGACTCAGCCTACTAACTTGTAAGCATATCAAGAATATTGTAAGGAAAGTAAGTCGAAAAGCATAAAGACGAAGTTCCATTAAATCAAGTGGCCGAAGGCCAATATCCCATACATCAAAAAATGGTCTCAAGAAAAGTAATGTTAAAGTAAATCCCTAAAAGCAAAAGAACCTAAGCAGGGAACCTAGTCTTGAAATTTTCAAAGAGTGCCTTTTCATGAAGGAGTTTGCTAAAAATGTTGGATCTTCTCTTGCACATGAGCTGGATCCTATCTTTGAGAGTGATAGCCTTTTCGACATAAGAGATTCCTTGAGCCACCTCTTTGTCAATATCCTCTTGAGAGGTCAAGGGCTCAAAAAATCCAAAGTTTTTTTTTGTTTCTCGACTTCAATAATCTTATGATTCAATTCGGCTATCTAAGCCTAATAGTCTGAGATCTGCATGTCGAAGCTCTGCAGTTTATTGGAACATTCCTCTTTCCGGCATTCGAACTCGTTGCATTTAGATTCACAACGAGAACTGAAGCCCCACTCAACGTCCATCCCATTAATAGTTTTCTTGATTTGGTGATCAACATTATGGCAGCTCGACAAGTCCTTGACTAATTGAGTGAAGAACACTTCGAATTTGACTAAATACTGGGAAGTGCTAGCAGGTAGTTGATACAAAGATAGTTCGTCAATCATTTTGAAGATGCCTATAGCAAACTTAGAATCGGTGGCAAGATCATCCATAAACCCTTTTTGAAACAAGTACTCCTTGAGCTCATGCAACTTAACATCAAAAGAGGAATCAACCTCAAGATCGCGCAAAGGTACCAGGCCAGCTTCAAAATAACCCCTTGTAGGATGGAGAAATTGTTGCATCTGTTTCAACACCTCAATAAGATTTGTCTTCTTTTGGGCAATGATATCCTTCGGTGGCAGGTTGATCATCTGCAACGCCAGTTGGTTGAGGTGCTATAGTTTTTGATGTGGAAGTTTGTTGAGGGACGACTTTGATGGCCGCAGTTGGTTGATTCTCGTCAGTTGCAGTTTCAAGGAGGAGTTATGGTTGTTATTGATCCTCAACAGCTTCGGTGTGAGGTGGAATTGTTGTTGTTGTTGTCCAAATATGTGGAGGAGAATTAGGTGGAAACTCATCGACCTTCTGAGGACTGGGTTGCACCTTCGACCTAGGAGAGGGGTCAACTAGGACCTCCAAAGTTGGAGTTTCGACAAGGATGGTCGAATCGACCACTTTGACCTGCCAAAATTAGAGGAAAGTAACAGTTAGTGGAGCAAGGAAATGAGAAAGAAGTCGAAATAAGAGGGTTAGTCACCTCAGAAAGGGGTCTAAGTTTAAAAACCTTGGTTAAGTCCTTAGGAATAGCATGAGAAGGTTTTGTGACTATTCTTTTCACTTTCTTGGTGCCTCGTCTTTTTCTTTGGATTTGGATTTGGGGAGGAAATATCCACATTAGTGAGAAAAACATTGGAATGAGTACTCCCATCAGAACCACTCCTCTCCAGAGGTGGCACAGTTTCATCAATATGGAAGCAAAAATACACGTAAGTGGATGCAGACATAAGTAAGAAAAAAGGATTAATTAGAGGAGACTCACCTCTAAGTCTTGGAATTTAGTTTTCTTTGCAGCTGGGGAAGGAGGAACAGTGGTCGACCCTCGTTTCGAACACTGATAAGTGAATGTGTAAAAACCACTGGCAACAAGATATATATCAGGGAAGAAAGGATGTCGAAAGTTACCCTTAGAGGAGGCACATTGGTATCAGCAACCTAGGTGTCCGTCTTGGCATTTTTTTCCAAGTGAGAAAAGGCATCCACCATATTTTCCAAGAAGAGATCCCTTTGGAAATGCTCAGTTTGGTAGTTTTCCCACCAGACATTGAACTCTTGAGTTGTACGAAATAAGGCTTCGAAACGAAAAGTTGGAAATCCCAAGATCAGGTTCCTTGCAAATTTTTTGCAGGCTTTGTAGCCCACATCATTGAGTTTTATTCCCGACCTGATGATGTCAGAAGGGTACTTCAAAAGAGATTCCGGTAGCATTTAGCTCAAAACAAACTGTCGAGCCACCAAGTTAGGCTGGTAGTTAGTGTAGCCATAGACTTCAGGCTCAATTTGGTAAGAGAGCATAGTAAGGGTCATAAAGACCCTCCAAACAACATTCGACTCTGCTGTTGTTACCAGAGTAGTGCCAGGAAAGGGATTTCTAAACTAAGTAGGACCAAACTTTCTTTCAACAAAAGGTGATGTAACTTCGAAGAAAGTAGTTGTCTCAACGAACATGTTGAGGTACTTCATAAATATGCTTTTTGAGGAGGCCACCTAGAGGGTCATTAGAGCCAGTCAAACCCCATTGGTGGGGTGTTTCTCCATCAATTTATCCATTGTAGATGAAGGAGGGTATCTCAGCTTGTGTTCATAGACAACATTCAACCAATGCTTCAACAGCCATATAGGTTCCGAAATATTCAGGGACCTATCAACCTCAGCCAATAACTTTATTTGTAGGCCGACATCCCTATAGTTTGGTAGAGGGAAGCTAACAACAACTTCCCCAAGAAAATATTGTGGAATTCATGTATTTAGATTGCGAGGGGGATGTATTATTTGGCCACTTGCAGAGAGCCTGAACAAAATAGATAATAAGACAACCATAGTGTCAGAAAGGCTATGTGCTCCATGTCCGACACTATATCATTTTTAGTGTGATGGTCTTCAATGAAGCACTGAAGCCAACACGGGTAGAGTCAAAAAGTGTGCTTCACCGAGAAAGATGGATAAAAAATTTCTTCTAGAGGCGAAAGGCCTATAATGGCAGCCACGTCCAACAATGTTGGCGTTAACATTCCGCATGGAAGATGGAAGATGTTGGTCGAACCTTCCTAAAAATATAGAGAGGCAAAAATCATGTTAGGGTTAACCTGGTGAGCATTTTGGACAGTTGGATGGCTTTATAGATTCCATCTCTTTTCCACTGGTCACCAAATTGGTCTATTACCCTGTCGAGCAAAGCCAAAAACTAGGGATTTCTAGCTGTGGGCATGGAACAGAAAACTCTAGTGTTTTGATCCAAAAACCTAACATCCCATTGTCCCCCTTTTTGGAATGCTGGGGGACCAGCATGTTCAAAGCAATGGAAGAAGGTATTAACTTCCTCGTGTTGATTCAGAGTTTCATGTAGAGGCCCATGGAAGGAGAAGAGTTTGTCTTCAATTGAATATGAGATCAGCATTTGACGTTTCCAAAAGGAAACTTGTCTAGCATCTCAAGTAGGAGGTTGAGGAAGAAACTGTTGGATTTTCCCTTGTGAGCGAGAGAAAGCCAGGGGTCTGTTTCCAGTAGCGAAGGTTCCAACAGAAGTTTGTTCGATCTTAACATACATGGTTTCTATTGGAGATGAGGGTGTTCAGAATATGGGAGAAGATGAACAATTGAAGAAGATGAACAATTTTTGCAAAATGCATGAGTGTTTTTCAAGTGCAGAAATATGTTTGGCAAATGAGATAAAGTTTGTATCAGTAAGATAAAGGTCTATTTATAGTTAAAACGCATGCAAGGATCTCATGTTGGGAATGCGTGCAATTCCAAAAAATGGGAGTTGTTGGGATTCCCCTTGACCTAGGTCTGTTGGTGTAAGCCCTAGAGGCCAATGCTTTTAGTACTTGTATCGAATTATTTATTAATAATAAAAGGCATTTCTTTATTATGTTTGTTTTTCTAAAATGATAAAGTCCCTAGAATAGCTAGTTCGTTTAATGAGATATTAAGTGTGACTTAAATCATGAGATTCCATTAAAAATAAGGAAAATATTCTTAAAGCATCCATAGTCGAGCTTTAATGTGAAATGGGATAGCCTTACAACATTAAGACTATTATGTAGATAGACTGATGATCACATCTCATGAATCATGGATAAGGAGTTATCAAGTCTTGACATAGGTATGCATGTTAGGATTAATATTTATACTGGATTAACCCACTATGAGAGTACTAGATAGAATGTTATGCAAAGTGTCATAAGTTACTCTCATGGTAATTGTGGTGTATACCACCCTTCGACCTGAAACTACTATGGACCCTAGATGTAGAGTCAAGTACTTTATTGCTGATCAAACATTGTCCGTGACTGGATGATCATAAAGATAGTTGATGGGTAATTCACGAAGCATGTTAAGGGACATGCGTAGCCTAGATGGAATTTGCTCATCCTGCATAACAGGATAAATGTCTAAGGGCCCAATATTGAACTGGACAAGGGTGACGCAATATATGCCTTGTGTTCAATATAGATATAAGGGAAAAAGGGTAATTGCACACACACATACTATCACAAAAGGTTTTGTCAGATCACATGACAATTTTGTGACTTGGGTAGCAGTGATGTGTTGCTAGATACCACTCACTGTTTATTATGTTAAATACATGATTTAATATAATTGCCAATGTCGCGAAATCCTACAAGGTCACACATATAAGGACAATTAAAGAAGAGATGAAATAAATAAGGCACACCGTAAGGTACGGTGCACTTGAATGGAATACGAAATATGGTAAGGTACCATATGATATAATAATAATAGTTATTATTAATTTTATAATAGTTATAAAATATAATAATAATAAAATTATGGTTATTATAATAATAGTTATTATAATAATATAATAATATTATTATTGAGTTGGGCTTTTAAATTGAAGCCCACACAAGTAGTTCTATAAATAGAACCCTTGTGAAGAAGCTCAAATGTTGTTGTTTTGAAACCCTAGCCATATTCTTTTTCTTCTCCCTCACCCTAAACCTTCAATTGTAACCAGCTCATGGACTGAGTAGAGACGTTTTTCGTCGTACAACGTTCGTGATCAAATCAGAATCAAAGGTTTCAAGCGCCACAAGAGGTAAATATTCTATCACAGATCATGACCTTTCGTAAGGATATCTAAGGGAAATTTTTGTTTTTCGCTGCGTTTATATCGCAAATTTCCCTTAAGTGGTATTAGAGCCACTTACGAAACCATGAGTCTGGTAATTGTTTACTTTCTGTCAATTTTGTTTTAATTGGATTAAAACACGTAAAATTAATCAAATCCGAATATTGATTTTTTGGCATCAGATTGTGTACAGTTTGGATGGTTGTTATTGACTATGCTTCGGAATCCGACAATAGTATGGTGAAGAAGCGATATGTCAATCATCCATAAGTTACACATATATGATCGATCTAATTCATATGTGATATGATTAATTTTGATGCAAATATGGTATATTTGATATACTATTTTATTTTTCAGTTCAAATCACGTAATGATTATCATTCAGTTGTGCGATTTGTGGTTATCTGCTTCAGAATCCGACTTTAGTATGGTGAAGCAATAACATACAGATCAATCATATAAAATTATTAATCATGGTTGTTTGATATTATGAGATTGTTACATTAAAATTTGTGACTGCACAAGAGTTGTACCGTCAATTAGTTCTACGTTTAACGTCATGCATTCTGAATGTGTGACAGTCGACATGTGATGTGTGACGGTCGTCATAGGCACAAAACTTGTGACGTTCGACATTGGAGTTGTGACGGGTGTCATGGACATTGGACGGTGCAAGGGTTGCGTGGATGATGTCTGTTATAATAATAAAAGGGTTTATTATTATTTTGGCGAAAATTTAATTTGATTTATTTAATTAAAAGGATTTAAATTAATAATAATAAAATTTGTCTAATATTTTTCTTGTGGTGATCAGTTATGGTCTTAGTTTAATTTTCTTTGTTTTGGATTTTATAAATACGACGTGCGTGTCGTGCCTCTCTCCTGTTCTCATAATGTAACTTCTTTTCTCATGAAGAAATAGAAGACTACATAACAAAGAAGCACAACTTTGGAGATCTTGTTTGGAGAAGTGAAGATCGTTATTAGGTTTAGCTTAAGTTCTCTCATTGGCTTGGAAGAAAAATTGTGCTAGGGGCCATAAATGTTTGATTTGTTTGTATGTTGATATATATTGTATGTATGTTGATGTATGTGTGAGGAACGATTTATATGATAAATAAGTCGTGATATCAAACTAATTAAAATTCCCTCAAAACTAATACTAAGTTTTTGCTTTCCAAGTTTTAGAACTCAACAAGACTAGTATCAAATATTGTAGGTTTCGCCTAACGCGAGGTGCATGTTCTATATTAATGGGTCAAACTTAACTGAACAAAATATAATAAGATTATATACGTTTAGAAGCAACAGTTGGGAATGATTCATATGATGGATTGGAATAAGGAGTTATTCACACAACTGAAATATTCGAGAATTATATTGGATACAATTGGAAGGAGTTCCTGTAACACCCCACTTTTCCTAGTTTATAAAATATTAAATTAAACGAATAATCAGAGTAAAACAAGTGGAATATTAACCAACATAAAATTCTTTATAAAAAACAACGGAAAGACAAAATATGTTAAACTTAGACAACATGCCAACAATCATCAATATATCCTCAAAAAATTTGGTTTATAAAGGTTCCAACAAGGTTTAAAATTATGTAACAAAGGTAAATAAGTGACACAATATCTCCACCCTTTGTTACGTATCAGAGAAACCTAAGACTCGAACAAGAAACAAAGTTCCAGGCACTCTCAAGTACCTGGATTATCTGTACTTCCAAAGAAGTACAAACACAACAACAAACAACAAATGGGTGAGAAACAAATTCAAATATTAACGGTGCATAAAACATCTTTAAGGGTAGTTTCTCACTCACAACAACATACACCATAATTCACACCAATATTCATGCAATAACGAAAACATCAATAATTATGCAATGTGACTCAACAATGAAACAATGCATGTGGTACCAGTTTTTGTTCATTCAATCGAATACGGATAAATCACATACGCCCATCCGACAATGGTTATCCCACCATTCTCCATAATGGAGTACGGATGAATTGCATACGCCCATCCAACAACAATCATCCCAACAATAATATAACAATGTATGCAAGACCATGAATATGAATACAACATGTATAACCACCATTTTATACATCTAGACGATCCATCCGATCAATATACAACATAACAACATAATGGCATAACCACATACAACAACTTTACAACTTGCACCAAAACAATACAACTCAAGGACGACAATTACACTACGATTTCACTTAGACAGACCCAATTAAACTAATTAATTAGACTAATTAACATGTGCTGCTAATACTACTTACTACTAGCTTATTGTCGTACGCCTGTCCAATTCCTGCATAACTGTAATAAGGAACTCGTACATACCTATTACTAACGTTATCTTACTGTTACTTAATTTTCTGTCACTAACTCATCATCAACTTTAATTATTAATCTTCTGTCCCCTAATTAAAAAGCCTACTCTACTTTAAATTGTATTTCTCAGATTAATTTATGCTACTGAAAAAAGAGGATGATCAACAACATCTCAGACACAGAGATATAAACCAAAAACAACTAAAATTCCTCCCTTAGCCACATGTGACGAACGTCACATACACATGCCCATTGTCACTACGTGTTACACATATGGGACGGTCGCCCTAACATTGGGAAGATCGTTAGAAATCCGAGACGGTCATCTGGCTTAAGGGATGGTCGTCCTACAGCTAAATTGTACGCTCTCTGTTTCCCTCCTTCTTCCTTCGTTTTTGTAACTTCCTCTTGATTTCATCTCAATCCAATTTATCAGACTTGGGATTGTTTCTATACCAGTTTTACACTCTTAATCATATCCCTCACTCATCCAAATTACTAACTCCAGTCTTATTATCTTTATGTGTTTAGATTCACATACTGCAACAACAACAATCTGCATCACGTATTCATACAAAACAACCACAACAATATATCACCAATAATCCACAAAATTAGACAAGCATAATTAAAGATTCACAACAACAATCATACACTCATGTATTCATCACATATTCATTAAAACAACATAAAATCCTACGAGGGAAGGAACCCTCACTACCCCATCATGTTATATCACATATTTAGAATTCCTTTCTCCCCACTACATTGAATTCAGACGAATTTCTTGCGAATTTCGTCAAAGAAAGGTGCCCTGGGTGTTCTTCCACTTCCTAGCCTTTCTTGTTTCTTTCACAAATTAACACAACTAAACTTTTTCCTAATTCTGATTAATTTATTCTATTCCTAAAACCCTCACCATAAGATTTTACTAAATTGCCCTTATTTTAATTAAACCAAATAATAATCCTAATATTACTAATATTATTTTTATAAAAATAATAATAATAATAATAGAAATAATGATTAAATGGTCTTATTATTAATTTCACACCTAACATTACTAAATGCACCACAATTCTACCCGTCCCACTAGGACACGTCACCAAAACAACCAGACATACGCCTTAAATAAGGCCAACAAAGCACCAAGAATACCCGACGAATAAATATTAAAAATAGGGTGTTATAACTCTCCCCCACTTAAAATATTTTCTTCTTCGAAAATGTACCTGATACGAAGAGTTCCAGACACGCTTCTACCAGCAGCTTCCAGGTTACACTTCCACCAGCAGCTCCTCCCCAAGCTACTCTCACCAGAGGAATCTCTTTACCTCTGAGTTGATTCATGTTGCAATCCTCAATCCTTATCGACATTGCTTCCACAATATGGTTCTCCCTAACTTGCACCTCATCCCTCGGAATAACGTGAGATGGGTCAGACACATACTTCCGAAGTTGTGACACATGAAACACGTCGTGCAAGTTCGAAAGGTCTGGCGGTAAAGCCACCCTATACGTAACAGTACCAACTTTCTGCAAAATCTAATACGGTCCAATGAACTAATGATCCAATTTCTTTGATTTCAAAGCACGACCAACACCTGTCATTGGATTGACCCTAAAAAACACATGATCACCTTCATCAAATTCTACTTCTTTCCTTTAGTTTTCATGATAGCTTTTCTGTCTACTTTGAGACGCTTTCATCTTTTCACCATCATTTGAATCGCCTCATTAGTTTGTTGTACAATTTCAGGTCCAAGCACCATATTTTTACCAGTCTCATACCAACACAAAGGCGTTCTACACCTCCTACCATACAAAGCTTCAAACGGATCCATTCCAATACCAGAATGGTAACTATTATTGTACGTGAACTCAATCAATGCAACTAAGTATCCCATGCACCACCTTGCTCCAACACACACTTTCTCAACAAATCTTCTAAAGTCTGAATAGTCCTCTTTGACTGGCCGTCCATCTGTGGATGATAAGTAGAACTCAATTTCAACTTTTAACCTAATGCCTCTTGCAAACTCCTCAAAAATTCCAAAGTGAACCTCGAATCTCTATCCGAAACTATACTCGAAGGAACACCGTGCAACTTCACAATTATCCTGATATAAATTTCTGCCAACTTCGTCAACAAAAAACTCATATTAATAGGAATGAAATGTGAGGATTTTGTAAGTATATCCACAACCACCAAAATAGCATCAAACCCTCTCACCGTATTCGGCAAACTAGTAATAAAGTCCATAGTAATATTGTCCCACTTCTATTCTGGAATTTCCAACGGTTGCATCATTCTTAAAGGCTTCTGATGCTCCACTTTCGATTTCTAACATACCAAACAAGCATACACAAAATGTGCTTCATCTCTTTTCATACTAAACCACCAAAATAACTTCTTCAAGTCTTGATACATCTTTGTATCTCGTGGATGAATACTTAAGCTACAACGATGAATTTCATCTAAAATTTCCTTTTTCACCTTAGCATTGTTCGGCATACAAATCCTACCTCGGAATCTCAACACACCAGAATTATCTACCTGTAAATCACTTTCAGGATCACTGCTTCCTGTAGGCATCAAGTCTACCAACTTCAAATCAAGTCTCTGATTTTACTTAAGAACATCCAAAAAGTCATTATTCACCTTTAACATTCCAAGTCTAACACTTTCAGGTGTCATCTCACAAACAATACTCAAAGAAAGCTCTAACTCCTTCACCATCAATGCCGACATATGAATTGTCTTACGGCTCAAAGCATCTGCTACCACATTATCCTTACCCGGATGATAGCTCAAATTAAAGTCATAATATTTCAGAAATTCCAACCATCTTCTTTGCCTCATATTTAGCTCCTTCTGATCAAACAAACACTTCAAACTTTTATGATCATTGAACACTTCAAATCTTGATCCATACAAATAATACCACCAAATCTTCAATACAAACATCACCGCCGCCAATGAGGAAGTCAGAACACCGTAGTTCGACTCAAAGAGACTGAAAGATAAATTGACTGATGAACTGCTTGCTTGTCTATGCTCAAGTGTATGACCTGTCTGGCTCAGGTGCTAACTGTCTTGCATTGACAGGAGAAGCGAGTTCTCGTTTGTCAGTGAAGATGATGAGAAAAGAATCCCGGAGGAAACGATTATTGTTTATTTTTGATGTTTTCAATCTTTTATTTCTTTTTTGTGTTTGTCATAAGTTAATGAGCTTAAGCCTAAACCAAAGGTTAGTAAACTCATCACTTCCTCCCTCTGATTAGGGGTAATGAGAATACCTTAAGTATGAAGTAAGTACCTCAAAATTAATTACCATGATGGTGTAGTATTAAGATCATTAACCTACTTGTGATTATTTAGATGTTTTTGGAGTTTTTTTTTAATGTTAAGTAATGAGTTTAAGCCATAATCAAAGATTTAATGGACCCATTACACCATCCTAATATAAGGATAATAGATGAGAACATTTAAGCTGAGGAAGATACCCCAACTTAATCCATGATTAGGCCTTAACCTCATGACAAAACAAAGCCTTTATTAAAGTGGATTTTAGTTAATGATAAGATTAAGAAGTGAATTTTATGGTTTGTAAGACAACTTGAGGGGGACTTGTCCATTAACACTAGGGTTAGTCCCTCTTAACCAATTAAGGAAGAATTAGAACCCTAATGCAAGGCCCAAGTTACAAGCTTATTGTCTTAGTGTTTATTAGATGGATTGATTAAGAGATTTAAACACATTAAGGGTTTAACACTTAGGATTAAATTTATACACTCCATCCTAAGAGAAGGATGCAGGCATAATCTTAATCACAAAGCCTTAAAACCTTAAAGGTTTAGTCTCTGATTATGAGATGAGAAGAGAGACACAAATGATGACACAAAGGTAAAACTAATTGGGGGACTAATCAAACCCTAATTGTTATCATGCTTGGGTGTTCCTAGGTTTTATGAGGCTTGCAAGAGATCTTCAAGGAGAGCCACCAAGGAAGAAGCAGATGAAAGTAGGAGAAGCAGAAGAAACAAGCTAACTTACTTCACTTAAGAAGATAAGTTACTTGGAGAAAGAAAGTGAATGAGGAACATGAATGAGCAAGCTCACTTCTAAGACAAATACAAAATGCAGCAAGGATGCAGAAAAGAGATAAGAAGAGAATGTGAGAAGTGAAGGCAAATTGACTTCTCAACTTACTTACCACCTGAAAAGTTAGCAAAAGAAATGAAATGAAATGAAAATGAAATGAATGCAAGGATGCAAACCAAAACCAGAAGAAAATTCTTGATGCTAAGAGATGATGAAAATGTATGTTAAGAGCAATGGATGATCATACAAGAGATGAGAATGCATATGAAGCATGGAAGAAGCATGAAAGCACATGAATGTTCATGGAATGAAATGAATGCATAACATGATAAATGGATGAAGAAATGATCAAGCATGGTTCTAATGTTTCCTAGGATGTCTTAGAAGTCATGTGGATGCAAGAAATGTCATGGCAAGTTCATGAATGAATGCATGTGCAAGAGGTATGCAAAAGAAGATGAGAAATTAGGGTTTTCATGCAACATGAGATGCAAAACTTAAAATCATAAGCAAATGACACGATAAAAATTGAAAATGCTATCAAAAGAACCCTAACCCCATATGATATCACACCCCAAAGGAGAAGACCTAACTCTTAACCTAATGAAAGTTATGATTTTTCTAAGTTATCTAGGGTTTCAAGGCACCTAAAGGGAAAAAATGAAAATCAATTCAAAAATGCAGAAGAAATTAGTAACAAAATTATGCTAGAAACTACATGTCAAATGAAGATCAATGCAAAAAGAATCATTGTCATATCATTCTTGGTTAGGCAGAAAATAATTCTTGAAGTTAGGGTTCTAAAATGTGAATTTTATGAACCCTAAATTCAAGAAAATTATCAAAGGTTGTTCAAAGCCAAAAAGAAATTTATGTGGATGGTATGATAATGTTTCTAAATGTTTAAAGATGCAATGTGAATATTTTTGGGATTTTTAGAAACCTAAATGATATTTTAATTAATTAATTCTAATTAATTAATTAAAATAAACACTTAAATGTTTTAAAAATGATTTTTAATGTGAAAAATAAAAATAAAAATATTTTTGGGTTAAGAAAATTATTTGAAGTAAAAATGCAGAATAAAATTATTTTTGGAATTTTCTTGCTATTTTAAATAAATGGTACAAAATTAAATGAGAAAATATGAATTGAAACTGAATAAATGAAAAGTATGTACATCCAAAGGTTCTCATTGATTCTGGGGATTTTGGGATTGACTTGGCGCGTGATCCTACGGCCTGAATTCAAATTCAGCTAAACCTAATTAACTAATTTATTAATCCAGCAATTAAATTAATGAGCTAATCTCCACCACTCAATACGCGCGGGAAGGGAAATCCAAGGGCCCAGATTCAAATGAAACCCTAACCCTAATTAAGACTGCTAATCACTTTCAGGTCACCGGAGAAGAGCTCCGGTCGTCTTCTCCGGTGACACCCTCACCTGAAAATTTCTAACTCTCTCACTAGGTTATTTCTGGAGCTCTAAAGCTCCAGATTAACTCCTCTCACCTCCATGAATCCAAATCCACACTCAAAACAAATTTCTTATGGCCCAATCCTGAGATTCGAAGAGAAACATAAAAATGGCAAAAATTTCAGACAATCAGTACATACTCATTTCTACACCATTTTCGAAAATTCAAAGCTCAGTGTTATCAATGAAGCATGCTTTTTCTTAATGGAACATAAAATACGAGTTATGGAAAAATGAATTCAGATGACTACCTGAGATGAAGCTTTTCACTCTTGAGCTTGCTGGCCACTTCCTTGGTGCAAAATGACTCTAATGGCCTCCCTGAAGAAGTTGCAATGCTTGGAAAGCTTTGAGAATGGCTGGTTTGAGTGGTAGCAATCCAACTGGTCAAAAATCGTGTTTGGTGTATGGGGTGTTTTTGGCTGTTTTAATGGTTGGTTTGTGATCAGTGAGTGATTTTGAGATGAATGGTGGAATTGGTTTGAAGATTGAGTGAGTGAGCTGGGAGTTTCGAAGGAAAATGCAAGAGGGAGTGTTTTTGGAAATGCTGAGTTCTTGGAGGTTTCAGCTTGTGTGTGTTATGAAAAATGATCTTTGTGGCATGCTTGTAGTGTCTGGATTGGGCAGAGAGTGGGTGGTGGACTTTTGTGATTGGTATGGGTAAATTTGCACAAAGTCAACATTTCTTGTACTTGAGGTATGGGTAAGGATGCAGCTGGCTTTTTGGCATGTCCATGTGCAGCTGAGTTCAAGGATGTACACAAAATAAATCTTGAGGCAATTCAGCAAGTTGAAGCAAAGTTATGGGGTGTTTTGCAATTATGTGAAGTCTTGGCCCCTTTGAGAATTCTTGATGTTCAAGGCATGAAATCTTGCAATTATGATCTAAAGGCAAGTCACTGTGATGTTATGATAGATTGAAGTGTGTTTGAAGTCACAAAGAGCCTTGACAAGTGGTTTTGCAAAGAATCCCTTTTGGTGCATTCTTGAAAATTATGGGATTTTTTTCCAACTTTGACAAGCCATATCTTGAGTTCTAAAATGAATTAGATCTTGTTCTTGTACTTTTTGAAAAGGGAATGATCCAATATACATCTTTCATGACCAACAATTTTTCATTTGAAGCATTTTTGGTTGAGAAAGAGGAGGTTGAAAAACTTTCCCAAAATGGAAAGTTTACATTACAAGTCATTTCCATTTTTGGCAACTTTTGGTTTATCTCACTTTTATTCAATTTTGTGAACTTCTAAACACTTCAATGATCAAATAAAGATCATATAACTTCAATTTGATGAAAAATCCATTTTGGTTCCATTGTTGGGGGCCTCAGATGCCATGATTTTGCTCTGACTTGCTTAAGAAGTTACCCAATGAACAGATGACTTCCATAATGAATTTCTTCATCAAACTTGGTACACATGATCCTTGTAACATATTGAGACCATTAGAGACAAGAATGACCAATTAAATTGGAGTTATGACCTTTGAAACCAAAACCCTAATTTCAGGTCATTTGTGTAGTTAAACCCTAGCTCTGCTTCCATGCTTTGCCAGTTCTTTGTGATTCTTTGACTTCCTTGATTTTTGGAGGATATAATATGATGATTGAACCTACATGGACCCTCTTAAGATGATTTCTGGCCTTTGGAGTGGCTCAGGTGGATCCTGGATTGCTCAGATCACAAACCCTAGATGCAGATGAACTTGAACTAATGTAGATGAACAAAAAAAATGCAATATGACATGATATGTTTGAACTAATGCAAATATGAAAGATCACAAGCCACAGTGTGAACTTGAGTGAGGGAAAATTTGTGGTGTTTAATGCTGCCCCTATTCAAACATGAGTTAACTGTGCAGGACGTAAGCGCCTGGCTTAACAGACAAACAAGATAACTTGTGGTTAAATACCAAAGATAGTCCAAAATTTGCACTCACTGGGGAGGAGAAGAAAAGGGATATGAATTGTAAAAGAAAGTATAGTATTATTATAAAGTGTGGGCGATGGAGGACGACCATCGAGCAGAGGACGACGACATGCTGGGGATAAAGTAATGACGGGGACGACCGACATGCTGGGGAAATAAAAGAACCATGATGGGGACGGCCACAAAATAAATGAACAAGATTCTATGGGGATTAAAACAAAGGCAATGATGGGGACGACCATTGGGTTTAAAGAATGAATGAAATAAATGATGAGGGACAGTCATCAAAGGTGAAGGACGATCACCTAGCAGGGGACGGCTGCTCTTTATCATGACATATGACGAATGTCGGATAGGAAAAGGGGCGGTGATGGGGACGGCCATCGGATAAGCATGATGAAGGATGATCATCAAGAGGTGAAGGACAATCATCTAGCAGGGTACGGCTGCTCTCGGGGTTGTATCATGACATAGGACGAATGTCAGACAACAAGATCAACGATGGGGACGACCATCGGATAAAATGATGAAGGACGATCATCAAAAGGTGAAGGAAGATCACCTAGCAGGGGACGGCAGCTCTTTATCACGACATAGGACGAATGTCGGATAGAAAAGGGTTCCAATAATGGAGACTCCGCTGGGGAAAGGATGAGGGACGGTCATCCAAAGGTGAAGGACGATCACTTGGCAGGGCACGGCAGCCGAAAATATCATGACATAGGACGGATGTCAGATAGAAAAAGGTGTTTTGCTGGCGATTTGTTGGGGAATGGTAAACAAGGATGAGTGCTTACGCTTCTCAGAATAAAAGGTATAAGTGTTTTGGCACTGTGTATAGATTAAAGATGCGGACGAGCATCCTTAAGACCATGATACGGACGAGTATCGTAAGAGAAAGTGTGCAAGTTATGAGTGTAATCTGGAAACCTGTGGGGATAAGATGACACGGACGGGTGTCAAAATAAGTATTATAACCAGGTGTTTGGGCAACTGTGTTGGGATAGGTGACACGGACGGGTGTCAATAGAGTGTATAAGCATTGGTTTGGTTTATATCTGCAGGGGATGATTGTAAACACCCCAAATTTGCCCTCACTCATTTCACCATGGCTTGTGATCTTTTCATATGCATAAGTTCAATCATATCATCTCATATTACATTTTTGCTTCACTGCCTTGGTTCCAAGTCATCTGCATCTAGGGTTTGTGATCTGAGCAATCCAAGAGCCATCTGAGCCACTCCAAAGGTCTCCCATCATCTCAAAAGGGTCCATGTGTGTTCAAGCATCATATTATGTCCTCCCAAGATCAAGAAAGTTAAAGAATCACAAGAACTGAGAAAGGCATGGAAGCAGAGTCAGGTTTAACTGCACAGATGACCTAAAATTAGGGTTTTGGTTTCAGAGGCCATAACTCCAAAAATTTTGTTCATTCTTGTTTCTATTGGTCTCTATATTTTATAAGGATCATACATACCAATTTTCATGAAGAAATTCAATGAGGAAGGCATCTGATCAATAGATGACTTCTTGAGCAAGTTAGTGCAAAATCAAGGCATCTGAGGCCCCCAATCATCCAACCAAAGGGTCTTGTCCATCATTTTGGGTGTATATGATCTTTATTTGATCTTAGAAGAAGTTATAAGTTCACAAAATTGAAGAATTTTAAGCCATTTGCAAAGTTTCCATTTTGGGAAAGTGACTTGTAATGCAAACTTGCTATTTTAGGAAAGTTTTTCAACCTCCTCTTTTTGATTCAAAAATGCTTCAAATGCCTCAAGTTATGGCCTTGCAAAGTTGGGAAAAATCACAAAATTTCACTTATGTACCAAAGAGGGAAAACTTGCAAAACCATTTGCCAAAGCATTTTGTGACTTCAAACACACTTCTAACCATTACACAAACATAGTACACACCATTGTCCTTGGCCTACCATGAGCCCATACCTCCAAAGACAACTTTGTGGACTTTATGCAAAAGGAGCCATACCAATCACACTGCTCCACCACAACTCTCTGACCTATCAAGGATTGATATGTGGACCTCAAGCAACACAACACACAACACAACACAAGCTGAAACCTCCAAGAACTCAACATAGCTAAAATCACTCCAACTTGCAAAAGTTTTCGAAACTCATAACTCAGCCAACAAATCTCCAAACTTTTTCCACCATTCAACTCCACAATCATCACTGATCATTTCCCACCCTTCATTTTGCCTTGAAACACCCTGTATCAAAAACACGATTTTCACATTTCTTGAACTGATTTTCAGCCAACTCCACATAGAGGCCATTTAAACTCCAACCAAGCATTGCAAACTCTTCAGGGGAGTCAGTGGAGGTGATTTGAGGCAAAGAACTGGTCAGAAAGCTCCTGGGTTGAAAGCTTCACTTCAGGTAGCCATGGAATTTATTTTTCCAAAACTTCTATTTTATGTTATAGAATGATTTTATGTGTTCCCCTGATTGCCATGATATGTTTTGTTTCGAAAATGGTTTAGTTTTAAGCATTTCACAAGCTTCTGAAATTTCTGCTTGATTTTCCGTTTTGCTTCGATTCAAGCTGCTCATGTGAAATAAATGAAATTTGTTGGTTGATTCTTGTTTAGAGTGAGGTGAGGATCATTTCTGGAGAGTTTGATGCGTTTATTTTACGTTTTGAGTGAGATATCATGTTTGGCTAGCCGGAGAAGATGACCGGAACACTGTTCCGGTCACCTGAGAGTAATTAGGGTTCAGATTAGGGTTTAATTGCGTAATTAGTGAAGTTTGAATTATAGCCATTCAGATGCGCGCTAGTCAATTCCCGCCCCCTAGGTTTGAATCTTGGCCCTCAGATCAGTTGACTTCCATTAATTCTCATTTTATTTTCATTTTATTTGCATTTTCTTTATCATTTTATTAAAAATAGCAAAACTCATCTAAAAAATTTTATTTTTTGCATCATGGTTCTAAATATTTTTCTCATTCTGAAAATAATTTTTATTTTATTTTTTGCATAAAAATTTTATTTTTAAAATATTTAAATGTTTATTTTAATTAATTAATGGATATTAATTAATTAAAATACCATTTAAGTTTCTAAAAATCACCAAAAAAATCACATTGCATCTTGATACATTTAGAGACATTATCAAACCATTCATACCAATTTATTTTTGGTTCTTGATCCATTTTGACATTTTTCTTTGGATTTAAGGTTCTTAAAAAGCAATATTTTGACCCTAACTTAGAAAAATATTTTCTTCCTAACCATGAAGATTTTGATAATGGTTCTTTTTGCATTGTATTCCACATAACATTTTTGTTCCTAGGGTAAAATTGGCATGAATTTATCTTTCAGTTTTGATTTGTTTTGCATTTTTCTTTGTGAGGTACCTTAAAAACCTAGCAAACTTAGAAAAATCATAACCTCTTTAGGGTTTAGAGTTAGGTCTCCTCCTTTGGGGTGTGATATCATATAGGGTTAGGGTTCCTTTGATCCCATTTTCAATTTTTTATCTCATGCTTTGCTTCTGGTTTTGAGTTTTTGCATTGCATATTGTATGTAAACCCTAATTTTGCCTCCATTTGCATTCATTCATCACATGCTTGCATACATGAACTTGCCATGACATTTTGTGCATCCACATGACATATACGACATCTTAGGACATATTAGAAACATGTTTGATCATTGCATCATCTATTTGCCTTGCTTTTGCCTTCATTTCATGTCATATGCATTCATGAACTTCCATGGTTCTTACATGTCTCATTTGCATTCCCATCCTTTGTATGATCATCCACATCTCTTAACATGATTTCATACCATATCATAGCATAATTTGCATCATGTTTATGCTTCTGGTTTTGGTTCTTACCTTTGCATATGTTTCATTCCATTTCATCTCTTTCCTTATGCATATTGTGCTAACATTTCAGGTGGTAAGTAACTTGAGAAGTGGATTTGCCCTCACTTCTCATTTCTCTTCATCTCTTTTATTCATTCATTGCTGCATTTATCTTTTTGTTTTGGAGTGAGCTTGCTTGCTCATTCCTTCTCATCCTTCTTTCTTCAAGCAACTTGTCTTCTTAAGTGAAGCAAGTTGTCTTGCTTCTTTCTACTTCTCTTCCTTTTATCCTGCTTCTTCCTTGGTGGCTTTTCCTTAAAAATCTTCTTGCAAGCTTCATAAACCCTAGGAACACCCAAATATGATCACAATTAGGGTTTGATTAGTCCCCCCATTAGTTTTAACTTTGTATCATCTTTGTGTCTTCTCTTCTCATCTCTTAATCAAGGATTAAACCTTAAAGGTTTTAAGACTTTGTGATTAGGGTTATGCCTATATCCTTCTATTATGATGGAGTGTATAACTTTGATCCTAAGTGTTAAACCCTTAATGTGTTTAAATCATTTTATTAATTCACCTAATAATCATCAAGACATCAAACTTGTAACTTGGGCCTTGCATTAGGGTTCTAATTCTTCCTTAATTGGTTAAGAAGGACTAACCCTAGTGTTAATGGACAAGTCCCTCTCAAGTTGTCTTACAAGCCATAAAATCCAATTCTTTATCTCATCATTAATTTAAAATCCACTTTAATAAAGGTTTTTATTTGTCATGAGGTTAATCCATAATCATGGATTAAGTTGAGGAGCCTTTCTCAGCTTAAATGTTCTCATCTATTATCCTTCTATTAGGATGGTGTAATGGGTCCATTAAATCCTTGATTACGGCTTAAACTCATTACTTAACACTAAACAAAAACAACAAAAACATCTAAATAATTACAAGTAGGTTAATGATCTTAATCCTACATCATGGTGATTAGGTATGAGGTGTTTACTTCATACTTAAGGTATTCTCATTACCCCTAATCAGAGGGAGGATGTGATGAGTTTACTAACCCTTGGTTTAGGCTTAAGCTCATTTTCTTATGACAGACTCCAAAAGCAATAAAAGATTGAAAATATCAAAAACAAACAATAATCGTCTCCTTCGGGATTCTTTTCTCATCATCTTCACTCACAAACGAGAACTCGCTTCTTCCGTCTAATGCAAGACAATTAGCACCTGAGCCAGACAGGTCATACACTTGAGCATAGACAAGTAAGCAGTTCACAAGTCAATTTATCTTTCAGTCTCTTTGAGTCGAACTACGGTGTTCTGACTTCCTCATTGCACGAGAGGATACGTAGGCATAACTTAACTGTTATCGAACAAAAGTCTCTGTATCTCCCCCCTCTTCCAGCATTATTCTTTATGCCTCATCCCTGAGCAATTCATTTCACATTTCTTTTGCACTGACTCTTGTACATTCTTCTCCAGCATTTGCACACAAAATAACACTGACACTACCCCTTTAACACAAATCTTTTAAGCGTGGATCCCGTCGAGTACGGTGGACAATCTGGGTGCTAATACCTTCCCAGGTTGTAACCAACCCCCTTTCTCAGTTTCTCTGGTTCGCGATCGTCTTATCCATCTTTTCTTAGGTTTATGCAGCATTACCTTTCCTTCGGGATAAAAATGCCTAGCTGGCGGCTCTTTTCTTTTCATTTATTTTTCTCTTTCGCCGACCGTTCGCGTCTGTACCCCTCTTGGCCATGTGTCATCAGGCGGGAGCGACAATGATATGACACAGACGTGTGTCGAAAGTATATATGAACATGTGTTTGAGAGTGCAAAGGGGACGCTTTGGATTTCTATGGGGAAGTATGAGGTGACACGGACGAGTGTCGAGAAGAAAGTGTTCTGGCTACTTTACTGGGGAATGATGACACAGACGAGTATCAAAAGGAGCATGTATCTGTATTTTGAGAGTGCAAAGGGGACGCTTTGGCTTTTATGTACAAGGGATGTATTTTGTATATCGCTGATGAGGTATTGTTGGCATTTACAGGTGAATGGTTCGAACCTGACTTGTGATCACGCAATATGTTTGATTTTTGCCGTAATGCTCCGTATTAGACGGAATGCTACGCTCTGGCTGATCTGCTTGGAAGGATATCCCAACTAGGGAGAAGATCATTGATAGATCTGATAAAACATATGATTCTTCTTAGGGGAGTAGATCACTGATAGACCTATCTGGTGAGGAGATAACCCAGCTAGGGATGAGGAAGCTTCCGTCACTTTGTTGTGTGAGAATTTCAAACATTGCTCTTCTATGAGAGGCTGGAGCTCTATGGGGAGATGGTTCCCTGTCTTTGCTGAAGATGAGAGACTTGGCACTCTATTGGGGAGAAAAAAGATCACTGGATGATCTTCTTAGAGCCTTCTGTGAGGATCCTGTTGAGGATGAGGAGACTTGACAACTCAGCTGGGGAAAAGGTTCTTCAGATGCTGCTTGGAGAAGATGTGTTAGGGAAGTGATGCTTTGGCAACTTCGCTGGGGAAAACATTCCAGATACTGTTAGGGAAGGAAGTATGTTTGGCATGCACCATGTCGCGCATTGAATACCTGCAATCCTGTTAAGACAAAGAAACGCACAAGTGTCCCGAGGCATCCCCTACCGGATTCCATCATAGGAGTTTAGATATTCCTGGGAGTAAATACATTTCCTGTAAGCATTTATTAGAAAGGCGTATCCTTTTTTATGCCAGTATCATATCATGAATATTAGACATTTTGCAAACGAAACAAAAATTTACAAGATGAAGTGTGACTGAAAACTCTGATTTTATTAATTTAGGTGCCCTGAATTGGCAAATACAGTCAAAGAAACGGATCCCCTGAAATGAAAAGATTGTTACAAAATTGAGAAAAGTAAAGGTGCTGGCAATGTTGGCGACGCTTTAGTGAGCTTCCCTTTGCTATAACCCGTATGACCTTGACGTTCTTCTCATCTTGCTTTCTGAGGAAGGTTGATTCTGACCGATGCTTTAACCTTTCGAAGCTTCTCGTGTTGTAAGTGATACAGACGAATTCAGAATGCAGTTGTTCGCTTATTCCCTTATTTTGCGTGAATGGCCCTTTGGGGTTTTCAATCCACCAGGATACCCATTTTTGCCTGAGTTGTCCAATGCGGCTTTTCAACTCAGCGGGTGTACACTTTTTTTCCCCTTATTTTTGCCCGAGTCTTTTATTCTGTTTTTGACTCGCCGGGATGCCCTATTTTTTCCTGGACTTATATTTTGTTTTTATGTCCAACGGGTCATTTATGCAAAGTATTTTTTAACTGCATCTGAATTCACAGGGGATAAGAAATCTTCACCATCCATAGTAGTGAGTATCATTTCTCCACCAGAGAAAACCTTCTTTACTATGAATGGGCCATCGTAATTCGGAGTCCACTTGCCCCTGTGGTCTGTATGAGGAGGAAGAAGTCTTTTCATGACAAGATCTCCTACTTGGTATTCCTGAAGCCCGACTTTCTGATCGAAGGCTTTCTTCATCCTTTTCTGATATAGCTGCCCATGACAGACTGCAACTAATCTCTTTTCTTCGATCAGATTCAGTTGATTGTACCGAGATCAGACCCATTCTGCTTCATTCAACTTGACATCCATCAATACCCGCAAAGAGGGTAATTCAACTTCAACAGGAAGGACTGCCTCCATACCATACACAAGATGATACGGTGTTGCCCCAATGGATGTTCTGATTGAGGTACGATACCCATGCAAGGCAAATGGTAGCATCTCATGCCAGTCTTTATAAGTAACCACCATCTTTTGCACAATCTTCTTGATATTTTTGTTAGCCGCCTCAACAGCGCCATTCATCTTTGGCCTGTAAGGAGAAGAGTTGTGATGTTGGATTTTGAAGTCCCAACACAGTTCTACCATCATTTTGTTGTTCAAGTTAGAACCATTATCAGTAATGATTCGCTCGGGTACTCCATACCGGTAGATGATGTCTCTTTTCAAGAATCGGGCTACCACTTTCCTGGTGACGTTGGCATACGAAGCTGCTTCAACCCACTTAGTGAAATAATCAATGGCTACCAGGATGACTCTGTGGCCATTTGAAGCAGTCGGTTCAATCTTTCCAATCATGTCAATTCCCCACATGGCAAAGGGACAAGGTGATGACATCACGTTCAAAGGATTCGGAGGCACATGCACTTTGTCTGCATAAATCTGGCATTTGTGGCACTTTCTGGCATAGGCACAACAGTCCGCATCCACTGTGATTCAGTAGTAACCCGATCTTAACATTTT
Source organism: Lathyrus aphaca (assembly GCA_963966055.1). Classification (NCBI taxonomy): domain Eukaryota; kingdom Viridiplantae; phylum Streptophyta; class Magnoliopsida; order Fabales; family Fabaceae; genus Lathyrus; species Lathyrus aphaca. The sequence goes on from OZ014521.1 coordinate 477,623,214, forward strand.
CTTAGCCATTGTATGTCCTCCAACATGGGTACCGAAAGATCCTTCATGCACCCCGTGCATCAGCAAGTCTACTTCTTTCTTGTCAACACATCTGAGAAGAACCATGTCAAAGTTTCTCTTGTATAATGAACCATCGGCATTCAGGAAGAAACTACCAGCTAGCCTTCTTAGTGTCTTCTTGTCATTGGATGATTCCCCATGTGGGTATGTTTGATCCTCTAAGAAGCACTTGATGTCATGGAACCAAGGCATGTCATCTTCAGCGATGTCCATAGAGAATACATATGCTGGTCTGTCAAGCCTGGATACTGAAATCCGAGGCACAAAGTTGGCAGCTTGAACTTTGATCATGGAGGAAATGGTAGCCAGAGCATCTGCAAACTGATTTTCATCTCGAGGGATGTACTCAAGCTTGACTGTTGTGAAGAAAGTCAGTAATCTCCTCGTGTAGTCTCGATATGGAATCAGATGCTCTTGGTGAGTGTACCATTTGTCGTTGGTATGATTGACTACCAAAGCAAAATCTCCGAATACAGTTAAAGTCTTGATCCTGAGGTCAATGGCTTCCTCAAGACCCATGATACAAGCTTCATATTCAGCTTTGTTGTTAGTGCAGTTAAAGGTGAGTTTTGCCGAGAAAGGCATATGAACTCCTTTAGGTGTAATGAGAATTGCACCAACTCCACGACCATTCATGTTGACAGCCCCATCAAACATCATAGTCCATTCTTCTTCTGGGCCAGTCCCTTCAGTGTGAACAGGCTCTTCGTGATCTTTTTCTTTTAAGTACATGATCTCTTCATCAGGGAAGTCAAATCTCATAGGCTGGTAATCATCAATGGGTTGCTCAGCCAGATAGTCAGACAGTACACTGCCTTTGATGGCCTTTTGAGATGTGTACTGAATGTCATATTCTGTCAGAATCATTTGCCATCTTGCAACCCTTCCAGTAAGTGCTGGCTTCTCAAATATGTACTTGACTGGGTCCATCTTTTAGATCAATAAAGTAGTGTGGGTAAACATATACTGTCTCAGTCGGCGAGCAGCCCACGCTAAAGCACAACAAGTTTTCTCCAGCAGTGAATAACGTTGTTCACAGTCGGTAAACTTTTTGCTTATGTAGTATATTGCATACTCTTTTCGACCAGACTCGTCATGCTGGCCCAGCACACACCCCATTGATTCTTCTAATACTGTCAAGTACATTATTAGAGGTCTTCCTCCAACTGGAGGCATAAGAATTGGAGGTTCTTGTAAGTATTCCTTGATTTTGTCAAAAGCCCTCTGGCAGTCTTCATTCCACCTGACCGTTTGTTCCTTTCTTAATAGTTTGAACAGGGGCTCACAGGTTGCAGTGAGATGAGATATGAACCTTGATATGTAGTTCAATCTACCTAGAAAACCCCGAACTTCTTTTTTAGTCTTTAGTGCAGGCATCTCTTGAATGGCTTTGACTTTGTCAGGGTCAACTTCAATTTCCTTTTCACTTACAATAAATCCCAGCAGCTTACCGGAACGCACCCCGAATGTGCATTTGTTGGCGTTTAGCTTCAGCTGGTACTTCCTTAGATGCTTGAATAGCTTCAACAAATTTACCAGATGGTCTTCTTCTATGAGGGACTTGGCAATCATGTCATCCACATATCATTCAATTTATTTGTGGATCATGTCGTGGAATAATGTTACCATAGCCCGCTGATAAGTTGCCCCAGCATTCTTCAGTACAAATGGCATTACCTTATAACAGAATGTGCCCCAGGGTGTGATGAAAGTTGTCTTCTCCATGTCTTCATGTGACATCTTGATCAGATTATATCCTGAAAACCCATCCATGAAGGAGAATACCGAGAACTGAGCCGTGTTGTCGACCAATACATCAATGTGAGGTAATGGGATGTCATCCTTTGGGCTAGCTCTGTTCAGATCCCGGTAATCAACACACATCCATACTTTGCCATCCTTCTTAGGCACTGGTACGATGTTAGCAACCCACGGCGGGTAACTAGTTACAGCAAGGAATCCGGCATCCCACTATTTTTGTACCTCTTCTTTTATCTTCATGGCCATATCCGGACGAGTGCGGTGTAGTTTCTGTTTCACGGGAGGACAATCTTCATTTAGTGGCTGCTTGTGCACAACAATGTCGGTATCCAAACCTGGCATATCTTGATAAGACCAAGCAAAGACATCAACGTACTCTCGAAGCATGTCAATAAGTTGTTTTTTCACTGAATCTTGCAGACGGGCCCAATCTTTAATTCTTTCAAGTCTTCTTTGGTACCAAGATTAACTGTCTCAACTTCCTCCGAATGAGGAGTGATAACCTTCTACTCTTGTCTTAACAATCTAGCTAGTTCTTCAGGTAGCTCATAATCTTCTTCAACCCCTTCATCGGCTTGATTAATCGGATTGTCGAAGTCATACGAAGTCATAGCAGTGTTGTTGTCGGTGCAATCTAGAGGGCACTCTCTGCAAGGGTTGAGATAGGTTCATTTTAGTGATCAGTTTTATCTTATTTAGAAAAAGTGAAAATGAAATTGTTATTTTGAAAACATTGCCATTTTATTGTTTTTGTACAAACGTGAAAAATGAAAAACAGCGAGCGAAAAAGAGAGACTTGTTTGCAAAAGATGTCCTGATATTCATTAATTAATCATTTGCACAAAATACAAGATGGCCATATTACAAAATGAGTCCTGACACCTTGGGCAAGATGCAGGACTTGATGCATGCTTAAAAGACAGGAAATAATAATTACTCTGCAGGAGTAACTCTTATAATTTACTGGGAAGACCAGTTAGAGACTTGGTTCCCCGGGATCCTTGGACGTATCCAGTTTTCCAGGTTGCGCTCATCTTCTTCCTTGTCTTCCAGACTGTTCACAGCATCTGGGGTAAGCATTTCCCCGCTGACAAATTTGGGCTCTGTTACAGCCTCTGGTTGTTCTTGTCGAGTTGGTCTGTAACCCAACCCGAATCTGTCTTCTTTCTTTTCTACTGGCAGCAGCTTGCCCCAGCCCTGAGTTGTACCCTCCTCAACAACCTTCTGGGCTTGTTGATATGAAGTGATGGAAGTTCCAGACACAGCAGTTGCTTCATTGATGTTGAGGGCCTCAAATCCCTGACTCATAGTCTCGTGGATCTCCCCATCCATCTCTATATACTTGTAAATAGCCAGTTGGCTAACGAAAATGTCTTCCTCCCCGCAGATTGTGATGATCTGGCCTTCCCACACAAATTTTAATTTCTGGTGAAGGGTAGATGTAACAACGCCAGCGACGTGAATCCAGGGTCTACCCAACAAACAGCTGTAGGCCGGATATATGTCCATCACGAAGAGAGTAGTTTTAAGGATTTGTGGGCCAATCATCACAGGTAAATCAATCTCTCCAAGCACTAATCTCTTTGAGCCATCAAATGCTCTCACCACCAAGTTACTTGGACGCAAAGCCAAACTATCATATTCCAACTTCACCAAGGCTTTCTTTGGGAGGACATTGAGCGAGGACCCATTGTCTACCAACACATGAGAAAGAACAACACCTTTGCATTCCAAGGTGATATGTAGGGCCTTGTTATGATTCCTTCCCTCCGTCGTTAAATCAGCATTTGTGAAGCCCAGTCCATGACTGATGTTAACATTTGCAACCACTGTTTCCAGCTGATTAACCATAATCTCTTCCGGCACCTAGGCTGCGTGCAGGACTCTCAACAGTGCATTCCTATGGGCTTCGCAACACATTAACAATGATAATATAGAGATTTTGGAGGGTGTCTGATGAAGCTGGTCACCACTTTGTAATCACTCTTTTTGATTATTCTCATGAACTCGTCCACCTCTTTCTCAAAAGACGTCTTCGAAGTTTCTTTAACAGATGGCTCTTCAAGTACCACATTTTTCCCTTTTTCCTTAGTAGCAACTTCTGCTTCAGCATTGGGTCTTGGTGTTTGTGAGGCAAAAAGGCGTCCGCTTCTGGTGAAGCCTCCGCCTCCCCCAACTTTGTCAACTTGTAGTGAAGAGGTTGATGAATCTAGAGTGATCTTCTTTCTGTCGCAATAGAGATCAGAGTCGTAGTGCCAAGGTATGGCATTATTGCTTTCATAAGCAATGGGTCCTGGTACCGTAATGGTGACCGGACTGATTGCTGCAGCGGAAGGAACTGTGATGGTATGCGGGTCGTAATAGATTGTGACTGGAGATCTGACAGGAGGTGTTGCAGTTTGTTGTTGGAAATTGTTGTTGGGATGAACATTTGCCGGGTCATAATAGATCATGACCGTTGAGACATCTTCATTAGTGTTTGCTGGCGTTGTAGGCGTTTCCGTTGATAAGATGGGTGCTGATGTTGTAGAAGTGAATGTTGCCGAACTTTGGTTTGTTGAAATAATGGACGGAGTGATTGCTGGAGTTGTGGATGAATCAGTGGGAATGATAGTTGTTGCAGTTGTAGGAGGGTTTGTTGTTGCTGAAGCAAGAGTTGTTGATGTTGTAGGAAGATCTATTGCTAAAGAAAGAGTTGTTGATGTCGTAGGAACTGTTGTGGTAATTTGTAAAATTCTATCCCTGATAAGGCCATCTATACCAAACCTTAGTCTCTCACAACCATAAATAGCAGTTCTGCATGACTCGCAGCAGGCCTCACAGCCCGGGAACACCTCGCATCTTAAGAGTTGAGCCTTTACTTCTGCCAACGGTGTCTTAACCTGTGCAACATTGTCAATCAGTGCAGATGGTTGGTCTTCCTCTTCTATGGCATTAATCCTGGGCCCCCCATGATTAGGCATATGATTTCTGTTAACATTTGGAGGAGGTGTGAAATTGAGAGCTTTGGAATCGACCAGATCTTGAACCTTCATTTGCAAGGCTCTACATTTCTCGGTATTGTGACCAGGTGCGTTGGAGTGGAAGGCACACCTGGCACTAGCATCATAACTCTTCGGGAGGTTGAGAGGATCTGGTGGAGCCAACGTCCTTAAATAAACTAGGTTGAGCTTCAGGAATTGTGGCATTAGAGCGGCATAAGGCATAGGAATGGGGTCAATCACCCTATTTGCCTGAGATGGCCTCTGTTGAAAGGGGCGCTGTTGTTGGTTGTTGTTGTTATTGTTGTACGTTCTTTGTTGCGGAAAATGAGATTGTTGCTGATAGTGATGTTGTTGAGGAAAAAGTGGTTGTTGTGGAACTGATGCCGGGATAGTAGCTGCTATTGATCTGTGAGAATACTGGGGTATACCCCTGCCTGTATGGATAGCATTTGTTACACCTTCCCTTCGGGGTCCTAAAAAAGGTTTTCTGGGATTGTTGGAGGAACTTGCACCGTTGTCAGAGATTTTGCCCATCTTCAAAAGACTCTCAATTATTTCACCAGCTATAACTACATCAGCGAAACTGGTGGAAGAGAATGTAGCAATTCGGTCAATATAAGTTCCCTACAAGTGTAAACACCCCAAATTTGCCCTCACCCATTCACACCATGGCTTGTGATCATTCTCATATGCATGAACACAATCATATCATCTCATATCTCATTTTTGATTCACTGCATAGTTTCTAAGTCATCTGCACCTAGGGTTTGTGATCTGAGCAATCCAAGAGCCTCCTGAGCCACTCCAAAGGCCACCATCATTTCAAAGGGATCCATGTGTGTTCTTATATCATATTACACCCTCTCAAAGTCAAGATTTCAAAAGGATCACAAGAACTGGGATTGGTGTGGATGCAGAGCCAGGTTTGACTGCACAGTTGACCTAAAATCAGGGTTTTGGTTTCAGAGGCCATAACTCCAATTTTTTTGGTCATTCTTGTTTCCATTGGTCTCTATATGGTATGGGGAGTATGCATATCAAGTTTCATGAAGAAATTCCATGGGGAAGTCATCTGATCAAGAGTTGACTTTCTGGACAAGTCAGTGCAAAATCAGGGCATCTAAGGCCCCCAATGACCCAACCAATGGGTGATCTTCATCATTTTGAGTGTATATGGTCTTTATTTGATCATGGAAGAAGATTGAAGTTCACAAAAATCAAGAATTTGAAGTTTTTGCAATGTTGACTTTTTGGGCATAGTTGACTTTTCAAGAATGCTTCATTTTAGGTCATTTTTCAAGCCTTGATTCTTGATCCAAAAATGCTTCAAATGGAAAAACTTTGGTCATGAAAGTTGTAGAATACATTTTCCCTTTTCAAAAAGTACAAGAACATGATCAAATTCTTCTTGGATCAAAAGCTATGGTGTGACAAAGTTGGCAAAAATCATTGATTTTCAAGATGTGCACCAAATGTGAATTTTGCAAAACCATGAACCAATGCCATTTGTAACTTCTAATTCACTTCAAACCATTACACAAACATTCTATGAGCCTTAAAAATCAGAATTAGACCAAGGTTTCACATGGTTATGGTTTGTGTAACAAGACTTTTCCATGAAGTTTCAAAAGTGTGCCAACTTGCAAAACCACTCATCACACTTCCTACAACTTGCAACATTGGATGCTGACTTTGGCTAGCCTTTCCCCTCACCCTTGCTGCGCAGCCCCATGCCTTGTACTAGCCTAGAACCAAGCCATACTTCTCTTACATAAAGAGTGGACTTTTGGCAAAAAGCAAACTTACCAATCAATAGAGGCCATGTCAAATCATCTGACCTATAGGATTAAAATATACTATCCATTTGCAAGCCATTTCATAAAGGAAGCAAGGCTGAAACACTCACAAGCATCACATACACAAAAACTCTCCATTTTGCAAAACCATTCGAATCTGCCTGCACAACACACAAACACTCAAACAAATTCCTCTAATCATCTCACCTTGCCTCATTGAGTAGAAACCACCAAGAGTCAGGCCTGATTTGAGCAAGAACACCCCATTGCCATTTTTCACCTCAGCCTGCATTTCTCTTCGAATCACCTTCCACAGGCCATAAACATCCAAACTCTTAGCACCAACAAATCAAGCACATCAAAAGGAGTCAAAACCACCCTTCACATTGGTCTGAAGCAGCCTGTACACAAAGCTCATTTCCTGCTATACCAGATTGGGACCTCTCAAAATAGCTTGCTTAAGCTCATTCCAAGCCTGCCATTAGCACCAGGAGGATCAATGGAGTAAGTTGGCACCAAGAAGCAGTTCAGAAAGTCCAGAAATAGAAGCTTCCATCTCAGGTATGACCATGGAAACTTTTCTCTCAGAGCTTGATTTTTAAGTTACAAATTGATTATTCATGTCTTGCTGGTCATGGGGATGGTTTCAGAATCAAAAATAAGTGAAAATTGAGTTTGTATGATCCCTCTGAAATTTTGCCTGTGGATTTTATTTTCTTCGATTCGCATGATTCATGGTGTTTAAATGTTGTTTGAACATGGATTTGTGTCTTAGGATGTTAGAGGATCACTTAGGTGTGTTTAATTTGTGGAATAGATGCCTGGTTCATGTTTTAAGGTTTTGGTAGTGCCGGAGAAGATGACCGGAGCTCCCCTCCGGTCACCTGAAAGTTGTTATGCCCTAATACCTGTAATTAGTGCCATTTGAATCTTGGGCGTTAGATGGGGTTGACCAGTTGACTTCGCGCGCATGTGAAGGGCCCAGATCACTTTGCTTAACCCTAATCTTCATTATTTATTTAATTAATTGAGATTAACTCAGGATGAACCACAGCCGTCCAGATGCGCGCTGGTCAATGCATTCAAATCCAGGGCTCATCTCAGCCTCTCCTTCTGATTACTTCTCCTTTTATTTATTTTAATTTCATTTATTTTCATTTTATTTGCATAATTATTTTAAAATAGTAAAAATTGTCTAAAAATTATGAAAATTTTTCTCATGGGTTTTAATAATTTTTATGACACAAAAATATTTTTGTTTTTATTTTTAGCATTAAAAAAGTATTTTTAAATATTTAAAAGATTATTTTTAATTGATTAATGAGAATTAATTTATTAAAAATACTTTTAGGTATTTAAAAATCACCAAAAAATTCATGAAATGTTCTAAGACATTTAGAAACATTGTCCAACCTTCAAACCAAATTTCTTTTTGGATCTTGATGCATTTTGAGAATTTTTCTTTGAATTAAAATCATTTTTGTGCATTATTTTGATCCTAAGTTCAAAAAATCATTTCTGCCTATCTATGAAGAGTTGGACATTGATTCTTCTTGCATTGCATTGTGTTTAGCATGTAGTTTTTGAGATTAAATGGCCTTGATTTGATTCCTCATTTTCAATTTGTTTGGCATTTCTTTTGTTTAGGAACCCTAAAAACCCTAAAAACTTGTAAAATTCATATCTTGGGTTAGGTTAGGAGTTGAGACCTCCCCTTTGGGCATTGGTTTAGTATGGGATTAGGGGTCTTTTGAGTGGCATTTCCCATTTTTTATCTTAGGGTTTGCTTCTGTTTTTGGTTTTTGTTTGATGTTTGGTTCATAAACCCTAATTTGGGCTTCCATTTGCATCCATCTTGCATAACATGACTTGCCATGACATTTCAAGCATCCATTTGATTCATTTGACATCATAAGACATATAGAAAGCATGTTTTATCATTGTACCATGTATTTGCCATGATTGTATGTCATGTGCACTTCATAACTTTTCATGTATGTCCATGCTTCCTAACTTGCTTCATTTGCATTCATGAACTTGTATGATCATTTCCATGTGCTGCCTCATGTTTGTAGCATCTTCATAGCATCATTATCATCATCAACATGCTTCTGGTTTTGTTGCTCATCATGTCATTTCATTTCATTTTGCATTGCATTGCATTTCTTTCTAACATTTCAGGTGGTAAGTAAATTTGAGAAGTGAATTTGCCTTCACTTCTCATAACTTTTCTTTTCATCTCTCTCGCATCCATTGCTGCATTTTATATGTGTTTGAGATTGAGCTTGCTCATTCTTGTTCCTCCCACTTTCTTTCTTCAAGTGACTTGACTTCTTGAATGAAGCAAGTCACTTTGCTTCTCTTGATCCTTTCATCTGCTTCCTGGTGGTTCCATTGAAGATTGTTCTTGCAAACCTCACAAACCTTAGGAACAACCATGTATGACAATGATTAGGGTTTTGATTAGTCTCCCTTCTTAGTTTTACCTTTGTGTCTCTTTTGAGTCTTCTCTTCTCACCTCATAATCAGGGACTAAACCCTAAAGGCTTTAAGGCTTTGTGATTAAGCTTATGCCTGCATCCTTCTATTAGGATGGAGTGTATAACTTTAATCCTAAGTGTTAAACCCTTAATGTGTTTAAATCTCTTAATCAATTCACATAATAACTATCAAGACATCAAGCTTGTAACTTGGGCCTTGTATTAGGGTTCTAATTCTTCCTTAATTGGTTAAGAAGGACTAACCCTAGTGTTAATGGACAAGTCCCCCTCAAGTTGTCTTACAAACCCTAAAATTTACTTCACCATCATATCATTAACTAAAATCCACTCAATAAAGGCTTGTTTTGTCATGAATTTAATCCCTAATCATGGATTAAGTTGAGGAGCTTTCCTCAGCTTAAACATTCTCATCTATTATCCTTCTATTAGGATGGTGTAATGAGTCTGTTAAATCCCTGATTATGGCTTAACCTCATTACTTAACACTAAACAAAAACCACAAAAACACCTAAATAATCACAAGTAGGTTAATAATCTTAATCCTACATCAAAGGTGATTAAGTGTGAGAATCTGACTTCACACTTAAGGTATTCTCATTACCCCTAAACAGAGGGAAGATGTGATGAGTTTACTAAATCCATTGGTTTAGGCTTAAGCTCATTAACTTATGACAAACTTTCAAAAGCAATAAAAGACTGAAAACACAAAAACCAACAATAATCGTCTCCTACGGGATTCTTTTCTCATCATCTTCACTCACAAACGAGAACTTGCTTCTTCCGTCTAATGCAAGACAGTTTGCACCTGAGCCAGACAGGTCATACACTTGAGCATGGACAAGTAAGCAGTTCACAAGTCAAGTCATCTTTCAGTCTCTTTGGGTCGAACTACGGTGTTCTGACTTCCTCATTGCATGAGAGGATACGTAGGCATAACTTAACAGTTATCGAACAAAAGTCTCTGTATATTCCCCCTCTTTCCAGCATCATTCTCTTAGCCTCATAATCTTGAGCTTCATACATTCTTCTTACACTGACACTGTACATTTATACACTCCATTTCTTTTACACTGACACCTGTACATCCTTTTCCAGCTCGTTTATACACAGATTGCACTGACACTACCCCTTTAAAACACAAATCTTTTAAGCGTGGATCCCGTCGAGTACGACGGACAATCTGGGTGCTAATACCTTCCCAGGTTGTAACCAACCCCCTTTCTCAGTCTCTCTGGTTCACAAACCGTCTTATCCATCTCTTTCTAGGTCTATGCAGCATTGCCTTTCCTCCGGGATAAAAATGCCTAGCTGGCGACTCTTTTCATCTCCAGTGAGTTCACGGCTGTGTGTTCTCATGGTCCCTCTCGCCGACCGTTCGCGCTTGTACCTTTATTTGGGCCAATTCCCATTTATCGGGAGCGACAGCTTGGCGACTCTGCTGGGGAGAATAGCACTTCAACCAGGGCTTCTGGCTCTTTTTGTGGGTTCCTCCTAGCGCTTGTTTGATTTGTGTTTACTGGGGTGTTATGTGCTTATTTGTGTTTGTATATTTGCTTTATTTACTGTTTTCTGTACAGCTTTATTTATTGCTTTCTTTACAGTTTTTCATATATCATACTGTCATGCTGTCTGGCTGGATCTGGTTTTGCTTTGGTGGGTGGGGTTCTATTGAGAGTTAAGGTCCTATACCTGGGACCTGAGTGACACCTAGGCTAGAGTGAATCATATTCTTTCCCATTCCATCTCGGTCTGGTGCGGGAATATGAAACACGGTTCAGATATGGGTTTCTTCTTGAGAACTCTGCGTTGCAGATTTCCTGCAATGCTAGGGCTATCTGGGAAGCCTGCTAAGTCTGGATGACCTTTAGTTTTGACCTTCAGAAACTGAGGTGAATTAGAGGAGGAACTTTTATGGTTATTGTAAACACTGTACCTCCGGGTTGGAAGTGTTTACACTTCTCATAACTGATCCAAGTCTGAGGATCCTTGTTTTAGAACACCACCTGTGAGGGGGTTGGGTTGTTTACAGGTTTGCAGGTACCTTGACCTCAGAATACCCTGTTACTTTGTTTGTTTAAGAATACTCCATTTTGGAACAGTCCTTTTGATTCTAAACCCTGGACATGTGACTCTTTATTTGAGTCCCCTACCCTGGTTACTGGATTTATAGACCTCCATCCGGATTTCTTACACACATGGACCTATATCAGAGTTCTTGATCAGATCCAGCTCAGTTACAAACCCCTGCATATCATTTGCATACATACTCATTGCATCATATTGACATTTGCTTATTTGTGTTTCAGGGTATCCATCTTCATCTGGTTTTGGTTTTGACCCCATCTTCAGTATTTGACCCATCTTCATCAGCATCTGCTTCAGCTATCACCTGCACCAGCTAATCAGTGGCCAATTCTTCAGTATTATCGTCAGCACCTGTCTCTACTCAGTCTCAGCATCATGGCTCCTAAAAAGAGCAACATCACCTATCACTTCTTCCAGCCAGAGCTATCTGACATCAGGAGGATTCAGACCCTGATCACTCCAGATCACATATCCTTGTTCAGGGAAAACTATGGAGATATACCTGATTTGGTTATTGATCTGGACCCATCACAGAGAAGCCTGATCCACACTTGCATTCAGTTTTATGACCCCCCACTGAGATGTTTCACTTTCCAAGACTTTCAGTTGGGTCCTCTGTTAGAAGAATACTCATCATTGGTTGGTATGCCAATCGGGGGTGGAATCCCTTTCAACCCTGAGATGGTCTTTCCTGGTAATGGAGAAGTAGCAAAGGCTCTGCATCTGGAACCTGTCCTGATTGAGCAGCATATGACTTCTAAAGCTGGAATCCCTGGCTTCCATCTGGATTTCCTGATCTCCCAAGCTACTTTGAAGGCTTCTTTAGGAGAGTGGAAAGCTGTTTGTGCCTTGCTGGCTTTGAGCATATATGGAATTGTGTTGTTTGCAGATGAGCCTCGATTCATTAGCAAGAATGCAATCCATCTGTTCATCTTGAAGAACCCAGTTCCCACTTTATTGGGGGATCTTTACTATTCAGTGCATCAGAGGAATGAAAAGCAGAGGGGGAGATTAGTGAGGTGTTGTGCTCTATTGTTCCACACTTGGCTTCTCAAGCATTTACCCAGGACAGATGCATTTTTGAATCCTCATCAGCAAAGCAACTGGGCTAAGAGACTCACTGCTCTAACTTCAGCTGATATCAGATGGTGCACTCAAAGCACCAAGGGTAGGGATATCATCACCAGCTGTGGGCATTTCCCCAATGTGCCCCTAATAGGAGTTAAGGGTAGTATCAATTACAACCCTCTGCTGTTTAGAAGACAACTGGGCTATGCACTGGTCCACACTCCTAAGGCACAGGACTTGGTTGAGACTCTTTATTGCGAGAACAAGATTAATTTGGCTGTTGTTAGGCAGGCTGCTTGGGCCTGGGATAATGTTCAGACCAAGGGAATAACCATTTTGGGGAAGTGCAACAATGTGGCATCAGCACAATATTATGAATGGTCCCGTGCCAGGGCCCAATTTTCTGGGATGCCATTTACCATTGAAGACATGCCTGAGTCATCTTCAGCACCACCCCCTGCCACTATCAGTTTGGAGGAGTTTGAGAGCTTGAAGGAAAGAAATGAGAAGTTAACCCAGGCTTTGCAGAAGACCCTCCGGGAGAGGAGTGAAGGTATGAGGGAGATTGAGAGATTGGAGAAGTTGAGAGTGGAGCATCTGACTAAGATTGAGAAGTCTGGGGATTATATCAAAAAGTCTAAAGCTGGAGAACAAATTCTGAAGAATGCTTGCAAAGAAGCCCAGTTCCAGAGAGCAAGGACAGACTTGTATCTGAAGGAGAGTCAGGCTCGGTGGGTCAGGATCACCGAGGCTCGTACTTCGGAAGACAAGAGAGTGCAAGACAAGATGGAGCAACTGGAAGCTAGTGCAAAAGAGCAACAAGAAGCCCTGGCAGCATCCCAGAGGGAGATATCAGAGCTGAAGATCAAAGCAGGGGTGAAGAGGTCCAAGGACCAAAGTCAGCACAAGAAGCTAACAGCAGCTGTTACGACCCGGAATCTCCTCATCAGGAATCTCACGGAGCGTCCGGCTGATCCTGTGACCGAAGCACTTCTCAAGGAAGTTCGTGAGGATGAGTTTGGTCTTGGTGTTTGACCATTTGTTTGTTGTTGCTTTCATTCCATGTACTTTTGTTTTCTTGTGATGTATTTTGACCCCCCAGAGGGCTTGTATTTGTAAACAAACTATGTACCCTTTTGCTTTTTGTAATATATGTATTGGTTTGTTCCATCCGGGTTTCACTTCAAAAGCAACATCAACAGCATCTTCAAGGGTCTGGAAGGGTCAAAACTGAATGCCAAACCGGATACCTTGAGAACAAATGAGCATAACTGCATTGCATGCTAACACTTTTGTTTGTTTTGTAGGTTTTTGTTTTATTGCCACTAACTCTGTTGTGATGTTCAGGAATTATTGCTCGGCGTCGGGTATTTCCCCTCAACCGTCCGCACCGTTATCCAACCCGAAACAACCTTCCGGGCATTCAAATGGATCAGATGCAGCAGGACCTTACTGAGGTCAGAAATCAAATGGCAAATGAAAGGTTAGAAATGAGGAATAAAATGACTCAGTTTATGGAAGTGATGAACAACATGGCTCAGAGTCAGGAAAGATTGAGGGCCATGGTGGAAAGGCAGAATCAAGAAGATCCACATATAGGGACCGCCGGCACCAGCAACAATGAAAGGGTCCAACCTCATGTTAACCCCCCTGTATTTGGACCACACCTCCATCCTGAGGTCAACATCCCTGCAAATGTTCAAGGGACCGCCACTGCAGCCAAGGTACTTCAGGAAGACCCCCAAGAGGATCAATTCACAGTAATGGGTGCTGGGGAAGAAGCTTATGATAGGAGGTTGGATGAGATAGCTGAGAAGTTGAGATCCTTAGAGTCTCAAAACTCTTTGGGATTCGATGTCATGGATATGGGCTTGGTAGACGGGGTCAGGATTCCCCACAAGTTCAAACCTCCTTGTTTTGAAAAATACAACGGGACTTCATGCCCCCGGACTCATTTACAATCATTCCTGGGGAGGCTGAAAGCCTATACAATGGATGAGAAGCTTTGGATGTTCTATTTCGAGGATAGCTTGACTGGAGCGTCAAGAGAATGGTACTCTCACTTGACAAGGGCAACTATTAGATGCTGGAGGGACCTGGCAGAGGCCTTCATCAGGCAGTATCAGTACAACTTAGATATGGCACCCAACAGGACCCTCCTAATGGGAATGTCACAGTCTTCAAGGGAGAGTTTCCGAGAATATGCCCAGAGATGGAGGCAATTGGCTGCTGCTGTTCAGCCACCTATGTCTGAAACGGAAATGGAAGACATGTTTATGAACACCCTTCAGGGAACATATATTGACAGGCTGGCTGCTTTCTCTTCCACTAGCTTTGCAGATGTTGTCATAGCTGGGGAGAGAATTGAAAGCCTGTTAAAAATGGGCAAGATTTCCGATAATGGTGCCAGCTCGTCCAGTAGTACAAGAAAGCCTTTTGCAGGCCCAAGAAGAACTGGCGAGACCAATGCCATCCACACCAACAGGGGCAGGCCCCAATATGTTCACAGATCAGTGGCAGCAGTCACCATCCCTGCTCCAGCTCATCCACCACCAGTTTATCAACCTCCTCAGCAAAACTAACAGCCACAACCTCAGTACCATCAGCAAAATCAGTATCCTCCAAGGAATTACAACAACAGCAACACCAACAACAATAATCAGCAAAGGCCATTCCAACAGAGGCCATCTCAAGCCAACAGGGTAATCGATCCGATCCCTATGCCATATGCTACATTGCTGCCACAACTCCTGAAACTCAACCTAGTTGAGCTAAGGACGTTGGCACCTCCAGACCCCAACAGTCTACCCAGGAACTACGACTCCAATGCTAGGTGTTCCTTTCATTCAAACGCACCTGGCCATAGTACAGAAAAGTGCAGAGCCTTGCACATGAAGGTACAAGACCTGGTAGACTCAAAAGCTCTGAATTTTGCACCACCACCCAATGTCAATAAGAATCCGATGCCGAACCACGGTGGTCCCAGAATTAACGCTATTGAAGAAGACAAGCCGTCTTATTTAATAACCAGTGTGGGTCAGATCAGGACACCGTTGGTGGAAATCAAAGCTCAGCTCTTGGAATGTCAAATGTTCCCGGGGTGTGAGTTGGGTTGTGCTTACTGTAATATTTCAGTAAACGGGTGCGATAATTTGAGGGATGGCATAGATGGCCTCATTCAGAGTGGCCAGCTTCAGATCACCACATCATTTCCAACAAATCCAGCAATCTCACCAGCAACGGTTTCAGAATCTCCTACAACTGCAACAACCATTGTTCCTGACAATTCTTCGGCTTCATCAACAAGTACTTCATCTGTCATTTCAACTGACCAGATGTCGACAAATGTTCCTTCTACAACTTCAGCACCACTCCATTTTGAAACTCCTACAACAACAACATCCATACTCCCGACAATGTCTCCTACAACACCAGCAACAAATCATGAAGATGTCTCTACTGTCACAATATTCTACGATCCTGAAAACAACTCTGTTTACAACTCAGAAGGTGCTGCTCCCACCAGAGCGCCAGTCACAATTTATTATGATCCGCAGACCATCACAGTTCCTTCCACAACTGCAGTCGGTCCAGTCACTATCACGGTGCCTGGACCAGTACCTTATGAAAGAAGCAATGCCATCCCATGGCATTACAGCTCTGACTTGTATTGCGAAGGACAAAGAATCACTTTTGAATCATCAACCCCTGCACTACAAGTAGACAATGTGGGCGGAGGCGGAGGCTTCACTCGAAGCGGACGCCTTTTTGCTCCACAAATTCAAAGACCCACTGCCGAAGCAGAAGCTGCTGCCAAGGCAAAAGGAAAGAGCCTGGTGCAGGAAGATCAAACTGTTAAGGAAGCTTTGAAGACACCATTCGATCAAGAAGTTGATGAGTTCATGAGAATCATCAAAAAGAGTGATTACAAAATTGTGGATCAGCTTCACCAGACGCCATCCAAGATCTCTATCCTCTCACTGCTTATGTGCTCCGAAGCCCATCGGAATGCACTACTCAAAGTCTTGCACGCAGCTTACGTGCCTGAAGAGATCACTGTCAATCAATTGGAAGCCGTGGTTGGAAATGTTACTGCTAGCAATGGGCTAGGGTTCACCAATACTGACTTGACAACGGATGGCCGCAACCATAACAAAGCCTTGCACATAACCATGGAATGCAAAGGTGCTGTCCTTTCCCATGTGCTGGTAGACACGGGATCATCCCTCAATGTCCTACCTAAAAAGGCCCTGGTGAAGCTAGAATATGATGGATTGGCATTGAGACCCAGCAACCTGGTGGTGAGAGCCTTTGATGGTTCAAAGAGATCGGTTCTGGGAGAGATCGAGTTGCCCATAACGATTGGCCCGCAGACCTTTAAAACTATCTTCTATGTGATGGACATTCAGCCTGCCTACAGCTGTTTGTTGGGTAGGCCATGGATTCACGCTGCTGGCGCCGTGACCTCTACCCTTCACCAGAAGTTAAAATATGAGTGGGAGGGTCAAATCGTTACAATCTGCGGAGAGGAGGACATTTTTGTCAGCCACCTGGCTACTTATAAGTACATTGAAATGGACGGAGAGATCCATGAAACAATGAGCCAGGGGTTTGAAGCTTTGAATGTGAATGAAACATCTGCTGTGCTTGGTACTTCAATATCATCATACCAACAAGCCCGAAAGGTTGTTGAGGAAGGAACTGCCCAAGGCTGGGGCAAGCTACTATCGGTGGAGAAGAAAGAAGACAGATTTGGGTTGGGTTACAAACCAACTCAACAAGATCAAGCAGCGGCTGCGAAAGAGCCCAATTTTGTGAGTGGGGGGATGCTTACCCCTGATGCTATCAACTGTCTGGAAGACGAGCTGGAGGAGGAACGCAACCTGGAAAGCTGGATTCGTCCAAAGATCAGACATCTTTTTGCAAATGAGTCTTTTTCTTTTCCGTTCACTGTTTTTCCATTTTTCTTTTTTGTACAAAAAATAAATGGCAGTGTTTTCAAAATGACAACTTTATTTCACTTTTCTAAGACAAGATTAAAATCAAATCACTAAAATGAACAAACTGAACCCTTGCAGAGAGTGCCTTCCTGACAGCACCGACAACAGCACGACTATGACTTCGTATGACTTTGACAATCCAATCAATCAAACTGATGAAGGGGTTGAAGAAGAATATGAGCTTCCTGAAGAGCTAGCCAGGTTGTTAAGACAAGAGGAAAAGGTTATTACCCCTCACCAGGAGGAGGTTGAAGTGATCAATCTTGGTACAGATGAAGACGTGAAGGAAGTTAGAATCAGGGCCTGCCTGCAAGACTCAGTGAAGAGACAATTGATTGATCTGCTTCAAGAATATGTGGATGTGTTTGCTTGGTCTTATCAAGATATGCCAGGGTTGGACACCGACATTGTTATGCACAAGCTGCCTTTGAGAGAAGAATGCCCGTCGGTTAAACAGAAGCTGCGCCGTACTCGTCCAGACATGGCTATGAAGATCAAGGAAGAGGTACAAAAGCAATGGGACGCCGGGTTCCTTGCTGTAACTAGCTATCCGCCGTGGGTTGCTAATATTGTACCTGTGCCTAAGAAGGACGGCAAAGTAAGAATGTGTGTTGATTACCGGGATCTGAATAGAGCCAGCCCGAAAGATGATTTCCCTTTACCTCACATTGATGTATTGGTGGATAATACGGCTCAGTTCTCGGTATTCTCCTTCATGGACGGATTTTCAGGATACAATCAGATTAAAATGTCACCTGAAGACATGGAGAAGACAACCTTCATCACACCCTGGGGCACGTTCTGTTACAAGGTAATGCCATTTGGGCTCAAGAATGCCGGTGCGACGTATCAACGGGCTATGGTGACATTATTCCACGATATGATCCATAAAGAGATAGAATGTTATGTGGATGACATGATTGCAAAGTCCCTTACTGAAGAAGACCATCTGGTAAATCTGCTAAAGTTGTTCAAAGGCCTGAGGAAGTACCAACTGAAGCTGAACCCCAACAAGTGCACATTCGGGGTGCGATCCGGTAAGCTGCTGGGATTTATTGTAAGCGAGAAAGGGATTGAAGTTGACCCTGATAAAGTCAAAGCTATTCAAGAGATGCCTGCACCGAGGACTGAGAAAGAAGTTCGAGGGTTCTTAGGTCGATTGAATTACATTTCACGGTTCATATCTCACCTTACAGCAACCTGTGAACCCTTGTTCAAGCTGTTAAGAAAAGAACAGACGGTCAGGTGGAACGAAGACTGCCAAAGGGCTTTTGACAAGATCAAAGAGTATTTGCAAGAACCTCCAATCCTTATGCCTCCAGTTGAAGGAAGACCTTTGATAATGTACTTGACAGTATTAGAAGAGTCAATGGGGTGTGTGCTGGGCCAGCATGACGAGTCTGGTCGAAAAGAGTATGCAATTTACTACCTAAGCAAAAAGTTTACCGACTGTGAACAACGTTATTCACTGCTCGAGAAAACTTGCTGTGCTTTAGCGTGGGCTGCTCGCCGACTGAGACAGTATATGTTGACCCACACTACCTTATTGATCTCGAAAATGGACCCAGTTAAGTACATTTTCGAGAAGCCAGCTCTTACCGGACGGGTTGCAAGATGGCAAATGATTCTCACAGAATACGACATACAGTACACATCTCAGAAAGCCATCAAGGGCAGTGTACTATCTGATTATCTTGCTGAGCAACCCATTGATGACTACCAGCCTATGAGATTTGACTTCCCTGATGAAGACATCATGTTCATAAAATCAAAAGATCATGAGGAGCCTATTCACACTGAGGGGCCTGACCCGGAAGAAGAATGGACTATGATGTTTGATGGGGCTGTTAACATGAATGGTCGTGGTGTTGGTGCAGTACTCATTACACCCAAAGGAGTTCACATGCCTTTCTCGGCAAAACTCACCTTTAACTGCACTAACAACGAAGCTGAATATGAAGCTTGCATTATGGGTCTTGAGGAAGCCATTGACCTCAGGATCAAGACATTGACCGTATTCGGAGATTCAGCTCTGGTAATCAATCAAACCAACGGCAAATGGTACACACACCAGGACCATCTGATACCTTACAGGGATTATACAAGAAGGTTATTGACTTTCTTTACAACAGTCAAGCTTGAGTATATCCCTCGGGACGAGAATCAGTTTGCAGATGCTCTGGCTACCATTTCATCCATGATCAAAGTTCAGGCTGCCAATTTTGTACCTCAGATCTCAGTATCCAGACTTGACAGACCAGCATATGTGTTCGCGGCAGATGTTGTTAAAGATGATAAGCCTTGGTTCCACGACATTAAGTGCTTCTTGAAGGACCAAACATACCCACCTGGGGCATCTTCCAATGATAATAAGACTTTGAGAAGGCTCGCTGGTAGTTTCTTTCTGAACACTGATGGGTCTTTATACAAAAGGAACTTTGATATGGTACTCCTCAGATGTGTTGATAAGACAGAAGCAGACTTGTTGATGCATGAAGTGCACGAAGGATCCTTTGGTACCCATGTTGGAGGACATGCAATGGCTAAGAAGTTGTTAAGATCAGGATATTATTGGATCACAATGGATGCAGACTGTTGTGCCTATGCCAGAAAATGCCACAAGTGCCAGATTTATGCGGATAAAGTGCATGTACCTCCCAACCCTTTGAACATAATGTCTTCACCTTGGCCCTTTGCCATGTGGGGCATTGATATGATTGGCAAGATTGATCCGACTGCTTCAAATGGCCACAGATTCATCCTGGTTGCCATTGATTATTTCACCAAGTGGGTCGAAGCAGCTTCCTATGCCAATGTTACAAGACAAGTGGTAGCCAGATTTCTGAAGAGAGATATCATCTGTCGATATGGAGTTCCCGAGCGAATCATTACTGATAATGGTTCCAATCTAAACAACAAAATGATGGCAGAGCTGTGCCGGGACTTCAAGATCCAACATCACAATTCTTCTCCTTACAGGCCAAAGATGAACGGCGCTGTTGAGGCAGCAAATAAGAATATCAAGAAGATTGTGCAGAAGATGGTAGTCGCTTACAAAGATTGGCATGAAATGCTACCATTTGCCTTGCATGGGTACCGCACGTCAATCAGAACATCCATTGGGGCAACACCGTACCAGCTTGTGTATGGTATGGAAGCAGTCCTACCTGTTGAAGTTGAATTACCCTCTCTGCGGGTACTAATGGATGTTAAACTGAGTGAAGCAGAGTGGGTCCGATCCCGATTCGAACAACTAAGTCTGATTGAAGAGAAAAGATTGGCTGCAATTTGTCATGGGTAGTTATATCAGAAAAGAATGAAGAAAGCCTTCGATCAGAAAGTCAGGCACCGAGAGTACCAAGTGGGAGATCTTGTGCTGAAAAGAATCCTCCCTCCTCATACAGACCACAGGGGCAAGTGGACTCCGAATTATGAAGGACCATTTGTAGTGAGGAAAGCCTTCTCTGGTGGGGCACTGATGCTCAGCACCATGGATAGTGAAGATTTCCCATCCCCTGTGAATTCAGATGCAGTTAAAAAATACTTCGCATGAAATGACCCGCTGGACATAAAAACAGAATGTAAGTCCAGGCAAAAATAGGGCATCCCGGCGAGTCAAAAACAGAATAAAAGACTCGGGCAAAAATAAGGGAAAATGAATAAAAAATGTACATCCGCTGAGTTGAAAAGCCGCATTGGACAGCTCAGGCAAAAATGGGTATCCCGATGGATTGAAAACCCGAAAGGGCGATCCATGCAAAATAAGGGAATGAGCGAACAACTGCATTCTGAATTCGTCTGTATCATCTACAACTTGGTAAGCTTCGAATGGATCAAGCTTCAATCAGAATCAACATTCTTCAAAAAGCAAGATGAGAAGAACGTCAAAAGTCATACGGGTCATAACAAAGAGGAAGCTCCTCAAAGCGTCATCAACACTGCCAACATTTTGTTTCTCAATTTGTAACAATCTCCTCATTTCAGGGGATATGTTCCTTTGACTGTATCTCGCCAATTCAGGGCATTTGAATTAATAAAATCAGATTTTCAGCCATGTCTCGTTTTGTACATTTTATTTGCAAAAAATGTCTGATGTCTTAAAAGAAAAAACTAATTGCATAAGAATACAGATGCTTATCTTCAAATAAAAACATGCTTGCAGGAAATATGTTTACTCTCAGAAGTATTCTAAACTCCTATGACGGAATCCAGTAAGGGATACCTCGGGATTATCTTGTGCGTTTTTCTATCTTCTTCAGGATTGCAGGTATCCAGAACGCAACTTGGGGCATGAAAGCTTCATCCCAGCAAGCTGGCAAATCAACACTCAATTTTAGCACCCGAAGTGCTTTCTCCCCAGCTGAGTTGCCTCCCATGACTTCCCCCAGCTGAGTTGCCATTTGTTGCTTATCCCCATCAGAGTTGCCAGGCATCACAGAAGGCACCTATATCCCCGGCCGAGTCAAGGATCCTCTTCAACAGAATCCCTAGGGAGGTCTCTCAATAATCTCTTTTCCTCCCCAGCCGAATTGACACCTCGTCCTCAGCCGAAATACACAAAGTCAGAGAACCATCTCCCCGCAGAGTTCCAACCTCTATCCGGAAGAGCAGTGCATAAGAAGATCACAACAGAGTGAAGAAAGCTTCTACAAATTCCAGCTGGGTCTCTCATTTATAAGGATAGGTCTATCAATGACCCGTATCCTCAAGCAGATATCATATCATCAGATCTGCTAAAGGTCTCACCCCCAGCTGGGATGTCCATTTCAATAGATCGATCGAAGATCTTCGCAGCAGTGGGACCCGGATCCCGGTTTGGTATCTTTGCACAATCATAGCATTTGCATCATATTCACCCACAAAACGTAGCATTCCGTTTAATACGGAGCATTACGGCAAAAAAATCAAATACATAGCATAATCATAAGTCATGTTGTGAATCGAACACTTGTGAATAATGACAGTTCATCAACGTACAGAAAAAAAATCCCCACCAGAGTCCCAGCAAAAGTAGCTGCCTCACAAATCGCAAACACCAGTACATACTCATTGTGACACCCGTCCGTGCCACCTTTCCCCAGTAAGTCGCCTGAACACTCCTTGCAAACAACACCACCCGTATTACAGATACGTCCTGACACCCGTCCATGTCATATCTCCCAGCAGAAAGCCAAAAACATCCTCTTTGCACTCACATATACCTATATACACTTTCTTGACACCCGTCCGTGTCATATCCCTAGCGCAGTCGCCTACACTTTGTATATCAGATACTTGTTCATATTATACTTTCCTCTCTTGACACTCGTCCGTGTCACCCCCCCCCAACAGATAAACACTCATCTATATATACTCATACTACCTATACAGATACTCGTCCGTATCTTGTATATACTTATCCCCACAGATTCAACATTGGTCCTTGTTCTTTGTTAACCAGATGGTACTCGTCCGTATCGTCATCTCAGAACATGCGTCAAGAGTTTGTTTCTACATGATACTCGTCCGTATCATAGTCTTAAGGATGCTCGTCCGCATCTTTAATCCATACACTGTGTCAAATACTTTTGTCTTCTTGAATATAGATACTCGCATGTGTCTACTATTCACCAGAGGAGTCCTCTCAGATTCAACACTCGTCCGTGTTCTCTGTTAACCAGTTGATACTCGTCCGTATCATCATCTTTGAACACGTGTCAGTATTTGTTTCTACCCGATACTCGTCCGTATCGTAGTCTTAGGGATGCTCTTCCGCATCTCTAATCTATACACAACATCTAAAACACTTATACCTTTTTGTTTCTTGAATGTAAGCACTCGTCCGTGTTTACCATTCCCCAGCAGATCACCAACAAAGCAAATTTTCCTTTTTATCTGACACTCGTCCTGTGTCATGATAAACCTGAGAGCAGCCGTACCCTGCTAGGTGGTCGTCCTCCACCTCTTGATGGTCGTCCTCCATCATGCTCATCCGATGGCCGTCCCCATCGTGGATTTTAGCAGCCGTCCCCTGCTAGGTGGTCGTCCTCCACCTCTTGATGATCGTCCTTCATCATTTTATCCAATGGCCGTCCCCATTGTCGATTTTGGTTATCTGGCATTCGTCCTGTGTCATGAGAAACCTCGAGAGCAGCCGTCCCCCGCTAGGTGGTCGTCCTCCACCTCTTGATGGTCGTCCTCCATCATGCTCATCCGATGGCCGTCCCCATCGTTGATATTTTCGGCAGCCGTACCCTGCCAGGTGGTCGTCCTCCACCTTTGATGGCTGTCCCCATCATATTTCTTTTATTCCCCAACGGAGCAGCCGTCCCCTGCTAGGTGATCGTCCTTCACCTTTGATGGTCGTACCCCATCATCTGTTTATTTCATTTATTCTTTAACCCGATGGCCGTCCCCGTCGTGGTCCCTTTTCCTTTTCTTTTTAGCCCGATGGCCGTCCCCATCGTTGGTTACTTTGCTTTGTGAACTTGATGGCCGTCCCCGTCATGTTTCATTAATCCCCAGAGAATTTTACAGCTTTATCTTGATGGTCGTCCCCACCATAATTTCTTATTTTTTTCCAGCTAGTCGGCCGTCCCCGTCTTGGCTTTACCTTTTATCCCCAGCATGTCGGCCGTCCCCGTCATTGCTTTATTTTCAGCACTTTTCTCAGCATGTCGGCCGTCCCCGTCATTGCTCTTTACCCAGCAGTCGTCCTCTGCTCGACGGTCGTCCTCCGTCGCCCACACCTTACAATATACTTTATTTTCCTTTTACAATCTATATCCCTTTTCTTCTTCATTTCTGTGAGTGCAAATTTTGGACTGTCTTTGGTATTCAACCACAAGTTATCTTGTTTGCCTGTTAAGCCGTTGCTTACAACCTGCACAGCTAACTCATGTTTGAATAGGGGCAGCTGTAAACACCCCAAATTTGCCCTCACCCATTCACACCATGGCTTGTGATCATTCTCATATGCATGAACACAATCATATCATCTCATATCTCATTTTTGATTCACTGCATAGTTTCTAAGTCATCTGCACCTAGGGTTTGTGATCTGAGCAATCCAAGAGCCTCCTGAGCCACTCCAAAGGCCACCATCACTTCAAAGGGATCCATGTGTCTTCTTATATCATATTACACCCTCTCAAAGTCAAGATTTCAAAAGGATCACAAGAACTGGGATTGGTGTGGATGCAGAGCCAGGTTTGACTGCACAGTTGACCTAAAATCAGGGTTTTGGTTTCAGAGGCCATAACTCCAATTTTTTTGGTCATTATTGTTTCCATTGGTCTCTATATGGTATGGGGAGTATGCATATCAAGTTTCATGAAGAAATTCCATGGGGAAGTCATCTGATCAAGAGTTGACTTTCTGGACAAGTCAGTGCAAAATCAGGGCATCTAAGGCCCCCAATGACCCAACCAATGGGTGATCTTCATCATTTTGAGTGTATATGGTCTTTATTTGATCATGGAAGAAGATTGAAGTTCACAAAAATCAAGAATTTGATGTTTTTGCAATGTTGACTTTTTGGGCATAGTTGACTTTTCAAGAATGCTTCATTTTAGGTCATTTTTCAAGCCTTGATTCTTGATCCAAAAATGCTTCAAATGGAAAAACTTTGGTCATGAAAGTTGTAGAATACATTTTTCCCTTTTCAAAAAGTACAAGAACATGATAAAATTCTTCTTGGATCAAAAGCTATGGTGTGACAAAGTTGGCAAAAATCATTGATTTTCAAGATGTGCACCAAATGTGAATTTTGCAAAACCATGAACCAATGCCATTTGTAACTTCTAATTCACTTCAAACCATTACACAAACATTCTATGAGCCTTAAAAATCAGAATTAGACCAAGGTTTCACATGGTTATGGTTTGTGTAACAAGACTTTTCCATGAAGTTTCAAAAGTGTGCCAACTTGCAAAACCACTCATCACACTTCCTACAACTTGCAACATTGGATGCTGACTTTGGCTAGCCTTTCCCCTCACCCTTGCTGCGCAGCCCCATGCCTTGTACTAGCCTAGAACCAAGCCATACTTCTCTTACACAAAGAGTGGACTTTTGGCAAAAAGCAAACTTACCAATCAATAGAGGCCATGTCAAATCATCTGACCTATAGGATTAAAATATACTATCCATTTGCAAGCCATTTCATAAAGGAAGCAAGGCTGAAACACTCACAAGCATCACATACACAAAAACTCTCCATTTTGCAAAACCATTCGAATCTGCCTGCACAACACACAAACACTCAAACAAATTCCTCTAATCATCTCACCTTGCCTCATTGAGTAGAAACCACCAAGAGTCAGGCCTGATTTGAGCAAGAACACCCCATTGCCATTTTTCACCTCAGCCTGCATTTCTCTTCGAATCACCTTCCACAGGCCATAAACATCCAAACTCTTAGCACCAACAAATCAAGCACATCAAAAGGAGTCAAAACCACCCTTCACATTGGTCTGAAGCAGCCTGTACACAAAGCTCATTTCCTGCTATACCAGATTGGGACCTCTCAAAATAGCTTGCTTAAGCTCATTCCAAGCCTGCCATTAGCACCAGGAGGATCAATGGAGTAAGTTGGCACCAAGAAGCAGTTCAGAAAGTCCAGAAATAGAAGCTTCCATCTCAGGTATGACCATGGAAACTTTTCTCTCAGAGCTTGATTTTTAAGTTACAAATTGATTATTCATGTCTTGCTGGTCATGGGGATGGTTTCAGAATCAAAAATAAGTGAAAATTGAGTTTGTATGATCCCTCTGAAATTTTGCCCGTGGATTTTATTTTCTTCGATTCGCATGATTCATGGTGTTTAAATGTTGTTTGAACATGGATTTGTGTCTTAGGATGTTAGAGGATCACTTAGGTGTGTTTAATTTGTGGAATAGATGCCTGGTTCATGTTTTAGGGTTTTGGTAGTGCCGGAGAAGATGACCGGAGCTCCCCTCCGGTCACCTGAAAGTTGTTATGCCCTAATCCCTGTAATTAGTGTCATTTGAATCTTGGGCGTTAGATGGGGTTGACCAGTTGACTTCGCGCGCATGTGAATGGCCCAGATCACTTTGCTTAACCCTAATCTTCATTATTTATTTAATTAATTGAGATTAACTCAGGATGAACCACAGCCGTCCAGATGCGCGCTGGTCAATGCATTCAAATCCAGGGCTCATCTCAGCCTCTCCTTCTGATTACTTCTCCTTTTATTTATTTTAATTTCATTTATTTTCATTTTATTTGCATAATTATTTTAAAATAGTAAAAATTGTCTAAAAATTATGAAAATTTTTCTCATGGGTTTTAATAATTTTTATGACACAAAAATATTTTTGTTTTTATTTTTAGCATTAAAAAAGTATTTTTAAATATTTAAAAGATTATTTTTAATTGATTAATGAGAATTAATTTATTAAAAATACTTTTATGTATTTAAAAATCACCAAAAAATTCATGAAATGTTCTAAGACATTTAGAAACATTGTCCAACCTTCAAACCAAATTTCTTTTTGTATCTTGATGCATTTTGAGAATTTTTCTTTGAATTAAAATCATTTTTGTGCATTATTTTGATCCTAAGTTCAAAAAATCATTTCTGCCTATCTATGAAGAGTTGGACATTGATTCTTCTTGCATTGCATTGTGTTTAGCATGTAGTTTTTGAGATTAAATGGCCTTGATTTGATTCCTCATTTTCAATTTGTTTGGCATTTCTTTTGTTTAGGAACCCTAAAAACCCTAAAAACTTGTAAAATTCATATCTTGGGTTAGGTTATGAGTTGAGACCTCCCCTTTGGGCATTGGTTTAGTATGGGATAGGGGTCTTTTGAGTGGAATTTCCCATTTTTTATCTTAGGGTTTGCTTCTGTTTTTGGTTTTTGTTTGATGTTTGGTTCATAAACCCTAATTTGGGCTTCCATTTGCATCCATCTTGCATAACATGACTTGCCATGACATTTCAAGCATCCATTTGATTCATTTGACATCATAAGACATATAGAAAGCATGTTTTATCATTGTACCATGTATTTGCCATGATTGTATGTCATGTGCACTTCATAACTTTTCATGTATGTCCATGCTTCCTAACTTGCTTCATTTGCATTCATGAACTTGTATGATCATTTCCATGTGCTGCCTCATGTTTGTAGCATCTTCATAGCATCATTATCATCATCAACATGCTTCTGGTTTTGTTGCTCATCATGTCATTTCATTTCATTTTGCATTGCATTGCATTTCTTTCTAACATTTCAGGTGGTAAGTAAATTTGAGAAGTGAATTTTCCTTCACTTCTCATAACTTTTCTTTTCATCTCTCTTGCATCCATTGCTGCATTTTATATGTGTTTGAGATTGAGCTTGCTCATTCTTGTTCCTCCCACTTTCTTTCTTCAAGTGACTTGACTTCTTGAATGAAGCAGGTCACTTTGCTTCTCTTGATCCTTTCATCTGCTTCCTGGTGGTTCCATTGAAGATTGTTCTTGCAAACCTCACAAACCTTAGGAACAACCATGTATGACAATGATTAGGGTTTTGATTAGTCTCCCTTCTTAGTTTTACCTTTGTGTCTCTTTTGAGTCTTCTCTTCTCACCTCATAATCAGGGACTAAACCCTAAAGGCTTTAAGGCTTTGTGATTAAGCTTATGCCTGCATCCTTCTATTAGGATGGAGTGTATAACTTTAATCCTAAGTGTTAAACCCTTAATGTGTTTAAATCTCTTAATCAATTCACATAATAACTATCAAGACATCAAGCTTGGAACTTGGGCCTTGTATTAGGGTTCTAATTCTTCCTTAATTGGTTAAGAAGGACTAACCCTAGTGTTAATGGACAAGCCCCCTCAAGTTGTCTTACAAACCCTAAAATTCACTTCACCATCATATCATTAACTAAAATCCACTCAATAAAGGCTTGTTTTGTCATGAATTTAATCCCTAATCATGGATTAAGTTGAGGAGCTTTCCTCAGCTTAAACATTCTCATCTATTATCCTTCTATTAGGATGGTGTAATGAGTCTGTTAAATCCCTGATTATGGCTTAACCTCATTACTTAACACTAAACAAAAACCACAAAAACACCTAAATAATCACAAGTAGGTTAATAATCTTAATCCTACATCAAAGGTGATTAAGTGTGAGAATCTGACTTCACACTTAAGGTATTCTCATTACCCCTAAACATAGGGAAGATGTGATGAGTTTACTAAATCCATTGGTTTAGGCTTAAGCTCATTAACTTATGACAAACTTTCAAAAGCAATAAAAGACTGAAAACACAAAAACCAACAATAATCGTCTCCTACGGGATTCTTTTCTCATCATCTTCACTCACAAACGAGAACTTGCTTCTTCCGTCTAATGCAAGACAGTTTGCACCTGAGCCAGACAGGTCATACACTTGAGCATGGACAAGTAAGCAGTTCACAAGTCAAGTCATCTTTCAGTCTCTTTGGGTCGAACTACGGTGTTTTGACTTCCTCATTGCACGAGAGGATACGTAGGCATAACTTAACAGTTATCGAACAAAAGTCTCTGTATATTCCCCCTCTTTCCAGCATCATTCTCTTAGCCTCATAATCTTGAGCTTCATACATTCTTCTTACACTGACACTGTACATTTATACACTCCATTTCTTTTACACTGACACCTGTACATCCTTTTCCAGCTCGTTTATACACAGATTTCACTGACACTACCCCTTTAAAACACAAATCTTTTAAGCGTGGATCCCGTCGAGTACGACGGACAATCTGGGTGCTAATACCTTCCCAGGTTGTAACCAACCCCCTTTCTCAGTCTCTCTGGTTCGCAAACCGTCTTATCCATCTCTTTCTAGGTCTATGCAGCATTGCCTTTCCTCCGGGATAAAAATGCCTAGCTGGCGACTCTTTTCATCTCCAGTGAGTTCACGGCTGTGTGTTCTCATGGTCCCTCTCGCCGACCGTTCGCGCTTGTACCTTTATTTGGGCCCATTCCCATTTATCGGGAGCGACAGCTTGGCGACTCTGCTGGGGAGAATAGCACTTCAACCAGGGCTTCTGGCTCTTTTTGTGGGTTCCTCCTAGCGCTTGTTTGATTTGTGTTTACTGGGGTGTTATGTGCTTATTTGTGTTTGTATATTTGCTTTATTTACTGTTTTCTGTACAGCTTTATTTATTGCTTTCTTTACAGTTTTTCATATATCATACTATCATGCTGTCTGGCTGGATCTGGTTTTGCTTTGGTGGGTGGGGTTCTATTGAGAGTTAAGGTCCTATACCTGGGACCTGAGTGACACCTAGGCTAGAGTGAATCATATTCTTTCCCATTCCATCTCGGTCTGGTGCGGGAATATGAAACACGGTTCAGATATGGGTTTCTTCTTGAGAACTCTGCGTTGCAGATTTCCTGCAATGCTAGGGCTATCTGGGAAGCCTGCTAAGTCTGGATGACCTTTAGTTTTGACCTTCAGAAACTGAGGTGAATTAGAGGAGGAACTTTTATGGTTATTGTAAACACTGTACCTCCGGGTTGGAAGTGTTTACACTTCTCATAACTGATCCAAGTCTGAGGATCCTTGTTTTAGAACACCACCTGTGAGGGGGTTGGGTTGTTTACAGGTTTGCAGGTACCTTGACCTCAGAATACCCTGTTACTTTGTTTGTTTAAGAATACTCCATTTTGGAACAGTTCTTGTGATTCTAAACCCTGGACATGTGACTCTTTATTTGAGTCCCCTACCCTGGTTACTGGATTTATAGACCTCCATCCGGATTTCTTACACACATGGACCTATATCAGAGTTCTTGATCAGATCCAGCTCAGTCACAAACCCCTGCATATCATTTGCATACATACTCATTGCATCATATTGACATTTTCTTATTTGTGTTTCAGGGTATCCATCTTCATCTGGTTTTGGTTTTGACCCCATCTTCAGTATTTGACCCATCTTCATCAGCATCTGCTTCAGCTATCACCTGCACCAGCCAATCAGTGGCCAATTCTTCAGTATTATCGTCAGCACCTGTCTCTACTCAGTCTCAGCATCATGGCTCCTAAAAAGAGCAACATCACCTATCACTTCTTCCAGCCAGAGCTATCTGACATCAGGAGGATTCAGACCCTGATCACTCCAGATCACATATCCTTGTTCAGGGAAAACTATGGAGATATACCTGATTTGGTTATGGATCTGGACCCATCACAGAGAAGCCTGATCCACACTTGCATTCAGTTTTATGACCCCCCACTGAGATGTTTCACTTTCCAAGACTTTCAGTTGGGTCCTCTGTTAGAAGAATACTCATCATTGGTTGGTATGCCAATCGGGGGTGGAATCCCTTTCAACCCTGAGATGGTCTTTCCTGGTAATGGAGAAGTAGCAAAGGCTCTGCATCTGGAACCTGTCCTGATTGAGCAGCATATGACTTCTAAAGCTGGAATCCCTGGCTTCCATCTGGATTTCCTGATCTCCCAAGCTACTTTGAAGGCTTCTTTAGGAGAGTGGAAAGCTGTTTGTGCCTTGCTGGCTTTGAGCATATATGGAATTGTGTTGTTTGCAAAATAGAACATCCATAACTTCTCGTCCATGGTATAAGCCTTGAGTCTCCCTAAGAAAGATTGCAGATGAGTACGTGGGCAGGAGGTACCATTATATTTTTCAAAGCATGGGGGTTTGAATTTGTGGGGAATCCTCACCCCATCCACCAGCCCCATATCCATTACGTCAAAGCCTAAAGAATTATGGGATTCCAAAGACCTCAGCTTTTCAACAATCTCATCCAGCCTTCTGTCATATACCTCATCCCCAGCCCCAATAACTGTGAACTGCTCCTCCTGAGGATCTTCTTGCAAGATCTTGTCTGCAGCAGTGTTTCCTTGAATATTCCTTGGGATATTAACATCTGGGTTCAAATGGGGCCCGAACTCTGGTGGGTCGATGCAAGGCTGCCCGCGTTCATTATTGATGGTTCCTCCGGTGCAAGGGTGGGGATCTTCTGGTGTCTGCCTTTCCACCAGCTCTCCCATACATCCAATCCAAAGTCATCCTCCCAGACTTCCTTCAGGAGGGCCTCAGTCATCGAACCAGCTGGGTGTTCTGTAATAGTCCTAATGAGGAGGTTCCTGGTAGCAATGTCATTAGTCAGCTTCTTATGCTTGTCCTGATCCTTTGATCTCTTTAACCCCGCCTGGAGTTTCAGTTCAGATATCTCCTTCTGAGCTGCCAACAAAGCTTCCTGCTGCTTCTTCTCATTAGCCTCTAGCTACTCAATCTTGGCTTGAGTCCTCTGGTCTTCTTGTGCATGGGCCTCGCTGATCCTGATCCACCTAGCCTGGCTTTCCTCCAGATAATGCTCAGCCATAGCTTTTTGAATCTTGGCCTCCTTGCAGGCATTCTTCAAAACCAGCTCTCCTGCTCTTGCTTTCCTTATGTAGTCATATGTCCTTTCAATCTTGGTCAGATGCTCAGTCTTTAGTCTTTCCAATCTCTCAATGTCTAGACGACTGTCATTTCTCTCCCAGAGAGTCTTCTTCAGGGCTTCAGATAGTTGATTATTCCTCTCTTTTAGCTTTTCAAACTCCTCCAGGCTAATAGTTGTTGCAGGCTATATTGTAGAAGGTCCAGGTCTGTTTTCCAAGGTGAAAGGCATCCTGGTGATCTGAGCTCTAGTACAGGACCAGTCAGAGTATTGGGCTGAAGCAATATTGTTGCACCTTCCAAGGATGGCAGTCCCTTTGGTCTGGATGTTGTCCCATGTCCAGGCATCTTTCCTGACAACAGCAGAGCCATATTGGGTCTCACAGTATACGGTCTCAGCAAAATCTTGTCCTCTGGGAGGATGAACCAAGGCATATCCCAATTGTCTCTTAAACAGTAAAGGGTTGTAATTGATGCAACCTTTTACTCCTATCAAAGGCACAATAGGGTATTGCCCACAACTGGTAATAATATCCTTGCCTTTGGTGCTTTGAGTGCACCATCTGATATCATCTGATGTTAAGGCAATGAACCTCTTGGCCCAATTCTTCTGCTGATGGGGGTTCAAGAAGGCATCTGATTTGGGCAAGTGTCTAAGCAGTCAAGAGTAGAATAGAGGGGCACAACATCTGACCAACTTCCCCCTTTGCTTCTCATTTCTCTGATGGATGGAGTAGTAAAAATTCCCTAGCAATGTAGGCATTGGGTTCCTCAGCAGGAACAAGTGGATGGCATTCTTACTCACAAATTTGGGCTCATCTGCAAACAATATAACCCCATATATGCTGAGGGCTAAAAGTGCACAAACTGCCCTCCATTCTCCCACTACAGCCTTCAGGGTGACCTGAGAAATCAAGAAGTCCAGATGTAAACCAGGAATCCCAGCTTTTGTTGTCATGTTTTGCTCAATGAGGGCAGGCTCCAAATGCACTGCCTTAGCTATCTCTTCATTTCTGGGAGCAGTCATCTCTGGGTTGAAGGGGATCCCTCCTCTGATAGGCACTCCAATCAACAAGGAAAACTCTTCCAACAGAGGCCCCATCTGGAAATCAGGAAAGGTGAAGCATCTGAGTGGAGGGTCATAAAACTGCAAGCATGTGTGGATCATACTCCTCTGAGATGAATCAAGATCCATGACCATGTCTAAAATACCCCCATAGTGTTCTCTAAACAGTGGGATGTGGTCAGGTGTGATAAGTGACTGGACCTTCCTGATACCAGTCAAGGAGGGCTCAAAGAAGTGATAAGATATGTTGCTTTTCCTTGGAACATCCATGAGTGCTGATAAAGGATCTGAAGACAAATGCTGATGAAGATCACAGACTGAGAAGCTGAAGGTGAGTCTCTGGAAGACTGATGCAGGTGCTGGAGGTGGGTCTCTGACAGACTGATGGATATGCTGAAGAAGATAACTGAAGCAGAGGTCTAAGCAGTAGAAGGGGTCAAAACCAAACCAAATATGATATGATGGATACCCTGTAAAACAAATAAACAAATGTTAAATGATGCAATGACGATATATGCAAATGATATACAAGGGTTTGTGATCAAGAGCTGGATCTGATTATCTGTCTTGGTATAAGGTCCATGTATGTTCAAAGGTCCGAATGGAGGCTCTGAAATCCAGTAACCAGGGTGGGGGACTCAAATAAAGAGTCACATGTCCAGGGTTAATCACAAGAACTGTCCAAAGTGAAGTATTCTTAAACAATACAGTAACAGAGTATGATGTGGCCAAGGGTTCCTGCAAACCTGTAAACAACCCAACCCCCTCACAGGTAATGTTCTAGAACAAAGATCCTCAGACTTGGATCAGTTATGAGAAGTGTAAACCCTTTTGAAGGTCAAAATAAAGGTCATCCAGACTTAGTAGGCTTCCCAGATAGCCCTAGCACTACAGGAAGTCTGTAGCACAGAGTTCTCAAGAAGAAACCCACATCTGAACCGTGTTTCATATTCCCACACCAGACCGAAATGGAATGGGAAAGAATATGAAGCCACTCAAGCCTAGGTGTCACTCAGGTCCCAGGTATAGGATCTTAATCTCTCATTGAAACCCCACCCACCAAAACAGAAGTCAGATTCGACAATGATAATGACAATATGAATATGCATAAAACTAGTAAAGAAAAGCAATAAATAAAGTTGTACATAAAGCAATAAATAAAGCAAATAAATAAACACAATTAACACGTAACACCCCCGTAAACACAAATCAAACAAGCGCTAGGAGGAACCCACAAAAGGAACCAGAAGCCCTGGTTGCAGTATAAGGGTCCCCAGCAGAGTCGCCAAGCTGTCGCTCCCAAAGATTTGCATCCCGGTACAAGCGCGAATGGTCGGCGAAAGCGAACGTGAGGATGAACTGAAAAGAGTCGCCAACTAGGCATTTTTATCCCGAAGGAAAGGTAATGCTGCATAAACCTTGAAAGATATGGATAATACGATTGCGAACTAGAGAAACTGAGAAAGGGGGCTGGTTACAACCTGGGAAGGTATTAGCACCCAGATTGTCCGTCGTACTCGACGGGATCCACGCTTGAAAGATTCTGTTTAAAGGGGCAGTGTCAGTGCTTTCTGTGTGCAAACGCTGGAAAAGAAATGTACAGGTGTCCGTGCAAAAAGAGATGTGAAATGAAATGCTCAGATATGAGGCTTAAGAGAATAATGTTGGAAGAGGGGGAAGAGACAGAGACTTTTGTTCGATAAAAGTTAAGTCATGCCTACCTATCCTCTCGTGCAATGAGGAAGTCAGAACACCGTAGTTCGACTCAAGGAGACTGAAAGATAAATTGACTGATGAACAGCTTGCTTGTCTATGCTCAAGTGTATGACCTGTCTGGCTCAGGTGCTAACTGTCTTGCATTAGACGGAAGAAGCGAGTTCTCGTTTGTGAGTGAATATGATGAGAAAAGAATCTCGGAGAAGACAATTATTGTTTGTTTTTGATGTTTTCAATATTTTATTGCTTTTTTGTGTTTGTCATAAGTTAATGAGCTTAAGCCTACACCAAAGGTTAGTAAACTCATCACATCCTCCCTCTGATTAGGGGTAATGGGAATACCTTAAGTATGAAGTAAGAACCTCAAACTTAATTACCATGATGGTGTAGGATTAATATCATTAACCTACTTGTGATTATTTAGATGTTTTTGGAGTTTTTGTTTAATGTTAAGTAATGAGTTTAAGCCATAATCAAAGATTTAATGGACCCATTACACCATCCTAATAGAAGGATAATAGATGAGAACATTTAAGCTGAGGAAGATACCCCAACTTAATCCATGATTAGGGATTAACCTCATGACAAAACAAAGCCTTTATTAAAGTGGATTTTAGTTAATGATAAGATTAAGAAGTGAATTTTATGGTTTGTAAGACAACTTGAGGGGGACTTGTCCATTAACACTAGGGTTAGTCCTTCTTAACCAATTAAGGAAGAATTAGAACCCTAATGCAAGGCCCAAGTTACAAGCTTATTGTCTTAGTGTTTATTATATGGATTGATTAAGAGATTTAAACACATTAAGGGTTTAACACTTAGGATTAAAGTTATACACTCCATCCTAAGAGAAGGATGCAGGCATAATCTTAATCACAAAGCCTTAAAACCTTAAAGGTTTAGTCTCTGATTATGAGATGAGAAGAGAGACACAAAAGATGACACAAAGGTAAAACTAATGGGGGGACTAATCAAACCCTAATTGTTATCATGCTTGGGTGTTCCTAGGGTTTATGAGGCTTGCAAGAGATCTTCAAGGAGAGCCACCAAGTAAGAAGCAGATGAAAGGAGGAGAAGCAGAAGAAACAAGCTAACTTACTTCACTTAAGAAGATAAGTTACTTGGAGAAATAAAGTGAAGGAGGAACATGAATGAGAAAGCTCACTTCTAAGACAAATACAAAATGCAGCAAGGATGCAGAAAAGAGATGAGAAGAGTGTGTGAGAAGTGAAGGCAAATTCACTTTTCAACTTACTTACCACCTGAAAAGTTAGCAAAAGAAATGAAATGAAATGAAAATGAAATGAATGCAAGGATGCAAACCAAAACCAGAAGCAAATTCATTATGCAAATGATGCTAAGAGATGATGAAAATGTATGTCAAGAGCAATGGATGATCATACAAGAGATGTGAATGCATATGAAGCATGGAAGAAGCATGAAAGCACATGAATGTTCATGGAATGAAATGAATGCATAACATGATAAATGGATGAAGAAATGATCAAGCATGGTTCTAATGTGTCCTAGGATGTCTTATAAGTCATGTGGATGCAAGAAATGTCATGGAAAGATCTTGAATGCATGTGCAAGAGGTATGCAAAAGAAGATGAGAAATTAGGGTTTTCATGCAACATATGATGCAAAACTTAAAATCAGAAGCAAATGACAAGATAAAAATTGAAAATACAATAAAAAGAACCCTAACCCCATATGATATCACACCCCAAAGGAGAAGACCTAACTCTTAACCTAATGAAAGTTATGATTTTTCTAAGTTATCTAGGGTTTTAAGGCACCTAAAGGGAAAAAATGCAAATCAATTCAAAAATGCAGAAGAAATTAGTAATAAAATTATGCTAGAAACTACATGTCAAATGAAGATCAATGCAAAAAGAATTATTTTCATACCATTCTTGGTTAGGCAGAAAATAATTCTTGAAGTTAGGGTTCTAAAATGTGAATTTTATGAACCCTAAATTCAAGAAAATTATCAAAGGTGGTTCAAAACCAAAAAGAAATTTGTGTGGATGGTATGATAATCTTTCTAAATGTTTAAAGATGCAATGTGAATTTTTTTGGGATTTTTAGAAACCTAAATGACATTTTAATTAATTAATTCTCATTAATTAATAAAAATAAACACTTAAATGTTTTAAAAATGATTTTTTAATGTGAAAAATAAAAATAAAAATATTTTTAGTTTAAGAAAATTATTTGAAGTAAAAATGCAGAATAAAATTATTTTTGGAATTTTCTTGCTATTTTAAATAAATGGTACAAAATTAAATGAGAAAATATGAATTAAAACTGAATAAATGAAAAGTATGTACATCCAAAGATTCTCATTGATTCTGGGGATTTTGGGATTGACTTGGCGCGTGATCCTACGGCCTGAATTCAAATTCAGCTAAACCTAATTAACTAATTAATTAATCCAACAATTAAATTAATGAGCTAATCTCCACCACTCAATACACGCGGGAAGGGAAATCCAAGGGCCTAGATTCAAATGAAACCCTAACCCTAATTAAGACTGCTAATCACTTTCAGGTCACCAGAGAAGAGCTCCGGTCGTCTTCTCCGGTGACTCCCTCACCTGAAAATTTCTAACTCTCTCCCTAGGTTATTTCTGGAGCTCTAAAGCTCCAGATTAACTCCTCTCACCTCCCTGAATCCAAATCCACCCTCAAAACAAATTTCTTATGGCTCAATCTTGAGATTCGAAGAGAAACATAAAAATGGAAAAAATTTCAGACAATCAGTACATACTCATTTCTACACCATTTTCGAAAATTCAAAGCTCGTTGTAATCAGTGAAGCATGCTTTTTCTTAATGGAACATAAAATACGAGTTCTGGAAAAATGAATTCAGATGACTACCTGAGATGAAGCTTTTCACTCTTGAGCTTTCTGGCCACTTCCTTGGTGCAAAATGACTCTAATAGCCTCCCTGAAGAAGTTGCAATGCTTGGAAAGCTTTGAGAATGGCTGGTTTGAGTGGTAGCAATCTAACTGGTCAGAAATCGTGTTTGGTGTATGGGGTGTTTTTGGCTATTTTAATGGTTGGTTTGTGATCAGTGATTGATTTTGATATGAATGGTGGAATTGGTTTGAAGAATGAGTGAGTGAGTTGGGAGTTTCGAAGGAAAATTCAAGAGGGAGTGTTTTTGGCAATGCTGAGTTCTTGGAGGTTTCAGCTTGTGTGTGTTATGAAAAATGATCTTTGAGGCATGCTTGTAGTGTCTGGATTAGGCAGAGAGTGGGTGGTGGACTGTTGTGATTGGTATGGGTGAATTTGCACAAAGTCAACATTTCTTGTACTTGAGGTATGGGCAAGGATGCAACTGGCTTTTTGGCATGTCCATGTGCAGCTGAGTTCAAGGATGTCCACAAAATCAATCTTGAGGCAATTCAGCAAGTTGAAGCAAAGTTATAGGGTGTTTTGCAATTATGTGAAGTCTTGGCCCCTTTGAGAATTCTTGATGTTCAAGGCATGAAATCTTGTAATTCTTTGGGAAATTCTGATCTAAAGGCAATGCACTATGATGTTATGATACATTGAAGTGTGTTTGAAGTCACAAAAGGCCTTGACAAGTGGTTTTGCAAAAAATCCCTTTTGGTGCATTCTTGAAAATTATGGAATTTTTGCCAACTTTGACAAGTCATATCTTGAGTTCCAAAATGAATTAGATCTTGTTCTTGTAATTTTTGAAAAGGGAATGATCCAATCTACAACTTTCATGACCAACAATTTTTCATTTGAAGCATTTTTGGTTGAGAAAGAGGAGGTGGAAAAACTTTCCCAAAATGGAAAGTTTACATTACAAGTCATTTCCATTTTTGGCAACTTTTGGTTTAGCTCACTTTTCTTCAATTTTCTGAACTTCTAAACACTTCAATGATCAAATAAAGATCATATAACTTTAATTTGATGAAAAATCCATTTTGGTTCCATTGTTGGGGGCCTCAGATGCCCTGATTTTGCTCTTACTTGCTTAAGAAGTTACCCAATGAACATATGACTTCCACAATGAATTTCTTCATCAAACTTGGTACACATGATCCTTGTAACATATTGAGACCATTAGAGACAAGAATGACCAAAAAATTGTAGTTATGGCCTCTGAAATCAAAACCCTAATTTCAGGTCATCTATGTAGTTAAACCCTAGCTTTACTTCCATGCTTTGCCAGTTCTTTGTGATTCTTTGACTTCCATGATCTTTGGAGGATATAATATGATGATTGAACCTACATGAACCCTCTTGAGATGATTGCTAGCCTTTGGAGTGGCTCAGGTGGATCCTGGATTGCTCTTATCACAAACCCTAGATGCAGATGAACTTGAACTAATGTAGATGAACAAAATAAATGCAATATGACATGATATGTTTGAAATAATGCAAATATGAAAGATCACAAGCCATGGTGTGAACTTGAGTGAGGGCAAATTTGGGGTGTTTACACCAAGGTGTCAGGACTCATTTTGTAATAGGGCCATATATGTATTTTGTGCAAATGGAATATTAATGAACAATGGACATCTTTTGCAAACAATCGTTTCGCTCACTGTCTTTCATTTTTGTTATTTTCGAACAAAACTATAATGACAATGTTTTTCTTAATAAACTTCATTCACTTTTTCTAAATAAGATAAAATCAATCACTAAAATGAACAAATCTCAACCCTTGCAGAGATAGCCTTCCATATTGCACCGACAATGACACTATTATGACCTCGTATGACTTCGACAATCCGATTAATCAAGCATATGAAGGGGTTGATGAAGACTATGATTTGCCTGAAGAGTTGGCCAGGTTATTGAGACAAGAGGAAAAGGTGATTTCTCCTCATCAGGAGGAGGTTGAGACTATCAATCTTGGTACTGAGGAAGATGTGAAAGAGGTGAAGATCAGGGCTAGTCTGCAAGCTCCAGTGAAAGAACAACTCATCAGTATGCTTTGGGAATATGTCGGTGTCTTTGCTTGGTCCTATCAAGATATGCCAGGTCTGGATACGTATATTGTCATGCACAGACTTCCATTGAAAGAAGATTGTCCGCTAGTTAAACAGAAGTTGCGTCGTACTCGCCCAGACATGGCCATGAAAATAAAAGAAGAAGTACAAAAGCAGTGGGACACCGGTTTTCTCGTTGTAACTAGTTACCTGCCGTGGGTTGCTAACATTGTACCTGTAACTAAGAAGGATGGCAAGGTGTGTATGTGTGTGGATTACCGGGATTTGAACAGAGCTATCCCTAAAGATGATTTCCCATTACCTCACATTGATGTGTTGGTAGACAACATAACTCAGTTCTCGGTATTTTCCTTCATGGACGGATCTTCTAGATACAATCAGATTAAGATGTCACCTGAAGACATGGAGAAGACAACTTTCATCACACCCTGGGGCACGTTCTGCTACAAAGTAATGTTGTTTGGTCTGAAGAACGCCGGTGCAACTTCTCAACGGGCTATGGTAATGTTATTCCACAACATGATCCATAAAGAAATCGAGTGCTATGTGGATGACATGATTTCCAAGTCCCAAACAGAGGAAGATCATTTGGTGAATCTGTTGAAACTATTCAAGCGTCTGAGGAAGTATCAATTAAGGTTGAACCCCAACAAATGCACATTCGGGGTACGTTCTGGTAAGCTGTTGGGTTTTATTGTAAGAAGAAAAGGAATTGAGGTTGATCCCGATAAAGTCAAAGTTATTTAGGAAATGCCTGCACCTAAGACTGAGAAAGAAGTTTGAGGGTTCTTAGGTAGATTGAACTACATTTCAAGGTTCATATCTCATCTCACTGCAACCTACGAACCCTTGTTCAAAATGATAAGAAAGGAACAAACAGTCAGATGGAACGATGACTGTCAGAGAGCTTTTGACAAAATCAAAGAATATCTGCAAGAACCTCCGATTTTCGTGCCTCCAGTTGAAGGAAGACCTCTAATCATGTATCTGACAGTATTAGAAGAGTCAATGGGGTGTGTGTTGGGCCAGCATGACGATTCTGGTCGAAAAGAGTATGCAATATACTACCTAAGCAAAAAGTTTACCGACTGTGAACAACGTTATTCACTGCTCGAGAAAACTTGTTGTACTTTAACGTAGGATGCTCACCGACTAAGACAGTATATGTTGACTCATACTACCTTATTGATCTCAAAGATGGATCCAGTCAAGTATATATTTGAGAAGCCAACACTTACCGGAAGGGTTGCTAGTTGGCCAATGATTCTAACAGAATATAACATTCAGTGCACATCTCAAAAAGCCATCAAGCACAGTGTATTGTCTAACTATCGGGAAAAAATAAGGAAAAAAATAAAAAAAATGTGTACACCCGCTGAGTTGAAAAGCCAAATCAGACAGCTCAGGCAAAAATGGGTATCCCGGGGGATTAAAAACCCGAAAGGGCGATCCACGCAAAATCATGGAAAAAGTGAATACTGCATTCTGAATTCGTCTGTATCACTCACAGCATGGCAAGCTTCGAAAGGATAAAGCGTCAGTCAGAATCAAACGTCTTCAGATATCAAGATAAGAAGAACGTCAAGGTCATAGCAAAGGGAGCTCACTGGAGCGTTAACTTCAAACAATGCCAACACCTTTATTTTCTCAATTTGCAGCAATCTCCTCCTTTCAGGGATTCGCTTCTTCACAGTACTTGCCCATTCAGGGCACACAAATAAATAAAATCAGAATATTCGGTCACACTTTGTTTTGTACATTTTTGTTTCATTTGTAAAATGTCCAAAGTTCATAATACAACACTTGCATGAAAACATATAAGCCATTTTCAATATATGCTTGTAGGAAATTTGCACTCTTGAGAAAATCTAACTCCTATGACGGAATCCGGTAGAGGATACCTCGGGACACTTGTGTGTTTCTTTTTAATAGGTTGCAGGT
Source organism: Lathyrus aphaca (assembly GCA_963966055.1). Classification (NCBI taxonomy): domain Eukaryota; kingdom Viridiplantae; phylum Streptophyta; class Magnoliopsida; order Fabales; family Fabaceae; genus Lathyrus; species Lathyrus aphaca. Next base: position 477,664,564 of record OZ014521.1, read on the forward strand.
ACTCAAGGCAGACAATCTCACAGCATGGGGTATATCAAGCCTCATATCCACAGCCAAGTCAGCAATCGCCTCATCAATAGGATTACTTGACAGAAGTTTTCCCCCACGAAGTTGTCATCCCCTCGGAGGATCCTTCAAGAAACTCATTAAATCCCTAGAGTGTCACTTGGACGAAGGAGTTACAACAGATTACTTCCCAGAAGTTCTCTTCTTCCCAAGCAGGATCTCCCGAGCAATGCCTGAACTGCTCTTCCCCAGCGGAGTTGTCGAAGCCTCCTCATCCCCAGCATGAGTCTCTTCAATAGATGCTTCCCCAACCAAGATCCTCATAGAGTTCCCTAGGAAGATCGTTCGGCGATCCTCTCTCCCCACAGATCGACCAATGATCTCTTTCCCCATTAGAGTTCTCCCTCCAGACAGATCGCCCAGAGAACTTTCTCCCCGCAGGATCCGGATCTCGGATCGGTTCTCTCATTTTGCATAATCATAGCATTCGCATCATATTCACCAAACAAAGCGTAGCATTCCGTCTAGTACGGAGCATTACAGCAAAAATCAAACATTTGCATGATCATAAGCCAGGATCGAGCCAATCACCTGCAAACATCAGAATCACTTAACCAGCAATATACAAAACTTATCCCCCGTAGACAAAGCCATAATACTTTTTGCACTCACAATACAGATACTGGTTCATACTTGTACATATTCTTTTTGACACTCGCCCATGTCATACCTCCCTAGCAAGTCAAACACTCGTTTGTGTCCTTTGCTCAAATCTTTTTTGACACTCGTCCGTGTCTTGCATGTATTTCCCTATCAGTTCAAACACCTGTACATACTTATACACAATCCTCTGATACTCGCCCGTATCTTGTATATATCGTCTCCTCAACAGATCAACACTCGTCTGTGTTCCTTGCTTAACCGATTGATACTCGTCCATATCATCATCCTTAAACACGTGTCAGCATTTATTTCTATCGATACCCGTCTGTATCATGGTCCTAAGGTTGCTCGTCCGCATCTTTAGTCTATACACACAGTCAAACACTTAAACCGTTAATTTTAAAGCGTAAGCACTCGTTCGTGTTTACTATTCCCTATTAAGTTACCAACAAAAATACTTTCTATTCGACATTCATCCTATGTCGCGATATCTTTTCGGCAGCTGACCCCTGCCAGGTGATCGTCCTTCACCTTTTGATGATCGTCCCTCATCATTTTATCTGATGGCCGTACCCATCGTTGATCCTCTTATCCGACATTCATCCTATGTCGCGATACTTTTCGATAGCCGTCCCCTGCCAGGTGATCTTCCTTCACCTTTGGATGAACGTCCCTTATTCTATCCCCAATGGAATCCCCATTGTTGGATCTTTTATATCCGGCATTCGTCCTATGTCGCGATATCTTTAAGCAGTCGTCCCCTGGTAGGTGATTGTCCTTCACCTTATGATGACCGTCCCTCATCATTTATCCGATGGCCGCCCCCATTGTTGATCTTTGTTGTCCGGCATTCGTCCTATGTCGAGATAATCCCCAGAGCAGCCGTACCCTTCTAGGTGATCGTCCTTCACTTCTTGATGATCGTCCTTCACCTTTTTAATGATCGTCCCTCATCATTATTTCATTTATTCTTTTACCCAGTGGCCGTCCCCGTCGCGGTTTATTTACCCTTTAACCTGATGGTCGTCCCTGTCAGTTTTTTCCTCATTTCTTTAATCCCCAAAGAGTTTTATTTCTTTACCCAATGGCCGTCCCCGTCATGGTCTTTTCCTTTATCCTGATGATCGTCCTTCATTAGTTTACCCGATGGCCGTCCCCGTCGCGGTCTCTTTATTTCCCAGCATGATGGTCATCCCCTTCATTGCTTTACTTACCGTTTTTCATCCCCAACAGTCTTCCTCTCCTCGATGGTCGTCCTTCATCGCTTTCATTTGATACTCATACTATACTTCCGGTTACAATTTATATCCCTTTTCTCCTTCACCCTGGTGAGTGCAAATTTTGGACTGTTTTGGTATTCAACCACAAGTTATCTTGTTTGTCTGTTAAGCCAGGCACTTACACCCTGCACAGCTAACTCATGCTTGAATAGGGGCAGCTGTAAACACCCTGAATTTTCCTTCATTTTTTCTCACACCTTGGCTTGTGATCTTTCATATTGCATTTGCATAAGCATATCATCTCACATTGCATAATTTATTTCACTTCATAAGTTGCATAGTTAGGGTTTGTGATCAGGAGAATCCAAAAAAGTGATTTGATCTATCTCAAAGGCCTTGAAGCTTGTCAAGAGGGTCCATGTGTATACTATGATCATAATATGCTCCCCAAATTTCATTAAAGTCAAGAGATCACAAAGCATTGCAAAGGCATAGAGGCAGACTGAAGATTTCCTGCACAGATGACCTAAAATTAGGGTTTTGGGTTTGAGGCCCTAAATCTCAAATTTTTTGGTCATTCTTGATTCCATTTGTATTAATATGTTATAAGGAGAATGTGTACCAAATTTGTGCAGAAATTCACTATGGAAGGCATCTGATCAACTAGTAACTTATTGTGCAAGGAAAGTCAGAATCAGGGCATTTGAGGCCACCACCAATGGTACCAAAGGGTCATCTTCATCATTTTAAGGTTCTATGATCTTTATTTGATCTTAGAAGTGGTTAGAAGTTCACAAGATTGAAGAATTTCAAGCCATTTGCAAACTTTCCATTTTTTGACATGACTTGTAATGAAAACTTTCCATTTTGGGAAAGATTTTCAACCTCCTCTTTCTTGATCAAAAATGCTTCAAAAGAAAAATCTTCAAACATGAAAGTTGTAGATTGGATCTTATCATTTTCAAAAAGTAAAAGAACTCCTCTTGATTCATCCTATAACTCAAGATATGATGTTTCAAAGTTGGGAAAAATCTTATAATTTTCAAGTTCATGCCAAACAGGGAATTTTGCAAAATCAAGTTTCAAGACTTCTAATGACCTCTAATCCACCTCTAAGAATCATAAACTGATAACACAACTTGCCTTGACCAAATTTGTGCCTTGGATAACAAGAAACCATGCCTCATTTTCACAAAATTTCCAAAGAGGGAAAAATGCAAAACCTATGTTATCTTGCAATCCAAGTGGTACACATCCTTAAATCTCATCCAAGGGCCCTCCTCAAAATTAGTTGAAGCAGATCATGGCTTGAAATCTCTTTTGACCCATGCCATGCTTGTGGTACACCAACTTTGACTTTTTTGCAAAACCTCCCATACCAATCACACTATGCCACAACAACTCTCTGGCCAATCAGTACATCTTATGAAAACCCTAAGGACCTCATTTCACACAACACACAATCCTGAAACATCCAACAGCTCATATTGCACAAAATTTCCATAGAACTTCATCTCTTTGAATCTCCCTCTTCAGCCAACAAAACTCACTAATTCTTTCATCAATCATCTCCACTTGACCTGAGGAACAAATCCAAACCATCAAAATAACCTGAAACCTCATAAACCAAAGGCACGATTTCTGCCACACCAGAACCATACATCACAAACCAAGCCATTTAAACTCCATCTAAGCCTTTCAGAAGCACAAGGGGATCAATTGGAGTGGATTAGCATCAAGGAGAGGTCCAGAAAGCACCAAACAGAAAAGCTTCATCTCAGGTAGCTCAGTCAAACGTTTTTTTTCTTCAGAACTTGCTTTTTAAGTTACAAATTGATTCTACATGATGTGTTGATCATTGTGATGTGTTTGGTTTTGAAAATGAGTGGAAAATAAGCATGTATTGATCTTCTGAAACTTTGACTATGAAACCTGCTTTGCTTTGATTCTCCTTTTTGGTGTGTTATAAATGGATTTTGTTGCTGGATTCGTGTTTAGGGTTGTTAGATGAGTGATTCTGGAGCTTTAGAGAGCTTGGGGTGGCCTAGGGAGTGAGTTCAGGTAATTGAGTGGCCGGAGAAGACGACCGGAACACTGTTCCGGTCGACTGAACAAGATTATGGCTTAATCTCATTAATTAGCCAGGTTTGAATCTTAGCCATAGGATCTTGTGTTTAGCGCATTTTTGAACGGTCCAGATGCTTTATTAAAACCTTAATCCATTTTAATTAATATTAATTAATTTAATTAAGTTAATTAGATCAAACTCAATCCTGACCACACAATCACGCGCCAATCACCAACTTCAAATCTCAACCTTTGATCTTGCAAACTTTTTAATTTTCTTTTATTTTCTTGCATTTATTTTCATATATTTATTAAAAATAGTAAAAACATTTTTAAAATCACCATTTTCTGTATTTTCATTTTAAACATTTTTCTAAACTCAGAAACATTTTTATTTTTAATTTTTGCATTAAAAATATATTTATAATTCATTTAAATGTTTTATTTAATTAATTAATTGATTTTAATTAATTAAAAAATACATTTAGGTATCTAAAAATCACAAAAAAAATCATGAGGCATTCTTATACATTTAGAACAATTTACAAACTCACCATACAAATTTATTTTTAGGTTTGATCATGTTTTCACAATTTACTTTGAATTAGGGTTTCTAAAATGACCTATTTTCTAACCCTAACTTGAAAAAATCATTTCTGATCAACCATGATGAGTTTGAATTTGGTTCTTTTTGCATTGTTTCATACTTTGCATCTACTATCTATGTTATTTAACTCATAATTTTGCATTGCATTTTCAAATTATTTAGCATTTTTCATGAAGAACCACCCAAAAACCCTAGCTAACTTAGAAAATGCATAACTTCCTTTAGGTTTAGCTTCTGACCCCCATCCTTGGGGAGTGATCTTATATGTGTTTAGGGTTTGTTTGAGTTCATTTTCAAATTTTTATCATGATGTATGCTTCTGTTTTGATCATGTGCATCTCATACATTCATAAAACCCTAATTTCTCATGTTCATTTGCATCCATCCTTGCATATCATCATCTTATGAACTTGCCATGACATTCTAAGCATTTGTATTCCATATTAGACATATTAAGACATGTTTGAACATTGCTTGATCATATCTTCATTCATTTGGTATGCTTTTCATTCATTGCTTTTCATGTGTATCCATGTGTTTCTAAGCTTCTAACATGCTTCTCTTTGCATCTCATCCCTTGTATGAACATTCATAAGCATCTCACATGTCTTTGCATCATTCCATTACACATTTGCATCATGTTTACACTTCTTTTCTTGGTCATTGCATCATTACTTGTTGCATTTCATTTCATTTCTTTCCTTATGCATCTCACACTAACATTTCATGGGCTTATGGTAAGTTGTTTGGGATGTGGATTTGCCTTCACATCCCACCTCTTCTCATCTTCTCATTTGCATATTTTACTTATGTTTGAAGTGAAATTTCTTTACTTGTGCTCTCTTGCTCTTTTCTCTTTCTCTTAGGTTACTTATCTTCTTTAGGAAGTAAGTAACCTATCCTCCTTTCTCTTCTCTTTTTCATCTGCTTCTCTTCCTTTAGTAGCCTTCCTGAAGATCTTTCTTTAAGCCTCAAAAACCATATGAACATCCAAGTATGATAATTTTAGGGTTGTATATAGTTTCCCCTATATTTTTACCTTTGTGTCTCCTTGAGTCTTTCTTCTCATCTCATAATCAGAGGCTAAACACTTAAAGCTTTAGAGCTTTAAATTAGGGTTATGCCTGCATCATTATCTTAGGATGGAGTGTATAACTTTAATCCTTAGTGTTAAGCCTTTAATTTGTTTACACCTCTTAATCAAAACACCTAATAACTATTAAGACTTAAGCTTGTAACTTAGGCCTTATATTAGGGTTACATCTCTTCCTTTTGGTTAAGAGGGACAAACCCAAGTGTTTAATGGACAAGTCCCACTCAAGTTAGTCTTACAATCATAAAACTCATTTCTTAATCTCATCTTTAATTAAAATCCACTTTAATAAAGGCTTGTTATATAATTAATTTAATCCCTAACCATGGATTAAGTTGAGGAGTCTTTCTCATCTTGAGTGTTCTCATCTATCATCCTTCTCTTAGGATGGTGTAATGAGTTCACTAATCTTTGATTAGAGATAAAACTCATTACTTAACACTAAACAAAATCCCGAAAACACTTAATAATCACAAGTAGGTCAATGATCTTAAACCTATATCATCATGGTAATTAAGTTGAGATTCTCATCCCACACTTAAGTAGGCTCATTATCCCTAATCAGGGGTGATATAATGAGTTTACAAACCCTTGATTTAGACTTAAGCTCATTATCCTATGCAAAACACCAAAAACAATAAAAAACTTAAAACACAAAAACAAACAATAATTGTCTCCTCCGGGATTCTTTTCTCATCACACTCACTCTGAAAACGAGAACTAGCTTCTTCCTTCTAATGCAAGACAGTTAGCACTCGAGCTAGACGAGTCACACACTTGAGCATATACAAGTAAGCAGTTCACAACAAAATCATACAAGTCTCTTTGAGTCGAACTACGGTGTTTTGACTTCCTCATTGCACGAGAGTATATGTAGGCATAACTTAATAGTTATCGAAAAAAAGTTTCTTTGTCATCCCCCTCTTTCAGCTTTATTTCAAAGCCTCGGCTCTGAGCACTCACTTTCTTTTACACTGACACATTGTACATTCATTCCTAGCTCTTATGCACAGTCAGCACATACATTACCCCTTTTAAACACAATAAAGTAAGCGTGGATCCCGTCGAGTACGACAGGCGATCTGGGTGCTAATACCTTCCCAGGTCATAACCAACCCCCTTTCTCAGTCTCTTTGGTTCTCAACCGTCTTATCCATACCCTTCCAGGTTTATGCAGCATTACCTTTCCTTCGGGATAAAAATGCCTAGCTGGCGACTCAATTCAACCTCAACCTCCAACATCGCCGACCGTCCTCGTCTGCACTAGGAAGAGAGTGCGGGGAGCGACACAACCCCCTTGAACTCCATGGAGATATGCACGGCGCGGTTGTGATTGCGTCCCTCGGAAGTTAAATCCATATCTGTGAATCCCAAGCCATGGCTAGAGTTTACACTTGACACCACTATTTCTAATTGATTTACTGATATATCCTGCGGTACATACGCATTGTTCAGGATCTTCAATAGGGATTTCCTATGCAAATCTGAACACATCAATAAGGGTAAGATCGAAATATTCGAGGGAGTCTGTTGTAAGTGGTCTACAATCTTGTAGTCACTTTTTTTAAATGATTCTTAAGAATTCCTCTGCATCCTTATCAAAAGTGATGTCAAGATCTGTTATTGGCGCAGGTGCATCATTAGTCATGGGCAGTTTTCCCCTGGCTTTTGCTTGAGCCTCGACAGTATCTTTTGGTGGCAATGCACTACCTCTTAGAGTTTCTGACGTGAATAACCTACCGCTTCTGGTAAACCCTCCGACTCAAATATTTTCAATTTGGCACGGAGAAGAAATGGATGCAGTTAAGTCTTGTTTATGACCATTATAGTACACTTAACCCCCATAATTCCAAAGGATGGCTCTTTCACTTTTGTATGGGACAGGTCTAGCAGTGGTAATGGTTATTGGTGCCACCCTTGCTGCGACAGGAACTTGTGTTGGGTTGTAATAGATCGTAACAGTTGATATATCATCACTCTTCACAACTTTATCGAACTGTATACTTCCTTCATTGATCATTTTACGTATCCCCGATCTCAGTTGATTGCAACCATCAAGGGAACCAACATAATCTGGAAAATTTTCCCCACAACTTGGGAACACATTCCTTTTGGCCAAGCAAGCTTTCAAATTCAAACCTTCACCGCTATCAATATCCCCCACAGTCCTTCCATGAGGAGGCATTGGATTTTGGATTACATTTGGAGTAGGAGCGAAATTGATTGCCATGGAGTCAATTAAGTCCTGGACAGCGTGCTTCAGTGCCTTACAATTCTCTATGTTGTGACCCGGGGGCCCAGAATGGAACTCACAGTGAGCGTTGTCATCATACCCCTCAGGGATTTGTCCCGGTTTAGAGGTTGTAGGGTCCTTAGCTGGATCATCTGCAATTGTAGAAGATTCTGGAGGAGTTGGAAATAAGACATCGGAGACGTCTCAAACTGTCTGTCCCTCGGTTTGGGAGAATAGTATGAACGGGGGGGCCTTTGCTGTGGGTAGTTTGGTTGAAGTTGTTGTTGTTGAACTTGTGTTTGGTTTGTTGGAGCAGCAATGGTGACAGGAGCTGCCTGTTGATACACATTATGGTTTCCTCTTCTATTTTTAGTATCCACAGCTCCGGTTTCTTCTTCCCGACGCTTCACAAATGGCTTATTCACATTGGAGGTTGATGCTCCGTTATTCTGGATTTTGCCTATCTTCATCCAACTTTCTATTCTTTCACCTGTTAGGATAATGTCTAAAAACCCACTAGATGAACAACCTGCTAATCTTTCCATGAAATTCCCTAGAAGGGTATCCATGAAAAGATCCACCATTTCTCTCTCCAGCAAAGGTGGTTGTACTCTGGCGGTAACCTCACGCCATCTTTGAGCATAGTCCTTGAAGATTTCTGAGTTCTTCTGCGATAAACTCTAGAGTTGAGTACGGCTGGGCGCCATATCAATATTGTACTTATATTGCTTAAGGAAGGCCTCCCCCAGATGTTTCTAGTTTCAGACATAATTCTTTTCTAGCTTCATATACCACTCCAGTGAGCCCCCAAAGAGATTGTTCTGGAAGTAATACATCCAGAGTTTTTCATCTTTTGTGTGATCGGCTATCTTGCGGTAAAAAGCCTGTAAATGGGTCTTGGGGAAGGAATTGCCATTTTACTTATCAAAGCATGGAGGTCTGAATTTAGGAGGGATGACCACTCCTGAAACCAAACCCATATCAGATTCATCAATTCAAAGAATGTCCCTATATTCAAGGGCCTTAAACTTCTCGGCCAGCAGCTGAAAATCCTGAAAGTTTCCACCCGTACCATAACCCATATCATCATTGATAGGAGGGAACTGATCTTCCTGGAGATCTTCCACAGGAATAAGAGTAGGCGATCCAGATTTCGGACCCGGAGGTCCCTCTCCTTTTTTGTTGTTGGGTGGATTTCCCAGGGCATACGGAGTAACTACCGGAGGGTCAGTTTGGGGAGGAGTAAGCCTCTACATAGTGTCGTACCTCGAAAAAAAATACTATCCTTGCGATGGGATACAGAAGGAAACAACAGAGTCGCCACCTAATTCTATTTATTCTACGAGAGAAAAAGGAGATATAGATACAACCTAAAGGAATGATAAGAAATGGTTTACAAAACCAAATTCTAAGATCGGGAGTCGGTTACGTAAGAGGAAGGTATTAACACCTCTCACATCAATTGTACTCAACGGGAACCTCTTAGCTAACTTATGCGATTAAATGTTGATCTAAGTCTTTGTCTTCTAAATGGTTATTAATATGTTTGTTCTAAGGAAAAAAAAATTTAAATTATTATTATTATGGAGATGACGGAGAAATGATTAAATTTGTTTATTATTGTGCTCGCGAAGGATTAAAATACATGTGCCTACGTATTCCCTTGTGCAATGGGAAAGTTAGAGCTTCGTAGTTGTGCAAGTACGGTTTGTGTTTTTTATGAACAATTGTTTAAAACGATTTCTACTGCTAAGTGTTGGCTTTAACTCGCGGTGGAGGCTGAAGCACTAGCTTGTTTGCAGGATAAAAAGATTTAAACAGAGTTCGTTTAGAGAAAATGTTTGACCTTTGTTAAGGTGTTTTAAATGAAAGGGAGAATGAACCATGTTGCGCGGGGCTAGCCCAAGAGTGATTGCATTCAAGAATTATGTGGAGTGCTAGACTCCTGAATTCAGTTACTCCGTTGATTCATTGTAAAAAATGATTTGAATTGGTTGGTAAGTTTTAGGTTGTTTTAAGTATGAAAGAGCGAATGAACCACGTCGCGTGCGGCTAGCCTAGAAGTGATTCATTCTAGAACGTGTGGAATGCTAGACTCCAGAGTTCTATTCTTTTGCGAACTAATTTGTATGATTAAGATATTTTGATATACGAAAGGCGAATGAACCTTGTCGTGTGGAGCTAGCCTAGGAGCGATCCATTCCAGAACGTGTGGAGTGCTAAACTCCAAAGCTTTGTTCTTTCGTATTTAAATTTATAAAATAAGTTGGATATTTTGGTTTTTAGACGTTTTAGGATTTAATATTTTATAACGAAGGAGTAAATGAAACACTATGTGTGGGGCTAGCCCAAGTGTGGTTCATTAAAGACCCACAGAATGCTAGATTCCGAAGTTCAGTTCCTCGTTAATTAATTAAGACGCGTAAAGTCGTGCAGATGGCAATCACATAGTGACCGACATACGTGTGTGCAAATGTAGGCGTATGAAATATTTAATTGATTATGAAGTTGATTCGAATCCTAATTCCTAAAGGTATTCCTAGTGAAAACGAAACCGGTAAAATAAAGGCGGAAGAAATAAATTACGTACAAAAACGGGAGAGGGATACAATAATAATTTTCACGGGATTGCGAAGAAATAAAGGGTATCATTGTAATTTTCCCAAGAGGAAACGTGTGTGCAGTGTATAAATTAATCGGAGCCTTAGAAATTTAATATGGTATAAAAAGTGCGAGAAATAAATAAAATAAATAAATAGACTAAATAAATTGAAATAAATTGTCAAATAGAATAAATTAAATGGAATGAAAATAAAATAAGCAAATGGCCTCATATTGATCACGATTAATCGAAAATGATTTATCATGGATTTTTATTATATTATTGGCCCTAAAATATGGGAAATACAAAAAGATTCACTAATTTTCTTTTGGACATTTTCTAGATAACAATGCAACCATGAGGCAGAAATAAAACAGAATAATATTAAAATAGTAAACCAGCAAACAAATTAAAAGGAAGGAGTAAAAAAATAAAATAAATAAATAAAATTGAAATGAGGATGTACGGGTCATCGTTTGGATGTATGTTATGAATTCACAATAACATCAGCCTTTGTTGACTAAATGGTCCATGACGGACCTCAATTAAAAGCTGGCCAAAAAAAAACAAAATTCTCCTCTAGATAATTTCAAAATCGTCCAGACCTACATACTTCCCTAATTCATTGAATGCAATTGAGAAAGAAGTTATGGGAGGCAACATAAAAAGGGCCAGATAATTAAGTGATATAAAAAAATGATGGGAGAAAAAAGAAACAGATCCGTTGGGATATAAGCCCATCTATGTTAACACCCCAAATTTTCCCTCACTCTTTATCACACCATGGCTTGTGATCTTTCATAAGCATAAGCATTACACCTCATATTGCATATTTGTTTCATTGCATAAGTTCAAGTTCATCTGCATCTAGGGTTTGTGATCTGAGCACTCCAAGAATCCATCTGAGTCATCCCAAAGGCCTCAAAGCTTTAAAAGAGGGTCCATGTGTGTTCTATCATCATATTATGCTCCTCAAAGTTCATGAAAGTCAAGGGATCACAAGAACTGGCAAAGGCATGGAAGCAGAGCTAGGGTTTTCACTACACAGATGACCAAAATTAGGGTTTTGGTTTCAGAGGCCTTAACTCAAATTTTTTGGATCATTCTTGTTTCTAATGGTATTAATATGTCATAAGGATCATGTGTACCAATTTTTATGAAGAAACTCATTGTGGAAGTCATCTGATCACTGGGTAACTTCCTGAGCAACTTAAGTCAAAATTAGGGCATCTGAGGCCCCCAACAATGGAACCAAAGGGTTATTTTCATCAAATTGAAGTTATATGATATTTATTTGATCTTAGACGTGGTTGGAAGTTCACAAGATTGAATAATTTTTAGCCAATTGCAAACTTGCCATATTTGGAAATGACTTGAAATGCAAACTTTCCAATTTTGGAAATTTTTTCAACCTCCTCTTTCATAACCAAAAATGCTTCAAATGAAAAATTCTTGGTCATTAAAGTTGTAGACTGGGTCTTTCCCTTTTCAAAAAGTACAATAAAATGTCTTGACTCATCATAGAATTCAAGATATGGCCTTTCAAAGTTGGCAAAAATCACATAATTTTCAAGTTCATGCCAAAGAGGTAATTTTGCAATTTCACTTGCCAAGCATTCTAATGACCTCTAATGTGCACAAACACTTCATAACATGCCTATGCAACTTCAAAAGATCATAATTGGCCCTTGGTTTGAGGCATTTCATGGCTTGTGATCCAAGAAACACCAAAGAGGGAAAAGTTGCAAGAAGCTTGGAAAGGCTTCATCCACTTGTGCCAGCTGCATAATCTTGATTCTATGGCTCTCCATGAATTTTTCCGAGGCCAGACACCCCATTGAACAGATCCTGCCATGGCCCATACCTCCAAGTACACAATGTTGACTTTTTTGCAAAACACACCATACCAATCAACCTGTGCCACAACAACTTTCTGATCAATCCCATTGGCTTAAACAAACATCATGGATCACATTTCATAACACACAATAACCTTAATCATCCCACAACTCAGAATTCACAAAATCCATCAAAAACCTTCCTCTCTTCGAATCCCAAAAACCATCCATCAAACATCAAAACAAACTTCACCAATCATCCTCAAATCACTCATAGAACATAAAGCAACCCTCAAATTGGCCTGAAACCTCCAAAATCAAGAACACGATTTCTGCAAAACCAGAACCATACACTTCAAAATAGCCATCACAAACTTGTTCTAAGCATTGCAACATCATCAGGGAGCTCATTGGGGTTGGTTTGCATCAAAGAAAAGGCCAGAAAGCTCCAAACTAAAAAGCTTCAACTTAGGTATACCTCAAGAACAATTTTTCCAGAACTCTTATTTTAAGTTCCTAAATGATTCTATATGCTTAGCTGATCACTCTGATATGTTTAGAATTGAAAATGATTGAGAAATAAGAATGTATGGTTGTTTTGAAACTTTGCCCGTGAAAATGTTTTGGATTCGATTTTCTTGATTTTTGTGATATAAATGATTTTTGATGAGTGATTTTGTTTGTATGATGCTTAGGGAGTGTTTCTGGGCAACTAATTTGGGGTGGGGTAGCCTGTAGAAGGATCTAGGTTTTTTGGTTCACCGGAGAAGATGACCGGAGCTTGTCTCTGGTCACCTGAAAGTGATTAACCCTAATTAGGGTTTAGCTGCCCCGTTTGAATTCTGACCCTTGGATGTGTTTTACCCGCGTGTACGAATGGTCAAGATTGATCCACTTAACCCTAATCTCATTTAATTAAGTTAATTAATTTAAATTACTCATATTAAATCCCAGCCACCCATTTACGCGCCAGTCAACTCCCTTCAATTTTGTTCAAATCCTGGCCTTTTGATGCGCTGACTTCCCATTAAATCCATTTTTAATTCATTTTATTTTATTTCTATTGCATAATTTATATAAAATATCAAAAAGCCTTCAAAAAATATTTTCTTTTGCATTCTGACTTTAAATATTTTTCTTCATCCAAAAATAATTTTTATTTTATTTTTTGCAATAAAAAAGCATTTTTTAAATATTTAAATGTTATTTTTAATTAGTTAAAGTGTTTTAATTAATTAAAAATACATTTAGGTTTCTAAAAATCACCAAAAAAATCATGAATCATACCAATATATTTAGAAACATTTTCAAACTCTTCATACAAATTTCTTTTTAGGTTTGATCATAGTTTACCAATTTTCTTTGAATTAAGGGTTATAAAAATCATATTTTTAAACCCTAACTTTGAAAAATCATTTCTGCCTAACAAAGAAGAGCTTGAAGTTGGTTCATTTTGCATTGTTGTACATATTGCATTGAGTTTATAGGTCTTTTTCCTCATGAATTTATCTTGCTTTTTTCCCTTTGAACCACCCAAAAACCCTAGAAAACTTAGGAAAATCATAACTTTTGATTGGTTAGGCTTCTGACCTTCTCCTTTAGGGTTTGACCTAATATGGGATTAGGGTTTGTTTGAGCTTGTTTGCAAATTTTTATCATGTCATTTTCTTCTGTTTTATTCATTTGCATCTCACATGTCCATGTAACCCTAATTTCTCATGTTCATTTGCATTCACCTTGCTTATGCATCAATACATGAACTTGCCATGACATTTCATGCATTCATATGTGATCTTAGACATCTTAGGACATGTTAGAACCTTGCTTAATCATTTCTTCATCCATTTTCCATGTTTAGCATTCATTTCATTTCATAAACTTTCATGTGTTTCCAAACTTCAAAGCATGCTTTCATAACATCTCATTTTTATATGATCACACATATGCATTTTGTATGCCTTTGCATCATCTTACATGACATTTACATGGCATAAACACTTCTGACTTTGATCATTGCATCTCATTTCACTTCATTTCTTTATACTTTATACTTTATGCATTCATGCTAACACTTTCAGGTTTTGTAAGTTATTTTGGGAGGTGGATTTACCTTCACCTCTCACATCTTCTTATCTCATTCATATGCATTTTAACATGTCTTTGAAGTGAACTAGTTCACTTATGTTCCATATTTCTTACTTTCTTTCCTCTAAGTTACTTATCTTCTTCAGGAAGTAAGTAATTTGTTCTTCTTTCTCCTTCTCTTTTCATCTGCTTCTTCCATTGGTGGCTTCCTTAAAGATATTTCTTAAGCCTCACAAACCATAGGATATCCAAGCATGATAATAATTAAGGTTGTGATTAGTCGCCCTTAGCTTTTTACCATTGATTCTCCTTAAATCTCTCATCTCATCTCAATAATCAGAGACTAAACTCTTAAAGTTTTAGGACTTTGGAATTAGGGTTATGCCTGCATCCTTCTCTTAGGATGGAGTGTATAACTTTAATCCTAAGTGTTAAACCTTTAATTTGTTTAAACCTTTTAATTAAATCATCTTAATAACCATCAAGACTTTATCTTGTAACTTGGGCCTTACATTAGGGTTATAACTCTTCCTTATGGTTAAGAGGGACTAACCGTAGTGTTTAATGGACAAGTCCCCCTCAAGTTGTCTTACAAACATAAAATCCACTTCTTAATCTCACCCCTTAATTAAAATCCATTTAATAAAGGCTTTTTTATATAATAATTTAATCCCTAACCATGGATTAAGTTGAGGTATCTTCCTCAGCTTAAGTGTTCTCATCTATTATCCTTCTATTAGGATGGTGTAATGAGTTCACTAATTTGTGATTAGAGATTAAACTCATTACTTAACACTAAACAAAAACCTAAAAACATCTTAATAATCACAAGTAGGTTAATGATCTTAATCCTACATCATCATGGTAATTAAGTTGAGATACTTATCTCATACTTAAGTAGGCTCATTATCCCTTGTCGCTCCCTGGATTTCCATCCTGGTACAAACGCGAAAGTGGCGCGGAAAAAGAATACAGTCGCCAGCCAGGCATTTTTATCCCAAAGGAACGGGAATGCTAATGCTGCACAAACCAGAAGAAAGAAGAGGAAGTACACGGGTCCTGCGAACCAAAGAGAATGAGTTCGGGAGTCGGTTACGACCGTGGAAGGTGTTAGCACCCAGATCGTCCGCCGTACCCGACGGGATCCACGCTTGCAAAAGAAACTGTTTCAAAGGGTGAGGGTATGAAAGCTGCTGCAAAAGAGAAGAGAAGAAACTGAAACTGGAAATGAAAAGGGAACTGAATGAGAAAACAAAGAGAAAAATGTAGGGAAAATAAAGATTGTGCTTGAACGGGCCCTACCCCGCTGCCTACGTACCTCATCAGGACAATGAGGATCAGAGACGCAGTAGTTCCCCTAACTAGGGGTGGCAAGGAAATTGCTTGTGAATTAAGGCTTGAACTGCCTATGCCATTGCTCAGGTGTTGCAGACTCGGACGACGAGTGTGTAACCGTCTTGCAAGATGACAAGTAGGAGCAAGTTCGCGTACGGAGCGAATGAGATAAGAAAAGAATTCCCAAAGGAAAGACGCTTATTGTTTGTTTGTGTTTTTTATGAAGCTTTTTATGAGTGTGTCACAAGGAAGCAAACTCAAGCTCTTTTCCATGGAATGTGCACTTGTCACTACATTCCAAGATGGAATAATAGAACAAGCACACTCAAGTAAGGAGAAGATCCCCAAAACTTGAACCCAAAGATTAGGGCCTAAGCTCACTAACTTGTTAAATTATTAAGTGTTTTTTGGTATTTACAATGAAGAAGTGTTTTTTATGCTTTTCTTGGTGAAGAAGATACCTTGATCAGACTTGTGCATCACAAGGTAAGCTTGTACTATCCCAAGATGGGAAGACTACAAGTACCTCATGGGATAAGGCTATTTCTCAAGGTATTACTTCAAACTTTATTAAGATGTTTTTTATGGTTATGAGATGAGAAGAGAAGAAGAAACAAAGGATTATAAAGGCAAAAAGTCTAATGGGGGACTAAAGAAATCCTAAGTGTTGTCATGCATGAATATCCTAAGGTTAGTGTGGTTTTCTATCCTAATGAAGAAGGAAAGAAGAAGAGAAGAAGAAGAAGAGAGATGAGATGAGAAAGGACTAAGCCCAACAACAAAAGGGTTGGCACAATAAAGAAATAAGAAGAAGTGATGAGATTTGGAGATGTGGAACTCACTTCCACACCTCTCACTTACCATAGCCCCTGCAAGGTTAGCAACATGAATACAAGTGAAATGAAATGAACAAGATGACATGCTAACATCATACAAACAGAAGTGAAATTGTATATACAAATGCTCAATGGATATGCAAGTTATAAGAATGAGGAATGAAGAATACAAGTTAACATGATGCAACATATGAAAATAAATGCACACTTATGAAGATGCAAAGCAACAATGCTCAAACATGGACTTAATGCACAAGACCAGAACCAAAAAAAGTTGAAGAAATGCCCTAGAAGCAAAAGAGATGAGGAGAAGAGAGGTACAAGACCAAACAACCACAATATGAGGTGAAAGAAGTAAGGAGATGAAGTGAATACACATAAGAAAACAAGAACTCAAAAGGACCCCAAATGAGAAGAAGAAGTTGGCACAAGTGCCCTTCTAAGCTTATAAGAGAGCTAATGATCACAAAGAAGCAAAATGGGACAAGGTTCAAGACAAAAATCAAATTAAATCAACAAAGCAACGAAAAATTCCACAACTTAAACAAACTGTTCTTCAAACATGATATATCAATGAGCCAAAAGGATTGGAAGAAATTCAGAAGCTAGATAGGTCAAGAGAAGGCTTAAACACAAACTAGGGTTAATAACTTCCAGCACAAGTCAAAGGACCAAGACCCAATGAAAAAGTTTCTAAAAATTCGGGGAAAAATCACACAAGAACTACATCATCTTAGGAATCCAGAGCAAAAACAATGAACACAAAACTCAAAATAATGAAACCTAGGGAAAATGAACAAGACAGTGTACTCAAAAAAGACTTAAAAGGAATTAATTAAAATGGACAATTAATGGACACGTATATAATGGGAATAAAAGGAAAATAAAAATGTGAAAAATTAGGAAAAACTCAAGTGAAGACACATGATTTAATTGAGAATTTTTGGATGATTGGAGGTATTTTAAATAAATGAAAACCAAAATGGAATAAAGAAAATAAAAGAGAAGAAAAATAAAATAAAAGCAAGCTGAGAGGGGTGCGAATAGCCAGGATTTCAGTTGAATTGAGTTGGGCTTAGAAGCTGAGGGGGTGTGGAAAGCAGAACCAGGCCCATTAGGTGCGCTGGTATATGAAACATATGGTGGAAAATCAGAGAAATAAGCTGGAAAATACATGAGACGTGGGATTGATCTAACGCGCGTGGAGGAAGACCTCATTAATTGACGTGGCCTATTGGTGAATGGTGAGTGGAGGACCATGAGAACAAATGGTGTATGCGTAACATTTGGAATTAAAATAGAATCAGAATGAACACGTGAATCGGAGGGTGGACTCAGGAAAAGTGGCAAGATCTGGGACGTGTGTGAGGAAGATCTTAGGGTCCAGAGCTTATCTTCTTCGTTGGAAACCCTAATGCAAGCATTTGCTGTTTCCGGTGACCGGAACTAGGGCTCTGGCACCGGAAATCATAACAGGTGCACAAAACACAACAATAATGAACCAAGACCTCCAAATTAGGTAATTAGGCTATGCTGATCACGAAAATGACACTGAAATTTGCAATAGACCAATAGATTTCTTGGATCGAACAAAAACAGTTGGCACCATGAAAAATCAAACTCAAATATCTCATACTACAATGCACCATTTTCGAAACTACAACTTGCAGCATGATCAGTGTACATCAAGGATTAATATGCACATCAACATTTTCATTTTCAGAGGTGAAGAATTTGAAGCTTACCTGAGTTGCAGATCTAGAAATAATGTGATAGAAGACCAGATGATGGATGCAAATCACTCTACACTCACTCTAGATGCAAAATAAATGCATCTAAAGCCTTGAAGATGGATGGATCTGAAGCTTTGCCAACACCTGCCCTGAAATGGCAAGGTTGTTGATCTTGAAGGAAAGCTTGAACAATGGTAATGTTTGTGATCCTAAGCTTGCACTGATCAAGGATCTACAATTTGTTTTCTGATTGAGCAAGTGTATGATGAGATATGAGAGAAATTGCAAGTTGTGCAAGAAGTTTGAAATGAGAGAATGAGAGAGAGTTGTGCAATTCTGAAACCCTAGCTTCTTATATATCAAGTCACAAACCAATGCTGAAAAAGATTGTGAAGTTTGCACGTGGGAATCACAAGTTTTTGGTGATTTTGCAAATTTTGCAATTTGGTGTGAGATCATGCACCCTTCATGCTTGCCTTGGCCTTCATCCTCATGTTCAATCCACATCCATCCCTTGATTATAATCCAGCAAGTCCTGGCCCTTAGATCAAAGTATCACACATTCCTCATGAATTTGCAAAATATCCACTTTTGAAGAAACTTCCTTGTGGTGCACGAATTTGTGACTTTATTTGGAGAAAAATATGCCAAATACAATGCACTGTAACTTTGGAAACTTATTTGATCCATACCAAGCCTTGAAAACAAGTTTTGAAACTTTTTGCTTTTGTGCATGCATGAATTTTTTGTTTTGCCCTAGTTTAAGTGAAAATTTCGAGGGCCTTATAGAACAAACCATGAATTCCATGAAAAATTACTTGTACTTTTTGAAAATGGGAGCCCTTAATCTCCAACTTTCATGTTTGACTTTGGTCCATTTGAAGAATTTTTGATCATGTTAAGCTCACTTGAATTTTAGGGCAAAAGTTGCCAAAAATGGAAATTCTTCAAAACCAACTTTGTACCATTTTTGCAAAAACTCTCAAATATTCATGATCCATGAACTTTGAACATTCCAAACCTCTTATAACATTTTAAGGACACCCCTTGGCCAAAAAAAATGGGTTGGACCCCTTGTAATCACACAGTTGACTTTTTAGGGGCACAATTGACCAATTACTTCATCTGCAAGCAACTGAAGAATTTCCTGACTTCCACAAGGAATTTTCTCATGAAAATTGGTACCTAGGATCCTATTTACATATAGAAGACTTTGCCCAAATTAAATGGTCAAAGTTGTGAAGTTTTGATGCTTGAATATCAAACCCTAGTTTAGTTGCCTTGCTTAGGAGCTTTGCCTTATCCTGGAATCTCTGATGATCATACAACCTTCTGAGCTTTTGCAAATGGACTTGATCTTGTAAATGCAATGTAGACCCCTTATAGGACTTGTAAAAAACCATTGGGCCTCTTGTCATGGCTTGTGATGCCTCAATAACCTCCACAGATGATCATATGCCTAATGATAGGTCATGAGAAATATTATGCCTCATCTTTCCATGCTAGGATGCTGAGAAAATGATATGTTCATGATGAATATGATGTGATATGATGCTTAAAATGAAGAGGGAAAATTTAGGGCGTTACAGCTGCCCCTATTCAAACCACTGTTATTCTGAAAAGGACGGTAGCACGGGCTATCGACCGTTCAAGATAAACTGTGGTTGAATACCAAGAAGACCTGAAATTTGCACTTTGACGAAGAATGCAAACACTGGGAAATAAACCCAACCAAATGACGCTTTGGTAACTGAAGGGGAGAAAAAGTAGACAAGCTTCTTCCAAGTTGAAACCGGTATCTGGAATAAGAATACTTTGACAGACGAGCCTTCTTCGAACAATCCTGTTACGCCAGGAGCTGGACGTACGAGTCCTCAAACACTTTGCAAAAACATATGACTTGAGACGGACGAATCTCCTTTGGATATACCTGTTACGCCAGGACCGGGATGCACCAAAGTCTGTGGGATAGACGTGCATAATCAAGTTAGACGAACCTTCTTCATATACTATCCGTGGATATATGGTATAAGACAGACGAGTCTTCTTCGAGCAAACCTGTTACGCCATGTGCAACAATAATAATTGGTGCCTGAGACAGATGAGCCTCCTTCGGATTTACCTGTTATGCCAGGAACGGTAACCATTTTGACATTCATTCCCATAGTCAGGACTTTAAACCTCTTCAATGCAGACGAATATTGGATGATCATCAAGATAGCACAGACGAGTGTCAACAGTCAATGATACAGACGAGTATCAGACGATGATCTGAGAAACACAGACGAGCGCTTCAGGCAATGATACAGACGAGCATCAGCCACTGGTATAGATGAATACCAGAAATTCAAACACAGACGAGCATTTGGAGTAGCAACAGAAGAGTATCAGGATGAACAACAAATCCACACATACAGATATAAGCTAACACAGACGAGTGTTGCGGATGACACAGACGAGTATCCAAACAAAGCAGACGAGCTTCAACTGGTATCAAAACATCAAAACACAGACGAGTGTTGGAAATTGCAGACGAGTAACCAGAAGTATCACAGATATCAGAACATCAGACCACAGAAGAGTGTTGGGGAGTGCAGACGAGCACCAACAGAGATTACATATGAAACACAGACAAGTGTTGGAAATTGCAGATGAGTATCTAAAGAAAGCAGACGAGCCTTAAACAGATAATAAACACAGACGAGTGTCGGAGAATGCAGGCGAGCAACTACAAGTATTACAACTCAAACACAGACGAGTGTGGAAATAAAGTACGAACACAGACGAGGGTTGGAGAAGTGAAGACGAGCAACAATAAAGATCAAATATCAAACACAGACGAGTGTTGAGAATTGCAGACGAGCAAACAGCAAATGTTATATATCAAACACAGACGAGTGTTGAGAATTGCAGACAAGCACTATCAAGGCAATCATAGACCACTGCTGGGGAAAGCAAACGAGCAATACCAAAGTGATAACACAGACGAGTGTTGAGAGATGCAGACGAGCAGCAATAAAGTACGAGCACAGACGAGTGTTGGAGAAGTGCATACGAGCAACAAACAAATGCCTGATTGGCCACAAGAGTTACAACTCTGCAGGGGAACCAAGTTGAAAGGCCTTGACACCTAACTCTGACTAGGGTGATGAATACCTTCCTGTATCATCATATTGACGAAAAGAATGGCAACTTTGCTGGGGAATATTTCACTGACGGAAGTGAAAATCAAATATGCACTCTGTGGGGAAGGATCATCTTCAGACATGGTTGGGAAAGATGCTTCAACCATGCTCTAGCTGGGTAGAGAATTTTGCTAATTCTAAGCTCTGTGGGGATATCAGGCTTTCAGCTTCCTGTTAGGCATACTCCACTGGGGAAGAATAAACTGCTTGGGCTACCTGCCAAGGTTTAGCTGGGAAATAAATCTGCTTGGGAGAATGTGACCCCATCCTGCAACCTGCAACAACAGAAACACAAGTGTGCCCCAGGGACTTGCATGGTATGATTTGTTCATCCATCGTCACCCGACACTCAAAGAGGGTTTACAGTGTTCCTCTGCAATGTCGTTTTCTTTCAAATTATCACCATGTTTAAATGCAATGCTATTTTTGCCAAAAATTCAGGACATTTTGCAAACAAAAATAAACACACACAGCTTTTTGACTAAATATTCTTTTTATTGAAGGGCCTCTAAATAGGCAAATATTTTACATCATGAAACAACCACCTGGAAAGAGGTATCCACCATAAAATTGAGAAAAGAAACTATCCTAATGGCAATGGTCACGGCATCCCAATGAGTTCCATTTCTGCTATGACCAGCATGTCTTCAAGACTCTCCATTCTTGCTTTTGCTTTCTGAGAGGATGAGGGGATTGATTCCTACCCTTCTGATATTGTCAAGCTGTACGAAACGATGACGTGGTTCAGATTACTCAGATCGCAGTTGTTCGGTTATTCCCTTGTTTTGCGTGGATCGCCCTTTCGGGTTTTCAATCCACCGGGATACCCTTTTTTGCCTGAGCTGTCCAATGTGGCTTTTCAACTCAGCGGGTGTACATTTTTTTTATTCATTTTCCCTAAATTTTTCCCGAGCCTTTTATTCTGTTTTTAGCTCGCCGGGATTCCCTTTTTTGCCTGGACTTTAATTTTGTTTTTGTGTCCAGCGGGTCTTTTTATGCGAAGTATTTTTTTACTGCGTCCGAGTTAACAGGGGACTGGAAGTCTTCTCCATCCATAGTGGTGAGCATCAGTGCTCCTCCTGAGAAGACTTTCTTCACTATGAATGGTCCTTCGTAGTTTGGGGTCCACTTGCCCCTGTGATCTGAACCTGGAGGAATGATCCTTTTCAGCACAAGTTCTCCCACTTGATACTCCCGAGTATGTACTCGTTGGTCGAATGCTCACTTCATTCTCCTCTGGTAAAGCTCACCATGACAGATAGCCGCTAATCTCTTTTCCTCAATTAGACATAGTTGATTGTAATGAGCACGCACCCATTCAGCCTCATCAAGCTTCACATCCATCATCACACGTAATGAAGGAAAATCTACTTCAACAGGAAGGACTGCTTCCATACCATATACCAAAGAGAAGGGAGTTTCCCCTTTGACGTCCTGACTGACGTTCGGTACCCATGCAACACAAATGATAACATCCCATGCCAATCTTTGTAAGTGACAACCATTTTTTGCACAATCTTCTTGATATTCTTGTTTGCCGCCTCTACTGCACCATTCATCTTTGGTCGGTAAGGAGAAGAATTGTGATGCTGAATCTTGAAGTCTCGACACAACTCTGCCATCATCTTGTTGTTGAGATTAGAACCATTGTCAGTAATGATCCTTTCGGGCACTCCGTATCTGCATATGATATCTCTTTTCAGAAATCTTGCCACCACTTGACGAGTGACATTGGCATAATATGCTTCTTCCACCCACTTGGTGAAGTAATTAATCGCGACCAAGATGAAGCGATGACCATTTGAAGCAGTAGGCTTTATCTTCCCGATCATGTCAATGCCCCACATAGAAAAGGGCCAAGGAGATGACATGACGTTGAGCAGGCTAGGAGGATTATGCACTTTATCTGCATATATCTGGCACTTGTGGCACTTACGAGCGAATGAACAACAGTCTTCGTCCATTGTCATCCAATAATACCCTGATCTCAGCAATTTCTTAGCCATAGCATGCCCTCCTGCATGGGTACCGAAAGATCCCTCGTGGACTTCCTGCATTAACAAGATTGCTTCGTGTCTATCCACGCATCTGAGCAAGACCATATAAAAGTTTCTCTTGTACAAAACCCCATCTGTATTCAAGAAGAAGCTAGCAGCAAGTCGCCTCAAGGTCTTCTTGTCATTGGAAGATGCCCCAGTTGGGTATTCTTGCTTTTCCAGGAATAACTTGATATCAAAATACCAAGGTTTCTCGTCAGACACGGCGTCTACAGAGAAGGCATGAGCTGGAGCATCAAGCCTGGATATGTCAATTCTAGGCACATAATTACAACACAAGACTTTGATAGACGAAGAAAGCGTGGCCAATGCGTCGGCAAACTGATTTTCATCACGTGGTATGTATTGAAGCTTAACTGTTGTGAAGAATGTCAACAGTTTTCTAGCATAATCCCTGTATGGAATTAGATGCTCTTGATGCGTATACCACTTGCCGGTAACTTGGTTAATGACGAGGGCTGAATCTCCGAATATATCGAGGTTCTTAATCCGAATATTAATTGCCTCCTCTATTCCCATTATGCATGCCTCGTATTCCGCTTCATTGTTGGTGCAGCCAAAAGTAATTCTGGCAGCGAAGGGAAAGTGAACACCTTCGGGAGTGATATGAACGGCACCAACTCCACGTCCATTGATATTGACTGCCCCATCAAACATCAACTTCCATTTGGATTCAGGGTATGGCCCCTCCTCCGGAAGTGGTTCCTCGCAATCGTTTGCCTTGAGTTACATGATGTCCTCATCAGGGAAATCAAACTTCATTGGCTGATAATCATCTTCAAGAGGTTGTTGTGCAAGGTAATCCGACAATACACTTCCCTTGATGGCTTTCTGAGAAGTATACTGGATGTCGTATTCAGTTAAAATCATCTGCCACCTAGCAACCCTTCCGGTTAACGCTGGTTTCTCAAAGATGTACTTGACAGGATCCATTTTGGAAATGAGCAGTGTGGTATGAGTCAACATGTACTGTCTCAGTCGGCGAGCAGCCCATACCAAAGCGCATCAAGTTTTCTCGAGCAGTGAGTAACGGGATTCACAGTCGGTAAACTTTTTGCTACGGTAATAAATAACGTACTGTTTTCGCCCAGACTCAACATGTTGCCCTAGAACACACCCCATTGACCCTTCTAGCACGGTCAAGTACATGATTAATGGTCTTCCTTCCACTGGAGGCATTAGAATTGGAGGCTCCTGCAAATATTCTTTTATCTTGTCGAAAGCTCTTTGACAATCATCGTTCCACCTGACCGTTTGCTCTTATCTTAGCAATTTGAATATTTGTTCGCACGTGGCAGTTAGATGAGATATGAACCAAGAAATGTAGTTCAATCTCCCTAAAAACCCGCGCACTTCTTTTTCTATTCTCGGTGCAGGCATGTCTTGAATTGCTTTCACTTTTGTAGGATCTACCTCAATCCCTTTCTGACTAACAATGAAACCCAGCAGTTTCCCGGAACGCACCCCGAAAGTGCACTTGTTGGGATTCAACCTCAGCTTGTACTTGATCAGTCTATCAAACAGCTTCTTCATGTTGACCAGATGCTCTTCTTCGTCTCGGGACTTAGCAATCATATCGTCCACATAACACTCAATCTCCTTGTGTATCATGTCGTGGAACAATGTGACCATCGCCCGCTGATAGGTTGCCCCGGCGTTCTTCAAACCAAAAGGCATGACCTTATAGCAGAATGTATCCCATGGGGTAATGAACGTTGTCTTCTCCATGTCTACCAGCGCCATCTTAATCTGATTATATCCGGAGAAGCCATCCATGAAGGAAAATACCGAGAATTGAGTAGTTTTATCTACCAGCACATCAATGTGAGGTAATGGAAAGTCATCTTTTGGGCTTGCTCTATTCAAATCCCGGTAATCAACGCACATCCGGACCTTTCCGTCCTTCTTTGGTACAGGTACAATGTTAGCTACCCAAGGTGGGTAACTAGTTACAGCAAGGAAACCGGCATCCCATTGCTTCTGAACCTCCTCTTTGATCTTCATCGCCATGCCAGGACGAGTTCTTCTCAACTTCTATTTCATAGGAGGACAATCTTCTCTCAATGGTAGCTTATGCACAACGATGTCGGTATCCAACCCTGACATATCTTGATATGACCAAGCAAAGATATCCACATACTCTCGCAGCATACTGATCAGCTCTTTCTTGACGTCGGCCTGCAGACTGGCCCCAATTTTGATCTCTTTCTTCACATCTTCACTGCCAATGTTGATGATCTCAATTTCTTCTTGATGAGGCTGAATAACCCGTTCCTCTTGCTTCAACAATCTGACCAATTCTTCAGGGAGGTCACAGTCTTCCTCAACCCCTTCATCAGCTTGGTAGATAGGATTGTCAAAGTCATGTGTGGTCATAGCAGGAACGTTATCAATGGAATCCAGATGATCAACACTGCACAGGTGATGTGCTTATTCAGAATCTGCTTATTTTGAAAAAGAGACGCAAACACAAAAACAAAAAGGAAAAACACATTGCCATTTTTATATTTTTTGTGAAAAGTTTAAAATAAAGAAAGAGAACACAATTTTGTCTGAAAATGTCCTTTCATTTCATGGTAAAATAAGATGCATACAAAACATGGTGGCCCAATACAATGGATCCTAGCATCTTAGGCAGAATGCTGGATTTGACAATGCAGTATGATAATAAAAGGAAACAAAATGAATTACTCTGAGTGCCAGGTAACTTGGACAATGTCTTCAGCAGACCAGTTCTTCAGCTCCTCTCCGGGCGCACACGGATGAATCCAGTTGTCCCAATCACCGTCACTGTCTCCATCTTGGCTTGTCACATAAATCTGGTTGCGGTCGAGCATCCCAATGCTTGTAAAGGTAAAGGCTTTACCACTTGGAGTAGATCCACCAGGCTGATAACCCAAGATAAACTTGTCGTATTTCTTTTCTAGCTCCACCAATTTGCCCCAGCCTTGGGCGCTTCCTAACTGAACTACCTCCTTTTCCTGCTTGTAGGAATGGATGGAGGTACCTTCTTTCTCACTGCTCTTCTCTACAGGAGTCAAGATGCTGATGTTGACTGCTTCGAAGGCTTGACATAAAGTCTCATGGATCTCTCCATCCATCTCCACATACTTGAACGTTGATAAGTGGCTTACGAAGATGTCTTCCTCTCCGCATACTGTGATTACCTGGCCGTCAAACACATATTTGAGCTTCTGATGCAGGGTGGAAGTAACAACTCCAGCAGCATGAATCCATGGGCGTCCCAACACGCAGCTGTACGCAGGCTGGATGTCCATGACGTAGAAGTAACTTTTGAAAACTTGAGAACCTATTTTCACGGGCAGCTCAACTTCTCCAAAAAATGACCTTCTTGACCCATCAAAAGCTTTGACAATCAGATCACTTGGTCTTAGGACTATACCATCAACATTGAGCTTCATTAATGCTTTCTTCGGAAGCACATTAAGGGAAAAGCCTGTATCAACAAGAACATGTGACAACACAGCACCCTTGCACTCCATAGTAATATGCAGCGCTTTGTCGTGGTTTCGGCCCTCTGACGTGAGGTCTCTGTCTCTAAAGCCCAGTCCGTGGCTTGCATTAATACTGCCCACTACAGCTTCAAGTTGGTTGACAGTGATTTCTTGAGGAACATAGGCTATTTGTAGCACTTTCAATAAGGCCTCTCTGTGTGCGGGAGAACACATCAACAAATGTAAAATGGATATCTTGGAAGGTGTCTGGTTCAACTGCTCGACCACCTTATAATCACTCTTTTTGATGATCCTCATAAATTCCTCGACCTCCTTTTCAAACGTACCCTGTCCAGCAATAGGAGTTGTTGTCTCTTCAGCCACAACTTGCTTTCCTTTGGCTTTTGACGAAGCCTCGGCCTCAGGATCCCCTCTCAGCACTGGGGGAGCGAATAAACGACCACTTCTTGTGAAACCTCCAACTCCTCCGACGTTCAATACGGTCGGGTCAATAGCAACAGACTTGCTCTAAACTTTCTGTCCAACCACATACACATCTGAGCCGTAATGCCATGGAATGGCTTTATCGTCTGTATAAGGAACAGGCCCAGGCACGGTGATAGTCACAGAACTAACCTCAAGAGCATAAATTGTTACAGGCTCTCTTCTGACAGGCATATCAGTTTCATCATAGAATATGGTAATGGTTGACACATCATCAGCTTCAGTACCAACTTTGTTAAACTGCAAAGATCCTTCATCAATCAAACTCTGTAATCCTATCCTCAGGTCTTCACACCCATTCTTTGAATTCAAACATTCTTCGCAATCAGAACTGCATCCCAGAAACACTTGACCTTCCAGCAACCTCTCTTTTACTACCAATAACGGAGTCTTCACTTCTTCAATTCTCAGCATCAGACTTAACTTTTCACCACCCTCAACAGCATGGATTCTAGCCCTCCATAATTCGGAATAGGATTCGAAGTAACATTCGGCGGTGGTGCGAAGTTAATCGCTTTGGAGTCTATCAGATCTTGAACTTTGTGCTGCAGCGCCCTGCACTTCTCAGTCGAGTGCCCGGGTGCCCCTGAGTGGAAAACGCATCTTGCATTGACATCATAACCCACTAGAAGCTCTCCAGGTGGTGGTGGTGGCAAAGTTCTCAATTTGAATCAGATTTAGATCCAACAATCTTGGTAGCAAAGCAGCATAAGTCATAAGGATTGCCTCAAGCACCCTGTTAGCCGGGCAAGTTTGTCTTGGCTGATACGGTCTCTGCTGATAGTTGTTATGTTGTGGCTGCTGTTGTTGTTGTTGTTGTTGTTGTTGAGGTGGTGCCTGCTGCACAGGATTTGAAGGAATTGTGACTGCTGCCACATGCTCATATGGTCTTTTGTAACCTCGGCCCCGTCCTCGGCCAAACACAGCATTTGTCTCACCCTCCCTTCTCCTTGGAGGTCCACTGAAAGCTTTTCTTGTTCCATTCGAGCTGCTAGCACTTGTATCTTGGATCTTTCCCATATTCAACAAGGTCTCAACCCTCTCTCCCGCAATTACGATGTCATTGAATTTAGTGGCAGAACTGGATGCCAATCTTTCAAGAAACACACCTTGCAGACTCCCCATAAACATGTCAGCCATTTCATTCTCTAGCAGGGGTGGTTGCACTCTGGCAGCAAGCTGACGCCACCTTTGAGAATATTCTTTGAAAATCTCCTTAGCAGTCTGAGACATATGCTGAAATTGAGTGCGATTTGGAGCCATGTCCAAATTATACTGGTATTGTCTCACAAAAGCTTCTGCCAGGTCCTTCCAGCTCTTTATGTTGACTCTGCTAAGCTTTATATACCATTCCAGGGAGGCTCCAGCCAGGCTGTCCTGGAAATAGTACATCCAGAGTTTTTCATCATCGGTGTGAGCAGCAATCCTCCCTACAAAGGACTGAAGATGTGTCTTTGGGCATGCAGTGCCATTGTATTTCTCAAAAGTTGGAACCTTGAACTTGTAAGGGATTCAAATCGTTGGAACCAAGCCCAAGTTAGTAATGTCAAATCCCAAAGAGCTTTGGGATTGAATAGTTTTGATTTGTTCTGCCATTTCCTCAAACTTCCTGTTCATCTCAGCCCCCTGACCTTCAACATCATCCATCAGAGTGAATTGTTCGTCCTGGTTATCCATTTGCACATTATGCAACCCATCATTGATTATAGTCACCCCTGGCTGTGTTACAGGGATTTCCACTTGACGTGCGCCCGCACCGTTACGATTATCAGCAGCAGCAGTGTTGTTCCTGGCTTGATTCTCAACCAATTCCCGCAGACGCTCTTGATTCTGACCCATGCCTGCCATCAGAGTCATAAAGTTATCCATTCTCAGTCTCAAATCAGCTAAGTCAGCTTGCATCTGATCCATGATTCTCTCTCTGTTGATCTTTGTTGGATATCTGTGTGCGACTACCTGTTCCCGAACTTTCCGGGGAGCTATAATGCCTGAAATTCAAAAGACATTAGAAACTGAAGCACTACCTGCAAAACAAACAAACAGGTTATATGCAATACAATGTGGCTTCTCATGTTCCCAAGTTTTAAGCATTTGCATGCCCCAGTTCTGGCATATACTCCAGACAGACACTTTGAGGATTAACTTCCAAACTTTCTCTTTGACGAGTGTTCAGATGTTAGCAGTATCAGACAAACGAGTCTTGCACATTCAGAAAAGATAATTTTGCATATTAACACTGTATCATGGACAAACCACTGCCGGCCCAGAGTCAGAATACAAACAGAAATATTCCCCGAAGGGTTACAAGCCAATACATGAATAACAAACAAAATACAAAATAAGCAAGACTCCTACAACAAGTCTGTAGGTAGTCTTCAAAATAAACTAAACTAAGGACCCAGGCTCTGCCACCCCTGCTCTGCTCTTCTTGACACCCGCTCTCATCTTGAGCTCTTCAATCTCCTTCCTTGCCTCCTACAAGGTTAGCTGGCTTTGTGCTAGCTGCTGAGTCTTTTCCCTCCGGATGGTGTGGACTTGCTCCACTTCTTCCTTCTTGAAGGCCATTTGCACTTCAAAGAACTCTTCTTTCTCTCTGAACTTCTTCTTCTCTTCCTCCCTTTGGCCTTGCAACCAAACAATGGATTATCGAGCTTCCTTGAGAGTCTTCAAAGTCTTTTTGCGTTCAGCTTCTCTCTTTGCCTCCATCAGACCCAACCTGTGAAAGTGAGCTTCCCTTCCGGCAAAGTCTTTCTCTTTAGCTTCCAAGGAGGCTTGGATCTTCTGCAGCTTACCCTCTGCTTCATTCTTGGACCTATTGGCAATATGGTATAGGCTTACCATTTCAGCATTCTCCACTCTGACTTCATGCAACTGAGCTTCCAATTTCTTGTACTCTTCAAGGGAGACAATACCACTCTGGCTTGGAATTCATCTTGGATAAAGTGGAGCTTCTACTGAGAAAGGCATGAGAACTTCTTCTACATGTCTTTGCAACCATTCAGCAAATGGTGGATACGTCTTGGGATCAACTCTACCAAAGTCTTTCTTACCCTTCCTTATCATGTGAGCCCAGGCTTGGACTGCTTGCAATACTAACTCCTTGTTTCCTTCCACAGGAAAATACAAAGACTCAGCAAACTCTTCCATCTGTGGAGGATCTCTCAAAGGGTAGCCAAACTGTTTCCTAGCTAGTGTTGGATAATAACTGATAACACCTTTCCTTCCCAACAAAGGCACTCCAGCAAATCTTCCGCAACTGACCAGCAATTCTTTTCCTCACAGACCTCTGTCATATTCCCAGGCAATATCTTCAGCAGTTAACCCCATCAACCTTCTTGACCATCTCCACTCATCCCTCATCTCCTTGAAGGCACCTGATTTTGGCAATTTTCTGGCAAACCATTCAGCAAACAAAGAAGCATGATAACGAGAAAATGTATCGATTATATTGCTAAGTTTCATTACCGTTTTATCGCATAATCATCGTTTTAACACCCGATTCCTCGAGTTTTTCTTACCATTTTGCAGGTACATCATATATGGAGCTAAATCATGAGTCAAGAGCAAAAGGAGAGAAAACAACCATAAAAAGATGAAGAAATGAAGAAACCTGCAAAACCTGCATAATTTGTTGCACTCACGGTCGTCACCTAGTTGTCACGACTGTGACACCCCAAAAGAAGCAATTACGACCGTGATGACCTTGTCACGACCGTGACACTTAAAATTCAAGGGACACGAACATGATGCCCTTGTCACGGTCGTGACAAGGATAAAAGGAGGTTATTTGACTGAGACTACGTCAAAACGTTACGTGCACATGATCTGCCTATTTTCCAGCCACGTGCCTATATTCTCTCAACTGTTCCTACGAGGCCCAATGCAACAAGTTCACCCACAAGCCCATTAAATGTTCTATAAATAACTTAGATTTTATGAACAAAGTACAGAGTAATTTTTTATCAATTTCTTGCGGAAGCTCTGCCGAATTATTTTGCACCCTTTTTATTTCAGTATTATTTTCAGTATTCTATTTTTATTGTATCCAAACCCAACCTATAACAATTTCCAACATCAGGAAATTGTTATAAAATTTACTTGTTTCTAAACCTTCAGAATATTTTGTTATTTTCGATTCCGCCAAATACTCCGAGCTTTCCGGTCTGTGGAAGAAGGAGTCTGCCATTTTATTGTTAACCAGGTTTATTTTATTTGCAATTTAATATTTATGTTGCTTATTTATTTTTCTGCCATGAATATTTTGTTTATCGTTTCTCTGCCTCTGTCTGGTTCAACAAAAATGAGTAGCTAATTACCTTAGGGCGGTATGTAGTTAAAACAAACTTAATCGGTAAAATTAACCATAGGCTTAAAATAATTAATAGCTTAACATTCTGGCTGATACTTTTTATTTAAAATCGACCTTTTCGTTACGAGAGTAAGGAAAGAGTATTAGGTTAGGTCAAGACCACGAGAGTGTGAGATTTTAACCAGATAGCTAAAGTTAGGCATTTAAATTAAACACAGCGAGAGCGCTTTAAAATAAATTAGAATTACTAAGTTTCCAAAAATTATCTCTAAACACTTATGGGCTAGCGAGAGCAGGCATAAGGCTTTAGGGGTAAGATCTGAGATAAGACCACGAGAGTGTGAGTTGAGGGTATTTAAATTGGTAACCTCTACAGAATAGTTTAAGTGAACACCTTTATAATCCTAGGTTAGATTGACCGCCTAAGTTAGTATAATTACATACCGACCGCCTTAGTATTATTTTATTAAAACTTAAATTTAATTCCCGCCTTTAATATTTTAAAAACAACAAAAAATCGTGACAACCCTTCACCTTAGCTAAACTAGAAGTACATCTAGCACTAAGTAACCATAGAGTCCCTGTGGATCGATAATCTTAAATATTACTTCGATAGGCTGTGCACTTGCAGTTAAGATACCGCTAGACACATAATTAGACACGTCTTTAGCCCATCAAGTTTTTGGCGCCGTTGCCGGGGACCTTAATTTAGTTACTAGTGCACTTTAGGTAGCATTGTCTAGACTAAGGTAACAACTATTATATTTTCTTAATTTAAATTTCCGAGTGTATGCCAAGTACTCGCTCTAAAGGCGAAGACTTGCAACCTCTAATCCCAGAATCGGAACGCTTCTTACACGTAAGAAGACGGATATTCGATTACGAAAAAAGTTTCAATATTCCAGATCTTCAATTAGATCCGCCTAAACCAGTCGTAACATCAAAGGACGCAGAGATGGCTGAAGAATAGAATCACCCACTCAAGTATTATGCCAGTCCTTCGCAAGCTGAACCGCATTCTAGCATTGCCGCACCGACTATCAACCGAAATGATTTCAAACTAAAACCTTCGTTGATATCAGTCGTGCAACAAAATCAATTTGCCGGAAATCCTACCGAGGATCCGAACCTTCATCTTTCGATCTTTGTGCAATACGCAGATACCGTAAAAGCCAATGGAGTTACCCAAGAAGCTATTAGACTACGTTTGTTTCCTTTTTCACTTCGAGACAGAGCAAGAGCCTGGCTTCAATCTCTGCCTTCGAACTCAGTAACTACGTGGGAGGAACTAAAGAGAGTTTTCTTGACCAGATATTTCCCACCTAGCAAGACAGCTATGCGGAGAGCTCAGATCAATGGATTTAAGCAAAGGGAAAGCGAATCACTATTCGAAGCTTGGGAACGCTATAAGGATTTGCTGAGACTTTGTCCACATCACGGATTAGTAGAATGGATGGTCATCCATACCATCTATAATGGACTCTTGTACAATACAAGAATGACAATTGACGCTGCCGCAGGCGGTGCATTGATGGACAAAGAATATAATGATGCTTATGCATTTATTGAAAGTATGGCTCAAAACCATTACCAATGGGGAAGTGAGAGAGTCGCAACTGAGAAACCAACAAAAGGAGGTATGTACGAAGTGAGTAGTATGGACCAAGTCAATGCAAAGTTTGACCAACTAAGCCAAAAGATCGACAACTTGGCCATAACACCAACAGCCACCGTGGTTGCAGTAACACCTAACTGTGAGTTATGTGGAGTTCCAGGACATGAAGTTTCTGATTATCAACTATTGACAGGAACTCCGACAGATCAAGTGAATTATGCTCAAGGAAACCCATACTCAAACACATACAACCCAGGTTGGAAGAATCATCCGAACTTCTCCTATAAGAATAACAATGCTTTATACGCACCAGGTCAAGCACCAGCTACACCACCAGGATATCAAAAGACTGCTCCTAATGTCCCTAGAAAATCGCACCTTTAGTTGATGATGGAGAACTTTATAGCTAACCAATCTCAAACAAACAAGGACTTCTTAAACCAAAACATTCACACTAGTGAGCAGATTAAGCAATTAGTGAGCAAAGTAGATGCATTAGCTACACATAAAAAAATGCTTGAAACTCAGATTTCACAAGTAGCTCAACAACAAGCACCTACTGCTGCACCAGCTGGAGTATTTCCTGGACAACCTCAACCTAATCCGAAAGGACATGCCAATGCCGTAATATTAAGAAGTGGCAAGGAACTTGACGGACCTACCGATCCAAGACTTGACAATCCAGCCATGTACAAAAAACCGGATAAACCGATTGAAATGGTGAATGATCCAGAAGAAAAGGAAGATGATAATCAAGAGTCAGTGGAGAAAGAAAAGCCTTATGTGCCTCCACCACCCTATAAACCACCAATTCCGTACCCTCAGAGATTAACCAATTCCAAGACGACGGGTCAGTTTAAGAAATTTGTCGAACTTCTGAAACAGTTGAATATTACTATTCCATTTACAGAAGCTATCACTCAAATACCCTCGTATGCTAAGTTTTTAAAAGAAATCTTATCTAATAAGAAAAAGATAGAGGATAACGGAACAGTTACACTTACTGCTGAGTGTAGCGCCATAATTCAGAATAATATGCCTCCTAAGCTAAAAGATCTAGGAAGTTTCTCTATACCCTGTGTAATAGGAAAATTCGTCATTGACAAAGCTCTATGCGATTTAGGAGCCAGTATCAGTGTTATGCCCTTAATGATTTGCAAAAGGCTAGACATGGGAGACCTTAGACCAACTAAAATGTCTGTTCAACTAGCCGATCGCTCAGTTAAATATCCTGTAGGCATACTAGAAAACGTCCCAGTACGTATAGGACAATTCTACATCCCTACTGATTTTATAATCATGGACATCTCTGAAGACTCCACTACACCTATCATACTAGGAAGACCATTCTTAGCTACCGTCGGAGCTATAATAGACGTAAAAAGAGGAAAGCTAACCTTTGAAGTAGGTGAAGAGAAAGTTGAATTTATTTTAACACAATTCTTACAATCACCGGCTATAGAGGATACTTGCTATCTATTGGACGTAATTGACGAATGTGTAAGAGAAATGGAACTGAAAGAAACTACCTATTCTGAAATAATGAAAATTCAAATCCCTCCGATTTTCGAAGATGATAATTGGCGTGCACCGTATCAAGATGATAGTCTAAGAGAAAGTTTAGCACTTACACCGAATCCCATGCCAAGTAAAGATAAACCTACATTAGGATTAAAAACTTTACCTAATAACCTAAGGTACAAATTCTTAGACATTGAATGTAAAAGACCAGTTATAATAAATTCCAGTCTAGGAACTATAGAAACAAAGAAACTTTTAGATGTCTTAAAGAAATATCCAACTGCATTAGGATATAACATATCTGATCTAAAAGGAATATGCCCTTCAGTCTGTATGCATCGTATTCTGCTAGAAGAAGATTGCAAAACCTCCAGAGAATCTCAAAGAAGAATTAACCCAATCCTTAGCAATGTAGTGAAAGAAGAAGTTAAGAAACTACTAGATGCCGAAATAATATATCCAATCTCTGATAGTAAATGGGTTAGTCCAGTACATGTAGTACCAAAGAAAGGAGGTATCACTGTTTTGAAAAACGCTCAAGGCGAATCGATATCGCATAGAGTGGTGACGGGACATAGAGTGTGCATAGATTATCGTAAACTAAACAAAGCCACTCGAAAAGATCATTTCCCACTACCTTTTATAGATCAAATGTTAGAATGATTAGCCAAGCATTCATACTTCTTTTATCTTGACGGTTACTCAGGATTTTTCCAAATCCCTATCCATCCAGATGATCAAGAGAATACTACATTCACACGCCCATATGGAACGTCCGCTTATAGACGAATGCCCTTTGGATTATGCAACGCTCCTGCAACCTTTCAAAGATGTATGATGTCAATCTTCGCAGATTTTATAGACAACATCATGGAAGTGTTCATGGACGACTTCTCTGTATGCAGGCAAAGTTTTGAAGGATGCCTATCAAATTTAGAAATGGTGTTAGAAAGACGTGTAAAAGTAAACCTCGTGCTTAACTGGGAGAAATGTCATTTTATGGTCAGAGAAGGAATCGTAATAGGCCACGTTATATCCGACAAGGGAATTGAAGTAGATAAAGCTAAGATAGAAGTCATAAAAGATATTCAACCCCCTAAAACCATTCGAGAAATACGAATTTTTTTAGGACACGCCGGTTTCTACCGACGATTCATCAATGATTTCTCGAAAATCACTAAACCTCTTACTTGTTTATTAATGAAAGATGTTGAGTTCATATTCAATGAATATTGTCTTAAAGCATTCGAAACTCTAAAAACAGCCCTCATCACCGCACCAATCATGCAACCCCCTGACTGGAGATTACCTTTCGAAATCATGTGCGATGCGAGTGACTATGCTGTAGGCGCAGTTCTAGGCCAGAGGAAGGAAAAGAAACTTCATGCGATTTACTATGCCAGTAGAACCTTAGATTCTGCTCAGATGAACTACGCCACTACTGAAAAAGAATTGTTAGCAGTTGTCTTTGCGCTTGGCAAATTCCGTTCTTACCTAGTAGGAGCGAAAATAATCGTTTACACAGACCATGCTGCTATCCGATATCTATTAACTAAGAAAGATGCTAAACCGAGACTCTTGAGATGGATTTTACTCTTACAAGAGTTTGATCTCGAAATAAAAGATAAGAAAGGTACTGAAAACGTCGTAGCGGACCATTTATCTAGGATAGAAGGTATTAAACCCGAACAAGTGCCGATTAACGATGATTTTCCGTATGAACAGCTGATAGCACAAATAGGAAGCGACCCAGTTCAGTTAGACTTAAATGAACCAGAACCCGTGGAAATAATCCAGATAACTGTAGGACTGCCATGGTACGCTGACATTGTTAACTACCTAGCCGCAGGAGCTCTTCCACCTGATTTAACCTATCAGCAGAAAAAGAAATTCTTTCACAATCTAAAACATTATTATTGGGATGAACCATTATTGTTCAAAAGAGGACCCGATGGAATCTTTCGTCGATGTATTCCCGAAGAAGAAATAGAAGATGTCATTGCTCAATGCCATTCATCTCCTTATGGTGGACATGCAAGTACTTCCAAGACTTGTGCAAAAATCTTGCAAGCCGGCCTATTCTGGCCTAATCTATGGAAGGATGTCCACATCGCTGTTATAAATTGCGATCGGCGTCAACGCACCGGCAATATTTCAAGAAGAGATGAAATGCCTCAAAAAGGAATATTAGAAGTAGAAATCTTTGACGTCTAGGGAATAGATTTCATGGGACCATTCCCATCATCTTTCGGTAACAATTACATACTCGTAGCTGTTGATTATGTTTCGAAATGGATTGAAGCTATAGATTCTCCTACAAATGACACACGAGTAGTAATAAAACTTTTCAAAAATATAATCTTTCCCAGATTTGGTGTGCCTAGACTCGTCATAAGTGACGGTGGCTCGCACTTCATTTCAAAAATCTTTGACAAATTACTATCTAAGTATGGAGTAAGACACCGTGTGGCAACACCATATCACCCACAAACAAGTGGACAAGTCGAAGTCTCAAACAGAGAAATAAAACAAATCTTAGAAAAGACTGTCGCCATATCTCGGAAAGATTGGTCATCTAAACTTAATGAAGCTTTATGGGCTTATAGGACCGCTTACAAGACACCCATAGGTACTACACCTTTCAAATTAGTTTATGGAAAATCTTGTCACCTCCCGGTAGAACTAGAACACAAAGCTTATTGGGCGATCAAAACTCTCAATATAAACTATAATGCTGCAGGAGAAAAGTGAATCCTAGACATTAACGAATTAGAAGAATTAAGGCTAGATGCTTATGAGAATGCTAAGATATATAAAGAAAGAACTAAGCGATGGCATGATAAACGCCTATCTAGGAAAGAATTTAGTGTGGGAGACGTTGTACTCCTCTTTAACTCAAGACTTAGGCTCTTTCCTGGAAAATTAAAATCTAGATGGTCAGGACCCTTTGAAATAACTAAAGTGTTCCCGAGTGGAGCAATAGAAATTAAGGGTAGGAATAGTGAACCATTCATAGTAAATGGACAACGTTTAAAACATTATCATAAAGTTGAAAATAGAGATTATGCAAATAATCTAAGGCTTTTAGAGTTGTCCACTAATTCCCCTGATTAACCTACACCTAAGCATTACGTCAGGCTTTTGACGATAAAAACAACGCTTAGTGGGAGGCAACCCATTTACTCATTTAATTATTTAAATCATTTTTTATCATTCTATTATTTTTGTTATTTATCGTTTTACTATTTATTTATTTGTTTTGTCATTTTATAGCTTTATTTCATTATTACTATTATTGCCTTTAATTTATGCATTTCATTTCCTTATTTTTCTTTATTTTAATCTTAAATCACTTTTACAGATTTTCTAAAAGTCTTTTCCACTTTCCTTCTCTCGCTGATTTGTTTCCTCCATATTTGCACTAACCATGGCTAACCAACCGATAAACCATATGGAAACCAAATTTAGAGGTAGGAACCAAAGAATGAAGTTTGAAGAGTTATCACAGAGGCAAATGGATTTGACCCTGTATCCGGATGATCTGACTATGGAAACCCTAGGTATACATGATAGCATCCTGTACTTGTTTAACCGACTTGGATGGGAGAATGCACTGATTCAACATAAGTTTGTGACTTACCGCGAGCTCACCCTTGAGTTCCTTAGCTCCTTAGTTTACCTACCTGAGCGCGGTTTTGGATTCAGGAAAGGATTTATCAGTTCCTGTACTTGTTTAACCGACTTGGAATAGAATATGACTTTAACCATAAAGAACTAGATGACTTATTAGGATTCCCTAGTGGACCCTTTGCTTTTACTACCACACAGGTAGAATTGATGGACATTGAGCTGGATTTCTTTTGGGGAACATTAACCGGAAACTACCACCCTG
The DNA here is from genome assembly GCA_963966055.1 of Lathyrus aphaca. Taxonomy (NCBI): domain Eukaryota; kingdom Viridiplantae; phylum Streptophyta; class Magnoliopsida; order Fabales; family Fabaceae; genus Lathyrus; species Lathyrus aphaca. The sequence goes on from OZ014521.1 coordinate 477,703,420, forward strand.
AACCAAATAGCATGAACAATGATGAAATACATAACCCTGCTCTCCGTTACTTCCATAAGATCCTTGCCCACACCTTCTTTGGAAAAGAAGAAAACATTACCGGAGTCTCTAAAGATGATATATTCATTATGTCATGTTTCACTAATGGACAACCTGTTAATGGTGTACCTTTCATGATGCAAACCTTCACCCGAATCCAAGAAGAACCTGAATTACCTATATTAGTAGGAGGTCTTGTAACCATGATTGCTGCTGCCTTAGGACTTAGGTACCAATTGCACAGGTGCAACCGTTTAGGTACCATCCGTCCTATGAATCTTAACTTTTGCTTTAATCGCCATATCATAAGGAATTTAGGACATCCACCTTTCGAGTACCTAATCCGGAATGAGGTAGTAACCCTGTTCACACTACCAAACCATGCTAGAGTAAGTGTTCACAATAAGGATAACTGGCTTTATGAGTTAACCCCACCTGATTATCCATCTACTCATGAAACACCTCAGTCTTACAAGATAAAAGATGATATAATGACCGATGTCGAAACTGACCCTGAGACACCTCCTGGTTACCATGACATTGACCACACTGACGAAGTTATTGAAACCCCTGAAGTGAATCAAGGAGATTATGCTAACAACTTACAGAATATCATGAACACTCTTGAAGATTACCAAACTGATATAAATACATTTAAGGATGAAATTAAGAGCATGCGATTGGACATTATAGGTTTGACTGACATAACCTGTGAACAATTCTATCACTTGAACTCCGCAATCGAAGATCTGAAGAAACGCTTTTGAAAATGCTATAAGTGATCTAGTTTATTTTACTTATTGTTTTCGTTTCTAGTTAGATTTACTTTTTGCAAACAATTTCATACCGTATTTTCATTAATGTAATTTCATTTCAATTACCATATGCAATGCACTTCTAGTTTACAAATTTTTTCCATTTTAATTAATTTATATGTTTTCATTATATATACTGTTATGCTTGGATTGAATTATTTTCTATAAAATCTCTCGTGCCATGCAAATATACAAGTACTATATTGAAATTATATATTATATGGTGTTTATATTAAATATTTAGTGAGAAGTGACCAAAAAATTATTATATAAATTATATGAAGCGTAAGAGATAATGTTTCTGGAAAGTATTCAAGGAAATCAACCCTCACGGTCGTCACACCCCCCTAACGATCGTGACGTGCTAATTTAGCGTGTCACGACCGTCATCTCCCTGTCACGACCGTGACAACCCTAAATATAGGATTCGTGAGAAACATAACTATTTCTTTTCGAAACCTCTTCTTCTTCTTCCTCCATAACTTCCAAAACCACCCATTATCTCCCCCAACTTACGTAACCTCCCATTACCAAATTAAAACTCATTAACCTCTCCATTATCACCACACCTATCACATTCTCACCTTCCAATATTTATCCGAACCATTATTTCTCTCATTTTATCACTTTTTCACAAAATCCAAAATCCTCATCTCTCACTCTAGTTCTTGCATGCAATGGATGCTATTCAATTTAGAGAGGGTGAGAATGGAGAAAACCAGAGAGAAAGATTCATCCGATTCCAGAACCGCGGTGTGCAACCTACGCGTGATATCGACACTGAATGTTTGAGAGAGTTGGGAATGCTCAACAGTGTCAAGAACCTGCTTAAGAAGGTTAATTTGTGGGTTCTATGCAGTCAGCCTCAGCCCACATTCGAGTTTCTGACACTGGAATTCCTAAGCTCGTTCCATTACATCACCGGTACCGGTTCTCAGAGTCAACTTACCGGCGTTGCAAAATTCAGATTGTTTGGCCGGGAGTTTGAACTTTCGCAAACAAGGATAGCCGAGTTGCTAGGCTTCGCTCACGGGAATGAAGCTCACCTCCGCGTGCCGGATAATTTTAGTGAAACCGCTCTCACTTTATGGAACGACATAACCAACACCCGTGCCTCAGCCTTTCAGAGCCTTAATGCTACACACATCCACAACCCGGCAATCCGATATTTTCACCGAGTCATTTGCAACACCATCTTTGCACGAGAAAGTAACCATAAGCTAAACTCCAAGGAGCTTCTGTTCTTGCACTGCGCTCTAAATGACGAGCCAATCAACGCTGCCCCGTTCATGCTTTCTCACATCTAGGCCATTGCGCAAAGAGGCTCCACCCCATTTTTCATAGGCGGCATTGTCACCACCCTCGCCTTTCAGTTAGGGCTTAGTGACTTGCTCACCAATTTGCCTCGCATAGCCACAGAATTCCTAACCAAGAGCTATTGCAGGTCCGCTCACTTGATTGCGCAGAGAGAGGATGGCAGGTATAGCCCTGTTGTCCACGGCACTGTTTATCACCACATCATTCTGCCGTCTCGTGACCGCATCGACCCATCCAGCCGAGCCAACTGGCTCTTTGTTTTACCAGATGCTGCCGGCCACGCCCCCATTCATGATGATCAGGCCGATCCTCCAGCGGATGAGATGCAGGACGCCATGGACGTAGCTGAACCTATCCAGGATATTCCAGAGTCATCTACCCGACAACCTCCTGCACAGGAATTCACTCTTGAGGACGTCCTCCGCGTGATTCATCAGCAGAACCAGATGAACGCCGCACTTGAGCGAAGGCAGAAGGAGCAGCATGATGATTTGCTCCGCACTATTGCAACCAACCAGACAGCTACTAATGAGAAGCTCGGAGAAATTTTTCAGCGAGCTAGAGGCCTTACGCATTGACATCACTGCTGTTACAGGTACCGGTTCTGATCCTGAAGCGACTCCTACCAGACGCTCCCGCACCAGAAGCCGAGCCCGCGGTCCTCAGCAGCCTTAGTTTTAGTTTTTGCTTATGTTTGTTTTTCATTTTCATAGTTTGTATTGTACTCTTACCGCTATTATATCACAACATTGAGGACAATGTCTGATATAGTGTGGGAGAGGTACCTTTCATTTTCCGCTTTCATTTTCCGCATTTTCCCTTTTCGCATTTTTTCAATTCCGTTGTATTTCTTTTCGTAAGTTAATGAAACGAGCAATTTTTGTGCTATTTTCTTTAGTTTCGAACTTTCCCCGTTTATTTAGCCATACCAGAAAAAAATCTTTAATTATTCGCATTACCCGACTTACCTACGGAATCGTAATTAGGAAGCTGAGAACGATTCAACAAGACCAATACAATCTTGACACCTTTGACTTCCCACTTAAGCGTTTCCTTTCCGATTATCGTTACGAGTACACCTTAAGTTTCAGTTCAAAAGTAACCCCTAGTAGTTTATACTAGCAGTCAGCACCGTCTGAACACAAACCACGTGGGGAGCCGATGAATATAAGCGTTTGATGCCTAATCAATAATGATCCTTCATATCTCGATGCAAATGAAAAGAAAGTGCACCAAAGTACACGGTCGCATATAAGAAACGAGAAATATGAGAAGGAGTCCATTGCGGGTTAGTTCAGAGGTACTGGTTCTGAACTTGGTAGGGCGTGCTACGGCTCGATCCCCCACAACCTCCAAAGCGGATAATATATGTAGGGTTACCGCACTCGTGTACCAGACTCCGTGCTTAAAAAGGATCAAAGTTGCTAACCGGCTACTCCACTACGTGCGTGCTAAGGCAAAGGGCTTAATGTGATTGTGCTAGAATGAAACCGGGCGAAATAAGATCGAAAAACTCTAGGTGAAATCGTAAAGAAATTACCGATTGTTTCGTTTAACGGGAAGTTGACGACGTAGCTTGTTGCTTGTGTCATTAGTGTATCGTTAGTGTTTTATCATTACCGGTTTATCCGCCAAAAACGATCCCTCGTACGGTTTGTTATATATTTGCGTCGATAAAAACTTGTCCGACGATTTTCAACCGACTATTTGCTTGAGGACAAGCAAAGGTTTAAGTTTGGGGAAGTTTGATAACGAGAAAATGTATCGATTATATTGCTAAGTTTCATTACCGTTTTATCGCATAATCATCGTTTTAACACCCGATTCCTAGAGTTTTTCTTACCATTTTGCAGGTACATCATATATGGAGCTAAATCATGAGTCAAGAGCAAAAGGAGCGAAAACAACCATAAAAAGATGAAGAAATGAAGAAACCTGCAAAACCTGCATAATTTGTTTCACTCACGGTCGTCACCTAGTTTTCACGACCGTGACACCCCAAAAGAAGCAATCACGACCGTGATGACCTTGTCACGACCGTGACACTTAAAATTCAAGGGACACGAACGTGATGCCCTTGTCACGACCGTGACAAGGGAAAAAGGAGGTTATTTGACTGAGACTATGTCAAAATGTTACGTGCACATGATCTGCCTATTTTCCAGCCACGTGCCTATATTCTCTCAACTGTTCCTACGAGGCCCAATGCAACAAGTTCACCCACAAGCCCATTAAATGTTCTATAAATAGATTAGATTTTATGAACAAAGTACAGAGTAATTTTTTATCAATTTCTTGCGGAAGCTCTGCCGAATTATTTTGCACCCTTTTTATTTCAGTATTATTTTCAGTATTCTATTTTTATTGTATCCAAACCCAACCTATAACAATTTCCAACATCAGGAAATTGTTATAAAATTTACTTGTTTCTAAACCTTCAGAATATTTTGTTATTTTCGATTCCGCCAAATACTCCGAGCTTTCCGGTCTGTGGAAGAAGGAGTCTGCCATTTTATTGTTAACCAGGTTTATTTTATTTGCAATTTAATATTTATGTTGCTTATTTATTTTTCTGCCATGAATATTTTGTTTATTGTTTCTCTGCCTCTGTCTGGTTCAACAAAAATGAGTAGCTAATTACCTTAGGGCGGTATGTAGTTAAAACAAACTTAATCGGTAAAATTAACCATAGGCTTAAAATAATTAATAGCTTAACATTCTGGCTGATACTTTTTATTTAAAATCGACCATTTCGTTACGAGAGTAAGGAAAGAGTATTAGGTTAGGTCAAGACCACGAGAGTGTGAGATTTTAACCAGATAGCTAAAGTTAGGCATTTAAATTAAACACAGCGAGAGCGCTTTAAAATAAATTAGAATTACTAAGTTTCCAAAAATTATCTCTAAACACTTATGGGCTAGCGAGAGCAGGCATAGGGCTTTAGGGGTAAGATATGAGATAAGACCACGAGAGTGTGAGTTGAGGGTATTTAAACTGGTAACCTCTATAGAATAGTTTAAGTGAACACCTTTATAAGCCTAGGTTAGATTGACCGCCTAAGTTAGTATAATTACATACCGACCGCCTTAGTATTATTTTATTAAAACTTAAATTTAATTCCCGCCTTTAATATTTTAAAAACAACAAAAAATCGTGACAACCCTTCACCTTAGCTAAACTAGAAGTTCATCTAGCACTAAGTAACCATAGAGTCCCTGTGGATCAATAATCTTAAATATTACTTCGATAGGCTGTGCACTTGCAGTTAAGATACCGCTAGACACATAATTAGACACGTCTTTAGCCCATCAAAGCACAACAGACTACTGGTCCACCCCTACCTTTCTCATTTCTGTAATGTACATTGTAGTAGAAGTCACCCAAAAGAGTAGGCACAGGATTGCCTTTTGCAAAGATTGAGATCACTTCCAAGCTTACAAGTTCTTTCTCTCCTAGAAACAAGCTGGACCCATACACCATTAAAGCTAGCAAAGCACCAAAGTCACTCCAATTATCCTCTGTAGCATATCTCTCTGCCTCTGGGATGAGCACACTCCAAGGGAGTCCTTTGCCTTCACTATCTTTCAAAGCCTTCTTGACTGTAGCAGTTGGCAGACGACAAACTTTGGCTATGTCTTCTTCTTTAAGCACCACCTCAGATCCATAGAATGGCAATGTCTCTCTGACTGGAACATTCAGCATGCTGGCAATCTCTTCCAATGTAGGAGCTAAGATGTAACCTGGAAACACAAAGCAATGAAGTAGAGGATCATAAAACTGCAACAAGGTATGCAAATTGTCCTTCTGGTCTGCAGTGGGCTTGTCCACAAACTTCAGTATCTGGCCATATCTTTTCCTGAAATTGCCCAAGACTTGGTCATTCATCAGACCTGCTAACTTCTGAACACTTCTAACTTCAGGCTGAAGAAAAGTATAGTGAACATTCTTTTTCCTTGGAACTCTTCTGATTTCTGCCATGGAGATAAGATTTACCAGAACTGGGAACTGATTAAGAACAATGACCTGAAAAATGGAAACATAAACAGTTAATGCAAGAATGATGCAAATGCAATGCAATGCAGGCATATGATCAACTAGGACCATCTGGAAACTGGACACTGAACACAAGGGACCCTCTGATCAACTGGCAAACCAAAAGTCCTCTGAGTCACAACTCTCTGATAGAAGATCTCAGAACTACAGTACCAAGAAAACCAGAACTAAGAAAACCAGAACATCAGAACCACATGACCATAGGACCAAAGATCATGATAAGGACCACTAATAATGAGTGTATGTAGAGGCCAAGGGTTCCTGCACACCTGTAAACCCCTCCCAATCTCACTGGTAGGCTCCGGGTCAAACATCACGGACTCTCAAAGCCGAATAGCAATAATACTTTAACCATCTCCGAGAAATGGCTCATGAGCAAATCAGGGAATCGGTTTGGCATTATGTACTATGCAGGGAGGCCTCAGCTGAGTCTGGGACACAAGGTCATCCTATGTAAGTCCCAAGTGGGCCCTCGGATGAGAATGGGTTTGCCACACAATGTGGTCTGCCATTGTCATCACTAGAGAGGGATGTTTCCACAAGGTTTTCAATGATCGGTCCCCGGCTGCACATAATTATCAAGGTTATGAAATGAGAGAGGAAGATCCCCAAATCAAGACATTTCCAAGACGGTTGCAAATCTGGGCGTGGAACTCACTAGTACCCCCATGACAAGATCTCATGAGGCCAAAGTGGAACCACTCTAAGTCCTAAGGTGCACTCGAGCCGTGGTAATGAGCTCATCTTTCAAAAACAGGTAACACCCATCCCACCAAACAGAAAATCCAGTCCAGAAAGTCCAGTATATAATATATGATGTAAAAAGTAAATACTGAAAACTGTAAATAAAGCTGTAAATAAAGCCGTAAATAAACAACAATAAAATACAACAAGCCACAACAAACAAACATCACCCAAAGAAACAGAAACAAACAAGCGCTAGGAGAGACTCACAGGGGAACCAGAGGCTCTGGTTATGGGTCCCCAGCAAAGTCGCCAGTTGTCGCTCCCTGGATTTCCATCCGGGAATGGTAATGCTGCACAAACCAGAAGAAAGAAGAGGAAGGACACTGGTCCTACGAACCAAAGAGACTGATTTCGGGAGTCGGTTACGACCTGGGAAGGTGTTAGCACCCAGATCGTCCGCCGTACCGGACGGGATCCACGCTTGCAAAAGAAAATGTTTCAAAGGGTGAGGGTATGAAAGCTGCTGCAAAAGAGAAGAAAAGAAACTGAAACTGGAAATGAAAAGGGAACTGAATGTGAAAACAAAGAGAAAAATGTAGGAAAAATAAAGATTGTACTCGAACGGGCCCTACCCCGCTGCCTACGTACCTCATCAGGACAATGAGGATCAGAGACGCCGTAATTCCCCTAACTAGGGATGGCAAGGAAATTGCTTGTGAATTAAGGCTTGAACTTCCTATGCCATTGCTCAGGTGTTGCAGACTCGGACGACGAGTGTGTAACCGTCTTGCAAGATGACAAGTAGGAGCAAGTTCGCATACGGAGCGAATGAGATGAGAAAAGAATTCCCAAAGGAAAGACGCTTATTGTTTGTTTGTGTTTTTTATGAAGCTTTTTATGAGTGTGTCACAAGGAAGCGAACTCAAGCTCGTTTCCATGGAATGAGCACTTGTCACTACATTCCAAGATGGAATAATAGAACAAGCACACTCAAGTAAGGAGACGATCCCCAAAACATGAACCCAAAGATTAGGGCCTAAGCTCAATAACTTGTTAAATTATTAAGTGTTTTTTGGTATTTACAATGAAGAAGTGTTTTTTATGCTTTTCTTGGTGAAGAAGATACATTGATCAGACTTGTGCATCACAAGGTAAGCTTGTACTATCCCAAGATGGGAAGACTACAAGTACCTCATGGGATAAGGCTATTGCTCAAGGTATTACTTCAAACTTTATTAAGATTTTTTTTATGGTTATGAGATGAGAAGAGAAGAAGAAACAAAGGATCATAAAGGCAAAAAGTCTAATGGGGGACTAAAGAAATCCTAAGTGTTGTCATGCATGGATATCCTAAGGTTAGTGTGGTTTTCTATCCTAATGAAGAAGGAAAGATGAAGAGAAGAAGAAGAAGAAGAGAGATGAGATGAGAAAGGTCTAAGCCCAACAACAAAAGGGTTGGCACAATAAAGAAATAAGAAGAAGATATGAGATTTGGAGATGTGGAACTCACTTCCACACCTCTCACTTACCATAGCCCCTGCAAGGTTAGCAACATGCATACAAGTGAAATGAAATGAACAAGATGACATGCTAACATCATAAAAACAGAAGTGAAATTGTATATATAAATGCTCAATGGATATGCAAGTTATAAGAATGAGGAATGAAGCATACAAGTTAACATGATGCAACATATGAAAACAAATGCACACTTATGAAGATGCAAGGCAACAATGCTCAAACATGGACTTAATGCACAAGACCAGAACCAAAACAAGTTGAAGAAATGCCCTAGAAGAAAAAGAGATGAGGATAAGAGAGGTACAAGACCAAACAACCACAATATGAGGTGAAAGAAGTAAGGAGATGAAGTGAATACACATAAGAAAACAAGAACTCAAAAGGTAAGCAAAACACAAAAGTTTCTAAGACACAAACCCTAAGTCAAGACCAGAATGGAACCCATACCCAAAAAGTACCCCAAATGAGAAGAAGAAGTTGGCACAAGTGCCCTTCTAAGCTTATAAGAGAGCTAATGATCACAAAGAAGCAAAATGGGACAAGGTTCAAGACAAAATTCAAATTAAATCAACAAAGCATCTAAAAATTCCACAACTTAAACAAAATGATCTTCAAACATGATATATCAATGAGACAAAAGGATTGGAAGAAATTCAGAAGCTATATAGGTCAAGAGAAGGATTAAACACAAACTAGGGTTAATAACTTCCAACACAAGTCAAAGGACCAAGACCCAATGAAAATGTTTCTAAAAATTAGGGGAAAAATCACACAAGAACTACATCATCTTAGGAATTCAGAGCAAAAAGAATGAACACAAAACTCAAAATAATGAAACCTAGGGAAAATAAACAAGAGAGTGTACTAAAAAAAAGACTTAAAAGGAATTAATTGAAATGGACAATTAATGGACACATGTATAATGGGAATAAAAGGAAAATAAAAATGTGAAAAATTAGGAAAAACTCAAGTTAAGACACATGATTTAATTGAGAAATTTTGGATGATTGGAGGTATTTTAAATAAATGAAAACCAAAATGGAATAAAGAAAATAAAAGAGAAGAAAAATAAAATAAAAGCAAGCTGAGAGGGGTGCGAATAACCAGGATTTCAGTTGAATTGAGTTTGGCTTAGAAGCTGAGGGGGTGTGGAAAGCAGAACCAGGCCCATTGGGTGCGCTAGTATATGAAACATATGGTGGAAAATCAGAGAAATAAGCTGGAAAATACATGAGACGTGGGATTGATCTAACGCGCGTGGAGGAAGACCTCATTAATTGACGTGGCCTATTGGTGAATGGTGAGTGGAGGACCATGAGAACTAATGGTGTATGAGTAACATTTGGAATTAAAATAGAATCAGGATGAACACGTGAATGGGAGGGTGGACTCAGGATACGTAGCAAGATCTGGGACATGTGTGAGGAAGATCTGAGGGTCCAGAGCTTATCTTCTTCGCTGGAAACCCTAATGCAAGCATTTGCAGTTTCCGGTGACCGGAGCTAGGGCTCTGGCACCAGAAATCATAACAGGTGCACAAAACACAACAATAATGAACCAAGACCTCTAGATTAGGTAATTAGGCTATGCTGATCACGAAAATGACACTGAAATTTGCAATAGACCAATAGATTTCTTGGATCGAACAAAAACAATTGGCACCATGAAAAATGAAACTCAAATATATCATACTACAATGCACCATTTTCGAAACTACAACTTGCAGCATGATCAGTGTACATCAAGGATTAATATGCACATCAACATTTTCATTTTCAGAGGTGAAGAATTTGAAGCTTACCTGAGTTGCAGATCTGGAAATAATGTGATAGAAGACCAGATGATGGATGCAAATCACTCTACACTCACTCTAGATGCAAAATAAATGCATCTAAAGCCTTGAAGATGGTTGGATCTGAAGCTTTCCCAACACCTTCCCGGAAATGGCAAGGTTGTTGATCTTGAAGGAAAGCTTGAATAATGGTAATGTTTGTGATCCTAAGCTTGCACTGATCAAGGATCTACAATTTGTTTTCTGATTGAGCAAGTGTATGATGAGATATGAGAGAAATTGCAAGTTGTGCAAGAAGTTTGAAATGAGAGAATGAGAGAGAGTTGTGCAATTCTGAAACCCTAGCTTCTTATATATCAAGTCACAAACCAATGCTGAAAAGATTGTGAAGTTTGCACGTGGAAATCACAAGATTTTGGTGATTTTGCAAATTTTGCAATTTGGTGTGAGATCATGCACTCTTCATGCTTGCCTTGGCCTTCAGCCCCATGTGCAATCCACATCCATCCCTTGATTATAATCTAGCAAGTCCTGGCCCTTAGATCAAAGTATCACACATTCCTCATGAATTTGCAAAATATCCACTTTTGAAGCAACATTCTTGTGGTGCACGAATTTGTGACTTTCTTTGGAGAAAAATATGCCAAATACAATGCATTGTAACTTTGGAAACTTATTTGATCCATACGAGGCCTTGAAAACAAGTTTTGAAACTTTTTGCTTTTGTGCATGCATGAATTTTTTTGTTTTGCCCTAGTTTAAGTGAAATTTTCGAGGGCCTTATAGAACAAACCATGAATCCCATGAAAAAGTACTTGTACTTTTTAAAAATGGGAGCCCTTACTCTCCAACTTTCATGTTTTACTTTGGTCCATTTGAAGAATTTTTGGTCGTGTTAAGCTCACTTGAATTTTAGGGCAAAAGTTGCCAAAAATGGAAATTCTTCAAAACCAACTTTGTACCATTTTTGCAAAAACTCTCAAATCTTCATGATCCTTGAACTTTGAACATTCCAAACCTCTTATAACATTGTAAGGAAACCCCTTGGCCAAAAAAAAATGGGTTGGACCCCTTGAAATCACACAGTTGACTTTTTAAGGGCACAATTGACCAATTACTTCATCTGCAAGCAACTGAAGAATTTCCTGACTTCCACAAGGAATTTTCTCATGAAAATTGATACATAGGATCCTCTTGACATATAGAAGACTTTTCCCAAATGAAATGGCCAAATTTGTGAAGTTTTGATGCTTAAATCTCAAACCCTAGTTTAGGTGCCTTGCTTAGGAGCTTTGCCTTATCCTGGAATCTCTGATGATCATACAACCTTCTGAGCTTTTGCAAATGGACTCCATCTTGTAAATGCAATGTAGACCCCTCATAGGACTTGTACACAACCATTGGGCCTCTTGTCATGGCTTGTGATGCCTCAAGAACCTCCACAGATGATCATATGCCTAATGCTAGGTCATGAGAAATGTTATGCCTCATCTTTCCATGCTAGGATGCTGAGAAAATGATATGTTCATGATGAATATGATGTGATATGATGCTTAAAATGAAGAGGCCAAATTTGGGGTGTTACATCCCTAATCAGGGAGGATATAATGAGTTTACAAGCCATTGATTTAGGCTTAAGCTTATTAGCTTATTAAAAACACCAAAAACAATAACAAAACTGAAAACACAAAAACAAACAATAATCGTCTCCTTCGCGATTCTCTTCTCATCACACTCATTCACAAGCGAGAACTTGCTTCTTCCGTCTAATGCAAGACAGTTAGCACTGAGCCAGACGAGTCATACACTTGAGCATAGACAAGCAGACAATTCACAGTCAATTTATCTTTCAATCTCTTTGAGTCGAACTATGGTGTTATGACTTCCTCATTGCACGCGAGGATACGTAGGAATAACTTAACAGTTACTGAACAAAAGTCTATGTGTCTTCCCCCTCTTTCAGCATTCTCTTTTAAGCCTCATCTCCTGAGCATTCACCTTTTGCACTGACACTTGTATATTGTTTTCCATCTTTTGCACACAGATATCACATACCCTACCCCTTTAAACACAATCTCGTAAGCGTGGATCCCGTAGAGTACGACGAACAATCTGGGTGCTAATACCTTCCCTGGTTGTAACCAACCCCCTTTCTCAGTTTCTCTGGTTCGCAACCGTCTTATCCATCTTTCTCCAGGTTTATGCAGCACTACCTTTCCTTCAGGATAAAAATTCCTAGCTGGCGACTCTATTCATCTTCATCTAATTTTCTCTTTTCGCCGACCGTTCGCGTCTGCACCGGGATGCAAATCATCGAGAGCGACAACTTGGCGACTCTGTTGGGGATCCTTATCTTGCAACCAGGGCTTCTGGTTCCTGTTGTGGGTTTCTCCTAGCGCTTGTTTGAATTGTGTTTACAGGGGTGTTATGTGCTACTTATGCTTGTTGTTTATTGCTTTATTTATTGCTTTCTTTACAACTTTATTTATTGCTTTCATTTATTGTTTATATGCATTTCATACTGTTATCATCATATCATGTATGCTGGATCTCTTGTCTGTTTTGGTGGGAGGGATCATTGAGTGAGTAAAGGTTCCATACCGGGAGCCTGAGTGACACATAGGATAGAGTGGCTTCATATTCTTTCCCATTCCATTTCGGTCTGGTGCGGGAATATGAAACACGGTTCAGACATGGGTTTCTTCTTGAGAACTCTGTGCTACGGATTTCCTGTAGTACTAGGACTATCTAGGAAGCCTGCTAAGTCTGGATGACCTTTTCATGACCTTCAGCATCTGATGTGAATTAGAGGAGGATCCTTTATGATTATTGTAAACACTGTACCTCCAGGTTAGAAGTGTTTACACTTCTCATAACTGATCCAAGTCTGAGGATCCTTGTTCTAGAACAATACATGTGAGGGGGATGGGATGTTTACAGGTTTGCAGGAACCCTTGGCCTCATCATACCTTGTTACTAGTTTTGTTAAGGTTGCATCATTTTGGACTGTTCTTGTGAAACCCTGGACTTGTGACTCTTTATTTGAGTCCCCCACCTGGTTACTGGTTTTCTAAGCCTCCATCCGGACTTATGAACACACATGAACCCTATCAAGGCAGATAACAGATCCATCACTTGATCACAAACCCTTTGCATATCATTCTGCATACATCATTTTGCATCATTTAACATTTGTCTATTTGTTTTACAGGGTATCCACATCTTATCTTTGGTTCGGTTTTGACCTGTTCTACTGCTTAGATTCCTTCAGCTATCTGCACCAGCCTCTTCATCAGTTATCTTCATCAGAGATTCTTCTTCAGTACCTTCTCCAGTTATCTTCATCAGTTTTCATCAGTTGCCTTCATCAGTGCTTCTCCTCAGTCTTCTTCATCAGCATCCATTGTCAGCATGGACACATCCAGGAAGAGCAACATCACCTATCATTTCTTTGAGCCCACTTTGACAAGCATCAGGCAGATGTAGGCACTCATCACTCCTGATCATGTCCCTTTATTCAGGGAACATCATGGTGGCATTATGGACATGGTCATGGATTTGGATGCATCCCAGAGGAGCATGATCCACACCTGTCTTCAGTTCTATGAACCTCCTCTCAGATGCTTCACTTTCACAGATTTTCAGTTGGGACCATTGATGGAAGAGTTCTCCGTGTTGTTGGGTGTCCCCATCAGGAGGGGGATTCCCTTCAACCCTGAGATGGTTGCTCCCAAGAATGAAGATGTAGCTAAGGCTTTGCACTTGGAGCCCACCCTCATTGACCAGAATATGACCACCAAGGCTGGAATTCCAGGCCTGCATTTGGATTTCTTGGTTACTCAGGCCACCCTTCATGCTGCAGCAGGGAAGTGGGACACTGTTTGTGCACTCTTGGCCCTCAACATATATGGTATCATCTTGTTTGAAGACGAGCCTAAGTTTGTAAGCAAGAGTGATATCAACCTATTCTTATTGAGGAATCTAGTCCCTACCTTGCTTGGAGACTTTTACTACTCAGTGCATCAAAGGAATGAGAAGCAGATGGGAAGATTAGTCAGATGATGTGCACCTCTCTTCTATTGTTGGTTATTGAGGCACTTGCCGAAGTCAGACACTTTATTGAATCCTCATCATCCAAGGAACTAGGCTAAGATAATGATTGCCCTTACATCAGAAGACATCAGATGGTGCACTTAGAGCACCAAGGGCAAAGATATCATTACCAGCTGTGGGAAGTATCCCAATGTACCCCTGATTGGAGTAAAGGTTTGCATCAATTACAATCCTTTGCTTTTCAAAAGGCAATTAGGGTATGCCTTGGTGCATCCCCCAAGAGAGCAAGACTTGACAGAAACCCTCTATTGTGACATTCAGCACAACCTTGCCATTGCCAGACAAGCTGCCTGGGCTTAGGACAATATTCAGACTAAGGGGACAACTATTCTTGGCAAGTGCAACAATATAGCTTCAGCTCAGTATCTTGATTGGTCTCGTACCAGGGGACAGATCACCCGCATTCCATTCACCTTAGAGGATGTGCCTGGACCATCAGCACTGGAGCCTGCAGCTACTGTCAGTTTAGAGGAGTTTGAGAAATTGAAGGAAAGGAATACTCAGCTCTCTGAAGCTTTTGAAGAAGACCATCTGGGAGAGGAATGATAGTCGTCTAGATAATGAAAGGTTAGAGAAGCTCCGGATTGAGCACTTGACAAAGATTGAGAAGACATATGATTACATCAGAAGGGCTAGAGCAGAGGAGTTAGTATTGAAGAATTCTTGCAAGGAAGCCAAGACTCAGAAGGCCAGAGCTGAGCATTACTTGGAGGAGTGTCAGGCTAGGTGGATCAGGATCACTGAGGCACGTTCACAGGAGGATCAAAGGACCCAGGCTAGGATAGAGCAGCTGGAGGCTAGTGAGAAGAAGAATCAGGAGGCCTTGTTAGCAGCACAGAAGGAGATCTCTTATTTGAAGCTTCGGGCGGGGTTGAAGAGATCAAAGGATCAAGACAAGCATAAGAAGTTGATCAGTGCCATTGCCACCAGGAACCTTCTTATCAGGACCATCACAGAGCATCCAGTTGGTCCAGTGACTGAGGCTCTCCTAAAAGAAGTCAGAGAGGAAGATTTTGGACTGGATGTTTGATTTCTTTGTTTGTACTTCATTTTGATTGTATTTTTGTTGTTGTATTTTGACCCACCATGGGGACTTTTGTTGTAATCAAACTATGTATCGTTTCACTTTGTAATATATGGTTTGTTTTATTTTGTGGGCTTTATCTCTCTTCAACATCATCTTTCCTCGAGGTCTGGAAGGTCAAAACCAAAGAACCAAACTAGGATACCCTTGGAAGACAAATAGGCATCCTGCATTGCATACTAACCTCATTTCTTTGTTTTGTTGGTTTTTGTTTTTGTTTCTCACTTTGTTGTGGTTTCAGGAAACATTTCTCGTAGAAGAGTGTTCCCCGTCAATAGAGTGCACCGGTATCCGACAAGAAACAACCTTCCGGGCTTACAAATGGATCAGGTTCAACAAGATTTGACTGATGTGAGAACCCAAATGGCCAATGAAAGGACTGAGATGAGGGGCCAAATGGACCAGTTTATGGCAGTGATGACTGGGTTGGCCCAGAGCCAGGAGAGATTGAGAGAGTTAGTCGAGCGGAAAAATCCCAAAGAAAACCACCCAGGCACAGGGGGTATCAGCAACAACGATCATGTACAACCTCGTACTGATCCCCTAGAGTTTGGACCTCATTTGAACCCAGAAATCAATGCTATAAGAAACACCCAAGGTAGTAATGGAGGGAGGGCCTTGCAGGAGGACCCTCAGGAAGAAAAATTTACTATGGTTGGGGTAGGAGACGAAGTCTATGATCGTCGGCTAGACGAGATAGCAGAAAAGCTAAGGTCTCTGGAGTCTCAAAACTCTATGGGTTTTGATGTCATGGATATGGGATTAGTGGAGGGGGTTAGAATTCCTCACAAGTTCAAACCTCCCTGTTTTGAAAGATACAATGGTACATCCTGCCCACGTACCCATCTCCAATATTTCCTAGGGAGATTAAAATCCTACACCATGGATGAAAAACTATGGATGTTTTATTTTGAGGATAGCTTGACAGGGGCATCCCGGGAGTGGTACTCTCATTTGACCTGGGCCACATTTAGGAATTGGAAAGACTTGGACGAGGCTTTCATTCGTCAATATTAATATAATATGGACATGGCTCCAAACAACACCCTTTTGATGGGAATGTCACAGTCTTCCCGGGAAAGTTTTAGAGAGTACGCCCAGAGATGGAGGAAATTAGTTGCTGTCGTTCAACCCCCGATGTCAGGAAAGGGAAATGGCAGATATGTTCATGAACACCCTCCAGGGGACTTATATTGATAGGTTGACTGCATTATCTTCCACTAGCTTCGCAGACGTGGTTATAGTTGGGGAAATAATTGAGAGCTTATTGAAAATGGGAAAGATTTTTGACAACGACGCCAGTTCAAGAAGTGCAAGGAAGCCATTTGCAGGGCCTCGCAAATCCGGTGAAACAAATTATGTACATATGGGAAGAAGAAGACCCCAGTATCTGCCAAGATCAGTTGCCGCTATCACTATTCCTACTCCACCTCCTCAATATACTCAACAGCCACATCATTTTCCTCAACAGCCACAGTTTCCTCAACAAAGATCCTACACCAACAACAACAACAACCAACAACAACACCCTTTCCATCAACGACCATCTCACGTTAACAGGGTGATTGACCCTATACCAATGCCATATGCCACATTATTGCCACAATTCCTAAAGCTTAATCTTGTCGAGCTAAGGACTTTGGCTCTACCAGATCCTTAGAACCTTCCGAGAAATTACGACATCAACGTCAGGTGTGCTTTTCATTCTAATGCACCTGGTCACACCACAGAAAAGTGCAGGGCTTTGCACATGAAGGTCCAGGATCTGGTTGATTCAAAGGCCCTAAATTTTTGCACCACCTGCTAATGTCACAAAGAATCCTATGCCCAGCCATGGTGGGCCAAGGATAAATGCAATAGAGGAGATCTCACCCATGAATTTAATTGAAGATACTACAAGTATTCAAACACCTCTGGCAGAGGTTAAAGCTCAACTTTTAAAATGCCAGGTGTTTCCAGGTTGTGAGGCATGCTGTGAATCTTGCAAGGTTTCTGTCAACGGGTGTGCAAGCTTGAGGAATGGCATCAATGGCTTGATCAAAGAAGGTACCCTAAAAATAACAACAACAGCTTCTACAACACCAGCAACTCCTTTTTCAACAACAAGTATTTCTCCTACAACTGCAAAGACAATTGTTCCTACAAATTCGTCTACAAAATCAGCAACCACCTCTTCCATCACTTCAACAAACACCAGTTCAATTGCATCCACTTCTACAACTACAGCAACCACTAACAACAATGTCTCCACAGTCACCATCTATTATGACCCTGCAACGGTCCCTGTTTCCAACAATTATCAACAACAATCTCAACAACAATTTCAGCAACAACCAAACTTCAATCAATCACCACCAACATCAACCAGAAGTCCTATTACCATCTTTTATGATCCACAAACAATAACAGTTCCCACCTTTTCTGCAGTCAGCCCAGTCACCATCACGGTGCCAGGGCCCATTCCATATGATAAAGACATTGTTGTACCATGACACTATGGTTCAGACCTTTACTGCAACGGAGAAAGAGTCCTTCTTGATTCTTCAGTTCATACACCACAAGTGGATAATGTCGGGGGAGGCGGAGGCTTCACCCGAAGCGGATGCCTCTTTGCGTCCCAAACTCCAAGAACTAATACCGAGGCAGAGGCTGCCGCCAAAGCCAAAGTTAAGAGTGTGGCACCCAAAAAACCTATACCAAAAGAATCCCATAAATCATCCTTTGATCAAGATGTGGATGAATTTATGAGAATAATCAAAAGAAGTAACTACAAGGTTGTGGATCAGCTCCACCAGACTCCTTCCAAGATCTCCATCTTATCCCTGCTATTGTGTTCCGAAGCTCATCGGGATGCACTACTTAAAGTCTTGCACGTTGCCTACATGCCGGAGGAGATCACAGTGAATCAGCTCGAGACAGTGGTATCTAATGTTAATACTAGCCATGGGTTAGGTTTCACCAATGCTGACTTGACAACAGAAGGTCGTCACCACAACAAAGCTTTACACATCACTTTGGAGTGTAAAGGGGTTGTGCTCTCGCATGTTCTTGTTGACATTGGGTCTTCACTCAATGTCTTGCCGAAGAAATCTCTTGTCAAGCTCGAATATGATGGTATAGCTCTCCGACCAAGCAATCTGGTGGTTAGAGCTTTTGATGGCTCCAAGAGGTCTGTTCTTGGAGAGGTGGAGCTTCCTGTGATAATCGGTCCGCATGTCTTTCAGACTACATTCTATGTGATGGACATTCAGCCGGCCTACAGTTGTTTGTTGGGTCGACCATGGATTCACGCTGCTGGCGAAGTTACGTCGACCCTTCACCAGAAATTGAAATATGAATAGGAAGGACAGATTATCACCATCTGTGGTGAAGAGGATATCTTTGTTAGCCATCTGGCTACATACAAATACATTGAGATGAATGGTGAAATTCATGAAACCATGAGCCAACGGTTCGAAGAACTGAACGTCAATGAGGCGACGACTGAAGTATTTGCTGCATCCCAGGAGGATAGGATGGGTACTTCAATTGTCTCCTATCAGCAAGCCCGAAAGGTTGTTGAAGATGGAAACGCCCAAGGCTGGGGAAAATTGCTACCGATGGAGAAAAAGGAGGACAAATTCGGTTTGGGTTACAAACCATTCCGACAAGATCAAACAGAGGCTGCTAAAGAGCCCAAGTTCATCAGTGGGGGGATGCTCACCCCAGATGTTGTCAATAACGTGGAAGACGAGGTGGAAAGCGACCTCAACCAGGAGAGCTGGTTTCGTCCAAGGATCCCGGGTCACCAAGTACTTAACTGGTCTTCCCAGGAAATTATAAGGGTCACTCATGCAGAGTAATTATTATTTCCTGTTTTTTTCAGCATGCATCAAGTCCTGCATCTTGCCCAAGGTGTCAGGACTCATTTTGTAATAGGGGCATATTTTTAATTTTGTGCAAATGGAATATCAATGAATATCGGACATCTTTTACAAATAAGTCTCTTTTTCGCTCACTGTCTTTTCATTTTTCACTTTTGTACAAAACAATAAAATGGAAATGTTTTCAAAATAAATAACTTCATTTTTTCTGAACAAGATTAAAATTGATCACTAAAACGAAAAAATCTCAACCCTTGCAGAGATAATCCTCCAGATTGCACCGACAACAGCACCGCTATGACCTTGTATGACTTCGACAATCCAATTAATTAAGCTGGTGAAGGGGTTAAAGAAGACTATGAGTTGCCTGAAGAGTTAGTCAGGTTGTTAAGGCAAGAAGAGAAAGTGATTACTCCTCATCAGGAGGAGGTTGAAACAGTTAATCTTGGTACCGAGGAGAATTTGAAAGAAGTGAAGATTGGGGCCAGTCTGCAAGCTTCAGTAAAAGAACAGCTTATCAACATGCTTCGAGAATACGTCGACGTCTTTGTTTGGTCCTATCAAGACATGCCAGGTCTAGATACCGATATTGTCATGCACAGGCTACCCCTGGAAGAAGATTTCCCTCCAGTTAAGCAAAAGCTAAGCCGTACTCGCCCAGATATGGCCATGAAGATTAAGGAAGAAGTACAAAAACAGTGGGATGCCGGTTTCCTTGCTGTAACTAATTACCCGCCATGGGTGGCTAACATTGTACCAGTGCCTAAGACGGATGGAAAAGTACGTATGTGTGTGGATTACTGGGATCTGAACAGAGCTAGCCCGAAGGATGATTTCCCATTACCTCACATTGATGTATTGGTCGACAACACAGCTCAGTTCTCGGTGTTTTCTTTCATGGATGGTTTTTATGGGTATAATCAGATCAAAATGTCACCCGAAGACATGGAGAAAACAACCTTCATCACACCTTGGGGCACATTTTGTTACAAGGTAATGCCTTTTGGACGAAGAATGTCGGTGCAACGTATCAACGGGCTATGGTAACGTTATTCCACGATATGATCCACAAAGAAATTGAATTCTACATGGATGATATGATTGCCAAGTCTCTTACTGAGGAAGACCGTCTAGTGAATCTGCTAAAGTTGTTCAAGCGTTTGAGGAAGTATCAATTGAAGTTAAACCCCAACAAATGCACATTCGGGGTGCAGTCGTGTAAGTTGCTGGGATTCTGCATAAGTGAAAAGGGAATTGAGGTTGATCCCGACAAAGTCAAGGCCATTCAGGAGATGCCTGCACCTAGGACTGAAAAAGAAGTTCGGGGGTTCTTAGGTAGATTAAACTACATATCAAGGTTCATATCTCACCTCACTGCAACCTGCGAACCCTTGTTCAAACTGTTGAGGAAAGAACAAATAGTCAGGTGCAATGACGATTGTCAGAAGGCTTTTGACAAGATCAAGGAGTACCTACAAGAACCTCTAATTCTCATGCCTCCAGTTGAAGGAATACCTCTGATAATGTACCTGACAGTATTAGAAGGATCAATGAGGTGTGTGTTGGGCCAACATGACGAGTCTGGTCGAAAAGAGTATACAATATATTACCTAAGTAAAAAGTTTACCGACTGTGACCAACATTATTTACTGCTCGAGAAAACTTGTTGTGCTTTAGCGTGGGCTGCTCGCCGACTAAGACAATATATGTTGACTCACACTACTTTGTTGATCTCAAAGATGGACCTCGTCAAGTACATATTTGAGAAGCCAGCACTTACCGGAAGGGTTGCAAGGTGGAAAATGATTCTGACGAAGTATGACATTCAGTACACTTCTCAAAAAGCCATCAAAGGCAGTGTGTTGTCTGATTATCTTGCCGAGCAACCCATTGATGATTATCAGCTCATGAGATTTAACTTCCCCGATGAAGACATCATGTACTTAAAAGCAAAAGATTATGAAGAGCCTATTCACACTGAAGGGCCTGATCCAGAAGAAGAATGGACTATGATGTTTGAGTTGGTGTAGTCAATATGAATGGTCGTGGAGTTGGTGTAGTGCTCATTACACCTAAAGGAGTTCACATGCCTTTCTCAGCAAAACTCACCTTCGCCTGCACTAACAATGAAGCAGAATACGAAGCATGTATCATGGGTCTTGAGGAAGCCATTGACCTCAGGATCAAGAAATTGAATGTATTCGGAGATTCAACATTGGTAATCAATCAAACCAACGGAAAATTGTACACTCACCAAGAGCATCTGATTTCGTACCGTGACTATACGAGGAGATTATATACTTTCTTCACTACAATCAAACTTGAGTACATCCCTCGAGACGAAAATCAGTTCGCATATGCTTTAGCTACCATTTCCTCCATGATCAAAGTACAAACTGCAAATTATGTGCCTCGGAATTTGGTATCCAGATTAGACCGACCAACATACGTTTTCTCTGTGGACATTGCTAGTGATGACAAGCCTTGGTTCTACGACATCAAAAGCTTCTTAGAGGATCAGACATACCCACCTGGGGCATCATCCAATGATAAGAAGACATTAAGAAGGTTGGCCGATAGTTTCTTCCTTAATGCTGATGGTTCATTATACAAGCGAAACTTTGACATGGTGCTGCTCAGATGTGTTGAAAATAAAGAAGCAGACTTGCTGATGCACGAGGTGCACGAAGGTTCTTTCGGTACCTATGCTGGAGGACATGCGATGGCTAAGAAATTATTAAGATCAGGTTACTACTGGATCACAATGGATGCGGACTGTTGTGCCTCTGCCAAGAAATGCCACAAGTGCCAGATCTACGCAGACAAAGTGCATGTGCCTCCAAATCCTTTGAATGTGATGTCTTCACCTTGGCCCTTTTCCATGTGGGGCATTGATATGATTGGAAAGATTGAACCGACTACTTCAAATGACAACAGATTCATCCTGGTAGCCATTGATTATTTCACCAAATGGGTTGAAACAACTTCATATGCAAACGTCACCAGACAAGTGGTAGCCAGATTCCTGAAAAGAGACATCATCTGTCGATATGGAGTACCCGAGCGAATCATTACTGATAATGGTTCCAATTTGAACAATAAAATGATGGCAGAGCTATGTCGGGACTTCAAAATCCAACATCACAAGTTTGATGGCAGAGCTGTGCAGAAAATGGTGGTTACTTACAGAGACTGGCATGGAATGCTACCATTTTCCTTGCATGGGTATCGAACCTTAATCAGGATGTCTACTGGGGCAACGCCTTATCAGCTTGTATACGGTATGGAAGTTGTCCTACCTATTGAAGTTAAGCTACCCTCCTTACGGGTAATGATGGATGTAAAGTTGCACGAGGCAAAGTGATTCCGGTCTCGGTACAATCAACTGAATCTGATCGAAGAAAAGAGATTAGCTGCAATCTGTCATGGGCAGTTATATCAGAAAAGGATGAAGAGGGCCTTCGATCAGAAAGTCAGGCTTCGGGAATACCAAGTGGGAGATCTTGTGCTGAAAAGACTTCTTCCTCCTCATACAGACCACAGGGGAAAATGGACTCCAAATTACGATGGTCCATTCATAGTAAAGAAGGTTTTCTCTGGTGGAGCACTGATGCGCACTACTATGGATGGTGAAAATTTCTTATCCCCTGTGAATTCAGATGCAGTTAAAAAATACTTTGCATAAAATGACCCGCTGGACATAAAAATAGAATGTAAGTCCAGGCAAAAATAGGGCATCCCGGCGAGTCAAAAACAGAATAAAAGACTCGGGCAAAAATAAGGGAAAAGAAATGTACACCCGCTGAGTTGAAAAGCCGCATTGGATAGCTCAGGCAAAAATGGGTATCCCGGTGGATTAAAAACCTGAAAGGGCGATCCATGCAAAATCGGGGAATAATCGAACAACTGCATTCTGAATTCGTCGGTATCACTCACAACATGGCAAGCTTCGAAAGGACAAAGCAGCAGTCAGAATCGGCCTTCTTCAGAAAGCAAGATAAAAAGAACGTCAAGGTCATACAGGTCATAGCAAAGGAAATTCATTAGAGCGTCGTCGTTAACATTGCCAACACTTTTATTTTCTCAGTTTATAGCAATCTCCTCATTCCAAGGGATTTGTTTCTTTGACTGTATTTGCCAATTCAGGGCACCCAAAATCAATAAAATCAGAGTTTTCAGTCACACCTCGTTTTGTACATTTTATGTTTCGTTTGCAAAATGTCCAGTATTCATGATACAACACTTGCATAAAACAAATGAGCCATTTTTAATAAATGCTTGCAGGAAATATATTATTTTCAGGAAATTCTAACTCCTATGACGGAATCCGGTAAGGGATACCTCGGGATACTTGTGCGTTTCTTTTGTCTTAACATGTTGTGGGTATTTAATACCCAACATGGGGCATGCCAAGCATTGAATCCCCAACATGCTACTTCCCAGAAGCAGGACCTCCCTGAGCAGTGCCTGACAACTGTTTCATAGCAAGATGGGCAAGGAACTTCCTATTCCCCACCAAGATGCCAGATCTCTCTCATCCTCAGCAAAGTTAATGGGAGTTGTCTCCCCACAAAGTTTCCATTCTCTCCCCAGAAGAGAAATGCCTGAAACCCATCCCCAACAAGGGGGATGGAGCTTCTTTCTCCCCAGCTGAGTTTTCCTTACGGATAGATCTACCAATGATCTTCTCCCCCAAGAAGAGTTCTCCATCCTAACAGATCTACCATTGATATCTCCCCCAGCTGGGTTATCCCTCCAAACAGATCAGCCAGAGATCTTTATCCCAGCAGGATCCGGGTCCCGGATCAGTTTCTCTTTTGCATAATCATAGCTTTCGCATCATATTCACCAAATAAGCATAACATTCCGTCTAATACGGAGCATTACGGAAAAAATCAAACATTTGCATGATCACAAGCCAGGTTCGAGCCAGTCATCTGAGATTACCATAAATGTTTCATCAGCAATATACAAAGTGCATCCCCTGCACATAAAAGCCAAAGCGTCCCCTTTGCACTCTCAAGCACAGATACTTGTTCATAACATGTCTTTTCGACACCCGTCCATGTCGTCCTATCCCCACAGAAATCCAAAGCATGTCCTTTGCATTCTCGAAACAACTGCCTGTTTGTATAGTATATATTTAACACTCGTCTGTGTCATACATTCCCTAGCTAGTCGAGCGCTCGTTAATATCTTGCATATACCTCACCGACAAATCAATAATTGTAAACACTTATACATAAGTCCCCGATACTCGTCCGTATCTTGTTTATATATCACTCCTCAACAGATCCGACACTCGTCCGTGATCCTTGTTAACCAGTTGGTACTCGTCTGTATCATCATCTCTGAACACGCGTCAGCGTTTTTTTCTACTGATACTCGTCTATATCATGGTCCTAAGGATGCTCGTCCGCATCTTTAATCTATACACACTATCAGACACTTATACCTTTTATTCTTAAGCGTAAGCACTCGTCCGTGTTTACCATTCCCTAGTAAGTCACCAACAAAACAACTTTCTTTTATCCGACATTCGTCCTATGTCGTGATATCCTCGGCAGCCGTACCCTGCCAGGTGATCGTCCTTCACCTTTGGATGACCGTCCCTCATCCCTTCCCCAGCGGAGTCCCCATTAGTGGAACTTTTTTCTATCTGTCATTCGTCCTATGTCGTGATAAAGAGCAGTCGTCCCCGGCTAGGTGATCTTCCTTCACCTTTTGATGATCGTCCCTCATCATTTCACCCGATGGTCGTCCCCATTGTTGATTTTGTTATCCGACATTCGACCTATTTCGTGATAAACCCCGAGAGCAGCCTTACCCTGCTAGGTGATCGTCCTTCACCTCTTGATGATCGTCCTTCATCTTGCTTATCTGATGGCCGTCCCCATCGTTGACCTTTTTCTATCCGACATTCGTCCTATGTCATGATAGAGAGCAGCTGTCCCCTGCTAGGTGATCGTCCTTCACCTTTGATAATCGTCCCTCATCATTATTTCATTTATTCTTTGAACCGATGGCCATCCCCATCATTGTTTACTACTTCCCAAGCCTGATGGCCGTCCCCATCATATCTTACTATGATCCCTAGAGAATCTTGTTTCTTTACCTGATGGTCGTCCCCGTCATGGTCTCTTTATTTCCCCAGCTTGTCGGTCGTCCCCGCCATTGCTTTACTTACCGCTTTATCCCCAGTAGTGGTCCTCTGCTCGATGGTCATCCTCCATCGCCTTCATTTGATAATCATCCTATACTAGTTTTACAATTTATATCCCTTTTCTTCTTCTATCCAGCGAGTGCAAATTTTGGAATGTCTTTGGTATTCAACCACAAGTTATCTTGTTTGTCTTTTAAGCCAGGCGCTTACATCCTGCACAGCTAACTCATGCTTGAATATGGGCAGCTGTAAACACCCCAAATTTTCCTTCACTCTTTATCACACCATTTCTTGTTATCTTTCATAAGCATAAGCATTACACCTCATATTGCATATTTGTTTCACTGCATAAGTTCAAGTTCATTTGCATCTAGGGTTTGTGATCTGAGCAATCCAAGAATCCATCTGAGCCATCCCAAAGGCCTCAAAGCTTTCCAAGAGGGTCCATGTGTGTTATATCATCATATTATGCTCCTCAAAGTTCATGAAAGTCAAGGGATCACAAGAATTGGCAAAGGCATGGAAGCAGAGCTAGGGTTTTCACTACACAGATTACCAAAATTAGGGTTTTGGTTTCAGAGGCCTTAACTCCAAATTTTTGGTTCATTCGTGTTTCTAAAGGTATTAATATGTCATAAGGATCATGTGTACCAAGTTTGATGAAGAAACTCATTGTTGAAGTCATCTGATCACTGGGTAACTTCCTGAGCAAGTTAAGTCAAAATCAGGGCATCTGAGGCCCCCAACAATGGAACCAAAGGGTTATTTTAATCAAATTGAAGTTCAATGATCTTTATTCGATCTTAGAAGTGGTTGTAAGTTCACAAGATTTAATAATTTTGAGCCAATTGCGAACTTGCCATTTTTGGAAATGACTTGAAATGCAAAACTTTCCATTTTGGGAAAGTTTTTCAACCTCCTCTTTCATAACCAAGAATGCTTTAAATGAAAAATTATTGGTCATGAAAGTTGTATATTGGGTCTTTCCTTTTTCAAAAAGTACAAGAACATGTCTTGACTCATCATATAACTCAAGATATGGCCTTTCAAAGTTGGCAAAAATCACATAATTTTCAAGTTCATGCCAAAGAGGGAATTTTGCAATTTCACTTGCGAAGCATTCTAATGACCTCTAATGTGAACAAACACTTCATAACATGCCTATGAAACTTCAAAAGATCAGAATTGGCCCTTGGTTGGAGGCATTTCATGGCTTGTGATCCAAGAAACACCAAAGAGGAAAAAGTTGCAAGAAGCTTAGAAAGGCTTCATCCACGTGTGCCAGCTGCATAATCTTGATTCTATGGATCTCCATGAATCTTGCTGAGGCCAGAAACCCCATTGAACAGCTCCTGCCATGGCCCATACCTCCAAGTACACAATGTTGACATTTTTGCAAAACACACCATACCAATCAACATGTGGCACAAAAACTTTTCTGATCAATCCCATTGGCTTAAACAAACATCATGGATCACATTTCATAACACACAATAACCTGAATCATCCCACAACTCAGAATTCACAAAATCCATCAAAAAGCTTCCTCTATTCGAATCCCTAAAGCCAACCATCAAACTTCAAAATAAACTTCACCAATCATCCTCAAATCACTCATAGAATACAAAGCAACCCTCAAAATGGCCTGAAACCTCCAAAATAAAAAACATGATATCTACAAAACTAGAATCATACACCTCAAAATAGCCATCACAAACTTGTTCTAAGCATTGCAACATCATCATGGAGCTCATTGGGGTTGGTTTGCATCAAAGAAAAGGCCAGAAAGCTCCAAACTTAAAAGCTTTAACTTAGGTATACCTCAAGAACAATTTTTCCAGAACTCTTATTTTAAGTTCCTAAATGATTCTATATGCTTAGCTGATCACTCTGATATGTTTAGATTTGAAAATGGTTGAGAAATGAACATGTATGGTTGTTTTGAAACTTTGCCCGTGAAAATGTTTTTGATTCGATTTGCTTGATTTTTGTGATATAAATGATTTTTGATGTGTGATTTTGTTTGTATGATGCTTGGGGAGTGTTTCTGGGAAACTAATTTGGGGTGGGGTAGCCTGTAGAAGGATCTAGGTTTTTTGGTTCACCAGAGAAGATGACCGGAGCTTGTCTCTGGTCACCTGAAAGTGATTAACCCTAATTAGGGTTTAGCTGCCTAGTTTGAATTCTGACCCTTGGATGTGTTTTACCTGCGTTTACAAATGGCCAGGATTGATCCACTTAACCCTAATCTAATTTAATTAAGTTAATTAATTTAAATTACTCAGATTAAATTCCAGCCACCCATTTACGCGCCAGTTAACTCCTTCCAATTTTGTTCAAATCCTGGCCTTTGGATGCGCTGACTTCCCATTAAATCCATTTTTAATTCATTTTATTTTATTTCTTTTGCATAATTTATTTAAAATATCAAAAAGCATTCAAAACATATTTTATTTTGAATTCTGACTTTAAATATTTTTCTTTATCCAAAAATGATATTTATTTTATTTTTTCCATTAAAAAGAATTTTTAAAATTTTTAAATGTTATTTATAATTAATTAAAGTATTTTAATTAATTAAAAATACATTTAAGTTTCTAAATATCACCAAAAAAATCATGAATCATCCCAATGCATTTAAACACATTTTCAAACTCTTCATACAAATTTCTTTTTAGGTTTGATCATAGTTTACCAATTTTCTTTGAAATAAGGGTTATAAAAATCATATTTTTAAACCCTAACTTTGAAAAATCATTTTTGCCTAACAAAGAAGAGCTTGAAGTTGGTTATTTTTGCATTGTTTTACATATTGCATGTAGTTTATAGGTCTTTTTCCTCATGAATTTATATTGCATTTTCAATTTGATTTGCATTTTTCCCGTTGAACCACCCCAAAACCCTAGAAAACTTAGGAAAATCATAACTTTTGATTGGTTAGGCTTCTGACCTTCTCCTTTGGGGTGTGACCTAATATGGGATTAGGGTTTGTTTGAGCTTGTTTGCAAATTTTTATCATGTCATTTGCTTCTGTTTTATTCATTTGCATCTCACATGTCCATGTAACCCTAATTTCTCAAGTTCATTTGCATTCACCTTTCATATGCATCAATACATGAACTTTCCATGACATTTCACGCATTCATATGTCATATTAGACATCTTAGGACATGTTAGAACCTTGCTTAATCATTTCTTCATCCATTTGCCATGTTTGGCATTCATTTCATTTCATAAACTTTCATGTGTTTCCAAACTTCAAAGCATGCTTTCATAACATCTCATCTTTATATGATCACACATATGAATTTTGTATGCCTTTGCATCATCTTACATGACATTTACATGGCATAAACACTTTTGACTTTGATCATTGCATCTCATTTCACTTCATTTCTTTATGCTTTATACTTTATGCATTCATGCTAACACTTTCAGGTTTGGTAAGTTATTTTTGGAGGTGGATTTGCCTTCACCTATCACATCTTCTTATCTCATTCATATGCATTTTAACATGCCTTTGAAGTGAACTACTTCACTTATGTTCCATCTTTCTTACTTTCTTTCCTCTAAGTTACTTATCTTCTTCAGGAAGTAAGTAATTTGTTCTTCTTTCTCCTTCTCTTTTCATCTGCTTCTTCCATTGGTGGCTTCCTTGAAGATCTTTCTTAAGCCTCACAAACCATAGGATATCCAAGCATGATAATAATTAGGGTTGTGATTAGTCCCCCTTATATTTTTACCTTTGAGTCTCCTTGAGTCTTTCATCTCATCTCAATAATCAGAGACTAAACTCTTAAAGTTTTTGGACTTTGGAATTAGGGTTATGCATGCATCCTTCTCTTAGGATGGAGTGTATAACTTTAATCCTAAGTTTTAAACCATTAATTTGTTTAAACCTCTTAATTAAATCATCTTAATAACCATCAAGACTTTATCGTATAACTTGGGCCTTACATTAGGGTTCTAACTCTTCCTTATGGTTAAGAGGGACTAACCCTAGTGTTTAATGGACAAGTCCCCCTCAAGTTGTCTTACAAACATAAAATCCACTTCTTAATCTCACCCCTTAATTAAAATCCATTTAATAAAGGCTTTGTTATATAATGAATTTAATCCCTAACCATGGATTAAGTTGAGGTATCTTCCTCAGCTTAAGTGTTCTCATCTATTATCCTTCTATTAGGATGGTGTAATGAGTTCACTAATCTGTGATTAGAGATTAAACTCATTACTTAACACTAAACAAAAACCCAAAAACATCTTAATAATCACAAGTAGGTTAATGATCTTAATCCTACATCATCATGGTAATTAAGTTGAGATGCTTATCTCATACTTAAGTAGGCTCATTATCCCTGATTAGGGAGGATATAATGAGTTTACAAGCCCCTGATTTAGGCTTAAGCTCATTAGCTTATGAAAAACACCAAAAATAATAACAAAACTGAAAACACAAAAACAAACAATAATCATCTCCTTCGGGATTGTCTTCTTATCACACTCATTCACAAGCGAGAACATGCTTCTTCCGTCTAATGCAAGACAGTTAGCACTCGAGCCAGACGAGTCATACACTTGAGCATAGACAAGCAGGCAGTTTACAGTCAATTTATCTTTCAGTCTCTTTGATTCGAAATACGGTGTTATGACTTCCTCATTGCATGCGAGGATATGTAGGCATAACTTAACAGTTATCGAACAAAAGTCTCTGTGTCTTCCCCCTCTTTCAGCATTCTCTTTTAAGCCTTAGCTCTTGAGCATTCACCTTTTGCACTAAAACTTGTATATTCTTTTCCAGCTTTTGCACACAGATAACACATACCCTACCCCTTTAAACACAATCTCGTAAGCGTGGATCCCGTCGAGTACGACGGACAATCTGGGTACTAATACCTTCCCAGGTTGTAACCAACCCCCTTTCTCAATTTCTCTGGTTCGCAACCGTCTTATCCATCTTTCTCCATGTTTATGTAGCGTTACCTTTCATTCGGGATAAAAATGCCTAGCTGACGACTCTATTCATCTTCATCTCATTTTCTCTTTTCGCCGACCGTTCCCGTCTGCACCGGGATGCAAATCTTCGGGAGTGACAATCTCACAACAAAACATAATAATAATAGGAATGAGAGTTTTTCTGAAAGAAAGAAAAATAATCGTGGAAATCAACACTTAAAGAACAGGACAACACCAAAAGGAGGCATCATACGATTCAGAGCCGTCACTCACCCTTTCACCGTTTGAATCTCTCAAAACTTCTCTACGATTCGATCTCGTGAAAATGGTCTCTCTCGACACTCTCAGGTTCGACAATTTGATGAGGTAAAGTCACGCTTGGTGATGTTCGGACTACTCGCGATCTTTGGTTTTGGAGGTGAGTTTCTATGATTTGTTTATGACGGATTTCGCGGCGGTTTGAAGGTTTTTTGTGTGTGCGATTTGCGAATTTGGGTTGGTGGTTGGAGATGGTTATTAACAGTTTAAGGTCGGCATGAAGATGATAGTTCGAAGGTTATGTGGGTGTTTTCTGGTTTTACTTTGTTGTTGATGAAAATGGTGTTGGTTCGGAGGAAGTTTGGGGTTGTGGCGACGGTGGAAATGGAGGGTTTCGGTCAAGGTTGTGAGATTGATGAAGAATGGTCGCGGTTAGACAACTGGGAGAATGAACTGGGGATGGTGGTGTCAAGATTCGGTGGTGTTGGTTTGGAATTCGTCGCGGATGGACGGTGGGTTGTGCGGTGGATTACAGATTCGAGTGGAGGTCGGAGTTTATGAAGGGTGGGGGTTCCGGTGAGTTTGTGTTATTTGGAGAAGCTTCTATTATGCTGTCTCATGGTTATTGTCGATGAGTTCTGGACCCTTTTATGTATCTTCTGCAGGTTTGTATGGAGGTTGGGTGTGTTCTTCGTTTGTGTATCGATACCTCTTTTGTGTTATTGTGTTCAGGTTTTTGTTTTTCTAAAAAGTCTTTTTTGTGTGGCTGTTGTTTTGCGTGATAGCTCCTCCTGCCTTAAGTTCTTGATAAAGAGTATTATATCCCTATGTGTTCTCCCCCAGCTCTTATTTTCGTTTTCTCTCCTTTTTTTTAATTCAAAAATTTCAAATCTTCTCATTTCTCTTGTCTTATCTCTGTTAATCTTTTTCCTTGATGTAGGTTTTAGTTATAAATTAGTATAAGTTTTTGTTGGCTTGTGTTGTTGATGGGTTGTCTTTTGTCATGTGTAGAGACAACACAAGTCTTAGTCTTGGTTCTTTTTTTTGGAAATTTTGTAGAGGACCTTTTTGTTGCATGCTTGACTTACCTCAATTTTATGAAAGAGTGGGGGCTTGTGTCAATAGATATTGTGTAGTGTAGTGACATCAGGGAGCTTCTTTTTGGTCAAACTTGAACTATACAAAAAAATTGGTTTTGGTTTGGTTTGTAAATTGTCTAAATAAATTAACATAACAATAATAAAAATAAAAAAATAATATTAATAATAACAACTAAATTAGCCTAAATATAAATTTGATAAAAATAAAATCTTTTAAAAATATGGTTTAAAATAAAATAAAATAAAATAAAAAAGAAATGAACTTAAATTAAATCAAAGTTAACTTGGAACGATCGCAATATTTAAATTGAGATAAAAAAGATAAACAAAACTAAACATATTTTTTTGAATTATTTAAGAAAAAGAAAATAAGCAACCAACCAAATTTGAATTAAAATAACACTAACTAGATTAAAATTAAATTTATGTTTAAGATATACCAATTGAATTAAAAAACTACATAAATTGAAATTACAATAAAAAAACTAATGAAATGATAAATAAAATAAAACTTATAAACTAAACTAAAATCAAAATCAGATTAGATTGATTAAATTAAAACTTAACATATTCACTGAATAAACTTAAATTGACAGATAAATAAATACAAAATAATTATCTAACAAATCATATTGTATAAAAAGACTTAATGACAAAAATCTAAAATTAAGAATAAAAGGACATTGAACAATAAAATTGACCGAGTATACATAGTTAATAAATTGTTTTAGAAAAAAAATGCAGTAATGTCTGACTATCGATACCGCGAGAATGCATCGAAAAATGAAATGATTAAAAAAGGTTCGGTCAAAATTTAGGGTGTGACAGTTGCCCCTTTTTAATCTTCTTGGACCTGAATGTATAAATAACAAAGTTTTTGTACATTCGAGGTGGAAGACGATTAAATATTAAAATACCTAAAATTTTGACCGACTGCGGATGGAATGCAATGATATGCAATGTTATGAATTTATGAGAGACTCTTTTTGTTTTGCTAAGGATATAACGTGCGAGCTGCAATGAACTCAACTCGGCAGATGAGGAAATAAATAACGGATATCGACACGGCGGTCGAAAAACAGAATTCAACACGGCGATTGAGGAAAAATAAGTAACAGACATCGACACGGCGGTCGGGAAAGCAACTCAACACGGCGGCCGAGGAAATAAAATAGAAGAAATCGACATGGCGGTCGGGAAAATGAAATAACAGTCATCGACACGGCTGTCGGGATTTAAAATTCAACACGACGGTTGAAGAAATAAATAACAATCATCGATGCGGCAGTCGGGAATAAAATTTAACACGGAGGTTGAAGAAATAAATAACAGACATCGACACAGCGGTCGGGAAAACGAAAATAACAAATATCGACACAACAGTCAAGAAGAAAGATAACAGACATCGACACGGCGGTCGGGAAAACGAAATAACAGACATCATCACGGCGGTCGGGAAATAAAATAGCAGACATCAACACGGCGGTCGGGAAAATTAAATAACAGACATCGACATGGAGATCAGGAATAAAAATAACAGACATCAACACGGCAGTCGGGAAATAAAACAACAGACATCGACACGGCGGTCGGGGAAGCAAAAATAGACATCGACACGGCGATCGGGAAAGCAAAACTCAACACGGCGATTGTGGAAAATAATAACAGACAAATAATCCAAAGTGGTAAATTAACAGGTTCAAGTGTAACTGTTGATACCGAGGATAAAGAAAACGAAGACAGTGTCTGGGCCGTGGCTATGTGCAATCAACTGATACTGGGAGTAGAATGCGAAGCATTTAAAGATAAATCAAAACGACTCTAAGAGATCGGCTGGCAAATAAGAAAAAATGTTGGAGTTTTCAACGGGATAAACGACCAAACTCTGGGAATTCCTTAAATGAAGAGTTCAAAGAAGAACTTTCAAGAACCGTTAGGAAAACACGAATGCGTGTTGAATTAAACAACCTTAAATCATAAGCAAACAACTTAAAGGATTTATGCCAATGATAATTGGACTTAAAAGAAAAAATATGGTGGTAATAAAGTACTTATCAAGAAGGGAATTTGTGGGGGATACCAGTGTTACTGGGAAGAAGACCTTGGTTAACCACACTTCGGGGTAGCCACAATAATGGATTTCGAAATGACAATTGACAATAATCTGGATCTGGAGTCAAACAGACGACAACTGGGGAGGGACAAATGATTATGTCAAATGCGTATGATGAACATGATGTGAATGATAATGATATGCAAATGCTGACTCTAGGGAGACAGAGAGTTTTGACAAAGCAGGGGGAAGTAGGATCTCAACGCCAATACTTAGACTAGCAATACGAAAGGTGCTGGGGAGATGTCTTTCAAACTTGGAAATCAACGTTTGGTCCAAGGATCCATCAAGAGTGCTACCATCTTTTAATCCTCTATGGGGATTTTTGTAATAATGGCATGAGAGTATTGCTGCAAGCCAGGGTTTTTTTCGAGAAGACCAAATATTTTTCAGTCTTTCTAAAGTCAAAGAAACTTGAATGTTTTTTCATATGTTTCAAAAAAAAACTTTTGAAATATTTGTCATTTTCAGAGTTAAATTGTAATTCAGTAAAGACATTTTGCATAACAAAGAAAATAAGAAACTGAAAGACAAATTTTAAAGGCAAAGGTTGTATTTCATTCAAGAATGGTAGCTTTCCAATAGCAAGAGCTCCATGGAAATTTACAATTTAAAAATGGAAAATGGGGAAAGGTCTTCATTGAATCCAAACGACCACTATATTCCCTAATGGCTAAGACTGCCCAACACCTTGCTTCTGACAAGAGCAACTGGATTGGTTTTCAAGTAATGATCTTCAGTAATGGTAAACATCATCTGACATAGTCAAATGCCTTTGTCCCTAATTTTTTCCTGGACCGCCCTTTCAGGTTTTCAATCCACCAGGATGCTCTTTTTTACCTAAGCCGCCCTTTCGGGTTTTCAACTTAGCGAGCTCTCATTTTTATTTATACCTAACTTTTTCCTGGATCTCCTTCATAGGTTATGATCCACCGGGATACCCATTTTTGTCTAGGCCGCCATTTTTGGTTTTCGACCTATCGGGTTTTATTTAGGCATAATATTTTTGACTGCATCAGAATTCACCAGGTGTTTAAGCTGTTCACCATCCATAGTTGTGAGGATTAAGGAACCTCTGGAGAATGCCACCTTCACAACATATGGGCCTTCATAGTTAGGGCTCAATTTTCCACACATATCTTTGTGGACTGGCAAGATTTTCTTGAGTACAAGATCTCCTTCTTTGAATTCTCGAAGACGGACTTTCTTGTCAAATGCTCTATTGATACGCTTCTGGTACAACTAGCCATGGCACATGGCGGTAATTCTCTTTTCATCAATGAGGTTCAGTTGGTCATATCTGTTCTGGACCCACTCAGCTTCCTCCAGTTTGGTTTCCATCAAGATCCGGAAAGATGGTATCTCTACTTCGATAGGGAGAACTGCATCCATCCCATACCCCAAAGAGAAATGGGTTGCCCCTGTTAAAGTGCGAACTGGTGTTCTGTATCCATGTAAGGCATACGGTAACATCTTGTGCTAGTCTTTGTAGGTCTTCACCATCTACTGCAGAATCTTCTTGATGTTCTTATTCGCAACTTCAACAACTCCATTCATCTTCTGAAGGTAAGGAGGAGAGTTATGATGTTTAATCTTGAATGTCTCACGCAATTCTTTCATCGTCTTGTTGTTCAAATTGGTCCTATTATCTGTGATGATTCGGCTCGGGATTCCATAACGGCCGATAATTTGGTTCTTGATGAAGCGGGCAACCACTTGCTTCGTCACATTGGCGTAAGAAGCTACTTCTACCCACTTGGTAAAGTAATCGATCGCAACCAAGATAAACTGGTGACCATTGGAAGCTTTAGGCTCAATTTACCTTATCATATCAATGCCCCACATTGAGAAATGCTAAGGCCATGACAAAACATTTAAAAGGGTCGGAGGTACGTGCACCTTGTCGGCATAAATCTGGCATTTATGACACTTCCTGGCATATTTGAAACAATCTGATTCCATGGTCAACTAGAAGTATCCAGCTCTCAAGATCTTCCTGGACATGGCATGTCCATTGGCATGTGTTCCAAATGATCCTTCATGGATTTCTCTGATCAGTAAGTCTGCTTCGCGCTTGTCCACACATCTGAGCAGAACCATATCATGATATTTCTTATAAAGCACATTTTTGCTGAGGAAAACTTGGATGCACATCTCCTTAGAGTCTTCTTGTCTATATTTGTTGCATCCACTGGGTACTCCTGATTTTGCAAGTAGTTCTTGATGTCATAGAACCATGGTTTCTCGTCAGTTTCTTCTTCGACTAGTAGACAGTAGGCTGGTGTAGTTTTTCGCTCAATTGTAATGAGTGGAGCTTTATTAAGAAATCTGACTTGAAACATAGAGGCCAACATAGCCAAGGCGTCTGCTATTTGATTCTCTTCCGTTGGAACATGATGGAAAGTGACATCATCAAATTATTTGATTAATTCCACAATGTAGGCACGATACGAGATCAACTTCTCATCACGGGTCT
Organism: Lathyrus aphaca; assembly: GCA_963966055.1. Lineage (NCBI taxonomy): Eukaryota > Viridiplantae > Streptophyta > Magnoliopsida > Fabales > Fabaceae > Lathyrus > Lathyrus aphaca. Next base: position 477,739,770 of record OZ014521.1, read on the forward strand.
CCCATTCACCTTTGACTTGGTAGATTACGAAAGTTGAGTCTCCATATACTTCAAGGATCTTGGTTCTGGTATCAATTGCTTCTTCGATACCCAAAACACATGCTTCATACTCTGCAATGTTATTTGTATATTCAAAACATAATCTGGCTATGATGGGAGTATAACCACCATCAGGATTCATCAAAACAACTCCCACATCATGCCCCATGTAATTAGAGGAACCATCAAACATCATCTTCCAACGAGATCCTGGCTCTGGACCCTCATCTGGACCTGGAAATTCACAGTCCATTATCAACATAATGTCCTCGTCTGGGAAATCAAATTTCAAAGGCTCATAATCTTCCACAGGTTGATCAGCAAGGTAATTAGACAAAACACTGTCCTTGATAGACTTCTGGGTTACATATTGGATGTCATATTCGGATAACAACATGTGCCAACGGGAAAGTCTTCCAGTCAAGGCAGGCTTCTCAAAAATGTACTTTATTGGATCCATTTTCGAGATCAACAAAGTAGTGTGACAAATCATATACTGCCGGAGGCGTCTGGAAACCCATGCCAAAGCACAACAAGTCTTCTCTAAAAGTGAATATTTGCTTTCACAATATTTAAACTTCTTTCTTAAGTAATAAATGGCATGTTCCTTACGACCAGTTTCGTCCTGTTGGCCTAATACGCAACCCATAGATCCCTCAAGTACAGTCAGGTACATGAAGAGAGGCTTCCCTAGAGTAGGTGGGATCAAGATAGGAGATTCCTATAGGTAAACCTTAATCTTCTCAAAATCATGTAGACAATCAGAGTTCCACTCAATTGCTTGATCCTTTCAGAGTAACTTGAATAAGGGCTCACATGTAGCTGTCATGTTAGAGATAAATCTGGAGATATAGTTCAAATTTCCAAGAAAACCTCTAACATTTTTTTTCTGTTTTTGGAGTTGGCATTTCTTGAATTGCTCTGACCTTGTCCGAATCTACTTCAATTCCTTTATGACTAACAATAAAACCAAGTAACTTCCTTGATCAGACACCAAAGGTACACTTAGCTGGATTCAGACGCAGTTGGAATTTTCTGAGAGGCTCAAATAACTTCAGGAGATGATTCAAATGATCCTCCTCACTCTGTGATTTGGCAATCATTTCATCCACGTAAATTTCTATCTCTTTATGCATCATATCATGGAAAAGGGTGACCATTTCCCTATGATAGGTGGCTCCAGCATTTCTGAGACCAAATGACATAACCTTGTAACAATAAGTGCCCCATGGTGTGATGAAGGTAGTCTTTTCCATATCGTCAGGATCCATCTTGATCTGGTTATATCCTGAAAACCCATCCATGAAGGAGAAAACAACAAACTTAGCAGTGTTGTCAACCAAAGTATCAATATGCGGAAGAGGGAAGTCGTCCTTTGGACTGACTTTGTTCAAATCCCTATAGTCCACACACATTCTAACCATGCCATCCTTTTTGGGTACTGGCATGATGTTAGCTACCCACTCGGGGTATTTCACAACTGTGAGGAATCCAGCATCAAATTGTCTTTTGACCTCTTCTTAAATCTTCAAATCTATATCTGGTCTTGTTCTTCGGAGCTTTTGCTTTACTGGAGGCCAATCTGGTCGAAGAAGTAACTTGTGGACCACTATGTCTGTGTCTAAACCGGAAATATCCTGATACGTCCATGCAAACACATCCACATACTCTCTGAGTAGCTTTATCAATCTTTCTCTGACATCTGCCCCAAGTGTTGTGCCAATCTTGACTTCCTTCTTGTCTTCATCGGTGCCAAGGTTGATGGTCTCCACCTGCTCCTTATGTGGCTGGATATCTGTGTACTCATACTCAACCAATCTTGCCAGTTCCTTAGGAACATCATAATCTTCCTCACTTTCATCTTCCGCTTGGTAGATGGGAGAATCAAAGTTAAGAGAGAATATAGAGTCATTGGATTCAATAGGATTTTCATTTGTTCTGCATATGGGAATGATTTGCTTTTATTAAAAGTGAAAACATAGAGGTGCAAGAAAAACTTTTTATTGGTTTTGAAAGATTGCCATTTTCTTTTAAAAGTGAAAAGAGAAAAAGCAGTAAATAAAACAAAATAGGAATTTATCAAAATGCCTTCATTGATTAAATAACTTGAAAATGAGAAGGGGCCCTACAAAATGATCCCATAGCCTTGGGCAGGGCTAGGGAACTTTGAAAAAATTTAAAGAAAACAATAAATTACTTTGACAGTGGAAAAATCTCTAGGATCTCAACTGCCCAAAGCTGCTTCACACTGATAAACCAAATGATCCAGATCTTCATCTTCAGCATCCCCATTAATTGCATTGATCTGATAGCTAGCACTGGAAAACACCTCTTGAATGGTCTTTGGACGTCCTTTAACAGAGTTTGATGCTCCTTCCTTCATATGAGTTGGTTTGTAACCCAACCCGTAGCGATCTAGCTTCTGTTTAACTTCAATGAAATCACCCCAACCTTCATGGATTCCTTCTTCAATTGTGGAAATGGTACTTTTCAGCAATGCGAATGATGGAATACCCTTCCCCTTCAGTTCCTCTACCTCCATAAGGACAACATTGGCTATCTCTAGAGCTTGCAAAGCAGTTTCCAAAGCATCTTCATCAGCCTCAATGTAACTAAAGGAGGAAAGATTGCTAACCATGAGGTCTTCTTCCCCGGACACATTTACCAGCTTATTATTGACCACAAACTTCATCTTTTGATGTAGGGTAGAGGCGACTGCCACAATGACATGAATCCAAGGTCTTCCCAGCAAACAACTGTAATTAGGATTAATGTCCATAACCTGAAAAGTGACTTTGAACACCTGCGGTCCAATCAAGATTGGTAAGTCTACTTCTCCGATAACAGTGCTCCTTGACCCATCAAAAGCTTTCACAGTCAGTGCATTGTGCCTCATCTCTGCCCCTTGATAAGATAACTTAGCAAGTGTTCTTTTCGGCAAAACATTCAATGAAGATCCCGTATCCACAAGAACTCTTGCTAAAGTATCCTCCTGGCATTTCACAGATATATGGAGAGCACAATTATGGTCCAAGCCATCCTTTGGAAGATCCTCCATACTGAAGCTGAGATTATTACATGCAGTGATGTTGGCAATGACTCCGTCGAAATTATTCACAGTTATGTCATGCGTAACATGATCTTGGTATAGTAATTTTGGTAGAGCACCTCGGTGGGCCGGCGAATGCATAAGAAGTGATAAGATAGATATTTTGGAAGGCATTTGATGTAGCTGATCAATAACTGTAAACACCCCAAATTTGCCCTCACCCATTCACACCATGGCTTGTGATCATTTCATATGCATAAACTCAATCATAGCATCTCATACCACAATTTTGATTCACTGCATAGATTCAAAGTCATCTGCACCTAGGGTTTGTGATCTGAGCAATCCAGGAGCTTCTTGAGCCACTCCAAAGGCCATCAATCACTTCAAAGGGGTCCATGTATGTTCTAATATCATATTACATCCTCTCAAAGTCAAGAATGTCAAATGATCACAAGAACTGGGATTGGTGTGGAAACAGAGCCAGGCTTGACTGCACAGTTGACCTAAAATTAGGGTTTTGGTTTCAGAGGCCATAACTCCAAATTTTTTGTTCATTCTTGTTTCTATTGGTCTCTATATGGTATAGGGAGTATGCATATCAATTTTCATGAAGAAATTCCATGGGGAAGTCATCTGATCAAGAGTTGACTTTCTAAGCAAGTCAGTGCAAAATCAGGGCATCTGAAGCCCCCAATGACCCAACCAAAGGGTTTTCTTCATCATTTTGATTGTATATGATCTTTATTTGATCATGGAAGACATTGGAAGTTCACAAAATTGCAAATTTCAAGTCTTTTGCAAAGTTGACTTTTTGGGCAAGTTTGACTTTTAGTGAAATTGTCATTTTAGGCAACTTTTTCAACCTTTACTTTTTGATTCAAGAAAGCTTCAAATGGAAAAACTTTGGTCATGAAAGTTGTAGAATAGATCTTTCCCTTTTCAAAAAGTACAAGAACATGACCTAATTCATTTTTGATCAAAAGTTATGGCTTGTCAAAGTTGGCTAAAATCACAAAATTTCAAAGTTTCCACCAAAGAGGCAAAGTTGCAAATTCACTTCTCAAGGCCAATTAAATCATCAAATGAACTTCTAATCCACACAACATGATCACACAACATTCAAAAATCAGAATGGGCCAAGGGATCACATGTTTTATGGCCTATGGAGTAAGACTTTTTCATAAGGACCAAAGGCAAGCCAAGTTGCAAAATCCATCATAGCTTCTCATCCACATGCTGGCTAGTTTGCTGAACCATCCTAGGCCTTTTCCCTCATCATGCTGCACAGGACACACTTGTTGTACTAGGCTAGCAAGTGGCCCATGCTTCTCTTACACAAACTTTACCTTTTGGCAAAAGGACCCATACCAATCAATAAAGCACATGTCACTTCTTCTGACCAATGGCAATTGTTTATGTTAATCAAATGCAAGCCAAACATAACAAGAAGCAATCCTGAAGCACCCCACAACTCAGTTTTCTCATTTTCACTCTCATTTGCAAAAGCTTTCGAAAATCATCACACAAGTCACAAACACACAAACTAACTTCATAGATCAACTCAACACACCTTCCTGGTCACAAAGCACCCATCACCATTGTCTTAAACCCCCAGAATCAGAAACACGATTTCCTCACTCCATTGAACAGAACTTGTTCAAACTTCCAAACCAGCCAAAATAAACTTGCTCCAAGCCTTTCAGAAGCACAAGGGAGGTCACAGGAGTGGTTTTGCACAAGAGAGGATGTCAGAAAGTTCCAGACTGAAAAGCTTCAAACTCAGGTAGCTTCATGAACTTTTTTTCCAGAACGTGTATTTTAAGTTACTAAATGAATCTACATGCTTCCCTGATCATGAATATGTGATTATTTTTGAAAATGGTTGAGAAACCAGGATGTATGCAATGTCTGAAACTTTTGCCCTAAAAGAATGTTTGATTCGATTCTCCCTGTTTCTGAATGATAAATGTTGTTTGAGTGAGGGGTTTGATTCGTGTTTGAGTGGGGAAGAGTTCTGGGCAGTTGGATTTTGTTTTCATTGCGTGTAGAGAGAGTTTGTGTTTTTGGTTGATCGGAGAAGACGACCGGAACAGTGTTACGGTCGCCTGAAAGTCATTAGGGCACGAATTAGGGCTTAATCAATTAATTAGTGAGTTTGAATACCAGTCGTTGGATATGGCGCCAGGTCAAACGCGCGCGCATCCAGTTTAAACTTGGGCCTTTGGATCTGATTACTTTTCCATTTTTCAGATTAAATTCATTTTATTTTCATATTATTTCATTTAATTTGTACATTTTATTAAAAATAGCAAAATCATTTCAAAAATTCTGAAATTTTTTATACAAACTTTTATTTAATTTCAGAAACCAAAAACATTTTTATTTTTATTTTTTGCATCAAAAAAATATTTTTAAATATTTAAAAGTTTATTTTTAATTAATTAATGAGAATTAATTAAGTAAAAATACTTTTAGGTATTTAAAAATCACCAAAAAATTCATGAAACATTTGAAACCATTTAGAAACATTTTCCAACCCTCAAACCAAATTTTTTTTGTGATCTTGATGCATTTTGATAATTTTCTATGGAATTAATTCATTTTCAAAGCATTATTTTGATCCAAACTTCAAAAAATCATTTCTGCCTAGCCATTAAGAGTTGGACTTTGATTCTTTTTGCATTGTGTTTAGCATATCATGTAGTTTTTGAGATTAATTTGGCATGAATTGATCTTGCATTTTCCATTTGTTTGACATTTTCCTTGTTAAGGCACCCAAAAACCCTAGAAATTTTAGGAAATTCATAACTCAAATTAGGTTAAGAGTTGGAACCTCTCCTTTGGGCAGTAAGTTAGTGTAGGGTTAGGGTTCCTTTGAATGCATTTTCAATTTTTTATCTTGATGTTTGCTTCTGATTTTGGTTTTTGTTTGATGTATTGATCATAAACCCTAATTTGAGCTTCCATATGCATCCATCTTGCATTTGCATTCATACCTTGACTTGCCATGACATTTTATGCATCCATTTGATTCATTTGACATCTTAAGACATATTGAAAGCATGTTTGATCATTGCATCTTGCATTTGCCATGTTGTATGCCATATGCATTTCATAACTTTTCATGTATGATCATGGTTCTAAACTTGCTTCATTTGCATCCATTTGTTCATATGATCATCCCCATTCCTTGTTTCATGTTTGCACCATCTCATAACATCATTATCATCATATATGCTTCTAGTTTTGGTTTACATCATACCATTTCATTTCATTTTGCATTGCATTGCATTTCTTTCACTAACTTTTCAGGTGGTAAGTAACTTTGAGAAGTGAATTTGCCTTCACTTCTCACAATTTCTTTTCATCTCTCTTATGCATCATTGCTGCATTTTGTTATGTGTTTGAGATTGAGCTTGCTCATTCTTCTTCTTCTTACTTTCTTTCCTCAAGTGACTTGACTTCTTCAATGAAGCAAGTTACTTTGCTTCTCCTGATCCCTTCATCTGCTTCCCGGTGGTTCCTTTGAAGATGTCTCTTGTAAACCTCACAAACCTTAGGAACAACCAAGCATGACAATGATTAGGGTTTTGATTAGTCTCCCCACTTAGTATTTACCTTTGTGTCTCCTTGAGTCTTCTCTTCTCACCTCCTAATCAGGGACTAAACCCTAAAGGTTTTAAGGCTTTGTGATTAAGCTTATGCCTGCATCCTTCTATTAGGATGGAGTGTATAACTTTAATCCTAAGTGTTAAACCCTTAATGTGTTTAAATCCTTTAATCAATTCATCTAATAATCATCAAGACATCAAGCTTGTAACTTGGGCCTTGCATTAGGGTTCTAATTCTTCCTTAACTGGTTAAGAAGGACTAACCCTAGTGTTAATGGACAAGTCCCCCTCAAGTTGTCTTACAAACCATAAAATTCACTTCATCATCTCACCATTTAATAAAATCCACTTAATCAAAGGCTTGTTTTGTCATGAGTTTAATCCCTAATCATGGATTAAGTTGAGGAGCTTTCCTCAGCCTAAACACCCTCATCTATTATCCTTCTATTAGGATGGTATAATGAGTGTGTTTAATCTTTGATTATGGCTTAATCTCATTACTTAACACTAAACAAAAAACACCCAAAAACATCTAAATAATCACAAGTAGGTTAATGATCTTAATCCTGCATCAAAGGTGATTAAGTGTGAGAAGCTGACTTCACGCTTAAGGTATTCTCATTACCCCTAATCAGAGGGAAGATGTGGTGAGTTTACTAACCCATTGGTTTAGGCTTAAGCTCATTAACTTATGACAAACTTTCAAAAGCAATAAAAGATTGAAAACACAAAAACAAACAATAATCGTCTCCTCCGGGATTCTTTTCTCATCTCATTCACTCACAAACGAGAACTCGCTTCTTCCGTCTAATGCAAGACAGTTTGCACCTGAGCCAGACAGGTCATACACTTGAGCATAGACAAGTAAGCAATTCACAAGTCAATTCATCTTTCAGTCTCTTTGGGTCGAACTAAGGTGTTCTGACTTCCTCATTGCACGAGAGGATACATAGGCATAACTTAACAGTTATCGAACAAAAGTCTCTGTATATTCCCCCTCTCTCAGCTTTATTCTTTAGCCCCATTATCATGAGCATTTCATCTTTGTTCTTACATTGACACATCATTTATACACTTCACATTCTTTTTACACTGACACCTGTACATCCTTTTCCAGCTCTTTTATACACAAATTGCACTGACACTACCCCCTTTAAAACACAAATCTTTTAAGCGTGGATCCCGTCGAGTACGACGGACAATCTGGGTGCTAATACCTTCCCAGGTTGTAACCAACCCCCTTTCTCAGTCTCTCTGGTTCGCAACCGTCTTATCTATATCTTTTCTAGGTCTATGCAGCATTGCCTTTCCTCCGGGATAAAAATGCCTAGCTGGAGACTCTATTCATTCCCTGTGAGTTCACTCCTGTGTGTTCTCGCATCCTCCTTTCGCCGACCGTTCGCGTCTGTACCTTTATTTGGGCCATTCCCATTTATCGGGAGCGACAGCTTGGCGACTCTGCTGGGGACCCTTATACTGCAACCAGGGCTTCTGGTTCTTTTTGTGGGTTCCTCCTAGCGCTTGTTTGATTTGTGTTTACTGGGGTGTTATGTGCTATTTGTGTTTGTATATGTATTTTATTGCTTTATGTACAGTTGTTTTATTGCTTTCTTTATAGCTTTACATATATCATACTGTCATACTGTGCTGGCTGGATCTGTTTTGTTGCTTTGGTGGGTGGGTGTTCTATTGAGAGTTGAGGTCCTATACCTGGGACCTGAGTGACACATAGGCTAGAGTGGTTCATGTTCTTTCCCATTCCATTTCGGTCTGGTGCGGGAATATGAAACACGGTTCAGATATGGGTTTCTTCTTGAGAACTCTGTGCTGCAGATTTCCTGTAGTACTAGGGCTATCTGGGAAGCCTGCTAAGTCTGGATGACCATTAGTATTGACCTTCAGAAACTGAGGTGAATTAGAGGAGGATCTTTTATGGTTATTGTAAACACTGTACCTCCGGGTTAGAAGTGTTTACACTTCTCATAACTGATCCAAGTCTGAAGATCCTTGTTTTAGAACACCACCTGTGAGGGGGTTGGGCTGTTTACAGGTTTGCAGGTACCCTTGACCTCAGCATACCCTGTTACTTTGTTTTGATTAAGAGTACTCCATGTTGGAACAGTTCTTGTGATTTTTAACCCTGGACATGTGACTCTTTATTTGAGTCCCCCACCTTGGTTACTGGACTTATGGACCTCCATCTGGATTTCTTGAACATACCTGGACTTATATCATGGCACTTGATCAGATCCAGCTCAGTCACAAACCCTTGCATATCATTTGCATACATCCTCATTGCATCATTTTAACATGTGTTTATTTGTTTTTCAGGGTATCCATACTATATTTTGGCTTGGTTTTGACCCCTTTCATCTGCATAGACTCATCTTCATCAGTATCTACTTCAGCTATCAGCTACCTGCATCACCAGTCTCAGACTGTCAGTGGCCCATCTTCAGTGTTATTCTCAGCATCTGTCTCAGCTTTTCTTCAGCAACATGGCACCTAAGAAGAGTAATATCTCCTACCATTTCTTTCAGCCTGAGCTAGCTGACATCAGGAAGATCCAGACCCTGATTACTCCAGACCATATACCACTATTCAGAGAACACTATGGAGGCATACTTGATGTGGTTATGGATTTGGACCCTTCACAGAGGAGCCTGATTCATACCTGCCTGCAGTTCTATGATCCCCCTCTGAGGTGTTTCACTTTTCAGGATTTTCAGTTGGGACCTTTATTAGAGGAGTATTCATCATTGGTTGGCATACCTATCAGGGTTGGAGTCCCCTTTAACCCTGAGATGGCTTTTCCAAGTAATGAAGAAGTGGCAAAGGCATTGCATCTGGAACCAGTTCTGATTGGGCAGAATATGACCACCAAGCCTGGAGTCTCTGGTCTACATCTGGATTTCTTAATATCTCAGGCTACCCTAAAAGCTTCTTTGGGAGAGTGGAAAGCAGTCTGTGCTTTATTGGCCCTTAGCATATATGGGGTCTTACTTTTTGCAGTTGAGCCTAAGTTTGCTAGCAAGAGTGCAATCCATCTTTTCATCCTGAGGAACCCAGTGCCCACCTTACTGGGAGATTTCTACTACTCTGTTCATCAAAGGAATGAAAAGCAAAGGGGAAGATTAGTGAGGTGTTGTGCTCCTTTGTTCCATACTTGGTTGCTCAAACATTTGCCAAAGACTGATGCATTTTTGAACCCTCACCAGCAGAGGAACTGGGCTAGATGACTCACTGCTTTGACCTCAGCTGATATCAGGTGGTGCACCCAAAGCACAAAAGGCAGGGACATCATTACCAGTTGTGGGCAGTTTCCCAATGTACCCCTGATAGGAGTAAAGGGTTGCATCAACTACAACCCTCTGCTATTCAAAAGACAATTGGGCTATGCATTGGTTCACACTCCTAAGGCACAAGACTTGGCTGAGACTCTTTACTGTGAGATTAAGCCTAATCTGGCTATTGTCAGGCAAGCATCCTGGGCTTGGGACAATGACCAGACTAAAGGAGTAACCATTCTGGGAAGATGCAACAATGTGGCCTCAGCACAGTACTATGAGTGGTCCCATGTCAGGGCTCAATTTTCTGGGATGCCCTTCACCATGGAAGATATACCTAGACCATCCTCAGCACCACCTCCTGTCACTGTCAGTTTAGAAGAGTTTGAGAAATTGAAAGAGAGGAATGAGAAGCTGACTCAGGCTCTACAGAAGACCCTCTGGGAGAGGAGTGATGGTAGGTTGGATATTGAAAGGTTGGAAAAGCTAAAGGTGGAGCATCTAGCTAGGATTGAGAAGTCAGAGGATTATATCAAGAAGTCTAGGGCTGGAGAGCAGATCTTGAAGAATGCCTGCAAGGAAGCTCAGTTCCAGAAGGCCAGGACTGATTTGTATCTAAAGGAGAGTCAAGCTAGGTGGGTCAGGATCACCGAAGCTCGTACTCTGGAAGATAAGAGGACTCAGGACAAGATTGAGCAGTTGGAGGCTAGTGCAAAAGAGCAACAGGAAGCCCTGCTAGCAGCCCAGAGAGAGATCTCAGAGTTGAAGATTAGAGCTGGTGTGAAGAGGTCAAAGGACCAGAGTCAACACAAGAAGCTAACTGCAGCTGTTACTACCAGGAATCTCCTTATCAGAAACCTCACAGAGCATCCAGCTGATCCTGTGACTGAAGCACTTCTAAAGGAAGTTCAGGAGGATGAGTTTGGTCTTGGTGTCTGACTTTTGCTTGTTGTTGCTTTCACTTCATGTACTTTTATTTTCTGATGTTGTATTTTGGCCCCTCAGAGGGCATGTATTGTAAAGAAACAAGCTATGTACAATTTGCTTTTTGTAATATATGTATCAGTTTGCTTTATCTGAGTTTCTTTCAAGCAACATCACAAGCATCTTCATCAAGGGTCTGGAAAGGTCAAAACCAAGTGCCAAGCCGGATACCTTGGAAACAAATAAGCATACTTCATTGCATACTAACCTTTTGTTTTGTTTTGTAGGTTTTTGTTTTATTGTTACTAACTCTGTTGTGATCTCAGGAACTATTGCTCGACGTCGGGTGTTCCCACTCAACCGTCCACACAGATATCCAACCCGTAACAACCTTCCGGGTATACAGATGGACCAGGTACAACAGGACCTTACAGAGGTCAGGAACCAAATGGCCAATGAGAGATTGGAAATGAGGGCTCAGATGACACAATTTATGGAGGTGATGAATAATATGGCTCAAAGCCAAGAAAGATTAAGAGCAATGGTAGAGAGGCAGAATCAAGAAGACCCCCATCTAGGGACTGCTGGGACAAGCAACAATGAGAGGGTTCAGCCTCACATCAACCCACCTGTATTTGGACCCCACCTTCATCTAGAGATCAACATCCCTGCCAATGTTCAAGGGAATGCTACCACAGGTAGAGTGCTGCAAGAAGACCCCCAGGAAGATCAGTTCACAGTGATGGGAGCTGGGGATGAGGCCTATGACAGAAGGCTGGATGAAATTGCTGAAAAATTAAGGTCCTTGGAGTCTCAAAACTCTTTGGGCTTTGATGTTATGGACATGGGCTTAGTGGACGGGGTCAGGATTCCTCACAAATTTAAACCACCGTGCTTTGAAAAGTACAACGGGACATCCTGCCCACGGACCCACTTACAATCCTTTCTGGGGAGGCTGAAAGCATATACCATGGATGAAAAGCTATATATGTTTTATTTTAAGGATAGCTTAACGGGAGCTTCAAGGGAATGGTACTCTCACCTGACCAGAGCAACCATCAGATGTTGGAAGGACTTGGCAGAGGCCTTCATTAGACAATACCAGTATAATTTGGATATGGCACCCAACAGAACCCTCCTGATGGGGATGTCACAGTCATCCAGGGAAAGCTTCCGGGAGTACGCCCAGAGGTGGATACAGCTTGCTGCTGCTGTCCAACCACCCATGTCAGAGAGGGAGATGGCCGATATGTTTATGAACACCCTCCAAGGGACATACATTGACAGGCTAGCTGCCTTTTCTTCTACCAGCTTTGCAGATGTAGTCATAGCTGGAGAAAGAATTGAGAGCCTGTTAAAAATGGGCAAAATTTCTGACAACGGTTCCAGCTCATCCAGCAACACAAGGAAGCCTTTTGTGGACCCAAGAAGAACTGGTGAGACCAATGCTATCCATGCCGGCAGGGGCAGACCCCAATATGTTCATAGGTCTGTGGCAGCAGTCACCATTCCCGCTCCAATTCATCCACAACCAGTGTATCAACCACAACAACAAAATTATCAGCAACAAACTCAGTATCCTCCTCAGAGAAACTACAACAACACCAACAACAACAATCAGCAAAGACCATTCCAACAGAGACCTTCTCAGGCCAATAGGGTGATCGATCCGATCCCTATGCCTTATGCCACATTACTACCACAACTCCTAAGACTCAACCTGGTTGAGCTAAGGACGTTGGCACCTCCAGATCCTGCCAGTCTACCCAGAAATTATGACGCCAGCGCCAGATGTGCTTTTCACTCGAATGCACCCGACCATAGTACAGAGAAGTGCAGAGCTTTGCACATGAAGGTACAAGACCTGGTAGACTCCAAAGCTCTAAACTTTGCACCACCACCAAATGTTAACAAGAACCCTATGCCACACCATGGTGGTCCCAGAATCAATGCTTTTGAAGAAGACAAGCCGTCTTATTTGATAACCAGTGTGGGTCAGATTCGGACACCCTTGGTAGAGATTAAAGCTCAACTCCTTGAATGTCAAATGTTCCCGAGATGCGAGCTAGGATGTGCCTACTGCAACATTTCAGTAAATGGGTGTGATAACTTGAGGGATGGCATAGATGGTCTCATCCAGAGTGGCCTGCTTCAAATCACGACATCAATACCTACCAATCCAGCAATATCCTTAACAACAGTCCCTGAGTCTTCTACAACTGCAACAACCATTGTTCCAAACAACTCTTCAGCTTCATCAACAAATGCTTCATCTGTTACTTCAACACACCAGATATCAACAAACATCCCTTCTACAACTTCAGCACCCCTTCATTCAGAGTCTCCTACAACAACAACACCCATCCTTCCAACAATGTCTCCTACAACATCAGCAGCAAACAATGAGGATGTCTCAACGGTTACAATTTATTATGATCCTGAAAATGATTCTGCCTACAACTCACAAAGTGCCACTCCTATCAGAGCACCAGTCACAATATACTATGATCCACAGACTATCATGGTCCCTTCTGCAACTGCCATCAGTCCAGTCACTATCACAGTGCCTGGACCAATACCTTATGAAAGCAGTAATGCCATCCCTTGGCATTACGGCTCCGATCTATACTACGAAGGACAGAAAATCACTCTTAAATAATCAACTTCTTCACCATAAATAGACAATGTGGGAGGAGGCGGAGGCTTCACTCGAAGCGGACGTCTCTTTGCCCCACAAATTCAAAGACCCACTGCTGAAGCAGAAGCTGCTGCCAAGGCAAAAGGGAAGAGCATGGTGCAAGAAGAGCAAATTGTTAAGGAAGCTTTGAAAACATCTTTTGATCAAGAAGTTGATGAATTCATGAGAATCATCAAGAAAAGTGATTACAAGATAGTGGACCAGCTTCACCAAACGCCTTCCAAGATTTCCATTCTATCATTGCTTATGTGCTCCGAGGCTCATCGGAATGCACTACTAAAAGTCTTGCACGCAGCTTATGTGCCAGAAGAGATCACCGTCAATCAGTTGGAAGCTGTGGTTGGAAATGTTACTGCTAGCAATGGACTAGGATTCACCAACACTGATTTGACTACGGAAGGCCGCAATCATAACAAGGCCTTGCACATTACTATGGAGTGTAAGGGTGCAGTTCTTTCCCATGTGCTGGTAGACACATGATCATCCCTCAATGTCTTACCCAAAAAGGCCCTTGTGAAGCTGGAATATGAAGGATTGGCATTGCGCCCCAGTAACTTGGTAGTGAGAGCCTTTGACGGCTCTAAGAGATCAGTTCTGGGAGAAATTGAGTTGCCTGTAACGATTGGCCCACAAACTTTCAAAACAACCTTCTACGTGATGGACATTCAGCCTACCTACAGCTATTTGTTGGGTAGACCATGGATTCATGCCGCTGGCGCAGTTACGTCTACCCTTCACCAGAAGTTAAAATTCGAGTGGGAGGGCCAAGTCGTTACAATTTGTGGAGAGGAAGATATTTTTGTTAGCCATCTGGCTACCTACAAATACATTGAGATGGATGGGGAGATCCACGAAACGATGAGTCAGGGGTTTGAGGCCTTGAACATAAATGAAACATCTGCTGTACCTGGAACCTCGATGACATCTTATCAACAAGCCCGAAAGTTTGTTGAAGAAGGAACCGCTCAAGGCTGGGGCAAATTGTTGCCTGTGGAGAAGAAAGAGGATAGATTTGGGTTGGGTTACAAACCAACTCAACAGGATCAAGCAGAAGTTGCTAAGGAGCCCAACTTTGTTAGTGGGGGGATGCTCACCCCTGATGCTGTCAACAACTTGGAAGATGAGTCGGAAGATGACCGCAACCTGGAGAGTTGGATACGTCCAAAGATCCCGGGGAGCAGTATCTCAAACTGGTCTTCCCAGGAAATTATAAGAGTTACTCCTGCAGAGTAATTATTATTTCCTGTATTTTTTATAGCATGCATCAAGTCTTGCATCTTGCCCAAGATGACAAGACTCATTTTGTAATCGGGCCATCTGTAATTTTTGTGCAACAAGATTAATCAATGAAATATCAGACATCTTTTTCAAATGAGTCTTTTTCTTTTTCGCTCACTGTTTTTCCATTTTTCTTTTTGTAAAAAAAATAAATGGCAATGTTTTCAAAATGACAACTTTATTTCACTTTTCTAAACAAGATTAAAATCAATCACTAAAATGAACAAACTGAACCCTTGCAGAGAGTGCCTTCCAGACAGCACCGACAACAACACGGCCATGACTTCGTATGACTTTGACAATCCGATCAATCAAGCTGATGAAGGGGTTGAAGAAGATTACGAACTTCCTGAAGAGCTAGCCAGATTGTTGAGACAAGAGGAGAAGGTTATCACTCCTCATCAGGAGTAGGTCGAAACAATCAATCTTGGTACAGATGAAGATGTGAAAGAAGTTAAAATCGGGGCCTGCTTACAAGACTCAGTGAAGAGACAACTGATTGACCTGCTTCAAGAATATGTGGATGTGTTTGCTTGGTCTTATCAAGATATGCCAGGGTTGGACACCGACATTGTTATGCACAAGCTGCCTTTAAGAGAAGAATGCCCACCGGTTAAACAGAAACTGCGCCGTACTCGCCCAGACATGGCAATGAAGATCAAAGAAGAGGAACAAAAGCAGTGGGACGCCGGGTTCCTTGTTGTAACTAGCTATCCACCGTGGGTTGCTAATATTGTGCCTGTGCCTAAGAAAGACGGCAAAGTAAGGATGTGGGTTGACTACCGGGATCTGAACAGAGCTAGCCCGAAAGATGATTTCCCATTACCTCACATTGATGTATTGGTTGATAATACAGCTCAGTTCTCGGTATTCTCCTTCATGGACGGATTTTCAGGATACAATCAGATTAAAATGTCACCTGAAGACATGGAGAAGACAACCTTCATCACACCCTGGGGCACGTTCTGTTACAAGGTGATGCCATTTGGACTGAAGAATGCCGGTGCAACATATCAACGGGCTATGGTGACATTATTCCACGATATGATCCATAAAGAAATTGAGTGTTACGTGGATGACATGATTGCCAAGTCCCTCACTGAAGAAGACCACCTGGCGAATCTGCTGAAGCTATTCAAGCGTCTGAGGAAGTACCAGCTGAAGCTGAACCCCAACAAGTGCACATTCGGGGTGCGATCTGGTAAGCTGCTGGGTTTTATTGTGAGCGAGAAAGGGATTGAAGTTGACCCTGACAAAGTCAAAGCCATTCAAGAAATGCCTGCACCGAAGTCTGAAAAAGAAGTTCGAGGGTTCTTAGGTCGATTGAACTACATTTCACGATTCATATCGCACCTCACAGCAACCTGTGAACCCTTGTTCAAACTGCTAAGAAAAGAACAAACGGTCAGGTGGAACGAAGACTGCCAGAAGGCTTTTGACAAGATCAAGGAATACTTGCAAGAACCTCCAATCCTTATGCCTCCAGTTGAAGGAAGACCTCTAATCATGTACTTGACAGTATTAGAAGAGTCAATAGGGTGTGTGTTGGGCCAGCATGACGAGTCTGGTCGAAAAGAGTATGCAATATACTACTTGAGCAAAAAGTTTACCGACTGTGAACAACGTTATTCACTGCTCGAGAAAACTTGCTGTGCTTTAGCGTGGGCTGCTCGCCGACTGAGACAGTATATGTTTACCCACACTACTCTATTGATTTCAAAGATGGACCCAGTTAAGTACATTTTTGAGAAGCCAGCACTTACCGGACGGGTTGCAAGATGGAAAATGATCCTCACAGAGTATGACATCCAATACACCTCTCAGAAAGCCATCAAGGGCAGTGTATTGTCCGAATATCTTGCTGAGCAACCCATTGATGACTACCAGCCTATGAGATTTGACTTCCCTGATGAAGACATCATGTTCATAAAAGCGAAAGATCATGAAGAGCTTGTTCACACTGAAGGGCCGGACCCAGAAGAAGAATGGACTATGATGTTTGATGGGGCTGTTAATATGAATGGTCGTGGTGTTGGTGCAGTACTCATTACACCTGAAGGAGTTCACATGCCTTTCTCGGCAAAACTCACTTTCAACTGCACTAACAACGAAGCTGAATACGAAGCTTGCATTATGGGTCTTGAGGAAGCCATTGACCTCAGGATCAAGACTTTAACTGTATTCGGAGATTCAGCTCTGGTAGTTAATCAAACCAACGGCAAATGGTACACACACCAGGATCATCTGATACCTTACAGGGACTATACAAGAAGGTTATTGACTTTATTTACAACAGTCAAGCTTGATTATATCCCTCGGGACGAGAATCAGTTTGCAGATGCTCTGGCTACCATTTCATCTATGATCAAAGTTCAAGCTGCCAACTTTGTACCACAGATTTCAGTGTCCAGACTCGACAGACCAGCATATGTGTTCGCAGCAGATGTTGTTAAAGATGATAAGCCCTGGTTCCACGACATTAAGTGCTTCTTGGAGGATCATACATACCCACCTGGGGAATCTTCCAATGATAAGAAGACTTTAAGAAGGCTTGCTGGTAGTTTCTTTCTGAATACTGATGGTTCCCTGTACAAGAGAAACTTTGATATGATACTCCTCAGATGCGTTGACAAGACAGAAGCAGATTTGTTAATGCATGAAGTGCACGAAGGATCCTTTGGTACCCATGCTGGAGGGCATGCCATGGCCAAAAAGTTGCTAAGATCAGGCTATTACTGGATCACCATGGATGCCGACTGTTGTGCCTATGCTAGAAAATGCCATAAATGCCAGATTTATGCAGATAAGGTGCATGTTCCTCCCAATCCTTTGAATATAATGTCTTCACCATGGCCCTTTGCCATGTGGGGTATTGATATGATTGGCAAGATTGAGCCGACTGCTTCGAATGGCCACAGATCATCCTGGTCGCCATTGACTATTTCACCAAGTGGGTCGAAGCAGCTTCCTATGCCAATGTTACAAGACAAGTGGTAGCCCGATTCCTGAAGAGAGATATCATCTGTCGGTATGGAGTGCCCGAGCGAATCATTACTGATAATGGTTCCAACTTAAACAACAAAATGATGGCAGAACTGTGCCGGGACTTCAAAATCCAACACCACAATTCTTCTCCTTACAGGCCAAAGATGAACGGCGCTGTTGAGGCAGCTAACAAGAATATCAAGAAGATTGTGCAGAAGATGGTAGTCACCTACAAAGACTGGCATGAGATGCTACCGTTTGCCTTGCATGGGTACCGCACGTCAATCAAAACGTCCACTGGGGCAACACCGTATCAGCTTGTGTATGGTATGGAGGCAGTCCTACCTGTTGAGGTCGAATTACCCTCCTTGCGAGTACTGATGGATGTTAAGCTGAACGAAGCAGAGTGGATCCGATCCCGATACGAACAACTGAGCCTGATTGAAGAGAAAAGATTAGCTGCGATCTGTCATGGGCAGTTGTATCAGAAAAGAATGAAGAAAGCCTTCGATCAGAAAGTCAGGCACCGAGAGTACCAAGTAGGAGATCTTGTGCTGAAAAGAATCCTCCCTCCTCATACAGACCACAGGGGCAAGTGGACTCCGAATTATGAAGGACCATTCGTGGTAAAGAATGTTTTCTCGGGTGGAGCACTCATACTCAGCACCATGGATGGTGAAGACTTCCCGTCCCCTGTGAATTCAGATGCAGTTAAAAAATACTTCGCATAAAATGACCCGCTGGACATAAAAACAGAATGTAAGTCCAGGCAAAAATAGGGCATCCCGGCGAGTCAAAAACAGAATAAAAGACTCAGGCAAAAATAAGGGAAAAATCAAAAATATATATATACACCCGCTGAGTTGAAAAGCCGCATTGGACAACTCAGGCAAAAAATGGGTATCCCGATGGATTGAAAACCCGAAAGGGCGATCCATGCAAAACCAGGGAATAAGCGAACAACTGCATTCTGAATTCGTCTGTATCACCTGCAACTGGGTAAACCTCGAAAGGATAAAGCTTCTGTCAGAATCAGCCTTCTTCAGAAAGCAAGACGAGAAGAACGTCAAAAGTCATACGAGTCATAGCAAGAGGGAAGCTCCTTGAAGCGTCGTCAACATTGCCAGCATTTTGTTTCTCAATTTGTAACAATCTCCTCATTTCAGGAGATATGTTTCTTTGACTGTATCTCGCCAATTCAGGGCATATGAATTAATAAAACAAATTTTCAGTCAAGTTTCACCTCGTACACTTCATTTTATTTGCAAAGAATGTCTGATATCTTTAAAAATACCTATTGCATGAATACAAATGTTTATCTTCAAAAATAAAAATACGTGCTTGCAGGAAATATACTTACTCTCAGAAGCATCTCACTCCTACGACGGAATCTGGTAAAGGATGCCTTGGGATTACTTGTGCGTTTCTATGTCTTTGCAGGATTGCAGGTATTCAAAAGCGCAACATGGGGCATAAAAGCTTCATCCCAGCAAGATGGAAAATCAACACTCACTCAATCTTAGCACCCAAGTGCTTTCTCCCCAGCTGAGTTGCCACGTTTTGTTTCTCCCCAGCTGAGTTGCCATCCGTTACTCCTCAGCCGAGCACAAAAAGACAAAGAACCCTCTCCCCATAGAGTCTCAGCCTCTATCCAGAAGAGCAACACATGAAGGAATCACAACAGAGTGAAGAAAGCTCCTACAAACCCCAACTGGGTCCCTCATTTACAGGAATAGGTCTATCATTGACCCATTTCCCCAAGCAGAATCATTTCCTTAGATCTACCAACGATCTCATCCCCAGCTGGGATGTTCACTTCAAACAGATCGACCAAAGATCTTCACAGCAACGGGATCCGAGCCCCGGATTTTTTTTCCTTGCATAATCATAGCATTCGCATCATATTCACCAAACAAAGTGTAGCATTCCGTTTTAATACGGAGCATTACGGCAAAAATCAAACATATTGCATAATCATAAGCCATTGTTTTGAATCAAACACTTGTGAATATTGACAATGATGAGGTACGAATTCCGAATAAAAGATCAATGATGGGGACGGCTATCGGAAGAATGATGAGGTACGATCATCAAAAGGTGAAGGACGATCACCTAGCAGGGGACGACTGCTCTGTTGAAGATTATCTCGACATAGGACGAATACCGGATAAAAAGATCAATGATGGGGACGACCATCGGAAGAATGATGAGGTACAGTCATCAAAAGGTGAAGGAAGATCACCTAAAAGATATCACGACATAGGACGAATGTCGGATAGAAAGTTGTTTTGTTGGCGACTTCTGGGGATAGATAAACATGGACGAGTATTTAAACCCTAAAATAAAATGGTAAGTGTTTTGACATTGTGTATAGATTAAAGATACAGACGAGTATCCTTAGACCCACAATACCAATGAGTTTCGATAGAAACAAACACCGACGCGTGTTTAAGGAGTGATGATACGGACGGGTATCAACTGTTTGAACAAAGAACACGGACGAGTGTTATTTCGTCTGGGAGATGCATAAGATACAGACGAGTACCAAATAATTTTGTAAAAGTGGGATACGAATGAGTATCAGAAGGATTGTGTACAAGTTTGTACAAGTATTTGTATTGAGAGTGCAAAAGGATATTTTGGCTTTTTATCTGCAGGGGATACATTTTTGTGTATTGCGGGAGGAGTGATCTTGGTACTTGTAGGTGATGGGCTTGAACCTGGCTTATGATCATGCAAATGTTTGATTTTTGTCGTAATGCTCAGTATTAAACGAAATGCTACGCTCTGTCTGGTGAGGAATGATGTGAATGCTGAGAGAAACGAGATCCGAGATCTGAAATCTGCCGGGGAACGGATCACCGGGCGATCTGTGGGGAGAAAGGATCACTGCATGATCTTTCTGGAGAACCCAGGGGGAAGAACTCGGTGGGGAGCCAATGTTGTGGATGGGAGGATCTAGCAACTCGCTGGGGAAAAGTGGTTCAGGAATTGCTTTGGAGATCCTACTTGAGGAGGAGAGAACTTCTGGGAAGTAATCTATTGGAGGATCAGCTTTGTGGGGAATACTCTATGGGGATAGAAAGCTCTGTGGGGGAATACTTTCGTCAAGTAGTCCTTCTGATGATGTGAATGTTGTCTTGGCTGGGGATATAATGCCTGATATGCCCCATGCTGTGAAAGGTTGTCTGCTTTGAGTATCTACGACCTGTCAAACAAAGGAAACGCACAAGTGCCCTGAGGTATCCTCAACCAGATTCCGTCATAGGAGTTAGGTTTGCTTAAAAGCACATATTTCCTACAAGCATTTATTGAAAATGGCTTATATGATTTCATGCAAATGTTGTATTACGAATTTTGGACATTTTGCAAAAAAAAAGGTACAAAACTAAGTGTGAATGAATATTTTGACTTTATTGATTTGTGAGCCCTGAACAGGCGAGTACAGTGAGGAAGCTAATCCCTGAAAGGAGGAGATTGCTACAAAATGGAGAAAATAAAAACCCTATTTGGCAATGCTGAAATTGATGCTTCGATGAGCTTCCTTTGATATGACCTGTATGACCCGAATGCTCTTATTATCTTGTTTTCTGAAAAAAGTTGATATTGACCGAAGCTTTGTCCTTTCGAAGCTTGCCATGTTATGTGAGTGGTACAGACGAATTTAGAATGCAGTTGTTCGCTTATTCCCTGATTTTGCGTGGATCTCCCTTTCGGGTTTTTAATCCACCGGGATACCCATTTTTGCCTGAGTTGTCCGATGTGGCTTTTCAACTCAGCGGGTGTACATTTTTTTCTTCTTCAATTTTTCCCTTGTTTTTGCCCGAGTCTTTTATTCTTTTTATGACTTGCCGGGATTCCCTATTTTTGCCTGGACTTACATTCTGTTTTTATGTCCAGCGGGTCATTTATGTGAAGTATTTTTTAACTGCATCTGAATTCACAGGAGATAGGAATTTTTCGCCAACCATGGTTGCGAGCATCAGTGCTCCGCCCGAGAATACTTTAGTTATCACATAAGGACCTTCATAGTTACGCATCCACTTGCCCTTGTGGTATGTATGAGGAGGAAAGAGTCTTTTCAGTACAAGCTCTCCCACTTGATATACCCGAGGTCTGACTTTTTGATCGAAGGCTTTCTTCATCCGTTTCTGATATAACTGACCATGACAGATAACTACTAATCTCTTTTCTTCAATCAGGCTCAGTTGGTTATAACGAGATCGGACCCATTCTGCTTCGTCCAGCTTTACATCCATCATTACCCGCAAGGAAGGTAATTCAACTTCAATAGGTAGGACTGCTTCCATACCATGCACAAGCTGATAAGGTGTTGCCCAGATAGTTGTTCTGATGGAAGTTCGGTACCCATGCAAGGCGAATGGTAACATTTCATGCCAATCTCTGTATGTGACTACCATCTTTTGCACAATCTTCTTGATGTTCTTTTTAGCTGCCTCAATAGCGCCATTCATCTTTGGCCTGTAAGGAGAAGAGTTATGATGTTAAATTTTTAAGTCTCAACACAGTTCTGCCATCATCTTGTTGTTAAGGTTTGAACCTTTATCAGTAATGATTTTCTCAGGGACTCCATATCGACAAATGATATCCTTCTTCAGAAAACAGGTTACCACTTGACGAGTGACATTTGCATACAAAGTTGCTTCAACCGATTTGGGGAAGTAATCAATGGCTACCAGGATGAATCTGTGACAATTTAAAGCAGTCGACTCGATTTTTCCAATCATATCAATGCCATGCATAGAAAAGGGCCAGGATGAAGACAATATATTCAAAGGATTGGGAGGCACTTGCACTTTATCTGCGTAGATCAAGCATTTATGGAATTTTCTGGCATAGGCACAACAATCTGCATCCATTATGATCCAATAGTAACCTGATCTCATCAATTTCTTTGCCATTGCATGTCCTCCGGCATGGGTACCGAAAGAACCTTCATGTACTTCGTGCATTAGTAGGTCTGCTTCCTTCTTGTCAACACATCTGATCAAGACCATGTCGAAGTTCCACTTGTATAAGGAGCCATCAGTATTGAGGAAGAAACTGTTGGCTAGCCTTTTCAATGTCTTCTTATCATTAGACGATGCCCCTGGTGGGTATGTCTGGGTCTCCAAGAAGCATTTGATGTCGTGGAACCAAGGTTTGTTGTCAATGACGGTGTCCACAGAGAATACATATGCCGATCGGTCTAGTCTGGATACTAAAATTCGAGGTACATAGTTGGCAATCTGTACTTTGATCATAGATGAAATAGTGGCCAAGGCGTCTGCAAACTGATTCTCATCTCGAGGGATGTATTCAAGCTTGACTGTTGTAAAGAAGGTCAACAATCTCCTCGTATAGTCATGGTAGGTAACCAGATGTTCTTGATGAGTATACCACTTGCCATTAGTTTGGTTGATCACCAAAGCCGAATCTCCGAATACATTCAAAGTTTTGATCCTGAGGTCAATGGCTTCCTCAAGACCCATGATACAAGCTTCGTACTCTGCTTCATTGTTAGTGCAGGCAAAGGCGAGCCTTTTTGAGAATGGCATATGGACTCCTTTGGGTTTAATAAGTATTACACCAACTCCACGACCCTTACAATTAACTGCCCCATCGAATATCATAGTCCATGCTTCTTCTGGATCAGGCCCTTCAGTGTGAATAGGCTCTTCACAACCTTTCAACTGTAGGAACATGATGTCTTCATCAGGGAAATCAAATCTCATAGGCTAGTAGTAATAAATGGGTTGCTTGGCCAGATAGTCAGACAATACACTGCCCTTGATGTGTTTTTGAGAGGTGTACTGAATGTCTTACTCTGTTAGAATCATTTTCCATCTTGCAACCCTTCCGGTAAGTGCTGGCTTCTCAAATATGTACTTGATGAGGTCCATCTTTGAGATCAATAAGGTAGTATGAGTCAACATATATTGTCTTAGTCGGCGAGTAGCCCACGCTAAAGCACAACAAGTTTTCTCGAGCTGTGAATAACGTTGTTCATAGTCGGTAAACGTTTTGCTTAGGTAGTATATTGCATACTCTTTTCGACCAGACTCGTCATGCTGGCCCAACACACACCATATTGATTCATCTAATACTGTCAGGTACATTATTAGAGGTATTCCTTCAACTGGAGGCATGAGAATCAGAGGTTCTTGCATATACTCTTTGATCTTGTCGAAAGCTTTCTGACAATCATCGTTCCACCTGACTGTTTGTTCCTTTCTTAGCAGTTTGAACAAGGGCTCGCAGGTTGCATTGAGATGAGATATGAACTTTAAAATGTGGTTCAATCTACCTAAGAACCCTCGATCTTCTTTATCAGTCTTAGGTGTAGGCATTTCCTGAATTGCTTTGACTTTGTCGGGATCAACCTCAATTCCTTTTCTGCTTACAATAAAACCCAGCAACTTACCAGAACGTACCCCGAATGTGCAATTGTTAGGGTTCAACCTTAACTGATACTTCCTCAGACGCTTGAACAGTTTCAATAGATTTACCAAATGCTCTTCCTCTGTTTGGGACTTGGCAATCATGTCATACACGTAGCACTCAATTTCTTTGTGGATCATATCGTGGAATAATGTTACCATAGCCCGTTGATATGTTGCACCGGCGTTCTTCAAACCAAACGGCATTACCTTGTAGCAGAACGTGCCCCAGGATGTGATGAAGGTTGTCTTCTCCATGTCTTCAGGTGACATCTTGATCTGATTGTATCGAGAAAATCCGTCCATAAAGGAAAATACCGAGAACTGAGTTGTGTTGTCCACCAATACATCAATGTGAGGTAATGGGAAGTCATCTTCCGGGCTTGCTCTGTTCAAATCCCGGTAATCGACACACATACGCACCTTGCCATCCTTCTTAGGTACGGGTACAATGTTAGCGACCCACGGAGGGTAACTAGTTACAGCAAGAAAACCGGCGTCACACTGGTTTTGTACTTCTTCTTTTATTTTCATGGCCATATCTGGGCGAGTACGGCGCAACTTCTGTTTAACTGGCGGACAATCCTCCTTCAATGGCAGCTTGTGCATGACAATATCTGTATCCAAACCCGGCATATCTTGATTGGACCAAGCGAAGACATCGACATACTCTCTCAACATACTGATAAGTTGTTCCTTTACCGGAGCTTGTAGACTGGCCCTAATCTTTACTTCTTTCACATATTCCTCGATACCAAGATTGATAGTCTCAACCTCCTCCTGATGAGGAGAAATCACCTTTTCCTCTTGTCTCAATAACCTGGCTAGCTCTTCAGGTAAATCGTAGTCTTCTTCACCCTTTCATCTTCTTAATTAATCAGATTGTCGAAGTCATACGAGGTCATAGCAGTGTCGTTGTCGGTGCAATCTGGAGGGCTATCTCTGCAAGGGTTGAGATTTGGTTCATTTTAGTGATTGATTTTATCTTATTTATAAAAATTGAATGAAGTTATTATTGGGAAAAAACATTGACATTTATTGTTTTGTGCGAAAATAACAAAAATGAAAAGACACTGAGCGAAAAAGAAGATCGTTTGCAAAAACATGTCCATTGTTCATTAATATTCAATTTGCACAAAATACATATGGCCCTATTACAAAATGAGTCCAAACATCTTGGGCAAGATGCATGACTTTGATGCATGCTTAAAACAGGAAATAATAATTACTCTGCAGCAGTAACCCTTATAATTTCCTGGGAAGACCAGTTGAGGACTTGTTGGCCCGAGACTCTTGAACGGATCCAGCTTTCCAGGTTATAGTCGCTCTCAGCCTCGTCTTCCAGAGTGTTGATAGCATCCCGGGTCATCATTCCCCCACTTATGAACTTGGGAGCTTCAATAGCTTCCCCTTGAACTTGTCGGGATGGTCTGTAACCCAAACCGAATTTGTCTTCTTTCATCTCCACCTTCAGCAGCTTTCCCCAGCCTTGGGCATTCCCCTCTTTTACAACCTTCCGAGCCTGCTTGTAGGAATCAATTGAGGTACCCATCCTCTCCTCTTGGGATGCAGTAGACACCTCAGTTGTAGCTTCGTTGATGTTCAAAGCTTCGAAACCTTGGCTCATGGTTTCATGGATCTCTCCATCCAACTCTATGTACTTGTATATAGCCAGGTGACTGACAGAGATGTCCTCTTCTCCAAAAATGGTGATAATTTGGCCTTCTGGTGAAGGGTCGGTGTTATTGCACCAGCGACATGAATCCAGGGTCGACCCAACAAACAGTTGTAGGCAGGATGTATGTCCATCACGTAGAAGGTAGTTTTGAAAACTTGTGGGCCAATTACCACGGGCAGCTCAATTTCTCTGAGAACCGATCTTTTAGAACCATCAAAAGCTCTGACAACTAGGTTTCTCGGACAGAGTGCAAGACCATCATACTCTAGCTTGACTAAAGCCTTCTTTGGTAGCACATTGTGTGATGATCTAGTATCAATAAGGACATGAGAAAGTACGACACCTTTGCATTCCAAAGTGATATGCAAAGCCTTGTTGTGATTACACCCCTTCGTAGTCAAGTCAGCATCGGTGAAACCTAGTCCATGACTAGTATTGACATTTGCGACCACCGTTTCTAACTGATTGACTGTGATCTCCTCAGGCACATAAGTTACATGCAAGACTTTAAGTAGTGCATTCCGGTGAGCCTCGGAACACATGAGCATAGACAATATGGAAATCTTGGAGGGTGTTTGATGGAGCTGATCCACAACTTTGTAGTCACTTCTCTTGATAATCCTCATAAACTCATCTACATCCTGATCAAAGGGTGTCTTCTGAGTTTCTTTTGCAACTGGTTCTTCTGGGACCACACTTTTGCCTTTTGCTTTGGCAGCAGCTTCTGCTTCAGCATTGACTCTTGGAAATTGTGAAGCGAAGAGACGTCCGCTCCGAGTGAAGCCTCTGCCCCCCAACATTGTCGACTTGTGGTACAGGTATTGAGGAGTCAAGAGTGATCTTATTTCCATGACAGTAAAGATTCGAACCATAATGCCAAGGCACAACATTGTTGTTATCATAAGGAACTGGGCCAGGCACTGTGATGGTCACCGGACTAATTGCAGTAGAAGAAGGAGTTGTGATAGTCTGTGGATCATAGTAGATAGTGACAGGAGGTCTGGGTGCAGGAAGTTGTTGATGTTGACGAGGGTGTTGTTGAAAGTTGTTGTTGAGAGAATCTGGAACATGGATCGTTGTTGGATCATAGTAAATGGTAACCGTTGTCACTAGTGGTGTTTGCTGTTGTTGTAAAAGATTCTGGTGAGATAATGTTTGTTGGTGTTGTAGGAGGGATTTTTGTTGCAGTTGTAGAAGATGGAACCGTTGATTTGATCTGTAGAATGCCTTCTCAAATAAGACCGCTGATACCATTCCTCAGATTTGCACAACCATTGGTAGAAAATTTGCATGCTTCATAACAGGCCTCACAACTTGGAAACACTTGGCACTTCAATAGCTGAGCTTTTATTTCGGCCAATGGTGTTTGAATACTTGCAATGTCATCAATCAGAATTGATGGTTGGTCCTCCTCAATAGCATTAATCCTCGGCCCACCATGATTCGGTATTGGATTCTTTGTGACATTTGGTGGAGGTGCAAAATTCAAAGCTTTGGAGTCGATCAGATCTTGGACTTTCATGTGCAGGGCCCTGCACTTCTCTGTTGAATGACTAGGTGCATTTGAGTGAAAATCACATTTGGCGTTGACATCATAATTCCTTGGGAGATTCAAAGGATCTGGTGGAGCCAAAGTTCTTAGCTCAGTCAGGTTAAGCTTCAATAGTTGCGGGAGTAAAGCTGCATAGGGAATCGAGATAGGATCGATCACCCTGTTAACCTGAGAAGGCCTTTGTTGGAAAGGACGTTGTTGTTGGTTGTTGTTGTTGTAAGATCTTTGTTGCTATTGTGGAAACTGTTGTTGCTGAGGATACTGTTGTTGCTGAGGTGCCGAGTTGTTGAGGATATTGTTGTTGCTCTAGTGTTCCTTTGGGCATTTCCAATAACATTGACTTTAGGGTTGTTGTGGGGCCCAAACTCTGGTGGATTAGTTTGCGGTTGATCGCGCGCATTGTTATTTGTACCCCCAGTACATGCATGGTTATCTTTTGGAGTTTGCCGCTTGTCTAACTCCTTTAATCTTTCTTGGGTCTGTGCAAGCCCAGTAATCACAACCATGAATTGATTCATCTGGGTCCTCACTTTTGTCCTCACATCAGTCATCTGAGTCCTCACATCTGTCAGTTCCTGTTGTAGCTGATCCATTTGTAGACTCAGAAGGTTGTGTCGAGTTGGATATCTGTGGATGCGATTGACGGGAAAGACCCTCCTGCGAGCTATATTTCCTGAAACAATCAACAAAGTCAGAAGACAACAACAAAATCTCCTGCAAAAACAAAAGCTATGTCAGAATGCAATGTAATATGCCTATTTGTCTTTCGAGGGTATCCGGTTTGGTTCTTGGTTTTGACCTTCCAGACCTCTCTTGAGAAGATGAAGATGTTGAAGTACAAGAAAATCCAATTCATAACCATACAACATGCCAACACAATTCCAAAATACAAATAGTTCATGAATTACAACAAGCTCCCATGGTGAATCAAAATACAACAAATATTAAGAATACAACAAACAAAATCACCATGGTGAACTAAAGTACAAAAACAAATACAAAGAGAAAATCAAACATCCAATCCATATGCATCCTCCCTGACTTCCTTCAGGATAGAATCAGTTACTGGTCCAACTGGGTGCTCTGTGATGGTTCTGATGAGAAGGTTCCTGGTTGCAATGACATTTGTTATCTTCTGATACTTGTCTTGTTCCTTGGATCTCTTTAACCCCGCCCGGAGTTTCAACTCTGAGATCTCCTTCTGAGCTGTTAGTAGTGCCTCTTGGCTTCTTTTCTCATTAGCTTCTAACTGCTCTATCTTTGCTTGCATCTTCTGTTCTTCTATCATATCTGCCTCAGTTATCCTGACCCATCTATCCTGACTCTCTTCTAGATAATGCTCAGCTCTTTCCTTTTGAATCTTTGCTTCCTTGCATGCATTCTTCAACACAAGTTCTCCTGCTCGGGCTTTCCTGATGTAGTCTTCAGTCTTCTCAATCTTGGTTACATGCTTGATGCGTAGTTTTTCTAACCTCTCAATGTCTAGACGACCATCATTCCTTTCCCAAAGGGTCGTCTTCAAAGCTTCAGCTAGCTGGGCATTTCTTTCCTTCATCCTTTCAAACTCTTCCATACTGACTATGTCTATGGGCTCAATTGCTGATTGCCCTGGTACATCTTCCAGGGTAAATGGCATACGAGTAATTTGTCCTCTGATGCGAGACCATTCAGTGTACTGAGCAGAAGCTATGTTGTCGCACTTCCCCAAAATGGCAGTCCCTTTAGTCTGTATGTTGTCCCAAGCCCAGGCTGCTTGTCGGACAATGGCATGATTGTTCTGAAAGGCACAATAAAGAGACTCTGCTAAGTCCTTCTCCCTAGGTGGATGTACCAAGGCATACCCCAACTATCTCTTGAAAACTAAAGGATTGTAATTGATGCAACCCTTTACTCCAATTAGTGGCACATTTGGGTATTGCCCACAGCTAGTTATTATGTCTCTGCCCTTGGTGTTCTGAGTACACCATCTGATATCTTCTGTAGTAAGAGTTATCATCCTCTTAGCCAAATTCCTTGACTGATGTGGATACAAGAAAGCTTCCTTATTTGGCATATGTCTCATCAACCAACTATAGAAAAGAGGTGCACAACATCTTACTAGTCTTCCTCTCTGTTTTTCATCCCTCTGATGAACTGAGTTCTAAAAGTCTCCTAACAAGGTGGGAACTGGGTTCTTGAGCATGAAGATGTGGATGGAATTTTTTCTTACAAACTTAGGCTCGTCTGCAAACAAAATGATACCATAAATACTGAGAGCCAGGAGAGCACACACAATTCCCCAATTCCCTACTGCAGTTTGCTTTGTAGCCTGAGTAATCAAGAAATCCAGATGAATGCTTAGGATTCCAGCTTTGGAAGTCATGTGCTCATCAATGGTGGTTACTTCCAGATGTAATGCTTTGGCTATGTCTTCATTCTTTGGAGGAGTCATTTCAGGGTTGAAAGGAATTCCTCTTTTGATAGGGACACCCAATAACATAGAATACTCTTCCAGCCAAGGACCTATCTGAAAATCTAGGAAAGTGAAGCAATAGAGAGGAAGGTCATAAAACTGAAGACAAGTGTGAATCATGATCCTCTGTAATGTGTCCAAGTCCATGATCATGTCTAGGATCCCACCATAATGCTCTCTGAATAAGGGAACATGATGAGGGTTGATAAGAGCATGTATCTGCATGATGCCTGCCAGAGGATACTCAAAGAAGTGGTTGGTAATGTTGCTTTTCCTGGTTGAATCCATGTTGATGATGTGTGCTGAAGGAGATAACCGAAGAAAATAGATGAAGAAGATAGCTGAATAAGCTAGCTTAAGGAGTATTGAGGCAGATAAGCTGAGCAGAAGAACGGTCAAAACCAAACCAAGTGAAGATGGAAACCCTGTAAAGCAAATAGACAAATGTTAAATGATGCAGTATGATGTATGCTTATGATATGAAAGGGTTTGTGATCATGTGCTGGATTATCAGTTGCCTTTTTGTAGGATCCATGAGTGTTCAGAGTTTCAGAGGAAGGCTTGAGAACCAGTAACCAGGTGGGGGACTCAAATAAAGAGTCAGTAATCCAGGGTTTCAAGGAATCAGTCCAAAATAGTACAACCTTATAACATTCCAGTAGCAAGGTATGATGAGGTCATGGGTTCCTCCAAACCTGTAAACAACCCAACCCACTCACAGGTATTGTTCTAGAACAAGGATCCTCAGATTTGGATCTATTATGAGAAGTGTAAACACTTCTAACCCGGAGGTACAATGTTTACCCTAATCATAAAAGATCCTACTCTAATTCACCTCAGATGCTGAAGGTTATCTAAAAAGGTCATCCAAACTTAGCAGGCTTCCCAGATAGCCCTAGCGCTACAGCAAATCCGTAGCACAAAGTTCTCAAGAAGAAACCCATGTCTGAAACGTGTTTTCATATTCCCGCACCAGACCGAAATGGAATTGAAAAGAATACAAAACCACTATAATCCTATGTGTCACTCAGGTCTTTGTGTTGAGCCTTTCTCACTGGAATATCCCACCCACCTAGGTAAACCAAAAAATCCAACACAATGATATGACAATAATAAATGAAATGCAGAAAGCAGTAAATGAAAACGATAAAGTAAATGCAATAAATAAAGATGTACAAGAAGCAATAAATAAAGCAAAAACATAAACACAAATATAACACCCCAGATAAACACAAAAAAGCAAGCGCTAGGAGAAACCCACAAGAGGACCAGAAGCCCTGGTTACAAAGTTCCCCAACAGAGTCGCCAAGATGTCTCTCCCCAGACTTTCGTCCCGGTGCAAACGCGAACCATCAGCGATGTTGGAGGTTAAAGGGTGAATAGAGTCGCTAGCTAGGCATTTTTATCCTGAAAGAAATGTAATGCTGCATAAACCTGGGAAGATATGGATAAGATGGTTGCGAACCAAAGATACTGAGTAAGGGGGTTGGTTACGACCTGGGAAGGTATTAGCACCCAGATCGTCCGTCGTACTCGACGGGATCCACGCTTACTTGAATGTGCTTAAAAGGGGATTGTCTATGTGCTAAACTGTGTATAAAAAGCTAAGGACGAATGGATATACAGAGTGTCAGTGAAAAAAGAGAGTGAGTGCTCAAATAATGAGGCTAAGGGAGGAGAGATGGAAAGAGGACTGGGAGAAGGAGAGGTGGGAAACAAAGAGACGTTTGTTCGATAACTGTTAAGTTATGCCTACGTATCCACTCGTGCAATGAGGAAGTCAGAACACTGTAGTTCGACTCAAAGAGTCTGGTTGATTTTGTTGTGAATTGCTTGCTTGTCTATGATCAAGTGTATGACTCGTCTGGCTCGAGTGCTAACTGTCTTGCATTTAGACGGAAGAAGCAAGTTCTCGTTTTTAGAGTGAGTGTGATGAGAAAAAAATCCCGTAGGAGACGTTTATTGTTTGTTTTTTGTGTTTTCAGTTTTTTATTGTTTTTGGTGTTTTGCATAGGGAAATGAGCTTAAGACTAAATCAAAGGTTAGTAAACTCATTATATCCTCCATGATTAGGGATAATGAGCCTACTTAAGTATGAGATAAAGATCCCAACTTAATTACCATGATGATGTCGGATTGAGATCATTAACCTACTTGTAATTATTAAGTGTTTTTGGGTTTTTGTTCAGTGTTAAGTAATACGTTTAATCTCTAATCAAAGATTAGTGAACTCAATACACCATCCTAAGAGAAGGATGCTAGATGAGAACACTTAAGCTGAGGAAGATACTTCAACTTAATCCATGGTTAGGGATTAAATTCATTATATAACAAGCCTTTATTAAGTGGATTTTAATTAAAGGTTGGATGAAGAAGTGTTTTTTATGTTTGCATTACTTTAGCATGAGGGGGACTTGTCCATTAAACACTAGGGTTAGTCCCTCTGAACCACCAGGAAGAGATGTAACCCTAGTATAAGGCCCAAGTTACAAGCTTAAGTCTTTGATGATTATTAGGTATTTTTGTTTGAAGGTGAAAACAACTTAAAGGTTTAGCACTAAGGATCAAAGTTATACACTACATCCTAAGATAAGGATACATGCGTATCCCTAATTCAGAGTCCCAAAAATTTAACAATTTAGCCTTGGTTATGAGATGAAAGAGATAGACTCAAGGAGACTCAAAAGGTAAAACTAAGGGGGGGGGGGAATATTTACAGCCCTAAAGTTATCATGCTTGGATATTCCTAAGTTTTGTGAGGCATCAAGAGAAGACTTCAAGCTTCCCACCAAAGGAGGAGAAGCAGATGAAAAGAGAGAGAGAGAGAGAGAGAGAGAGAGAGAGAGAGAGAGAGAGAAAGATTAGGTTTATTACTTCATGAAGAAGTTAAGTAACCTAAGAACAAGAGATAACATAAGTGAATGAGATTCACTTCAAACACAAGCAAAATACATAAAAATAAAGAGAGAAAGAGAGGTTAGATGTGGATGCACATCCACATCCTGATTAACTTACTAAATGCACCTAAAATGGTTAGTTTGAAAGCAAGATATGTACAAATTCAAAAAAACATAAGCAAATCAAGAGATAAAAAATTGAAGTTGCATCCAAGGGAACCCTAAGCACTCATGAAATCACCATCCAAAGGGGGTGGTATAAAGGTTTACCAAGTTTAAGTTATGGTTGTCCTAAGATTGGCTAGGGTTTTGGATATTTCTCAAAGGGAAAATGCACATTAATTTGAAAATGCAAAATAAAAATGAGACAAAAATATCTTTAGAAATTAGAGGTCAAGTGTGAAAGATTGCCAAAAGAATCGAATGCAAACTCATCTTGGTTTGAGAGAAATGAATTTTTGAAGTTAGGGTTGAAAAATATAAAATTTAGAAACCATAATTCAAAGAAAATTGGCAAAGTTTGATCAAAACCAAAAATAAATTTGTGGGATGAGTTTGTAAATGTTTGTAAATGTTTAAGAAACCTCTCTGAATTTTTTTGTGATTTTTAAATACTTTAAAGTATTTTTAATTAATTAAATGGATTTACTTAATTAAAATATACAATTAAAATACTTAAAAATGCATTTTTTTAATGAAAAAATAAAAATAAAAATGCTTTTGGGTTCTGAAAATTAATTAAAGCGATGTAAACAATTTCAGAATTTTTAAATGATTTTTGCTATTTTTAATAATTAAAAAAAAGAAAACAAAATAAAAGTGAAAGTAATTCAAAGGAGTGGTTCAGATTGCGTGGGATGTGGATGGAGGGCCAGGATTCTAAGTCACATTGACCAAGGGTATGAAAGATCTAAGGCCCAGGTTTGAAGTTGTGTTTCACATGTGATCCAGTGGCTGACATTTAAACTGACTTAATTAATTATAATTAATTTAATTAATCAAAATTAAAATTAAATGGATGATCTGAGCCGTTCCTAGCCTAACCCTAATCATGATCTAAGGGTGGAGATTCAATCTAGGAAGCTAATCAAGGTTTAGCCCTAATTACTTTCAGGTGACCGGAGCTAAGCTCCGGTCATCTTCTCTGGCCACTCAAAAATGCTATCTTCTTACCTAGGTCATTAAACACCAAATTTCTTGCCCAGAAATGATCCCCAAGCATCATACATCATGAATCAACAAACAAAACACATTTATCATGCATATTAAAGTTGAATCTAATTAAACAAATTCAAGGTCAAAAATTTCAGAACATCAATACATACTCGTTTCTAGCCCATTTTCAATTCTAAGCATATATGCATGATCAGGGAAACATGTAGATTCATTCTATAACAAAAAATCAAGCTTCTGGAAAAAATGTACTTGAAGGTTACTTGAGATGAAGTTATTTGAAATGGAGCTTTCTGAGCCTCTCCCTCGTGCAATCCACCTCCTTTAGTCTCCCTTGTGCTATTGTGATGCTTGAATGGAGTTTAAATGGCTGGTTTATGAGTTTCAGTTCTGAGTTTGCAGAAATCGTGTTTTGGATTGGGCTTGTTTCTGGCTATGGTGATGGGTGGAAAATGTTCCTGAGGTTATATGGAGTTGATTAGTGAAGGATTTTGTGGTTTTTGTTGGCTGGATTGTGAAATTCGAAGAGATAAAGTTTTGGAGAAATTTCTTGATTCTCAGCTTGTGTCTCTATTCAGGCTATGAAGCTTGCTTTTATAGAGTCTTGAGGGTGTGTAGAAGCCATACCATTGGTCAGGATAATGGTTGTGGCACTGTGTGATTGGTATGGGAGGAAAATGCAAAAAGTCAAGCTTATGTGTACTTGAGGTATGGGTTGGGACAAAGGTGATTTTTGAGCATGGATTGACTCAGCTTGGATCATGGATGGCCCTTGGATCAATAGAATGCAGTTGTAATGCTTTGATCAAGTGTTCTCAATGTTTATGCAACTTGGCCAATTTGAAATTTCTTGTGAATCAAGCCATGAAAGTTCCATTTGAAGTTGCTTGGCCATGTTATGATACATTTGAGTGCATTAGAGGTCATTTGAATGCTTAGAAAACAAAGATGCATATTTCCCTCTTTGACATGTATGTGAAAAATATGAGATTTTTGCCAACTTCGCAAGGCCATAACTTGAGTTCTAGAATGAATTATAATGCGTTCTGGTACTTTTGAAAATGGGAGGATCCAATCTACAACTTTCATGTTTGAAGAAATTTCATTTGAAACCTTTTTGATCAAGAAAGAGGAAGTTGAAGATCTTTCCCAAAATAGAAAGTTTACATTACAAGACATTTCCATTTTTGGCAAGTTTTGGCTTTGTTCATT
Source organism: Lathyrus aphaca (assembly GCA_963966055.1). Taxonomy (NCBI): domain Eukaryota; kingdom Viridiplantae; phylum Streptophyta; class Magnoliopsida; order Fabales; family Fabaceae; genus Lathyrus; species Lathyrus aphaca. Next base: position 477,775,048 of record OZ014521.1, read on the forward strand.
TTTCTTCAATTTTGTGAATTTTCAAGCATTCCAATGATCAAATAAAGACCGTATGACTTCAAATTGACAATGATGACCCATTGGTACCCTTGTTGGGGGTCTCAGATGGCCTGATTCTGGCTTTTCTTGCTCATGAAGTTACCACTTGATCAGATGACTTCCACATTGAATTTTTCCATGAAATTTGATACACATGCTCCTTATATCATATATGAAACAATAGAAACAAGAATGACCAAAATATTTGGGTGTAAGGCCTTTGAAACCAAAACCCTAATTTTAGGTCATCTGTGTAGGAGCCTCTGCTTAGCTTCCATACCTCTGCAGTGCTTTGACATTTCTTGACTTCAATGGACCCATGGGGGCATAAGATGATCATAAAACACTCATGCACCATCTTGGCATGCTTTATGGCCTCTGAGATAGCTCACACTACTTCTAAGATTCATCTGATCATAAACCCTAGGTGCAGTTATGCAGATGTAATGTTTAAAGGGTGATTATGCATTGTGAAATGTATTGATAGGATATGCAATGATGATGATCATAAGTCAAGATGATAAAAGAGTGAGGGCAAATTTGGGGTGTTTACACTAGTGAAAACGAAACCGGTAAAATAAAGGCGGAAGAAATAAATTACATACAAAAACGGGAGAGGGATACAATAATAATTTTCACGGGATTGCGAAGAAATAAAGGGTATCGTTGTAATTTGCCCAAGAGGAAGCGTGTGTGCAGTGTATAAATTAATCGGAGCCGTTAGAAATTTAATATGGTATAAAAAGTGCAAGAAATAAATAAAATAAATAGACTAAATAAATTGAAATAAATTGTAAAATAGAATAAATTAAATGGAATGAAAATAAAATAAACAAATGGCCTCATATTGGTCAGGATTAATCGGAAACGATTTATCGTGGATTTTTATTATATCATTGACCCTAAAATATGGGAAATACAAAAAGATTCACTAATTTTCTTTTGGACATTTTCTAGATAACAATGCAACCATGAGGCAGAAATAAAACAGAATAATATTAAAATAGTAAACCAGCAAAAAAATTAAATGGAAAGAGTAAAAATAAATATAAAAAATAAATGAAATGAGGATGTACGGGTGAACGTGTGGATGTATGTTATGAATTCACAATAACATCAGCCTTTGCTTACTAAATGTTCCATGACGGACCTCAATTAAAAGTTGGCCCAAAAAAATAAAAAAATAAAAAAATCTCCTCCAGCTAATTTCAAAAACGTCCAGACCTACATATTTCCCTAATTCATTGAATGCAATTGAGAAAGAAGTTATGCGAGGCAACATAAAAAAGGCCAGATAAATAAGTGATATAAAAAAATGATGGGAGAAAAAAGAAATGGATTTGTTAGGCTCTAAGACCATCTCACAACAAAACATAATAATAATAATAGGAATGAGAGTTTTTCTGAAAGAAAGCAAAATAATCGTGGAAATCAACACTTAAAGAACATGACAACACCAAAAGGAGGCATCATACGATTCAGAGCCGTCACTCACCCTTTAAACGTTCGAATCTCTCAAATATTCTCTGCGATTTGATCTCGTGAAAATGGTCTCTCTCGCCACTCTCAGGTTCGGCGGTTTTGATGCGGTAAAGTCACTCTTGGTGATGTGCGGACTACTCGCGGTCTTTGGTTTTCGAGGTGAGTTTTTGTGATTTGTTTATGGAGGATTTCGTGGCGGTTTGAAGGTTTTTTTGTGTGATATTTGCGAATCTGGGTTGGTGGTTGGTGATGGTTATTCACGGTTTAAGGTTGGCGTGAAGATGATAGTTCGAAGTTTTTGTGGGTGTTTTCTGGTTTTACTGTGTTGTTGATGAAAGTGGTGTTGGTTCGGAGGAATTTTGGGGTTGTGATGGCGGAAATGGAGGGTTTCGGTCAAGGTTGTGAGATTGATGAAGAATGGTCGTGGTTAGGCAACTAGAAGAATGAACTGGGGACGGTGATGGTTTGGAATTCGTCGCGGATGGATGGTGGGTTGTGCGGTGTATTTCATATTCGAGTGGAGGTCAGAGTTTATGAAGAGTGGGGGTTCCGATGAGTTTGTGTTGTTTGGAGGAGCTGCTATAGTGCTGTCTCGTGGTTATTGTCGATGAGTTCTGGACCCTGTTATGTATCTTCTACAGGTTTGTATGGATGTTGGGTGTGTTCTTCGTTTGTGTATCGATACCTCTTTTGTGTTATTGTGTTCAGGTTTTTTTCCTAAAAGGTCTTTTTTGTGTGGCTGTTTTTTTGCGTGATAGCTCCTCCTGCCTTAAGTTCTTGATAAAGAGTATTATATCCCTCTGTGTTCTCCCCCCAGCTCTTATTTTCGTTTTATCTCCTTCTTTTTTAATTCAAAAATTTCAAATCTTCTCATTTCTCTTGTCCTGTCTCTGTTAATCTTTTTCCTCGATGCAGGTTTTAGTTCTAAATTGGTATAAGTTTTTGTTCCCTTGTGTTGTTGATGGGTTTTCTTTCGTCATGTGCAGAGATAACACAAGTCTTGGTTCTTTTTTTTGGAAATTTTTTAGAGGACCTTTTTGTTGCAGACTTGACTTACCTCAATTTGGTGAAAGAGTGGGGGGCTTGTGTCAAGAGATATTATGTAGTAAGTGACAACAGGGAGCTGCTTTTTGGTCAAACTTGAACTATACAAAAAAAATTGGTTTTGGTTTGGTTTGTAAATTGTCTAAATAAATTAACATAACAATAATAAAAATTAAAAAATTAAAAATTAAAATATTAATAATAACAACTGAATTAGCCTAAATATAAATTTGATAAAAATAAAATCTTTTAAAAATCTGGTTTAAAATAAAATAAAATAAAATAAAAAAGAAATGAACTTAAATTAAATCAAAGTTAACTTGGAACGATCGCAATTTTAAAATTGAGATAAAAAAGATAAACAAAACAAAACATATTTTTTTGACTTATTTAAGAAAAAGAAAATAATCAACCAACCAAATTTGAATTAAAATAACACTAACTAGATTAAAATTAAATTTATGTTTAAGATTAACCAATTGAATTAAAAAACTACATAAATTGAAATTAAAATAAAAGAAACTAATGAAATGATAAATAAAATAAAAATTATAAACTAAACTAAAATCAAAATTAGATTAGATTGATTAAATTAAAACCTAACATATTCACTGAATAAACTTAAATTGACAGATAAATAAACACAAAATAATTATCTAACAAGTCATATAGTATAAAAATACTTAAGGACAAAAAATCTAAAGTTAAGAATAAAAGGAAATTGAACAATAAAATTGACCGAGTACACATGGTTAATAAAATGTTTTAGCAAAAAAATGAAGTAATGTCTGACTATCGATACCGCTATGCGAATGCGTCGAAAAATGAAATGATTAAAAAAGTTCGGTCAAAATTTTGGGTGTGACACATAGAACTTATCAACTCTTGCTTCCCTAGGGCCATGCCCTGCATCATATCCATAAACTCTCCCATTCGGGTACGGAGTTCGTTGAGCTCTGTCTGCACAGTATCCATGAGCTTCTTGATTAAGAGATATCTAAGATCAAAAGAGGCATGCAACTCTTCAATCTACTGTAGGAACACCTTCTCACTTTCTCTGCTTGCACTTGACTCAGTCTTGATCTTCTTAACATCAGCCTGAAGCTTTAACTCTTCTATTTATTTTTGAGCATCTTCAGTTGTCTGTGGACTCTTTTCCGTATCCTAAAGGTAATCCTTTTGTTGGCAGAAGGCATTTTTGAGCAACTCTCTTTGTTCAGCTAAGGAGTCCTGAAGGCTTTTGACTTCCAGTTTGTATTTGGCCTCCAACTCTTTCTGCTTCTACATATTATCTTCCCATTTTTCTTGCCACAAAGTTATAACTTCATTAGCCTTGTTCAAAGCTCTCTTATCTTTTCGGCGCTGGCTCGCCTTGTGAGTTTCAGCTAACCCTCTTTTCTTGAAGTATAATTCTCTCTCCTGGAAGTCTTGCTGTTTGAGCCTGACCATCTCTTCAACCTGGTGAACTCTTTCTTCTAACTTCTAATTCTGAATCATCAACTTTTGGCACGAATTGTTGGCCTATTGATTCTCCATTCTAAGTTGTTTAACCAAGGCCTCCAATTTCTAGTAGTCTTTGAGAGGTACTGAATCCAAGGGTAACTTTTCCTTAGGGTATAAGGGTGTATACGTACAATTTTGACACCATGGGTTTGATGAAGGAAAGCCTTAGTAGCTGATGGATTTATCAACTATGTTCCCTACATGTCATCATTATCTGACATGGGAGTTTCTCAGCACTTCTCATCTTATTATACTCTAAATAAATGATGTGCATGGCTTTGAAGATTTTCGACAGGATAAGATCACTCTTTCTTCCAAACATGTCCAGAATCTTATATCACTCTTACTTCCAAACATGTTAAGAATCTTGATAAGGTTTGTTATGATTTGGTTCATGATATGACAAACGATTGTATGTCGAAAGTGTGGACGAGTTGCCCTTTAGGGAGTTCTTCACATCACTACTAGGAAATCCTCTCGTATTTCCGACAAGAGATATGAAGGAAGGGACTCGACGAAAAAGACATTGGGACTATTTGAATTTCAAATGAATTTGACATGACAAGGAGATACGTCATTTCATCAGTTAAAGGGCAGTTTTCATGAATAACGGTTTCGTCTGGTAGAAGATACGCGGAAGATTCTTAGAAATTGTTAACATGAAAAGTGCCAAGTGGCAAATTCTTAGGAACCGACCGTTATTCGACGGTTATTTTATTTTTATATAAATAGGATAGTTTGCTTTGTGCAAAGTGTGTGAAATTTTGTACAATATTTCTGTGAATATTACTCTAATACTCGTGTGTAAGAGAAAGGAGAATTATCTGGAAAATGTACATGTAAACACCATTTAATTTTCAGTTATAAAGATTAGATTTATCCTTCATCCTTTGTTCAAGTTTATGTGTTTATTTACTTTTAAGTAATCTACTTTCCAACAATTTACTTCCAAGTTAATTTGTATTTTAACAAACCTTTAACGCAAACTTTAAGTTTCTTTGTTAGTTTCATTAGACAAACATTTCCATATTGTAATATAAATAAGAACAAACTTGTTAGGAGATCGTTCGACAGAACAAACTTATTAGGACTTGTGTGGTTGGTCCTTCAAGTAACCCATTTCCAAGGAATTGGTAAACCAGAGGTTGTTCTTCGAAACACCAGCGAACAAATTGGCACGCCCAGTGGGACAGTGCTAAAATATTAAAAAGGATTCTCAATCCAAAAGAGTTTTATTACGTTGTATGATTTTACGAAGTGGTAAATTAGCCGTGACTGACATAGGGAGACCTAGGAGAACTAGAGTAAGAAAAACGACTATCCCACCACCAGTAAATACTGACGAAATTCTAGTTTCCAATACTATAGCTTCGACAGGAGGGAATATGGAAACACTCCACGTTTCAGAAGGAGGAAATCCCTCATCATCTGGATCAATACCAGGGGTGTTGTTTTCTCAAAGCGGACCCAGTTCCTCCAACATAGGGCATTCGATACCTATGGGAACCCCTCCCCCTGGAGGAAATAACTTTAGGCCCTATCAAACGAATTTTTCCACGCCTATGTTTGGCAGAGAACAACCTTATGGAATGCCAACTTCTGTGATGGCTAGTTTGCATAACGTTGTAATACCTCAAAATTTGCACTCATATTTATTACCTCAACGGGCGTTTGCTTCATTCATATGCATTTCTCACCAGGTCATTAACATTCACAATCATGCATTGCATTGGCTCTTAAGACATGGGATCAAAGCATTTCTTTGTGATGGAGATTTTTTATTCAAATGGGTTTTATTTAGCTACTACACGTGAGATTGGGGCAAAGGTTGAGTTTCCAATATCATGAGTATCTTCCTATCAAAGCGTCAGGTTTATTTTCTCCATAAAAAAAGAGGATTTCTCAAAGGGCATCAAGTGTCATAGATTTTAATTGAGAGGGCTTTGTGCAAAGGTTATTGAGTTTTAATATCATGAACTATCCTTATTTAATATGGATATCAAGAAGAGGATTAGGGTTTCTTTCTCATCATAATTGATTTTGTCAAGTACTCATCAATGGAAGATCGTAAGATGAGGTTTTCATGTTAAGAACATGTTTCAAGGAGTCCTTAGGGCACGAATGTATTATCAGCTGCTTGTTGCCCGCGATTCAGGTTAACAGGGTTTATTGGTTGAAGTTGGGGATGGAAGGAGAATACAAGTTTGATATGAATTTGAAGCTTAATATTGACTAAGTATATTCGGATAGGGCACGTGGATCACTTGGAAAGAAAAAAACAAGATTATTGTCAAGCGCATTTTTTTCATTCGAATATTCGAGTTCATTTAGTCAAGATCGTTTCAATCCATTTCCATATTCAAGTTCAAAATTCATTTCGTTTTAATTGTTCAATTCTTCATTTTTTGGATCATTCAATTTATTCTCTACTTCAACCACATATTCTAAAGCCCGTTTTTGTTTAATATCTGAACCATAACCAAATGAAATTTCTTGTTAAGTCCGTATTAATGCCAATTTTCATAAGCTTTCTCTTACTCAAACTATTTTCCTTAAGCCCATTTATTAAATCCAATCAACTAATTATCATGTTCTTACAATTTCAAGCCCATAACTCCTTCTAAATATCAAACAAAAAAACTAAATTCCCTGCTTCCACCGTAACCATGTAGGTTGTTCTTTTATTTTTCTTTTTTCAAATTTATCTTACCAATCCAAATAGACAATAAAGAAATGACTAACAAAATCAAATTCTCAGATTGATAACAGAGTCACAGGGTGATAACAGAACAAAAAGGAAATTCAATTATAGGGGATATTTATCAGAATTCAGTTATCAGGAAAATATAACAAAAAAAAACTTAACTTAAAAATAAATAAAAAAGGGAGAAAATCAGTTATAACTATAACTGATATACAAAAAAGGAGGAGAGGAAGAACAATAGAAAATGGTGTAGATGGAAATTGGAAGAAATGTAACAGAAAAACTCCTAACAGAATTTCTGAGAACCTTCAAACTCTAATTACTTTCAATCTTCTTCACTCTCAAAAACTCAGGATTCCATCTTCATAAAGGCTAACAAACTCAGAACCTTCTCCATCAATTATGCTTCATCTTGAACCTTATACAACACTTCATCATCACCTTCAAAACTGCAAGAACTCAACAGAAAACCCATCTTCCATCATCTTCTTTCAATAACCGTCATCAATTCTCATCATCAATCAACATTCATCACACTTCACCTTTGAACCTTGACACATCTTCATATTATCCCTCTCACTATTATTGAACGCACAATATTAACCTGTAAAACAAAGAACAACATTAAATAATAATCAGCTTAACCGCAAAACTCAGATCACAGAAACATAATAAAGAAGGAAAAGGGAACCAAACTCGTATCAACAATAATCATTGCTCATGTGACAAATTCAGATTCACGGAGAGAAGAAGAAGGAGATTTGTGAAATAGAATCAAGATTCGAGCAGAAGAAGAAATTCAAGTTTACCGGTATTTCGCAGATACTTTTGTTTTCCCGAATCATCAATTTCACGACATCATCATCACCACTGCCATAACCTCCATCTTCATTACCCTCCTGATTCTTCACCAACACCTTCATTCACCCTTCATAATCAATCTTCAAATCAACACCATTCAGTCCACCTCATTCATCCACCTTCATCAACATCATCGCCCTTCTTCAACTTCGTGGATTAAATCATAACTCTCGGCACCTTCATCGTCACTCACCTTCACCAATCTTCACCGATCATAATCGATCACTCGCACCTGCAAAACCACAAACAACATCAAGAATAGTTTCAACAATTGCCAACCAATCCAACGGTTCGCACGGTAAAGCTTCGCCGCAATAGCAGTTCACGCGACGTAACAGTTCGAAGGAAACAGATCGGAAGAAGGAGACCGCGTTTTGAGGGGAAAATAGAGCACAAGGGCATCGTACCTGAGTATCAATTTTCGCAGCCAGCAAGGTATTTTCTCCGACCTTGGTTTTGTCGGCGCCACCATGGAAAGAGGGATTTCGATCGGTGTTGGTTTTGAAATGGATGGACGAGACGAAATCGCGGGAGGATCGAGCTCTGAACGCGAAGCAACTTTGTATCTGTCTTGTTTTCGTGAATATATGTTTTGATTCATGTCGCGATTCTTTGAATAGGATACGTTGGCGAGACTGAAATGGGACGAAGGCTGATGATTTATTTCGGCGGCGGCATTCCTTCGAGAAGGAGACAGTGACAATGGCGAGTTGAAGGAGGTGCGCCGCGGTGGTAAGATGATGAAGGAGAAGCTCATAAGTTAGTCTGATGCTTCTTTATGGTTAAGGTTTCAAATTAGGGTTTCAAGAAGCAATTTGGACTGGGCTTAGTGTATTCAGCACCATGGATTCGTTAATGCACCATCCGAATTTCACCTTCACCCCCTGCTGCGGTATTCTTATGGAATTGGGCTCTAAGCCCATTTAATTTGATATTCACACTCCCTCGTATTACTTCAACACCCCCTCCCTGCATCAAGATGTGAGGATTTGGGCTCAGCCCATGGGTTTAATATCATTTACACCACTATTTCCAGTTCTACACCCCTCTTTGTTCTTATTTCATATTTTTTAGAGATTTCTATATAAAAAATTTAATTAATTTTCTTATAAAATATTTTTGTGGATCAATATATTAATCCATTTTTCTTGTAATTTCTACTTAGAATTTTTGTTGACAATTTTAATTATTTTGGTGGATTAATTTTGGTAAGTATTATGATTTTATTTTTATCGATTTGGATCGATTTCGACTATGGTAAAGCTTCACAAAGTTATTATGGAAGATGAGCATTTATTTTTCTCATGGGAGATCACAAGAACTTGCTTGAAGTTTTTTTTTGGATTTCTTTTATATGAAGAATCGGCACTTCACACAAGTAAGTAATTTCGACCTTACGACTTTTACGCATCATTCTAGTTGGTATGTGGCTTAGGATCATGTTAGGTGCATTTTGAGCCATCCCACATGAGGCATTGGATTTATTTGTGAATTAAGATTATATGTGTCGATTTAGGAGCTTAGGGATTAGGTTACGAATAATAGAATACACTTCCTTTCGCTTTCCCTTAGAACACCGTTTTTTTCTCGTTTCGTCACAATTATTAAAAATAGTTTTAGGTTTGATAAAATTCTGGAAAAATTCATGCGTGATACTTATCCTCTTAATTAATTTTTCATTTTTATTGATTCCATATTTGGGTGGTTTTAATAATTATTTTGGATTTTAGATTACAAGTTGTCCCAAAATGAAGGGTTTTGACATAAGGGACCAAAAACCTTTTTTCCCCTTAGGTGTGAAACCTATTTTTTGTGAGTGATTAGACACTGGAGTTTGTGACATTATGATGCTACTTAGGCATTTTTTATAATATTTGGTGCCTTTTTTGATCCACTTTGTGGAGTTGTTTTTCGGCGACCATGCCTTGTTATCTTGCTCATCAAGTAATTGTTTTGGCACTTTGGTGCATAATTTTGTGAAATCCTTTTAGAACATGTAAGATAATGACTTTATAATTCCAGGGAGTTAATTTCATAATTTTTCAAGCGTTTTTACTATTTTCCGTGTCACCTAGATTATAGGTCCGATTATGTGCGTATTTGTTGCATAACCTAAATGATAGGAAGGCATTCATGCCATTGGCTTGAGACACCTCTTGGTAACTTCTAGGAGTTAAATATAGGTCATTTATAGGTCCCTAATTCCAGTTATAGGTCACTTTTTGAATCATATTCATTTGATTTGTTTTGGTGTTTCAAAGTGCATACTTATGTGAACTAATTTTAACCTAAACTCATTTCTCTTCTCCTCTAATTGTTAACATGATTTATGTGGTAATCATTAATGACAATTCATGAACTCTAATTGCATCTCATATCTTGTATGATACTGACCCATAATCATCTCATGCATATTCACATGTCATTCATCTTTAACTTGCATTCTTTGTGATCTTATGCGACACCATGTTTAATTTGTTCTCACACCTTCTTATCCGTGCTTCATATGCTTAAGTCATTGCATCCATGATTGTATATTCATTCATCCACATTCATAATCATTCACTACTGACTTTGATACTCATTTCATGTATTAATTCATGCTTATATGCCATATGCATTCTTACTTCATCCATAAACCCTAATTTGCATTCATGTGAACTTAGGTGAACATTTTGTACATAGTTTGACATGGTTTAAATTTGTGAGGTATCCTAGCATTCTTAGGGACCTATAACATGTAGCTACTGAATATAGAAATCATGTAACCTTTAGGTACCTTCTCCTTTATACTTAGGTCTTATTTTGAACCCTAGTTCCATTCTAGGACGTTTATGGTGCTTAATCGCTTTGATGCTTTGATTTTACTTTCAATATGCATTGTCATGCTAACTTTTGTTTTATAGGGGGGAAGATTGAGGTAATCCTCACTTCATTCCTATCTCTTATGCATTATAATTGCATTTGTTTCACATATTATGCTTGTGCTTGTATAGGCTTCCCCATTTTTAGAACCAACTTAACTTCCTTAGGAAGTAAGTCGAGTTCTAATTCTCTTTTCTTCTTTTCCTTTTCTTCCTTAGGATTAGAAAACTTCACAAACCATTAGGATCTCCCTTTTGTATATGATAACTAACTTAGGGTTGTGTCTTAGTCCCCCTTAGTTTTTTCCCATTTTCCACTTGAGTCTTTCTTTCTCACCTCATGAAAAAAATAATAAAATACCTAATAAAGGTTGAATGTTCTTATACGCCATGAGACTTTGTTGCGGAGTACTTATACGCGTCCTGTTTTGGGGCGAGGTGTAAGTATTTACCACGATGGATAGGTCTTAGTATGTGAATGTTCACAAACAAATTCAAAACATTTCTCATAAAAGACAAAAACAAACAATAAGTGACTATCCTGCGGGAACTTCTCTTTCTCATCTCATTCATTCTGAACGCGAACTTGCGACAACTTATCTAGCATGCAACACCTGAGCATAGACATACGCAGTTCCAGCCATAAAAAATACAAATAATTCCCGCCTTAATTAGGCGAACTACGTTGACTATGATTCTCATTTTCCCAATGAGGTACGTAGGCAGCGGGGTAGGGCCCGTTCGAGCACATTCTTTATTTTCCCTACATTTCTCCCCTTTTATTCTCATTCTCTTTTTCCAGTTCCCTTTCTCATTTCATTTCCAGATCCAGTAGTAGTTTTATTCAGCAACAATTACAACATGCCAACAATTACACATGCCAACAATTACAACTAATTCTGCGTAGGCAATACGTCAACAAATGGACGAAAGCAATCATGAAATGGTCCATAGGTTTACTCAATAAATGGGGGAAGTGTTTAACCCTTTAATACAAAGCATTACTCAAACAAATCATATATTGGCAGCACAAATGGTGCGTATTGCTGAATTCTTTGGAGTTCCCCAAATTCGACAGAGAGAACCTGTGATCCAAAATCCAGTAATCAATGTCGAAGAAGAACCAACAATAAATCGAAGACCTTTAAACAACCCTCAGGCAAACCTAAGACTCCAAGAGGAGGTTGTCGAATATCCACGTATCGAAGTCCCTATCCAACAAGAGCCTAGGAGGTTGTTAGCGCAGAGAAGTCAAGACGCATATGACATTTTACAACGGAGAATGCAGTACAATAATCCACCTGTCGAGAATAATTTGGCAGTCATGGTCGAGAGAATAATGGCACAAAATGGAGCAAACGTGGGATTTCATAGGCCCAGTTCGCTTCCCCACTCTCTGAATATGTTCTACAACAAGAACTACCCCCAAGGTGGAAAATCCCCAAATTCATAAAATTTTCAGGGGATACTAGAGAATCCACTATAGAACACATAGCACGTTACTTGATCAAAGCGGGCGAAATAGCACATAATGAAAATATAAAGATGAAATATTTCCCAAGCTCTTTAACAAAAAACACATTTACTTGGTTTACGTCCCTACCAGCAGGTTCCATACATACATGGACTCAGTTGGAAAGATTGTTCCATGAACAATTCTACATGGGAAAAACTAAAATAAGCCTGAAAGAATTGGCAAGCGTTAAAATAAAATTCTCAGAGCCTATAGATGACTACCTTAATAGATTCAGGCTGCTAAAAGCAAGATGTTTCACGCAAGTGCCGAAACAAGAACTGGTCGAAATGGCTGCAGGAGGTCTAGACTATTCCATAAGGAAAAAACATGATACTCAATAATTAAAAGATATGGCACAATTAGCAGATAGGGTAAGGCAGATCGAAAGGCTAAAATCTGAGAAGTTTAGGGCTAGCAAAGGTAAAAAAGAAAGGGTGGCTTATGTAGGAATGTGCCAAGATGACTGTGACGAAGACGAAATTGACCTGGCAAAATTAAAGCAAGGTCCACCATATTCTTGCAAAATGTTAACTCTGGCGAATGGAAAAAATCCTGTCGAGCCGAAGAAGAACAATAAATTCCCTAAAAGAACATATACGTTCGACGTCACCAAGTGTAACGAAATCTTTGATTTGTTGGTAAAGGATGGTCAATTAATAAAACCACCAAGTGTTAAAGAACCCCCTACTGACCAACAAAAAAATAGAGGTTTTTGTAAGTACCATAATTTCTTGGGCCATAAAACTTCTCAATGTTTTCTTTTCAGGGATCTAGTGCAAAACGCAATCCAGGATGGAAGGCTGAGGTTTGGAGACAAACCAAAACAACAAATGAGGATTAACACCAATCCTATGCAGATCCTGGAAGCCAATTATGCTGAACCATTCGACATGAACATGGTCGAAATGGAGAAGATGTCTGATGATAGCTTTGAGATGATTGAACTCACTGAAGGCTTCGACACCTACGTTAACATGGTGGAGATTAATGAAGATCTCCCTGTCCAGCCCAACGTGGAAGAAGTATACGAAGACGAATTAAACATGCCAATATTGATCAAGGTTACTGATGACCTTGAGGTAAAGAATGATGTCAAGTCCACTGAGGGTTTCGACGCTCCAAAATAGGTTGGGACTACTGAGGGTCTCAGCAATGCCACCAACATTGAGATTACTGAAAATTTCAACAACCAGAACAAAGTTGAGGCCACTGAGTGTTTCGACCATCAAGACAAAACCAGGGTTACTGAAAGCTCTAAGGGTATGAAAAAAGAAGCTACTAAAGGCTTCGGCAAAAGAAACAACAACTTGGATGAAGAAGGAATAATATGGGACACCTTGGGAGAACCTAGCAAAAAGTTTGACTATCTGGTGAAATACACCGCTCCTGCCAGTGCCCGTGTTAACATCAACAAAATCCAGCCAACAGGTTGGGGAGACATTTTTGAGAACACTGTGGAAAAATTTGATGTTTCCCCCAGCATTGAGAACAAGTCTCCTAAAGGCTTCAACAACAAAGAAAAAACTGTTGAATTTGTTGCTCCTAACCAAACAGAAGAAGAGGATACCAAGGACTTCACCAATGATGTCGAAACTGTAAACGAGAGCACTGCAAAAGTTAGGGTGGAAACTGTCGAAGAAGTCCTCATTGAAAAGATGGATAAGATGAGCATTGCTGGAGCTAAGAAGATAGATATCAGTATGGTAGAAGCCTCTCAAAAGAGTAATGAGAATAGTGAAAAGGAACGCCGACAAGAGGAATACCAAAGGACAACCTATCCAAAAGAAGATGAGAACTTGGCAGAATTCATCCAAAGGTGTCAAAAGAAAAAGACTGAAGTAATGATATGCCCAAGATGCAACATCGTCTTCGACAAAAAAACAGCAACAAACTTGGAGGCTGTGGAGAAGATTAAAACAAAAGGAAATTGGGGGCCAAGGCCAACAGTCGAAACATGTAGATGTGATCCATGAAAAGGTCAGTATCATTTTCAGAACACTAGGGGCAGTGCTACAACACTTATAAACCATCTGGCAAGGTACCTGATGATAGGTGGGTGCAGCCCATTAGAGATGCCAAAGGACCAAGAAGATGGAAGAATTTCGAAGTCCAGAGAGGATCTTCAGTCGAAGTAAAGAAAGAAACTAGGAAACAAAAGCCAAGACCATACCCCTCAGAGAACTATAAAGGAAAAAGCCCCATGTCAAAGTCTCAATGAAGGAGATTCCAGAGGCAAAAAAGGGCTGAGAGAGACGCAGTAGAGGGACTCAACATCAAGAAGAAAAGTGTTGACGAAGATAAAGTAGAGTCCAGCAGAAACACTCAGGCAGAGACAGACAAACTTCCCAAAAGGAACAACACCAATAACATGTTGCAGTTGTCAAAACTCACCAACATAATATCAGAGGGTGACGAAGCAACTGACAACTTTGAGTCTGACGAAGAAGGGTCATTCGACGTAATATGCAATGTGGTTTCATTCCTCCCTAGAGACTATGACAGAGTGATGGAAATCAAAGACGAAGAAGAAAATATGATATATAGTACTATGGGACCAAGGCATGTGTGTTATTACATCATGAACAATGGCTTTGTTGACAAACAGAATGTCTTCTTTGAGAAGCCAGACGAATCAACGAGGGGACATGTGAAACCTTTATTCATAAAAGGAAAGGTCGAAAATGTAGGCGTCAACAAAATACTAGTGGATGAGGGAGCTGCAATAAACCTAATGCCCCATTACATGCTAAGAAATATTGGGAAAGATGACTCTGATGCAAAACCACACAACATGGTTCTGTCGAACTATGAAGGGAAAGTAGGCTCAACTATGGGTGTCATTCAAATGGATTTGACAGTTGGCACTATCACCAGGCCAACAATGTTTATAGTTATAACTTCTAGAGCCAACTACAATTTGTTGTTGGGAAGAGAATGGATCCATGGAGTAGGAGATGTCCCTTCGTCCGTGCATCAGCGCTTAGTCATCTGGCGTCCTGATGGTATCGTCGAAAACATTGAAGCAGACCAAAGATACTTCATGACTGAAGTGAACAACGTGAATAGTCGAAGCTTCAACAGGAATCTGGCTCACATAGCTCCTTGCAATCCAGCTGAGTTTGACCATAAAGCATCAGAAAATGCATATTGTTCCATGTACCTACACCCAACACATGCTTTTCAATGGGACAAGGAGGTAATTGGTGAAACAATCCATGTATGGGGAACCTCTAATATAGAGCCAACTGGTTGGGGTATCGAGTTCGACGATGATGATGAGTGAAGCATCAGTGTTGAATAAACTGACGGCCTACATGGACGAAAATAAACCAAAAGCGGCTCTAGAGGCCGAAATAAAATATATGGTTGTCGAAGCCAGTGAAGAAAATTTGGACCCACTATGACCTCCCCAGGGCATTGAGGGAGTAGATAAAGACAACATAATAGACAAATGGCAGGATCAAAAGCTTGATGCCATTTATGATGATGAACCTTTAGGGTTCGAAAAAGGCCCAATATCACCTAGTTTGAAGATGGTGGCACAAGACCCTTTAGAGGAAATCAATCTAGAACTGGGAGCAGAAAAAAGACCAACCTACATAAGCGCTAATATGGACCCCCAGTTCAGAGTCGAATTAGTCCAGTTGCTAAAAGAGTTTAAAGACTACTTCGCATGAGACTATGACGAAATGCCTGGCCTCAATAGAAGCTTGGTCGAACTGAAGCCTCCTATCATAGAAGGAAAGAAGCCTGTAAAGCAGACTCCAAGGCGGTTCGCACCATAGGTCCTGTCGAAAATAAAAGAAGAGGTCAAAAGACTTCTCAGATGCAAATTCATTTGCCCAACCAGGTATGTCGAATGGATTGCAAATATTGTACTTGTGATAAAGAAAAATGGCTCATTGTGGGTGTGCATTGATTTTCGAGACTTAAATTCAGCCACCCCTAAGGATGAATATCCTATGCCAGTGGCAGAAATGCTAGTAGACTCTGCACCAGGCCATGAGTACCTGAGCATGCTAGATGGATACTCTGGCTACAATCAAATCTTTATTGCAGAGGAACATGTTGCCAAAATAGCCTTTCTTTGTCCTGGAGCAATAGGGACTTACGAATGGGTAATTATGCCCTTTGGTTTGGAAAATGCTAGAGCTACATACCAAAGGGCTATGAATTCTATTTTTCATGATTTCATTGAAACATTCATGCAAGTATATATTGATGACATTGTAATAAAGTCTATTTCAGGAAAACATCATTTAGAACATCTGCGACAATCCTTTGAATGGATGAGGAAATTTGGTTTAAAAATGAATCCCCTCAAATGTGCGTTTGGTGTGCAGGCTGGAGATTTCCTAGGTTTTGTGGTCCATAAAAAGGGAATCGAAATAAACGCCAACAAAGCTAAAGCAATAATGGAGGCGAAAGCACCATCAACAAAGAAAGGATTGCAATCACTGTTGGGAAAAATCAATATTCTAAGAAGATTAATTTCAAACCTCAGTGGGAAGACGCAGGCTTTCTCTCCTCTGCTTCGACTAAAAAAAGAAGACTTCGCATTGGGGCAAGAGTAACAAGACTCTTTCGACAAGATCAAGGGGTACCTAGCCAGTCCTCTAGTCTTGATGCCTCCTAGTGGAAAAAGATGCATGAGGTTGTACATATCAGCATCCGACAAGACCTTAGGAAGTATGTTGTGTCAAGAGGATGAAAATGGCGTCAAAAGGGCCATTTACTATCTCAGCAGAGTCTTAAACAACGCTGAAACTAGATATAGTGTACTAGAAAAATTTATGTTTATGTGTGTATTTTTCTTGTACAAAATTAAAGCACTATATAAAACCAGTAGATGTATTTGTATCATCACATTTCGATGTAATAAAATATATGTTGTCTAAACCCATTTTACATAGTCGAATTGGGAAGTGGGCTCTAACATTAACTGAATATTCCTTGAAATACCTACCTTTGAAGGATGTAAAAGGACAAGTGGTAGATGACTTTATAGCTGACCACTCCATAGAAGAAAATGAAATAAAATACGTCGAATTGTAGCCATGGAGACTATATTTTGATGGTTCCAGCCACAAAAATCGCGTAGGTATTGGAATATTAATTATTTCTCCTGATAAAATTCCAACAAAATTCAAGTATAGGGTCGAAAACCCATGTTCAAAGAATGAAGCTGAATATGAAGCTTTAATTGCTTGACTTAAAGTGTTGTTGGAATTGGGGAAACAAGAGTCGAAATAATGGGCGACTCAAAACTAGTAATAAAAGAATTGACCAAAGAATACAGATGTGTCAAAGAAAATTTGATTATGTACTTCGTTATAGCCAATGGACTCCTCAAAACATTCGACATTATGGTTTTTAAACATATTCCTAGAATAAAAAATCAAGAGGCCAATGACTTAGCTCAAATTGCATCGGGTTATAAAGTGTCGAATGAAAAACTGGAGACTACTATTGAAGTGAGGGGAAGGGTTGTATCGACCAAATTATCCCTATCAGATTTGAAAACGATAAAACTTGGTTATGGGGATGATGAAAACTTTGAAATCTTTAACATAGATAATTCAGAGAAAGAAGATTGGAGAAAACCCATCAAAGAGTATCTCCAAGACCCAAACCTAAAGGTGGAAAGAAAAGTAAGATATAGAGCTCTAAGCTATGTACTCTTTGGAAACGAATTATTCAAAAAGACTGCAGAGGGAGTCTTGCTAAGATACTTAGGCGAAGAAGAAGCTTACATAGCATTGTCGAATGTACACAGTGGTACATGTGGTGCACACCAATCAGGGCATAAGATGAAATGGTTGTTATTTAGACAAGGTTTATATTGACCAACCATGCTAAAAGATTGTGTTGAATTTGCAAAGGGTTTCCAAGAATGCCAAGTCCATGCAGGTATACCACATGTCCCTGCGAGCGAATTGCATTCGATCATAAAGCCTTGACCATTCAAAGTTTGGGCTTTGGATTTAATTGGAGAAATTCGACCAGCTTCGTTGAAAGGACAAAAATACATCTTAGTATGAGTTGATTACTTTACTAAATGAATTGAAGCCATACCATTGGTGAATGTGGATCAGGAGGAAGTCATAGAATTTATTCATAAATATATAATCTATAGATTTGGAATACCAGAAACAATAACCACTGATCAAGGGTTTTTGTTTACTGGTAGAATCATGCAAGCTTTCGCAAAAGAAACATGGTTTAAGTTATTAACCTCTACACCCTATTATGCCCAGGCAAATGTACAAGTCGAATCGACAAACAAAGTGATAATAAATTTGATCAAAAAGCATGTAGGTAAGAAGCCTATAAATTGGCATACAACCTTAGATCAGATTTTATAGGCTTGTCGAACGTCACCCAAAGAGGCCACTAACTCTACTCAATTTAAATTAACATATGGACATGAAGCAATACTTCCAGTCGAAATCTATTTGCAGTCCATACGTGCTCAAAGACATCATGATATTCCTTCAGAAATGTATTGGAGCATGATGATGGACGAATTAGTGGATTTAGACGACGAAAGGCTACGCGCGTTGGACTTGATAAGGAGACAAAAAGAAAGAGTTGAAAAATCTTACAATAAGAAAGTAAAGTTAAAAGTCCTTTGTGTGGGTGATTTAGTATGGAAGGTAATACTTCCAATGGATCGAAAAACAAATTAATGGGAAAATGGTCCCCCAAGTGGGAAGGGCCTTTCATATGGTGCTTACGAAGTCGAAGAAATAGGCAAAGATGAAAGAATATTAAAAATAAATGGAAAATACTTGAAAAAATACAAACCAATTATGCAAGAAGTAAAAATAAAAGTAGAATAATTGTATTAATTGTCTTGCCAAATAAGCATTGAAGTCATTACAAAAGGTGCCTTCTAGGGCAGCTAAACGAAAAGAAAATACATAAGCCTATTTTCTATTACAAAGTTTTGACTCTAAAGGAAAGACTTCTTGAGCTCTATGAATTTCCTTTTCTGGACTGAGATTCGACAGTCACACATACTTTTGTTATAAGACATCTCGTCAATCTCTTTGCCCAATTTTTGAGCCCTGTCTGCGTGATGAAGCCCCACTTTGATCTCCTCTTCAATTTCGTTTACCCTGGGTTAGTAAAGATCCGCTTTGCGCTTTTGTTCTTAAGCAATTTTGGCTTCAAGATGGGATATTTGCTCCTTGAAGTTTTGAATGTTTTTATCACACTCAGCCACCTCTTGGGAATAAGCCTCAAATAGTTTTGACAACTCTGAAACCTTTTCAGTCGAAGCTTCCACAACATCCCACTCAGCAGCCTGGGTTTCTTTCTTTTTGGAGATTGTTTGGATGTAATCCTGTCGACGTCTGAGATCTCCACTAACCACATCATTTATCTGAGCGAGGTCCATTACCAGACAAGTTTCGTCAGCACTGGCCTCCAAGACATTCACCAGTTTGAGGAGGTTTTTGAATTTAGTTTGCTTAGTGGGATCCTCCTCCAAAAGTTTGAATAAATCGACACCAAGCACTTGGGCCTTAACTTCAGCCATGATGGAACTGAGAGTCTTGACCTCAGAAGTAGTCCCAGAGGTAGTCAAACTGCTGGAAAAATCTTTAAAGTTATAGCGATTGCTGAGCATGGCCCTCAAATATCCCAAAGGCTTCCTTGTCTTCAGGTTTTCAAGCTCCTCACGTGAGAAGATAGGCGAAATAGAAGATGGAGGGTTGCTTGGTATTGGATCAAGAGTGATGTGAGTGCTAGGCCCAACCTCCCCTTTCGATTGACCTATGCATGATGTATTCTTGGCATTAAGGTTTTCTTCGCCAGCATCTTGGGTTTTATGTTGCTCTTCCTCCTCTTAGACTTTGGACCCAACATTAGCCTTTTTACCTTTATCGTCTTTAGGAGGACTTTCTTTGTTTGCAGTAGACTTTGGCTGATTAGGAGAATTGTCTGCAGAACCTTCCTCCATGGTGATGTCAAATTCAGCCACGGTTTGGGGGTTCCAGCCTACCACTTTTGGGTGTATTTTCTTCTTGAGCCTTTTCGATTGCGCCAAGAGAGGAATCTTGCAGATTGATGGGATGCTCCTCAGTATGGATTTGAACCTGAAACAAAATAAAAGTTCAAAAGACGAAGAGTATACAAAGCTCAAAGTAAAATTTTGTCGAAGGAAAATTACCTGAGGGATTATGGTGTGTGTCGCTCCCAAAGATTTGCATCCGAGTACAAGCGCGAACAGTCGGCGAGAGGAGAAAAGGAAATGAAGTGAATAGAGTCGCCAGCTAGGCATTTTTATCCCGAAGGAAAGGTAATGTTGCATAAACCTAGAAAAAAATGGATAAGACGGTTGCGAACCAGAGAAACTGAGAAAGGGGGTTGGTTACAACCTGGGAAGGTATTAGCACCCAGATTGTCCGTCGTACTCGATGGGATCCACGCTTAAAATATTGTGTTTAAAGGGGTAGGTGTATGTGCTATCTGTGTGCAAAAGCTGGAAAAGAAATGTACAAGTGTCAGTGTAAAAAGGTGAATGCTCAGGAATGAGGCTTAGAAAAGAATGCTGAAAGAGGGGGATGACAAAGAGACTTGTGTTCGATAACAGTTAAGTTATGCCTATGTATCCTCTCGTGCAATGAGGAAATTAGAACACCGTAGTTCGACTCAAAGAAATTGAAAGATAAATTGACTGTGAACTGCTTGCTTGTCTATGCTCAAGTGTATGACTCGTTTGGCTCGAGTGCTAACTGTCTTGCATTAGACGGAAGAAGCAAGTTCTCATTTGTGAGTGAAGATGATGAGAAAAGAATCCCGAAGGAGACGATTATTGTTTGTTTTTGTGTTTTCAATCTTTTATTGTTTTTGGTGTTTGTCATAAGTTAATGAGTTTAAGCCTAAACCAAGGGTTAGTAAACTCATTATATCATCCCTTTGATTAGGGATAATGAGAATACTTTAAGTATGAGATAAACATCTCAACTTAATTACCATGATGGTGTAGGATTAAGATCATTAACCTACTTGTGATTATTTAGATGTTTTTGGTTTTTGTTTAGTGTTAAGTAATGAGTTTAAGCCATACTCAAGGATTAGTGAACTCATTACACCATCCTAATAGAAGGATAATAGATGAGCACACTTAAGCTAAGGAAGATACCTCAACTTAATCCATGATTAGGGATTAACCTCATGACAAAACAAACCTTTATTAAAGGGGATTTTAATTAAGGGTGAGATTAAGCAGTGAGTTTTATGGTTTGTAAGACAACTTGAGGGGGACTTGTCCATTAAACACTAGGGTTAATCCTTCTTAACCAATAATGAAAAAATTAGAACCCTAATGTAAGGCCCAAGTTACAAGTTAAGGTCTTAGTGATTATTAGATGGATTGATTAAGAGGTCTAAACAAATTAAGGGTTTAACACTTAGGATTAAAGTTATACACTCCATCCTAAGAGAAGGATGCAAGCATAACCCTAATTCCAAAGTCCTAAAGCCTTAAAGGTTCAGTCTCTAATGATGAGGTGAGAAGAG
Organism: Lathyrus aphaca; assembly: GCA_963966055.1. Taxonomy (NCBI): domain Eukaryota; kingdom Viridiplantae; phylum Streptophyta; class Magnoliopsida; order Fabales; family Fabaceae; genus Lathyrus; species Lathyrus aphaca. The sequence continues at coordinate 477,796,589 of OZ014521.1, forward strand.
AGACACAAAGAAGAATCAAAGGTAAAAACTAAGGGGGACTAATTACAACCCTAATTATTGTCATGCTTGGATGTTCCTATGGTTTGTGAGGCTTTAGAGAGATCTTCAAAGAAGCCACCAATGGAAGAAGCAGAAGGAAGGAGGGAGAAGCAGAAGGAACAAGTTACTTACTTCACTGAAGAAGATAAGTAACTTGGAGAAAGAAGGTGAGAGATGAAAATGAATGAGCAAGCTCACTCTAAGAAAAAGAAAATTGCAGCAAGGATGCATATGAAGAAGATGAAGAGAAATGAGAAGTGAAGGAAAATTCACTTCTCAAGTTAACTTACCACCTGAAAATGTTAGCATAAGGAATGAAATAAAATGAAATGAAGCATATGCAAAGGTAAAAACCAAAACCAGAAGAAAACACATGATGCAAATGATGTTATGACATGATGCAAAGACAAACCAAGTGCTATGAATGTTCATACAAAGAGAAAGAATGCAAATGAAGCATGTGGGAAGCATGAAAACACATGGATGTTTATGAAATGAAATGGATGCAAAGCATAGAAAATGTATGAATAAATGACCAAGCAATGTTCAAGCAATGTCTTAAGATGTCTAAGATGGCATACAAATGCTTAGGATGTCATGACAAGTTCATATGTTCATGCAATGCAATGTAAGATGCAAGTATGGATGCTAAATTAGGGTTACATGAAAGGATGAGATGCAAAAGATCAAAACAGAAACAATTCACATGATAAAAATTTACAAATGAGCTCAAACAAACCCTAACCCCATATGATATCACACCCCAAAGGAGAAGGTCTAAATCTTAACCTAAAGGAAGTTATGATTTTTCTAAGTTAACTAGGGTTTTTGGGACTCTTAAGAGGAAAAATGCAAATCAATTTGAAAATGAAAGATAAATTCATGAAACAAATATCCTAGAAACTACATATTATATGGAAAACAATTCAAAAAGAACCATTATCAAAACATTCATGGTTAGGCAGAAAAGAATTTTCAGAGTTAGGGTTCCAAAAAGGGAATTTTATGAACCCTAAATTCAAGAAAAATGTCAAAATTGGATCAAAGCCATAAGGAAATTTGTATGAATGGTTTGACAATGTTTCTAAATGTCTTAAGATGCAATGTGAATTTTTCTGTGATTTTTGGAAACCTAAATGGTATTTTAATTAATTAATTTCCATTAACTAATTAAAATAAACATTTAAATATTTTTAAAATGATTTTTTAATGCAAAAAATAAAAATAAAAATGTTTTTGGGTGAAGTAAAATATTTGGAAGCAAAATGCAGAAGAAAATATTTTTTTTATATTTTTTTAGTTATTTTAAATAAAATGATAAAGAAAAATGGAATTTAAATGAAAATAAAGTGAATTTTAATGAAAGTAATTCAATCAAGTGGACCAGATTCAAAGTTGGGAAAAAGATGTTGACTGGCGCGCTTATCAAAGGTCCAGATTCAAACTGACCTATTTAATATTAATCCTAATTAATTAAATTAATTAAAAATAATTAGGGTTAAGTGAATTCATCCTGGGCCTCTAAACACGCGCGAACCCTAGATCATACGCTCCACATTCAAAGTTCATTAATTAATCAGATTAAACCCTAATTAATCTCAGGTGGCCGGAGAAGACTTCCGATCGTCTTCTCCGGCGAGCTCCTCCCCTGAGCTTCCTCAAAACACCACCCCAGACTCTTAAACTCTCCAGAAATTATCAACTCACCACCCTAAACAAGAATCTAACCCTAAAATTCATTTCTCATTCATCAATATCAAGATTCGAATCAAAACCTAAAAATGTCAAAACTTTCAGACAGCCATGAAATGCTTAATACGCAACCATTTTCAAAAATAAAGACATCAGCATGATCATCACATCACATAGATTCATTTAGGAACTTAAAATTTCATTTCTGGAAAAAAAAGTTCTTGAGGTTACCTGAGCTTGAGCTTTCTCAGTTTGGCACTTTATGGACCACTCTCTTGTGCAAATGGCCTCCACTGGATCCCCTGATGATGTTGCAAGACTTTGAATGAGGTGAAATGAGCTGGTTTGAGTGGTTACACCTCAACTGGTCTGAAATCGTTTTTTGTGTTTGTGGGGTTTCAGGCTTGTTTGATGGTTAGGAAATGTTCTATTGATGATGGTGAGTTGAATGGTGAAGTTTGTTTGAGGTTTGAGTGGCTGGATAGAGAGAATCGAATGCTTGAAGGTTGAAGGTGATTTTGTGAAACTTGGCTTATCTGATGATCCAGGCTTGTGTGATGTGTGTTATGGCTTCCTTTGAGTCCACATAACAAGTCTTGATAGGTCAGAAAGTGGGTGGTGGCTGCAGCTGATTGGTATGGGGCAAGTTGCAAAAAGTCAACAACTTGTGTACTTGAGGTATGGGCTTGTGTAGCAGCTGTCTTAGGCCATGTCCTGGTTCAGCATTGATCAAGGAGAGCCATGGGATTCATTTTATGCAGCTGGATGACTTAGAGGCATGGCTTTCATAGGTTTTGCAAGTGTTATGCAAATTCCCCCTTTTGAGAAATATTGTGATGCAAGGCATGAAAGCAAGTGATTCTTTGGGCAATTCTGATCACAATGAGTTGTATTATGTTTGTATGATGCTTAGAGGTTGATTAGAAGTCACAAAATGGCTTGGTATGTGAAATTGCAAAAAATCCTCTTTGGTGTGAAAGTGAGAATTATTGGATTTTTGCCAACTTTGCAAGGCCATAACTTGAGTTCCATAATGAATTAGAACATTTTATTGTACATTTTGAAAAGTGAATGATCCAATGTACAACTTTCATGACCAACAATTTTTCATTTGAAGCATTTTTGGTTGAGAAAGAGGAGGTTGAAAAACTTTCCTAAAATGGAAAGTTTCCATTACAAGTCATTTCCATTTTTGGCAACTTTTGGTTTAGCTCAAATTTCTTCAATTTTGTGAACTTCCAAGCACTTCAATGATCAAATAAAGATAATATAACTTCAATTTGATGAAAATACCACTTTGGTTCCATTGTTGGGGGCCTCAGATGCCCTGATTTTGCTCTGACTTGCTCAAGAAGTTACCCAGTGAACAAATGACTTCCACAATGAATTTCTTCATCAAACTTTGTACACCTGATCCTTATAACATATTGAGACTATTAGAAACAAGAGTGACCAAAAAATTTGGAGTTATGGCCTCTGAAACCAAAACCCTAATTTCAGGTCATCAATGTAGTGAAACCCTAGCTCTGCTTCCATGCCTTGCCAGTTCTTGTGATTTCTTGACTTCCTTGATTTTTGAGGGATATAAAATGATGATAGAACACACATGGACCCTCTTGGAATGATTGGAGACTTTTGGAGTGGCACAGATGGATCCTTGGATTGCTCAGATCACAAACCCTATATACAGATGAACTTGAGCTATGCAGAGGGAACAAATATGCAATATGGGATGATATGCTTAGACTTATGCAAGTATGAGATATCACAAGACAATGTGTGAAATAAGTGAGGGAAATTTTGGGGTGTTTACAGTGTGGAAGCTAGAATTTCCACTCTCTGCGTCTTGTGCAAGCTTCTTTATTGGGCTCGCAGGAGGGGTTTTCTTCGACGTCACCAATGATCCTTGAGAGGATACCGTCTTTATTTTGGTAGGCTTCTTCCTCTTCAAGGGTTGTAGGTTTGGATATTCGTCACCTAAATCTTTAGAAGGCACCTTCACTTCCTCTACTTTTCGTTTTTGGGGAGTAGGTGGCTTTCGACTCATCTAAAGTATCAAAGAAAGTTAAATAAGCTTAAGAATAAAACAACTGCATAACTGAGATAGTCTCTTTGCAAAAAGGATAGAAAAGAACCTTTTTTGTGGAGGTGGATTTCTTGGTGGACTTGACAGGTTTGTCTTTGATAGTGCTCTTCTTACCAGTAATCTTAGCAGCTGAAAAGATAGAGAAGTTAGAAAAAAAGAAGAAACTAAAACATAGGTATTGGATACAAAGATGAAGTCGAAATCATGGTTACACCTTCAAGAATGGTAGATTCCACGTGAACGTGTTCTATTCCAATATGAAGGTGCCCTAGGTAATTATCCAGATGATATTTGGTGGGAACCACATGCTCAACAAGCATTTTTCGTGACTCTTGAAGCAATTTTAATTCGGAGCCACATACAAACCAATCTGGAAAAGGTGGGCTCAGAGCCACACCAAAATGAGCAGATGGTAGAGGTTGAAACTTTGCTGGATAGCTAGTATACGCAAAGTTATAACGCGCCTCTTTGGGGATGTATGAGGGTATTACCAACTTCTCATAGTTGCTTCGTCTATGGTTCGCCTAAGATCATCTGGCCTATAAATTGTTTCAAAATATTTTTAAAATTTCTGAATCTCTTTAACATGTTGTTGGGTACCTTTCTTGGTTCGATCCTGCACGAAAGCAAAGACATTGATCAGAAGAGTGTTGAAGTCAGATGCATCATAAAACCTGGGGAGATAATACTCTTTCCACTAAACGTCGAACTCCTGAGTGCAGAGGAAGACTGGTCAAAAGACCACTGGCTGAATCTCCAAAGCAGCGTCATGTAGCTTTTCTGAAAGCTCCATACTTTTTGACTTGGTGGAGGTTGAGTTATAGAAGATGGTGGATCCTTTTTTGGGATAGAGGGACCTTGGCTTCAGTTGTATCAACCAATATTGTCGAGCCACTAAATTTGGCTGATAAAATATTAGAGCCACCTTTGAATTGGACATGGTGGGGTAAGAGGTCAAGAGCCTAGGTGTGATGAACAATTTCCAGATGGCTAGAAAATTGTCATATTCCTTTTGGTGTTCCACAAGGAGTTGTCTGGTGAACCACTTGGGTCCGACAGTCCTATTGGCGAAAGGTGTCATGCTTTCCTTGAAGTTGTAGCTCTTAGTGAACATATTCACGTAATTCATAAAGGATCGTCGAAGACCTAATCCCTCTTCAGAAGGAGTTAGCTGCACCAGTCTTGCCCATTCGACGTGTCTATCCTTGACATATTCTTCGTCCACTAGACCTTGTCAGGAAGACCTGATTCGAAAGTGGCGTTGAGCCATAGTTGAAGAAGCTAAAAGGGGTCTGCCAATTTGAGGTTTTCCTTGTCTTTAACTTGCTTGAGAGATTTGACACTCTCGCTGATGAACTCATAGAGGTTGGCCAAAATCAATTCACTAAGACGCAAGTTCATGCCAGCATGAAATTGTTTGGCTAGGAGGATGTACTTCTTGACCACTTGAAGGGACCTCGTGCAGAACACAAATATCGACAGCCAAAGGGTGAGGAAAGCTATATGTTCTACATCTGATACCTCAGCATAGTCTTTGATTTGGTAACGAGAAATAAAATGGGAGTATGAGGCAAAACTAGTCTCAAAACCTATAGTATTTTCGTCGAGTACAGTTGGATCGAAAACTGCCCCTAGTGTACTTAGGCCTACTATAGGATCTAGGTCGAAGAGAGTAGAGGTTATCATCCCACATGGAAGGTGGAAGGTGTTGTAGGTGCTATCCTAAAAGTAGAGGGAAGCATGGATCATGTTGGAGCAATAGTTGGGGCCTTCTCTCGACAATTAGATCAAGTCATAGATACCAACTTTCTTCCAGATCTTACCCTTGACTTTTTCGACCTTGTCTACCCAATTTACATATTCATAAGGGTCTTTCGACCAGGGACAGCTTCTAAAAATTCTAGGCTGATTCAGATAGGTCAAATTTAAGGCAACCATTTCAGGGTTTTGTTCAGCAGGTTCTATTGATTTATCACTAGGCTTGGGTGTTTTTTCTGCACATATGTCCTTTTTATGATAATAAGTGGGAAAAAACTCTTTAAGACGAGTTTGGTCAGTGTTAGGGTTAGGAAGAGGGCCTAGCATAGTGTGGCACTTGCCAGATATTGAAAGAGGAATGAGTACCTGAGAATAGTAGATGCTGGCTTTCTCTCTCTCATTTGGGGGTTCTGGGATGTATTGTTGGTAGCCCACAATCTTTGGTCCAAGAATCTTGTGTGCGTAGGGGAGAGTTGATATGTTCTTGTCTTGTTGTTTGCTTGAAGTTGCCATTGTTGATGATGAAGAAGTTTGAACAAGAAGAAGCGGATTTCGGGTATGTGAGAAGAAAGAGAGTTGAAAAGTGTAAGTTATGGAAGCGAAATTTTTTTAGAAGAAAGAATAGGGGTATTTATATTAGAAGTTGGGGAGAAAAAGTTTGAGTTTTTCAAACGACTATGGCATGTGTCAACATGTTAGTGGATAAAGAAAGATAGTGGAAGTTGGAAAGAGTATGGCAGACCTAGGTTTGTAGAGTCATGGGGATCGTGTCCAAGAACGTGGGCCAAATGTGAAAGGTTGGAGAATCTGATGATTACTTTTTATGATTTGACAAAAAGTGAGATTTTGGGAATCAACGCATTTAATGCAAGATAAAAGCAAGATCTCAAAGATCAGTGCATTTAATGCAAGACATGAAGTCGAAATGAAGGTTTCGGCAACAAAGATGCTTTATCCAGAAGTCGGTCAAAATACCTTTGCTGGGGGAAATTGGTATACGTACAATTTCGACACCATGTGTTTGATGAAGGAAAGCCTTAGTAGCTGATGAATTTATCAACTATGTTCCCTACAAGTCATCATTATCTAACATGGTAGTTTCTCAGCACTCCTCATCTCATTATACTCTATATAAATGATGTGCATGGCTTTGAAGATTTTCGATAGAATAGGATCACTCTTTCTTCCAAACATATCCAGAATCTTAAATCACTCTTTCTTCCAAACATGTCGAGAATCTTGAGAAGGTTTGTGATGATTTGGTTCATGATATGAAGAACAATTGTATGTCGAAAGTGTGGACGAGTTTCCCTTTAGGGAGTTCATTACATCACTACTAGGAAATCCTCTTGTATTTCCGACAAGAGATATGAAGGCAGTGATTCGACGAAGAAGACATTGGGACTATTTAAATTTCAAATGAATTTGACATGACAAGGAGATACGTCGTTTCGTCAATTAAATGGCAGTTTTCATGAATAACGGTTTCGTCTGGTAGAAGATACATGGAAGATTCTGAGAAATTGTTAACATGCAAAATGCCAAGTGGCGAGCGAATTCTTAGGAACTGACCGTTATTCGACGGTTATTTTATTTGTATATAAATAGGATAGTTTTCTTTGTGTAAAGTGTGTGAAATTCTGTACAAAATTTCTGTGAAGATTACTCTAATACTCGTGTGTAAGAGAAAGGAGAATTATCTGGAAAAATGTACGTGTAAACACCATTTAATTTTCAGTTATAAAGATTAGATTTATCCTTCATCCTTTGTTCAAGTTTATGCGTTTATTTACTTTTAAGAAATCTACTTTCCAGCAATTTACTTCCAAGTTAATTTGTATTTTAACAAACCTTTAACGCAAACTTTAAGTTTCTTTGTTAGTTTCATTCGACAAAAATTTCCATATTGTAATATAAAAAAGAACAATCTTGTTTGGAAATCGTTCGACATAACATAAAAAAATCAGTAAGACTCGTACATTAAGAAACCTATCCTTAAAATTTAGCACATGTGTCCTAGGACATGTGTGGTTGGTCCTGCAAGTAACACATTTCCAAGGAATTGGTAAACCAGAGGTTGTTCGTCAAAAACAACAGCGAATAAGGGGGGACTCCATAGAGAACGGGAAAAGTAAGACTTCCACATGATCTTTCAACCATGTAGCAAAAGGATCAAATGCTTTTGGGTCCACCTTCTCAAAATCTTTCTTTCCTTTCCTTATCCTGACCTCCTAAGCTTGGACTACTTGTACACACAACTCCATATTTCCTTCTGCCGAGAAATACAATGACTCATCTACCTCTTCAGCTGACGGTGGGACCTTCAAAGGGTAACTAAATTGTTTTTTGGACAACGAAGGATTATAGTTTATTCCCCATCTCCTTCCCAACAAGGGTACCTTGGGGAAAGTGCCACAGCTAGCAATGATCTCTTTGCCTATCAGGTCTTTATATCACCCCCAAGATATGTTGTCTGAGGTTAAGCCCATCAATCTTTTTGACCACTTCCAATCCGTTTTCATGTCTTGGAAAGGTCCTGATTTTGGGAGTTGCCTTACAAACCAATCAGCAAACAAAGGAGCACCACAATTCACATATCCTTTTCTTTTCTCATTCCTGTAATGGACCCCATAATAAAAGTCACCTAGCAGCGTAGGCACTGGATTTCTCTGAATGAAGATGACAACATCTTCCATGCTAATCCAACCTTTCTCCCCTGGGAACAAGCTTATCCCATATACCATCAAAGCTAGGAATGTACTGAACTTAGCCCACTTGTTCTCTAAGGCCATATCTTGAGCTTCCTTGACAAGATAATCCAAGAGAAAACCCTTACCTTTATTGACATCCAAACCTCTACTAACTTTAGACAAAACCAAATGGAAAATTTCAGTTATGTCTCTGCACGAGGGAATCTTCTTCAAGCCATAATAAGGAGCACCACTTTTGATGGGAATCCTAAGGATACTTGCGATCTCTTCCAATGTAGGGGCCAAAAGGTAATCTGGAAACACAAAGACTCGCAATAGTGGATCACGGAATTGTAGCAAGGAGTGAAGGTTATCCCTTTAATCAACTGTTGGTTTGTAATACCCATATACAAAAGACATACATAAAGCATATTCTTCATATATAAATATTTAAAATTTGATACTGAAATACAAATAATTTCTTAGCAACACATTGCATAAATATAGCCACTACAACATAAGGTACTAAAATAAGGCTATAAAATAATACAAGATGTTCAAACTACAAAAGTCTAAGAACTAGATCCGAAGATCTCAAAATCCATAGTGGAAGACAAAGCCATCAACCAATAAGGATAATCAAGTCGCCATATCCTTACCCTTAACGGAACCTGAAGTACCTGAAATAACAACATCAACATAGGGTGAGATAAAAAATATCAGTGAGTTTCCTATCTTATAGTTCTCTCGGCTCTAAGGGTCGAATCTAATAATTCCATGAATACGAAAGATTCTTCTCAAAGGTAACCAAACTGAAATTGAACATACAAGCAACACTTCGTACAACACTTCCCACGGGACTCAGTGAAACACACACCTCAAGTATGAACCACTATACTTCTCATGGGACTCAATGAAACACCCATCTCAAGCCACTCGAATACTTCCCGTGGGACTCAATGTAATACCCACCTCAAGCTAACAGGGGATACGATCAAATACGATTCTCATTTCTTACTAGTCTACAGAAATTCCTAGGTACCTCACAAGCCTTGCCATTTCATTTCTTTAAACTCATACTTTTCATAATTTCGCATTCTTACGGTTAAGTCGGAAAATCGGGAAAAAGTCGGGTAAAAATAATATTCTTCGACATCATAAGAAAATACATAATTTTAGCTTCACAACAGAATGTGGGACGTTACAAACGGATATCCGAATCAAAAGTTATGAATTAAACACCAAAATTGAAACCTACAGGTCTCGCTGAGCGAAAAAACGTCTGGAATTCTCGCTGAGCGAGGAACTTTACACTGAGCGAGCTATACCTGTTCAGGAATTCCAGGCTTACGGGAAACAACTCTTCCAAGCCAAACTCAACTCCAAACATCAACCAATACAGAAAAACATAGCCAAACATGTTCATAGACATAATGAGAGTATTATAGTTAAGTTTTAATCGAGTTCTAACCGTTAAACTTTCAATTTCTTAGATTTTCCAATAAAACCCTAAACCACAAAATCTCTAAAACTCAACAAAAATCAAAGATAAAAGCTTCTAACTAAGAACCCACCTTGGGAGATGAAGATTGGCGGAACGATTGAGTCGATTCGACAAACAGATGGTGAAGTAAGATGAATTTGAAGTCTTGGGGTTTTTCCTCCTTTTCTTCTCTTCTCTCTCTTTTCTTCCTTCTTCTTTCTATTCTTTTCCTTACTAACTTCTTCTTCTTCTTATTTACTTTCTATTAATAATTATAAAAACATATATTTTACCATTGTGTCCAAAATTAGAGAGTATCCAAAAATGTCTCTTAATCCGATATTTTATAAAACCTCTGAGTCAGTTAACATCAATTAATAAAATAATATCCCATTGATTACTCTATTTAGTTCCGCTAAAATTTCTTAGAGTAATCCGGAATAATATTATTACCAATTAATATTATTCAGAGCTTTAAATACAATATGGGGTATTACATCCTCCCCTCTTAAATAAAATTCGTCCACGAATTTAAAGGATTACCTGAACAGGTGAGGATATGATTCCTGCATCTCAGATTCCAACTCCCACGTAGCATCGCTCAGATGCGTCTCATCCCATTGCACTTTAACAAGTGGTATCTCTTTATCCCTTAACACCTTGGTTTCTCTCCCAACAATACGGCTCGGTTGGGGTTCAAAAGTCAAATTTGTTTCTATCTCTATAGAATCCGGTAGAATAGGTTGAAAAAGATCAGGAACGAACCTACGAAGTTGAGATACCTGAAAAACATCATGCATTTCAGATATAGAGGGCGGTGTAAACACCCCAAATTTGCCCTCACATTTTCTCACACCATGGCTTGTGATATTTCATTTTTGCATAAGCATATCATCTCACTACATAGTTTATTTCATCTACATCTAGGGTTTGTGATCTGAGCAATCCAAGAAGTGATATGAGCCATCCCAATGGTTTTGAAGCTTACCAAGAGGGTCCATGTGTGTTCCATGATCATAATATGCTCCCCAAAGTTCATAAAATTAAAGAGATCACAAAGCATGGAAAAGGCATAAAGGCAGACTGAAGATTTCCTGCACGGATGACCTGAAATTAGGGTTTTGGTTTCAGAGGCCTTAATCCCATAATATTCTCCCCATGTGGGTACCAAATTTGATGAAGAAATTCATTGTGGAAGTCATCTGATCATTGGGTAACTTCTTAAGCAAGTAAAGTCAAAATCAGGGCATCCGAGGCCTTCATCAAGGGTACCAAAGGGTCATCATCGTCATTTTGATTCTCTATGATCTTTATTTGATCTTAGAAGTGGTTGGAAGTTCACAAAGTTGAAGAATTTAAAGCCAAATGCAAACTTGCTATTTTTGGAAATAACTTGTAATGGAAACTTTCCATTTTGGGAAAGATATTCAACCTATTCTTTCATGACCAAAAATGTTTCAAATGAAAAATTCTTGGGCATGAAAGTTGTAGATTATGTCTTCCCATTTTCAAAAAGTACAAGAACATGTCTTGATTCAAATTTGGAAAAAATCCTATAATTTTCAAGTGTGCACCAAAGAGGGATTTTTGCAAATTCAAGTTCTAAGCCATTTCATGACCTCTAATTGACTTCTAAACATCATACAAACATAGTGCAACACATTTGGACAAGAATTGTGCCTTGGATCACAAGAAACCATGCCTCATTTTCACAAAATGTTCAAAGTTGTCAAAATGCATAAACTTTGCAAAACCTATGACATCTCTTGATCCAATTGTTCCAGCTGCATAAACTTCATCCTAGGGCCATCCATGAATTAAGCTGAGGCCAAGACACCCCTAAAGCCAGCTCTGAACCATGCCCATACCTCAAGTACACAATGTTGACATTTTTTCAACTTGGCCCATACCAATCACACTATGCCACCACCCACTTTCTGATCACTCTCATTAGCCTATATTAACCTTATGGACCTCATTTCATAACACACACAAGCCTGAATCATCCCACAACTCATATTGCTCAAAAATTCCACAAAACTTCATTCCTTCGAAACTCACTCCACAGCCAACAAAAATCACTGATTCTTTCACAAATCATCTCAACATCACTCAAGGATCATTTCCCACCCCTTGCCATGGGCTAAAAACCCCTCAATCAGAAACACGATTTCTGAGTTATCATAACTGAAACACTAAAACCAAGCCATACAAACTTGTTTCAAGCCTTTCAAAAGCTTCAGGGAGTTCATTGGGGTGGATTAGCATCAAGGAGAGGTCCAGAAAGCCTAGATTGAGAAAGCTTCAACTCAGGTAACCATCAAGAACATTTTTTCCAGAACCTTTCTTTTAAGTTCTTAAATGATTTTATGTGTCTCTCTGATCATGCTGATATGATTATTTTTTTAAATGGTTGAGAAACCAGGATGTATTGATGTTCTGAAACTTTTTGATCTGAAAATGTTTTTGTTCGATTCATTAGTTTGATACAAAATAAATGTTGTTTCGGGCCTGATTCTTGTTCATAATGGTTTGGAGAATGATTCTGGAGAGTTTGGGAGTTTTGGGTAGCCTAGGGAGAGAGATATTATGAAGAGCTCGCCGGAGAAGATGACCGGAGCAAGCTCCGGTCACCTGAAAATGTTTAGGGTTAGGATTAGGGTTAATCTCCCCAGTTTAAATGTAGGCCCTAGGATTTTGCTTAGTGCATTTTTTAGTGGCCAGGATCATTTCATTAAAGCCCTAATCTTTTGATTAATTAATTAATTAGGATTAATTAAATCAAAATTCCAGATTGAATCTTAGCCTTAGGATTACGCGCGCAGTCAACAACTTTCCCCTAGGTTTGAATCTGGACCAATAGATCATCATACTTTCATTTATTTCATTTTAATTTCATTTTCATTTCTTTTGTTCATTTTATTTAAAATATCAAAAATCATCAAACAAATCTCAAACTTTGCATTTCTGTTTCAAATATTTTTCTTAACCTAAAAACATTTTTATTTTATTTTTTTCATTAAAAAAGTATTTTTAAAATATTTAAATGTTTTATTTAATTAATTAATTGATTTTAATTAATTAAATATGCATTTAGGTTTCTAAAAATCACCAAAAAATTCATGAAGCATTCTTTAACATTTTGAAACATTTTGAAACTCACCATACAAATTTCTTTTTAGGTTTGATCATACTTCCACAATTTTCTTTGAATTAGGGTTCTTAAATTTCACATTTTTAACCCTAACTTGAAAAATTCATTTTCTACCTAACCATGATGAGTTTGAACTTGGTTCTTCTTTCATTGTTTCGCATATTGCATATATTTTCTAGGTTATTTACCTCATATTTTTATCCTTCATTTTCAATTTGATTTGCATTTTCCCTTTAGAAGCACCCAAAAACCCTAGTTAACTTAGAAATTTCATAACTTTCACTAGGATTGGATTCAAACCTTCTCCTTTGGGGTGAAATCTTGTATAGGTTTAGGGTTTGTTTGAGATTAATTTTAATTTTTTTATCATGGTGAATGCTTCTGGTTTGGTCATATGCATCTCATGTTGCCTTAAAACCCTAATTTTGCATCTTCATTTGCATTCTTCTTTGCATATCATGAACTTGTGAACTTTCCATGCCATTCCATTATTTTGTATGTCATCTTAGACATCTTAGGACATATTTGAAACATTTCTTGATCATTGTTGCCTCATTTTTCTATGCTTTGCATCCATTACATTTCATGAACATCCATGTGTTTTCATACTTCTAAACATACTCCCTTTGCATCTCATCCTTGTATGATCATTCATATGCATCTTGTATGACTTTGCATCATCTCATATGCCATTTACATTGCACATTCACTTCTGACTTTGGTCTTTTCACCTTCATTTGTCTTATTTCTTTTCATTTCATGTCTTCTGCATTCATACTAACATTTCAGGAGCTTTTGGTAAGTTATTTGGGAGGTGGATTTACCTTCACTTCCCACCTCTTCTTTCCTTTTCATTTGCATTCTTATTTGTCTTTGAAGTGAACTTGCTTGACTTATGTTCTCTCCTTCTTACTTTCTTTCTTTTAAGTTACTTATCTTCTTCAGGAAGTAAGTAACTTATGCTTTCTCTCCTTCTCTTTTCATCTGCTTCTTCCTTGGTGGCCTTCTTGAAGATCTTATCTCAAGCCTCACAAACCATAGGATATCCAAGCATGATAATTTTTAGGGTTGTGTATAGTCCCCCCTAGAGTTTTACCTTTGAGTCTCCTTGAGTCTCTCTTCTCATCTCAATAATCAGAGGCTAAACTCTTAAAGCTTTTGGACTTAGGAATTAGGGTTATGCCTACATCCTTATCTTAGGATGGAGTGTATAACTTTAATCCTAAGTGTTAAACCTTTAATTTGTTTACACCTCTTAATCAAAACACTAAGATATTATCTTGTAACTTGGGCCTTACATTAGGGTTCTATCTCTTCCTTATGGTTAAGAGGGACTAACCCTAGTGTTTAATGGACAAGTCCACCTCAAGTTGTCTTACAAACCATAAAATCCACTTCTTAGTCTCATCCTTTAATTAAATTCCATTTAATAAAGGATTGTTATATAATGAATTTAATCCCTAACCATGGATTAAGTTGAGGTATCTTCCTCAGCTTAAGTGTTCTCATCTATCATCCTTCTATTAGGATGGTGTAATGAGTTCACTAATCTGTGATTAGAGATTAAACTCATTAATTAACACTAAACAAAAACCCAAAAAAATTTAAATAATCACAAGTAACTTAATGATCTTAATCCTACATCATCATGGTAATTTAGTTGAGTTGCTTATCTCATACTTAAGTAGTCTCATTATCCCTAATCAGGGAGGATATAATGAGTTTACAACCCTTGATTTAGGCTTAAGCTCATAATCCTATGCAAAACACCAAAAATAATAAAAAACTGAAAACACAAAAACAAACAATAATCGTCTCCTTCGGGATTCTTTTCTCATCACACTCATTCACAAACGAGAACTTGCTTCTCCCTTCTAATGCAAGACAATTAGCACTCGAGCTAGACGAGTCATACACTTGAACATAGACAAGAAAGCAGTTCACAGTCAATTCATTTTCAATCTCTTTGAGTCGAACTACGGTGTTCTGACTTCCTCATTGCACGCGAGGATACGTAGGCATAACTTAACAGTTATCGAGCAAAAGTCTCTTTGTCACCCCCCTCTTCCAGCATTCTTTTCTAAGCCTCAGTTCCTGAGCAATTCACCTTTTGCACAGACACCTGTATTTACTTTCCCTAGCTTTGGCACATAAATAACACATATACCTACCCCTTTTAAACACAATTTTGTAAGCATGGATCCTGTCGAGTATGACGGACGATCTAGGTGCTAATACCTTCCCAGGCCGTAACCAACCCCCTTTCTCAGTTCTCTGGTTCGCAACCGTCTTATCCATCTATTTCCAGGTTTATGCAGCATTACCTTTCCTTTGGGATAAAAATGCCTAGCTGGAAACTCTATTCAATTCAACCTCTTACCTCTTCGCCGACGGTTCACGTTTGCACCGGGACGTAAGTCCGGGGAGCGACTGCTTGGCGACTCTGTTGGGGAATCTTATCTTTGTAGCCAGGGCTTCTGGTTCTTTTTGTGGGTTTCTCCTAGCGTTTGTTTAATTTGTGTTTATGGGGGTGTTATGTGTGCTTTTTGTTTATTGCTTTATTTATCGCTTTTTGTACAACTTTATTTATTGCTTTCATTTACTGTTTATGCATTTCATATTACTGTCATCATATCATGTGCTGGATTTGTTGGTTTACCTTGGTGGGAGGGGTATCTTAGTGAGCAAGGTTACACACCGGGAGCCTGAGTGACACAAAGGATTAGAGTGGCTTCATATTCTTTCCCATTCACTATGCCAAACAAGACCTTAGACAACGCTTTTTTTAGCCTTAGACAGCGCTTTAAAGCGCTGTCTAAACCTCCCTGCTAAAGGTTTAGACAGCGCTTTCTTAAATCTTAAAAGCGCTGTCTAAGGTACCCTTAGACAACGCTTTTAGGAATACCTTAGACAACGCTTTTGCTAAAAGCGCTTTCTAAGCCCATATACCTTAGACAGCGCTTTTGGTGAAAGCGCTGTCTAATCCCCTCCTATTTTAATTTTTTTAGGTATACCTTAGACAGCGTTTTTCAAAAGCGCTGTCTAAGCCCCCCCTTGGACAGCGCTTTTGGCAAAAGCGATGTCTAAGCCCCCCCTTAGACAGCGCTTTTGCCAAAAGCGCTGTCTAAGGTATACGAAATTTTTTGCAGCTTTTGTTTTAAACCACATTTTTTCCAGGTTTATAAACCAGATTTTCTACCTGTTTTCAACCAAATTTTGCAGACAAATATCACATTTTATATATGCCATTTCAAACCATTTTGGCCTTTTTTCTACCAATTTTTGGCTAACAAATATATATATATATATATATATATATATATATCAATTCAAACCAATTTTGACTTAAATGTATCAAAATATATACAAATTTATGTACAAATTTATAAGTCATTACATATACTACAAATGTACAATATAATTACGCAAATTTATGTACAAATTTACAAGTCATGTACAATATACTACAAATTTACAAGTCATGTACATAAAACATTGAGCTCTATAATGAATTGACACCATTCCTCTTTGATTTCGTCCACTTGATCCTTTGTATAATATGCACACTTGAATTCATCCAAGTACTACATAATAATAAAACATAGTTTTATTTAATTTCAACTATTTAATTATATGAGATATGTGTAAATATAATAATAACTCATAAGTTAGAAATACATACATCGGTGGGAATCTCTAATTGGCCCAAAACAAAAGTATCTCGCATAAACCTCAACATGAAATACCTGCAATCTATTTGATTACGTTGTTGAGGACACTACATATGAAAAAAAATATGGATACATCCTAAGTTTTATCAAGTGTCATCACAAATATAATAAAAAATGTGATAATTAAAAATATACCACCACTCGAATCCATGTAATGGAGTTGGCGCCCCTCTTTGATGTTTGGATATCTTGTTGGGCTCGAAAAGCTTGTAGGATGATAATAAAATAAAAATGAAGTAATTAGAACAATTCACATAAACTAAGAAATACACACAAGAAAATTTTGAACATTCTCACTTACGTGTCAATTATGAACTTCATATCCGGGTATGTTGTCCAATCATTTCCTAACGAGTCAAGATAATAAACGATTTCTCTGATAGGATTGATTGTGAGTAACAACCAATGTCCACTGTAATGATTAAGCAAATGTTAGATGTCAACTTGGAAAAAAATTATAATAGATGAATTTAGAATGAAATTCTAACCCGGTATTAAACGGTATAAAGAACAACTTCTCCGCATCTTTGTTGGCCATGAGGATATTAAGAACGTACTCCGTCACGGTATCCGGTCTACTTAAGATTGTACTTAAGTTGACGGTCGCGGGTGCTAAGAATCCAAATGACACATCCAAACCATTGGGGCGCATCAATTTGTCATACAAAAACCTTATATAAAAACATCATTAACATTAGACACCTCTTTTGAAACATAAAGTAAATAAGTTGTTCAATTAATATAACAAAGTAGACCGGATTTACCTGATATATGTATTGACAACAGTGACGCCGATTTCTTCATGACCAAAAACTTGCATGAAGTCTTCATTACCAATCATTTGGTCGTGATCAAAGCCGAAAATACCTACCTCCATATGCACAATCCGAACACCTCCGGTCGGTATATCGGTCATCTCTAGAAATGTCTTGAGGCACGACCTATACTTGGTGGTAGGTTTTTTCCTAGCTACGGTCTTCTTAGCACCAGCACTTTTTACCTGTGCGGAGGCGTTGCTAACCTCCTTTTTTTGTTGTGCGGAGGAGTTGCTAACCTCCTTTTCTTGAAGCTAAATATCATATAAATAGTTAGATCAAATTAAGAATGTAATAACTTCCATGAATATATGCCATATAATTGTATTGTACCTGTTTTCTAGAAACCACGGACTAGGTATGCCGCGGAATAGAATTATCTTTTGATTTGAATTTTGTGGGAGTCTATTTAACATAACCAAGGAAAATATGTACGTAAAATGCGCGGAAAAACTTTGAATATACACATTAAAGTTAACATAGGTTTTAGGCATACCTCATATCCTACGCATATGAGGTTTGTCGGCCATGCAACAAACAAACCTACTGCTTCGTCCACCGTTGTTGCATCCGAATCATCGTTAGGATATGGTAATGATGCATTCGGCTCAACTGCAATATCAACCGATACTTTCAAACATCCAGCAGGGAGCTCTCTAGTGTGGAGTAATACTCCGCTAACGTTATGCACTTTTCCCTTGCCAACCATCCGATAGTATGGTGACGACAAATATAGCTGACAATGGGAAATGCCCTAAAACCAATAATAACAAGAATTGTTAATGTGTATATATGTCAAATACATAATTTAAGCAAATAGTTCAATTTAAGACAATTATATGTAATTACCTCTGGAATGTTCGGCTGAAAGGTACAGTTGATATTGTCTTTGTCCGAACCATCTTTGAAACATGCTGAGGCGCTAGCCTCTCTTTCTCTCCTTAATGCATCAAGCTCAGCTTGCATGGCTTCCAATTTTGCATGAAGCTCCCGATTACTAGGAGCCTTTCCTTTTTTAACACTCAGGTAGGTCGGAGTGACTCCAAATCCCTTACCCCTCACCCGACCAGAATACTCAGGGACATCTAATGTCCGACTAAGTATGCTCCTAGTATCATCGGGAGATAAAGACTGAGATAGCGCCTCCCGAAAAATCAGATGAATACCGTATACTTGTCAAATATTTGTGTATAAAAATTTTATTCAATTAATGAAAAAATTTTATACTTACACATTTCTGGTATACGTGTAAAACGTTTTCTTAAGGAACTCCAGATTTGCCCACACGGGCTTCCTTCCACAAAACATGAGCAGGAAGAGATGATTCTGAACTTTTCTCCTTCTGCAGCTACACATTAAGTCATACAATTTGATCAGATAAAACTAATATATGATGAACACATTTCTTATCGTAATTTATAAATACTTACCATGGATTGTTCTAAACGTCCATATCTGACACGTCCTTTTCGGTACGGATATGCGGGACATGATGCTCTTTCCCGATTTGTGGCACTTATTCTTTTAAAAACCGGGTCTTGTCGTTTGGATTTGAAAGCTTCCCATTCTTCAGCTGATATCAAACTTTCATATTTTTTAGGAAGCTCCGCATCCACATAATTACCATCCACATCCCTAAGGAACTTGGATGATAAAAATGATCGAAACCCTCTTAAAAGCTTTCCGGCCAACTTCATACAGAAACCTCTTCTTTCTTCTTCGATGTTAAAACATCGCTAAGAAAAACATACAGATTGATAGTTAGTACCGGTAATTGAAAAAACAAAATTGATACTGTATAATTAAGGGCCAAATGATTGTATCTTTATCTCACTCCAAATTTTTTCTTTGGAGTCATTCAACTCTTTGTTTCTCCAATCATCACAAGTAATGGGAATTTCATTCCTTACTAGTGCACCGATAAAACTAGTTAAGGTATGCCCATTAGGTTCTACAAGCTATCCCTGGTGGCTCCAATGCACATCTAGTATGATGCCTCGAGATCTTCCTTGGACCACCCGTCTCATTACTGTTATGCCTCTTCGAATCTCTTCTTCCGCGGATACTTTTTTACTAACATCTTCATGTTGGTTATCAGCCATGTCTAACCTGTAATAAACCAAGGAAACCATCAAATATCAAATATAACTTATAATCAAAGCAATTAAAAACAAAAAATAAAGAAATCATGCATTATCAGATATAACTTATAATCAAAGCAATTGAAAACAAAAATAT
This sequence comes from Lathyrus aphaca, assembly GCA_963966055.1. Classification (NCBI taxonomy): domain Eukaryota; kingdom Viridiplantae; phylum Streptophyta; class Magnoliopsida; order Fabales; family Fabaceae; genus Lathyrus; species Lathyrus aphaca. The sequence continues at coordinate 477,816,275 of OZ014521.1, forward strand.
AACGAAATCATGCATTATCAGATATAACTTATAATCAAAGCAATTGAAAACAAAAATATAACGAAATCATGCATTATCAGATATAACTTATAATCAAATCAATTGAAAACAAAAAAATAAAGAAACCATGCATTATCAGATATAACTTATAATCAAATCAATTGAAAACAAAAAAATAAAGAAACCATGTATAATTTACCTCAGTCATTAACATCTCTTTCTTTTCTTTGTTGGAATATTAATCACTTGTTTCTTAGCAATGCGTACGAATGAATTGATCCAAATTCCCTCATTATGATCGTTTCTTATATATGACTCATCCGGTATAAGATCCTCAACTTCATCATTTCTATTCAACTCATTCCGTCTAATGCATGACTCATTCTCAACATCAATATCACATTGATCGACACCGCTATCATCCGTCACTTTGTTAGAGAAAAGCACTATAGACCATTTTGTACTCTTTGGGTCATTCACATAGAACACTTGTTTAGCTTGAGATGCTAGAATAAAAGGTTCATCTTTGTACCCCACCTTAGTAAGATCAACTTGCAAAAATCCAGACTTATCTATTCGTATGCCACTACTATTCACCCACTTGCAACCAAAGATGGCAATCTGAAACTTCTCGTAATCAAACAACCAAATATGCTCAATAACTCCAAAATATGACAAATTTGCATATTTGGGGTTTAAGTCCTTCATACTTGATATATGCATTGCTTCAGCTAGCACGGTGACACCACTATTTTGCATAGTACTCTTATCATCGTGTTCTTTGGTATAAAATGTGTACCCATTAATTGAGTATGCGCTATGAGAAAACACATGCAAACTTGGACCATATGCCAAACATCTCAACCTTTCTGTTACCGAAGAAGGATCTGAAGAGCGCTTCGAATAAATATGATCCTTCAACCATTGTATGAAACTTTGATTGTGCTCTATAACTATCCAATTTTCATTTCTGTTCGGATTTAACCTTCGAAGTACATCCTTGTGCATTTCAACATATGGCTCAACCTCATTATTATTATGCAGAACATACAAATGAACTTGATCCCGTTCATCCCTTGATATTGTCACAATTTTATTCCCAATTAATTTTTTACCTTCCATTTTTTCGAAAATCTGAGCTCTGGGGAGTCCAATCGATTGAACGTTAGACAAATATTCAGTACAAAACTCAACAGCTTCTTCAACAATGTATCGTTCAACAATACAACCCTCTGGTCGACTTCGGGATTTCACGTACCCTTTTAATATTTTCATATACCGTTCAGTAGGGTACATCCATCTCATATAAGCTGGTCCACACAAATGTGTCTCTTTCACAAGATGAACAACTAGATGAACCATTATGTCAAAAAAAGACGGAGGAAAATACATTTCAAGCTCACACAAGGTAATTACAATCTCTTTTTGTAGTGTTGGTAAGATCTCGGGATCGATCACCTTACTACAAATTGACCTAAAGAAAAAACACAATTTAGTTATGGCACTTCTTACTTTTCTGGCAAAATAGAACATATACCTATCGGTAGAAAATATTCCATTATAACATGGCAATCATGTGTCTTCAAATTCTTCAACTTCAGGTCTTTCATAGAAACAAGTCTTCTGATATCTGATGAGTATCCTTCTGGAACCTTAACTTCACTCAAAGACTTACACAAATTTTTTTTCTCCTTTTTAGATAAAGTAAAACCAGCAGGTGGTAGATATGTTCGTTTTCCTTTCTTCATGGGTGCTAATTCAGTTCTCATTCCCATTTTTAACATGTCCTCCCTTGCTTTAAGGCCATCCTTAGACTTGCCTTTTATATTGAGTAATGTACCGATAACACTTTCAAATACGTTTTTTTCAATATGCATAACATCGAGAAAATGTCTCACGTACAAAGACTTCCAATTTGGCAATTAAAAAAATATCGACTTTTTCTTCCACCCACCTTTCACAACCTTATGTGCAAAAGGCTTGCCAAACTCAGTACGCACATCCTTCACCTTTTCAAAAACTTGTTCACCTGACAATGCGGGTGGAGCTCTACGATGTTCGGTGTCTCCATTGAATGCTTTTCTCCACCCACGATAGTGATGTTTAGAATGTAAGAATCTACGATGACCGAGAAACACATTCTTCTGGCAATGTTCCAATCGAATCGTATCGGTTCCGTCTTCACAAACAGGATACGCATGTTGACCTTTAATGCTATACCCAGATAGATTCCCGTATGCTGGAAAATCATTAATTGTGCCAAACAACATCGCCCTCAAATTAAAACTTTCTTTCCTATATCCATCATAAACCTCCACACCGTTCTCCCACAAAATCTTTAAATCTTCGATCAAAGGTGTCAAGTATACGTATATTTCATTCCCTGGTTGTTTAGGCCCAGAGATTAACATAGATAACATCATGTACTTACGCTTCATACATAGCCACGAAGGTAGGTTATAAATCATAAGAATCACAGGCCATGTGGTATGTGAGATACTTTGAAGACCATGTGGGTTCATTCCATCAGTAGATAATGCCAATCGAAGGTTTCTTGCTTCTGATCCAAACTCAGGATAATCATTATAAATCTTCGACCACTGTGGTGAATCAGCCGGATGCCGATACTTTCCATCAATAATTCTTTCATCTGCATGCCAAGTAAGATGTCTTGCATCGGTTTCACTATGAAACATGCGCCTAAATCTCGGAATTATCGGAAAATACTATAAGACTTTTGCGGGAGATAATCTTTTCTTATATCGAGACAAACCGCATTTAGGGCACTCAGTTAACGTTGCATATTCGTTACGAAACAAAATGCAATCGTTAGGACAAGCATGTATCTTATCATAGATCATGCCAATAGAGAACAACATTTTTTTGCCTCATAGGTTCGATTAGGAAGAACATTATCATCCGGTAGCATTTCTCTCATAAGAGCCAACAACTCTGTGAAACTTTTATCCGACCATCCATTGCCCGCCTTTAAGTTGTACAACTTTAATACCGCAGACAGTCTTGAGAATTTAGTGCAACCTTTGTACAACGGTTTCTCTGCATCACTTACCATCCTCTCAAACATTTCAGGACAATCATGAAGATCTTCCTCCAGTGCTTCTACAATCTCTTCAACTCGATCACAATCGTATGTTTCCGTGTCTTTGTCGTATGAAGCATAGGTCGTATTACTTTTTCCACTAGATTCAACATTCTCGTTAATTTTCTTACCATGAAATATCCAACACTGATAACTTTGATCAATTCCATGCCTCAGCAAATGCGATTTCAATCCATGTGCGTCAACCTTACCAATATAACAACAACGCAAGCAAGGACAATGCATTCGTCTGGGGTTTTCAGCGTGTTGAACAGCATACTTAACGAATTCCGCAACCCCACTCTCGTACTCTTTGGTCATTCGATCGGCACAGATCCATGTTTTATCCATTGTTTTCCTACTTATTAAGGTAAACAATCAATCCAGACGAAAATACATAACTAAGGTAGTATCTTTGAATATTCTAACAATTTTAAAGTTCAATTCATTTTAAACTTCAATAACGTATACATAACCAATGTTAATATAAACTTCAATAACGTATCCGATACGCCGATATACCAACTTTAATTACTTCATCACTTTCATTTTTTCTATTACAAGAATCAAACTTTTTCTATTACAATATATCTATAACTATACCTATAACACGTTAATTTTTCTATAACTAATTTTAATTTTCTATTAGAATATACCTATAACTATACCTATAACTATAATTATACCTATAATTTTCTACAATTTTAAATTTTCTATAACTAACGTTAATTACTTATCAAACATTTTTCTATTATCAAACATTTTTCTATTACAACATTTTTGTATTACCAAACATTTTTGTATTACAACATTTTTCAAGGAAGAACATTTTTCTATTACAACATTATTACTTATCAAACTTTTTCTTCCATTACTTTTCTCTTATCAACATTATTATATTATCATCATTTTTCTATTATCAACATTATTACTTATCAAACATAACAACAACAATGTACCTTATGAACTCAGTTTTTACAAACTCAGTTTTTATTGTTTTCCTTACAAACATCAACATTTTTCTATTGTCAACTTCTAAACTCAGTTTTTACAAAAATAGCTAGAATGAATCAAAACAACTTCAACAAGAATAATACACTAAACTCAATCAACAAGAATATGCACATTCTCAACATTAGTAAACTACTTCTAAACTCAGTAGAAAGATTAATGTCGAGACAGTAGAAACGAAGAAATGAAGAAATGAAGAACATACCGCAAGAAATGAAGAACAGTGGAAACGAAAAACGAAGTCAACACCCAAATGTCGAGACACGTACGATTCTTCAAACACGTTCAATGATTGAAACCGAAAAATGGAAGTGTATTCGTGTTCGCTGTTATGGTTTTCGCTGTTAGGGTTTCAACGTTCATGGGAGGAAAAACAAAAGAACAGAGAACGAAAATAGAAATGGAGTCTGAAATTTTATTTTAATTAGACCTTAGACAGCGCTTTTGTGGAAAGCGCTTTCTAAGGTATGCCTTAGACAGCGCTTTCCAAAAGCACTTTCTAACCCCCCCCCCCCTTAGACAGCGCTTTTGGTTTTAATTTTTTTTTAATTAAAAGACTTTAGACAGCGCTTTATCAAAAGCACTGACTAAGGTATATATTTAAAAGCGCTTTCTAAAAGCGCTGTCTAAGGGGGGGGGTCTTAGACAGCGCTTTCAGAAAGCTCTGTCTAAGACCCCCCCTTAGACAGCGCTTTCATTAATTTTTTGGAACATTTTCTGTGTTTTATTTTAATTTTAACCTTAGACAACGCTTTCTTTTAAAAACGCTGTCTAAGATGTAGTGTTAAAAGTCATTTTTGGCGTAGTGATTCCATTTCGGTCTGGTGCGCGAATATGAAACACGGTTCAGACATGGGTTTCTTCTTGAGAACTCTGTGCTACGGATTTCCTGTAGTACTAGGGCTATCTGGGAAGCCTGCTAAGTCTGGATGACCTTTTTAGATGACCTTCAGCATCTGAGGTGAATTAGAGGAGGGTCCTATATGATTAATGTCAACATTATACCTCCGGGTTAGAAGTGTCTACACTTCTCATAACAGATCCAAGCCTGAGGATCCTTGTTCTTGAACAATACCTATGAGGGGGTTGGGATGTTTACAGGTTTGCAGGAACCTTTGGCCTTAACATACCCTGTTACTGGATATTGTTTTTAAGGTTGCACTATTTTGGATTGATTTTATGAAACCCTGGACTTGTGACTCTTTATTTGAGTCCCCCACCTGGTTACTGGTTCTCAGACCTTCATCCGGATTTCTAAACACTCATGGACCCTATCCAAGCAAAATGACAAATCCAGCACCTGATCACAAACCCTTGCATATCATTCTGCATACATTATTTTGCATCATTTAACATTTGTCTATTTGTTTTACAAGGTATCCATATCATCTTTGGTTTGGTTTTGATTGTTCTTCTGCACAGCCATGTCCATCAGTTATCTTCATCAGTGATCTTCTTCAGCTGATATCTTCTCCAGTTATCTTCATCAGTGTTTCTCCTCAGTTATCTTCTTCAGCACCCATTATCAGTATGGACTCATCCAGGAAGAGAAAAATCACTTACCATTTCTTTGAGCCCTCTCTAGCAGGCATCAGGTAGATTCAGGTACTTATCACTTCTGAGAATGTCCCTTTATTCAGGGAACATTATGGTGGTATTATGTACATGATCATGGACTTGGATGCATCACAGAGGAGCATGATTCACACTTGCCTTCAGTTCTATGAACCTCCTCTCAGATGTTTCACTTTTCCAGACATTCAGATGGGTCCTTTGTTAGAAGAGTTCTCCATGTTGTTAGGTGTCCCTATCAGGAGGGGAATCCCTTTCAACCCTGAGATGATTGCTCCTAGGAATGAAGATATAGCTAAGGCTCTGCATTTGGAAACCACCATCATTGGTCAACATATGACCACCAAGGCTAGAATCCCAGGCCTCCATTTGGACTTCTTGATCACTCAGGCCACCAGTCATGCTGCAGTTGGGAAGTGGGAAACTGTTTGTGCTCTCCTGGCTCTTAGTATATATGGAATCATCTTGTTTGCAGACGAGCCTAAGTTTGTAAGCAAGAATTCTATCCACCTCTTCCTGCTGAAGAATCCAGTTCCTACCTTGCTAGGGGATTTTTATTACTCAGTGCATCAGAGAAATGAGAAGCAGAGGGGAATATTAGTCAGATGTTATGCACCTCTCTTCTACTGTTGGTCATTGAGACACTTGCCAAAGATAGAAGCTTTCCTAAATCCTCATCAGTCAAGAAATTGGGCTAAGAGAATGATTGCTCTCACTTCAGAAGACATCAGGTGGTGTACTCAGAGCACCAAGGGCAGGGATATAATTACAAGCTGTGGGCAATATCCTAATGTACCTCTTATTGGATTGAAGGGTTGCATCAACTACAATCCTTTGCTTTTCAAAAGGAAGCTAGGGTATTCTTTGTACATCCACCAAGAGAGCAAGATTTAGCAGAGACGCTTTACTGTGATGTTCAGAATAATCATGCCATCATCCAAAAAACAACCTGGCCTTGGGATAACATACAGACAAAAGGGACTGCTATTCTTGGCAAGTGCAACAACATAGCTTCAGCTCAGTACATTGAATGGTCTCGCATCAGAGGACAGATCACCCGCATTCCATTCACCCTGGAAGATGTTCCAGGGCCATCAGCAGTAGAGCTTGTAGCTATAGTCAGTTTAGAGGAGTTTGAGAAGTTGAAAGAGAGGAATGCTCAACTTTTTGAGGCTCTAAAGAAAAACCTCTGAGAGAGGAATGATAGTCGTCTGGACAAGGAGATGTTAGAGAAGCTCCGTATCGAGCATATGACTAAGATTGAGAAGACTGACGATTACGTCAGAAAAGCCCGAGCAGGGGAGCTGGTATTGAAGAATGCTTTCAAAGAAGATAAGATTCAGAAATCCAGAGTTGAGCACTACTTGGAAGAGAGTCAGGCTAGGTGGATCATAATTACTGAGGCTCATTTGCAAGAAGATCAGAAGATACAGGCTAGGATAGAGCAGCTGGAAGCTAATAAAAAGAAGAGTCAGGAAGACTTGTTAGCAGCACTAAAGGAAATCTCCAAGTTGAAACTCCGGGCGGGGTTGAAGAGATCAAAAGACCAAGACAAGTACCAGAAGTTGACAAGTGCCATCGCCACCAGGAACCTTCTTATCAGGACCATCACAGAGCATCCAGTTGGACCAGTGATTGATGCTCTCCTGAAGGAAGTCAAGGAGGATGACTTTGAACTGGATGTTTGATTTCTTTGTATTTGTATTTTATTTTGGTTGTACTTTATTTCTCATGGTGATTTTGTTGTATTTCTCCACTTAATTGTATTTTGACCCACCATGGGAATTTGTTGTAATCATAAACTATGTACCTTTTGCATTTGTAATATATGGTTTATGTATTACTTGGATTTTCTAATGGGCTTTGATTTCTCTTCAACATCTTCATTCCCAGAGGTCTGCAAGGTCAAAACCAAAGAACCAAACCGGATACCCTTGGAAGACAAATAGACATACTACATTTCATACTAACCTCATTCTTTATTTTGTAGGTGTTTTTGTTGTTGTTTTCTCACTTTGCTGTTGTTTTAGGTAACATTACTCGTAGGAGGGTTTTGCCCATCAACAGAGTTCACCGGTATCCGACAAGAAACAAACTTCTGAGCTTACAGATGGACCAAGTTCAACAAGATTTGACTGACGTGAGAACTCAGATGGCTAATAAGAGGACTGAGATGAGGGCTCAGATGAACCAGTTCATGGCTGTAATGACTGGGTTGGCCCAAAGCCAAGAAAGATTAAGAGAGTTAGTTGAGCGGCAAACTCTAGAAGAGAATCATCCAGATACAGGAGGTACTAATAACAATGATCACGGGCAGCCACGAACAGATGCGCCAGAGTTTGGGCCTTACCTCAATCCTAAAGTCAATGCTTGCCAGAAATACCCAAGGAAAGACTGGAGGTCATGCCTTGTAAGAGGACTCTCAAGAGGAATAGTTTACAGTAATTGGTGTTGGGGATGAATCATATGATCGTCGTCTGGACGAAATAGCAGAGAAGCTGAGATCTTTGGAGTCCCAAAACTCTATGGGTTTTGATGTAATGGACATGGGTCTAGTTGAGGGAGTCATGATTCCTCACAAATTCAAGCCTCCTTGCTTTGAGAGATATAATGGTACCTCTTGTACACGTACTCACCTACAATCCTTTCTGGGGAGACCGAAAGCTTATACCATGGATGAAAAGTTATGGATGTTCTACTTCGAAGACAGTTTGACCGGGGCATCCCGTGAATGGTATTCTCACTTGTCCAGCGCAACAGTCAGGAATTGGAAGGATTTGGCTGAAGCTTTCATATGATAGTATCAATATAACTTGGACATGGCTCTCAACAGGACCCTTCTAATGGGTATGTCTCAGTCTTCAAGAGAAAGCTTCAAGGAATATGCCCAAAGATGGAGACAGCTTGCTGCTGCTGTCCATCCTCCGATGTCTGAGAGAGAAATGGCTGACATGTTTATGAACACATTTCAAGTAATATACATTGATAGAATTTAGAGTCTTCTGAAGATGGGCAAAATTTCAGACAACGGTGCTAGTTCCAGCAATACAAGGAAACCTTTCGCATGACCTCGCAGGACAGGTGAGACCAACTCAGTACACATGGGCAGAGGTAGGCCTCAATATATGCCAAGATCAATAGCTGCTATCACCATTCCAGCTCCAGCACCTCAAAAACAGTATCTTCCACAACCACAACACTTACAACAATAACAACAATTTCCTCAACAGAGATCTTACAACAATAACAATCAGCAACAACTTTCGTTTCAACAAAGGACTTCACAAATCAACAAGGTTATCGATCCCATTCTGATGCCCTATGCTGCCTTACTCCCACAGTTATTAAAGCTCAACCTAATTGAATTGAGGACTCTGGCCCCACTAGACCCCCAGAAACTTCCAAGAAACTATGATGTTAATGCCAGATGTGCCTTCCACTCCAATGCACCTGGCCATACTACAGAGAAGTGAAGATCCTTACACATGAAGGTTCAAGATTTGATTGATTCTAAGGCAGTTAACTTTGCACCCCCTACAAGTGTTACCAAGAATCGTATGCCTAGCCATGGTGGGCCTAGGATAAATGCCATTGAGGAGGATCAACCAATTAACCAAATTGACAGTGTTGCAAGTATTCAAACACCTCTGGCCGAGTTTAAAGCCCAACTTATAAAGTGCCAAGTGTTCCCGGGTTGTGAGGCCCATTGCGAAGCTTGTAAGATTTCTATCAACGGTTGTGCAAGTTTGAAGACCGGTATCAACAATCTTATCAAAGAAGGCACTTTACAGATCAATTCAATAGTTCTTGCTCCTACAATATCAACAACCATTCCTCCTACAACTCCAGCACATGTTATTCTATAAGATGTAACAAGTATCACTCCTACAACTTCAACAATAATCATTCCAACATATTCTTCTACAACATCAACAATCATCCCATCTTCAACTTCAACAGACATCAGTTCAACACATTCTTCTACAACAACAACAGCCATCAATAAAGACATTTCCACAGTTACCATTTACTATGATCCGACAACAATCCATGTTCTAGATTCTTTCAAAAACTCACATCAACATCTCCATCAACATCAGCAACCTCATCACCTGCACCATCTCTGGTCAGACCTCCTGTCACAATTTATTATGAACCTCAGACAGTCTCAATTCCTTCTTCCGCAACAATCAGTCTGGTTACTATCAAGGTACCAGGACCGGTTCCATATGACAACAGCAGTGTCATGCCTTGGCACTATGGCTCAGATTTGTATTGCAACGGAAAGAAAGTCACTCTTGACACTTCTACACCACAGATTGATAATATGGGGGGAGGCGGAGGCTTCACTCGAAGCGGACGACTCTTTGCCTCACAATTCCAAAGAACTAATGATGAAGCAGAAGCTGCTGCCAAGGCTAAGGGCAATAGTGTGGTGCCTGAAGAGCCTATTACCAAGGAAACTCTCAAAAGACATCCTTTGACCAGGATGTAGACGAGTTCATGAGAATAATCAAGAAGAGTGACTATAAAGTTATGGACCAGCTCCATCAGACCCCCTCCAAAATCTCTATTATATCACTGCTAATATATTCCGAAGCTCACAAGAATGCACTTCTCTAAGTCCTGCACGCAGCTTATGTGCCAGAAGAGATTACCGTTAATCAGCTAGAAACAGTGGTTTCAAATGTCAATACTAGCCATGGGCTAGGTTTTACTGATGTTGGTCTAACTACGGAGGGCCGTAACCATAATATGGCTTTGCATATCACCTTGGAGTGTAAAGGTGTTGTTCTTTCTCATGTCTTGTTTGACACTGGGTCTTCTCTCTATTTTCTTCCAAAGAAAACCTTGGTCAAGATGGAATATGATGGTCTGGCATTGCGTCCAAGTAACCTGGAAGTGAGAGCCTTTAACGGTTCTAAAAGATCGGTTCTTGGGGAAATTGAGCTGCCTGTGGTGATTGGCCCACAAATCGTCAAACCTATCTTCTACGCGATGGACATTCAGCCTGCCTATAACTGTTTGTTGGGTCGGCCATGGATTCATGTCGCTGACGCTGTAACATCGACCCTTCACCAGAAGTTAAAATACGAATGGGAGGGCCAAGTTATCACAATCTGTGGGGAGGAGGATATCTTTGTTAGTCATCTAGCTACTTACAAGTATATTGAGATGGACGGAGAGATCCATGAGACAATGAGCCACGGGTTTGAGGCCCTCAATGTCAATGAAGCAACAACTGAAGTGTCTTGTACTTTGATCTCCTCTTATAAGCAAGCTCGAAAGGTTGTTGAAGATGGGAATGCCCAGGGATGAGGCAAGCTGTTGCAAGTTCAGATCAAGGAAGACAAGTTCGGGTTTGGTTACAAACCATCCCGACAGGTCCAAGAGGAGGCTGCTGAAGCTCCTTGGTTTATCAGTGGGGGAATGCTAACCCCGAATGCAATCAACAATGTGGAAGACGAGGCTGAAAGTGACTTCAACCTGGAGAGCTGGATTCGTCCAAGGGTCCCAGGCCAGCAAGTCCTTAACTGGTCTTCCCAGAAAACTATAAGGATTACTTCTGCAGAGTAATTATTATTTCATGTTTAAGCATGCATCAAGTCCTGCATCTTGCCCAATGTGTCACGACTCATTTTGTAATACGGCCATATTTGTATTTTGTGCAAATGAATGATTAATGAAAAAATGGACATCTTTTGCAAACGATCTTCTTTTTCGCTCACTGTTTTTCATTTTGTTATTTTCGCACAAAGCAATAAATGGCAATGTTTTTCAAAATAATAACTTCATTCACACTTTTTCTAAATAAAATAAAATCAATCACTAAAATAAACAAATCTCAACCCTTATAGAGATAATCCTCCAGATTGCACCGACAACGACACTACTATGACCTTGTATGACTTCGACAATCCAATTAATCAAGCAGATGAAGGGGTTGATGAAGACTATGATTTTCCTAAAGAGTTGGCTAGGTTGTTGAGACAAGAGGAAAAAGTGATTACTCCTCATCAAGAAGAAGTTGAGATTGTCAATCCTGGTACCAAGGAAGAAGTGAAAGAGGTGAAGATCGGGGCCAGTCTGCAAGCTCTAGAGAATGAACAACTCATCAGTATGCTTCAGGAATATGTCGACGTCTTTGCTTGGTCCTATGAAGATATTCCAGGTCTAGATACGGATATTGTCATGCATAGATTGCCACTGAAAGAAGATTGTCCGTCAGTCAAACAGAAGCTACGCCGTACTCGCCCAGATATGGCCATGAAAATTAAAGAAGAAGTACAAAAGCAGTGGGACGCCGGTTTCCTTGCTGTAAATAGTTACCCGCCGTGGGTTGTGTCGTACCTCGAAAAATACGATCCTCGCGAATGCGGTCGCGGAAGGGCTGACATGAGAGTCGCCACCTAATTTTATTTATTCCCGAAGAGGGAAATGGTAAATATAGATAAAACCACCAAGAAGGGATAAAACAAGGTCATCGCAAACCATTGTCGGGGTTCGGAAGTCGGTTATGTAGGAGGAAGGAATTAACACCTCCTACATCCATCGTACTCGATGGGAACCATCTAGGTTGTTACGCATGAAGGGATGCCTATAATTATGATTACTTGTTGAACTGAGGGGTTTATTGATCCTAGGGGCTCGTCAAAGATTGAGATCCTCGTGCCTATGTATTCCCTTGTGCAATGGGAAAGTCAGAGCTTCGTAGTTCGGTCTAATATGGGTATTGGTGTTCTTTTTATTACCTTTCTTCGATGAAAGTATTTAGGAGTTGAATTGCACTAAAGACTATGGATAGTTTATTCCGTCCTACAAGACGAGCGTCTTGCGTCGAAATAATTGGAGCGAGTAACGAGAACTCGTTATCCTCCTTTCTACCGCTTAAGGCTTGTGGCGTGCAATTTTCCTCGTATTATTGAAGTATTTTATTTCCTAAGACCGCTCAATGTTGGATCAAGGGTTTGGATCTAAAAAGGTAACATTTCGGTTTTTGAAGTTTGAGGTGAATGCGAATGGAAGTTTATTTATTGGTTTGTTGGCGAGACACGAGATGCTCGGTTCGCGAGATTGAGGAACTAAGCTAAAGACTAACTATGGAAAACAAGCGCAATGTATTGATTCATTTGGAAAATGTTAATAAAGGTGTAACGTGCAAAGTTCGTGTAGATGGCGATCAAGGAATGATCGACTTACGTGTGTGTATGAAGTGAAGTGCATACGGATATTTATTTGGCGTTGGACCAAAGATTTCGTTTATCTTTGAAATGATTAATCTTAGTGTACGTCCGTTTTTTACTTAGCAATTTATCGTCAAAATGCAAAAGTAAATCACACAAGTAAGCATGTCATTATATCACAAGCAAAGGGAATCGAGCATACGCAAACATTCATCACACGCATAATATCGAGCAAATGTGAAAAATCAATTAATCAAATCAAAATAGAAATATTTAATTAGATTAATTAAGGAATTAATTAATCGAATTAAATAAAATTATTTGATTAAATTAGTCAATAAAATGTTTTTTGATCTTGAAATATTCAAATGAGAAATTAATCACAAGAAAATAGAGAAATTAAAATTTGAAAATAAGGTTAAGAAAATGTTTTTTTTTGTTTTTTTATGGATGTTTAAAGGGAAATAATTAATTAATTAAATTAAGTGAAAATATTTAATAAAATTAATTAATTAATTAATTAGATTAGATTAAATAAAAATATTTAAAATAACTAATTAATACAATGTTTTTTTTATGTTTTTAGAATTTTCAAATGAAAGGAAACAAAATAAATAAATAAATAAAAGCTAGTTTTAAAAGACAGACAGAAGGGGTGTGAAAATCAGAAGCAGTAGGCCCAAAATACTTGGGAGCCGACGCTGGAGAAGTGAGAGTCCACCATGGACTCTAGTCAACTAAGTTGACTCGGGAAACAAGCAGGAATGTTCGATCAACATACTTTTTTTTTAAGACTAAGATCTAAGGTTATGAATGAGCGACGCATGGTATGGATCAAAGAGGATGATGCACGAAATCAAACAGGACAAGTCACCTGGGCGGTGACAAGTGTCCACAGTGGTGACACCTGTCACCGCCGTAATGGGCCAAGCAAACCCAAAGCAAAAGCCATACACATTGAAAAACAAGAAGGTGATCCACTGAGTTTCTTCAAGAAAAGAAACAATTAATAAAAACCTCAGTATAACTTTCCCTTGCCATCTCTCTCTCACAACTCGTCGTGCCTCCCTCTCACAACTAACAACGGAACCCTAAAATCAACTCGCCGGAGAAGACGAAATCACGGCGGAATCCGCCGTCTTCTCTGGCTACACCAACCCCAAACCTCAAACCTTTTACATCAAACAAACACAGATAACCACGGGGAAATCAAATTTACGCTCAAACACAACAAAATCTCACCCCAAAATCCGGAAACACACAAGAAACGGCTATTCTAGTCAAAGGAGGAAAAATTTAGAAATTACCCAATCGGAGCAAGTCCGATGAAACTACGACGCCACCTAGACAAAGTAAGCTCTTCTTTATTTTCGCTCTTCTCCGCTCGCCCTTATTCTTCTTCTTCTCTTTTGTGTCTTCTTCTTTCTACTTGTTGTTGTTGGCTTCTTCGAGGGATTTGAATGGAGCTTAGTTCGAGCTAAGCAGAGCTTTGATGATGAGGCTCTGCTAATTCTTATGAATGAATTTTTTTTTGTATATTTTGGTTTCTTTTTAGAATGGTTTTAGCAGGGTGACGCTAGGGTAATCTAAGAGTTTCTTTGTGTTTTTTTGTGTACAAAGGCTGCTAGGGTTTTTTTAGGTATCGGTCCCCTGATTACCAATGATTGGCAAATTTTATAGTGAGCCCTTTGTAGCTTCTGATACGTGCGAGTTTTGAAGGATTTTCAAAGGAATATTCCTTCCCATGTGGGAAATGATGCTTTCATTCCGTTAGAAGGAATTTCCTATCCGATTTGTGGGGACCAAAGGATATCCACTTGTTTTTTTTGTCTGTAGTGTAATTTGTTAATCTTCGGAAGATTTTGTGTCTACCTGACTTTTACTGCTATAGTCTCCGTTTTTACTGCTGTAATTTTCCATTGTTTTCTCTGATAATATGTTGACCATATGTTTTATTATATTTCATGTGCGCGCTTACGACATGAGACATTTGCATTGGAATGGATATGGAGACCTGGTGTTAAGAGTTGAATACTTGGCAGGTCAGAGCTTAGGCAGCGTGGTGATACTTGTTCTTGAGATAGTCGAAATGAATACTAACTCTGTTTTCGCATTCCGCAGGTATCTCAAAACTTGTAGATGTTTCTGTGAAAGGAAAAGATCAGTTTGGCACGAGTTTGACGTAATTATCTTGTAACAACGATGAACAAGATCAATTCCTTGTAGTAACAAATTTCTTGAACTTTTTAGGTAGGATGTGTTTGAGATTTGTGTAGTTCTCATTCTTTATGTGATGGCTTTTGCAGGATTTTCTCAATCAAAAGAGTAACATGGATAACACTTAGTTGTTGAACCATGTTCCAGCTTGTTTATTAGTGGACTCAAAATGCCTCCAAGCCTTGTCATTGATCATTCAGGGGGAGTATTCGTAAAAGCTGTAGTCAAAACATGGATTGGCATAGGCTGTATGTTATGGAGTTTGGATGAGAGCAAGGCTTGACTTGACAAGAAGAGGAAGGTACTTTCATTTGGAGTGAGTAGTACTTGGATGAAACTATGTACGTTCATGAATTTCAACTATGCTTTCCTAACTTTGTTAATTTAGAACTTATGTCACCTGTTTATGTTACTTTTGCAGGAATGAAATGGGAGCCATGGGTAGTATCACCACACTTCGAAGTCTACCTCGTTGGTGCACCAAGGAATTTTCACCAGACGATATTACAGCTTTGCCTCGTATGGCTTGCCTTGGCCATTGTGCTTGAATGGGATATCGGTGGCTTGGATTTTGTATGGTGCAAAGTTGTTTAGGTACGAACTCGTCCTTAAAGGTATTATTGCTATTTCCCATCACTTCATGACTCGTACATATTTTGTTTTAATAGTCATGATACAATAAACCTTTCTATGACCTCCCTTCTTTTCTTCTGAATTCAGGCCCGCTTGCAATGCAAACACTATTCTTGCCGTTGACATTGCTGAAGCCTTTCAACCAAGATTGATTGAAGCTAGTGAAGACTAAAACTTTCTAAATTGGTTGACGACTTGAATTTTCATATGAGTAGCCTGCAGCATGCTCTACGAACTTGAGCATAAGAGCTTGTTTTCAATGCCTGGTATGTTCCTGCTGCAAAATATGTTTTCTTTACTACATAAACCTTGTTTCCTTGTACCACTTGTTTGTTCACGCTTATTCAGCCAAGTCACTGTCACATCCCCGCGTTGCTTTTTGACTAATGGTCTTGGCTGAATGTACTTTCAGGGCTATTGTCTCGTGAAATCATAACATGTTTAATGCTCTGCAGGTCTTTTGTTCTGATTTCTGTTGACATTTTACTGTTTGTAGATGGAATTGCAAGAGAGCAATAGCCAACCGTGATATCGAAACCATGAGGTTCAAGTCATAGAGGACAATGAGAACATCGTGCGGTATGAAGGATAACGAAGAGTTCCCTAGCATGACAGAGATATTTTCCTGCTATTGAAACTTGGTATGAAACATGAATCTATTTTCTTGATAATGCATTTTCGGCTTTGATCTTTGATGTTCGTATTGTACTATCACAATTGGGCACTTGTAATCTGACTGATGCATTTATGCTACAATGTAAATCCTGAGGTTGTTTTAGCTTTGGTTGCTGTGAATTTGTCTTTGTTTTGCAACAAATGTTTTTTTGCTTGATGACCTATGAATCTTCTTGTCTTGTAACCTCTCTGTTACATTATACACTGCTATGGTACAACTGTAAAAAAAACTTTGGAAATATGCTTTTGCCTTGACATAATCTTTCTGTTTTGTAAGTGAAAATTTGGTCATGGTTGCTTGTGATTTTGATTTGGTCCTGTTATTGTTCCTGCTACATGTAATGCATACTTACTAAATTTGCCACAAATTTTCTAACCATTTCTTTCTTCTCTTTTTTGTTTCATGTGTTGATGAGGAAACTTGAAGGAGAAACTTGGATGGGAATATTTGGAATGAAACCTCAGATGAATTGGCTTTTAGGAATCGCGTAGGAGCTTTACGGATTGCTACTATGGATCAACATATACACAATGTAAATTATGTATTGCTTATGCTAGTCTTTTCAATTTGTCATTTAAATTTACTTTGGAGACTTTGACTTCAGAGAGACTGTAACAACCCGGGCCCCTCGCAAGGCAATCCCGGCACTGCCACCTCACGATCTTCTCTACCCCCCTCACTAGTAGAGTTTTTTCCTTCCATGGGAATCGAACCCTGTACCCTGGGGTTCAAGTACATGCTCAATCCATTCCCACTACCAATTGAGCTACTAGCTCAAGTGGTAGTGGGAATGGATTGAGCAGGTACTTGAACCCCAGGGTACAGGGTTCGATGCCCACGGAAGGCAAAAACTCTACTACTGAGGGGGGTAGAGAAAATCGTGAGGTGGCAGTGTCGGGATTGCCTTGCGAGGGGCCCGGGCTGTTACAAAATCCGAAGGAGACTCGTCTGTCTCATGTTCTTGCAGTGTTTGAGGACTCGTATGTCCAGTTCCTGGCGTCACAGGATTGTTTGAAGACTCGTCTGTCTCAGATTATGTTCTTGAAGTGTTTGAGGACTCGTATGTCCAGCTCCTGGCGTCACAGGATTGTTTGAAGACTCTTCTGTCAACGCATTCTTATTTCCAGATATCAGTTTCAACTTGGAAGAAGCTCGTCTGCTTTTTCTCTCATTCTTATCCCCAGAGCATCATCTGGTTGGGTTTATTTCCCAGTTTTGTATTCTTCGTCAGAGTGCAAATTTCTGGTCTTCTTGGTATTCAACCACAGTTTATCTTGAATGGTCGATAGCCCGTACTACCGTCCTTTTCAGATTAACTGATGATTGAATAGGGGCAGCTGTAACACCCCAAATTTGCCCTCTCTTTTTCATAGCATTTAGCATATCATTATCATATTTTGCACTGTATCATTAGCATAGAAAGATGAAGTATAACATCCATAGCATAACACAGGGCTGGCAGTGATTTCGGTTGAGTGTGGTTGTTCAGTTTGTGATCTGATTTACATGGATGTTTGACTTGATCTTGGTCAAGCTATTAAGAGATCTGTTCCAACTGCAAGTATTTTATTAGGATTGTTTCTCGGATAGTGTGTACCTAAGTCAAGTTGTTGTGTATGGAATGCTTCAAATTTTCAAGTTGTGGTTTGTGTGGTTTTGGTACAAAAATCAGTTTTCATCGTGATTCATCAGTGGCGAATGGTTCAGGGGGGTTAGAGATTCATTTTAATCAGATCTTGTTGGAATAAGCTCAATTATGACGTGTGCATCAGTGGCTTTTGATACGGGTTCGTGTTCATATTCATATCCAATGTTTCCATTATTTCCTATCCATTCACCCATTTTTAATAACCATACTCTTTTTCAAATCCAAAAGTCCATTCCAAGTTCATATCCAATTGGTACCATAATCCTTTCCATTTTAATTCAAGTTTCTATCCATTTATTTTTATCACAATTTATAACAATTTCTTTATTCACTTTTATTTGTTATTCATATTCAAATAATCATTCCGTAAACCATACTTATCCATCTATTCATACAAACACGCTTATTTGTTATTACCATTAACCCTCATTAAAAAACAAGAGTCATTTTCTATAAATCCCATTAAGCTTATTTCCTTTTGTTCTAAAAAGAAACCAACATTTGTTTCATGTCATCAAAATTATAACAAAAAAAAAGAATTAAAATAATAAATGGTGAAACTGAACACGTGATCAAGCCACCACCATCACGTAACCAGCAAGGGTGATTCAGCACAAAAAGCAATGGAAAAGGAAAAAAAAGGTAAGGAAAAAATCAACAGCTTTTGCACACTAGCATCACGCGATACACCATGGTATCACACGCACCACTCATGAAGTATAGAAGGGATCATAAAAGTATTTAAAAAACGAGAGTTTCATTGACAAAAAAAAACAAAAAAAAAAGAGGATTCGCATCTATCTCGTGACTCCTTCATACACAGAAGATCATAACAGCATTGAAAAATGATAACAGGAGGAAAATTGAAAAAAAGAATAACAGAATGAAATCTCTAACAAACTTTGGAGACGGCATCATCTGAACCACATCATCAGTTAGTCTCTCTTCTTCATCAACTTTTGGTAACAGACAAAATCAATCCTTCTTCACCTATTCTTTACCACCAATAACAAAAAGGAGATAGAATTCACAAACATCATAACATAACCGAATATCAACCTTCATCACACCAAAAAGACAACCGAATTGCGATTCTTCTTCCTCAGTGCATTTCCTAATCATCATCAACAACAGAATCAAATTCTGTTTATTCTTCATCATCAATAACAAAAACCAGAGCTCATTATCCTTCATCAGTCCTTCATCACACCGAAAACCGTAACCGAATTCTTCATCACTTTGCTTCATCAAAAATCCATAACAGAAGGTATTCTTCATCATCGAACCAAGTTCGTTCCACCATCAACATGATACAGACAGAGTACTTCGATCAAACTCACAACAACCAAACTCCGCATCGTCAGTCATAATCGCGGAAGCACAAACAGAGGCTCAATCATTCACCTTCTTCGCGCGAAATCAAAAGCCGAATCGGTCGCGTCGGTTTCGATGTCAACAGTTTCGTGCGTCATCAACTCAGATTTATTCGGCGTTCTCTTATAAGCCGACAACATCGTCGTAGTCGAAACAATGGTAGCAGCGTCGACGCGTTGTTGATTTTTGCAAGGTATGAATCGTTGAACTCCTTGGTTTTGTTGTTGTTCTGTTGCGTGTTGTTGTTCTGTTTCGCTTTTGCTTTTGAGTTTGTGATCCGTTTTTTTTAAGAGGATTTTAGGAGAAGCTTAGGGCTAGTGTTGTGGTTGAAACTGAGGCGATGGAGAAGAAGAGGTTTCGGTGAGGGAACGGCAAGGGCGAAGTTTGCAGGCGAGTTAGGTCGAGTTGAGGTTGAAGAAGAAGAAGCCGAATGAGAGAGAGGGAAGAAGAAGGCGGGGTTGTAGTGCGGCGAGAGCGTTGGTGGCGGCGGCTAGGTCACAGAGAGCTTAGAGATGAGGAAGGAGATTAACAGTACTTTGAGGGAGAGAGGGTTTCCGCGGCTTGTTGGGTTCTGCATTTTTTGTCTTTTGATTTTTGTTCATACATTTTTGTTGAAGTTTGTTAATAAATAAGTTTAAGAGTTTCATAATATAAGAAGTAAGAGATTTGGTGAGGAATTGTGAGTTCCGATGGATAAGGGATAAGAGTAATCTGCTTTTTGGGATTATGCCCATACCGGCGGTGACACTTGTCACCGTCCGGTAGGGCCTATGTTGGTAGATCCTGTGTGTGTGTTTTTATAGTAGACTCCGTGAGCTTGCGTTTCACAGCCGCATGATCGTCATACTTTTGCTAGTCCACCAATCCAGCGTTCCAGATATTTCCAGCTTTATTTCTTTATTTTAATTAAATTCCACAGTTAGTAACATGGTCATGCGCGCAGCATGGGCTCTTCGGCTATTGATATTTGTACCACACCTCAACCTGGCCCAATCTCGTTTTAACACAACACCCTTACTACATACACCTCTCATCAAGTTCATTTTTATTTTATTTTCTTCACTTAATTTCTTTTATTTCAGTTTCATTTTAATTCAATTAAAATACTTCTAATCACCCAAAAATTCCCAAAAAAATCATGGAACTTCCTTTATGTCTCTAGTTTTTTTTACCATATTTTTATTTTATTTTTTTCTTTGATTCACGTGTCAAAAATAATTCACCATTGCACCTAACTTCTTTTACTTCATTTCTTGACCAGTCTTCCTTGTTTATTTTCCATAGCCTTCAATATTTAGAGTTTTGATCCCATTCTTTTTTATTTGTACTCCTATTTCATTGTACTTTTCATGTGATTATTCTCTGAATTTTTAGAAACTTATTTCTTAAGTTTTGGTCTGGTATCTTGTGATGTAAGTTTTCTGTCCTAACTTGTGTTCTTGCCTCCATTTGATCTAGTTCCTTTCTGAATCTTTGCAAATCCTTTTGGCTAGTTTATATAAACTGTTTGACGACCATTTGGTTTCAGTTGTGGAATTTTTAGATGGATGGTTGATTATTTGTGGATTTTATCTTGAACCTTGTCCCGTTTTGCTTCCTTTGAACGTTTAAGCCTCTCATAAGCCTTAAAAAAACCACTTGTGCCCATTTCTTCTTCTCATTTGGGGTTCTTTTTGGGTATGGGTACCTTCCTGGTCCTAGGATAGGTCTTGTGTTTTCTTAATTTTTGAGTTTGCTTCTTCTTTAAGTCATTTGATTCTTTAAGTGTTTTAACTTCATCTTTTGGTTTCTCTTGCTTCCATTTTGATATTGTTTAGTCTTGTGTCTTGTTTCTCTTCATCTTGCTGGCTTCCTAAGCCATTCTTCATCTCTTTTTGGTTCTGGTCTTGAGCTTTGTGTTTTTATTTTGTGCATTTTGTTTTGCATATTTCATAAGTGTGCATTTGTTTCCATATGTATTCATGTTGCATCCTTTTAAGTCATAAGTCTTTTATCTTCATTTCTTTGAGTTGCATTGGCATTGTGCATTTGTGCATAGCATGTCACTTCTGATTGTATGATGTTAGCATCCCATTTGCTTCATTTTGTTTCATGTATGTGCATACTAACCTTGCAGGGGATATGGTAAGTGTGAGATGTGGGAATTGAGTTCCACATCTCCAATTCTCATCTCTTCCTTATGTTTATGTTATTAACCCTTTGTTGTTGGGCTTAGGATTTTCTCATCCCTTCTCCTATCTTCTTCTTTTCTTCTTTCCTTCTTCATTAGGATAGAAACCTCATTAACCCTTAGGAAATCCATGCATGTTAACACTTAGGATTATTTTAGTTCCCCTTTAGAAATTTTCCTTTGAGATCCTTTAGTGCTCTCTCTATTCATCTTCAAACTTAAATCTAATTCATTTAATAAAGGTTGAGTACTTTCATTTGACATGAGACTTTGCTAGGAGATGCTTGCACGCGTTCCGTTTCGGGGCGAGGTGTGAGTCATCACTCGTGGTGGATAGGTCTTAGCATGAATACCTCACAAAGAAAAACTAAAAAAACACTTCTTAACCAAAAAAAACACCAAAAACACTTAATAATGGTAATAGGCCAGTGTGCTTAAGCCTTCACTTGTGGAACTAGCTTTTGGGATTTCCTCCATAGATAGGTGTGCCTCTTGCGCATTCCATTTCGGGATGATGTGAGACGTACACATCCCATTGAGTAAGACTTAGGTACACTTACCTATGCAAACATTCACTCATAAAATCTTCTAAAAAACACCAAACAAACAATAATCGTCTTTCCTTCAGGAATTCTTTTCTCATCTCCTTCGCTCCTTACGCGAACTTGCTCCTACATGTCACTTTGCAAGACGGTTACGCACTCGTCGTCCGAGTCTGCAACACCTGAGCAATGGCATAGGCAGTTCAAGCTTTAATTCACAAGCAATTTCCTTGTTACCCCTAGTTAGGGGAACTACGGCGTCTCTGATCCTCCTTATCCTGATGAGGTACGTAGGCAGCGGGGTATGGCCCGTTCGAGCACAATCTTTATTTTCCCTACATTTTTCTCTTTGTTTCTTATTTCAGTTCTCTTCCAGTTCCAGTTTCATTTCATTTTCATTTCTTTGCTGCAGTTTTCATACCCTCACCCTTTGAAACAGTTATCTTTGCAAGCGTGGATCCCGTCGGGTACGGCGGACGATCTGGGTGCTAATACCTTCCCAGGTCGTAACCGACTCCATAGCTCAGTATCTTTGGTTCGCAGGACCTGTGTCCTTCCTCTTCTCTCTTCTGGTTTGTGCAACATTACCATTCCCTTTCTTCGGGATAAAAATGCCTGGCTGGCGACTCTATTTCTTTTTTCCGCGCTACTTTCGCGTTTGTACCAGGATGGAAATCCGGGGAGCGACACAAATTAGTCACCAAATCAATCTCTAAATTAATCTCCAAATTAATCACCGTCACACTTAGAAAATAATACACAACTGTCACGCAAACCAAACCCAAACAAAACATACGATACCGATTAAATATTGAATGATTAATTCATCATTAATAATTAAATCCAATATTTTAACGATAACGAAGAAATATCAATTTGTAATAAAGTTGATCACATTTCCAATTTATAATTAAATCTTAATCATAGTTCTTATCCTCATATTTAACTAAATAGGCTTCCACTAACATGCAGTAAGGGTGTTTATAGAATATTAACCTTCATTTCACTAACTCTTCATAACTTTAATCCTCACACCAACTAACTAGCTAAATCAAACCACTTAATTAACATTCACTAGTCCTAATGATCACATTCCACTTTAACTAATCCAAACATGACAGTTAACTAATGATGTGACTACAATTTAACATGTTAACATTCTTCATGAATTAAACGTACTTCATATTTCATTCTACCTTTAAGGCATGGTACTAAAGCAACTAATGTATGTTACTGTTTCTAAAATATCACATTCCCATTAAAATTTATTTGAAGAATGGGTCAGCACAATAATTACTATAAGGTTACAACTAGTTCATCCAGTAGACTTATATTGCTACTACTCTAGGATTAAAAGTGTATTACAGATAGATCATGGTGTTTTTTTTATGAATGAACAAAGTCAATATATGAAGTCATTAAATGAAGTCAATAATTACTTTTAATTTACTTATTTTCATTGTACACGTTCCATCTTTCAATTATTCTGTTGGATAAAGGAATTGACTATTCCTAATTCTAGGAAATAATAATTCGTTTCCTTATAAAAAAAAGTAGTATGCTACCAGGTGATACACTCTGCATTAACATCAAGAAACTTCAAATCTTACCAAGTGGGTGTTACTTAATTTTGATAAAGGAATCACTTCATTCCAATTGCTTATGCGCTAATGTGTAGGTGATGTTACCATATCAATAATGATCATGTGTAATGTTCCAAAACTAAGGCGAAACTTTCCTATTTCCTTTTTCTTTTAGCTCATGCGACTAGCCACAGGGGTATCAAGACATATATTACCAGTATCGCATATCAAATTATCTATTTAAACAATGAATGAGTCTCTATAGTATACCAAACTAACAATTTCAAACATAATTAATTACCACATTTTCAAGGTTTATCATCAAAACCTAACATTTATAAAATCATAGAAATTTTTAGAATTTAATCCTAAACATGTTTCTACCCATTATACACTATCAAACAACCCAATAATTTTAAGAAAACTCACCCTTACCTTGATTTTCTTGGATTCTAGAGCTCCCCCTTCTTTGAGTTTTCTCCTCTTCTTCTCCACTTCTCTCTTTGCCTTTTTTCCCCTTTCCAACTTCTAACCCTATTCTATATCATTCTCTTATTTTATCATATCTCATAATTTTTTTCAACAATTCTAATGGGCTTACTTAACACACCCTCACACTTATTCCCCACACTCCCAATTAGACCCAATTACTTATTTCTAGTAATTCTATTTTATTCCACCAAATAAAATAAAATAAATAATTCAAATAAATACAATAAATTAATTAAATCAATTAATTTAACTAAATTAAATTAATCAATTAATTCAATTATATCAATTATTTCAAATAAATCAACTAATTCAATTATATCAAATAATTCAATTAAATCATTTATTTACATAATAACTCAATTAATCAATTAATATAAATAAATAATTGCTAAAATCGGAATGTTACAACTCTCTCCCACTTAAAATATTTTCGCCCTCGAAAATTACCTCAAATGAATAACTCAGGATACGACTCTCTCACCTAACTCTCAAGTTCACAAATCACCTTCTGATTCCCACACACAAGCTCTTAAAAGATTCTCAAGTGACTGAATCGTCCTCTCAGTCTGACCATATTTCTGCAGGTGATAAGCAGAATTCAAACGCAACATCATACTCAAAGCACTTTGCATACTATCCCCAAAATCTCAAAGTAAATCTCAGATCTCTATCCGACATAACAACTCAAATAACATTACAATTACTTTGTGTCCTATGTAATCAGACACAAAATTCAACTATATACTATCCCATTTCCACTCAGGAATAGATAACGGTTGCATCAAATCCGACGATTTCTGATGTTCGATCTTTGACTTCTGACAAGTCAAACAAGAATACACAAACTCTGCAAAATCCTTCTTCATACAAGCCACCCAAATACTTTCCTCAAATCCTGATATATCTTAGTAGAACCTAGATAAATACTCAATCCACTATGATGCTCTTCCTCAAGAACACTCTTCCTCGACTCAACAATATCCATAACACAAACTCGATCACGACATATCATGATACCATTCTCATAAATCCGAAAATCACCACCTCTACCTTTAATAATCAAAGTCAATCGATCTATCAACCTCAAATAAGATTTATGACCTTCTCGAATCTCATCAAAAATACCACTAGTAAGCTTCAAAATACCAAGCTTAACTCCGTCAGAAGTCTCTTCACAAACAAAACTTAGATCTCAAAATTTCTCATTCATTTCCAACTCTCTTTACCATCATCATCAACATATGCAGAGATTTCATACTCAATGCATCATCTACCACGTTTATTTTACCCGGATGGTAATTCAAACAAAAATCATAATCCTTCAGAAGTTCTAACCATCTACTCTGCCTCGCATTCAACTCTTTCTGATCAAAGAGATACTTCAACTCTTATGATCAATAAAAACCTAAAATACCGATCGAAACAAGTAATGCCTTAAAAGCTTCAATACAAACACAACAACAATAATTCTGTAAGATTCGGAAAAATCAAAACAGGATTTGTCGTCAGCCTTCTCTTAAGATCTTGGAAACTTTCTTCACACTTTGTATCCAAAAAAAAAATTTAACCTTTTCTAGTCAACTGAGTCAACGCCAAAGATAACCTAATGAATCCTTCAATGAATTTCTGATAATAACCTACCAAACCAAGAAAACTTCTAATCGCAAAATAGATTTGGAGCTTCCCATTGCGATACAACTTCAACCTTCAACGAATCAACTGAAATACCTCTACTCGAAATAACGTGACCAATGAAACTCACTTCCTTCAACCAAAATTCGCACTTTGAAAATTTAATATACAATTGTTTCTCTTTCAACATAGATGAAATAATCCTCAGATGCTCGACATGATCCTCTTCACCCTTTGAATAGATCAAAATATCATCAATGAACGCAACCACGAACTTATCCATATACGGATGGAAAATCCTATTAATGTACTCCATAAATACACCTGGTGCATTAGTCACACCAAATGGCAACATAGAATACTCATAATGACCATACCTTGTTCGAAAAGCAATCTTCTGAATATCTTCGGTTTTCACACAAATCTGATGATAGCTAGATCTCAAATCTATCTTATTGAACACATTTACACAAATCAATTGATCCATCAACTCATCAATTCTTGTAAGTAGATACATATTCTTAATAGTCACCTTGTTCAATTGTGTATATTTCATATAAAGCCTTATAATACCTTCTTTCTTATTAACCAACAAAGTTAGTGCACTCCATGGTGATACACTCGGTAGATTAAATACCTTCTTAAGAAAATCTTCAAGTTGACTCTTTAACTCTTTCAATTCCGATGCAGACATACGATATGGAGCCATCGATACCGGTCTAGTTCCAAGAAGTAGTTGATCACAAACTCCACCTCACGTTCCGATGGTAAATCACTTATCTCATCAGGAAAACTTCCGGAAATCACAAACAATTGTCAAGTACCAACTTCTCCACCTTCAATAATACTCAAAGTTGCCATCAACATAAAAATCTCAACACCATCTTCCACCAACTCATTCATTTTCTCGACAAACGTAAACAAGTCTCCTTCACTCTCAGGTTAAAGAAAAATAACCATCTTAAAAAAAAAATTTGTAGGAACTTGGCTTAATTCCAAATAATTCACTACACACGCCATCTAAGCTCACAAGACACGTCTATTCCATACAACATGGTCTCGTCCACTATTAACAAAAGATTAAGGGTGATCAGTTCCTCAATTTATCAATAGATATCCGACGATCATGATGGGGCATAAAGCATCTTTACCAAACTATAATAGTGTTCCTTGCGATTAGCAGCACACCAAACCAACACTCCATAACTAAAACATCTCAGAGAAGCAAAATCTTCTCCCCCACTTGTTTCAATCCACTCCTGTAGATAAAGAATAGAAAAACAAATATGTACCAACAACATTTTTACACACATATCGCATACAAGGGGACAAATAATATTAGACAACCTGGTCGAACGGACCGACCTGCTCTGATACCACTAATGTAACACCCTTCTAAACCCCGCATAAAATATATAAATAAACAGAGTATTTTATCATGCATCTCAATTAGGGTGTCACACATAATTCAAAATATCATACAACACCTGTCATGCTCAATAACACTTGAAAATAAATTCATGTTTATCAGATAAATTTTCACATTAGCATGTAGCAGCGGATATACTTCATCCATATTTAAACATAAATATAGTTTCATACTCATCACTTAGGCATAACAAGCCAATACTCCATAATAGTCAAATAAAAATAACAACATAAGTAGAGTACATAAAGTATCTCTCGAAAACATGACTCGAATAACATCCCCAGTGTTACATGATCAGCGCTTGACTTGACCCACATAAATAAAAGACTAAGCAAGCTACTTCAAACTGCTACCTTGAGCTAGAAGTAATCCTACTCCTCGGTACCTGAGCGATGTCGTATAAAACATCATTCCAACAGAAGGATGAGAATTCATATAATTATTGAAATCATTAGATAATATATAATTTAATGCATACAAGTATAATCAAATTATTCTCACATTTAAAAAGTTTCATAAACACTTATTACTCAAGTAACTATACTATTCACAAGTATATACACACAATTCACAATTCCATCAATTCAACAATTCACATAATCCACATAATCTCCTATTGTAACCCTAAACACAATGAGACTCAAATGCAACTCATGCATGTGGTACCAATAACTTGTTATCATTTTTTTGGTTTTTACATTTAAACCAGGTCCATCCTCTAGACCGATAAAACATCAAAGCCCGTCCTCTAAGCTTTCAAACCCGTCCTCTTGGTTTGGAACAAGTCACTAGCTCCAACGAAACTAGCAAGCATCGCCTCTTGACACAAATGATGCATGTGCAATTTCAACAACCATATGCAATTAAGACTATTCTCTAATCTTAAAATTTATGCATATCTCAATAATTCATCACATTTGAATTACCATACAATTGCACATACAACACATTTTTCAAAAGTCAAGGTATTCTTACTTCAAACAATACCAACACATTCAATAAGTAATTCACAAGAAATAACACAATTCCACCATAGTTCACAAAACACAAGATACCGATTAAAAATAGGATAATTAATCTATCAAAATAATCACCAAATTAATCACTAATCAAATTAATCATCAAATTAATTACTAAATTAATCACCAAATTAATCTCCAAATTAATCACCACATCAATCTCTAAATTAATCTCTAAATTAATCTCCAAATTAATCTCCAAATTAACCACCAAATCAATCTCTAAATTAATCTCCAAATTAATCTCCAAATTAATCACCAAATCAATCTCCAAATTAATCTCCAAATTAATCACCAAATCAATCTCTAAATTAATCTCCAAATTAATCTCCAAATTAATCACCAAATCAATCTCTAAATTAATCTCCAAATTAATCTCCAAATTAATCACCAAATCAATCTCTAAATTAATCTCCAAATTAATCTCCAAATTAATCACCAAATCAATCTCTAAATTAATCTCCAAATTAATCTCCAAATTAATCACCAAATCAATCTCTAAATTAATCTCCAAATTAATCTCCAAATTAATCACCAAATCAATCTCTTAATTAATCTCCAAATTAATCACCGTCACACTTAGCAAATAATACACAACTGTCACGCAAACCAAACCCAAACAAAACACATGATACCGATTAAATATTGAATGATTAATTCATCATTAATAATTAAATCCAATATTTTAACGATAACGAAGAAATATCAATTTGTAATAAAGTTGATCACATTTCCAATTTATAATTAAATCTTAATCATAGTTCTTATCCTCATAATTACCTAAATATGCTTCCACTAACATGCAGTAGGGGTGTTTATAGAATATTAACCTTCATTTCACTAACTCTTCATAACTTTAATCCTCACACCAACTAACTAGCTAAATCAAACCACTTAATTAACGTTCACTAATCCTAATGATCACATTCCACTTTAACTAATCCAAACATGACAGTTAACTAATGATGTGACTACAATTTAACATGTTAACATTCTTCATGAATTAAACTTACTTCATATTTCATTCTACCTTTAAGGCATGGTACTAAAGAAACTAATGTATGTTACTGTTTCTAAAATATCACATTCCCATTAAAATTTATTTGAAGAATGGGTCAGCACAATAATTACTATAAGGTTACAACTAGTTCATCCAGTAGACTTATATTGCTACTACTCTAGGATTAAAAGTGTATTACAGATAGATCATGGTGTTTTTTTTATGAATGAACAAAGTCAATATATGAAGTCATTAAATGAAGTCAATAATTACTTTTAATTTACTTATTTTCATTGTACACGTGCCATCTTTCAATTATTCTGTTGGATAAAGGAATTGACTATTCCTAATTCTAGGAAATAATAATTCGTTTCCTTATAAAAATAAGTAGTATGCTACCAGGTGATACACTCTGCATTAACATCAAGAAACTTCAAATCTTACCAAGTGGGTGTTACTTAATTTTGATAAAGGAATCGCTTCATTCCAATTGCTTATGCGCTAATGTGTAGGTGATGTTACCATATCAATAATGATCATGTGTAATGTTCCAAAACTAAGGCGAAACTTTCCTATTTCCTTTTTCTTTTAGCTCATGCGACTAGCCACAGGGGTATCAAGACATATATTACCAGTATCGCATATCAAATTATCTATTTAAACAATGAATGAGTCTCTATAGTATACCAAACTAACAATTTCAAACATAATTAATTACCACATTTTCAAGGTTTATCATCAAAACCTAACATTTATAAAATCATAGAAATTTTTAGAATTTAATCCTAAACATGTTTCTACCCATTATACACTATCAAACAACCCAATAATTTTAAGAAAACTCACCCTTACCTTGATTTTCTTGGATTCTAGAGCTCCCCCTTCTTTGAGTTTTCTCCTCTTCTTCTCCACTTCTCTCTTTGCCTTTTTTCCCCTTTCCAACTTCTAACCCTATTCTATATCATTCTCTTATTTTATCATATCTCATAATTTTTTTCAACAATTCTAATGGGCTTACTTAACACACCCTCACACTTATTCCCCACACTCCCAATTAGACCCAATTACTTATTTCTAGTAATTCTATTTTATTCCACCAAATAAAATAAAATAAATAATTCAAATAAATACAATAAATTAATTAAATCAATTAATTTAACTAAATTAAATTAATCAATTAATTCAATTATATCAATTATTTCAAATAAATCAACTAATTCAATTATATCAAATAATTCAATTAAATCATTTATTTACATAATAACTCAATTAATCAATTAATATAAATAAATAATTGCTAAAATCGGAATGTTACAACTCTCTCCCACTTAAAATATTTTCGCCCTCGAAAATTACCTCAAATGAATAACTCAGGATACGACTCTCTCACCTAACTCTCAAGTTCACAAATCACCTTCTGATTCCCACACACAAGCTCTTAAAAGATTCTCAAGTGACTGAATCGTCCTCTCAGTCTGACCATATTTCTGCAGGTGATAAGCAGAATTCAAACGCAACATCATACTCAAAGCACTTTGCATACTATCCCCAAAATCTCAAAGTAAATCTCAGATCTCTATCCGACATAACAACTCAAATAACATTACAATTACTTTGTGTCCTATGTAATCAGACACAAAATTCAACTATATACTATCCCATTTCCACTCAGGAATAGATAACGGTTGCATCAAATCCGACGATTTCTGATGTTCGATCTTTGACTTCTGACAAGTCAAACAAGAATACACAAACTCTGCAAAATCCTTCTTCATACAAGCCACCCAAATACTTTCCTCAAATCCTGATATATCTTAGTAGAACCTAGATAAATACTCAATCCACTATGATGCTCTTCCTCAAGAACACTCTTCCTCGACTCAACAATATCCATAACACAAACTCGATCACGACATATCATGATACCATTCTCATAAATCCGAAAATCACCACCTCTACCTTTAATAATCAAAGTCAATCGATCTATCAACCTCAAATAAGATTTATGACCTTCTCGAATCTCATCAAAAATACCACTAGTAAGCTTCAAAATACCAAGCTTAACTCCGTCAGAAGTCTCTTCACAAACAAAACTTAGATCTCAAAATTTCTCATTCATTTCCAACTCTCTTTACCATCATCATCAACATATGCAGAGATTTCATACTCAATGCATCATCTACCACGTTTATTTTACCCGGATGGTAATTCAAACAAAAATCATAATCCTTCAGAAGTTCTAACCATCTACTCTGCCTCGCATTCAACTCTTTCTGATCAAAGAGATACTTCAACTCTTATGATCAATAAAAACCTAAAATACCGATCGAAACATGTAATGCCTTAAAAGCTTCAATACAAACACAACAACAATAATTTTGTAAGATTCGGAAAAATCAAAACAGGATTTGTCGTCAGCCTTCTCTTAAGATCTTGGAAACTTTCTTCACACTTTGTATCCAAAAAAAAAATTTAACCTTTTCTAGTCAACTGAGTCAACGCCAAAGATAACCTAATGAATCCTTCAATGAATTTCTGATAATAACCTACCAAACCAAGAAAACTTCTAATCGCAAAATAGATTTGGAGCTTCCCATTGCGATACAACTTCAACCTTCAACGAATCAACTGAAATACCTCTACTCGAAATAACGTGACCAATGAAACTCACTTCCTTCAACCAAAATTCGCACTTTGAAAATTTAATATACAATTGTTTCTCTTTCAACATAGATGACATAATCCTCAGATGCTCGACATGATCCTCTTCACCCTTTGAATAGATCAAAATATCATCAATGAACGCAACCACGAACTTATCCATATACGGATGGAAAATCCTATTAATGTACTCCATAAATACACCTGGTGCATTAGTCACACCAAATGGCAACATAGAATACTCATAATGACCATACCTTGTTCGAAAAGCAATCTTCTGAATATCTTCGGTTTTCACACAAATCTGATGATAGCTAGATCTCAAATCTATCTTATTGAACACATTTACACAAATCAATTGATCCATCAACTCATCAATTCTTGTAAGTAGATACATATTCTTAATAGTCACCTTGTTCAATTGTGTATATTTCATATAAAGCCTTATAATACCTTCTTTCTTATTAACCAACAAAGTTAGTGCACTCCATGGTGATACACTCGGTAGATTAAATACCTTCTTAAGAAAATCTTCAAGTTGACTCTTTAACTCTTTCAATTCCGATGCAGACATACGATATGGAGCCATCGATACCGGTCTAGTTCCAAGAAGTAGTTGATCACAAACTCCACCTCACGTTCCGATGGTAAATCACTTATCTCATCAGGAAAACTTCCGGAAATCACAAACAATTGTCAAGTACCAACTTCTCCACCTTCAATAATACTCAAAGTTGCCATCAACATAAAAATCTCAACACCATCTTCCACCAACTCATTCATTTGCTCGACAAACGTAAACAAGTCTCCTTCACTCTCAGGTTAAAGAAAAATAACCATCTTAAAAAAAAAATTTGTAGGAACTTGGCTTAATTCCAAATAATTCACTACACACGCCATCTAAGCTCACAAGACACGTCTATTCCATACAACATGGTCTCGTCCACTATTAACAAAAGATTAAGGGTGATCAGTTCCTCAATTTATCAATAGATATCCGACGATCATGATGGGGCATAAAGCATCTTTACCAAACTATAATAGTGTTCCTTGCGATTAGCAGCACACCAAACCAACACTCCATAACTAAAACATCTCAGAGAAGCAAAATCTTCTCCCCCACTTGTTTCAATCCACTCCTGTAGATAAAGAATAGAAAAACAAATATGTACCAACAACATTTTTACACACATATCGCATACAAGGGGACAAATAATATTAGACAACCTGGTCGAACGGACCGACCTGCTCTGATACCACTAATGTAACACCCTTCTAAACCCCGCATAAAATATATAAATAAACAGAGTATTTTATCATGCATCTCAATTAGGGTGTCACACATAATTCAAAATATCATACAACACCTGTCATGCTCAATAACACTTGAAAATAAATTCATGTTTATCAGATAAATTTTCACATTAGCATGTAGCAGCGGATATACTTCATCCATATTTAAACATAAATATAGTTTCATACTCATCACTTAGGCATAACAAACCAATACTCCATAATAGTCAAATAAAAATAACAACATAAGTAGAGTACATAAAGTATCTCTCGAAAACATGACTCGAATAACATCCCCAGTGTTACATGATCAGCGCTTGACTTGACCCACATAAATAAAAGACTAAGCAAGCTACTTCAAACTGCTACCTTGAGCTAGAAGTAATCCTACTCCTCGGTACCTGAGCGATGTCGTATAAAACATCATTCCAACAGAAGGATGAGAATTCATATAATTATTGAAATCATTAGATAATATATAATTTAATGCATACAAGTATAATCAAATTATTCTCACATTTAAAAAGTTTCATAAACACTTATTACTCAAGTAACTATACTATTCACAAGTATATACACACAATTCACAATTCCATCAATTCAACAATTCACATAATCCACATAATCTCCTATTGTAACCCTAAACACAATGAGACTCAAATGCAACTCATGCATGTGGTACCAATAACTTGTTATCATTTTTTTGGTTTTTACATTTAAACCAGGTCCATCCTCTAGACCGATAAAACATCAAAGCCCGTCCTCTAAGCTTTCAAACCCGTCCTCTTGGTTTGGAACAAGTCACTAGCTCCAACGAAACTAGCAAGCATCGCCTCTTGACACAAATGATGCATGTGCAATTTCAACAACCATATGCAATTAAGACTATTCTCTAATCTTAAAATTTATGCATATCTCAATAATTCATCACATTTGAATTACCATACAATTGCACATACAACACATTTTTCAAAAGTCAAGGTATTCTTACTTCAAACAATACCAACACATTCAATAAGTAATTCACAAGAAATAACACAATTCCACCATAGTTCACAAAACACAAGATACCGATTAAAAATAGGATAATTAATCTATCAAAATAATCACCAAATTAATCACTAATCAAATTAATCATCAAATTAATTACTAAATTAATCACCAAATTAATCTCCAAATTAATCACCACATCAATCTCTAAATTAATCTCTAAATTAATCTCCAAATTAATCTCCAAATTAACCACCAAATCAATCTCTAAATTAATCTCCAAATTAATCTCCAAATTAATCACCAAATCAATCTCCAAATTAATCTCCAAATTAATCACCAAATCAATCTCTAAATTAATCTCCAAATTAATCTCCAAATTAATCACCAAATCAATCTCTAAATTAATCTCCAAATTAATCTCCAAATTAATCACCAAATCAATCTCTAAATTAATCTCCAAATTAATCTCCAAATTAATCACCAAATCAATCTCTAAATTAATCTCCAAATTAATCTCCAAATTAATCACCAAATCAATCTCTAAATTAATCTCCAAATTAATCTCCAAATTAATCACCAAATCAATCTCTTAATTAATCTCCAAATTAATCACCGTCACACTTAGCAAATAATACACAACTGTCACGCAAACCAAACCCAAACAAAACACATGATACCGATTAAATATTGAATGATTAATTCATCATTAATAATTAAATCCAATATTTTAACGATAACGAAGAAATATCAATTTGTAATAAAGTTGATCACATTTCCAATTTATAATTAAATCTTAATCATAGTTCTTATCCTCATAATTACCTAAATATGCTTCCACTAACATGCAGTAGGGGTGTTTATAGAATATTAACCTTCATTTCACTAACTCTTCATAACTTTAATCCTCACACCAACTAACTAGCTAAATCAAACCACTTAATTAACGTTCACTAATCCTAATGATCACATTCCACTTTAACTAATCCAAACATGACAGTTAACTAATGATGTGACTACAATTTAACATGTTAACATTCTTCATGAATTAAACTTACTTCATATTTCATTCTACCTTTAAGGCATGGTACTAAAGCAACTAATGTATGTTACTGTTTCTAAAATATCACATTCCCAGTAAAATTTATTTGAAGAATGGGTCAGCACAATAATTACTATAAGGTTACAACTAATTCATCCAGTAGACTTATGTTGCTACTACTCTAGGATTAAAAGTGTATTACAGATAGATCATGGTGTTTTTTTTATGAATGAACAAAGTCAATATATGAAGTCATTAAATGAAGTCAATAATTACTTTTAATTTACTTATTTTCATTGTACACGTGCCATCTTTCAATTATTCTGTTGGATAAAGGAATTTACTATTCCTTATTCTAGGAAATAATAATTTGTTTCCTTATAAAAAAAAGTAGTATGCTACCAGGTGATACACTCTGCATTAACATCAAGAAACTTCAAATCTTACCAAGTGGGTGTTACTTAATTTTGATTAAGGAATCACTTCATTCCAATTTATTATGCGCTAATGTGTTGGTGATGTTACTATATCAATAATGATCATGTGTATTGTTCCAAAACTAAGGCGAAACTTTCCTATTTCCTTTTTCTTTTAGCTCATGCGACTAGCCACAGGGGTATCAAGACATATATTACCAGTATCACATATCAAATTATCTATTTAAACAATGAATGAGTCTCTATAGTATACCAAACTAACAATTTCAAACATAATTAATTACCACATTTTCAAGGTTTATCATCAAAACCTAACATTTATAAAATCATAGAAATTTTTGGAATTTAATCCTAAACATGTTTCTACTCATTATACATTATCAAACAACCCAATAATTTTAAGAAAACTCACCCTTACCTTGATTTTCTTGGATTCTAGAGCTCCCCCTTCTTTGAGTTTTCTCCTCTTCTTTTCCACTTCTCTCTTTGCTTTTTTTCCCCTTTCCAACTTCTAACCCTATTCTATATCATTCTCTTATTTTATCATATCTCATAATTTTTTTTCAACAATTCTAATGGGCTTACTTAACACACCCTCATACTTATTCCCCACACTCCCGATTAGACCCAATTACTTATTTCTAGTAATTCTATTTTATTCCACCAAATAAAATAAAATAAATAATTCAAATAAATACAATAAATTAATTAAATCAATTAATTCAACTAAATTAAATTAATCAATTAATTCAATTATATCAATTATTTCAAATAAATCAACTAATTCAATTATATCAAATAATTCAATTAAATCATTTATTTACATAATCACTCAATTAATCAATTAATATAAATAAATAATTGCAAAAATCGGAATGTTACATCCAACACTTGTATGATCATACATTTGCATTGTACATGACTTTGCATCTTTTCATGATACATTTTCATCATGTGTTATCTTCTGGTTTGGATCATTGCACCTTCATTTGTTTCATTTCATCTTATTTCATACCTTATGCATTCATACTAACCCTTTCAGGTGCTTCAGGTAAGTTGATCAGGATGTGGATGTGCATCCACATCTAACCTCTTCTTATCCTTTCATATGCATCTTTGCTTGTCTTTGAAGTGAATTTGTTTCACTTGTGTTCTCTCTTGCTTTTATCCCACTCTTAGGTTACTTAACTTCTTCAGGAAGTAAGTAACCTATTCTTCTATCTCATTCCTTTTTCATCTGCTTCTCCTTCCTTGGTGGCCAATTTGAAGACTTTCTTTATGCCTCACAAACCATAGGAACTACCAAGCATGATAACTTTAGGGTTGTGAATAGTCCCCCTTAGTTTTTTTACCTTTTGAGTCTCCTTGAGTCTTTGCTTCTCATCTCAATAACAAAGGGTAAACATATAATGTTTTGGGGCTCTGTATTAGGGTTATGCCTGTATCCTTATCTTAGGATAGAGTGTATAATTGTGATACTTAGTGTTAAACCTTTAAGTTTTTTTCACCTTCTAATCAAAACACCTAATAATTATCAAGACTTAAGCTTGTAACATGGGCCTTATATTAGGGTTACATCTCTGCCTTTGGGTCAGAGGGACTAACCCTAGTGTTTAATGGATAAGTACCCTTCAGGTTTAGTCTTACAAACATAAAGTTCACTTCTTAATCTAATCTCTAATTAAAATCCACTTTAATAAAGGTTTGTTATATAATGATTTTAATCCCTGACCATGGATTAAGTTGAGGTATCTTCCTCATCTTAAGTGTCTTCATCTATTATCCTTCTCTTAGGATGGTGTAATGAGTTCACTAATCCCTAATTAGAGATTAAACTCATTACTTAACACATAACAAAAATCCAAAAAACACTTAATAATTACAAGTAGGTTAATGATCTTAATCCTATATCATTAGGATAATTAAATTGAGATATTCATCTCACACTTGAGTAGACTTATTATCCCTAATAAGGGGTGATATAATGAGTTTACGACCTTTGATTAAGGCTTAAGCTCATTATCTTATGAAAAATACCAAAAACAATAAAAAACTGAAAACAAAAACAAACAATAAACGTCTCCTCCGGGATTCTTTTCTCGTCACATTCACTCTAAAAACGAGAACTCGCTTCTTCCGTCTAATGCAAGATAGTTAGCACTCGAGCCAGATGAGTCATACACTTGAGCATAGACAAGCAAGCAGTTCACACCAAAACACTGAGTCTCTTTGAGTCGAACTAAGATGTTATGACTTCCTCATTGCACGAGAGGATATGAAGGCATAACTTAACAGTTATCAAACAAAAGTCTCTTTCCCCCCTCTCCTTCTCCCAGTTCTCTTTCCTCAGCCTCAGTTTTGAGCACTCACTTTCTTCTCGCACTGACACTCTATACATCCATCCCCCTAGCCTTTTATACACAGTTTATCACATACATTATCCCCTTTTAAACACAATAGAGTAAGTGTGGATCCCGTCGAGTATGACAGACGATCTGGGTGCTAATACCTTCCTAGGTCGTAACCTACCCCCTTACTCAATCTCTTTGGTTCACAACCGTCTTATCCATATCTTTCTAGGTTTATGCAGCATTACCTTTCCTTCGGGATAAAAATGCCTAGCTGGGGACTCTATTCAACCTCAACCTCCAACATCGCCGACAGTTCGCGTTTGCACCGGGATGAAAATTCGGGGAGCGACAACTTGGCGACTCTGCTGGGGACTTTGCAACCAGGGTTTATGGTTCCCCTATGGGTTTCTCCTAGCGCTTGTTTGTTTGTGTTTATTGGGGGTGTTATGTGCTATTTGTGTTTATGTTTTTGCTTTATTTGTTGTTTCTTGTACAACTTTATTTATTGCATTTACTTTATCGCTTTCATTTATTGCTTTCTGCATTTCATTTATTATTATCATATCATTGTGTTGGATTTCTGGTTTGCTTTGGTGGGAGGGGTGTTCCAGTGAGAAAGGTCCAACACAAAGGCTTGAGTGACACATAGGATTAGAGTGGTTTTGTATTCTTTCCCATTCCATTTTGGTCTTGTGTGGGAATATGAAAATACGGAATACATGGGTTTCCTTTTGAGAACTCTGTGCTACATATTTCTTGTAGTGCTAGGGCTATATGGGAAGCCTTCTAAGTCTGGATGACCTTTTTAGATGACCTTCAGCATCTGAGGTGAATTATAGGAGGATGCTTTATGATTAGAGTAAATGTAACAGCCCGGGCCCCTCGCAAGGCAATCCTGTCACTGCCACCTCACGATCTTCTCTACTCCCCTCACTAGTAGAGTTTTTGCCTTCCGTGGGAATCGAACCCTGTACCCTGGGGTTCAAGTACATGCCCAATCCATTCCCACTACCAATTGAGCTACTTAGCTCAAGTGGTGGTGGGAATGGATTGAGCATGTACTTGAACCCCAGGGTACAGGGTTCGATTCCCACGGAAGGCAAAAACTCTACTAGTGAGGGGAGTAGAGAAGATCGTGAGGTGGCAGTGCCGGGATTGCCTTGCGAGGGGCCCGGGCTGTTACAAAAAAAGGCGCCTTTTTTTGTAACAGCCCGGGCCCCTCGCAAGGCAATCCTGTCACTGCCACCTCACGATCTTCTCTACCCCCCTCACTAGTAGAGTTTTTGCCTTCCGTGGGAATCGAACCCTGTACCCTAGGGTTCAAGTACTTGCTCATTCCATTCCCACTACCAATTGAGCTACCCTTCTAAACCCCGCGAAAAATATATACATAATCAAAGTAATTTATCATGCATCTCGATTAAGGGTGTCACACATGAGTCAAAACATCATACAACGCCTGTCATGCTCAATAACACTTAAAATAAAACCATGCTTTTCAGATATATTTTTCACAGTAGCATATGGCAGCGGAATCACTTTCATTAAGAAACTTATAACATTCAAGTCTCAAATTAAACTTCATTCATTAAATCAACTTAGGCATAAAAGCCATTTCAACATAAAATTCAAATCAAATTAATAAAATAAATAGAGTATACAATTGTATCTCTCAAACATGAATCAAACATTTCCCCAGTGTTACATGACCAGAGCATGACTCAAAACCCAAAATAAATAAGCAACTAAGAAAACTATTCCAACGGCTACCTTGCGTTATAAGCAATTCTACTCCTCGATACCTGAGCGATGTCGTATAAAACATCATTCCAACAGAAGGGTGAGAATTCATATAATTATTGAAATCATTAGATAATATATAATTTAAGGCATACAAGCATAATCACAATAATTCTCATCAGCATAATATCATTCAAGTAGTCATACTATTCACAAGTATATACTCACAATCCACAACTTCACAAATTCAATAATTCACATAATACACATAATCTCATATGTAACCTTATACACAATGAGACTCAATGCAAGAATCAAATGTAACTCATGCATGTGGTACCAATCACTTGTTATCATTTTTTGGTTTTTACATTTAAACCGGGTCCGTCCTCTAGACCGATAGCACATCAAAAGCCCGTCCTCTAAGCTTTCAAACCCGTCCTCTAGGTTTGGGACAAGTCACTAGCTCCTACGGAACTAGCAAACATTTCCTCTTGACACAAATGATGCATGTGCAAGTTCAACAACCATATGCAATTAAGATTGTCCTCTAATCTTAATATTCATGAATATCTTCAATAATTCATCACATTTGAATTACACCACAACTACACATACTTGCACATATTTCTGCATCATCCATACACAAATCATTTTTAAACGGTATACAACACATTTTCAAATCATAATACTTATTACTCCAATATTGTCACCACACTTAGCAAATATTACGCAAGGTATCAAAACAATTCAATCTCAATTCGCAAACCACGTGATACCGATTAAATCTAGAATAATTGATCCAATAAAACAATCACCAAGTTAATCATCAAATTAATCATCAAATTAATCACCAAATAATCACCAAATAATCACCAATTTAATCTCCAAATTAATCTCTAAATTTAATCGTCAAAATATTCACCTAATTAATCACCAAAATAATCACCAATTTAATCACCAAATTAATCTCTAAATTTATCACCAAAATAATCACCAATTTAATATCTAAATTAATCACCAAAATAATCACTAAAATAATCACCAATTTAACAATTAAAATTAATCACCAAATTAATCACTAAAATAATTACCAAATTAATCTTCAAATTAAGCATTAAATTAATCTCCAAATTAATCAACAAGCGTATAAATAAAATTATTATCCAAAATATTAACTAAAAATATTATCCGAAATTATAAATAGAATTATAATCCAAAATTATAAATAGAATTATTAATTAAATAGGTATATATAAGGCAACATGTAGTATCACATTTCTATTTAAGTGGCTTAGAGGATAAAGGTATTATACCATCTTCATCTACTTAATATATTTCGTTTGTGTACAGAGAGAAAGATATGCTAGTTCCTAATCTTTCATGATCCACTTGGTATTACATACCTTATTTTGTTTAAAATAAATATATATTTACATTTATGATGAATTTGATTAGTATATATTAGACACTACAAGATAAAGGAAGTAGTATCACTATATTTAATACCACCTGCATCTACTTTAATTTATCCAAAACGGAACTACAGGACACAAGGCAATTCCACTCTATGCATTATAAACGCATGACATGATTTGTTAACATATTTCTTCAATATAATAACAATATCACAATTTCCTTCTTTGATAAATGTTTTATTCCTCTTCTTATTCAAGTTGTCACTAGAGTTCTATACTTTTAGTAAACATAATTGTTTGACCTTTCTATTATTTTCAGAAATAGAAAAATATTTGTTCACTTCAACGGTATCTTCTACGTATTTCTTAACAATTAAAACTTACTTAGATTTTTTACAAATTAAATATACATTTTTCACAAAATAGATAGATCATAAATTCAATAAACATCCACACAAAAATTCTCAAACACAATTATTCACTTATCAATTTATTTATTTCAATGATGAATGAGTCTTTATAGTATACCTAAAATACTAATTTCAAACACAATTATTTATCACAAACTAAAGATTTTCATCAAAACCTAACAATTTCAAAATCATGAAAATTTGCGGATTTCAATATAACCATATTTATACTCATTATACACTATCAAACAATCTCAATAGTTTTATGAAAACCCACTCTTACCTTTGATTTTGAGCTCTTGTTCTTGATTTGTCTATTTCTTCTCTTCTCCCTTCTAGCCTCTTATTCCCTCTTCCAACTTCTATCTTTTCCCTAACTCTTTTACTATTTTCTAAACCCTAACATTTAACTCATAACAATTCTAATTCTTATTGGGCTTATTAACCCACTCACTTACCTACTAATCACACACGCATCTAGGCCCAATTAATCCATCTTACTAAAAACCTATTTTATTCCACTAAATAAAATAAATCTAATAAATTAAATAACTCAAATAAATATAATAAATCAATTAATTCAAATAATTAAATCAAAACAAATAATTCAATTAATTCAATTATTTCAATTATTACAAATAATTCTAATAATTCAATTATATCAAATAATTCAATTATATCAAATAATTCAATTAAATCAATTAATTTAATAAAATCAAATAAATCAATTATGCATAAAATCACAAAATTAATTAATTAGTATAATAAATAATTACTAAAATCGGGATGTTTCAACTCTCCCCCACTTAAAATATTTTCGCCCTCGAAAATCACCTCAAACGAATAACTCAGGATAAGACTACCTCATCTGACTCTCAAGTTTCCAAGTCACATTTCCATTAGCCGGTCCTTTCCAAGATACCTCATTTTTCCAACATACAAGCTCTCAAAAGATTTTCAAGTGATTGAATTGTCCTCTCTGTCTGACCATCACTCTGCGCATGATAAGCAGAACTCAAACTCTACTTCATACCCAAAGCACTTTGCAAACTCTTCCAAAATCTCGAAGTAAATCTCATATCTCTATCTGACACAATGCTAGACAAAATACCATGCAAACTGATAATTTTCTCAATGTACAACTTCACTAACTTCTCCAACAAATAA
This sequence comes from Lathyrus aphaca, assembly GCA_963966055.1. Classification (NCBI taxonomy): domain Eukaryota; kingdom Viridiplantae; phylum Streptophyta; class Magnoliopsida; order Fabales; family Fabaceae; genus Lathyrus; species Lathyrus aphaca. The sequence goes on from OZ014521.1 coordinate 477,859,066, forward strand.
TTCATTCTTATTGGAATGAAGTGACCATATTTCATTAATCTATCCACAATAACCCAAATAGCCTCATAAATACTCGGTGTTCTAGGTAAACCAGACACAAAATCCATTGATATACTACCCCATTTCCACTCAGGAATAGATAATAGTTGCATCAAAACTGACGGTTTTGATGTTCAATCTCCGACTTCTGACAAGTCAAACAAGAATACACAAACTTTGCAATATCCTTTTTCATACAAGGCCACAAAAATACTTTCCTCAAATCTTGATACATCTTAGTCGCACTCGGATGAATACTTAATCCACTATGATGACCTTCCTCAAGAATACTCTTCTTCAACTCAACTATATCTGGAATACAAACTCGGTCACGACACCTCATGATATCATTCTCATCAATCCGAAAATCACCACATCGACCTTGATTGATCAAAGTCAATCGATCTACCAAACCTAAATTAGATTCCTGACCTTCTCGAATCTCATCCAGAATTCCACTAGTAAGCTTCAACATACCAAGCATAACTCCATAAGAAGTCTCTTCTCAAGCCAAACTTATATCTCGAAATTACTCAATCATTTCCAACTCTCTTACCATCATCATCGACATATGCAAAAAATTCTAACTCAATGCATCAGCTACCATGTTTACTTTACCCGAATGGTAATTCAAACCAAAGTCATAATCCTTCAAAAGCTTCAACCATCTCCTCTGCATCACATTCAACTCTTTCTGATCAGAGAGATACTTCAAACTCTTAAGATCATTAAACACCTCAAATCTCGATCTAAACAAATAATGCTTCCAAAGTTTCAACACAAATATAACAACAGTTACATCGGACCAGGAAAAATCAAAACAGGAGTTGTCGTCAACTTTCTCTTAAGCTCTTGAAAACTTTCTTCACACTTTGTATCCAAAAAAAAAAAGCTTGACCCTTTTTGGTCAACTGCGTCAATGACAAAGATAACTTGTCAAATACTTCAATGAATTTTTAAAAATAACCAGGCAAACCAAGAAAACTTCTAATCTCAAAAACAGATTTTAGAGCTTCCCATTGCGATACAGCTTCAACCTTCAACTGATCTACTAGAATACCACTACTCGAAATCACATGGCCAATGAAACTCACTTCCTTAAACCAAAACTCGAACTTAGAAAGTTTAGCATACAATTGCTTCTCTTTCAACCCAAATAACATAATCTTTAGATGTTCGACATGATCCTCTTCACTCTTCGAATATATCGAAATATCATCAATGAACACAATCATAAACTTGTCCAAATACGGATGTAAAATCCTATTCATGTAATCCATAAATACACCTGGTGCATTATTCACTCCAAATGGCATTACATAATATTTATAATGACCATACATCGTTCTAAAAACAGTCTTCTGAATATCTTCAACCTTCACCCGAATTTGATGATACCTAGATCTTACATATATCTTATTGAACACAATTGCACCAACCAACTGATCCATAAAATCATCAATCCTCGGAAGTGGATACTTATTCTTAATATTCAGTCGTCTATAGTCCACACAAAGCCTCATATAACCTTCTTTCCTCTTAACCAACAAAACTAGTGCACCCGACGGTGACACACTCGGACGAATAAATCTCATCTCAACCAGATCTTCAAGTTGACTCTTAGACTCTTTCAATTGTGATGCGGACATACGATATGGAGCCATCGATACCGTACTAGTTCTAGGAACTAACTCGATCGTAAATTCCACCTCACGTTCAAGCTGTAAACCACTTATCTCATCGGAAAAACGTCTGGAAAATCACAAATAATTGGAAAAGTACTAACTTCTACATTTCCTCAATACTCAAAGTTTCCAACAACATAAACATCTTGGCACCATCTTGCACCGACTCATTCACTTTCTTGGCAGACATAAACAAGTTTCTTTCATTCTCAAGTTCAATAAAATAACCTTCTTATCACAATAATCTATAGACACTTGGCTTAACTCCAAATAATTCACTGCACACACCATCTAAGCTCGCAAGACACATCTATCCCATCCAATACGATCTCGTCTACTATCAACAATAGATTAAGGGTGATCAGTTCCTCAATTTGTCAATAGACAGCCGACATCATGATGAGGCATAAACCATATTTACCAAATTATAATTGTGTTCCTTGAAATCAACAACACACCAAACCAACACTCCACTACTAAAACATCTTAGAGAAGTAAAACTTCTCCCCCACGTATTTCGATCCCACTCCTGAAGACAAAGGTTAGAAAAATAAACGAGTACCGATAGTGTTTCACACACATGTCGCGTACTAGGGGACAAACAACATTAGACAAACTGGCCGGATGGACCGACCTGCTCTGATACCACTACTGTACCACCCTTCTAAACCCCACAAAAAATATATACATAATCAAAGTAATTTATCATGCATCTCGATTAAGGGTGTCACACATGAGTCAAAACATCATACAACGCCTGTCATACTCAATAACACTTAAAATAAAACAATGCTTTTCAGATATATTTTTCACAGTATCATATGGTAGCGGAATCACTTTCATTAAGAATCTCATAACATTCAAGTCTCAAATTAAACTTCATTCATTAAATCAACTTAGGCATAAAAGCCACTTCAACATAAAATTCAAATCAAATTAATAAAATAAATAGAGTATACAATTGTATCTCTCAAACATGAATCAAACATTTCCCCAGTGTTACATGACCAGAGCATGACTCAAAACCCAAAATAAATAAGCAACTAAGAAAACTATTCCAACGTCTACCTTGCGTTATAAGCAATTCTACTCCTCGATACCTGAGCGATGTCGTATAAAACACCATTCCAACAGAAGGGTGAGAATTCATATAATTATTGAAATCATAAGATAATATATAATTTAAGGCATACAAGCATAATCACAATAATTCTCATCAGCATAATATCACTCAAGTAGTCATACTATTCACAAGTATATACTTACAATCCACAACTTCACAAATTCAATAATTCACATAATACACATAATCTCATATGTAACCTTATACACAATGAGACTCAATGCAAGAATCAAATGTAACTCATGCATGTGGTACCAATCACTTGTTATCATTTTTCGGTTTTTACATTTAAACCGGCTCCGTCCTCTAGACCGATAACACATCAAAAGCCCGTCCTCTAAGCTTTCAAACCCGTCCTCTAGGTTTGGGACAAGTCAGTAGCTCCCACGGAACTAGCAAACATTGCATCTTGACACAAATGATGCATGTACAAGTTCAAAAACCATATGCAATTAAAATTGTCCTCTAATCTTAATATTCATGCATATCTTCAATAATTCATCAAATTTGAATTACACCACAATTACACATACTTGCACATATTTATGCATCATCCATACACAAATCATTTTTAAACGGTATACAACACATTTTCAAATCACAATATTTATTACTCCAATATTGTCACCACACTTAGCAAATATTACGCAAGGTATCAACACAATTCAATCTCAATTTGCAAACCACATGATACCGATTAAATCTAGAATAATTGATCCAATAAAACAATCACCAAGTTAATCATCAAATTAATCATCAAATAAATCACCAAATAATCACCAAATAATCACCAATTTAATCTCCAAATTAATCTCTAAATTTAATCGTCAAAATATTCACCTAATTAATCACCAAAATAATCACCAATTTAATCACCAAATTAATCTCTAAATTTATCACCAAATTAATCACTAAAATAATTACCAAATTAATCTTCAAATTAAGCACTAAATTAATCTCCAAATTAATCAACAAGAGTATAATTAAAATTATTATCCAAAATATTAACTAAAAATATTATCCAAAATTATAAATAGAATTATAATCCAAAATTATAAATAGAATTATTAATTAAGTAGGTATATATAAGGCAACATGTAGTATCACATTTCTATTTAAGTGGCTTAGAGGATAAAGGTATTATACCATCTTCATCTACTTAATATATTTCGTTTGTTTATAGAGAGAAAGATATGCTAGTTCCTAATCTTTCATGATCCACTTGGTATTACATACCTTATTTTGTTTAAAATAAATATATATTTACATTTATGATGAATTTGATTAGTATATATTAGACACTACAAGATAAAGGAAGTAGTATCACTATATTTAATACCACCTGCATCTACTTTAATTTATCCAAAACGACACTACAGGACACAAGGCAATTCCACTCTATGCATTATAAACGCATGACATGATTTGTTAACATATTTCTTCAATATAATAACAGTATCACAATTTCCTTCTTTGATAAATGTTTTATTCCACTTCTTAGTCAAGTTGTCACTAGAGTTATATACTTTTAGTAAACATAATTGTTTGAACTTTTTATTATTTTTAGAAATAGAAAAATATTTGTTCACTTCAACGGTATCTTCTACGTATTTCTTAACAATTGAAACTTACTTAGATTTTTTACAAATTAAATATACATTTTTGACAAAATAGATAGATCATAAATTCAATAAACATCCACACAAAAATTCTCAAACACAATTATTCACTTATCAATTTATTTATTTCAATGATGAATGAGTCTTTATAGTATACCTAAAATACTAATTTCAAACACAATTATTTATCACAAACTAAAGATTTTCATCAATACCTAAAAATTTCAAAATCATGAAAATTTGGGGATTTCAATCTAACCATATTTATACCCATTATACACTATCAAACAATCTCAATAGTTTTATGAAAACCCACCCTTACCTTTGATTTTGAGCTCTTGTTCTTGATTTCTCTTTTTCTTCTCTTCTCCCTTCTAGCCTCTTATTCCCTCTTCCATCTTCTATCTTTTCCCTAACTCTTCTACTCTTTTCTAAACCCTAACATTTAACTCATAACAATTCTAAATCTTATTGGGCTTATTAACCCACTCACTTATCTACTAATCACACACGCATCTAGGCCAAATTAATCCATCTTACTAAAAACCTATTTTATTCCACTAAATAAAATAAATCTAATAAATTAAATAACTCAAATAAATATAATAAATCAATTAATTCAAATAATTAAATCAAAACAAATAATTCAATTAATTCAATTATTTTAATTATTTCAAATAATTCTAATAATTCAATTATATCAAATAATTCAATTAAATCAATTAATTTAATAAAATCAAATAAATCAATTATGCATAAAATCACAGAATTAATTAATTAGTATAATAAATAATTACTAAAATCGGGATGTTACAGTAAACATTGTACCTCCGGGTTAGAAGTGGTTACACTTCTCATAATAGATCTGAATCTGAGGATCCTTGTTCTAGAACAATACCTGTGAGTGGGTTGGGTTGTTTACGGGTTTGCAGGAACCCTTGACCTCAACATACCTTGTGTAAACACTCAAAAGTTGCCCTCACATTTTCTGACACCAAGGCTTGTTATCTTTTCATATTTCAATGCATAAACATCTCATTACATCTCACACTGCATAGTTTATTTCACTGCATGACTACATAACTAGGGTTTGTGATCAGATGAATCCAAGAATTTATCTGAGCCATCCCAATTGTCTTGAAGCTTTCCAAGAGGATCCATGTGTGTTCTATGATCATAATATGCTCCCCAAAGTCAATAAAGTCAAAATGTCACAAGGGATTGCACAGAGGTCCAGGCAGACTGAAGATTTCCTACACAGATGACCTAAAATTAGGGTTTTGGTTTCAGAGGCCTTACACTCAATTTTATATGCCTATTCTTGATTATAATGGTCTTAATATGTTATAAGGATCATGTGTACCAAATTTGAAGAAGAAATTCATTGTGGAAATCATCTGATCAACTGGTAACTTGTTGTGCAAGAAAAGTCAGAATCAGGGCATCTGAGGCCCCCAACAATGGAACCAAAGGGTAATCTTCATCATTTTGAGGTTCTATGATCTTTATTTGATCTTATAAGTGGTTAGAAGTTCAAAAGATGGAAGAATTTCAAGCCATTTGCAAACTTTCCATTTTTGGACATGACTTGTAATGGAAACATTCCATTTTGGGAAAGATTTTCAACCTCCTCTTTCTTGATTAAAAAATGCTTCAAATGAAAAATCCTTAAACATGAAAGTTGTAGATTGGATCTTCCCATTTTCAAAAAGTATAAGAAATACTCTTGATTCATCCTAGAACTCAAGATATGATGTTTCAAAGTTGGGAAAAATCTTGTAATTTTCAAGTATGTGCCAAAGAGGGATTTTTGCAAAATCAAGTTTCAAGACTTCTAATGACCTCTAATCCAGTTCTAAGCTTCGTTACATGATAATTCAACATTGCAAGACCAAAATAATGCCTTGGATCATAAGTTTCTATATTTTATTTTCACAAAATTCTAAAAGGGGGAAAGTTGCAAAACACATGCTATCTCTTGCATCAAGCCATCCAGATCATCGCAAATCATCCTAGGGCCATCCTTGAATGAAGCTGAGGCAGGACAAGCCTTGAAGCTAGCTCTAAATCGTGCCATGCCTCATAGTACACAACATTGAATTTTTTGCAACTTGGCCCATACCAATCAAACTATGCCACTACCAACTTTTTGACCAATCACATTGCCTTATGCAAACATCATGGACCTCATTTCACATAAACTTGGAGCCTGAAACCTCACACACTCAGAAATCCCAAAATTTTCCATAACACTTCCTCTCTTCGAATTGTACAACACAACCATCAAAACTCAAATCTTTTTCCACCAATCATCTCCACATAACCTATAGAACACAAACCAACCATTGAAATGGCCTGAAACACTCCCAAGAAAAAATATGATTTATGAGTTATCAGAACCAAACCTCACAAACCAGCTCATATAAACTCCATCTAAGCCTTTCCGAAGCATCAGGAGGTCAAATGGAGTGGCTTTGCACAAAAGAAGGGGCCAGAAAGCTCAGATTGAGAAAGCTTCAACTCAGATAATCATCAAGAACAAATTTTCCAGAACTTGCATTTTAAGTTATAGATTGATTCTATGTGATGTACTGATCATGGTGATATGTTTACTTTTGAAAATGTTTGAGTTTTAAGCATTTCATAGCCTTCTGAAATTTTTCCCGTGAAATATTCTTGTTTCGATTCTCTCTTTTGATGCAAGATAAATGATTTTTGTTGTTGGATTCTTGTTTAATGATGTCTTGTGAGTGATTCTGGAGAGTTTGAGGTGTTTTCATGGCGTTTTGAGAGAGACAGGATGAGTGAGCTGCAAGAGAGGATGACCAGAGGTCTTCTCCGGCCACCTGAGAGTCATTAAACCCTAATCCACAATTAAATGTCAATTTGAATAATAGCCCTTAGATCTTGTTTACCCGCGCGTATGGACGACCCAAATTGGTCATTAAAACCCTAATTACAATTTATTAAATTAATTAGGATTAATTAAATAAATTTTGCCAGATTTGATCCTAGCCTTCCATCTGCACGCGCAGTCAATCCCCCTTTGAACCTCAGCCATCAGATTGGTTGACTTTCATTTTCTTTTGTTTTTATTTCATTTGATTGCATTTTGTTTCCATCTTTATTTTTAAATAGTAAAAAGACTTTAAAAAAACCTCATTTTTTACATTTTTACTTTAAATATTTTTCTAAACTCAAAAACATTTTTTATTTTAATTTTTGCATTAAAAAAGTATTTTTAAATCATTTAAATGTTTTATTTAATTAATTGATTTTAATTAATTAAAAATACATTTAGGTTTCTAAAAATCACCAAAAAATTCATGATGCATTCTCACACATTTAGAAACATTTACAAACTCACGATACAAATTTCTTTTTAGGTTTGATCACATTTTCACAATTACCTTTGAATTAGGGTTCATAAATTTCACATTTTTTAACCCTAACTTGAGAAAACCATTTATAATCAACCATGATGAGTTTGAACTTGTTTCCTTTTCCATTCTTTCACATATTGCATCTAGTATTTAGGTTATTAATCTCATAATTTTTCATTGCATTTTCAAATTTGATTTGCATTTTTCCTTTAAAATCACCCAAAAACCCTAGTTAACTTGGGAAATTCATAACTTTCACTAGGTTTAGCTTCTGACCTTCATCTTTGGGTCGTGAACTTGTGTATGTTTAGGGTTTGTTTGAGTTCAATTTCAAATTTTTCCATGATGTATGCTTCTGTTTTGGTCATATTCATCTCATACATTCATAAAACCTTAATTTCTCATTTTCATTTGCATTCATCTTTGCATATCATACTCATGTGATCTTTCCATGACATTTCAAGCATTTCTATGACATCTTAGACCTCTTAATACATGCTTTAACATTGCTTGATCATTTCTTCATTCATTTGGTATGCTTTGCATTCATTACATTCCATGTGTATCCATGTGTTTTCATGCTTCTAACATGCTTCCTTTGCATCTCATCCTTGTATGAACATCCACAAGCATTATGTATGACTTTGCATCATCTCATAACACATTTGGCTTGCATATACACTTCTGGTTTTGGTCTTTGCATCTTTATCCATCTCATTTCCTTTTGCTTTGCATATTAAGCATTCATACTAACATTTCAAGGGCTTATGGTAAGTTGTTTGGGATGTGGATTTGCTTTCACATCCCACCTCTTATCATCTTCTCATTTGCATATTTTAATTGTCTTTGGAGTGAATCTAATTCACTTGTGATCTCTTATTCCTTTCTTTCTCTCAGGTTACTTATCTTCTTCAGGAAGTAAGTAACCTATTCTCTTTCTCTCTCCTCTTTTCATCTGCATCTCTTCCTTTGGTGGCCTTCCTAAAGATCTTTCTCAAGCTACACAAACCATAGGATATCAAAGCATGATAATTTTTAGGGTTGTATATAATCTCACCTTAGTTTTTTACCTTTGAGTCTCCTTGAGTCTCTCTTCTCATCTCATAATCAAAGGTTAAACACTTAAAGCTTTAGGACTTTGAATTAGGGTTATGCCTGCATCCTTATCTTAGGATGGAGTGTATAACTTTAATCCTTAGTGTTAAACCTTTAATTTGTTTACACCTCTTAATTAAAACACCTAATAATGATCAATACTTAAGCTTGAAACTTGGGCCTTATATTAGGGTTACATCTCTTCCTTTTTGTTAAGAGGGACTAACCCTAGTGTTTAATGGACAAGTCCCCTTCAAGCTAGTCTTACAAACATAAAATACATTTCTTCATCTCACCCTTTAATTAAAATCCACTTAATAAAGGCTTGTTAAGAGGTATCTTCCTCAACTTAAGTGTTCTCATCTATCATCCTTCTCTTAGGATGGTGTAATGAGTTCACTAATCCCTGATTAGAGATTAAACTCATTAAATAACACTAAAAAAAAAACCAAAAAACACTTAAGAATTACCAAGGTAGGTTAATGATCTTAATCCTATATCATCATGTTAATTAAGATGGGATTGTCATCTCATACTTAAGTGGACTCATTATCCCTAATCAGGGAGGATATAATGAGTTCATAACCCTTGATTTAGGTTTAAGCTCATTATCCTTTGCAAAACACCAAAAACAATAAAAAACTAAAAACACAAAAACAAACAATAATCGTCTCCTCCAGGACTCTTTTCTCATCACACTCATTTTACAAACGAGAACTTTCTTCTTCCGTCTAATGCAAGACAGTTAGCACTCGAGCCAGACGAGTCATACACTTGAGCATAGATAGACAAGCAGTTCACAACAAAATCATCCAGTCTCTTTGAGTCGAACTACGGTGTTCTGACTTCCTCATTGCACGAGAGGATACGTAGGCATAACTTAACAATTATCGAACAAAAGTCTATGTGTCTTCCCCCCTCCTTCCAACTTTCTTTTTAAGCCTCAACTTTGAGCATTTCACCACTTCTTTTGCACTGACACTCTGTACATTCTTTCCCAATCTTTTTATGCACAGGCAACACATACATTACCCCTTTTAAACACGATCAAGTAAGCGTGGATCCCGTCGAGTACGACGGAAGATCTGCGTGCTAATACCTTCCCAGGTCGTAACCAACCCCCTTTCTCAGTTTCTTTGGTTCGCAACCATCTTATCCATACCTTTCCAGGTCTATGCAATATTACCTTTCCTTCGGGATAAATATGCCTAGCTGAAGAATTTATTCAACCTCCAACATCGCCGATCGTTCGCGTCTGCACCGGGACGTAAGTCTTTCGGGAGCGAGAGCTTGGCGACTCTGCTGGGGAGAAACCTTTGCAACCAGGGCTTCTGGTTCTCTTATGGGTTTCTCCTAGCGTTTGTTTTTTTGTGTTTACTGGGGGTGTTATGTGCTATATGTGCTTTTATTTTTGCTTTATTTATTGCTTTCTGTACAACTTTATTTATTGCATTTACTCTATCACTTTCATTTACTACTTTATGCATTTCATTTTATTATCATATCATGTGTTGGATTTTCTGGTTTGCTTTGGTGGGAGGGGGTATTCCAGTGAGAAAGGTACAACACAAAGGCCTGAGTGACAAACATAGAATTAGAGTGGCTTCATATTCTTTCCCATTCCATTTTGGTCTGGTGCGGGAATATGAAACACGATTCAGACATGGGTTTCTTCTTGAGAACTCTGTGCTACGGATTTCCTGTAGTGTTAGGGCTATCTGGGAAGCCTGCTAAGTCTGGATGACCTTTTTAGACGACCTTCAGCATCTGCGGTGAATTAGAGGATGCTCCTTTATGATTAATGTAAACAATGTACCTCCAGGTTAGAAGTGTTTACACTTCTCAAAATAGATCCTAACCTGAGGATCCTTGTTCTAGAACAATACATGTGAGTGGGGGGGGGGGGTCGGTTACAGGTTTGCAGGAACCCTTGGCCTCAACATACCCTGTTACTAGAATTGTTTTAAGGTCGCACTATTTTGGACTAATCTTATGAAACCCTGGACAAGTGACTCTTTATTTGAGTCCCCCACCTGGTTACTGGTTCTCAGACCTTCATCTGGATTTCTGAACACTCATAGACCTTATCAAAGCAACTGACAAATCTTGCACCTGATCAGAAACCCTTTCATATCATAAGCATACATCATATTGCATCATTTAATATTTTTATATTTGCTTTACAGGGTATCCACATCGTCTTTGGTTTGGTTTTTTTATCGTTCTTCTACTTAACATATCTGCTTTAGCCATCTTCATCAGATATCTTCTTCAGCTGTTATCTTTGTAACACCCCCTTTCTATACCCCCAAATAATCAATTAAATCATTTAGGCACATGTTTAAAATTTCATCAGAGTATAATTAAACATGGTATAAAAGAGGCTTGTCTCATTATGCTTGAAATTAAAAACATACAACACCTGCTCAATGAAGATATGCAACAAACGGGGTAACTTGCACACACAAGGATTTCATCCTTACACTCGTATTCATTTTATTCAAATAACAGCAGAAACCACATAACAATTTCAAACTTATATACTTATCATAAAATATATCCACAAGTTTGAATCACCAAAATAATGCCATGTTTACATAAAACATCTATCATAAAAATACATATACAAATGCATTCACAAAAAGGCATCAAGCCAGCCCTAGCTACCCGGTGCTACATATCAGAGCCGACCGACCAAAAGATGAAGACGAGCTTCACAAAATATCATCCAACAACCTACTCTGTAATGCCTCGTAGAGCATCATAAAACAGCAGAAGGGTAAGAAACATTATCATAATAACATTGCATATAATTATATATCTCAACATATAAAATGCACATAAAGCATATTCTCACCATAATTCATACCTCATCACCTATACACATCGCAACGTGTACATACACAAATCAAGCATGTTCATCATGCACCAATTCACTAATTCACATAAACTTACATTATTTATGTTTATCCTCAATTCTATTCATTCCGCATAAACATACGTCTAGCTATGTTTAATCACACATATACATTACAAATGTATAAATCACATACATATACATATATCAAACATGCATATATACAACAAGTATGTTTCATCACACATACTATCATCTCCATAATACTCCAAATAAACATATGCACATTCATGTTTATTTCTGCATATCATAATTAAAATGATAAAATGCAACTCATAGAGACCGACACACGACTCTATGCAGATGCAAATGCGGTACAAACTCAACATTTCAGTAGGTTCACTCAGGAACCAAATGGAATCATCACTTGTTACCAAAAGTAACTCCCCATCGGGCACACGATGTTCCCCATTGCTCACGCCCCACATAGGAACACAATGTTTATGGATTTCTCACACCCCACACGGGCACACAATCCAATTTCTCACACCCCACACGGGCACACAATCAATGTGAATAAATCACCCATCACTCACACCCCGCAAAGGCACACGATGTTTCTGGATTTTTCACACCCCACACGGGCATACAATCTGATCGCTCACACCCCACATTGGCACACGATCTTGTTGTAGTCATCGCTCACACTCCACATGAGCACACGATGCTACAACGGATTCACAAAGAATCCCACGGCACAAGAATACATACATTATGCTTACATGCAAAATGACACAAAACATTCTTGAAAATGCATACATATTCACAATATATTTATGCATTCATCTCATAGAATTAGCATACATTCGCATTTAATTCAAGCAATGTATCTACTTGCCAAACGGCCACAACACAACAATCAAACCCACAATTCCATAATTAACATAATTACGTTTTATCAGAAAAGTCGGCTAAAAATTACTTTTCTTAGCATCATTAGTTTCTACGCGTTTCTAGCTTCGAATCGATATAAGGATCACTAAAAACGGATACCCGAAACTAAAGCTACTGATTAAAACACATAACCCCTCAAAACCTACAGGCTCGCTGAGCGCCCTCTCGCTCTCTGAGCGAGAATAACCCTGTTACTTTTGCTGAGCAAGGGGTAGCTCGCTGAGCGACCACTGTGATTTCCAGAATTTCCAGTTGCATAACAGTCAACTCTAAACACCCCAAATCTCCAAACTACTTCCCTTAACATGATCAAAAACATGTACTAGCTATCATACTTCGATTATAATGATTTCTAACCAATTAATCCATAAATTTCTCACAATCTCATCAAAACCTAACTTTTCATTTTCTCTAAAACTCCACCAAATAAAAAACCCACAAAATCTAACACATACATAATCATATACAATATTAAGATAACAATGTTTATCTCCCTTACCCGATTATTTCGTCTACATGGAGCAATCTTGATCAAAACCTAGCTTTTCCAAGTTTTCCTCTTTTCTCTTCTTTTTCTCTTCTCTCCTTTTCTTTCTTCTCTTTTTCTTTCTCTTCTTTTCTTTCTTCTATTTCACTCTTTCTCACTCTCTTATACTCTTTTTTCTCTATTTCTATTCTTACTAACTATTCTTATTCTTTCCTTCCTATTTCTACACTTAACTCTATTCTTTCTATTTCTTTCCAACCAAATATCATTCTTCACAAAAATACCAATTCTACTAATTTCTAACTTATCACCAATTAACAAATACCTAAAATATCCTCCAAACCAATTTTACCCGAAAATTCACAAAACGGTAAAATCACACAATAAACCAATATATCATATCATCATGATAATTTCACAAATAAAACAATTATTACACAAATAAAATAAAAGACTCCACAAATTTGGGAAAATCGAATCGGGGCATTACAATCTTCTCCAGTTATCTTCATCAACACCCATTGTCAGTATGGATTCAACCAGGAAGAGCAACATCACTTATCATTTCTTTGAGTACCCTCTAGCAGGCATCAGGCAGATTCAGGCCCTTAAAACTCCTGATAATGACCCTTTATTCAGGGAACATTATGGTGGTATCCTGGACATGATCATGGACTTGGATGCATCACAGAGGAGCATGATCCACACTTGCCTTCAGTTTTATGACCCTCCTCTTTGTTGTTTCACTTTCCCGGACTTTCAGATAGGGCCTTTGTTGGAAGAGTTTTCTATATTGTTGGGTGTCCCTATCAGAAGAGGAATTCCTTTCAACCCTGAGATGACTGCTCCTAAGAATGAAGACATAGCTAGGGCTCTACACTTGGAAGCCACCATCATTGATCAGCATATGACCACCAAGCCTGGAATCCCAGGCCTCCATCTGGACTTCTTGGTCACTCAGGCTACCAGTCATGCTGCAGCAGGGAAGTGGGAAACTGTTTGTATATATGGTATCATCTTTTTTGCAGACGAGCCTAAGTTTGTAACCAAGAATGCTATCCACATCTTCATGCTCAAGAATCCAGTTCCCACCCTGCTGGGGGATTTTTACTACTCAGTGCATTAGAGGAATGAGAAGCAGAGGGGAAGACTAGTCAGATGTTGTGCACCCCTTTTCTACAGTTGGTTAGTGAGACATATGTTGAGGACGAAAGCTTTCCTGAATCAACATCAGTTAAGGAACTGGGCTAAAAGGATGATAGACCTTACTTCAGAAGACATCAGGTGGTGTACCCAGAACACCAAGGGCATGGACATAATTACAAGTTGTGGACAGTATCCTAATGTACGTCTTATTAGAGTGAAGGGTTGCATCAGTTACAATCCTTTTCTTTTCAGAAGATAGTTGGGATATGCATTGGTACGCCCACCTTGGGAGCAGGACTTAGTAGAGTCTCTTTATTGTGCTTTTCATAACAATCATGCCACTGTACGATAAGCAGCATGGGCTCGGGACCACATACAGACAAAAGGGAATGTTATTTTGGGGAAGTGTAACAACATAGCTTTTGCTCAGTACATTGAATGGTCATGCATCAGAGGACAGATCACTCGCATGCCATTCACCCTGGAAGATGTGCCAGGGCCCTCAGTAGTTGAGCCCATAGCTACAGTAAGCCTGGAGGAATTTGAGAAGTTAAAAGAATGGAATACCCAGCTTTCTGAAGCTCTGAAGAAGACCCTTTGGGAAAGGAATGATGGTCGTCTGGACATTGAGAGCTTAGAGAAGCTCTGTATCGAGCATGTAACCAAGATAGAGAAGACAGAGGACATCATCAGAAAAGCCCGAGAAGGAGAACTTGTATTGAAGAATGCTTGAAAAGAAGCCAAGATTCAAAAGGCCGGAGCTGAGCACTACCTAGAGGAGAGTCAGGCTAGATGGATTAGAATCACTGGAACTCGTTTGCAAGAAGATCAGAAGACACAGGCTAAGATAGAACAGTTGGAAGCCAATGAGAAGAAGAGTCAGGAAGCCATGTTAGCAGCACAAAAGGAAATATCCGAGTTGAAACTCTGGGCGGGGTTGAAGAGATTAGAAGAACAAGACAAGTACAAGAAGATGACAAGTGCCATTGCAACCAGGAACCTTCTTATCAGGACCATCACAGAGCATCCAGTTGGACTAGTGACTGGTGCTCTCTTGAAAGAAGTCAAGGAGGTTGACTTTGGGCTGGATGTTTGATTTCCTTTACTTGTATTTTATTTTGGTTGTACTTTAATTCACCATGGTGATTTTGATTGTTGTATTTCTTGACTTGATTGTATTTTGACCCACCATGGGAACTTGTTGTAATCATAAACTATGTATTTTGGTATTTTATAATGTATGGTTTATGTGTTACCTGGATCTACTTGTGGAGTTTATTTCTCTTCATCATTCTCATAGGTCTGGAAGGTCAAAACCAAAGAACTAAACCAGGATACCCTTGAAGACAAATAGGCATACTGCAATGCATGCTAACCTCATTCTCCGTTTTGCAAGTGTTTTTTTTGTTGTTTTCTCACTTTGCTGTTGTTTCAGGAAATATTGCTCGAAGGAGAGTCTTTTCCGTCAACCGCATCCACCAGTATCCAACCAGAAACAACCTTCCGAGCTTACAGATGGATCAACTCCAGCAAGAATTGACATATGTGAGTACTCAGATGACTGATGTAAGGACAAAAGTGAGGACTCAGATGAATCAGTTCATGGTTGTGGTGACTGGGCTAGCACAGACCCATGAAATATTAAGGGAGTTAGTCGAGCGACAAACTCCAGAAGAGAACCATGCTAGTACTGGGGGTACAAGTAACAACGCGCGCGATCATCCATAAGCAAACCCACAAGAGTTTGGACCCCACCTCAACCCTGAAGTTAATGTTATCAGAAATACCTAGAGAAACACTAGAGGTCATGTCTTGCAAGAGGACCCTCAAGAGGAACAATTTATAGTGGTAGAAGCTGATGAAGTTTATGATCGTCGTCTGGACGAGATATATGAGAAGCTGAGATCTCTGGAATCCCAAAACTCTTTGGGATTTGATGTAATGGATATGGGTTTAGTGGAAGGAGTCAGGATCCCCCACAAGTTCAAACCTCCATGCTTTGAGAAGTATAACGGTACCTCCTGTCCTTGTACCCACCTTCAATCTTTTCTGGGGTGACTGAAAGCATATACCATGGATTAAAAGTTGTGGATGTTTTACTTTGAAGATAGCTTGATCGGGGCATCCCGTGAATGGTATTCTCATCTATCCAGAGCAACAGTCAGAAACTGGAAGGAATTGGCCGAAGCTTTCATATGCCAATATCAGTACAACCTGGATATGGCACCCAATAGAACTTTGTTGATGGGTATGTCCCAATCTTCGAGAGAAAGTTTCAGGGAATATGCCCAAAGGTGGAGACAAATTGTTGTTGCTGTCCAGCCACCTATGTCAGAAAGAGAGATGGCTGACATGTTTATGAACACATTACAAGGAACCTACATTGACTGACTTGTTGCTTTCTCTTCCACCAGTTTTGCTGATGTAGTTATAGCTGGTGAGAGAATTGAAAGTCTTTTGAAGATGGGTAAGATCTCTAACAATGGTTCTAGCTCCAGTAATGCAAGGAAACCTTTCTCAGGACCTTGTAGGATAGGCGAAACTAACTTGGTGCATATGGGAAGAGGTGGGCCTCAATACATGCAAAGATCAGTAGCTGCTGTCACAATTCCCACTCCAGCACCTCAGCAACCACAATATCCATAGCAACAACACTTCCCACAGCAGCAACAATTTCCACAATAGCAAAGATCTTATAACAACAACAATAATCAACAACAACGTTCGTTTCAACAAAGGACATCACAAATCAATTGGGTTATCGATCCCCTTCCGATGCCCTATGCTGCCTTACCTCCATAGTTACTAAATCTCAACTTGATTGAATTAAGATCATTGGCTCCACCTGATCCTCAGAATCTCCCAAGGAACTATGATGTCAATGCCAAATGTGCCTTCCACTCCAATGCACCTGGCCATACAACAGAGAAGTGCAGGGCATTGCACATGAAAGTTCAGGACTTAGTTGATTCAAAAGCTTTGAATTTTGGACCTTCTCCTAATGTCACGAAGAATCCAATACTGAATCACGGTGGGCCGAGGATTAATGCCATTGAGGAAGACCAACCATCTTTTTTGATTGATGATGTTGCAAGTATTCAAACACCACTGGCTGAAGTGAAAGCTCAACTATTGAAGTGCCAGGTGTTCCCGGTTTGTGAGGCCCATTGTGAAGCTTGCAAAGTTTCTGCCAATGGTTGTGCAAATATGAAGATTGGTATCAACAGTCTTATCAGGGAAGGCATTATACAGATCACTTCAACAGTTCCGACTTCTACAACTCCCACAAACATCTCTCCTACTCTAGAAGCACGCCTTCAACCTCGAAGATTTTGATGAAGACAACACGACTCATGCGCTTCATATTTGCAAAAAGTCAAGAGCTCTCAAACATGATCTAGCAACAAGCATCGGCATTGTGATCAAGCTTCTTTTGCTCATTCGGTTTATTTCAAGCTTGGACGCAATACGTTGAGGTACATCAAAACCCTTTACAAATTGATGTACAAGTGTTCAATAAATCATTTCACATGTTATCATATTGCATACAATTTTTGAAATGTTTTTAAAATGGTTTAACACTTTTATAATTAAGATTTTTTCTGTTTTTAACAGTGTTAACCAGTTAACCATTTTGTTAACCGGTTAACGACTTCAAATTTTAAAAGTCAGTGTTAACGTTGCTATGCGTTAACCGGTTAACCATTTGGTTAACCGGTTAACACTGAAGGATTTTGAAAAATTCATTTCTTTGAAATTCAAATTATACCTTTTGATTATACCTCTTCAATTAAATTTTTTTTCATAAATTTTCACACCTTTTTGAAAGGGTGTTTTAAATAATATATATTCTGAATTTTTTCAAAATTCAAACACCTCCTAGAATTTTTTATAAAAATCACTCTTTTTTTCATATATTTTCAAACTTTATAAATTGTACAGATTGTGATTCATAACATTTTCATATTCATCATTGAACACTTGTATTGAAAATTATAAAGTGGATTTTGATCAAAGGAGAAGATCAATTTATATTGATATCAAACATTGTAATACTCTCAAAATTACAAAGAATTAAAATAGATTTTCTATTGTGACTTGTGATCCAAGATTGTTGGACTCAAGAGATAGTGATTGCAAGAGGATTGTTCTTGCACACTAGGTTGTTTAATTGTTTAGAAAGTAGGCCTCACCGATTGAAGGTGTGATAGGTTGTACATTTCTAAAAGCTAGTGGAAATTCTCTTTCGTGTTGGAAAGGGGACTGGATGTACCTTTGGACTGTGAAGGGAACCAGGATAATTTGCTGTGTCTCTTTTACTTTCTCGCTTTATCGTTTTCATCCCATAAACAAGTAAAAGAATAATCTATCCATCAAAGAAAATAATCGAAACTACAATTGGCATCAGAGCAGGTTTAGGTAACATGTCCCTACAAGATCATGCATGGCTTCCGCAAACACAAATCCTGTTTTCAAAGATGGTGGAAGTAGCAACAAGCCTTCACTCTTCTCTGGCGAATACTTTGATTTTTGGAAAATCAGAATGAAAGCACATCTTGAAGCCCAAGGAGAAGGCATATGGGAAGCAATCGAAGAAGGTCCACATAATCCTGTAAACATGATAAATGTTGTTGGAACCGCAAAATTAAAGAATACTTATGATGAAGATGATAAGAAGAAGATCCTGAATGAGAAGAATGCAATCAACATACTCCAAAGCGCTCTCAGTATGGACGAGTTCTTCCCCGTATCACAATGTAAATCGGCAAAGGAGATTTGGGATACCTTGGTAGAAATGCATGAAGGAACAACAAAAGTAAAAAGATCAAGGCTTAATACTTTGAATCAGGAATATGAGATGTTCCGTATGCAGCCCGGGGAATCTATTGTTGCCTTACAAAAAAGATTTGTTCATCTAAAAAATCACTTGATTGCTCTCGGGAAGACCTTCACCAACGGCGATCTCAAATTGAAAGTCCTAAGATCCTTGACAAGGGAATGGCAACCGAAAGTGACTGCTATTTCAGAAAAGAAGAGTCTCTCAATAATGACATCCGCATCTCTCTTTGGCAATCTTCAAGTGCACGAATTGGAACTTGGAAGGCTCGAGAAGCACGAAAGTCAAGAGAAAAAGTACAAGGGAATTTATTTGAAGATTGACACGAAGGATGACAAAGATGACGAGACTTCCGAAGATGAGAACTTCATGCTTCTTGTTAAGAAGCTTGGTAAGTTTTAACAAAAATAAAAATTCCTCTTTTCCTAAAAAGAATAAACATTTCAGGAAGAAGGATGCAGCCACATCGATTCAAGAAGTCACATGTTATGAATGTGGGAAGCAAGGTCACATAAAGTGGATTGTCCAAGACTTGCAAAGAAAGGAGGATTCAAAGGCAAGAAGGATTTCAAGAATAAAAAGGCTTATGTTGCTTGGGACGATAATGAAGTTAGTTCCTCATCGGAATCGGAAAGCGATGAATGTGCAAATATGGCTCTAATGGCTTCACATCACTCCGATGAAGAAAATGACGAGGTTAGTAGCAACTTTTCAATTTATGAAAATGATGCACAAGAAGTTATAGATGAACTTCTAAAAGAATGCAAGACTTTGTATAAAAACATTTCATCCCAAAAGAAACGAATTCTATCTTTAGAAGAACAAAATACCTCTTTTGGAAAATACATTGAAAATGAAAAACAAAAATTGATGGATGAAAAACAAAGCCTTACATGCAAAAATTGTGAGTCATTTTATCTTTTCAAATTGTTCAACTTAAAAGAGTCTTAGAAAGATATGAAAAAGGTCAAACTGGCTTGGAGGAAATTCTTAGGCACCAAAGATATCCTAATGACAAAAGTGGTTTAGGATACTCTATGTTTTCCAAACCAAGCACAAATGAAACCGTTTTCGTAAAAGCTAGTGAATAGATTGTTAAATAAAAGACAAACAATTCTAAAACTATGCATCAAAGTCATAAAGAGAAAAGAATCATTAAGAAACAAAAGTATGTTCCTAGATATAAAAGTCAATTTCAACCTACTTGTTTTTATTGTGGAATCAAAGGCCATACACCTAATGCTTGCTATGTGCGTAACATTGGTGTTGCTAAAGGGCATTATGTGTGGGTTGAAAAGGGTACTAACTACCAAGGACCCAAAGCAATTTGGGTACCTAACAATACTTGACTTTGTTTTGTAGGTATGCTTAAAGACAACTTCTACTCAATGGTATCTTGATAGCGGTTGTTCAAAGCATATGACGGGCGACTTCAACAAATTTTCAAGTCTATCACTTAAGGACAAAGTATACGTTACTTATGGTGATGATAATAAAGGAAAGATTCTTGGAGTTGGAACCGTTGGTGCACCTCCTCATACAATCATCGAAGACGTCCTTTATGTGGGAGGCCTTAAACACAACCTTCTTAGCATAAGTCAATTGTGTGACAATGGGTTCCAAATCAACTTCACAAAGGAGGAATGCTTGATAGAACATGAAGTCACCCATAAACTCTTGCTAAAAGGTAAAATATTTAATAACATTTTCATGATTTCTTTTGATGACTCTTCTTTGAAGGTAAAGTGTTTAATGGAAAACAACAACGAGGCATAGCTTTGGCATGAGAGGTTTGTTCACATTCACATGGAGCATTTAAACAAGTTAATAAAGCATGACCTAGTTGTTGGTCTTCCGAAGATAAAGTTCATCAAGGACAAGTTATGTGATGCTTGCCAAAAAGGGAAGCAAAACAAAACATCCTTCAAATCCAAGAAAGTGATATCTACTTCAAGACCACTACAATTGTTACATATGGATCTTTTTGGTCCATCAAGAACAAAAAGCTTCGGAGGTAACGTTTATGCTTTAGTTATTGTTGATGATTTCTCTCGATACACATGGACATTGTTTTTAGTGCAGAAAAGTGATGCCTTCAAAGCATTCAAGAAGTATGCAAAGCAAATTCAAAACGAGAAGTCACTCACAATAGTCACCATTAGGAGCGACCATGGTGGAGAATTCCAAAACTCATCCTTTGAAGATTTTTGTGAAGAGCATGGAATCTCTCACAACTTTTCCGCACCAAGGACTCTTCAACAAAACGGTGTCGTAGAAAGGAAGAATAGGGCATTAGTGGAACTTGCAAGAACAATGCTTAGCGACTCAAATCTTCCTAAATATTTTTGGGTGGATGCGGTTAGCATGGCTTGTTTTGTGGGCAACCGTGTCAATATTCGACCAATTCTCAAGAAGACTCTGTATGAGTTGTTCAAGGGTAGGAAACCAAACATATCTTTTTTCCACATATTCGGATGCAAATGCTTCGTTCTCAACAACGACAAGGACAATCTTAGTAAGTTTGACGAGAAATCCGACGAAGGTATATTTCATGGTTATTCTCTCTCAAGTAGAGCTTTTAGAATTTTCAATAAACGAACACTTACTATTGAAGAATCTATTCATGTTTCGTTTGATGAGACTAACCCCTCGAAAGAGGATAATATTATTGTGGATGATGATGATGATGTAGTAGATATATCACAACAACAAAAGTAGACATCAAAAGACCAAGCAATATCACAAGAAGATAACTCACCAATTATTAAAGAACATCAAGATCTTCCGAAAGAATGGAGAACTCATAGAGATCACCCGATAGATAAAGTTATTGGTGATATTAGCCAAGACGTTGCAACTCGACTAAATCTCAAGGATGCTTGTCTCAACATGGCGTTCGTATCTCAAATTGAACCAACCAAAATCGATGAAGCCTTAGGCGACGATCAATGGATACTAGCTATGCAAGAAGAACTTAACCAATTCGAAAGGAATCAAGTTTGGACTCTTGTACTAAGACCGGACAACAAACACATCATAGGAACAAGATAGGTGTTAAAAAACAAACTTGACGAGAATGGAATCATAGTTCGTAACAAAGAAAGATTGGTCACACAAGGCTACAACCAAGAAGAAGGAATTGACTTTGATGAAACGTTCGCTCCGGTAGCAAGGTTAGAAGCAATCAAATTATTACTTGCTTACGCTTGTTACATGAATTTTCAGTTATACCAGATGGATGTCAAAAGCTCTTTCCTGAATGGTTACATCAATGAAGAAGTCTATGTCAAACAACCTCCGGGATTTGAAGAATTCAAGAATCCCTCTCATGTCTACAAGTTGAAGAAGGCTCTTTCTGGCTTAAAGCAAGCACCAAGGGCATGGTATGATCGTCTTAGCAACTTCCTATGTGAGAAGGGTTTTACAAAAGGAAAGATTGACAAGAATTTGTTCATCAAGAATTTCAAGGGCAACACCATACTAGTTCAAGTCTATGTCGACGACATCATCTTCGGATCAACAAACAAAGACCTTTGCGAAGAATTCTCTCTTATGATGCAAGAAGAATTCGAGATGTCCATGATAGGAAAGATGAACTACTTCCTTGGATTACAAATCAAGAAAACAAAGGATGGCATCTTCATCAACCAATCCAAGTACTGCAAGGAATTGTTGAAAAGATTCGATATGGACAGTTGCAAAGTAATGTCTACTCCAATGGGATCCGGAACGTACGTTGATCAAGATCTATCCGACATTTCAATTGATATTACAAAGTATCGAGGTATGATCGGTTCACTATTATATTTGACGACAAGCCGTCCTGACATTATGTTTAGTGTTTGTTTGTGTGCCCGCTTTCAAGCTAATCCGAAGGAATCACATCTCACCGCCGTGAAGAGGATCATGAAGTATCTCAAAGGAACGGCGCACGTCGGACTATGGTATCCAAAAGGTAGCACATGTTATTTAATTGGTTATTTTGATGCTGATTATGCAGGATGTAAGACCGAAGCAAGCAAGCAAGCATAGTCCATCGCATCAGGAAGTTGTTGTGCCCAAATCTTTTGGCTTAAACAACAACTCCTAGATTTCGGTATAGACCTTGGTTGTATCCCTCTCTGATGTGACAACACAAGTGCCATCGATATCACGAAGAACCCGGTCATGCATTCAAGAACAAAGCATATAGATATCCAACATCACTTCCTTTGAGATCATGTTCAAAACGGAGATGTAGATGTTATGTTTGTGGATACACACAATCAACTCGCTGATATATTCACTAAACCATTGGCTAAGGAGCAATTTTTCAAGATTCAACGAGAACTTGGTATTCTCAATGAAGGTGACATCTAACCCTATCTTTAAAATTTCTTGTATGTCTTTGTTGCATAATATGTGTTTTTTGTTCACTTTGTGTTACAAAAGGCTAGCACTCATTTTTCGCTGTTTTTTATCTTTCACTCTTTCGGTTATCCGAAAAACATCGATTTTAAAATATTTTTTGATCAAAAGTTGCATTTTGATATTTGCTAACATTTTGTAAAAAAATTTTGTCAAAAATATTTCCCGACATAGCCCCAAAACTGCTGCTGTCCTTTTAAAATTTTTTAAAATTTTTGCCCGTTAACCTGTTAACGGATCGGTTAACCGGTTAACGCATCCCAGACAGCAGTCCTGGGTCACGTGTTGGACATATTTGTGGCTGTTTTGTTTTTTCTTCTTTTGTGTACTTTGTCATATGTATGTGAGTCAAATGTTTTTTTAATACCTCTTTCAAACTCCTCATAAAGTTCTTCTCTCCCTTTGACTCACCATTAAACTCCACTACCTCATTTTCACTCTCTCTTCTCCAAAACCATAACCACTCCATTAATACACAATTAAAACCCACTCCACTAAAACTCTTTTATTAACTCTACCCTCTCAACTTCATTCTCCATACACTCAAACCCTAATCAGAAAATACCTTCACACACCTCAAACCCTAAGCTTCAGCTTCTCTTCAATGGCTCCAAGAAAAGGAAAGGCTCCTGTGTCAGCATCAAAATCCAGCAGTGAAGAGGAAATGACCATGGAATCAACCAAGAAGCGGAGAATGTATTTTCGTGTCCGGGTTCGACATCTTCTTAAGGGTAAGTATGTGAATCTGAAATCCTTTGAAACTTTTAAGTTTTCGGCATTGTTAGAATATCAGGGGATGCTAGACTTTATTGCTGATAATGGAAAAGTATATCCGGATTTGGTAAAATCCTTTATGAACAACATGTATCTTAACTGTGATGATAAGGATAAACACCAATTGTTTGTTATTGTAAGGAACTGTGAAATTGGAGTTGACCTAGGTACTCTTGCTGCTTCATTGTTTATCCTATATTCGGGTGTTTTTCTCTGAAAAGGGGTAAACCATGATGAAGGAAAATGGGACAAATATGACAAAATGGAATACTATAATCAGATTTGTCGGTTTCCAAAGGCAGCCGTGGTGTCCGGCCAACGTACCTCTCGGGTACTATGTTATGCTAAGAACTTATTTGTGGATGATCGGATGCTACACTACATCATCTGTCATGTTTTGCTGCCCTACGATTCCAACTTGTCTCAGATTAATGATTTGGAAATGCAAGTCCTATTTGCTGTCAAGAACAAGATTAGGGTGAACTGGCTTCCTACTATGATGTATCATCTGAAGCAACAACTTGCTCTAAAGACGAGATTACCCTATGGCCACCTCATTTCAAGAATCCTGGAAATTACCGATATGGAAATCGGTAGAGAACCTTTTATTTCTATGACTACTACGACTAATGAGATTAATGGAGTCACCATCATCAAAAACACCGGCATAATTCAAAGAAATGATGGAACCTACAAGTATGACGACGGATCCTCCACCTCCACCTCCATCCCACCTATTCCGGAAACCGGCATCACAAATGACTTTCTCCACTCAACCATGACAAACCACCATGAAACCATGCGTGCCTTCAAAAGCCTTCGGAACTTAGTCTTAAGCTCCCGAAACCCCACCGAGTTTGTTGATGAGGATTAGGACGGTAGCAAAGAGGAGGAAGAAGATGATGAGGATGTGTCGGATGAGGAATGAGGACCATGTTTTCTTGCTGTTTTTTACTATGCTTTAAGTCTAGTTTATGTTTTATTGTTTCAAACATAAGTCCTAAGTTTATTAGGCAATTTTGGTTTCCATGTACTAAGCTTTTCCGCATTATGTTCGTACTAGTTATGTTGAAATATGATTATGCTTCTATGTGTATTTGCTTGCATGTCTTACTTGATGCGTCTTTCTATTCAATGATTCTATGATGCTTTTCTTTTCATATCAATGCTTGTTGGTCTCTTCCTTTTTGCTAATGCCAAAGGGGGAGAAGACTTTGTTTCTCTAATGCCTCTCGATGCAGAATTTCTTTTGCTACTACCGCTATTATTTAGGGGGAGTTGATATCCTTAGGGGGAGGATCGTCTTAGAGAAACGTCAATCAAGATCTCGCACATTTTTGGTTGTCATCATCAAAAAGGGGGAGAATGTAGAAGCACGCCTTCAACATCGAAGGTTTTGATGAAGACAACACGACTCATGCGCTTCATATTTAAAAAAAGTCAAGAGCTCTCAAACATGATCTAGCAACAAGCATCAGCATTGTGATCAAGCTTCTTTTGCTCATTTAGTTTATTTCAAGCTTGGATGCAATACGTTTAGGTACATCAAAACCCTTTACAAATTGATGTACAAGTGTTCAATAAATCATTTCACATGTTATCATATTGCATACAATTTTTGAAATGTCTTTAAAATGGTTTAACACTTTTAAAATTAAGATTTTTTCTGTTTTTAACAGTGTTAACCGGTTAACCATTTGGTTAACCGGTTAACGACTTCAAATTTTAAAAGTCAGTGTTAACGTTGCTATGCGTTAATGGTTAACCTGTTAACACTGAAAGATTTTGAAAAATTCATTTCTTTGAAATTCAAATTATACCTTTTGATTATACCTCTTCAATTAAAATTTGTTCATAAATTTTCACACCTTTTTGAAAGGGTGTTTTGAATATTATATATTCTGAATTTTTTCAAAATTCAAACACCTCGTAGAATTTTTTATAAAAATCACTCAATCAAAATCACTCTTTTTTTCATATATTTTCAAACTTTAAAAAGTGTTCATATTGTGATTCATAACATTTTCATATTCATCATTGAACACTTGTATTGAAATTTATAAAGTGGATTTTGATCAAAGGAGAAGATCAATTTATATTGATATCAAACATTGTACTACTCTCAAAATTACAAAGAATTAAAATAGATTTTCTATTGTGACTTGTGATCCAAGATTGTTGGACTAAAGGGATAGTGATTGTAAGAGGATTGTTCTTGCACACTAGGTTGTTTAGTTGTTTAGAAAGTAGGCCTCATCTATTGAAGGTGCAATTGGTTGTACATTTATAAAAACTAGTGGAAAATCTCTTTAATGTTGGAAAGGGGACTGGATGTACCTTCGGACTGTGAAGGGAACCAGGATAATTTGTTGTGTCTCTTTTACTTTCTCACTTTATAGATTTCATCCCATAAACAAGTAAAAGAAAAATTCATCCATCAGAAAATAATCGAAAAGTTTTATACCACCTAATTCACCCCTCTCTTAGGCGTACTTTGAAACTACACCTACAACTTCAACAACAATCATTCCAACAGATTCTTCTACAACATCAACAAACTTCCCTTCTTCAACTTCAACAGACATCAGTTCAGTAGCATCTTCTACAACAATAGCAACTATCAGCAATGACATCTCCACAGTCACCATTTATTATGACCCAGCAATAATCCATGTTCCGGAATCTCTCAACAACAACTTTCAGTAACATTAACATCAACAACTTCCTGCACCAGCATCATCTGCAATCAGACCTCCTTTCACCATCTACTATGATCTACAAACTGTCACAACTCCTTCTTCCGCATCAATTAGTCCAGTTACTATCACGGTGCCTGGACCAGTTCCATATGACAGCAGCAGTGTCGTGCCTTGGCACTATGGCTCGGATCTTTATTGCAATCGAAAGAAGATCACTCTTGATTCTTCATCTTCTACACCACAAATTGATAATGTCGGCGGAGGCGGAGGCTTCACTCGAAGCGGACGTCTCTTCGTATCACAGTTCCCAAGAGTTAATGTTGAAGAAGAAGTTGTTGCCAAAGCAAAAGGCAAGAGTGTGGTGCCTGAAGAACCAATTGCCAAGGAAACTCAGAAGACATCCTTTGATCAGGATTTGCACGAGTTCATAAGAATTATCAAGAAGATTGACTACAAAGTTGTGGACCAGCTCCATCAGACACCCTCCAAAATCTCTATTATATCATTGCTCATGTGATCCGAGGCCCACCGAAATGCATTGCTCAAGGTCTTGCACGAAGCTTACGTGCCTGAAGAGATTACAGTTAATCAGCTAGAAACGGTGGTTTCAAATGTCAATACTAGTCATGGACTAGGGTTCACCGATGCTGATCTGACTACGGAGGGCCGTAACCACAATAAGGCTTTGCATATCACCTTGGAGTGTAAAGGTGATGTACTTTCTCATGTCTTGGTTGACACTGGGTCCTCTCTCAATGTCTTACCAAAGAAATACTTAGTCATGATGGAATATGATGGTGTTGCACTTCGTCCGAGTAACCTGGTTGTGAGAGCCTTCGACGGTTCTAAGAGATCGGTTCTTGGAGAAATTGAGTTGCCTGTGGTAATTGGCCCACAAATTTTCAAAACTATCTTCTATGTGATGGACATTCAGCCGGCCTACGACTATTTTTTAGGTCGACCCTGGATTCATGCCGCTGGCGCCGTAACATCGACCCTTCACCAGAAGTTAAAATACGAGTGGGAGGGCCAAGTTATCACCATCTGTGTAGAGGAGGACATCTTTGTCAGTCATCTAGCTACTTACAAGTACATTGAGATGGATGGGGAGATCCATGAGACTATGAGTCAGGGTTTTGAAGCTCTCAATGTCAATGAAGAAATACTTGAAGTGTCTGGTACTTCAATCTCTTCTTACAAACAAGATCGGAAGGTTGTTGAAGAGGGGAATGCCCAAGGCTGGGGCAAGCTGCTGCAAGTTTAGATCAAGGAAGACAAGTTTGGTTTGGGTTACAGACCATCCCGACAAGCTCAAGAGGAGGCTGCTGAAGCTCCCAAGTTCATAAGTGGGGGAATGCTAACCCCGGATGCAATCAACAATGTGGAAGACGAGACCGAAAGCCACTATAACCAGGAAAGCTGGATTCTTCCAAGAGTCTCGGGCCAACAAGTCCTCAACTGGTCTTCCCAGGAAATTATAAGGTTTACTGCTGCAGAGTAATTATTATTTCCTATTTAAGCATGCATCAAGTCCTGCATCTTGCCCAAGGTGTCAGGACTCATTTTGTAATAGGGCCATATATGTATTTTTTGCAAATAGGATATTAATGAACAATGGAGATCTTTTGCAAACAATCTTTTTCGCTCACTGTCTTTCATTTTTGTTATTTTCGCAAAAAACAATAAATGGCAATGTTTTTCTTAATAAATTTCATTCACTTTTTCTAAGTAAAATAAAACCAATCACTAAAATGAACAAATCTCAACCCTTGCAGAGATAATCCTCCAGATTGCACCGACAACGACACTGCTATGACCTTGTATGACTTCGACAATCTGATTATTCAAGCAGATGAAGGGGTTGATGAATACTATGATTTTCCTGAAGAGTTGGCTAGGTTGTTGAGACAAGAGGAAAAAGTGATTTCTCCTCATCGGGAGGAAGTTGAAATAGTCAATCTTGGTACCGAGGAAGATGCAAAAGAGGTGAAGATCAGGGCTAGTTTGCAAGCTCCAGTAAAAGAATAACTCATCAGCATGCTTCGAGAATATATTGACGTCTTTGCTTGGTCCTATCAAGATATGCCAGGTTTGGATACAGATATTGTCATGCACAGGCTGCCATTGAAAGAAGATTGTCCGCCAGTTAAACTCAAGCTACGCCGTACTCGCCCAGACATGGCCATGAAAATCAAAGAAGAAGTACAAAAGCAGTGGGACGCCGATTTTCTTGTTGTAACTAGTTACCCGCCGTGGGTTGCTAACATCGTACTCGTACCTAAGAAGGATGGCAAGGTGCGTATGTGCATCGATTATCGAGATCTGAACAGAGCAAGCCCGAAAGATGATTTCCCATTACCTTACATTGATGTATTCGTGGATAACACAGCTCAGTTCTCGGTATTCTCTTTTATGGATGGATTTTCTGGATACAATCAGATCAAGATGTCACCTGAAGACATGGAGAAGACAACCTTCATCACACCTTGGGGCACGTTCTGCTACAAGGTAATATTGTTTGGTCTGAAGAACGTCGGTGCAACCTATCAACGGGCTATGGTAACATTATTCCACGATATGATCCATAAAGAAATTGAGTGCAAGATATGATTGCCAAGTCCCTTACAGAGGAAGATCATCTGGTGAATCTGCTGAAATTGTTCAAGCGTCTGAGAAAGTATCAGTTAAGGTTGAACCCTAACAAATGCAAATTCAGGGTACGTTCTGGTAAGTTACTGGGTTTTATTGTAAGTGAAAAAGGAATTGAGGTTGATCCTAATAAAGTCAAAGCTATTCAGGAAATGCCTGCACCTAAGACTGAGAAAGAAGTTCGAGGGTTCTTAGGTAGATTGAACTACATCTCTAGGTTCATATCTCATTTCACTGCAACCTGCAAACCCTTGTTCAAGCTGTTAAGTAAAGAGCAAGTAGTCAGGTGGAACGATGACTGTCAGAGAGCTTTTGACAGGATCAAAGAATATCTGCAAGAACCTCCAATTCTCATGCCTCTAGTAGAAGGAAGACCTCTAATAATGTACCTAACAGTATTAGATGAATCGATGGGGTGTGTGTTGGGCCAGCATGACGAGTCTGGTCGAAAAGAGTATGCAATATACTACCTAAGCAAAACGTTTACCGACTGTGAACAACGTTATTCATTGCTCGAGAAAACTTGTTATGCTTTAGCGTGGGCTACTCACCAACTAAGACAGTATATGTTGACTCATACTACCTTATTGATCTCAAAGATGGATCCAGTCAAATACATATTTGAAAAGCTAGCACTTACCGGAAGAGTTTCCAGGTGGCAAATGATTCTAACAAAATATGACATTCAATACACCTCTTAGAAAGCCATCAAAGGCAGTGTATTGTCAGACTATCTGGCTGAGCAACCCATTGATGATTACCAACCTATGAGATTTAACTTCCCTGATAAAGACATCATGTTCTTAAAAGAAAAAGATTGTGAAGAGCCGGTTCACACTGAAGGGCTTAATCCAGATGAAGCATGTGTCATACCCCAAATTTGTCCTACGTGTATAATTATTACCATTTTATTTCTATTTACTAACCATTATTCAAAAAATCCAAAAAAATGTTGTTTAAGTCTTCATTTCCCAAAATGAAGTATCAATGACTATGGATTTGATTATTTGATTGTGAGATTTCTCTCTCAAGCAATATCTTTGAAGCGTCGACATCGTCATACCATACAAGGCAATTTTGTTCAGGAGTTTCCGATTTTTCCTTAGAGGAATTAGGATTTTGAAGGTTGATTGACATCTCTTGCCGTTTTGAACTGAAACTAGGGTTTTGGATATAATCAGTTTATTTCTGATTATTTGAGCAAGATTTGGTTCAATGGTCGTATAAATGTAATTATGCATCCATGTGTGGAATTTCGATCATCAATTTTAATCATACAAGGTTCAGGTGTTCAGATGGTCGTGAATCGATTAAATTAAGAAAAAGTCAACTGTGTAGATAAAAAGTTAACTCTTAATTTTTCGATCAAAATGGAACCACACAAGTCAAACATGATCAACGGATGAGATTTTATCAACGAAAGTCAAGAGAATATTCAAAAATCAAGAATTGTGGAAAATTACTATTTTTTGGAAATTTAGAATTTTCGAACTTTCCATTTTTGGAAAGTTTCTTAAGTTTTTTTTTCTCACTTTCAAGGCAAATTACTCCATGATCCAAGGCTTTTCTCATTTTTTCCTTAGAGATAAAAGTTGTAGACTTTTTTCTAAGCTTTCTTTTGACACCAAAAACACCTCATTTCAATGCTCCTACCTCAAGTTATGCTCATCCAAAAAAGCCTTCATGCACCATTTTTTCATGTAAAACAAATGCAAATTTCATAAGTTTTAAACTTGGTCAACAAGTTGTATCTTTGCCAGCTCATGGTGCATAAATTTTACACCTTATCCAACCCTAAACATGTGCACATGGCTTGTTTTCCAAACCTCTATCCAAACCATCACCACTTATGTGTTAATTTTCATATTTCTCTCTCCCAAACTTAATTATCAAGCCACAAGCCTCTTGTTTCGTTTCTAACCTTCATTCATACCCAAAGAATCATTTCTCTATAAATAGAGACTCATTCCACCTTATATTGCAAGCTTGGAGAGCAAAAGAAATTCTGTCAAAATATTGCCAAACACCTCTGGTTTTTGATCTAGTGTGAACTGTACAAGCAACTATAACAAGAGTTCTTTGTCCAGAATTCAAGTAGATAGAACAAGGAAGAGATAGCAAAAAGAACCAGATCAAACGAAGCTCTGTGGAGAGAGAACGAAGCACATCTTCGGAGCAATTTATCACTGCGGTATCGGTAACTTTCGTGAGCTTTTCTATTTTTCTTGATGATATGATGTTCACCATGCTTCTCTGATTTTGGATCTATGTTTATTGTTCATTATCCATGATTACAAGTCATGTAATTGGTTGATTTAGTTTTGGTATATTTCAAGTTTGTGCGAAAATCTTAAAAATGGTTCGAGATCTTTGAAAATCGATTGCATTTTTGAAATCTACGGGGATTTTCGATTCAGAAAATGTTATCATTTTGTATTTTTATGATGTTGCTTGAAACTCATTTTTTTACATTTTAATGGTAGTAGTGTTTATATCTTACTGTATGCATGACTTTTGTTCTATCTTTTTTCTAATTTTTTAATTTCATGATTAATTTTTTTGTTGTTGATGTCTTATGTCACAATAGTACTGGTTTATGATTCTTCTTTCTATTAGTAGCTTGCACATTAATTTTTAGTACTTACGGTTATTTTTCAATTTGATGGCATTTTTTATGTAGGCATAATTTAGATTTTTTATTAAAAAAAACGTTCTGGGGAGTTATTTGGTGGAATGCTTACTAATATATCATCATGTAGTAATGTTTTTATGTAATAATGTAGCAGCATTTTTTTTAGATTAATTCATGTTGCTTTCCTCATATTAACCATTGAATCCCACACCATTTATTTCATATGTGTTGTTTTTATTCATTTTCTTTATGATCAATGTTGATAGTTAGTGATAAAATTTGTTTGCTTTCTACATTGTTTTCTGCGCCATGCTACTGATACAATTAATACTGGCAGATAGTTTTCATTTCCAGTTTTTATATTGGATGCATGTGCTAGTGTTTCTTTTTTATTTTATTTTCTTGGACCTAATGCCTTTGGGCTTTGTTGATTTAATAGTTGCACTCTATTATTTCACATAAACCTCACTTTTATTTTAATTCTAACTTTTTCATTTTAAATCCGATTGTAGATTGTATATTATTTCAACTTGCATGATTTTTTATTCTCTTTCACTTTTTAAGGTCTATTTTCTATTTAGAAGTCATCTTAATATTGTAGCTTCTTATAAATGTTTCATTACTTTATTTTGTTCATATTTATTTTCTATATATGGGCCAATGATATAATACATGGTTTATCGATATTCGAATTTTTAATCGACGTTATCTAAACCTATATGAGGCCAACTTTTCCATTTCTTTATTATTTATTGATTTCTCGATTTATTTGTATTTTTATGGTCTATGATATAAACGCAACTTTTCGATATTCAATTTACCGACATTATCAAAGTTGTTATGAGACCACATTTTATTTATTTTATTTCTAACAATTTCTAATTAATTTTTAGATTTATTGTTATTGATTTATTTATTAGGGGCCTATGATAAAAATATGGTTTATTGACATTCCAATTAGCGACGTTGTCTAAACCAATTTGAGGCCGACTTTTTCTTCATTTATTATTTTATCAATTTATTGGTTTATTTATATTTATTATTTGGTCTATGATATTATTATCCGATTTGTGACATTCGAGTTACCGACGTTGTCCAAATTGATATGAGACCGTTTTCTATTATTTTATGGTTTCTAATTAATTTTAGATCCATTGTCATCTTTCGACTTTATTCTTATTTTGGCCGATGATAAATGGTGATATTCGATTTCTAATAAATCGACGTTATCCCCTAATTTGAGGCCACATCTTTATTTTCCTTTATTTCCCATTATCTCAATTTATTTTATTCGGCCGATGAATAAATATTTAAATATTCGACTTCGAACAAATCGACGTTATTTAAATTAAATGTGAGGTCAATTCTTTCATTTACTATTATTTTTATACTTTATTTTATTTTTATGGTCGATGATATAACAAATGATTTTAAATATTCGATTTCAATAAATCGACGTTATTTAAATCAATATGAGACCAGTTGTTTTTTTATCGCATTTCTTTTATTTAAATAATTGTTTGATTATAAAGTGATGCTCGACTTCGCATAGAATGATTCTAACTTTGAATCGATTCTAAGATAGTTAAAGAGCTATATTTTGACGCATTCGGTTTAATCTCGAGTTCCAACGGCTTCGGGTTTAGCTTAGGACTAGGACTAGATCCCGCGTAACTAATTAACCCTTAACCTCCATTTTGCACTCTTCGTGATCGCTTTATATCTCGCAATCGACCTACCAAGATGGTTCTTTTAAATCCAAACCCTTGATCCAACGTCAAGTGGTCTTAGGTAATAAAATACTTTAATAATATGAGAAAATTGTACACCACGAGCCTTAAGTGGTAGAAAGGAGGATTACGAGCTCTTGTTATTCGCTCCGATTAATCCGTCGCAAGATGCTTGGCTTGTTGGTTCAGAATAAACTACCCATAGTCTTTAGTACAATTCGACTCCTAAATCCTTTTGTTAAAGAAAGATAAGATTTAAGCCCTTTTCCCCTTTTAGCAAGAAATTCATTAGGCATAGACATCCTTTCGCGCGTGACAACTTAGAAGGTTCCCATCGAGTACGAGGGATGTGGGGGGTGCTAATACCTTCCCCCTGCATAACCGACTTCCGAACCCAGGCAATGGTTCCGACGACCTTGTCTTTATCCTTTCTTCCAGGTTTTTATCTATATTTTCCCTTTCCCTCTTTGGGAATAAATCAAAATTAGGTGGCGACTCTCAAGTCAGCCCAACCACGACCGCATTCGCGAGGATCTTATTTTCCGGGGTACGACAGCTGGCGACTCTGCTGGGGACTGGTTCACCCCCATGCAAGTCAAGCCTAATATAGGTTTTTTCACGCTTGTTTGTATGTTTGCCTTATGTCTTACTTGTTTATTTTCACTCCTTTCTTTATCGCTTTCCATATTATACCTTGTTGGTTCTTGGATCGATACTTTGATTGCAAAAGAAACTTGAGTGAAAGGCTCTATACCCGTGTCTACGAGTATAAACACAAGTTAGCGAGGTTTTGTAGTATGGGCTCCCAAGGGAACCTCTCTTGTGGGTTGTCGATACGAAAACCTCACTTGGAGTAGATTCTAATGAGAATACTGACGACCGTCAAGCTCTTGACGTGTGTGCTCAGTTATTTTCATTAGGGTCGTCGACTCTGAGGACCCTTAGAACCTTAAACCATGTGGCTTAGTGTCGCTCCCACCAAAATGACATCTGGTCAGAAGGGGTGCAGACGCGAACGGTCGGCGAAAAGAGAAGGAAAATGAATAGAGTCGCCAGCTAGGCATTTTTATCCCGAAGGAAAGGTAATGCTGCATAAACCTAAGAAAAGATGGAAAAGACGGTCGCGAACCAGAGAAACTGAGAGAGGGGGTTGGTTACAACCTGGGAAGGTATTAGCACCCAGATTGTCCGCCGTACTCGACGGGATCCACGCTTGAAAGATTTGTGTTTAAAAGGGGTAGTGTTAGTGCTATTCTGTGTACAAAAGCTGGAAAAGAATGTACAAGTGTCAGTGCAAAAGGAATGTGAAGTGTATAAGAGAAGTGTCAGTGTGAGAACTAAAATGAAATGCTCAAGATGAAGAGGCTTAAAAAAATGCTGGAAAACGGGGGAATATACAGAGACTTTTTTTGTTCGATAACCGTTGAGTTATGCCTACGTATCCTCTCGTGCAATGAGGAAGTCAGAACACCGTAGTTCGACTCAAAGAGGCTGAAAGATAAATTGACTGATGAACTGCTTACTTGTCTATGCTCAAGTTTATGACCTGTCTGGCTCAGGTGCAAACTGTCTTGCATTAGACGCAAGAAGCAAGTTCTCGATTGTGAGTGAAGATGATGAGAAAAGAATCCCGGAGGAGACGATTATTGTTTGTTTTTGGTATTTTCAGTCTTTTATTGCTTTTTGAATTTGTCATAAGAAAATGAGCTTAATCCTAAACCAAGGGGTTAGTAAACTCATCACATCCGCCCTCTGATTAGGGGTAATGAGAATACCTTAAGTATGAAGTAAACACCTCACACTTAATCACCATGGTGTAGGATTAAGATCATTAACCTACTTGTAATTATTTAGATGTTTTTGGTGTTTTGTTTAGTAATAAGTAATGAGTTTAAGCCATAATCAAGGATTTAATGGACTCATTACACCATCCTAATAGAAGGATAATAGATGAGAACATTTAAGCTGAGGAAGGCTCCTCAACTTAATCCATGATTAGGGATTAACCTCATGACAAAACAAAGCCTTTATTAAAGTGGATTTTAGTTAATGGTAAGATTAAGAAGTGAATTTTATGATTTGTAAGACAACTTGAGGGGGACTTGTCCATTTACACTAGGGTTAGTCCTTCTTAACCAATTAAGGAAGAATTAGAACCCTAATGCAAGGCCCAAGTTACAAGCTTGATGTCTTAGTGATTATTAGGTGAATTTGTTAAATGGTTTAAACACATTAAGGGCTTAACACTTAGGATTAAAGTTATACACCCCATCCTAATAGAAGGATTCAGGCATAAGCTTAATCACAAAGTGTTAAAACCTTTAAGGTTTAGTCCTTGATTATGAGATGAGAAGAGAGGACTCAAAGATGACACAAAGATAAAACTAAATGGGGAAACTAATTAAACCCTAATTCTTATCATGCTTGGGTATTCCTAGGGTTTATGAGGCTTAAGAGAGAAAGATCTTCAAAGAGCCACCAAGGAGGAACAAGATGGAAGGAGAAGGAGAAAAGAGAAACAAGCTAACTTACTTCACTTGAGAAGATAAGTTACTTGAAGAAAGAAAGTAAGAGATGAACATGAATGAGCAAGCTCACTCTAATACACAAGTAGAATGCAGTAATGAATGCATAAGAGAGAGGAGAAAAGATTGTGAGAAGTGAAGGCAAATTCACTTCTCAGACACTTACCACCTGAAAAGTTAGCAACAAGAAAATGAAATGACATGAGAATGAGATGAAATGCAATGATGCAAACCAAAGTCAGAAGCATAAACATGATGTTAATGATGCTAAGAGATGATTCAAACACATGTCAAGAGTTGTGGATGATCATACAAGGATGTGGATGCAAATGAAGCATGTTTTGAACCATGGAAGTTCATGAAAGTTTATGAAATGGAATGAATACAAAACATGGCAAATGAATGATGCAATGATAAAACATGATTCTAATGTGTCCTAAGATGTCTTAGAAGTCATGTTGATGCACAAAATGTCATGGCAAGCTCATGTATGCAAGCAAATAAGAGATGGATGCAGAGGAAGGCAAGAATTAGGGTTTATACATAACATGCAATGCAAAATTCAAAACCAGAAGCAAATGACATGATAAAATATTGAAAGTGGGATCAAAGGAACCCTAACCCTACATAAGTTCACTGCCCAAAGGAGGAGACCTAAATCTTAACCTAATGAAAGTTATGATTTTCTCAAGTCAACTAGGGTTTCAAGGCACTTCAAAAGGAAAAATGCACATCAAATTGAAAATGAAAGATAAATTCAAACCAATTTTACCCTAGAAACTACATGATATGAAGGATGCAATGCAAGAGGAACCATCCTAAAACTCTTCATGGTTAGGCAGAATGAATTTTTCTAAGTTAGGACCAAAATATTGCCTTTTAAGAACTTTAATTCCAAAGAAAAATGTCAAAGTATGTCAAGAACCAAAAAGAAATTTGTTTGAAGAGTTTGATAATGTTTCTAAATGTATTAGAATGCAATGTGATTTTTTTTGTGATTTTTAAATACCTAAATGCATTTTTAATTAATTAATTTCCATTAACTAATTAAAAATAAACATTTAAATGATTTAAAAATAATTTTTGATGCAGAAAATAAAAATAAAAATATTTTTGGGTTGTGAAAATTAATAAAAGATTTGATAAAAAATTTTCAGAATTTTTTAATGTATTTTACTATTTTAAAAAATTCGTGGAAATTAAATACAAAACAAATAAAATAAAAATGAAATTAAAGAGAAAATGAGAAAGTCAGCTGATCTAAAGGCCCAGATTCAAACCTAGGGGGGCGGGAGTTGACTACGCGTGCGAACGAACGGCTGAAATTCAAATCTCACTAATTATGATTAAACCCTAATCCTGAACCCTAATCACTTTCAGATGACCGGAACAGTGTTCCGGTCATCTTCTCCGGCCAGCCAATCCTTCAATCTCACTCAAAACGCAATCTTAAGCTCCCTAACTCTCCAGAATCAATCATCTAACAACCCTAAACATGAATCCAACCCTAAAACTCATTTATTTTCACTCAAGAACAGGAATCAAAGCCAAATGGAAAAAAACGCAGAAAGTTTCAGAGATACAATACATGCTTAATACTTGACTATTTTCAAAACTAAACACATCAGAATCATCAGTGAATCATGGAGAATCAATTAGTAACTTAAAAACACGTTTCTGGAAAAATTGTTCTTGATGATACCTGAACTGAAGCTTTCGAAAAATGGTGCTTTCTG
Organism: Lathyrus aphaca; assembly: GCA_963966055.1. NCBI lineage: Eukaryota > Viridiplantae > Streptophyta > Magnoliopsida > Fabales > Fabaceae > Lathyrus > Lathyrus aphaca. Next base: position 477,897,443 of record OZ014521.1, read on the forward strand.
GCCAGTTCTTTACTTCAAACAAGCTCCAATGGTCCTCCCCAAATGTTTGTGATGCTTAGCTAGAGTTTATATGGCCTCAAAATGAAAATGGCAGAGGTTCAGTTTGTGAAGTGTGGAAATCGTGTTTTTGATTCAAGGCTTTTTAGGGCAAAGTGATGGTTGGGAAATGATCAGTGGATCATGGTGAGTTGTTTTGCGAAGTTTGTTTTGAGGTTTTAGGCTTGTGTGATGAGATTCAAATGAAAATGCAAAGAGGGAGGTTTTTGTGAACTATGGTGATGCTCTGATTTCAGGCTCCAAGATTGTGTGAAATGTGATCCTTGAGGCATGTATGTGAAGTTGTGATTGGTCAGAGTAGTTGGTGTGGCTCAGTTTGATTGGTATGGCTCAAGTTGCATAAAGTCAACTTTTGTGTAAGTGAAGGTATGGGCTGGTTCAGTCATGGTACAAGGGCATGGTTCGAATCAGCTTGCTTCAAGGAGGTCCATGGAAGTCATTTTTGGCAGCTTGCACAAGTGGATGAGAAGCTTTGGGTCATTTTGCAAATTCATGGAGTTTTGGCCCCTTTTGGATTTCTTAATGATCAAGGCATGAAAATGAGTGATTCTTTGGGCCATTCTGAATTTTAGGTCATGTGTTATGTTTATGTGATGGTTAGAAGTCATTTTGAAGTCATGGAAATGCTTGGCATATGAATTTGCAAGTTTCCCTCTTTGGTGTGAAAGTGAAAATTTAGTGATTTTGTCCAACTTTGCAAGGCCATAACTTTTGATCTAAAATGAATTAGAATGAGTTCCTGTACTTTTGTAAAATGGGAGGATCCAATCTACAACTTTCATGACCAAATATTTTTCATTTGAAGCATTTTTGGATCAAAAAGAGGAGGTTGAAAAACTTTCCCAAAATGGCAAGTTTACATTACAAGTCACTTTCCCAAAATGGCAATTTTGCAAATGGCTTGAAATTCTTCAATTTTGTGAACCTCTAACATCTTTTATGATCAAATAAAGACCATAAACATTCAAAATGATGGAGAAACCCCTTTGGTTGGGTGATTGGGGGCCTCAGATGCCCTGATTTTGCACTGACTTGCTCAAGAAGTCATCTTGTGATCAGATGCCTTCCCCATTGAATTTCTTCATGAAAATTGATATGAATGATCCTCATAACATATAGAGACCAATAGAATCAAGAATGACCAAAAAATTTGGAGTTATGGCCTTTGAAACCAAAACCCTAATTTTAGGTCATTTGTGCAGTTAAACCCTAGCTCTGCTTCCAAGCTTTGCCAGTTCTTGTGATTCTTTGACTTCCTTGACCTTGTGAGGATATAATATGATGCTTTAACATACATGGACCCTCTTGAGATGATTTAAGATCTTTGGAGTGGCTCAGATAGCTCAGGGATTGCTCAGGTCACAAACCCTAGATGCAGATGACTTTGAAACAATGAAGTGAAGCAAAAATGCAATATGAGATGATATGATTGAACCCATGCATATGAAAAGACCACAAGCCATGGAAAAATGAGTGAGGGAAAATTTGGGGTGTTTACACTTAGAACATAGATTGATGGTCGCGTAGAATGGGGCACTGGGGTTCGCCCTCGCGTGGCTCGATATGAAGACCTCACTCAGAATAGACTTTCTCAACGGAGTTGATTGACTGTCAAAGATATATAAAAATTGACACGTGCATCAAACAACTAAGGAAGGTCCATAACTCTGAGACTTTGTTTTAAACCCCATGTCGATGATCGCGTAGTATGGGGCACTGAGAGACTTCCCTCTCGCGTGGCTCGATATGAAGATCTCACCCAAAAGAGATTCATGTGGTGGAGTCAATCAACCGTCATGCTTCTGGCGTGTGTGATGCACAACCATAGGGATTGTTAACTTTGGGTTTCCTTTAAACTTTATAGCCTACCCGGCCAAATCCTTGTGAGGAAATAAATCCGAGTATCCTCCATCCGTACCTTGGACTTTTGATACCATGACTTTATGTTTAACATCTTTTTGCATTTTATTCGCATATTATTGCATTCATATTTGCATTCATTCTGCATTCATAGTCGCTCAAGTTCATTCGTTCTCGTCTTCAGAGTTGTTGAGTACCCGTCAAGCTGATTCCTCCATGCAGATACAGAACTAGGGCCCACGAAAGAAGAAGAATGGATGAACAAGAAGAACACAACAAGAAAGTCAGGGAAGACATTGATGACCTGAAGAGCAGTGTGAGCAAGATCATGGAAATGCTCCAAGTCTTGGCTACTAAGGACGCTCAACCTCATAGGACTGTCACCTCTTAAGTCAGTAGTTTCGTCATTAATGCAGAGTCTTCAAGGCCCGCTACTACCTGACCAGAATTTGGTTTGCCACCAGGTTACACTCCGCCATTTACAACTACTCAGATGACTGGTACATCCACTTTTTACGAACCTGGAGTATTCACTGAATCTCAACCTAATGTGCATATTGTTGCCCAAACTGCTTATGTGAATCCTCTCTTCATGCACAATCCACTATCTTTGGTACAAGGAGAGGCTGGAAATATTGAAGATGTCAGGGAACAATGCATGACTTTGGTGAAAAGGATAAGAGTTGTTGAGGGATTTGATGTTTTCAATGTCGCTGCTGCGGATATGTGCTTGGTTTCGAACTTGGTTATGCCAGACAAGTTCAAAATGCCAATATTTGAAAAATACAAGGGAGACACTTGCCCAAAAATCCATATGGTCATGTACTGTCGCAAAATGGCTGCTCATGCTGACAAAGACAAACTGCTCATCCATTGCTTCCAAGATAGCTTGAGTGGGGCATCTTTGAAATGGTATATGGGACTCGAAAAAAGTCGTATCCAATGCTGACAGGATTTTCTTGATGCATTCCTGAGATAATACAAATACAATCTGGACATGGCACTTAACCGTCGTCAGCTTCAAAACACGTCTCAGAAAGAAAAGGAATCATTCAAAGAGTATGCTCAGCACTTGAGAGAGCTAGCTGCTCAGGTTAAGCCTCCCTTGGCGGAGAAAGAGTTGACTGGTTTATTCATGGACACCCTTCAACCTCTATACTGGTAAAGGATGATAGGTAGTGTATCATCTAGCGTTGCTGACCTAGTCACTATCGGAGAAAGGCTAGAGGAAGGAATCAAAAAAGGAAAGTTTGGAAATGTTGAAGCTTCTAATGTTGCGAGAAAGTCCCCTGGAAACTTTCAAAAGAAGAAAGAGGGTGATACTTATGTTGTCAACGCTGAAAAAAGACCCTACTACAAGCAGCAACAGTATGGTGAAGCCCAAGTAGCCGCAGTTGCTTCTATGGTTAATGCTCCACCAGCTCGGGCTCATCCACAAAGGAATGTTGGTCAGAATCAGACTCGCAATCCCAGGCCCAGGGCTCCTATTGATCTTGTTCCCATGAAGTATGCTGAGATTTTCTCTGCCTTATGCATAAAAGGTCTTGTCACTACTAGACCTCTCAACCCTCCAAATCCTCTTCCACCTGGATTTAGGACCGATCTTCATTGCCCATTCCATGAAGGAGCTGCAGGTCATGATATTGAGAACTGTTATGCTTTCCAAGCTCGAGTTCAGGACTTGTTCAGAGGAGACTTTCTCACCTTAACACAGAGAGGGGCTCCCAAGGTTGAAATAGATCCCATGCCAAAACAAAGTGGTTAAAGATTTGGTTGAAGAATCACAAGTTACTACCTAAAGCCAGTGGGTCAGATGGGAAAGCTCATCCTTGCTACTGATTAGACACTAGGCCTTGTTTCTTTTCAGTTTTAATTTCCGTGTTTGTATTATGTGTACTTGTTTAAAGACTTTGTTTTATAATGAAATGAGCATCACATGTTTTTGAATCAATTCATTCACCTTTATATTTGTGCGTATTCATGCTTTTCATTTTCAAAAATTCCAAAAAATATATATACCATTGTTTCTCTTATTTATCTATTGTATAAGCAATGATTGGAGGGAGGATGACAAAAAAGAAATACCCAAACTGTTGACTGGTATGCTTTCAAAATAAAACCTTGCTGATGATATACAGGCATTGTTTCATGTCCCAAACACTGGAGAAATAAGGAAGTTAATCCATTGTCAACCCCTTTGAGCCTTGAAGTTGGAGTTTCTTTCTACACGGAAAAAACCACAATCTTAACCCGGGGTAGGTTAGTTCTCAATTAATTCGAGTATGCATTCAATTTTAAGAGGATCATTCCTTACACCTTTCAATAAGGGTTTCAAACCCAAATTTTCCTTCGCACAATTGTAGAAGAAGTTAATGGAAGTCATTGTCCAAATAAAAAATGATGGAAAAGCCGCTAAGTAAAAACCCAAAAGGCGACTTAAGCGAAAATACAAGCATCCTGGTGGACTGAAAACATCAAAGATATAGTCCAGGAAAAAGTTAGGGATAATGAGATTCTCAAATCAGGAGAGGTTTCCAATAATTCCTCAACAAATACAAAGATGAGTTGACCCAAAGTCCTCAACAATAAAAAAAACAAAATGTTATGAAGAAGCAATGACTGCTATCTAATAATCCTTTGGCTCCTGAGCCATTCTCATTAGTACAACTTCAAGTAATCTGAATGCCTATATTGAGTTAATTGAGCATAGGACTGGAGATCATCATGGAGAATGGGTTGGGTAAAAATTATATTTTGAGCCTTATATCCTTTGTTTCATAAACCGTGAACCAGACCATGTTACAACCCGTTAAAGACCTAATTGAAGTTAGGTTGGTTTTGAAAGCATATCGCAGCAAGGTTGCATAAGCTGACTCCCCAAGGAACTTTCCAATCATTTGCTTTGGTATCATACCTTGTGCATTATCTTTCACTTTGTGTGTCTAAATAAATATTGCATTCTTACTAGTGATTCATTTGCTTTACTCCAATATCATTCCAATAATGATTTTGATTTCAGATATTTGCTTGAGCATTGCATTAAAATTAACATTTTTGAATGAATATTTTATTTACAAGTAAGCACTCATCATCAAGGAATTTTAAACAGTTGAGAAACTTGATAAGTGATCCTATCAGGGGCACCTTGCAGTCAAAGATCATGTTATTCAGAGAAAACTTTCTTTCAAGACTCATGTTGGGGCAAGCATTTCCAACAACCAGTTAAGCAGTCATTCCATAATCAATCAACATGGGGCAGTCTATTTCGAGCGACCCCCAAGCAAAGCTTAGTACTCCTTCCCAACAGGATCATCATCCTGATACTTCTAACAAGTATAATAGAAGTTGTGTTCAGGACAACTTTCAAAGGCAAAGTTGGCAAAGTTCCTTGTGTTGTAGAATTAGCTGTTTCAGCCGCACCTCTCCAAAAGAGTCTTATCCAGTGGTCTTAGCATTTGCGTTGCAAACATTGACCATTTACATCATACAATTTCATATCAAGCATAGTTCGAACTATACTTCATGCTCATTTGCATTTCCCAAGGTCTTGTTGTCTTACCTTGTGGTCAAAGTCCAATTTCATTTGATATCCTTTAGAGTCCAATTTCTATTGGAAACCACCAAAATTCAAAGTCCAACTCACTTGGCACCTACCAAAGAAGTTGTGTCTGTCACCCTGTCTTTCGTGTGTTTATTTTCCTTTCCTTCAAACTTTGTTAAGTTTGACGTGGACCCATTTCCTTCAAATTTGTCTTGTTAAGAAATTTGACGTGGATATTTTTTTTCTTCCTTCAAATTTTGTGATGTTTGATGTGGACCCACTTCCTTCAAATTTGTCTTTATGAAAAATTTGAGGTGGATATTTTCTATTCCTTCAAACGTTGTTAAGTTTGACATGGACCATTTCCTTCAAATTTGTCTTGTTAAGAAATTTGACGTGGATATTTACATTCCCTTCAAATTTATCTTGTTGATAAATTTGACGTGGATATCTTCCTTTTCCTTCAAACTTTGTTAAGTTTGACGTGGATTATTTTCTCTTCCTTCAAACTTTGTGAAGTTTGACGTGGATTCCTCCCCTTCCAATTTCTCACTCCGGTTGTTCCCATTGAGAAATTCTTATGTTCCATTCAAGGTTTCCCACTCTCGTTGTTCCCATTGAGAAATTCTTATTTTCTTCAAATTTCTCTCTCTGGTTGATCCCATTGAGAAACTTGACATATGTTTCCCATTTCTTCAAAATTCTCTCTCCAATTAATCCCATTGAGAAATTCAATACATTTCTTTCAACTGTCTCTCTCCAGTTCATCCCATTGAGAAGTTTGGTGTGAATCTTTATTTCAAGTAGCATCTCTCTGAATGTCTCGTTGAAAATTTGAATGTTTCCATTGGTGTACCTTCATAATTTGGTCTCATTCCACATCTAGTACTTGTCTAGATGTTTCGAACGTTGATATCCATGTTTGGTACCGGTGCATATGTAGCATTGATAGATGTCATTAATACCTCTTCCAGGGTTTAACCCCTTTCATTCCAAGTGTTCCTGACTATTCCATGTCGTTTAGGACAATTTTTTAGAAATATATTGTTTTCCCCATTCAACCTTCTTACCTTATTGTTACCAATTTTTTTATCCAATCATTTCATCATCCTCACAAACTTTATGTCTCATATCATATTACCTAAAATCCCCAACAATTGCATCCACACATGCATATCATGCTTCACCATCGCATTGCATTTTTGCATCGGACAAATTTTGGGTCTTCCTATATCTAATTGACTTTTACCCTAAAATCTAATGTCTTGCAGCCGTTCAATTCTTCGGGTTTAAGGCAATTAGATAGGGGCATATGTCATACCCCAAATTTGTCCTACGTGTATAATTATTACCATTTTATTTCTATTTACTAACCATTATTCAAAAAATCCAAAAAAATGTTGTTTAAGTCTTCATTTCCCAAAATGAAGTATCAATGACTAGAGTTTTGATTATTTGAGTGTGAGATTTTTCTCTCAAGCAAGATCTTTGAAGCGTCGACATTGCCATACCATACAAGGCACTTTTGTTCAGGAGTTTCCGATTTTTCCTCAGAGGAATTAGAATTTTGAAGGTTGAACGACATCTCTTGCCGTTTTGAACTGAAACTAGGGTTTTGGATATAATCAGTTTATTTCTGATTATTTGAGCAATATTTGGTTCAATGGTCGTATAAATGTCATTATACATCCATGTGTGGAAGTTTGATCATCAATTTTAATCATACAAGGTTCAGGTGTTCAGATGGTCGTGAATCGGTTAAATTAAGAAAAAGTCAACTGCGTAGATAAAAAGTCAACTCTTAATTTTTCGATCAAAATGGAACCACACAAGTTAAACATGATCAATTGATGAGATTTTATCAACGAAAGTCAAGAGAATATTCAAAAATCAAGAATTGTGGAAAATTACTATTTTTTGGAAATTTAGAATTTTAGAACTTTCCATTTTTGGAAAGTTTCTTAAGTTTTTTCTCTCAGTTTAAAGGCAAATTACTCCATGATCCAAGGTTTTTCTCATTTTTTCCTTAGAGATAAAAGTTGTAGACTTTTTTCTAAGCTTTCTTTTGACACCAAAAACACCTCATTTCAATGCTCCTACCTCAAGCTATGCTCATCCAAAGAAGCCTTCATGCACCATTTTTTCATGTAAAAAGAATGAAAATTTCATATGTTTTAAACTTGGTCAGCAAGTTGTATCTTTTCCAGCTCATGGTGCACAAATTTTACACCTTATCCAACCCTAAACATGTGCACATGGCTTGTTTTCCAAACCTCTATCCAAACCACCACCACTTGTCGCTCCCGCTAAAAGACATCGGGTCAGATAGGGTACAGACGCGAACGGTCGGCGAAAGAGGAAATAAAGATGAAGTGAATAGAGTCGCCAGCTAGGCATTTTTATCCCGAAGGAAAGGTTGTGAGCAACCTTAGTTTTGATTGATTATAATTTTTAAGTGTTTGTGTCTTCTTCATATTAAGAAAAATGCCACCTTTAGATTCTTTGTTTTCAATGTCTTTGATCTTTTGGAAAATACGCAAAATGAATCAATTCATTCCATAATGAATCGATTCATGCTATTTGAAGGATTCTGGAAATACACAAAATGAATCAATTCATTCCATAATGAATCGATTCATGTTGTTTGAAGGATTCTGGAATTTCGCAAAATGAATCGATTCATCTTATCATGTATCGATTCATGCTGTTTGAAGGATTCTGGAATTTCGCAAAATGAATCGATTCATCTTATGATGTATCGATTCATGCTATTTAAATGGTTCTGTTTTTATAAATATGTTCAGTATGTATCGATTCATCATATCTTGAATCGATTCATTAATCTGTTTTTCCTCTAACAGAATCTGATATATATTTGTGAAGTGTTTCATTTAGTGTACAGATAACAGATCACAGAAAATCAGATACGAATTTCAAAGTGATAGATCATTGAAGTACACATCAAGAAAGGGATTTTGGAGTGTTGGAACTTCAATGTTGAGCAAGCTTGAAACCTAGAATTAAATTCATCTTCATCATCTTCTCAAAGATCTCAAATCAAGAACATCAACAAGGAAGTGTTTGCTATCCTGTGAATTGAAGACTTTCGGGATAACGTTCAGTGGTACGATCGGAGATCCAGCTGAGTTGAAGATTGATAGAAGGTTTCATGGAAAAACCAGTTGGGTTTTCCTTCAAGAACGGGCGTGTTCTTGAGGGTTTGTTAGTCACGTTTACAAGTCAGATTCAGCCGCAACGAGAGTTTTGGAAATCAGGGGATTTCGCAAATAGGTCGTGGAACCGGTGAATTGATTGTATAACTTGCAGGGAATCTTGATTGGGCTCAGATAATGTGAAGGTTGATACAATAGGAAGTTCTAGGTGTTTAGAATTCTGGTGTTTGAATTGCAACCTTGTAATCGACGGATTCAGCAATTTTGATATAAGAGTTCTCAAGGACGAACGTGGGGAACTTCCTTACTAAATCTCGGCGTATTGTATCTCTTCTCTATCTCTATTTACGTTTTCATTTGTTTTTCGATTCATTGGAAATAGCTTTAGTGATAGGTGCATTCAACTGTTTTACATATTGTGTGTTTAATCCTTTATCATCGCAATCGAAAATCCAGCAAGTTATCACATGTCTGGTCTTCTAGTGGCCGGTTCAGAATAGACGCGTGTTTATTTGGGACCGTTGTTTCCGTAACTCTTTGAAAACTCTGAAAAACTTTTTAAATCCTTGAAATCAAGGGAGTGATCCATTCACCCCCCCCCCTCTAGATCACTCGCCACAGCGTCTAACAAGTGGTATCAGAGCACCAGTTCGCTGGTGCTTTGTGGCTGCCTGTAACGTTATGGATTCTGAACCAAAGGGGGCATATAATAGAGCTCCTGTTTTCAATGGTGAAAATTATGGCTACTGGAAAGACTGCATGCGAGTTCACATAAATTCTGTTGATAGGCGCATATGGGCTGCCATTCAAAATGGTCCTTTTCAAATTACCATGATGAATGAGGCAGGTGACATAGTACCTAAACCAGAAGATGATTGGGATGAAAAAGATGAGAAAAAGTGGTCAAGCGATTGGATAGCTCGAAATATGCTAATTTCAGCACTTAGTGCAGATGAGTATTATCGAGTTTCCCATTGCTCGACAGCTAAAGAAATGTGGGATGCTTTAGAAATTGCACATGAAGGTACAACCGAAGTAAAATAGTCCCGCATTAACACACTTAATCAAGAGTTCGAACTCTTTCGCATGAAACAAGGAGAATCTATTCCCGACATGCAAAAGAGATTTGTTCATCTCATTAAGCGTTTGAATGCACTTGGAAAACCTGTTTCCAATGATATTGCTAATAATAAAATTCTGAGATGTCTTAGCAGGGAATGGCAACCTAAAGTAACAGCTATCAAGGAAGCCAATGATCTAACGACACTCACAATGACTACTTTGTTTGGAAAGCTGGAAGAACATCAGCAAGAACTAGAAAGTCTAGAAAAGTTTGAGAACAAAAGTAGAAAGGGAAAGGAGAAGAATAAAGACAAAGAGGGTGAGAAGAGGCCTATAGCTCTCATGGCTTCTAACTCAAAGTCCTCACAAAAAGAGCTAAGCAACAATGAGTCAAGTAGTGACGAAGACTCCGGTGACGAAGAAATGGGACTTTTTGTTAGGAGATATAATAGATTCATTCGAAAGAATGGAATCAAGAATTCCGACAAAAATCTCATAAATTTTAGAAGACAATCTATGGATTCAAAACAGGAAGAGATTAAGAGGAATAGAGAAAGAGGGTCTTGCTTTAATTGTGGCAAGTCCGGACATTATAAAACGGATTGTCCTTTAAAGAAAAAGGATAAAGGAAAAGCTCCACCAAGAAGGTATAATAATAAGCAAAGAAGAGCTTACATTGCTTGGGAGAGTGATAATGATTCATCAAGTACACAATGCACAAGTGATAGCGATGAAACCGCAAATTTGTGTCTTATGGCTCACACCAAAAATCAGTCCCACCATAAGAAGAAAAGTGATGATAAAAAGGTAAAACAAGCTTATTATAACAACTTCTCTTCTATGTCTTTTTCTGAATTGAAAGTAGCTTTTGAAAAACTGCATAATGAAGCTATAGAAGCATTTAAAAGATTAGCTTCCGATAAAATTTTTTTTTCATACTTGGAAGGTAAAGTACAATATGCTGAAAAAGATTTAGAATGTTTGAAAGCTGATATTGCAGAAAATTCAAAAGCTATTGATATTGATGGTTGTAGTAAAATAAGGCATTGTGAAAGGTGTCACATTTGGCAACAAGAGGTCATCTCTCTTAAAGCCAAATTGGAAAAAGCCTTGCAACCTAAGATTACTTATGCCATTTATATTAGGTTGTTCAAAAAGTCATTAAATCCTCCATATACAAAATATTCTTTTGTTCCAAAGGATTTAAGGACCAATCGTAAACAACATCATTATCGCAGTGTTTGTCATTATTGTTGTCATGCTGGCCATACCATTGAGAAATGCAAATTTAGAAGATTTCTAGTGCCTAAAGGCATTTATCAATGGAAGCCTAAAGACAACCATGTTATCACTTACCCACTTGGACCCAATAAAAATTGGGTACCTACCTTTCTCTTTTGATATTGTAGGATGAGTGTCTTGCATCCATGGAAAGAAGATGGTTTCTGGACAGCGGGTGTTCAAGGCACATGACAGGTGACATATCACTTTTTATTGACTTCAAAGCAAAGAAGAAGGGATATGTTACTTATAGAGACAATAACAAAGGAGCTATACTTGGTAAAGGTAGTGTAGGTAATCCCTCTACCACTACTATTTCTGATGTACATCTTGTAGAGGGACTTAAACACAATTTGTTAAGTATAAGTCAACTATGTGACAAAGGTTATAAAGTTTCTTTCACAAAAACATGTTGCAAAATTGAACATACCGAACAAAATGTTTTGTTTAAGGGTGTAAGAGTAAACAACATATATATGCTTGATATTTTGAGTGTATCCTTAACAAGCACTAAATGTCTAGTAGCCCTAAATGATGATTCATGGCTATGGCATAGACGCTTAGCGCATGTTAATTTTGATTTGCTTAATAAGGTTGTATCCAAGGATCTAGTAGTAGGTCTTCCAAAAATAAAATTTTCAAAAGACCACCTATGTGATGCTTGTCAAATGGGGAAACAAACAAGGGTCTCTTTTAAATCTAAAAACATAATTTCAACTTCAAGACCTCTTGAGCTTCTCCATATGGACCTCTTTGGACCATCTAGGACAAAGAGCTTAGGTGGAAACTATTATGGTTTCGTAATAGTAGATGACTACTCTAGATTCACTTGGACTATATTCCTTCATAGAAAAGATGAAACTTTTTATGCTTTTAAAAGTTTTGCAGAGCTGTCCCAAAATAAAATGAATTCTAAAATAGTTACAATCCGAAGCGATCATGGAGGTGAATTTCAAAACCATCTCTTTGATAAGTTTTGTGACAAGTACTGCATTTAGCACAACTTTTCAGCTCCTCGAACTCCACAACAAAACGGTGTTGTGGAACGCAAAAATCGAGTTTTAGAGGAATTGGCAAGAACAATGCTCAATGAGGGTGGATTACCAAAATATTTTTGGGCCGATGCAATAAGTACGGCTTGTTATGTTCTAAATAGGATTTTAATTCGTCCTATTTTGAATAAAACCCCTTATGAAATTTTAAAAGGTAGAAAGCCCAACTTGTCTCATCTTCACGTGTTCGGTTGTAAATGTTTTGTTTTGAATAACGGTAAGGAAAACCTTGGGAAGTTTGATGCCAAAGCTGATGAAGGTATTTTTCTTGGTTACTCTCAATCAAGCAAAGCATATAGAGTATATAATAGGCGTTTACTTTCTGTTGAAGAATTTGTCCATGTTTCTTTTGACGAGTCTTACCCAAAAATTGTCGGAAAAGGTATCTCTTTTAATGACGCAGGTGCATCTACAGAAGACATACTCAAAGAAGCTGGTTCGGAAATTGATCAATCCGAAGCGGTTGCTATTGAGAAGGAGGAAGATACATGTCATGAAAAAGATAAAGAGGAAGGAACATCTGAAGTGAAGGATCTTCCACCAGCTTGGAAATCCTCTAAAGACCACCCCTTAGACAATATATTGGGAGACATTTCAAAGGGAGTATTGACTCGTTCTAAGATAAGTATTTTTTGTCCTCACTTTGCTTTTGTATCACAAGTGGAAACTAAAAATGCTAAAGAGGCCTTGGTTGATGAATTTTGGCTAATGTCCATGCAAGAAGAGCTAAATAAATTTAAAATAAATGACGTTTGGGAACTTGTCCCTCGTCTGCGAGATCATCACATCATAGGTACTAAATGGGTTTTTAGGAATAAACTTGATGAAAGCGGAGTGATAACTAGAAACAAGGCACGCTTGGTAGCACAAGGGTATAACCAAGAGGAGGGCATAGATTATGAGGAGACTTATGCTCCGGTTGCTCGCCTTGAAGCTATACGTCTTTTGCTTTCCTATGCGTGTTCTATGAATTTCAAACTTTACCAAATGGACGTAAAGAGTGCGTTTTTAAATGGTGTTATAAATGAAGAAGTATATGTTTCACAACCTCCCGGTTTTGAAAATTCTGAATATCTAGATCACGTTTACAAATTAAAGCGTGCTTTATATGGTCTTAAGCAAGCACCCCGTGTGTGGTACGAAAGACTTAGCAAATTTCTACTTGATCATGGATATTCTAGAGGTAAAGTGGATAATACACTCTTCATTAAACACAAAGGAAAGCACATTCTTTTAGTTCAAGTTTATGTAGACGATATTATTTTTGGTTCAACTAACATACACTTGGTCGAAAAATTTTCTAATGTTATGCAGGGTGAGTTTGAGATGAGTCTCATGGGGGAGTTGAACTACTTCTTAGGCCTCCAAATAAAGCAACTTGATGAAGGTACAGTAGTATGTCAAACAAAATACTGTAGAGAGCTGCTCAAGCATTTTGGAATGAATAATTCTAAATCAATTGACACTCCTATGCCTACCAACGAAAACTTGGACAAAGATGAACATGGTAAGTGTGTTGATGTCAAAAGGTATAGAGGTATGATCGGACTCTTTTGTATCTTACTGCTTCTAGACCAGACATCATGTTTAGTGTGTGTATGTGTGCAAGATATCAATCAAATCCTAAGGAATCTCACTTGAAATCAGTCAAGCGTATATTTAGGTATCTTAATGGAACACCTAAATATGGGCTATGGTATTCCAAAGGAAGCGATTGTAGCTTGGTAGGTTACTCTGATTATGATTTTGCTGGCTGCAAATCAGATAGGAAAAGCACTAGTGGCACATGTCATCTGTTTTCAAATTCGTTAATAAGTTGGCATAGTAAAAAGCAAGTATCCGTAGCTTTGTCTACTGCAGAGGCTGAGTATGTTGCAGCCGGCAGCTGTTGTGCTCAAATTTTGTGGCTAAGACAACAACTACAAGATTTTGACATTGAACTTAAATGCATTCCAATTAAATGTGACAACACTAGTGCCATTAATCTCACTAAGAATCCTGTTTTACACTCGCGCACCAAACATATTGAGATTCGACATCACTTCCTTCGCGATCATGTTGAAAAAGGAGATGTTGTTTTTTAGCATGTTAATACTAAAAATCAGCTTGCTGACATTTTCACTAAATCTTTTGCAACTGAATCATTCTTCAACATTCGTCGCGAATTAGGGATTCTTGATCTCTCCGCATTGGTGCCTTAAGTTTGATTGATGTAGTTTCTATTTATCTCATCGTATTTGCTAAGTTCTGATTGTAGTCGTCACTAGTGCCTCATGAGAATATTACGACGGAGGTAATATTGTTCCTCTCTTCACTTTGTTAATATTGTATGATCAATGTATGTTTGAGAAATGATTTCTTGTTTACATGAACTTCTTTTCATATGAATGTTTAAACATTGATGTTTTTTTTTTGTGTAAAGTATTCTTAAGCATGTATACAATGTTGTAATTCATTCTGCTGCATAATGGTTGTTTTGCTTATTCATTGGTGTATCAATTCCTGCAATATCCACTGAAATTTCAAATTTTCGTATTATGAATTGATCCCAACAAGTTTGAATCGATTCATGTTGATTTTATTTTTAATTTCTAACAAACCAGTTACAGTATGTATTGATTCATAGTTACTTGTATCGATTCATTGTCATCTGTATTTCAAAAATTCGCATAATGAATCGATCCCAACAATCTTGAATCGATTCATGTTAATTTTATTTTAATTTCTTTCAAACCAGTTACAATATGTATTGATTCATAGTGGTTTGTATCGATACATAGCATTATGACTTTTAAAATTTTTCGTGAAATGAATCGATACATACAGGCATGAATCGATTCATCCTGTCGTAAATTCAGTTTATTTTTCCATGAATCGACACATCAACAATTGTCTTGACATGTCAATCAGTTACAAAACCCCATTATATCTCTCTCATTATCTCATTTGCATCATTTGCATCAAACCCTAACTGCACAAAACCCCCTCTTCTCTCAAACCCTAACCTTCCACCATGCCTCCAAGAGTTTTGATTCCAAGAGAAAAGGGAAAACAAAAAGGCAAGGAACCCGTTGGGTCTTCTCATCAGGCTCCTTCTCTTCCTTAAATTCCTCCATCCGGGACTGCAATCCTTCATCCTTCCATTATTCAAGAATTTGAAGCTTCCTTTAAATCAAGGTTAGTTATGAAACCACATATTTTTAATACTAGTGATGTACGTATTCTTAGTTTAGAAGAAGTTGCGGATTTAATCGACGCACAAAATCTTGGATCCTTTTTAACTAGTAAAGATGAGTATCATGAAGACTTTATTCGTGCTTTCTATGCTGGTGTGAAAACTGGAAAAGGATACTCGTTCAAGTGTTCGATTGGAACCAGAACTTACCGTTTTGAGGCTGATGACTGGTCCACAGTGTTCAGTCTGCCATCTATGTCGGCTGAATTGTAGATGTGGCATGACCAGAACTTTGAAACTCAGTTTAAGTTGAAGGAATTATGTGCATCCATTTCTAAATTGGATAGGCCTCTTGCTGATGATGAGCCTCTGACTTCTGGTATGATTAAAAGTGTTCCAAGAATTCTTCACTGGATCCTTTCGCATATCTTGCGTCCAAGGTCCGGTGGGCATTCTCGATTGGACAAGCCGGACATCCATTTATTGTACATTTTGCAGAAGAAGATACCCTTAAACTGGGCCAATTACTTTGTCAAGCGTATCTTTCTTACGCGGAACAGCTCCAAAAACATCACCCTTGCATATGCTGCTCAGATCATGCAGATTCCCAAGTTTTGGAAAGTGACTTTTCCTCCTGTGCCTCTCTTATCAGCCTCTAGTGTGCAAGAATTCAACAATGCCACACTCTCTCATATGGGTTATCGATGGGACATCGAGCGTCGCTGCTACTACTTCTTTGAACTTAGCACTCGAACTCGCATCTACAACTTTGACAATCCGGATGAACACGTTTATGTTGAAGAACAAAGGGATGAAGATATGGAAGATGCTGAAAATCCTCCATATGCGAATGCCAACACCGGTTGGGGTGACTGGGTACCACAAAGGTGGTCTCCTACAAACTATGATCCCGCTCCCTCCTCGGCTCCACCGACTTCATCTATTGCTGCTCCTGCTTATCTTACTGAAATGTTTTCAGAATTGGAGGTTGCAAATAATGCCCGAAATGAGGAGGCTCGTGCGTGGCATGTCCAGCAAACGGAATGGCATAAGGAGCATCGTGAATGGCATGATGATCATACTCGAATGTACCATAATCAACATTCCTGGCATACTGAACTAGTTAAGTGGCATCAAGTGTTCTATAATGAGATGTCTGGATTTAAGGATGATTGTCGTTCGCACCCGGGGATTATGGAACGGTTTCAAAGCACAGAAGTTCAGAGGCGTTTCAGGCGTTATGCTTTCATGGGGCAGAATCCAGATGAAATGCCTCCTCCACCTCCTCCTCCAAGCTTTCGTGACCCTGATCGAGATGATGTGGAGTCGTGTGGTGGCCATTTCCCTCATTGAAGCTGCATTTCATTTTGCATATCATCATTGTGTGTTGCTTAAGTTTCTTTGTTTTTCTTGTTTGAACAATTTATGGTTTGGTTTGGTTTTGTAATTCGAAACTTTCCTTGACAATTTCTCTGCCTATTATTATGCAATTTGCTTTTGTCTTAATTGTTTGCACTCTTAGTACTGCTTATGTTTCATTCTCTGTGAGTGAAATCTGCTTCTATATCTTAGTACTGCTGATTATGTTTCATCACCTGTGATTCTTTCTTGCTGTTGACAAAGGGGGAGAAAAAGACAAGTGTGAAAAGACAATGACAGCCACAAACTCAGGGGGAGTAATTCTCACACTTCAAAAATTTTGTCATCATCAAAAAGGGGGAGTTTGTGAGAAACCTTAGTTTTGATTGATTATAATTTTTAAGTGTTTGTGTCTTCTTCATATTAAGAAAAATGCCACCTTTAGATTCTTTGTTTTCAATGTCTTTGATATTTTGGAAAATACGCAAAATGAATCAATTCATTCCATAATGAATCGATTCATGCTGTTTGAAGGATTCTGGAAATACGCAAAATGAATCAATTCATTCCATAATGAATCGATTCATGTTGTTTGAAGGATTCTGGAATTTCGCAAAATGAATCGATTCATCTTATCATGTATCGATTCATGCTGTTTGAAGGATTCTGGAATTTCACAAAATGAATCGATTCATCTTATGATGTATCGATTCATGCTGTTTAAAATGGTTCTGTTTTTATAAATATGTTCAGTATGTATCGATTCATCATATCTTGAATCGATTCATTAATCTGTTTTTCCTCTAACAGAATCTGATATATATTTGTGAAGTGTTTCATTTAGTGTACAGATAACAGATCACAAAAAATCAGATACAAATTTCAAAGTGATAGATCATTGAAGAACACATAAAGAAAGGGATTTTGGAGTGTCGGAACTTCAATGTTGATCAAGCTTGAAACCTAGAATCAAATTCATCTTCATCATCTTCTCAAATATCTCAATTCAAGAACATCAACAAGGAAGTGTTTGCTGTCATGTGAATTGAAGGCTCTCGGGATAACGTTCAGTGGTACTATCGGAGATCCAGCTGAGTTGAAGATTGATAGAAGGTTTCAAGGAAAACCAGCTGGGTTTTCCTTCAAGAACGGGCGTGTTCTTGAAGGTTTGTTAGTCACGTTTACAAGTCAGATTCAGCCGCAACGAGAGTTTTGGAAATCGGGGGATTTCGCAAATAGGTCGTGGAACCGGTGAATTGATTTTATAACTTGCAGGGAATCTTGATTGGGCTCAGATCAAGTGAAGGTTGATACAATAGGAAGTTCTAGGTGTTTAGAATTCTGGTGTTTGTATTTCAACCTTGTAATCGACGGATTCATCAATTTTGTTATAAGAGTTCTCAATTTCAATTTGAAATTGAGAGGGAGACGTACCCACACGCGAGGACGAACGTGGGGAACTTCCTTACCAAATCTCGGCGTATTGTATCTCTTCTCTATCTCTATTTACGTTTTCATTTGTTTTTCGATTCATTGGAAATAGCTTTAGTGATAGGTGCATTCAACTGTTTTACATATTGTGTGTTTAATCCTTTATCATCGCAATCGAAAATCCAGCAAGTTATCACATGTCTGGTCTTCTAGTGGCCGGTTCAGAATAGACGCGTGTTTATTTGGGACCGTTGTTTCCGTAACTCTTTGAAAACTCTAAAAAACTTTTTAAATCCTTGAAATCAAGGGAGTGATCCATTCACCCCCCCCTCTAGATCACTCGCCACAACATCTAACAAGTGGTATCAGAGCACCGGTTCGATGGTGCTTTGTGGCTGCCTGTAACGTTATGGATTCTGAACCAAAGGGGGCGTATAATAGAGCTCCTGTTTTCAATGGTGAAAATTATGGCTACTGGAAATACTGCATGCGAGTTCACATAAATTCTATTGATAGGCGCGTATGGGCTGCCATTCAAAATGGTCCTTTTCAAATTACCATGATGAATGAGGCAGGTGCCATAGTACCTAAACCAGAAGATGATTGGGATAAAAAAGATGAGAAAAAGTGGTCAAGCGATTGGAGAGCTCGAAATATGCTAATTTCAGCACTTAGTGCAGATGAGTATTATCGAGTTTCCTATTGCTCGACAGCTAAAGAAATGTGGGATGCTTTAGAAATTGCACATGAAGGTACAACTGAAGTAAAACAGTCCCGCATTAACACACTTAATCAAGAGTTCAAACTCTTTCGCATGAAACAAGGAGAATCTATTCCCGACATGCAAAAGAGATTTGTTCATCTCATTAATCGTTTGAATGCACTTGGAAAGGTATTAGCACCCAGAGAAACTGAGAAAGGGGGTTGGTTACAACCTGGGAAGGTATTAGCACCCAGATTGTCCGTCGTACTCAACGGGATCCACACTTAAAAGATTTGTGTTTAAAAGGGGTAGTGTCAGTGCTATCTGTGTGCAAAAGCTAGAAAAGAATGTATTGGTGTCAGTGCAAAAGGAGTGTGAAGTTAATTGCTCAGGGATGAGGCTTAAAGAATAATGTTGATAGAAGGGGAATACACAGAGACTTTTGTTCGATAACTGTTAAGTTATGCCTACGTATCCTCTCGTGCAATGAGGAAGTCATAACACCGTTGTTCGACTTAAAGAGACTGAAAGATAAATTGACTTGTGAACTGCTTACTTGTCTATGCTCAAGTGTATGACCTGTCTGGCTCAGGTGCTAACTGTCTCGCATTAGACGGAAGAAGCAAGTTCTCGTTTATGAGTGAATGAGGTGAGAAAAGAATCCCGAAGGAGACGATTATTGTTTGTTTTTGGTATTTTCAATCTTTTATTGCTTTTTGGAGTTTGTCATAAGAAAATGAGCTTAAGCCTAAGCCAAGGGTTATTAAACTCATCACATCTCCCCTCTAATTAGGGGTAATGAGAATACCTTAAGTATGAAGTAAGCACCTCACACTTAATCACTATGATGTAGAATTAAGATCATTAACTTATTTGCAATTATTTAGATGTTTTTGGAGTTTTTGGTTTAGTGTTAAGTAATGAGTTTAAGCCATAATAAAAGATTTAATGGACTCATTACACCATCCTAATAGAAGGATAATAGATGAGAACTTTTAAGCTGAGGAAGGCTCCTCAACTTAATCCATGATCAGGGATTAACCTCATGACAAAACAAAACCTTTATTAAAGTGGATTTTAGTTAATGGTGAGATTAAGAAATGAGTTTTATGGTTTGTATGACAACTTGAGGGGGACTTGTCCATTAACACTAGGGTTAGTCCTTCTTAACCAATTAAGGAAGAATTAGAACCCTAGTGCAAGGCCCGAGTTACAAGCTTAATGTCTTAGTGATTATTAGATGAATTGATTAAGAGATTTTAAACACATTAAGGGTTTAACACTTGGGATTAAAGTTATACACTCCACCCTAAGAGAAGGATGCATGCATAACCCTAATCACAAAGTCTTAAAACCTTAAAGGTTTAGTCCCTGATTATGAGATGAGAAGAGAGACACAAAATATGACACAAAGGTAAAAATAATGGGGGACTAATCAAAATCCTAATTGTTATCATGCTTGGGTGTTCCTAGGGTTTATGAGGCTTGCAAGAGATCTTCAAGAATAAGCCACCAAGGAAGAAGCAGAAGAAAGAAGGAGGAGAAGCAGAAGAAGCAAGTTAACTTACTTCACTTAAGAAGATAAGTTACTTGAAGAAAGAAAGTGAATGGAGAACATGAATGAGCAAGCTCACTTTAAGACAAAGGTAAAATTCAGCAAGGATGCATAAAAGATATGGGAAGAGAATGTGAGAAGTGAAAGCATGAGTCTAATGTGTCCTATGATGTCTTAGAAGTCATGTGAATGCATAAAATGTCATGACAAGTTCTTATATGAATGCTTATGCAAGATGTATGCAAAGGAAGATGAGAAATTAGGGTTTTCATACAACATGAGATGCAAAACTCAAAAACAGAAGCAGATGACAAGATAAAAAATTGAAAATGCAATCCAAAGAACCCTAACCCCATATGATATCACAACCCAAAGGAGAAGACCTAACTCTTAACCTAATGAAAGTTATGATTTTTCTAAGTTTTCTAGGGTTTTAAGGTACCTAAAGGGAAAAACTGCAAATTAATTCAAAATGGCAGAAGAAATTTGTGACAATATTATGCTAGAAACTACATGTCAAATGAATATCAATGCAAAAAGAATCATTGTCATACCATTCTTGGTTAGGCAGAAAATAATTCTTGAAGTTAGGGTTCTAAAATGGGAATTTTATGAACCCTAAATTCAAGAAAATTATCAAATATGGTTCAAAACCAAAAAGAAATTGGTGTGAATGATATGACAATGTCTCTAAATGTTTAAAGGTGCAATATGAATTTTTTGGGAATTTTTAGAAACCTAAATGATATTTTAATTAATTAATTATCATTAATTAATTAAAATAAACATTTAAATGTTTTAAAAATGATTTTTAAATGCAAAAAATAAAAATAAAAATATTTTTGGGTTAAGAAAATTATTTGAAGTAAGAACACAGAATGAAATTATTTTTGGAATTTTCTTGCTATTTTAAATAAATGGAACAAAATAAATAAGAAAAATATAAATTAAAATTAAATAAAACAGAAGTATGATGATCCAGTGGTTCACAATGATTCGGGGGAAATCTAAGTTGACTTGGTGCGTGATCCTACGGCCTGAATTCAAATTTCATTAATCCTAATTAATTAATTGTTAAACCCTAATTAAAATTAATGAAAAGATCTCAGCCACACAACAGGCGCGGGAGATGAAAATCCAAGGGTCCAAATTTAAACAGAGCCCTAACCCTAATTATCACATTAATTACTTTCAGGTCACCGGAGAAGAGCTTCGGTCGTCTTCTCCGGTGACACCCTCACCTGAAAGTTTCCAACTTCCTCCCTAGGTTATTTCTGGAGCTCTAAAGCTCCATATCAAACCCTTTCACTCTCCTAAGCTTAAATCCACACTCAAAACACATTTATTCATGCTCATAAACAAGATTCGAAGAAAAGATCAAAAATGGCAAAAATTTCAGAGGTTCAGTGCATACTCATTTCTACACCATTTTCAAAAATTCAAAGCTCAGAATGATCGGTGAAGCATGCTTATTCATTTTGTAACATAAAAAAGAGGTTCTGGAAAAATGAATTCAGATGACTACCTGAGATGGAGCTTTTCAAACTTGAGCTTTCTGGCCACTTCCTTTGTGCAAAAAGACTCCCTTTGACCTCCTGAGGCTAATGGAATGCTTCAAAGGCTTTGAGAATGGCTGGTTTGTGAGTTTGCACTCCAACTGGCTGAGAATCGTGTTTTGTGTATGGTGTGTTCTTGGCTATTTTTGTGGTTGCTTTGTGACCAGTGAGTGATTTTAAGATGAATGGTGGAATTGGTTTTGAGTTTGAGTAAGTGAGCTGGGATATTCGAAAGAAAATGAAAGAGGGAGTGTTTTTGGCAATGCTGAGTTTTTGGAGGTTTCAGCTTGTGTGTGTTATGAAAAATGACCCTTGAGGCATGCTTGTAGTGTCTGGATTGGGCAGAGAGTGGGTGGTGGACTGTTGTGATTGGTATGGGTGATTTTGCATAAAGTCAACATTTCTTGTAATTGAGGTATGGGCAAGGATGCAGCTGGCTTTTTGGCATGTCCATGGGCAGCTGAGATCAAGGATGTCCATAGAATCCATTTGGAGGTAATTCAGCAAGTTGAAACAAAGTTGTGGGACCTTTTGCAAATATGTGAAGTTTTGGCCCCTTTGAGAAATCTTGATGTTCAAGGCATGTAATCTTGCAATTCTTTGGGCAATTCTGATCTAAAGTCAATGCACTATGATGTTATGATACATTGAAGTGTGTTTGAAATCACAAAAAGCCTTGCCAAGTGGTTTTGCAAAGAATCCCTTTTGGTGCATTCTTGAAAATTATGGGATTTTTGCCAACTTTGACAAGCCATATCTTGAGTTCCAAAATGAATTAGATCTTGTTCTTGTACTTTTTGAAAAGGAAATGATCCAATCTACAACTTTCATGACCAACAATTTTTCATTTGAAGCATTTTTGGTTGAGAAAGAGGAGGTTGAAAAACTTTCCCAAAATGGAAAGTTTACATTACAAGTCATTTTCATTTTTGGCAAGTTTTGGTTTAGCTCACTTTTCTTCAATTTTGTGAACTTCCAAGCACTTCAATGATCAAATAAAGATCATATAACTTCAATTTGATGAAAAATCCACTTTGGTTCCATTGGTGGGGACCTCAGATGCCCTGGTTTTGCTCTGCCTTGCTCAAGAAGTTACCCAATGATCAGATGACTTCCACAATGAATTTCTTCATCAAACTTGGTACACATGATCCTTATAACATATTGAGACGATTAGAAACAAGAATGACCAAAAAATTTGGAGTTATGGCCTCTGAAACCAAAACCCTAATTTCAGGTCATCTGTGCAGTTAAACCCTAGCTCTGCTTCCATGCTTTGACAGTTCTTGTGATTCTTTGACTTCCTTGATCTTTGAGGGATATAAGATGATGATAGAACATAGAGGGACCCTCTTGGAGTGATTGGAAGCCTTTGGAGTGGCTCAGATGAATCTTTGGATTGCTTAGAACACAAACCCTAGATGCAGATGAATTTAAACTAATGCAGATGAAACAAAAATGCAATATGATATGATATGCTTAAAATTATGCAAAGATGAAAGATCACAAGCCATGGTGTGAACTTAATGAGGGCAAATTTGGGGTGTTTACACCACTTATGTGTTAATTTTCATATTTCTCTCTCCCAGAACTTAATTATCAAGCCACAAGCCTCTTGTTTCGTTTCCAACCTTCATTCATACCCTAAGAATCATTTCTCTATAAATAGAGACTCATTCCGACTTATATTGGAATCTTGGAGAGCAAAAGAAATTCTGTCAAAATATTGCCAAACACCAATGTTTTTTGATCTAGTGTGAACTGTACAAGCAACTATAACAAAAGTTCTTTGTCCAGAATTCAAGTAGAGAGAATAAGGAAGAGATAGCAAAATGAACCAGATCAAACGAAGCTCTTTGGAGAGAGAACGATGCATATCTTCGGAGCAATTTATCACTGCGATATCGGTAACTTTCGTGAGCTTTTCTATTTTTCTTGATGATATATTGTTCACCATGCTTCTCTGATTTTCGATATATGTTTATTGTTCATTATCCATGCTTACAAGTCATGTAATTGGTTGATTTAGTTTTGGTGTATTTCAAGTTTGTGCGAAAATCTTAAAAATGGTTCGAGATCTTTGAAAATCGATTGCATTTTTGAAATCTACGCGGAATTTTGATTCAGAAAATGTTATCACTTTGTATTTTTATGATGTTGCTTGAAACTCATTTTTTTTTACATTTTATGGTAGTAGTGTTTATATCTTATTGTATGCATGACTTTTTTTCTATCTTTTTTCTAATTTTTTAATTTCATGATTAATTTTTTTGTTGTTGATGTCTTATGTCACAATAGTATTGGTTTATGATTCTTCTTTCTATTAGTAGCTTGCACATTAATTCTTAGTACTTACGGTTATTTTTCAATTTGATGGCATTTTTTATGTAGGCATAATTTAGATTTTTTTTAAAAAAAACATTTTGGGGAGTTATTTGGTGGGATGCTTACTTATATATCATCATGTAGTAATGTTTTAATGTAATAATGTAGCAGCATTTTTTTTAGATTAATTCATGTTGCCTTCCTCATATTAACCATTGAATCCCACACCATTTATTTCATATGTGTTGTTTTTATTCATTTTCTTTATGATCAATGCTGATAGTTAGTGATAACATTTGTTTGCTTTCTACATTGTTTTCTGCACCATGCTACTGATACAATTAATACTGGCAGATAGTTTTCATTTCCAGTTTTTATATTAGATGCATGTGCTAGTGTTTCTTTTTTATTTTATTATCTTGGACCTAATGCCTTTGGGCTTTGTTGATTTAATAGTTACACTCTATTATTTCACATAAACCTCACTTTTATTTTAATTCTAACTTTTTCATTTTAAATCCGATTGTAGATTGTATATTATTTCAACTTGCATGATTTTTTATTATCTTCACTTTTTAAGGTCTATTTTCTATTTATAAGTCATCTTAATTCTGTAGCTTCTTATAAATGTTTCATTACTTTATTTTGTTCATATTTATTTTCTATATATGGGCCAATGATATAATACATGGTTTATCGATATTCGATTTTTTAATCGACGTTATCTAAACCTATATGAGGCCAACTTTTCCATTTCTTTATTATTTATTGATTTCTCGATTTATTCGTATTTTTATGGTCTATGATATAAATGAAACTTTTTGATATTCGATTTACCGGCATTATCAAAGTTGTTATGAGACCACATTTTATTTATTTTTTTTCTAACAATTTCTAATTAATTTTTAGATTTATTGTTATTGATTTATTTATTAGGGGCCTATGATAAAAATATGGTTTATTGACATTCCAATTAGCGACATTGTCTAAACCAATTTGAGGCCGACTTTTTCTTCATTTATTATTTTATCGATTTATTGGTTTATTTATATTTATTATTTGGTCTATGATATTATTATCCGATTTGTGACATTCGATTTACCGACGTTGTCCATATTGATATGAGACCGTTTTCTATTATTTTATGGTTTCTAATTAATTTTAGATCCATTGTCATCTTTTGACTTTATTCTTATTTTGGCCGATGATAAATGGTGATATTCGATTTCTAATAAATCGACGTTATACCCTAATTTGAGGCCACATCTTTATTTTCCTTTATTTCCCATTATCTCAATTTATTTTATTCGGCCAATGAATAAATATTTAAATATTCGATTTCGAACAAATCGACGTTATTTAAATTAAATATGAGGCCAATTCTTTCATTTACTATTATTTTTATACTTTATTTTATTTTTATGGTCGATGATATAACAAATGATTTTAAATATTCGATTTCAATAAATCTACGTTATTTAAATCAATATGAGACCAGTTGTTTTTTTTATCGCATTTCTTTTATTTAAATAATTGCTTGATTATAAAGTGATGCTCGACTTCTCATAGAATGATTCTAACTTTGAATCGATTCTAAGATAGTTAAAGAGCTATATTTTGACGCATTCGGTTTAATCTTGAGTTCCAACGGCTCCGTGTTTAGCTTAGGACTAGGACTAGATCCCGCGTAACTAATTAACCCTTAACCTCCATTTTGCACTCTTTGTGATCGCTTTATGTCTCGTAATCGACCTACCAAGATGGTTCTTTTAAATCCAAACCCTTGATCCAACGTCAAGTGGTCTTAGGTAATAAAATACATTAATAATATGAGAAAATTGTACGCCACGAGCCTTAAGTGGTAGAAAGGAGGATTACGAGCTCTCGTTATTCGCTCCAATTATTCCGTCGCAAGACGCTTGTCTTGTTGGTTCGGAATAAACTACCCATAGTCTTTAGTACAATTCGACTCCTAAATCCTTTCGTTAAAGAAAGATAAAATTTAAGCCCTTTTCCCCTTTTAGCAAGTAATTCATTAGGCATAGACATCCTTTCGTGCGTGAAAACTTAGAAGGTTCCCATCGAGTACGATGGATGTAGGGGGTGTTAATACCTTCCCCCTACATAACCGACTTCCGAACCCAGGAAATGGTTCCGACGACCTTGTCTTCATCCTTTCTTCCCAGGTTTTATCTATATTTTCCCTTTCCCTCTTTGGGAATAAATCAAAATTAGGTGGCGACTCTCAAGTCAGGCCAGCCGTGACCGCATTCGCGAGGATCGTATTTTCCGTGGTACGACAGCATAGACTATGATGTTTGACGAGGCAGTTAATTGCAACGGTCGTGGGGTTGGTGTAGTGCTTATTACACCCAAAGGGGTTCATATGCCTTTCTCAGCAAGGCTCACCTTTGCTTGCACTAACAACGAAGCAGAATACGAAGCTTGTATCATGGGTCTTGAGGAAGCCATTGACCTCAGGATCAAAATCTTGAATGTATTCGGAGATTCAGCTTTGGTAATCAATCAGACGAATGGCAAGTGGTACACTCATCAGGAGCATCTGATTACCTACCGTGACTATACGAGGAGATTGTTGACCTTCTTCACAACAATTAAGCTTGAATATATCCCTCGAGATGAGAATTAGTTTGCAGACGCTCTGGCTACCATTTCATCCATGATCAAAGTTCAAGCTGCTATTTATGTACCTCGGATTTTGGTATCCAGACTAGACAGACCAACATATGTATTCTCTGTGGACACTATCACTGAGAACAAGCCTTGGTTCCATGACATCAAGTGCTTCTTGGCGACTCAGAAATACCCACCTGGGGCATCGTCTAATGATAGGAAGACATTAAGAAGGCTAGCCGATAGTTTCTTCCTCAATGGTGATGGTTCTTTGTACAAGCGAAACTTCGACATGGTCTTGCTCAGATGTGTTGACAAGAAGGAAGCAGACCTACTGATGCACGAAGTACATGAAGGATCTTTCGGTACCCATGCCGGAGGACATGCAATGGTAAAGACGTTATTAAGATCGGGTTACTACTGGATCACAATGGATGCAAACTATTGTGCTTATGCCAGAAAATGACACAAATGCCAGATCTACGCAGATAAAGTGCATGTGCCTCCGAATTCTTTGAATGTAATTTCTTCACCTTTGCCCTTCACCATGGGGGAATTGATATGATTGGAAAGATTGAACCAACTGCTTCAAATGGTCACAGATTGATCTTGGTAGCCATTGATTACTTCACTAAATAGGCTGAAGTAGCTTCGTATGCAAATGTCACCAGGCAAGTGGTAGCTCTATTTCTGAAAAGGGATATCATCTGTCGATATGGAGTTCCCGAGAGAATCATTACTGATAATGGTTCCAATTTGAACAACAAGATGATGGCTGAGTTATGTCGGGACTTCAAGATTCAACATCAGAACTCTTCTCCCTACAGGCCAAAGATGAATGGAGTTGTTGAGGCATCTAATAAGAACATCAAGAAGATTGTGCAAAAGATGGTAGTCACCTACAAAGACTGGCACAAAATGCTACCGTTTGCCTTGCATGGGTACCGAACCTCTATCAGAACATCTACTGGGGCAACACCTTATCAGCTTGTGTATGGTATAGAAGTTGTCCTACCTGTTAAAGTTGAACTACCCTCCTTACGGGTAATGATGGATGTGAAACTGGATGAAGCAAAATGGGTCCGATATCGATATAATCAACTGAGTCTGATTGAAGAAAAGAGATTAGCAGCCATCTGTCATGGGTAGTTATATCATAAGCGAATGAAGAAAGCCTTCGATCAGAAAGTCAAACCTCGGGAATACCATGTGGGAGAGCTTGTTTTGAAAAGACTTCTTCCTCCTCATATAGACCACAGGGGAAAATGGACGCCAAACTACGAAGGTCTGTTCATAGTAAAGAACGTTTTCTCTGGTGGGGCACGGACGCTCACTACTATGGATGGCGAGGATTTCCTATCTCCTGTGAATTCAGATGCAGTTAAAAAATACTTCGCATAAAAGACCTGCTGGACATAAAAACAGAATGTAAGTCCAGGAAAAAATAGGGCATCCCGGCGAGTCAAAAACAGAATAAAAGACTCGGCCAAAAATAAGGGAAAACTTTCTACAACAAAAACTGTGTACACCCGCTGAGTTGAAAAGCCACATAGGACAGCTCAGGCAAAAATGGGTATCCCAGTGGATTGAAAACCCGAAAGGGCAATCCATGCAAAATCAGGGAATATGCCAACAACTGCATTCTGAATTCGTCTGTATCACTCACAACATGGAAAGCTTCGAAAGGATAAAGTGTCAGTCAGAATCAACCTTCTTCAGAAAGAAAGATAAGAAGAACGTCAAGGTCATACAGGTCATATCAAAGGAAGCTCACTGGAGCGTCAACTTCAACATTGCTAACACTTTTATTTTCTCAATTTTACAGCAATCTCCTCCTTTCAGGGTTTCGCTTTTTCACTGTACTTGCCCATTCAGGGCATACCAATCAATAAAATCAGAATTTTCAGTCACACTTTGTTTTGTACATTTTTGTTTTGTTTACAAAATGTCCAAAATTCATAATACAACACTTGCATGAAAACATATAAGCCATTGTTAATATATGCTTGCAGGAAATATGTTGCTCTCAGATAAATCTAACTCCTATGACGGAATCTGGTTGAGGATACCTCGGGACACTTGTGCGTTTCTTTTGTTTAACATGTTGCAGGTATTCAAGACAGACAATCTCACAGCATGGGGTATATCAAGCCTCGTATTCCCATCCAAGTCAGCAATCGCCTCATCAATAGGGTTACTTGACAGAAGTATTCCCCCACGAAGTTATCATCCCCTCAGAGGATCCTTTGAGAAACTCATTAAATCCCCAAAATGTTGCTTTGACAAAGGAGTTACAACAGATTACTTCCCAGAAGTTCTCTTCTCCCCAAGCAGAATCTCCCAAGCAATGCCTGAACTACTGTTCCCTAGCGAAGTTGCTAGGAACTCTTTCTCCTTAGCAAAGTCGCCAGGAACTTCTCTTTCCCCAAAGGGTTGCCAGAGTCTTCTTTTCCCTAGTGAGGTCGCCAGAGTTTTCTCCAACAAGCTGCCAAAGTTTTCCCAGTAGATTTGCCAGGATCTTCTTTTCCTCAACGGAGTCGCCAGGATTTTCTCATCCTCAGTAGAGTGGGAAAAGTCCCCTTCCTCAGCCAGTCGTCAGGACTTTCTGTTCTCCATCAGAATTTCCGGGATTTTCTCATCCTCAGCAGAGTCTGCAGAATCGCTTTTCGCAAAGTTGTCGGTTTCTCCCCAGTAGAGTTGCCAGGGTTTTCTGTTCCCCAGTGGAGTTGCTGAAGTCTCCTCATACCCAGCATGAGTCTCTTCAACAGAAGCTTCCCCAGCCGGAATCCCCGCAGAGTTCCCTAGGAAGGTCGTTTAGTGATCCTCTCTCCCCATAAATCGGCCAATGATCTCTTTCCCCGACGGAGTTCTCCCTCCAGACAGATCGCCCAGAGATCTTTTTCCCTGCAGGATCCGGATCTCGGATCGGTTCTCTCATTTTGCATAATCATAGCATTCACATCATATTCACCAAAAAAAGCGTAGTATTCCATCTAATACGGAGCATTACGGAAAAAATCAAACATTTGCATGATCATAAGCCAGGTTCGAGCCAGTCACCTGCAAAATATAAAATCACTTCACCAACAATATACATAACTTATTCCCCACAGACAGAGCTAGAATACTATTTGCACTCTCAATACAGATACTTGTACATATTCTTTTTTGACACTCGCCCGTATCATACTTCCCCATGAAGTCAAACACTCATCCGTGTCCCTTGCTCAATCTTTTTGACACTCGTCCGTGTCTCGCACATATTTCTCCAGCAGGTCAAATACTTGTACATACTTATACACAATCCTCTGATACTCGTCTGTATCTTGTATATATCACCTCCCCGGTAGATCAAGCACTCGTTTGTGTTCCTTGATTAACCAATTGATACTCGTCTGTATCATCATCCTTAAACACGCGTCAGCGTTTGTTTCTATCGATACTCGTCTGTATCGTGGTCCTAAGGATGCTCGTCCGCATCTTTAGTCTATACACACTGCCAAACACCTATACCTTTTATTTCAAAGCATAAGCACTCTTCCGTGTTTACCATTCCCAGGTAAGACAAAACAACTTTCCTATCCAACATTTGTCTTATGTCGTGATATTTTCGGCATCCATCCCCTGCCAGGTGATCGTCCTTCACCTTTTGATGACCGTCCCTCATTAGTTTATCCGATGGACGTCCCCATCGTTGATCCTCTTATCCGACATTTGTCTTATGTCGTGATCATTTCGGCAGCCGTAACTTTCCAGGTGATCGTCCTTCACCTTTGGATGACCGTCCCTCGTCCTTTCCCAGTGGAATCCCCATTGTTGTAATTTTCTATCTGGCATTCGTCCTATGTCGCGATATCTTTGTTAGTAGCCGTTCCCTACTAGGTGATCGTCCTTCACCTTATGATGACTGTCCCTCATCATTTTCTGATGGTCATCCCCATCGTCGACCTTTGTTATCCGGCATTCGTCCTATGTCGAGATAATCCCCAAGAGTAGTCGTACCCTGCTAGGTTATCGTCCTTCACCTCTTGATGATCGTCCTTCATCATGCTTATCCGATGGCAGTCCCCATCGTTGATCATTTCTATCTGGCATTCGTCCTATGTCGTGATATTCTCAGCAGTTGTCCCCTGCTAGGTGATCGTCCTTCACCTTTTGATGATTGTCCCTCATCATTATTTCATTTATTCTTTCACCCGATGGTCGTCCCCGTCGCGGTTTACTTACCCTTTAACTTAATGGTCGTCCCTGTCGGTGCTTTCCTCATTTCTTTAATCCCCAGAGAGTTTTAATTCTTCAACCCGATGGTCGTCCCCTTCGTGGTCTCTTTATTTCCCAGCATGATGGTCATCCCCTTCATTGCTTTACATACCATTTTTCATCCCCATCAGTCATCCTCTGCTCAATGGTCGTCCTCCATCGCTTTCATTTGATACTCATACTATACTATCTGTTACAATTTATATCCTTTTTCTTCTTCTCCCCAGTGAGTGAAAATTTCGGACTGTCTTTGGTATTCAACCACAAGTTATCTTGTTTGTCTATTAAGCCAGGCGCTTACACCCTGCACAGCTAACTCATGCTTGAATAGGGGCAGCTGTAAACACCCCAAATTTTCCCTCACCTTTTCTCACACCAAGGCTTGTGATCTTTTCATATTTCATTGCATAAACATCTCATTACATCTCACACTGCATAGTTTATTTCACTACATGACTGCATAGCTAGGGCTTGTGATCAGATGAATCCAAGAAGTGATCTGAGTCATCCCAATGGTCTTGAAGCTTGCCAAGAGGGTCCATGTGTGTTCCATAATCATAATATGCTCCCCAAAGTTCATAAAGTCAAAATGTCACAAGGGATTGCATAGAGGTCCAGGCAGACTGAAGATTTCCTTCATAGATGACCTAAAATTAGGGTTTTGATTTCAGAGGCCTTACACTCATATTTTTTGGCCATTCTTGATTCTAATGGTCTTAATATGTTATAAGGAACATGTGTACCAAATTTGATGAAGAAATTCATTGTGGAAGTCATCTGATCAACTGGTAACTTCTTGTGCAAGAAAAGTTGGAATTAGGGCATCCACTATGCTAAACAAGACCTTAGACAGCGTTTTTTTTAGCCTTAGACAGCTCTTTAAAGCGTTGTCTAAACCTCCGCTGCTAAAGGTTTAGACAGCGTTTTTTTAAATCTTAAAAGTGCTGTCTAAGCTCCCCCCCTTAGACAGCGCTTTTTAAAAAGCGCTTTCTAAGCCCCTATACCTTAGACAGCGCTTTTAGTGAAACCGTTGTCTAATCCCCTCCTATTTAGATTTTTTTAGGTATACCTTAGACAGCGCTTTTCGAAAGCGCTGTCTAAGCCCCCCCCCCCCCTTAGACAGCGCTTTGGTCAAAAGCGCTTTCTAAGCCCCTCATATTTTAATTTTTTTAGGTATACCTTAGACAACGCTTTTCAAAAGCGCTGTCTAAGCCCCCCCCCCCCCTTAGACAGCGCTTTTGCCAAAAGCGCTTTCTAAGCCCCCCCCCCCCCCCCCCCCCCTTAGATAGCGCTTTTGCCAAAAGCGCAGTCTAAGGTATACAAATTTTTTTGCAGCTTTTGTTTTAAACCACATTATTTCCAGGTTTATAAACCAGAATTTCTACCTGTTTTCAACCAAATTTTGGCAGACAAATATCACATTTTATATATGCCATTTCAAACCATTTTGGCCTTTTTTCTACCAATTTTTGGCTAACAAATATATACATACCAATTCAAACCAATTTTGCCTTAAATGTATCAAAATATATACAAATTTATGTACACATTTACAAGTCATTACATATACTACAAATGTACAATATAATTACACATATTTATGTACAAAGTTACAAGTCATGTACAATATACTACAAATTTACAAGTCATTACTTAAAACATTGAGCTCTATCATGAATTGACACCATTCCTCTTTGATTTCGTCCACTTGATCCTTTGTATAAAATGCACACTTGAATTCATCAAAGTACTACATAATAATATAACATAGTTTGAATTAATTTCAACTATTTAATTATATGAGATATGTGTAAATATAAAAATAACTCATACGTTAGAAATACATACATCGGTGGGAATCTCTAATCGGCGCAAAACAAGAGTATCTCGCATAAACCTCAACATGAAATACCCGCAATCTATTTGATTACGTTGTTGAGGACACTACATATGAAAAAAAATATGGATTATAAATCCTAAGTTTTATCAAGTGTCATCACTAATATAATAAAAAATGTGATAATTAAAAATATACCGCCACTTGAATCCATGTAATGGAGTTGGCGCCCCTCCTTGAGGTTTGGATATCTCGTTGGGCCCGAAAAGCTTGTAGGATGCTAATAAAATAAAAATGAAGCAATTAGAACAATTCACATAAACTAAGAAAATTTTTGAACATTCTCACTTACGTGTCAATTATGACCTTCATATCCGGGTATGTTGTCCAATCACTACAAGAAAAATGGCAGATTGCGACACTTATTTTGGCAGGTTACGACGGTTAAAACCGTCATAATTTGCAAGTCACGACGGTTGCTACACTGTCGCAGAAACGTGCGTCGCGAGGCCGTATTGCGACGGTTCTCAAAACCGTCGCACCAACTGTCGTTATGTCTCACGACGGGTAAAGAACTGACGTAATCTTCATATTGTGACGGTTACCAATCGTCGTAATTTTTCATATGATTATTGTTTTTATTGTCGATTACGACGGTTTCAACTGTCGTAACTTTCCATATGATTTTTTTTATTGTTAATTACGACGGTTCCAAATGTCGCAAATTTCTATTCCTTAGGTGTATCTGCATATAAATCCGCAGGAAATTTCCTTTTCCACAGGCAAATCCGCAGGTAATTTATATTTAAAATTTAAAAAAAAATGGTATGTAGATATATGAAGAAAATCACATATTTTCATATTAAATTTAATCGAGTAACATGTATCATATTACAATTACATTCAAATAAGGAATCTGAGAATACATAGGTAGAATTAAACGTTTCAGGACTTCTTTGATTGAAGATGATGTCATCTGCTTCATTCTTTCAGCAAGTGCATAGCAAGCTGTTAAAATTTAGCAAGAAACTAGAAGTTAAGCAGAACACATGAAACTACCAGCGTATTTTGAAAACAAAACTATAATTGTCAACATGAAAACAAAAAGAATCCACAAAAAAGTATATCTTAAACATGTAATGGGTGTACATGAGTTTTCTTAACAAATATGAATGTAAAAGGCCTAATACCAACAAGTAAAAAGTACTTAAATTTTGAATAATGAGAATCATCACCTTAAATGATGAGAAGAGTAATATTGCTGCCAATAGAAGGTTGACTTCCAAAAACCTTTAAACATCAGAGTATTAATGAAAACATGACTATCAATAAAAAGTATATATATTTTATTGAAAAAGAAAAAGAAAATATGAAAAACATTATGAGAAATGACTTACCTCTAAGTTCTTACACACAGATAGAAAACCTCATAGTAGAGGCTTAGTACTGGTTATGCTTTAATGACCAAGTTCCTTATCAACTTAATAATGGATGCATCTTCCTCTTCCTATACAAATTATAGTGACACAAACAATTTAGTTATTTAATATATTACATGTAAAAGCTAACCTAAGGATAAACCAAAATTTATCAAGTTGATATGTGTAACTCCACAACAAAGCCATCTAGTTGAATCATATAATTTACGGATGTTAGTAATCGACTGACACTAGCTGCATGTTTCCAGTGGCTATTTTCAAACTTGAATTTGATCAGCTAATTGAAGACTTGATAAATATCATAAATGTTTAATACATCTACAAAACTAATATTTAGTCCATGTAGATGGGCATTTAATCAAAATAGTTGCAAAAAACCAAAACTAGAAACATGGATGGAAGAATTACCGAGAGAGATATAAAACAGGTATTTTATTTATTTTATTTAATTAAATGAATGAATTAGTAAAATTAATTAATTTATACTAATTGATGATATTATGCATACAATATTATTAACCGCTTCCATAAATAAGCTATCAGTGGCACGTGATGAAGCAAAAGATTAGGTTTGACAATGGAATCTATGGATAAGAAAAACAAAGGTTACATTGAGGTAGTACTAATTAATTATTAATTATTATAATGATTAATGAAAAATAATAATATAATAAATATTAGGAGGGTTTGGTCTCTCCCACCCAACCACTCAACAACCATCCCATAACCAGTTCCTCTTATTCTTTCTCTATCTATTCCTAAAATTAAACAATATAATTGCCAGAGTAACTTCCCATGACTGCCACTAGAAGTCTAACACAGTCATGCTAAACTGCTTTAGAGAGTGAAATTGGAAATTATTACTAACCATAAATTTTGATGAGAATTAGAGGTATCAAAGCTTAAATAAAGTTAAGAAATTGCAAATAGTTTTTCTGAAAAAGAGACTACCTTTGAAGCCTGAACAGGATAAGCAACATCATCATATGGCGGACCTACAACAAATGAGTCATCAGTGCTAGTAGTCGTTTCAAGTATTAGTTCCCAATTTTTAAGTCCAGTGACATTGCTGTCTCCAGCAGTGAAAATCCTGATATGAACACCAGAAAGAGGAGGTGAGATTTTCCCTCAATATATAAACCCAACCGAAAATAAAATGTAGGAATATATGCTTGACAATTATCATCTGTCACTGATACCTGAGGAAATGGGTTTAGCAAATGAAACTTCAATGATTGCCCAAGAAAAGCATTACTAAACAAACTAGTCCTTTGAATGAATGAGCCTTTTTACCAAGGTCATCTTCTTGTGCATCAAAAATGTTATAATGAGGATTATTTGGATTTTCATACTCAGTCTGTGAGTCATAGGCCTTAAGCCATTACTTCTGTCAGCACCTTTGTCAATATATGCTACTGCATAAATAACCAAACAAAGGAGCTAGCCAGAAGATATCTATTAATGACCTGCCATAAAATACTTTCAGGTAATTCTACATCTACAAGAGGTTCAACAAAAGCTATAATGAAATAGATCCTAAGATTGCATATTTCGATAATGACTACGAAGTATGAAAAAAGTTGCCGAAACAAGTTTCCGAAATAACAGTAACTACGAAGTATGAAAAAAGTTCAAAAATTGTGAATCTCTGTATCATGAGCATATGCTTTAGGTAATTACCTTAAGTAGTTACAAGACTCAACATTTCCTCTACTGCACACCTCAACATGAATATGCTTGAAGCAAATAATAAAGGAAGGATGCAGCAAACCAGATCCGGACATGCTCTTAGCAGACCGATCAGCTCCATGCTACCGAAACTGCAACAAAAATTTATTAAAAGGACACTAGATTGATTATAGGCAAGCTTTAATGCCCATAAATTCAAATGAATCAATCTATTCCTATCTTCTGATATCAAAATTCAAAATACCAAGCATGAATCCTTTCAAATTAAAAAGACATGGAATAATCATAACCTTTTCTTTCTATAGTTTATTGGCGAATATAAGATATTATTATTGCGTATTATCTTTTGAGTTTTGAAGAGCATCATGCATTGCATTGTCGCCAATAATCTCATAATAATAAGAAAAACCAAAATATCTAAATGAAAAAAAAATTATTATAATCAATAAGTGTGATCAATTCCTGAATATTCATTTAAATAATACTGAAGTCTAAGATTTTCCAACAAACCCCTAAAATTGGGTAAAAAGGTAGAGATAGATTCAGTAACAAATAAACACAAGAAAGGCTAGAAAATTAATACTAACCTACCTCAACAATGTTACCGAGAAGGCAGGGTAGTTTCTTATTGAGCATAAGTTCGTCTTGATTCTCTTTATTCTTCGATTTGTAAGATTCTGATTCCAGATTTGTTCTCTGTAACTCTTCCTACAGACCTATTAGAAATAAATCAACCAAAATTGAAAAAATGTGATACAATTATTGAAAAGAGAGAAGATAAAGGGAGTCTTGAGGATAGTTGTCAAAAAGATGAGAAGCTCTAACAATGGTTAGGGTTTTGGTGAAGGAGACGCATGAGAATGTTTTCTCAAATATTTCGTTTGCAATTTAATGAAAATAACATTAAAAAATCAGAAATTGGAAGCTGAGAAAGAGAGATACATGTGAGATAAGAGATGCCCAGAAACCTAAAATCAAAAACAAATGTTTTCCCCTTCCTTTGATTAAGTGTAGAGCTGGTATAATATTTGGAGGAGGACGGTTGTTACAATCGCATTCCTCTTCCTTCAATTTCTGCAATTATTAAATTATTAATAAACTTTTAATAGGTTTTTGTGAATTATTAAATTTAAAATAATAATTTTAATAATTTATAATCAATTTTAAAATAAACTTACTTTAATTTATATTTATTTAAAATAATGAAATTTAAAAAAAAAAATTGTTACAAATTTTTTTGAGAAAAATAGTCAAAATATTTTATCATTTAAATCATATTTAAAAAGTGAGAAATATACATATAATAATGTGTTTGTCAAAATAACTAAATAAAAAATATTTATAATATATTAAAGTAATTTGAGTTTTTAGTTGAAGAGTTGTTCGCAGTGGTTTCTGGCGAACAACCTCTGGTTAACCAATTTCTTCAGAAAACTGGGTTACTTGCAGGACCAACCAAACAAGTCCTGGGATACATGTGCATTTGATTCTGTCGAACTATTCTTAGAGTTTGTGATAAATTTGTGATTTTTTTTGTTAATATTGTCAAAGTATTAAGAACTTTGATTTTACAAGTAAAGTAAAGTTTAAACTAGAAATGAAATAAAATTGAAAGTTTTAAACAAAGATAAGAAGAAAGTGTCGAAGGCTGTAAACTTGCAGAAAAGTAAATAAAGTTTAAAATGACATGAACTTGAAGAATAAACAAGTAAATTAAATAACTTTGAAATATAAGTGGTGTTCAACGTACATAGTTCCAAATAGCAAACTCATTTTCTCTCACACTGGGTACTTAGAGTATTTTACAGGAATTCTGTATCAGTTTTCACACACCTATTCTAAACACAAACTATCCTATTTATATACAAACAAAATAACTGCTTAGAACGGAAAAACTATAACTAAATGACAAGTGTCAGCCTGCATGTAATCTTCTTCCCTGAAACTTCCATGTGTCCAACTGCCAAAAGTTACAACCTTTTGAATTTGAATTCTTTTCTTAGGTGACGAAACCTTGCACCTCTTCAAAACTGTCGAAACCTTTTCAAGAAGAAACAAACTCTTTCAGCAAAAACTGTCTTTTGTCAAAAATCCTCTTCTGTCGAAATCTTCAAAAGACCATCTCCTTTTGTCAAACACTTAACTAAATAATTTCCCAACTCTATTCTGCCAGAACAACATTTGCCTTTCTGTCGAAGCAATGGAGTTTTAAAATCCTGTCAGCAATTCTTGAATCTTCTTCCCTTTAGTATCCTTCGACAAAGATGACCTCAAACCCTTAATTTTAATTTTGTCGAAATTATGGGTTTACAAATTGCCCCCCAGCAAAGATGTTTTCGACTATTCTGGGAGAAATATCTTTTGCTGTCGAAGTGACCTTTGACTTCCTGTCAGTTGCATTTATTGTAAAGTGATTTTGTTGAGTCCCAAGAAAACATCATGATTTCCACTTTATTAAAACGTCATGTCTAGCCCACGTTTTTACACAATCTCCCATAACCCTACATTGTAGGTAAATCATGGCCTCCTACCAACTGCCACTTTCTAACTTCCACCAATGGATCAGAAATGCACGTCTCCACTTCCCAACTGAAAATCTTTTCATTTTCCTTTTTCTTTATTAGTCATTTATTTCATCCTCTATAAATACCACTTTCAACAACATTTCATACTTTCCAACTTCTCAACTCTTCTCTTACCCAAGCGTAAAGAACTCCATTTCCAAGCCTTTCAAAGCTTCTGTTCTTTCAACCTCTTCATCAAATCAATGGCTCCTCCAAAGACTACTACTGGCCGCAGTGCAAAGAAAACAAAGAAGACCATGGATCTTCCTCCTGCTCACGTATTATCTGGGCCTACCCAAACACAGCACCAACAGTATTTTCCAGAACCCCCAAATGAAAGGGAAAAGGCAAGCATTTACAAGTCACAGGTAATGATTCCCATTTCTGTTTCTGGAGTTCATCATGCTATGTTAGGTCCTATTTTTGATCCCACTGTGGACCCTAACCGTTTGAAAGAATTTTACCCCTGTTATTCTGCTTCTAAACCCATAGCTGCTAACAAAAACCCTAAGCCCGTCGAAACCTCATCAAAAGAACCTGAAGTCCTTATGGCTTCGACAGAAATAGATCTGTCTTATCTAAACCAAAATAGGATTTTTAGGAGTCCCCCTTTGACGAAAGATCCCTCTGACTACCTAGCATGGCTTACTAGGATTGAAAAAGACAAAGAAAAGTTTTGGAAGAAAACTGGTATTTATGACTTAATCCAATTGTCGAAGGAAGGTCCCCGCTATTGCCAAAACATGCTGTTAGCCTCCTTGTATTTTTGGGATAGTACTTACAATACTTTCCACTTACCCTGTGGAATGATAACTCCTACCCTATTCGACATAGCAGCCATAACTGGCCTTAGTCCTTTAGGGGAAATCTTTAACCCTGAACACTTGAACAAGGATCCCATAGGCTTCGACACAAAGCATGCTGGGTATTCTGTTTTCATAGCCCATCACCAAGGTGAAAACAATGAAGAAGTCTCTGATAGAGAGCACATTGCTTTCCTCTCCCTGTGGTTAGCCAAATTTGTTTTCTGTACTAGGTCTCTTCAGGTAGCCAGAAGTTACATCATTATGGCTAATCAACTTCATAATGGAGTTGCATTCTGCCTGAGTGAACTTCTTTTTGAAAACCTCTATGAATCCTTAAGTGAGAGTGTAAGCAACCTCAAAACCCTTAAGGACAAAGGTAACATTAGTCTTACAGGCCCTTTTTGGCTCCTACAATTATGGCTGAATGCCACTTTTGAAAATTTCGTCCCCCTCAAAATGCCAATTGTCGAAGAAACAGTAAAAGAGAGGCGTGTCGAATGGCCTAGGCTGGTTCAACTGACCCCCACAGATGACAATACAAGCCTTCAACAAGAATTCACTGGCTACATCATGATGTTCGCCAAACGCTACAAATTTTCTCCTTCAATGGCACCATTCGCCAACAGACAAGTAGGTCCAAGATGGTTTACCAAAAGACTCCCAGTGGAGAACCAGAAAGATGAAGACTCCTATATCTCCATTTGGGAAGCTTTTCTCATGCCCAGGCACTTTTTCTCCCATCATAGTCTTAACAACACAAAGGTATCCCTCATTGTGTACCAACCTAATCTGGTAGCTAGGCAGTTTGGATTAATTCAGACGAAGACGAAACCTATTTACCACAAGAAAGGTGCTATCATTTTCTATAACTCATTTCACCACTTCGACAAAAGTTTAGAGCTGTACAACAAGTTTTTCGACCCATCTTTGGAGGTTTATCCTACCATCTTTCTACCAAACTTCCTCTGTACTGAAGAATTCGACGTCTGGTGGAAGGAATATTATATCAACAGATTTTTCGACGTAGCAATCTTCACTACTCTTCTGACAAATTCTTTTACCTTTGTGCAGGACAAGAAGAAAAAAGGTACAGATCAGCATATCAAAGAAATTCAAAAGTTTCAAAAGTATTTTGAAACCATTTACAGGCCTGATGATCTTCGTCGAACCATAAGCGAGGCAGCAGTATCTTTAAAATACAAATTCACAGAAAAATTGAATAAGTTATTTTTTCCTTCATCTCTTCCACCACATGCACACTATGACTTTGCATTCACCACTTTTCCCCCAAAATTCCCTCCACTCCCTTCTGCAGAATTTGGGGTGGCCTTGTGTCCTCCATTTCCAGATTGGTTTGTGTGTGGATCTGATTTAAAACTGCTCCGTGAAAGAAACAAAAAACCTGCCGAACGCGTGGTTGCGACGAAGTATCACTTGGACAACTTCACTGGACACCTTCACATTGGGATAGAACATGTTACTGTGGACGAACCCATTCTTGAAGGTGTCGAAGAAATTACATTCTTCTTTTTTTTGTTTCTAACTCCTTTTATTTCTATATCAATGTTCATGCAACTTTTCTTTTTCAGCTGTTAGAATTGTCAGGAAGACTACTGGCGAAGGAACCTCTTCTAAGACAGTCGAAAAATCTCCTACAACTGCCAAGAAGGTTTCGACACAATAGAGCATCCCTCCTTATTTATGTACTTCACATTTTCTCATACTGAACAATTCTTTTTTTTTTTTGTAGGTAACTCGTACCCCAGCAAAGAAAAGAAAACCAGAAGAGAAGGAAGAAAGCGTCGAAGAGTCTGAGGACGAATCCCCTGAACCCCAACCTTTGAAAAGAAACAAAGGTCTAAGAATTAAAACAGTAGCCTCTCAAAGATCTATAGTCCAAAGACGAACTCCACCTGCCAGTCCAGTCAACAAAATTCCCACAAGGAGTGAAAGAAGTGGAGATTCAAGTGTACATACTGAAATCCCTCAGGTAATCACTTCGACAAACAATATTCCCATATCTTGACTGCATGCATCTATCTTATAACTTTCTTTCATGTTTTCTGAAGGTTGTCATTGATGTCTAAGAGACTTCTACAATCCAAGAAGAGCATGCCCCCTCTAATTCTGAGAGGACTCTGGCTGAAAGACTCCAAGATGATGCCACTCCAGATGCAGGTGTCCATGGACCTCAAACCTTGGATGAATTCGACCTCAGTGATTCTGAATATTCTGGCAACCACTCTCCTTTTCGACCAGACTTCACTGCAGAAAAAATAATTCCAGATCAAGATACACCACTTCCACCACCAGCTACTATACCAGAAACTGACGAAACTGCCATTGCTCAGGATGCACAAGCCCCAGATCCAACTGACACCAACATAGTTGACAAAGAAAATGTCGAAGAGGAAGTCACTCTGTCGAATCAACCAGGAGTCAACTTGAGCATTGGAGGCACTTCTCAATACATTCCTTCTCCAACAAAAATTCCTGCTGAAACTTCTGTGGGTACTAATTCGACAAGCTTGTCACACGAAGAGATTGAGAGCTTGAAAGTTAGAAAACCCTTTGAATATTTAAAAGCCTTACTCGACACCAGGTATAACTTCCAAGACTCCTCTCCCAGTGGTTCGACAGCTTCAGGAGCCACTTCTGACCTCCAACCAATCAGTGTCATTATGGATGAAATTAAAACAAGAATCCTTGGAGTTGACCTGTTTGAAGTCTTGTCTGAGAATGCTTCTGCCCAATATGATCTGAAGAAGCTTCTAAAAAGTGCCAATTTGTTGGAGGCTTCGACTGAGGAAAGCCGTTTGGTGATGGATTTGATATCCTTAATTGATTCTGTTAGTGCTGATCTGGTTCGACAAAAAGAATTTTCCCAAAAAATCACAGCCAAGTCTGAAGAGCAAGTTTCAGAATGGAACACAGTGGCTTCTTCGACAGAAAAGATTTCAGAGCTGAATAAGCTTTCTGACGAATACACTAAGGCTGCTGCTGAGTGTGAAAGCAATATTCAAGCTTACCAGGCCCAGATTGCTGATCTTCAAAGAAAAATCCTTCAAGAAAAAGAACGCCAGGCCTCTCTCCAACAACCAAATCAGGAAGCAATAGACAGTGAACTCCAGAAGGGGCTACAACATGCAGAAATAGCCCAGCAACTTCACAGGGAGATTGAAGAAATGACTGTCAGCAAGAGTCTCTGCGAGTGTCGAATCCAACTTCAAAAGAAAAGATTCGACGAACTCAAAGCTACCTTCCTTCGACAGTAGTTTTGTAATAGGACTTAGGAATTTTATTTGTTTAAGGATATTTTCTTTTAGCACTTTTATATGTAATGCTATTTCACGCCATTTGTTTGGCGAAGACAAGTTTCGTTTGCAATTTTAATTTGTTCCTATTTTTATTTCCTGCAATGTTGGTTTATACTTCTTTAAGTACTTCCCATTTATTTTCAGCACTCTTCCGTCTTTTTCTATTTCTTCGACTTCGTATGCACCATTGGAAAAAACTCTTAGAATTTTGAAAGGTCCTTCCCATTTAGGGGACCATTTTCCCATCACTCTGTCTTTCTTCTCCATGGGCAAGATCACTTTCCAAACTAAATCATTTACTGAAAAGGCTTTGAATTTTACTTTTTTTGTTATAAAATTTTTCAACTCTCTCTTTCTGCCTTCTTATTAATTCTAAAGCATGCAACCTTTCTTCGTCTAAATCAACCAACTCATCCATCATCATACTCCAATAGATTTCAGATGGAATCTCATGATGTCTTTGAATTCGTATTGACTGTAAACAGATTTCCACTGGCAAAACTGCATCATGTCCATAGGTTAATTTAAATGGGGTAGAATTAGTTGCCTCCTTAGGAGATGTTCGACAAGCCCAAAGGATTTGATCCAGGGTCTTATGCCAATTTCTGGGTTTTTTACCCACATGCTTCTTTATCAGGTTTATTACTACTTTGTTGGCTGCTTCGACCTGACCATTTGCTTGGGCATAATAGGGTGTCGAAGTTAACAACTTAAAACCTGTCTCTTTTGCAAATGCCTGCATATTTCTTCCAGTAAACACAGATCCTTGATCAGTGGTTATAGTCTCTGGTACTCCAAATCTATACATTATGTGTTTCTGAATGAAGTCTATGACTGCTTCCTGATCTACATTCGTCAAAGGTATGGCTTCAATCCACTTAGTGAAATAATCTACTCCTACTAAAATGTACTTCTGCCCTTTTGAAGAGGCTGGTCGAATTTCACCAATCAAATCTAAAGCCCAACCTCTAAATGGCCAAGGCTTTACAATGGAATGTAACTCATTTGCTGGCACATGGGGTATGCCTGCATGAATTTGACACTCCTGACAACCCTTTGCAAATTCGACGCAGTCTTTCAACATGGTTGGCCAATACATTCCTTGTCGAAATAATAGCCATTTCATCTTATGTCCTGCTTGGTGAGCACCACATGCACCACTGTGTACATTCGACAAAGCTATATAAGCTTCAGTCTCTCCTAGGCATTTTAGTAGAACTCCTTCTGCAGTCTTTTTAAACAATTCATTTCCAAAGAGTACATAACTTATAGCTCTGTACTTTATCTTTCTTTCGACTGTCTGATTTGGATTTTGTAAATAATCTTTGATGGGTTTTCTCCAATCTCCAACTTCTAGATCACCTACATTGAAAATCTCAAAGTTTTCTTCATCACCATATCCCAATCTCATTGTCTCCAAATCAGATGGGGACAATTTGGTGGATAAGACTTTGCCTCTCACTTCGACAACCTTCATCAGATTTTCCTTCGACACTTTATACCCTGAAGCCAACTGAGCCAAGTCATTTGCTTCTTGATTT
Organism: Lathyrus aphaca; assembly: GCA_963966055.1. NCBI lineage: Eukaryota > Viridiplantae > Streptophyta > Magnoliopsida > Fabales > Fabaceae > Lathyrus > Lathyrus aphaca. The sequence goes on from OZ014521.1 coordinate 477,941,660, forward strand.
TCTAATCTGGGAATGTGTCTAAAAACTACACTGTCGAATCTTTTGAGGAGTCTGTTGGCTATCACAAAGTACATGATCAAATTTTCTTTGACACATTTATACTCTTTCGTCAATTGTTTTATCACCAACTCAGAGTCACCCATTATTTCGACCTCTGTTGCCCCCAGTTCCAACAAAATTTCAAGTCCAGCAATTAAAGCTTCATATTCTGCCTCATTATTTGAACAAAATCCTTCTATTTTATACTTGAACTTTGTTGGAATTTTATTGGGAGAAATAATTAATACCCCAACACCTGTTCCATTTTTATGACTGGAACCATCAAAATATAACCTCCAAGGCTCTTTTTCGACATAATTTGTCTCATCTCCCAGTATGGAGTGGTCAGCTATGAAGTCAGCAACTACTTGCCCTTTAACAGCTTTTAGAGGCATATACTTTAAAGAATATTCAGTCAAGGCTAAAGCCCATTTTCCAATTCGACTATGTAAAATAGACTTAGACAACATATGCTTTATTACGTCGAAATGAGAAGATATATGTACATCGACGGGTTTTATATAATGCTTCAATTTTATACAAGAGAAATATACACATAAACATAATTTCTCTATCATACTATATCTAGTTTCAGCATCATTTAAGACTCTTCTGAGATAATAAATGGCTCTTTCGACGCCATGTTCATCTTCTTGACAAAGCATACTTCCTAATGTTCTGTCAGATGCTGATATGTAGAGCCTCATGCTTCTTTTTCGACAAGGAGATATTAAAACTGGAGGATTTGCCAGATACTCCTTGATCTTGTCGAAGGCATCTTGTTGCTCTTGCCCCCAAGTGAAACCTTCCTTCTTCAGTCGAAGTAGAGGTGAGAAGGCCTGAGTTTTTCCACTAAGGTTGGAGATGAACCTTCTGAGAAAGTTGATTTTCCCTAGTAGAGACTGTAATTCCTTCTTTGTCGATGGCGCTTTTGCTTCCATTATTGCCTTAGCTTTGTTTTCATTAATTTCAATCCCTTTCTTGTGGACCACAAAGCCTAAGAAGTCCCCTGCCTGCACACCAAAAGCACATTTAAGAGGATTCATTTTCAAACCAAACTTCCTCATCCTTTCAAAGGACTGTCGAAGATGGTTAATATGGTCCAAGCCTGAAGCAGATTTAATCACAATGTCATCTATATAAATTTGCATAAATGTTTCGATGAAATCATGAAAAATAGAATTCATAGCCCTTTGGTAAGTAGCTCCAGCATTTTTCAAACCAAAGGGCATGACTACCCACTCATATGTTCCTATTGCTCCTGGACAACGAAAAGCTGTTTTTAGAACGTCTTCTTCAGCAATGAAAATCTGGTTGTAACCAGAATAGCCATCAAGCATACTTAAATACTCATGGCCTGCTGCAGAATCTACTAGCATTTCTGCTACTGGCATAGGATACTCATCCTTAGGGGTGGCTGAGTTTAGATCTCTAAAATCAATACACACCCTTAATGTGCCATTTTTCTTAATCACAGGAACAATATTAGCAATCCATTCGACATACCTTATTGTACGGATGAATTTGCATTTTAGAAGCCTTTCGACTTCTTCTTTGATTTTCGACAGAATTTCAGGTGCAAAGCGTCTGGGGGTCTGCTTTATTGGCTTCTTCCCTTCCAGTATTGGCAACTTCAATTCCACCAAACTTCTGTCTAAACCAGGCATTTCGTCATAATCCCAAGCGAAGCAGTCTTTAAACTCATTCAGCAGTTGGATTATTTCGACTCTGAGTTGAGGATTCAACTTGGCACTGATGTAAGTGGGCCTTTTCTCTGCCCCCAGTCCCAGATTAATCTCCTCTAAAGGGTCATGCGCCACCATTTTCATATTGGTTGAGGTTGGATATTTTTCGAACCCCAAAGGTTCGTCATCATAAATGGCATCAAGTCTTTGACTCTGCCATTCGCCATTTGAGTCGTCTTCAAAACTCTGATTTGCATGTTGTTCCTCAATATTTTCTTGAGGATGTTGTTCTTCGACAACTTGAGTGCTGGCTTCGACAGCCATATTCCTAACTTCAGCCTCAAGGGCCGTTTTGAGTTGTTTTTCGGCTATATAAGCCGAAATCCTTTCCATTGCTGAAACTTCAGTCATTTTCACTGAATTCACTCCCCCATCCAGTTGGGTTGACATGGGCAGTTCCCCAAGTGTAATTTGTCTCCCCAATTATTTCTTTATCCCACTGGAAACCATGCGTAGGATGGAGGTACATGGAACAGTAAGCATTGTCGGAAGCTGTTAGGTCGAAAGCAGCAGGATTACATGGTGCTATATGGGCTAGGTTTTTGTCGAAGTTACGACCAGTTACATTGTTCACATCAGCTGTGAAGTAACTCTGATCTGCTTCTATGTTTTCGACAATCCCATCTGGCCTCCAGATTGCTATCCTTTGATGCATGGAGGATGGTACAGCCCCAATCCCATGGATCCATTCTCTTCCCAAGAGTAAGTTGTAATTTGCCTTTGATGCTATCACCACAAACATGGTAGGCCTGGTGATGGATCCTACAGTCAAGTTTAGTTGTATTAATCCCAGTGTTGTTCCCACTTTACCTTCATAGTTAGACAACACCATATTGTGGGGTTTAGTGTCGGAGTCATCTTTTCCAATCCTCTTTATCATGTAGTGAGGAATTAAATTTACAGCTGCTCCACCATCTATCAGAATTTTGTTGACCCCCACGTTTTCTACCTTTCCTTTTATGAAGAGAGGCTTTAAGTGAGCCTTCATTGCATCATCTGGCTTTTCGAAGAAAGCATTTTGCTCTTCGACACAGCCATTGTTCATTATGTAGTAGCACACAGGCTTCAAGCCTATGCTGTCATCTGCCATGTCATCCTCTTCATCTTCGACTTCCATTATCCTGTCATAATCTCTAGGCAGCACAGAAACCACATTGCAAGTTACGTCGAAAGAGGCATCTGATTCTGAACTAAATTCATCTGTGACTTCTTCGTCCACTGGCATTCTGTTATTTGTTTTCTGCATCTCTGTGGTGTCACTAGATCTATTCTTCTGAAGGGTTTCTTTTTCTGCCAGAGGTATCCCCTTGTTTGTGATCTGCACACATTTGCTTGATTCAGCTTCCTTCTGCCCAACCCTTTGGTGTTCTACAGTTTTCTTTTCAGTTTTCTTCTGCCTTTGGAATCTTCTCCATTGGGATCTGGACATAGGATTCTTCCCTTTGTAGTTTTCAGAGACGTATTTTGGCTTTGCCTCCTTTTTAACTTCCAATGAAGGACCCCTGTTCACTTCAAAACTCTTCCATCTCTTCTGGCCTTGGGCATCCCTTATAGGTTGAACCCATTTATCATCATTTGGTCTGTTGGATGGTTTGTAGGTGTTGAAACGTCTTTCTCCCACCCCTCGACTGTGATGCTTCCCTCTTCTTGGGTCGAATCTTTCATTTCTGGTTGGTGGGACTGTTCCCCAATTTCTTTTTTTCTGGGTCTTTTCTGCTGCTTCTAAGTCATCAGCTGCTTTCTTGTCGAATACAGCACTGCATCTTGGGCAAAGCATGACTCTTGCATTTTTCCTTTGACACCTCTGGATGAATTCGACAAGACTCTCGTTCTCTTCTGGGTAAACCAGCTTCTGATGCTTCTCTTGATGTTTCTTTCCCTTGTTGGTGTCTGGTCCTCCCTTTTGAGTGATTTCCACCATATGAATCCCAGCACTCTGTTCAGTTGTAATTTTCAATTTGTTCATTTTTTCAACTAGCATGATTTCCCCTGGGATGTCCTCCTTTGACTGACTCACATTGCCTTTTGGGTGTAAACCCTTATAGATGTATTTGCAGCAATGTGCAACTCTTTCGACAGGATGTTCTTCAGTTCCGGTGGTACCACTGTTTATTGGTTCGACAGTGAGGGAATTGTCATCAGCCCCTGCTGTTTTGATCTCCTCTTGGTCAAGGCCCTCAGTGGCCTTCTTTTGGACAATGAGGGTTTTGCTATCCTCCTCTTCGTCATCCTTTTTGAAGGAATCTCCCCACCCTGTGGGTTTGATTTTGTTAATATCTGTTTTGGAGCTTGGTGGTGCTGAATATTTCACCATGAAGTCGAACTTCCCATTTGACTCTCCCAAAGTGTCCCAGATCACCCCTTGCTCAGCATCTCTTTCATAGTTTTTCTTGTCGAAGCTTCTTCCCACTTTGACTGTATTTCTTCCGTCGAAACCTTCAGTAGTTTCAATGGCATTCTCATTGTCGAAGTCTTCAGAAGCTTTGACTTCTTTTTCCTCAGCTTGGTCAGTAGAATTATCACCTTCTTCCACCACATTGACATGGGTGTCGAAACCTTCAGCAGCTTCTATCATGGTGAAGTTGGTGTCGAAGCTTTCAGTAACTTCTACCACTTCAAAATTCTCTTCTGCCATGATCTCCATTTCGACCACGTTTACCATTTCTGGTTCAGCATAGTTGGCCTCCACAACCTGCATGGGATTGGAGTCAATCTTCATCTGCTGCTTGCCTTTGTCTCCAAACTTCAGCCTTCCATTTTGGATTGCATTCTGGACAAGATCCCTGAAAAGGTAACATTGAGAAGTTTTATGACCCAAGAAATTATGGTATTTACAAAAACCTCTCTTTTTCTGTTGGTCTACAGGAGGCTCTTTAGTGCCTGCTGGTTTTATTAACTGACCATCTTTGACTAATAAATCAAATATCTCATCACACTTGGTGATGTCGAATGTATAGGTTCTTTTAGGGAACCTGTCATTCTTTTCCACTTCGACTGGATTTTTTCCATTCGACGGGGCTAAAACTTTACAAGAATATGGAGGGCCTTGTTTTAATTCTGCAAGATCAATTTCTTGCTGGTCGAAAATGACTGGTTCGTTTTCGTCATAATCATCTTCTTGAACTATTCCTACATAGGCCACTCTTTCCTTCTTGTTTTTGTTTGATCTAAATTTTTCATTTTTTAGTCTTTCTATTTGCCTCACTCTGTCTGCCAGTTGTGCCATGTCTCTCAAGTACTGGGTATCCAGTTTTTTCCTTATGGAATAATCTAGACCCCCTGCAGCCATTTCGACTAGTTCTTGTTCCGGCACTTGCGTAAAGCATCTGGCTTTTAATAATCTAAACCTATTCAAATAGTCATCTATAGGTTCAGAAAATTTTCTTTTGACACTTGCCAACTCTTTCAAACTTATCTTGGTTTGTCCCATATAAAATTGTTCATGGAACAATCTCTCTAATTGGGTCCAAGTAAAAATTGAAGTTGCAGGAAGTGATGTAAACCAAGTGAAAGCATTTTTTGTCAAAGAACTTGGGAAATATTTCATTCTTAAGTTCTCATTATTAGCAATCTCTCCTGCCTCTATCAAATAACGTGCCATGTGTTCTATGGTGGACTCACTAGTATCCCCTGAAAATTTTGTAAATTTGGGGACTTTCCACCTTGGTGGTAACTCTTGTTGTAAGACAAACTCAGACAAGGGGGAAGTATAACTAGGCCTTTGTAATCCTACGTTTACTCCATTTTGTGCCATTATTCTCTCCACCATGGTGGCAATATTATTTTCGACAGGCATGTTATTGTAACGCATTCTCTGCTGTAATACTTCGTCAGCATTTTGGTTTCTCTGGACTATTATCCTTCTTGGTTCCTGTCGAATAGGCTCTTCTACATTAGGTTGTTCAACTACCACCTCTTGGCCCCTGGGATTTTCATGAAGGTTCCCCAATGGCCTTTGGTTTATAGTAAGTTCCTCTTCGACAGCCCTATTGGCAGGATTCTGATTTAATTGCATTCTTTGCTGTGCTTGCGGGACTCCAAAAAAGTTAGCAATGCGTGCCATTTGTTCTGCCAATATTTGGTTTGTTTGGGTAGTGTTTTGTATCAAGGGATTGAACACTTCTCCCATTTGTTGTGTCAAAGCCTGCACCATATCATGATTGCTTTCATCCATCTGTTGACGAATTACTTGTGCAGAATGGTTTGTCATAGCGGGCATATGGAAACCTGGTGGAATTTGATTCATTCTATTTCCATTTCCACCATATCCTGATCCCTGCAATGGTGATGATACTTGAACCATAGCATCAGAGAATAATGGTGACGAATTATGTAGGCTTGCCATCATTGAAGTTGGCATTCCATATGGTTGTTCCCTCCCAGTCAAAGGCTGAGAATAATTCAGATATGGCCTGAATGTATTTCCTCCAGGGGGAGGGGTTCCAAGGGGTCTGGCTTGTCCTATGGTGGAAGAACTAGGCACATTCTGGGATCCTGAACCCGTTGGTATGGAATCCCCCAAAGGAGGCCTAATTTGTTCTAAAACAGGGCCAGACGCTAGTATTGTTCCTGACGAAGGGACAGGATTGGAAACTGGTATTGTTTCGTCAGGAATGTTTGAAGTATTTGGCAATTTAGCCATGTTTCTTCTTCTTGTTCTCTTTGGTCTCTCTACGTCGGTTACGGCTAGTTTACCGCTTCTAAGAATCATACAACGTAGCAAGGAACAATTTGTCTAAGAAATTCTTTATTAGATAATTTCTAATGCACTAGTCCCACCAGGTGTGCCAATTTGTTCGCAGTGGTTTCTTGCGAACAACCTCTGGTTAACCAATTTCTTCAGAAAACTGGGTTACTTGCAGGACCAACCAAACAAGTCCTGGGATACATGTGCATTTGATTCTGTCGAACTATTCTTAGAGTTTGTGATAAATTTGTGGCTTTTTTTTGTTAATATTGTCAAAGTATTAAGAACTTTGATTTTACAAGTAAAGTAAAGTTTAAACTAGAAATGAAATAAAATTGAAAGTTTTAAACAAAGATAAGAAGAAAGTGTCGAAGGCTGTAAACTTGCAGAAAAGTAAATAAAGTTTAAAATGACATGAACTTGAAGAATAAACAAGTAAATTAAATAACTTTGAAATATAAGTGGTGTTCAACATACATAGTTCCAAATAGCAAACTCATTTTCTCTCACACTGGGTACTTAGAGTATTTTACAGGAATTCTGTATCAGTTTTCACACACCTATTCTAAACACAAACTATCCTATTTATATACAAACAAAATAACTGCTTAGAACGGAAAAACTATAACTAAATGACAAGTGTCAGCCTGCATGTAATCTTCTTCCCTGAAACTTCCATGTGTCCAACTGCCAAAAGTTACAACCTTTTGAATTTGAATTCTTTTCTTAGGTGACGAAACCTTGCACCTCTTCAAAACTGTCGAAACCTTTTCAAGAAGAAACAAAATCTTTCAGCAAAAACTGTCTTTTGTCAAAAATCCTCTTCTGTCGAAATCTTCAAAAGACCATCTCCTTTTGTCAAACACTTAACTAAATAATTTCCCAACTCTATTCTGCCAGAACAACATTTGCCTTTCTGTCGAAGCAATGGAGTTTTAAAATCCTGTCAGCAATTCTTGAATCTTCTTCCCTTTAGTATCCTTCGACAAAGATGACCTCAAACCCTTAATTTTAATTTTGTCGAAATTATGGGTTTACAAGAGTCAATAATGATTTTTTTATGAATTGGGAGGAACAAAATTTTCCTTTTCATTTAGCACTCAATAAAAAAAATTATAAAATAAAAATTTAAGCAAATAATATAATAAGGAAAATTTTGTGATAACTGTCGTGACAACCGTCGCAGTCCAGTCTCTAACTGTCGTGACAACTGTCGCAATCCAAGAATAAGGACGTTTTTGTGATAACTGTCGCAAAAATTCTGCGACAGTTGACCCTAACTGTCGTGGCAACCATCGCAATCTAGGAATAAGGACAGTTTTGTGATAACTGTCACAACTCAAGTGTCGTAAATCACCTTTTTTCTTGTAGTGAATCATTTCCTAACGAGTCAAGATAATACACGATTTCTCGGATATGATTGATTGTGAGCAACAACCAATGTCCACTGTAATGATTAAGCAAATGTTAGATGTTAAATTGGAAAAAAATTATAATAGATGAATTTAGAATGAAATTCTAACCCGGTATTAAACGGTATAAAAACCAACTTCTCCGCATCTTTATTGTCCATGAGGATCCGAAGAACGTACTCCGTCACGGTATCCGGTCTACTTAAGATTAAACTTAAGTTGATGGTCGCGGGTGCTAAGAATCCGAATGACACGTCCAAACCATTGGGGCGCATCAATTTGTCATACAAAAACCTAATATAAAAACATCATTAACATTAGACACCTCTTTTGAAACATAAAGTAAACCGGATTAACATAAAGTAAACATCATTAACATAAGTTGTTCAATTAATAAAACAAAGTAGACCGGATTTACCTAATATATATATTGACAACGTTGACGCCGATTTTTTCACGACCAAAAACTTGCATGAAGTCTTCATTACCAATCATTTGGTCGTAATCAAAGCCGAAAATCCCTACCTCCATATGTACAGTCCGAACACCTCCGGTCGGTATATCGGTCATCTCTAGAAATGTCCTGAGGCACGACCTATACTTGGTGGTAGGTTTTTTCCTAGCTACGGTCTTCTTAGTACTAGCACTTTTTAACCGTGCGGAGGCGTTGCTAACCTCCTTTTTTTGTTGTGCGGAGGCATTGCGAACCTCATTTTCTTGAAGCTACATGTCATATAAATAGTTAGATCAAATTAAGAATGTAACAACTTCCATGAATATATGTCATATAATTGTATATTACCTCTTTTCTTGAAACCACGTACTCGGTATGCCGCGGAATCGTATTATCTTTTGATTTGGATTTTGTGGGAGTCTATTTAACATAACCAAGGAAAATATGTACGTAAAATGCACGTAAAAACTTTGAATATACACATTATAGTTAACATAAGTTTTAGGCATACCTCATATCCTACGCATATGAGGTTTGTCGGCCATGCAACAAACGAACCTACTGCTTCGTCCACCGTTGTTGCATCCGAATCATCGTTAGGATATGGTAATGATGCATTCGGCTCAACTTCAATATCAACCGATACCTTCAAACATCCAGAAGGGAGCTCTCTAGTGTGGAGTAATACTCCGCTAACGTTATGCACTTTTCCCTTGCCAACCATCCGATAGTATGGTGACGACAAATATAGCTGACAATGGGAAATGCCCTAAAACCAATAATAACAAGAAATTGTTAATGTGTATATATGTCAAATACATAATTTAAGCAAATAGTTCAATTTAAGACAATTATATGTAATTACCTCTGGAATGTTCGGCTGAAAGGTACAGTTGATATTGTCTTTGTCCGAACCATCTTTGAAACATGCTGAGGCGCTAGCCTCTCTTTCTCTCCTCAATGCATCAAGCTCAGCTTGCATGGCTTCCAATCTTGCATGAAGCTCCCGATTATTAGGAGCCTTTCCTTTTTTAACACTCATGTAGGTCGGAGTGACTCCAAATCCCTTACCCCTCACCTGACCAGAATACTCAGGGACATCTAATGCCTGACTAAGTATGCTCCTCGTATCATCGGGAGATAAAGACTGAGATAGCGCCTCCTGAAAAATCAGATGAATACCGTATACTTGTCAAATATTTGTGTATAAAAATTTTATTCAATTAATGAAAAAATGTTATACTTACACATCTCTGGTATACGTGTAAAACTTCTTCTTGAGGAACTCCAGATTTGCCCACACGGGCTTCCTTCCACAAAACATGTGCAGGAAGAGATGTTTCTGAACTTTTCTCCTTCTACAGCTACACATTAAGTCATACAATTTGATCAGATAAAACTAATATATGATGAACAAATTTGTTATCGCAATTTATAAATACTTACCATGGATTGTTCTAAGCGTCCATATTCGACACGTCCTTTTCGGTACGGATATGCGGGACTTGATGCTCTTTCCCGATTTGTGGCACTTATTCTTTTAAAAACCGGGTCTTGTCGTTTGGATTTGAAAGCTTCCCATTCTTCAGCTGATATCAAACTTTCATATTTTTTAGGAAGCTCCGCATCCACATAATTACCATCCGCATCCCTAAGGAACTTGGATGATAAAAATGTTCAAAACCCTCTTAGAAGCTTTCCGGCCAATTTCATACAAAAACCTCTTCTTTCTTCTTCGATGTTAAAACATCGCTAAGAAAAACATACAGATTGATAGTTAGTACCGGTAATTGAAAAAACATAATTGATACCGTATAATTAAGGGCCAAATGATTGTACCTTTATCTCACTCCAAATTTTTTCTTTGGAGTCATTCAGCTCTTTGTTTCTCCAATCATCACAGGTAATGGGAATTTCATTCCTTACTAGTGCACCGATAAAGCTAGTTAAGGTATGCCCATTTGGTTCTATAAGCTGTCCCTGGTGGCTCCAATAGACATCTAGTATGATGCCTCGAGATCTTCCTTGGACCACCCTTCTCATTACTGTGATGCCTCTTCGAATTTCTTCTTCCGCGGATACTTTTTTACTAACTTCCTCATGTTGGTCATTGTCGCTCCCGACAAATGAAACAGGGTCAAATAGGGTACAGACGCGAACGGTCGGCGAAGGGAACAGTGGGAACACACAGCCGTGAACTCACTGGAGAATGAATAGAGTCGCCAGCTAGGCATTTTTATCCCGGAGGAAAGGTAATGCTGCATAGACCTAGAAAAAGATGGATAAGACGGTCGCGAACCAGAGAGACTGAGAAAGGGGGTTGGTTACAACCTGGGAAGGTATTAGCACCCAGATTGTCCGTCGTACTCGACGGGATCCACGCTTAAAAGATTTGTGTATTAAAGGGGTAGTGTCAGTGCAATCTGTGTATAAAGAGCTGGAAAGCAATATGTACAGGTGTCAGTGTAAAGTGTATAAGTGATGTGAGGTATGAAAGTGTCAGTGTAAAGATAAGAATGAAATGCTCAAGATCATGAGGCTAAAGAATGAAGCTAGAAAGAGGGGGAATATACAGAGACTTTTCTTCGATAACTGTTAAGTTATGCCTACGTATCCTCTCGTGCAATGAGGAAGTCAGAACACCGTAGTTCGACCCAAAGAGACTGAAAGGTGAATTGACTTGTGAACTGCTTGCTTGTCTATGCTCAAGTGTATGACCTGTCTGGCTCAGGTGCTAACTGTCTTGCATTAGACGGAAGAAGCGAGCTCTCGTTTATGAGTGAATGAGATGAGAAAAGAATCCCGAAGGAGACGATTATTGTTTGTTTTTGTGTTTTCAGTCTTTTATTGCTTTTGCAAGTTTGTCATAAGTTAATGAGCTTGAACCTAAACCAATGGATTTAGTAAACTCATCACATCTTCCCTCTGTTTAGGGGTAATGAGAATACCTTAAGTGTGAAGTCAGATTCTCACACTTAATCACCTTTGGTGCAGGATTAAGATCATTAACCTACTTGTGATTATTTAGGTGTTTTTGGTGTTTTTGTTTAGTGTTATGTAATGAGATTAAGCCATAATCAGGGATTAAACAGACTCATTACACCATCCTAATAGAAGGATAATAGATGAGAATGTTTAAGCTGAGGAAAGCTCCTCAACTTAATCCATGATTAGGGATTAAACTCATGACAAAACAAGCCTTTGATTAAGTGGATTTTAGTTAATGATATGATGATGAAGTGAATTTTTATGGTTTGTAAGACAACTTGAGGGGGACTTGTCCATTAACACTAGGGTTAGTCCTTCTTAACCATTTAAGGAAGAATTAGAACCCTAATGCAAGGCCCAAGTTACAAGTGTGATGCCTTGATATTTATTAAGTGAATTGATTGAGAGATTTAAACACATTAAGGGTTTAACACTTAGGATTAAAGTTATACACTCCATCCTAAGAGAAGGATGCAGGCATAAGCTTAATCACAAAGCCTTAAAGCCTTTAGGGTTTAATCCCTGATTATGAGATGAGAAGAGAAGACTCAAAAGAGACACAAAGGTAAAACTAAGAGGGGAGACTAATCAAAACCCTAATCATTGTCATGCTTGGTTGTTCCTAAGGTTTGTGAAGTTTTCAAGAGGTATCTTCAATGGAACCACCAGGAAGCAGATGAACAAGATCAAGAGAAGCAAAGTGACTTGCTTCATTCAAGAAGTCAAGTCACTTGAAGAAAGAAAGTGGGAAGAACAAGAATGAGCAAGCTCAAACTCAAACACATATAGGAATGCAGCAATGGATGCAAGAGAGATGAAAAGAAAAGTTATGAGAAGTGAAGGCAAATTCACTTCCCAAGTTTACTTACCACCTGAAATGTTAGAAAGAAATGCAATGCAATGCAAGATGAGATGAAATGGTATGATGCTAAACAAAACCAGAAGCATGTTGATGATGAAAATGATGTTATGAGATGCTGCAAACATGAGGCAAGGCATGGAGATGTTCATACAAGATCATGGATGCAAATGATGCAAGCTTAGAAGCATGGATGCACATGAAAAGTTAGGAAGCATACAAAGCATACAACATGGCAAATGCAAGATGCAATGATCAAAGATGCTTTCTATATGTCTTAAGATGTCAAATGAAACACAAGCATGCATAAAATGCAAAGACAAGTCATGTTATGCAAGAGAATGCAAGAAGGATGCAAAAGAAAGCCCAAATTAGGGTTTATGGATCAAGCAACAAACCAAAACCAAAAACAGAAGCAAACTCTAAGATAAAAAATGGGAAATGCCATCCAAAGAAACCCTAAACCTATACTAAACCAAGGTCCAAAGGGGAGGTCTCAACTCTCAACCAATCTCAAGTTATGATTTTTCTAAGTTATTAGGGTTTTTAGGGCTCCTAAACAAAAGAAATGCCAAGCAAATTGAAAATGAGGAATCAAATCATGGCCATTTAACCCTAGAAACTACATGCTAAACACAAAACAATGCAAAAAGAACCAATGTCCAACTCTTCTCAAATAAGCAGAAATGATTTTTTGAACTTAGGATCAAATTAATGCACAAAAAATGATTTAATTCAATGAAAAATTCTTAAAATGCATCAAGATCAAAAAAGAAATTTGGTTTGAAGGTTGGACAATGTTTCTAAATGTCTTAGAACATTTCATGAATTTTTTGGTGATTTTTAGATACTTAAAAGTATTTTTAATAAATTAATTCCCATTAATCAATTAAAAATAATCTCTTAAATATTTAAAAATACTTTTTTAATGATAAAAATAAAAATAAAAATATTTTTGTGTCCTAAAAATTAATAAAACTTAAGAGAAAAAGTTTCATAATTTTTAAGAATTTTTTACTATTTTAAAATAAATATGCAAATTAATTGAAAAGAAAATGAATTAAAAATAAATAAAATGAAAGTAATCTAAATGAGAGGCTGAGATGCAATCTGGGAAAGAGACAGTTGACTTGGCGCGTGATCCAACGGCTGAAGTTCAAACTCCTTAAATTCAATTGATTAAACTAATTAAACCTAATTATGAATTAATGACATGATCTGGACAATACACGCGCGCGCGGGAAGCCAGATCCAAGGGTCCATATTTGAATTTTGCCCTAACCCTAATTAACTCACTAATCACTTTCAGGCTGCCGGAGAAGACTTCCGGTCGTCTTCTCCGGCCAGCTCTCTCCCTGAAAAATCCCCAAACCCCTCAAATCGTATTAAAAATGAAAACTAAGAAATGGGAAATGTTCCTTACACACTCACGAATCAAACCCCTCTCTCAAAACTAATTTCTTCTCCCTAACTAAGCTGAATCGAAGAAGATAAAAACTAGGGCACGCAGGTTTCAGAGAGAAATTAAATACTCATTTCAAAACCATTTTCGAAACCAATGATATCAGGATGATCAGTGAAGCACATAGAACAAGTCTATAACATGAAAATTGATTTCTGGAAAAATAATTTTCAAGCTACCTGAGATTTGGAGCTTTCAACCTGATGACTTTCTGGCCTCTTCTTTCAGTGCAAACCACCCCACTTGCTCTCCAGATGATGTTTGAATGCTCAAGAAGAGTTTATGTTGGCTGGATAATGAGTTTCGACAGCTCCTGCTTCAACTCAGTCAGAAATGGCAATGGTGATTCTGGCACTTTCAGGTCATGGTGAGGGGTTGTTTGTGATCCTGAGGGTGAATGGAGAAGGTCTATGGTGTTTGTTGGTATGTTTGTGAGCTATGGTGAGAGTTTCGAAGGAAACTGCAAAATGAGGTGAAGAATGGCAGTGGGATGTTCTTGCTTGTTTCAGGCCAGGCTCTTGGTGGTTTCAGGTCTATGGAGTGTGGTGAGATGAATGATGAAGATGGTGTGTGTGTTTGAAGGCTGGGCAGAGAGATTCGAAGGCTTATGCAGCTTGGTGTGTTTTTGTGAATGTGATCAATGAGAGAGTTTCAGCCTTGCTTCTTCATATCTTTGGCTTGCCAAGGGATATTGTATTATAATCCTATAGGTCAGATGATGTGACCTGGCCTATAGTGATTGGTAAGTTTACTTTTGCAAAATGTCCACCTTTTGTGTAAGTGAAGTATGGCTCATGGCCTAGGCAAGTACAAGGCATGGGCTGGCGCAGCAAGGGTGAGGGAGAGGTCTATCAAAGCTCAGCATCCAAGGCTGTAAGTGGTAGGAAGTGAAATGAGTGTTTCTTGCAAGTTGTGGCCTTTGGTTCACATGTGACTTCTTTGTCCAACCAAACATGAATCCATGGGCATTCTTGGTTCATTTCTGATTTTTTAGGTTCATAGAATGTTTGTGTAATGGTTTGAAATGAATTAGAGGTCACAATTGGCTTTGGTTCATGATTTTGCAAAATTTCCATTTGAAGCATGCCTTGAAAATCAATGATTTTTGCCAACTTTGTCTTGCTATAACTTTTGATCCAAGAAGAGTTTGATCATGTTCTTGTACTTTTTGAAAAGGGAAAGATGAGATCTACAACTTTCATGACCAAAGTTTTTCCATTTGAAGCATTTTTGGATCAAAAATCAAGGCTTGAAAAATGACCTAAAATGATGCATTCTTGAAAAGTCAACTATGCCCAAAAAGTCAACATTTGCAAAAACCCTAAATTCTTGATTTTTGTGAACTTCAACCTTCTTCCATGATCAAATAAAGATCATATACACTCAAAATGATGAAGATCACCCATTGGTTGGGTCATTGGGGGCCTCAGATGCCCTGATTTTACACTGACTTGTCCAGAAAGTCAACCCTTGATCAGATGACTTCCCCATGGAATTTCTTCATGAAACTTGATATGCATACTCCCTATAACATGTAGAGACCAATGGAAACAAGAATGACCAAAAAATTAGGGGTTATGGCCTCTGAAACCAAAACCCTAATTTTAGGTCAACTGTGCAGTTTAACCTGGCTCTGCATCCACTCAAACTCTAGTTCTTGTGATTCTTTGGAATTTTTGACTTTGGGAAGATGTAATATGATACTTGAACACATATGGATCCCTTTGAAGTGATTGGTTGCCTTTGGAATGGCTCAAGAAGCTATTGGATTGCTCAGATCACAAACCCTAGATGCAGATGACTTAGAACTAATGCAGTGAAGCAAAAATGTGATGTGAGATGATATGATTGTGTTTATGCATATGGAATGATCTCCAGCCATGGTGTGAATGGGTGAGGGCAAATTTGGGGTGTTTACAGCTGCCCCTATTCAAACATGAGTTAGCTGTGCAGGATGTAAGCAACGGCTTAACAGGCAAACAAGATAACTTGTGGTTGAATACCAAAGACAGTCCAAAACTTGCACTCACAGAATGAAGAAGAAAAGGGATATAGATTGTAAAAGAAAATAAAGTATATTGTAAAGTGTGGGCGACGGAGGACGACCGTCGGGCAGAGGACGACTGCTGGGTAAATAGCAATGACGGGGACGGCCGACATGCTGGGGACAAAAGGTAAAGCCAAGACGGGGACGGCCGACTAGCTGGGGGAAAATAAAATCGTGATGGGGATGGCCATCAAGATAAAGCTGTAAAATCTCTGGAAATTAATGAAACATGACGGGGACGGCCATCAAGTTCATGAAGGTAAAGTAACCAACGATGGGGACGGCCATCGGGCTAAAAGAAAAAGGGACCACGACGGGGACGGCCATCGGGTTAAAGAATAAATGAAATAAACAGATGATGGGGTACGGCCATCAAAGGTGAAGGACGATCACCTAGCAGGGGACGGCTGCTCTGTTGGGGAATAAAGGAATTATGATGGGGACGACCATCAAAGGTGGAGGACGACCACCTGGCAGGGTACGGCTGCCGAAAATATCAACGATGGGGACGGCCATCGGATAGAAAAGGTCAACGATGGGGACGGCCATCGGACGAGCATGATGGAGGACGACCATCAAGAAGTGGAGGACGACCACTCAGCAGGGGACGGCTGCTCTCAAGGCTTATCATGTCACAGGACGAGTGTCAGATAACCAAAATCAACAATGGGGACGACCATTGGATAAAAGTGATGAAGGACGATCATCAAAAGGTGGAGGACGACCACCTAGCAGGGGACGGCTGCTAAAAAAAGATCAACGATGGGGACGGCCATCGGATGAGCATGATGGAGGACGACCATCAAGAAGCGGAGGACGACCACTCAGCAGGGTACGGCTGCTCTCAGGGTTATCATGACACAGGACGAGTGTCAGATAACCAAAATCAACAATGGGGACGGCCATTGGATAAAAGTGATGAAGGACGATCATCAAAAGGTGGAGGACGACCACCTAGCAGGGGACGGCTGCTAAAATCAACGATGGGGACGGCCATCGGATGAGCATGATGGAGGACGACCATCAAGAAGTGGAGGACGACCACTCAGCAGGGGACGGCTGCTAAAAAAAATCAACGATGGGGACGGCCATCGGATGAGCATGATGGAGGACGACCATCAAGAAGCGGAGGACGACCACTCAGCAGGGTACGGCTGCTCTCAGGGTTATCATGACACAAGACGAGTGTCAGATAAAAAGAAAATTGGTTGTTGGCGATCTACTGGGGATATAGTGAACACGGACGAGCGTTCACAACCAAGAAAAGAAAGTATAAGTGTTTGGTATTGTATAGATTAAAGATGCGGACGAGCATCCTTAAGGATATGATATAGACGGGTATCATGTAGAAACAAATGCTGACACGTGTTCAGAGATGATGATACGGACGAGTACCATCTGGTTAACAAAGAACACGGACGAATGTTGCATCTGAAGGGACTCCTCTGGGGGATGGTAGACACGGACGAGTGTCTATCCAAGAAGGCATAAGTGTTTTTCACAGTGTATGGATTAAAGATGCGGACGAGCATCCTTAAGACTATGATACGGACGAGTATCATGTAGAAACAAACATTAGACGCAATGTTCTGAGATGATGATACGGACGAGTATCAACTGGTTAACAAAGAACAAAGACTACTGTCGAATCTGTGGGGATATGAAAGGCGTATACAAGATACGGACGAGTATCTGTATAAGTATAATATGAGTAGTGAGAATGGTATATAGATGAATAGTTATCTGCTGGGGAGAGTGGCGCGGGCGAGTGTCGAAAGGAGAAAAGTGTAATATGAACAAGTACCTGCCATGCAAAGTCTAGGCGACTGCGCTGGGGATATGACACGGACGGGCGTCAAGGAATTATATATACAGGTATGTGTGAGTGCAAAGAGGGTGTCTTTGGCTTCCTGCTAGTAATATGACACGGACGGGTATCATGAAGTATCTGTAATACGGGTGATCTTGTTATAAAGAGTGTTCCAGCGACTTTACTGGGGAGTGATGGACAGGTATCAAAAGGAGATATAAACTGGTGTTTGTGATTTGTAAGGCGACTGCTTTTGCTGGGGACTCTGGGGGATTTTGGGGGAAGTATTTTGTATTCTGATGAATGATTATTATTCACAAGTGTTGATTCCGAACATGGCTTATGATTATGCTATGCGTTTGATTTTTGCCGTAATGCTCCGTATTAGACGGAATGCTACGCTCTGAGGGGATAGTATGATGCGAATGCTATGATTATGCAAAGATATCAAACCGGGATTCGGATCCCATTGCTGCGAAGATCTCTGGCTGCTCTGTTTGAAAAGGGCCTCCCAGCTGGGGATGAGATCATTGGTAGATCTGGTGAGATGTATTCATTTGGGGATATAGGTCACTGGTCGACATATCCTTATAATACGAGACCCAGCTGGGGTTTGTAGAAGCTTTCTTCACTCTGTTGTGATCTTCTATGCGCCGCTCTTCTGGATAGAGGCTGGGGATTCTGTGGGGAGATGGTTCCCTGACTTCTGCACTCAGCTGAGGATGAAATGGCAACTCGTCTGGGGGGAATTATGAGAGGCAACTCAGCTGGGGGGAGCAACAAGAGGCAACTCAGCTGGGAATAGAGCATTTCGGATGCTGAGATCTTTTGTTGATTTGCCAGCTTGCTGGGATGAAGCTTACATGCCCCAAGTTGCGTCCTGGATACCTGCAATCCTGAAAAAGATAGAAAAACGCACAAGATAATCCCGAGGTATCCCTTACTGGATTCCGTCATAGGAGCTAGGATACTTCTGAGAGTAAGTATATTCCCTGCAAGCATGTTTCTTTATTTTCTTAGAGAAGAACATCTGTACTTATGCAATCAATTTCCCTTTTAAGACATCAGACATTTTTTGCAAATAAAATGTATAAAACGAGACATGACTGAAAATCTGATTTTATTAATTCATATGCCCTGAATTGGCGAGATACAGTCAAAGGAACATATCCCCTGAAATGAGGAGATTGTTACAAATTGAGAAACAAAATGTTGGCAGTGTTGATGACGCTTTCAAAGGAGCTTCCTCTTCTGCTATGACTCGTATGACAATGACGTTCTTCTCGCCCTGCTTTCTGAAGAAGGCTGATTCTGATTGAAGCTTGATCCTTTTGAAGCTTTCCAAGTTGCAAGTGATACAGACGAATTCGGAATGCAGTTGTTCGCTTATTCCCTTATTTTGCATGGATCGCCCTTTCGGGTTTTCAATCCATCGGGATACCCATTTTTGCCTGAGTTGTCCAATGCGGCTTTTCAACTCAGCGGGTGTACGTTTTTTCATTTATTTCCCTTATTTTTGCCCGAGTCTCTTATTCTGTTTTTGACTCGCTGGGATGCCCTATTTTTGCCTGGACTTACATTCTGTTTTTATGTCCAGCGGGTCATTTTATGCGAAGTATTTTTTAACTGCATCTGAATTCACAGGGGACGGGAAATCTTCACCATCCATGGTGCTGAGCATCAGTGCTCCACCAGAGAAAACTTTCTTTACCACGAATGGCCCTTCATAGTTTGGAGTCCATTTGCCCCTGTGGTCTGTATGAGGAGGGTGGATTCTTTTCAGCACAAGATCTCCCACTTGGTACTCCCGGTGCCTGACTTTCTGATCGAAGGCTCTCTTTATTCTCTTCTGATATAACTGCCCATGACAGATTGCAGCCAACCTTTTCTCTTCAATCAGACTCAGTTGCTCGTATCGGGACCTAACCCAATCTGCTTCACTCAGTTTGACATCCATCAGTACTCGGAGGGAAGGTAATTCAACTTCAACAGGTAGGACTGCTTCCATACCATACACAAGTTGATATGGTGTTGCCCCAGTGGATGTCCTGATTGATGTGCGATACCCATGCAAGGCAAATGGTAGCATTTCATGCCAGTCTTTGTAAGAGACTACCATCTTCTGCACAATCTTCTTGATGTTCTTATTTGCTGCCTCAACAGCGCCATTCATCTTTGGCCTGTAAGGAGAAGAATTGTGATGTTGAATCTTGAAGTCCCGGCACAGCTCCGCCATCATTTTGTTGTTTAAATTGGAACCATTATCAGTAATGATTCGCTCGGGCACTCCATATCGACAGATGATATCTCTCTTCAGAAATCTGGCTACCACTTGTCTTGTGACGTTTGCATATGAGGCTGCTTCAACCCACTTTGTAAAATAGTCAATGGCGACCAGGATGAATCTGTGGACATTTGAAGCAGTCGGTTCAATCTTGCCAATCATGTCAATGCCCCACATAGCAAAGGGCCATGGTGAAGACATGATGTTCAAAGGGTTGGGAGGCACATGCACCTTATCTGCGTAGATCTGGCATTTGTGGCATTTCCTGGCATAGGCACAACAGTCTGCATCCATTGTGATCCAATAATAGCCTGATCTTAACAACTTCTTAGCCATGGCATGCCCTCCTGCATGGGTACCAAAGGATCCTTCATGCACTTCATGCATCAATAAATCTGCTTCCGTCTTGTCAACACACCTGAGGAGTACCATATCAAAGTTCCTTTTGTATAAAGACCCATCAGTGTTCAGAAAGAAACTTCCAGCAAGTCTTCTCAAAGTCTTCTTATCATTGGAATATGCCCCAGGTGGGTATGTCTGATCCTCCAAGAAGCACTTAATGTCGTGGAACCAAGGCTTATCATCTTTGACAGCTTCCGCTGCAAATACATATGCTGGTCTATCAAGTCTCGATACTGAAATCTGAGGTACGAAGTTAGTAGCTTGAACTTTGATCATGGATGAAATGGTAGCAAGAGCATCTGCAATCTGATTCTCGTCCCGAGGGATATATTCAAGCTTGACTGTTGTGAAGAACGTCAATAACCTTCTTGTATAATCCCTGTAAGGTATCAGATGATCCTGGTGGGTGTACCATTTGCCATTGGTTTGATTGACTACCAAAGCTGAATCTCCGAATACGGTCAATGTCTTGATCCTGAGGTCAATGGCTTCCTCAAGACCCATAATGCAAGCTTCGTATTCAGCTTCGTTGTTAGTGCAGTTGAAAGTGAGTTTTGCCGAGAAAGGCATGTGAACTCCTTTAGGTGTAATGAGTACTGCACCAACACCACGACCATTCATGTTAACAGCCCCATCGAACATCATAGTCCATTCTTCTTCCGGGTCGGGCCCTTCAGTGTGAATAGGCTCTTCATGATCTTTTGTTCTAATGAACATGATGTCTTCATCAGGGAAGTCAAACCTCATAGGCTGGTAATCATCAATGGGTTGCTCAGCAAGATATTCAGATAGTACACTGCCCTTGATGGCTTTCTGAGATGTGTACTGTATGTCGTATTCTGTGAGAATCATTTGCCATCTTGCAACCCGTCCGGTAAGCGCTGGCTTCTCAAATATGTACTTGACTGGGTCCATCTTCGAGATTAATAAAGTAGTGTGGGTCAACATATACTGTCTCAGTCGGCGAGCAGCCCACGCTAAAGCACAGCAAGTTTTCTCGAGCAGTGAATAACGTTGTTCACAGTCGGTAAACTTTTTGCTTAGGTAGTATATTGCATACTCTTTTCGACCAGACTCGTCATGCTGGCCCAGCACACACCCCATTGACTCTTCTAATACTGTCAAGTACATTATCAGAGGTCTTCCTTCAACTGGAGGCATGAGGATTGGAGGTTCTTGCAGATATTCCTTGATCTTGTCAAAAGCCTTCTGGCAATCTTCGTTCCACTTGACCGTTTGTTCTTTTCTTAACAGCTTGAACAAGGGTTCGCAGGTTGCTGTGAGGTGAGATATGAACCGTGAGATATAGTTCAATCGACCTAAGAACCCTCGAACTTCTTTCTCAGTTTTCGGTGCAGGCATCTCTTGGATGGCTTTGACTTTATCAGGGTCCACTTCAATCCCTTTCTCGCTTACGATAAATCCCAGCAACTTTCCGGACCGCACCCCGAACGTGCATTTGTTGGGGTTCAACTTCAGTTGGTACTTCCTCAGACGCTTGAACAACTTGAGCAGATTCACCAGATGGTCTTCTTCAGCAAGGGACTTGGCAATCATATCATCCACATAACATTCTATCTCTTTGTGGATCATATCGTGGAATAATGTTACCATAGCCCGTTGATACGTTGCACCGGCATTCTTGAGCCCAAATGGCATTACTTTGTAGCAGAACGTGCCCCAGGGTGTGATGAAGGTTGTCTTCTCCATGTCTTCAGGTGACATCTTGATCTGGTTGTATCCTGAAAATCCATCCATGAAGGAGAATACCGAGAACTGAGCCGTATTATCCACCAATACATCAATGTGAGGTAATGGGAAGTCATCTTTCGGGCTAGCTCTGTTCAGATCCCGGTAGTCAACACACATTCTTACTTTGCCATCCTTCTTAGGCACAGGCACTATATTAGCAACCCACGGCGGATAGCTAGTTACAGCAAGGAACCCGGCGTCCCATTGCTTTTGTACCTCTTCTTTGATTTTCATTGCCATGTCCGGCCGAGTACGGCGCAGTTTCTGCTTAACTGGCGGGCATTCTTCTTTCAAAGGCAGCTTGTGCATGACAATATCGGTATCCAACCCTGGCATGTCTTGGTACGACCAAGCAAACACATCTACATACTCTTGAAGCAGGCCTATCAGTTGTCTTTTCACTGAGTCTTGCAGGCAGGCCCCGATTCTAACTTCTTTCACGTCTTCATCTGTACCAAGATTGATCACTTCAACCTCCTCCTGGTGAGGAGTAATGACCTTTTCCTCCTGTCTTAACAACCGGGCTAGCTCTTCAGGAAGCTCATATTCTTCTTCAACCCCTTCATCAGCTTGATTGATTGGATTGTCAAAGTCATACGAAGTCATAGCCGTGCTGTTGTCGGTGCTGTCTGGAAGGCATTCTCTGCAAGGGTTAAGTTTGTTCATTTTAGTGATTAATTTTAATCTTGTTTTAGAAAAGTGAAATAAAGTTGTCATTTTGAAAACACTGCCATTTATTTTTTGTACAAAAAGAAAAAATGGAAAAACAGTGAGCGGAAAAGAAAAAGACTCATTTGCAAAAAGATGTCTGATATTTCATTGATTAATCTTGTTTGCACAAAAAGTACAGATGGCCCGATTACAAAATGAGTCTTGTCATCTTGGGCAAGATGCAAGACTTTGATGCATGCTATAAAAATACAGGAAATAATAATTACTCTGCATGAGTAACACTTATAATTTCCTGGGAAGACCAGTTTGAGATACTGCTCCCCGGGATCTTCGGACGAATCCATCTTTCCAGGTTGCGCTCCTCTTCCAGCTCGTCTTCCAGACAGTTGATAGCATCGGGGGTAAGCATCCCCCCACTGACAAAACCGGGCTCCTCAGCAGTCTTTGCTTGATGTTGAGTTGGTCTGTAACCCAACCCAAATTTGTCTTTCTTCTCCTCCACAGCTAAAACTTTGCCCCAGCCCAGGGCGGTTCCTTCCTCAACAACCTTCCGGGCTTGTTGGTATGATGACATTGGAGTACCAGATACAGCAGACGCTTCATTCACATTCAAAGCTTCGAACCCCTGGCTCATTGTTTCATGGATCTCCCCATCCATCTCAATGTACTTATAGGTAGCCAGGTGGCTGACAAAAATATCCTCTTCTCCACAGATTGTAACGATTTGACCCTCCCACTCATATTTTAACTTTTGGTGAAGGGTAGACGTTATTGCGCCGGCGGCGTGAATCCAGGGTCTACCCAACAAACAGCTGTAGGCGGGCTGAATGTCCATCACATAAAAGATAGTTTTAAAGGTCTGTGGGCCAATTGTCACAGGCAGCTCAATCTCTCCCAGAACCGATCTCTTAGAACCATCAAAGGCTCTTACCACCAGGTTGCTGGGTCTCAATGCCAATCCGTCATATTCTAACTTCACCAGAGCCTTCTTTGGTAAGACATTCAGGGATGAACCTGTGTCCACCAGCACATGTGAAAGGACAGCTCCTTTGCATTCTATGGTTATGTGCAAGGCTTTGTTGTGGTTGCGGCCATCTGCTGTCAAGTCAGTATTGGTGAACCCTAGCCCATTGCTAGCAGTAACATTTCCAACCACGGTTTCCAACTGGTTGACAGTAATCTCTTCAGGCACGTAAGCTGCGTGCAAGACCTTGAGTAGTGCATTCCGATGGGCTTCGGAGCACATAAGCAGTGAGAGGATAGAGATTTTGGATGGCGTCTGGTGAAGTTGATCCACGATTTTGTAATCACTCTTTTTGATGATTCTCATAAACTCATCAACTTCTTGATCGAACGGCGTCTTCAAGGCTTCTTTAACAGTTTGATCTTCCTGCACCGGGCTCTTTCCTTTTGCCTTGGCAGCAGCTTCTGCTTCGGCAGTAGGTTTTGGAATTGGTGGAGCAAAGAGACGTCCGCTTCGAGTGAAGCCTCCGCCTCCCCCCACATTATCTACTTGTGGTGCAGGTGTTGATGTTTCAAGAGTGATTCTTTTTCCTTCGCAGTACACGTCTGAGCCATAGTGCCAAGGGATGGCCCTATCGCTTTCATATGGTACTGGTCCAGGCACCGTGACAGTGACCGGACTGATTGCTGCTGCCGAAGGGACTGTAATTGTTTGTGGATCATAAAAGATTGTAACTGGCGCTCTGGTGGGAGCAGCACCTTCTGAATGGTAGGCAGAGTTGTTCTCAGGATCATAAAATATTGTGACGGTAGAGACATCCTCATGATTTGTTGCTGGTGTTGTAGGAGACATCGGTGGAAGGATGGATGCTGTTGTTGTAGGAGCTTCATAATGGAGTGGTGCCGGAGTTGTAGAAGAAAAATTTGTTGATAACTGATCAGTTGAGACGACAGATGAAGTACTTGTTGATGAAACCGAAGAATTGTCAGGAACAATGGTTGTTGCAGTTGTAGGAGGTTCTGGAGTTGTTGCTGATGAGGTTGCTGGGTTTGTTGGAAATGATGTGGTGATCTGAAGCTGGCCACTCTGAATGAGGCCGTCTATGCCATTCCTCAAATTATCGCACCCATTTACCGAGATATTACAGTAAGCACAACCCAATTCACACCCTGGGAACATCTGACATTCCAAGAGCTGAGCCTTGATTTCTACCAATGGTGTCCTGATCTGTCCCACACTGGTTATTAAATAAGACGACTTGTCTTCTTCAATAGCGTTAATTCGGGGACCACCATGGTTTGGCATGGGGTTTTTATTGACATTGGGTGGTGGTGCGAAATTCAGAGCTTTTGAGTCTACCAGGTCTTGTACCTTCATATGCAGGGCTCTGCACTTTTCTGTACTGTGGCCAGGTGCGTTTGAATGAAAAGCACACCTAGCATTGGAGTCATAGTTCCTGGGTAGACTGTTGGGATCTGGAGGTGCCAGCGTCCTTAGCTCAACTAGGTTGAGTTTCAGGAGTTGTGGCAGCAGGGTAGCATATGGCATAGGGATCGGATCGATCACCCTGTTAGCTTGAGAGGGCCTTTGCTGAAATGGCCTTTGCTGATTATTGTTGTTATTACTGTTGTTGTAATTTCTTGGAGGATACTGATTTTGTTGGTGGTACTGAGGTTGTGGTTGATAGTTTTGCTGCGGAGGTTGATAGACTGATTGAGGATGAGCTGGAGCAGGAATGGAGACTGCTGCTATTGACCTCTGAATATACTGGGGCCTGCCCCTGTTTGAATGGATGGCATTGGTCTCGCCAGTTCTTCTTGGGCCTACAAAAGGCTTTCTTGTACTACTGGACGAGCTTGCACCGTTGTCTGAGATCTTGCCCATTTTTAACAGGCTCTCAATTCTCTCCCCAGCTATGACAACATCTGCAAAGCTAGTGGAAGAGAAAGCAGCCAGCCTGTCAATATATGTTCCCTGGAGGGTGTTCATAAACATATCTGCCATTTCCCGTTCAGACATAGGTGGTTGAACAGCAGCAGCCAGTTGCCTCCATCTTTGGGCATATTCTCGGAAACTCTCCCTCGAAGACTGTGACATTCCCATCAGGAGAGTCCTGTTGGGTGCCATGTCTAGATTATACTGATACTGTCTGATGAAGGCCTCTGCCAGGTCCTTCCAGCATCTAATTGTTGCTCTTGTCAGATGGGAATACCACTCCCTCGAAGCTCCAGTCAAGCTATCTTCAAAATAGAACATCCACAATTTCTCGTCCATGGTATAAGCTTTTAATCTCCCGAGGAAAGATTGTAGATGGGTCCGAGGACAAGAAGTCCCATTATACTTTTCAAAACATGGAGGCTTGAACTTATGGGGGATCCTGACCCCGTCTACCAAACCCATGTCCATAACGTCGAAGCCCAAAGAGTTTTGAGACTCTAGGGATCTTAACTTCTCAGCTATTTCATCCAACCTTCTATCGTAAGCCTCTTCTCCAGCACCCATTACTGTGAACTGGTCTTCTTGAGGGTCTTCCTGCAGTACCCTCCCTGCTGTGGCAGTCCCTTGAACATTTGCTGGAATATTGACCTCAGGATGGAGGTGTGGCCCAAATACCGGAGGGTTGACGTGAGGTTGGACTCTTTCATTGTTACTGGTACCGGCAGTCCCCACATGGGGCTCTTCTTGATTCTGCCTTTCCACCATGGCCCTCAATCTTTCCTGGCTCTGAGCCATGTTGTTCATAACCTCCATAAACTGATTCATTTGGTTCCTCATCTCTAGCCTTTCATTTGCCATTTGATTTCTGACCTCAGTAAGGTCCTGCTGCATCTGATCCATTTGAATCCCCGGAAGGTTGTTTCGGGTTGGATAACGGTGCGGACGATTGAGGGGAAACACCCGGCGCCTAGCAATAGTTCCTGAGGCATCACAACAGAGGTTAGCAACAACAAAACAAAAACCTGCAAAACAAACAAAGGGTTAGCATGCAATGCAGTTATGCTTATTTGTTCTCAAGGTATCCGGTTTGGCCTTCAGTTTTGACCCTTCCAGACCCTTGGAGATGCTGTTGTTGTTGCTTGAAGAAAACTCAGATGAAGCAAACTAACGCAAATATATTACAGAAGGTGAAATAATACAACTTGTTCATTTTACAACACAAGTCCACTAAGGGGTCAAAATACAGTACAAAATAAAAGTACATGAAAAGAAAGCAACAACAAACAAATGGTCAAACACCAAGACCAAACTCATCCTCACGAACTTCCTTGAGAAGTGCTTCGGTCACAGGATCAGCCGGACGCTCCGTGAGATTCCTGATGAGGAGATTCCGGGTCGTAACAGCTGCTGTTAGCTTCTTGTGCTGAGTTTGGTCCTTGGACCTCTTCACTCCTGCTTTGATCTTCAGCTCTGATATCTCCCTCTGGGCTGCTGCCAGGGCGTCTTGCTGTTCTTTTGCATTAGCTTCAAGTTGCTCCATCTTGTCTTGAACTCTTTTGTCTTCCAGGGTACGAGCCTCGGTGATCCTGACCCACCGGGCTTGACTCTCCTTTAAGTACAAGTCTGTCCTTGCTCTCTGGAACTGGGCTTCTTTGCAAGCATTCTTCAGAATTTGTTCACCAGCTTTAGACTTTTTGATATAATCCCCAGACTTTTCGATCTTAGTCAAATGCTCTACTCTTAATTTCTCCAATCTCTCAATCTCCCTCATACCTTCACTCCTTTCCCGGAGGGTCTTCTGCAAAGCCTGGGTTAGCTTCTCATTTCTTTCCTTCAAGCTCTCAAACTCTTCCAAACTGATGGTGGCAGGGGGTGGTGCTGAAGATGACTCAGGCATGTCTTCTATGGTAAAGGGCATTCCATAGAATTGGGCCCTAGCATAGGACCAATCATAGTATTGTGCTGATGCCACATTGTTACACTTCCCCAGAATGGTGACTCCCTTGGTTTGAACATTATCCCAGGCCCAGGCAGCCTGCCTAACAACAGCCAAACTAATCTTGTTCTCACAATAAAGGGTCTCCACCAAGTCCTGTGCCTTAGGAGTATGGACCAATGCATAGCCCAGTTGCCTTCTGAACAGCAGAGGATTGTAATTGATACTGCCCTTAACTCCTATTAAAGGCACATTGGGAAAGTGGCCACAGCTGGTGATGATATCCCTGCCCTTGGTGCTCTGAGTGCACCATCTGATGTCAGCTGAAGTTAGAACAGTGAGTCTCTTAGCCCAGTTGCCCTGCTGATGAGGGTTTAAAAATGCATCTGTCCTGGGTAGGTGCCTGAGAAGCCAAGTGTGAAACAATGGAGCACAAAACCTCACTAACCTCCCCCTCTGCTTTTCATTCCTCTGATGCACTGAATAGTAGAGATCCCCCAATAAAGTTGGCACTGGGTTCTTCAAGATGAACAGATGGATTGCATTCTTGCTAATGAATCGAGGCTCATCCGCAAACAACACAATTCCATATATACTCAAGGCCAGTAAAGCACAAACAGCTTTCCATTCCCCCAGGGAAGCCTTCAGACTAGCTTGAGAAATTAAGAAGTCTAGATGAAAGCCAGGGATTCCAGCTTTAGAGGTCATATGCTGCTCAACCAAAACAGGTTCCAGATGCAAAGCTTTTGCTACTTCTCCATTAGTAGGAAAGACCATCTCAGGGTTGAAAGGAATTTCTCTCCTGATAGGCATACCAACTAATGAGGAGTACTCTTCCAATAAGGGGCCCAACTGAAAGTCTTGAAAAGTAAAACATCTCAATGGAGGATCATAAAACTGAATGCAGGTGTGGATGAGGCTCCTCTGTGAAGGGTCTAGATCCATAACCATGTCAAGTATATCTCCATAACTCTCCCTGAACAAAGGTATGTGATCTGGAGTGATCAGGGTCTGAATCCTCCTGATGTCTGATAGCTCTGGCTGGAAGAAGTGATAGGTGATGTTGCTTTTCTTTGGAGCCATGATGACAAATATTGATGAAGATACTGAAGAGGAGGGCCACTGATTGGCTGGAATAGATAGCTGGTAGCAAGTGCTGATGAATGCAGGTCAAAACTAAAGATGGGGTCAAAACCAAAACCAGATGAAGATGGATACCCTGAAACACAAATAAGCAAATGTTAATATGATGCAATGATTATGTATGCAAATGACATGCAAGGGTTTGTGACTGAGCTGGGTCTGATCAAAATGCCCTGATATAGGTCCAAGTGTGTTCAAGAATTTCAGTTGGAGGTCTATAAATCCAGTAACCAGGGTGGGGGACTCAAATAAAGAGCCACATGTCCAGGGTTTAGAATCACAAGAACTGTCCAACATGGAGTATTCTTAACAAATCAAAGTAACAGGGTATTCTGAGGTCAAGGTACCTGCAAACCTGTAAACAGCCCAACCCCCTCACAGGTGGTGTTCTAAAACAAGGATCCTCAGACTTGGATCAGTTATGAGAAGTGTAAACACTTCTAACCCGGAGGCACAGTGTTTACAATAACCATAACAATTCCTCCTCTAATTCACCTCAGTTTCTGAGGGTCAATACTAAAGGTCATCCAGACTTAGCAGGCTTCCCAGATAGCCCTAGCATTGCAGGAAATCTGCAACACAGAGTTCTCAAGAAGAAACCCATATCTGAACCGTGTTTCATATTCCCGCACCAGACCGAAATGGAATGGGAAAGAATATGATTCACTCTAGCCTAGGTGTCACTCAGGTCCCAGGTATAGGACCTTAACTCTCAATGAATCACCCACCCACCAAAGAAAACAACAGATCCAGCCAGCAACAATGACAGTATGATATATGTAAAGCAGTAAAGAAAGTAATAAAACAGACTGTACATAAAGCAAAAACATATACAAACACAAATAAGCACATAACACCCCAATAAACACAAATCAATCAAGCGCTAGGAGGAACCCACAAAAAGAACCAGAAGCCCTGGTTGCAGTATAAGGATCCCCAGCAGAGTCGCCAAGCTGTCGCTCCCGACAAATGAAACAGGGTCAAATAGGGTACAGACGCGAACGGTCGGTGAAGGGAACAGTGGGAACACACAGCCGTGAACTCACTGGAGAATGAATAGAGTCGCCAGCTAGGCATTTTTATCCCGGAGGAAAGGTAATGCTGCATAGACCTAGAAAAAGATGGATAAGACGGTCGCGAACCAGAGAGACTGAGAAAGGGGGTTGGTTACAACCTGGGAAGGTATTAGCACCCAGATTGTCCGTCGTACTCGACGGGATCCACGCTTAAAAGATTTGTGTATTAAAGGGGTAGTGTCAGTGCAATCTGTGTATAAAGAGCTGGAAAGCAATATGTACAGGTGTCAGTGTAAAGTGTATAAGTGATGTGAGGTATGAAAGTGTCAGTGTAAAGATAAGAATGAAATGCTCAAGATTATGAGGCTAAAGAATGAAGCTAGAAAGAGGGGGAATATACAGAGACTTTTGTTCGATAACTGTTAAGTTATGCCTACGTATCCTCTCGTGCAATGAGGAAGTCAGAACACCGTAGTTCGACCCAAAGAGACTGAAAGGTGAATTGACTTGTGAACTGCTTGCTTGTCTATGCTCAAGTGTATGACCTGTCTGGCTCAGGTGCTAACTGTCTTGCATTAGACGGAAGAAGCGAGCTCTCGTTTATGAGTGAATGAGATGAGAAAAGAATCCCGAAGGAGACGATTATTGTTTGTTTTTGTGTTTTCAGTCTTTTATTGCTTTTGCAAGTTTGTCATAAGTTAATGAGCTTGAACCTAAACCAATGGATTTAGTAAACTCATCACATCTTCCCTCTGTTTAGGGGTAATGAGAATACCTTAAGTGTGAAGTCAGATTCTCACACTTAATCACCTTTGGTGCAGGATTAAGATCATTAACCTACTTGTGATTATTTAGGTGTTTTTGGTGTTTTTGTTTAGTGTTATGTAATGAGATTAAGCCATAATCAGGGATTAAACAGACTCATTACACCATCCTAATAGAAGGATAATAGATGAGAATGTTTAAGCTGAGGAAAGCTCCTCAACTTAATCCATGATTAGGGATTAAACTCATGACAAAACAAGCCTTTGATTAAGTGGATTTTAGTTAATGATATGATGATGAAGTGAATTTTTATGGTTTGTAAGACAACTTGAGGGGGACTTGTCCATTAACACTAGGGTTAGTCCTTCTTAACCATTTAAGGAAGAATTAGAACCCTAATGCAAGGCCCAAGTTACAAGTGTGATGCCTTGATATTTATTAAGTGAATTGATTGAGAGATTTAAACACATTAAGGGTTTAACACTTAGGATTAAAGTTATACACTCCATCCTAAGAGAAGGATGCAGGCATAAGCTTAATCACAAAGCCTTAAAGCCTTTAGGGTTTAATCCCTGATTATGAGATGAGAAGAGAAGACTCAAAAGAGACACAAAGGTAAAACTAAGAGG
This sequence comes from Lathyrus aphaca, assembly GCA_963966055.1. Classification (NCBI taxonomy): domain Eukaryota; kingdom Viridiplantae; phylum Streptophyta; class Magnoliopsida; order Fabales; family Fabaceae; genus Lathyrus; species Lathyrus aphaca. The sequence goes on from OZ014521.1 coordinate 477,972,664, forward strand.
GGAGACTAATCAAAACCCTAATCATTGTCATGCTTGGTTGTTCCTAAGGTTTGTGAAGTTTTCAAGAGATATCTTCAATGGAACCACCAGGAAGCAGATGAACAAGATCAAGAGAAGCAAAGTGACTTGCTTCATTCAAGAAGTCAAGTCACTTGAAGAAAGAAAGTGGGAAGAACAAGAATGAGCAAGCTCAAACTCAAACACATATAGGAATGCAGCAATGGATGCAAGAGAGATGAAAAGAAAAGTTATGAGAAGTGAAGGCAAATTCACTTCCCAAGTTTACTTACCACCTGAAATGTTAGAAAGAAATGCAATGCAATGCAAGATGAGATGAAATGGTATGATGCTAAACAAAACCAGAAGCATGTTGATGATGAAAATGATGTTATGAGATGCTGCAAACATGAGGCAAGGCATGGAGATGTTCATACAAGATCATGGATGCAAATGATGCAAGCTTAGAAGCATGGATGCACATGAAAAGTTAGGAAGCATACAAAGCATACAACATGGCAAATGCAAGATGCAATGATCAAAGATGCTTTCTATATGTCTTAAGATGTCAAATGAAACACAAGCATGCATAAAATGAAAAGACAAGTCATGTTATGCAAGAGAATGCAAGAAGGATGCAAAAGAAAGCCCAAATTAGGGTTTATGGATCAAGCAACAAACCAAAACCAAAAACAGAAGCAAACTCTAAGATAAAAAATGGGAAATGCCATCCAAAGAAACCCTAAACCTATACTAAACCAAGGTCCAAAGGGGAGGTCTCAACTCTCAACCAATCTCAAGTTATGATTTTTCTAAGTTATTAGGGTTTTTAGGGCTCCTAAACAAAAGAAATGCCAAGCAAATTGAAAATGAGGAATCAAATCATGGCCATTTAACCCTAGAAACTACATGCTAAACACAAAACAATGCAAAAAGAACCAATGTCCAACTCTTCTCAAATAAGCAGAAATGATTTTTTGAACTTAGGATCAAATTAATGCACAAAAAATGATTTAATTCAATGAAAAATTCTTAAAATGCATCAAGATCAAAAAAGAAATTTGGTTTGAAGGTTGGACAATGTTTCTAAATGTCTTAGAACATTTCATGAATTTTTTGGTGATTTTTAGATACTTAAAAGTATTTTTAATAAATTAATTCCCATTAATCAATTAAAAATAATCTCTTAAATATTTAAATATACTTTTTTAATGATAAAAATAAAAATAAAAATATTTTTGTGTCCTAAAAATTAATAAAACTTAAGAGAAAAAGTTTCATAATTTTTAAGAATTTTTTACTATTTTAAAATAAATATGCAAATTAATTGAAAAGAAAATGAATTAAAAATAAATAAAATGAAAGTAATCTAAATGAGAGGCTGAGATGCAATCTGGGAAAGAGACAGTTGACTTGGCGCGTGATCCAACGGCTGAAGTTCAAACTCCTTAAATTCAATTGATTAAACTAATTAAACCTAATTATGAATTAATGACATGATCTGGACAATACACGCGCGCGCGGGAAGCCAGATCCAAGGGTCCATATTTGAATTTTGCCCTAACCCTAATTAACTCACTAATCACTTTCAGGCTGCCGGAGAAGACTTCCGGTCGTCTTCTCCGGCCAGCTCTCTCCCTGAAAAATCCCCAAACCCCTCAAATCGTATTAAAAATGAAAACTAAGAAATGGGAAATGTTCCTTACACACTCACGAATCAAACCCCTCTCTCAAAACTAATTTCTTCTCCCTAACTAAGCTGAATCGAAGAAGATAAAAACTAGGGCACGCAGGTTTCAGAGAGAAATTAAATACTCATTTCAAAACCATTTTCGAAACCAATGATATCAGGATGATCAGTGAAGCACATAGAACAAGTCTATAACATGAAAATTGATTTCTGGAAAAATAATTTTCAAGCTACCTGAGATTTGGAGCTTTCAACCTGATGACTTTCTGGCCTCTTCTTTCAGTGCAAACCACCCCACTTGCTCTCCAGATGATGTTTGAATGCTCAAGAAGAGTTTATGTTAGCTGGATAATGAGTTTCGACAGCTCCTGCTTCAACTCAGTCAGAAATGGCAATGGTGATTCTGGCACTTTCAGGTCATGGTGAGGGGTTGTTTGTGATCCTGAGGGTGAATGGAGAAGGTCTATGGTGTTTGTTGGTATGTTTGTGAGCTATGGTGAGAGTTTTGAAGGAAACTGCAAAATGAGGTGAAGAATGGCAGTGGGATGTTCTTGCTTGTTTCAGGCCAGGCTCTTGGTGGTTTCAGGTCTATGGAGTGTGGTGAGATGAATGGTGAAGATGGTGTGTGTGTTTGAAGGCTGGGCAGAGAGATTCGAAGGCTTATGCAGCTTGGTGTGTTTTTGTGAATGTGATCAATGAGAGAGTTTCAGCCTTGCTTCTTCATATCTTTGGCTTGCCAAGGGATATTGTATTATAATCCTATAGGTCAGATGATGTGACCTGGCCTATAGTGATTGGTAAGTTTACTTTTGCAAAATGTCCACCTTTTGTGTAAGTGAAGTATGGCTCATGGCCTAGGCAAGTACAAGGCATGGGCTGGCGCAGCAAGGGTGAGGGAGAGGTCTAGCAAAGCTCAGCATCCAAGGCTGCAAGTGGTAGGAAGTGAAATGAGTGTTTCTTGCAAGTTGTGGCCTTTGGTTCACATGTGACTTCTTTGTCCAACCAAACATGAATCCATGGGCATTCTTGGTTCATTTCTGATTTTTTAGGTTCATAGAATGTTTGTGTAATGGTTTGAAATGAATTAGAGGTCACAATTGGCTTTGGTTCATGATTTTGCAAAATTTCCATTTGAAGCATGCCTTGAAAATCAATGATTTTTGCCAACTTTGTCTTGCTATAACTTTTGATCCAAGAAGAGTTTGATCATGTTCTTGTACTTTTTGAAAAGGGAAAGATGAGATCTACAACTTTCATGACCAAAGTTTTTCCATTTGAAGCATTTTTGGATCAAAAATCAAGGCTTGAAAAATGACCTAAAATGATGCATTCTTGAAAAGTCAACTATGCCCAAAAAGTCAACATTTGCAAAAACCCTAAATTCTTGATTTTTGTGAACTTCAACCTTCTTCCATGATCAAATAAAGATCATATACACTCAAAATGATGAAGATCACCCATTGGTTGGGTCATTGGGGGCCTCAGATGCCCTGATTTTACACTGACTTGTCCAGAAAGTCAACCCTTGATCAGATGACTTCCCCATGGAATTTCTTCATGAAACTTGATATGCATACTCCCTATACCATGTAGAGACCAATGGAAACAAGAATGACCAAAAAATTAGGGGTTATGGCCTCTAAAACCAAAACCCTAATTTTAGGTCAACTGTGCAGTTTAACCTAGCTCTGCATCCACTCAAACTCTAGTTCTTGTGATTCTTTGGAATTTTTGACTTTGGGAAGATGTAATATGATACTTGAACACATATGGATCCCTTTGAAGTGATTGGTTGCCTTTGGAATGGCTCAAGAAGCTATTGGATTGCTCAGATCACAAACCCTAGATGCAGATGACTTAGAACTAATGCAGTGAAGCAAAAATGTGATGTGAGATGATATGATTGTGTTTATGCATATGGAATGATCTCCAGCCATGGTGTGAATGGGTGAGGGCAAATTTGGGGTGTTTACAGTCATCAGCCATGTCTAACCTGTAATAAACCAAGGAAACCATCAAATATCAAATATAACTTATAATCATAGCAATTGAAAACAAAAATATAACGAAATCATGCATTATCAGATATAACTTATAATCAAAGCAATTGAAAACAAAAAAAATAAAGAAATCATGCATTATCAGATATAACTTATAATCAAAGCATTTGAAAACAAAAATATAACGAAATCATGCATTATCAGATATAACTTATAATCAAAGCAATTGAAAACAAAAATATAACGAAATCATGCATTATCAGATATAACTTATAATCAAAGCAATTGAAAACAAAAATATAACAAAATCATGCATTATCAGATATAACTTATAAGTAAAGCAATTGAAAACAAAAAAAATAAAGAAACCATGCATAGTTTACCTCAGTCACTAACATCTCTTTCTTTTCTTTGTTGGAATATTAATCACTTGCTTCTTTGCAATGCGTACGGATGAATTGATCCAAATTCCCTCATTATGATCGTTTCTTATATATGACTCATCCGGTCTAAGATCCTCAACTTCATCATTTCTATTCAACTCATTCCGTCTAATGCATGACTCATTCTCAACATCAATATCACATTGATCGACACCGCTATCATTAGTCACTTTGTTAGAGAAAAGCACTATAGACCATTTTGTACTCTTCGGGTCATTCACATAGAACACTTGTTTAGCTTGAGATGCTAGAATAAAAGGTTCATCTTTGTACCCCACCCTAGTAAGATCAACTTGCAAAAATCCAGACTTATCCATTTGTATGCCACTACTATTCACCCACTTGCAACCAAAAATGGGAATCTGAAACTTCTCGTAATCAAACACCCAAATGTGCTCAATAACTCCAAAATATGACAAATTTGCATATTTGGGGTTTAAGTCCTTCATACTTGATATATGCATTGCTTCAGCTAGCACGGTGACACCACTATTTTGCATAGTACTCTTATCATCTTGTTCTTTGGTATAAAATGTGTATCCATTAATTGAGTATGCGCTATGAGAAAACACATGCAAACTTGGATCTGAAGAGCGCTTCGAATAAATATGATCCTTCTGTTATGCCAAACATCTCAACCTTTCTGTTACCGAAGAAGGATCTGAAGAGCGCTTCGAATAAATATGATCCTTCAACCATTGTATGAAACTTTGATTGTGCTCTATAACTATCCAATTTTCATTTCTGTTCGGATTTAACCTTCGGAGTACATCCTTGTGCATTTCAACATATGGCTCAACCTCATTATTATTGTGCAGAACATACAAATGAACTTGATCCCGTTCATCCCTTGATATTGTCACAATTTTATTCCCAATTAATTTTTTACCTTCCATTTTTTCGAAAATCTGAGCTCTGGGAAGTCCAATCGATTGAACGTTAGACAAATATTCAGTACAAAACTCAACAGATTCTTCAACAATGTATCGTTCAACAATACAACCCTCTGGTCGACTTCGGGATTTCACGTACCCTTTTAATATTTTCATATACCGTTCAGCAGGGTACATCCATCTCATATAAGCTGGTCCACACAACTGTGTCTCTTTCACAAGATGAACAACTAAATGAACCATTATGTCAAAAAAAGACGGAGGAAAATACATTTCAAGCTCACACAAGGTAATTACAATCTCTTTTTGTAGTGTTGGTAAGATCTCGGGATCGATCACCTTACTACAGATTGACCTAAAGAAAAAACACAATTTAGTTATGGCACTTCTTACTTTTTCTGGCAAAATAGAACGTATACCTATCAGTAGAAAATGTTCCATTATAACATGGCAATCACGTGTCTTCAAATTCTTCAACTTGAGGTCTTTCATAGAAAAAAGTCTTCTGATATCTGATGAGTATCCTTCTGGAACCTTAACTTCACTCAGAGACTTACACAAATTTTTTTTCTCCTTTCTAGATAAAGTAAAAGCAGCAGGTGGTAGATATGTTCGTCTTCCTTTCTTCACGGGTGCTAATTCAGTTCTCATTCCCATTTTTAACATGTCCTCCCTTGCTTTAAGGCCATCCTTAGACTTGCCTTTTATATTGAGTAATGTACCGATAACACTTTCAAATACGTTTTTTTCAATATGTATAACATCGAGAAAATGTCTCACGTACAAAGACTTCCAATATGGCAATTCAAAAAATATCGACCTTTTCTTCCACCCACCTTTCACAATCTTATGTGCAAAAGGCTTGCCAAACTCAGTACGCACATCTTTCACCTTTTCAAAAACTTGTTCACCTGACAATGCGGGTGGAGCTCTACGATGTTCGGTGTCTCCATTGAATGCTTTTCTCCACCCACGGTAGTGATGTTTAGAATGTAAGAATCTACGATGACCGAGCAACACATTCTTCTGGCAAAGTTCCAATCGAATCGTATCGGTTCCGTCTTCACAAACAGGACACGCACGTTGACCTTTAATGCTATACCCAGATAGATTCCCGTATGCTGGAAAATCATTAATTGTGCCAAACAACATCGCCCTCAAATTGAAACTTTCTTTCCTATATCCATCATAAACCTCCACACCGTTCTCCCACAAAATCTTTAAATCTTCGATCAAAGGTGTCAAGTATACGTCTATGTCATTCCCTGGTTGTTTAGGCCCAGAGATTAACATAGATAACATCATGTACTTACGCTTCATACATAGCCACAGAGTTAGGTTATAAATCATAAGAATCACAGGCCATGTGGTATGTGAGATACTTTGAAGACCATGTGGGTTCATTTCATCAGTAGATAATGCCAATCGAAGGTTTCTTGCTTCTGATCCAAACTCAGGATAATCATTATCAATCTTCGACCACTGTGGTGAATCAGCCAGATGCCGATACTTTCCATCAATAATTCTTTCATCTGCATGCCAAGTAAGATGTCTTGCATCGGTTTCACTACGAAACATGCGCCTAAATCTCGGAATTATCGGAAAATACCATAAGACTTTTGCGGGAGATAATCTTTTCTTATATCGAGACAAACCGCATTTAGGGCATTCAGTTAACATTGCATATTCGTTACGAAACAAAATGCAATCGTTAGGACAAACATGTATCTTATCATAGCTCATGCCAATAGAGCACAACATTTTTTTGCCTCATAGGTTCGATTAGGAAGAACATTATCATCCGGTAGCATTTCTCTCATAAGGGCCAACAACTCTGTGAAACTTTTATCCGACCATCCATTGCCCGCCTTTAAGTTGTACAACTTTAATACCACAGAAAGTCTTGAGAATTTAGTGCAACCTTTGTACAACGGTTTCTCTGCATCGCTTACCATCCTCTCAAACATTTCAGGACAATCATGAAGATCTTCTTCCAGTGCTTCTACAATCTCTTCAACTCGATCACAATCGTATGTTTCCGTGTCTTTGTCGTATGAAGCATAGGTCGTATTACTTTTTCCACTCGATTCAACATTCTCGTTAATTTTCTCACCATGAAATATCCAACACTGATAACTTTGATCAATTCCATGCCTCAGCAAATGCGATTTCAATCCATGTGCGTCAACCTTACCAATATAACAACAACGCAAGCAAGGACAATGCATTCGTCTGGGGTTTTCAGCGTGTTGAACAGCATACTTAACGAATTCCGCAACCCCACTCTCGTACTCTTTGGTCATTCGATCAGCACAAATCCATGTTTTATCCATGGTTTTCCTACTTATTAAGGTAAACAATCAATCCAGACGAAAATACATAACTAAGGTAGTATCTTTGAATATCCTCAATTTTAAAGTTCAATTCATTTTAAACTTCAATAACGTATACATAACCAATGTTAATATAAACTTCAATAACGTATCCGATACGCCGATATACCAACTTTAATTACCTCATCACTTTCATTTTTTATATTACAAGAATCAAACTTTTTCTATTACAATATACCTATAACTATACCTATAACACGTTAATTTTTCTATAACTAACTTTAATTTTCTATTAGAATATACCTATAACTATACTTATAAACATTTTCTATTACAAACATTTTTGTATTACAACATTTTCAAGGAAGAACATTTTTCTATTACAACATTATTACTTATCAAACATAACAACTTTAATTACCTCATCACTTTCATTTTTTCTATTACAAGAATCAAACTTTTTCTTCCATTACTTTTCTCTTATAAACATTATTCTATTATAAACATTTTTCTATTATCAACATCATTACTTATCAAACATAACAACAACAATGTACCTTATGAATCAAAACAACTTAAACAAAAGATAATACAATAAACTCAGTTTTTATGAATCAAAACAACAATGTACCTTCTAAACTCAATGTACCTTATGCATCAAAACAACTAAAACAAAGGATAATACACTAAACTCAGTTTTTATGAATCAAAACAACAATGTACCTTCTAAACTCATTTTTTATGAATCAAAACAACTTAAACAAGAATAATACACTAAACTCAGATTTTATGAATCAAAACAACTAAAACAAAGGATAATACACTAAACTCAGTTTTCATGAATCAAAACAACAATGTACCTTCTAAACTCAATTTTTATGAATCAAAACCACTTAAACAAGAATAATACACTAAACAGTAGAAACGAAAAATGAAGAAATGTAGAACATACTGTCGCTCCCGACAAATGAAAATATGATCAGATGAAGGTACAGACGCGAACGGTCGGCGAGAGGGAACAATGAGAACACACAGCCGTGAACTCACTGGAGATGAAAAGAGTCGCCAGCTAGGCATTTTTATCCCGGGGGAAAGGCAATGCTGCATAGGCCTAGAAAAAGATGGATAAGACGGTTGCGAACCAGAGAGACTGAGAAAGGGGGTTGGTTACAACCTGGGAAGGTATTAGCACCCAGATTGTCCGCCGTACTCGACGGGATCCACGCTTAAAAGATTTGTGTTTTAAAGGGGTAGTGTCAGTGCAATTTGTGTGTAAAATGGCTGGAAAGAGAATGTACAGGTGTCAGTGTAAAGTGTATAAGTGATGTGAAGTATGAAAGTGTCAGTGTAAGGACAGGAGTAAAATGCTCAAGATCATGAGGCTAAAGAATGAAGCTGGAAGAGGGGGAATATACAGAGACTTTTGTTCGATAACTGTTAAGTTATGCCTACGTATCCTCTCGTGCAATGAGGAAGTCAGAACACCGTAGTTCGACCCAAAGAGACTGAAAGATGAATTGACTTGTGAACTGCTTACTTGCCTATGCTCAAGTGTATGATCTGTCTGGCACAGATACAAACTGTCTTGCTGTAGACGGAAGAAGCAAGTTCTCGTTTATGAATGAAGATGATGAGGAAAGAATCCCGGAGGAGACGATTATTGCTTGTTTTTGTGTTTTCAGTCTTTTATCGCTTTTGAAAGTTTGTCATAAGTTAATGAGCTTAAGCCTAAACCAATGGGTTAGCAAACTCATCACATCTTCCCTCTGATTAGGGGTAATGAGAATACCTTAAGTGTGAAGTCAGATTCTCACACTTAATCACCTTTGGTGTAGGATTAAGATCATTAACCTACTTGTGATTATTTAGATGTTTTTGGTGTTTTTATTTAGTGTTGAGTAATGAGATTAAGCCATAATCAAGGATTAAACAGACTCATTACACCATCCTAATAGAAGGATAATAGATGAGAATGTTTAAGCTGGGGAAAGCTCCTCAACTTAATCCATGATTAGAGATTAAACCCACGACAATACAAGCCTTTGATTAAGTGGATTTCATTTAATGATATGATGAAGAAGTGATTTTTAGGGTTTGTAAGACAACTTGAGGGGGACTTGTCCATTAACACTAGGGTTAGTCCTTCTTAACCAGTTAAGGAAGAAATAGAACCCTAATGCAAGGCCCAAGTTACAAGTGTGATGTCTTAATACTTATTAAATGAATTGATTAAGAGATTTAAACACATTAAGGGTTTAACACTTAGGATTAAAGTTATACACTCCATCCTAAGAGAAGGATGCAGGCATAAGCTTAATCACAAAGCCTTAAAACCTTTAGGGTTTAGTCCCTGATTATGAGATGAAAAGAGAAGACTCAAAAGAGACACAAAGGTAAAACTAAGAGGGGAGACTAACCAAGACCCTAATCATTGTCATACATGGTTGTTCCTAAGGTTTGTGTGGTTTTCAAGAGCAATCTTCAAAGAGAACCACCAGGAAGCAGATGAACAAGATCAAGAGAAGCAAAGTGACTTGCTTCATTCAAGAAGTCAAGTCACTTGAAGAAAGAAAGTGGGAGGAAAAAGAATGAGCAAGCTCAAACTCAAACACAAACAAAAATGCAGCAATGGATGCAAGAGAGATGAAAAGAAAAAGTTATGAGAAGTGAAGGCAAATTCACTTCTCAAGCCACTTACCACCTGAAAATGTTAGAAGAGAGATGCAATGCAATGCAAAATGAGATGAAATGGTATGATGCTAAGAAAAACCAGAAGCATGTTGATGATGGTTATGATGTTATGAGGTGCTGCAAACATGAGGCAAGACATGGAGATGTTCATACAAGATCATGGATGCAAATGATGCAAGTTAAGGGGCATGAACAAGCATGGAAAGTTATGAAGCATACAAGGCAAATGACATGGAAAATATGAGATGCAATGATCAAACATACTTCCTATGTGTCCTATGATGTCAAATGAACCAAATGGATGCTTGAAATGTCATGGAAAGTCATGTTATGCAAGAGAATGCAAAAGGGATACAAGAGAAAGCCCAAACTAGGGTTTATGAATCAAACATCAAACCAAAACCAAAATCAGAAGCAAACAATATTACAAAAAATTGAAAATGCACTTAAAGGCCCCCTAATCCTATACTAACCCAATGTCCAAAGGAGGGGTTTCAACTCTTAACCAAACTCAAGTTATGATTTTTACAAGATTCTAGGGTTTTTAGGGTTTCCAAACAAAAGAAATGTCAAACAATTTGAAAATGCAAGATCAAATCATGGCCATTTTATCTCAAAAACTACATGCTAAACATAATGCAATGCAAGAAGAATCAATGTCCAACTCCTCATGAATAGGCAGAAATGATTTTTTTGAACTATGGATCAAATTAATGCACCAAAATGATTTTAATTCAATGAAAAATTCTCAAAATGCATCAAGATCAAAAAAGAAATTTGGTTTGAAGGTTGGACAATGTTTCTAAATGTCTTAGAACATTTCATGAATTTTTTGGTGATTTTTAAATACTTAAAAGTATTTTTAATAAATTAATTCTCATTAATCAATCAAAAATAAACTTTTAAATATTTAAAAATACTTTTTTAATGCTAAAAAATAAAAATAAAAATATTTTTGTGTCATAAAAATTAATGAAACTCTTGAGAAAAAGTTTCATAATTTTTAAGACATTTTTGCTATTTTAAATTAATTATGCAAATAAATTGAAAAGAAAATGAATTAAAAATAAATAAAATGGAAGGTAATCAGGATGGAGGGATGAGATTCACTCTGGATTTGAATCTGTTGACTACGCGCGTCATCCAAGGGTCCAGGTTGACTCTGATTAAATTATTTAAATTATGTTTAATTAAGCTAACACGTGGATTAGGGCATAATCAGAGAGATCCAGGCCATACACTCACGCGGGAGGTCAACGGGTCAGAGGCATCTCACGGTCCAGATTCAAATGGTCATTAATCACGTAATTAGGGCATAATCACTCTCAGGTGGCCGGAGAAGACTTCCGGTCGTCTTCTCCGGCCAGCAACTCCCCTGAAAAACTTCAAACTCCCTCAAATCGTAACAAAAACAAAATCTAAGAATTGGGAAATGCTCTCCAACCTCTCACGAATCAAACCCCTCTCCTAAAACAAATTTCTTTTCCCTAACTAAGCTGAATCGAAGGAAATAAGAACTAGGGCACGCAAGCTTCAGAGAGAAATTAAACTCTCATTTCAAAACCATTTCAAAAACTAAGAGCACCAGGATATTCAGTGAAGCATAAGGAACAAGTTCATAACATGAAAAACAATTTCTGGAAAAATAATTTTCAAGCTACCTGAGATTTGGAGCTTTCAACCTGATGACTTTCTGGCCACTTCTTTCAGTGCAAACTACTCCACTTGATCCCCAGATGATGTTTGAATGCTCAAGAAGAGTTTATGTTGGCTGGATAATGAGTTTCGACAGCTCCTGCTTCAACTCAGTTGAAAATGGCTATGGTGAAATAGGCAGCTTCAGGCCATTGTGAAGGATTGTTTGTGATCCTGAGGGTGAATGGAGAAGCTTTGCAAAGTTTGTTTGGAGGTTTGTGAGCTAGGGAGGGAGATTCGAATGGGACTGCAGTTTGAGGTGAGAAATGGCTATGGGGTGTTCTGGTTGATTCAGGCTTGTGTTCTTGCTGGTTTCTACTCAATGATGCATGGTGAGTTGAATGGTGAAAATGGTTTGAGTGTTTCTTGGCTGGGCAGAGAGATTCGAAGGCTTATGCAGCTGGGGTGTATTTTGTGAATGTGTTGTATGAGAGTGCTTCAGCCTTGCCTTGTACATGAAATGGCTTGCAATTTGTTCACAAAAACCTCTCTCATTGGTCAGTTGACAAGACATGTCCTTTATTGATTGGTAAGTCACCTTTTGCAAAAAAGTCAAATTTGTGTAAGGAAAGTATGGGTTGATCTATAGCTAGTACATGGGCTGGTTCTGGTGCAGCAAGGTGAGGTGAGAGGCTAGCCAAAGTGCAGCATCCAATGCATCAAGTGGTAGAAGCACAATGATGATTTTGCAAGTTGTTGGCCTTTTGGTTCACATGTGATTCCCTCATCCCACAAGCCATAACTCATGGGCATTCTTGGTTCAATTCTGATTTTTAGGACTTATAGAATGTTTGTATGCTGGTTTGAAATGAACTAGAGGTCACAAGAAGCATTGGTTCATGATTTTGCAAAATTTCCATTTGAGGCATGCCTTGAAAATCAATGATTTTGGCCAACTTTGTCACACCATAACTTTTGATCCAAGAAGAGTTTGATCATGTTCTAGTACTTTTTGAAAAGGGAAAGATGAGATCTACAACTTTCATGACCAAAGTTTTTCCATTTGAAGCATTTTTGGATCAAGAATCAAGGCTTGAAAAATGACCTAAAATGATGCATTTTTGAAAAGTCAATTATGCCCAAAAAGTCAACATTTACAAAAACCCTAAATTCTGGATTTTTGTGAACTTCAACCTTCTTCCATGATCAAATAAAGATCATATACACTCAAAATGATGAAGATCACCCATTGGTTGGGTCATTGGGGGCCTCAGATGCCCTGATTTTACACTGACTTGTCCAGAAAGTCAAACCTTGATCAGATGACTTCCCCATGGAATTTCTTCATGAAAATTGATATGCATACTCCCTATACCATATAGAGACCAATGGAAACAAGAATGACCAAAAAATTTGGAGTTATGGCCTCTGAAACCAAAACCCTAGTTTTAGGTCAACTGTGCAGTCTAGCCTGGCTCTGCATCCATTCAAACCCTAGCTCTTGTGATTCCTTTGCATTTTTGACTTTGAGGAGATGGAATATGATGTAAGAACACTCATGGACCTCTTTGAATTGATTGGTTGCTTTTGGAGTGGCTCAAGATGCTTTGGGATTGCTCAGATCACAAACCCTAGATGCAGATGACTTTGAATCTATGTAGTGAACCAAAATTGGGATATGGGGTGATATGATTGTGTTTATGCATATGAAATGATCACAAGCCATGGTGTGAATGGGTGAGGGCAAATTTGGGGTGTTTACAGCTGCCCCTATTCAAGCATGAGTTAGCTGTGCAGGTTGTAAGCAACGGCTTAACAGGCAAACAAGATAACTTGTGGTTGAATACCAAAGACAGTCCGAAATTTGCACTCACAGAAATGAAGAAGAAAAGGGATATAGATTGTAAAGGAAAATAAAGTATTGTAAAATGTGGGCGACGGAGGACGACCGTCGAGCAGAGGATGACTGCTGGGTAAACAGCAATGACGAGGACGGCCGACATGCTGGGGAAAAATGCTGAAAATAAAGCGATGACGGGGACGGCCGACATGCTGGAGATAAATGGTAAAGCCAAGACGGGGACGGCCGACCGGCTGGGGAAAATAAAATATTATGATGGGGACGGCCATCAAATAAAGCTGTAAAATTCTCTGGGAGATAAAGAAACATGACGGGGACGGCCATCAAGTTTATAAAGCAAAGTAACCAACGATGGGGACGGCCATCGGGCTAAAAGGAAAAGGGACCACGACGGGGACGGCCATCGGGTTAAAGAATAAATGAAATAAACAGATGATGGGGACGGCCATCAAAGGTGAAGGACGATCACCTAGCAGGGGACGGCTGCTCTGTTGGGGATAAAAGAAATATGATGGGGACGGCCATCAAAGGTGGAGGACGACCACCTGGCAGGGTACGGCTGCCGAAAATATCAACGATGGGGACGGCCATCGGATAGAAAAGGTCAACGACGGGGACGGCCATCGGGCAAGCATGATGGAGGACGACCATCAAGAAGTGGAGGACGACCACTCAGCAGGGTACGGCTGCTCTCGGGGCTTATCATGACATAGGACGAATGTCAGATAACCAAAATCAACAATGGGGACGGCCATTGGATAGAATGATGAAGAACGGTCATCAAAGGGGTGGATGACGACCACCTAGCAGGGGACGGCTGCTAAAATCAACGATGGGGACGGCCATCGGATGAGCATGATGGAGGACGACCATCAAGAAGTGGAGGACGACCACTCAGCAGGGTACGGCTGCTCTCGGATTTATCATGACACAGGACGAGTGTCAGATAAAAAGGAAAATTTGTTTTGTTGGTGATCTACTGGGGGTATAGTAAACACGGACGAGTGTTCACATCCAAGAAACAAAAGGTATAAGTGTTTAGATGTTAGTGTATAGAATAAAGATGCGGACGAGCATCCTTAAGACTATGATACGGACGAGTATCATGTAGAAACAAACTGACACATGCTCAGAGATGATGATACGGACGAGTATCAACGGGTTAACAAAGAACGCGGACGAGTGTTGAATCTGAAGGGACTCTTCTGGGGAATAGTAGACACAGGCGAGTATCCATATTCAAGAAGACGAAAGTGTTTGACACAGTGTATGGATTAAAGATGCGGACGAGCATCCTTAAGACTAAGATACGGACGAGTATCTTGTAGAAACAAACATTAGACGCAATGTTCTGAGATGATGGTACGGACGAGTACCAACTGGTTAACAAAGAACAAAGACTACTGTTGAATCTGTGGGGAGATAAGTGATGGTATATACAAGATACGGACGAGTATCTGTATAGGTGTAACATGAGTGATGAGTATGAGTATTGTATAGATGAGTGTTTATCTGCTGGGGAGAGTGACACGGACGAGTGTCAAGAGGGAAAAGTATAATATGAACAAATATCGGATGTACAAAGTGTAGATGACTGTGCTGGGGATATGACACGGACGGGTGTCAAAGGATTGCATGTGAGTGCAAAGAGGATGTCTTCGGCTTTCTGCTGGTGATTTGACACGGACGGGTGTCGGGAAGTATCTGTAATGCGGGTGATCTTGTTTGTAAGGAGTGTTTAGGTGACTTTACTGGGGAAGTGATGACACGGACGGGTGTCAAAATGAGTATATACTGGTGTTTGTGATTTGTGAGGCAGCTGCTTTTGCTGGGACTCTGGTGGGGACTCTGGGGGAAAGTATTCTGCATTCTGATGAATGGTTACTGGTCACAAGTGCTGATTCAAAACATGGATTATGATTATGCTATGTGTTGGATTTTTGCCGTAATGCTCCGTACTAGACGGAATGCTACGCTTTGTGGGTGAATATGATGCGAATGCTATGATTGTGCAAAGATACCAAACCGGGATCCGGGTCCCGTTGCTGCGAAGATCTCTGGCCGATCTGTCTGAGGCGAACCTCCCAGCTGGGGATGAGATCATTGGTAGATCTGATGAGAGGTATCTGCTTGGGGATACGGGTCACTGATTTGACATATTCTTGTAATGTGGAACCCAACTGGGGTTTGCAGAAGCTTTCTTCACTCTGTTGTGATTTCCTTCGTGCGTTGCTCTTCTGGATAGAGGCGGAGGATTCCGTGGGGAGATGATTCCCTGATTTCCGCATTCTGCTGAGGAAGAATGGTTGGTGCTACAGCTGGGAGAGTTGCTGGCCACTCAGCTGGGGAGAGTAATGAGAGGCAACTCAGCTAGGGATAGAGCATTTCAGATGCTGAGATTGAGTGTATGTTGATTTAGCAACTTTGCTGGGGAAATGGGCACCTTCCAGTGCCATATGGAAGATAGACCGAGTTGATAATGATCCGCCAGCTTGCTGAGGGTGAAGCTTTCATGCCCTAAGCTGTGCTCTGGATACCTGCAATCCTGAAAAAGATAGAAAAACGCACAAGGTAATCCCGGGGTATCCCTTACTGGATTCCGTCCTAGGAGTTAGGATACTTCTGAGAGTAAGTATATTTCCTGCAAGCATGTTTTTATTCGAAGATAAGCATCTGTATTCTTATGCAATCAGTTTTTCTTTTTAAGACATCAGACATTTTTTTGCAAATGGAATGTATAAAACGAGACGTGACTGAAAATCTGATTTTATTAATTCATATGCCCTGAATTGGCGAGATACAGTCAAAGGAACATATCTCCTGAAATGAGGAGATTGCTATAAATTGAGAAACAAAAATGTTGGCAGTGTTGATGACGCTTTCAAAGGGACTTCCTCTTCTGCTATGACTCGTATGACTTTTGACTTTCTTCTCATCTTGCCTTTGAAGAATGTTGATTCTGCTTGAAACTCGATCTTGAAGCTTACCAAGTCGTAAGTGATACAGACGAATTCAGAATGCAGTTGTTCGCTTATTCCCTTGTTTTGCATGGATCGCCCTTCCGGGTTTTCAATCCATCGGGATACCCATTTTTGCCTGAGCTGTCCAATGCGGCTTTTCAGCTCAGCGGGTGTACATTTTTTTATTTTCCCTTACTTTTGCCCGAGTCTTTTATTCTGTTTTTGACTCGCCGGGATGCCCTATTTTTGCCTGGACTTACATTCTGTTTTTGTGTCCAGCGGGTCATTTTTATGCGAAGTATTTTTTAACTGCATCTGAATTCACAGGGGACGGGAAATCTTCACCATCCATGGTGCTGAGCATCAGTGCTCCACCAGAGAAAACTTTCTTTACTACAAATGGTCCTTCATAATTCGGAGTCCATTTGCCCCTGTGGTCTGTATGCGGAGGGAGGATTCTTTTCAGCACAAGATCTCCTACTTGGTACTCTCGGTGCCTGACTTTCTGATCGAAGGCCTTCTTCATTCTTTTCTGATACAACTGCCCATGACAGATTGCAGCCAATCTTTTCTCTTCAATCAGACTCAGTTGTTCAAATCGGGCCCGAACCCATTCTGCTTCACTCAGTTTAACATCCATCAATACCCGTAGAGAAGGTAATTCAACTTCAACCGGTAGGACTGCTTCCATACCATATACAAGTTGATACGGTGTTGCCCCAGTGGATGTTCTGATTGACGTGCGGTACCCATGCAAGGCAAATGGTAGCATTTCATGCCAGTCTTTGTAAGTGACTACCATCTTCTGCACAATCTTCTTGATATTCTTATTTGCTGCCTCAACAGCGCCATTCATCTTTGGCCTGTAAGGAGAAGAATTGTGATGTTGGATCTTGAAGTCCCGGCACAGGTCTGCCATCATCTTGTTGTTCAAATTGGAACCATTATCAGTAATGATTCGCTCGGGCACTCCATACCGACAGATGATATCTCTTTTCAGGAATCTGGCTACCACTTGTCTTGTGACGTTTGCATATGAGGCTGCTTCAACCCACTTGGTGAAATAGTCAATGGCGACCAGGATGAATCTGTGGCCATTTGAAGCAGTTGGCTCGATCTTGCCGATCATGTCAATGCCCCACATAGCAAAGGGCCAAGGTGAAGACATTATGTTCAAAGGATTTGGAGGAACATGCACTTTATCTGCGTAGATCTGGCATTTATGACATTTTCTGGCGTAGGCACAACAGTCTGCATCCATTGTGATCCAGTAATACCCTGATCTTAGCAATTTCTTAGCCATGGCATGCCCTCCTGCATGGGTACCAAAGGATCCTTCGTGCACTTCATGCATTAACAACTCCGCTTCTGTCTTGTCGACGCATCTGAGGAGTACCATATCAAAGTTCCTCTTGTATAGGGAACCATCGGTATTCAGAAAGAAACTACCAGCAAGCCTTCTCAAAGTCTTCTTATCATTGGAAGATGCCCCAGGTGGGTATGTTTGATCCTCCAAGAAGCATTTAATGTCATGAAACCAAGGCTTATCATTTTTAACAACATCTGCTGCAAATACATATGCTGGTCTGTCGAGTCTGGACACTGAGATCTGAGGCACAAAGTTGGCAGCTTGAACTTTGATCATGGATGAAATGGTGGCCAGAGCATCTGCGAACTGATTCTCGTCCCGAGGGATATACTCAAGCTTGACTGTTGTAAAGAAAGTCAATAACCTCCTTGTATAATCCCTGTAAGGTATCAGATGATCCTGGTGGGTGTACCATTTGCCGTTGGTCTGATTGATTACCAAAGCTGAATCTCCGAATACAGTCAACGTCTTGATCCTGAGGTCAATGGCTTCCTCAAGACCCATAATGCAAGCTTCGTATTCAGCTTCGTTGTTAGTGCAGTTGAAAGTGAGTTTTGCCGAGAAAGGCATGTGAACTCCTTTGGGTGTAATGAGTACTGCACCAACACCACGACCATTCATGTTAACAGCCCCGTCAAACATCATAGTCCATTCTTCTTCCGGGTCAGGCCCTTCAGTGTGAATAGGCTCTTCATGATCTTTTGATTTAATGAACATGATGTCTTCATCAGGGAAGTCAAACCTCATAGGTTGGTAGTCATCAATGGGTTGCTCAGCAAGATATTCAGATAGTACACTGCCCTTGATGGCTTTCTGAGAGGTGTACTATATGTCATATTCTGTGAGAATCATCTGCCATCTTGCAACCCGTCCGGTAAGAGCTGGCTTCTCAAATATGTACTTGACTGGGTCCATCTTCGAGATTAACAAGGTAGTGTGGGTCAACATATACTGCCTTAGTCGGCGAGCAGCCCACGCTAAAGCACAACAAGTTTTCTCGAGCAGTGAATAACGTTGTTCACAGTCGGTAAACTTTTTGCTTAGGTAGTATATTGCATACTCTTTTCGACCAGACTCGTCATGCTGGCCCAGCACACACCCCATTGACTCTTCTAATACTGTCAAGTACATTATCAGAGGTCTTCCTTCAACTGGCGGCATGAGGATTGGAGGTTCTTGCAGATACTCCTTGATCTTGTCAAAAGCCCTTTGGCAGTCTTCATTCCACCTGACCGTTTGTTCTTTCCTTAACAACTTGAACAAAGGTTCGCAGGTTGCCGTTAGGTGAGATATGAACCGTGAAATGTAATTCAATCGACCTAAGAACCCCCGAACTTCTTTCTCAGTCCTTGGTGCAGGCATCTCTTGAATAGCTTTGACTTTATCAGGGTCGACTTCAATCCCTTTCTCGCTTACAATAAAACCCAGCAGCTTACCGGATCGCACCCCGAATGTGCATTTGTTGGGGTTCAACTTCAGTTGGTACTTCCTCAAACGCTTGAATAACTTGAGCAGATTCACCAGGTGATCTTCCTCTGTAAGGGACTTGGCAATCATGTCATCCACATAGCATTCTATTTCCTTATGAATCATATCGTGGAATAATGTTACCATAGCCCTTTGATACGTCGCACCGGCATTCTTGAGCCCAAATGGCATCACTTTGTAGCAGAACGTGCCCCAAGGTGTGATGAATGTTGTCTTCTCCATGTCTTCAGGTGACATTTTAATCTGGTTGTATCCTGAAAATCCATCCATGAAGGAGAATACCGAGAACTGAGCCGTATTATCCACCAATACATCGATGTGAGGTAATGGGAAATCATCCTTCGGGCTGGCTCTGTTCAGATCCCGGTAATCAACGCACATTCTTACTTTGCCGTCCTTTTTAGGCACAGGTACTATGTTAGCGACCCACGGTGGATAGCTAGTCACAACAAGGAACCCGGCGTCCCATTGCTTTTGTACCTCTTCTTTGATTTTCATTGCCATGTCCGGCCGAGTACGGCGCAGCTTCTGTTTAACCGGCGGGCATTCTTCTCTCAAAGGCAGCTTGTGCACAACAATATCGGTATCCAACCCTGGCATGTCTTGGTACGACCAAGCAAACACATCTACATACTCTTGAAGCAGGTCTATCAGTTGTCTCTTCACTGAGTCTTGCAGGCAGGCCCCAATTCTAACTTCTTTCACGTCTTCATCTGTACCAAGATTAATCACTTCAACCTCCTCCTGGTGAGGAGTAATAACCTTTTCCTCTTGCCTTAACAACCTGGCTAGCTCTTCAGGAAGCTCATATTCTTCTTCAACCCCTTCATCGGCTTGATTGATTGGATTGTCAAAGTCATACGAAGTCATAGCCGTGCTGTTGTCGGTGCTGTCTGGAAGGCACTCTCTGCAAGGGTTAAGTTGTTCATTTTAGTGATTGATTTTAGTCTTGTTTAGAAAAGTGAAATGAAGCTGTCATTTTGAAAACACCGCCATTTATTTTTTGTACAAAAAAGAAAAATGGGAAAAATAGTGAGCAGAAAAGAAAAAGACTCATTTGCAAAAAGATGTCTGATATTTCAATAATTGATCTTGTTTGCACAAAAAAGTACAGATGGCCCGATTACAAAATGAGTCTTGTCATCTTGGGCAAGATGCAAGACTTTGATGCATGCTTATAAAATACAGGAAATAATAATTACTCTGATCGAGTAACTCTTATAATTTCCTGGGAAGACCAGTTCGAGATACTGCTTCCCGGGATCTTTGGACGAATCCAATTCTCCAGATTGCGCTCCTCTTCCAGCTCGTCTTCCAGACAGTTGATAGCATCGGGGGTAAGCATTCCCCCGCTGACAAAACCGGGCTTTCCAGCAGCCTTTGCTTGATGTTGAGTTGGTCTGTAACCCAACCCAAATTTGTCTTTCTTCTCCTCCACAGCTAAAACCTTGCCCCAGCCTAGGGCAGTTCCTTCCTCAACAACCTTCCGGGCTTGTTGGTATGATGACATTGGAGTACCAGATACAGCAGACGCTTCATTCACATTCAAAGCTTCAAACCCCTGGCTCATTGTTTCATGGATCTCTCCATCCATCTCAATGTATT
The DNA here is from genome assembly GCA_963966055.1 of Lathyrus aphaca. Taxonomy (NCBI): domain Eukaryota; kingdom Viridiplantae; phylum Streptophyta; class Magnoliopsida; order Fabales; family Fabaceae; genus Lathyrus; species Lathyrus aphaca. Next base: position 477,993,629 of record OZ014521.1, read on the forward strand.
TATAGGTTGCCAGGTGGCTGACAAAAATGTCCTCCTCTCCACAGATTGTGACAACTTGGCCTTCCCACTCAAATTTTAACTTTTGGTGAAGGGTAGACGTTATTGCGCCGGCGGCGTGAATCCAGGGTCTACCCAACAAACAGCTGTAGGCGGGCTGAATGTCCATCACATAAAAGATAGTTTTAAAGGTCTGCGGGCCAATTGTCACAGGTAGCTCAATCTCTCCCAGAACCGATCTCTTAGAGCCATCAAAAGCTCTCACCACCAGGTTGCTGGGTCTCAATGCCAATCCATCATATTCTAACTTCACCAGAGCCTTCTTTGGTAAGACATTAAGGGATGAACCTGTGTCTACCAGCACATGAGAAAGGACAGCTCCTTTGCATTCCATGGTTATGTGCAAGGCTTTGTTGTGGTTGCGGCCATCCGCTGTCAAGTCAGTATTGGTGAACCCTAGCCCATTGCTAGCAGTAACGTTTCCAACCACGGTTTCCAACTGGTTGACAGTAATCTCTTCAGGCACGTAAGCTGCGTGCAAGACTTTGAGTAGTGCATTCCGATGGGCTTCGGAGCACATAAGCAGTGAGAGGATAGAGATTTTGGATGGCGTCTGGTGAAGTTGATCCACAATTTTGTAATCACTCTTTTTGATGATTCTCATAAACTCATCAACTTCTTGATCGAACGGGGTCTTCAAGGCTTCTTTAACAGTTTGATCTTCCTGCACCGGGCTCTTTCCTTTTGCCTTGGCAGCAGCTTCTGCTTCGGCGGTAGGTCTTTGAATTGGTGGAGCAAAGAGACGTCCGCTTCGAGTGAAGCCTCTGCCTCCCCCCACATTATCTACTTGTGGTGCAGGTGTTGATGTTCCAAGAGTGATTCTTTTCCCTTCACAGTACACGTCAGAGCCATAGTGCCAAGGGATGGCCCTATTGCTTTCATATGGTACTGGTCCAGGCACCGTGACAGTGACTGGACTGATTGCTGCTGCTGAAGGGACTGTAATTGTTTGTGGATCATAAAAGATTGTAACTGGTGCTTTGGTGGGAGCAGCACCTTCTGAATGGTAGGCAGAGTTGCTTTCAGGATCATAAAATATGGTGACAGTAGAGATATCTTCATGATTGGTTGCTGGAGTTGTAGGAGATATTGGCGGAAGAATGGATGTTGTCGTTGTAGGAGTCTCGAAGTGGAGTGAAGCTGAAGTTGTAGCAGGAAGATTTGTTGAAAACTGATCAGTTGAGACAATGGATGAAGTATTTGTTGATGAAGCCGAGGAATTGTCAGGAACAATAGTTGCTGCAGTTGTAGGAGGTTCTGAAACCGTTGCTGATGAAATTGCTGGATTTGTTGGAAATGATGTGGTGATCTGAAGTTGGCCACTCTGAATGAGGCCATCTATGCCATTCCTCAAATTATCGCACCCATTTACAGAGATGTTGCAGTAAGCACAACCCAACTCACACCCTGGGAACATCCGACATTCCAAGAGTTGAGCCTTGATTTCTACCAATGGTGTCCTGATCTGTCCCACACTGGTTATTAAATAAGACGGTTTGTCTTCTTCAATAGCATTAATCCGGGGACCACCATGGTTCGGCATCGGGTTCTTATTGACATTGGGTGGTGGTGCGAAATTCAAAGCCTTCGAGTCTACCAGGTCTTGCACCTTCATATGCAGAGCCCTGCATTTTTCTGTACTGTGACCAGGTGCGTTTGAATGAAAAGCACACCTAGCATTGGAGTCATAGTTCCTTGGTAGACTGTTGGGATCCGGAGGTGCCAACGTTCTTAGCTCAACTAGGTTGAGTTTCAGAAGCTGTGGCAGCAATGTAGCATATGGCATGGGGATCGGATCGATCACTCTGTTAGCTTGAGATGGCCTCTGTTGGAATGGCCTTTGTTGACTGTTGTTGTTATTCCTTGGAGGATATAGATTTTGCTGATGGTACTGAGGTTGTGGCTGATAGTTTTGTTAAGGAGGTTGATAGACTGGCTGTGGATGAGCTGGAGCAGGGATGGTGACTGCTGCTATTGACCTTTGAGCATATTGGGGCCTGCCCCTATTGGTGTGAATGGCATTGGTCTCGCCAGTTCTTCTCGGGCCTGCGAAAGGCTTTCTTGTACTGCTGGACGAGCTTGCACCGTTGTCTGAGATCTTCCCCATTTTCAACAGGCTTTCAATTCTCTCCCCAGCTATGACAACATCTGCGAAGCTAGTTGAAGAGAAAGTGGCCAGCCTGTCAATATAGGTCCCCTGAAGGGTGTTCATGAACATATCTGCCATTTCCCTTTCAGACATAGGGGGTTGAACAGCAGCAGCCAATTGCCTCCATCTCTGGGCATATTCTCGGAAACTTTCCCTTGACGACTGTGACATTCCCATTAGGAGAGTCCTATTGGGTGCCATGTCCAGATTATACTGATACTGTCTGATGAAGGCCTCTGCCAGGTCCTTCCAGCATCTAATAGTTGCCCTTGTCAAATGGGAATACCATTCCCTTGATGCTCCAGTTAAGCTGTCTTCGAAATAGAACATCCAAAGCTTCTCATCCATTGTATAGGCCTTCAGCCTTCCCAGAAATGATTGTAGATGAGTCCGGGGGCATGAAGTCCCATTATACTTTTCGAAACAAGGAGGCTTGAACTTATGGGGGATCCTGACCCCGTCTACCAAGCCCATATCCATGACGTCGAAGCCCAAAGAGTTTTGAGATTCTAAGGACCTCAACTTCTCAGCTATCTCATCCAATCTCCTATCATAAGCTTCTTCCCCAGCACCCATTACTGTAAACTGGTCTTCTTGAGGGTCTTCTTGAAGTACCCTGGCTGCAGTGGCTGTCCCTTGAACATTTGCTGGAATATTGACCTCAGGATGGAGGTGTGGTCCAAATACCGGAGGGTTGACGTGAGGTTGGACTCTTTCATTGTTACTGGTACCGGCAGTCCCTATATGTGGATCTTCTTGATTCTGCCTTTCCACCATGGCCCTTAATCTTTCCTGGCTCTGAGCCATGTTGTTCATAACTTCCATAAACTGAGTCATTTGATTCCTCATCTCTAACCTTTCATTTGCCATTTGATTTCTGACCTCGGTGAGGTCCTGCTGCATCTGATCCATCTGAATTCCCGGAAGGTTGTTTCGGGTTGGATAACGGTGCGGACGATTGAGGGGAAATACCCGGCGCCTAGCAATAGTTCCTGAACATCACAACAGAGGTTAGCAACAACAAAACAAAAACCTGCAAAACAAACAAAGGGTTAGCATGCAATGCAGTTATGCTTATTTGTTCTCAAGGTATCCGGTTTGGCCTTCAGTTTTGACCCTTCCAGACCCTTGAAGATATTGTTGATGCTGCTTGAGGAAAACTCAGATGAAGCAAACTAACACAAATATATTACAGAAGGTGAAATAATACAACTTGTTCATTTTACAACACAAGCCCTCTAAGGGGTCAAAATACATTACAAGAAAATAAAAGTACACGGAAAGAAAGCAACAACAAACAAATGGTCAAACACCAAGACCAAACTCATCCTCACGAACTTCCTTGAGAAGTGCTTCGGTCACAGGATCAGCCGGACGCTCCGTGAGATTCCTGATGAGGAGGTTCCGGGTCGTAACAGCTGCTGTTAGCTTCTTGTGATGAGTTTGGTCCTTGGACCTCTTCACCCCTACTTGGATCTTTAGCTCTGATATCTCCCTCTGGGCTACTGCCAGGGCTTCTTGCTGTTCTTTTGCACTAGCTTCCAGTTGCTCCATCTTGTCTTGAACTCTCTTGTCTTCCAAAGTACGAGCCTCGGTGATCCTGACCCACCGAGCCTGACTCTCCTTCAAATACAAGTCTGTTCTTGCTCTCTGGTGCTGGGCTTCCTTGCAAGCGTTCTTCAGAATTTGTTCTCCAGCTTTAGACTTTTTGATATAATCCCCATACTTCTCAATCTTAGTCAGATGCTCTACTCTTAACTTCTCCAATCTCTCAATCTCCCTCATACCTTCACTCCTCTCCCGGAGGGTCTTCTGCAAAGCTTGAGTCAACTTCTCATTTCTTTCCTTCAAGCTCTCAAACTCCTCCAAACTGATGGTGGCAGGGGGTGGTGCTGAAGATGACTCAGGTATGTCTTCTATGGTAAAGGGCATCCCAGAGAAATGGGCCCTGGCACGGGACCACTCATAATATTGTGCTGATGCCACATTATTGCACTTCCCCAGGATGGTGACTCCCTTGGTTTGAACATTATCCCAGGCCCAGGCAGTCTGCCTAACAATAGCCAAATTAATCTTGTTCTCACAATAGAGAGTCTCCACCAAGTCTTGTGCCTTAGGAGTATGGACCAGTGCATAGCCCAGTTGCCTTCTGAACAGCAGGGGATTGTAATTGATACTTCCCTTAACTCCTATTAGGGGCACATTGGGAAAATGCCCACAGCTGGTGATGACATCCCTGCCCTTGGTGCTTTGAGTGCACCATCTGATATCTGCTGAAGTTAGAGCAGTGAGTCTCTTAGCCCAGTTACTCTGTTGATGAGGATTTAGAAATGCATCTGTCCTGGGTAGATGCCTGAGAAGCCAAGTGTGGAACAATGGAGCACAACACCTCACTAATCTCCCCCTCTGCTTTTCATTCCTCTGATGCACTGAATAGTAAAGATCCCCCAGTAAAGTTGGCACTGGGTTCTTCAGGATGAACAGATGGATTGCATTCTTGCTAATGAATCGAGGCTCATCTGCAAACAATACAATTCCATATATGCTTAAGGCTAGTAGAGCACAAACAGCTTTCCACTCTCCTAGAGAAGCTTTCAGGGTAGCTTGAGAGATTAAGAAATCCAGATGAAAACCAGGGATTCCAGCTTTAAAGGTCATATGCTGCTCAATCAGGACAGGTTCCAGATGCAAAGCCTTGGCTACTTCTCCATTGCTAGGAAAGACCATCTCAGGGTTGAAAGGGATTCCAGCCCTGATGGGTATACCAACCAAAGATGAGTATTCTTCCAAAAGAGGGCCCAACTGAAAGTCTTGAAAGGTGAAACATCTCAATGGGGGATCATAGAACTAAATGCAGGTGTGGATCAGGCTTCTCTGTGATGGGTCCAGATCCATAACCATATCCAGTATATCTCCATAACTTTCCCTGAACAATGGTATGTGATCTGGAGTGATCAGGGTTTGAATCCTCCTGATGTCTGATAACTCTGGCTGGAAGAAGTGATAGGTGATGTTGCTCTTTTTAGGAGCCATGATGCTGAGACTGAATAGAGACAGGTGATGATGATAATGCTGAAGTAATGAGCCACTGATTGGCTGGTGCTGATGATAACTGAAGCAGATAGCTAAGCTGAAACAGGTGCTGATGAAGATAGGTCAATACTGAAGATGGGGTCAAAACCAAAACCAAATGAAGATGGATACCCTGAAACAAATAAGCAAATGTCAATATGATGCAATGATTATGTATGCAAATGAAATGCAAGGGTCTGTGACTGAGCTGGATCTGATCAAAACTCTGATATAGGTTCAAATGTGTTCAAGAATTCCAGTTGGAGGTCTATAAATCCAGTAACCAGGGTGGGGGGCTCAAATAAAGAGCCACATGTCCAGGGTTTTAGAATCACAAGAACTGTCCAACATGGAGTACTCTTATCAAGTCAAAGTAACAGGGTATTCTGAGGTCAAGGTACCTGCAAACCTGTAAACAGCCCAACCCCCTCACAGGTGGTGTTCTAAAACAAGGATCCTCAGACTTGGATCAGTTATGAGAAGTGTAAACACTTCTAACCCGGAGGTACAGTGTTTACAATAACCATAAAAGTTCCTCCTCTAATTCACCTCAGTTTCTGAAGGTCAATACTAAAGGTCATCCAGACTTAGCAGGCTTCCCAGATAGCCCTAGCATTGCAGGAAATCTGCAACACAGAGTTCTCAAGAAGAAACCCACGTCTGAACCGTGTTTCATATTCCCGCACCAGACCGAAATGGAATGGGAAAGAATATGATTCACTCTAGCCTAGGTGTCACTCAGGTCCCAGGTATAGGACCTTAACTCTCTATGAATCACCCACCCACCAAAGCAAACAACAGATCCAGCCAGCAACATGACAGTATGATATATACAAAAGCACTAAAGAAAGCAGTAAAGCAACTGTACATAAAACAGTAAGTAAATACCAACATACAAACACAAATAAGCACATAACACCCCAGTAAACACAAATCAATCAAGCGCTAGGAGGAACCCACAAAAAGAACCAGAAGCCCTGGTTGCAATATAAAGGGTCCCCAGCAGAGTCGCCAAGCTGTCGCTCCCGACAAATGAAAATATGATCAGATGAAGGTACAGACGCGAACGGTCGGCGAGAGGGAACAATGAGAACACACAGCCGTGAACTCACTGGAGATGAAAAGAGTCGCCAGCTAGGCATTTTTATCCCGGGGGAAAGGCAATGCTGCATAGGCCTAGAAAAAGATGGATAAGACGGTTGCGAACCAGAGAGACTGAGAAAGGGGGTTGGTTACAACCTGGGAAGGTATTAGCACCCAGATTGTCCGCCGTACTCGACGGGATCCACGCTTAAAAGATTTGTGTTTTAAAGGGGTAGTGTCAGTGCAATTTGTGTGTAAAATGGCTGGAAAGAGAATGTACAGGTGTCAGTGTAAAGTGTATAAGTGATGTGAAGTATGAAAGTGTCAGTGTAAGGACAGGAGTAAAATGCTCAAGATCATGAGGCTAAAGAATGAAGCTGGAAGAGGGGGAATATACAGAGACTTTTGTTCGATAACTGTTAAGTTATGCCTACGTATCCTCTCGTGCAATGAGGAAGTCAGAACACCGTAGTTCGACCCAAAGAGACTGAAAGATGAATTGACTTGTGAACTGCTTACTTGCCTATGCTCAAGTGTATGATCTGTCTGGCACAGATACAAACTGTCTTGCTGTAGACGGAAGAAGCAAGTTCTCGTTTATGAATGAAGATGATGAGGAAAGAATCCCAGAGGAGACGATTATTGCTTGTTTTTGTGTTTTCAGTCTTTTATCGCTTTTGAAAGTTTGTCATAAGTTAATGAGCTTAAGCCTAAACCAATGGGTTAGCAAACTCATCACATCTTCCCTCTGATTAGGGGTAATGAGAATACCTTAAGTGTGAAGTCAGATTCTCACACTTAATCACCTTTGGTGTAGGATTAAGATCATTAACCTACTTGTGATTATTTAGATGTTTTTGGTGTTTTTATTTAGTGTTGAGTAATGAGATTAAGCCATAATCAAGGATTAAACAGACTCATTACACCATCCTAATAGAAGGATAATAGATGAGAATGTTTAAGCTGGGGAAAGCTCCTCAACTTAATCCATGATTAGAGATTAAACCCACGACAATACAAGCCTTTGATTAAGTGGATTTCATTTAATGATATGATGAAGAAGTGATTTTTAGGGTTTGTAAGACAACTTGAGGGGGACTTGTCCATTAACACTAGGGTTAGTCCTTCTTAACCAGTTAAGGAAGAAATAGAACCCTAATGCAAGGCCCAAGTTACAAGTGTGATGTCTTAATACTTATTAAATGAATTGATTAAGAGATTTAAACACATTAAGGGTTTAACACTTAGGATTAAAGTTATACACTCCATCCTAAGAGAAGGATGCAGGCATAAGCTTAATCACAAAGCCTTAAAACCTTTAGGGTTTAGTCCCTGATTATGAGATGAGAAGAGAAGACTCAAAAGAGACACAAAGGTAAAACTAAGAGGGGAGACTAACCAAGACCCTAATCATTGTCATACATGGTTGTTCCTAAGGTTTGTGTGGTTTTCAAGAGCAATCTTCAAAGAGAACCACCAGGAAGCAGATGAACAAGATCAAGAGAAGCAAAGTGACTTGCTTCATTCAAGAAGTCAAGTCACTTGAAGAAAGAAAGTGGGAGGAAAAAGAATGAGCAAGCTCAAACTCAAACACAAACAAAAATGCAGCAATGGATGCAAGAGAGATGAAAAGAAAAAGTTATGAGAAGTGAAGGCAAATTCACTTCTCAAGCCACTTACCACCTGAAAATGTTAGAAGAGAGATGCAATGCAATGCAAAATGAGATGAAATGGTATGATGCTAAGAAAAACCAGAAGCATGTTGATGATGGTTATGATGTTATGAGGTGCTGCAAACATGAGGCAAGACATGGAGATGTTCATACAAGATCATGGATGCAAATGATGCAAGTTAAGGGGCATGAACAAGCATGGAAAGTTATGAAGCATACAAGGCAAATGACATGGCAAATATGAGATGCAATGATCAAACATACTTCCTATGTGTCCTATGATGTCAAATGAACCAAATGGATGCTTGAAATGTCATGGCAAGTCATGTTATGCAAGAGAATGCAAAAGGGATACAAGAGAAAGCCCAAATTAGGGTTTATGAATCAAACATCAAACCAAAACCAAAATCAGAAGCAAACAATATTACAAAAAATTGAAAATGCACTTAAAGGCCCCCTAATCCTATACTAACCCAATGTCCAAAGGAGGGGTTTCAACTCTTAACCAAACTCAAGTTATGATTTTTACAAGATTCTAGGGTTTTTAGGGTTTCCAAACAAAAGAAATGTCAAACAATTTGAAAATGCAAGATCAAATCATGGCCATTTTATCTCAAAAACTACATGCTAAACATAATGCAATGCAAGAAGAATCAATGTCCAACTCCTCATGAATAGGCAGAAATGATTTTTTTGAACTATGGATCAAATTAATGCACCAAAATGATTTTAATTCAATGAAAAATTCTCAAAATGCATCAAGATCAAAAAAGAAATTTGGTTTGAAGGTTGGACAATGTTTCTAAATGTCTTAGAACATTTCATGAATTTTTTGGTGATTTTTAAATACTTAAAAGTATTTTTAATAAATTAATTCTCATTAATCAATTAAAAATAAACTTTTAAATATTTAAAAATACTTTTTTAATGCTAAAAAATAAAAATAAAAATATTTTTGTGTCATAAAAATTAATGAAACTCTTGAGAAAAAGTTTCATAATTTTTAAGACATTTTTGCTATTTTAAATTAATTATGCAAATAAATTGAAAAGAAAATGAATTAAAAATAAATAAAATGGAAGGTAATCAGGATGGAGGGATGAGATTCACTCTGGATTTGAATCTGTTGACTACGCGCGTCATCCAAGGGTCCAGGTTGACTCTGATTAAATTATTTAAATTATGTTTAATTAAGCTAACACGTGGATTAGGGCATAATCAGAGAGATCCAGGCCATACACTCACGCGGGAGGTCAACGGGTCAGAGGCATCTCACGGTCCAGATTCAAATGGTCATTAATCACGTAATTAGGGCATAATCACTCTCAGGTGGCCGGAGAAGACTTCCGGTCGTCTTCTCCGGCCAGCAACTCCCCTGAAAAACTTCAAACTCCCTCAAATCGTAACAAAAACAAAATCTAAGAATTGGGAAATGCTCTCCAACCTCTCACGAATCAAACCCCTCTCCTAAAACAAATTTCTTTTCCCTAACTAAGCTGAATCGAAGGAAATAAGAACTAGGGCACACAAGCTTCAGAGAGCAATTAAACTCTCATTTCAAAACCATTTCAAAAACTAAGAGCACCAGGATATTCAGTGAAGCATAAGGAACAAGTTCATAACATGAAAAACAATTTCTGGAAAAATAATTTTCAAGCTACCTGAGATTTGGAGCTTTCAACCTGATGACTTTCTGGCCACTTCTTTCAGTGCAAACTACTCCACTTGATCCCCAGATGATGTTTGAATGCTCAAGAAGAGTTTATGTTGGCTGGATAATGAGTTTCGACAGCTCCTGCTTCAACTCAGTTGAAAATGGCTATGGTGAAATAGGCAGCTTCAGGCCATTGTGAAGGATTGTTTGTGATCCTGAGGGTGAATGGAGAAGCTTTGCAAAGTTTGTTTGGAGGTTTGTGAGCTAGGGAGGGAGATTCGAATGGGACTGCAGTTTGAGGTGAGAAATGGCTATGGGGTGTTCTGGTTGATTCAGGCTTGTGTTCTTGCTGGTTTCTACTCAATGATGCATGGTGAGTTGAATGGTGAAAATGGTTTGAGTGTTTCTTGGCTGGGCAGAGAGATTCGAAGGCTTATGCATCTGGGGTGTATTTTGTGAATGTGTTGTATGAGAGTGCTTCAGCCTTGCCTTGTACATGAAATGGCTTGCAATTTGTTCACAAAAACCTCTCTCATTGGTCAGTTGACAAGACATGTCCTTTATTGATTGGTAAGTCACCTTTTGCAAAAAAGTCAAATTTGTGTAAGGAAAGTATGGGTTGATCTATAGCTAGTACATGGGCTGGTTCTGGTGCAGCAAGGTGAGGTGAGAGGCTAGCCAAAGTGCAGCATCCAATGCATCAAGTGGTAGAAGCACAATGATGATTTTGCAAGTTGTTGGCCTTTTGGTTCACATGTGATTCCCTCATCCCACAAGCCATAACTCATGGGCATTCTTGGTTCAATTCTGATTTTTAGGACTTATAGAATGTTTGTATGCTGGTTTGAAATGAACTAGAGGTCACAAGAAGCATTGGTTCATGATTTTGCAAAATTTCCATTTGAGGCATGCCTTGAAAATCAATGATTTTGGCCAACTTTGTCACACCATAACTTTTGATCCAAGAAGAGTTTGATCATGTTCTCTTACTTTTTGAAAAGGGAAAGATGAGATCTACAACTTTCATGACCAAAGTTTTTCCATTTGAAGCATTTTTGGATCAAGAATCAAGGCTTGAAAAATGACCTAAAATGATGCATTTTTGAAAAGTCAATTATGCCCCAAAAGTCAACATTTACAAAAACCCTAAATTCTGGATTTTTGTGAACTTCAACCTTCTTCCATGATCAAATAAAGATCATATACACTCAAAATGATGAAGATCACCCATTGGTTGGGTCATTGGGGGCCTCAGATGCCCTGATTTTACACTGACTTGTCCAGAAAGTCAAACCTTGATCAGATGACTTCCCCATGGAATTTCTTCATGAAAATTGATATGCATACTCCCTATACCATATAGAGACCAATGGAAACAAGAATGACCAAAAAATTTGGAGTTATGGCCTTTGAAACCAAAACCCTAGTTTTAGGTCAACTGTGCAGTCTAGCTTGGCTCTGCATCCATTCAAACCCTAGCTCTTGTGATTCCTTTGCATTTTTGACTTTGAGGAGATGGAATATGATGTAAGAACACTCATGGACCTCTTTGAATTGATTGGTTGCTTTTGGAGTGGCTCAAGATGCTTTGGGATTGCTCAGATCACAAACCCTAGATGCAGATGACTTTGAATCTATGTAGTGAACCAAAATTGGGATATGGGGTGATATGATTGTGTTTATGCATATGAAATGATCACAAGCCATGGTGTGAATGGGTGAGGGCAAATTTGGGGTGTTTACACATACCGCAAGAATGAAGAACAGTAGAAAGAAAAACGAAGTCAACACCCAAATGTACGATTCTTCAAACACGTTCAATGATTGAAACTGAAAGATGACAGTGTATTCAAGTTCGCTGTAATGGGTTTCGCTGTTAGGGTTTGTTCGCAGGAGGGAAAACAAAAGAATAGAGAACGAAAATAGAAGTCTGAAATTTATTTTAATTAGACCTTAGACAGCGCTTTTATGGAAAGCGCTTTCTAAGGTATGCCTTAGACAGCGCTTTCCAAAAGCGCTTTCTAAACCCCCCCCTTAGACAGCGCTTTTGGTTTTAAATTTTTTTTAAATTTAAAGACTTTACACAGCGCTTTATCAAAAGCGCTGACCAAGGTCTATATTTAAAAGCGCTTTCTAAAAGCGCTGTCTAATGGGGGGGTCTTAGACAGCGCTTTGAGAAAGCGTTGTCTAAGACCCCCCCTTAGACAGCGCTTTCATTATTTTTTTGGAACATTTTTCGTGTTTTATTTTAATTTTAACCTTAGACAGCGCTTTCTTTTAAAAGTGTTGTCTAAGATGCGCTGTTAAAAATCACTTTTGGCGTAGTGATCTTAGGCCCCCAACAATGGAACCAAAGGGTCATCTTCATCATTTTGAGGCTCTATGATCTTTATTTGATCTTAGAAGTGGTTAGAAGTTCACAAGATGGAAGAATTTCAGGCCATTTCCAAACTTTCCATTTTTGGACATGACTTGTAATGGAAACTTTCCATTTTGGGAAAGATTTTCAACCTCCTCTTTCTTGATAAAAAATGCTTCAAATGAAAAATCCTTAAACATGAAAGTTGTAGATTGGATCTTCCCATTTTCAAAAAGTACAATAACTCCTCTTGATCCATCCTAGAACTCAAGATATGATGTTTCAAAGTTGGAAAAAATCTTGTAATTTTCAAGTATGTGTCAAAGAGGGATTTTTGCAAAATCAAGTGTCAAGACTTCTAATGACCTTTAATCCACTTCTAAGCTTCATTACATGATAATGTAACATTGCAAGACCAAAATCATGCCTTGGATCACAAGTTTCTATAAGTCATTTTCACAAAATTCTCAAAGGGGGAAAGTTGCAAAACACATGTTATCTCTTGCATCAAGCCATCCAGATCATTACAAATCATCCTAGGGCCATCCTTGAATGAAGCTGAGGCAGGACAAGCCTTGATGCCAGCTCTGAATCATGCCATGCCTCATAGTACACAACATTGACTTTTTTGCAACTTGGCCCATACCAATCAAACTATGCCACTACCAAATTTCTGACCAATCACATTGCCTTATGCACGCATCATGGACCTCATTTCACATAACCTTGGAGCCTGAAACATCACACACTCAGAAATCCCAAATATTGCAATAACACTTCCTCTCTTCGAATTGCACAACACAGCCATCAAAACTCAAATCTTTTTCCACCAATCATCTCCACATAACCTATAGAACACAAACCAACCATTGAAATGGCCTAAAACACTCCCAAACAAAAACATGATTTCTGAGCTATCAGAACCAAACCTCACAAACCAGCTCATATAAACTCCATCCAAGCCTTTCAGAAGCATCAGGAGGTCAAGTGGAGTGGCTTTTCACAAAAGAAGGGGCCAGAAAGCTCAGATTAAGAAAGCTTCAACTCAGGTAATCATCAAGAACAAATTTTCTAGAACATGTGTTTTAAGTTATAGATTGATTCTATGTGATGTACTGATCATGGTGATATGTTTACTTTTGAAAATGGTTGAGTTTTAAGCATTTCATAGCCTTTTGAAATTTTGCCCGTGAAATGTTCTTTCTTTGATTCTCTCTTTTGATGCAAGATAAATGATTTTTGTTGCTGGATTCTTGTTTAATGAAGTCTAGTGAGTGATTCTGGAGCGTTTGAGGTGTTTTCATGGCGTTTTGAGAGAGATAGGATGAGTGAGCTGCCGGAGAAGATGACCGGAGGTCTTCTCCGGCCACCTGAGAGTCATTAAACCCTAATCCACAATTAAATGTCAGTTTGAATAATAGCCCTTAGATCTTGCTTACCCGCGCGTATGGACGACCTAGATTGGTCATTAAAACCCTAATCACAATTTATTAAATTAATTAGGATTAATTAAATTAATTTTGCCAGATTTGATCCTAGCCTTCCATCTGCGCGCGCAGTCAATCCCCCCCTTTGAACCTCATCCATCAGATTGGTTGACTTTCATTTTCTTTTGTTTTTATTTCATTTTATTGTATTTTGTTTCCATATTTATTTTAAAATAGTAAAAAGACTTTAAAAAATCTCATTTTCTGCATTTTTACTTAAATATTTTTCTTAACTCAAAACATTTTTTATTTTAATTTTTGCATTAAAAAAGTATTTTTAAATCATTTAAATGTTTTATTTAATTAATTAATTGATTTTAATTAATTAAAAATACATTTAGGTTTCTAAAAATCACCAAAATATTCATGATGCATTCTCACACATTTAGAAACAGTTACAAACTCACCATACAAATTTGTTTTTAGGTTTGATCACATTTTCACAATTACCTTTGAATTAGGGTTTATAAATTTCACATTTTTTAACCTTAACTTGATAAAATCATTTCTGATCAACCATGATGAGTTTGAACTTTTATTTTTGTATTCTTTCACATATTGCATCTAGTATCTAGGTTATTAATCTCATAATTTTGCATTGCATTTTCAAATTGATTTGCATTTTCCCTTTAAAATCACCCAAAAACCCTAGTTAACTTAGGAAATTCATAGCATTCACTAGGTTTAGCTTCGGACCTTCATCGTTGGGTAGTGATCTTGTGTATGTTTAGGTTTTGTTTGAATTCAATTTCAAATTTTTTCCATGATGTATGCTTCTATTTTGGTCATTTGCATATCATCCTCATGTGAACTTGCCATGACATTTCAAGCAATTGTATGACATCTTAGACCTCTTAAGACATGCTTGAACATTGCTTGATCATTTCTTCATTCATATGGTATGCTTAGCATTCATTACATTCCATGTGTATCCATGTGTTTTCATGCTTCTAACATGCTTCCTTTGCATCTCATCCTTGTATGAACATCCACAAGCATTATGTATGACTTTGCATCATCTCATAACACATATGCCTTGCATATACACTTCTGGTTTTGGTCTTTGCATCTTTATCCATCTCATTTTCTTTTTCTTTTCATCTTCATCATTCATACTAACATTTCAGGGGCTTGTGGTAAGTTGTTTGGGATGTGGATTTGCCTTCACATCCCACCTCTTCTCATCTTCTCATTTGCATATTTTACTTGTCTTTGGAGTGAATCTAATTCACTTGAGATATCTTATTCCTTTCTTTCTCTCAGGTTACTTATCTTCTTCAGGAAGTAAGTAACCTATTCTCTTTCTCTCTCCTCTTTTCATCTACATCTCTTTCTTTGGTGGCCTTCCTGAAGATCTTTCTCAAGATTCACAAACCATAGGATATCCAAGCATGATAATTTTTAGGATTGTATATAGTCTCTCCTTAGCTTTTTACCTTTGATTATCCTTGATTCACTCTTCTCATCTCATAATCAGAGGCTAAACACTTAAAGCTTTAGGACTTTGAATTAGGGTTATGCCTGAACCCTTATCTTAGGATGGAGTGTATAACTTTAATCCTTAGTGTTAAACCTATAATTTTTTTACACCTCTTAATCAAAACACCTAATAATGATTAAGACTTAAGCTTGTAACTTGGGCCTTATATTAGGGTTACATCTCTTCCTTTTGGTTAAGAAGGACTAACCCTAGTGTTTAATGGACAAGTCCCCCTCAAGCTAGTCTTACAAACATAAAATCCATTTCTTCATCTCACCCTTTAATTAAAATCCATTTAATAAAGACTTGTTATATAATGAATTTAATACCTAACCATGTATTAAGTTGAGGTATCTTCATCAGCTTAAGTGTTCTCATCTATCATCCTTCTCTAAGGATGGTGTAATGAGTTCACTAATCTCTGATTAGAGGTTAAACTCATTACTTAACACTAAACAAAAAAACCCAAAAACACTTAATAATTACCAAAGTAGGTTAATGATATTAATCCTATATCATCATGGTAATTAAGATGGGATTGTCATCTCATACTTAAGTGGTCTCATTATCCCTAATCAGGGAAGATATAATGAGTTCATAACCCTTGATTTAGGTTTAAGCTCATTATCCTATGCAAAACACCAAAAACAATAAAAAAACTAAAAACACAAAAACAAACAATAATCATCTCCTCCAGGACTCTTTTCTCATCACACTCATTCTACAAACGAGAACTTGCTTCTTCCGTCTAATGCAAGACAGTTAGCACTCGAGTCAGACGAGTCATACACTTGAGCATAGACAAACAAGCAGTTCACAACAAAATTATCCAGTCTCTTTGAGTCGAACTACGGTGTTCTGACTTCCTTATTGCATGAGAGGATACGTAGGCATAACTTAACAGTTATCAAACAAAAGTATTTGTGTCTTCCCCCCTCCTTCCAGCTTTCTTTTTAAGCCTCAGGTTTGAGCATTTCACTACTTCTTTTGCACTGACAATCTGTACATTCTTTCCCTAGCTTTGTATGCACAGTCAGCATATACACTACCCCTTTTAAACACAATCAAGTAAGCGTGGATCCCGTCGAGTACGACGGACGATCTGGATGCTAATACCTTCTTAGGTCGTAACCAACCCCCTTTCTCAGTTTTTTTGGTTCACAACCGTATTATCCATACCCTTCCAGGTTTATGTAGCATTACCTTTCCTTCGGGATAAAAATGCCTAGCTGGCGACTCTATTCAACCTCAACCTCCAACATCGCCGACCGTTCGCGTCTGCACCGGGACGTAAGTCTTTCAGGAGCGACACCTTGCTACTGGAATTTGTTCTTAAGGTTGTATTATTTTGGACTAGCTCTTTGAAACCCTGGATTATTTACTCTTTATTTGAATCCCCTACCTGGTTACTGGTTCTCAGACCTCTATCCAAAACTCTAAACACTCAAGGATCCTTTCAAAAGGCAACTGATAATCCAACACATGATCACAAACCCTTGCATATCATATGCATACATCATATTTCATCATTTAACATTTGTCTATTTGTTTTATAGGGTATCCATATTCCCTTAGTTTGGTTTTGACCATTCTTCTACTCAGCTTATCTGCTTCAACACTTCTTCAGCCATCTTCTTCAACTATCTTCTTCAGTTATCCTCTTCAGTTATCTCCTTCAGCACACATCTTCAACATGGATTCAACAAGGAAAAGCAACATCACCTACCACTTCTTTGAGTATCCTCTAGTAGGCATCAGGCAGATACCAGACCTTATCACCCTTAATCATGTTCCCTTATTCAGAGAACATTATGGTGGAATCCTGGACATGATAATGGACTTGGACAGATTGCAGAGGAGCATGATTCACACATGTCTTCAGTTTTATGACCCTCCTCTACGTTGCTTCACTTTCCCATATTTTCAGATAGGTCATTTGCTGGAAGAATACTCAATGCTATTGGGGTTCCATGTCAGAAGAGGAATTCCTTTCAATCCTGAAATGACTCCTCCAAAGAATGAAGACATAGCCAAAGCCTTACATCTGGAAGTAACTATCATTGATGAGAACATGACTTCCAAGGCTGGAATCCAAGGCCTTCATCTGGATTTCTTGATCACTCAGACTACAAAGCAAGTTGCAGTAGGGAGTTGGGAAACTGTGTGTGCTCTCCTGGCTCTCAACATTTATGGTATCATTTTGTTTGTAGACGAGCCTAAGTTTGTAAGCAAAAATTCCATCCATATCTTCATGCTAAAGAATCCGGTTCCCACCTTATTGGGAGACTTCTACTACTCAGATCATCAGAGGAATGAGAAACAGAGAGGAAGACTGGTAAGATTTTGTGCCCCTCTCTTCTACAATTGGTTGATGAAGCATATGCCGAAGACGTAAGCTTTCCTAAACCCACATCAGTCAAAGAATTGGGCTAAGATAATGATTGCCCTTACTTCAGAAGATATCAGATAGTGTACTCAGAACACCAAGGGCCGAGACATAATAACAAGTTGTGGGCAATACCCAAATGTGCCACTTATTGGAGTAAAGGGTTGCATCAATTACAATCCTTTACTTTTTAAAAGATAATTGGGGCATGCCTTGATACATCCACCTAGGGAGCAGGACTTAGCAAAGTCACTTTATTGTGCTGTTTAGAACAACCATGCCACCGTCCGACAAGCAGCCTGGGCTTGGGACAATATACAGACTAAAGGAACCACCATCCTTGGAAAGTGTTATAACATAGCTTCTGCTCAGTACACTTAATGGTCACCCATCAGAGGACATATTACTCGTATTCCATTAACCCTAGAAGATGTGCCAGGGCCATTAGCAGTTGAGCCCATAGCCACGGACATTCTGGAACAATTTGAGAAGATGAAAAAAAGGAATGCCCAACTGGATGAAGGTTTGAAGAAGACCCTTTGGGAAAGAAATGATGGTCGTCTAGACATTGAGAGGTTAGAGAAGCTGCGCATCGAGCATGTAACCAAGATTGAAAATACTGAAGACTTCATCAGGAAAGCCCGAGCAAGAGAACTTGTGTTGAAAAATGCATGTAAGGAAGCAAAGATTCAAAGGGCACGAGCTGAGAATTATCTGGAGGAGAGTCAGGATAGATGGGTCAGGATAAATGAGGCTCGTCTGAAAGAAGACCAGAAGATGTAAGCCAAGATAGAGCAGTTAGAGTCTAATGAGAAAAGAATCCAAGAAGCACTGCTAGTTGTCGCTCCCAAAGATTTGCATCCCGGTACAAGCGCGAACGGTCGGTGAAAGAAGAAAATGAAGGTGAACTGAATAGAGTCGCCAACTAGACATTTTTATCCCGAAGGAAAGGTAATGCTGCATAAACCTAGGAAGATATGGATAAGACGGTTGCGAACTAGAGAAACTGAGAAAGGGGGTTGGTTACAACCTGGGAAGGTATTAGCACCCAGATTGTCCTTCGTACTCGACGGGATCCACGCTTGAAATTTTGTGTTTAAAAGGGGTAAGTGTATGTGCTATCTATGTGCAAAAGCTGGAAAAGAAATATACAAGTGTCAGTGTAAAAGGGTGAGATGCTCAAGACTAAGGCTTAGAAAAGAGTGCTAAAAGAGGGGGAAGACACACATACTTTTGTTCGATAACTGTTAAGTTATGCCTACGTATCCTCGCGTGCAGTGAGGAAGTCAGAACACCGTAGTTCGACTCAAAGAGACTGAAAGATAAATTGACTGTGAACTGCTTGCTTGTCTATGCTCAAGTGTATGACTCGTCTGGCTCGAGTGCTAATTGTCTTGCATTAGACGGAAGAAGCAATTTCTCGCTTATGAATGAGTGTGATGAGAAGAGAATCCCGAAGGAGACGATTATTGCTTGTTTTTTTTGTTTTCAGTTTTGTTATTTTTTTTTTGTGTTTTGCATAAGTTGATGAGCTTAAGCCTAAATCAAGGGCTTGTAAACTCATTATATCCTCCCTGATTAGGGATAATGAGAATACTTAAGTATGAGATAAGCATCTCAACTTAATTACCATGATGATGTAGGATTAAGATCATTAACCTATTTGTGATTAATTAGTTGTTTTTGGGTTTTTGTTTAGTGTTAAGTAATGAGTTTAATCTCTAATCACAGATTAGTGAACTCATTACACCATCCTAATAGAAGGATAATAGATGAGCACACTTAAGCTGAGGAAGATACCTCAACTTAATCCACGGATAGGGATTAAATTCAATATATAACAAAGCCATTATTAAGTGGATTTTAACTAAGGGATGAGATTAATAAATGAGTTTTATGGTTTGTAAGACAACTTGAGGGGGACTTGTCCATTAAACACTAGGGTTAGTCCTTAACCATAACGAAGAATTAGAACCCTAATGTAAGGCCCAAGTTACAAGATGAAGTCTTAGTGATTATTAAAATGATTTGATTAAGAGGTTTAAACAAATTAAAGGTTTAACAATTAGGATTAAAGTTATACACTCCATCCTAAGAGACGAATGCAGGCATAACCCTAATTCCAAAGTCCTAAAACTTTAAGAGTTTAGTCTCTGATTATTGAGATGAGAAGAGAGACTCAAGGAGACTCAAAGGTAAAAAGCTAAGGGGGACTAATAACAACCATAATTATTATCATGCTTGGATGTTCCTATGGTTTGTAAGGCTTAATAAAGATTTTCAAGGAAGCCACCAATGGAAGAAGCAGATGGAAGGAAGGTGAGAAAGAAGAACAAGTTACTTACTTCATTGAAGAAGATAAGTAACTTGAAGAAAGAAAGTGAGAAAGAATGAACACAAGTGAACAAGTTCACTTCAAAGAGACCATCAAGATGCATGCATATGAAAGAAATAAAGAGAAATGAGAAGTGAAGGCAAATCCACTTCTCAAAGTAACTTACCACTTGAAAATGTTAGCATGAATGCATAAGGTGTGAAACATAAAGAAATGAAATGAAATGAGATGAGATGAGATGAAATGACCAAAGTAAGAAGTTTTTATGCAATTTTAATGTCATGTTAGATGATGCAAAGACATACAAAATGCATATGTATGATCATACAAATATGAGATGCAAATGAAAGCATGCTTTGAAGTTTGAAAACACATGAAAGTTAATGAAATGAAATGAATGCAAATCATGGAAAATGGATGAATAAATGGTCAAGCATGATTCTAACATGTCCTAAGATGTCTAAGATGACATATGAATGCAAGAAGTGTCATGGCAAGTTCATGTATGGATGCATATGCAAGATGAATGCAAATGAACACATAAAATTAAGGTTTTATGGACAAGCAAGATGCAAATGAACAAAACAGAAGCATATGACATGATAAAAAAATTGAAACCAAGCTCAAACAAACCTTAATCCCATGCTAGGTCACACCCCAAAGGAGAAGGTCAGAAACCTTACCACTCAAAAGTTATGAATTTCCTAAGTTTCTAGGGTTTTTTGGATGGTTCAAAGGGGAAAATGCAAATCAAATTGAAAATGCAAGATAAATTTATGAGATAAATGTCCTATAAACTACATGCCAAATGCAACACAATGCAAAAAGAATCATCTTCAAAGTCTTCTTGGTTAGGCAGCAATGATTTTTTAAAGTTAGGGTTCAAAAAATGAAATTTAATGACCCTTAATTAAAAGAAAATTCACAAACTATGATCAAACCTAAAAAGAAATTTGTATGAAGAGTTTGAAAATGTTTCTAAATGCAATGGGATGATTCATAATTTTTTTGGTGATTTTTAGAAACCTAAATGTATTTTTAATTAATTAAAAGACTTCAATTAATTAAAAATAACATTTAAATATTTTAAAAATACTTTTTTTTAATGCAAAAAATAAAATAAAAATCATTTTCAGGTTGAGAAAATTATTTGAAACAAGAAGGAAAAAGGAAATATTTTTTGAAAGCTTTTTGATATTTTAAATTAAATATGCAAAAGAAATGGAATAAAAATGAAATAAAATGAATTAAAGGGGAAAGTAAACGCATCTGATGGCCCAGATTCAAACTCAAATGGGAGGGGTTAAATGCGCGCGTTTATGGAGGGTCAGGATTCAATCTGGCTTAATAACTATGATTTAATTAATTAAACATAAATTAGAATTAATGAGCTAATCTGATTCGTTCCTTCGCTAAACTAAACACGCATCCAAGGGTCCTTAATCAATCTGGGCACTAAACCCTAATTAGGGCTAATTACTTTCTGGTGGCCGGAGACAAGCTCCGGTCATCTTCTCCAATGAGCCAAAAACCCTAAATCCTTCTACAGGCTACCCCACCCTAAATTAACTGCCCAGAAATGATCCCCAGGTCTCTAGCAACTCAAATAAAACATCAAATATCATTTATGCTTCACAATCAAGCTGAAACGAATCAAAACATAAATACGGGCAAAGTTTCAGAAGCTTATGAAATCCTCATTTCTCAACCATTTTAAAAAATAAAGACATCAGCATGATCAGTGGAGCATGAAGAATCATTCTATAACATGAAAACGCATTTCTGGAAAAAAGTTCCTGAGGTTACCTGAGGTTGAGCTTTCAGTTCTTGAGATTTCTAGGCCTCTCCCTTGTGCAATCCAGTCCCCTTTGACCCCTTGAGTCTCTTGGCAAGCTTGAATGAAGCTTAGAGTGGTTGGTTTGTGAGTTTCAGTTCTGAGGTTGCAGGAATCGTGTTTGAGTTTGGGGATGTTTCAAGATATGGTGATGGGTGGGAAATGGTCCTGGGGTGATGCTTAGTTGATTGGTGGAAACATATTTGGAGTTTGATGGCTGGTTTTGCAAATTCAAAGAGAGGAAGGTTTTTGATGGTTTTTGTGAATCCTGACTTGTGGGAGGTTCTCAGCTTGTGTGTGGTGTGTTTTGGATTGCTTGAGGTTAGTATAAACAATTGTGATTGGTTTAGAGAGTTGTTGTGGCTCAGTTTGATTGGTATGGTTGTTTTTGCAAAAAGTCAACATTGGTTGTACTATGAGCATGGGTCATGGAAGGAGTGGTTCTATGGCATGTCTGGCCTCAGCTGACTTTGTGGAAGGCCCTTAGATCATTAGAAAGCAGCTGTAATGCCTTGATCAAGAGTTTGCAATGTTTATGAATAAATGTCATTTTGTGAACTTTGTAACATTTGGTCATGAAAGTGCCTTGTTCAATGCTGAATTTTGGTCATGGCATGTTGCATAATGTTGTTATGGTGCATTGAGATAAGTTAGAGGTCTTATAAAGCCCTGGAGATCATTTTTGCAAGAATCCCTCTTTTGAGATTTTTTGTGAAAAATGGCTTATGGAAACTTGTGATCCAAGGCAAGATTTTGATCCTGTAATGTTGCACCATGTTTGGTTGATGTCTAGAAGTCAATTAGAGGTCACTTGAATGCTTGAAACTTGATTTTGCAAAAAATCCTCTTTGGAATGAAACTTGAAATTTTAGGATTTTTGCCAACTTTGAAAGGCCATATCTTGAGTTCTAGGATGAATCAAGACATGTTCTTGTACTTTTTGAAAAGGGAAAGACCTAATCTACAACTTCCATGACCAAGAATTTTTCATTTGAAGCATTTTTGGTTGAGAAAGAGGAGGTTGAAAAACTTTCCCAAAATGAAAAGTTTCCATTACAAGTCATTTCCATTTTTAGCAAGTTTGCTAATGGCTCAAAATTCTTCAATCTTGTGAACTTCTAACCTCTTATAAGATCAAATAAAGATCATAGAACTTTAATTTGATGAAAATACCCCTTTGGTTCCATTGTTGGGGGCTTCAGATGCCCTGATTTCTACTTAACTTGCTCAGGAAGTTACCCAGTGAACAGATGACTTCCACAATGAATTTATTTATCAAACTTGGTACACATGATACTTATAACATCTTGAGAACATTAGAAACAATAATGGTCCAAAAATTTGGAGTTAAGGCCTCTGAAACCAAAACCCTAATTTTGGTCATCTGTGTAGTGAAAACCCTAGCTCTGCTTCCATGTCTTGCCAGTTCTTGTGATCTCTTGACTTCCATGAACTTTGAGGGACATAATATGATGATAGAACAAACATGGACCCTCTTAGAAAGCTTTGAGGCCTTTGGGATGGCTCAGATGTATTTTTGGATTGCTCAGATCACAAACCCTAGGTGCAGATGAACTTTGAACTATGCAGTGAAACAAAAATGCAATATGAGATTGTATGCTTATGCTTATGCAAACATGAAAGATCACAAGCCATGGTGTGATATAAGTGAGGGCAAATTTGGGGTGTTTACACTAGCAGTTCAGAAGGAGATCTCAGATGTAACGCCCCGAAAATCTAAATTTAATTATTTAATCATTTATTTAATTAATTTAGAAAATTTGGAGAGTTTGGGTTGATTTGAGAATTTTGGAGAAAATGAGTATTTTTATATAATAAGGATAAATAGTGTTTTATTATACTATTTTATTTTTATTATTAAAAATATGTTAAAGAAAAGGATAAGATGGTACTTTTGTGAAATCATGAGGGTAATATGGGAAAAGGCTAAGCTGGGATATTATAGCCAAAGAAGAGAATACGATCAGTTTCTCATATTTTTGTTTTCTATCGTGTTTTATAAGTGCTCTGAAGAAAAGAGAAGCTCAGAGTCAGGAGGCTGTGGAGAACCCAAGAGAAGCGTGTAAAGCGGCGAAATACTCTAAGGTATGGGGAGTTTTCATAATCTATGATAAATGTATAAGAATTGGAATATGAATGGATTAGGATAGTATGAATTTTAGAAGTTTTGGGGTTTTGAGTTAGGTTGAGTTTTAGAAGAAATCTTGATGAATTAGAGCAATTAGAATGAGTTATAATCGTATATTTGTCTATATAATTGTTGTCTGGATGTTATTGAGGTCTAATTGATGTTTTTGAATGGTTTTTGGGTGTTGTGATGTGAAATCCGTAATGGGGTTTGGGGATTTTTGGAATTGGAACAGTCTGTAATTGTATAGCAGAGAACTGCTGGAAAACGTGCGTTAACCGGTTAACGCTATGGGTAAACCGGTTAACCATTGTAATTTATGGAAAAATTCTGGAAATTCGTCGGCGTTAACCGGTTAACGCTATGGGTTAACCGGTTAACACTGTTGGGACAACAATTTTAATTTCTTTAAAAATTCATATCTTTTAAACCGTAAGTCCGATTCGCATTCCGTTTGAAGCGTCGGAACGAGTACAAATTGAACTTTATTTTAATGAATAGAAACAAGAAAAATGCAACAGTTTTTGATAAACGAATTTGTGAAATAACCTTATAATTACCTTATAAATTACCGGGTACGGGTTAATTCTTGATGTGTCAGAGTGGTTAGGAAACCAGTGTTCAGGGTGTAATGTCATGATGATATATATGAATATTTGATGATTGTTTTGCTGATAGAAATGAATGATGCGATTTATTTTGGTGAATTTTTCGGTGTAACGCATCATTGCATTTCATAACATTCACGATGGGGCTTCGGCCTATTTATTTGCTTCAATCCCATTGTGTGGATTGAAGTGTCTCGATGATTATGGTGTGCTCCCTGGTGGAGGGTTGATGGTCATGTATCCATCTTTGGTGATAATGGTACAACATGCATATTGCATATCAGGATGTAGAATTGCATATTCTAGATGAATTTCATGACTGTGTTGGTGTTGATTGATTTCATGATAATGTTGTGGTTGTTGCTGAATTTTGTAGTTGACGATGTCATGTTATGTGTACTAATTTATTTATGATTCTATATTCTTATAAGTTTGTGATATATTATGATTACTCACCCTGCCTGCTTGAAAATGTTGCCTCCTTCGTGGGTAACTTGCAGATGTCGAAGAATAGTCCTGCAGTGCAATAGGAGTAATTCATGAGTCTCGAAGCGTGCTTTAGTGTTCCTTAGGAGTGGTTATGGTTTATGTGTCCTGCTCTGTGTCATGTAACACTGGGAGGGGTTTTATTCTATTAACTGTTTCAGTTATGTTATCTTTGGATAAATGTTTTCCTACTTGTATGATGTTAAATTCAGGATGGTGAAAATTATACTTATGAGGTTTTGAATTTTGAAGTTAAATTCCGCTGTGAAATGTTTATGATATATTGATATTGATAAACCCGTGTTACGGGACAGGACACTGTTGTGTATTTTTGATGAAAATGTGATACCCTTTTAGACGATTACTCTGATAATATTTGAATATTATGTTTTGGGTAGAAGGGTGTTACATCAGAGCTGAAACTCTGGGCGGGGTTAAAGAGATCCAAAGAACAAGACAAGTATCAGAAGATGACAAATGCCATTGCAACCAGAAACCTCCTCATCAGAACCATTACAGAGCACCCAGTTGGACCAGTAACTGATGCTCTTCTGAAGGAAGTTAGGGAAGATGCTTTTGGAATGGATGTCTGATTTTCTTTACTTATGTCTATTTGATTGTACTTTAGCTCACCATGGTGATTTTGTTTGGTGTATTCTCGAATTTTATTGTATTTTGACTCACCCTGGGAGTTTGTTTTGTTTTATTCGTGAACTGATTGTATTATAGTTTATTGTTGTATTTCAACTCACCATGGGAGTTTTTATTTTTGTTGTATCCATGAACTGGTTGTATTTTGGAAACACCGCTTGTGTTATATGTATTATTGGTTTTTGTGGATTCCATTCAACACCAAGAACCAAACTGGATACTCTCTGAAGACAAATAGACATATTGCATTGCATGCTAATCTCATATCCTTTGTTTTGCAGGTGTTTTGTTGTTGTCTTCTCACTTTGTTGATTGTTTCAGGAAATATTGCTTGTAGGAGGGTCTTTCCAGTCAATCGCATCCACAGATATCCGACCCGTAACAACCTTCCGAGTCTGCAAATGGATCAGCTATAGTAGGAACTGACAGATGTGAGGACTCAAATGAAATATGTGAGGACAGAGGTGAGAACCCAAATGAATCAATTCATGGCTGTGATGAGTGGACTGGCACAGACCCAAGAAAGATTGAGGGAGTTGGTCGAGCGGCAAACTCCAAAAGATAACCATGCTGGCACTGGAGGTACTAGCAACAATGAGCGCGAACAGCCGCGAACAACTCCAGTAGTGTTTGGACCTGACAACCATCCTGAAGTTAATATCGTCGGGAATGGCCAAAGGAACATTGGAGATCATATTCTACATGAAGATCCCCAAGATGAGCAATTTACACTGCTGGGTGCTGGGGCAGATGAAGCTTATGACCATCGGTTGGACGAGATATCTGAGAAGCTGAGATCCCTGGAATCCTAAAACTCTTCGATGTGATGGATATGGGCTTAGTGGAAGAGGTAAGGATTCCACACAAGTTCAAGCCTCCATGCTTTGAAAAGTATAATGGTACCTCCTATCCTCGTACCCATTTGCAATCTTTTCTGGGAAGATTGAAAGCATATACCATTTGCAATCTTTTACTTTGAAGACAGTTTGACCGGGGAATCCAGAGAGTGGTATTTACACCTATCAAGGGCTACTGTTAGAAATTGAAAAGACTTAGCTGATGCCTTTATACGCCAATATCAGTACAACCTGGATATGGCACCCAATAGGACCCTCTTGATGGGTATGTCTCAGTCTTCGAGAGAAAGTTTCCGTGAATACGCTCAAAGGTGGAGACAACTTGCTGCTATTGTCCAGCCACCTATGTCTGAAAGGGAAATGGATGATATGTTTATAAATACCTTGCAAGGGACCTACATTGATAGACTTGCTTCCTTCTCTTCTACCTGTTTTGCTGATGAGGTTATAGCAGGAGAGAGAATCGAAAGCCTATTGAAGATGGGTAAGATTTTTGAAAATGGTGCTAGCTCCAACAATGCAAAAAAACCCTTCTCAGGACCTAGAAGGACAAGGGAGACTAATGCAGTGCATGTTAGTAGAGGTAGACTTCAGTACTTGCAAAGATCAGTGGCTGCAGTCACCATCCCTACTCCATCACCTTAGTAACAACAGTATCCTCAACAACAAAGATCTTACAATAACAACAACTAACAACAATGTCCTTTCCAACAAAGGCCTTCTCAGATTAATAGGGTGATCGACCCCATCCCGATGCCCTATGCAGTCTTACTCCCGCAACTATTGAAGCTTAACCTGATTGAACTGAGGACTTTGGCTCCACCAGATCCTCTGAATCTTCCAAGGAATTATGATGTCAACACCAGATGTGCTTTTCACTCCAATGCACCTGGTCATTCAACAGAGAAATGTAGGGCTCAACACATGAAAGTCCAAGATTTGATTGACTCCAAAGCTTTAAATTTTGCACCTCCACCAAATGTCACAAGGAATCCAATACCAAATCATGGTGATCCAAATAACAATGCCATTGAGGAGGACCAACCAGCAATTCTGATTGATGATATTGCAAGTATTCAAACGCCACTGGCTGAAGTAAAAGCTCAGTTATTGAAGTGCCAAGTGTTTCCAGATTGTGAGGCCCATTGTGAAGTTTGCAAAGTTTCTACCAATGGTTGTGCAAATCTGAAGAATGGTATTAGCAGTCTTATCAGGGAAGGCATCCTACAGATAACATCAACAATTCAAGCTTCTACATCTGCAACAAAAATCACTTCTACAAATACAACAAAAATCATTTCAATAGAATCGGCTACAACAACAACAAACACCAGTGACGACACCTCAACGGTTACCATCTACTATGATCCAGCAGACCATCCATGTTCTGGATTCTCTCAATAACAACTTCTAGCAACACCCTCATCAACATCAACAACTTCCTGCACCTGCACCATCTTCAATCAGACTTTCTGTCACCATCTACTATGATCCACAGACTATCACAACTCCTTCTTCTGCTTCAATTAGTCTAGTGACCATCACGGTGCCTGGACAAATTCCCTATGAAAGCAACAATGTCGTGCCTTAGAATTATGGCTCAGATCTTTACTGCCACAGAAGGAAAGTTACCCTTGACTCTTCAACTTCTACACCACAAATTGACAATCTCGGGGGAGGTGAAGGCTTCACTCAGAGCGGAAGTCTCTTCGCTTCACAAATTCCCATAGCTAATGATGAAGCAGAAACTGCTGCCAAAGCAAAAGGCAAAAGTATGGTGCCAGAAGAACCAGCTGCAAAAGAAACTCAGAAGATGTCCTTTGATCAGGATGTGGACGAGTTCATGAGGATTATCATTAAAAGTGATTACAAAGTTGTGGTTCAGCTCCACCAAACACCTTCCAAGATCTTCATACTATCTCTGCTCATGTGTTCTGAGGCTCACCGGAATGCACTACTCAAGGTCTTGCACGCAACTTATGTGCCTAAAGAGATCACTGCCAATCAGCTAGAAACGGTGGTCGCAAATGTCAATACTAGTCACGGACTAGGTTTCACCAATGCTGACTTGACTACGGAAGGGCATAACCACAACAAGGCTTTGCGTATCACTTTGGAATGTAAAGATGTTGTACATTCTCTTGTCCTTGTTGACACTGGATCATCACTTAACGTCCTGCCAAAGAAATCCTTAGTCAAACTGGAGTATGACGGTCTAGCGCTTCGTCCAAGCAATCTAATTGTAAGAGCTTTTGATGGTTCTTAGAGATCGGTTCTCGGAGAGGTGGAGCTACCCGTGGTAATTGGCCCAAAATTTTTCAAAACTATCTTCTACGTGATGGACATATAGCCTGCCTACAGCTGTTTTTTGGGTCGACCATGGATCCATGCCGCCGGTGCAGTAACATCAACCCTTCACCAGAAGTTAAAATATGAGTGGGAAGGTAAGATTATCACTATATGTGGAGAAGAAAATATCTTTGTCAGTCACCTGGCTACGTACAAGTACATAGAAATGGATGGAGAAATCCATGAAACCATGAGCCAAGGTTATGAAGCTTTGAATGTCAACGAAGCTACAACTGAGGTGTTTGTTGCATCCCAAGAGGAGAGGATGGGTATCTCAAAATTGCTTCCTACAAGCAGGCTCGGAAGGTTGTGGAAAAAGGGAATGCCCAAGGCTGAGGCAAGCTGCTGAAGGTGGAAATGAAAGAAGACAAATTCGGTTTGGGTTATAGACCATCCCGACAAGTTCAAGAGGAGGCTGCTGGAGGGCCAAAGTTCATAAGTGGGGGATGATGACCCCGAATGTTGTCAACACTTTGGAAGACGAGGCTGAAATCGACTACAACCTGGAAAGCTGGATCCGTCCAAGAGTCCCAGGCCAACAAGTCCTCAACTGGTCTTCCCAGGAAATTATAAGGGTTACTGCTGAATAGTAATTATTATTTCCTGTTTTAAGCATGCATCAAAGTCCTGCATCTTTCCCAAGATGTCGGGACTCATTTTGTAATAGGGCCATATGTATTTGTGCAAATTGAATATTAATGAACAATGGACATCTTTTTGCAAACAATCTTTTTCGCTCACTGTCTTTTCATTTTTGTTATTTTCGCACAAAATAATAAATGGAAATGTTTTTCTTAATAAAAACTTCATTCACTTTTTCGAAATAAGATAAAATCAATCACTAAAATGAAACAAATCTCAACCCTTGCAGAGATAGCCTTCCAGATTGCACCGACAACGACACTGTTATGACCTCGTATGACTTCGACAATCTGATTAATCAAGCATATGAAAGGGTTGAAGAAGACTACGATTTACCTGAAGAATTATCATGGTTATTGAGACAAGAGGAAAAGGTGATTGCTCTTCATCAGGAGGAGGTTGAGACTATTAATCTTGGTATCGAGGAAGATGTGAAAGAGGTGAAAATTGGAGCCAGTCTGCAAGCTCTAGTAAAAGAACAACTTATTAGTATGCTGCGAGAATATGTTGATGTGTTCGCTTGGTCCTATCAAGATATGTCGGGTTTGGATACATATATTATCATGCACAAGTTGCCATTGAAAGAGGATTGTCCACCAGTTAAGCAGAAGTTGCGCCGTACTCGCCCAGACATGGCCATGAAAATCAACGAAGAAGTACAAAAGCAGTAGGACGTCGATTTTCTCACTGTAACTAGTTACTCGCCTTGGGTTGCTAACATTGTACCCGTACCTAAGAAGGATGGAAAGGTGCGTATGTGTGTTGATTACCGGGATCTGAACAGAGCAAGCTCGAAAGATGACTTCCCATTACCTCACATTGATGTATTGGTGGATAACACGGCTCAATTCTCGGTATTATCTTTTATTTATGGATTCTCTGGATACAATCAGATCAAGATGTCACCCGAAGACATGGAGAAAAAAACCTTCATCACACCATGGGGCACGTTCTGCTACAAAGTAATGTCGTTTGGTTTGAAGAATGTCGGTGCAACATATTAATGGGCTATGGTAACATTATTGCACGACATGATCCATAAAGAAATCGAGTGATACGTGGATGACATGATTGCCAAGTCCCTCACAGAAGAAGACCATTTGGTAAACCTGTTGAAACTATTCAAGCGTCTGAGGAAATATCAGTTAAGGTTAAACCCCAACAAATGCACATCCGAGGTACGTTCTGGTAAGCTGTTGGGTTTTATTGTAAGCGGAAAAGGAATTGAGGTTGATCACGACAAAGTCAAAGAAATTCAGGAAATTCCTGCACCTAAGACTGAGAAAGAAGTTTGAGGGCTCTTAGGTAGATTGAACTACATTCCAAGGTTCATATCTCATCTCACTACAACCTGCGAGCCCTTGTTCAAACTGCTAAGAAAGGAACAAATAGTCAGGTGGAACGATGATTGTCAAAGAGCTTTTGACAAGATCAAAGAGTATTTGCAAGAACCTCCAATTCTCATGCCTCCAGTTGAAGGAAGACCTCTAATAATGTACCTGACAGTATTAGATGAATCAATGGGGTGTGTGTTGGTCCAACATGACGAGTCTGGTCGAAAAGAGTATACAATATACTACCTAAGAAAATATTTTACCGATTGTGAACAACGTTATTCACTGCTCGAGAAAACATGATGTGCTTTAGCATGGGCTGCTCGCCGACTAAGACAGTATATGTTGACTCATACTACCTTGTTGATCTCAAAGATGGACCCAGTCAAGTACATATTTGAGAAGCCAGCACCTAGCGAAAGGGTTGCAAGGTGGCAAATGATTCTAACAGAATATGATATTCAATACACCTCTCAAAAAGCCATTAAAGGAAGTGTATTGTCTGACTATATGGTTGAGCAACCCATTTATGACTATCAGCCTATGAGATTTGATTTCCCTGACGAAGACATCATGTTCTTAAAGTCAAAAGATTGTGAAGAGCCTATTCACACTGAAGGGCCTGATCCAGAAGAAGCATGAACTATGATGTTCGATGGGGAAGTTAATTGTAACGGTCATGGAGTTGGCGCAGTGCTTATTACACACAAAGGAGTCCATCTACCTTTATCAGTAAGGCTCACCTTTGCTTGCACTAACAACGAAGCAGAGTACGAAGCTTGCATCATGGGTCTTGAGGAAGCCATTGACCTCAAGATCAAAACCTTGAATGTATTCGAAGATTCAGCTTTGGTGATCAAACAAACTAATGGAAAGTGGTATACTCATCAAGAGCATCTTGTTCCCTACCGCGACTATACGAGGAGATTGTTGACTTTCTTTACAACTGTCAAGCTTAAATACATCCCTCGAGATGAGAATCAGTTTTCAGATGCCTTGGCCAACTATGTACCTTGGATTTTAGTATCCAGACTGGACCGACAAACATATTTTTTCTCTGTGGACACTATTACTGACAACAAACCTTGGTTCCACGACATCAAATGCTTCTTGGAGACTCAGACATACCCACCTGGGGCATTGTCTAATGATAAGAAGACATTGAGAAGGCTAGTTGGCAGTTTCTTCCTCAATACTGATGGCTCCTTATACAAGCAGAACTTCGACATGGTCTTGCTCAGATGTGTTGACAAGAAGGAAGCAGACCTACTAATGCACGAAGGTTCTTTCGGTACCCATGCCGGAGGACATGCAATGGCAAAGAAATTGTTAAGACCAGGTTACTATTGGATCACAATGGATGCAAACTGTTGTGCTTATGCCATAAAATGCCATAAATGCCAGATCTACGCAGACAAAGTGCATGTGCCTCCCAATCCTTTGAATGTATTGTCTTCACCCTTGCCCTTTGCCATGTGGGACATTGATATGATTGGAAAGATCGAGCCAACTGCTTCAAATGGTCACAAATTCATCCTAGTAGCCATTGATTACTTCACCAAATGGGTTGAAGCAGCTTCGTATGCAAATGTCACCAAGCAAGTGGTAGCCCGATTTCTGAAAAGGGATATCATTTGTAGATATGGGGTTCCTAAGCGAATCATTAATGATAATGGATCAATCCATCACAAGATGATGGTAGAACTGTGCCGAGATTTCAAAATTCAACACCATAACTCTTCTCCTTACAGGCCAAAGATGAATGGAGATGTTGAGGCGACTAACAAGAACATTAAGAAGATTGTGCAAAAGATAGTAGTCACATACAAAGACTGGCATGAAATGTTACCATTCGCCTTGCATTGGTACCGAACATCCATCAGAACTTCTATCGGGGCAACACCTTATTAACTTGTGTATGGTATGGAAGCAGTCCTACCTGTTGAAGTTGAATTACCCTCCTTGCGGGTAATGATGGATGTAAAACTGGACGAAGCAGAATGGATCTGTTCTCATTATAACCAACTGAGCCTGATTGAAGAAAAGAGATTAACAACTATTTGTCATGGTCAGTTATATCAGAAACGGGTGACAAAAGCCTTCGACCAAAAGGTGAGACCTCAGGAATATCAAGTGGGAGAGCTTGTACTGAAAAGAATCCTTCCTCCTCATACAGACCACAGGGGCAAGTGGACGCCAAACTATGAAGGTCCCTATGTGATAACTAAAGTCTTCTCAGGCGGAGCACTGATGCTCGCAACCCTGGATGGTGAAGATTTCTCATCCCCTGTGAATTCAGATGTAGTTAAAAAATACTTCGCATAAATGACCCGCTGGACATAAAAACAGAATGTAAGTCCAGGCAAAAATAGGGCATCACGGTGAGTCAAAAACAAAATAAAAGACTCGGGAAAAAATAAGGGAAACATTGAAGAAAAAAATGTACACCCGCTAAGTTGAAAAGCCACATCGGACAACTCAGAAAAAAATGGGTATCCCGGTGGATTGAAAACCCGAAAGGGCGATCCATGCAAAATCAGGGAATAAGCGAGCAACAACACTCTGAATTCGTCTGTATAACTCACATAACGTGGCAAGCTTCGAAAGGACAAAGCGTCGGTCAGAATCAACTTTCTTCAGAAAGCAAGATAAGAAGAGTGTTCAGGTCATACAGGTCATAGCAAAGGAAGATTGAAGCATCAACTTCAGCATTGCCGAATAGGACTTTTATTTTCTCAATTTTATAGAAATCTCCTCATTTCAGGGATTAGTTTCTCCAAATTTACTCGTCTATTCAGGGCACACAAATCAATAAAGTCAAATATACATTCACTCTTTGTTTTGTACCTTTTTGTTTTGTTTGTAAAATGTCCAAAGTTTATAATACAACATTTTCATGAAAACATATAAGCCATTTTCAATAAATGCTTGCAGGAAACATATACTTTTAAGAAAACCTAACTCCTATGATGAAATCCGGTTGAGGATACCTCAGGGAACTTATGTGTTTCCTTTGTTTGACAGGTTGCAGGAACTCAAGGAGGACAACCTTCCACAACATGGGGCATATTAGGCACTATATCCCCAGCCAAGCCGGCAGTCACATCATCAGAAGGACTACTTGATGAAAGTATTCCCCCACAAAGCTTTTTATCCCCTCAGAGTATCCCCCATAAAGCTGATCCTCCGACAAATTACTTCCCAGAAATTCTCTCCTCCCCCAAGCAGGATCTCCAAAGAAATGCATAAATCACTTTTCCCCAGCGAGTTGCAAGATCTCCTCATCCACAACATTGGACCCCCACAAATTTCTTCCCCCAGAGTCCTCCAGAAAGATCGTGCAGTGATCCTTTCTCCCCACATATCACCCATTGATCCGTTCTCCCAGCAGATTTCAGATCTCGGATCTCGTTTCTCTCATTTGCATATTCATAGCATTCACATCATTTCTCCCCAAATAGAGCGTAGCATTCCCTCTAATACGAAGCATTACGGCAAAAATCAAACATTTGCATGATCATAAGCCAAGTTCGAGCCAATCACCTGCAAATACCAAAATCACTCCTCCAACAATACGCAAAAACTTATCCCCTGCAAATAAAAGCCAAAATGTCCTTTTGCACTTTCAATACAAATACTTGTACATACTTATACACAATCCTTCTAATACTCGTATGTATCCTACTTATACAAAATTCTTTGATACTCTTCCGTATCTTACGCATCTCCCCAGCAGATCAACACTCGTCCGTGTTCCCTTTTCAAACAGTTGATACTCGTCTGTATCATCACTCCTTAAACACGCGTCGCTGTTTTTTTGTATCGATATGCATCTGTATCGCAGTCCTAAGGATGCTCATCCGTATCTTTAATTTATACACACCGTCGAAACACTTATACGACTTTATTTTTAGGGCTTAAACACTCGTCCGTGTTTATCTATCACCAGAAGTCGCCAACAAAACAACTTTATATTTGACATTCGTTCAGTGTCGCGATAATCCTCAGCAGTCGTACCCTGCTAGGTGATCGTCCTTCACCTTCTGATGACCGTACCTCATCATTCATCTGATTGTCGTCCCCATCGTTGATCTTTTTATTCGGCATTCGTCTTATGTCGAGATAATCCCCAACAGAGCAGCCGTCCCCTACTAGGTGATCGTCCTTCACCTTTTGATGACCGTACCTCATCATTCATCCGATGGCCATCCCCATCGTCGATTTTTTTATCCGGCATTCATCCTATGTCGAGATAATCCCCAAAAGGGCAGCCGACCCCTGCTAGGTGATCGTCCTTCACCTTTTGATGACCGTCCCTCATCATTTATTTTGATGACCGTCCCTCATCACTTTATCCGATGGTCGTCCACATTGTTGATCTTTCTATCCGACATTTGTCCTATGTCGTGATCTTTTCAGCAGCCGTCCCTTGCTCGGTGATCGTCCTTCACCTTTCTTTTTATGACCGTCCCTCATCATTGTTTCATTTATCCTTTACCCGATGGTCGTCCCCGTCGTGGTTTTCTTTTTTATTTTTGTGATCGTCCTTCATCACTTTACCCGATGGCCATCCCCGTCGCGGATTCTTTATCCCCCAGCATAATGGTCGTCCCCGTCAATATGTTTCTCACCGTTTTTATCCCCAACAGTCGTCCTTTACTCGATGGTCGGCCTTCGTCGCTATCTTTTGATATTCAGTCTATGATGTCTATTACAATTCATATCCCTTTTCTTCTTATAATAAAGATTGCAAATTTTGGACTATTTTGGTATTCAACCACGAGTTATCTTGTTTGTCTGTTAAGCCAGGCGCTTACATCCTACACAGCTAACTCATGCTTGAATAGGGGTAGCTGTAAACACCCCAAATTCTCCCTCTCTTTTTTCTCACACCTTGGCTTGTGATCCTTCATATTGCATTGCATAAGCATACCGTCTCACACTGTATAGTTATTTCACTGCATAAGTTGCATAACTAGGGTTTATGATAAAATGAATCTTAGAAATGGTTTGAGCTATCTCAGAGGCCATGAAGCATGCCAATAGGGTCTATGAGTGTTCTATGATCATATTATACCTCAAAGTTTGCTTTAACTTCAAAAAATCTCAGAGGATTGCACAGCTACCCAGGCAGGCTTAGGGTTTCCTACACATATGACCAGAAATTAGGGTTTTGGGTTTGAGGCCCTTACACTCAAAAATTTTGGCCATTCTTGATTCTATTGGTCTATATATGTTATAAGGAGTATGTGTATCAAATTTTAAGCAAAAATTCCTTGTGGAAGTCATCTGATCAAATGGTAACTTATTGTGCAAGAAAAGTCAAAATCAGGGCATCTGAGGCCACCAACAAGGGTTCCAAAGGGTCATCATCATCAATTTGAGGTCCTATGATCTTTATTTGATCTTAGGAATGCTTGGAAGTTCACAAGATTTAAGAATCTTGATCCATTTGAAAACTTTCTATTTTTGGACATGACTTGTAATGTAAACTTTCCATTTTGGGAAAGAATTTCAACCTCCTCTTTCTTGATCAAAAAGGTTTCAAATGAATTTTCTTCAAACATGAAAGTTGTAGATTTGATCTTCCCATTTTCAAAAAGTACAAGAACTCCTCTTGATTTATCCTAAACTCAAGTAATGATGGATCAAAGTTGGAAAAAATCACATAATTTTCAAATTCATGCCAAAGAGGGAAATGTGAAATTTTGATTTCCAAGCCTTCTCATGACCTCTAATGCACTTCTACACATCATAGAAACATAATGCAACTTTCTTAGACCAAAATTGTGCCAAGTACCAAGGATTTTCATGACTTGCATCTCAAGAATTCTCAAAGTTGTGAAATTGCAAAAACTATGCAAGCTTTTGATCCAAGCCATACAGCTCACAACATTTGATCCTAAGGCCCTCCTTAAAGCCAGCTGAGGCAGCTCAAGCCATCAAATCAGCTCTGCCATGGCCCATACCTTAAGTACACAAACTCTTGACTTTTTGGCCAATGGAGCCATGACATTCCCACAGTGCACAACCACTCTTATGATCAGTTCCAATTGTTTATGCATTGCCTAAAGATCATAAAACACAACACACAAAGCTCAGAACATACCATATACTCAGATTCCACAAAATTTCCCCAAAACTTCCTCTCTTAGATTCTCCCAATCCATCCATCAAACTTCAAAAATTTCTTCACCAATCAACCACACATCACCCATAGAACAAATCCCACCCCTCATAATGGCCTGAAACACAACACACAAGAACCTCATTTTCTGCCATATCAGAACTGAACCTCTCAAACTAGCCACTATAAACTTCATCCAAGCATCTCAATAGCTTCAGGAGGTTCAAAGGTGTTGGTTTGCACAAAGGGAAGGCCTTAAAAGCTCTAGTTTGAAGAACTTCAGTTCAG
This sequence comes from Lathyrus aphaca, assembly GCA_963966055.1. NCBI lineage: Eukaryota > Viridiplantae > Streptophyta > Magnoliopsida > Fabales > Fabaceae > Lathyrus > Lathyrus aphaca. The sequence goes on from OZ014521.1 coordinate 478,030,689, forward strand.
GTAGCTTCCAAGAACATTTTTTCCAGAACTTCTTTTTCTTGTTATAAATTGAATCTACATGTTATCTTGATCATCATGATATGTTTAGAATCGAAAATGAGTGAATAATGAGTATGTTATGATGTTCTGAAAGTTTGCCCATATTTTGATTTTTGTTTCGATTTGCTTGATTCATTTATGATAAATTTTGTTTGGTTGTTGATTTGAGTTGAGTGAAGTTAGGGGAGTGTTTTTGGGCAGGTTAGAGGGCTTGGGTGGCCTGGGGAAGAAGATAGGGTTTGGGGTTGGCCGGAGAAGATGACCGGAGCACTGTTCCGGTCATCTGAGGTTAATTAGGGTTAATGTTTCTAGTTTGAATCTGAGCCATAGGATCTTGATTAGGTTAATGTACGAACGGTCCAGATATGCCATTAAACCCTAATCTTAATTAATTAATTTAATCCTAATTAATTTAATCAGAAATGAACAAAGACCTTTGGATCACGCGCGAATCCCATTTTTGAATCTAGGCCATTAAATCCTCATACCCCAAGTCACGCTGACTCACCATCTCAGCCCTTGATCCTCTAAACTTTGCATCTGAACTATCCATTGTGCTTACATTGCATTTTTATTTTATTTATTTCATTTTGTTTTCCGTTATTTACTTAAAATAGCAAATCATTTTATAAAAATATAATCTTTTGCACTTTTACTTTAAATAATTTTCAGAAACCAAAAATATTTTTATTTTTAATTTTTGCATTAAAAATCTATTTAAAAATCACCAAAAAATTCATGAAATATCCATAAACATTTAGAACAATTTACAAACTCATCTTACAAATTTCTTTTAGGGTTTGATCATGTTTTGACAATTAACCATGAATTAGGGTTTCCAAATTTCCTATTTTTCTAACCCTAACTTCAAAAATCCATTTCTGATCAACCAAGATGAGTTTGCACATGGTTCTTTTTGATTTCTTTCATAATTTGCATGTAGTATCTAGGGCATTTAACTCATATTTTTGCATTGCATTTTCCATTTGTTTGGTATTTTTCATGAAGAAGTTCCCAAAACCCTAGCCTAACTTAGAAAAACCATAATTTAACTTTGGTATTGCTTCTGACTTCCATCTTTAGGGATTGATATTATGTGTGTTTAGGGTTCATTTGGTTGCATTTTCAAATTTTTATCATGTGTTATCCTTCTATTGTGGACATGTGCATCTCATACTTTCTTAAAACCCTAATTTGCCATGTATACTTGCATTCATCTTTGCATATCCTCATCATATGGACTTGTCATGACATCTCATGCATTTGTATGTCATCTTAGACGCCTTAGGTCATGTGAGAACATTGGTTGATCTTTGTTACATTCATTTGGTATGCTTTGTATGATTTACATATTGTGTATGTTCATGTATTTTCAAGGTTCTAACATGCTTGTTTTTGGATCCAACACTTGTATGATCATACATATTCATTGTACATGACTTTTCATCTTTTCATGAAACATTTTCATCATATGTTCTCTTCTGGTTTGGACCATTGCACCTTCATTTGTTTCATTTCATCTTATTTCATACCTTATGCATTCATACTAACTCTTTCAGCTGCTTCAGGTAAGTTGATCAGGATGTGGATGTGCATCCATATCTAACCTCTTATTATCCTTTCATATACATCTTTTCTTGTCTTTGAAGTGAATTTGATTCACTTATGTTCTCTCTTGCTCTTATCCCACTCTTAGGTTACTTAACTTCTTTAGGAAGTAAGTAACATATTCTTCTATCTCCTTCCTTTTTCATCTGCTTCTCCTTCCTTGGTGGCCAATCTGAAGACTTTCTTTATATTTCACAAACCATAGGAACTACGAAGCATGATAACTTTAGGATTGTGAATAGTCCCTCTTAGTTTTTTTTACCTTTTGAGTCTCCTTGAATCTCTGCTTCTCATCTCAATAACAAAGGTTAAACAGTTAAAGTTTTGGGGCTCTGTATTAGGGTTATGCATGTATCCTTATCTTAGGATGGAGTGTATAATTGTGATAATTAGTGTTAAACCTTTAAGTTGTTTTAACCTTCTAATCAAAACAACTAATAATTATCAAGACTTAAGCTTGTAACTTGGGCCTTATATTAGGATTACATCTCTGCCTTTGGGTTAGAGGGACTAACCCTAGTGTTTAATGGATATGTCCCCCTCAGGTTTAGTCTTACAAACATAAAGTTCACTTCTTAATATAATCTCTAATTAAAATCCACTTTAATAAAGGTTTGTTATATAATGATTTTAACCCCTTGTAGATGTTTAGAATTGGCAGAATTTTTGACCAACAAGAAATGTTGAATTCAGTTCAGAATGTCCTATCAGATGTTGGTACATTATCAAACAGAGTATAAGAACTTAATTCAGGATGTCACACCAGAGGTTAGGACATTGTGTAAATGATTTAAGTTCAGTTTTTCAGGATGTCCCAACAGATTTTGTGACATCTCAAACCTGCTACCAGAATTAATTAATGACTAACTGATCTGAGAAATTTAAGGAGAGTTATCTGGAATTAATTATGGATGGACAAAAACAGAATAAGGCGCATCTGTAGGGAGTGTTGTTATGAGACTTCAGCATAATCAGAAGAACTAAATCACCTAGAATCTAGGAAGTAACAAACCCTAATTCAAGGTGGAAGCTGCATGCGTTTTAGGACTAGATTAACCTACAGAAAGCCCAAAATACAAACACCTATTTAAGCAACAGAATATCTCAGAATTGAGTGCGAATTTAAGAAGACAAAATAAGGTGTTTTATGTTTTAATAGCAGGTTGTTTTTATTGTACCACTTTATGAGCTTTTAAGCAAAAGTGTATTTGTGACTTGATTGAAACTGTGAAGTAAGATCAAGCTGTTTTGTTTGAAGTATGACTTCAATTTTATTAAACTTGTAAACAAGATCACTGTGTGATTGAGGGGGAGTGAGTTGGTACTCATATCTAAGTTGTGTCTTAGGTAGAAATTTCATTGGGTAGATATTAAGTGAAAGATTAAACTGGGTGGTTTAAGTCTAGAATTAATATTACTTATAGTGGATTTCCTCCTGGCTTGGTAGCCTCCAGATGTAAGTGTGGTTATACACTGAACTGGGTTAACAAACTACTGTGTTGTTTAATTTTCTTGCACTTTAAGTTTTGGTTAAATCTGTCAAGTGTTGGAACATCTCATAGGACATCTCATACCTGATCACAGAATTTCAATTGGTATCAGAGCAGGAACCCTGCCTGTTTATACTGGGTGAGATCTAGGGAATACAAATTCTGGAAACATGGACAGAGATATAGGATCAGTAAATAGACCACCTATACTGGATGGATCTAATTATGACTATTGGAAACCAAGAATGATTGCATTCTTAAGATCACTTGACAACAGGGCCTGGAGAGCAGTCAACATTGGATGGGAACATCCTGTCCAAGACACCAAAGATGGATCAAAAGTGTTGAAACCTGAAAAAGAATGGAGTAAGGAGGAAGAAGATTCAACACTAGGCAACTCCAAGACCTTAAATGCTTTATTCAATGGCATTGATAGGAACATCTTTAGACTTGTACATCACTGTGAGCTGGCCAAAGATGTTTGGGACACTCTCAAAACAACTCATGAAGGAACATCAAAGGTAAAGATTTCAAGACTTCAACTTCTCACCACCAAGTTTGAAAACTTGAGAATGAAGGAAGATGAGACAATTCATGAATTCTACATGAACATCTTAGAAATAGCCAATACTTCTGGAGCCTTGGGAGAAAAGATGACTGATGAAAAGCTTGTAAGAAAGATTCTCAGATCTTTGCCAAAAAGATTTGACATGAAAGTCATAGCAATAGAAGAAGCTCAAGACATATGTACAATGAAAGTTGAAGAGCTCATTGGTTCCCTTCAAACATTTGAGATGGGAATGAATGACACAAATGTAAAGAAGAACAAAAGCATAGCCTTGGTGACAAATACTGATGAAGAAGAAGAAAATGATGAATCAGAAACTGGTGAAAGCTTATCAGACAACATTGCTATGCTTGGAAGACAATTCAAACAGATTCTCAGAAAGATGGAAGACAAATCCAAACCCAGTGGAAGATACACAAAATCTTCTGAGAATAAAAGACCTTATGATGCTAATAGAAGGTCAAATTATGATGAAAAGACCAGTCAAGAAAAAGGAATTAAATGCCATGGATGTGAAGGATATGGACACATCAGGAATGAATGTCCTACCTACTTAAAAAGGCAAAAGAAAGGACTCTCTGTAACCTGGTCTGATGAAGACTCAGGAGGTGATTCAGAAGAAGAATCAACTAAGCATATCACTGCTCTAGCTGGATTATGTGAATCTGAAAGTGAATCCAGTGATGGGGAGCTTACTTTTGAAGAACTTGAGCAAGCATACAAAGAATTATTCAAAAGAAGCATTGAAATATGCAGTGAGATTATAAAGCTAAAGAAGCAGAATGAGGCACTAAAGAATGAAAAAGCAAGTGATCAAGAGATCATTGACACCTTGAAAAGTGAAGTAAGTCTTCTCAACTCCAAGTTGGAACACATGTCCAAATCTGTTAGAATGCTAAACAATAGCTCAAGTACATTGGATGTTATTCTCAACAACAATAAGCATTCAGGGGATAAAAGTGGACTGGGATTTAACAGAGTTCATAAGGATGAAGCCAGCTCTAGCAAAACTACTTCAAAGTCCATAAAGTCAAACAAGATGTCCCAACAGATGCTTCAACATCATGAAAAGAACACAAAGTCAAACATAATGTTCCAACAGATGTCTCAACATTCTGAAAAGAACATAATGAAGAAGAAGTTTCAAAGATGGAGATGTCATCATTGTGGAAGATTTGGACATATCAAACCTCATTGCTATAAGTTGCATGGATATCCAAATCAGATGTATCAGGAACCTCCTAAGCAGAAGATAGAAGTTACCAAGAAATTGCTGCATAGACATCAAAGAGATCAGCAACCTCCTAAGCAGAAGACAGAGGTCATCAAGAAGGTATGGAGACCAAAAGCTAGTCTACATGCTGATCAAAGCTACATACCCAAGAACAAGATCAACAAAAAACCTTGGAGCTCTACTGATGAACAATACACAAGGCAGAGGTATCAAAAGAAATCTCAACTCAAATGGTCAAAGAAAGGTGTTGCATATATAGCACATACATCACTAAGAGTATCAGCCAAAGAAGACTGGTACTTTGACAGTGGATGTTCAAGACACATGACTGGATTGAAGAATCTGCTAGTAGACTTAAAGTCACATTCATCCAGATATGTAACCTTTGGAGATGGAGCTAAAGGAGAAATCAAGGGAGTTGGGACCTTGGACTGTCAAGATGTACCAAGACTAGATGATGTGCTGCTGGTTAAAGGTTTAACTACTAACCTGATCAGCATAAGTCAATTATGTGATCAAGGGTACAGTGTAAACTTTACCAAAACTGAATGCATATTGTCTAACAAAGAACAAAAGGTTGTCATGAGAGGAGCCAGATCTAAAGACAACTGTTACATGTGGGAACCTCAAGACTTCAGTCTCACTTCAACTTGCTCTTTAGCTAAAGAAGAAGAAGTGAAACTATGGCACCAAAGACTAGGACATCTTCATTTCAGAGGCATAAAGAAGATCATATCAATGGATGCTGTGAGAGGTATTCCTAAACTGAAGATTGATGATGGAAAAATATGTGGTGAATGTCAAATAGGCAAGCAAACCAAGATGTCCCATCCAAAGCTCCAACATCTGACAACTTCCAAAGTTTTGGAACTATTGCATATGGATCTTATGGGACCTATGCAGGTTGAGAGCCTTGGTGGTAAGAGGTATGCCTATGTGGTGGTTGATGACTTTTCAAGGTATACATGGATAAATTTCATCAAAGAAAAGTCTGATGTATTTGATGTATTCAAAGATTTATGCCAAAGAATACAAAGGGAAAAAGCCAGCTGTGTGATCAGAATAAGAAGTGATCATGGAAAAGAATTTGAGAACCAAAAATTCTTAGATTTCTGTTCTTCAGAAGGAATCAATCATGAATATTCTTCACCAACCAATACTCAACAGAATGGAATTGTTGAGAGAAAGAATAGATCTATTCAAGAATCAGCAAGAGCTATGATCCATGCTAAAAAGTTACCTTTGTACTTCTGGGCTGAAGCTATGAACACAACTTGTTACATCCATAACAGAGTTACTCTAAGGAAAGGAACTTTGTCCACAATCTATGAAGTCTGGAAGGGCAGAAAACCCACAGTTAAGTACTTCCATGTGTTTGGAAGTAACTGTTATATTCTGGCAGATAGGGAGCAAAGAAGAAAAATGAATCCTAAAAGTGATGAAGGGATTTTTCTTGGATACTCTATAAACAGCAGAGCATATAGAGTATTTAATTCTAGAACCAAGGTTATCATGGAGTCCATAAATGTGATAATTGATGATGCTCCTACAGATGTCCCAGAAGATGTTGGAACATCTGCTGATATCAAGACTGAAGCTGAAGAAAAGAGTGATCATTCTGACTTCACTCAAACTGATGCAAGGACAGAACAATCCAGCAAACCTCCCTCCATCAGAATCCAGAAGGATCATCCCAAAGATTTGATAATTGGTGATCCCAACAGAGGTGTAAGCACTAGATCAAGAGAAGTGATTTCAGGGTCCTGTTTTGTTTCTAAAATAGAACCTAAAAACATCAAGGAAGCTCTTACTGATGAATACTGGATTTGTGCTATGCAAGAGGAATTAGGTCAATTCACAAGGAATGAAGTGTGGAACCTTGTTCCTAGACCTGATGACATAAATGTGATTGGAACTAAATGGGTGTATAAGAACAAGTCAAATGAGCAAGGAGTTGTTACAAAGAACAAAGCTAGACTTGTAGCTCAAGGATACACACAAATTGAAGGAGTAGACTTTGATGAAACCTTTGCACCAGTAGCAAGGCTTGAATCAATCAGACTACTTTTGGGAATTGCTTGTATCTTAAAGTTCAAGCTATTTCAAATGGATGTGAAAAGTGCCTTTTTAAATGGTTATCTTAATGAAGAGGTATATGTAGAACAGCCTAAAGGATTTGTTGATCCAAGCTGTCCAAATCATGTATACAAACTAAAGAAGGCTCTTTATGGTCTGAAGCAAGCTCCCAGAGCATGGTATGAAAGGCTGACTACTTTTCTTATCAAGCAAGGGTACAGGAAAGGTGGAATTGACAAAACCTTGTTTGTTAAAGATGAAGAAGGAAATGTCATGATTGCTCAAATATATGTAGATGACATTGTCTTTGGTGGGATGTCAGACAGGATGGTCAAACATTTTGTCAACCAGATGGAATCTGAATTTGAAATGAGCCTAGTAGGAGAATTAACCTACTTTCTTGGACTGCAAATAAAGCAAATGGAGGACTCCATGTTCATTTCCCAAAGCAAGTATGCTAAGAACATAGTCAAGAAATTTGGGATGGACAGTGCTACTCATAAAAGAACTCCTGCCCCCACACATTTAAAGCTAACTAAAGATGACAAGGGTGAGAATGTAGATCAAAGCCTATACAGAAGTATGATTGGAAGCTTGTTATATCTGACTGCTAGCAGACCAGACATAGCATTTGCAGTAGGTGTATGTGCAAGATATCAAGCTGATCCAAAAGTTAGTCATCTTAATCAAGTCAAGAGAATTCTGAAATATGTTAATGGTACTTGTGACTATGGCATAATGTACTTTCATGGATGCAAACCAATTCTCACTGGCTTCTGTGATGCTGATTGGGCTGGAAGTGCTGATGACAGAAAAAGCACTTCAGGAGGATGCTTCTTTCTAGGAAATAATTTGATTTCTTGGTTCAGTAAGAAACAAAATTGTGTATCCTTATCTACTGCTGAAGCTGAATATATTGCAGCTGGAAGCAGTTGTTCACAGTTGGTTTGGATGAAGCAAATGCTCACTGAGTACAATGTCCCACAAGATGTCATGACATTGTACTGTGACAACTTAAGTGCAATTAACATATCAAAGAATCCTATCCAACATAGCAGGACCAAGCATATTGATATCAGACATCATTTCATCAGAGATCTTGTAGAAGAGAAAGTGATTTCACTGGAACATGTAGCTACACATCTGTAGTTGGCTGATATATTTACCAAAGCCTTGGATGCTACTCAATTTGAAAACCTAAGGGGCAAATTGGAAATCTGCTTATGTGAAATTTAGCAGTTATGGAGATGTGCCAACATGTCATATGACATTGTGTGGCATAAGCACCAGATGGCAACACCAGTATGGTCAAGCACCTTGAGTATTCCTCTCCTAAAAAGTCTCAAAGTAACGGCTACTTATAAAATATCAGCTTGCTTTCAGCTATCCATCTTCTCATCATACTCTCAAAAACGAATTGCATTCTCTAACTGTTTTTCAGAACTCATAAAACCTAAAACTCTTCATCCACCTTCTTCGAAAATGTCTCAAAACCCTAACATTCCTGAAGAAATCCTCAACAAGGAAGATGTGGTGCATGCAACCCCCATTTCTGTGGTACCCATGGATTCAACTCCAATGGACGAAATCAGAGGAAGTGTTCCTCTTGCTAAAAAGCCAAGAACTCCAAAAAGAACAAAAGATCAAGTTTGCAGCAAATCCAAAGGCATACCTTCACCAGCAAACATCACTCCAAAATCTTCTGAATATGTGGATGATTCCATAAAGGAGTTGGTAAACAGGATTCTTTCTGAACAAAGAGTGGTAAGTGGCATTTCTATCCCTCTGAGCACCATGCCAGCTCCACAAGAAGATCAACAAACTCAGGCTGCAAAGGACACTCCTGCTCAACAGGATGTCCGAATATATGTTGAAGCATCTGAAGACCAGCAAAAGGTATCATCTGATACTGCTGATGATATATCTGAGGACCAGAAAAGGCCTCCACAGATAGTGATGAAGAAGCATCTGAGGACCAGCACAAAGCCTCCACTGAAGAGCACATCTCTGTTGATCAACCAGCTGAAGAGGAGACTGCTCAAACTCCTCCTGTTGTGAACCTAGAGCATGATTCTGATACAGAAATCATTGCTTCTGTAAAACCTAGAATAGCCAAAAGGCTTAGGACTAGGAAAGAAAAGATGCATGCAGGACATGCAATTCCTGAGAAGAAACAAGCTACACCAAAGAAGGACAAAGCTAAAGTTGTCTTTGGTCCTACAAAACAATGGAGCAAGGTGCAAACACAAAAGAGGAAAGCTGTCACTCCTCCAGATTCAGATGTTGAAGAAGATGTCCCAACATCTCCTCCAAAGAAGAAATCAGCACCCTCAAGGTCATCAACTGCTGTTCCAGAAGCTCCCTTGGACAACATCTCCTTTCATCATGTTTCAAGTGTGAATAGATGGAAGTTTGTTTATCAAAGAAGGGTAGCACTTGAAAGAGAGCTGAGCAGTAATGCACTTGAGTGCACAGAGTTAATTGATCTCATCTCTTCTGTTGGCCTCTTCAAAACTGTCTCCAACTTCTCTCCTTTCTATGAGCTGCTTGTCAAGGAATTCATAGTTAACCTCCAAGAAGATTGTGCCAATGGTAAGTCTGCTGACTTTAGAAAAGTATTTGTAAGAGGCAGGTGTGTAGAATTCTCTCCTAAGGTTATCAACCAATACCTTGGAAGAGAATCTGATGGTCCAAATGAGTTAGGGAAGACTGATAACCAGGTCTGCAAGGTTATCACTGCTAACCAGGTCAAGGCTTGGCCAGTTAAAGGGAAGCTCTCAGTTAGCATGCTGACAAGGAAATATGCCATGCTGAACAGGATTGGTACAACAAACTGGGTACCTACCAATCATACATCCTCAATATCAACTGGATTGGGCAGGTTCATTTATGTTGTGGGCACTCAAACTAAGCTGGATTATGGAGCTTACATCTTTGATCAGACATTGAAGCAAGCTGGATCATCTGCAACAAAGCTGCCAATTGCCTTCCCTTCCTTGCTATGTGGAATAGTGCTGAGTCAGTACCCTGGGATCCTCACTGAAAAGGACACAATTTGCAAAAGAGAAAGCCCTCTGTCCTTCCACTACAAGCTGTTCCTGAGTCATCATGCAGCTGATGTTGAAGCACCCTCTGGGACATCTGCTGGTCCTTCAAATGCAAAGTCTCCAATCTCCAAAGCTGCATTGATTGCTGAACTGAAGAGCACTTGCAAAGAATTGGATGCAAGGAAGTAGAAGCTTGAGGAGATTCTCCAAAGGCTGGAGATTGAAAGTGCTCAGAAAGCTGCTTCTTCTGATGAGGAGACTGAGGAAGATGAAGAAACTGACCATGATGAATCTGAGTGAAAATTGTATGTGAGGAAAAATGTAATGACTGCTGCATTGTAATTTTGACTTAGTATCTTTGGCCCCAAATTTATGTCTAACAAGGGGGAGAACAACAACAACAATGTATGATGATGTTTAGTTATTAATGAAAAACTTATGTTTGCTTCTGAACTGAATCAATGTGTTTTAATGAAAATTTCTATTGCAACAAATCTGAATACATGTATGTTTGAGGGGGAGTAAACTCACACATGACTCAACAGAAAAGAACTGCTATACTCTGATAAAAGAACTTCTGCTGCACTCTGATAACCAGAAAAAATATGTTAGCCAAAAATTAGCCAAAGGGGGAGTTTGTAGATGTTTAGAATTGGCAGAATTTTTGACCAACAAGAAATGTTGAATTCAGTTCAGAATGTCCTATCAGATGTTGGTACATTATCAAACAGAGTATAAGAACTTAATTCAGGATGTCACACCAGATGTTGGGAAATTGTGTAAATGATTTAAGTTCAGTTTTTCAGGATGTCCCAACAGATGTTGTGACATCTCAAACCTGCCACCAAAATTAATTAATGACTAACTGATCTGAGAAATTTAAGGAGAGTTATCTGGAATTAATTATGGATGGACAAAAACAGAATAAGGCGCATCTGTAGGGAGTGTTGTTATGAGACTTCAGCATAATCAGAAGAAATAAATCACCTAGAATCTAGGAAGTAACAAACCCTAATTCAAGGTGGAAGCTGCATGCGTTTTAGGACTGGATTAACCTACAGAAAGCCCAAAATACAAACACCTATTTAAGCAACAGAATATCTCAGAATTGAGTGCGAATTTAAGAAGACAAAATAAGGTGTTTTATGTTTTAATAGCAGGTTGTTTTAATTGTACCACTTTATGAGCTTTTAAGCAAAAGTGTATTTGTGACTTGATTGAAACTGTGAAGTAAGATCAAGCTGTTTTGTTTGAAGTATGACTTCAATTTTATTAAACTTGTAAACAAGATCACTGTGTGATTGAGGGGGAGTGAGTTGGTACTCATATCTAAGTTGTGTCTTAGGTAGAAATTGCATTGGGTAGATATTAAGTGAAAGATTAAACTGGGTGGTTTAAGTCTAGAATTAATATTACTTATAGTGGATTTCCTCCTAGCTTGGTAGCCTCCAGATGTAAGTGTGGTTATACACTGAACTGGGTTAACAAACTACTGTGTTGTTTAATTTTCTTGCACTTTAAGTTTTGGTTAAATCTGTCAAGTGTTGGAACATCTCATAGGACATCTCATACCTGATCACAGAATTTCATCCCTGACCATGGATTAAGTTGAGGTATCTATCTCATCTTAAGTGTCTTCATCTATTATCCTTCTCTTAGGATGGTGTAATGAGTTCACTAATCCCTGATTAGAGATTAAACTCATTACTTAACACAAAACAAAAATCCAAAAAACACTTAAAAATTACAAGTAGGTTAATGATCTTAATCCTATATCATTAGGGTAATTAAGTTGAGATATTCATCTCACACTTGAGTAGACTCATTATCCCTAATCAGGGGTGATATAATGAGTTTACGACCCTTGATTAAGGCTTAAGCTCATTATCTTATGCAAAACACCAAAAATAATAAAAACCCTGAAAACAAAAACAAACAATAAATGTCTCCTCCGGGATTCTTTTCTCATCACATTCACTCTAAAAACGAGAACTCGTTTCTTAGACAAGCAAGCAGTTCACACCAAAACACTGATTCTCTTTGAGTCGAACTATGGTGTTCTGACTTCCTCATTACACGAGAGGATATGTAGGCATAACTTAACAATTATCGAACAAAAGTCTCTTTCCCCCCTCTCCTCCTCCTAGTTCTCTTTCCTCAGCCTCAATTTTGAGCACTCACTTTCTTCTCCTACTGACACTCTGTACATCCATCCCTCCCTAGCCTTTTATACACAGTTTAGCACATACATTATCCCCTTTTAAACACAATCAAGTAATCGTGGATCCCATCGATTACGAAGGATGATCTGGGTGCTAATACCTTCCCAGGTCGTAACCTACCCCCTTACTCAGTCTCTTTGATTCGCAACCGTCTTATCCATATCTTTCTAGGTTTATGCAGCATTATCTTTCCTTCGGGATAAAAATGCCTAGCTGGCAACTCTATTCAATCTCAACCTCCAACATCACTGATAGTTCACGTTTGCACCGGGATGAAAATCCGGGGAGCGACAATATGTTCACGAAATGATTTTTTAGAGATTTTCTTTAAAACAATTTATAGATGAAGAAAGATCAGATGATTTTAAAAATCAAATAAGAACATGAATTAAAAAGAAAGAAAAAATAAAAAGAAGGTAAAACAAAATTAAGACAAATTAAGAAAAAAAACCACGGAGAGGGTTTGCACAGGCAGTAGGGGTGGTACAACAAAGTCGATGGGCTTCAAAGCCCAAACCAAGTTAAAACAATAATAGAGAAAGGAATAAAGCAAAAATTTTACCCCATACTCCTATAGCTATATCAATACCCCTACATTTAAAAAAAACAACTTTATCCTTTTTTATTTTTAAATATTTTTTATTTTTTATTTTTAACTATTTGTGACAATTTTTATACACATGAACACTTATTGAAAGTGTACCAGAACACTTAGGCCAATACTTTTGGTATTAATAATACCATTTGGATGTATTATTAAGACATTGGAATTTTTTAAAAGAGTGTTCTGAAATGATATTCACTACTTTAGGCCACGGTTTTTAACTGTTGCAGAAACTCATTTAGAAATTTTTTTAATCGAAACACTTTCAAAAAGTATTATGGTGTCTTAATAATACATCCAAATGGTATTATTAAGACCAGAAATCTTGGACTAAGTGTTCCGGTACACTTTCGGTAAGTCTTCCGATGAATACAAATTGATACGAATAATAAAAAGTAATAAATAATAAAAATTAAATAAGGATAAAATTGACATTTAAAAAAATTGTATGGGTATTGGTATATTATTGGGGTATGGGGTAAAATTTTGGAATAAAGCATATGGAAAAAAACTGGTTTCCTCTTCTTCTTTCAATTGAAACAAGGTTGTTATACTTGTACCTCTCTTCCCTCTTTGGAAATTCATGCGGCTGCCAATCAACTCGCCTTCTCAAAATTTGCCATTGTCGGCTCTCTTACTCTTGATTTTGCACCCCTCTCTCTCTCTCTCCTATTGCAGCAATTTAATGGCTCTCCAAAGCTTGAATGGAGTGAATTTGGAGTTGTATTCATAAAATGAAAATGAGATGAGTTTGAAATTCTGTGATCAGGTACGTGATGTCGAATGAGATGTTTAAACACTTGACAACTTGACTAAAACTTAATGTGCAGGAAAATTAAACAACACAGGAAATTGTTAACCCAGTTCAGTGTATAACCACACTTACATCTGGGGGCTACCAAGCCAGGAAGGAAATCCAATATAAGTAATATTAATTCTAGACTTAAACCACTCAGTTTAATCTTTCACTTAATATCTACCCAAGGCAATTTCTACCTAAGACACAACTTATATATGAGTACCAACTCACTCCCCCTCAATCACACAGTGATGTGTTTACAAGTTTAATAAAATTGAAGTCATACTTCAAAAAAAACAGCTTGATCTTACTTCACAGTTTCAATCAAGACAAAAATACACTTTTGCTTAAAAGCTCATAAAGTGGTACAAATAAAACAACCTGCTATTAAAACTCAAAACACCCTATTTGGTCTTCTTAATTTCGTACTCTATTCTGAGAGTTTCTGTTGCTTAAATAGGTGTTTGGATTTTGGGCTTTCTGTAGGTTTATCCAATCCTGATACGCATGCTGCCATCACCTTGAATTAGGGTTTGTTACTTCCTAGATTCTAGGTGATTCAGTTCTTCTGATTATGCTGAAGTCACATAACAAATCTCCCTACAGATGCGCCTTCTTCTGTTTTATCCATCCATAATTAATTCCAGATAACTTCCTTGAATTTACTCAGTTCTGTTAATCATTAACTAATTCTGCAAAAAAAAACATCAATGGACGCAACGTCAATCCACCAGAAGATTCAATCATGAAGCAAGTTCAACCAAAAGTCAATGGCACACAAGAGTTAAAACATTGATGAACATATTCAAGCAGTCAAGTATGCAGCCACGAAGATTAGTGTTTACCATTTTGCATAAAAGCCTCATTAAGCCTTCACAATCCTCAGGCACCTGACTATACTTCTGATAACAATGTAATCCCCAAAGCTCTAAAGCTACCATGCTGAGCTAGGCTTATCTTTACGGTCCGAATCTTCGCAAACTGCAAGGAGAAATTTAGGGTCACCATACATACTAATGAGTATGAGCATTACGCAAAAAAAAAACAAAGAAAGCTATTCAATACTTTGAATACCTTCAAGTTCTCATCCCGAGCTTGGAAACTGGTGCAATTCTCTTGCAGATCCGCACCAGAACAAACTACGACCTCAACTTACTCTCAAGCTTGAAAAAGTTCGCCGCTCTTGCCATTTTTCATGTCGGTGATGCTCTGATATAGATTGAGAAAGGTGGCCAAAAGGAATGCAAGAATCCTTTGGAAATGGAAATAGCATCATGTTAGTTCATCATAAATGTATCATAAGAAGAAGTTCAAAGACAATGAAAGTATGGCAAACTCAAAATTTACGACAAAATGAAAACAACCTTATTTGAGTAAAACAAGATTTTGTTAGTGGCTAAACCAAGTGAACACAGTAGTTGGTCATAGCAGTAAAAATCAGGCAATAACAATTTCTGAGAAAATTCAAATGGGACCACAAATTTTCTAAAAGAATATCGAATTTCACTATAGAAAAAAGAGAAATCAGGGACCACAATGTCCAGCTCACAAATTCGTACACCACATGGTACCCACACCATTTCAAAAAATCAGGGCAAGATTCTTCCCTAACGGCTTTTGCAAAAGTGACAGCTCTTATCACTCACAGAAAGATCCTTCCCACGTACCTCACCATTCTCTCAATCCCTCTTATAAAAACCCAATTATTGCTAATGATTAAGGGAACCAAGACCACAGAAACCATAACAGCCTCTACACAATCAACACCTGCACAAAAACCCAGCGGCCACCAGGGAGCTACCAATACTTAAAAAAACCTAGCCTCTAAACATACAGAAACACACAAAATCTGCAGACAAAGAAAAACCCTAGCAGCAAAACGAACAATACACAGAGAATCACTTGAGAAATCCTAAAAACGAAATCACTCAGAGCTCTCCCTAAAAGTTAACAGAGCTTCACATTGAAGCTCTGATTAACTTGAGCCAAGCCATAAAAACCACTCAACGCACAAAAGCAAGCAATAGCGGGAAGAGGAGTTCGAAAGAAATAGAAGAAGAAGGTTTCAAAGCAGAGGAGAAGAAGAACAAAAAGAAGCGAAAACAAAGAGGAAGAAGCAGAGAAAGGTTAAGCTAATACCTGTGATTCCACCACGTCTTCGGAGTTGACGATCGGTAAACCTCGTCTCGCTCTTTTATGCATAATCGTCATTATTTTTAAATATCGCTCATGTTGCTACTTCCATGGTCTGAGTTGATCCTTTGATATTCCAAAACGATGATGTGCAGTGAAGTCTTCGACGGAGCATGGAGATTTGATGTTTTGCGACAAAATACCTTGTTCAAATTTTGCATTGATGTTGGGTCTAGGTTAAAAATGGCTGAGATTTATTTTCTTTTTTTTGTAAGATTTTTTTCAGTGAGTAAGGTGATGAGGAAACGTTATTTTGCTTTTATGCTTATTGTGTTTGTGTTAAACAAAAAAATAAAACATAAAAAGCTGCAGAGGTGTTGTTTCCCAATACAAGTGTCCTTTCCAGGTATTACTCACGAAGCAATGTGTCAAGCTAACACTTCTTGTGAGTGGCTAACCGAGGATGCTGGTGAACTGCTAGGTTTTTTGACCATTGCATTTTATATGTGGGTCGGGTGTGCTGTATGGGTTCTTTATAACCCGAGCCCAGTCAGATGAAGGGTGATAAATTGGACTCACCGGTTTATTTTATTTTATTTTTTATGGTCCATGTTTTTTTCATTTAATATATTTCTTTCTTTTTCAAAAGTAAGTTTTTTTTGTTTTCTTCATTAAGTTTTTTTTATAAAATCATGAAACGCTTTTATAGATCGTTTTTTTTAATCATTTCATAGTCTTTTTTTTTAAAAAAATAAAATATTTTAAGACTTATATACATATGTCTTAAGTTCATGCTAGACTTTGGTTTGATATTTTGCTAATCGTTTCTTTTTTATATTTTGGTTTAATGCCTGATCTTTGATTAGATTCATGACTATTTGTATGCTCATATGATGATATGACTGCTTGTGTGATTACTTTTGCATTTCTGACGATAAATTGCTAAGTAAAATACGAACGTGCACTAAGACTAATCATTTCAAAGATAAACGAAATCTTTGGTCCAACGCCAAGCAAACATCCATATGTACTTCACTTCATACACACACGTAAGTCGATCATTCCTCGATCGCCATCTACACGAACTTTGTACCTTACACCTTTCTCAACATTTTTTTTAACTTAACAAATCAACGCATCACGCTTGTTTTCCACAGCTAGTCTTTAGTTTAGTTTCCAAACCTTGCGAGCCGAACGCATTGTGCCTCGCTAACAAACCAACCAATAAACTTCCACTTACATTAACCTTAAACATAAAAAAAAAACGAAATGTTACTTCTTAGATCCAAACCCTTGATCCAACATCAAGCGGTCTTAAGAAACAAAACACTTCAATAAACACGAGGAAAATTGCACGCCACGAGCCTTAAGCGATAGAAAGGAGGATAACGAGCTCTCGTTACTCGCTCCGATTATTTCGGCGCAAGACATTCGTCTTGTTGGACGAAATAAACTATCCATAGTCTTTAGTGCAAATGGATCCTAAATCCTTTCATCAAAGAAAGGTAATAAAATCAACAACCATCACCTGTATCAGGCCGAACTACAAAGCTCTGACTTTCCCATTGCACAAGGGAATACGTAGGCACGAGGATCTCAATCCTTGTTGATCCCCTAGGATCAATAAACCCTTTAGTTCAACAATTAATCATAAGTATAGACATCCCTTCGCGCGTGATAACCTAGATGGTTCCCATCGAGTACGATGGATGTAGGAGGTGCTAATACCTTCCTCCTACATAACCGACTTCCGAACCCCGACAATGGTTTGCGATGACCTTGTTTTATCCCTTATTGGTGGTTTTATCTATATTTACCACTTCCCTCTTCGGGAATAAATAAAATTAGGTGGCTACTCTCATGTCAGCCTAGCCGCGACCGCGTTCGCGAGGAATCGTATTTTTCGAGGTACGACAGCTGGCGACTCTGCTGGGGACTGGTTCACCCCTATGCAAGTCGAGCCTAGTCTAGGTTTCCACGCTTGTTTGGATGTTCGCTTATGTGTTAATTGTTTATCGCTTTCTTTATCGCTTTCCATTTTATATCCTTATTGTGGATCTCTGGTGCTGGAACAGTACTTTGATCAAAACAACTTGAGGGAAAGGCTCTATACCCGGGTCTATGAGTGTAAACATAAGTTAGCGAGGTTGCGTAGTATGGGCTCCCGAGGGAACCTCTCTCGTGGGTTGTCGATACGAAAACCTCACTCGGAGTAGATTCTAATGAGAATACTGACAACCGTCAAGCTCTCGGCGTGTGTGCTCAGTTGTTTTCATTAGGGTCATCGACTCTGAAGACCTATAGAACCATTTTGGTTAAAACATCAGTTGATGGTGGCGTTGTATGGGGCACCGGGGTTCGCCCTCGCGTGGCTCAATACGAAGACCTCACCTGGAATAGACTTACTCAATGGAGTTGACTGACTGTCAAAATGTATAAAAATTGACACGTACATAAAACAATTGAGGAAGGTCCATAACTCCGGGACTTTGTTTTAAACCTCGTGTCATTGATCGCATAGTATGGGGCACCAAGAGACTTTTCTCTCGCGTGGCTCGATACGAAGATCTTACCCAAAAAGAGATTTATATGGTGGAGTCAATCAACCGTCATGTTGATGGCGTGTGTGATGAACAACCATGTGAATTGTTAACTTTGGGATCCTTAAACTATAGAGCCTACCCGGTGAGATCCTTATGAGGAGAATAATCAAAGTATCTTCCATCCATACCTCTGGTCCTATGATCCTGGATCTTGCATTTCATTTACATATCATTTCATACGCATTACATATCATTTTCCCAAAATAAAAGAACTCATCCATCCTTTGTCCATAACTCAGTTGGTTTCTCGACACTTGTATCAGACTTGAAGTAGCTTTAAGGACTATGGATCTGTTGGAGCGAAGCCATGCTAATCTAAGAGGAGATGTAGACTCAATGAGGAAACAAGTGAAGCAACTTGTGGAGGCCATGATAGCCTTAGCAAAAAGAGAGGACAACATTCAACGGATGGCAGTTGGGGATTCTATTACACAAAAGTGTCACATTGTCAGGAATGAGAATTCTTCATCAGTTGACGCCATGGAGTATCATAGCTTTTCAATCTCCGCGCCTAATCCCAATGGGTCAAACCTGGTATTGAATGCTGAACAACCTCAAAATCCTGAGTTTGCTGAAAGATGTCGTGTGTTGGAAGAGAAACTTGAGGCCTTAAGAGGACATGATGCTTTTGGTCTGAACGCTTCTGACTTATGTTTAGTGCCTGATGTGGTAATCCCTCCTAAGTTCAAAATGCCAAAATATGAGAAGTATGAAGGAGATAGTTGTCCAAAGAATCATTTGGTGATGTTCTTTAGAAAAATGACCACTCATACTAAGAACGACAAATTGATGATTCATTGTTTCCAAGACTGTTTGAGTGGAACATCATTGAACTGGTACACACAGTTAAAGAGTAGCCACATCCAATCATGGTTGGACTTGTCCAGTGCTTTTATGAAGCAGTATGACTACAATATCGACACGGCTCCAGACCGCATGCAATTGCAAGGGTTATCTCAAGAAAGCGATGAACCATTCAGAAAGTATGCTCAAAGACTGAGAGGGTTAGCTGCTCGTGTTCAACCACCAATCTTAGAGAAAGAACTGGTTGGCTTATTTATGGATAGTTTGCAAATTCCATACATTGAAAGAATGATAGGCAGTTATTTTCCCGACTTTTAACAATTGGTGTCAGTTGGAGAATGAATCGAGAGCCTACTCAAGAGTAGAAAAGTACAGGACACATCATACGTCCAGGCTAGTGAGAGTGAATCAATTGTCAGTTCCCTAGAAGCAAAGGAGGAAATTAATGCAGTTTGGGAAGCTCTACAAGCTCCACCTCTAGTGCCATATCAACAACACCCATGCAGAGGACCTCCTCAATATTGACAACAATTAGCACATCAAGAGCCAATGCAACAACAACGTACTCCGCAACGGCGTCCTTACTACGCTAAAAAACCAAAAAGGAATTTTGTTCAATTGTCGATGCTTCACAGTCACATACTTCCATGTTTGATTAATAGTGGATTGGTAGATCCAAGGAAGATAGATCCAATACCTCTTCCACATCGACCGAACTTTGATCCTAATGTTTATTGTGGCTTCCATGCCAACTCACCCGGACATTCAACTGATAATTGCCAACAATTCAAAAATAAAGTCCAGGATCTGATTGATTCCAAGGTAATCTCATTCACACCTCAAGGAATTCAAATCCACAATCAGGCGGGCTCATCAATCCATGTTATGGAAGGAGTTGCTGAGAGTACATGCAAAGATGGTTCTCAAACTGATCTTGAAGAGCAATTCTGAATTAAGGTTTCCCAACAGCAAATCAAAGCCCAGTTCTTCAACACTGGCAATCTTTAGCTCATAACATTACTTTGTATTTGTAGTTTCTTTTCTGTTAAATATTTCTTACTTTTAAGAACTATTGTCTTTAATGGTAATATTAATCTAATGAACATGCATGTTTTGAACGAATCCATTCGTATTCACTCATATTTTCCCACTTATTGCAAAAAAAAAAAAATAATAAAAATGCACTTTACCTCCTTTGTCACATTGTTAGCAAATGTTTGAGGGAGGATGATGAAAACGAAATACCCATAATTGCTGATAATATGCTTTCCGAAAGAATCTTGCTGATGATATACAGGCATTGTTTCAAACTCCCAAACCTTGGAGAGATAAGGAGTTAATCCTTAGATAACCACTTCGAGCCTAGAAGTAAGAGTTTTTTTTTGTCGGATATTCAAAACCCTTATATTTAACCAGGGGCAAGGTAGTGTTCAGGTAACCTGACTATGCATCCAAACCACAAGGCGAAACTTTCCAATTTGGAGATCCATCTGTGACCAATGACTTGGCAGTCACAATCCTCCAACAAAAAAATAATAATATAAAAAGCCCGCTAAGTTGAACATCCAAAAAGGAAACTTAGGCAAAATTTAGGGCAATCCTGATGGACTAAAAAGCTAAAAAATAGTCCATGCAAAAGTTAGGGATCAATAAAAAAAGGAGGCCTTCAAAATACTCTAACAAAAAGGGTTGTGGCGACCATCATATCCAAAATCAAAAGGGTCGTTGATATCCAAAGAAAATTTGAATAAGGTGATTGTCATTTCAAGAAGGTCTTGAAACATCATCTTCAATCATTACACCTTCAAACTCTCATAGGAGACAAACATGTGTGTCATTTAACTGAACGTAGGACTAGAGAACATCACGAAGATGGGTGGGTACAAAATATTTGATCCTATATCCTTTGTTTCATAACCGTGTACCAGACCATGATACAACCCTTAAAAGACCTAATTGAAGCAGGGTTTATTCTGAAAGCATATCTCAAAAAGGTTGTGTAAACTGACTCCTAAAAGATTTGCTAATCGTCCCCTTGTTATTTCACAAATCACTTGCTAAATCAGCACTACGTTGGGACAATTGATCCATTCGTCACACACTGTCACATCATCCAAATAAATGATTTTTCAAAACTCGCATGAATATTGCATTAAAGTTACCATTTCTGGACAAACAAATTTTAATTGCAAGTCATTTCTTAGCATCTAAAGAAATTCTAAACAAGGAAAAGTCAAAGAGGAGCTTGAGAATTCAGTGGTGTTGACTCGAATCAAAATCACTCCTAATCAGGGGCGAGACTTTCAATGACTGTTTGGACATGAGAATTGGTTGGTCGAAAATCAAGTCTCCAAGCATTAGAATTAGATTACCTCAATTAGTAGCCTATCTGGGACAGATAATTCATGATCACCTAATTCAAGGCAAGTCCCTCCAAAGGCTCAGACAGGGGAAACTCCCCATGAGACCCAGATACTGGGGCAACTTGTAAAGTGCTAGGATGTGGCACAGTTATTCTCAAGGCTTCTATTCAAAAAAAGATTCCTTCAAAGTCCTCACAGACTGAGGCAAGGCAGTTATAAAAATGAGACCTTAGGGCTAAGCCAAAGTATAATCAACATGCATTGATTATATCGCTACGCTCATTTGAAAGTCATCATGACATCATTCAGATAGGTTGAAGTTCTCTTAACAACTTACAACTTCAACAATGGATCAAGATTTGGGGCACCAAATACGGTCGTATCCATCCTCCGATCAAAGCATCGTCGGATACCAATGTCGAGAAGTCAATACCCTTAACCACAATTCCTAAAAAGTCCACTATGGTGGCAACTACCAGAAAGCCAAAAGTCCAATTGTGTTTGGAATATCTAAAAAGTCCAACAGTGTTTGGCACAACTCAAAAGTCCAAGTCCTCTTGGCATTTCTCACAATCCAATCTTATTCAACCCTGTGTTGATGATGCCTTTTCAACCCCGTGTTGATACCTTTACCTTTTCAACCCCACGTTGATACCTTTAGCTTTTCAACCCTGTGTTGATACCTTCACATTTTCAACCCCGTGTTGATACCCTTCCTTTCTCAACTCCGTGTTGATACCTTTATCTTTTCAACCCCGTGTTGATACCTTTCCTCTCTCAACCCCGTGTTGATACCTTTAAGCTCTTCAACTCCGTGTTGATACCTTTGCTTTCTTAACCCTGAGTTGATACCTGGCGAGTCTTTTCACCCTTGCTTTCAAAACCACTAAAAAACTGAAAATTTCACCCGTGGAGTGGCATCTTTTCAAAGTTCAATTTCGTTGGCATCTACCAAAAACCTTATCTCGAGCATATCCAACCATCTGCATTGTCACAAGCATGACATGCATAACATTCTTGTCCGAAAACAAGAATGTCATCAAACACGATCATATTAATCATACAAAATCATTTGTATCTAAATTTTGACAATCGCATCATATGAATCACTATGCATCATGCAATGCATACTATTCATGCACAGTATAGCATAGCAGGATCCAGGACATGCATCCCGGACAACCCTCTTTCAAGGTCGGCAGTATTCCTCTGAAAAGAGCTGATACTCCGCACGTGCTCGCGGATTTATTCCCCCAGCAAGTCCTTATTCAACTTTATGGCTGATAATGATGATCCCTAACATTGTCACGGTTATTGCTCCCCAAGCAGAGGTTATCCTAAAAAAGGCATCTTGTGAGCTTTTCCTCTGCAGAACTGGGCTAGCGTGCCTCCTCTCAGAATGAATTCTTGTTGATCGGTTTTCCCCAGCAGATCATTTGATCGAGATACTTCTTTGGCATTCTCCGAAGAGCCTTTATTGTTAAGGAACTGCTTCGCGAGAGACAAAGAAACTCATGTTCGGTAAAGACATTGTTTAGTATCACCGAAGAACCTTGACCGAAAGGAACTGCTTCGCATGATCTAGAAAATATCGTGTCATTATTTGAGATGTTGCTCTAAGTATCAACGGAGAGCCTTGAGTATGAGGAACTGCTTAATTGGACCAAAGAACATCATTGTTTAAGATATCAATTTGGGAATTCCCCGAAGAGACTTTATTGTTAAGGAACTGCTTCGTATGACCCAAGGAATCACACGTTTTGTTAAGATCTTGTCACCGAAGAAACCCAAATCCATAAAGGGCTGATTCATACGACTTGAAAAATTTATTCATCGAATTGGGATACTGCTTTATTAACTCAAAGAATCTCGGACATTTTGTACAACTTACAATACCATCCTCATATCTCTTATTGTTGCATTACTCTTTCTTGTCGGACAAATTTTAGGGTCTTCTTATATCTAATCGATTTTACCCTAAAATTGAACGCAATGGAGCAGTTCAATCTTTCAGGTGTAAGTCAATTAGATAGGGGCATCTGTCATACCCCAAATTTGTCCTACCCATGTAATTTTACTTTAATTTTTGTTATGTTTACTAACCAGCATTGAAAAACTTAAAAATATATATATGCTTTTGTTTTCATGTTTCTTGTTGAGCTCAGGTTGTGCAAGTCGGTTACTAGGGTTTAGATAAAACTATCTGATCTGGTGTAGGCAAAGTGATGAGCAAAGATCTAGTGAATTTGACCTAGTCATGGTCAAATAAGAAAGGTGTTCTATTGGCAAGCTACAAAAAGTCAAGAATCTCATGGTTGATGATCATTAGAATCCAATATTTTCATCAATTAGGGTTTAAGCGATGTTCTGAAGGAAAATATGAATTACATAAAAGATTGATTATATGTGGTCGTGAAATTAATTTCTTTGACTCTTTAATGAAAGGATTTCGAACGACACAGTTTTAATGTGAAGATAGGTTCATCTCCTATGGACCATTTCAAATTTTTTTTTATGAGATGAAGAATATGAATTGCAA
Source organism: Lathyrus aphaca (assembly GCA_963966055.1). Classification (NCBI taxonomy): domain Eukaryota; kingdom Viridiplantae; phylum Streptophyta; class Magnoliopsida; order Fabales; family Fabaceae; genus Lathyrus; species Lathyrus aphaca. The sequence continues at coordinate 478,054,818 of OZ014521.1, forward strand.
AATCAAGGGTTGACATTCAATCTAGTCCCTACGTTCAATTCGTAAATTGTTGGTTGAATTCGCCGTTACCAATTGTTGGTTGATTAATTCATTGAGTTTACCTTTACCATGCACTGGTTTGTGTGGCTTAGCATGTGTTTGATTAGTCGCTAAGAAGGGTCTAAGGTGCAATTTATGGAGGGTTGGTTATGCATAGTTAGGGTTTGGAAACAAACTTTATGTGTTATATATATATCCTTATTACCATTCATGTGCCATGAGATATAATGTTAAAGCAAGAAGAATATTCACTCAGATTCATGATTAGTTTTAACGTTGGATTTATAAATTCAATGTTATTGGTACTAATTAGAGTTCAAATGGGTACAAGTAAAGTAAAAGGTCTCAAAATCAAGTGGATTACAAAGGTGCAATTAATAAAATCCCAAGGAATTAAACCAATGCCACAGGTTCTTCACAGCAACTCCACTTCCGTGCCCTTGAAATCTTCACTCATGCGAACCATACTCCTCACTTTCCCACCTTTAAAAACCTGGCCATGGAGGAAAAAGTCATCAGAAAAGACAGTTGTAACTACTGAAAACACCAATCTCAATTCAAAAGAAAATAGAGATACAGGCACTTCTAGCTGATAAAGAAGAATTAAAAAGATTTAAAAGAATTAAATAATAAGCTTGATTTGGTAATTTCCGACTGCAATGCTAAAGATGATCTGGTGAAGAAGCAAACAAAAGTTGCACAAGAAGCAGTAGCAGGTTTGAAAAAAAGCAAAAGTTGAAGTGTTGTCTATGAAGCAAGATATGGATGAAGCATTACAACAGTGATTTGTTTATGAAGAAAGAGTATCCCATTTGGATGGAGCTCTCAAGGAATGTATGCAGCAGTTACGATATGTTCGAGAAGAACAAGGGCAGAGTCAGGACAGTTCTCCATCAACTGTGACTGGTTGATCGAATTTCAACTTTCAATGGCCCTAATCAGAAGAAAAAAAATCAAGAAGTCATTCAAGAAAGGCTCATGAGTTATTGTTTTAACAGCTACATCACCAAGAAGTTCAAAGAGAAAGAGTTTGGATAGGATAGAGATGATACCACATTGCAAGTGATGAGCAAGGGCACAATGCTGTGAATCCGGAGTTAGTTCTTATTCGTAACCCGATCAAAATTCCAAAGGGTCTTTGATAAAGTTTCCTTCCTGCATAAAGCATGAGAATGGTGTAAGCCTCAAAATATCAGGGCATGAGCCAGCTAATACAATTGCATATTAAGGCAATCAACAGGAGAAACCGTGAAATGAAAAGCAATACCATATTCAGCTCCTGCTTCAAGATGTCTCGCATTTACACCCTGCGTACCTGCAAAACCAGTAGAGCAAGATATACATTGAGTCACTAAGAAAACCAAGAAGGGAATTTAATTGAGGCATTGAAAATAGTAATTGATTTTGTTCGGACCATATGCAATCTGGAAAACACAATGTAACAACAACATTCAGAGGCAAACGAAGTTATGATACAAAAAGCAAGGTTCCAATTCAGCAGCAATCACAACAAGGTGCATCAAACTTGTTACCGTCTCAAGCACAGCAGTCGCAGCAGTAAGTGTCACAGCAGCGATTGATGCCACAGATTCAATCTCAGCCTGCACAATTGCAACAATAAATGAGTTTGCAACAACATATATACTTTTAAAATGATGTCACATTTAGTTTGAAGGAGAAGCCACGTACAGTGCTCATTTTCATCTGTTTCTAGTACGCTCAATTTGCTACAATCCCCTTGGCTTGCCACCAGCTGCTGTGATCGTCAATCACTTGTTCCATCTTCAGAAAAGTCACCATCTTACACCTGAGTCCTTAGCATGCTCTAAAAAAGACAAGAAAGAAACAGTTCAGCAAGTTCACAAAGAAAAATGAATCACCAAGACTAAGTTGAAGCTCCAAGTAACACCAGGCCTTCATAATATCATGACAAGCCTAAAGGAGATGCACATCATGACAAGTCAGTCCCAGTTTTGAATCAACTCCTCACCAATGCACCATTCATAGCATTCAAACAATGCCACACAAGTTTGGTCATTCGTCAGTGCACCAGTCAAAAAATATGAATCTGCAAAAAAAAAACATCAATGGACGCAACGTCAATCCACCAGAAGATTCAATCATGAAGCAAGTTCAACCAAAAGTCAATGGCACACAAGAGTTAAAACATTGATGAACATATTCAAGCAGTCAAGTATGCAGCCACGAAGATTAGTGTTTACCATTTTGCATAAAAGCCTCATTAAGCCTTCACAATCCTCAGGCACCTGACTATACTTCTGATAACAATGTAATCCCCAAAGCTCTAAAGCTACCATGCTGAGTTAGGCTTATCTTTACGGTCCGAATCTTCGCAAACTGCAAGGAGAAATTTAGGGTCACCATACATACTAATGAGTATGAGCATTACGCAAAAAAAAACAAAGAAAGCTATGCAATACTTTGAATACCTTCAAGTTCTCATCCCGAGCTTGGAAACTGGTGCAATTCTCTTGCAGATCCGCACCAGAACAAACTACGGCCTCAACTTACTCTCAAGCTTGAAAAAGATCGCCGCTCTTGCCATTTTTCATGTCGGTGATGCTCTGATATAGATTGAGAAAGGTGGCCAAAAGGAATGCAAGAATCCTATGGAAATGGAAATAGCATCATGTTAGTTCATCATAAATGTATCATAAGAAGAAGTTCAAAGACAATGAAAGTATGGCAAACTCAAAATTTACGACAAAATGAAAACAACCTTATTTGAGTAAAACAAGATATTGTTAGTGGCTAAACCAAGTGAACACAGTAGTTGGTCATAGAAGTAAAAATCAGGCAATAACAATTTCTGAGAAAATTCAAATGGGACCACAAATTTTCTAAAAGAATATCGAATTTCACTATAGAAAAAAGAGAAATCAGGGACCACGATGTCCAGCTCACAAATTCGTACACCACATGGTACCCACACCATTTCACAAAATCAGGGCAAGATTCTTCCCTAACGGCTTTTGCAAAAGTGACAGCTCTTATCACTCACAGAAAGATCCTTCCCACGTACCTCACCATTCTCTCAATCCCTCTTATAAAAACCCAATTATTGCTAATGATTAAGGGAACCAAGACCACAGAAACCATAACAGCCTCTACACAATCAACACCTGCACAAAAACCCAGCGGCCACCAGGGAGCTACCAATACTTAAAAAAACCTAGCCTCTAAACATACAGAAACACACAAAATCTGTAGACAAAGAAAAACCCTAGCAGCAAAACAAACAATACACAGAGAATCACTTGAGAAATTCTAAAAACGAAATCACTCAGAGCTCTCCCTAAAAGTTAACAGAGCTTCACATTGAAGCTCTGATTAACTTGAGCCAAGCCATAACAACCACTCAACGCACAAAAGCAAGCAATAGCGGGAAGAGGAGTTCGAAAGAAATAGAAGAAGAAGGTTTCAAAGCAGAGGAGAAGAAGAAAAAAAAGAAGCGAAAACAAAGAGGAAGAAGCAGAGCAAGGTTAAGCTAATACCTGTGATTCCACCACGTCTTCGGAGTTGACGATCGGTAAACCTCGTCTCGCTCTTTTATTCATAATCGTCATTATTTTTAAATATCGCTCATGTTGCTACTTCCATGGTCTGAGTTGATCCTTTGAGATTCCAAAACGATGATGTGCAGTGAAGTCTTCGACGGAGCATGGAGATTTGATGTTTTGCGACAAAATACCTTGTTCAAATTTTGCATTGATGTTGGGTCTAGGTTAAAAATGACTGAGATTTATTTTCTTTTTTTTGTAAGATTTTTTTCAGTGAGTAAGGTGATGAGGAAACGTTATTTTGCTTTGATGCTTATTGTGTTTGTGTTAAACAAAAAAATAAAACATAAAAAGCTGCAGAGGCGTTGTTTCCCAATACAAGTGTCCTTTCACGGTATTACTCACGAAGCAATGTGTCAAGCTAACACTTCTTGTGAGTGGCTTACCGAGGATGCTGGTGAACTGCTAGGTTTTTTGACCATTGCATTTTATATGTGGGTCGGGTGTGCTGTATGGGTTCTTTATAACCCGAGCCCAGTCAGATGAAGGGTGATAAATTGGACTCACCGGTTTATTTTATTTTATTTTTTTATGGTCCATGTTTTTTTCATTTAATATATTTCTTTCTTTTTCAAAAGTAAGTTTTTTTTGTTTTCTTCATTAAGTTTTTTTTATAAAATCATGAAACGCTTTTATAGATCGTTTTTTTTAATCATTTCATAGTCTTTTTTTTTTAAAAATAAAATATTTTAAGACTTATATACATATGTCTTAAGTTCATGCTAGACTTTGGTTTGATATTTTGCTAATCGTTTCTTTTTTATATTTTGGTTTAATGCCTGATCTTTGATTAGATTCATGACTATTTGTATGCTCATATGATGATATGACTGCTTGTGTGATTACTTTTGCATTTCTGACGATAAATTGCTAAGTAAAATACGAACGTGCACTAAGACTAATCATTTCAAAGATAAACGAAATCTTTGGTCCAACGCCAAGCAAACATCCATATGTACTTCACTTCATACACACACATAAGTCGATCATTCCTCGATCGCCATCTACACGAACTTTGTACCTTACACCTTTCTCAACATTTTTTTTAACTTAACAAATCAACGCATCACGCTTGTTTTCCACAGCTAGTCTTTAGTTTAGTTTCCAAACCTTGCGAGTCGAACGCATTATGCCTCGCTAACAAACCAACCAATAAACTTCCACTTACATTCACCTTAAACTTCAAAAAAAAAACGAAATGTTACTTCTTAGATCCAAACCCTTGATCCAACATCAAGCGGTCTTAAGAAACAAAACACTTCAATAAACACGAGGAAAATTGCACGCCACGAGCCTTAAGCGATAAAAAGGAGGATAACGAGCTCTCGTTACTCGCTCCGATTATTTCGGCGCAAGACATTCGTCTTGTTGGATGAAATAAACTATCCATAGTCTTTAGTGCAAATGGATCCTAAATCCTTTCATCAAAGAAAGGTAATAAAATCAACAACCATCACCTGTATCAGGCCGAACTACAAAGCTCTGACTTTCCCATTGCACAAGGGAATACGTAGGCACGAGGATCTCAATCCTTGTTGAGCCCCTAGGATCAATAAACCCTTTAGTTCAACAATTAATCATAAGTATAGACATCCCTTCGCGCGTGATAACCTAGATGGTTCCCATCGAGTACGATGGATGTAGGAGGTGCTAATACCTTCCTCCTACATAACCGACTTCCGAACCCCGACAATGGTTTGCGATGACCTTGTTTTATCCCTTATTGGTGGTTTTATCTATATTTACCACTTCCCTCTTCGGGAATAAATAAAATTAGGTGGCGACTCTCATGTCAGCCTAGCCGCGACCGCGTTCGCGAGGAATCGTATTTTTCGAGGTACGACAGCTGGCGACTCTGCTGGGGACTGGTTCACCCCTATGCAAGTCGAGCCTAGTCTAGGTTTCCACGCTTGTTTGGATGTTCGCTTATGTGTTAATTGTTTATCGCTTTCTTTATCGCTTTCCATTTTATATCCTTATTGTGGATCTCTGGTGCTGGAACAGTACTTTGATCAAAACAACTTGAGGGAAAGGCTCTATACCCGGGTCTATGAGTGTAAACATAAGTTAGCGAGGTTGCGTAGTATGGGCTCCCGAGGGAACCTCTCTCGTGGGTTGTCGATACGAAAACCTCACTCGGAGTAGATTCTAATGAGAATACTGACAACCGTCAAGCTCTCGGCGTGTGTGCTCAGTTGTTTTCATTAGGGTCATCAACTCTGAAGACCTATAGAACCATTTTGGTTAAAACATCGGTTGATGGTGGCGTTGTATGGGGCACCGGGGTTCGCCCTCGCGTGGCTCAATACGAAGACCTCACCTGGAATAGACTTACTCAATGGAGTTGACTGACTGTCAAAATGTATAAAAATTGACACGTACATAAAACAATTGAGGAAGGTCCATAACTCCGGGACTTTGTTTTAAACCTCGTGTCATTGATCGCATAGTATGGGGCACCAAGAGACTTTTCTCTCGCGTGGCTCGATACGAAGATCTTACCCAAAAAGAGATTTATATGGTGGAGTCAATCAACCGTCATGTTGATGGCGTGTGTGATGAACAACCATGTGAATTGTTAACTTTGGGATCCTTAAACTATAGAGCCTACCCGGTGAGATCCTTATGAGGAGAATAATCAAAGTATCTTCCATCCATACCTCTGGTCCTATGATCCTGGATCTTGCATTTCATTTACATATCATTTCATACGCATTACATATCATTTTCCCAAAATAAAAGAACTCATCCATCCTTTGTCCATAACTCAGTTGGTTTCTCGACACTTGTATCAGACTTGAAGTAGCTTTAAGGACTATGGATCCGTTGGAGCGAAGCCATGCTAATCTAAGAGGAGATGTAGACTCAATGAGGAAACAAGTGGAGCAACTTGTGGAGGCCATGATAGCCTTGGCAAAAAGAGAGGACAACATTCAACAAATGGCAGTTGGGGATTCTATTACACAAAAGTGTCACATTGTCAGGAATGAGAATTCTTCATCAGTTGACGCCATGGAGTATCATAGCTTTTCAATCTCCGCGCCTAATCCCAAAGGGTCAAACCTGGTATTGAATGCTGAACAACCTCAAAATCCTGAGTTTGCTGAAAGATGTCGTGTGTTGGAAGAGATACTTGAGGCCTTAAGAGGACATGATGCTTTTGGTCTGAACGCTTCTGACTTATGTTTAGTGCCTGATGTGGTAATCCCTCCTAAGTTCAAAATGCCAAAATATGAGAAGTATGAAGGAGATAGTTGTCCAAAGAATCATTTGGTGATGTTCTTTAGAAAAATGACCACTCATACTAAGAACGATAAATTGATGATTCATTGTTTCCAAGACTGTTTGAGTGGAACATCATTGAACTGGTACACACAGTTAAAGAGTAGCCACATCCAATCATGGTTGGACTTGTCCAGTGCTTTTATGAAGCAGTATGACTACAATATCGACACGGCTCCAGACCGCATGCAATTGCAAGGGTTATCTCAAGAAAGCGATGAACCATTCAGAAAGTATGCTCAAAGATGGAGAGGGTTAGCTGCTCGTGTTCAACCACCAATCTTAGAGAAAGAACTGGTTGGCTTATTTATGGATAGTTTGCAAAGTCCGTACATTGAAAGAATGATAGGCAGTTATTTTCCCGACTTTTATTATTTGGTGTCAGTTGGAGAATGAATCGAGAGCCTACTCAAGAGTAGAAAAGTACAGGACACATCATACGTCCAGGCTAGTGAGAGTGAATCAATTGTCAGTTCCCTAGAAGCAAAGGAGGAAATTAATGCAGTTTGGGAAGCTCTACAAGCTCCACCTCCAGTGCCATATCAACAACACCCATGCAGAGGACCTCCTCAATATTGACAACAATTAGCACATCAAGAGCCAATGCAACAACAACGTACTCCGCAACGGCGTCCTTACTACGCTAAAAAACCAAAAAGGCATTTTGTTCAATTGTCGACGCTTCACAGTCACATATTTCCATGTTTGATTAATAGTGGATTGGTAGATCCAAGGAAGATAGATCCAATACCTCTTCCACATCGACCGAACTTTGATCCTAATGTTTATTGTGGCTTCCATGCCAACTCACCCGGACATTCAACTGATAATTGCCAACAATTCAAAAATAAAGTCCAGGATCTGATTGATTCCAAGGTAATCTCATTCACACCTCAAGGAATTCAAATCCACAATCAGGCGGGCTCATCAATCCATGTTATGGAAGGAGTTGCTGAGAGTACATGCGAAGATGGTTCTCAAACTGATCTTGAAGAGCAATTCTGAATTAAGGTTTCCCAACAGCAAATCAAAGCCCAGTTCTTCAACACTGGCAATCTTTAGCTCATAACATTACTTTGTATTTGTAGTTTCTTTTCTGTTAAATACTTCTTACTTTTAAGAACTATTGTCTTTAATGGTAATATTAATCTAATGAACATGCATGTTTTGAACGAATCCATTCGTATTCACTCATATTTTCCCACTTATTGCAAAAAAAAATAATAAAAATGCACTTTACCTCCTTTGTCACATTGTTAGCAAATGTTTGAGGGAGGATGATGAAAACGAAATACCCATAATTGCTGATAATATGCTTTCCGAAAGAATCTTGCTGATGATATACAGGCATTGTTTCAAACTCCCAAACACTGGAGAGATAAGGAGTTAATCCTTAGATAACCACTTCGAGCCTAGAAGTAAGAGTTTTTTTTTGTCGGATATTCAAAACCCTTATATTTAACCAGGGGCAAGGTAGTGTTCAGGTAACCTGACTATGCATCCAAACCACAAGGCGAAACTTTCCGATTTGGAGATCCATCCGTGACCAATGACTTGGCAGTCACAATCCTCCAACAAAAAAATAATAATATAAAAAGCCCGCTAAGTTGAACATCCAAAAAGGAAACTTAGGCAAAATTTAGGGCAATCCTGATGGACTAAAAAGCTAAAAAATAGTCCATGCAAAATTTAGGGATCAATAAAAAAAGGAGGCCTTCAAAATACTCTAACAAAAAGGGTTGTGGCGACCATCATATCCAAAATCAAAAGGGTCGTTGATATCCAAAGAAAATTTGAATAAGGTGATTGTCATTTCAAGAAGGTCTTGAAACATCATCTTCAATCATTACACCTTCAAACTCTCATAGGAGACAAACATGTGTGTCATTTAACTGAACGTAGGACTGGAGAACATCACGAAGATGGGTGGGTACAAAATATTTGATCCTATATCCTTTGTTTCATAACCGTGAACCAGACCATGATACAACCCTTAAAAGACCTAATTGAAGCAGGGTTTATTCTGAAAGCATATCTCAAAAAGGTTGCGTAAACTGACTCCTAAAAGATTTGCTAATCGTCCCATTGTTATTTCACAGATCACTTGCTAAATCAGCACTACGTTGGGACAATTGATCCATTCGTCACACACTGTCACATCATCCAAATAAGTGATTTTTCAAAACTCGCATGAATATTGCATTAAAGTTACCATTTCTGGACAAACAAATTTTAATTGCAAGTCATTTCTTAGCATCTAAAGAAATTCTAAACAAGGAAAAGTCAAAGAGGAGCTTGAGAATTCAGTGGTGTTGACTCGAATCAAAATCACTCCTAATCAGGGGCGAGACTTTCAATGACTGTATGGACATGAGAATTGGTTGGTCGAAAATCAAGTCTCCAAGCATTAGAATTAGACTACCTCAATTAGTAGCCTATCAGGGACAGATAATTCATGATCACCTAATTCAAGGCAAGTCCCTCCAAAGGCTCAGACAGGGGAAACTCCCCATGAGACCCAGATACTGGGGCAACTTTTAAAGTGCTAGGATGTGGCACAGTTATTCTCAAGGCTTCTATTCAAAAAAAGATTCCTTCAAAGTCCTCACAGACTGAGGCAAGGCAGTTATAAAAATGAGACCTTAGGGCTAAGCCAAAGTATAATCAACATGCATTGATTATATCGCTACGCTCATTTGAAAGTCATCATGACATCATTCAGATAGGTTGAAGTTCTCTTAACAACTTACAACTTCAACAATGGATCAAGATTTGGGGCACCAAATACGGTCGTATCCATCCTCCGATCAAAGCATCGTCGGATACCAAGTGTCGAGAAGTCAATACCCTTCACCATAATTCCTAAAAAGTCCACTATGGTGGCAAGTACCAGAAAGCCAAAAGTCCAATTGTGTTTGGAATATCGAAAAAGTCCAACAGTGTTTGGCACAACTCAAAAGTCCAAGTCCTCTTGGCATTTCTCACAATCCAATCTTATTCAACCCTGTGTTGATGATGCCTTTTCAACCCCGTGTTGATACCTTTACCTTTTCAACCCCACGTTGATACCTTTAGCTTTTCAACCCTGTGTTGATACCTTCACATTTTCAACCCCGTGTTGATACCCTTCCTTTCTCAACTCCGTGTTGATACCTTTATCTTTTCAACCCCGTGTTGATACCTTTCCTCTCTCAACCCCGTGTTGATACCTTTAAGCTCTTCAATCCTGTGTTGATACCTTTGCTTTCTTAACCCTGAGTTGATACCTGGCGAGTCTTTTCACCCTTGCTTTCAAAACCACTAAAAAACTGAAAATTTCACCCGTGGAGTGGCATCTTTTCAAAGTTCAATTTCGTTGGCATCTACCAAAAACCTTATCTCGAGCATATCCAACCATCTGCATTGTCACAAGCATGGCATGCATAACATTCTTGTCCGAAAACAAGAATGTCATCAAACACGATCATATTAATCATACAAAATCATTTGTATCTAAATTTTGACAATCGCATCATATGAATCACTATGCATCATGCAATGCATACTATACATGCACAGTATAGCATAGAAGGATCTAGGACATGCATCCCGGACAACCCTCTTTCAAGGTCGGCAGTATTCCTCTGAAAAGAGCTGATACTCCGCACGTGCTCGCGGATTTATTCCCCCAGCAAGTCCTTATTCAACTTTATGGCTGATAATGATGATCCCTAACATTGTCACGGTTATTGCTCCCCAAGCAGAGGTTATCCTAAAAAAGGCATCTTGTGAGCTTTTCCTCTGCAGAACTGGGCTAGCGTGCCTCCTCTCAGAATGAATTCTTGTTGATCGGTTTTCCCCAGCAGATCATTTGATCGAGATACTTCTTTGGCATTCTCCGAAGAGCCTTTATTGTTAAGGAACTGCTTCGCGAGAGACAAAGAAACTCATGTTCGGTAAAGACATTGTTTAGTATCACCGAAGAGCCTTGACCGAAAGGAACTGCTTCGCATGATCTAGAAAATATCGTGTCATTATTTGAGATGTTGCTCTAAGTATCAACGGAGAGCCTTGAGTATGAGGAACTGCTTAATTGGACCAAAGAACATCATTGTTTAAGATATCAATTTGGGAATTCCCCGAAGAGACTTTATTGTTAAGGAACTGCTTCGTATGACCCAAGGAATCACACGTTTTGTTAAGATCTTGTCACCGAAGAAACCCTAATCCATAAAGGGCTGCTTCATACGACTTGAAAAATTTATTCATCGAATTGGGATACTGCTTTATTAATTCAAAGAATCTCGGACATTTTGTACAACTTATAATACCATCCTCATATCTCTTATTGTTGCATTACTCTTTCTTGTCGGACAAATTTTAGGGTCTTCTTATATCTAATCGATTTTTACCCTAAAATTGAACGCAATGGAGCAGTTCAATCTTTCAGGTCTAAGTCAATTAGATAGGGGCATCTGTCATACCCCAAATTTGTCCTACCCATGTAATTTTACTTTAATTTTTGTTATGTTTACTAACCAGCATTGAAAAACTTAAAAATATATATATGCTTTTGTTTTCATGTTTCTTGTTGAGCTCAGGTTGTGCAAGTCGGTTACTAGGGTTTAGATAAAACTATCTGATCTGGTGTAGGCAAAGTGATGAGCAAAGATCTAGTGAATTTGACCTAGTCATGGTCAAATAAGAAAGGTGTTCTATTGGCAAGCTACAAAAAGTCAAGAATCTCATGGTTGATGATCATTAGAATCCAATATTTTCATCAATTAGGGTTTAAGCGATGTTCTGAAGGAAAATATGAATTACATAAAAGATTGATTATATGTGGTCGTGAAATTAATTTCTTTGACTCTTTAATGAAAGGATTTCGAACGACACAGTTTTAATGTGAAGATAGGTTCATCTCCTATGGACCATTTCAAATTTTTTTTTATGAGATGAAGAATATGAATTGCAAAATCAAGGGTTGACATTCAATCTAGTCCCTACGTTCAATTCGTAAATTGTTGGTTGAATTCGCCGTTACCAATTGTTGGTTGATTAATTCATTGAGTTTACCTTTACCATGCACTGGTTTGTGTGGCTTAGCATGTGTTTGATTAGTCGCTAAGAAGGGTCTAAGGTGCAATTTATGGAGGGTTGGTTATGCATAGTTAGGGTTTGGAAACAAACTTTATGTGTTATATATATCCTTATTACCATTCATGTGCCATGAGATATAATGTTAAAGCAAGATTAATATTCACTCAGATTCATGATTAGTTTTAACGTTGGATTTATAAATTCAATGTTATTGGTACTAATTAGAGTTCAAATGGGTACAAGTAAAGTAAAAGGTCTCAAAATCAAGTGGATTACAAAGGTGCAATTAATAAAATCCCAAGGAATTAAACCAATGCCACAGGTTCTTCACAGCAAATCCACTTCCGTGCCCTTGAAATCTTCACTCATGCGAACCACACTCCTCACTTTCCCACCTTTAAAAACCTGGCCATGGAGGAAAAAGTCATCACAAAAGACAGTTGTAACTACTGAAAACACCAATCTCAATTCAAAAGAAAATAGAGATACAGGCACTTCTAGCTGATAAAGAAGAATAAAAAAGATTTAAAAGAATTAAATAATAAGCTTGATTTGGTCATTTCCGACTGCAATGCTAAAGATGATCTGGTGAAGAAGCAAACAAAAGTTGCACAAGAAGCAGTAGCAGGTTTGAAAAAAAGCAAAAGTTGAAGTGTTGTCTATGAAGCAAGATATGGATGAAGCATTACAACAGTGATTTGTTTATGAAGAAAGAGTATCCCATTTGGATGGAGCTCTCAAGGAATGTATGCAGCAGTTACGATATGTTCGAGAAGAACAAGGGCAGAGTCAGGACAGTTCTCCATCAACTGTGACTGTTTGATCGAATTTCAACTTTCAATGGCCCTAATCAGAAAAAAAAAAATCAAGAAGTCATTCAAGAAAGGCTCATGAGTTATTGTTTTAACAGCTACATCACCAAGAATTTCAAAGAGAAAGAGTTTGGATAGGATAGAGATGATACCACATTGCAAGTGATGAGCAAGGGCACAATGCTGTGAATCCGGAGTTAGTTCTTATTCGTAACCCGATCAAAATTCCAAAGGGTCTTTGATAAAGTTTCCTTCCTGCATAAAGCATGAGAATGGTGTAAGCCTCAAAATATCAGGGCATGAGCCAGCTAATACAATTGCATATTAAGGAAATCAACAGGAGAAACCGTGAAATGAAAAGCAATACCATATTCAGCTCCTGCTTCAAGATGTCTCGCATTTACACCCTGCGTACCTGCAAAACCAGTAGAGCAAGATATACATTGAGTCACTAAGAAAACCAATAAGGGAATTTAATTGAGGCATTGAAAATAGTAATTGATTTTGTTCGGACCATATGCAATCTGGAAAACACAATGTAACAACAACATTCAGAGGCAAACGAAGTTATGATACAACAAGCAAGGTTCCAATTCAGCAGCAATCACAACAAGGTGCATCAAACTTGTTACCGTCTCAAGCACAGCAGTCGCAGCAGTAAGTGTCACAGCAGCGATTGATGCCACAGATTCAATCTCAGCCTGCACAATTGCAACAATAAATGAGTTTGCAACAACATATATACTTTTAAAATGATGTCACATTTAGTTTGAAGGAGAAGCCACGTACAGTGCTCATGTTCATCTGTTTCTAGTACGCTCAATTTGCTACAATCCCCTTGGCTTGCCACCAGCTGCTGTGATCGTCAATCACTTGGTCCATCTTCAGAAAAGTCACCATCTTACACCTGAGTCCTTAGCATGCTCTAAAAAAGACAAGAAAGAAACAGTTCAGCAAGTTCACAAAGAAAAATGAATCACCAAGACTAAGTTGAAGCTCCAAGTAACACCAGGCCTTCATAATATCATGACAAGCCTAAAGGAGATGCATATCATGACAAGTCAGTCCCAGTTTTGAATCAACTCCTCACTAATGCACCATTCATAGCATTCAAACAATGCCACACAAGTTTGGTCATTCGTCAGTGCACCAGTCAAAAAATATGAATCTGCAAAAAAAAACATCAATGGACGCAACGTCAATCCACCAGAAGATTCAATCATGAAGCAAGTTCAACCAAAAGTCAATGGCACACAAGAGTTAAAACATTGATGAACATATTCAAGCAGTCAAGTATGCAGCCACGAAGATTAGTGTTTACCATTTTGCATAAAATCCTCATAAAGCCTTCACAATCCTCAGGCACCTGACTATACTTCTGATAACAATGTAATCCCCAAAGCTCTAAAGCTACCATGCTGAGCTAGGCTTATCTTTACGGTCCGAATCTTCGCAAACTGAAAGGAGAAATTTAGGGTCACCATACATACTAATGAGTATGAGCATTACGCAAAAAAAAAAACAAAGAAAGCTATGCAATACTTTGAATACCTTCTAGTTCTCATCTCGAGCTTGGAAACTGGTGCAATTCTCTTGCAGATCCGCACCAGAACAAACTACGGCCTCAACTTACTCTCAAGCTTGAAAAAGTTCGTCGCTCTTGCCATTTTTCATGTCGGTGATGCTCTGATATAGATTGAGAAAGGTGGCCAAAAGGAATGCAAGAATCCTATTGAAATGGAAATAGCATCATGTTAGTTCATCATAAATGTATCATAAGAAGAAGTTCAAATACAATGAAAGTATGGCAAACTCAAAATTTACGACAAAATGAAAACAACCTTATTTGAGTAAAACAAGATTTTGTTAGTGGCTAAACCAAGTGAAGACAGTAGTTGGTCATAGCAGTAAAAATCAGGCAATAACAATTTCTGAGAAAATTCAAATGGGACCACAAATTTTCTAAAAGAATATCGAATTTCACTATAGAAAAAAGAGAAATCAGGGACCACAATGTCCAGCTCACAAATTCGTACACCATATGGTACCCACACCATTTCACAAAATCAGGGCAAGATTCTTCCCTAACGGTTTTTGCAAAAGTGACAGCTCTTATCACTCACAGAAAGATCCTTCCCACGTACCTCACCATTCTCTCAATCCCTCTTATAAAAACCCAATTATTGCTAATGATTAAGGGAACCAAGACCACAGAAACCATAACAGCCTCTACACAATCAACACCTGCACAAAAACCCAGCGGCCACCAGGGAGATACCAATACTTAAAAACACCTAGCCTCTAAACATACAGAAACACACAAAATCTGCAGACAAAGAAAAACCCTAGCAGCAAAACGAACAATACACAGAGAATCACTTGAGAAATCCTAAAAACGAAATCACTCAGAGCTCTCCCTAAAAGTTAACAGAGCTTCACATTGAAGCTCTGATTAACTTGAGCCAAGCCATAACAACCACTCAACGCACAAAAGCAAGCAATAGCGGGAAGAGGAGTTCGAAAGAAATAGAAGAAGAAGGTTTCAAAGCAGAGGAGAAGAAGAAAAAAAAGAAGCGAAAACAAAGAGGAAGAAGTAGAGCAAGGTTAAGCTAATACCTGTGATTCCACCACGTCTTCGGAGTTGACGATCGGTAAACCTCGTCTCTCTCTTTTATGCATAATCGTCATTATTTTTAAATATCACTCATGTTGCTGCTTCCATGGTCTGAGTTGATCCTTTGAGATTCCAAAACGATGATGTGCAGTGAAGTCTTCGACGGAGCATGGAGATTTGATGTTTTGCGACAAAATACCTTGTTCAAATTTTGCATTGATGTTGGGTCTAGGTTAAAAATGGCTGAGATTTATTTTCTTTTTTTTGTAAGATTTGTTTCAGTGAGTAAGGTGATGAGGAAACGTTATTTTGATTTGATGCTTATTGTGTTTGTGTTAAACGAAAAAATAAAACATAAAAAGCTGCAGAGGTGTTGTTTCCCAATACAAGTGTCTTTTCAAGGTATTACTCATGAAGCAATGTGTCAAGCTAACACTTCTTGTGAGTGGCTAACTGAGGATGCTGGTGAACTGCTAGGTTTTTTGACCATTGCATTTTATATGTGGGTCGGGTGTGCTGCATGGGTTCTTTATAACCCGAACCCAGTCAGATGAAGGGTGATAAATTGGACTCACCGGTTTATTTTATTTTATTTTTTCTGGTCCATGTTTTTTTCATTTAATATATTTCTTTCTTTTTCAAAAGTAAGTTTTTTTTGTTTTCCTCATTAAGTTTTTTTTATAAAATCATGAAACGCTTTTGTCGCTCCCACCAAATGACACCTAAGTCAAATGGGGTACAGACGCGAACGTCCAGCGAAGGAGAAGAATGAAAAGAAAAGAGTCGCCAGCTAGGCATTTTTATCCCGAAGGAAAGGTAATGCTGCATAAACCTAGGAAGACATGGATAAGACGGTCGCGAACCATAGAGACTGAGAAAGGGGGTTGGTTACAACCTGGGAAGGTATTAGCACCCAGATTGTCCGCCGTACTCGACGGGATCCACGCTTGAAAGATTTGTGTTTAAAGGGGTAGTGTCAGTGCTATTTGTGTATAAAAAGATGGAAAAGAACGCAAGTGTCAGTGTAAAAGGAAATGAAGTGAAATATGTGAAGTGTCAGTGCTAGAACAAGAATGCAAAGCTCAAGATAATGAGACTAAAAGAATAAGGCAAGATGAGGGGGAATAAACAGAGACTTTTGTTCGATAACCGTTAAGTTATGCCTACGTATCCTCTCGTGCAATGAGGAAGTCAGAACACCGTAGTTCGACTCAAAGAGACTGAAAGATAAATTGACTGATGAACTGCCTGCCTGTCTATGCTCAAGTGTATGACCTGTCTGGCTCAGGTGCAAACTGTCTTGCATTAGACGGAAGAAGCGAGTTCTCGTTTGTGAGTGAAGGTGATGAGAATAGAATCCCGGAGGAGACGATTATTGTTTGTTTTTTGTGTTTTCAATCTTTTATTGCTTTTTGAAGTTTGTCATAAGAAAATGAGCTTAAGCCTAAACCAGGGGTTAGTAAACTCATCACATCCTCCCTATGATTAGGGGTAATGAGAATACCTTAAGTATGAAGTAAACACCTCACACTAAATCACCATGATGTAGGATTAAGATCATTAACCTACTTGTATTTACTTAGATGTTTTTGTTGTTTTTGTTGTGTTAAGTAATGAGTTTAAGCCATAATCAAGGATTTAATGGACTCATTACACCATCCTAATAGAAGGATAATAGATGAGAACATTTAAGCTGAGAGAGGCTCCTCAACTTAATCCATAATTAGGGATTAACCTCATGACAAAACAAAACCATTATTAGAGTGGATTTTAGTTAATGGTAAGATTAAGAAGGGATTTTCATTGTTTGTAAGAAAACTTGAGGAGGACTTGTCCATTAACACTAGGGTTAGTCCTTCTTAACCAATTAAGGAAGAATTAGAACCCTAATGCAAGGCCCAAGTTACAAGCTTGATGTCTTAGTGATTATTAGATGGATTGATTTAAAGGATTTAAACACATTAAGGGTTTAACACTTAGGATTAAAGTTATACACTCCACCCTAATAGAAGGATGCAGGCATAAGCTTAATTCACAAAGCCTTAAAACCTTTAAGGTTTAGTCCTTGATTAAGAGATGAGAAGAGAAGACACAAAAGATGACACAAAGGTAAAACTAATGGGGGGACTAATCAAACCCTAATTGTGATCATGCTTGGGTATTCCTAGGGTTTATGAGGCTTGTAAGAGATCTTCAGGAAGAGCCACCAAGGAAGAAGAAAGATGGAAGGATGAGAAGCAGAAAGAAGCAAGTCAACTTACTTTACTTAAGAAGATAAGTTTCTTGAAGAAAGAAGGTGAGGAGGGAACATGAATGAGCAAGCTCACTCTAATTCACATACAAAATGCAGCAATGAATGCATAAGAGAGATTTGAAGAGATTATGAGAAGTGAAGGCAAATTCACTTCTCAAAGTAACTTACCACCTGAAAAGTTAGCAAAAGGAAATGAAAATGAAAAGTATGCAATGATGCAAACCAAAACCAGAAGCATGTTCAATATGAAAATGATGCTAAGAGATGATGCAAATGCATGTCAAGAGATGCAAATGATCATACAAGCAATGAAGATGCAAATGAAGCATGAAAGGAGCATGAAAGTTCATGAATGCACATGAAATGAAATGAATGCATAACATGGCAAATGAATGATGCAATGATCAAACATGATTCTAATGTGTCCTAAGATGTCTTATATGTCATGTGAATGCACAAAATGTCATGGAAAGTTCGTGGATGCAAGCATATGGAAGATGGATGCAAATGAAAGCAAGAATTAGGGTTTATACATAACATGCAATACAAAATTCAAAACCAGAAGCAAATGACATGATAAAAAATTGAAAATGGGATCAAAGGAACCCTAACCCTACACAAGTTCACTGCCCAAAGGAGGAGTCCTAAATCTTAACCTAATGGAAGTTATGATTTTCTCAAGTTGGCTAGGGTTTCAAGGCACTTCAAAAGGGAAAATGCACAACAAATTGGAAATGAAAGATAAATTCAAACAAATTTTATCCTAGAAACAACATGATATGAAGAATGCAATGCAAAAAGAACCATCATCAAACTCCTCATGGTTAGGCAGAAAGGATTTTTCTAAGTTAGGACAAAAATATTGACTTTTAAGAACCCTAATTCCAAAGAAAAATGTCAAAATATGTCAAGAACCAAAAAGAAATTTGTGTGAAGAGTTTGACAATGTTTCTAAATGTATCAAAATGTAATGTGATTTTTTTGGTGATTTTTAGAAACTTAAATGCTATTTTAATTAATTAATTCTCATTAAGTAATTAAAATAAACATTAAAATATTTAAAAAATATGAAATTTATGCAAAGAATAAAATAAAAGTTATTTTCAGAATGAGAAAAATATTTTAAGTCATGGTGCAAAAAATGAGAATATTTGGATGCATTTTGCTATTTTAAATAAAATGTAGAAAGAAATACAATAAAAATGAAAACTAAATTAATTTAAATGAAAAGTAATCAGATCGAAAGGCCTTGGTTTAAAGTTGAGACGCGGGAATTGACCAGCGCGAGCTAATTGACGTCCCACATTCAAACTCACAAATTATGTCATTAAACCCTAATCGGATGCCCTAATTACTTTCAGGTGACCGGAACAGTGATCCGGTCATCTTCTCCGGCCAGTCTCCTATGCTATCTCTCTCTATACGCATCCCCAAGCTCTTAAACTCTCCATAAATGATCCCCATCCAATTCTAAGCCAGAATCAATCATCAAACAGGATTTATTTCACATGAACAGAGAGATTCGAATCAAAACGGAAAAAATCATAGAAATTTCAGAAGCTTCATACATGCTTAAAACTGAATCATTTTCAAAACCAAAAGGTGCAGTGTGATTAGTGAAGCATGGAGAACAATCTAAGAACTTAAGAAATCATTTCTGGAAAAAAAGTTCTTGATGATACCTGAACTGAAGCTTTCGAAAATGATGCTTTCTGGCCAGTTCCTTGCTTCAAATCAGCTCCAATGATCCTTCTGAAGTGTTTGTGATGCTTAGTTGGAGTTTATATGGCCCCAAAATGAAAATGGCAGAAACTCAGTTCATGAAGTGTGAAAATCATGTTTTTGATTCTGGGCTTTTTAGGGCAAAATGAAGGGTGGGAAATGAACAGTGATGTTTGTGGAGTTGAATGGTGGAAAAAGTTTGAAGGTTTGATGGTTGAGTTAAGAGATTCGAAGGCTTTTGCAAATGAGGAGTTTTTTGTGAATGCTGAGTTCTTGGAGGTTTCAGCTTTTCTTGTTGTGTGTAATGGCTTGCTTGAGGTCCACATAACATGTTCTGATTGGGAAGAGATTTGTTGTGGAGCAGTGTGATTGGTATGGCTCATGTTGCAAAAAGTCAAGAAAGTTGTACTTGGAGGTATGGGCAAGTGGCAGGCTGGTTTAGGGGCATGGCTCTAGTCAGCTAGCTTTAGGGAGGTTCATGGAAACTGATTTAGTGAGCTGGCTCAAGTGGATGAAGAGATTTGGATCATTTTGCAAATTCATGGAGTTTTGGCCCCTTTTGGATTTCTTCATGGGCATGGCATGAAACTTGGAAATTCTTTGTACAATTCTGAGTTTTAGGTCATGTGTGAGGTTGGTGTATGTAAACACCCCAAATTTTCCCTCACCCATTCACACCATGTCTTGTGATCTTTTCATATGCATAAGTTCAATCATAGCATCTCATATTGCATTTTTTATTCACTGCATTGTTTCTAAGTCATTTGCATCTAGGGTTTGTGATCTGAGCCATCCCTGAGCCATTTGAGCCATTCCAAGGGTCTTCAATCACTTCAAATGGGTCCATGTATGTTCAAGCATCATATTATATCCTCTCAAGATCAAAGAAGTCAAAGAATCACAAGAACTGAGAAAGGCATGGAAGCAGAGTCAGGCTTAACTGCACAGATGACCTAAAATTAGGGTTTTGGTTTTAAAGGCCATAACTCCAAATTTTTTGGTCATTCTTGTTTCTATTGGTCTCTATATGGTATAGGGATCATGCATATCAATTTTCATGAAGAAATTCCATGGGGAAGTCATCTGATCAAGAGTTGACTTCTTGAGCAAGTCAATGCAAAATCAGGGCATCTGAGGCCCCCAATGATCCAACCAAAGGGTGTTCTTCATCATTTTGAATGTGTATGATCTTTATTTGATCATAGAAGATGTTAGAAGTTCACAAAATTGAAGAATTTCAAGCCATTTGCAAAGTTGCCTTTTTGGGAAAGTGACTTGTAATGTAAACTTGCCATTTTGGGAAAGTTTTTCAACCTCCTCAAAGTGATTCAAAAATGCTTCAAATGAGAAAACTTTGGTCATGAAAGTTGTAGAATGGATCATTCCCTTTTCAAAAGTACAAGAACTCATTCTAATTCATTTTGGATCAAAAGTTATGGCTTGTCAAAGTTGGGAAAAATCACATAATTTCAAGTTTTACACCAAAGAGGCAAAGTTGCAAAACTTCTTGCCAAGGCAAAATGTGACTTCAAAGTGACTTCTATGCTTTACACAAACACAATGCATGACCTAAAAATCATAATGCACCAAAGATTTGTCCATTTTCATGACTTATGCTTCAAGTAATCACAAAGGGGCCAAAGTTGTACCAACTTGCAAAAACTCATGTAACCATGCCTCTACTTGTTACAGCTCACAAAATCTGATCCATGAGCAATCCATGATCCCAGCTGAACCAAGCCATGCCCCTATCACAGCCTCCCACTTGCCCATACTCCAAGTACACCTAACATTGACTTTATGCAAAATGGCCCATACCAATCAGCATAGGCCACACCAACTCCACAGACCTATCACAATGTGATAAGTGGACAAAAATCAACTCAAAGCAACAGACACACAAGCCTGAAAAATCTCATAAGCCATAGTTCACAAAACTCTCCTCTTATGCACTTTCCTTCGAATCTCAGCACACAAGCATCAAACATCAAAACAAACTTCATAGAATCACTCAAAATGTTCCCCTGATCATTTCCCAACCCTCATTTGTCCCTGAAAAGCCCTCAAACAAAAACACGATTTCTCACTTCCCTTGAACAGAACTTCATCAAACTCTTAAATCAGCCACTTTAAACTCCAACCAAGCTTCAAAGCTTCATCAAGAGGATCATTGGATCCATTTTAAAGCAAAGAAGTAGGCAGAAAGCTCCTGGATTGAAAGCTCCATCTCAGGTATCCATGTGAAAACATTTTTCCAGAACTCTTGTTTTAAGTTTCTAAATGATTAAGCTTGCTTTCTTGGTCACACTGAACTTTAAATTTTCGAAAATGGTTGAGAAATGAGTGTGTATGGCTTGTCTGAAATTTCTACCATTTTTGTATCTTGCTTCGAATCTGGTTCATGCTTAGAAATAAATTGTTTTTGAGGTCAGGGATGAGTTTAGGGAGGTGAGAGGAAGTGATCTGGAGCTTTAGAGCTCCAGTAATGGCCTGGGGAGTGATTTGGGAAATTCTCAGGTGAGGTGTGGCCGGAGAAGATGACCGGAGGTCATTTCCGGCCACCTGAAAGTGATTAAATGCTAATTAGGGTTAGGGCACCAGGTTTGAATGTAGGCCATTGGATGATGGTTCCCGCGCGCGTTTGAAAGGTCAGGATCATGTCATTAGTTATTAATTAGGTTAATTTAATTAATTAATCAGAATTAAGGAAGTTTGAACTTGGGCCGTAGGATTGCGCGCCAAGTCAATGAATTCAAGCCCAGATTGCATCCTGGCTCTCCATTGTGCATACTTCTAATATTTTAATTTTTATTTCATTTTCTTTTCATTTAATTTGTACGAATTTTTTAAAATAGCAAAATACATTAAAAAATTCTGAAAATTTTTATCAAATCTTTTATTAATTTTCAGAACCCAAAAATATTTTTATTTTTATTTATTTTGCATTAAAAATCATTTTTAAATTATTTAAATGTTTATTTTTAATTAATTAATGGAAATTAATTAATTAAAAATGAATTTAGGTATTTAAAAATCACAAAAAAATTCACATTGCATTTAGAAACATTTAGAAACATTATCCAACTCTCAAACCAAATTTCTTTTTTGTTCTTGATGCCTTTTGATCATTTCCATTGGAATTAAATTCATTTTGAGGAAATATTTTGGTTCAAACTTTGAAAAATTCATTCTGCCTAACCCTTGAGAGTTTGATGATGGTTCTTCTTGCATTACATCCTCCATAGCATGTAGTTTATAGGAAAAAATTGGTTTGAATTGATCTTCCATTTTCAATTTGTTTTGCATTTTTCTTGATGAAGTACCTTAAAACCCTAGTAATCTTAGGAAATTCATAACTTTCACTAGGTTAAGAGTTAGGTCCCCTCCTTTGGGCAGTGAACTTGTATAGGTTTAGGGTATCTTTGATTGCATTTTCAATTTTTTATCATGTCATTTGCTTCTGATTTTGAATTTTGCTTTGTGTGTTGATCATAAACCCTAATTTGTGCCTTCCTTTGCATCCATCTTTTATTTTCTTGCATCCAACAACTTGCCATGGCTTTTTGTGCATCCACATGATTAATAATACATCTTAGGGCATATTAGAATCATGTTTGAGCATTGCATATTTCATTTTCCATGTTATATGTTCATTTCATAAACATTCATGAACTTCTATGGTTCAAAGCATGCTTCATCTGCATCCATATCCTTGTATGATCACTCTTATCTCTTGTCATGTGTTTGCATTATCTCTTAGAATAATTAACATCATGCTTATGCTTCTGACTTTGTCTTGCATCATGACATTTCATCTCATTTGCATTGCATTTCATTTCTTTTGGCTAACTTTTCAGGTGGTAAGTTGTTTTGAGAAGTGAATTTGCCTTCACTTCTCACAATCTCTTCTCATCTCTCTTGCATCTTTGCTGCATTTTATCTTGTGTATTAGAGTGAGATTGCTCATTCATGTTCATCTTACTTTCTTTCTTCAAACAACTTGTCTTCTTAAGTGAAGCAAGTTGTTTTGCTTCTCTTTGCTTCTTGCTCCTTTCATCTGCTTCCTTCCTGGTGGTTTCTCTGAAGATCTTCTTGCAAACCTCATTAACCCTAGGAATGACCAAGAATGATAATAATTAGGGTTTGAATAGTCCCCCATTTAGTTTTACCTTTGTGTCATCTTTGAGTCTTCTCTTCTCATCTCATAATCAGGGACTAAACCCTAAAGGCTTTAAGGCTTTGTGATTAAGCTTATGCCTGCATCCTTCTATTAGGATGGAATGTATAACTTTAATCCTAAGTGTTAAACCCTTAATGTGTTTAAATCCTTTAATCAATCCACTTAATAATCATCAAGACATCAAGCTTGTAACTTGGGCCTTTCATTAGGGTTCTAATTCTTCCTTAATAGGTTAAGAAGGACTAACCTAAGTGTTAATGTACAAGTCCCCCTCAAGTTGTCTTACAAACCATAAAATCCACTTCTTAACCTTATCATTAACTAAAATCCATTTAATAAAGGTTTTGTTTTGTCATGAGGTTAATCCCTAATCATGGATTAAGTTGAGGAGTCTTTCTCAGCTTAAATGTTCACATCTATTATCCTTCTATTAGGATGGTGTAATGGGTCCATTAAATCCTTGATTATGGCTTAAACTCATTACTTAACACCAAACAAAAACAACAAAAACATCTAATAAATGCAAGTAGGTTAATGATCTTAATCCTACATCATGGTGATTAAGTGTGAGGTGTTTACTTCATACTTAAGGTATTCTCATTACCCCTAATCAGAGGGAGGATGTGATGAGTTTACTAACCCCTAGTTTAGGCTTAAGCTCATTAACTTATGACAAATCCAAAAGCAATAAAAGACTGAAAACTCAAAAATAAACAATAATCGCCTCCTCCGGGATTCTTTTCTCATCTCATTCACTCACAAACGAGAACTCGCTTCTTCCGTCTAATGCAAGACAGTTTGCACCTGAGCCAGACAGGTCATACACTTGAGCATAGACAAGCAAGCAGTTCACAGGTCAATTTATCTTTCAGTCTCTTTGGGTCGAACTACGGTGTTCTGACTTCCTCATTGCACGAGAGGATACGTAGGCATAACTTAACAGTTATCGAACAAAAGTCTCAGTATATTCCCCCTCCTCACGCATCATTCTTTTAGCCTCATGATCTTGAGAATTTCACTCTTTCCTTGCACTGACACTTCACTTACACACTTCACATTTCTTTTACACTGACACTTGCATTCTTTCCAGCTTTGATACACAAATTGCACTGACACTACCCCTTTAAAACACAAATCTTTCAAGCGTAGATCCCGTCGAGTACGGCGGACAATCTGGGTGCTAATACCTTCCCAGGTTGTAACCAACCCCCTTTCTCAGTCTCTCTGGTTCGCAACCGTCTTATCCATATCTTTCTAGGTCTATGCAGCATTACCTTTCCCCCGGGATAAAAATGCCTAGCTGGCGACTCTTGTCTTCTGAGTTCACCATTGTGTGTTCTCACCCCCTTTCGCCGACCGTTCGCGTATGTACCCCTCTTGGCCCCGGTGTCATTTTGGTGGGGGCGACAGCTTGGCGACTCTGCTGGGGACCCTTATACTGTAACCAGGGCTTCTGGTTCTTTTTGAGGGTTCCTCCTAGCGCTTGTTTGATTTGTGTTTACTGGGGTGTTATGTGCTATATGTGTTATGTGTTTATTTTATTGCTTTATGTACAATGTTATTTATTGCTTTACTTACAGCTTTATACATCATACTGTCATACTGTCATCTTGCTGGATCTGGTTTGTTGTTTTGATGGGTGGGGTCCTATTGAGAGTTTAAGGTCCTATACCTGGGACCTGAGTGACACCTAGGCTAGAGTGGTTCATGTTCTTTCCCATTCCATTTCGGTCTGGTGCGGGAATATGAAACACGGTTCAGATGTGGGTTTCTTCTTGAGAACTCTGTGCTACAGATTTCCTGTAGTGTTAGGGCTATCTGGGAAGCCTGCTAAGTCTGGATGACCTTTACTATGACCTTCAGAAACTGAGGTGAATTAGAGGAGGATCTTTTATGGTTATTGTAAACACTGTACCTCCGGATTAGAAGTGTTTACCCTTCTCATAACTGATCCAAGTCTGAGGATCCTTGTTTTAGAACATCACCTATGAGGGGGTTGGGATGTTTACAGGTTTGTAGGTACCCTTGGCCACATCATACCCTGTTACTATTTGGTTTAAGAGTACCTCATTTTGGACAGTTCTTGTGATT
The DNA here is from genome assembly GCA_963966055.1 of Lathyrus aphaca. Taxonomy (NCBI): domain Eukaryota; kingdom Viridiplantae; phylum Streptophyta; class Magnoliopsida; order Fabales; family Fabaceae; genus Lathyrus; species Lathyrus aphaca. Next base: position 478,080,472 of record OZ014521.1, read on the forward strand.
TAACCCTGGACATGTGACTCTTTATTTGAGTCCCCCACCTTGGTTACTGGATTTCTGAACCTCCATCTGGACTTCTTGAACATACATGGACTTTATATCAAAGGCAGATAAATCAGATCCAGCTTGATCACAAACCTTTGCATATCATTTGCATACTCATCATTTGCATCATTTAACATTTGTTTATTTGTTTTTCAGCATATCCACATTATATCTGGCTTGGTTTTGACCCCTTCATCTGCATAGACCTCTGATCATCAGTTATCTGCTTCAGCTATCTTCATCAGTTGCCTACTTCAGTTGCCTTCATCACCAGCATCATCCTATCAGTGGCCCATCTCCAGTATCAGTCTTGGTCCTCATCAACACTTGTCTTCAGCTCTTCATCAGCATTCATGGCTCCTCCCAGGAAAAGCAACATTTCATACCATTTCTTTGACCCTGTGTTGACTGGCATCAGGCAGGTCAAGTCACTTATCACTCCAGACCACATCCCATTGTTCAGAGAACATTATGGAGGCATCCTTGACATGGTTATGGACTTAGATCCTTCTCAGAGGAGTATGATCCACACCTGCCTACAGTTTTATGACCCTCCTTTGAGATGCTTCACATTCCAAAACTTTCAGCTAGTACCTCTTTTGGAGGAGTTTTCATCATTTATTGGAGTACCTGTCAGGGGTGGAGTCCCCTTCAACCCAGAGATGACTTCTCCCAGCAATGGAGAAGTGGCAAAAGCACTGTACCTGGAGCCTATTTTGATTGAGCAAAACATGACAACAAAGGCTGGGATCCCTGGTTTGCACTTAGACTTCTTGATTTCTCAGGCCATCCTGAAGGCCTCTTTTGGAGAATGGAGGACAGTCTGTGCACTGTTAGCCCTCAGTATATATGGGGTTATACTGTTTGCAGATGAGCCCAAGTTTATCAGCAAGAATGCCATTCACCTTTTCTTTTTGAGAAACCCAGTACCCACATTACTGGGGGATTTCTATTATTCTGTTCATCAGAGGAATGAGAAGCAGAGAGGGAAGTTGGTGAGATGCTGTGCTCCTCTGTTTCATACTTGGCTGCTCAGACACCTACCTAAGACAGATGCCTTCCTGAATCCCCATCAACAGAAGAATTGGGCTAAGAGACTTATTGCTCTGACTTCAGATGACATCAGATGGTGCACCCAGAGCACCAAAGGCAAGGACATCATCACTAGCTGTGGGCAATACCCAAATGTACCTCTAATAGGAGTGAAGGGTTGCATCAACTACAATCCTTTGCTGTTTAAGAGACAACTGGGCTATGCTTTGGTCCACCCTCCTAGGGTGCAAGATTTAGCTGAGACCCTGTATTGTGAGATAAAGCCTAATCTAGCTGTTGTCAGGCAAGCATCCTAGGCTTGGGACAACATCCAGACAAAAGGGATGGCTATTCTTGGAAGGTGCAATAATGTTGCTTCAGCTCAGTACTATGACTGGTCTCATGCTAGAGCTCAGATTACTGGAATGCCTTTCACCATTGAAGATATACCTGGGCTATCTACAGCACAGCCAGCAGCCACTGTCAGCCTGGAAGAATTTGAGAAGCTGAAGGATAGGAATGAGAATCTGTCTCAAGCTCTGAAGAAGACCCTTTGGGAAAGGAGTGATGGTCGTCTGGACATTGAGAGGTTGGAGAAGCTCAAGGTGGAGCATCTGGCCAAGATTGAGAAAACAGAGGACTACATCAAGAAAGCAAGAGTTGGGGAGCAAATACTGAAGAATTCCAATAAAGAGGCCAAGTTTCAGAAGGCTAGGACTGATCTCTATATGCAAGAAAGTTAGGCTAGGTGGGTCAGGATCACTGAAGCCCGTACTCAAGATGATCAGAAAACTCAGGCCAGGATTGAGCAGTTAGAGGTCAATGAAAAGAAGCAACAAGAAACTTTGCTGGCAGCCCAGAAGGAGATTTCAGAGTTGAAGCTTAGGGCTGGTTTGAAGAGGTCAAAGGACCAAGATAGGCACAAGAAGCTGACCACTGCCATTGCCACCAGAAACCTCCTCATCAGGACTATTACAGAGCATCCGGCTGGTCCTGTAACTGAAGCACTTTTGAAGGAGGTTAAGGAGGATGAGTTTGGACTAGATGTTTGACTTCTTTGCTTGTTGTTATTTCCATTTGATGTACTTTTCTTTTATGTTGTAATTTTGACCCTTCAGGGGCATATGTTGTAAAAACAAATTATGTATGATCCACCATTTGTAATGTATTTGTTTGTTTGTTTTCATTGAGTTTCTTTTCTCAAGCAACATCAAAGCATCTTCCTCGAGGTTTGGAAAGGTCAAAACCAAGAGCCAAGCCGGATACCTTGGAAAACAAATAAGCATATTGCATTGCATACTAACTTTTTGTTTTGTTTTGTAGGTTTTGTTATTATTTTGTTTGTTTCTAACTCTGTTGTGGTTCAGGAAATATTGCTCGCAGAAGAGTGTTCCTTGTCAACCGTGCACACTGGTATCCTACTCGCAACAACCTTCCGGGTATCCTAATGGAGCAAGTACAGCAAGACCTGACTGAGGTCAGGACTCAGATGGCTAATGAAAGGGTGGAGATGAGAAACCAAATGGCCCAATTCATGACAGTAATGACAGACTTGGCTCAGAGCCAAGAGAGGTTAAGGGCATTGGTAGAAAGACAGACCCCCGAGGAGCCTCATCCTGGGACTGGAGTAACAAGTAACAATGAGAGGGGACAGCCTCATGTTAACCCACCTGTATTTGGACCACATCTAGATCCGGAGGTCAATATCCCGGGTAATGTGCAAGGAAATACTACTGGGGGGAGGATTTTACAAGAAGACCCCCAGGAGGAGCAGTTTACTGTAATGGGAGCTGGGGATGAAGTCTATGATAGGAGGTTTGATGAAATTGCTGAGAAATTGAGATCTTTGGAGTCTCAAAACTCCTTGGGCTCCGATGTAATGGATATGGGGTTAGTGGATGGGGTAAGGATTCCCCACAAGTTTAAACCCCCGTGCTTCGAGAAGTACAATGGAACTTCCTGTCCACGAACTCACCTACAATCCTTTCTGGGGAAACTTAAGGCATATACCATGGATGAAAAACTGTGGATGTTTTACTTTGAAGACAGTTTGACTGGGGCTTCCAGGGAGTGGTATTCACACTTGACCAGAGCTACTATCAGGTGTTGGAAGGACCTAGCTGAAGCCTTCATCAGGCAGTATCAATACAATCTGGACATGGATCCTAACAGGACCCTCCTAATGGGAATGTCTCAATCCTCTAGAGAAAGCTTCAGGGAATATGCCCAGAGGTGGAGACAGCTTGCTGCTGCTGTCCAGCCACCCATGTCGGAAAGAGAAATGGCCGACATGTTTATGAATACTCTGCAAGGAACATATATTGATAGGCTAGCTGCCTTTTCTTCCACCAGTTTTGCTGACGTAGTTATAGCCGATGAAAGAATTGAGAGTCTGCTAAAAATGGGCAAAATTTCTGATAATGGTGCAAGTTCGTACAGTAATCCCAGGAAGCCTTTTGTGGGACCTCGAAGAACCAGTGAGACAAATGCCATCCATGCCAGCAGGGGAAGACCTCAGTGTGTCCACAGATCAGTAGCAGCTGTCACTATTCCAGCTCCGATTCCTCAGCAACCAACATATCAACAACCACAACAACCACATTATCAACAGCAAGTTCAGTACCCGCTACAAAAAACCTACAACAACGACAACAACAATCAACAACAAAGACCTTTTCAGCAAAGACCATCACAGGCAAATAGGGTGATTGACCCTATCCCTATGCCTTATGCTGCTTTATTGCCACAACTCCTGAAGCTTAACTTGGTTGAGTTAAGGACATTGGCACCACCCGATCCCTCTAATCTCCCGAAGAATTATGATGTCAACGCCAGGTGTGCTTTCCATTCTAATGCATCAGGCCACAATACTGAGAAATGCAGGGCTTTGCAAATGAAAGTTCAAGATTTGGTGGATTCTAAAGCCCTCAACTTCGCACCTCCTCCAAATGTCAACAGAAATCCTATGCCTAATCATGGTGGTCCGAGGATTAATGCCATTGAGGAAGATAAACCATCTACTTTGATCACCAGTGTTGCACAAATTCGAACACCTCTGGTCGAAATTAAAGCTCAGCTTCTAGAGTGCCAGGTGTTCCCCGGGTGTGAACTCGGCTGTGAGTATTGCAACATTGCAGTCAATGGGTGTGATAATTTGAGAAGCGGCATAGATGGTCTTATCAAGGATGGAATCCTTCAGGTCTCAACAACGGCGCCTACAAATCCAGCAATTCCTTTAACAACAATTCCTGATTCTCCTACAACTGCAGCAACAATCATTCCTACCGATTCATCAATATCATCAACAATGGCTCTGTCCAACACTTCAACAAATCAAATTTCAACAACCATCCCTTCTACAACATCAGCATCCATTATATCAGCAGAATCTTCTACAACATCAATAGAAATTAATGAAGATATCTCAGCAGTCACCATCTACTACGACCCATCAAATGTTCCTCCAAACAACAACTTTCAACAACAAACAATGGCACCTCCTGCCAGGTCACCGTCACAATTTACTACAATTTGCACACCATTTCAGTACCCTCCTCTACAGCAGTCAGTCCAGTTACCATCACGGTACCTGGACCAGTTCCCTATGAAAGCAGCAATGCCATACCTTGGCATTATGGCTCTGATCTTTACTGCAACGGGGAGAAAATCACTTTGGATTCATCAACCTCTTCTCCACATATTGATAATGTTGGGGGAGGCGGAGGCTTCACCAGAAGCGGACGCCTTTTTTCCTCACAAATGCAAAGACCTAATGCCGAAGCAGAAACTGCTGCCAAAGCAAAAGGAAAGAGTGTGGTATTTGAAGAGCCCATTGTCAAAGAAACTCAGAAGACATCTTTTTAGAAATATATGGACGAGTTCATGAGAATCATAAAGAGAAGTGATTACAAGGTGGTGGATCAGCTTCACCAAACTCCCTCAAAAATCTCCATATTATCCCTGTTGATGTGCTCTAAAGCTCACAGGAATGCATTACTAAAAGTCCTGCACGCAGCATAGGTGCCAGAGGAGATTACCGTTAATCAGCTAGAACTGTGGTAGCAAATGTCAACACCTGTCATGGGCTGGGCTTTAGTAGTGCTGACTTAACAACTGAGGGACGTAACCACAACAAGGCTTTACATATCACCCTGGAATGCAAGGGTGCTGTTCTATCTCATGTGCTGGTGGACACTGGGTCATCACTCAATGTCCTACCAAAGAAAGCCTTGGTGAAGCTGGAGTATGATGGCTTGGCAATGCGTCCGAGTAACTTGGTGGTGAGAGCATTTGATGGCTCTAAAAGATCAGTGCTTGGGGAGATTGATCTGCCTGTGATGATTGGCCCGCAGACTTTTAAGATTACCTTCTATGTGATGGACATTCAGCCGGCCTACAGCTGTTTGTTGGGTAGACCCTAGATTCATGCCGCTGGCGCTGTTACGTCTACCCTTCACCAGAAGCTGAAATTCGAGTGGGAAGGACAGATCATCACCATTTGTGGGGAAGAAGACATCTTTGTTAGCCATCTGGCTACGTATAAGTATATAGAGATGGATGGGGAGATCCATGAAACTATGAGCAAGGGTTTGAGGCCCTGAACATTAATGAAGCATCTGCTGTACCGGGAACTTCCATGACGTCTTATCAGCAAGCCAGGAAGGTTGTTGAAGAGGGTACTGCCCAAGGCTGGGGCAAGCTGCTTCCCGTGGAAAAGAAGGAAGACAGATTTGGGTTGGGTTACAGACCAACTCAACAAGATCAATCAGAGGCTGCCAAGAAGCCCAATTTTGTCAGCGGGGGAATGCTCACCCCGGATGCAGTAAATAACTTGGAAGACGAGGAGGAAAGCGACCGCAACCTGGAGAGCTAGATACGTCCAAGGATCCCGGGGAGCCAAGTCCTTAACTAGTCTTCCCAGGAAATTATAAGGGTTACTCCTGCAGAGTAATTATTATTTCCTGTATTTTTAAGCATGCATCAAGTCTTGCATATTACCCAAGATTACAAGACTCATTTTGTAATCGGACCATCTTGTAATTTTGTGCAAACAGATCAATCAATGAATATCGGACGTCTTTTGCAAATGAGTCTTTCTCTTTTCCGCTCACTGTCTTTTCATTTTTCTTTTTGTACAAAAATAAAATGGCAATGTTTTCAAAATGATAAACTTCATTTCACTTTTTCTAAACAAGATTAAAATCGATCACTAAAATAAACAATCTAAACCCTTGCAGAGATTGCCTTTAAGATTGCACCGACAACAACACCGCTGTGGCTTCGTATGACTTTGACAATCCAATCAATCAAGCCGATGAAGGGGTTAAGGAAGACTATGAGCTACCTGAAGAGCTAGCCAGGTTGTTAAGGAAAGAGGAGAAGGTTATCACTCCTCATCAGGAGGAGATTGAAACGGTTAATCTTGGTACGGAAGAAGACGTAAAAGAAGTTAAGATCGGGGCCTGCCTACAAGATTCAGTAAAGGAGCTACTGATTGATATGCTTCGGGAGTACGTGGATGTTTTTGCCTGGTCTTATCAGGATATGCCAGGTTTGGACACCGATATTGTCATGCACAAGCTGCCTTTGAAGGAAGACTGCCCACCAGTAAAACAGAAGCTGCGCCGTACTCGCCCAGATATGGCAATGAAGATTAAAGAAGAGGTACAAAAACAGTGGGACGCCGGTTTCCTTGCTGTGACTATCTATCCGCCGTGGGTTGCTAATATTGTACCTGTGCCTAAGAAAGACGGCAAGGTAAGGATGTGTGTGGATTACCGGGATCTGAACAGAGCCAGCCCGAAAGATGACTTCCCTTTACCTCACATTGATGTATTGGTTGATAATACGGCTCAGTTCTCGGTGTTCTCCTTCATGGACGGATTTTCAGGATATAATAAGATCAAGATGTCACCTGAAGACATGGAGAAGACAACTTTCATCACACCCTGGGGCATGTTCTGCTATAAGGTGATGCCATTCGGACTGAAGAATGCTGGTGCCACTTATCAACGGGTTATGGTAACATTATTCCATGACATGATCCATAAAGAAATTGAATGTTATGTGGATGACATGATTTCCAAGTCCCTCACAGAAGAACACCACCTGAAGTTATTCAAGCGTCTGAGAAAGTACCGACTGAAGTTAAACCCCAACAAATGCACATTCGGGGTGCGATCCGGTAAGCTGCTGGGATTTATTGTAAGTGATAAAGGGATTGAAGTTGACCCTGATAAAGTTAAAGCCATTCAAGAAATGCCTGCACCGAAGACTGAAAAAGAAGTTCGGGGGTTTTTAGGTAGATTGAACTACATTTCAAGGTTCATATCTCACCTTACAGCAACTTGTGAGCCTTTGTTCAAGCTGTTAAGAAAAGAACAAACGGTCAGGTGGAACGAAGATTGTCAGAGGGCATTTGACAAAATCAAGGGATACTTGCAAGAGCCTCAAATCCTTATGCCTCCAGTTGAAGGAAGACCTCTGATCATCTACTTGACAGTATTAGAAGGGTCAATGGGGTGTGTGTTGGGCCAGCATGACGAGTCTGGTCGAAAAGAGTATGCAATATACTACCTAAGCAAAAAGTTTACCGACTGTGAACAACGTTATTCACTGCTCGAGAAAACTTGCTGTGCTTTAGCGTGGGCTGCTCGCCGACTAAGGCAGTATATGTTGACCCACACTACTTTATTGATCTCGAAGATGGATTCAGTTAAGTACATTTTTTAGAAGCCAACACTTACCGGACGGGTTGCAAGATGGCAAATGATCCTCACAGAATATGATATTCAGTACACATCTCAAAAAGCCATCAAAGGCAGTGTATTGTCTGAATATCTTGCTGAGCAACCCATTGATGATTACCAGCCTATGAGATTTGACTTCCCCGATGAAGAGATCATGTTCATTAAAGCAAAAGATCATGAAGAGCCTATTCACACTGAAGGGCCTGACCCAGAGGAGGAATGGACTATGATGTTTGACGGGGCTGTTAATATGAATGGTCGTGGTGTTGGTGCAGTACTCATTACACCTAAGGGAGTTCACATGCCTTTCTCGGCAAAAATCACCTTTCGCTGCACTAACAACGAAGCTGAATACGAAGCTTGTATTATGGGTCTTGAGGAAGCCATTGACCTCAGGATCAAGACTTTGACTATATTCGGAGATTCAGCTCTCGTAGTTAATCAAACCAACGGCAAATGGTACACCCACCAAGATCATCTGATACCTTATCGGGATTATACAAGGAGGTTATTGACTTTCTTCACAACAGTCAAACTTGAGTATATCCCACGAGATGAAAATCAGTTTGCAGATGCTCTGGCTACCATTTCATCTATGATCAAAGTTCAAGCTGCCAACTTTGTACCTCGGATCTTAGTATCCAGATTTGATAGACCAGCATACGTGTTCTCAAAAGATGTTGTTAAAGATGATAAGCCTTGGTTCCATGACATTAAGTGCTTCTTGGAGGATCAAACATACCCACCGGGGGCATCATCCAATGACAAGAAGACCCTAAGAAGGCTAGCTGGTAGTTTCTTCCTAAATACTAATGGTTCCTTGTATAAGAGAAACTTTGATATGGTACTCCTCAGATGCGTTGATAAGACAGAAGCAGACTTGTTAATGCACGAGGTGCACGAAGGATCCTTTGGTACCCATGATGGAGGACATGCAATGGCTAAAAAGTTGCTAAGATCAGGTTACTACTGGATCACAATGGATGCAGACTGTTGTGCCTATGCCAGAAAATGCCATAAATGCCAGATCTATGCGGATAAGGTGCATGTGCCTCCCAATCCTTTGAATGTGATGTCTTCACCCTGGCCCTTTGCCATGTGGGGCATTGATATGATTGGAAAGATTGAACCGACTGCTTTAAATGGCCACAGATTCATCCTGGTAGCCATTGACTATTTTACCAAGTGGGTTGAAGCAGCTTCATATGCAAATGTTACAAGGCAAGTGGTAGCCCGATTTCTGAAGAGAGATATCATCTGTCGGTATGGAGTACCCGAGCGAATCATTACTGATAATGGTTCCAACTTGAACAACAAAATGATGGAAGAACTATGCCGGGACTTCAAGATCCAACACCATAATTCTTCTCCTTATAGGCCAAAGATGAATGGCGCTATTGAGGCAGCTAACAAGAATATCAAGAAGATTGTGCAAAAGATGGTGGTTACCTATAAAGATTGGCATGAAATGCTACCATTTGCCTTGCATGGGTACTGTACGTCAATCAGAACATCCATTGGGGCAACGCCATATCAGCTTGTGTATGGTATGGAGGCAGTCCTACCCGTTGAAGTTGAATTGCCCTCCTTGCGGGTATTGATGGATGTTAAGTTGAGCGAAGCAGAATGGGTCCGATCCCGATACGAACAACTGAGTCTGATTGAAGAGAAGAGATTGGCTGCAATCTGTCATGGGCAGCTGTATCAGAAAAGAATGAAGAAAGCCTTCGATCAGAAAATCAGTCTCCGAGAGTACCAAGTAGGAGATCTTGTGCTGAAAAGACTCCTCCCTCCTCATACAGACCACAGGGGCAAGTGGACTCCGAACTATGAAGGGCCATTCGTAGTAAAGAAAGTTTTCTCTGGTGGAGCGCTGATGCTCAGTACTATGGATGGCGAATACTTTCTATCCCCTGTGAATTCAGATGTAGTTAAAAAATACTTCGCATAAAAATGACCCGCTGGACATAAAAACAGAATGTAAGTCCAGGCAAAAATAGGGCATCCCGGCGAGTAAAAAACAGAATAAAAGACTCGGGCAAAAATAAGGGAAAATAAATATATAAAAAAAATGTGTACACCCGCTGAGTTGAAAAGCCGCATTGGACAACTCAGGAAAAAATGGGTATCCCGGTGGATTGAAAACCCGAAAGGGAGATCCACGCAAAATGAGGGAATAAGCGAACAACTGCATTCTGAATTCATCTGTATCACTTACAACATGGTAAACTTTGAAGGGTTAGAGCATTCGGTCAGAATCAGCCTTCTTCAGAAAGCAAGACGAGAAGAACGTCAAATGTCATACGAGTCATAGCAAAAGGGGAAGCTCATTGAAGCGTCATCAACATTGCCAACACCTTTTTGTCTTTCAATTTGTAACGATCTCCTCATTTCAGGGGATCTGTTTCTTTGGCTGTATCTTGCTAATTCAGGGCACACAAATTAATAAAATCAGATTTTCAGTCACACACTGTCTCGTACTCTTTTATTTGCAAAAATGTCCGATGTCATTAATTTGTTGATCGCATAAATACAGATGTGTCTTTCCTAAACTACATGCTTGCAGGAAATATACTTACTCCCAGGAGTGTCTAAACTCCTGTGATGGAATCTAGTAAGAGATACCTCGGGGTACTTGTGCATTTCTTTGTCTTTACAGGATTGCAGGTATTCAAAGCGCAGCATGGGGCATGGAAGCTTCTCCCCAGTAGGCTACCAAATCATTGTTTCCCTCAACACACCTTACCAACAGCACCATAGATGCTTTCTCCCCATCAGAGTTGCCAGACATCACTTCGCCAACATTTCCTTCAAAGGGTAGCACCAGAAGGTGTCCATATCCCCGACTGAGTTGTCAAGTATCATCCTTAGTAGGATCCCCGCAGAAATCTCTAGGAAGATCTTTCAGTGATCTTTCTTCTTCCCCAGCCGAGTGCTAGACAGGGAACCATCTCCCCACAGAGTTTCAACCTCTATCCAGAAAAGCAATACCTGAAGATCTCACAACAGAGTGATGAAAGCTTCTACAAACCCCAGCTGGGTCTCTCATTACCAGGATAGGTCTATCAGTGGCCTACTTCCCCATACAGAGACATATGCCAGATCTACCGATGATCTTATCCCCAGCTGGGAAATTTACTTCAAGCAAATCAGCCTGAGATCTCCACAGCAGCGGGATCCGAATCCCAGATCGTTATCTTTGCATAAATCATAGCATTCGCATCATTATTTTCCCCACAGAGCGTAGCATTCCGTCTAATACGGAGCATTACGGCAAAAATCAAACATATTGCATAATCATAAGCCATGTGTCGAACTGAACACTTGTAAATACTGGCAATCCATCAACGATATACAGAAAACTCCCCAGATTCCCCGACATAGAGATAAAGCATGTTCCTTAAGGATACAAACACATGCTCCCTTCGGCACTCGTCCATGTCATCATTCCCCGATAAATCACCCAAAGCAAACAGATGCATATACAGTACAAATACTTCTTGACACCCGTCCGTGTCATATCCCCAGCAGAAAGCCAAAGCGTCCCCTTTGCACTCACAACACATGTGTACATATTTATACAATTCCCTGACACCCGTCCGTGTCACCTTCCCCAGCATAGTTATCCAAACACTTTGGAAATCATACTCTTGTTTATAATACCCTTTTTCCGACACCCGTCCGTGTCATGCTCTCCCCAGCAAGTTAAAACACTCGTCCGTGTTTCACTCATACTTGTTACTCATCATCTTTTTACTCATACAGATACTCGTCCGTATCTTTTATATACCACTTAAATCCCCTCAGATCCGAAACTCATCTGTGTTCTTTGTTAACCAGTTGGTACTCGTCTGTATCATCATCTCTGAACATGTGTCGAGCGTTTGCTTCTACTGATACTCGTCCGTATCATAGTCTTAAGGATGCTCGTCCGCATCTTTAATCTATACACCGTGTCAAACACTTATGTCTTCTTGAATTTAGACACTCGTCTGTGTCTACTATTCCCCAGAAGAGTCCCAGCAAATCCCAATGAATTATTTCCTTTCTATCTAACATTCGTCCTATGTCATGATACCTTTCGGCAGCCGTACCCTGCCAGGTGATCGTCCTTCACCTTTTTGATGATCGTCCTTCATCATTCCCAGTGGAGTCTCTATTCATTAGAACCCCTTCCTATCCGACATTTGTCCTATGTTGTGATATTTCCAGCAGCCGTCCCCTACTAAGTGATCGTCCTTCACCTCCTGATGATCGTCCTTCATCATTTTATCCGATGGCCGTCCCCATCGTTGATCTTGTTATCTGACATTCGTCCTATGTCGTGATAAACCCTGAGAGCAGCCGTACCCTGCTAGGTGATCGTCCTTCACCTCTTGATGATCGTCCTTCATCATGCTTATCCGATGGTCGTCCCCATTGTCGATCTTTTTATCCGACATTCGTCCTATGTCGTGATACTTTCGGCAGCCGTACCCTGCCAGGTGATCGTCCTTCACCTTAGATGACCATCCCTCATCTTATCCCCAACAGAGCAGCCATCCCCTGCTAGGTGATCGTCCTTCACCTTTGATGACCGTACCTCATCATTTATTTCATTTATTCCAAATCTCCAGAGAGTCTTATAGTTTTACCTGATGGCCGTCCCCATCATAATCCCCAGCTTATCGGCTATCCCCGTCATTGTTTTAGTTCCCACACCTTCCCCAGCATGTCGATCGTCCCCGTCATTGCTTTATCCCCAGCAGTCGTCATCTGCTCGACGGTCGTCCTCCGTCGCCCGCACTTTATAAATATGCTTTATTTTCCTTTTATAATCTATGTCCCTTTTCTTCTTCATTCTGTGAGTGCAAATTTTGGACTGTCTTTGGTATTCAACCACAAGTTATCTTGTTTGCATGTTAAGCCGTGGCTTACATCCTGCACAGCTAACTCATGTTTGAATAGGGGCAGCTGTAAACACCCCAAATTTGCCCTCACCCATTCACACCATGGCTTGTGATCTTTTCATATGCATAAGTTCAATCATAGCATCTCATATTGCATTTTTGATTCACTACATTGTTTCTAAGTCATTTGCATCTAGAGTTTGTGATCTGAGCCATCCCTGAGCCATTTGAGCCATTCCAAGGGTCTTCAATCACTTCAAAGGGGTCCATGTATGTTCAAGCATCATATTATATCCTCTCAAGATCAAAGAAGTCAAAGAATCACAAGAACTGAGAAAGGCATGGAAGCAGAGCCAGGCTTAACTGCACAGATGACCTAAAATTAGGGTTTTGGTTTTAAAGGCCATAACTCCAAATTTTTTGGTCATTCTTGTTTCTATTGGTCTCTATATGGTATAGGTATCATGCATATCAATTTTCATGAAGAAATTCCATGGGGAAGGCATCTGATCAAGAGTTGACTTCTTGAGCAAGTCAGTGCAAAATCAGGGCATCTGACGCCCCCAATGATCCAACCAAAGGGTGTTCTTCATCATTTTGAATGTGTATGATCTTTATTTGATCATAGAAGATGTTAGAAGTTCACAAAATTGAAGAATTTCAAGCCATTTGCAAAGTTGCCTTTTTGGAAAAGTGACTTGTAATGTAAACTTGCCATTTTGGGAAAGTTTTTCAACCTCCTCAAAGTGATTCAAAAATGCTTCAAATGAGAAAACTTTGGTAATGAAAGTTGTAGAATGGATCATTCCCTTTTCAAAAAGTACAAGAACTCATTCTAATTCATTTTGGATCAAAAGTTATGGCTTGTCAAAGTTGGGAAAAATCACATAATTTCAAGTTTTACACCAAAGAGGCAAAGTTGCAAAACTTCTTGCCAAGGAAAAATGTGACTTCAAAGTGACTTCTATGCTTTACACAAACACAATGCATGACCTAAAAATCAGAATGCACCAAATATTTGTCCATTTTCATGACTTATGCTTCAAGTAATCACAAAGGGGCCAAAGTTGTACCAACTTGCAAAAACTCATGTAACCATGCCTCTACTTGTTACAGCTCACAAAATCTTATCCATGAGCAATCCATGATCCCAGCTGAACCAAGCCATGCCCCTATCACAGCCTCCCACTTGCCCATACTCCAAGTACACCTAACATTGACTTTATGCAAAATGGCCCATACCAATCAGCATAGGCCACACCAACTCCACAGACCTATCACAATGTGATAAGTGGACAAAAAGCAACTCAAAGCAACAGACACACAAGCCTGAAACATCTCATAAGCCATAGTTCACAAAATTATCCTCTTATGCACTTTCCTTCGAATCTCAGCACACAAGCATCAAACATCAAAACAAACTTCATAGAATCACTCAACATGTTCCCCTGATCATTTCCCAACCCTCATTTGTCTCTGAAAAGCCCTCAAACAAAAACACGAATTCTCACTTCCCTTGAACAGAACTTCATCAAACTCTTAAATCAGCCACTTTAAACTCCAACAAAGCTTCAAAGCTTCATCAAGAGGATCATTGGAGCCATTTTGAAGCAAAGAAGTAGGCAGAAAGCTCCTGGATTGAAAGCTCCATCTCAGGTAGCCATGTGAAAACATTTTTCCAGAACTCTTGTTTTAAGTTTCTAAATGATTAAGCTTGCTTTCCTGGTCACACTGAACTTTAAATTTTCGAAAATGGTTGAGAAATGAGTGTGTATGGCTTGTCTGAAATTTCTGCCATTTTTGTATCTTGCTTCGAATCTGGTTCATGCTTAGAAATAAATTGTTTTTGAGGTCAGGGATGAGTTTAGGGAGGTGAGAGGAAGTGATCTAGAGCTTTAGAGCTCCAGAAATGGCCTGGGGAGTGATTTGGGAAATTCTCAGGTGAGGTGTGGCCGGAGAAGATGACCGGAGGTCATTTCCGGCCACCTGAAAGTGATTAAATGCTAATTAGGGTTAGGGCACCAGGTTTGAATGTAGGCCATTGGATGATGGTTCCCGCGCGCGTTTGAAAGGTCAGAATCATGTCATTAGTTATTAATTAGGTTAATTTAATTAATTAATCAGAATTAAGGAAGTTTGAACTTGGGCCGTAGGATTGCGCGCCAAGTCAATGAATTCAAGCCCAGATTGCATCCTGGCTTTCCATTGTGCATACTTCTCATATTTTAATTTTTATTTCATTTTCTTTTCATTTAATTTGTACGAATTTTTTAAAATAGCAAAATACATTAAAAAATTCTGAAAATTTTTATCTAATCTTTTATTAATTTTCAGAACCCAAAAATATTTTTATTTTTATTTTTTTGCATTAAAAATCATTTTTAAATTATTTAAATGTTTATTTTTAATTAATTATTGGAAATTAATTAATTAAAAATGCATTTAGGTATTTAAAAATCACAAAAAAATTCATATTGCATTTAGAAACATTCAGAAACATTATCCAACTCTCAAACCAAATTTATTTTTTGTTCTTGATGCCTTTTGATCATTTCCATTGGAATTAAATTCATTTTGAGGCAATATTTTGGTTCAAACTTTGAAAAATTCATTATGCCTAACCCTTGAGAGTTTGATGATGGTTCTTCTTGCATTGCATCCTCCATAGCATTTAGTTTATAGGACAAAATTGGTTTGAATTGATCTTCCATTTTCAATTTGTTTTGCATTTTTCTTGATGAGGTACCTTAAAACCCTAGTAATCTTAGGAAATTCATAAATTTCACTAGGTTAAGAGTTAGGTCCCCTCCTTTGGGCAGTGAACTTGTATAGGTTTAGGGTATCTTTGATTGCATTTTCAATTTTTTATCATGTCATTTGCTTCTGATTTTGAATTTTGCTTTGTGTGTTGATCATAAACCCTAATTTGTGCCTTCCTTTGCATCCATCTTTTATTTGCTTGCATCCAACAACTTGCCATGGCATTTTGTGCATCCACATGATTAATAATACATCTTAGGGCATATTAGAATCATGTTTGAGCATTTAATCTTTCATTTGCCATGTTATATGTTCATTTCATTTCATAAACATTCATGAACTTCTATGGTTCAAAGCATGCTTCATCTGCATCCATATCCTTGTATGATCACTCTTATCTCTTGTCATGTGTTTGCATCATCTCTTAGCATCATTAACATCATGCTTATGCTTCTGACTTTGTCTTGCATCATGACATTTCATCTCATTTGCATTGCATTTCATTTCTTTTGGCTAACTTTTCAGGTGGTAAGTTATTTTGAGAAGTGAATTTGCCTTCACTTCTCACAATCTCTTCTCATCTCTCTTGCATCTTTGTTTCATTTTATCTTATGTATTAGAGTGATATTGCTCATTCATGTTCATCTTACTTTTTTTCTTCAAGCAACTTGTCTTCTTAAGTGAAGCAAGTTGTTTTGCTTCTCTTTGCTTCTTGCTCCTTTCATCTGCTTCCTTCCTGGTGGTTTCTTTGAAGATCTTCTTGCAAACCTCATTAACCCTAGGAATGACCAAGCATGATAATAATTAGGGTTTGATTAGTCCCCCATTTAGTTTTACCTTTGTGTCATCTTTGAGTCTTCTCTTCTCATCTCAAAATCAGGGACTAAACCCTAAAGGCTTTAAGGCTTTGTGATTAAGCTTATGCATGCATCCTTCTATTAGGATGGAATGTATAACTTTAATCCTAAGTGTTAAACCCTTAATGTGTTTAAATCCTTTAATCAATCCACTTAATAATCATCAAGACATCAAGCTTGTAACTTGGGCCTTGCATTAGGGTTCTAATTCTTCCTTAATAGGTTAAGAAGGACTAACCCTAGTGTTAATGGACAAGTCCCCCTCAAGTTGTCTTACAAACCATAAAATCCACTTCTTAACCTTACCATTAACTAAAATCCATTTAATAAAGGTTTTGTTTTGTCATGAGGTTAATCCCTAATCATGGATTAAGTTGAGGAGTCTGTCTCATCTTAAATGTTCTCATCTATTATCCTTCTATTAGGATGGTGTAATGGGTCCATTAAATCCTTGATTATGGCTTAAACTCATTACTTAACACCAAACAAAAACAACACAAACATCTAATAAATGCAAGTAGGTTAATGATCTTAATCCTACATCATGGTGATTAAGTGTGAGGTGTTTACTTCATACTTAAGGTATTCTTATTACCCCTAATCAGAGGGAGGATGTGATGAGTTTACTAACCCCTGGTTTAGGCTTAAGCTCATTAACTTATGACAAATCCAAAAGCAATAAAAGACTGAAAACTCAAAAACAAACAATAATCGCCTCCTCCGGGATTCTTTTCTCATCTCATTCACTCACAAACGAGAACTCACTTCTTCCGTCTAATGCAAGATAGTTTGCACCTGAGCCAGACAGGTCATACACTTGAGCATAGACAAGCAAGCAGTTCACAGGTCAATTTATCTTTCAGTCTCTTTGGGTCGAACTACGGTGTTCTGACTTCCTCATTGCACGAGAGGATACGTAGGCATAACTTAACAGTTATCGAACAAAAGTCTCTGTATATTCCCCCTCCTCCAGCATCATTCTTTTAGCCTCATGATCTTGAGCATTTCACTCTTTCCTTGCACTGACACTTCACTTACACACTTCACATTTCTTTTACACTGACACTTGCATTCTGTCCAGCTTTGATACACAAATTGCACTGACACTACCCCTTTAAAACACAAATCTTTCAAGCGTGGATCCCGTCGAGTACGGCGGACAATCTGGGTGCTAATACCTTCCCAGGTTGTAACCAACCCCCTTTCTCAGTCTCTCTGGTTGGCAACCGTCTTATCCATAACTTTCTAGGTCTGTGCAGCATTACCTTTCCCCCGGGATAAAAATGCCTAGCTGGCGACTCTTGTCTTCTGAGCTCACCCTTGTGTATTCTCACCCCCTTTCGCCAACCGTTCGCGTCTGTACCCCTCTTGGCCCCGGTGTCATTTTGGTGGGGGCGACAGTGTAATGCTTAGAAGTCAATTAGGAGTCACATTTGGCTTTGGCAGGTGTTTTTGCAAGTTTCCCTCTTTGGTGCATAAGTGAAATTTTGTGATTTTTCCCAACTTTGCAAAGCCATAACTTGAGTTCTATGATGAATTAGTTCAAGTTCTTGTACTTTTTGAAAAGGGAATGATCCAATCTACAACTTTGATGACCAATAAATTTTCATTTGGAGCATTTTTGAATCAAAAAGAGGAGGTTGAAAAACTTTCCCAAAATGGCAAGTTTGCATTACAAGTCACTTTCCCAAAATGGCAACTTTGCAAATGACCTGAAATTCTTCAATTTTGTGAACTTCTAATTTCTTCCAAGATCAAATAAAGATCATATACACCCAAAATGATGGAGAAGACCCTTTGGTTGGATGGTTGGGGGCCTCAGATGCCCTGATTTTGCACTGACTTGTTCAAGAAGTCATTTATTGATCAGATGCCTTCCCCATTGAATTTCTTCATGAAAATTGGTATGTATGATCCTTATAACATATGGATACCAATAGAAACAAGAATGACCAAAATTTTTGGAGTTATGGCCTCTGAAACCAAAACCCTGATTTTAGGTCATCTGTGCAGTTAAACCTGGCTCTACTTCCATGCCTTTCTCAGTTCTTGTGATTCTTTGATTTACTTGATCTTGGGAGGATATAATATGATGCTTGAACATACATGGACCCTCTTGAGATGATTGGAGACCCTTGGAGTGGCTCAGATAGCTCAGGAATTGCTCAGATCACAAACCCTAGATGCAGATGACTTTGAATCAATGCAGTGAAGCAAAAATGTAATATGAGATGATATGATTGAACTTATGCAATATGAAAAGAATCACAAGCCATGGTAAAATGAGTGAGGGAAAATTTGGGGTGTTTACAGCTGCCCCTATTTGTCGCTCCCGATAAATGGGAAAAGGCCCAGATAAAGGTACAGACGCGAACGGTCGGCGAGAGGGACAGTGAGAACACACAGCCGTGAACTCACTGGAGATGAAAAGAGTCGCCAGCTAGGCATTTTTATCCCGAAGGAAAGGTAATGCTGCATAGACCTAGAAAAAAGGTGGATAAGACGGTTGCGAACCAGAGAGACTGAGAAAGGGGGTTGGTTACAACCTGGGAAGGTATTAGCACCCAGATTGTCCGCCGTACTCGACGGGATCCACGCTTAAAAGATTTGTGTTTTAAAGGGGTAGTGTCAGTGCAATCTGTGTATAGAAGAGCTGGAAAAGGATGTACAGGTGTCAGTGTAAGAGAAGTGAAGTGTATAAGTGAAGTGTCAGTGTAAGGACAAAGATGAAATGCTCAAGATAAAAAAGAATAATGCTGGAAGGAGGGGGGAATATACAGAGACTTTTGTTCGATAACTGTTAAGTTATGCCTACGTATCCTCTCGTGCAATGAGGAAGTCAGAACACCGTAGTTCGACCCAAAGAGACTGAAAGATGAATTGACTTGTGAACTGCTTACTTGCCTATGCTCAAGTGTATGATCTGTCTGGCACAGATGCAAACTGTCTTGCATTAGGCGGAAGAAGCAAGTTCTCGTTTGTGAGTGAATGAGATGAGAAAGGAATCCCGAAGGAGACGATTATTGTTTGTTTTTTTTGAGTTTTCAGTCTTTTATTGCTTTTGAAAGTTTGTCATAAGTTAATGAGCCTAAGCCTAAACCAATGGATTAGTAAACTCATCACATCTTCCCTCTGATTAGGGGTAATGAGAACACCTTAAGTGTGAAGTCAGATTCTCACACTTAATCACCTTTGATGTAGGATTAAGATCATTAACCTATTTGTGATTATTTAGATGTTTTTGGTGTTTTTGTTTAGTGTTGAGTAATGAGATTAAGCCATAATCAGGGATTAAACAAACCCATTACACCATCCTAATAGAAGGATAATAGATGAGAATGTTTAAGCTGAGGAAAGCTCCTCAACTTAATCCATGATTAGGGATTAAGCTCATGACACAACAAAGCCCTGATTAAGTGGATTTTATTTAATGATATGATGGTGAAGTGATTTTTAGATTTGTAAGACAACTTGAGGGGGACTTGTCCATTAACACTAGGGTTAGTCCTTCTTAACCAATTAAGGAAGAATTAGAACCCTAATGCAAGGCCCAAGTTACAAGTGTGATGTCTTGATGATTATTAGATGGATTGATTAAAGGATTTAAACACATTAAGGGTTTAACACTTAGGATTAAAGTTATACACTCCATCCTAAGAGAAGGATGCAGGCATAAGCTTAACCACAAAGCCTTAAAGCCTTTAGGGTTTAGTCCCTGATTATGATATGAGAAGAGATGACTCAAAAGAGACACAAAGGTAAAAACTAAAAGGGGAAACTAATCAAAACCCTAATCATTGTCATGCTTGGTTATTCCTAAGGTTTGTGTGGTTTGCAAGAACAATCTTCAATGGAACCACCAGGAAGCAGATGAAAGGATCAAGAGAAGCAAGGTGACTTGCTTCATTCAAGAAGTCAAGTCACTTGAAGAAAGAAAGTGGGAAGAGGAAGAATGAGCAAGCTCAATCTCAAACACATATAAAAATGCAGCATGGGTGCAAGAGAGAGATGAAGAGAAGTTATGAGAAGTGAAGGCAAATTCACTTCTCAAAGTTACTTACCACCTGAAAGGTTAGAAAAGAAATGCAATGCAATGCAAAATGGGATGAGATGACATGATGAGAAACAAAACCAGAAGCATATACATGATGCTAATGATGCTATGAGATGCTGCAAACATGAGGCAGCACATGGGAATGACCATACAAGTTCATGAATGCAAATGAAACAAGCCAGGAACCATGAACATACATGAAAAGTTATGAAGTGCACATGGCATACAACATGGCAAATACATGATGCAATGATCAAACATGCTTTCAATATGTCTTATGATGTCAAATGAATCACATGGAAGCATGGAATGTCATGGCAAGTCATGTTATGCAAGAGAATGCAAGATGGATGCATATGAAAGCCCAAATTAGGGTTTATGAATCATACATCAAACACAAACCAAAATCAGAAGCAAACCCTAAGATAAAAAATTGAAAATTCCACTCAAAGGACCCCTAATCCTATACTAACCCAATGCCCAAAGGAGAGGTCTCAACTCCTAACCAATCTCAAGTTATGATTTTCTTAAGATTCTAGGGTTTTTAGGGTTCCTAAACAAGAAAATTGTCAAACAAATGGAAAATGAAAGATCAAATCATGGTCATTTAATCTCAAAAACTACATGCTAAACACAATGCAATGCAAGAAGAATCAATGTCCAACTCTTCATGAATAGGCAGAAATGATTTTTTGAACTATGGACCAAATTAATGCACAAAAATGATTTTAATTCAATGAAAAATTCTCAAAATGCATCAAGATCAAAAAAGAAATTTGGTTTGAAGGTTGGAAAATGTTTCTAAATGTCTTAGAACATTTCATGAATTTTTTGGTGATTTTTGAATACCTAAAAGTATTTTTAATAAATTAATTTTCATTAATCAATTAAAAATAAACTTTTAAATATTTTAAAATACTTTTTAAATGCTAAAAATAAAAGTAAAAATATTTTTGTGTTTTAAAAATTAATGAAACTCTTGGGAAAAAGTTTCATAATTTTTAAAACAATTTTGCTATTTTAAATAAATTATGCAAATAAAATGAAAAAGAAATGAAAATAAATTGAAATAAGAGAAAGTCAAACGAATGGAAGGCTGAGATGAGCTCTGGGTTTAAAAGTGTTGACCACGCGCCAGATCTAGTGGCCAGGATTGCATCTGAGTTAATTCACTTAATTATGATTAATTAACCTAACTAAAGTGATTAGGGCACAAACAAGTGAATCTGGGCCATCCATCCACGCGGGAAGTCCACAGGGTCAACCAATCCAACGCTCAATATTCAAACGCACTTAATGACCTGAGATTAGGGCTAACAACATTCAGGTGACCGGAGAGAAGCTCCGGTCATCTTCCCCGGCGACCCCAAAACCCTAAAACATGATTCAGACATCCACTCAACAAATTAAACACACCTAAAGGATCCTCTAACATCCTAGGACACGAATCCACCCTCAAACATCATTTAAACCCCAAGAATCATGCAAATCGAAGAAAACAAAATCCACGGGTGAAATTTCAGAGCATCAGTACAAGCTCATTTCTTGCTCATTTTTGATTCTGAGAACATCCCCATGAGCAGCAAGACATGAATAATCAGTTTGTAACTTAAAAATCAAGCTCTGAGAGAAAAGTTTCTATGGTCATACCTGAGATAGAAGCTTCTATTTCTGGGCTTTCTGGACTACTTCTTGGTGCCAACTTACTCCATTGATCCTCCTGGTGCTAATGGCAGGCTTGGAATGAGCTTAAGCAAGCTATTTTGAGAGGTTCCAATCTGATATAGCAGAAAATGAGCTCTGTGTATAGGCTGTTTCAGATCAATGTGAAGGGTGGTTTTGATTCCTTTTGATGTGCTTGATTTGTTGGTGAAAAGAGTTTGGATGTTTTGTGGCTGTGGAAGGTGATTCGAATGGAAATGCAGGTTGGAGTGTTTTTGTGAATGTTGTGTTCTAGTGTGCTTCTGGCTTGTTTCTTTGTTGTTTTAGGTTCAGTGAGACAAGGTGTGGATGATGGTGAGACTTGCTTGAATGTTTGTAGCTTGTGGAACCAGATTCGAAGGAAGATGCAGATTAGGGTGAGTTTGTGTATGTGTGTTGTGGTGAGTTTTCAGGCTGGCTTCATGATATGTTTTGCTTGCAAATGGATAGTATAAACAATTCCAAATGGTCAGAGGATGTGACTTGGCCTGCTGTGATTGGGATGTTTACTTTTGCAAAAAGTCCACTTTGTTGTAAGGAAGGCATGGGTTGAACCCTAGGCTAGCACAAGTACATGGGCTGGTGCAGCATGGTGTG
The DNA here is from genome assembly GCA_963966055.1 of Lathyrus aphaca. Lineage (NCBI taxonomy): Eukaryota > Viridiplantae > Streptophyta > Magnoliopsida > Fabales > Fabaceae > Lathyrus > Lathyrus aphaca. The sequence continues at coordinate 478,103,153 of OZ014521.1, forward strand.
TAAGTGAAGCTAGAAAGGTCCAATAGCCAATGCAGCAAGTTGGTGAAAGTGTGATGATGGTTTTGCAAGTTGTATACTTTTGGTTCATATGGAAAGATCTTGTCCCACAAGCCATGAAACATGATAAGTCTTGGTCCAAATATGATTTTTAGGTCACATAGAATGTTTGTGTAATGGTTTGATGTGAACTAGAAGTTACACTTTGCCTTGGTACATGATTTTGCAAATTTCTCATTTGAGGCATATCTTGAAAATTAGTGATTTTTGCCAACTTTGTCACACCATAACTTTTGATCCAAAATGAATTAGGTCATGTTCTTGTACTTTTTGAAAAGGGAAAAATGTAATCTACAACTTTCATGACCAAAGTTTTTCCATTTGAAGCATTTTTTGATCAAAAAGTAAGGTTGGAAAAATGACCTAAAATGACATATTCTTTAAAAGTCAACTATGCCCTAAAAAGTCAACTTTGCAAAAACTTCAAATTCTTGATTTTTGTGAACTTCAACCTTCTTCCATGATCAAATAAAGATCATATACACTCAAAATGATGAAGATCATCCCTTGGTTGGGTCATTGGGGGCCTCAGATGCCCTGATTTTGCACTGACTTGTCCAGAAAGTCAACTCTTGATCAGATGACTTCCCCATGGAATTTCTTCATGAAACTTGATATGCATACCCCCTATACCATATAGAGACCAATGGAAACAAGAATGACCAAAAAATTTGGAGTTATGGCCTCTGAAACCAAAACCCTAATTTTAGGTCAACTGTGCAGTCAAACTTGGCTCTGCATCCACACCAATCCCAGTTCTTGTGATCCTTTTGCATTTTTGACTTTGAGAGGATGTGATATGATATAAGAACACACATGAACCCCTTTGAAGTGATTGATGACCTTTGGAGTGGCTCAGGAGGCTCTTGGATTGCTCAGATCACAAACCCTAGGTGCAGATGACTTAGAAACTATGCAGTGACTAAAAAATGGGATATGAGGTGATATGATTGTGTTTATGCATATGAAATGATCACAAGCCATGGTGTGAATGGGTGAGGGCAAATTTGGGGTGTTTACATCTGCCCCTATTCAATCATGAGTTAGCTGTGCAGATTGTAAGCAATGGCTTAACAGGCAAACAAGATAACTTGTGGTTGAATACCACAGACAGTCCAAAATTTGCACTCACAGAATGAAGAAGAAAAGGGATATAGATTGTAAAATAAAGTAAAGTATATTGTAAAGAGTGGGAGACGGAGGACGACCGCTGGGTAAAAGGCAATGACGGGGACGGCCGCCATGCTGGGAAAGGTGCGGAAAATAAAGCAATGACGGGGACGGCCGACATGCTGGGGATAAAAGGTAAAGCCAAGACGGGGACGGCCGACTAGCTGGGAAAAATAAGAAATTATGATGGGGACGGCCATCAAGATAAAGCTGTAAAATTCTCTGGGATTAATGAAACATGACGGGGACGGTCATCAAGTTCATAAAGTAGAGCAACCAACGATGGGGACGGCCATCAAGTTCATATAGTAGAGCAACCAACGATGGGGACGGCCATCGGGCTAAAAGAAGAAAAGGGACCACGACGGGGACGGCCATCGGGTTAAAGAATAAATGAAATAAACAGATGATGAGGTACGGTCATCAAAGGTGAAGGACGATCACCTAGCAGGGGACGGCTGCTCTGTTGGGGATAAGGATGAGGGACGGTCATCCAAGGTGAAGGACGATCACCTGGAAGGGTACGGCTGCCAAAAATAATCAACGATGGGGACGGCCATCGGATGAGCATGATGGAGGACGACCATCAAGAGGTGGAGGACGACCACCTAGCAGGGGACGGCTGCTCTCGGGGTTCATCATGACATAGGACGAATGCCAGATAACCAAAATCAACAATGGGGACGGCCATTGGATAAAATTGATGAAGGACGATCATCAAGAGGTGGAGGACGACCACCTAGCAGGGGACGGCTGCTAAAAAAATCAACGATGGGGACGGCCATCAGATGAGCATGATGGAGGACGACCATCAAGAGGTGGAGGACGACCACCTAGCAGGGTACGGCTGCTCTCGGGGTTTATCGTAACACAGGACAAGTGTCAGATAAAAAAGAAACATTGCTTTGTTGGCGATCTCCTGGGGAGTAGTAAACACGGACGAGTGTTTACATCCAAAAATAAAAGGGTAAGTGTTTAGATGTTTGTGTAGAGATTAAAGATGCGGACGAGCATCCCTAAGACTATGATACGGACGAGTATCAGGTAGAAACAAATACCGACGCGTGTTCAAAGATGACGATACGGACGAGTATCAACTGGTTAACAGAGAACACGGACGAGTGTTGAATCTGAGAGGATTCTTCTGGGGAATAGTAGACACAGGCGAGTATCTATATTCAAGAAGACAGAAGCGTTTGACACAGTGTATGGATTAAAGATGCGGACGAGCATCCTTAAGACTATGATACGGACGAGTATCAGGTAGAAACAAACACTTGACGCATATTCTGAGATGATGGTATGGACGAGTACCAACTGGTTAACAAAGAACATGAACCAACGTCGAATCTGTGGGGATATGAATGGTATATACAAGATACGGACGAGTATCTGTATGGGTGTAACATGAGTAATGAGTATGAGTATTGTATAGATGAGTGTTTATCTGCTGGGGATATGACACGGACGAGTGCCAAAAAGAGGAGAGTATAATATGAACAAATATCTGATATACAAAGTGTAGGTGACTGCGCTGGGGATACGACACGGACGGGTGCCAAGAAAGTGTATATAGGTATATGTGAGTGCAAAGAGGATGTCTTTGGCTTTCTGCTGGGGTATGACACGGACGGGTGTCAGGAAGTATCTGTAATATGGGTGGTTTTGTTTGTAAGGAGTGTTCAGGCGACCTTACTGGGGAAGTGATGACACAGACGGGTGTCCAAAATGAGTATATACTGGTGTTTGTTGATTTGAGAAGCAGTTGTTTTTGCTGGGGACTCTGGTGGGGATATTGATGAACTGTCATTATTCACAAGTGCTGATTCAAAACATGGCTTATGATTATGCTATGTGTTGGATTTTTGTCGTAATGCTCCGTACTAGACGGAATGCTACGCTTTGTGGGTAAATATGATGCGAATGCTATGTTTATGCAAAGATACCAAACCGGGATTCAGATCCCGTTGCTGCGGAGACCTCTGGCCGATCTGCTTGGAATGGATATCCCAGCTGGGGGTGAGATCATTAGTAGATCTGATGAGATGATATCTGCTTGGGGATTCGGGTCATTGATAGACCTATCCTAATAAACATAGGATCCAGCTGGGGTTTGTAGAAGCTTTCTTCACTCTGTTGTGATCTTCTATGCACTGCTCTTCCGGATAGAGGCTGGAACTCTGTGGGGAGATAACTTCCTGACTCTTATACTCGGCTGAGGGCGAGATGGTAACTCGGTTGGAGAGAAAGAGAGGAATCACTGAAGGACCTCCCTAGAAGTTCCGTTACGGTAGCTTCTTGACTCAGCCGGGGAGATAGGCATCTTCTGTGATACCTGCCCATTCTGATGGGGATAAGTAGTAAGCGGCCAACTCGGCTGGGAGGAGTCGTAAAAAGGCAACTCAGCTGGGGAGAGAGCACTTTGGGTGCTGAAATTTAGTGTGGATTTGCCAGCTTGCTGGGATAAAGTTTCCATGCCCCAAGTTGCGTTCTGGATACCTGCAATCCTGAAAAAGATAGAAAAACGCAAAAGATAATCCCGAGGTATCCCTTACTGGATTCCGTCATAGGAGTTTAGATTCTTCTGAGAGTAAGCATATTTCCTGCAAGCATGTTTTTATTCGAAGATAAGCATCTGTATTCTTATGCAATCAATTTTTCTTTTAAGACATCAGACATTTTTTTGCAAATAAAATGTACAAAACGAGACATGACTGAAAATCTGATTCTATTGATTCATATGCCCTGAATTGGCGAGATACAGTCAAAGGAACATATCCCCTGAAATGAGGAGATTGTTACAAATTGAGAAACAAAATGTTGGCAGAGTTGATGACGCTTTGAGGAGCTTCCTCTTCACTATGACTCGTATGACTTTTGACGTTCTTCTCATCTTGCTTTTTGAAGAATGTTGATTCTGATTGAAGCTTGATCTTTTCGAAGCTTACCAAGTTGTAGATGATACAAACGAATTCAGAATGCAGTTGTTCGCTTATTCCCTTATTTTGCATGGATCGCCCTTTCGGATTTTCGATCCATCGGGATACCCATTTTTGCCTGAGTTGTCCAATGCGGCTTTTCAACTCAGCGGGTGTACATTTTTGTTTATTTTCCCTTATTTTTGCCCGAGTCTTTTATTCTGTTTTTGACTCGCCGGGATGCCCTATTTTTGCCTGGACTTACATTCTGTTTTTATGTCCAGCGGGTCATTTTTTACGCGAAGTATTTTTTAACTGCATCTGAATTCACAGGGGACGGGAAGTCTTCACTATCCATGGTACTGAGCATGAGCGCTCCACCAGAAAAAACTTTCTTTACTACAAATGGTCCTTCGTAGTTCGGAGTCCACTTGCCCCTGTGGTCTGTATGAGGAGGGAGGATTCTCTTCAGCACAAGATCTCCTACTTGGTACTCTCGGTGCCTGACTCTCTGATTGAAGGCTTTCTTCATTCTTTTCTGATACAACTGCCCATGACAGATTACAGCCAACCTCTTCTCTTCAATCAGACTCAATTGTTCAAATCGGGCCCTAACCCATTCTGCTTCATTCAGTTTAACATCCATCAGTACCCGCAGGGAGGGTAATTCAACTTCAACAGGTAGGACTGCCTCCATACCATACACAAGTTGATACGGTGTTGCCCCAGTGGATGTTCTGATTGACGTGCGGTACCCCTGCAAGGCAAACGGTAGCATCTCATGCCAGTCTTTGTAAGTGACTACCATCTTCTGCACAATCTTCTTGATATTCTTATTTGCTGCCTCAACAGCGCCATTCATCTTTGGCCTGTAAGGAGAAGAATTGTGATGTTGGATCTTGAAGTCCCGGCACAACTCTGCCATCATTTTGTTATTTAGATTGGAACCATTATCAGTAATGATTCGCTCGGGCACTCCGTATCGACAGATGATATCTCTTTTCAGAAATCTGGCTACCACTTGTCTTGTGACGTTTGCATATGAGGCTGCTTCAACCCACTTGGTGAAATAGTCAATGGCGACCAGGATGAATCTGTGGCCGTTTGAAGCAGTCGGTTCAATCTTGCCGATCATGTCAATGCCCCACATAGCAAAGGGCCAGGGTGAAGACATGATGTTCAAAGGATTGGGAGGCACATGCACCTTATCTGCATAGATCTGGCATTTATGGCACTTCCTGGCATAGGCACAACAGTCTGCATCCATTGTGATCCAGTAATAACCTGATCTTAATAATTTCTTGGCCATTGCATGCCCTCCTGCATGGGTACCAAAGGATCCTTCGTGCACTTCATGCATCAACAATTCTGCTTCCGTCTTATCAACACATCTGAGGAGTACCATATCAAAGTTCCTTTTGTATAAAGACCCATCAGTGTTCAGAAAGAAACTACCAGCAAGCCTTCTCAAAGTCTTCTTATCATTGGAGGATGCCCCAGGTGGGTATGTTTGGTCCTCCAAGAAGCACTTAATGTCATGGAACCAAGGCTTATTATCTTTAACAATATCTGCTGCGAATACATATGCTGGTCTGTCGAGTCTGGATACTGAAATCTGAGGTACAAAGTTAGCAGCTTGAACTTTGATCATGGATGAAATGGTAGCAAGAGCATCTGCAAACTGATTCTCGTCCCGAGGGATATACTCAAGCTTAACTGTTGTGAAAAAAGTCAATAACCTCCTTGTATAATCCCTGTAAGGTATCAGATGATCCTGGTGGGTGTACCATTTGCCGTTGGTTTGATTGATTACCAGAGCTGAATCTCCGAATACAGTCAATGTCTTGATCTTGAGGTCAATGGATTCCTCAAGACCCATAATGCAAGCTTCGTATTCAGCTTCGTTGTTAGTGCAGTTGAAAGTGAGCTTTGCCGAGAAAGGCATGTGAACTCCCTTAGGTGTAATGAGTACCGCACCAACACCACGACCATTCATGTTAACAGCCCCATCAAACATCATAGTCCATTCTTCTTCCGGGTCAGGCCCTTCAGTGTGAACAGACTCTTCATGATCTTTCGCTTTTATGAACATGATGTCTTCATCAGGGAAGTCAAACCTCATCGGCTGGTAATCATCAATGGGTTGCTCAGCAAGATATTCAGATAGTACACTGCCCTTGATGGCTTTCTGAGATGTGTACTGGATGTCATATTCAGTAAGGATCATTTGCCATCTTGCAACCCGTCCGGTAAGAGCTGGCTTCTCAAATATGTACTTAACTGGGTCCATCTTTGAGATCAATAAAGTGTTGTGGGTCAACATATACTGTCTCAGTCGGCGAGCAGCCCACGCTAAAGCACAGCAAGTTTTCTCGAGCAGTGAATAACGTTGTTCACAGTCGGTAAACTTTTTGCTTAGGTAGTATATTGCATACTCTTTTCGACCAGACTCGTCATGCTGGCCCAGCACACACCCCATCGACTCCTCTAATACTGTCAGGTACATTATCAGAGGTCTTCCTTCAACTGGAGGCATAAGGATTGGAGGTTCTTGCAAGTACTCCTTGATTTTGTCAAAAGCCTTCTGGCAGTCTTCATTCCACCTGACCGTCTGTTCTTTTCTTAACAGCTTGAACAAGGGCTCACAGGTTGCCGTAAGGTGGGATATGAACCGTGAGATGTAGTTCAATCGACCTAAGAACCCTCGAACTTCTTTCTCTGTCCTCGGTGCAGGCATCTCTTGGATGGCTTTGACTTTATCAGGGTCAACTTCAATCCCCTTCTCGCTCACGATAAAACCCAGCAGCTTACCAGATCGCACCCCGAATGTGCATTTGTTGGGGTTCAACTTCAATTGGTATTTCCTCAGACGCTTGAATAACTTCAGTAGATTCACCAGGTGGTCTTCTTCAGTAAGGGACTTGGCAATCATGTCATCCACATAACATTCTATTTCTTTATGGATCATATCATGGAATAATGTCACCATAGCCCGTTGATATGTTGCGCCAGCATTCTTGAGCCCAAATGGCATTACCTTGTAGCAGAACGTGCCCCAGGGTGTGATGAAGGTTGTCTTCTCCATGTCTTCAGGTGACATCTTGATCTGGTTATATCCTGAAAATCCGTCCATGAAAGAGAATACCGAGAACTGAGCCGTGTTATCCACCAATACGTCAATGTGAGGTAAAGGGAAGTCATCTTTCGGGCTAGCTCTATTCAGATCTCGGTAGTCAACACACATCCTTACTTTGCCGTATTTCTTAGGCACAGGTACTATATTAGCAACCCACGGTGGATAGCTAGTTACAGCGAGGAACCCGGCGTCCCATTGCTTTTGTACCTCCTCCTTGATCTTCATTGCCATGTCCGGGCGAGTACGGCGCAGTTTCTGCTTAATTGGCGGGCATTCTTCCCTCAAAGGTAGCTTGTGCACGACAATGTTGGTGTCCAACCCTGGCATATCTTGATAAGACCAAGCAAACACGTCCACATACTCTCGAAGCAGGTCAATCAGTTGTCTCTTCACTGAGTCTCGCAGGCAGGCCCCGATTTTAACCTCTTTCACGTCTTCATCTGTACCAAGATTGATCACTTCAACCTCCTCCTGGTGAGGAGTAATAACCTTTTCCTCTTGTCTTAACAACCTAGCTAGCTCTTCAGGAAGCTCATACTCTTCTTCAACCCCTTCATCGGCTTGATTGATTGGATTGTCAAAGTCATACGAAGTCATAGCCGTGTTGTTGTCGGTGCTGTCTGGAAGGCACTCTCTGCAAGGGTTCAGTTTGTTCATTTTAGTGATTTGATTTTAATCTTGTTTTAGAAAAGTGAAATAAATTTGTCATTTTGAAAACACTGCCATTTATTTTTTGTACAAAAAGAAAAATGGAAAAACAGTGAGCGGAAAAGAAAAAAGACTCATTTGCAAAAAGATGTCTGATATTTCATTGATTAATCTTGTTTGCACAAAAAGTACAGATGGCCCGATTACAAAATGAGTCTTGTCATCTTGGGCAAGATGCAAGACTTTGATGCATGCTATAAAAATACAGGAAATAATAATTACTCTGCATGAGTAACTCTTATAATTTCCTAGGAAGACCAGTTTGAGATACTGCTCCCCGGGATCTTTGGACGACTCCAGCTTTCCAGGTTGCGTTCTTCTTCCAGCTCGTCTTCCAAACAGTTGACAGCATCAGGGGTAAGCATCCCCCCACTCACAAAATTGGGCTCTTTCGCAGCCGCTTCTTGATCTTGTTGAGTTGGTTTGTAACCCAACCCAAATTTATCCTCTTTCTTCTCCACCGATAGCAGCTTGCCCCAGCCTTGGGCGTTTCCTCCCTCAACAACCTTTCGGGCTTGTTGGTATGATGATATTGAAGTACCAGACACAGCAGATGTTTCATTGACATTCAAGGCTTCGAAACCTTGGCTCATTGTTTCATGGATCTCCCCATCCATCTCAATATACTTATAGGTAGCCAGGTGGCTGACAAAAATATCCTCTTCTCCACAGATTGTAACGATTTGACCCTCCCACTCATATTTTAACTTCTGGTGATTGGTAGAGGTCACGGCGCCAGCGGCGTGAATCCATGGCCTACCCAATAGACAACTGTAGGCAGGCTGTATATCCATCACGTAGAAGGTCGTTTTGAAGGTCTGCGGGCCAATCGTTATGGGCAATTCAATTTCTCCCAGAACCGATCTCTTTGAACCATCAAAGGCTCTCACCACCAGGTTGCTGGGTCTCAATGCCAATCCATCATATTATAGCTTCACCAGGGCCTTCTTAGGTAAGACATTGAGGGATGACCCCGTGTCTACCAGCACATGAGAAAGGACAGCACCTTTGCATTCCATGGTTATGTGCAAGGCTTTGTTATGGTTGCGGCCTTCCGTTGTCAAATCAGTATTGGTGAACCCTAGTCCGTGACTAGCATTAACATTTCCAACTACAGCTTCCAGCTGATTGACAGTGATCTCTTCAGGCACGTAAGCTGCGTGCAAGACTTTGAGTAGTGCATTCTGATGGGCTTCGGAGCACATAAGCAATGATAGGATTGAGATCTTGGAAGGCGTCTGGTGAAGCTGATCCACTATTTTATAATCACTCTTCTTGATGATTCGCATGAACTCATCAACCTCTTGGTCAAAGGGTGTTTTCAAGGCTTCTTTAACGGTCTGCTCTTCCTGCACCAAGCTTTTTCCTTTTGCTTTAGCAGCAGCTTCTGCTTCGGCAGTGGGTCTCTGAATTTGTGGAGCGAAAAGACGTCCGCTTCGAGTGAAGCCTCCGCCTCCTGCCACATTGTCAATTTGTGGTGCAGGGGTTGATGATTCAAAAGTGATTCTTTGTCCTTCACAGTACAGGTCAGAGCCGTAATGCCACGGGATGGCATTGCTGCTTTCATAAGGTACTGGTCCAGGCACCGTGATAGTGACTGGACTGACTGCAGCTGCGGAAGGAATTGTGATAGTCTGTGGATCGTAATAAATTGTAACTGGTGCTCTGATGGGAGCAGCACCTTCTGAGTTGTAGGCAGAGTTGTTTTCAGGATCATAAAATATTGTGACAGTTGAGACATCTCCATGATTTGTTGCTGGTGTTGTAGGAGACATTGGTGGAAGGATGGATGTTGTTGTTGTAGGAGTTTCAAAATGGAGTGGTGCTGGAGTTGTAGAAGAAAAATTTGTTGATAACTGATCAGTTGAGATAATAGATGAAGTACTTGTCGATGAAGCCGAAGAATTGTCGGGAACAATGGTTGTTGCAGTTGTAGGAGGTTCTGGAGTTATCGCTGATGAAATTGCTGGATTTGTAGGAAATGATGCAGTGATCTGAAGCTGGCCACTCTGGATGAGACCGTCTATGCCATTCCTCAGGTTATCGCACCCATTGACCGAAATATTGCAGTAAGCACACCCCAACTCACACCCTGGGAACATTTGACATTCGAGGAGTTGAGCCTTGATTTCTACCAACGGTGTCCTGATCTGACCCACACTGGTTATTAAATAAGACGGCTTGTCTTCTTCAATAGCGTTGATTCTGGGACCACCGTGGTTTGGCATTGGGTTCATATTGACATTAGGTGGTGGTGCGAAATTCAGAGCTTTTGAGTCTACCAGGTCTTGTACCTTCATGTGCAAAGCTCTGCACTTTTCTGTACTGTGGCCAGGTGCATTTGAATGGAAGGCACATCTGGCGTTGGAATCATAATTCCTGGGTAGACTGTTGGGATCTGGAGGTGCCAATGTCCTTAGCTCAACTAGGTTGAGTTTCAGGAGTTGTGGCAGCAATGTAGCATATGGCATAGGGATCGGATCGATTACCCTGTTGGCTTGAGAAGGCCTCTGTTGGAATGGCCTTTGCTGGTTATTGTTGTTGGTGTTGCTGTTGTTGTAATTTCTCGGAGGATACTGATTCTGTTGATGGTACTGAGGTTGTTGTTGATAGTTTTGTTGCGGAGGTTGATAAACTGGTTGAGGATGAACTGGAGCGGGAATGGTGACTGCTGCCACTGATCTGTGAACATATTGGGGCCTGCCCCTGTTGGTGTGGATGGCATTGGTCTCGCCAGTTCTTCTCGGGCCTGCAAAAGGCTTTCTTGTACTACTGGACGAGCTTGCACCGTTGTCTGAGATCTTGCCCATTTTTAACAGGCTCTCAATTCTCTCCCCAGCTATGACAACATCTGCAAAACTAGTGGAAGAGAAAGCAGCCAGCCTGTCAATATATGTTCCCTGAAGGGTGTTCATAAACATGTCTGCCATTTCCCTTTCAGACATAGGTGGCTGAACAGCAGCAGCCAATTGCCTCCATCTCTGGGCATATTCTCGGAAACTTTCCCTTGACGACTGTGACATTCCTATTAGGAGAGTCCTGTTGGGTGCCATGTCTAAGTTATACTGATACTGTCTGATGAAGGCCTCTGCCAGGTCCTTCCAGCATCTAATAGTTGCCCTTGTCAAGTGAGAGTACCATTCTCTTGACGCTCCAGTTAAGCTATCCTCGAAATAGAACATCCAGAGCTTCTCATCCATAGTATAGGCCTTCAGCCTCCCCAGAAATGATTGTAAATGAGTCCGGGGGCATGAAGTCCCGTTGTATTTTTCAAAACAAGGAGGCTTAAACTTATGGGGGATCCTGACCCCGTCTACCAAGCCCATGTCCATGACATCGAAACCCAAAGAGTTTTGAGACTCTAAGGACCTCAATTTCTCAGCTATCTCATCCAGCCTTCTATCATAAGCTTCTTCCCCGGCACCCATTACCGTGAATTGATCCTCTTGGGGGTCTTCTTGAAGTACCCTGGCTGCAGTGGCAGTCCCTTGAACATTTGCAGGGATGTTGACCTCTGGATGGAGATGTGGTCCAAATACGGGAGGATTTACATGAGGTTGGACCCTTTCATTGTTGCTGGTGCCGGCAGTCCCTATATGTGGATCTTCTTGATTTTGCCTTTCCACCATGGCCCTCAATCTTTCTTGGCTCTGAGCCATGTTGTTCATTACTTCCATAAACTGAGTCATCTGCGTTCTCATTTCCAATCTTTTGTTTGCCATTTGATTTCTGACCTCAGTAAGGTCCTGCTGCATCTGATCCATTTGAATGCCCGGAAGGTTGTTACGGGTCGGATAACGGTGCGGACGGTTTAGGGGAAATACCCGGCGCCGAGCAATAGTTCCTGAACATCACAACAGAGTTAGTGGCAATAAATCAAAACCTACAAAACAAACAAAGGGTTAGCATGCAATGCAGTATGCTTATTTGTTTTCAAGGTATCCGGCTTGGCATTCAGTTTTGACCCTTCCAGACCCTTGAAGATGCTGTTAACGTTGCTTTCGAAGTAAACTCGGATGGAACAAACTAATACATATATTACAAAAAGAAAAATGGTACATAGTTTGTTTTACAAATGCAAGCCCTCTGAGGGGTCAAAATACATTACAGGAAAATAAAAGTACACGGAATGAAAGCAACAACAAACAAATGGTCAAACACCAAGACCAAACTCATCCTCACGAACTTCCTTGAGAAGTGCTTCGGTCACAGGATCAGCCGGACGCTCCGTGAGATTCCTGATGAGGAGATTCCGGGTCGTAACAGCTGCTGTTAGTTTCTTGTGCTGACTTTGGTCCTTTGACCTCTTCACTCCTGCTTTGATCTTCAACTCTGATATCTCCCTCTGGGCTGCTGCCAGGGCTTCTTGCTGCACTTTTGCACTAGCTTCCATCTGCTCTATCTTGTCTTGAACTCTCTTGTCCTCCAGAGTACGAGCCTCGGTGATCCTGACCCACCGAGCTTGACTCTCCTTTAGATACAAGTCTGTCCTTGCTCTCTGGAATTGGGCTTCTTTGCAAGCATTCTTCAGAATTTGTTCTCCAGCTTTAGACTTTTTGATATAATCCCCAGACTTCTCAATCTTAGTCAGATGCTCCACTCTCAACTTCTCCAACCTCTCAATCTCCATCCTACCATCACTCCTCTCCCGGAGGGTCTTCTGCAAAGCCTGGGTTAACTTCTCATTTCTTTCCTTCAAGCTCTCAAACTCCTCCAAACTGATAGTGGCAGGGGGTGGTGCTGAAGATGATTCAGGCACATCTTCTATGGTAAAGGGCATTCCAGAGAATTGAGCCCTGGCATAGGACCACTCATAATATTGTGCTGATGCCACATTGTTGCACTTCCCCAAAATGGTTATTCCCTTGGTTTGAACATTATCCCAGGCCCAGGCAGCCTGCCTAACAACAGCCAAATTAGGCTTGTTCTCACAATAAAGAGTCTCAACCAAGTCCTGTGCCTTAGGAGTGTGGACCAGTGCATAGCCCAGTTGTCTTCTAAACAGCAGAGGGTTGTAATTAATACTACCCTTAACTCCTATTAGGGGCACATTGGGAAAATGCCCACAGCTGGTGATGATATCCCTGCCTTTGGCACTTTGAGTGCACCATCTGATATCTGCTGAAGTTAGAGCAGTGAGTCTCTTAGCCCAGTTTCTCTGTTGATGAGGGTTCAAAAATGCATCTGTCCTGGGTAGATGCCTGAGAAGCCAAGTATGGAACAAAGGAGCACAACACCTCACTAATCTTCCCCTCTGCTTTTCATTCCTTTGATGCACTGAGTAGTAGAGATCCCCCAATAAAGTGGGCACTGGGTTCTTCAAGATGAAAGATGGATTGCATTCTTGCTAATGAATCGAGGCTCATCTGCAAACAACACAATTCCATATATACTCAAAGCCAATAAAGCACAGACAGCTTTCCATTCTCCTAAAGAAGCTTTCAGGGTAGCTTGAGAGATCAAGAAGTCCAGATGGAAACCAGGGATCCCAGCTTTAGAAGTCATATGCTGCTCAATCAGGACAGGTTCCAGATGCAAAGCCTTTGCTACTTCTCCATTACCAGGAAAGACCATCTCAGGGTTGAAAGGGATTCCACCCCTGATAGGCATACCAACCAATGATGAGTATTCTTCTAATAGAGGGCCTAGCTGAAAGTCCTGGAAAGTAAAACATCTCAGTGGGGGATCATAGAACTGAATGCAAGTGTGGATCAGGCTTCTCTGTGAAGGGTCCAGATCCATAACCATATCAAGTATATCTCCAAAGTGTTCCCTGAACAATGGTATGTGATCTGGAGTGATCAGGGTCTGAATCCTCCTGATGTCAGATAGCTCTGGCTGGAAAAAGTGATAGGTGATGTTGCTCTTTTTAGGAGCCATGATGCTGAAGATGAGTGGAGATAGGTGCTGATGATAACACTGAAGAATGGGCCACTGATTGGCTGGTGCAAGTAGCTGATAACTGAAGCAGATGCTGATGAAGATGGGTCAAATACTGAAGATGGGGTCAAAACCAAGACCAAATGGAGATGGATACCCTGAAACACAAATAAACAAATGTCAATATGATGCAATGAGTATGTATGCAAATGATATGCAAGGGTTTGTGACTGAGCTGGATCTGATCAAATGCCTTGATATAGGTCCAAGTATGTTCAAGAATTCCAGATGGAGGTCTATAAATCCAGTAACCAAGGTGGGGGACTCAAATAAAGAGCCACATGTCCAGGGTTTAAGAATCACAAGAACTATCCCAAAATGAAGTACTCTTAAACAAACAAAGTAACAGGGTATTCTGAGGTCAAGGTACCTGCAAACCTGTAAACAGCCCAACCCCCTCACAGGTGGTGTTCTAAAACAAGGATCCTCAGACTTGGATCAGTTATGAGAAGTGTAAACACTTCTAACCCGGAGGTACAGTGTTTACAATAACCATAACAATTCCTCCTCTAATTCACCTCAGTTTCTGAAGGTCAATACTAAAAGGTCATCCAGACTTAGCAGGCTTCCCAGATAGCCCTAGCATTGCAGGAAATCTGCAACACAGAGTTCTCAAGAAGAAACCCATATCTGAACCGTGTTTCATATTCCCGCACCAGACCGAAATGGAATGGGAAAGAATATGATTCACTCTAGCCTAGGTGTCACTCAGGTCCCAGGTATAGGACCTTAACTCTCAATGGAACACCCACCCACCAAAGCAAAACCAGATCCAGCCAGACAGCATGACAGTATGATATATGTAAAGCAGTAAAGAAAGCAGATAAACAACTGTACATAAAACAAATATAAACACAAATAAACACAAATAAACACATAACACCCCAATAAACACAAATCAAACAAGCGCTAGGAGGAACCCACAAAAAGAACCAGAAGCCCTGGTTACAGCATAAGGGTCCCCAGCAGAGTCGCCAAGCTGTCGCTCCCGATAAATGGGAAAAGGCCTAGATAAAGGTACAGACGCGAACGGTCGGCGAGAGGGACAGTGAGAACACACAGCCGTGAACTCACTGGAGATGAAAAGAGTCGCCAGCTAGGCATTTTTATCCCGAAGGAAAGGTAATGCTGCATAGACCTAGAAAAAAGGTGGATAAGACGGTTGCGAACCAGAGAGACTGAGAAAGGGGGTTGGTTACAACCTGGGAAGGTATTAGCACCCAGATTGTCCGCCGTACTCGACGGGATCCACGCTTAAAAGATTTGTGTTTTAAAGGGGTAGTGTCAGTGCAATCTGTGTATAGAAGAGCTGGAAAAGGATGTACAGGTGTCAGTGTAAGAGAAGTGAAGTGTATAAGTGAAGTGTCAGTGTAAGGACAAAGATGAAATGCTCAAGATAAAAAAGAATAATGCTGGAAGGAGGGGGGAATATACAGAGACTTTTGTTCGATAACTGTTAAGTTATGCCTACGTATCCTCTCGTGCAATGAGGAAGTCAGAACACCGTAGTTCGACCCAAAGAGACTGAAAGATGAATTGACTTGTGAACTGCTTACTTGCCTATGCTCAAGTGTATGATCTGTCTGGCACAGATGCAAACTGTCTTGCATTAGGTGGAAGAAGCAAGTTCTCGTTTGTGAGTGAATGAGATGAGAAAGGAATCCCAAAGGAGACGATTATTGTTTGTTTTTTTTGAGTTTTCAGTCTTTTATTGCTTTTGAAAGTTTGTCATAAGTTAATGAGCCTAAGCCTAAACCAATGGATTAGTAAACTCATCACATCTTCCCTCTGATTAGGGGTAATGAGAACACCTTAAGTGTGAAGTCAGATTCTCACACTTAATCACCTTTGATGTAGGATTAAGATCATTAACCTATTTGTGATTATTTAGATGTTTTTGGTGTTTTTGTTTAGTGTTGAGTAATGAGATTAAGCCATAATCAGGGATTAAACAGACCCATTACACCATCCTAATAGAAGGATAATAGATGAGAATGTTTAAGCTGAGGAAAGCTCCTCAACTTAATCCATGATTAGGGATTAAGCTCATGACACAACAAAGCCCTGATTAAGTGGATTTTATTTAATGATATGATGGTGAAGTGATTTTTAGATTTGTAAGACAACTTGAGGGGGACTTGTCCATTAACACTAGGGTTAGTCCTTCTTAACCAATTAAGGAAGAATTAGAACCCTAATGCAAGGCCCAAGTTACAAGTGTGATGTCTTGATGATTATTAGATGGATTGATTAAAGGATTTAAACACATTAAGGGTTTAACACTTAGGATTAAAGTTATACACTCCATCCTAAGAGAAGGATGCAGGCATAAGCTTAACCACAAAGCCTTAAAGCCTTTAGGGTTTAGTCCCTGATTATGATATGAGAAGAGATGACTCAAAAGAGACACAAAGGTAAAAACTAAAAGGGGAAACTAATCAAAACCCTAATCATTGTCATGCTTGGTTATTCCTAAGGTTTGTGTGGTTTGCAAGAACAATCTTCAATGGAACCACCAGGAAGCAGATGAAAGGATCAAGAGAAGCAAGGTGACTTGCTTCATTCAAGAAGTCAAGTCACTTGAAGAAAGAAAGTGGGAAGAGGAAGAATGAGCAAGCTCAATCTCAAACACATATAAAAATGCAGCATGGGTGCAAGAGAGAGATGAAGAGAAGTTATGAGAAGTGAAGGCAAATTCACTTCTCAAAGTTACTTACCACCTGAAAGGTTAGAAAAGAAATGCAATGCAATGCAAAATGGGATGAGATGACATGATGAGAAACAAAACCAGAAGCATATACATGATGCTAATGATGCTATGAGATGCTGCAAACATGAGGCAGCACATGGGAATGACCATACAAGTTCATGAATGCAAATGAAACAAGCCAGGAACCATGAACATACATGAAAAGTTATGAAGTGCACATGGCATACAACATGGAAAATACATGATGCAATGATCAAACATGCTTTCAATATGTCTTATGATGTCAAATGAATCACATGGAAGCATGGAATGTCATGGCAAGTCATGTTATGCAAGAGAATTCAAGATGGATGCATATGAAAGCCCAAATTAGGGTTTATGAATCATACATCAAACACAAACCAAAATCAGAAGCAAACCCTAAGATAAAAAATTGAAAATGCCACTCAAAGGACCCCTAATCCTATACTAACCCAATGCCCAAAGGAGAGGTCTCAACTCCTAACCAATCTCAAGTTATGATTTTCTTAAGATTCTAGGGTTTTTAGGGTTCCTAAACAAGAAAATTGTCAAACAAATGGAAAATGAAAGATCAAATCATGGTCATTTAATCTCAAAAACTACATGCTAAACACAATGCAATGCAAGAAGAATCAATGTCCAACTCTTCATGAATAGGCAGAAATGATTTTTTGAACTATGGACCAAATTAATGCACAAAAATGATTTTAATTCAATGAAAAATTCTCAAAATGCATCAAGATCAAAAAAGAAATTTGGTTTGAAGGTTGGAAAATGTTTCTAAATGTCTTAGAACATTTCATGAATTTTTTGGTGATTTTTGAATACCTAAAAGTATTTTTAATAAATTAATTTTCATTAATCAATTAAAAATAAACTTTTAAATATTTTAAAATACTTTTTAAATGCTAAAAATAAAAGTAAAAATATTTTTGTGTTTTAAAAATTAATGAAACTCTTGGGAAAAAGTTTCATAATTTTTAAAACAATTTTGCTATTTTAAATAAATTATGCAAATAAAATGAAAAAGAAATGAAAATAAATTGAAATAAGAGAAAGTCAAACGAATGGAAGGCTGAGATGAGCTCTGGGTTTAAAAGTGTTGACCACGCGCCAGATCTAGCGGCCAGGATTGCATCTGAGTTAATTCACTTAATTATGATTAATTAACCTAACTAAAGTGATTAGGGCACAAACAAGTGAATCTGGGCCATCCATCCACGCGGGAAGTCCACAGGGTCAACCAATCCAACGCTCAATATTCAAACGCACTTAATGACCTGAGATTAGGGCTAACAACATTCAGGTGACCGGAGAGAAGCTCCGGTCATCTTCCCCGGCGACCCCAAAACCCTAAAACATGATTCAGACATCCACTCAACAAATTAAACACACCTAAAGGATCCTCTAACATCCTAGGACACGAATCCACCCTCAAACATCATTTAAACCCCAAGAATCATGCAAATCGAAGAAAACAAAATCCACGGGTGAAATTTCATAGCATCAGTACAAGCTCATTTCTTGCTCATTTTTGATTCTGAGAACATCCCCATGACCAGCAAGACATGAATAATCAGTTTGTAACTTAAAAATCAAGCTCTGAGAGAAAAGTTTCTATGGTCATACCTGAGATAGAAGCTTCTATTTCTGGGCTTTCTGGACTACTTCTTGGTGCCAACTTACTCCATTGATCCTCCTGGTGCTAATGGCAGGCTTGGAATGAGCTTAAGCAAGCTATTTTGAGAGGTTCCAATCTGATATAGCAGAAAATGAGCTCTGTGTATAGGCTGTTTCAGATCAATGTGAAGGGTGGTTTTGATTCCTTTTGATGTGCTTGATTTGTTGGTGAAAAGAGTTTGGATGTTTTGTGGCTGTGGAAGGTGATTCGAATGGAAATGCAGGTTGGAGTGTTTTTGTGAATGTTGTGTTCTAGTGTGCTTCTGGCTTGTTTCTTTGTTGTTTTAGGTTCAGTGAGACAAGGTGTGGATGATGGTGAGACTTGCTTGAATGTTTGTAGCTTGTGGAACCAGATTCGAAGGAAGATGCAGATTAGGGTGAGTTTGTGTATGTGTGTTGTGGTGAGTTTTCAGGCTGGCTTCATGATATGTTTTGCTTGCAAATGGATAGTATAAACAATTCCAAATGGTCAGAGGATGTGACTTGGCCTGCTGTGATTGGGATGTTTACTTTTGCAAAAAGTCCACTTTGTTGTAAGGAAGGCATGGGTTGAACCCTAGGCTAGCACAAGTACATGGGCTGGTGCAGCATGGTGTGTAAGTGAAGCTAGAAAGGTCCAATAGCCAATGCAGCAAGTTGGTGAAAGTGTGATGATGGTTTTGCAAGTTGTATACTTTTGGTTCATATGGAAAGATCTTGTCCCACAAGCCATGAAACATGAGAAGTCTTGGTCCAAATCTGATTTTTAGGTCACATAGAATGTTTGTGTAATGGTTTGATGTGAACTAGAAGTTACAATTTGCCTTGGTACATGATTTTGCAAATTTCTCATTTGAGGCATATCTTGAAAATTAGTGATTTTTGCCAACTTTGTCACACCATAACTTTTGATCCAAAATGAATTAGGTCATGTTCTTGTACTTTTTGAAAAGGGAAAAATGTAATCTACAACTTTCATGACCAAAGTTTTTCCATTTGAAGCATTTTTGGATCAAAAAGTAAGGTTGGAAAAATGACCTAAAATGACATATTCTTTAAAAGTCAACTATGCCCTAAAAAGTCAACTTTGCAAAAACTTCAAATTCTTGATTTTTGTGAACTTAAACCTTCTTCCATGATCAAATAAAGATCATATACACTCAAAATGATGAAGATCATCCCTTGGTTGGGTCATTGGGGGCCTCAGATGCCCTGATTTTGCACTGACTTGTCCAGAAAGTCAACTCTTGATCAGATGACTTCCCCATGGAATTTCTTCATGAAACTTGATATGCATACCCCCTATACCATATAGAGACCAATGGAAACAAGAATGACCAAAAAATTTGGAGTTATGGCCTCTGAAACCAAAACCCTAATTTTAGGTCAACTGTGCAGTCAAACTTGGCTCTGCATCCACACCAATCCTAGTTCTTGTGATCCTTTTGCATTTTTGACTTTGAGAGGATGTGATATGATATAAGAACACACATGAACCCCTTTGAAGTGATTGATGACCTTTGGAGTGGCTCAGGAGGCTCTTGGATTGCTCAGATCACAAACCCTAGGTGCAGATGACTTAGAAACTATGCAGTGACTCAAAAATGGGATATGAGGTGATATGATTGTGTTTATGCATATGAAATGATCACAAGCCATGGTGTGAATGGGTGAGGGCAAATTTGGGGTGTTTACAGCTGCCCCTATTCAATCATGAGTTAGCTGTGCAGGTTGTAAGCAATGGCTTAACAGGCAAACAAGATAACTTGTGGTTGAATACCACAGACAGTCCAAAATTTGCACTCACAGAATGAAGAAGAAAAGGGATATAGATTGTAAAAGAAAGTAAAGTATATTGTAAAGCGTGGGCGACGGAGGACGACCGCTGGGTAAAAGGCAATGACGGGGACGGCCGCCATGCTGGGAAAGGTGCGGAAAATAAAGCAATGACGGGGACGACCGACATGCTGGGGATAAAAGGTAAAGCAAAGACGGGGACGGCCGACTAGCTGGGAAAAATAAGAAATTATGATGGGGACGGCCATCAAGATAAAGCTGTAAAATTCTCTGGGATTAATGAAACATGACGGGGACGGCCATCAAGTTCATAAAGTAGAGCAACCAACGATGGGGACGGCCATCAAGTTCATATAGTAGAGCAACCAACGATGGGGACGGCCATCGGGCTAAAAGAAGAAAAGGGACCACGACGGGGATGGCCATCGGGTTAAAGAATAAATGAAATAAACAGATGATGAGGTACGGTCATCAAAGGTGAAGGACGATCACCTAGCAGGGGACGGCTGCTCTGTTGGGGATAAGGATGAGGGACGGTCATCCAAGGTGAAGGACGATCACCTGGAAGGGTACGGCTGCCAAAAATAATCAACGATGGGGACGGCCATCGGATGAGCATGATGGAGGACGACCATCAAGAGGTGGAGGACGACCACCTAGCAGGGGACGGCTGCTCTCGGGGTTCATCATGACATAGGACGAATGCCAGATAACCAAAATCAACAATGGGGACGGCCATTGGATAAAATTGATGAAGGACGATCATCAAGAGGTGGAGGACGACCACCTAGCAGGGGACGGCTGCTAAAAAAATCAACGATGGGGACGGCCATCAGATGAGCATGATGGAGGACGACCATCAAGAGGTGGAGGACGACCACCTAGCAGGGTACGGCTGCTCTCGGGGTTTATCGTAACACAGGACGAGTGTCAGATAAAAAAGAAACATTGCTTTGTTGGCGATCTCCTGGGGAGTAGTAAACACGGACGAGTGTTTACATCCAAAAATAAAAGGGTAAGTGTTTAGATGTTTGTGTAGAGATTAAAGATGCGGACGAGCATCCCTAAGACTATGATACGGACGAGTATCAGGTAGAAACAAATACCGACGCGTGTTCAAAGATGACGATACGGACGAGTATCAACTGGTTAACAGAGAACACGGACGAGTGTTGAATCTGAGAGGATTCTTCTGGGGAATAGTAGACACAGGCGAGTATCTATATTCAAGAAGACAGAAGCGTTTGACACAGTGTATGGATTAAAGATGCGGACGAGCATCCTTAAGACTATGATACGGACGAGTATCAGGTAGAAACAAACACTTGACGCATATTCTGAGATGATGGTACGGACGAGTACCAACTGGTTAACAAAGAACATGAACCAACGTCGAATCTGTGGGGATATGAATGGTATATACAAGATACGGACGAGTATCTGTATGGGTGTAACATGAGTAATGAGTATGAGTATTGTATAGATGAGTGTTTATCTGCTGGGGATATGACACGGACGAGTGCCAAAAAGAGGAGAGTATAATATGAACAAATATCTGATATACAAAGTGTAGGTGACTGCGCTGGGGATACGACACGGACGGGTGCCAAGAAAGTGTATATAGGTATATGTGAGTGCAAAGAGGATGTCTTTGGCTTTCTGCTGGGGTATGACACGGACGGGTGTCAGGAAGTATCTGTAATATGGGTGGTTTTGTTTGTAAGGAGTGTTCAGGCGACCTTACTGGGGAAGTGATGACACAGACGGGTGTCCAAAATGAGTATATACTGGTGTTTGTTGATTTGAGAAGCAGCTGTTTTTGCTGGGGACTCTGGTGGGGATATTGATGAACTGTCATTATTCACAAGTGCTGATTCAAAACATGGCTTATGATTATGCTATGTGTTGGATTTTTGCCGTAATGCTCCGTACTAGACGGAATGCTACGCTTTGTGGGTAAATATGATGCGAATGCTATGTTTATGCAAAGATACCAAACCGGGATTCAGATCCCGTTGCTGCGGAGACCTCTGGCTGATCTGCTTGGAATGGATATCCCAGCTGGGGGTGAGATCATTAGTAGATCTGATGAGATGATATCTGCTTGGGGATTCGGGTCATTGATAGACCTATCCTAATAAACATAGGATCCAGCTGGGGTTTGTAGAAGCTTTCTTCACTCTGTTGTGATCTTCTATGCACTGCTCTTCCGGATAGAGGCTGGAACTCTGTGGGGAGATAACTTCCTGACTCTTATACTCGGCTGAGGGCGAGATGGTAACTCGGTTGGAGAGAAAGAGAGGAATCACTGAAGGACCTCCCTAGAAGTTCCGTTACGGTAGCTTCTTGACTCAGCCGGGGAGATAGGCATCTTCTGTGATACCTGCCCATTCTGATGGGGATAAGTAGTAAGCGGCCAACTCGGCTGGGAGGAGTCGTAAAAAGGCAACTCAGCTGGGGAGAGAGCACTTTGGGTGCTGAAATTTAGTGTGGATTTGCCAGCTTGCTGGGATAAAGTTTCCACGCCCCAAGTTGCGTTCTGGATACCTGCAATCCTGAAAAAGATAGAAAAACGCACAAGATAATCCCGAGGTATCCCTTACTAGATTCCGTCATAGGAGTTTAGATGCTTCTGAGAGTAAGCATATTTCCTGCAAGCATGTTTTTATTCGAAGATAAGCATCTGTATTCTTATGCAATCAATTTTTCTTTTAAGACATCATACATTTTTTTGCAAATAAAATGTACAAAACGAGACATGACTGAAAATCTGATTCTATTGATTCATATGCCCTGAATTGGCGAGATACAGTCAAAGGAACATATCCCCTGAAATGAGGAGATTGTTACAAATTGAGAAACAAAATGTTGGCAGAGTTGATGACGCTTTGAGGAGCTTCCTCTTCACTATGACTCTTTTGACTTTTGACGTTCTTCTCATCTTGCTTTTTGAAGAATGTTGATTCTGATTGAAGCTTGATCTTTTCGAAGCTTACCAAGTTGTAGATGATACAGACGAATTCAGAATGCAGTTGTTCGCTTATTCCCTTATTTTGCATGGATCGCCCTTTCGGATTTTCGATCCATCGGGATACCCATTTTTGCCTGAGTTGTCCAATGCGGCTTTTCAACTCAGCGGGTGTACATTTTTGTTTATTTTCCCTTATTTTTGCCCGAGTCTTTTATTCTGTTTTTGACTCGCCGGGATGCCCTATTTTTGCCTGGACTTACATTCTGTTTTTATGTCCAGCGGGTCATTTTTTACGCGAAGTATTTTTTAACTGCATCTGAATTCACAGGGGACGGGAAGTCTTCACCATCCATGGTACTGAGCATGAGCGCTCCACCAGAAAAAACTTTCTTTACTACAAATGGTCCTTCGTAGTTCGGAGTCCACTTGCCCCTGTGGTCTGTATGAGGAGGGAGGATTCTCTTCAGCACAAGATCTCCTACTTGGTACTCTCGGTGCCTGACTCTCTGATTGAAGGCTTTCTTCATTCTTTTCTGATACAACTGCCCATGACAGATTGCAGCCAACCTCTTCTCTTCAATCAGACTCAATTGTTCAAATCGGGCCCTAACCCATTCTGCTTCATTCAGTTTAACATCCATCAGTACCCGCAGGGAGGGTAATTCAACTTCAACAGGTAGGACTGCCTCCATACCATACACAAGTTGATACGGTGTTGCCCCAGTGGATGTTCTGATTGACGTGCGGTACCCCTGCAAGGCAAACGGTAGCATCTCATGCCAGTCTTTGTAAGTGACTACCATCTTCTGCACAATCTTCTTGATATTCTTATTTGCTGCCTCAACAGCGCCATTCATCTTTGGCCTGTAAGGAGAAGAATTGTGATGTTGGATCTTGAAGTCCCGGCACAGCTCTGCCATCATTTTGTTATTTAGATTGGAACCATTATCAGTAATGATTCGCTCGGGCACTCCGTATCGACAGATGATATCTCTTTTCAGAAATCTGGCTACCACTTGTCTTGTGACGTTTGCATATGAGGCTGCTTCAACCCACTTGGTGAAATAGTCAATGGCGACCAGGATGAATCTGTGGCCGTTTGAAGCAGTCGGTTCAATCTTGCCGATCATGTCAATGCCCCACATAGCAAAGGGCCAGGGTGAAGACATGATGTTCAAAGGATTGGGAGGCACATGCACCTTATCTGCATAGATCTGGCATTTATGGCACTTCCTGGCATAGGCACAACAGTCTGCATCCATTGTGATCCAGTAATAACCTGATCTTAATAATTTCTTGGCCATTGCATGCCCTCCTGCATGGGTACCAAAGGATCCTTCGTGCACTTCATGCATCAACAATTCTGCTTCCGTCTTATCAACACATCTGAGGAGTACCATATCAAAGTTCCTTTTGTATAAAGACCCATCAGTGTTCAGAAAGAAACTACCAGCAAGCCTTCTCAAAGTCTTCTTATCATTGGAGGATGCCCCAGGTGGGTATGTTTGGTCCTCCAAGAAGCACTTAATGTCATGGAACCAAGGCTTATTATCTTTAACAATATCTGCTGCGAATACATATGCTGGTCTGTCGAGTCTGGATACTGAAATCTGAGGTACAAAGTTAGCAGCTTGAACTTTGATCATGGATGAAATGGTAGCAAGAGCATCTGCAAACTGATTCTCGTCCCGAGGGATATACTCAAGCTTGACTGTTGTCAAAAAAGTCAATAACCTCCTTGTATAATCCCTGTAAGGTATCAGATGATCCTGGTGGGTGTACCATTTGCCGTTGGTTTGATTGATTACCAGAGCTGAATCTCCGAATACAGTCAATGTCTTGATCCTGAGGTCAATGGATTCCTCAAGACCCATAATGCAAGCTTCGTATTCAGCTTCGTTGTTAGTGCAGTTGAAAGTGAGCTTTGCCGAGAAAGGCATGTGAACTCCCTTAGGTGTAATGAGTACCGCACCAACACCACGACCATTCATGTTAACAGCCCCATCAAACATCATAGTCCATTCTTCTTCCGGGTCAGGCCCTTCAGTGTGAACAGACTCTTCATGATCTTTCGCTTTTATGAACATGATGTCTTCATCAGGGAAGTCAAACCTCATCGGCTGGTAATCATCAATGGGTTGCTCAGCAAGATATTCAGATAGTACACTGCCCTTGATGGCTTTCTGAGATGTGTACTGGATGTCATATTCAGTAAGGATCATTTGCCATCTTGCAACCCGTCCGGTAAGAGCTGGCTTCTCAAATATGTACTTAACTGGGTCCATCTTTGAGATCAATAAAGTGTTGTGGGTCAACATATACTGTCTCAGTCGGCGAGCAGCCCACGCTAAAGCACAACAAGTTTTCTCGAGCAGTGAATAACGTTGTTCACAGTCGGTAAACTTTTTGCTTAGGTAGTATATTGCATACTCTTTTCGACCAGACTCGTCATGCTGGCCCAGCACACACCCCATCGACTCCTCTAATACTGTCAGGTACATTATCAGAGGTCTTCCTTCAACTGGAGGCATAAGGATTGGAGGTTCTTGCAAGTACTCCTTGATTTTGTCAAAAGCCTTCTGGCAGTCTTCATTCCACCTGACCGTCTGTTCTTTTCTTAACAGCTTGAACAAGGGCTCACAGGTTGCAGTAAGGTGAGATATGAACCTTGAAATGTAGTTCAATCGGCCTAAGAACCCTCGAACTTCCTTTTCTGTCTTCGGTGTAGGCATTTCTTGGATGGCTTTGACTTTATCAGGGTCAACTTCAATCCCCTTCTCGCTCACGATAAAACCCAGCAGCTTACCAGATCGCACCCCGAATGTGCATTTGTTGGGGTTCAACTTCAATTGGTATTTCCTCAGACGCTTGAATAACTTCAGTAGATTCACCAGGTGGTCTTCTTCAGTAAGGGACTTGGCAATCATGTCATCCACATAACATTCTATTTCTTTATGGATCATATCATGGAATAATGTCACTATAGCCCGTTGATATGTTGCGCCAGCATTCTTGAGCCCAAATGGCATTACCTTGTAGCAGAACGTGCCCCAGGGTGTGATGAAGGTTGTCTTCTCCATGTCTTCAGGTGACATCTTGATCTGATTATATCCTGAAAATCCGTCCATGAAAGAGAATACCGAGAACTGAGCCGTGTTATCCACCAATACGTCAATGTGAGGTAAAGGGAAGTCATCTTTCGGGCTAGCTCTATTCAGATCTCGGTAGTCAACACACATCCTTACTTTGCCGTCTTTCTTAGGCACAGGTACTATATTAGCAACCCACGGTGGATAGCTAGTTACAGCGAGGAACCCGGCGTCCCATTGCTTTTGTACCTCCTCCTTGATCTTCATTGCCATGTCTGGGCGAGTACGGCGCAGTTTCTGCTTAACTGGCGGGCATTCTTCCCTCAAAGGTAGCTTGTGCACGACAATGTTGGTGTCCAACCCTGGCATATCTTGATAAGACCAAGCAAACACGTCCACATACTCTCGAAGCAGGTCAATCAGTTGTCTCTTCACTGAGTCTCGCAGGAAGGCCCCGATTTTAACCTCTTTCACGTCTTCATCTGTACCAAGATTGATCACATCAACCTCCTCCTGGTGAGGAGTAATAACCTTTTCCTCTTGTCTTAACAACCTAGCTAGCTCTTCAGGAAGCTCATACTCTTCTTCAACCCCTTCATTGGCTTGATTGATTGGATTGTCAAAGTCATACGAAGTCATAGCCGTGTTGTTGTCGGTGCTGTCTGGAAGGCACTCTCTGCAAGGGTTCAGTTTGTTCATTTTAGTGATTTGATTTTAATCTTGTTTTAGAAAAGTGAAATAAATTTGTCATTTTGAAAACACTGCCATTTATTTTTTGTACAAAAAGAAAAATGGAAAAACAGTGAGCGGAAAAGAAAAAAGACTCATTTGCAAAAAGACTCATTTATTTTTTGTTGTTTTTGTTTAGTGTTAAGTAATGAGTTTAAGCCATAATCAAGGATTTAATGGACTCATTACACCATCCTAATAGAAGGATAATAGATGAGAACATTTAAGCTGAGAAAGGCTCCTTAACTTAATCCATAATTAGGGATTAACCTCATGACAAAACAAAACCATTATTAGAGTGGATTTTAGTTAATGGTAAGATTAAGAAGGGATTTTCATTGTTTGTAATACAACTTGAGGAGGACTTGTCCATTAACACTAGGGTTAGTCCTTCTTAACCAATTAAGGAAGAATTAGAACCCTAATGCAAGGCCCAAGTTACAAGCTTGATGTCTTAGTGATTATTAGATGGATTGATTTAAAGGATTTAAACACATTAAGGGTTTAACACTTAGGATTAAAGTTATACACTCCATCCTAATAGAAGGATGCAGGCATAAGCTTAATTCACAAAGCATTAAAACCTTTAAGGTTTAGTCCTTGATTAAGAGATGAGAAGAGAAGACACAAAAGATGACACAAAGGTAAAACTATTGGGGGGACTAATCAAACCCTAATTGTGATCATGCTTGGGTATTCCTAGGGTTTATGAGGCTTGCAAGAGATCTTCAGGAAGAGCCACCAAGGAAGAAGAAAGATGGAAGGATGAGAAGCAGAAAGAAGCAAGTCAACTTACTTTACTTAAGAAGATAAGTTTCTTGAAGAAAGAAGGTGAGTTAGGAACATGAATGAGCAAGATCACTCTAATTCACATACAAAATGCAGCAATGAATGCATAAGAGAGATGAGAAGAGATTATGAGAAGTGAAGGCAAATTCACTTCTCAAATTCACTTACCACCTGAAAAGTTAGCAAAAGGAAATGAAAATGAAAAGTATGCAATGATGCAAACCAAAACCAGAAGCATGTTCAAGATGAAAATGATGCTAAGAGATGATGCAAATGCATGTCAAGAGATGCAAATGATCATACAAGCAATGAAGATGCAAATGAAGCATGAAAGGAGTATGAAAGTTCATGAATGCACATGAAATGAAATGAATGCATAACATGGAAAATGAATGATGCAATGATCAAACATGATTCTAATGTGTCTTAAGATGTCTTATATGTCATGTGAATGCACAAAATGTCATGGCAAGTTCATGGATGCAAGCATATGGAAGATGGATGCAAATGAAAGCAAGAATTAGGGTTTATACATAACATGCAATACAAAATTCAAAACCAGAAGCAAATGACATGATAAAAAATTGAAAATGGGATCAAAGGAACCCTAACCCTACACAAGTTCACTGCCCAAAGGAGGAGACCTAAATCTTAACCTAATGGAAGTTATGATTTTCTCAAGTTGGCTAGGGTTTCAAGGCACTTCAAAAGGGAAAATGCACAACAAATTGGAAATGAAAGATAAATTCAAACCAATTTTATCCTCGAAACTACATGATATGAAGAATTCAATGCAAAAATAACCATCATAAAACTCCTCATGGTTAGGCAGAAAGGATTTTTCTAAGTTAGGACAAAAATATTGCCTTTTAAGAACCCTAATTCCAAAGAAAAATGTCAAAATATGTCATGAACCAAAAATAAATTTGTGTGAAGGGTTTTACAATGTTTCTAAATGTATCAAAATGCAATGTGATATTTTTGGTGATTTTTAGAAACTTAAATGCTATTTTAATTAATTAATTCTCATTAAGTAATTAAAATAAACATTTAAAAATTTTAAAAATACGAAATTTATGCAAAAAATAAAATAAAAATTATTTTCAGAATGAGAAAAATATTTTAAGTCATGGTGCAAAAAATGAGAATTTTTGGATGCATTTTGCTATTTTAAATAAAATGTAGAAAGAAATACAATAAAAATGAAAACTAAATTAATTTAAATAAAAAGTAATCAGATCCAAAGGCCCTGATTTAATGTTGAGACGCGGGAATTGACCAGCGCGCGCTAATGGACGGCCCACATTCAAACTCAATAATTATGTCATTAAACCCTAATCGGATGCCCTAATTACTTTCAGGTGACCGGAACAGTGTTCCGGTCATCTTCTCCGGCCAGTCTCCTATGCTATCTCTCTCTATACGCATCCCCAAGCTCTTAAACTCTCCAAAAATGATCCCCACCCCATTCTAAGAAAGAATCAATCATCAAACAGGATTTATTTCACATGAACAGAGAGATTCGAATCAAAACGGAAAAAATCACAGAAATTTCAGAAGCTTCATACATGCTTAAAACTGAATCATTTTCAAAACCAAAAGGTGCAGTGTGATCAGTGAAGCATGGAGAACAATCTAAGAACTTAAGAAATCATTTCTGGAAAAAAAGTTCTTGATGATACCTGAACTGAAGCTTTCGAAAATGATGCTTTCTGGCCAGTTCCTTGCTTCAAATCAGCTCTAATGATCCTTCTGAAGTGTTTGTGATGCTTAGTTGGAGTTTATATGGCCCCAAAATGAAAATGGCAGAAACTCAGTTCATGAAGTGTGAAAATCGTGTTTTTGATTCTGGGCTTTTTAGGGCAAAATGAAGGGTGGGAAATGATCAGTGATGTTTGTGGAGTTGAATGGTGGAAAAATTTTGAAGGTTTGATGGTTGAGTTAAGAGATTCGAAGGCTTTTGCAAATGAGGAGTTTTTTGTGAATGCTGAGTTCTTGAAGGTTTCAGCTTTGCTTGTTGTGTGTAATGGCTTGCTTGAGGTCCACATAACATGTTCTGATTGGGCAGAGAGTTGTTGTGGAGCAGTGTGATTGGTATGGCTCATGTTGCAAAAAGTCAAGAATGTTGTACTTGGAGGTATGGGCAAGTGGCAGGCTGGTTTATGGGCATGGCTCGAGTCAACTGGCTTAAGGGAGGTTCATGGAAACTGATTTAGTGAGTTGGCTCAAGTGGATGAAGAGATTTGGATCATTTTGCAAATTCATGGAGTTTTGTCCCCTTTTGGATTTCTTCATGGGCAAGGCATGAAACTTGGAAATTCTTTGTGCAATTTTGAGTTTTAGGTCATGTGTGAGGTTGGTGTAATGCTTAGAAGTCAATTAGGAGACACATTTGGCTTTGGCAGGTGTTTTTGCAAGTTTCCCTCTTTGGTGCATAAGTGAAATTTTGTGATTTTTCCCAACTTTGCTAAGCCATACCTTGAGTTCTATGATGAATTAGATCAAGTTCTTGTACTTTTTGAAAAGTGAATGATCCAATCTATAACTTTGATGACCAAGAATTTTTCATTTGGAGCATTTTTGAATCAAAAAGAGGAGGTTGAAAAACTTTCCCAAAATGGCAAGTTTGCATTACAAGTCACTTTCCCAAAATGGCAACTTTGCAAATGACTTGAAATTCTTCAATTTTGTGAACTTCTAATTTCTTCCAAGATCAAATAAAGATCATATACACCCAAAATGATGGAGAAGACCCTTTGGTTGGAAGGTTGGGGGCCTCAGATGCCCTGATTTTGCACTGACTTGTTCAAGAAGTCACCTATTGATCAGATGCCTTCCCCATTGCAAATTTTTTGTTTTCTTCATTAAGTTTTTTTTATAAAATCATGAAACGCTTTTATAGATCGTTTTTTTTAATCATTTCATAGTCTTTTTTTTTTAAATAAAATATTTTAAGACTTATATACATATGTCTTAAGTTCATGCTAGACTTTGGTTTGATATTTTGCTAATCGTTTCTTTTTTATATTTTGGTTTAATGCTTGATATTTGATTAGATTCATGACTATTTGTATGCTTATATGATGATATGACTGCTTGTGTGATTACTTTTGCATTTCTGATGATAAATTGCTAAGTAAAATACGAACGCGCACTAAGACTAATCATTTCAAAGATAAACAAAATATTTGGTCCAACGCCAAGCAAACATCCATATGTACTTCACTTCATACACACACGTAAGTCGATCATTCCTCGATCACCATCTGCACGAACTTTGTACCTTACACCTTTCTCAACATTTTTTTTAACTTAACAAATCAACGCATCGCGCTTGTTTTCCACAGCTAGTCTTTAGTTTAGTTTCCAAACCTTACGAGCCGAACGCATTGTGCCTCGCTAACAAACCAACCAATAAACTTCCACTTACATTCACCTTAAACTTAAAAAAAAACCCGAAATGTTACTTCTTAGATCCAAACCCTTGATCCAACATCAAGCGGTCTTAAGAAACAAAACACTTTAATAAATACGAGGAAAATTGCACGCCACGAGCCTTAAGCGATAGAAAGGAGGATAACGAGCTCTCGTTACTCGCTCCGATTATTTCGGCGCAAGACATTCGTCTTGTTGGACGAAATAAACTATCCATAGTCTTTAGTGCAAATGGACTCCTAAATCCTTTCATCAAAGAAGGGTAATAAAATCAACAACCATCACCTGTATCTGGCCGAACTACGAAGCTCTGACTTTCCCATTGCACAAGGGAATACGTAGGCACGAGGATCTCAATCCTTGCCGAGCCACTAGGATCAATAAAACCTTTAGTTCAACAATTAATCATAAGTATAGACATCCCTTCACGCGTGATAACCTAGATGGTTCCCATCGAGTACGATGGATGTAGGAGGTGCTAATACCTTCCTCCTACATAACCGACTTCCGAACCCCGACAATGGTTTGCGATGACCTTGTTTTATCCCTTCTTGGTGGTTTTATCTATATTTACCACTTCCCTCTTCGGGAATAAATAAAATTAGGTGGCGACTCTCATGTCAGCCCAGCCGCGACCGCGTTCGCGAGGAATCATATTTTTCGAGGTACGACAGGTGATATTTGATAGACTTACTAAATCTGCTCACTTTATTCCGATTGATATTAGTTATTCGTTGGAGAAGTTAGCCGAGATTTATGTTTCTGTGGTTGTGAAGTTGCATGGAGTTCCTAAGAGTATTGTATCGGATAGAGATCCTAGATTTACATCGAGGTTTTGGGAAAGTTTGCAAAAGGCTTTGGGTTCTAAGCTAAGATTGAGTCCGGCTTACCATCCGCAAACAGACGGTCAAACCAAGAGGACAATTCAATCGTTGAAGTTTTTTTTACGTGCTTGTGTGATAGAGAAAGGTGGTGCTTGGGATAGTTATTTAGCGTTGATTGTGTTCACCTACAATAACAGTTTTCATTCGAGTATAGGTATGGCACCATTTGAGGCTTTGTATGGTCGGAGATGTCGAGCACCTTTGTGTTGGCATGAAACCAGTGAGAGAATGGTAGGTGGACCAGAGATGGTACAACAAACGACGAAGAAAGCCAAGTTTATTCGAGAGAAGATGAGAGCTTCTCAAAGTAGGAAAAAGAGTTATCATGACAAGAGAAGGAAGGATCTTGAGTTTCTGGAAGGAGACCGTGTGTTTTTTAGAGTTACACCGGTTACGGGTGTGGGTCGTGCTTTGAAGTTGAAGAAGTTGACTTATCGTTTTATTGGTCTGTATCAAATTACTGCACGAGTTGGTGTTATGGCTTACCGTGTGGCGTGGCCTCCGAATCTTTCGAAATGGCATGATGTGTTCCATGTTTCGCAACTTCGGAAGTATGTTCTGGATCCGTCACATGTTATTCCTATGGACGAGGTTGAAGTAAGAGATAACCTTACGGTGGAAGCTTTGCCGATTAAGATTTTGGATCGTGAAATCAAGAAGCTAAGAGGAAAGGATATTGCGCTTGTGAAAGTGGCGTGGGGAGGAGTTGCGGAAGGTGTAAACACCCCAAATTTGCCCTAACTTTTTCTCACATCATGGCTTGTGATCTTTCATTTTTTGCATTAGCATATCATATCCCACTGCATAGTTCATTTCATCTGCATCTAGGGTTTGTGATCTGAGCAATCCAAGAAGTGATTTGAGCCATCCCAATAGATTGAAGCTTTCCAAGAGGGTCCATATGTGTTCCATGATCATAATATGCTCCCCAAAGTTCATAAACTCAAGGGATCACAAAGCATGGCAAGGGCATAGAGGCAGACTGGAGATTTCCTGCACAGGTGACCTAATATTAGGGTTTTGGGTTTGAGGCCTTTAACCTTAATTTTTTTGGTAATTCTTGATTCTAATGGTCTTAATGTGTTATAAGGATCATGTGTACCAAGTTTGATGAAGAAAATCACTGTGAAAGTCATCTGATCATTGGGTAACTTCTTGAGCAAGTAAACTCAAAATCAGGGCATCTGAGGCCTCCATCAAGGGTACCAAAGGGTCATCATCATCATTTTGAGTCTTTATGATCTTTATTTGATCATTGAAGTGGTTGGAAGTTCACAAAGTTTAATAATTTTGAGCCAAATACAAACTTGCTATTTTTGGAAATGACTTGTAATGGAAACTTTCCATTTTGGGAAAGATATTCAACCTATTCTTTCATGCCCAAAAATGCTTCAAATGAAAAATCCTTGGGCATGAAAGTTGTAGATTATGTCTTCCCATCCTAGAACTCAAGATATGGCCTTTCAAAGTTGGCAAAAATCCTATAATTTTCAAGTGTGCACCAAAGTGGGATTTTTGCAATTTCACTTGCCAAGCCAATTCATGACCTCTAATAAACTTCTAAACATCATACCAAAATAATGCAACACATTTTGATCAATATTGCACAAAAAATCACAAGTTTCTATGCCTTGCACTTCAAGAAATTCCAAAGAGGGAAAATTGCATAAGTCATGAGAACACTTGATCAAGGCCATCAAGCTGCATTCTATTGATCCAAAGGCCATCCTTGATGCAAGCTAAGGCCAAGACACCCCTTGAAACAACTCTGACTCGTGCCATGCCTCAAGTACACATCCATTGACCTTTTTGCAACTTGGCCCATACCAATCACACTATGCCACCACCCACTTTATGATCAATCCTATTGTCTTATACTAACCCTAAGGACCTCATTTCATAAGACACACAAGCCTGAATCATCCCACAAGCTGGGTTTGCCAAAAAATCCATAAAATTTCATTCCTTCGATTCTCATTACACAAGCCTCAAACATCAAAACAAACTTCACCAATCATTTCAAAATCCATCATAGAACACAAATCAACCCTTGCAATTCCCTGAAAGTTCCTCAAACAAGAACATGATTTCTGAGTTATCAGAACTGAAACACACAAACCAAGCCATACAAACTTGTTTCAAGCCTTTCAGAAGCACAAGGGGGATCATTGGAGTGGTAACCATCTTCAAACATTTTTCCAGAACCTTGTTTTTAAGTTACAATATGAAAGAACATGCTCTCCTGGTCACAATGAGCTTCGAATGACTTGAAATGATGAAGAAATGAGTGTGTATGCTTGCTCTGAAATTTTTCCCGTGAAACTTGTTCTTGTTTGATTCTCTCATTTGAGGTAAAATATATGAAATTTATGGTTTGATTCTTGTTTAGGATTGTTTGGGGGATGATTCTGGAGAGTTAGGGGGTCTGGGGTGGCTTGGGGAGAGAGTTATGGTGAAGAGATGTGCGGAGAAGATGACCGGAGGTCTTCTCCAGCCACCTGAAAGTCATTAAGGGTTTAATTAGGGTTTAGGGAAAGTTTGAATTTCAGCCTTTGGATTTTGTTTTCCCGCGTGTGTTGGATGGCTAGGATTAGGTCATTAAAACCCTAATTCAGTTTAATTAGATTAATTAGGTTTAGTTAATTAATTTTGTCAGATTGAATCCTGAACCCTCATCTGCATGCGCAGTCAACTAGGATTTGAACATGGACCATTGGATCAGATTACTTCTCATTTTAATTGATTTTTATTTCATTTTATTCCATTTTCTTTCCATAATTATTTAAAATAGAAAAAGACTTTCAAAAAATCTCATTTCTTGCATTTTTGCTTCAAATATTTTTCTTAACCTAAAACAATTTATTTTAATTTTTGCATTAAAAAAGTATTTTTAAAACATTTAAATGTTTTATTTAATTAATTAATTGATTTTAATTAATTAAATATACATTTAGGTTTCTAAAAATCACCCAAAAATTCACAAAGCATTCTTAAACATTTAGAAACATTTTCAAACTCACCATACAAATTTCTTTTTAGGTTTTATCACATTTTCACATATTTCTTTGAATTAGGCTTCTTAAATTTCACCTTTTTTAACCCTAACTTGAAAATTTCATTTCTACCTAACTATGATGAGTTTGAACTTGATTCTTTTTGCTTTGTTTCAAATATTTAATTTAGTTTCTAGGTTATTTATCTCATATTTTTGCATTGTATTTTCAATTTGATTTGCATTTTTCCTTTAGAATCACCCAAAAACCCTAGTTAACTTAAGAAATCCATAACTTTGCCTAGGTTAAGTTTCTGACTTTCTCCTTTGGGGTGTGATATTATATGTGATTATGGTTTGTTTGAGTTCAATTTCAAATTTTTATCATGATGTATGCTTCTGTCTTGGTCATATGCATCATGCTTGTTCATAAAACCCTAATTGTTCATCTCCATTTGCATTCTTTTTTGCATTTCATGAACTTGTGATCTTGTCATGCCATCCCATTCTTTTGTATGTCATCTTAGACATCTTAGGATATGTTTGAAACATTGCTTGATCATTGTTGCGTCATTTTGGTATGCTTTGCATCCATTACATTTCATGAACATCCATGTGTTTTCATGCTTCTAAACATGCTTCCATTGCATCTCATCCTTGTATGATCATTCATATGCATCTTGTATGATTTTGCATCATCTCATAACACATTTGCATTGCACAATCACTTCTGGTTTTGGTCTTTGCATCTTTATTCATCTCATTTACTTTTGCTTTATGTCTTATGCATTCATACTAACATTTCAGGAACCTTTGGTAAGTTATCTGGGAGGTGGATTTTCCTTCACCTCCCACTTCTTCTTTCCTTTTAATTTTCATATTTTTACTTGTCTTTGAAGTTAACTTTATTCACTTATGTTCTCTCCTTCTTACTTTCTTTCTTTTAGGTTACTTATCTTCTTCAGGAAGTAAGTAACCTATTCTTCTTTCTCCTTCTCTTTTCATATGTTTCTTCTTCCATGGTGGCTTCCTGAAGATCTTATCTTGGGCCTCATAAACCATAGGATATCTAAGCATCATAATGTTTATGGTTGTATATAGTCTCCCCATAACTTTTAACCTTTGAGTCTCCTTGAGTCTCTCTTCTCATCTCAATAATCAGAGGCTAAACACTTAAAGCTTTAGGACTTTGAATTAGGGTTATGCCTGCATCCTTATCTTAGGATGGAGTGTATAACTTTAATCCTTAGTGTTAAACCTTTAATTTGTTTACACCTCTTAATCAAAACACATTAATATTCACTAAGACTTTATCTTGTAACTTGGGCCTTACATTAGGGTTCTATCTCTTCCATATGGTTAAGAGGGACTAACCCTAGTGTTTAATGGACAAGTCCCCCTCAAGTTGTGTTACAAACCATAAAATCCACTTCTTAATCTTATCCTTTAATTAAAATCCATTTAATAAAGGCTTGTTATATAATGAATTTAATCCCTAACCAAGGATTAAGTTGAGGTATATTCCTCAGCTTAAGTGTTCTCATCTATCATCCTTCTATTAGGATGGTGTAATGAGTTCACTATTCTGTGATTAGAGATTAAACTCATTACTTAACACTAAACAAAAAAATCAAAAACATCTTAATAATTACAAGTAGGTTAATGATCTTAATCCTACATCATCATGGTAATTAAGTTGAGATGTTTATCTCACACTTAAGTATGCTAATTATCCCTAATCAGGGAGGATATAATGAGTTTGCAAACCCTTGATTTAGGCTTAAGCTCATTAACTTATGCAAAACACAAAAAACAATAAAAAACTGAAAAAAACAAAAACAAACAATAAACGTCTCCTCCGGGATTCTTTTCTCATCACATTCACTCTATAAACGAGAACTCGCTTCTTCCGTCTAATGCAAGACAGTTAGCACTCGAGCCAGACGAGTTATACACTTGAGCATAGACAAGTAAGCATTTCACAGTCAATCATTTTCAGTCTATGTGAGTCGAACTACGGTGTTCTAACTTCCTCATTGCACGAGAGGATACATAGGCATAACTTAACAGTTATCGAACTAAAGTCTCTTTGTCATCCCCCTCTTTCAGCATTCTTTCTAAAGCCTCAGTTGCTGAGCAATTCACACCTTTTGCACTGACTCCTGCATTTTCTTTCCCTAGCTTTTGCACACAGATAGCACATACATTACCCCTTTTAAACACAATCAAGTAAGTGTGGATCCCGTCGAGTACGACGAACGATCTGGGTGCTAATACCTTCCTAGGTCGTAAACAACTCCCTTTCTCAGTTTCTCTAGTTCTCAACCGTCTTATCCATCTCTTTCCAAGTTTATGCAGCATTATCTTTCCTTCGGGATAAAAATGCCTAGCTGGCGACTCTATTCAACCTTTCTTTTCGCCGACAGTTCGCGTTTGCACCAGGATGAAAATCCGGGGAGCGATAGCTTGGAAATATGACTTGGGAATTAGAGAGTGGGATGCGAGAGTCATATCCAGAGTTGTTTGAATCAGGTAATATTTTCGAGGACGGATATTTCTAAAGTGGGGGAGAGTTGTAACGCCCCGATTCGATTATTTCCCATTTTTGTTGAGGTCTTTTATTTAAGTTGAATGATAATTGTTTCAATTGTGAAATTGGTGTGTTTATGCGATATGTTGATGTGTTATATTATTTTACCGTTTTGTGAATTTTCGTGTAAAATTAGATTGGAGGGTATTTTAGACATTTACTACTTAGTGATAAGTTAGAAATTAGATAGAATTATATTTTTGTGAGAAAATGAATATTGGGTGGAAAGAATAGAAAATAGAAAGAAGTTATAAATTGTGAGAAAAGAGAAAGATAGAAAGAAACAGAAGAGAAAGAAAAGGAAGAGAACAAAAAATAAGAGAAAAGAGGAAAAGATGGAAAATCATCAAGATTGCTCCTAGGAATCGAAACAACCGGGTAAGGGTGTGAAATCTTGTTATCTTAACATTATATATGATTTTGTATGTGTTAGAATGATTGGGTTTTTGTGTTGGAAGAGTTTAGAGAATGTTAGGTTTTAGGGTTTTTGATGAAAATCTAAGAAAATAGGTGATTAATCGGTTAGAACTTGTTATAATCGAAGTATGATGTTGAATATATGTTATTGATCATGTTTATGGAAGTTTATTGGAGTTTTGGGAGTGTTGGAGTGGACTGTTGCGTAGCTGAGATGTTCTGAAATCGCAGCTTTCGCTCAGCGAGTAACCCCTCGCTCAACGCGTTTTCCATAGATTTCCTCGCTCAGCGAGCCTGGGAGTTTTGGTTTGGTAATTTCTTTGGTTTGTAACTTGAGTTTCAGCTATCCATTTTTTGTGTTCTTTATATCATTTCGAAGCTAAAAATGTATAGAAATTATTGATGCTAAAATATGTAATTTTTAGCCGAATTTTATCTGACTTTTCCGATAAAACGTAATTAAGTTAATTATGGAATTGTGGGATTGATTATGAGATTGTGGCCGTTTGGAAAATGAATGCATTGCTTGAGTGAATATGAATGCATGTTGATGTGAATGAATTTGTTGTTGTTTGGCGAAATTAATACAAATGTGTATGGTTTGTTTGTGATTGTGTGAGATGAATGCATGATTATATTGTGAATATGTATGCATTTTCAAGAATGTTGTATGTCATTTTGCATGTCAAGCATAATGTATGGATTCTTGTGCTGTGGGATTCTTTGTGAATCCGTTAAAACATCGTGTGCCCATGTGGGGTGTGAGGGATGATTATAACATGATTGTGTGCCCGTGTGGGGTGTGAGCAATCAGATTGTATGCCCATGTGGGGTGTGAGTAATCCATAAACATTGTGTGCCCGTGTGGGGTGTGAGCAATGTGTGATTTATTCACAAATGATTGTGTGCCCGTGTGGGGTGTGAGAAATCGGATTGTGTGCCCGTGTGGGGTGTAAGCAATCCATAAACATTGTGTGTCTGTGTGGGGTGTGAGAAATGGGTGAACATCGTATTCCCGATGGGGAGTTACTTTAGGTAACGAGCGATGGTTCCAATAGTTCCTGAATGAACTTGAGATGATTGAGTCGGTACCGCATTGCATCTGCATAGAGTCGTGCATAATGATGTTGGTGAATAAACATGAATATATATATATATATATATATATATATATATATATATATATATATATATATATATATATATATATATATATGTTTATGTAAATTGTGCATGATGAATGTGCTAGTTAGAATATATGTATACATTGTGATGTATATGTGTGGTGAGAAATGAATTGTAGTGAGAAATGTATATGTGTATTTTTATGTTGAGATATATAATTATATGCAATGTTATTATGATAATATTTCTCACCTGTCGCTTCCAAAGATTTGCATCCCAGTACAAGCGCGAACGGTCGGCGAAAGGAGAAATGAAAAGAGTCACCAGCTAGGCATTTTTATCTCGAAGGAAAGGTAATGTTGCATAGACCTAGAAAGAAGATGGATAAGACGGTCACGAACCAGAGAAACTGAGAAAGGGGGTTGGTTACAACATGGCAAGGTATTAGCACCCAGATTGTCCACCGTATTCGACGGGATCCACGCTTGAAAGTTTGTGTTTAAAAGGGGAGTGTCAGTGCTATCTTGTGTGCAAAAACTGGAAAAGAATGCAAGTGTCAGTGCAAAAGGAATGTGAAGTGAATACAAGAAGTGTCAGTGTTGGAAAGAAGTGCAAAGCTCAAGAATATGAGGCTTAAAGAATAATGCTGGAAGAGGGGGGAATAAACAGAGACTTTTGTTCGATAACTGTTAAGTTATGCCTACGTATCCTCTCGTGCAATGTGGAAGTCAGAACACCGTAGTTCGACTCAAAGAGACTGAAAGATAAATTGACTTGTGAACTGCTTACTTGTCTATGCTCAAGTGTAAGACCTGTCTGGACCAGGTGCTAACTGTCTTGCATTAGACGGAAGAAGCGATTTCTCGTTTATGAGTGAATGAGGTGAGAAAAGAATCCCGGAGGAGACGATTATTGTTTATTTTTTGTGTTTTCAATCTTTTATTGCTTTTTGATGTTTGTCATAAGATAATGAGCTTAAGCCTAAACCAAGGGTTAGTAAACTCATCACATCCTCCCTCTGATTAGGGGTAATGAGAATACTTTAAGTATGAAGTAAGCATCTCACACTTAATCACCATGATGTAGGATTACGATCATTAATGGATTACGATCATTAGTGTTAGGTAATGAGTTTAAGCCATAATCAAGGATTTAATGGACTCATTACACCATCCTAATAGAAGGATAATAGATGGGAACATTTAAGCTGAGAAAGGCTCCTCAACTTAATCCATGATTAGGGATTAACCTCATGACAAAACAAAGTCTTTATTAAAGTGGATTTTAGTTAATGGGAAGATTAAGAAGTGAATTTTATGATTTTGTAAGACAACTTGAGGGGGACTTGTCCATTAACACTAGGGTTAGTCCTTTTTAACCAATTGAGGAAGAATTAGAACCCTAATGTAAGGCCCAAGTTACAAGCTTGATGTCTTAGTGATTATTAGATGGATTAATTAAAAGATTTAAACACATTAAGGGTTTAACACTTAGGATTAAAGTTATACACTCTATCCTAATAGAAGGATACTGGCATAACCTTAATCACAAAGCCTTAAAACCTTTAAGGTTTAGTCCTTGATTAAGAGATGAGAAGAGAAGACTCAAAGATGACACAAAGGTAAAACTAATGGGGGACTAATCAAACCCTAATTGTGATCATGCTTGGTTAATCCTAAGGTTTATGAGGCTTGCAATAAGATCTTCAAGAGAGCCACCAAGGAAGAAGCAGATGTAAGGAAAAGAAGCAGCAAGAAGCAAGTCAACTTACTTCACTTAAGAAGATAAGTTGCTAAGAGGAAGAAGGTGAGGAGGGAACATGAATGAGCAAGCTCACTCTAATTCACAAGCAAAATGCAGTAAAGAATGCATAAGAGAGATGAGAAGAGGTTGTGAGAAATGAAGGCAAATTCACTTCCCAAACACTTACCACCTGAAAAGTTAGCAACAAGAAATGAAATGAAATGAAAATGAGATGAAATACAAATATGAAAGCCAAATTAAGAAGCATAATCATGATGAAAATAATGCTATAAGATGGTATGAAATCATGTCAAGTGATATTATTGTTCATACAAGTGATGAGTGTCGCTCCCGGGATTTTCATCCTAGTACAAACGCGAAAGTGGCGCGGAAAGGTTAGAGTCGCCAGCCAGACAATTTTATCCCGAAAGAATGGGAAAGGTAATGTTGCACAAACCTAAGGAAGAAGGAAATGACAAGGCCTTGTGAACCAAAGATCTGAGTTCGGGAGTCGGTTACGACCTGGGAAGGTATTAGCACCCTAGATCGTCCTTCGTACCCGACGGGATCCACGCTTGCTTGTTTGTTTCAAAGGGTGAGAAATAATATGTTGTTGAACAAATGAACCGCTGACTGGAAATTGGAAATGGAAATGAGAAATGAAATTGGAATTGACAAATAAAAATAAAAGGGGGAAATGTAGGGAAAATAAAGAATGTGCTCGAACGGGCCCTACCCCGCTGCCTACGTACCTCACTGGGTTAATGAGGATCAGAGTCGACGTAGTTTGCCTAACTAAGGCGGGAACTATTTGTTTGTGTTTTTTATGCTGGAACTGCGTATGTCTATGCTCATGTGTTGCAGGCTCGTCTGGTACGAGTGCGTTTACCGTCTTGCATGTGTGACAAGTCGTCGCGAGTTCGCGTTGTGAGTGAATGAGATGAGAAAAGAAGTTCCCGCAGGATAGTCGCTTGTTATTTGTTTTTTGTCTTTTAAGAGAAGTATTTTGAATTTGTTTGTTTTATGAAACAATCCCTTGATGAGACTTGTGCATCATGATAGACAAGCTTACACCACTCCAAAATGGAATGAATGCAAGTGCTTCATGGAATAAGGCTATACACAAAGGATCCTTTCATTTATTTATTAATTGTTTTTTTGAATTTTGTTTGAAGATGAGAAAGAATGACTCAAATTGCAAAAAGGGAAAAACTAAGGGGGACTAAGACACAAACCTAATTTTATTGATTTATTTACAAGAGAGGTCCTATGGTTAATGAGGTTTTCTAATCCTAATGAGAAAAGAGAAAAGAAGAAAAGAGAACTTAGAAATCAACTTACTTCCTAAGGAAGGTAAGTTGTTTCTAAAGAAAGGGAACACCTATAAGCAAGCACCAAGTGCTAAGGAAAACACAACTATAATGAATAAGATATAGGAATGAAGTGAGACTTACCTCAATCTTCCCCCCTACAAAACAAAAGTTAGCATGACAATGCATATTGAAAGTAAAATCAAAGCATGAAAGCGATTAAGTACCATAAACGTCCTAGAATGGAACTAGGGTTCAAAATAAGACCTAAGTCTAAAGGTGAAGGTAAATAAAGGTCACATGACTTCAAAAGTCAGTAGCTACATGCTATAGGTCCCTAAGTATGCTAGGATACCTCACAAGGTCAAACTATGTCAAACTATGTACAAAAAGTTCACCTAAGTTCACCTAAATGCAAGTTAAGACTCATGGATGAAGTATGAATGCGTATGGCTTACAAGCATGAATGAATACATGAAATGAACATAAAAGTCAGTAGTGAATGCTTATGAATGAGGATAAATGAATATACAATCATGGATGCAATGGATTAGGCATATGGAGCAATGAGAAGAAGATATGAGAAGAAACGAACAAAAATCGCATAAGATTGCACATGATGAAAGTTAAGGAAGAATGGCATGTGAATATGCATGAAATGATTATGGGTCAGTAGCATACAAGGTATGAGATGCACTTAGAATGCATGAATAGGCATTAATTATTTCCACATAATTAATGTTATTATTTAGAGGAGAAGAGAAGCTAGTTTAAGTTAAAGTAAGTCCAAATAATTATGCACTTTAAAGCACCAAAACAAAACAAATGATTATGGTTCAAAAAATGACCTATGAATGGAATTAAAGACATACAAATGACCTATAATCAACTCCTAAAAGCTACCAAAAATCCCCTCAAGAAAATGGCATGAATGCCTTCTTAAATCCTAGGATATGGAGCAAATACACACATGAATCAACCTAGGATCTAGGTGACATGGAAAAATAGTAAAAAGCCTTTAAAAATTATGAAATTAAATACCTGGAATAATAAATTCATTATCTCACATTTTCCAAAAGGATTCCACAAAATTATGCACCAAAGTGCCAAAATAATTCCTTGATTAGCAAGGTAGCAATGAATGATCACCCAAAAACAACTCCACAAAGTGGATCAAAAAGGGCACTAAAAATTATGAAAAAAAATGCCTAATGAGCATCACAATGTCACAAATTACAGTGATTAATCACACAAAAAAAATAGGTTTCACACCTATGGGGAAAAATCGATTTCGGTCCCTTATGCCAAAATATTCCTTTTTGGGACAGCTTGTGATCTAAAATCCAAATAAAATATTAAAACCATCCAAATCTGGAAACAAAAAATATGACAAAATAATTAAGAGGATGAGGATAACTCATGAATTTTTCCAGAATTTTATCTCACCTAAAACTATTTTTAATAATTGCGACGAAACGGGAAAAAAAGTGGATTTTAAGGGGAAGTGAAAGGAATCGATCCTAATGATTCGTAACCTAATCCCTAAGCTCCGGAATCGACACAAACCAACATACATCACAAATATATCCAATGCCTCAGGTGGAAGGGCTCAATAGGCACCTTAAGTTATATGATCCTAAGTCGCATACAACTAGAATGGTGCATTAAAGTAGAGAATCGAGATTACTTACTTGGTCGAAGTGCCGATTCTTTCACATAAAAGAAATCCAAAAAAACTTCAAGTCAAGCCTTGTAATCTCCCATGAGCAAAATAAATGTTCATCTTATATAATTGTTTGGTGAAGATCCCCCATAATCGAAACAAAAACAACGACACAAAATATCATTTGAATCCAAAGGTATCCCACAAATAAAGTGGAATACCAACCAAACGACTGTCGCTAAGATCTTTGCGAGAACCTTGCATGAACTCAACAAACGCATTAGAAACCAAAAAGAGGTGCAACCGGAAGTTGCACCTATGCCTCACAACTCCAAATCAAGTAGAAAGATGAATGTATGAGTCATGGACATGCATTGAAATTTACGTTTCAAAACGGGGCAGCACTTATGCTCTAACATAAACAACATGCAAACTCAAACCGGAATCGAACAAATTTACATGCAATGAATGGCAAATGATCAACAAACATAAGTACAAGTCAAAACAAGATCAATGCATCAAAATCGCACCAAACCGAACTTAAAAAACCTTAAACGAAAAAATGCGTCAAAAATCACCGACTCGGAATTGAACGAAAATCGCATGGTAACTTTCAAACGTGCCAACGGATTCAAATATGCAATCGGTTTTTGAAAATTCCACTTGGAAGTGATACTTTTTGGCCGATTTCGTCGGCTGGCAGTAGCAAAATAGCCGGAAACAATTGTCCGAAATCG
Organism: Lathyrus aphaca; assembly: GCA_963966055.1. NCBI lineage: Eukaryota > Viridiplantae > Streptophyta > Magnoliopsida > Fabales > Fabaceae > Lathyrus > Lathyrus aphaca. Next base: position 478,147,743 of record OZ014521.1, read on the forward strand.
ACTAAAAAGTTCACCAATGGCTCCGAAATAATCAACAAAGTCAATTTACACTATTCACATTCGCAAAAACGCGCTACGGTTAGGAAGTTATGACCAAAACATATTTTCGACACGCGACACATGAACAACATCAACAATTAAGCCTCAACCTATCCTATTTCAAATTTGCACATTGAAACAAGCATGAATTTAAAAGTCAAGCACTTCAATCAATATCAAGTTATAATAATTAGCTCTCTTAGGAATTTTGTCAAACACCTAACATTCACCGATTATTCTATGTCAATTTTACCAAGCCTTTTCAATCATGCACCACAACAATTATTAGGATAAATAAATCAAGAATCAATCAATAATCAAATCATGAATCAATGCACATAATCTCCACAAGATTAATTCAACTTCAAAATTCAATTCAAGAAACAATTCAACAATTATTCATGAATTAAAGTTTAAGAAGCTTACCGAATGAAGAATCGACGAAGAAATTGCGAATCCGAAGGAAGTGAGACGCGATCATGAACGGAGGAGAGGAGGAGAGGCCGCGCGGCTGCCGGTGGAGGAAGATGGTGGTCTTACGGTGGTGAAGTTGATCGGAGGTAGTGGTTCGTGGCGGCTCGGCTACCGGAAGCTTGATCGGAATTGTTGTGTTCTTGAGTTCTTGATGAAGTTGTTGTTGTGTTCTTGAGAAAGAATTGAGAGAATGAAATTTGATCCTTTAGAGAGAGTTTGTGAGAGTTTTTTGGTGTTTGTAAATTATGATTGAAGTTATGAGATAAATTGTGGGTCAAAAGAATATATAGTGGAGTGTAAAATGAAAGGCAAAAGGTAGAATTTCGGCTTAAGTGAAAATAACAATATCTTCGGCAAGAAATTTCGACTCTGAGCCTTCCACAATATTGTCCGCCTCTGAATCACAGTTGCAACACAAAAATAACGGACGTCATACGATCAAAATCGAGTGCGATCGATACGTTTAAGCTGCAAGACGTCACTGAAAAAGTTGTTTTTTCGGCTTATTTGGTGTCCGCTACTCGAAAATGTGACGAGGCCAACCTCTTCGGAGCATAATCTCTACCCGACTTTGTCATCAAAGTTGTAGATCTTTGAGTCAGTGACCTGGTGTTAAAATCTAAGCTCAACCTGACAAACGACGAGGGAGATATGAATTTTCTCGTGAAACCACTTTCAGCATTTTTCTTCGGTTTAGCGCTTCAGTTTTGTGAAATAAACCAAAACGACAATCTTTGGAGCACCGTTCGAACTCAGTTTTGTATTTGAAATTGAATAAGATAAAATTTTTGAACCAAAGCTTCAAGAACGGGTGATATCCGATGAAAATTGACCGAGTTATGAATTTTACAAAATCTGACAGATAGTGCACTGCATCAAAGAACCTTACTGGTAATTCGCATTTTCGAGATCCTTCCGCTCGGACCTAACCCAAACTGAATTCACATAATGAATATAACATCTAAACGGAATTTTAGGCACCGAAACAACATCAATTCGATGAACGAGCCAAGAGTTATGAATTTTTTAGTGTCCAAAACTCACCGGTTCAGCACTGTTTTTCACTATGTCGACTCTAAAGACTCGCACATTCTGAGATCTTCTTCAAAGAATTAGTTCTCGGCCAAAACCCAAAAGTTAGAAAGGATATCAAGACGGAACTTTTGGCATATGAATCTCTCAGACATGTTGACCCAATCAGAAGTTACGAACTCTTGAATACCGCTAGCACAGTTAATCGGCGAAACCGAAATTTCAAAAACAAATAATTCCCGCCATTTTCCTTGATGAATTGGCCTCCGAGCCGAACACAAAAGTTGTAGAGAATACCGAAATAGTCTAAACTATTGAGTTTCAAGCCAAAATGAGTTTCCGAGCATAAGGTACAACTTTTGCAAACTGCACCATAAAACTGATATTCTGCTTAAACTCCTTTGAATCAACCGAGAACTTTTGGTTTTTTCTAAGATTCTTGTGCACGTTCTGCATGAAAAAATAAAGGCCAGTTGCAACCTATGAAAGCTCAAATGGAGATGTATATTCATGTATGTTTATGATGCAATTGTGATCTAAATGCAATGCAATGTATGAAAGGATATGCTAAATGGCATGAAAATGAGAGGGCAAATTTTGGGGTGTTACAATGAGATTGCAAATGAGACATGGAAGGAGACATGGAAGCTCATGAAAATTCATAAAATGCAATGGATGCATAACATGGCAAATGAATGATGCAATGATCAAACATGATTTAAATATGTCCTAATATGTCTTATATGTCATTTGGATGCACAAAATGTCATGGTAAGTTCATGTATGCAAGCATATGAAGGATGAATGCAAATGAAGGCAAAAATTAGGGTTTTATGAACAAGATACAATGCAAAATTCAAAATCAGAAGCAAATGACAAGATAAAAATTTAAAAATGGGATCAAAGGTACCCTAAACCTATACAAGTTGACTACCCAAAGGGGAAGGTCAGAAACTAAACCCTAAAGGACTTATGATTTTTCTAAGTTTGCTAGGGTTTTAAGGTACCTCACAAAGAAAAATGCAAAACAAATCAAAAATGAAATATAAATTCATGCCAATTTTATCCTAGAAACTACATTATATGTGGAATTCAATGCAAAAAGAACCATTATCAAACTCTTCATGGTTAGGCAGAAAAGATTTTTCTAAGTTAGGGTCAAAATATTGATTTTTAAGAACCCTAAATCAAAAGAAAAATGTCAAAATGGATCAAGAACCTAAAAGAAATTTGTATGAGTGGTTTGATAATGTCTCTAAATGTGTCAAGATGCAATGTGATTTTTTTGGTGATTTTTAGAAACTTAAAGGGTATTTTAATTAATTAATTTCCATTAATAAATAAAATAAACATTTAAATATTTTAAAAAATACAAATTTTATGCAAAAAGTAAAATAAATATTATTTTCAGAATGAGAAAAATATTTAGAACCATGATGCAAAAAATAAAATTGTTTAGATGAGTTTTGCTATTTTTAATAAAATGATAAAGAAAATGCAAATTAAATGAGAATTAAATTGATTTAAATGAGAAGTCAACAGATCTAAGGGTTGTGGTTTAAACCAGGGACGCGAAAATTGACTAGCACGCGCATCTGAATGGCTGATATTCAAACTTCACTAACTACGCAATTAAACCCTAATTTGAACCCTAATGACTTTCAGGTGACCGGAACAGTGTTCCGGTCATCTTCTCCGGCCTGCTCAAAAACCTAACTTCTTCCCTAGGCAATTTTAAACCCTCTAATGCTCCAGATCACAACTTCTAATCACCCTAAGCAAGAATCAAGCATGAAAATTCATTTATCTTTCAACATAAACAAGATTCGAATCAATCAATTTTTCAGGTCAAACTTTCAGAGACATGGTTCAGGCTCAAAACTCAACCAATTTTAAAACCAACAAGCACAACATGATCAGTGAATCATAAGCAACATTTCTATGGCATAAAAAACAATTTCTGGAAAAAATGTTCGTGGTGATACCTGGACTAAAGCTTTCGAAAATGGCACTGGCTGGCTGTTTCTTTGCTTCAAATCAACTTCAATGATCCTCCTGAAGAGTTTGCAATGCTTGGATGGAGTTTATATGGCCTCTATGTGAAGTTGGATGAAACTCAGTTCAAGAAATGTGAAAATCGTGTTTTTGATTTGAGGTGTTTCAAGGCAAGATGAAGGGTGGGAAATGATCAGTGATGGATGTGTAGTTGAATGGTGGAAAAAGTTTGAAGATTTGTTGGTTGAGCTATGAGTTTCGAAAGCTTTTGCAAGTTAGAGTGATTTTGTGTATGCTGAGGATTCTGAAGTGTTAGGCTGCAATGTTGTGTGTTATGAGCTGTGTTTGATCCACATAACAAGCTGTGATAGGTCAGAGAATGGGTGGTGGACTATGGTGATTGGTATGGGCAAGTTGCCAAAATGTCAAAAGTTTTGTACTTGAGGTATGGGCTGGTTTTGCAGCTGGCTTTTGGCTTGTCCTGGCTCACCGTAGATCATGGAGAGCCATAGATTTCAAATTGAGGTGATTCAGCAAGCTTGTGAAAGGTTATGTGCCCTTTTGCAATTTTCATGAAGTTTAGCCCCTTTTGAATTTCTTGATGTTCAAGGCATGGAATGAAATGATTCTTGGATCAATTGTGATCCTTAGGCAATGCATTATGATGTTAAGACATGTAGAAGCGTATTTGAGGTCACAAAAATGCTTGGCATGAGAATTTGCAAACTTCCCTCTTTGGTGTAAAGGTGAAATTTATGTGATTTTTCCCAACATTGCAAGGCCATAACTTGAGTTCCAAAATGAATTAGGTCAAGTTCTTGTAATTTTTGAAAAGGGAATGATCCAATCTACAACTTTCATGACCAAGAATTTTTCATTTAAAGCATTTTTGAATCAAAAAGAGAAGGTTGAAAAACTTTCCCAAAATGGCAAGTTTTCATTACAAGTCACTTTCCCAAAATGGCAACTTTTCAAATGGCTTGAAATTCTTCAATTTTGTGAACTTATAACTTCTTATAAGATCAAATAAATATCATATACATCCAAAATGATGGAGAAGACCCTTTGGTTGGATGATTGGGGGCCTCAGATGCCCTGATTTTACACTGACTTGCTCAAGAAGTCATCTATTGATCAAATGCCTTGCCCTTTGAATTTCTTCATGAAAATTGGTATGCATGATCCTCATATCATATAGAGACCCATAGAAATAAGAATGACCAAAAAATTTGGAGTTATGGCCTCTGAAACCAAAACCCTAATTTTAGGTCATCTGTGTAGTTAAAGATGGCTCTACTTCCATGCCTTTCTCAGTTCTTGTGATTCTTTGACTTCCTTGATCTTAGGAGGATATAATATGATGCTTGAAAATACATGGACCCTATTGAGATGATTGATGACCTTTGAAGTGGCTCAGATGGCTCAAGGATTGCTCATATCACAAACCCTAGATGCAGATGACTTTGAAACAATGCAGTGAAGCAAAAATGCAATATGAGATGATATGATTGAACTTATGCAAATGAAAAGATCACAAGCCATGGGGAAATGAGTGAGGGCAAATTTGGGGTGTTTACAGCTGCCCCTATTCAAGCATGAGTTAGCTGTGCAGGATGTAAGCGACGGCTTAATAGACAAACAAGATAACTTGTGGTTGAATACCAAAGACAGTCCAAAATTTGCGCTCACTGGGGAAAAATAAAGGGGATATAAATTGTAAAAGGAAGCAAAGGATGATTATAAAGCGCGAGCGATGGAGGACGACCATCGGGCAGGGGACGAATGCTTGGGATGAAGCAATGACGGGGACGGCCGACATGCTGGGGAAATGAAAAGATTATGATGGGGACGACCATCAAATACAGTAACAAGGTTCTTTGGGGATTAAGGGTAAATGATGGGGACAACCATCGTGTTGAAGAAATAAATGATGAGGGACGGTCATCAAGGGTGAAGGAAGATCACCTAGCAGGGGACGGCTGCTCTGTTGGGGATAAGATGAGGAACGGTCATCTAAGGTGAAGGACGATCACCTAGCAGGGGACGGCTGCTCTGAAAATATCACGACATAGGATGAATGCTGGATAGAAAAGGTCGACGATGGGGACGGCCATCGGATAAGCATGATGAAGGACGATCATCGAGAGGTGAAGGACGATCACCTAGTAGGGTACGGCTGCTCTCAGGTTTTATCATGACATAGGACGAATGTCAGATAACGAGATCAACAATGGGGACGACCATCGGATAAAGTGATGAAGGACGATCATCAAAAGGTGAAGGAAGATCACCTAGAAGGGTACGGCTGCTAAAAATATCACGACATAGGACGAATGTCGGATAGGAAAGGGTTCCATTAATGGAGACTCCGCTGGCGGGAATGATGGAGGACGATCATCAAAAGGGTGAAGGACGATCACCTGGCAGGGTACGGCTGCCGGAAGTATCATGACATAGGATGAATGTCAGATAGAAAAGAAAATTGCTCTTACTGGGGATTTGCTGGGAACTCTTCTGGGGAATGGTAGACACAGACGAGTGTCTAAATTCAAGAAAGAAAAGGTATAAGTGTTTGACGTTGTGTATAGACTAAAGATGCGGACGAGCATCCTTAAGACCACGATACGGATGAGTATCGGTAGAAACAAATGCTGACGCAAGTTCAGAGATGACGGTACGGGCGAGTACCAACTGGTTAACAAAGAACACGGACGAGTGTTGACTCTTAGGGGAAATGAGAGGTGTATACAAGATACGAACGAGTATCTGTATGAGTAAAGAGTATGAGTGAGACACAGACGAGTGTTCACCTTGCTGGGGAGAGTATGATGCAGACGAGTATCATAAAAGAAAGTGTACGAGTTTATGAGTGTAAAAGATATTCTAAAGATTTGTGGGGATGAGATGACACGGACGGGCGTCGGAGGAAGTATGTTATAAACAAGTGTTTGATTTATAATAAGTGTTTAGGCAACCATGATGGGGAAAGTGACACGGACGAGTGCCAAAAGGAGTATGTATCTGTTTTTTGAGACTGCAAAGGGGGTACCTCGGCTTTCTGCCGGGGAAATTTGAGGGGTATTTTGTATACTACTGATGGAATGTTGGTATATACAGGTATTTGTTCAAAGCATGGCTCATGATTATGCAATATGTTTGATTTTTGCCGTAATGCTCTGTATTAAATGGAATGCTACGCTCTGAGGGGAATATGATGTGAATGCTATGATTATGCAAAAGATACCGATCCGGGATATGGATCCCGTTGTGGTGAAGATCTCTGGCTGATCTGCTTGAAGGAAATATCCCAGCTGGGTATGAGATCATTGGTAGGTTTGGCATATATGACTGCTTGGGGGAAACAGGTCATTGATAGACATATCTTTGATGATGAGGGACCCAGCTGGGGCTATGGAAGCTTTCGTTGCTTTGTTGTGAGATCTTCAAACATTGCTCTTCTGGATAGAGGTTGAAACTTTGTGGGGAGATGGCTCCCTGTTTGACACTCGGTTGGGGAGGAATGATCACTGAACGACATTCCTAGTGACTTCTGTGATTCTGCTGAGGATGATGATGTCTGGCAACTCAGCTGGGGAGAAATCATCTCTGGTGCTATTTGGAAGATGTGTTGAGTAAGTAATGATTTGGCAGCTTGTTGGGGAGAAGCTCTCATGCCCCATGCTGCATTTTGAATTCCTACAATCCTGTATTGACAAAGAAAGGTACAAGTATCTCGAGGTATCCCCTACTAGATTCCATCATAGGAATTTAGACACTCCCGGTAGCAAATATATTTCCTGTAAGCGTGTAATTTAGAAAAATGCATCTGCATTTATGCAATCAACATCTTAAGGACATCGGACATTTTGTAAATGAAAATAAAATGTACGAGACGAAATATGACTGAAAATATGATTTTATTAATTTGTGTGCCCTGAATTGGCCAGATACAGTCAAAGAAACAGATCCCCTTAAATGAGGAGATTGTTACAAATTGATAAACAAAAAGGTGCTGGCAATGTTGATGACGCTTCGGTGAGCTTCCCTTTGCTATGACTCGTATGACGTTGATGTTCTTCTCATCTTTCTTTCTGAAGAAGGCTGATTCTGACCGATGCTCTAACCTTTTGAAACTTGCCACGTTGTAAGTGATACAGACGAATTCAGAATGCAGTTGTTCGCTTATTCCCTTACTTTGTGTTGATCGCCCTTTCGGGTTTTCAATCCACCGGGATACCCATTTTTGCCTGAGCTGTCCAATGCGGCTTTTCAACTCAGCAGGTGTACATTTTTATTTATTTTCCCTTATTTTTTCCCGAGTCTTTTTATTCTGTTTTTGACTCGCCGGGATGCCCTATATTTATCTGGACTTACATTTTGTTTTTATGTCCAGCGGGTCATTTTATGCGAAGTATTTTTTAACTGCATCTGAATTCACAGGGGACAGGAAGTCTTCACCATCCATAGTACTGAGCATCAGTGCTCCGCCAGAGAATACTTTCTTCACTATGAATGGACCATCGTAAATCGGAGTCCACTTGCCCCTGTGGTCTGTATGAGGAGGGAGGAGTCTTTTCAGCACGAGATCTCCTACTTGATATTCTCGAAGCCTGACTTTCTGATCGAAGGCTTTCTTCATTCTCTTCTGATACAGCTGCCTATGACAGATTGCAGCTAACCTCTTCTCTTTGATCAGACTCAGTTGTTCGTACCGGGATCAGACCCATTCTGCTTCATTTAGTTTGACATTCAATAGTACCCGCAAGGAGGGTAATTCAACTTCAACAGGTAGGACTGCCTCCATACCATACACAAGCTGATACGGTGTTGCCCCAATGAATGTTTTAATTGATGTACGGTACCCATGCAAGGCAAATGGTAGCATTTCATGCCAGTCTTTATAGGTGACCACCATCTTTTGCACAATCTTCTTGATATTCTTGTTAGCTTCCTCTACAACGCCATTCATCTTTGGTCTGTAAGGAGAAGAATTGTGGTGTTGGATCTTGAAGTCCCGGCATAGCTCTGCCATCATTTTATTGTTCAAATTAGAACCAATGTCAGTAAAGATTTGCTCGGGCACTCCATACCGATAGATGATGTCTCTCTTCAGGAATCGGGCTACCACTTGCCTGGTGACATTTGCATATGAAGCTGCTTCAACCCACTTGGTAAAATAGTCAATAGCTACCAGGATGAATCTGTGGCCGTTTCAAGCAGTTGGTTCAATCTTGCCAATCATATATATGCCCCACATGGCAAAGGGCCAAGGTGAAGACATCACATTCAGAGGATTTGGAGGCACATGCACTTTATCTGCATAAATCTGGCATTTATGACATTTCCTGGAATAAGCACAACAGTCTGCATCCATCATGATCCAGTAGTAGCCTGATCTTAACAGCTTTTTAGCCATTGCATGCCCCCCAGCATGGGTACCAAAAGATCCTTCGTGCACCTCGTGCATCAACAGGTCTGCTTCTGTCTTATCAACACATCTGAGAAGTACCATATCAAAGTTTCTCTTGTACAAGGAACCATCAGCATTCAAGAAGAAACTACCAGCTAGCCTTCTTAACGTCTTCTTGTCATTGGAAGATGACCCAGGCGGGTATGTTTGATCCTCTAAGAAGCATTTGATGTCGTAGAACCAAAGCTTATCATCTTTAGCAAGGTCTGCTGAGAATACATATGTTGGTCTATCAAGTCTGGATACTGGAATCCGAAGCACAATGTTGGCAGCTTGAACTTTGATCATGGATGAAATGGTAGCCACAGCATCTGCAAACTGATTTTCATCTCGAGGGATATACTCAAGCTTGATTGTAGTGAAGAAAGTAAGAAACCTCCTTGTATAGTCCCGGTAAGGTATCAGATGCTCCTGGTGAGTGTACCATTTGCCATTGGTTTGATTGATTATCAGAGCTGAATCTCCGAATACAGTTAAAGTCTTGATCCTGAGGTCAATGGCTTCCTCAAGACCCATAATACAAGCTTCGTATTCAGCTTCGTTGTTAGTGCAGTTAAAGGTGAGTTTTGCCGAGAAAGGCATGTGAACTCCCTTAGGTGTAATGAGTACTGCACCAACACCGCGACCATTCATATTAATAGCCCATTCAAACATCATAGTCCATTCTTCTTCTGGGTCAGGCCCTTCGGTGTGAATAGGCTCTTCATGATCTTTTGCTTTTATGAACATGATGTCTTCATCAGGGAAGTCAAATCTCATAGACTGGTAATCATCAATGGGTTTCTCAGCTAGATAGTCAGACAATACACTGCCTTTGATGGCTTTCTGAGATGTGTACTGAATGTCATATTTTGTGAGAATCATTTGCCATCTTGCAACCCGTCCGGTAAGTGCTGGCTTATCAAAAATGTACTTGACTGGGTCCATCTTGGAGATCAATAAGGTAGTGTGGGTCAACATATACTGCCTTAGTCGGCGAGCAGCCCACGCTAAAGAACAACAAGTTTTCTCGAGCAGTGAATAACGTTGTTCACAGTCAGTAAACTTTTTGCTTAGGTAGTATATTATATACTCTTTTCGACCAGACTCGTCATGCTGGCCCAGCACACACCCCATTGACTCTTCTAATACTGTCAAATACATTATTAAAGGTCTTCCTTCAACTGGAGGCATAAGGATTGGAGGCTCTTGTAAGTATTCCTTGATTTTGTCAAAAGCCCTTTGGCAGTCTTCATTCTACCTGACTGTTTGTTCTTTCCTTAACAACTTGAACAAGGGCTCACAGGTTGCTGTAAGATGAGATATGAACCTTGAAATGTAGTTCATTCTACCCAGGAACCCTCGAACTTCTTTCTCAGTCTTTGGTGCAGGCATTTCTTGAATGGCTTTGACTTTGTCAGGGTCAACTTCAATTCCCTTCTCAATTACAATAAATCCCAGCAGGTTACCGGACCGCACCCCAAATGTGCATTTGTTGGGGTTTAACTTCAATTGGTATTTCCTCAGACGCTTGAACAGTTTCAACAGATTCACCAGGTGGTCTTCTTCTTAGAGGGACTTGGAAATCATGTCATCCACATAACATTCAATTTCTTTGTTGATCATGTCGTGGAATAATGTTACCATAGCTCGTTGATAAGTGGCACCAGCATTCTTCAGTCCGAATGGCATTACCTTATAACAGAATGTGCCCCAGGGTGTGATGAAGGTTGTCTTCTCCATGTCTTCAGGTGACATTTTGATCTGATTATATCCTGAAAATCCATCCATGAAGGAGAATACCGAGAACTGAGTCGTATTGTCGACCAATACATCAATGTGAGGTAAAGGGAAGTCATCTTTTGGGCTGGCTCTGTTCAGGTCCCGGTAATCTACACACATCTGTACTTTACCATCTTTCTTAGGCACAGGCACGATGTTAGCAACCCACGGAGGATAGCTAGTTACAGCAAGGAAACTGGCGTCCCACTGTTTTTGTACCTCTTCTTTTATCTTCATTGCCATATCCGGGCGAGTACGGCGCAACTTCTGTTTTACTGGCGGACAGTCTTCCTTTAGAGGCAGCTTGTGCATAACAATATCGGTGTCCAACCCTGGCATGTCCTGATAAGACCAAGCAAAAACATCCACATATTCCCGAAGCATGTCAATAAGTTTTTCTTTCACTGAATCTTGCAGACAGGCCCCGATCTTAACTTCTTTCAGGTCTTCTTCTGTACCAAGATTAACCGTTTCAACCTCCTCCTGATGAGGAGTTATAACCTTCTCCTCTTGTCTTAACAACCTAGCTATTTCTTCAGGTATCTCATAATCTTCTTCAACCCCTTCATCAGTTTGATTAATCATATTGTCAAAGTCATACGAAGTCATAGCAGTGTTGTTGTCGGTGCAGTCCGGAGGGCACTCTCTGCAAGGGTTTAGATTTGTTCAATTTATTGATCAGTTTTATCTTGTTTAGAAAAAGTGAAAATGAAGCTTTTATTTTGAAAAGCATTGCCATTTTATTTTTGTACAAAAAATGAAAAATGAAAAACAGTGAGCGGAAAAGAAAAGGCTCATTTGCAAAAGATGTCCTGATATTCATTGATTGATCGTTTGCACAAAATACAAGATGGCCCGATTACAAAATGACTCCTGACATCTTGGGTAAGATGCAGGACTTGATGCATGCTTTAAAAATAGGAAATAATAATTACTCTGCAGGAGTAACTCTTATAATTTTCTGGGAAGACCAGTTTGAGACATGGTTCCCCGGGATCCTTGGACGTATCCACCTTTCCAGGTTGCGCTCGTCTTCTGACTCATCTTCCAAGCTGTTCATAGCATCCGGGGTGAGCATTGCCCCGCTGACAAACTTGGGCTCCGTTGCAGCCTTTGGTTGATCTTGCCGAGTTGGTCTGTAACCCAACCTGAATCAGTCTTCTTTCTTTTCTACTGGCAGCAGCTCGCCCCAGCCTTGAGCGGTACCCTCTTCAACAACCTTCCGGGCTTGTTGATATGATGTGATGGAAGTCCTAGACATAGCAGATGCTTCATTGATATTAAGGGCTTCAAACCCTTGACTCATGGTCTCATGGATCTCCCCATCCATTTCAATGTATTTAAAAGTAGTCGGTTGGCTAACGAAGATATCCTCCTCCCCACAAATAGTAATAACTTGGCCCTCCCACTCAAATTTTAACTTCTGGTGAAGGGTCGACGTCACGGCGCCAGCGGCGTGTATCCATGGTCTACCCAATAGACAGTTGTAGGCAGGCTGTATATCCATCACAAAGAAGGTTGTTTTGAAAACCTGTGGGCCAATCATTATTGGTAATTCTATCTCTCCTATAACTGATCTTTTAGAACCATCAAAGTCTCTCACTACCAAGTTGCTTGGGCGTAATGCCAATCCTTCATACTCCAGCTTCACAAGGGCTTTCTTGGGTAGGACATTGAGGGATGACCCTGTGTCCACCAATACGTGAGAAAGAACTACACCCTTACACTCCAAGGTAATGTGCAAAGCCTTGTTGTGATTGTGACCTTCCGTTGTCAGATCAGTGTTGGTAAATCCTAGTCCATGACTAGCGTTGACATTTCCAACCACGACCTCTAACTGATTGACAGTAATCTCCTCCGGCACATAAGCTGCGTGCAGGACCTTTAATAGTGTGTTTCGATGAGCCTCAAAGCACATTAGCAATGATAGTATGGAGATCTTGGAAGGTGTTTGGTGAAGCTGGTCCACCACCCTATAATCACTTTTTTTGATGATCTTCATGAACTCATCAACCTCTTGATCAAAAAGAGTCTTCAAAGTTTCTTTAGCAACTGGTCCTTCTTGCACCATGCTCTTCCCTTTTGCCTTAGCAGCAGTTTCTGCTTCAGCAATGGGTCTTGGTATTTGCGAGGCAAAAAGACATCCGCTTCTAGTGAAGCCTCCTCCTCCCCCCACATTGTCTATCTGAGGTGAAGAAGCTGATGATTCTAAAGTGATTTTCTGCCCCTCGCAGTATAGATCTGAGCCATAATGCCAAGGGATGGCATTATTGCTTTCGTAAGGAACTGGCCCAGGCACTGTGATAGTGACCGGACTGATAGCTACTGCAGAGGGGACCATAATGTTGTGTGGATCATAATATATGGTAACTGGAGCTCTGACAGGAGTAGCATTTTGTTGTGAGTTGTTGGAAGGAACATTTGCGGGATCGTAGTATATCGTAACCGTTGAGGCACTTTCATTAACTGTTACTGATGTTGTAGGAGTATCTGTTGACTGGACGGGTGTTGAAGTTGTAGAAGGAACTGATGGAATAATGGGTGTTGTCGTTGTAGAAGGAATTGTGACCGAACTTGTATCCGTTGAAGTGATTGAATGAATAATTGTTGGAGTTGTAGCAGAATCTGTTGGAACAAGGGTTGCTGACGTTGTAGGAGTATCTGTAATTGTTGATAAAGGAATTGTTGGAGTTGTAGTCGCTGTTGTTGTAATCTAAAGAGTGCCATCTCTAATGAGGCCATCTATGTCGTTTCTCAGTCTCTCACATCCATTAACGGCAATGTTGCAATGTCCACAGCCGACCTCGCATTCGGGGAACACTTGGCATTCTAACAGCTGGGCATTGATTTCAACAAAGGGTGTTCGTATTTTTGCAACACCGTTGATTAATGTGGATGGTTTGCCCTCCTCAATAGCATTAATCCTAGGCCCGTTGTGACTAGGCATTGGATTTATTGTAACATTTGGAGGAGGTGCAAAGTTGAGAGCTTTTGAGTCCACCAGATCCTAGACTTTCATCTGTAGGGCCCTTCATTTTTCAGTATTATGCCCCGGTGCGTTTGAGTGGAATGCACACCTGGCATTTGCATCATAGTTCTTTGGCATATTGAGAGGATCTGGAGGCGCTAACGTCCTTAAGTCAACTAGGTTGAGCTTTAGGAGTTGTGGCAAGATTGCAGCATACGACATTGGGATTGGGTCAATTACCCTGTTTGCTTGTGATGGCCTTTGTTGGAAGGGATGTTGTTGTTGGTTGTCGTTGTTGTTGTTATACGACCTTTGTTGTGGATAATGAACTTGTTGTTGATACTGTGGTTGTTGTTGAGGATACAATGGTTGTTGTGACACTGGAGCTGGGATGGTAACAACTGCTACTGACCTGGGAGAATACTGGGGTCTTCCCCGGCTTGAATGAATGAAATTAGTCTCACCTGCCCTCCTGGGCCCCGCGAAAGGTTTTCTGGGATTGCTGGAGGAACTTGCACCACTGTCGAAGATTTTTCCCATTTTCAATAGGCTCTCAATTCTCTCACCAGCTATGACCACATCAGCAAAACTGGTAGAGGAGAAAGCAGCCAGCCTATCAATATAAGTCCCATTTTCAATAGGCTCTCAATTCATGAACATGTCGGCCATTTCCCTTTCTGACATGGGTGGTTGGACAGCAGCAGCAAGCTATCTCCATCTTTGAGCGTAATCCCGGAAGCTCTCTCTATAAGACCGAGACATGCCCATTAGAAGAGTTCTATTGGGAGCCATGTTCAGGTTGTATTGATATTGACGAATGAAAGCTTCGGCCAAATCCTTCCAGCATCTTATGGTGGCCCTAGACAAATGTGAATACCATTCTCTCGAAGCTCCAGTCAGACTGTCCTCAAAGTAGAACATCCACAACTTTTCATCCATAGTATAAGCTTTGAGCCTTCCCAAGAAAGACTGTAGATGAGTGCGAGGACAGGAGGTACCATTGTACTTCTCAAAGCATGGGGGTTTGAATTTGTGGGGAATTCTCACCCCATCCACCAGTCCCATATCCATCACATCGAAGCCCAAAGAATTCTGAGATTCCAAAGACCTTAGCTTTTAAACAATCTCGTCCAATATTCTGTCATATACCTCATCTCCAGCCCCAATGACAGTGAACTGTTCTCCCTGGGGATCCTCCTGCAAGATTTGGCCCCCAGTAGCATTACCTTGACCATTCCTTTGGATGTTAACCTCTGGATTCAAATGAGGTCCATATGCCGGTGGGTCAATACGAGGCTGGCCTCCTTCATTGTTACTAGTTCCTCCTGTTCCAAGATGAGGCTCTTCAGGAGTTTGTCTTTCCACCAGCTCTCTTAACCTTTCTTGGCTCTGGGCCAAGCCAGTCATTACTTCCATGAACTGAGACATCTGGTTTCTCATCTCTACTCTCTCATTGACCATCAGGTTTCTGACCTCAGTCAGATCCTGTTGTACTTGTTCCTTTGAATGCCGAGATGGTTGTTACGAGTCGGGTACCGGTGCGCGCGATTGACAGGGAACACTCGGCGACGAGCAATGTTTCCTGAGATCACAACAAAGTTAGAAACAATAATAATAACAAAACCTACAAAACAAAAACAAAGTTAGTATGCAATGCAGTATGCTTATTTGTTTTCCAAGGTATCCGGTTTGGTTCTTGGTTTTGACCTTTCCAGACCTCGAGGAAGATGCTTGATGTTGTTGAGAGAAAAACCCAAATGAAAACAAACTAAAATTTATTACAAATGGTGATCAATACATAGTTTGTTTTACAACTCATGCCCATGGAGGGTCAAAATACAACAAAAGAGGAAAAATACATCAAATGGAAACAAACAACAAGCAAAGAATCAGACATCCAGCCAAAATTCATCCTCTTTGACCTCCTTCAGGAGTGCCTCAGTCACTGGACCAGCTGGGTGCTCAGAAATGGTCCTAATGAGGAGGTTCCTGGTAGCAATGGCAGTGGTCAGCTTCTTATGCCTATCCTGGTCTTTTGATCTCTTCAATCCTGCTCTGAGCTTAAACTCTGATATCTCTTTCTATGCAGCCAACAGGGCTTCCTGCTGTTTTTTCTCATTGGCCTCTAACTGCTCAATCTTGGCCTGAGTCTTCTGGTCTTCTTGTGTACGGGCTTCGGTGATCCTGACCCACCTAGCCTGACTCTCTTGCAGATAGTGCTTAGCCCTAGCTTTCTGGATCTTGGCCTCCTTGCAGGCATTCTTCAATATATGTTCCCCAGCCCTTGCTTTCCTTATGTATTCTTTTGTCTTCTCAATTTTTGCAAGGTGCTCAACCCTGAGCTTTTCCAATCTCTCAATGTCTAGACGACCATCACTTATTTCCCAAAGAGTCTTTTTCAAGGCTTGAGATAGTTGCTCATTCCTTTCCTTCAACTTTTCAAAATCTTCTAGGCTAACTGTTGCTGCAGGCTGTATTGTGGATGGTCCAAGTGTGTCTTCCAAGGTGAAAGGCATTCGGGTAATCTGAGCTATAGTACGGGACCAGTCATAGTACTGAGCTGAAGCAACATTGTTACATTTTCCAAGAATAGCTACCCCATTTGTCTGGATGTTGTCCCAAGCCTAGGATGCTTGTTTGACAACAGCTGAATTAGGTTGCACTTCACAATATAGGGTCTCAGCTAAATCTTGTCCTCTGGGAGGGTGAATCATGGCATAACCCAATTGTCTCTTAAACAGCAAAGGGTTGTAGTTGATGCAACCTTTTACTCCTATGAGAGGCACATTTGGGTATTGTCCACAGCTGGTGATAATGTCCTTGCCTTTGGTGCTCTGGGTGCACCATCTGATATCATCTGAAGTCAAGGCAATGAACCTCTTGGCCCAATTCTTTTGCTGGTGTGGGTTCAAGAAGGCATCTGACTTAGGCAGGTGTCTGAGCAGCCAGGTGTAAAACAAAGGAGCACAACACCTAACCAACTTCCCCCTTTGCTTCTCATTCCTCTGATGAATGGAGTAGTAAAAATCTCCTAGCAGTGTGGGCACTGGGTTCTTTAGAAGAAATAGATGGATGGCATTCTTGCTGACAAATTTAGGCTCATCAACAAACAATATAGCCCCATATATGCTGAGGGCTAACAGTGCACAGACTGCTCTCCACTCTCCCAATGAAGCCTTCAGGATGTCCTGAGAAATCATGAAGTCCAAGTGCAAACCAGGAATCCCAGCTTTTGTTGTCATACTTTGCTCAATAAGGGCAGGCTCCAAGTACAGTGCCCTTGCTATCTCTTCATTTCTGGGAACAGTCATCTCTGGATTGAAAGGGATTCCACCTCTGATAGGTACTCCAATCAATAAAGAAAACTCTTCCAGCAGAGGCCCTAACTGAAAGTCTGGAAATGTGAAGCATCTCGGTGGTGGGTCATAAAACTGCAAGCATGTGTGGATCATGCTCCTCTTAGAAGGGTCAAGGTCCATAACCATGTCCAGGATACCTGCATAGTGCTCTCTAAATAGTAGGATATGGTCAGGGGTGATGAGTGACTGGACCTGCCTAATTCCAGTCGATACAGGTTCAAAGAAGTGATAGGATATATTGCTCTTCCTGGGAGTATCCATGAGTGCTGCTGAAGAAGCTGAAGATAAGTACTGATGAGGATCACAGACTGATGCTGAAGGTGGACCACTGACAGGCTGATAATGGTGATGGTGGAGATAACTGATGAAGACAACTGAAACAGAGGTCTATGCAGAAGAAGGGGTCAAAACCAAAACCAAGATACAATGAAATGGATACCCTGAAAAGCAAATAAACAAATGTTAAATGATGCAAAGATGATATATGCAAATGATATGCAAAGGTTTGTGATCGGGCTGGATCTGATTATTTGTCTTGATATAAGGCCCATGTATGTTCAAAAGTCCAGATGGAGGTTTAGAAATCCAGTAACCAAGGTGGGGGACTCAAATAAAGAGTCACATGTCCAGGGTTAATCACAAGAACTGTCCAAAGTGGAGTATTCTTAAACAAAACAGTAACAAGGTATGATGTGGCCAAGGGTTCCTGCAAAACTGTAAACAGCCTAACCCCCCTCACAGGTAATGTTCTAGAACAAGGATCCTCAGACTTGGATCAGTTATGAGAAGTGTAAACACTTCTAACCCGGAGGTACAGTGTTTATAATAACCATAAAAGATCCTCCTCTAATTCACCTCAGCTTCTGAAGGTCATAGTAAAAGGTCATCCAGACTTAGTAGGCTTCTCAGATAGCCCTAGTACTACAGGAAATCTGTAGCACAGAGTTCTCAAGAAGAAACCCACATCTGAATCGTGTTTCATATTCCCGCACCAGACCGAAATGGAATGGGAAAGAACATGAACCACTCTAGCCTAGGTGTCACTTAGGTCCCAGGTACAGGACCTTAAACTCTCAATGGAACCCCACCCCACCAAGACAACAAACCAGATCCAGCAATGACAGTATGAAATATGCAAAACTGTAAAGAAAGCAATAAATAAAGCTGTACATAAAGCAGTAAATAAAGCAAAATAAATAAACACACATAGCACATAACACCCAAGTAAACACAAACCAAACAAGTGCTAGGAGGAACCCACAAAAAAAAGAACCAGAAGCCCTGGTTGCATCCCGGTACAAGCGCGAACGGTCGGCTAAAGGAGAAATGAAAAGAGTCGCCAGCTAGGCATTTTTATCTCGAAGGAAAGGTAATGCTGCATAGACCTAGAAAGAAGATGGATAAGACGGTCACGAACCAGAGAAACTAAGAAAGGGGGTTGGTTACAACCTGGGAAGGTATTAGCACCCAGATTGTCCGCCGTACTCGACGGGATCCACGCTTGAAAGTTTGTGTTTAAAAGGCGAGTGTCAGTGCTATCTTGTGTGAAAAATCTGGAAAAGAATGCAAGTGTCAGTGCAAAAGGAATGTGAAGTGAATACAAGAAGTGTCAGTGCTGGAAAGAAGTGCAAAGCTCAAGACTATGAGGCTTAAAGAATAATGCTGGAAGAGGGGGGAATAAACAAAGACTTTTGTTCGATAACTGTTAAGTTATGCCTACGTATCCTCTCGTGCAATGAGGAAGTCAGAACACCGTAGTTCGATTCAAAGAGACTGAAATATAAATTGACTTGTGAACTGCTTACTTTTCTATGCTCAAGTGTAAGACCTGTATGGCCCAGGTGCTAACTGTCTTGCATTAGACGGAAGAAGCAAGTTCTCGTTTATGAGTGAATGAGGTGAGAAAAGAATCCTTGAGGAGACGATTATTGTTTGTTTTTGTGTTTTCAATCTTTTATTGATTTTTGTGTTTGTCATAAGAAAATGAGCTTAAGCCTAAACCAAGGGTTAGTAAACTCATTACATACTCCCTCTGATTAGGGGTAATGAGAATACTTTAAGTATGAAGTAAGCATCTCACACTTAATCACCATGATGTAGGATTAAGATCATTAACCTACTTGTGATTATTTATATGTTTTTGGAGTTTTTGTTTAGTGTTAGGTAATGAGTTTAAGCCATAATAAAGGATTTAATGGACTCATTACACCATCCTAATAGAAGGATAATAGATGAGAACATTTATGTTGAGAAAGGCTCCTCAACTTAATCCATGATTAGGGATTAACCTCATGACAAAACAAAGTCTTTATTAAAGTGGATTTTAGTTAATGGTAAGATTAAGAAGTGAATTTTATGATTTTGTAAGACAACTTGAGGGGGACTTGTCCATTAACACTAGGGTTAGTCCTTTTTAACCAATTGAGGAAGAATTAGAACCCTAATGTAAGGCCCAAGTTACAAGCTTGATGTCTTAGTGATTATTAGATGGATTAATTAAAATATTTAAACACATTAAGGGTTTAACACTTAGGATTAAAGTTATAAACTCCATCCTAATAGAAGGATATAGGCATAACCTTAATCACAAAGCCTTAAAACCTTTAAGGTTTAGTCCTTGATTAAGAGATGAGAAGAGAAGACTCAAAGATGACACAAATGTAAAACTAATGGGGGACTAATCAAACCCTAATTGTGATCATGCTTTGGTAATCCTAAGGTTTATGAGGCTTGCAAGAAGATCTTTAAGAGAGCCACCAAGGAAGAAGCAGATGAAAGGAAAAGAAGCAGCAAGAAGCAATTCAACTTACTTCACTTAAGAAGATAAGTTGTTAGGAGAAAGAAGGTGAGGAGGGAACATGAATGAGAAAGCTCACTATAATTCACAAGCAAAATGCAATAAATAATGCATAAGAGATATGAGAAGAGATTGTGAGAAATGAAGGCAAATTCACTTCCCAAACACTTACAACCTGAAAAGTTAGCAACAAGAAATGAAATGAAATGAAAATGAGATGAAATACAAAGATGAAAGCCAAAGTCAGAAGCATAATCATGATGCAAATGATGCTATAAGATGGTATGAAAGCATGTCAAGTGATATGAATGTTCATACAAGTGATGAGAATGCAAATGAGACATGGAAGGAGACATGGAAGCTCATGAAAATTCATAAAATGCAATGGATGCATAACATTGCAAATGAATGATGCAATGATCAAACATGATTTCAATATGTCCTAAGATGTCTTATATGTCATTTGGATGCACAAAATGTCACGGTAAGTTCATGTATGCAAGCATATGAAGGATGAATGCAAATGAAGGCAAAAATTAGGGTTTATGAACAAGATACAATGCAAAATTCAAAATCAGAAGCAAATGACAAGATAAAAATTTGAAAATGGGATCAAAGGTACCCTAAACCTATACAAGTTCACTACCCAAAGGGGAAGGTCAGAAACTAAACCCTAATGGACTTATGATTTTTCTAAGTTTGCTAGGGTTTTAAGGTACCTCACAAAGAAAAATGCAAAACAAATCAAAAATGAAAGATAAATTCATGCCAATTTTATCCTAGAAACGACATGATATGTGGAATGCAATGCAAAAAGAACCATTATCAAATTCTTCATGGTTAGGCAGAAAAGATTTTTCTAAGTTAGGGTCAAAATATTGATTTTTAAGAACCCTAAATCAAAAGAAAAATGTCAAAATGGATCAAGAACCTAAAAGAAATTTGTATGAGTGGTTTGATAATGTCTCTAAATGTGTCAAGATGCAATGTGATTTTTTTGGTGATTTTTAGAAACTTAAAGGGTATTTTAATTAATTAATTTCCATTAATTAATTAAAATAAACATTTAAATATTTTAAAAAATACAAATTTTATGAAAAAAGTAAAATAAAAATTATTTTCAGAATGAGAAAAATATTTAGAACCATGATGCAAAAAATAAAAAAAATTTAGATGAGTTTTGCTATTTTTAATAAAATGATAAAGAAAATGCAAATTAAATGAGAATTAAATTGATTTAAATGAGAAGTCAACAAATCTAAGGGTTGTGGTTTAAACCAGGGACGCGGGAATTGACCAGCGCGCGCATCTGAACGGCTGATATTCAAACTTCACTAATTACGCAATTAAACCCTAATCTGAACCCTAATGACTTTCAGGTGACCGGAACAGTGTTTCGGTCATCTTCTCTGGCCAGCTCAAAAACCTAACTTCTTCCCTAGGCAATTTAAAACCCTCTAAAGCTCCATATCACAACCTCTAATCACCCTTAGCAAGAATCAAGCATGAAAATTCATTTATCTTTCAACATAAACAAGATTCGAATCAATACAGTTTTCAGGTCAAACTTTCAGAGACATGGTTCAGGCTCAAAACTCAACCATTTTTAAAACCAACAAGCACAGCATGATCAGTGAATCATAAGCAATATTTCTATGGCATAAAAAACAATTTCTGGAAAAAATGTTCTTGGTGATACCTGAACTGAAGCTTTCGAAAATGGCACTGGCTGGTTGTTTCTTTGCTTCAAATCAACTTCAATGATCATCCTGAAGAGTTTGCAATGCTTGGTTGGAGTTTATATGGCCTCTATGTGAAGTTGGCTGAAACTCAGTTCAAGAAATGTGAAAATTGTGTTTTTTATTTGAGGTGTATCAAGGCAAGATGAATGGTGGGAAATGATCAGTGATGGATGTGTAGTTGAATGGTGGAAAAAGTTTGAAGATTTGTTGGCTGAGCTATGAGTTTCGAAAGCTTTTGCAAGTTAGAGTGATTTTGTGTATGCTGAGCATTCTGAAGTGTTAGGCTGCAATGTTGTGTGTTATGAGTTGTGTTTGATCCACATAACAAGCTGTGATAGGTCAGAGAGTGGGTGGTGGCCTATGGTGATTGGTATGGGCAAGTTGCCAAAATGTCAAAAGTTTTGTACTTTAGGTATGGGCTGGTTTTGCAGCTGGCTTTTGGCTTGTCCGGGCTCAGCATAGATCATGGAGAGCCATAGATTTGAAATTGAGGTGATTCAGCAAGCTTGTAAAAGGTTATGTGCCCTTTTGCAATTTTCATGAAGTTTGGCCCCTTTTGAATTTCTTGATGTTCAAGGCATGGAATGAAATGATTCTTGGGCCAATTCTGATCCTTACGAAATGCATTATGATGTTAAGACATGTATAAGTGTGGTTGAGGTCACAAAAATGCTTGGCATGAGAATTTGCAAACTTCCCTCTTTGGTGTAAAGGTGAAATTTATGTGATTTTTCCCAACTTTGCAAGGCCATAACTTGAGTTCCAAAATGAATTAGGTCAAGTTCTTGTACTTTTTGAAAAGGGAATGATCCAATCTACAACTTTCATGACCAAGAATTTTTCATTTGAAGCATTTTTGAATAAAAAAGAGAAGGTTGAAAAACTTTCCCAAAATGGCAAGTTTTCATTACAAGTCACTTTCCCAAAATGGCAACTTTTCAAATGGCTTGAAATTCTTCAATTTTGTGAACTTCTAACTTCTTCTAAGATAAAATAAATATCATATACATCCAAAATGATGGAGAAGACCCTTTGGTTGGATGATTGGGGGCCTCAGATGCCCTGATTTTACACTGACTTGCTCAAGAAGTCATCTATTGATCAGATGCCTTCCCCTTTGAATTTCTTCATGAAAATTGGTATGCATGATACTCATATCATATATAGACCCATAGAAACAAGAATGACCTAAAATTTTGGAGTTATGGCCTCTGAAACCAAAACCCTAATTTTAGGTCATCTGTGCAGTTAAGGCTGGCTCTGCTTCCATGCCTTTCTCAGTTCTTGTGATTATTTGACTTCCTTGATCTTAGGAGGATATAATATGATGCTTGAACATACATGGACCCTCTTGAGATGACTGATGACCTTTGGAGTGGCTAAGATGGCTCAAGGATTGCTCAGATCACAAACCCTTGATGCAGATGACTTTGAAACAATGCAGTGAAGCAAAAATGCAATATGAGATGATATGATTGAACTTATGAAAATAAAAAGATCACAAGCCATCGGGAAATGAGTGAGGGCAAATTTGGGGTGTTTACATCACCCTTCTGTTGTTTTATGAGGCATTGCAGAGTAGGTTGCTCGAGGTCTTTTTGGTGAAGCGTGTCTTCATTCTTTTGGTCGGTCGGCTCTGATATGTAGCATCAGGTAGCTAGGATCGGCTTAATGCCTTTTGTAATACATTTTGTACATGTATTTTGGTGATGAATGTTTTGTGTAAACATGATATATTTCGTGAATCAAACTTGATGATATATATATAAGTATATAAGTTTGATGTTGTTAAATGTTTAAGTTTCGCTGTTATTTCAATATTTTGAATACGGTGTAAGGATGAAATCCTTCTATTTCAAGTTACCCCATTTGTTGCATATCTTCGAATGAGTAGATGTTGTATGTTTTAATTTCACTTTTGATGTGAAATTCCTCTTTTATACCATGTTTAAACTATACTCTGATGAAATTTTGATTATGTGCCTAAGTGATTTAATTGATTATTTGGGGGTATAGAAAGGGGGTGTTACAAGCTTCCCAAGGAAATTTTAGTTCAAAATTGATATCATTGTTTTCTACATGATATCAAGTGTCTAGGGTTAAAATTTCATCCTTTGAATCATTTGGGAGGGTCTTCAATTGATCAGTTACTTGAGAATCAATGAATTGGGTAAAAGTCAACCATGTTGAGGAAAAAGTCAATTGCTGACTTTTTGAGGTAAAATTCATGAAATTGAGGTTACAAGGAGTTTATGGACAAAATTTGATCAAGAAATGATGGAGTGGTCCTAAGAAATCAAGAAAATCAAGACTTACCATTTTTGGAAAATTAGCGTTTCCAAAAATGACATGTTTTGGCCATTTTGCAGCCATGTTCAAGAGAGGCCTTCTCCCAAGATAAAAGTCAAATGAAAATTCCAGTTGGTATTTTTTAAAGAGGGCATCCTAAGCTTCAAATTAATAGGTGGAACATGTTCATAGCATTAAAATTGAAGAAGTTATGATCATCCAAAGTTTGAACAAACTAGGACAAACTATGGCAAAACCAAGGCAAGCCTTACATCATGCGCACGTGCCAGGCCAGGTAATTTGTCAAACAGTTGGCATGTCATAAGTATTGCTACTTTTCTCCATCAAAATAACTTTAAATGAAAATTATTCCAACATGAAAGTTTTTCCTTTCCATGTTTTCTTCAAGATTGATGTTGGACATTTTTTTGATTTAGTCAATTTATCTTGGTCATATGATGGGTCAAAGGGTGATGCCAATACTGATCAATACTATGGGAAAATTTCCCAAGGAAAGCCAATCTCTGCAAGCCTGTGAATGCAGTTTTGTGACAATGAGTTCAAAGGCATATTTGATTGACATAGAGACCATATCTCATGTTGGTATGAACACCAAGCATATTGTATAAAACATTATCTTCAATTTGGGTACAAGAAGTCCATCTTGAAGGTTCACTTCATCAAAGATCATAAATCTCATATGATTTTCTTGGACATTAAGGCATTGATTATTGGTTGCAACATGATCAAGTTCTATGCAGTTCAAGCTTGCAGACCTCTATCATCCCATTTTGATCACAAAGTTCATATTTAGAGTGCCAGTTATCCTCTATTTGTATGCACACACCATGTTGCCATGTACTTCACAAAAAAATCAAGCAAATGAGAAACTTTCAAGCATTAAACTCATGCTGCAATGACCAGCTTCACTGCATCTCATCAACCTCACCATAACAATTATGTTCCTCATTGCATAAGATCAGATTCGAGCAACTAACTCAAGCTACAAACTCAGCTTCACTCCTTTTACTCCACACCTTCATTTTGTTCATTCACCCTCAAGTTAGAATTAACCATAGTTCTAACTGTTAACGAGGGTTAAATAACTATTAAACTCACATTTATAAGCTCGAGCCTAACTGAATTGAAACAACCACTTTATTCTGATCAAAATAACATCACAAACTTCATCATTCCTCTCTGATTTTCCCTCTAATTTTGAAGAAACATTGCACTGTATTTTGGCTCGAGAAAGCTTCATCTTCATCAATAATATCTCAAGCTTCTCCAATTCATCATCTTCATCATTCCATACACCAGTTCCATGGATCAACCAGCTTGAATCTTCAAGAAATCTGGTTCTGCATAATTCTGCATCTTTCAAGTTTCATCAAGATTCCAAGTCATTTTGAGTGTTTATTTCACTCAACCAAGGATCACGAGGAAGTGTAGATCACAAGTGGAATCTCCTCTCTGGTTTTCCTCAACAAGATCACTCACTGCATCTCAGGTTTCACCTTGATTCTCATGGCTTTATTGCTTGCTTTTTGGTTTGTTTTATGTTACTTAGAGCTTAATAGAAGCATTGTAATGTCTGGCTAGTTGATAGACATCCTAGATGTGAAGATGCAGTTTTTAGGTTGAGATTTAATTACTTTGATTCAACTTGTTCTTGAGTGAAAAATGAAAATAGAACCTGGATTCTTAATGTACTCCATGAGAGGAACACAATGATAGATTTAGATGTCATTTTCATGGAGGTTTTAAGCATGCCCTAATCAGAGGTCACTAGAGAAGATGGCCAGAGGTCAGCTCCGGTGACATGAATAGGGCCCTAGAATTTTTGTAACTTTAAGTCGTGACCATTTAATCTTGTTCATCCTGCGCTTCTAATTTTTCCAGCACATTAATGACCACTTGCCATTCACGTGCCTCTTATTTGAATCTAAGTCTTCAGGTGTGCGTGTTTCCACAATTTTTTCCATGTGTCCATCATGTCATCCACTTGATCATGCTACTTTGACCATAAATGTGTGCGTTGGATGAATCTGAAGCTCTCATGGAGTCAACATTTGACTAGAGTCCACCCTATTTTTGTGTTCAGCGTGAGTCTATGGGTTGGGCTTTAGTTTCTCTTCAAACCTCTCTCCTAAAAGGCCTAGTCAATTTGAACTGCATTCAGTTTCTATACGCACATCCCTCAATATTCTATTCTCTTTTTATTTTTCATTTTATTTTCATTCCAATTTCAATTTTATAAAAATACCAAATAAAATCAAAAAATTCCCAATTAATTCATGGATCATCTTTCATATTTTCCCAAATTTTACGTAATTTTTAATTTCCATTTTATTTTATTTTCTGACCAGAATTAATGTCCCAATTAATTTTCTCTTATTTTCTCCATTTATGAACACTAGTCCTTCTCCAATTTATCTCTCCCAAAGTAAAAATGATCTTGAGTTCATTATTTTTCCCTATTAATATGACACATTGAGGTTCCCAAAAATATTATTCCGTAAATTTTTAGGTCATGCTTTATCCATATTTGAGTCCATTCTTTGCGCTTATGTCTTCGAAACCCTAATTCACTTTGCACCCTTATTTGAGTGAGTAAAAATATGAATTTTTGTGAGATATTTTAGAGGTATTTTAGCCTCTGGTTCATGACTTTGAATGTCAATTTTCATGTTTTTTCCATGTCCTTTTATATTTTTTAAGTACCTTTTGTTATAAGTCCCTTTTTGGTACTTATTTCTCCATCCTTTTAATACCATTTTGATAAGGAATTTATGCCATTCATTTGAGATCATCAATGTAAGTCCCTTGATCCTATTATATGTCTTTAGATTATTTGTATCCATTATAGGTCATCACCCTTTGAATTTTTAGGTTACTTAATCCTTAAGTCACCTATGTGTTCATGTATGCCATCTTTGCCCTAATTCACATTATTCTTCCATCTTCATACTTCTAAATCAACTTTGTGAGTACGATAGTCATGTTATAGAATTTTTATTCATCTCATATGTGTCTCACATCCATTTTCATGTCTTCACTTCATCTCACAAGCCTTTGTACTTCATTTGGTTTCATTTGGTACTCTAAAGCTTCAAAACAAACTTCTTCATCCCTTAACCCTAATGCAATCCATTCTCATTCATTTGTGGTTAATTTTTGAGTTTAAACTCCATCTTGACTTTTCACTAAGCCCCTGGTTTTTGTATATAGATTTTAAGTTTCATTAATCATGTTAGACTTTTTTCTTCTAAGTATTTTTCTACTTTTGAAATCACATGTTCAATTATTCTTAGTCTTTCTTCATTCAACCTTTTGTTTGAATCTTTCTAACTTGAATCTCTTTCTTACCATTTTGGCTTGCATCTTGAGACACTTTCATTTAGTGTTAGTTTCTGGATTTAACATTCACCTTTGATTTAATTCAAGTTTACCATACTTAATCATTTAAATACTCCATCTAACTTCACCTTGCTTTCTATTAGGGTTTAGCACTCCATTAGGACATAGTTTGTTAAGGTTTAATATTACCACCTTAGAATACTATAATAAGGTTTGGCTACTGACTTTAGAAGCTTGTTATCACGTAAGATGATTTAGATCTAAGTCTTAGCCCTAGGAAGTCCTTAGTGCTTTTTCCTAGCTAGTGTGAGCTTTAATTAGACTTTTGCCATGCTTTATGTTTTCAATATGCTTTGTAAAGCTAAACTTTGTTTTGTAGGGAGGTTGAGGTAAGTATTGTTCATACAAATTCTTCCTCATCTTCTTTATGCTTTCAAATTGTGGTTGACTTAGCCCTTTAGGCTTTGTTTGTACAAATTCATGTTAATCCCCCTTTAGGAACAACTTAACTTCTTTAGAGAAGTAAGTTGCTTTCTAGTTTCTTTTTCTTTTCCTTTTTCTCATTAGTATTAAAAGAACACACTAACCATATAACATCCCATGCAATAAACAACTTAGGGTTGGTCTTAGTCCCCTTAGTTTGACATTTTGCAACTTGAGTCATTCTTTCTCATCTCATAAAGAAAAGTAATAAAACACCTAATAAAGGTTGAGTGTTCTCATACAACATGAGACTTTGCTATGGGTCACTTATACACGTCCTATTTCGGGGTGAGGTGTAAGTCATCTACCACGATGGATAAGTCTTAGTATGAGAATGTTCACAAAGAAATTCAAAACACTTCTCTAAAAGACGGTAAACAAACAACACTTGTCTTTTCCTGCGAGAACTCTTTTCTCATCTCACTCACTCACAACGCGAACTTGCGACGACATGTTTCGTTTGCAAGACGGTAACACACTCGTTCAAAGCAAGCCTGCAACACCTGAGCATAGACATAAGCAGTTCCAGCTCATAAAAAACACAAACAAGTTCCCGCCTTAGTTAGGCGAACTACATCGACTCTGATCCTCATTTTCCTGATGAGGTACGTAGGCAGCGGGGTAGGGCCTATTCGAACACACACTCTTTATTTTCCATAAATTTTCCCCATTCTTTATTTTAGATCTCTTTTTCCAGTTCCCTTTCTCATTCCAGTTCCAGTAGAGGTTTTTGTTCAGCAACATTTATTTTCCTTATCCTTTGAAACAGACTAACAAGCGTGGATCCCGTCAGGTATGGCGGACGATCTGGGGTGCTAATACCTTCCCAGGTCGTAACCGATTCTCGAACCCAGAGCTTTGGTTCGCAGGACCTTGTCCTTTCCTTTTATCTTAGGTTTGTGCAGCATTACCTTTCCCATTCATTCGAGATAAAAATGCATGGCTAGCGACTCTGACTTTTTCGCGCTACTTTCGCGTTTGTACTAGGATGAAACACTTTTGTAATTTTGGGGTACGAAAGAAGCAGTAAATGTCATGTTCTTTAATGGAAGTTAAAAAAAGAGATACCGGTAGTAGAAAATATGAGTTCCCTTTTAAGATTTGTGGTTACATGTTAGTTTCCAAAAAATGGAGATATAGTGTTATTTGTGATAGACATAATAACAAATTGTGCTCAAAGTTTCAAGGACATCCTAGTGTATGTCGGCTCAAGTCAAAAGATAAGACATGTATTACCGACATGACCTTGAATCTTGTCCAACCAAAAAATATACTTGCAATATTGAAACGAAAGGAACCCAATAATGTAGCAAATTTAAAGAAATTGTATAAAATTCAGTATCAGATGAACAAAGTAATTAAGGGAGATAGAAGTGAGATGCAACAACTGTTGATATTTTCGGATGGTAACAATTACTTGTCTCCATAAAAATATCGTGATGATGGAGTTACGGTCCATGATATTTTTTGGACTCATCAGGATTCCGTAAAGTTGTTCAACACATTGGTAACAATTGTCATTCTCAATTGTACCTACAAGACGAACAAGTATCGACTTCTATTATTTGAGATGGTTGGTGTTATATCTATGGATAAGAATATGCCATTGGTTTTGCAGTTTTTTAGTGTGAGAAAGAGGACAACTTTACATGGGCATTAGAGACATGTAGGTCACTTTTGAAGAAACATGTTCTGATTCCTAAACCGATTGTTATGGATCACAATACCGCTTTGATGAATGCGGTTTTAAAGGTATTTCCTTATTCTAATGCATTACTTTTTCGATATTCTTGCTCCCACCAAATGACACCCGGTCAAGAGGGGTACAGACGCGAACGGTCGGCGAAGGAGAGAACATGAATAGAGTTGCCAACTAGGCATTTTTATCCCGAAGGAAAGGTAATGCTGCATAAACCTAAGAAGATATGGATAAGACGGTTGCGGACCAGAGAAACTGAGAAAGGGGGTTAGTTACAACCTGGGAAGGTATTAGCACCCAGATTGTCCGTCGTACTCGACGGGATCCACGCTTAAAAGATTGTGTTTAAAAGGGGTAGTGTCAGTGCAATCTGTGTATTAAAACTAGAAAGAATGTAAGTGTCAGTGCTAAAAGAAAGTGAAGTGAAATATGTGAAGTGTCAGTGCTGGAACAGGAGTGCAAAGCTCAAGACTATGAGGCTTAGAGAACAATATTGGAAGGAGGTGGGATATACAGAGACTTTTGTTCGATAACTGTTAATTTACGCCTACGTATCCTCTCGTGCAATGAGGAAGTCAGAACACTGTAGTTCGACTCAAAGAGACTGAAAGATAAATTGACTTGTGAACTGCTTACTTGTCTATGCTCAAGTGTATGACCTGTCTGGCTCAGGTGCAAACTGTCTTGCATTAGACGGAAGAAGCGAGTTCTCGTTTGTGAGTGAAGATGATGAGAAAAGAATCCCGGAGGAGACGATTATTGTTTGTTTTTGGGTTTTCAGTCTTTTATTACTTTTGGTGAATTTGTCATAAGTTAATGAGCTTAAGCCTAAACCAAGGGTTAGTAAACTCATCACATCT
The DNA here is from genome assembly GCA_963966055.1 of Lathyrus aphaca. Classification (NCBI taxonomy): domain Eukaryota; kingdom Viridiplantae; phylum Streptophyta; class Magnoliopsida; order Fabales; family Fabaceae; genus Lathyrus; species Lathyrus aphaca. The sequence continues at coordinate 478,178,071 of OZ014521.1, forward strand.
TCCCTCTGATTAGGGGTAATGAGAATACCTTAAGTGTGAAGTAAGCACCTCACACTTAATCTCCATGATGTAGGATTAAGGTCAATAACTTATTTGTAATTATTTAATGTTTTTGGAGTTTTTGTTTAGTGTTAAGTAATGAGTTTAAGCCACAACCAAGGATTTAGGGGACTCATTACACCATCCTAATTGAAGGATAATAGATGAGAACATTTAAGCTGAGAAAGGCTCCTCAACTTAATCCATGATTAGGGATTAACCTCATGACAAAACAAAACCTTTATTAAAGTGGATTTTAGTTAATGGTAAGGTTAAGAAGTGAATTTTATGGTTTGTAAGACAACTTAAGGGGGACTTGTATATTAACACTAGGGTTAGTCCTTCTTAACCAATTAAGGAAGAATTAGAACCCTAATGCAAGGCCCAAGTTACAAGCTTGATGTCTTAGTGATTATTAAAGTGGATTGATTAAAGGATTTAAACACATTAAGGGTTTAACACTTAGGATTAAAGTTATACACTCCATCCTAATAGAAGGATGCAGGCATAAGCTTAATCACAAAGCCTTAAAACCTTTAAGGTTTAATCCTTGATTAAGAGATGAGGAGAGAAGACTCAAAGATGACACAAAGGTAAAAACTAATGGGCGACTAATAAAACCCTAATTGTTATCATTCTTGGGTATTCCTAGGGTTTATGAGGCTTGCAAAAGATCTTCAAGAGATAAGCCACCAAGGAAGAAGCAGATGAAAGGAGGAAGAAGCAGAAGAAGCAGGTCAACTTACTTCACTTAAGAAGATAAGTTGCTTGAAGAAAGAAAGTGAGAAGGAGAAATGAATGAGCAAGCTCACTCTAATACATAATTAAAATGCAGCAATGATGCATAAAAGAGATGAGAAAAGATTATGAGAAGTGAAGGCAAATTCACTTCTCAAACACTTACCACCTGAAAAGTTAGTAACAAGAAATGAAATGCAATGAAAATGAGATGAAATGCAATGATGCAAACCAAATTCAGAAGCATAAACATAATGTAAATGATGCTAAGAGATAAAGCAAACACATATCAAGAGTTGTGGATAACCATACAAGGATAAGGATGCAAATGGAGCATGCTTTGAACCATGAAAGTTAATGGGAGTTTATGAAATGCAATGGAAGTATAACATGACAAATGGATGAAGAAATGACTTATCATTATTCTAATGTGTCCTAACATGTCTTAGGAATCATGTGAATGCACAAAAATGTCATGGCAAGTTCATGTATGCAAGCAAATGAGAGATGAATGCAAATGAAGGAAAAAATTAGGGTTTATGCACAAGACACAAAGCAAAATCCAAAATCAGTTGAAAATAGGATCAAAGGAACCCTAACCCTACACAAGTTTACTGCCCAAAGAAGGAGACCTAAATCTTAACCTAATGGAAGCTATGATTTTCTCAAGTTAGCTAGGGTTTTAAGGCACTTCAAAAGGATAAATGCACATCAAATTGAAAATGAAAGATAAATTCAAACCAATTTTACCCTAGAAACTACATGATATTAAGAATTCAATGCAAAACAAACCATCATCAAACTCTTCAAGGTTAGGCAGAATGGATTTTTCTAAGTTAGGGCAAAAATATTGTCTTTTAAGGACTTTAATTCCAAAGAAAAATGTCAAAATATGTCAAGAACCAAAAATAAATTTGTTTGGAGAGTTTGATAATGTTTCTAAATGTATTAAAATGCAATGTGAATTTTTTTGGAATTTTTAAATACATAAATGTATTTTTAATTAATTAATTCTCATTAACTAATTAAAAATAATCATTTATATTATTTAAAAATAATTTTTGATGAAAAAAATAAAAATAAAAATATTTTTGGGTTCTGAAAATTATTAAAAGATTTGATAAAAATTTTCAGAATTTTTTGATGTATTTTACTATTTTTAAAAATTCGTAGAAATTAAATACAAAACAAATGAAATAAAAATGAATTTAATGAGAAAATGAGAAAGTCAAACAATCCAAGGGTCCAGGTTCAAACTCAGGATGGAGGGAATTGACTTCGCGCGTCATCCAAGGGCCAGAATTCAAACTACGCTAATTATGATTAAACCCTAATCTGATGCCCTAATTACTTTCAGGTGACCGGAACAGTGTTCCGGTCATCTTCTCCGGCCATCCATTTCTTCAATCTCACTCAATACGCAACCCTAAGCTCTCTAACTCTCCAGAAATGATCCCCACCCCATTCTAAACACAAATCAATCATCAAACTGGATTTATTTCACATGATCAGAGAGATTCGAAGCAAAACGGAAAAAATCACAGAAATTTCAGAAGCTTCATACATGCTTAATATTCAATCATTTTCAAAACCAAAAGGTGCAGTGTGATCAGTGAAGCATGGAGAACAATCTAAGAACTTAAAATCAATTTTCTGGAAAAAAAGTTCTTGATGATACCTGAACTGAAGCTTTCGAAAATGGTGCTTTCTGGCCAGTTCCTTGCTTCAAACAAGCTCCAATGATCCTCCTCAAGTGTTTGTGATGCTTAGCTGGAGTTTATATGGCCTCAAAATGAAAATGGCAGAAGTTCAGTTTGTGAAATGTGAAAATCCTATTTTTGATTGTGAAGGTTTTGGGGCCAACTCAAAGGCGGGAAATGATCAGTGAGGTTTATGGAATTGAATGGTGAAAGAAATTTGAAGGTTTGATGGTTGAATCAAGAGATTCAAAGGTTTTTGCAAAGTTGAGGATTTTTGAGTGTGCTGAGTTCTTGGAGTTTCAGGTTGTCTTGTTGTGTGCTTTTGCTTGGTTTTGATCCACATAAAGAAATGTGATAGGTCAGAGAGTGGGTGCTGGCCTATGTTGATTGGTATGGGCAAGTTGCCAAAAAGTCAAAAGTTGGTGTACCTGAGGTATGGGCACATGGCAGGCCAAGGACAATGGGGTGTCCTGCGCAGCAAGGATCAAGGAGTTTCATGAAATTAGATTTTGTGAGTTGTGGCAAGTGGATGAAGGGATTTGGATCATTTTGCAATTTTGGGGAAGTTTGGCCCCTTTTGAAATTTGTGAAGTTCTAAGCATGAAAACTTGTGATTCAAGGCACAAATCTGATCCAAATGAGTTGCACTAGGATGATATAATGTGTAGAGATGCATTAGAGGTCCCAAATTGGCTTGGCACAAGAATTTGCAAACTTCCCTCTTTGGTACAAAAGTGAAAATTAAGTGATTTTGTCCAACTTTGCAAAGCCATAACTTTTGTTCTATAATGAATTAGATCAAGTTCTTGTACTTTTTGAAAATGGGAGGATCCAATCTACAACTTTCATGACCATGAATTTTCCATTTGAAGCATTTTTGAATCAAAAAGAGAAGGTTGAAAAACTTTCCCAAAATGGCAAGTTTTCATTACAAGTCACTTTCCCAAAATGGCAACTTTGCAAATGGCTTGAAATTCTTCAATTTTGTGAACTTCTAACATATTATAAGATCAAATAAAGATCATAAACATTCAAAATGATGGAGAAGATCCCTTGGTTGGGTGATTGGGGGCCTCAGATACCCTGATTTTGCACTGACTTGCTTAAGAAGTCATCTTTTGATCAGATGCCCTCCCCATTGAATTTCTTCATGAAAATTGGTATGCATGATCCTTATGACATATAGAAACAAATAGAAACAAGAATGACCAAAAAATTTGGAGTTATGGCCTCTGAAACCAAAACCCTAATTTTAGGTCATCTGTGCAGTTTAAGCTTGGCTCTGCTTCCATGCCTTCTTCAGTTCTTGTGATTTTTGACTTTCTTGATCTTGGGAGGATATAATATGATGATTGAACATACATGGGCCCTTTAGAGATGATTGGAGACCTTTGAAGTGGCTCAGATGACCCTTGGATTGCTCAGATCACAAACCCTAGATGCAGATGAATTTGAACCAATGCAGTGAAGCAAAAATGCAACATGAGGTGATATGATTGAACTTATGCAAATGAAAAGAATCACAAGCCATGGTGAAATGAGTGAGGGAAAATTTGGGGTGTTTACATATATCACATAACAAAGAAAGTGAAAAGTCGGGTTAAACCCACGGTGGGTGTGAAACAAGTAGATTCGGAAGATAGGAAATTGGTTAAGGCCAGTGTCATTTTGGATAGATAATGGATGCATGGAATCGTATTATAAATTCTTCAACAAAAGAAATATATGTCGATTCGGTCATGAAATTCCGAAAAATGTGCGAAAAGTACCCGACTTTATTGAAATATGTTGAAAGCACTATTCTTGATCAAGTGAAGGAGAAGATAGTATGTGTGTGGACGGATAATGTCTGACACCTTGGAAATACAACAACCAATATAGTTGAATCATCACATGATACTTTGTAGAATTTGTTGGGTAATAGCAAAGGTGATTTATGTCGAGATTGGGACTCCGTGGATCTCATGATTTAAAACAAACATACTGATATTCAAACCACAATTGGTCAGAGTATTACGATTTTGGAACATCGGTTTAAAGGTAACTTTCTTTACTCTCAATTGATCGTCAACATGTCTCGGGCGTGATTGAGATATATTTTTCACGAGGTCAACCGAGCTGAAACTGTTGGTTCCGATAGCACAAAGTGTGGTTGCACTATTATTAAAACCCACAGTCTTCTATGTGCTTATACTATTTCTACAAAGTTTAAACTAGGTGAGCCAATACAAATTGACGAAGTTTGCCTTCACTAGATGAGACTTAGTTTTGATGATAATGGTTGCATGGAAGGAGATAAACCGGATATCTCTATTTTTCCCGAATTGGAAGTGATTCAAGCAAGGTTTTCGACGGCTTGTGAAAACATGAAGCTACACACCAAAGAAGAATTGAGAAAGATTGTCTTTCCCGAAACAACCACCATGATATCGCTGTCTCAACTGGTAAAAACAAAAGGTGCTTCGAAGAAGATGAAGCATACACCGAATGACAACTCGGTATCCTTCATATTGTGAGGATGTTGACAAACATTTTCCTGACTCACCGATTCCTAAATCTCTAAAAAGTTCCATGAAAGGAGCTTGCATTACCAAACTGGCTCCAAAACCGATTCCACAAGTTCTGACTCCGAATGCACCGCATCCAAAACTGATTTCACCTATAATTTCCTTTATCAACTAAATGTTTGTTTCTATGAACAAGCATATCGACAGTATCATCGATGTTGTAGGGGAAGGTAATTGTGGTTACCGAGCCATTTCGGCTCTACTTGGTAGAGGAGAGGAAGGTTATGAGCTTATCTGTCATCAACTTATCCTAGAGTTGGAGACGCATAAATAAGCATACTTGAGTTTATATGAAAATAAAGAAAACTACAATAAGTTTTACGAGTCACTTGTTTCATGGTTGAATGGTCTGCCCCGGTGTCGAAATGGATGAGCTTCCCCGAGACGGGTCATCTTATCGCATGTGCGTATGATATGGTGTGTATTGACTTGACGTAGTACGGTTTTTAGGAAACCTTTTTTCCGCTCCTCACCTCACCACTGTCCAATCCAAATGATCTCATGATGTGTATCGAATGGCTTTCAAAATGAAGGCATTTTATACAAGTTATCTTGAAACCCGGATGCCCCATACCACAAAAATCACCACAATGGGCGACGCATGAAACCACAATTTCTGAGTTGTGGTCGGAAAATTTTGTTGAAAGGATTGTTGAATTCTATAAATTGAACGAAGTTGAAAGGGCATCAAATGCGGAAAAGACCAAAGGTCAAGCTCCGATAGATTTAGACATAGATTTTTGTTTTAACTCTTTTGTATAATCGAACAACAACACTTGTACATAATTGACATTTTACATCGGGCGAAAATGACTTTTTACATCGGTTCTTTTGTATAATCGAGCGTCAACTCTTTTGTAATAGTCGTGCTTATATTTTATCAATTTTTCAAATCGGTTTAATTAAAAACTGATGTAAACGCCACGCATTTGTTTACTTTTCAAATTGGTTTCCTTAAAATCGATGTAATATTTTTGTAAACGCCAACTCATGCAATTTTTTAAATTGGTTTCATAAAAAATCGATGTAAAAGGCCGTATAATTTTTTTATTATTTACAAAACTGCCACCGCATTATTTTTTACATCATTTGAAATAAATATCTGATATAAAATCATATTTTAATTATTTTTCACATCATGTATCTTGAAGTATGATGTAAACTCATTTAACAAAATGTTTTTTTCTAGTAGTTCAAAATGTAATTTTTTGAAGTGCAATATATTCTCGTTTTTATTCATATGCCCTTGTAATGCACTAATGACTATTTTTCCATTGAAAGCATTGCATTTTGTTGCTTACCATATATTGAATTTTGTTTGAAAATTGTATTAGTGAAATATTTTGATTTGCAGATTCGGGAAGGTTCCTGATTTACACATCTGGAACCAATATTTATCGGGTTTTTTCGCATCTGTAGATCCGGAAGTAAGTTAGGCAAAAATTACTTTACCCTAGGTTTTCTATAAATTAGGGGTTTCATTTTTTATTTTGCGCAGAAACACAAAATGTCTCAATTGTATGAAATCAAGATCAATTGGTGTGACACAAGTGTCTCCTACACTGACGACAAAACACTCAGTCGCACGTTTAAGCTAATGATACATTAATCCATCGACACTATCATTGACCAGATCTAACAACTCCTATCTTATAGAGACAAACGGAAGGTTGCGAAGCTTGGGTATCGCTCACCTTCGGTTGACAATGAAAAAAATGTCGCTTACAACATTGTTGAGCTCAAGAATCAAGAGGATGTTAGGGAAACGTGGAAAACTTTTTTCAGTTACGAAGAACAATACTCACTCGAGTTTGAGGCGACCGTCCGAAGAACGATCGACATTTTAAGGATGTGCAAGCGTCCACCGGGATATTGATCTTTGTAATATTAAAATTTATGTCGATGTAATTCCGAATTGAATGTAATTCCGATTTTATGTTCTGAATGTGAGAAATAATGTTGGATTTTTTATATTCGGCTATTAGTTTTCTTCCGTATTTGCAAATCAGAATCTTTACACGATGTGCACATCCGAAAAAAACTAAAAAATTATAACAAAAAAGTGCGTCCGAATTTATAAATTCGGAACAGAGAGGTATTTTTGTAAGCACACAAGGTTGTGTTAAGAAATTCTCTTAAGATTTTACAAGAATTAGCCTTTATTGTTATTCTTAGAAGATACATATTTTCTATAAAAAAAATATTTATTTTATAATAATGAAAATTTACCTTATATATTGCCTTTTGAAACAACTTCTCTTAAAAACCCTTTCCATATATTCAAAGATAACATAATTTCTAATGTTCATGCTCATTTAAAACTTATTGATGAATTACAAATATTATTCCTCTTTTGTGATGATGCCTTTTATATCCTTATTTATGATTTTTGTTTTTGTTTTTGTGTAACCTCTTACAAAGTCTGCTAAAGAGACAAACACAACACTTTAATATACTAAAGAGGCATTTAGTAATGTATCTACTTTTCGAGGAGAATGAAATTAATAAATCAAAATGTGATAGATAAAACCATATAATATTTCTTACATGCATACAGGAGAAAAAATGTCTGAATTTGTCAAACTTGTTTACGTTATTACTATCTTTCTTTTCTCTGTTATTGTTGCAATAAACCTTGATGGTAAGCAATTTTTGAGCATTTATAAATTTTCTAATTTACTTCCTATATGACATTTTGTTATCATTTTATTAACAATATTTTATCTTTTTTTTTTTGTTTTGTTACAGAGTTCCTTGATTGTACTTGTGATTCTGACTGTCCAAGTGTTATATGCCCGGATCTTTTCAAACCGAAGTGTTATTTTTTGAAAATTACGTCCGTTTATAAAATGGGAAAATGTAGATGTGAAAAAGGGAAGTATTCATAAGCTCTTGCTACAAGTTTTCATAAGTGAGCATTTGGTTATTAGGTTGGCATTTAATAATTTTTATTTTATTTTATTTTATTTTTAAGGACCTTGTAGTTATGAGTTTCGAACTCTAAGATGATGGTAATTAAATGAAATAAGGTAAGAAATAATATCATTTATATCGTCTTCTTCTCACATGTTTTAAAGATTATTATAGGAATACTTGTTAACTCTTAGTATTTTACATTTTTGTTTCTGAAAAACAAATAATATTTAAAGAAAGAGACATGCATTATGTACGAGTTATCAATACACAAGGTCTTGAAAGGTACAAAGCTACCCAACTAAATAAAAGAGAGCAAGAAATAAAATAAGAGAGAGAAAGAAATAAGTGAAACAAGAAATGAAATAAATTACAAAGAAAGTAAAAAAAAAAATTAAAGCATATCACTAACTCATGACAAAAGTCATAAATGGTCGAGACCATAATAAATTAAGATTTAGTAACACTTTTGGTCACTGTGTATTGACCAACTCACGAAATTGATCCTTATATTTTTAAAATGAACAAAACAATCCTAAAATATAATGTTGGGAGCAAATTTAGTCCTAACCACAATTTTCCCCTCCAAAAACACTTATGTGTCAATAACTTAAGTGATGTGGCAAAAAGAAGACTTGTGTGACATTTCCATATCATTAAAAGCTTAATATCTTATTTAAAATAATTGAATTAATATTTTAGAAATTAAAAAGAAAAATGAGAAGGGTGCAAAATAAAAAATGGAACAAAATAGAGGGAGTTGGAGCTGCAAACCATCATCACCGTGCCAAAACTTCAATCAAATTTCAAAACAAAAATGAAACACGGGCTGAAAAACTGCTTACAGAGCCAAAGCCAAAAATGGAACATAAATAGAGGGATAGAGAGCTACAAATCAAACCAGAAATCACAAAGAACCAGATACAGAGACAAAGACATGTGCGGAGGAGGTGTAAAATAGGAACAAAGTGTCATATCCTAAATTTTGACCCTAAGATATATACCTCATAAGAGGAAATCCACTGCCTAAGGATTGTGTCAGAATGATCTGAACAATATCCCTACAATGGATCAGGATTCCTGAATCCCAGACAGGATTCAGGAAAATGACCTATCATTAATTCCTAAGATTTTAAACCTTTCAATCATTCTCAAAGGATCAAGGAATCTGAAATGATGAAGAGTCATTCAAAGACTGTACAAAAATTTCAATGATCTGAGCCCCGAGTCATAAGTATCACCAATTATGGTTTCAGCCAACTGAGCCCTACAAATGAAATTTTTCATGGAAATGGAGCCAAGGTCTCCACATGTCATCAAGAAAGGTTGACATGACATTGACAAGCCATCTACAAGTTCAAAAGATGCAGTGACCATTAATCACAAGACTAGGGTTTCATAGTGCCCAAATCAGGATTTCTAACTGATCGGGGAACCCAAAGTTGAAAACTCTCATTAGGACATGAACCTATACCATAGGGAATGGTTTAAATAGCTCATATTCACCTTGAAATTCAATTAGTAGGTTTGATATACCCTAGAGGATATCCAATCAAAAATCAGAAAAAATCAGGAGTATCTAGTATAATTTTCATTTGGACCAAAAAGTCAAAGTTTGACTTTTTAACCCAAAATGATTCTCATGACCTATATTACAAGAATATATGGTCCCTTTGATGCATTTGATCACAAAAAATCAGAAATTTGAAGATAACTTGCAAAAGGGATATTCTTTGAAACTTAGAAAATTTTCTAAGTTATAAGAAAAAATGTGCAAGTACCCTACTTCCAAGCATCACAACTTGTGATCCAAGCATAAGATTTTTGTGAACCAAAGCTCAAATGAAATATCTTGCCCCAAAATACAAATTATTCAACTACACAAAATTTCAATTCATCATGGATTTTAAGTTGAAGATTCATCAAAATAAAAAAAAAATTGGAAATTTCAACACTTAGACAAATATATGCCTATGTACAAAATCACTCAAAACATCAAAAATTGGAGGTTACCAACAATTCAAAGAACATATTGGCATGAAAAGATCTTGCTTGAGCATGAAGAAATCATGGATCAAACACACCTTGTCACAGTTGTTTTTGAAAAAAATCAGTTTTGATCAAATTTGCCATATGGTTTCTATGAGTCATAAGATCTGATCAAATCGCTAAGAGCATCAAAGCAATAATTACAAACCTGCAAATTCATGATTGCACCAAGGAATTTTCATTTATGGCATTTATGGAATTCAACACCTATGCATTTTGATCTAATGGTCACCATGCTCCAAAATGGTATTTGCTTGGATCTCTTGATCAACCAGCTACAACTGTCCATAACCAAAGATAAGAACATCCTAGGAATGTAAATTAAGATGCAACTGGCTACTCTACGAAAGCATCTTATCATGCCATGTGTAAGAGATATTTTCATAAGAAATTATCACCCAAGCCAAAGCTTATTACTTCAAGACTTAGAGGTTAAGAAATCTTAACATGTTTGCTTATAAAGAGAGACTTCATTTTACCATAAAAATCACACCAAAGCCTCTGAATGTTATGCTTTTTCTCCTTCACTCTCGAAGACTCAAAAATTGACATTTTGAGCAAACACTATCGGGTTTTGAGTTATGGCCACTATCAACACAATCTAATTTCCCAAATAAATCATATATGATGTATCTGAGGTGTTCAAATACTTGATCCAACCCAAAAACACCTCATACTCAAAATCACTCTTCAAAACCTCAAAGAAACCATGTTTCTGCAACTTGAAGGTCACAACTTGATCCAACCATTTACAATCAAGTCCAAGTGTTCAAATACATTTCATATCATCCAAGGAAGTTGTTCAGATCATCACAAGTCTTTTGTAACACCTCCAGATTAAAATCACCCTAGCTGGTGCAACTCCAAGTCAAGAAAGCCTCAAACTTAGTCATTTCTCAATTCATGCATATTTTCTGGCATGATCTTTTTATCATGTGTGCGTAATCATATATCAAATATTTCCCCTCAATTAATTTCATAAAATCATCATCATGTAGAATTTCACGAGGCTTAGGAAAAATTAGGGTTCTTTAGTGTTCATCATTGTTTTTCACTCTTCACTTAAAATAAATGCAATTAATTGTTACCATGTTGTTCGTGATTTTCAAGCAAGCTTGAAGTTTAATTCATTCATTTTCATTGAGTAATCACTGAGATACGGTCCATTTTGCAAAAATATTTCTGGGCAACATGAAGAACACACACATGTTCTTCATGTGTTCTTGGCACCCTTTTTTGAATTTTTAAATATTTGAATTTTCAAGTTATATATAATTGATTCAAAAATTAATAACTTTATGATTCTTTTGAGTTATTAGTTAATTCTTTTTTCATTAGTTCTAAAAAATGTTTAAATATTTTATTCCACAAATAATATTTTTTTTAATATATTTTATTTTTGTAAAGAATTTATTTTTAATTGTTTTTAAACATTTTAAAAATATTCTTTCACTTGATTTTTCAAACATAAATGAATCTCAAGACATTCTATGGATAAAATATGAGTTTTCAAACATTGATCCAAGAATTTCTCTTGTTTTTCACTTATGTTTGAAATTTATTAAATTTTTTAATCATTTTATTCAAAAATAAATGTTTAAAATATCAAAATTAGGGTTTTGATTTTTATCACCCTCAAATTTATTTTTATCACACTCATGAGCCTCTATTAGTGTGTAAGACCCATCACTTTTTGAAAAATAAACCATTAGGGCCCATCTGATCCATTTTCAAAAACTCAGCGCGATCGCCTTTTTCACCGCATTGAATTTACATATATGAATATCTTTTTGTGAATTTCTTTACACATAACATTCTTTTAATAAAAATGAATTTTGAAAATGTGTTATGGGGAATCCTTTGTGTTTAGGACCCCTTTTTTCTGTTTTAAACTTTCTCTGGTATATTTTAAAACTCCGTCAGGCTTCCGTATAAGTCCTAATCCCCCAAATGTTTTCTTGAACAATTTCTCAATCTCCTAAACAAAGATTATGGGCCATTTGCTTACAAGTCACATCTCCTATTCTTTTTTAATTTTTATGATTAAATATCTAATACAACCGCTATTAGACTGAGCTTCACTCCGGTGAACTTCTTTCTAGGCGGTAGGAAGCTTTTCAGCACCTAAGTCTTAACATGTGTATGAAATCACAAGATAATAAAATACAAAACAAATTCCATATGCATCCTTATGTATAAGCCCTATTATTAGATTTTGAGCCATCTTTTCTCCCTCTAACTTCTCGTTGTTTTCAAAAACTGTTGTTTTCTTGGTATATTAGGGTTTTCTATTTAAATATATCTTTCTTTATCTAATACTAAAGCAAAGATAATAAAACACTTCTTAAATATCAAAGAGGATACAATATAAAATATATTTGTAATCACTCTCCCTCGAGATTTTGGGCCTCTGCTTCCCAATGTTACTCCCAACATCATTCTTAAAAAACATTTAAGAATATTCAAACCATAGCAAAAGACATACTAAAACATGTTTAACACATTCACTGACACATTTTATTTGTCTACATGCATTTCATCTGTATATATTTTCATCTTGTTAGAATCTCTAAGCAGTTAGGTTATCTTCATCCAAATAGATACGCCCTTTCAAAACACTTAGGATTTTTCTTTACAACTTACTAGGGGTTTACAGAGATAAGAAGTTTCCCAATGAAGTGCTTCTTTATAAACCATCCCCATCCTCCTCTTGGTATTTGTTCAAGGACACATGGGCCTTTTAAATGTAACCTAGACTCCTCTTGAAATTAAACACAAGTACCATCAAAGGCTTCCTAAAAGCACATGAACAAATCTCAGAGAATCAAACACCTACAGTAGTCTCCCTCTCACCGATGGATGACCAAGATAGCCTCCTTTTGGGCTTTATACAATTTAACCTCCCCATACAAAGGAATATTTGATGACCTCATGAATTTTATCAAATAAATAGACAAAACACTCTTCTTTACAGAGTCAGTCTCCCATAAAAAGTCAGCCTACCATCCCGAGATTCATACATGATACAAATAAACCAAGAGTTAGTCTATCACCAAATAAGAGTCACACCTGGGCTTCCAAATCAGTACACAGATAAAACATTCCAACAAAGTCAATTTTCCTTGTTTAGCTTCAACCTTGGGCTTAAATCAAGGCATATATAAATAAATATTTCCCTCTTTAGAGATGACAAATTCTCTCTACTGAGTCTCTATAAGCTTCAACCTTGGGCTTAAATCAAGGCATAAAAGTCAAACATTTTTCAGTCAACAACAATAAAGTCATAGTCTTGGACTTTGACTAAGCTAATCATCACAATCATAGTCTTGGACTTTAACTAAGCTAATCATTATAGTCATAGTCTTTGACTTTAATTAAGCTAATCACCAACAATCATAGTCTTGGACTTAACTCAGTTAATCCAACAATACAATCATAGTCTTGGACTCTAACTAAGATAATCTTTTCAGTCATGCACTTGGACTATAACTAAGATCACTTTTCACTATTCATTTTTCCACCCAATTCAACTTTCCTGAGTTGTGCAATTCAGGTTAACCATTCAGTCGTCCTTAAGCTATGAAATTCAGGGCACCCATTCATCCTTTCTTGAGCTATGCTAATCAAGATACCAGATTCAACTTATGCCTTGAGCTATGCAATTAAAGCACCCCTATTAGTTACAACAAACCATTTAAGCTTCAATCCTGGGCTTTGATCAGGACACAAAAAACCTTTTTTAGCTTTAATCTTGGGCTTTGATGAAGACATAAATCGAACCATTTGAGCATCATCATCAGGTGTTTTAACTAGGATAAAAATGAACCTCTCCTCCCAGTCTTAGCCTTAGGAGGAACTACGATTCTCTAATCCCTCAATTCTCATTTTGGGGGTACGTAGGAAAATGCTGTAAGATCATTGCGAGCACACCATAAAAAAAAAACAATATGTTAGACCTATTCAAAAACATCACAAATTATCAAAAAACAAAAACACAATTTCACTTATCTTACTCATCTCAACACACTCTCAATCCCAAATTCAAGACCCAACCACCAGATATCAAAAAGAACAATTATCTTATAAACTTATGGTAAATAAACTAAAAGGTGACTATGATCTCTTGGTAGCATCTGAAACCTAACAGTCATCTGTTTAAACTCAGTTTACAAGCAGGGTTAGTTGGAGACTTCTATTACCCTTCCATAATCATCTTCATAGGATAAAAAATGAATCAAACTATTGACAATTGATAGTGATTAAAACCCACAATATACATCAAAATAGTATAGTGATAATAAGCCACGAAAACCACGTAACACAAAGGAACCATACATAATGAGGAGGTTGTAAAAGTGGTAGACAGAGGCGTGTACAACTTTACGGATGAGGATGGCGGGGCCTATATGTGGTGGTTTGCGTGCAGTGAGGAAAAAAGAAGATAACCAAAAGGGTAATTTGGACTTCCTTTTTTTTCTTCTTCCCGCATAGGTAGCGTTGCAAATCGTGTGAGCTGTTCTGGGATATACCGCTGCGAATGCAGCCACCGTGACTATCGCTCGTTTTTGGTACGGAACAACACATTTGGGGTGGAAACCCTATGTCATGGTACTGAAGAGAGGAATATTGTGAAGTTGAAAGTTTGGGAATTTAGGGATTTTGGGGGCAAAGATGAAAAAGAGGAGGAAAGGTAGTACACGATGAGAGAGATTGTAGAATTTGTGTTAATATTTTTGTTTTTAATCTCTCAAATATTAATCCAATTATTTTAAATAAGATATTATGTTTTTAATGACATGGAAATGCCATGCAGGTCTTCTTTTTTGCCATAATACTTAAAATATTGACACATCAATGTTTTTGGAGAGGGAAATGGGGGTTAGGACTAAATTTTCTCCCAACATTAAAGTTTATGGACTGTTGTAATGCCCTGTATAATTTATAGCTAGAATAATACTATACAAGTGTTATTTGGTATTGACACCATCATTAGTTCCTATTGGCATAATTCACATACTTGACCAATTCTAGAAACATTAATAAGACCTATGGTACAAGGAATGAAAATTAGCCAAAAATGAAACTAAGAAAAAAAAATACAATATCCTTCATTGTACAAGGGATAATACATAGTGTAAAAACTAAACTAAGCTTATCTTGAAATATCCAAGCATAGATCCACTTGAAAATCAAACCTGTAAATGAAACCTGTAAAACAAAAACAATAGTGGGGTGAGATGACAAATCTCAATGAGTTCCCCATCTTATGGATTCTATCGGATTTACATTGTTCTATCAAACTTAATTCAAGTTAGGGGAAAGTGATATGACCTTGAGTTCACATATCTCACACTATGAAACATTCTCATGAGTTCAACAACTCACAATCTCACTAAGTCGGAAAAACAAGCCAAGCCATCTTTCCTCGACCACCCATTTTTTAAGAGATATCGACACGAGTTGTAGATCCTTAAACGTAGTCATATTTCCTCGGCCAACCCTCCAAGAGAGTTATAGACACGAGTCACAGATGCTAATTTAGATATCTTTTCTCGGCCAACCTTTTTTTAAGATATATCAACACGAGTCACGAATACCTAACACAAGGGTACTTTCCCCAGCAACCCTACACAAGAAGATCTCGACACAGGTCAATAATACCCCCACTAAGTAACTTTCCTCGACCATCCTTGCACAATAGGATGTTTAACATGAGTCACGATAACTTACTTAATAAACACTTTCCTCATCCACCCTACGCAAGAGAGTATTCAACATGGGTCACGACTATTTATTAAGGGATATAACATAATAATCATATGAGCTCACAAATGAAGTCTTACCTTCTTCTAACAACTACTTATCAAAGATATACTTCTAGCATCGATATCTAAGCATTGTTATTCTAAAACCTCCATCGAGACCTAATTACATCTCTAGGTTATTCCATTGATCTAGGGTTTTTCCTCACTTTCCAAAACTTGAAGCTTTTAATTATATAATTCTCGATTATATAATCTTACATTTCCATTTAATTATCACAATTAAATTAATTCCACACTATAAACAATAACTCCACTTCTCATTTAATTATCACAATTAAATAAGTCTCATAATGTAAGTAATATCACAATTAAATACATCTCACAATTTAATCAATATCAAAATTAATTAAACCTTATCAAATAATTAATATCAAAAATTAATTATTTTCAATCACATGCCAATAGATTCACTCTTCATTGCATAGAATGTGTCCACAACTTTCTATCGATACCAAGATCGCCTTAATCAGACACCCTAGTCAAAAGATATGATTTTCAAAACATTTTCTCAAAATTGTGCCAGAGTAGTCGATTACTCAAACAAGATAATCGATTACTCACTCTGGACTTTTTACACATAATCAAATTGATAGTTAGAGGCATAATTGGGTAATCGATTACTCACATAGTATAATCAATTACTCAATGTATTTTTTATGCAAAAAGCCATATTTTCAACAAGGTAACCAATTAATTACTTAGGTTAATCGATTACTTTGAGTCAGAATGCCTAAAGCCTGCATTTTCCCAAATTAAAACCAGTGGAATATCAACACAATATTGTAGAAAGTAATAGCAAGCATTATAAGTTCATTACATTCTTAACCAATTCTAACAAATGTTCTACCCAAGAATTTTGTAAAATTTATGGTATCTATCTAGAACCCACCTTTTCCAAGATGAGGATGAAGATGATGAGATGATCTAATGCTTGCTTCCACTTCTATGTTTTCCTCTTCTTTTCTCTTTCTCCAACTTCTCTCTAGATCTTCTCTCTATCTTACAAATTGATTCTATTTTTAGAGATAATGAGGTATAAAAGAGATATAATGTAAATATCTATCAGTTAGTAACACTAATTTGTCCATAATTGTGGGTATCAAAAAATGTCTCTAATGTACCTGTTAATTATATGATTTTATTATTGAAATTATGTTTGGTAAAACTAATATGGCTAGAACATGTTGAATAAGAAGTTCCATATTTTAAATTAACATGTTCTAGAATCTGGAAGAACACGTCCATGTCATTTAGCATATCCTTTCATACATTGCATTTAAATCATAATAAAAATAATAAAATAAATAAATAATAAAGCATGCATCGTCGGTTGAAGCATGGGGCATGTGATCAAGGGTATACCAGTGATAATATCAATTATCGGGTCGTAGAAGAAAAATAATCCCAGAACAAATGACCAAAGCCGGATATCCAAGATTTTCCACCAAAAGCAAAAAATTTCAAATTTTGTGTTAAGTAACCGGTTACCACCCTGGTAGTAACCGGTTACCACGTGCAAATTTGAAAAAAAAAATCAAATTTTCAATTTGGAGGGGTTTTCCACACCTTTCACTTCAACTTTTCCTTTCATTCTACCACTTTCCAAGGGAATATTCTAGAATATTCTACCATATTCCAAGGAAAAGTTCTAGAATTTTTCTTAACCAAAGCACACTTCAAGCCTAGCATGTATATAAGCATTTCCCCCCCAAACCTCATAACAATAATTCATTTTTCACATTTTTCTTCTCATCACTCTTAATTTTTTCTCACTTTTCTCTCATTTTCTGAAACCCCACTCAAAGCTTCATCTTCCAAATTTCTTCAAGTTTTGCATTGAAACTTGAAGAATTTGAAGCTAAACCTCCATCATTGCAATGCTTTCATGGATTATTGAAGGATTTTCTACTATTTTGGTGTTGATTTCATATCTTGGAAGTGATTCTTAGAAGAGTTCATCAAGGTTTTCATCAAATCGCATTTATTTTGCACATTCTTGCGGAAGAGCTTCAGATCTACAGATTTCTCGTCAATAGTGTGTTGATCTTTCTTTGCAACAATTACCAAATCAAACCACAACTTTGTAGGTTGGTGAAACTCATAATCACTTTTGATTTAAGTTATTATGCATTTTCTCGAGACATGTGTTCTTTGCGTTTTGTTGAGTTTTGATACTTTAATTGATTGGATCGTTGGGGTTTAGGATCTTGATGTGTTTGTGATTCCAATTGGTGTTGAATTGGTGCATTTAGGTGTAAAATTCGTGTCCAATTGATATGCATTACTGTAGAACTTATTTGAATAAACTGCTACTGAATTTTCCAAGAAATTGCAGAATTTTTGATTCTGGTCCCAAAGTAACCGATTACTACCAGAACGGTAACAAGTTACCTGTTGTATTTTTATGCAAAAAGTAGTTTTTTTGAACTGGTAACCGGTTACAGCCCTGGTAGTAACTGGTTACCACTGAACCACAATGAAAAGTTCTTGTTTTTTCTTGCATTTTTGTTATCCATTCCCCCTCCAATCATCATGGATCTTCAGTATATGATTTTAGGAAGTTTTTAGGGGCTGTTTGGGTACAGGTGCATGTAGCTTCGACATCTTTTGAAGCGTGTGTTGTTCATTTCCGTTTTTTTTGTTGCATAAATATGAATTGGTGCTCATTGTGTGTTGTGAATGTTGTTTCCATGTTTGAACCTCGTTGTTGGCATGATAATGATTGTTTAAAGTTCTTTTTGACATTGATTTCATGATGGATGCTTGTTTTGGACACTCATGTGCATAATTGAACATGTTGTATATTAATTGATAAAAGGTGCATGATCTATATATGTTTTCACTCATGATTGATTACCTATTTGCTTTATGTTTGCATTTCATTATTAATATTTGCATTAGTTAGAATGCATCTTAATTAATAAAAGGTGCATGATCTATATATGTTTACACTCTAGGAGAGTTAGTATGTGTGAACCACTCAGATTATGAGATGGTCGTTGTTCTCCTCGAAGCTTTTAAGCATGAGTGAGTATCGTTCTTGGAGGAAGTTGTGAAAAAACTCTAAGTATTGTTCTTAGTCATGTGTGTCATGTCTAGGTATTGTCAGGGAAGTATGTCTTCTAGTTTGATCTTGTTAATTGTAATTCTCATGATGTGTGACTGAAGGGAAGTGCATGGGAATGCACATATACTATGAGTTAGGAACTCTTAGGTAGAAGTTTCATTGGGTAGG
The DNA here is from genome assembly GCA_963966055.1 of Lathyrus aphaca. Taxonomy (NCBI): domain Eukaryota; kingdom Viridiplantae; phylum Streptophyta; class Magnoliopsida; order Fabales; family Fabaceae; genus Lathyrus; species Lathyrus aphaca. The sequence goes on from OZ014521.1 coordinate 478,197,137, forward strand.
GATTAAGTGAAGAGTGTAAAGTGAGTGGTTTAACTCTGAATTGATACTACTGTTAGTGGATTTCCTTTTTGGTGTTTTAATGGTCCCTAGAAGTGGAGGATGGACTATTCGTGACAGCGTGTGTGTTGGACCTATCCGTGTTGTTATCAGGCCTATAATGTTGGTAGTTTAACTAGTTGCACCTGGAGTATGGTGGATGTGTGCTTGATGTGTAGCATGATGTCATACTAACAGTCTGGACATTTATGTGTGTTTGCTGTGTAGATGTGACGTAAGACAAAATCTCTTGACATTTTGATTTAGAGAATTATTTATCTGAAGGAGACTTATGTTTTGTTTTCTATGAGGTTGGGTTTCTACTTTGTTCTGCCGCATGTGCCTCTGATATGGTCTGAAGTTATACCAAGTTTATGTGTAACTTGTGTTGGATGCATTGTGTTTGGGAAGTTTTCTGGTTGTTCTTGTGGTATGAGTAGTTATATCTGTATATGAATTGATGATCATACAATTTATGAGGATTATGGTATACTGGTGTTTTATGTGCATAGGTTTGTTGATGTTATTGTGATGTCAGACAAGATGTCTTGACACTATGTTTCAGTTTCTTTTGGAGGGTCTTATTATGGGGGAGTTTATTTCTCTCCAAGGAATTGCTCTGTTATTTCCACTATGTGCGCCTCTGATTTGTTCTACTATTGTGTTTGATCGTGGTTCTCTAGTATTTCATGCAAATGCTATTTCAGCCAATATTAGCCATAGAGGAAGAATTGTATGCAAGACTGTTTCAACCAACTGTGTAAATATGCAAATGATACTTAAGTTTTATTACTCAAGTTCTCTCTTAATGGCACTATAGTGTGTGGTTGATATACTCTTCAAGAAACATTTTGAAGAAAGGATAGAACCATTTATTTTGGTCTCTAGGAGAATCTTCCTAATTCTTAACCTAACTAGGAAAGTGACTCTGAGTCTTGATGTTGTTTAGTTTTGTTGGAGCTTGGATTTGCTTTTAAGACCTTTAAGGTGATCAAGGGATGTGTTGATTTTCTGAAAGCAATAATGAATTCAGAACCAAGCTCAGTTTTGTGTTCCAGAAGAAGGAAACTGATGTGCTATCCTGCTAACATGATGGATGCTTTGGGTTCTAGACAAATGTGTGATGATCATGTGTTGAATAAGGTCTCAGGTTGAAGAAAGTAGGAGTGTTGAGGATAAAGCTTGTATTTTAGAGACTTTCTAAAGACATCTCAAAAAAATTCTTCATGTATGAAGTTCAGTCTGTATGTCAAGGACGTTATCTCTGACATCTGGTAGATTTGTGCGTGTGTGAGTCAAAGAAGAGACTTATAGAAGTTGTTTTTTAAGATGATTAAATGGTGTTTATTCTCTTCATAAACAGGATGGTGGTTGTTTACTCAAACTTGATATAACTATCAAGTCTTGAGAGCATGGAACTCTCGTTCTGTTAAGAAAAGAAAAATTATCCAAGGAGGGATAATGAATGGATATTTGAATGGTTCCTACATATGTTTGGAAGAGTGTGTTGCAAATAACCATAGTTATTTGTGTATGATCAAGGGAAGTCATCATCAAGCTTAGGTCCAGTTATATGATGTCACCACATGATGGAACACTTGGAAGAGTAGAAGATGCAGACATGTTGATGGTGTGTATCATGCAAGTTACTGCATGTATTTATGGTTTGATTAGAAAGGATGATCAACTATTGTAATACCCTAAATTTCCCCCCTAAATTTGTGTTTGCATTTGAATCTTTTTTTTTGCATACAAACAAAATCACGCACTGGTTCCTCGGTCCTTTTTGTTGCAGGTTTATGCCTCACAGGGGATCACCATTGATTTTATTTGTTTATTTTTACTAACCATTAATTAAAATCCGAAAAAAAAATTGTTTTCTTTTACTAACATTTTCAAGGGGAAGAGTAGGTAAAAAATGCCAAAAATAGAAGTCCCGTAACTCGAATGAATTTCATAGGTAAAAAGTCAAAGTTGATCCGCAAACAATTCAAATTTATTTGATCAAGGATTTTCCAAATTTTAATTGATTTATTCTAGGAATTCCAAAGTTCATGTGTTTATTTCCATACCTTTTTCGACGCACAAAAGAATCAAGCTGAAACAACAAAGCAATCAAAAGAGAACAAAATATTCAAATTTTGACTTGGTTAATCGTTTAACCAATGTGTTAATCAATTAACCAGTGCAAAATTTGAATAATTTATTCAAATTTAGAACATCCTAGCCCTTTATCTCACTTGGAATATTCTATATTCATTCCACTTTTATCCCTCTACATTACTTTGATCATTTCCCACCATAAACCCTCACTAATCACCACTCTTTTATGAGTTTCCCTCCAAATTTGATTTCCAAGCCTGATTTTGATTTTCCAAAGCAAGCTCTATTCCACCAAATTCTCATACCTAAAGTCTTTAAATAGCACCCTCATTTCATTCATTTCACAAGCATTTGATAGCCAAAAACTCTCGCAAAATATATCCCCAACTACCAAAATTCACCAAAAGCTCAATTTCTTCTTTTGAAAGTTATCATGAATTCGCATTGAATTCTTGAATAACTTTCAGCAAAACCTTCATCTTTTTCATTTTTCTTCATCAATATCAGTAGATCAAGCTTTCATGTAGATCAATTTTAAGTTTGTTCTTGGTAATTCATCTTCCTCCATTGTTACACATTCATCACCATCATTCAAGATGTAGATCTTTGGTGCTCTTGGTTATTGATCCTGTTAGTTCCATGATTGGAAGAAATTTTGGTAAAACATGCTCTTCAAGATGTCATAAAGGATGTCATGACTTTAGGTTCTAAGAGTGTTGCAGGGGTGTTTGTGCTGTTGCAGGATTTTGGTCCTAATGTCAAGACATATGTTCTAACATTTTATATCAGACTTGATCTATCAAAACATACTTTTCAGATTGTTATAATTGTCTGTTGAGCAGTTATATTTTGTGATGTGTTTTTTATCGATTATTTAGTACAGTTTCCGATCATTTAAGTTATTAATTTCTTTATGTCGAACAATATTATGTGAAGTTTGTGTTTATTTTGAATATATTCAATTACACTTGACTTGTAGAAGAAAATATTGAAAATGAGACAAAAAAAAGACTTCTAGGACAAGAAATGAGGCAAAACTGCAGAAGAAATGAAGATTCTAGTTTTTTACTGTAGGACGACCCTCATAGAAGCAAGACGACCATCCCACGTCCCAGACGAGCGTCATGAGCCCAAGACGATCGTCACAAGGCTTATATCCAAAACCTAAATATGTGCCTCAATTCAGTCAAAAATAGAGATAGACATATACGCGTTCTTCTCAATCAACATAGATTTTTCCTCAACCCTACTCAACATCAGTCCAACTCAAGTGGTCAAGGCCTAGAAATATGATTTTGTATCATTTTCAACAAACTTAAGTTACAGAGGCTATAAATAACATCTATCACAAGTTCCAAAGAGAGCTTAGTTTACCATATTAAATTGCTTCCAAAATTCCGATCGAAGCCATAATTTTCTGTTCAGATTTTACTTTTGTTTTCATTTCAGTGTTGCTTTAATTTTTCATTGCCAAACCTAAGTGATAGACTCCTTCCTTGGGAAGCTATCACCATTTAATTCTTTCTAGCCACTGTATTTTGTTTTTAGTTTAAGTTTCTACAAAATTGATTGATCAAGATTACTTCATCTAGGTTTCCTAATTTAATGTTTTACCATTTAATTATTATGTTATTTATTTGTATGCACTTCTTCTTCTACCCTTCTGCACATTTATTTAATATGTCTGGCTAAACCGTTTAATTAGTATGTGATTGTATAACCGGAAAAAATTCAATAGACCAAGGATAAAACCTTTAATCGAGTTACTTTCTGGTTTCGATTTCTTATTTATAACAACAACTTTTGTTACGAGAGTAAGAAAGTATAAAAGGTTAGAATTAAGACAACGAGAGTGTGAGATTGTAACCAGATAGATGAAATCGAGCATTGCTTTTAAATACAACGGAAGTGCTTTAAAACCAATTAAAACCTTTAGGTTTCCAAAAAGTTTTTCTAACTTGAATTGACACAGCAATAGTGCTCAATTGAACTTAGGAATATAGTAATACGCAAGACCATGAGAGTGTGAGTCAATGACTTTTAAACCGATAGTTTCTACAGAAAGATAACTTGACAAACTTTAATAAGCCAACCCTTTATCGAATTCGCGAAGGCGTACCAATTACATACTGATATCATTATTATAATTTAATTTAACCCTTAATTCTTACTTTCTCGCCCTTCAAACCTACAATATCACTCGCCTTAGCTAAACATAGTAACACCCGATAGCGCTTGGTTGATTATCAAGTCTCTGTTGGATCGACATCTTTTATTACTACGTGTCGCTCCCGACAAATGAAAATGGATCATATGAAGGTACAGACGCGAACGGTCGGCGAGAGGGACAGTGAGAACACACAGCCGTGAACTCACTGGAGATGAATAGAGTCGCCAGCTAGGCATTTTTATCCCGGAGGAAAGGCAATGCTGCATAGACCTGGAAAGATATGGATAAGACGGTTGCGAACCAGAGAGACTGAGAAAGGGGGTTGGTTACAACCTGGGAAGGTATTAGCACCCAGATTGTCCGCCGTACTCGACGGGATCCACGCTTGAAAGATTTGTGTTTTAAAGGGGTAGTGTCAGTGCAATCTGTGTGTAAAAGAGCTGGCAAAAGATGTACAGGTGTCAGTGTAAAAAGAAGTGAAGTGTATAATGATGTGAAGTATGAAAGTGTCAGTGTAAGAACAGGAATAGGATGCTCAAGATCATGAGGCTTAAAGAATATAGCTGGAAGAAGGGGGAATATACAGAGACTTTTGTTCGATAACTGTTAAGTTATGCCTACGTATCCTCTCGTGCAATGAGGAAGTCAGAACACCGTAGTTCGACCCAAAGAGACTGAAAGATGAATTGACTTGTGAACTGCTTACTTGCCTATGCTCAAGTGTATGATCTGTCTGGCACAGATGCAAACTGTCTTGCATTAGACGGAAGAAGCAAGTTCTCGGTTGTGAGTGAATGAGATGAGAAAAGAATCCCGAAGGAGACGATTATTGTTTGTTTTTGTGTTTTCAGTCTTTTATTGCTTTTGAAAGTTTGTAATAAGTTAATGAGCTTAAGTCTAAACCAATGGATTTAGTAAACTCATCACATCTTCCCTCTGATTAGGGGTAATGAGAATACCTTAAGTGTGAAGTCAGATTCTCACACTTAATCACCTTTGGTGTAGGATTAAGATCATTAACCTACTTGTGATTAATTAGATGTTTTTGGTGTTTTTGTTTAGTGTTGAGTAATGAGGTTAAGCCATAATCAGGGATTAAACAGACTCATTACACCATCCTAAAAGAAGGATAATAGATGAGAATGTTTAAGCTGAGGAAAACTCCTCAACTTAATCCATGATTAGGGATTAAACTCATGACAAAACAAGCCTTTGATTAAGTGGATTTTATTTAATGGTATGATGATGAAGTGATTTTTATGATTTGTAAGACAACTTGAGGGGGACTTGTCCATTAACACTAGGGTTAGTCCTTCTTAACCAATTAAGGAAGAATTAGAACCCTAATGCAAGGCCCAAGTTACAAGTGTAATGTCTTGTTACTTATTAAGTGAATTGATTAAGGGATTTAAACACATTAAGGGTTTAACACTTAGGATTAAAGTTATACACTCCATCCTAATAGAAGGATGCAGGCATAAGCTTAATCACAAAGCCTTAAAGCCTTTAGGGTTTAGTCCCTGATTTATGAGATGAGGAGAGAAGACTCAAAAGAGACACAAAGGTAAAACTAAGAGGGGAGACTAATCATAACCCTAATCATTATCATGCTTGGTTGTTCCTAAGTTTTGTGAGGTTTGCAAGAACAAGTCTTCAATGGAACCACCAGGAAGCAGGTGAAAGGATCAAGAGAAGCAAAGCAACTTGCTTCATTCAAGAAGTCAAGTCACTTGAAGAAAGAAGGTAAGAAGAACAAGAATGAGCATATTCAAACTCAAACACAAACAAAAATGCAGTAATGGATGCAAGGGAGATGAAAAGAAAAAGTTATGAGAAGTGAAGGCAAATTCACTTCTCAACCTCACTTACCACCTGAAATGTTAGAAGAAAGATGCAATGCAATGCAAAATGAGATAAGATGACATGATGAGAACAAAACCAGAAGCATGTTGATGATGATAATGATGCTATGAGATGCTACAAGCATGAGACAAGGCATGGAGATGTTCATACAAGTTCATGGATGCAAATGATGCAAGTTAAGGAGCATGATCTTACATGAAAAGTTATGAAACATACATGGCAAACAAAATGGCAAATATGGGATGCAATGGTCAAACATGCTTTCTACATGACTTAAGATGTCAAATGAATCAAATGGAGGCATGAAATGGCATGGCAAGTCATGTTATGCAAGAGAATGCAAGAAGGATGCAAATGGAAGCCCAAATTAGGGTTTATGAAACAAACATCAAACAAAAACCAAAAACAGAAGCAAACCCTAAGATAAAAAATGGAAAATGCCACCCAAAGAAACCTTAAACCTATACTAAACCAAAGCCCAAAGGAGAGGTCTCAACTCTTAACCAATCTCAAGTTATGATTTTTCTAAGTTATTAGGGTTTTTAGGGCTCCTAAACAAAAGAAATGCCAAACAAATTGAAAATGAGGAATCAAATCATGGCCATTTAATCCTAGAAACTACATGCTAAACACAAAACAATGCAAAAAGAATCAATGTCCAACTCTTCTCAAATAAGCAGAAATGATTTTTTGAACTTTGGATCAAATTAATGCACAAAAAATGATTTAATTCAATGAAAAATTCTCAAAATGCATCAAGATCAAAAAAGAAATTTGGTTTGAAGGTTGGACAATGTTTCTAAATGTCTTAGAACATTTCATGAATTTTTTGGTGATTTTTAGATACTTAAAAGTATTTTTAATAAATTAATTCCCATTAATCAATTAAAAATAATCTCTTAAATATTTAAAAATACTTTTTTAATGATAAAAATAAAAATAAAAATATTTTTGTGTCCTAAAAATTAAAAAAACTTAAGAGAAAAAGTTTCATAATTTTTAGACATTTTTTGCTATTTTAAATAAATTGGAGAAAAGAAATGAAATAAAATGAAATAAAAACTGAATTAAATGAAAAGTATGCTAATCCAATGGCCAGGGTTTAAACTTGACACGCGGGAATTGACCAGCGCGCGTTTGAATGGCTGAGATTCGTTCTGGGGAATTCAAAATTAATCACAATTAATTAATTCAAATAATCAGGATTAGGGTTTAATGAGAGATCTGAGCCATTGGTTCACGCGGGAGTCAACTAAAGTCAGCCAGATCAAGGGTCCAAATTCAAACTTGCATTAATTACGCTGGTTAACCCTAATCATTTTCAGGTGGCCGGAGAAGACCTCCGGTCGTCTTCTCCGGTGGGAACCCCACCTGAAAACTTCTAAAACCCCCAAAACGCAACTAAAATGAAATCTAAACAAACAGAAATCCTTCCCACACTTCACTGAACCAAAACCCCAAGCTAAAACTCATTTATGTTCCCTCAATCACATGAATCGAAACAAAACATTTTTTAGGGCACGCAAGTTTCAGAGATCAATTAAATGTTCATTTCATCACCATTTCAAAAACTAAAAGCATATTCATGATCAGGAAGACACAAAGAACAAGTTTAGAACAAAAGAAATGATTTCTGGAAAAATATTTTCCAAGCTACCTGAGATTCGAAGCTTTCACTCTGATGACTTTCTGGCCACTTCTCCTTGTGCAATCCACTCCTTAGGACCTCTTGATGATGTTTGAATGCTTTGGAGCAATTTATGCTGGCTGGTTGATGAGTTTAGACAGCTTCTGCTTCAACTCAGTTGAAAATGGCAATGGAGTTTCAGGCAGTTTCAGGTCATTGTGAATGGTTCTTTGTGATCAGAATAATGAGTGGAGAAGGTCTGTGGTGTTTGTTTAGATGTTTGTGAGCTATGGAGAGAGTTTCGAATGAAACTGCAAGTTGAGGTGAGAAATGGCAATGGGGTGTTCTTGCTTGTTTCAGGCCTGGCTCTTGGTGGTTTGAGGTCTATGAAGTATGGTGAGTTGAAGTGTGGAAATAGTTTGGATATTTGATGGCTGGGCAGAGAGATTCGAAGCAATATGCAGCTGGGGTGTGTTTTGTGAATGTGTTTCTATGAAGTATTTCAGCATGGCTTCTTGATACATTTTTCTTGCCAAATGATATTGTATTTTAATCCTATAGGTCAGATGATGTGACCTGGCCTATAGTGATTGGTAAGTTTGCTTTTGCAAAAAGTCAAATTTTGTGTAAGGAAAGTATGGCTCATGATCTAGGCTAGTACAAGATATGGTTCTGGTGCAGCATGGTGTGTGTGTGATGTTGGGAAGGTCCAGCAGCCAATGCATCAAGTGGAGAGAAGCACAATGATGTTTTTGCAAGTTGGCACACTTTTGAAACTTCATGAAAAAGTCTAGTTACACAAACCATAACCATGTGAAACCTTGGTCCAATTCTGATTTTTAGGACATATTGAATGTTTGCATACTGGTTTGAAATGAATTAGAAGTTGCAATTGGCTTTGGTTCATGATTTTGCAAAATTCTCATTTGAAGCATGCCTTGAAAATCAATGATTTTAGCCAACTTTGTCACACCATAACTTTTGATCCAAGAAGAGTTTGATCATGTTCTTGTACTTTTTGAAAAGGGAAAGATGAGATCTACAACTTTCATGACCAAAGTTTTTCCATTTGAAGCATTTTTGGATCAAGAATCAAGGCTTGAAAAATGACCTAAAATGAAGCATTCTTAAAAAGTCAACTATGCCCAAAAAGTCAACATTTGCAAAACTTCCAAATTCTTGATTTTTGTGAACTTCAACCTTCTTCCATGATCAAATAAAGATCATATACACTCAAAATGATGAAGATCACCCATTGGTTGGGTCATTGGGGGCCTCAGATGCCCTGATTTTGCACTGACTTGTCCAGAAAGTCAACCCTTGATCAGATGACTTCCCCATGGAATTTCTTCATGAAAATTGATATGCATACTCCCTATACCATATAGAGACCAATGGAAACAAGAATGACCAAAAAATTTGGGGTTATGGCCTCTGAAACCAAAACCCTAATTTTAAGGTCAACTGTGCAGTCAATCTTGGCTCTGCATCCATCCAAACCCTAGTTCTTGTGATTCTTTTGGAGTCTTGACCTTGAGAGGATGTAATATGATAGATGAACACACATGGATCCCTTTGAAGTGATTGGTGGCCTTTGGAGTGGCTCAAGAAGCCCTTGGATTGCTCAGATCACAAACCCTAGATGCAGATGACCTAGAACCAATGCAAAGACCCAAAATTGTGATATGAGATGTTATGATTGTGTTTATGCATATGAAATGATTACAAGCCATGGTGAATGAGTGAGGGCAAATTTGGGGTGTTTACACTACGCGATTAGGTTGTATAATTGTAATTAGAATCTTTTGACTCGGAAAGTTGCAATCAAGTTTTTGGTGTTGTTATCAGGGACTTAGATTTAGTGAATAGGGCAATTATTTATTGCACCGTCTAGACTAAGGCAACAAAAATTACCCTTGGTCGCCATTACTCGCTCCCGAGGCTAAAACTTAGAACCCCAAATCGACGAAGTAGAGTGTTTCTTAAGCTCAAGACGCCGAACCGAAATCAACGAAACCCCTTTACCTAAAGAAATATTACCTGAACCAGTTGAATAACAAATCATGGCTGAAGAAAATGGAGCAGCACCGCAATGTTCACTCAAGTCCTATACGACTCCAACTCAACAAGAATCGCACAATAGTATTACCGCACCAGCCATTACCTGAAATGATTTTAAATTGAAACCTTCACTGCTGCAAGCCTTACAACGTAACCGGTTTTCTGGAAATCCAACAGACGACCCTAATGAACATCTGACGAAGTTTATGGAGTACGCAGATACCGTGAAAGTAAATAATGTAACTCAAGACGCAATAATATCGAGACTTTTTATGTTCTCTTTAAGAGATAAAGCTTGGGCATGGTTACAATCTCTACCAGCCAACTCTGTCACAACATGGGAAAAATTGAAGAATGTATTTCTATCAAGATACTTCCTTCCAAGCAAGACAACTATGCTGAGAGCTCATATTAACGAATTTCGACAGAAAGATGCCGAATCACTTTATGAAGCGTGGGAGAGCTACAAGGACCTATTGAGATTATGTCCACACCATGGATTTGAAAATTGGGTAACCATCATTACCTTTTATAATGGACTTTTGTACAACACGAGGATGACAATAGACGCTGCCGCTGGCGGTGCTCTTATGGATAAATCATACAATGAAGCCTACAACCTCATTGAGAACATGGCTCAGAACAATTGCCAATGGGGAGGCGAAAGAACACCTGTAGAGAAGAGCCAAACTAAGGGAGGAATGTATGAAATGAACAGCTTAGATCATGTAAATGCTAAGATGGATTACATAGCCCAGAAGATCGATAACTTGACCATAACACCACCATCCACCATGGCTATCGTAACTCCAAATTGCTAAATTTGTGGAATCCTAGGACACACACCATCAAAATTTCAACTTCTTGTCGGATTAACCACAAATCTTGTGAATTATGCTCAAGGAAACCCGTATTCCAATACCTAATAATCCAGGATGGAAAAATCATCCAAATTTCTCTTATAAGAACAATAATGCCTTGTATGCGCCTAACCAAGCACTAGCTGTACCAACAGGATACCAAAATGCTGCCGCACCCAATCCAAACACTCCTAAGAAATCCAACCTTGAACTGGTGATGGAAAAATTCATAGTCACATAGACTTAAACAAATAAAGAATTCCTGAACCAGAACATCCACACTAGTGAGAAAATCAAACAATTGGTGACCAAAGTAGATGCTTTAGCTACTCACAACAAGATGCTAGAAACTCAGATTTCTCAAGTAGCCCAACAAAAAGCATCCAATGCTTCCCCAACTGGAACATTTCCTGGATAGCCACAACCAAATCCCAAAGGTCATGCAAATGCAGTTATACTAAGAAGGGAAAAATAATTGGACGGACCTGCCGATCCTAGAACTGAAAACCAAACCATATACCAATAGTATGAAAAATCAACTAAGAAGAATGATAAATCATAGGAAAAGGAAGCAAATGAACAAGAGGACGAGGAAAAGGAAAAACCTTATGTACCTCCGCCATCGTATCAGCCACCAATTTCGTACCCCCAAGGATTAACAAATTCTAACACTATGGGACAATTCAAGAAATTTGTAGAGCTTCTAAAACAGTTAAACAGAACGATACCATTTACAGAAGCTATTACTCAGATGCCCTCATATGATAAATTTCTAAAAGAGATCTTATCTGCCAAAAAGAAAATCGAGGAGAATGAAACAATTACACTTACTGCTGAATGTAACGCTATTATCCAAAATAACATGCCTCTTAAATTGAAGGATCCAGGAAGTTTCTCTATTCCCTATGTAATAGGAAAGTTTGTCATAGACAAAGCGCTATTATCCAGAATAACATGCCTCCTAAACTGAAGGATCCAGGAAGTTTCTTTATTCCCCGTGTAATAGGAAAGTTCGTCATAGCCAAATATAAGTGTTATGCCGCTAGTCGATCATTCAGTAAAATTCCTGGTTGGTATTCTAGAAAATGTTCCTGTACGAATATGTCAATTCTACATCCCAACGGATTTCATAATCAGGGGCATCAAGGAAGATGCTACGATCCATATCATACTGGTAATGCCATTTCTAGCCATAGCCGGAGCTATCATAAACGTGAAGAAAGGAAGGCTGGCATTAAAAGTAGGAGAAGAGAAAGTTGAATTCATTTTAACCTAATTCCTCCAATCTCTAGCCATAGACGTCATAAACGAGTGCAAAAGGGAAATGGAAAAAGAAGAGACTACCTATTATGATATAAAGAAAATCCCAACTCCTCAAATCCTTGAATATGATAATTGGCAAGAATCTTCTAAGGACGACAATATAAATGAATGCTTAGCTCTTACACAAGACCATATGCCATGCCTAAAAGAACCCGTTGTAGAACTCAAGGTATTACCTAACAATCTTAGATACGAATTCCTAGATTCAGAACTCAAAAGAACTGTTATAGTAAATGCAGACTTAGAACAACTCAAAACTGAAAAACTATTAGACGTCTTAAGAAAATATCCAATTGTGTTTGGCTACAACATATCCTACGTGAAAGGAATAAGTCCTTTAATTTGTATGCACCACATTATACTAGAGGAATACTATAAGACCTCTAGAGAACCTCAAAGAAGGATTAATCTAATTCTAAGTACCGTAGTCAAAGATGAAGTAAAGAAGTTACTAGACGCCAGAATTATATATCCAATATTCGACAGTCAATGGGTTAGCCCAGTGCATATCATACCAAAGAAGAGAGTCATTACAATCACTAAGAACTCTAAGGGTGTATCCATAACACAGATAGTACTGATCGGGAAAAAATATGTATAGATTACCAGAAACTAAACAAAGCTACCACGAAAGACCATTTTCCTTTACCTTTCATCGATAAAATGTTGGAGAGATTATCCAAACATTCATATTTTTTCTACCTAGAAGGTTACTTAGGATTCTTCCAAATTCCTATTCATCCTGATGACCAAGATAAAACCACCTTCACATGCCCCCACAGAACATTTACTTTCCACCGTATGTCGTTCGGTTTGTGTAACGTTCCAACGACGTTCCAATAATGTATGATGACAATTTTTGCAGATTTCATAGACGACATCATCGAAGTGCCTATGGAGGGCTTCTCCGTATGCTGACAAAGTTTCGAAGGATGTCTATCGATCCTAGAGATGGTACTCGAAAGATGCGTGAAAGTAAATCTTGTACTTAATTAGGAAAAGTGCCACTTTATGGCCAGGCAAGGAATAATTTTAGGACATGTGATATCCAACATAGGAATTGAGGTAGATAAAGCAAAAATAGAAGTAATATAAGACCTTCAACTGCCAAAAACAGTGAAAGAAATAAGATGCTTCTTAGGACACGCCGGTTTTTACCGACGATTCATTAAGGATTTTTCAAAGATCAATAAGTCGTTGTTTGGTTTACTAATGAAGGATGTTGAGTTTATCTTTGACAAGGACTGTTTAAAAGCATTTGAAACACTCAAAACAACACTTATCACTGCACTCATTATGCAACCACCTGATTGGAGGTTACCATTCGAGATTATGTGTGATGCGAGTGATTACATTGTAGGCGCAGTCTTAGAAAAAAGAAAAGATAAGAAACTTCACGCAATATATTATGTGAGAAGGACTTTAGAGCCTACTCAGATGAACTACACCACAACAGAGAAAGAACTCATAGATGTCGTGTTCACACTTGATAAATTCCGTTCCTACCTAGTAAGAGCCAAAATCACCATCTATACTGATCACACCGCCATTAGGTACCTTCTAAGTAAAAAGGACGCGAAGCCTAGACTACTGAGATTGACCATTTTGTTATAAGAATTCGATTTGGAAATTAAGGATAAGAAAGGAACTAACAACGTAGTAGAAGACCACTTATCACATATGGAAGGAATTAAACCAGACCAAATACCAATTAATGATGAATTATCCCGATAAACGTCTTATAGCCCAATTTGAAAGTGATATATTTTCCTTAACTCTAGATGAACAAATCCAAGAAGAAACAATGGAAGAAATTTATCCGCAAACCACTCTGCCATGGTATGCTGACATATTCAACTATTTAGCTGCCAGGGTACTTCCACCAGCTTTATGTCATGCCAAAATATATAATATATTTTCCTTAACTCTAAATGAAAAAGAAAGGATTGGCATATTTGGAAAAACATACTGAATGAGCCGACTCAAATTCATCAATGAGCCGACTCATTCAGTGTTAAATTGATGACAAATGCACGGGTCCAAACAGGCTGCCTGATGCATCATTTTTGGTCGACTCATGAGTGTGGATGAGTCGACTCAAAACCCTTCATGAGCCGACTCATTCAATTGTAAATTGGTGGAAAACGCACAGGTCCAAACAGACTGCCTGGTGCATCACTTTTGGTCGACTGATGTATGAGGATGAGCCGACTCAAAACCCTTCATGAGTCTACTCTTCAAGAAGTGTTTTCTTCTCATTTTCCACGGGTCTCAACAGGCTTCCTCTCTGTTTATTTTGGTCGACTCATCTGTTAGTTTGAGCCGGCTCATTTAATGATTTGAGTCGGCTCATTACTGTGCTGACTCACTTTTTCATTTAATATTTCCCTCTCTTATGTTTATTTCTCTAACCAATATAAATAGATGTTTTATTTCTTTTGAGAAGGTTCAACAAGGAAAGTGAAAGATATACACATAGCTCTCTTCATCTTCTTCATTCTTGCATCAATCAAACAATTACACACAACAATCTTTGTTTGATCTTGGTGTTCGTTTTGAAGATAACGTTCAATCGTGAATCAGATTTTCAGATGGGGTTTAGAGTGTGTGGGTTTTCCTTGGAAAAATCCGAAGGGTTTTATCCTCCAAAATCATTGAAGATTTGGGGGTTTTGCACACATTCATAGTTCGTAGATTCAGTCGAGTGAAGAAGATTGAAGATCAAGTGGATCGTTCTCTCATATCACGGAAGACGGAGGATTGCGAAGGTCTTTGTGGGTTCAAAAGTGTGGAAGAAACTCAGCCGTGCTCAAAGTTTGGAGAATCGTGTATTCTGGCAATAAGAGAGAAATTAATCGGAGGCTTTCTCGACACGCGTGGAAGACTTGATTATACTTTGAATCAAGGGACAAGAAGAGGATTTGACGGTACATTCAATGTGGTTTGGTTTGTTGATTAATTCATTTCTCTTCTTGTAAAACAATTACGATTTAATAAAATTTCACAATTCAATTTCGAATTGGGGGGAGAGTACTTCGAGCAAAGACAACGATGGAAATGCCTCAAAAAATTCCTTGTGTTCTTTTCATTTCTCGCATTTTACTTTTATTTATATTGATATTGTGTGCTTGAAAATTCTGGTGTATCAAATTAGTGCATTCAAAGTGTTTGATAAATTTTTTCACTCAAAAGTGATAACTAGAGTGGGTAAAATTTTGCACTATTTGATACAACAAAATTGTCTTTGGTGAGTGCACTCCAAGTGTTTGATAAAAAGCCCAATCACACAAAATCAATATCTTTGTGCTTGATTTCTTCTCCAATAATTGTTAAGAATAGTTTTATCAAGTGATGAATAATCAAGTGAATCATTCGTGAAATATTAATTCTTCTAGTCATCATTTCATTCCAATTTGGTTTTACGCATATCCGATCTCCGGTGACTTCTAATTTGAACTAGACAATTTTCCGGGAAACTTCCGCAATTCTCTTTCAACTTAATTTTGAAAAGCTAATTTTAAAAAGGGATCTATTCAATCCCCCTTCTAGATCCACGCTATCGTCTAACAAGTGGTATCAAGAGCACCAGTTCATCTAGTGCTTCACATACAACTTATTGGAAAATGGACAACGATCCAACGGGGACGTACAATAGAGCTCCAATTTTTACCGGAGAAAACTATAGTCACTGAAAAGATTGTATGCGCATCCATATCAACTCTGTTGATAGAAAAATTTGGAAAGTTATTCAAGAAGGCCCTTTCCAAATAACCATGGCCGGACCGGATAATGTCCAAATTGAAATACCGGAAGCACAATGGAATGATAATGATGAAAATAAATATAGCTACGATTGGAAAGCTCGAAACATACTCATAGCTTCTTTGGGAGCGGATGAATATTTTCGAGTTTCTCATCACACATCGGCTAAAGCTATGTGGGAAGCCTTACAAGTTGCCCATGTAGGTACCGATGATGTTAAGCCATCTCGAATTAATACTCTACAACAAGAGTTCGATCGTTTTCACATGAGCCCAGGGGAGACCATTGGTGAAATGGGAAAAAGATTTTCTCACTTGACAAATCGATTAAATGCTCTTGGTAAAACTACTCCTAATGATGTAGCAACTAACAAGATTTTCAGATGTCTTACTAGGGAATGGTTGCCAAAAGTTACGGCAATCAAAGAAGCCAATGATGTAAGAACTTTGGATCTAAATACACTCATTGGAAAACTACAAGAGCACGAACAAGAGCTCTTAAACTTAAATGGGCATGAAGACAAAGAAAAGAAATAAAAGATCGAGAAAAATAAAGATCATGAGAAGAAGAAGAAGTATATTGCATTAAAAGCTTCTTCCTTTAAATCCTCCACAAATAAAGATAGTGGGAGTGATACGAGTGATGATGAAGACAAATTAAATGAAGATATGGGCTTATTCATAAGAAGATACAATCGGTATCTCAAAAAGAATGAGATTTCTCATTCGGACAAGCGTCTCATCAACTATCGAAGGAAATCTAATCCTTCCAAGCAAGAGTATGTTAAAAGTACTAAAGGCAAGGGATCTTGTTACAACTGTGGAAAACCGGGACATTACAAACCGGATTGCCCTATGTTAAAGAAAGACAAGGCAAAAAACAAATATCAAAGAAAAGGCAACAAGGCTAGAAGATCATATATTGCTTGGGAAAGCGATAGTGAGTCATCTAGCAAAGATACCTCAAGCGATGTGGAAGAGAGAGTAAATCTTTGCCTTATGGCTCATAAGAAAGATACGAAAGAGGTAAGACATGCTAAATATGATTATGCAAAAAAGTTGTCTTATAATGATTTGCTTAGTACTTTTAATATTCTCTATCAAGAAGCTAAAGAAGCTTTCAAGCGCTTTGCATCCGATAAAAGAATTTTTGCACATTTAGAGAAAAATGTTTCGGATAGTGAAAATGCTATGAAAGCTCTTAAGGCATCGATGGTAGAATCTATAGTATAAGACAAACGAGAATGGCACAACTTTCATAGTTGTGAAACATGTTGGATTTGACAAAAGGAAGTCAAAACTCTTCAAGCCAAACTAGACAAGTTGTCACAACCAAAAATGACATTCACTATTGATCGTTCAAACTTTAGGGAATCAATGAACAATCCATATAAAAAATATACCTATGTTGTGAAGGATCAAAATAGTCAAAGCAAATCTAAACCATTCTTGAAATGTCACTATTGTTGCAAGTAAGGTCATACAATTGCCAAATGTCGTTTTAGAAGATACTTGGTCCCTAAAGGAATTTGTCAATGGTTTCCTAAAAGCAATAAAATTTTCACTCACACTCTAGGACCCAATGAAAATTGGGTACCTTTCTCTCTTGTCTAATCATATAGGTGGAGTGTCTTGAGACTATGGAGAAACAGTGGTTTCTTTATAGTGGATTCTCAAGACATATGACAGGTGATATTTTCCTATTTTATGACTTTGTGGCTAAGAAGAAGGGCTTTGTTACCTATGGTGATAACAACAAGGGAGCTATACTCGGAAAAGGTAATGTAGGTAATCCCTCTTCTACATCCATCTCTAATGTCCTTTTAGTTGAGGGTCTTAAACATAACCTTGTTTGCATTAGTCAATTATATGACAAGGGATATAATGTCTCATTCTCTAAAGAAGGATGCATAATTGAACATAATGAAAACAAAGAGGATGTGTTTAAAGGCTTGAGGGTTAACAATGTTTATATGCTTGATTTGAATTCGATGACCTTGAGTGATCCTAAATGTGTTATTTCCAAAAATGAAGAGTCTTGGCTTTGGCATAGACGTTTAGCTCATATCAACTTTGACTTGCTAAATAAGGTTGTGTCCAAAAACTTAGTAATCGGTTTGCCTAACATAAAGTTCACTAGAGATCATCTTTGTGATGCTTGCCAAATGGGAAAGCAAACTAAGATATCTTTTAAATCAAAAACTATAGTCTCTACTTCTAGACCTCTTGAACTTCTACACATGGATCGTTTTGGTCCTTCTAGAATAAAAAGTATAGGAGGGAACTATTATGGTTTTGTTATTGTTGACGACTACTCTCGATTTTGTTGGACAATCTTCTTAGCTAGTAAAGTGATACCTTTTCGGCCTTTGAAACTTTTGCCAAATTATCTCAAAATAAACTTGGCACAAACATTGTAACTATTAGAAGTGACCATGGAGGTGAGTTTGAAAATCATCTCTTTGAAAATTTTTGTGAAAACCATGGCATTGATCATAACTTCTCCGCTCCTAGAACACCACAACAAAACGGTGTTGTGGAACGTAAAAATCGTGTGTTGGAAGAATTGGGAAGAACTATGATTAATGATAGCGGTCTTCCTAAATATTTTTGGGCCGATGCTATTAGCACCGCTTGCTATGTTTTGAATAGGATCATTATTCGACCTATTCTAAACAAAACGCCCTATGAACTATTAAAAGGAAGAAAGCCTAATGTTTCACATCTTCATGTTTTTGGTTGCAAAGGTTTTGTACTTAATAATGGAAAAGAAAATCTTGGTAAATTTGATTCAAAGGCGGATGAAGGCATCTTCCTTGGATACTCTAATTCAAGCAAATCATATAGAATATTCAATAAAAGGTTGCTTATAGTTGAAGAATATGTACATGTATCTTTCGATGAAACTTATCCAAATGTTGTCGGAAAAGGTAGTGTTGTTATTGGTGCAGGTGCCTCTTCTAGTGAGATTGTTAAAGACTTTGATATTTCTCGTGTTGAACCCTTTCTGAATGTTGTTAATAAGGAGCCGGTTGATGTGTCTAGTCTCAAATATGAAGGTCAAGCATCCTTTCAAAATGATATACCATCGGAATGGAAGACATCAAGAGATTACCCTATCGATAACATCATTGGAGATATCTCAAAAGGTGTCATTACTAGATCAAGACTAAGTAAATTTTGTTTTTATCATGCCTTCATATCTCAAATTGAGCCTAAGAATGCCAAAGAATCCTTACTTGATGAAAATTGGTTCCTACCCATGCAAGAGGAACTAAATCAATTTAAAAGAAATGAGGTTTGGGACCTTGTTCCACCTCCACTAAATCATCGAGTAATTGGAACTAAATGGGTTTTTAGGAACAAATTGGATGAAAACGGCACTATCATTCGCAACAAGGCTCGTCTTGTTGCTCAAGGGTATAACCAAGAGCAAGGCATAGACTATGAGGAAACTTATGCTCCTGTTTCCTGCCTTGAAGCTATACGCCTTTTACTTGCATTTGCTTGTTCACAAAACTTTAAACTATATCAAATGGATGTTAAGAGTGCCTTCCTTAACGGATATATAAATGAAGAGGTTTATGTGTGTCAACCTCCTGGATTTGAAATCTTTGAAAAACCAAATCATGTTTACAAACTAAAACATGCTTTATATGGTCTCAAACAAGCTCCTAGAGCTTGGTATGAGCGTCTAAGCAAATTTTTAATCAATCAAGGGTTTTCAAGAGGAAAGGTTGACACTACTCTATTTATTAAACGTGAAGGAAAACATTCTATATTAGTTCAAGTATATGTAGATGACATTATTTTTGGATCTACTAACATGAAGTTGGTTAAAGAATTTTCAAGTTCTATGCAAGGTGAGTTTGAGATGAGTATGACGGGGGAGTTAAATTTCTTCCTCGGACTTCAAATTAGACAACTTGAAGATGGAACCTTCATAAGTCAGACTAAATATTGCAATGAGTTGCTCAAGAGGTTTGATATGACAAACTCCAAGTCTATTGATACACCAATGCCTACGGCGGCAAGTCTTGATCGTGATGAAAAAGGTAAGGATGTAGATATAAAAAGGTATCGAGGTATGATCGGATCTCTTCTTTATCTTACCGCATCGCATCCCGATATTATGTTTAGTGTATGTATGTGTGCTAGGTTTCAATCTTTCCCTAAGGAATCACATTTAAAATCAATTAAACGCATACTTAGGTATCTTTGTGGTACGTCTAAGTTTGGTTTATGGTATCCTAAGGGTAGTGATTGTTCTTTGGTAGGTTTTTCCGACTCGACTTTGCCGGTTGCAAAGTGGATAGGAAAAGCACTAGTGGAACTTGTCATTTCTTCTCAAACTCTCTTGTCAGTTGGCATAGCAAAAAGCAAGTTTTTGTTGCCTTATCAACTGTTGAGGCGGAGTATATTGCAGCCGAAAATTGTTGTGCCCAAATCCTATGGCTAAAACAACAATTGCTCGACTTCAATATCTCTCTCAAACAAATTCCAATTTTGTGTGACAATACTAGTGCAATTAATCATACCAAGAATCCCATTCTTCATTCACGCACTAAACATATTGAAATTAAACATCATTTTTTAGGGTTCATGTAGAGAAAGGTGATGTGGTGTTTGAGCATGTTGATAGTGTAAATCAACTAGCCGATATTTTTACAAAACCACTCGCTACCGATCCTTTCTTCTTTATCTGTATGGAACTTGGTGTTCTTGACATCTCAGATAGATCTTAGTAATCATTGCTTTGTTTATATATATTATTCTTTGGCTCAACTTCTATTGTCTCTAACATCTTGTTATGAAGTGTTATTGTTCATCCATTTCTCATATACTCGAGGTAATATCATTCTTTACTTGGTTACCTCAATTCATTCTTGATATATATATCTAGTAAGATTGTGTTGCATGTCTTTTGTTTGTATATTTATCTATTTCTTCTATTCTCTTGGATTATGAGTGATTGTTTGTAAAATAATTAGCATAAATGATGATATTTTCATGTTTTGAGGTATTTTAAGTGGTTTTTGGTGAAATTTTGTGTTAAAATCTGTCGGGTCCCTACAGGCAGACTCATGAGTCGGCTCATGGAGCCTTATGAGTCGACCTCTCTGCTCCCTTGAGTCGACTCCTTTAAAATTCAAATTGAGTCGACTCATTTTTGAATTTGAGCTGGCTCATTGTCGCCTCAACTAACGTGTGGCTATCTTGAAAAGACGCGCCACCTGTCATTTCATCTCCCTAGGTCGGCACATCAATGCCTCCATCCACTTTTGACTTTCCATTTATGATTTCTTTATTATATTCTTCATTAAAACTCATTATCATTTCATCTTATCATTACTAACATATCATATTTTCATATTCTCCTAAGTTTCTATCTTCATCCTCCAACCCTTAAATCCTCTCTCAAAGCTTCATATTTCTCAACAATGGCATCAAAACCTACATGTAAAAGGTCCCGTGGCTGCTCTTCTCAATCATCACTTCCTGTCAGTGCTTTGTCTCTTCTTCCATCTGACTTGGTTGAAGATTACAACAAGAGATTCCAGAACAGGAAGGTGGTTCCTCAATATGTCTACTCAAGAACAACTGCTACTCAAATGCACATTCCCCACATTATTGAACTGATGGACTTTCAAGGTATAAATCCCTTTCTATCATGTCATGTTGACTATAATGAGGATTTGGTTAAGATGTTCTATGCTGGTTTGGTTGGCACTTTTAAGGGTTTCGAATTCAACTTCCGTATGTGCTCCAGAATGTTTGCGGTTAATGCTCAAGTGTGGAAAGATCTATTTCACATTGATCATGAGGAAGCTAGTATCTTGATGACCGATTTGTCTCAAGTTGAAAATTAAACCTTTCATACTGAACTCAATGGTATGCTTAAAGAACCTTTTGTTGATTTTGTTGTTAATTCAGAATTATTTCCGAATACCACTACTACTGGAAAAGTTAAGCCGATGGATCGTATCCTTCATTGGATCTTTGCCCATAACTTACGGCCAAAGAAAGGAGGCTTCTCTCGTATTGATATGAGTGAAGTTCATTTGGTATATATTCTTCAGAACAAGGTCAAAGTCAACTGGCCTTACTATTTTGCGAGTCGCATTTTTTACTTAAAGGAAAAGAAAGGCGTTGCTCTTGCTCATCCTTCCATCATTTAGAAGATCATCGACAAACTGAGATTGTCAATTTTTATGTACCCTCGGTGTCCATACCAGACACAAATTGGTTTCAGCAAAAGACCCTAAGTCTTATGGGTCACATATGGGACTCTCAAGAAAGAATGTATCGGTATGTGGGAAGAAGTGATCAAAATCAACCAATTGAAGACAATTCTGATGGAGATGATCTTGAAGATCAAAATAAACCAAATGAGATTCCTCATGAAGACTTTCCTGCTGACAATGAAGAGTGGCATGGCATACCATCAAATGATTCCTATGAAAATCAAGGCTGGGGTGAATGGCAAAACACCGGGTGGACTAACACTATTACACGCTTTGCTCCTCCATCTCCTCCTCCATCTCAACCGCAACAAGATAATCCTTCAAGAATCATGGCTATGCTCCAAAATATGCAACTTCAACAACAAGCTTACTACAACACTCAGACTGAGAGATACACTGAGATAGAGCGACGTTTAAATGAGCAAGATACCGCTTTTGCTGATTATGTGTCTGTTCAAGACACTCGGTACACTGCGTTACAGGATCATTTGGTTGCTTAGGACACTACCTTTAACTCGCTCAACAGTAGTTTTCTTCAGTTTACAGAAACCGACATGAATGACTCACATCCGATCACTTATCATCGCCGTTACCCTTCCACTAGGGATCGTAATCCACACCCTTGAGAGAATATTTGCATCATATGTACTTGTAATGATTATGAATATGGTTTCTGTTTTTGTTTGAATGAACTTCTCTTTTTCTTTAATTCCATTGTTTTATTTATTCTCACTATCTTTACTCGCTTTTCCAAATTGTGTGTTTGTGGATGCGTGTTTCTATTGCAATTGGTTTCTCATTTGACATTTGTTTCTGCATGCTATCTCTATTGTTAGATTCACTCATATGGTTTCTCTTCTTTTTGATGTTGTCAAAGGGGGAGATGATTTTGAGATTGATGTATATAAGATCGGGTAACATAATCAAGGGGACCTTTTTCACAAACATATGGCGATTGATTCATCAAGTTTTTTCCATCATCAAAAAGGGGGAGTTTGTGTGACATGGCATGGTTTTAATGTGTCAAAAACATGGCATGATTGAAAGCTTGAGTGGTTCTAAATGAAAAAGCAAGGATTGGCATATTTGGAAAAACATACTGAATGAGCCGACTTAAATTCATCAATGAGCCGACTCATTCAGTGTTAAATTGATGACAAACGCACGGGTCCAAGCAGGCTGCCTGATGCATCATTTTTGGTCGACTCATGAGTGTGGATGAGTCGACTCAAAACCCTTCATGAGCCGACTCATTCAATTGTAAATTGGTGGCAAACGCACGGGTCCAAACAGGCTGCCTGGTGCATCACTTTTGGTCGAATCATGTATGAGGATGAGCCGACTCAAAACCCTTCATGAGTCTACTCATCAAGAAGTGTTTTCTTCTCATTTTCCACGGGTCTCAACAGGCTTCCTCTCTGTTTATTTTGATCGACACATCTGTTAGTTTGAGCCGGCTCATTTAATGATTTTATTCGGCTCATTACTGTGTTGACTCACTTTTTCATTTAATATTTCCCTCTCTTATGTTTATTTCTCTAACCAATATAAATAGATGTTTTATTTCTTTTGAGAATGTTCAACAAGGAAAGTGAAAGATATACACATAGCTCTCTTCATCTTCTTCATTCTTGCATCAATCAAACAATTACACACAACAATCTTTGTTTGATCTTGGTGTTCGTTTTGAAGATAACGTTCAATCGTGAATCAGATTTTCAGATGGGGTTTAGAGTGTGTGGGTTTTCCTTGGAAAAATCTGAAGGGTTTTATCCTCCAAAATCATTGAAGATTTGGGGGTTTTGCACACATTCATAGTTCGTAGATTCAATCGAATGAAGAAGGTTGAAGATCAAGTGGATCGTTCTCTCATATCAGGGAAGACGGAGGATTGCGAAGGTCTTTGTGGGTTCACAAGTGTGGAAGAAACTCAGCCGTGCTCAAAGTTTGGAGAATCGTGTATTCTGGCAATAAGAGAGAAATTAATCGGAGGCTTTCTCGACACGCGTGGAAGACTTGATTCTACTTTGAATCAAGGGACAAGAAGAAGATTTGACAACACATTCAACGTGGTTTGGTTTGTTGGTTAATTCAGTTCTCTTCTTGTAAAACAATTACGATTTAAAAAAAATGCCCAATTCAATTTCGAATTGGGGGCAGAGTACTTCGAGCGAGGACGACGAAGGAACTGCCTCAACAAATTCCTTGTGTTCTTTTCGTTTCTCGCATTTTACTTTTATTCATATTGATATTGTGTGCTTGAAAATTCTACTGTATCAAATTAGTGCATTCAAAGTGTTTGATAAATTGTTTCACTCAAAAGTGTAACTAGAGTGGGTAAAATTCTGCACTATTTGATACAACAAAATTGTCTTTGGTGAGTGCACTCCAAGTGTTTGATAAAAAGCCCAATCACACAAAATCAATATCTTTGTGCTTGATTTCTTCTCCAATCATTTTTAAGAATAGTTTTATCAAGTGCTGAATAATCAAGTGAATCATTTGCGAAATATTAATTCTTCTAGTCATCATTTCATTCCAATTGGGTTTTACGCATATCCGATCTCCGGTGACTTCTAATTTCAGCTAGACGATTTTCCGGGAAACTTCCGCAATTCTCTTTCAACTTAATTTTGAAAAGCTAATTTTAAAAAGGGATCTATTCAACCCCCCTTCTAGTCCGCGCTATCGTGTAACAAGTGGTATCAAGAGCACCAGTTCATCTAGTGCTTCACATACAACTTATTGGAAAATGGAGCGTACAATAGAGCTCTAGTTTTTACCGGAGAAAACTATAGTCACTGGAAATATTGTATGCGCATCCATATCAACTCTATTGATAGAAAAATTTGGAAAGTTATTCAAGAAGGCCCTTTTCAAATAACCATGGTCGGACTGGATAATGTCCAAATTGAAAAACCGGAAGCACAATGGGATGATAATGATGAAAAAAATATAGCTACGATTGGAAAGCTCGAAACATACTCATAGCTTCTTTGGGAGCGGATGAATATTTTCGAGTTTCTCATCACACATCGGCTAAAGCTATGTGGGAAGCCTTACAAGTTGCCCATGAAGGTACCAATGATGTTAAGCTTAATACACCGACCACTCATCCTGATACACCGACCACTCATCCTGTAGAGATCTTTAACCTTCAGACCTTATCAATTCCAAAGGATTTCTCGAACAACACACTACTCTGCAACTCCATGTTACAGGAATTAAACCATTAAGAAGACTCCAACTGAACTGACCAAAGATCCTACTGCTTACTCTCGGCTTGAGCCTACTCCCACATCACAAGTTGCAACAACACTTTAGAGTCCTCATGGTCGCACAACCATGATTCTACCTGTCACATATAGAGCATTAGGTTGATCAGACCCAATATTACATAATATGATATTAAGAACCATGCCGACAAGACGCACTTAAAAGGCAAGAAAGATTTACTTATGATGTTTCAAGGCTAGGTCGAGGATACGACCTACTCTGATAACAACTGTAATTCCCATATAATATATATCTAGAATAATATTATACAAGTGTTAATTTTTGGTACCGACACCATCATAAGACGCATAATAACATAATTCACATTCTTGACCAATTCTATAACAAATACTAAAATGGTACAAGACATGGAAATTATACTAAAACAAAATACTAAGATCAATACAATATCCATTATTGTACAAAGATACATAAATACACAGCGGAAGACTAAAACTATGCTTCTCTTGAAACATCCCGAGCATTGCTCCACTTGTAAATCAAACCTGCAAAAGAAACCTGAAAAACAACAACAATAGTGGGTGAGATAACAACATCTCAGTGGGTTCCCTATCTTAGATTTCTCTCGGCTCAAAAGATTCGATTCTATCAATACTCAAGTCGGGGGACAAACCTAGACTTTTTGTTCACAAAAAAAAACTAGAGACACAAAGTAAAACAAAACAGAGCACACACAAGGTGCTTTAAGGCATCTTTCCCCACCCAACCATACTCCCCGATGGAAAGCAAGTACGGGTCACTCGATCCTTAACGTGTAGATAACTTTCCCCGCCCAACCACACTCCTAGGTGGAAAGCAAGCACAGTTCACTCATTATCTACCAAAGGTACTTTCCCCGCCCAGTCATACTCCCAGATGACAAGCAAGCACGGGTAACGGTACCCTACAACTAAGTAAATTTCCCCGCTCAGTCATAGTCCAAGATGACAAGCAAGCACAGGTGAAAGTTACTCTACTCAAAGTAACTTTCCTCGCCCAGTCATACTCCCAGATGACAAGCAAGCACGGGTCACGGTTATCCATTAAGGGGTACGAATCCATGGATTAACTATGTTCCCTCCCGGCCGCCCGTCACACGGGACCCCGGCGCGAGCTAAACATAATTAAATTAGGATTATAACGCAAAAGGGAAAATAACTTCCAACCGATTACAACTACTTAACACGGGATACTAATTTGGGTATCGGTGTCTAAGTATGGTCTTTCCTCTCAAATGATTTTGTATCAACCTAGCATAAACCTAGCTACCTCACAAGTTATACCTTTTATTTCCTTTAGTTCACAAATTCCCTAACTTAACATAATTATGGTTAATTGGAAAAGACGGGTAAAATTCGGGAAAAGTCAGGTAAAAAATAATATCTTTTGCCATCATCAATTTGAAATTGTTTTTAGCTTCGAATCGATATGTGGAACACTAAAAATGGATAGACGGATCAAAAGTTATGAAAAAAACATAATTCAACTAAAAGCTATAGTTCGCGGGGCGAACTGGAATAAATTATGCTAAAAACCAGCTACGGGAAACTATTCCCAAAACCTCCAAATTTCACAAAAGTGTACCAAAACAGCAGAATCCAATCACAAATATGCATATAATCATATACCAAACATCATACTTAGGTTTTATCGAGTTTTTAACCGTTTTATTCTTTCGATTTCAAGCTTTTCTATCAAAATCCCTAAAAATCATAAACCCTAAAACTCAACCAAAATCTAAAACAAAAGTATCTAACTACGAATCCACCTTGTCAATGAAGAGGAGTTTGATGACGAAGATAAATAATCGGTGAAGAAGATTGATGAATCCAAGCTCTATAGCTTCTAGGTTTTCCTCTTTTCAATTTTTCCTCTTCTCTTCCCTTTTCTTCTTCTTTCTCTTCTTTCCTTTCTTTTTCCCCTTACTAACTTTCTTTTCTTTCTCTTATAAAACACTTCTTTCTCTCTTATAATAAATAACAATATATCTATCAGTTAGTAATACTAACTAGTCCGAATTGAGAGTATCCAAAAAATGTCTCTGAGTTGAATATTTAATAAAACCTCTGAGTTAGATAATACTCAATTAGTTAATTTAAGTTCGTCGATTCCTCTAATTATTTCAATTGAAAACTCTCAGAGCACACCGGAACCTTATTAATATTTAATTAATATTATCCAGAGCATTTAATTAAATACGGGGTATTACACAAAGCCTATTGGGCGATTAAAACTCTTAACTTTAACTATATTGACGCAAGTGAGAAACGTATTTTAGACTTACATGAATTGGAAGTACTAAGGCTAGACGCTTATGACAATTCCCGCATATATAAGAAAAGAAAAAAGAGATGACATGACAAGTGTATTTCTAAAAAATAATTTAGTGTGGGAGACTTGTTCTCCTATTGAACTCTAGGCTTAGGTTGTTTCCTAGAAAATTATGATTCAGATAGTCTGGTCCTTTCAAAATAACTATAGTCTTAGTTGGTGGAGCTATAGAAATTAAGGGTAGGTCCAGTGGACCATTTATAGTAAATGGACAACGCCTTAAGCATTATAATTGCATAGAAGATAAAGAATTCACAACAAGTTTTAAATTGGCAGAATTGCCATCAAAAGCTTAGATGAATTTCCCGTTAGATATGTCGAGCCCCGACATTAAATAAAGCGCTTTGTGGGAGGCAACCCACGATTTTTATTTTTGACTTTATTTTATTTTTCATTTTATTTCTCAAAATTTTGATTTTCAAAATGCTTTAAACTCACTGATTGCTGTGTTGGTTTGTTTTATTGTGTGATTCCAAGATTCTTAACGTTTTTCTACCTTATACTCCTTCTCTGTTTTTCGTTCTCACTGACTCTGACAATGACCACCAACTTGAATGTGGACTTTAGAGATGGCACCGAGGGGTGCCTTTTTGAAGCCTTAGCTCAGAGACCTATGGCCCTGACAAAATTTTCCCATGGACTAACCCTGAAAGCTTTAGGAAAAGGTGCAAGCATTTACTACTTGTTTAATCAGATAGGTTAGGAAGGATTTACAGCTGGGAAACATATAACTTATTATGAGCTGTGTAACACCCCAAATCTACCCGGCGGAAAATCATAAATAAGAGTTTCAAAATTCAACAATAAAACAGGATGCTACATTTTTCAACTTTAACAAGTTCATTTAATTTCATGAACATCGATACATAACACTTTCAAATAGGATGAAACTATAATGTCAACTCTTATTCAATTCCTTGAAACAAAACAACTTTTACAAAAAGGCAGCGGATCCACAAATATTCAACTTTGCATTAGTTAACAACTTTTTCAACCTAACAACTTAGTAATAACATGTTTTTCATTGAGACAACTTAAAATAACAACAACTAAATATAACAACAAAACAATTAAGCGTTCATCCCCCCGAGTGTTACGTATCAGAGCGATGACACCGACTTTACTATAAAAGTAAGCAACTCTAATATGGAATACCTGCACGTTACCAATCAAGGTAACATTCAACAACAAAAAGGGGTGAGATATCGAACCATATAAACAAGAGTATGATAATTAATATGCTAGATAGAATCATACAATTTTCACATTATCCACAACAACGTCTTACTACACACCCCAAACAACCAACATATTTTATCATCTTAATTCACACATCAACATAATCAATTCCAACTATAACCTTAGCATACACACCTTCATCAACTTCAACGAACGTTTACAACATATTTAACTCCTTCAATATCAGCATAATCGACATTACAAACATAAATATATAAACAACTCAGGCAACATAATCAACTTGTCCAACATAATAATATAATCAACTTAGCAACATAATCAACTTGTCCAACATAATAATATAATCAACTTAGCAACATAATCAACTTGTCTAACATAATAATGTAATCAACTTAGCAAGATAATTAACTTGTCCAATATAATAATATAATCAACTTAGCATGAACCACTTACTCAACATAATCAACTTAAACCACATAATCCACTTAAATATACATAAACAACTTATTCAACTTGAGCAACGTACACAAATGTATCAATGTAAGCAACAAGAACAACTTTATCAACTCAGCAACATAAACAACACAAACAACATAATTAATGCGACACGGAATGTGACTCAACTGTGCATATGCATGTGGTACCATTGGAGTTAAACTCCCAACTTAAAATATACCAGGTTATCGAGGTATCTGCAAGGCATAAGCCTTCAACTTAATTAAACTGCCAATCCAGGACAACATGGTGAGCATCCGCTCCAACATAGAAATGCAATAGATGCCATGAGACCAACAACGCAACACACAATCCACGAACAACTCAAACAACATACCACAACAACATAACAACTTAAATTCAACATGATTCAACCCTGGCCATAGGCCCACAACTTTCAACATTGGTCATACGACTTACAACTTTAACATCAACATTGGTCTTACGACCTACAACTTTAATTTCAACGTTGGTCCTTAGACCTTCAACTTAAGAATACCCAAATACTGATACAAAACAACATAATAAGTGTACTAAAAAAATTAACCGTTCAACACGAATCAACAAAATAAACCGACTATAATCACCTACTAATTATTACGAACTACCTCGTCACTTTTTTTGAAATTCTGGACAACCAATTTTATCGCGTAATTTCACCCGGTCGACTAAATCAGTATTGTTTTTACTACTATTACTGCTACCAATAATTCCCACTGAATCTGTAAAATTCCATCTTACTGATATAAATCCTTTTTCTCTTCAATTATTCTATCATGAAATTCAACGAACCATTTTTTTTTCTGTCCAACTCCAAAACTCTGTTTTTATCAAAAGACTAGTTAATTACCATTCTGCAACATACTGGTATACGCTCATATACTACTGCTATACTCCACATCTTAAAAACCAATTAACAATGTTATTTAATTATACTAAACATTTATGTTAATTTTATTAAGAATAAAAAGGTAAATAATCATTTATTTATTTTCTTATTATAAAATTTGTATGACTTTATTAAATATATATTTATTTATTTATTCCTTTCAACCAACATTATACATATAATAATAAATTACTACATCATGGCCCTTGCCGTGAAACCACGGCCTGGGCCGTAGGAGTATGGCCTACGCCATACCTACCCACACATGGGGTGTGGCCTGCGCCACAATTGCTTTCACCATGGGTGGCCTGCGCCACCCCCCTTTGATAATGGGTGGCCTGCGCCACCCTCGGTTTAGGGGTTCCGTCCCCAAATTCCAATTTTTTTTTAATCGAGTAATCCACAACGAAAATTCACAAATAAATTATATAATCATATCACAGAAAATATATTTTTGTCATTATAAATCGGAGCAACACAAATTCAACAACAGACAATATGAAAATCATATATCCCCAATCCCACGTATTAACAATCATAATCCCGATTATATAATTCGAACCCCACCCTTACCTTAATCGGTGGCCGCTTCGAATCTCCGATTGACTTTCCGATTTGGTTTCCGACGGCGACTTCTCGTAACCGTTTTCTCCACTTTTCCTCGTTCTCCAATTTTATTCGTTCTAACTTTTCTCAACTTCTATTGATTCCGACTTCCCCTCTTGACTTATTCTCCTCTTTATTTTCTCTTTATTATAATAATAATAATCCAATTATACTAATGTGCCTAACTGCAACATCCCCTTAATTGCTATTTCCAACACGGTTCAAGCCCACTAATTAAATCCACTACAACAACGATAATATTAACTCCGATATTATTTCTACGACTTCCGACTTATTTTTCTGACTTAACAACTTAATTCACCACAACACCAAAATTTAATTTAATAATTCACTATATAATTATTTTCTCCGGACTTAATTAGATTATCTTCCGATTATTAACCAAATGGTCCAACGACCTGATTGACATATCCAACAATAAACGAAGATACTTCATATCATCTATCACAACTTATATCAACTTAATTAATTAATTCAACTCGAACCAACTTATGAACATCAACGGAATATTCTGTTATTTCAGAAATCAACTTAAATCAACTTCAAATACATAAAACATCGCAAATCAACACAACACGATACACTTATATTTAATTAAATAAACAGGCATTACAAGCTGACTCTAGAATTCCTGAGTTCACTAGTTTACGATTCTAACTGTGGAAAGGTCTTGTTAATGCTATTATTTTATGATTGGCATTATGTTTGGTAAAACTAATATGGCTGGAAAATGTTGAATAAGAAGTTCCATATTAACATAGTATAGACTCTGGAAGAACATGTCAAACATGATGTCCTGACATGGTGGCACAGATAAATGTGGAAGTTGTCAAAGAAGATGTTGAATTCAGTTCAGAATGTCCTATCAGATGTTGGGACATTATCAAACAGAGTAGAAGAACTTAATTCAGGATGTCCCAACAGATGTTGTCATATGTTACAGTCAGATGTCAAAGAAGATGTTGAAACATCTGCAAATGTCATGACAGAATTACTGTCATATGTTACAGACAGATGTCAAAGAAGATGTTGAAACATCTGCAAATGTCATGACAGAATTACTGTCATATGCTACAGACAGATGTCAAAGAAGATGTTGAAACATCTGCAAATGTCATGACAGATGTCAAAGAGAATGTTGAAACATCTGCAACTGTCATGACAACATTACTGTCATATGTTACATATAGATATCAAACAAGAAGTGTTGAACTTAGTTCAGGATGTCACACCAAATGTTGTGACACTGTCAAACAGAGTAACAGTTAATGAACTTAAGTCAAGATATCAGGATGTCACACCAGATGTTAGGACATTGTATCAATTGATGGAATAAGTTCAGTTTACAGGATGTCACATCAGATGTTGTGACATTGTATCAGTAAATGAAGTAAGTTCAGTTTTTCAGGATGTCCCAACAGATGTTGAGACATCTCAGACCTGTTACCAGAATTAATTAATAACTAACTGATCTGAGATATTTAAGGAGAGTTATCTGGAATTAATTATGGATGGATAAAAACAGAACAAGGCGCATCTGCAGGGAGTTTTGTTATGAAGATTCAGCATAATCAGATGAACTAAATCACCTAGAATCTAGGAAGTAACAAACCCTAATTCAAGGTGATGACATTGGATTTATCAGATCTGAATTATGCAGAATATTCTGGAGATATTATGCAATCATATGTGGTGCTGATCTAGAAGATCTTAAAGACTCAATTTAAATTGAAGACAAATATTGAAAAATATAGGTTTCTATATTTAGAGATATTTTAGGAGTTGAAGATCTTTTGGAATATTTGTAGCAGATATTTCTGCATATTTGTAGCAGATATTTCTGCATATTTGTAGCAGCTATTGTTGTGATTGTTTAGGCCCAAATCCAGTTGGGAATAGGTTATAAAAGAAACCCTGTAACCTAGTTTAGAATTAACCCAATCAACCGAAAATGTAAACATTATTAGGGTTGTGTCCTTGTGTCAGCCGTGCATAACAAGTTACTCTATTGTGGCTGTTTCACTTGTGATTCTCGAAGCTTGTAAGCAAGAGAAGTTTTGTGACTTGATTGAAACTGTGAAGTAAGATCAAGCTGTATTGTTTGAAGAATGTCTTCAACTTTATTAAACTTGTAAACTTGATCACTGGGTGATTAAGGGGGAGTGAGTAGGGTACTCTTATCTAATTTGTGTCTTAGGTAGAAATTGCATTGGGTAGTTATTAAGTGATAGATTAAACAGGGTGGTTTAAGTCTAGAATTAATATTACTTATAGTGGATTTCCTCCTGGCTTGGTAGCCTCCAGATGTAAGTGTGGTTATACACTGAACTGGGTTAACAAATTCTGCTGTGTTCTTTATATCTTTTATGTTTTATGTAGTACCTGAACTGAATGTCCTATCAGATATCCCAACATCCTGAAGCATGTTTGACTCTGATATATCAGAATTATTTAAGTACTGATATGTATGCCTTACCATGTTTATAAGTAACAGATAAGATGTCTCAACATCATATTCGACATCTGAGTCTGTCATACCAGAATTTCAGGTCTTACAAGAGGAAGGATATCATTTAGACTATTTGGATACCCCTATGAGTTTAACATTCATGAGATGGCTAACCTTTTAGATTTCCCAGATGGCCCTACTATTTTCTCGGAAGCGCATGAAAATGTTCTTGCGCATGATGAGCTAGACCGTTTTTGGAGTAGTATCTCAGGACGACCTGATCATGATTTACACCCTATGTTGTCCACTGAGATCCACAACCCATCTAATAGGTATTTCCATATGATTTTGGCCTACACATTGTTCGGAAAAACCGAAAGTGATAACAATGTCTCGAGAGATGAATTATTCATCATGTTTTGTGCTTTTACTTCTAAAAGGGTTAATGGGGCAATGTTCATGTTTTCCAATTTCTGTAGGATTATTAGAAATAAACACCATCTAATCCCAATAGGTGGCCTAGTTACCAAGATTGTTGATGCAATGGGATAAAGGACCCGCCTATCTCAGATCAACCCGCTTGGAGAATTCAGACCAATGAATACCACCTTATCTTTTGAGAGAGCTATGTTGTACGACCGTGGACGACATCATTTTGAGCTTCTGATCAATGGTGTAGTTGTGCCACATTTAACTTTACTTGACCATGAGCGCACAAGTGTGCATAATAAGCACAATTGTCTATATGATCTAGATGAACCAATTTATGAACCAAGAGATGCTTGGTCAGAGGTTGAAATTGATCCTAAGACTCCTTAGAATTATTATGATTCAGACTACCCTAAGGATATGAAAGAAGAAGAGGAAAAACCCAAACCAACTAATGTACATACACATACCCATGCTCCAGCCAATCCTTAGTTTACCTTAGAAACTCTCTGTACCAAGATGCAAATTATGCAATATGACATACGCGACTTGCGTATAGACATAATTACTTTGAGAGATATGACCGTAAAACAATTCGACCATCTAAGTCAAGCATTAGAGTCCATCTGCAATCATCATGGCCAATACCGATTCCAGCACTCATTAGAATATTTCCAGCATTTTTATTTGAATTCAGCATTTCACTTTTAGTTGAATTTGATTTTTAGTTGTTTTTCAATTTTTCAGTTTGTTTCAATTTATGACTAGTTTAATAAAGATTTTTAGTTCAGCTTCCTTATTGGTGCTTGAATTTATAAGTGTTCAGTAGTGTTTTCTTTAATCTCAGTGCTGCAAGTATTTTATTTCAAATGAATGTTTATCATTTTCTGCTACTTGTTTGCACTAGTGCCACTACTATCATTTTTATTCTTCTATGTTACAAATATATTGCACTACTATTACAAATATATGCTATTGATAAATAAATTTTCCTTATGCTTCATAAAGGAAGCCAATTAATTATAATATTATTATTAATTAAAATAAGTGGGAAGAAAATAGAAGAAAGAGTCGTTAGCACATTCTCGATATTGTAAACACCCCAAATTTTCCCTCACCCATTCACACCATGGCTTGTGATCTTTTCATTTGCATAAGTTCAATCATAGCATCTCATACCACATTTTTGATTCACTGCATTGATTCAAAGTCATCTGCATCTAGGGTTTGTGATCTGAGCCATCCCTGAGCCATTTGAGCCACTCCAAAGGTCTTCAATCACTTCAAGGGGGTCCATGTATGTTCAAGCATCATATTGTATCCTCTCAAGATCAAATAAGTCAGAACATCACAAGAACTGAGAAAGGCATGGAAGCAGAGCCAGGCTTAACTACACAGATGACCTAAAATTAGGGTTTTGGTTTCAAAGGCCATAACTCCAAATTTTGTGGTCATTCTTGTTTCTATTGGTCTCTATATGATATGAGGATCATGCATATCAATTGTCATGAAGAAATTCAATGGGGAAAGCATC
Organism: Lathyrus aphaca; assembly: GCA_963966055.1. Lineage (NCBI taxonomy): Eukaryota > Viridiplantae > Streptophyta > Magnoliopsida > Fabales > Fabaceae > Lathyrus > Lathyrus aphaca. Next base: position 478,232,416 of record OZ014521.1, read on the forward strand.
TAATCAAGAGGTGACTTCTTGAGCAAGTCAGTGCAAAATCAAGGCATCTGAGGCCCCCAGTGACCCATCCAAAGGGTGTTCTCCATCATTTTGAATGTGTATGATCTTTATTTGATCATAAAAGATGTTAGAAGTTCACAAAATTGAAGAATTTCAAGCCATTTGCAAAGTTGCCATTTTGGGAAAGTGACTTGTAATGCAAACTTGCCATTTTGGGAAAGTTTTTCAACCTCCTCTTTTTGATTCAAAAATGATTCAAATGAGAAAACTTTTGTCATGAAAGTTGTAGATTGGATCATTCCCTTTTCAAAAAGTACAAGAACTCTTTCTAATTCATTTTGAATCAAAAGTTATGGCCTTGCAAAGTTGGATAAAATCACATAATTTCATGTTTTACACCAAAGAGGCATTTTGCAAAATGGCATGGTAAGGCATTCTAAAGGCTTCAAATGTGCACAAACACCTCACAACTAGCTCATGTGACCTCTAAAACTCAGAATTGCACAAGAATTTCTCAAGTTTCATGCCATGAACTTCACAAATTTCAAAATGGGACAAACTTCCCCGAAATTGCAATATGGATCAAAGCTTCTCATCCACTTGTGCCAGCTGCCAAAAGTTACTTCCATGGACCTCCTTGAAGCATGCTGATCCAAGCCATGCCTTTGTACCATGACTGAACCAGCCCATACCTCCTCTTACACAAAAGTTGACTTTATGCAAGTTGAGCCATACCAATCAAGCTAGGCCAGCAACAACTCTCTGACCAATCACAGCTTCACATACATGCCTCATGGATCACATTTCACACAATCTTGGAAGCTGAAACCTCCCACAAGTCAGCATCCTCAAAACTCTCCTCTTATGCATTTTGCTTCGAATCTCAGCACTCAAGTCTCAAACATCAAAACAAACTTCACAAAACCACTCACCATGATCCTATGATCATTTCCCAATCCTCATTTGGCCCTGAAACCACCCCAAGCAGAAACACGATTTTCCACCACTTCTGAACAGAACTTCATCAAACTCTTAAACCATCCATAAGAAATTCCAAACAAGCATTGCAAGCTTCTCAGGGGGTTCATTAAAGGTATCTTGGACCAAAGAAGCAGCCAGAAAGTTCCAAAGATCAAAGCTCCAGTTCAGGTGAGCTCAAGAACAATTTTTCCAGAAACTTGTTTTTAAGTTACTAAATGATTCTTTATGCTTCACTGATCATGCTGATGTGTTTTGTTTTGAAAATGGTTGAGAAATGAGTATGTATTCATGTTCTGAAATTTTTTGACCTAGAACTATTTTGATTCGATTCTCACTTTTGATGTGTTTTAAATGTTGTTTGTTTGGTGATTCTTAATGTATGGTGTATGGTGATCATTTCTGGGCAGAGAGATTGGATTTTAGAAGCTTGGGGAGAGAGATAGCAAAATCTCAGGGGAGGTGTGGCCGGAGAAGATGACCGGAGGTCATTTCCGGCCACCTGAAGGTCATTAGTGCATTAATTGTGATTAGGGCTCAGTTTGAATGTGAGCCATAGATCCTGTTGACTTGGGTTGACCCGCGCGCAAATCAGTGGTCCAGATCTCTCATTAAAACCCTAATCTTACAATTAGATTTAATTAATTAGGTTTAATTTTAATTCAGCCAGTTTGAATCTGGGCCACAGGATCTGGCGCCAGTCAATTCCCTCCATTTTCATTTAAATGCCAGCCATTGGATCTGCATACTTTCTCTTTAATTCAATTTTTATTTCATTTTATTTGTTTTATCTTTCACGAATTATTAAAAATAGTAAAACATATTTAAAAATTCTGAAGTTTTTTGTCAAGCATTTCATTAATTTTCAAAACCCAAAAATATTTTAATTTTTATTTTTTGCATTAAAAATTATTTTTAAATCACTTAAATGTTTATTTTTAATTAGTTAATGGAAATTAATTAATTAAAAATGCATTTAGGTATTTAAAAATCACAAAAAAATTCACATTGCATTTTAAAACATTTAGAAACATTATCAAACTCTCAAAACAAATTTATTTTTTGTCCTTGATACATTTTGACAATTTTCATTGGAATTAAATTCATTTAAAGGCAATATTTTTGTTCAAACTTAGAAAAATTCCTTCTGCCTAACCATGAGGAGTTTGATGATGGTTCTTCTTGCATTGCATCCTGTATTTCATGTAGTTTCTAGGGTAAAATTGGTTTGAATTCATATTTCATTTTCAATTTGTTTTGTATTTTTCATTGTGAGGTATCCCAAAACCCTAATTGACTTGAGAAATTCATAACTTTCACTAGGTTAAGAGTTAGGTCCCCTCCTTTGGGAAGTGAACTTGTGTAGGGTTAGGGTACCCTTGATCCCATTTTCAATTTTTTATCTTGTCATTTCCTTCTGGTTTTGAATTTTTGCATTGCATGTTGTATGTAAACCCTAATTTGTGCCTTCCTTTGCATCCATCCCTCATTTGATTGCATTTAAGAACTTGCCATGACATTTTGTGCATCCACATGATTCATAATACATCTTAGGACATATTAGAATCATGTTTGATCATTGCATATTTCATTTTCCATGTTATATGTCCATTCCATTTCATAAACTTTCATGAACTTTCATGGTTAAAAGCATGCTTCATTTGTATCCTCATCCTTGTACGATCATCCACAACTCTTGACATGTGTTTGCATCATCTCTTAGCATCATTGAAGTCATGTTTATGTTTCTGACTTTGGTTTGCATCATGACATTTCATCTCATTTGCATCCCATTTCGTTTCCTTTTGCTAACCTTTCAGGTGGTAAGTGTTTGAGAAGTGAATTTGCCTTCACTTCTCACAATCTCTTCTCATCTCTCTTGCATCATTTCTGCATTTTATCTTGTGTATTGGAGTGAGCTTGCTCATTCATGATTCATCTCTTACCTTCTTTCTTCAAGCAACTTGTCTTCTTAAGTGAAGCAAGTTGTCTTGCTTCTCTCTGTTTCTTTCTCCTTTCATCTACTTCTCTCCTTGGTGGCTCTTTGAAGATTCTTTCTTGCAAGCCTCACAAACCCTAGGATCTCCAAGTATGATAACAATTAGGGTTTGATTAGTCCCCCATTTAGATTTTAACCTTTGTATCATCTTTGTGTCTTCTCTTCTCATCTCATAATCAAGGACTAAACCCTAAAGGTTTTAAGGCTTTGTGATTAAGCTTATGCCTGCATCCTTCTATTAGGATGGAGTGTATAACTTTAATCCTAAGTGTTGAACCCTTAATGTGTTTAAATCCTTTAATCAATTCATCTAATAATCACTAAGACATCAAGCTTGTAACTTGGGCCTTGCATTAGGGTTCTAATTCTTCCTTAATTGGTTAAGAAGGACTAACCCTAGTGTTAATGGACAAGTCCCCCTCAAGTTGTCTTACAAACCATAAAAATTATTTCTTAATCTTACCCTTAACTAAAATCCACTTTAATAAAGGCTTTGTTTTTTCATGAGGTTAATCCCTAATCATGGATTAAGTTGAGGTATCTTCTTCAGCTTAAATGTTCTCATCTATTATCCTTCTATTAGGATGGTGTAATGAGTGCATTAAATCCTTGATTATGGCTTAAAATCATTACTTAACACTAAACAAAAACTCCAAAAACATCTAAATAATCACAAGTAGGTTAATGATCTTAATCCTACATCATGGTAATTAAGTGTGAGGTGCTTACTTCATGCTTAAGGTATTCTCATTACCCCTAATCAGAGGGAGGATGTGATGAGTTTACTAACCCTTGGTTTAGGCTTAAGCTCATTATCTTATGACAAACATCAAAAAGCAATAAAAGATTGAAAACACAAAAAACAAACAATAATCGTCTCCTCCGGGATTCTTTTCTCACCTCATTCACTCACAAACGAGAACTCGCTTCTTCCGTCTAATGCAAGACAGTTTGCACCTGAGCCAGACAGGTCATACACTTGAGCATAGACAAGTAAGCAGTTCATCAGTCAATTCACCTTTCAGTCTCTTTGAGTCGAACTACGGTGTTCTGACTTCCTCATTGCACGAGAGGATACGTAGGCATAACTTAACTGTTATCGAACAAAAGTCTCTGTATATTCCCCCTCCTTCCAGCATTATTCTTTAAGCCTCATAGTTTTGAGCACTTCATTCTTGTTTCTACACTGACACTTCCCTTATACACTTCACACTCCTTTTACACTGACACTGGAATTCTTTCCATCTTTGGCACACAGATTGCACTGAAACTACCCCTTTAAAACACAAATCTTTTAAGCGTGGATCCCGTCGAGTACGACGGACAATCTGGGTGCTAATACCTTCCCAGGTTGTAACCAACCTCCTTTCTCAGTTTCTCTGGTTCGCAACCGTCTTATCCATCTCTTCTTAGGTTTATGCAGCATTACCTTTCCTCCGGGATAAAAATGCCTAGCTGGCAACTCTTGTCTTTTAAGTTCACCCTTGTGTGTTCTCTCTCCTTTCGCTGACCGTTCGCGTCTGTAGCCCTTCTGACCTAGGTGTCATTTGGTGGGAGCGACAGCTTGGCGACTCTGCTGGGGATCCTTATACTGCAACCAGGGCTTCTGGTTCTTTTTGTGGGTTCCTCCTAGCGCTTGTTTGATTTGTGTTTACTGGGGTGTTATGTGCTATGTGTGTTTATTTGTTTTTGCCTTATTTACTGCTTTGTGTACAGTGTTATTTATTGCTTTACTTACAGCTTTATACATCATACTGTCGCTCCCAAAAGATGAGACTGGGCTCAAATATGGTACAGACGCGAACGGTCGGCGAAAAGAACAATGAGAACACACAGCAGTGAACTCACTGGAAAAGAAAAGAGTCGCCAGCTAGGCATTTTTATCCCGGAGGAAAGGTAATGCTGCATAGACCTAGAAAGAGATGGATAAGACGATTGCGAACCAGAGAGACTGAGAAAGGGGGTTGGTTACAACCTGGGAAGGTATTAGCACCCAGATTGTCCGCCGTACTCGACGGGATCCACGCTTAAAAAGATTTGTGTTTTAGAGGGGTAGTGTCAGTGCAATTTGTGTACAAAATAGCTGGGAAAAGATGTACAGGTGTCAGTGTGAAAGAAGTGTAAAGTGTGATATATACAGTGTCAGTGTAAGAACAAGAGTGAAATGCTCATGATAATGAGGCTAAAAGAATAAAGCTGGAAGGAGGGGGAATATACAGAGACTTTTGTTCGATAACTGTTAAGTTATGCCTACGTATCCTCTCGTGCAATGAGGAAGTCAGAACACCGTAGTTTGACCCAAAGAGACTGAAAGGTAAAATTGACTTGTGAACTGCTTACTTGTCTATGCTCAAGTGTATGACCTATCTGGCTCAGGTGCAAACTGTCTTACATTAGACGGAAGAAGCAAGTTCTCGTTTGTGAGTGAATGAGATGAGAAAAGAATCCCAGAGGAGACGATTATTGTTTGTTTTTGTGCTTTCAGTCTTTTATTGCTTTTGAAAGTTTGTCATAAATTAATGAGCTTAAGCCTAAACCAATGGGTTAGTAAACTTATCACATCTTCCCTCTGATTAGGGGTAATGAGAATACCTTAAGTGTGAAGTCAGCATCTCACACTTAATCACCATGATTTAGGATTAAGATCATTAACCTACTTGTGATTATTTAGATGTTTTTGTGGTTTTTTGTTTAGTGTTGAGTAATGAGATTAAGCTATAATCAGGGATTAAACAGACTCATTACACCATCCTAATAGAAGGATAATAGATGAGAATGTTTAAGCTGAGGAAGACTCCTCAACTTAATTCATGATTAGGGATTAACCTCATGACAAAACAAAGCCTTTATTAAGTGGATTTTAGTTAATGATAAGATGAAGAAATGATTTTTATGGTTTTGTAAGACAACTTGAGGGGGACTTGTCCATTAACACTAGGGTTAGTCCTTCTTAACCAATTAAGGAAGAATTAGAACCCTAATGCAAGGCCCAAGTTACAAGCTTGATGTCTTGATGATTATTAAGTGAATTGATTAAAGGATTTAAACACATTAAGGGTTTAACACTTAGGATTAAAGTTATACACTCCATCCTAATAGAAGGATGCAGGCATAAGCTTAATCACAAAGCCTTAAAGCCTTTAGGGTTTAGTCCCTGATTATGAGATTAGAAGAGAAGACTCAAGGAGACACAAAGGTAAAAGCTAAGTGGGGGACTAATCAAACCCTAATTGCTATCATGCTTGGAAGCCCTAGGGTTTGTGAGGTTTAAGAGATAAATCTTCATAGAACCACCAAGGAGGGAAGCAGATGAAAGGAACAAAGAGAAGCAAAACAACTTGCTTCACTTAAGAAGACAAGTTGCTTGAGGAAAGAAGGTAAGATGAACAAGAATGAGCAAACTCAATCCAAACACATACAAAAATGCAGTAGTGATGCATAAGAGAGATGAAAAGAGATTGTGAGAAGTGAAGGCAAATTCACTTCTCAAAGAACTTACCACCTGAAAAGTTAGCAAAAGGAATGAAATGCAATGCAAATGGGATGAGATGTGATGATGCAAACCAAAATCAGAAGCATGAGTATGATGTTAATGATGCTAAGAGATGATGCAAACATGAGGCAAGGCAATAGGATGATCATACAAACAAATGAATGCAAATGGAGCAAGTTTAGAACCATGATCATACATGAAAAGTTATGAAATGCACATGGCATACAAGATGGCAAATGCAAGATGCAATGATCAAACATGCTTTCAATATGTCTTAAGATACCACATGAATCAAATGGATGCACAAAATGCTATGGCAAGTCAAGGTATGAATGCAAATGCAAGATGGATGCATATGGAAGCCCAAATTAGGGTTTATGATCAATGCATCAAACAAAAACCAAAATCAGAAGCAAACATCAAGATAAAAAATTGAAAATGCACTCAAAGGATCCCTAAACCTATGCCTTATGCTGCCTTATTGCCACAAGTCCTGAAACTTAACTTGGTTGAGTTAAGGACATTGGCACCACCAGATCCCTCCAATCTCCCGAATAATTATGATGTCAACGCCAGGTATGCTTTCCATTCCAATGCACCGGGCCACAATACCGAGAAGTGCAGGGCCCTGCAAATGAAAGTTCAAGATCTGGTGGATTCTAAAGCCCTCAACTTCGCACCGCCTCCGAATGTCAACAGAAATCCTATGCCTAATCATGGTGGGCCGAGGATTAATGCCATTGAGGAAGACAAACCATCTACTTTGATCACCAGTGTTGCACAAATTCGAACACCTCTGGTCAAAATTAAAGCTCAGCTTCTAGAGTGCCAAGTGTTCCCCGGGTGTGAGCTCGGTTGTGGGTATTGCAACATTGCAGTCAACGGGTGTGATAACTTGAGAAGCGACATAGATGGTCTTATCAAGGATGGTACCCTTCAGATCTCAACAACGGCGCCTACAAATCCAGCAATTCCTTTGACAACAATTCCTGATTCTTCTACAACAGCAGCAACAATCATTCCAACCGATTCATCAATATCATCAGCAATGGCTCCGTCCATCACTTCAACAAACCAGATTTCAACAACCATTTCTTCTACAACATCAACATCCATTTTACCAGCAGAATCTTCTACAACGCCAACAGAAATTAATGAAGATGTCTCAGCAGTCACCATCTACTATGATCCATCAGATGTTCCTCCAAACAATAATTTCCAACAACAAACAGTGGCACCCCCTTCCAGGTCACCAGTCACAATTTACTACGATCCGCACACCATTACAGTGCCCTCCTCTGCAGTAGTCAGTCCTGTTACCATTACGGTGCCTGGACCAGTTCAATATGAAAGCATTAATTCCATACCTTGGCATTATGGCTCCGATCTCTACTGCAACGGGGAGAAAATCACTTTGGATTCTTCAACCTCTTCTCCACAAATTGATAATGTTGGGGGAGGCGGAGGCTTCACCAGAAGCGGACGCCTTTTTGCCTCACAAACACAAAAACCTAATGCTGAAGCAGAAGCTGCTGCCAAAGTAAAAGGAAAGAGTGTGGTATTTGAAGAGCCAACTGTCAAAGAAACTCAGAAGACATCTTTTGGACAAGATGTAGACGAGTTTATGAGAATCATAAAAATGAGTGATTACAAGGTGGTGGATCAGCTTCACCAAACTCCCTCAAAAATCTCCATATTATCACTGTTGATATGTTCTGAAACTCACAGGAATGCATTATTGAAAGTCCTGCACGCAGCATACGTGCCAGAGGAGATTACCGTTAATCAGCTAGAAACTGTGGTGGAAAACGTCAACACCAGTCATGGACTGGGCTTCACCAATGCTGACTTAACAACTGAGGGACGTAACCACAACAAGGCTTTGCATATCACCTTGGAATGCAAGGGGGCTGTTCTATCTCATGTACTGGTAGACACTGGGTCATCGCTCAATGTTCTGCCAAAGAAAGCCTTGGTGAAGCTGGAGTATGATGGCTTGGCATTGCGCCCGAGTAATTTGGTGGTGAGAGCATTTGATGGCTCTAAAAGATCAGTGCTTGGGGAGATTGATCTTCCTGTGATGATTGGCCCGCAGACTTTTAAAACTACCTTCTTTGTGATGGACATACAGCCGGCCTACAGCTGTCTGTTGGGTAGACCCTGGATCCACGCCGCTGGCGCTGTTACGTCTACCCTTCACCAGAAGCTGAAATTCGAGTGGGAAGGCCAGATCATCACCATCTGTGGGGAAGAAGACATCTTTCTCAGCCATCTGGCTACATACAAGTACATAAAAATGGATGGAGAGATCCATGAAACTATGAGCCAAGGGTTTGAGGCCCTTAACATTAATGAAGCATCTGTTGTACTGGGAACCTCCATAACGTCATATCAGCAAGCCCGAAAGGTTGTTGAAGAGGGTACTGCCCAAGGCTGGGGCAAGTTGCTGCCCGTGGAGAAGAAAGAAGACAGATTTGGGTTGGGTTACATACCAACTCAACAAGATCAATCGGAGGCTGCAAAGAAGACCAATTTTGTCAGCGGGGGAATGCTCACCCCGGATGCTGTGAACAACTTGGAAGACGAGGAGGAAAGCGACCACAACCTGGAGAGCTGGATACGTCCAAGGATCCCGGGGAGCCAAGTCCTTAACTGGTCTTCCCAGGAAATTATAAGGGTTACTCCTGCAGAGTAATTATTATTTCCTGTATTTTAAAGCATGCATCAAGTCTTGCATCTTGCCCAAGATGACAAGACTCATTTTGTAATCGGGCCATCTTGTAATTTTGTGCAAATGGATTAATTAATGAATATCGGACATCTTTTGCAAATGAGTCTTTTTCTTTTCCGCTCACTGTTTTTCATTTTTCTTTTTGTACAAAAATAAAATGCCAATGTTTTTCAAAATGATAACTTCATTTCACTTTTTTCTAAATAAGATAAAAATTGATCACTAAAATAAACCAATCTAAACCCTTGCAGAAAGTGCCCTCCAGACTGCACCGACAACAACACTGCTATGACTTCGTATGACATCGACAATCCAATAAATCAAGCTGATGAAGGGGTTGAAGAAGATTATGAGCTACCTGAAGAGCTAGCCAGGTTGTTAAGGCAAGAGTAGAAGGTTATCACTCCTCAATAGGAGGAGATTGAAACGGTTAATCTTGGTACGGAAGAAGACGTAAAAGAGGTTAAGATCGGGGCCTGCTTACAAGATTCAGTAAAAGAACAACTGATTGATATACTTCGGGAGTATGTGGATGTTTTCGCTTGGTCTTATCAGGATATGCTAGGGTTGGACACCGACATTGTCATGCACAAGCTGCCTTTGAAAGAAGACTGCCCACCAGTAAAACAGAAGCTGCGTCGTACTCGCCAAGATATGGCAATGAAGATAAAGGAAGAGGTACAAAAACAGTGGGACGCCGGGTTCCTTGCTGTGACTAGCTATCCGCTGTGGGTTGCTAATATTGTACCTGTTCCTAAGAAAGACAACAAGGTGAGGATGTGTGTGGATTACTGGGACCTGAACAGAGCCATCCTGAAAGATGACTTCCCTTTACCTCACATTGATGTATTGGTTGATAATACGGCTCAGTTCTCGGTGTTCTCCTTCATGGATGGATTTTCAGGATACAATCAGATCAAGATGTCACCTGATGACATGGAGAAGACAACTTTCATCACACCCTGGGGCACGTTCTATTATAAGGTGATGCCATTCGGACTGAAGAATGCTGGTGCAACTTATCAACGGGGTATGGTAACATTATTCCATGACATGATCCACAAAGAAATTGAATGTTATGTGGACGACATGATTGCCAAGTCCTTCACAGAAGAAGACCACCTGGTGAATCTGTTGAAGTTATTCAAGCGTCTAAGGAAGTACCAACTGAAGTTAAACCCCAACAAATGCACATTCGGGGTGCGATCTGGTAAGCTGCTGGGATTTATTGTGAGTGAGAAAGGGATTGAAGTTGACCCTGATAAAGTCAAAGCCATTCAAGAAATGCCTGCACTGAAGACTGAGAAAGAAGTTCGGGGTTTTTTAGGTAGATTGAACTACATTTCAAGGTTCATATCTCACCTTACAGCAACCTGTGAACCTTTGTTCAAGCTGTTAAGAAAAGAACAAACGGTCAGGTGGAATGAAGACTGCCAGAGGGCTTTTGACAAAATCAAGGAATATTTACAAGAGCCTCTGATCCTTATGCCTCTGGTTGAAGGAAGACCTCTAATCATGTACTTGACAGTATTAGAGGAGTCAATGGGGTGTGTGATGGGCCAGCATGACGAGTCTGGTCGAAAAGAGTATGCAATTTACTACCTAAGCAAAAAGTTTACCGACTGTGAACAACGTTATTCACTGCTCGAGAAAACTTGCTGTGCTTTAGCGTGGGTTGCTCGCCGACTAAGGCAGTATATGTTGACCCACACTACCTTATTGATCTCAAAGATGGACCCAGTTAAGTACATTTTTGAGAAGCCAGCACTTACCGGACGGGTTGCAAGATGGCAAATGATCCTCACAGAATATGACATTCAGTACACATCTCAGAAGGCCATCAAGGGCAGTGTATTGTCTGATTATCTTGCTGAGCAACCCATTGATGATTACTAGCCTATGAGGTTTGACTTCCCTGATGAAGACATCATGTTCATAAAAGCAAAAGATCATTCAGAGCCTATTCACACTGAAGGGCCTGACCCAGAGGAAGAATGGACTATGATGTTTGATGGGGCTGTTAATATGAATGGTCGTGGTGTTGGTGCGGTACTCATTACACCTAAGGGGGTTCACATGCCTTTCTCGGCAAAACTCACCTTTAACTGCACTAACAACGAAGCTGAATACGAAGCTTGTATTATGGGTCTTGAGGAAGCCATAGACCTCAGGATCAAAACCTTGACTGTGTTCGGAGATTCAGCTCTGGTAGTTAATCAAACCAATGGCAAATGGTACACCCACCAGGATCATCTGATACCTTATCGGGATTATACAAGGAGGCTATTGACTTTCTTCACAACGGTCAAGCTTGAGTATATCCCATGAGACGAAAATCAGTTTGCAGATGCTCTAGCTACCATTTCATCCATGATCAAAGTTCAAGCTGCCAACTTTGTGCCTCGAATCGCAGTATCCAGACTTGACAGACCGGCATATGTGTTCTCAGCAGATGTTGTCAAAGATGATAAGCCTTGGTTCCATGACATTAAATTCTTCTTGGAGGATCAAACATACCCACCTGGGGCATCTTCCAATGATAAGAAGACATTAAGAAGGCTAGCTGGTAGTTTCTTCCTGAACACTGACGGTTCCTTGTACAAGAGAAACTTTGATATGGTACTCCTCAGATGCGTTGATAAGACAGAAGCCGACTTATTAATGCACGAAGTGCATGAAGGATCCTTTGGTACCCATGCAGGAGGGCATGCAATGGCTAAAAAGTTTCTAAGATCAGGCTATTACTGGATCACAATGGATGCAGATTGTTGTGCCTATGCCAGAGCCATAAGTGCCAGATTTATGCGGATAAAGTGCATGTGCCTCTGAATCCTCTGAATGTGATGTCTTCACCCTGGCCCTTTGCTATGTGGGGCATTGATATGATTGGCAATATTGAACCGACTGCTTCAAATGGACACAGATTCATCCTGGTGGCCATTGACTATTTTACCAAATGGGTTGAAGCAGATTCCTATGCAAATGTTACAAGGCAGGTGGTAGCCCGATTTCTAAAAAGAGACATCATCTGTCGGTATGGAGTGCCCGAGCGAATCATTACTGATAATGGTTCCAACTTGAACAACAAAATGATGGCAGAACTATGTCGGGACTTCAAGATCCAACACCACAATTCTTCTCCTTACAGGCCCAAGATGAATGGCGCTGTGGAGGCAGCTAACAAGAATATCAAGAAGATTGTGCAAAAGATGGTGGTTACCTACAAAGATTGGCATGAAATGCTACCATTTGCCTTGCATGGGTACCGTATGTCAATCAGAACATCCACTGGGGCAACACCGTATCAGCTTGTGTATGGTATGGAGGCAGTCCTACCTATTGAAGTTGAATTACCCTCCCTGCGGGTACTGATGGATGTTAAGTTGAACGAAGCAGAGTGGGTCCGATCCCGATACGAACAGCTGAATTTGATTGAAGAGAAGAGATTAGCTGCAATCTGCCATAGGCAGTTATATCAGAAAATAATGAAGAAAGCCTTCGATCAGAAAGTCAGGCTCCGGGAGTACCAAGTAGGAGATCTTGTGCTGAAAAGACTCCTCCCTCCTCATACAGACCACGGGGGCAAGTGGACTCCGAACTACGATGGCCCGTTCATAGTAAAGAAAGTTTTCTCTGGTGGAGCACTGATGCTCAGTACTATGGATGGTGAAGACTTCCTGTCCCCTGTGAATTCAGATGCAGTTAATAAATACTTCGCATAAAATGACCCGCTGGACATAAGAACAGAATGTGAGTCCAGGCAAAAATAGGGCATCCCGGCGAGTCAAAAACAGAATAAAAGACTCGGGTAAAAATAAGGGAAAATAAATAAAAAAAATATATACACCCGCTGAGTTGAAAAGCCGCATTGGACGACTCAGGCAAAAATGGGTATCCCGGTGGATTGAAAACCTGAAAGGGCGATCCACGCAAAATAAGGGAATAAGCGAACAACTGCATTCTGAATTCATCTGTATCACTTGCAACATGGTAAGCTCCGAAAGGATCGAGCTTCATTCAGAATCAGCCTTCTTCAGAAAGCAAAGTGAGAAGAACGTCAAAAGTCATACGAGTCATAGCAAAAGGGAAGCTCCTCGAAGCGTCGCCAACATTGCCAGCACCTTTTTGTTTCTCAATTTGTAACGATTTCCTCATTTCAGGGGATCCGTTTCTCTGACTGTATTTTGCCAATTCAGGGCACACGAATTAATAAAATCAGATTTTCAGTCATGTTTTGTCTCGTACATTTTATTTTCGTTTGCAAAAAATGTCCGATGTCTTTAAGATATTGATTGCATAAATACAGATGCTTCCCTTCTAAAAAACGTGCTTACAGGAAATATACTTACTCCCTGGAATGTCTAAAACTCCTGTGATGGAATCCAGTAAGGGATACCTCGGGGTACTTGTGCGTTTCTTTGTCTTTTCAGGACTGCATGTGTCCAAAGCGCAACATGGGGCATGAAAGTTTCTCCCCAGCAAGCTGTCAAATCATTATCTACTCAGTCTATCTTTCGATTAGCACCGGAAGTGCTTTCTCCCCAGCTGAGTTGCTAGTCATCATTCCTCCTCAGCCAAGTGCGAAGACCGGGAACCATCTCCCCACAGAGTTTTAGCCTCTATCCAGAAGAGCAACGCCTGAAGATCTCACAACAGAGTGACGAAAACTTCTACAAACCCCAGCTGGGTCTCTCATTACCAAGATAGTTTTATCAATGACCTACTTCCCCATATAGAGTCATAAATGTCAGATCTATTAAGGATCTTATCCCCAGCTGGGATATCCACTTCAAGCAGATCAGCCAGAGATCTCTGCAGCAACGGGATCCGAGTCCCGGATCGGTATCTTTGCATAATCATAGCATTCGCATCATATTTTCCCCACAGAGCGTAGCATTCCGTCCAATACGGAGCATTACGGCAAAAATCAAACATATTGCATAATCATGAGCCATGTTTTGAATTAAACACTTGTAAATACTGACAATCCATCAACAATATACAGATTATTTTCCAATTCCCCACCAGAGAGCCGAAGTATTTTCCTTACCCTCACAAATACAGATACATATATACAGGCTCCTCCCGACATCCGTCCGTGTCATCATTCCCCAGTAAAATCATCCAAACAGATACTTACACATTACAGATGCTTCTTGACACTCATCTGTACCATATCCCCAGTGGAAAGCCAAAGCGTCCCCTTCACACTCACTCACATGTTTACATGTATATATACAGTTCTTTGACACTCGTCTGTGTCACCGTCCCCAGCATAGTTACCTAAACACTTTGTAAATCAAATACTTGTTTATAGTACACTTTTTCCGGCACTCGCCCGTGTCGTGCTCTCCCCAGCAAGTTAAACACTCGTCTGTGTCTCACTCATCATTGTTTACTCATACAGATACTCGTCCGTATCTTGTATATGCCACTTATATCCCCTCAGATCCAACACTCGTCTGTGTTCTTTGTTAACCAGTTGGTACTCGTCCGTATCATCATCTCTGAACATGCGTCAAACATTTGTTTCTACTGATTCTCGTCCGTATCGTAGTCTTAAGGATGCTCGTCCGCATCTTTAATCTATACACAGTGTCAAACACTTATATTTTCTTTAATTTTAGACACTCGTCTGTGTCTACCCTTCCCCAGAAGAGTCCCCAACAAAACTTGTTAAACTATTTTTTCTATCTGACATTCGTCCTATGTCATGATACCTTCCGAAGGCCGTACCATTCCAGGTGATCGTCCTTCACCTTTTTGATGATCTTCCTTCATCACCCCCAGTGGAGTCTCAATTCATTAGAACCCCTTCCTATCCGACATTCGTCCTATGTCGTGATATTTTCAGCAGCCGTCCCCTGCTAGGTGATCGTCCTTCACCTCCTGATGATCGTCTTTCATCATTTTATCCGATGTCCGTCCCCATCGTAGATCTCGTTATCTGACATTCGTCCTATGTCATGATAAACCCCGAGAGCAGCCGTACCCTGCTAGGTGATCGTCCTTCACCTCTTGATGATCGTCCTTCATCATGTTTACCCGATGGCCGTCCCCATCGTCGACTTTTCTATCCGACATTCGTCCTATGTCGCGATGCTTTCGGCAGCTGTCCCCTGCCAG
Organism: Lathyrus aphaca; assembly: GCA_963966055.1. Taxonomy (NCBI): domain Eukaryota; kingdom Viridiplantae; phylum Streptophyta; class Magnoliopsida; order Fabales; family Fabaceae; genus Lathyrus; species Lathyrus aphaca. The sequence continues at coordinate 478,247,743 of OZ014521.1, forward strand.
GTGATCGTCTTTCACCTTAGATGACCGTCCCTCATCTTATCCCCAACAGAGCAGCCGTCCCCTGCTAGGTGATCGTCCTTCACCTTTGATGACCGTACCTCATCATTTATTTCATTTACCCATAACCCCCAGAGAGTCTTATAGCTTTACCCGATGGTCGTCCCCATCACAATCTCTTATATCCCCAGCTTGTCGGCCGTCCCCGTCATTGCTTTATTTCCTGCATTTTCCCCAGCATGTCGTACGTCCCCGTCATTGCTTCATCCCTAGCAGTCGTCCTTTGCTCGACGGTCGTCCTCCATCGCCCGCACTTTATAATTATACTTTACTTTTCCTTTACAATCTATATCCCTTTTCTTCTTCATTCTGTGAGTGCAAATTTTGGACTGTCTTTGGTATTCAACCACAAGTTATCTTGTTTGAATGATAAGCCGTCACTTACATCCTGCACAGCTAACTCATGTTTGAATAGGGGCAGCTGTAAAAACCCCAAATTTTCCCTCACCCATTCACACCATGGCTTGTGATCTTTTCATTTGCATAATTTCAATCATAGCATCTCATACCACATTTTTGATTCACTGCATTGAATCAAAGTCATCTGCATCTAGGGTTTGTGATCTGAGCCATCCCTGAGCCATTTGAGCCACTCCAAAGGTATTCAATCACTTCAAGGGGGTCCATGTATGTTCAAGCATCATATTGTATCCTCTCAAGATCAAAGAAGTCAGAACATCACAAGAACTGAGAAAGGCATGGAAGCAGAGCCAGGCTTAACTGCACAGATGACCTAAAATTAGGGTTTTGGTTTCAAAGGCCATAACTCCAAATTTTTTGGTCATTCTTGTTTCTATTGGTCTCTATATGATATGAGGATCATGCATATCAATTGTCATGAAGAAATTCAATGGAGAAAGCATCTGATCAAGAGGTGACTTCTTGAGCAAGTCAGTGCAAAATTAAGGCATCTGAGGCCCCCAGTGACCCATCCAAAGGGTGTTCTCCATCATATTGAATGTGTATGATCTTTATTTGATCATAGAAGATGTTAGAAGTTCACAAAATTGAAGAATTTCAAGCCATTTGCAAAGTTGCCATTTTGGGAAAGTTTTTCAACATCCTCTTTTTGATTCAAAAATGCTTCAAATGAGAAAACTTTGGTCATGAAAGTTGTAGATTGGATCATTACCTTTTCAAAAAGTACAAGAACTCTTTCTAATTCATTTTGGATCAAAAGTTATGGCCTTGCAAAGTTGGATAAAATCACATAATTTCATGTTTTACACCAAAGAGGCATTTTGCAAAATGGCATGGTAAGGCATTCTAATGGCTTCAAATGTGCACAAACACCTCACAACTAGCTCATGTGACCTCTAAAACTCAGAATTGCACAAGAATTTCTCAAGTTTCATGCCATGAACTTCACAAATTTCAAAAGGGGCCAAACTTCCCCGAAATTGCAATATGGATCAAAGCTTCTCATCCACTTGTGCCAGCTGCCAAAAGTTACTTCCATGGACCTCCTTGAAGCATGCTGATCCAAGCCATGCCCTTGTACCATGACTGAACCAGCCCATACCTCCTCTTACACAAAAGTTGACTTTATGCAAGTTGAGCCATACCAATCAAGCTAGGCCAGCAACAACTCTCTGACCAATCACAGCTTCACATACATGCCTCATGGATCACATTTCACACAATCTTGGAAGCTGAAACCTCCCACAAGTCAGCATCCTCAAAACTCTCCTCTTATGCATTTTGCTTCGAATCTCAGCACTCAAGTCTCAAACATCAAAACAAACTTCACAAAACCACTCACCATGATCCTCTGATCATTTCTCAATCCTCATTTGGCCCTGAAACCACCCCAAGCAGAAACACGATTTTCCACCCCTTCTGAACAAAACTTCATCAAACTCTTAAACCAGCCATAAGAAATTCCAAACAAGCATTGCAAGCTTCTCAGGGGGTTCATTAAAGGCATCTTGGACCAAAGAAGCAGCCAAAAAGTTCCAAAGATCAAAGCTCCAGTTCAGGTGAGCTCAAGAACAATTTTTCCAGAAACTTGTTTTTAAGTTACTAAATGATTCTTTATGCTTCACTGATCATGCTGATGTGTTTTGTTTTGAAAATGGTTGAGAAATGAGTATGTATTCATGTTCTGAAATTTTTTGACCTAGAACTATTTTGATTCGATTCTCACTTTTGATGTGTTTTAAATGTTGTTTGTTTGGTGATTCTTAATGTATGGTGTATGGGGATCATTTCTGGGCAGAGAGATTGGATTTTAGAAGCTTGGGGAGAGAGATAGCAAAATCTCAGGGGAGCTGTGGCCGGAGAAGATGATCGTAGGTCATTTCCGGCCACCTGAAGGTCATTAGTGCATTAATTGTGATTAGGGCTCAGTTTGAATGTGAGTCATAGATCCTGTTGACTTGGGTTGACCCGTGCGCAAATGAGTGGTCCAGATCTCTCATTAAAACCCTAATCTTATAATTAGATTTAATTAATTAGGTTTAATTTTAATTCAGCCACTTGAATCTGGGCCACAGGATCTGGCGCCAGTCAATTCCCTCCATTTTCATTTAAATGCCAGCCATTGGATCTGCATACTTTCTCTTTAATTCAATTTTTATTTCATTTTATTTGTTTTATCTTTAACGAATTATTAAAAATAGTAAAACATATTTAAAAATTCTGAATTTTTTTGTCAAGCATTTCATTAATTTTCAGAACCCAAAAATATTTTAATTTTAATTTTTTGCATTAAAAATTATTTTTAAATCATTTAAATGTTTATTTTTAATTAGTTAATGGAAATTAATTAATTAAAAATGCATTTAGGTATTTAAAAATCACAAAAAAATTCACATTGCATTTTAAAACATTTATAAACATTATCAAACTCTCAAAACAAATTTCTTTTTGGTCCTTGATACATTTTGACAATTTACATTGGAATTAAATTCATTTAAAGGCAATATTTTTGTTCAAACTTAGAAAAATTCCTTCTGCCTAACCATGAGGAGTTTGATGATGGTTCTTCTTGCATTGCATCCTTTATATCATGTAGTTTCTAGGGTAAAATTGGTTTGAATTCATATTTCATTTTCAATTTGTTTTGTATTTTTCATTGTGAGGTATCCCAAAACCCTAATTGACTTGAGAAATTCATAACTTTCACTAGGTTAAGAGTTAGGTCCCCTCCTTTGGGCAGTGAACTTGTGTAGGGTTAGGGTACCCTTGATCCCATTTTCAATTTTTTATCTTGTCATTTGCTTCTGGTTTTGAATTTTTGCATTGCATGTTGTATGTAAACCCTAATTTGTGCCTTCCTTTGCATCCATCCCTCATTTGCTTGCATTTAAGAACTTGCCATGATATTTTGTGCATCCACATGATTCATAATACATCTTAGGACATATTAGAATCATGTTTGATCATTGCATCTTTCATTTTCCATGTTATATGTCCATTCCATTTCATAAACTTTCATGAACTTTCATGGTTCAAAGCATGCTTCATTTGCATCCTCATCCTTGTACGATCATCCACAACTCTTGACATGTGTTTGCATCATCTCTTAGCATCATTGAAGTCATGTTTATGTTTCTGACTTTGGTTTGCATCATGACATTTCATCTCATTTGCATCCCATTTCATTTCCTTTTGCTAACCATTCAGGTGGTAAGTGTTTGAGAAGTGAATTTGCCTTCACTTCTAACAATCTCTTCTCATCTCTCTTGCATCATTTATGCATTTTATCTTGTGTATTGGAGTGAGCTTGCTCATTCATTATTCATCTCTTACCTTCTTTCTTCAACCAACTTGTCTTCTTAAGTGAAGCAAGTTGTCTTGCTTCTCTCTGTTTCTTTCTCCTTTCATCTGCTTCTCTCCTTGGTGGCTCTTTGAAGATTCTTTCTTGCAAGCCTCACAAACCCTAGGATATCCAAGTATGATAACAATTAGGGTTTGATTAGTCCTCCATTTAGATTTTAACCTTTGTGTCATCTTTGTGTCTTCTCTTCTCATCTCATAATCAAGGACTAAACCCTAAAGGTTTTAAGGCTTTGTGATTAAGCTTATACCTGCATCCTTCTATTAGGATGGAGTGTATAACTTTAATCCTAAGTGTTGAACCCTTAATGTGTTTAAATCCTTTAATCAATTCATCTAATAATCACTAAGACATCAAGCTTGTAACTTGGGCCTTGCATTAGGGTTCTAATTCTTCCTTAATTGGTTAAGAAGGACTAACCCTAGTGTTAATGGACAAGTCCCCCTCAAGTTGTCTTACAAACCATAAAAACCATTTCTTAATCTTACCATTAACTAAAATCCACTTTAATAAAGGCTTTGTTTTTTCATGAGGTTAATCCCTAATCATGGATTATGTTGTGGTATCTTCTTCAGCTTAAATGTTCTCATCTATTATCCTTCTATTAGGATGGTGTAATGAGTCCATTAAATCCTTGATTATGGCGTAAACTCATTACTTAACACTAAACAAACACTCCAAAAACATCTAAATAATCACAAGTAGGTTAATGATCTTAATCCTACATCATGGTGATTAAGTGTGAGGTGCTTACTTCATGCTTAAGGTATTCTCATTACCCCTAATCAGAGGGAGGATGTGATGAGTTTACTAACCCTTGGTTTAGGCTTAAGCTCATTATCTTATGACAAACATCAAAAAGCAATAAAAGATTGAAAACACAAAAAACAAACAATAATCGTCTCCTCCGGGATTCTTTTCTCACCTCATTCACTCACAAACGAGAACTCGCTTCTTCCGTCTAATGCAAGACAATTTGCACCTGAGCCAGACATGTCATACACTTGAGCATAGACAAGTCAGCAGTTCATCAATCAATTCACCTTTCAGTCTCTTTGAGTCGAACTACGGTGTTCTGACTTCCTCATTGCACGAGAGGATACGTAGGCATAACTTAACTGTTATCGAACAAAAGCCTCTGTATATTCCCCCTCCTTCCAGCATTATTCTTTAAGCCTCATAGTGTTGAGCACTTCATTCTTGTTCCTACACTGACACTTCCCTTATACACTTCACACTCCTTTTACACTGACACTTGCATTCTTTCCAGCTTTGGCACACAAATTGCACTGACACTACCCCTTTAAAACAAAAATCTTTTAAGCGTGGATCCCGTCGAGTACGACGGACAATCTGGGTGCTAATACCTTCCCAGGTTGTAACCAACCTCCTTTCTCAGTTTCTCTGGTTCGCAACCGTCTTATCCATCTCTTCTTAGGTTTATGCAGCATTACCTTTCCTCCGGGATAAAAATGCCTAGCTGGCGACTCTTGTCTTTTGAGTTCACCCTTGTGTGTTCTCTCTCCTTTCGCCGACCGTTCGCGTCTGTACCCCTTCTGACTTAGGTGTCATTTGGTGGGAGCGACATATATATCTAAGGGTGACAACCGTCTCCCCTTTTGGACAACCGTCTTGGCATCTTGATGATCGACAGGTTGGCCAGACGCTCGTCACGCAATCAGAATCCCAAACGGTCATTTGTAACGTTATTATGACCATTGGCCACCACCACCACACTCCTCTCAACGATCATATTCCACCACCCCCTATTTATAGGCACCTTCACATGCCATTTTCTCACAAACTCTTCAACCACCCACTTCCGTAGCATTTTTAGCAACATTTCTTCATCTTTGTTCATATATATATATATATATATATATATATATATATATATATATATATATATATATCAATACGAGCTTTAGTTTCATATCACCACCTTCTTTGTTAAAAAAAAACCAGAACCTTATTTTTATTTTCATCTCCTTTCATTTTCCAACCTTTTGATTTAATGGGAAACCTAACTCCTATCAATTTCCCTTCCCATGAGGGTAAAGCCGGAGAACTCCAACGCGCTCGATTCATCGCTTATAGAGAAAGGACGGTCGAAGTAACTCGTTATATTGACAAGGAGTTTCTAACCCATCTTGGGCTCCTTGACAGTGTTAACTGGTTAGTTTCGAATACCGGCCTGACATCACTTTGCAAGAGCAACAATCCAACGTATGCCACTCTAAATTTGGAGGTCCTAAACTCTTATGCTCACAACACTCCAAACGATGCAATAAAGTACCTAGTCGGTAATTCTATGTTTCGACTAATCGGAATGGAGTATACAGTTACTCAAGAAACCTTTAGTGAGTGGTTCGGATTTCAACAAGGAAAAGGTGTTCACCTCTGCCTTCATGGAGACACAGATTGGCAGGAAGAAGATTTTCAGCTTTGGAAGGATTTGTCAGGTGAAGGACATTCGGCGTGGGGCGAGCACTATGCTACTCACATCCAAAACCCCGCCATCCGTTATTTTCAGAGGGTCTTGAGCAACATCATGTTTAAGAGATATAACAATCATAAGGTGAACCAAAGGGAGTTGTTTATGCTCCGATGTGATTTTCTTTCCATCCCTATGAATCCAATAACCTTCATATTGTCCAACATCCAGCTCACCTGTAGAATATGGAAGTCTCCTTTTTGTTTTGGTGGGATGATCACCGACATTGTGCTGAAGCTTTGTATAGATGATCGTCTTAGTCATTTGCGAGCCACTCCCGCCTTGTTTCTTGACATGGAGTACTGCAAGAATAGCCACCTCATCAAGAAGCGGAGGTATGGAAGGTACAACTTAGTAGTACATAACCGAGTTGTTCGAAGCCTCATCCTGCACTGTTATACACGCACAAATTCAAGGACCAGAGCTAAATGGCGATATGATCTCAATGCCCCCTTCACCAGATGCTGCTGTTCCAAAAGAACAACTGAATACACAAATTGATGAGATGCAACAGGCAATGTATAACGAATAAGCTACAAATATGCCGACTACTGATTTTGCCAACACCAACGCCTCGACCAGACACCACTGTAGGAATCAACAACCCGCGTCTATGGATGACATCCTTGCGGCGATCGTTCAAAATAATACGCAAAACCAGAGGCACTACACTAAGATGATGGAGCGGATGGGACAGATGTAGGTATTGCAACAACAAGTGCATGAGTTGCATGATTATATCCATCTTGTGGGTATAACTGATCATGTAGCAATGTACAGATAGAGAAACCTACGAGGCAGAGCTAGAGGCAGAGGACCATGACCACCGCAGCAGTAGTTTAGTTTAGCTATTTCTTTTATTGTCTTTCTTATTGTTTTTCTTTTGAAATTTACCTATATCTTGCAACATTGAGGACAGTGTCTGAGATAATGTAGGAGAATGGTAATTTATATTACATTTCCATGTATGAAACCTTAATATTAATCTAATATTTCGTCATTCAAATTCTCTCCAGTATTTTTAGCCATAACAAATTTTTTTTCCTTTTTAGAATGTTTTCACTCAACATAACCTACGAGTATATATTTTGATAGGCTTCGTTAGAAAACTGAGTAAAGACCTAACAAGACTGATACAATCTTGACACCTCAGACCCTTAGATATGTGATATCAGTTTGGATACTTTTATACAAAAACCTGAAACTTTAGTTCTAAATTGGCCCCGAGTAGTTTATATTAGCAGTCAACATCGCCAGAGGCACAAGCTACATGGAGAGCCAATGCAAATAAGTGATTGATCTTAGAAATGCAAAAAGGAATAAAAAGAAGAATCTTGAGATTATACAAGCCATTGGTAAAACAATCAAGCTGCACATACTCTAAAAAATGTAAGAAAATAAGAGAAAAAGGCAAAGCAAAGTCTGATGTTAGTTGGTTCATAGGAATCTGGTTCTGAACTTGGTACGAATTACGATTCGATCCCCCACAACTTGCACTCAATAATTTAAAGGGTTACCACATTTGTGCACTAGATCCCGTATTAGAAAAGATTAAATTCGCCAATAGGTTACTCCACTATGCACGTGTAAAGGTAAAGGTCTTAGTGTGATTACGTCAGAATGAAATGATTCAGATTGTTTTGTATGAGGGTTTTATGAACATTATATGTTTTAGTGTCATTAGTGTGTCCTTAGTGTTCGTGTCAATATTAGTTCATTTAGCGAAATGCTGCACAACCACGTATGGATGGGCAATTTGTTTTTTGTCTGTGTCTGGAGGATATTTTTCAAAACCTACTTGATTGGTTACTTGAGGACAATAAAAAATCCATGTCTGGGGGAGTTTGATAGCACGAATTTGTATAAATTATTTAGTATGATTTCTGATCATTTAAGTTATTAATTTCTTTATTTCGAACAATATTATGCGAAGTTTGTGTTTATTTGGCAAATATTCAGTTATACTTGACTTGTAGAAGAAAATAATGAAAATGAGACAAAAATAATAATTCTAGGACAAAAAATGAGGAAAAACTGCAGAATAAATGAAGATTCTGGTTTTTTACTATATGAGGACCTTCACAGAATCAAGATGACCTTCCCACACCCAGACGAGCGTTATGAACCCAAGACGATCTTCACAAGGCTTATATCAGAAACCTAAATACGCGCCTCAATTCAGTCAAAATTAGAGATAGTCGTATGCGTGTTCTTCTCATTCAGCAGAGATGTTTCTTCAGCCCTACTCAACCTCAGTCCAATTCAAGTGGTCAAGGCCCAACAAATATGATTTTGTATCATTCTCAACAAACTTAAGTTACAGAGGCTATAAATAGCAGCTACCACAAGTTCCAAAGAGAGCTTTGTTTACCATATTAAATTGCTTCCAAAATTCCGATCGAAGCCATAATTTTCTGTTCAGATTTTACTTTTGTTTTCGTTTCAGTATTGCCATAATTTTCCATTACATAAACTAAGTGATAGTCTCCTTCCTTGGGAAGCTATCACCATTTATTTCTTTCTCGCCACTGCATTTTGTCTTTAGTTTAAGTTTCTACCAAATTGATTGATCAAGAGTACTTCAGTCAGGTTTCCTAATTTAATGCTTTACCATTTAATTATTATGTTATTTATTTTTATGCACTTCTTATTCTACATTTATTTGCATTTATTTAATATGTTTGACTAAACCGTTTAATCGGTATATGATTGTATAATCGGAACAAATTCAATTGACCTAGGCTAAAAAACCTTTAATCGAGTTACTTTCTAGTTTTGATTTCTTATTTATAAAACAACTTTTGTTATGAGAGTAAGAAATTATAAAAGGTTAGAATTACGACCATGAGAGTGTAAGATTGTAACCGGATAGATGAAATCGAGCATTGCTTTTAAATGCAATGGAAGCGCTTTAAAACCAATTAGAACCTTTAGGTTTCCAAAAATTATTTCTAACTTGAATTGACACAGCGAGAGCGCTCAATTGAACTTAGGAATATAGTAATAGGCAAGATCACGAGAGTGTGAGTCAACGACTTTTAAACCGACAGTTTCTACGTAAAGATAACTTGACAAATCTTAATAAGCCGACCCTTTATCGAATTCGCGAAGTCGTAGCAATTACATACCGATATCATTATTATAATTTAATTTAACCCTTAATTATTACTTTCTCGCCCTTTAAACAAAAAATGTCACTCGCCTTAACTTAACATAGTAACACCCGATAGCACTAGGTGTATTATTGAGTCTTTGTGGGATCAATATCTTTTATTACTACACGATTAAGTTGTATACTTACAGTTAGAATTTTTAGACTTGGAAAGTCGTGATCATATACTTTGCTTTTGGAAGGTTCTAATAAGTTCCATTATTTTACTTTGCTTTCTAAATTAAGAAGATTTGAATATTAATTTGATTTTATGATGATCATGATCAAATTCGCTTTTTGAAGGTTCTGATTATTCCTTTCTAGTCCTGGAAGATTATCCTCTTTAAAAAGGAGTGTAACCCTTTTTTAAAGATAGGGAAGATAAACTTTTGTGCTGCACTTTTAGAATTAGGGTTTTACTTTGTCTTGCTATTTTATTTGTGAGCCATTCTTACATTACCTAGATGTTTGAATTGGACTGATTTTTGAGTTGTAATTTTGTCCACTCTAAGCTTTTAAGCATGAGTGTTTGTTCTTGATCAAAGCTTTTAAGAAAGATCAGGGTAGTGTGTTTTGGAAGAGTGTTCTTCTATTTTATTTGAATGTATTGATAGATTATCATAATGAGTGATTGAGGGGAAGTGAGATGATGATTTATCATATTAGATGTGGTATTCTATGTAAAAGTTGCACTGGGTAAGTTCAAGTAAGAAGTTGTAAACTAGGACTGTGTTAGGCTTTGAACTGTTCTACTAATAGTGGATTTCCATCATTTCTTGGTAGCCCCTAGAGTAAGTGAGTTTGCACCGAAATGGATTAACAATTCTTTGTGTTTTTTGTTCTGCTTTGTTATATACTTTGTTTATGTTGTCTTTACTCAGATAGTTATGTCGTGACATCACATTCGACATAACGTATCTTATACCAGAATTTCAGATCCTTTGGATCATAAATTATTGTTTGATTTATGGGATTCCACTGTTTTTTTCACTTTAAGATTCTTGTCAATTCAATTCATGATCATAAGGTGTTTGAAAATTGTTTTAAAAGAGGATCATGCTAATTTTGGCCAATTTTCTTCTTCTTGTGTAATGTTAACCGAATAACTATCTGCAACGCAAATTGGTTAACTAGTTAACTAGTGTAAAATGGCACATAATTTGAATTTTACATGTGTTAACCGATTAACCAAATGGTTAATCGATTAACACAGCTCAAGTGGAAATTTTTTTCACTTGGTTTGACTTTTTTTGGTTCCTTTTCCCCTTCTTACCCTCTCTTCTTATTTTTACCTTGGGAGTTATATTTGGGATTGATTTCTTTTTAAATTCAATGAACTTTGGTTGTAGATTAGAGTGGTTAATATTTATTAGTTCAAATCTACCTCTAAGTGAATTATTTAATTCACTTTAGGTACTTTGCATTAGTGATATATTTTCATACTTGAATCCACCAAAATGAGTAATTGAACTTAAAGATGAAAGAATACCATAAGTGTAACTCAATTTGTTATTCATCTTTATTTTTTACGGCATTGTGTTCGGATGGCGATTTACATATCGTTTATCTCGCATGTATTAGCACTAATATCATTAACCTTAATTGGTTTTGGCCGACCTCATTTGTTGGGTATTTACTCCGTAAATTACTCAGCAATTTCTTAACATAGACCTAAATGTGCCCCTAATTCGGAATAAAAATCCAATTGGATACTTGCACTTTCGTGGACCGGACCTCGTGTTGGTCTCCTAATCCCAAAGTGGTTAGTCATTTGCGTTAGATCCAAGACTTTTGAAGCTTGATGCATAGTTGCTTTGGGTATCCCAATCTTCTTTTAGTTTTCATCGAATTTGGGTTTAATCGCATTGGTTAATCACTATAGTGTAAGATACTAAGCGAAATCGATTGCCTTTTCAGTTTTTAGCATTAAATTCTTTGTTACTCTTTTGGTTGTAGATGATTAAGTTCACCATACCACTATTTTGTATATATTATTACTACTATTACTATACTAACATTTTAATTTCCTCTTGCACCTTATCCTCTTTATTTTTATCTCTTATTTCCTTATCTCATTTATTTTTATGATGCTTTTATTATGCTTTATCATCCATTATCATGTTTATGTTTATGTTTGTATCCTTGGTTTTTTCCTTTGTCCATTTGGACATAAAAATATTAATAAAGGATTAAACCTCTAAAAAACTTGTGATCTTGAGCTTGGACAATGGTTACTATCCTTAGCATTGGAATTGGATGTTTGGAATTATATTCTAGGACACCTTCCCTTTGCTTTGATCATCGTGGATTTGGTACATTAGCCTTTATTTGGCCATTTACTAGCTTATGCTTTTAAGGATGGAACTCTTGTGCTTATTCTTGGAAGTACCATCATGTTTGGTTAGATCTTTCTTCCTTTATCTCTTCAATTTTCAAAACTCCACTCTTTTTCAAAGGATTCTTGTTTTAAAAATCTTCACCTCTTTAATAAATAAAACCTTGATTTTTTGTAAAGTGACTTTTACTAATTCGTTTTTTAAATAAATTTCAATGAACTTAATCATTTTGACTTCAATTAAAAAACTAAAAAGAACTAAACTCATTCAAGTGGTATTGTGCGTTTGTGCACCTTTTTTTGTTTTCTTTGCAAGTTTAGACTATGAGTCATTTTTTCTAGTCGGGTGCAAGTCTCTCGTATATCCATGGTTGTAATTTGATGTAATTGAGTCTCTTATCATTTGTGGGGGTTTAGTGGCATACTCGTTGATTTATCTGAGTTAGTTCCATTCCAAATTATCTTTACTTAATAAAATAATTCAAAATCAACCAATTTTCACTATTTGTACCATGAACTACGGGGTTTTGATCTTACATTTCACATTGTGGGTGCGTAGGCATGAGGTGGTAAGCCTCTCCAATCACAAAAACATTAAAAGTTAATTCTTTTCTCATCCCCTCACTCTTATTTAAACAAATCATTTTCAAACCAAAAATAATAAATTATTCAAAGGACTCCTGTGGAGTACCATAGACATTTTGGATGCTTAAAACCTTCCCATTTTGTAACCTATACCCTTACATGTTTCTATGCTTGTTTCTTCAGCTTTTGATTTTTAGATTCATTAGGATTTACTCGCACTTTTTTTCCTTTTCCTCTTGGAACAAAATAAAATCACGGTGGAGACTCTGTTTACTTTGAGTTATGTTAATTCATAGCTTACACTCACGATTTCCCCTCTACTGTTACTTGTGAACTCTTGTATCCCCTGCAAAGAGTTGTACATAGATTGCTATGGATGTTACCTCAAAAACCATAGTAAGTTTCAAATCCATATGTTTGAGATTTCAGCCAAGGAAGTTAGTTGTGCTCATGGTGGAGTATCCGGTCAAGCCACTTACCTAATCTGAAGTGATCAGTGATGTGGATTAATGATCAGTAAAATAGAAAGTGTACTATTTTATCGATGAAATAATAAAAAGGGATTTTCCTAGTGTCGATCTCTTGAGGACTGCATAGGAAAAATAAGTTTTTTTAATGAATTCAAATGAAAAAAAGTTCTTGGGTTTTTTTAATTGGTTTAAAAATTATAACTAAAAGAAAAGCACTTAATATAAAAGTAAGCTGTTTTTGACAAATATGAGAATAATACTAGGAAAGGTGTATGAAATCCCTTATAATAACATATAACCCTAACATTAGAAAAATCACCAGTAGACTAAATCATCACCGCCTTTTTAGAGAAGTTTTCCTAAATTCCTTTAAAGAAAGCCCTTTGATATTCCCTATATACCCCAATTCCAAGGATGTATAGAAGGAGTACCATGCTTTTTGGTTTATCAAAAGTAATACGGTTAAAATATGATATCCCAACTCCTCGGTGATATCTAATAAAATATTGTTATACAAAAAAATTAACAATTGTTTTCCGAACTAAAGTTAACCGTAAATCTAAACCATATTTTCCAATATAGGTTTCCATTAAGAACAATATATAACAATACAATAATGAGAAAGCAAAGAAATTAATATGAAAATGATCAAAATGTCATTACAAATGGAAATCAGGGACACCCATTAGCATTGGGTAGTTTAGCCTCTCATGTTCATAACAAAAACAATAACAAAATACAAATAGTAATACACCATTACACTAAAATTGGGATTTCATTGATCTTCAATCGCTTACGCCGTTTAATGATCTCCTTCCTCCCATGACTCCTAAGAGTATAAGATTCAATCTAGAAAATATTACGTTATTCAAAAGTGTCTTTTTCCTCACATCTCTCAGCCTAAAAAGCTTGCGTCCACATAAAATCATATGAAATCCCTAAAATAACCTCATAAGAAACTTAAGCGAAATATTGAAAAATCATAAAAATCACCTTCCAAGGATCCTAACACGAGCTGTGTGCTATGACACGGGTAGTCGGGTCAAGAAGCATATCTTGTTGTCTGCGTGCCTTTCCTTTTAGAGGACTTGACACGGGCCGTGTCCTATAACATGGGAAGCCGTGTCAGGAGGCCTTTCCTACTACCTTGTGCATTTCCCTTCAGAGGCCCTGATACGGGCTGTGTCTTGTGACATGGGAAGCCGTGTCAGGAGGCCTTCCTGCTGCCTTATGCTCTTTTCGCACTCCAGGCTTCATTTTAGTCATACCTGATCGCTGATCTTTACGTGTACCTGCAAAATAACGAAATTCCACCAAATTAAGGCATAACAGTCCTATGAACGAAATTTATTGAAAATAAGACTTTCCTTAAATAAAACATATGTGTAAAATGCGATAAAAGGAATTCAAATGCAGAGGAAACATAAATTAGAAAGACACAAAAAGGCCAAAATATTACGAGTGAAACCACCGATTAAATTCCCCTACACTTAAACGTTGCTTGTCCTTGAAAGTTCTATATTTTTAGGATTGGCATTAATTTTGTAAAACAAATATAGCAACAATGTATATGTACAAGATCTTGCAACATGAAGAACACGTTAAGCAAGGAAATCCTTTTGTGCTCCCTAACATGTTGTGTTGAAGTGTTTCAATATCTGGAACAACATGTGAAAGAAGATGTCAAGATAGTTCATTTGACATCATGAACTACTGAAGATGGATTGAAGATTCTGTTATGTTTTCAACAGAAACAAAATATTTAGAAGATTTGAATCAATCCATGTGGCGCTGATTTTAAACGATCTTGAAGACTCAAATTTACATTGAAGACAACAATCAAATATTGCAAAATATAGAGTTTCTATATTTGGAGATATTTTAGCGAGTTGTTGATTTGAAGATCTTTTTATATTGTAGCAGATTTTTCTTCATTATTGTAGAAGTTGTTATGATGTGTTTTTAGGCCCAAATCCAATTGGTATTAGGTTATAAAAAGAAACCTTGTAACCTAGATTTAGTAACCAACCAAAGATGTAAAGATCATATCATTAAGGTTGTGTTCTTGGAGCAGCCGTGCGCAACAAGTTTAAGACTTTATGGTTGTGTTTATTTGTGAGTCTCGAAGCTTTAAGCAAGAGATGTTGTGTTCTTGACTGAAGTTATGAAGCAAGGTTAAGGTGTTGTCATGAAAGTGTGTCTTCTATTTTTCCTTAGTGTTTAGGTAAAGAGTCGTCAATATTGTCGCTCCCTGGATTTTCATCCTGGTACAAATGCGAAAGTGGCACAGAAAAGGGTAGAGTCACCAGCCAGGCATTTTTATCCCGAAGGAACAGGAATTGTAATGTTGCACAAACCAGAAGAAAAGAAAAGGAAGGACAAAGGTCCTGTGAACAAAGAGACTGAGTTCGGGAGTCGGTTACTACTTGGGAAGGTATTAGCACACCAAATCGTCCGTCGTACCCGACGGGATCCACACTTGCAAAGAAACTGTTTCAAAGGGTAAAAGGATGAAGCTGCTGCAAAAGAAAAGGAACTGGATAAAAGAAAAGAAAGGGGGAAAATGAAGGGAAAATAAAAGAGTATGCTCGATCGGGTCCTACCCCGCTGCCTACGTACCTCATCTGGACATGAGGATCAGAGTCACCGTAGTTTCCAAACCTAGGTGTGGAAAAGATTGCTTATGTCTTAAGGTTTGAACTGCCTATGCCAATGCTCAGGTGTTGCAGGCTCGGACGAAGAGTGCATTACCATCTTGCAAAATGAAAAGTATGAGCAAGTTCGCACGTAGAGAGTGAAGGTGATGAGAAGAGCAGTCCCGAAGGAGAGAGGCTTATTGTTTGTCCAGTGTCTTTTATGAGTTTTCTGCTTTGAAGTTTTTATAGTTAAGTGTACCTAAGTATTACTTAATGGGATGTGTACTTATTACATCATCCCGAAATGGAATGCGCAAGAGGCACACCTAGCTATGGAGGAAATCCCCAAATCTAGTCCCACAAGTGAAGGCTCAGACACACTGACCTACTTGCATTTATTAATTGTTTTTGTGATTTTTGATTAAGAAATGTTTTTTATGTTTTATTTGTGAAGTAATCTCATGCTAAGACCTATCCACCACGAGGGATATTGTCGCTCCCACCAAATGACACCTGGACAGAAGGGGTGCAGACGCGAACGGTCGGCGAAAAGAGAAGGAACATGAATAGAGTCGCCAGCTAGGCATTTTTATCCCGAAGGAAAGGTAATGCTGCATAAACCTAAGAAAAGATGGATAAGACGGTTGCGAACCAGAGAAACTGAGAAAGGGGGTTGGTTACAACCTGGGAAGGTATTAACACCCAGATTGTCCGCCGTACTCGACGGGATCCACGCTTAAAAGATTTGTATTTTAAAGGGGTAGTGTTAGTGCTATTCTGTGTACAAAAGCTGGAAAAGAATGTACAAGTGTCAGTGCAAAAGGAATATGAAGTGTATAAGAGAAGTGTCAGTGTGAGAACTAAAATGAAATGCTCAAGATGAAGAGGCTTAAAAACAATGCTGGAAAAGGGGGAATATACAGAGACTTTTTTTGTTCGATAACCGTTGAGTTATGCCTACGTATCCTCTCGTGCAATTAGGAAGTCAGAACACCGTAGTTCGACTCAAAGAGACTGAAAGATAAATTGACTGATGAACTGCTTACTTGTCTATGCTCAAGTGTATGACCTGTCTGGGTCAGGTGCAAACTGTCTTGCATTAGACGGAAGAAGCAAGTTCTCGTTTGTGAGTAAAAATGATGAGAAAAGAATCCCGGAGGAGACGATTATTGTTTGTTTTTGGTATTTTCAGTCTTTTATTTCTTTTTGAATTTGTCATAAGAAAATGAGCTTAAGCCTAAACCAAGGGGTTAGTAAACTCATCACATCCTCCCTCTGATTAGGGGTAATGAGAATACCTTAAGTAAGATCATTAACCTACTTGTAATTATTTAGATGTTTTTGGTGTTTTGTTTAGTGTTAAGTAATGATTTTAAGCCATAATCAAGGATTTAATGGACTTATTACACCATCCTAATAGAAGGATAATAGATGAGAACATTTAAGCTGAGGAAGGCTCCTCAACTTAATCCATGATTAGGGATTAACCTCATGACAAAAAAAAGCCTTTATTAAAGTGGATTTTAGTTAATGGTAAGATTAAGAAGTGAATTTTATGATTTGTAAGACAACTTGAGGGGGACTTGTCCATTAACACTAGGGTTAGTCCTTCTTAACCAATTAAGGAAGAATTAGAACCCTAATGCAAGGCCCAAGTTACAATCTTGATATCTTAGTGTTTATTAGGTGAATTATTTAAAGGGTTTAAACACATTAAGGGCTTAACACTTAGGATTAAAGCTATACACTCCATCCTAATAGAAGGATGCAGGCATAAGCTTAATCACAAAGTGTTAAAACCTTTAAGGTTTAGTCCTTGATTATGAGATGAGAAGAGAGGACTGAAAGATGACACAAAGATAAAAATAAATGGGGAAACTAATCAAACCCTAATTGTTATCATGCTTGGGTTTTCCTAGGGTTTATTAGGCTTAAGAGAGAAAGATCTTCAAAGAGCCACCAAGGAGGAACAAGATGGAAGGAGAAGGAGAAAAGAGAAACAAGCTAACTTACTTCACTTGAGAAAGTAAGTTACTTGAAGAAAGAAAGTAAGAGATGAACATGAATGAGCAAGCTCACTCTAATACACAAGTAGAATGCAGTAATGAATACATAAGAGAGAGGAGAAAAGATTGTGAGAAGTGAAGGCAAATTCACTTCTCAGACACTTACCACCTGAAAAGTTAGCAACAAGAAAATGAAATGACATGAGAATGAGATGAAATGCAATGATTCAAACCAAAGTCAGAAGCATAAACATGATGTTAATGATGCTAAGAGATGATGCAAACACATGTCAAGAGTTGTGGATGATCATACAAGGATGTGGATGCAAATGAAGCATGTTTTGAACCATGGATGTTCATGAAAGTTTATGAAATGGAATGAATGCAAAACATGGCAAATGAATGATGCAATGATCAAACATGATTCTAATGTGTCCTAAGATGTGTTAGAAGTCATGTTGGTGTACAAAATGTCATGGCAAGCTCATGTATGCAAGCAAATAAGAGATGGATGCAGAGGAAGGTAAGAATTAGGGTTTATACATAACATGGAATGCAAAATTCAAAACCAGAAGCAAATGACATGATAAAATATTGAAAGTGGGATCAAAGGAACCCTAACCCTACATAAGTTCACTGCCCAAAGGAGGAGACCTAAATCTTAACCTAATGGAAGTTATGATTTTCTCAAGTCAACTAGGGTTTCAAGGCACTTCAAAAGGAAAAATGCACATCAAATTGAAAATGAAAGGTAAATTCAAACCAATTTTACCCTAGAAACTAAATTATATGAAGGATGCAATGCAAGAGGGACCATCCTCAAACTCTTCATGGTTAGGCAGAATGAATTTTTCTAAGTTAGGACCAAAATAATGCCTTTTAAGAACTTTAATTCCAAAGAAAAATGTCAAAGTATGTCAAGAACCAAAAAGAAATTTGTTTTAAGAGTTTGATAATGTTTCTAAATGTATTAGAATGCAATGTGAATTTTTGTGATTTTTAAATACCTAAATGCATTTTTAATTAATTAATTTCCATTAACTAATTAAAAATAAACATTTAAATGATTTAAAAATAATTTTTGATGCAGAAAATAAAAATAAAAATATTTTTGGGTTCTAAAAATTAATAAAAGATTTGATAAAAATTTTCAGAATTTTTTAATGTATTTTACTATTTTTAAAAATTCGTGGAAATTAAATACAAAAAAAATAAAATATGAAATTCTGTGATCAGGTATGAGATGTCCTAAGAGATGTCCCAACACTTAATAGGACATTTGACAAATTTAACCAAAACTTAAACAGCAAGAAAAGTAAACAACACAGAAGTTTGTTAACCCAGTTCAGTGTATAACCACACCTACATCTGGAGGCTACCAAGCCAGGAGGAAATTCACTATTAGTAATATTAATTCTAGACTTAAACCACCCTGTTTAATCTATCACTTAATACTTACCCAATGCAATTTCTACCTAAGACTCACTTAGATAAGAGTACCCTACTCACTCCCCCTCAATCACACAGTGATCAAGTTTACAAGTTTACTGAAATTGAAGACATCTTTCAAACAAAACAGCTTGATCTTACTTAACAGTTGCAATCAAGTCACAAATGCACTTTTGCTTAAAAGCTCATAAAGTGGTACAATAAAACAACCTGCTATTAAAAACACTAGACACCCTATTTGGACTTCTGAAATTCGTACTCAATTCTATGAGTTTCTGTTGTTTAAATAGGTATCTGAATTTTGGGCTTTCTGTAGAATAATCCAGCCCTAATGTGCAGCAACTGTCACCTTGAATTTAGGGTTTGTTACCTCCAATATTCTAGGTGATTTAGGTCTTCTGTTTTAATCTGAATCTTCAATATAAAACACCCTACAGATGCGCCTTGTTCTGTTTTTATCCATCATTAATTAATTCCAGATACTTCTCCTTAAATATCTCTGATCAGTTAATCATTAATTAATTCTGGTAGCAGGTCTGAGATGTCTCAACATCTGTTGGGACATCCTGGAAAACTGAACTTAAGTTATTTACACAATGTCCCAGCATCTGGTAGGACATCCTGAAATAAGTTCACATACTCTGTTTGCTAATGTCCCAACATCTGATAGGACATTCTGAACTGAATTTAACATTTCTTGTTTGGTCAAAAATTCTGCCAATTCTTAAACATCTACAAAATAAAAATGAAATTAAAGAGAAAATGAGAAAGTCAGCTAATATAAAGGCCCAGATTCAAACCTAGGGGTGTGGGAGTTGACTACGCGCGCGAACGAACGGCTGAAATTCAAATCTCACTAATTATGATTAAACCCTAATCCTGAACCCTAATCACTTTCAGATGACCGGAACACTGTTCCGGTCATCTTCTCCGGCCAGCCAATCCTTCAATCTCACTCAAAACGCAATCTTAAGTTCCCTAACTCTCCAGAATCAATCATCTAACAACCCTAAACATGAATCCAGCCCTAAAACTCATTTATTTTCACTCAAGAACAGGAATCAAAGCCAAACGGAAAAAAAACGCAGAAAGTTTCAGAGATACAATACATGCTTAATAGTTGACTATTTTCAAAACTAAACACATCAGAATCATCAGTGAATCATGGAGAATCAATTAGTAACTTAAAAACACGTTTCTGGAAAAAATTGTTCTTGATGATACCTGAACTGAAGCTTTCGAAAATGGTGCTTTCTGGCCAGTTCTTTGCTTCAAACAAGCTCCAATGGTCCTCCCCAAATGTTTGTGATGCTTAGCTGGAGTTTATATGGCCTCAAAATGAAAATGGAAGAGGTTCAGTTTGTGAAGTGTGGAAATCGTGTTTTTTATTCAAGGCTTTTTAGGGCAAAGTGATGGTTGGGAAATGATCAGTGGGTCATGGTGAGTTGTTCTGTGAAGTTTGTTTTGAGGTTTTAGGCTTGTGTGATGAGATTTGAATGAAAATGCAAAGAGGGAGGTTTTTGTGAACTATGGTGATGCTCTGATTTCAGGCTCCAAGATTGTGTGAAATGTGATCCTTGAGGCATGTATGTGAAGCTGTGATTGGTCAGAGTAGTTGGTGTGGCTCAATTTGATTGGTATGGCTCAAGTTGCATAAAGTCAACTTTTGTGTAAGTGAAGGTATGGGCTGGTTCAGTCATGGTACAAGGGCATGGTTTGAATCAGCTTGCTTCAAGGAGGTCCATGGAAGTCATTTTTGGCAGCTGGCACAAGTGGATGAGAAGCTTTGGGTCATTTTGCAAATTCATGGAGTTTTGGCCCCTTTTGGATTTCTTAATGATCAAGGCATGAAAATGAGTGATTCTTTGGGCCATTCTGAATTTTAGGTCATGTGTTATGTTTATGTGATGCTTGGAAGTCATTTTGAAGTCATGGAAATTCTTGGCATATGAATTTGCAAGTTTCCCTCTTTGGTGTGAAAGTGAAAATTTAGTGATTTTGTCCAACTTTGCAAGGCTATAACTTTTGATCTAAAATGAATTAGAATGAGTTCTTGTACTTTTTGAAAACGGAAGGATCCAATCTACAACTTTCATGACCAAAGATTTTTCATTTGAAGCATTTTTGGATCAAAAAGAGGAGGTTGAAAAACTTTCCCAAAATGGCAAGTTTACATTACAAGTCACTTTCCCAAAATGGCAACTTTGCAAATGGCTTGAAATTCTTCAATTTTGTGAACCTATAACATCTTTTATGATCAAATAAAGACCATACACATTCAAAATAATGGAGAAACCCCTTTGGTTGGGTGATTGGGGGCCTCAGATGCCCTGATTTTGCACTGACTTGCTCAAGAAGTCATCTTGTGATCAGATGCCTTCCCCATTGAATTTCTTCATGAAAATTGATATGCATGATCCTCATAACATATAGAGACCAATATAATCAAGAATGACCAAAAATTTTGGAGTTATGGCCTTTGAAACCAAAACCCTAATTTTAGGTCATTTGTGTAGTTAAACCCTAGCTCTGCTTCCAAGCTTTGCCAGTTCTTGTGATTATTTGACTTCCTTGACCTTGTGAGGATATAATATGATGCTTGAACATACATGGACCCTATTGAGATGATTTAAGACCTTTGGAGTGGCTCATATAGCTCAGGGATTGCTTAGGTCACAAACCCTAGATGCAGATGACTTTGAAACAATGCAGTGAAGCAAAAATGCAATATGAGATGATATGATTGAACCCATGCATATGAAAAGACCACAAGCCATGGAAAAATGAGTGAGGGCAAATTTGGGGTGTTTACAGATATCCTACATCTCGCCCTAAAACGGAATGTGTGCAAGTATCTCATAGCAAAGTCTCGTGTCACATGAGAAGACTCGTCATTTATTAAAGTGACTTAAAGTTAAGTTTGAAGATGAGAAGAGAGAGCACCAAAAGGATATCAAAGGTAAAATCTAATGGGTAATACTAATCTTAATTTTATCATGCACGGGAGTCCTAGGTTAGTATGGTTTGAAGTCTATCCTAATGAAGAAGGAAAGAAGAAAGAAGAACAAGAAAGGAGCAGAAGCGTTAAAAGACAACTTACTTCGCTGCAGAAGTTAAGTTGTTTCTAAGAGGGAAATGATGAAGTTATATAAGCATAGCATAAGGCTAAGGAAATCACAAATTTAAAGCATAAATATATGAAGTAAAGAATTTTTATGTGGGATTCCTTCCCACACACATGACTTACCAAAACCCTACAAAACAAAGATTAGTGAATCGCATAAGCATAAGATGAAAATAAGGATATTCAAACAATGCACAAACCAAAAATGAAATTCACAAACCAACCATAATCAACAAAGTCAGTACCTAAACCCTATAGGTGACCTAAAATAACTACCCAGAAAATCTAATAGGATGGCATAAATGCTTTCCTCAAACTATGTTAGAAAGAGGGAAGAAAGAGGCACAAAACGCTACCTAAGGAACAAGGAACCAAACAAATAGAAACGCTTATGAGAAAATTATGAAATTAAAACTCTAAAGTCAACAACCAGTAGAAAACATAGTGTCCAAATGGCTCTCAAAAATTCACAATGAAACTTCACTAAATGGTCGCACAAAGTCGCTTGAGAACAATTAACGAAAACACACAAACAAGACTCCTAAAACAATGGATAAAATGAAATTAAAAATATGACAAAAATATTTTTATGAGCTTTTCTAATTTTTTAAAATAACACAAAAAGAACGGAGTCAAAATGTTACTTGAGGTGCAAGAAATAAAATCTACAAACTACGGTGTTAATGTGGAAATTAAATGAAAAGGAAATTAAAAGAAAATTTGAAATAAAAATGGGAAATTAATAAAATCAGGAAATAAAAGTTTGTAAAATTATAAAATGAGTTATGATATTAAAATATTATTTTGGGAATTTTGTAAAGTGTTTTAATGGAATAAAAATGAAACTATGTGCAAAAATAAATAAAAACAAAGGAAATAGGGAATGGGGTGAAAACATAGTAATGATGCAATTATTAAACTGGAGTGGGCCTCATAGGGGGGTGCGGATAGAAGGATAAAGAAGCCCAAGGCGCAAAGGGGTTGAGGGTGCATGGTGAGTTGCATGGTCAACCTGTTGACAGAACAGGGAGCGCTTGATCCACAGACTTCTCAAAGTCATTTCATCTAACGGTCAGGGAAGCGAGAGAACAAGGTGCTAAGGTATACTTGCGCGCGTGTAAATGCAACAGAGAGGTCCTACTGGACGGTGACAAGTGTCACTGTTGGTATGGACAGAATCCAAAAAGTTTCCCTAACTCTATCCAAATCTCACCATCTTATCTCTTCGTTATTCCCAACCTACTCTTAATTCTTCTTAATATTTTAAATTCTTTTTATGTCATTTCACTAATCCCCTTAAAAGAAAACAAAAGAAACTAAAAGAACATACACAAAACACGTCTCTCTCCCAAGTTCCCTTCGTCCCCCTCATCCCTAATCACCTCCACCGCCGCACTTCATTCTCTTCCACCAAAACCGTCGGCGTCGTTCAACCTTCAAACACTCAACCATGAGCATAAACCCTGCTCTAAACGCCAACCTCCAAACTCTACCCAAATAAGAAATTCAAAAATGCAATAACTCATGTCAAGCACCGGGTCGAAGAGTCAGATGTAAACAAAATCACAACCACAAAAACGCAGCAGACGCACGTATATAAACGCAAGAGTTTGGCATCGTGTAACTGTGAGGCCAAAGATGCGAAGATGAAGCAATGTAAGATCGACTCCTTGTTCTTTACTTCGTGAATATGATTGTGAAATTGATTATTGATGAAGGTGTCGCTCCCGAGATTTTCATCCTAGTACAAACGCGAAAGTTACACGGAAAAGTTAGAGTCGCCAGCCAGACATTTTTATCCCGAAGGAACGAGAAAAGTAATGCTGCACAAACCCGAGGAAGAAGGAAAGGACAAGGTCCTGCGAACCAAAGATCTGGGTTCGGGAGTCGGTTACAACCTGGGAAGGTATTAGCACCCCAGACCGTTCGCCGTACCCGACGGGATTCACGCTTGCTTGTTTTGTTTCAAAGGATGAGAAAAAAAGTGCTGCTGAAAGAAAGAACTGCTAACCGGAATGGAAGTGAAATAAAAGTGGGAAATGAAAAAGAACAAAATGAGGATCTGGGGTCGACGTACCACATCGGGAAAATGAGGATCAGAGTCGACGTAGTTCGCCTAACTAAGGAGGGAACTATTGTTTGTGTTTTTTATAGCTTGAACTGCGTATGTCTATGCTCAGGTGTTGCAAGCTCGTCTGGTACGAGTGCATTTACCGTCTTGCATGCGAGACAAGTCGTCGCAAGTTCGCGTTGAGAATGAATGAGATGAGAAAAGAAGTTCTCGCATGAAAGTCGCTTATTGTTTTTGTTTGCTTTTTAATAGTTTTGTATGAATTTTGCACAAGGAAGTGAATTCAAACTCTTTTCCATGGAATGTGTACTTGCTACTACATTCCAAGATGGAATAATAGAACAAGCACACCAAGCAAGGAGAATTTATCCAAGAATTGTTGTAAACACCCCAAATTTTCCCTCACTCATTTCACACCATTGGCTTGTGATCTTTCATGTTTGCATTAGTTTAAGCATACCATCTCATATTGTATTTTTATTTCACTGCATAGTTCAAGTTCATCTGCATCTAGGGTTTGTGATCTGAGCAATCCAAGGATCCATATGAGCCACTCCAAAGGTCTCCAAGTGTTCCAAGAGGGTCCATGTGTGTTCTATCATCATATTATATCCCTCAAAGTTCAAGGAAGTCAAGAAATCACAAGAACTGGCAAGGCATGGAAGCAGAGCTAGGGTTTTCACTGCACAGATGACCAAAATTAGAGTTTTGGTTTCAGAGGCCATAACTCCAAATTTTTTGGTCATTCTTGTTTATAATGTTTTTAAGATGTTACAAGGATCATGTGTACCAAGTTTGATGAAGAAATTCATTGTGGAAGTCATTTGTTCACTGGGTAACTTCCTAAGTAAGTCAGAGCAAAATCAGGGCATCTGAGGCCCTCAACAATGGAACCAAAGGGGAATTTTCATCAAATTTAAGTTATATGATCTTTATTGATCATTTAAGTGCTTGGGAGTTCACAAAATATAATAAATTTGAGCTAAACCAAAAGTTGCCAAAAATGGAAATGACTTGTAATGGAAACTTTCCATTTTGGGAAAGTTCTTCAACCTCCTCTTACTTGATCAAAAATGCTACAAATGAAATATTCTTGGTCATGAAAGTTGTAGATTAGGTCTTTCCCTTTTCAAAAAGTACAAGAACATGTTCTAATTCATCATGGAACTCAAGTTATGATCCTTCAAAGTTGGCAAAAATCCTATAATTTTTAAGAATGCACCAAATAGGATTTATTTTGCAAAAAAACTTGCCAAGCCATTTCATGACCTCTAATGCATCTCTAAACATCATACCATCAAAGTACAACTCATTTTGATCAGAATTGGACCAAGAATCATACACTTTCATGCCTTGAACTTCAAGAAATCTTAAAAGGGCCAAGACTTCTTAAATTTGCAAAATGGTATGAATCTTTCTATACACTTGTTCCAGCTCATCAAATCTGATCCATAAGCCTTCCTTGATCTCTGCTGAGCCAAGCCATGCCCAAATCCAGGCCTTCCGTGTGCCCATACCTCAAGTACAACCAACCTTGACTTTTTTCAAATCACCCCATACCAATCAGCATAGCCCACACCAACTATTCTGACCTATCACAGCTTCACATACATGCCTCAAGGGACTCATTTCATACAACACATTTCCCCGAATCATCCCATAACTCAGATTGTCAAAAATCCTCTCAAATTTTCATCTCTTCGAATTTCATAAACCAACCATCAAAACTTCAAGCAAACTTCACCAATCATCTCCATACACCCTCCAGATCATTTCCCAGCCCTTAAACAAGCATGAAACCTCAAGAATCCAAAACACGATTTCACTCACCGCTGAACTGAAACCTTCAAAGCAGCCTATATAAACTCCTATCAAGCATTCCAGAAGAATAAGGGGATCAAGGGGAGTGGTTTAGCACCAAAGAAAAGCCCAGAAAGTCCCAGTTTCGAAAGCTTTAACTCAGGTAACCTCAAGAACATTTTTTCCAGAAATATATTTTTAAGTTCCTAAATGATTCCTCATGCTTCACTGATCATGCTGATGTAATTTGTTTCGAAAATGGTTGAGTATTAAGCATGTATTGAGTTTCTGAAATTGCTGTTCAGTTTCACGTTTTGCTTCGAATCTCATGATTGATGAATGATAAATGTGTTTTGAGGGTAGATTCATGTTTAGGAAGGTTAGGGGATTGTTTCTGGAGATTTAGAGGCTTTGATTTGGCCTAGGGAAGAAGATAGAGTGAAGGTCTCGCCGGAGAGGATGACCGGAGCACTGTTCCGGTCATCTGAATGTAATTAGGGTTTAGGGCCAGTTTGAATGTCAGCCCTTGGATGGCCCTTCCCGCGCGTGTTTGGACGGATAGGATCAAGTTATTAGGTTTTAATTCTGATTATTTAATTTAATTAATTAGGATTAGACAGAAATGAATCTCAGCCATTGGTTTACGCGCTGGCCAATGGTTCCCCCCCCCCCCCCCCCCAGTTTAAATCTCAGCCTTTAGATTGTCATACTTTTCTTTTTATTTCATTTAAATTCATTTTTATCCATTTTTTTCTTATAATTATTTAAAATAGTAAAATTGATCAAAAAAATCTGAAAATTTTTATCAAGTCTTTTATTAATTTTCAGAAACCAAAAATATTTTTATTTTTATTTTTTGCATTAAAAAGTATTTTTAAAACATTTTAATATTTTATTTCATTAGTTAATTGATTTTAATTAATTAAAAATACATTTAAGTATTTAAAAATCACAAAAAAAATCAGAGAGCATTCTTAGACATTTAGAAACATTTACAAACTCACCATACAAATTTCTTTTTGGTTTTGATCATGCTTTCACATTTTTCAATGAATCAGGGTTCTTAAAAATGTTTATTTTCTAACCCTAACTTCAAAAATTCATAACATTTAAACCAAGTTGAGTTTGTGAATGGTTCTTTTTGCATTGTTCTATGCATGGCTTCTAGCATCCAAAAACATTTTTGTTTCATTTTTAACTTGCGTTTTAAAATTATTTGGCATTTTACATTGAGGATCACCCAAAAAAACCCTAGAAACTTAGGAAATTCATAAATCCTTCTAGGTTTAGCTTCTGACCTCTCCCTT
Organism: Lathyrus aphaca; assembly: GCA_963966055.1. Taxonomy (NCBI): domain Eukaryota; kingdom Viridiplantae; phylum Streptophyta; class Magnoliopsida; order Fabales; family Fabaceae; genus Lathyrus; species Lathyrus aphaca. The sequence continues at coordinate 478,275,009 of OZ014521.1, forward strand.
TGAATGGTAACCTAGTATAGGTTTAGGGTTCCTTCGAGTGCATTTTCATTGTTTTATCATGTCATTTGTCTCTGTCTTTTCCATTTGCATCTCATGCTTCCATATAACCCTAATTTTACATGTCCATTTGCATTCATCTTGCATATGCATCTATACATGAACTTGCCATGACATTTGATACATTCACATGTCATATTAGACACCTTAGGACATGTAAGAATCATGATTGATCATTTCTTCATTCATTTTCCATGATTTGCATTCATTTCCTTTCATTAACTTTCATGAACTTTCAAACTTCAAAGCATGCTTTATTTGCATTCATTCTCTTGTATGAACACACACATTCACTTTGTATGTCTTTGCATCATGTCATAACATCATTTGCATCATTTGTATGCTTCTGGTTTTGATTTTTGTCTTTGCATATGCATCATTCCATTTCATTTCTTTCCTTAAGCATCTTGTGCTAACTTTTCAAGTTAATGGTAAGTTGTTTGAGAGGTGAATTTTCCTTCACCTCCCACTTCTTCTCATCTTTTTTATATTGCATCTTTGCTGCATTTTTATTGTCTTTGAGTGAACTTGTTCACTTGTGTTCTTTCTCTCTCACTTTCTTTCTTTAAGTTACTTATCTTCTTCAATGAAGTAAGTAACTTATTTCTTCTGCTTCTTCCTCCTTTCATCTGCTTCTTCCATTGGTGGCTTCCTTGAAGATCTTCCTCAAGCCTTACAAACCATAGGAGCATCCAAGCATGATAATAATTAGGATTGTGATTAGTCCCCCTTAGTTCTTAACTTTGAGGCTTCTTTGTGTCTCTCTTTTCATCTCATCATTAGAGACTAAACCTTTAAGGCTTTAGGACTATTGAATTAGGGTTATGCCTGCATCCTTCTCTTAGGATGGAGTGTATAACTTTAATCCTAAGTGTTAAACCCTTAATTTGTTTAAACCTATTAATCAATCCACTTAATAATCACTAAGACATTAACTTGTAACTTGGGCCTTACATTAGGGTTCTAATTCTTCCTTTGTGGTTAAGAAGGACTAACCCTAGTGGTTAATGGACAAGTCCCCCTCAAGTTGTCTTACAAATCATAAAACTCACTTCTTAATATCACCCCTTAATTAAAATCCATTTAATAAAGGCTTGTTTTGTCATGAATTTAATCCCTAATCATGGATTAAGTTGAGGTATCTTCCTCAACTTAAGTGCTCTCATCGATTATCCTTCTATTAGGATGGTGTAATGAGTTCACTAATCCTTGATTATGGCTTAAACTCATTCCGTCTAATGCAAGACAGTTAGCACTAGAGCCAGATGAGTCATACACTTGAGAATAGATAAGCAAGCAGTTAACAGTCAATTTCTGATAGTTATCGAACAAAAGTCTCTTTGTCATCCCCCTCTTTCAGCTTTCCTTTAAAGCCTCCGTTCTTGAGTACTCACCCTTTTGTACTAACACTTGTATATTCTTTTCCAGCTCTTGCACACAGATATCACATACACCACCCCTTTTAAACACAATATTTTAAGCGTGGATCTCATCAAGTACAACGGACAATCTGGGTGCTAATACCTTCCCAGGTTGTAACCAACCCCTTTTCTCAGTGTCTCTTGTTCGCAACCGTCTTATCCATATCTTTTCTAGTTTTATGGAGAATCACCTTTCCTTCGGGATAAAAATGCCTAGCTGGCGACTCTATTCATTTCACTCTCATCTTCTCCTTTCGCCGACCGTTCGCGCTTGTACCGGGATGCAAATCTTCGGGAGCGACAGCTTGGCGACTCTGTTGGCGACTCTGATTTTATTAATTTGTGTTCCCTGAATTGGCAAATACAGTCAAAGAAACAGATCCCCTGAAATGAGGAGATTGTTACAAATTGAGAAAGTAAAAGTGTTGGCAATGTTGACGACGCTTTAGTGAGCTTCCCTTTGCTATGACCCATATGACCTTGACGTTCTTCTCATCTTGCTTTCTGGAGAAGGTTGATTCTGACCGATACTTTAACCTTTCGAAGCTTGCCGTGTTGTAAATGATACAAACGAATTTAGAATGCAGTTGTTCGCTTATTCCCTTATTTTGCATGGAACGCCCTTTCGGGTTTTCAATCCACCGGGATACCCATTTTTGTCTGAGCTGTCCAATGCGGCTTTTCAACTCAGCGAGTGTACACTTTTTTTCTTTCAATTTTCCCTTATTTTTGCCCGAGTCTTTTATTCTGTTTTTGACTCGCTGGGATGCCCTATTTTTGCCTGGACTTACATTCTGTTTTTATGTCCAACGGGTCTTTTTATGCGAAGTATTTTTTAACTGCATCTGAATTCACAGGGGATAAGAAATCTTCACCATCCATAGTAGTGAGCATCAGTGCTCCACCAGAGAAAACTTTCTTTACTATGAATGGACCATCATAATTCGGAGTCCACTTTCCCCTGTGGTCTGTATGAGGAGGAAATAGTCTTTTCAGCACAAGCTCTCCTACTTGGTATTCCCGAAGCCTGACTTTCTGATCGAAGGCTTTCTTCATTCTTTTCTGATATAACTTCCCATGACAGATTGCAGCTAATCTCTTCTCTTCGATCAGATTCAGTTGATTGTACCAAGAACGAACCCATTCTGCTTCATTCAACTTGACATCCATCAATACCTGTAAGGTGGGTAATTCAACTTCAACAGGTAGGACAACTTCCATACCATATACAAGCTGATACGGTGTTGCCCCAGTGGATGTTCTAATTGAGGTGAGATACCCATGCAAGGCAAATGGTAGCATTTCATGCCAGTCTTTGTAAGTAACCACCATCTTTTGCACAATCTTCTTGATGTTCTTGTTAGCTGCCTCAACAGTGTCATTCATCTTTGGTCTGTAGGGAGAAGAGTTGTCATGTTGAATCTTGAAGTCCCGGCATAGTTTTGGCATCATTTTGTTGTTCAAATTTGAACCATTATCAGTAATGATTCGCTCGGGTACTCCATACCGACAGATGATGTCTCTTTTCAGGAATCGAGCTACCACTTGTCTGGTGACATTTGCATACGAAGCATCTTCAACCCATTTGGTGAAGTAATCAATGGCTACCAGGATGAATCTGTGGCCATTTGAAGAAGTCAGTTCGATCTTTCCAATCATGTCAATGCCCCACATGGCAAAGTGCCAAGGTGAAGACATTACATTCAAATGATTCGGAGGTACATGCACTTTGTCTGCGTAGATCTGGCATTTATGACACTTTCTAGCATAGGCACAACAATCTGCATCCATTGTGATCCAGTAGTAACCTGATCTTAACAACCTTCTAGCCATTGCATGTCCCCCGACATGGGTACCAAAAGATCCTTCATGCACCTCGTGCATCAGCAAGTCCACTTCTTTCTTGTCAACACATCTGAGCAGAACCATGTCAAAGTTTCTCTTGTATAACATACCATCAACATTCAGGAAGAAACTACCAGCCAGCCTTCTTAGTGTCTTCTTATCATTGGATGATGCCCCAGGTGGGTATGTTTGATCCTCTAAGAAGCATTTGATGTCATGGAACCAAGGCATGTCATCTTTAGCAATGTCCACAGAGAATACGTACGTCGGTCGGTCAAGTCTGGATACTAAAATCCGAGGCACGAAATTGGCAGTTTGAACCTTGATCATGGAGGAAATGGTAGCCAAAGCATCTGCGAACTGATTTTCATCTCGAGGGATGTATTCAAGTTTGATTGTTGTGAAGAAAGTCAATAATCTCCTCGTATAATCACGGTATGGAATTAGATGCTCTTGGTGAGTGTACCATTTGTCGTTGGTCTGATTGATTACTAAAGCTGAATCTCCGAATACAGTTAAAGTCTTGATCCTGAGGTCAATGGCTTCCTCAAGACCCATGATACAGGCTTCGTATTCAGCTTCGTTGTTAGTGCATGCAAAAGTGAGTTTTGCCGAGAAAGGCATGTGAACTCCCTTAGGCGTAATGAGTACTGCACCAACACCACGACCGTTCATATTGACAGCCCCATCAAACATCATTGTCCATTCTTCTTCTAGGTCAGGCCCTTCAGTGTGAACAGGCTCTTCATGATCTTTTGCTTTCAGGAACATGATGTCTTCATCAGGGAAGTCAAATCTCATTGGTTGGTAATCATCAATGGGTTGCTCAGCCGGATAGTCAGACAGTACACTGCCCTTGATGGCCTTTTGAGATGTGTACTGAATGTCATACTCTGTCAGAATCATTTGCCATCTTGCAACCCTTCCGGTAAGTGATGGCTTCTCAAATATGTACTTGACTGGATCCATCTTTGAGATCAACAAAGTAGTGTGAGTCAACATATACTGTCTTTGTCGGCGAGCAGCCCACGCTAAAGCACAACAAGTTTCCTCGAGCAGTGAATAACGTTGTTCACAGTCGGTAAACTATTTGTTTAGTTAGTATATTGCATACTCTTTTCGACTGGACTCGTCATGCTGGCCTAACACACACCCGATTGATCCTTCTAATATTGTCAGGTACATTATTAGAGGTCTTCCTTCCACTGGAGGCATAAGGATTGGAGGTTCTTGTAAGTACTCCTTGATTTTGTCAAAAACCTTCTGAAAATCTTCGTTCCACCTGACCGTTTGTTCTTTTCTTAGCAATTTGAACAGAGGTTCACAGTTTGCTGTAAGATGAGATATGAACCTTGAAATGTAGTTCAATCTACCCAAGAACCCCCGAACTTTCTTTTCAGTCCTAGGTGCAGGCATCTCTTGAATGGCTTTGACTTTGTCAGGATCAACTTCAATTCCCTTTTCATTTACAATGAAACCCAGCAACTTACCGGAACGCACCCTGAATGTGCACTTGTTGGGATTTAGCTTCAGCTGATACTTTCTCAGACGCTTGAAAAACTTCAGCAGATTTACCAGATGGTCTTCTTCGCTGAGGGACTTGGAAATCATGTCATCCACGTAGCATTCAATTTCTTTGTGGATCATGTCGTGGAATAATGTTACCATAGCCCGTTGAGAAGTAGCACCGGCATTCTTCAACCCAAAAGGCATTACCTTATAACAAAATGTGCCCCAAGGTGTAATGAAGTTTGTCTTTTCCATGTCTTCGGGTGACATCTTGATCTGATTATATCCGGAAAATCCGTCCATGAAGGAAAATACCGAGAACTGAGTTGTGTTGTCGACCAATACATCAATGTGAGGTAAAGGGAAATCATCCTTCTGGCTAGCTCTGTTCAGATCCCGGTAATCCAGACACATCCGTACTTTACCATCCTTCTTAGGCACTGGTACAATATTAGCAACCCACGGCGGGTAACTAGTTACAGCAAGGAAACCGGCGTCCCACTGTTTTTGTACCTCTTCTTTTATCTTCATAGCCATATCCGGACGAGTACGGCGTAACTTCTGCTTTACCGGAGGACAATCTTCCTTCAAAGGCAATTTGTGCATAAGAATGTCAGTATCTAGACCCGGCATGTCTTGATATGACCAAGCAAAGACATCAACGTACTCTCGAAGCATGTCAATAAGTTGTTCCTTCACTGAATCTTGCAGACGCGCCCCGATCTTCAGTTCTTTCAAGTCTTCTTCGGTACCAAGATTAATTGTCTCAACCTCCTCCTGATGAGGAGTGATTGCCTTCTCCTCTTGCCTTAACAACCTTGCTAACTCTTTGGGTAACTCATAGTCTTCTTCAACCCCTTCATCAGCTTGATTAACCGGATTGTCGAAGTCATACAAGGTCATAGCGGTGTTGTTGTCGGTGCGATCTGGAGGATAATCTCTGCAATGGTTGAGATTGGTTCATTTTAGTGATCAGTTTTATCTTGTTTAGAAAAAGTGAAAATGAAGTTGTTTATTTTGAAAACATTGCCATTTATTGTTTTGTACAAAAGTAAAAAATGAAAAAGACAGTGAGCAAAAAAGAGACTTGTTTGCAAAAGATTCCCTGATATTCATTGATTAATCATTTGCACAAAATACAATATGGCCCTATTACAAAATGAGTCCTGACATCTTGGGCAAGATGCATGATTTGATGCGTGCTAAAAAAAACAGGAAATAATAATTACTCTGCACGAGTAACCCTTATAATTTCCTGGGAAGACCAGTTAGAGACTTGGTTCCCCGGGATCCTTGGGCGTATCCTGTTCTCCAGGTTACGGTCACTTTCCTCCTCGTTTTCCAGATTGTTCACAGCATTTGTGGTGAGCATCCCCCCACTGGCAAATTTTGGCTCCTTGGCAGCCTCTGATTGATCTTGTCGGATTGGTCTGTAACCCAATCCAAATCTATCTTCCTTCTTTTCCACTGGCAGCAGCTTGCCCCAGCCTTGAGCAGTACCTTCTTCAATAACCTTTCGGGCTTGCTAATATGAAGTGATAGAAGTTCTAAACACAGCAGTTGCTTCATTGATGTTAAAGGCCTCAAACCCCTGGCCCATAGTCTCGTTGATCTCCCCATCCATCCCAATGTACTTATAAGTAGCCAGCTGGCTAATGAAATTGTCTTCCTCCCCACAGATTGTGATGATCTGGCCTTCCCACTGGTATTTTAATTTCTGGTGAAGGGTAGATGTAACAGCGCCAGCGGCGTGAATCCAGGGTCTACCCAACAAACAACTGTAGGTCGGCTGAATGTCCATCATGAAGAAAGTAGTTTTAAAGACTTTTGGGCCAATCACCATGGGTAATTCAATCTCTCCAAGCACTGATCTCTTAGAGCCATCAAACGCTCTTACCACCAAGTTACTTGGACGCAATGCTAAACCATCATATTCCAGCTTCACCAAGGCTTTCTTTGGGAGGACATTGAGCAAGGACCCAGTGTCTACCAGCACATGAGAAAGAACATCACCTTTGCACTCTAAGGTGATGTGTAAAGCCTTATTATGATTGCGTCCCTCCGTCGATAAATCAACATCTGTGAAGCCTAGTCAATGACTGGTTTTACACTTTGCAACCACTGTTTCCAGCTGATTAATCGTAATCTCTTCCGGAACGTAGGCTACGTGCAGGACCCTCAAAAGTGAATTCCTATGGGCTTCGGAACACATTAACAATGACAAGATAGAGATTTTGGAGGGCGTCTAATGAAGCTAGTCCACCACTTTGTAATCACTCTTTTTGATTATTCTCATAAACTCGTCCACGTCTTGGTCAAAAGACGTCTTCGGAGTTTCTTTAACAGCTGGATCTTCGAGTACCACACTTTTCCCTTTTGCTTTAGCAACAACCTCTGCCTCAACATTGGGTCTCGGTATTTGTGAGGCAAAAAGGCGTCCGCTTCTGGTGAAGCCTCCGCCTCCCCCAACACTGTCAACTTGTGGTGAAGAGGTTGATGAATCTAGAGTGATCTTCTTTCCGTCGCAGTAGAGATTAGAGCCGTAGTGCCAAGGTATGGCATTACTGCTTTCATAAGGAATGGGTCCAGGTACCGTAATGGGTACTGGACTGATTGTTACAGCGGAAGGAACCGTGATGGTATCCGGGTCGTAATAGATTGTGACTGGAGATCTGACAGTAGGTGTTGCAGTTTGTTGTTGGAAATTGTTGTTGGGATGAACAGTTTCCAGGTCATAATAGATTGTGACCGTTGAGACATCTTCGATAGCGTTTGTCGGTGTTGTAGGCGATTCCGTTGATAAGATGGGTGTTGATGTTGTAGAAGTAAGCGTAACTGAACTTTGGTTTGTTGAAATAATGGATGTAGTGATTGATGGAGTTGTGGATGAATCAGTGGGAGTAATGGTTGTTGTAGTTGTAGGAGGATCTATTGTTGTTGAAGAAAGAGTTGTTGATGTTGTAGGAGGATCTATTGTTGCTGAAGAAAGAGTTGTTGATGTTGTAGACGCCGTTGTGGTAATTTGCAAAATTTCATCTCAGATAAGGCCATCTATGCCAAGCCTTAGCCTCTCATAACCATTAATAGCAGTCTTGCATGATTCGCAGCAGGCCTGACAACCTGGGAATACCTGGCAACTTAAGCGTTGAGTTTTAACTTTTTCCAGCGGCGTTTGAATCTGTGCAACACTATCAATCAGTGCAGATGGTTGGTCCTCCTCTATGGCATTAATCCTGGGCCCACCATGACTAGGCATAGGATTTCTGGTAACATTTGGAGGAGGTGCGAAGTTGAGAGCTTTGGAATCAACCAGATCCTAAACCTTCATTTACAAGGCTCTACACTTCTCAGTATTGTGACCATGTGTGTTGGAATGAAAGGCACACCTAGCATTGGCATCATAATTCTTCGGGAGGTTGAGAGGATATGGTGGAGCCAACGTCCTTAACTCAACCAGGTTGAGCTTCAGGAGTTGTGGCAGTAGGGTGGCATATGGAATAGGAATGGGGTCAATCGCCCTATTTGCTTGAGATGGCCTCTGTTGAAAGGGGCGCTGCTGTTGGTTGTTGTTGTTATTGTTGTACGCTCTTTGTTGCGGAAAGTGCGGTTGTTGCTGATAGTGTTGTTGTTGTTGAGGAAAGAGTGGCTATTGTGGAGCTGGAGTCGGGATAGTAACGGCTGCTACTGATCTGTGAGAGTATTGGGGTCTGCCTCTGCCTGTATGAATAGCATTTGTTTCACACATCCTTCGGGGTCCTGGAATAGGTTTCCTTGTATTGTTGGAGGAACTTGTACCGTTGTCAGAGATTTTGCCCTTCTTTAGGAGACTCTCTATTCTCTCCCCAGCTATGACTACATCAGCAAAGCTAGTGGAAGAGAATGCAACAAGTCGATCAATATAAGTTCCCTGCAAGGTATTCATAAACATGTATGCCATTTCCCGTTCAGACATGGGTGGCTAGACAGCAGCAGCAAGCTGTCTCCACCTCTGAGCATAATCCCGGAAGCTTTCCCTTGAAGACTGAGACATGCCCATTAGAAGGGTTCTATTGGGAGCCATGTCTAGGTTGTACTGGTATTGACGGATGAAGGCTTCGGCCAAGTCTTTCCAACATCTTATAGTGGCCCTGGTCAGATGCGAATATCATTCTCTTGATGCTCCAGTCAGGCTGTCCTCAAAAGAGAACATCCATAACTTCTCGTCCATGGTATAAGCTTTGAGTCTCCCCAAGAAAGACTGCAGATGAGTACGCAGGCAGGAGGTACCATTATATTTTTCAAAGCACGGGGGTTTGAACTTGTGAGGAATTCTCACCCCGTCCACCAGCCACATGTCCATTACATCAAAGCTTAGGGAATTCTGGGACTCAAGAGACCTCAGTTTCTCAGCAATCTCATCCAGCCTTCGGTCGTAAACTTCATCCCCAGCTCCAATAACTGTGAACTGCTCTTCTTGAGGATCTTCTTGCAAGATCCTACCTCCAGCAGTGTTACCTTGTGCATTCCTTGTGACATTAACGTCTGGGTTTAGATGAGGCCCAAACTATGGTGGATCAATGCGAGGCTGCCCGCGATCATTGTTACTGGTTCCTCCTGTACCAGGATGGTGTTCATCAGGAGTCTGCCTTTCCACCAATTCCCTCAGCCTTTCCTAGCTCTGAGCTAAGCCAGTCATCACAGCCATGAATTGGGTCATTTGATTTCTCATCTCAACCCTTTCGTTTTCCATTTGGGTCCTTACTTCATTCAAGTCCTGCTGTACTTGATCCATCTGGATGCCCGGAAGGTTGTTTCGCATCGGGTACCTGTGTATTCTGTTGACAGGGAACACTCTTCTGTGAGCAATGTTTCCTGAAACCACAACAAAGTGAGAAACAACAATAAAACAAAAACCTACAAAACAAAGAAAATGTTAGTATGCAATGCAATATGCTTATTTGTCTTCCAAGGGTATCTGGTTTGGTTCTTTGGTTTTGACCTTTTCAGACCTCGAGGAAATGCTGATGATGTTGAGATAAAGCCCACCAATAAATAAAACAAACTGATATATTACAAAGGATGAAAATACATAGTTTGTTTACAATACATGCCCGTGGTGGGTCAAAATACAACAATCAAAAGAAAAGTACATCAAAAGAAATAAATACAAGCAAAAGGATCAGACATCCAATCCAAAGTCATCCTCCCTGACTTCCTTCAGGAGGGCCTCAGTCACTGGCCCTGTTGGGTGTTCTGTAATAGTCCTGATGAGGAGGTTCATGGTAGCAATGGCACTGGTTAGCTTCTTATGCTTATCCTGATATTTTGACCTCTTCAACCCCGCTCAGAGTTTTAATTCAGATATTTCCTTCTGAGCTGCTAATAATGCCTCCTGAAGCTTCTTCTCACTAGCCTCCAGTTGCTCTATCTTAGCCTGAGTCCTTTGGTCCTCTAGTGCACGGGCTTCAGTGATCCTGATCCACCTAGCCTGGCTTTCCTCCAGATAATGCTCTTCCCTAGCCTTCTGAATCTTTGCCTCCTTGCAAGCATTCTTTAGTACCAACTCCCCTGCTTTTGCCTTCCTAATGTAGTCATATGTCTTTTCAATCTTGGTTAGATGCTCAATCTTGAGTCTTTCCAATCTCTTAACATCCAGGCGGCTATCATTTCTCTCCCAGAGAGTCTTCTTCAGGGCTTTAGCTAGCAGAGTGTTCCTCTCTTTCAGCTTTTCAAACTCTTCCAGGCTGACAGTTGCTGCAGGATGTACTACAGAAGGTCTAGGTGTATCTTCCAAGGTGAAAGGCATCCGGGTGATCTGAGCTCTAGTATGGGACCAATCAGAATATTGGGCCGAGGCAATGTTGTTGCACTTTCCAAGGATGGCTATCCCTTTGGTCTGAATGTTATCCCAAGCCCAAGCAGCCTGTCTGACAACAGCAGAGTTGGGTTGAATTTCATAGTAGAGAGTCTCAGCCAAATCTTGTCCTCTGGGAGGATGAACCAAGGCATATCCCAATTGCCTCTTAAACAGTAAAGGGTTGTAGTTGATGCAACCTTTTACTCCTATCAGAGGCACATTAGGGTACTGCCCACAGCTGGTAATAATATCCTTGACTTTGGGGCTCTGAGTGCACCACCTGATGTCATCTGATGACAAGGAAATGAATCTCTTAGCCCAATTCTTCTGCTGATGTGGGTTCAAGAAGGCATCTGATTTTGGCAAGTGTCTGAGCAGCCAAGAGTAATACAGAGGAGCACAACATCTGACCATCTTCCCTCTTTGCTTTTCATTCCTCTGATGGACTGAGTAGTAGAAGTCTCCTAGCAATGTAGGAATTGGGTTCCTCAACAAGAACAGGTGGATGGCATTCTTACTCACAAACTTGGGCTCATATGCAAACAAAATAACAACATATATAATGAGGGCTAAAAGTGCACAGACAGCCTTCCATTCTCCTACTGCAGCCTTCAGGGTAGCCCGGGAAATCAAGAAGTCTAGATGAAGGCCTGGAACCCCAGCTTTGGTTGTCATGTTCTGTCCAATGAGGGCAGGCTCCAAATGTAATTCCATGGCTATATCTTCATTTCTGGAAGCAGTCATCTCTGGGTTGAAAGGAATTCCTCTCCTGATAGGAATTCCAATCAACAAGGAAAACTCTTCAAGCAAAGGTCCCAACTGGAAATCAGGGAAAGTGAAACATCTGAGTGGAGGGTCATAGAACTGCAAGCATGTGTGAATCATGCTCCTCTAAGATGCATCAAGATCCATGACCATGTCTAGTATGCCCCCATAGTGCTCTCTGAATAGTGGGATATGGTCAGATGTAATGAGGGACTAGACCTGCCTGATGCCAGTCAAGGTGGGCTCAAAGAAGTGGTAAAAGATGTTGCTTTTTCTTGAAGTGTCCATGCTAATGATGGGTACTGATGAAGAAGCTGAGAACAACTGCTGATGAAGGTTACTGACTGAGAAGCTGGAGGTGAGTCTCTGATACAGATAGCTGGAGAAGAACCACTGACAAACTGATGGAGATGCTGGAGAAGGCAATCTGAAGGAGATGTTGAAGAAGTTAACTGAAGCAGCAATCTAAGCAGCAGAAGGAGTCAAAACCAAATCAAAGGTGAAAATGGATACCCTGTAAAACAAATAAGCAAATGTTAAATGATGCAATGATGATGTATGAAAATGATATGCAAAGGGTTTGTGATCAAGAGTTCGGATGGAGGCTTAGAAATCCAGTAACCAGGGTTGGGGACTCAAATAAAGAGCCACATGTCCGGGGTAATCACAAGAACTGTCCAAAGTGGTGCATTCTCAAAAAAAAATAGTAACAGGGTATGATGTGGCCAAGGGTTCCTGCAAACCTGTAAACAACCCAACCCCCTCACATGTAATGTTCTAGAACAAGGATCCTCAGACTTGGATCAGTTATGAGAAGTGTAAACACTTCTAACCCGGAGGTACAGTGTTTACAATAACCATAAAGGATCCTCCTCCAATTCACCTCAGATGCTGAAGGTCATAAAAGGTCATCCAGCCTTAGCAGGCTTCCCAGATAGCCCTAGCACTACAGGAAATCTGTAGCACAGAGTTCTCAAGAAGAAACCCACGTCTGAACCGTGTTTCATATTCCCGCACCAGACCGAAATGGAACGGGAAAGAACATGAAGCCACTCTATCCTAGGTTTCACTCAGGTCCCAAGTATAGGACCTTAATCACTCAATGAACCCCCACCCACCAAAACAGAAGCAGATCCAGCAATGATAATAACAGTATGAAAATGCATAACATTGTAAAGGAAAGCAATAAATAAAGCTGTACATAAAGCAATAAATAAAGCAAATATACAAGCACAGGTAGCACATAACACCCTTGTAAACACAAATCAAACAAGTGCTAGGAGGAACCCACAAAAAGAACCAGAAGCCCTGGTTGCAATATAAGGGTCCCCAGTAGAGTCGCCAAGCTGTCGCTCCCAAAGATTTGCATCCCGGTACAAGCGCGAACGGTCGGCGAGAGGAGAAATGAAGATGAACTAAAAAGAGTCGCCATCTAGGCATTTTTATCCCGAAGGAAATGTAATGCTGCATAAACCTAGGAAGATATGGATAAGACGGTCGTGAACCAAAGAAACTGAGAAAGGGGGTTGGTTACAACCTGGGAAGGGATTAGCACCCAGATTGTCCGTCGTACTCGACGGGATCCATGCTTAAAAGTTTTTTTTAAAAGGGGTAGTGTTAGTGCTATCTGTGTGCAAAAGTCGGAAAAGAATGTACAAGTGTCAGTGCAAAAGAGATGTGAAGTGAAATGCTCAGGAATGAGGCTTAAAAGAATAATGCTGGAAGAAAGGGGAGAGTGTCATACCCCAAATTTGTCCTACCATTTTAATCATTGTTTCAAAATCAAAAAAATATGTCATTTTCTTTTGTGCGAAAAAAATCAAATTGTTTAAGTTTGTTAAGTTGGGATTGTGTAGGTTTTTGTCTGGTTTACCTTTATTGTCCATAAATCATTTTACAAAAAAAAACACTCTAAAATTTTTTTTGTACTTTTTTTTTTTTTTTTTTTTAAAAAGAATATTTACTTTTGTCTATTTTAACTATTCAAGTTTTATTATCATGTATTAATATTTCTATTACTTTTATACCATGTTTATTATGATTATTATAAATAAATCTACTTTTAGTACTTATCCAAGTTTATTAACCATTATCCAAAATTCAATAAAAAAATCATTCATATTTCCCACTTATTAAATCATTTTATTTCTATTTTCTTTTGTTATGTTTTTTTATATAGATTAAACCATTCTATTCCATTATTTTCTTTTTTAATTTATTTCTATTATTACTTTTTATTATTAGTACTATTTTTGTTATTATCATTTTTATTATTACTATTATTTCTATTATCCACATTTTTCTTTCTTTCTATTTTTCATTTATTTCAATATTATTACTTTTTTTTTTATTGTCATTTCTATTTTTAATATTCTTTTCATTAATATTATTATTACTTTTCTAAAGTAAATGTCACATTCAAGTTTTTATATCAGTAAAGAGTACACCAAGTGAACCACTACAATTTCATCCTTATGTCCATGTTGCAAAAGAAAACACACTCATAAATAATAAAAAGCAAGTGTTACATGAAATAAATAAAAGGTCATTTTCTATACAGCCTGTCATACGAATCTTCATACAAATCCCGCAGCTTCAAATAAACAACAGCAATACCTATAGCCACTACACACTCCCACAATGCAATAAAAAATCTTTTAACAAATTCACAGCTCATCATGAATTCAAAACCACCATTCTTATCCAAAAATATTCTCTCAGCATAAATCCTATTTCACCCTTTCCTTGTTCTATATAAAGAGACCTCAATTACACTCATTAGGAGGAGGGTGGAAGCTTGGTAAAAACCTGGAAAAAAATAATTCTGTAAAAGGCAAAACAAAAGAAATTCGCTTCACCTCTCAAACCAGAAAAATCCAAAAAAGAATATTATAACAAAAAATCTACCTGCAGTTGTTTTTGTTCCCCTTTTTCTTTCTTCAAAAACTATCATAATCATCCACTCACAACCCACACCCTGTTTTCCATTCACACAAACAAAATCACCAAAACTCACAAACCGAAAAGCATCCGAAATCGCAGAGAAAGAAACCATCAAAAAACACAAAAACCAACTCTGAAAACCCACCTTCTTCTTCTTTTTACCACCACCACCATCGGCCTATCCGTCCGCGAAATCTATTCGCGAATAGCCCATCCACCATAACCAAACAGAACGCAAACTTTTAAACAGAAATCGGATCCACAACTGAAACACAGCAGGATACGAACTCACTCAAACCCTTTCCTCCAACACAGAACCGACCTGAAACCTCTTGAAGCTGCCGACCCACCATAAAACGCAAACCCGTCCAAACCATCATCATCCGCCGCAACACCCACTGTAAACCGTCATCACCATAGGCCACTGCACCGCTCGAAACACCAGCGCGAACCACCTCCTTCATCACCTTCATCACCGCGAAAAGTGAAGAGAGAGTATGCGAGCGAACTGAGCCGGAACGATCGCGGCGAGTTGAGAGAGATAACCGCGAAGCCAGAAACGGATCAAGCGCGATTCGAGAGCGACAAGACGAAGCTGAAGCATAGAGAAAAGCTCGAGGAAGACGAAACGCCGCCGCTGGTAACCCTTGTGAAGAGGGTGGGTTCTCTTACCCTCTTTTCATTAACCGTGTTTGCTTTTTTTCTTTTGTGTTACTATGTTTATTTCTATTCTTTAAAGGGTACTTGTTTTTCATTATTGCTGATTTTTTCTTTAGATTTAATAAAATAAATTAGTAAGTGTTTTTATGGTGTGTAATGGGCTTGGGAGCCTGTGTTTCTTTTAAAAAGAAAAAGGAAAAAGCATCACCTCTGCTGTTATTTTGTTGCTACGTTTTATTATTATTATTTTTTTGATATTTTAAAAAAAACCTTGTTATTTATTTAAAATTTACTGTATTTAGTTTTAGGCTTTTAAAGCCTTTAGAACAATTGGATGCTACATACAGTTAATAACATGAATTAGCGCCATCCTTCATACTTTTTTTTAATTATTATTTATTTTTCTATTTAAAAAAAAAGGACTTAGTATTGTTTGAGAAGTGAGCTTGGCCCATTTGATTTATTTTTTATACACCTGCAAACACACAATACCTCCCTCTATTTTGGTTTTTTTTTTATTTTTAAATTTCATCATTTTACTATTTATTTAATATTTAGAAGTTAGTTTTTTTTATCTTCATTTTATTTTTTGATAATATTCTTTATATTTATAAAAAAATGGCTTAAGATATATATATACTTTCTTGATTATATTTTTGGGCCGATGATATTATAAAAGGCCGTTTTCGCCTGATTACATTTAATCGGTGATGAGCGGTCAATATGAGGCCCTCCTTTTATTTTATTTTATTATTTTTTTATTCGGAACAAAAAACGTGTAATATAATTTAATTTTATTCATTATTGTCAAACATTATTTAATTTATTTATTTATTTATATTCATTATTCATTATTTTATTCTAGCAAATTCAATTTATTCATTTTATTTCGCATTTTAAATTTACGTTTCGACTCCTTATAGAATGGTTCCCATTTTGAACCGATTCTAAGGCAGTAAACGAACAAAATTTCGTCGCGTCCCAAAAGGTCCAACGCCTTCGAATAGTTGCGCTCGATTAAAAGGTCCAACGCCTTCGAATAGTTGCGTCCCGAATAAACAGGCTGAACGCCTTCGAATAGTTCAAACACACTGCACACACGCTTTCTCTTGGGCTAATTACAACGAGACCATTTATTTTTCGCAATCCCCTGTATTTATTTTGTATCCCTCTCCCCTTACTTTGTACGCATTTTATTTTCCGCATCTTATTTAATTTCGAATCCTTGGTCCAACGCCAAGCGATTGCACTTTGCACACTTGAACTTTATTTTTCAGTTATCTTTTTCGTTTAGGATCCACTCCACCTTTGCGAGCCGAGCGATTCGTGCCTTGCTAACAAAACCACAAAAATAAACCTCCAATTGCATTTACCCTCTAAACCTCAAAAAACCAAAATGTTTCGATTAGATCCAAACCCTTCATCCAACGTCAAGCGGCTTTAGGAAATAAAAACACTTTAATAAATGCGAGAAGATCTGTACACCACGAGCCTTAAGCGGTAGAAAGGGGGATAACGAGCTTTCGTTACTCGCTCCGATTATTTCGACGCAGGACACTCGTCTTGTTGGGCGAGATAAACTATCCATAGTCTTTAGTACATTTCAACTCCTAAACCCTTTCATCGACGAAAGGTAATAAAATCAACATCCATTACCCTTAGTAGGCCGAACTACGAGGCTCTGACTTTCCCATTGCACGCGGGAGTACGTAGGCACGAGGATCTCCATCCTTGCCGAGCACCTAGGTTCAATCTAACTTATAATTCAACTCATTTCCCTCTAGCAAGCAATTCGTTTAAGCATAGACATCCTTTCTCGCGCGTTAACTTAGATGGTTCCCATCGAGTACGATGGATGTAGGGGGTGCTAATACCTTCCCCCTGCATAACCGACTCCCGAACCCAGGCAATGGTTCCGTTGACCTTTGTCCTCATCCTTT
The DNA here is from genome assembly GCA_963966055.1 of Lathyrus aphaca. Classification (NCBI taxonomy): domain Eukaryota; kingdom Viridiplantae; phylum Streptophyta; class Magnoliopsida; order Fabales; family Fabaceae; genus Lathyrus; species Lathyrus aphaca. Next base: position 478,291,985 of record OZ014521.1, read on the forward strand.
TCCTCCCGGGTTGTATCTATATCTCCCCTTTCCCTCTTCGGGAATAAATAGAATTAGGTGGCGACTCTTCAGTCCGTCCGGCGCGCGGCTCCGTCCATTTCGGATCGTGTGAGGTCGTATTTTTCGGGGTACGACAGAGAGAAAGAGACTTTTGTTTGATAACGGTTAAGTTATGCCTACGTATCCTCTCGTGCAATGAGGAAGTCAGAACACCGTAGTTTGACTCAAAGAGACTAAAAGATAAATTGACTGATGAACTGCTTACTTGTCCATGCTCAAGTGTATGAGATGTCTGGCTCAGGTACTAACTGTCTAGCATTAGACGGAAGAAGCGAGTTCTCGTTTATGAGTGAGTGTGATGAGAAAAGAATCCCGAAGGAGATGATTATTGTTTGTTTTTGTGTTTTCAATCTTTTATTGCTTTTTTGTGTTTGTCATAAGTTAATGAGCTTAAGCCTAAACCAAGGGTTGGTAAACTCATCACATCCTCCCTCTGATTAGGGATAATGAGAATACCTTAAGTATGAAGTAAACACCTCACACTTAATTACCATGATGTAGGATTAAGATCATTAACCTATTTGTGATTATTTATATGTTTTTTAGAGTTTTTGTTTAGTGTTGAGTAATGAGTTTAAGCCATAATCAAAGATTTAATGGACACATTACACCATCCTAATAGAAGGATAATAGATGAGAACATTTAAGCCGAGGAAGATACCTCAACTTAATCCATGATTAGGGATTAACCTCATGACAAAACAAAGCCTTTATGAGTGTGGATTTTAGTTAATGGTAAGATTAAGAAGTGAATTTTATGGTTGGTAAGACAACTTGAGGGGGACTTGTCCATTAACACTAGGGTTAGTCCTTCTTAACCAATTAAGGAAGAATTAGAACCCTAATGCAAGGCCCAAGTTACAAGCTTATTGTCTTAGTGATTATTAAGATGGATTGATTAAGAGATTTAAACACATTAAGGGTTTAACACTTATGATTAAAGTTATACACTCCATCCTAAGAGAAGGATGCAGGCATAATCTTAATCACAAAGCCTTAAAACCTTAAAGGTTTAGTCTCTGATTATGAGATGAGAAGAGAGACACAAAAGAAGACAGAAAGGTAAAACTAAAGGGGGGACTAATCAAAACCCTAATTATTGTCATGCTTGGGTGTTCCTAGGGTTTATGAGGCTTGCAAGAGATCTTCAAGAGAAGCCACCAAGGAGAAGCAAGATGAAAGGAGGAGAAGCAGAAGAAACAAGATAACTTACTTCATTGAAGAAGATATGTTACTTGAAGAAAGAAAGTGAGAGATGAACATGAATGAGAAAGCTCACTCTAAAGCAAAACAAAATGCATCAATGATGCATAAGAGAGAAAAAAGAAGAGAAGTGAGAAGTGAAGGCAAATTCACTTCTCAAAGTGCTTACCACCTGAAATGGTTAGCATAAAAGAAAGAATGAAATGAAAATGAGATGTATGCAAGGATGAAAACCAAAACCAGAAGCATATTCATGATGCAAATGATGTTGTGAGATGATATGAAAGCATGTCAAGTGATATGAATGTTCATACAAGAGATGAGAATGCAAATGAAGCATGTAAGAAGCATGAAAGCACATGAAAGTTCATGAAATGAAATGAATGCATAACATGGCAAATGGATGAAGAAATGATCAAGCATGATTCTAATGTGTCCTATGGTGTCTTAGAAGTCATGTGAATGTATGAAATGTCATGGAAAGTTCTTGAATGAATGCATATGCAAGATTTATGCAAGTGAATATGAAAAATTAGGGTTTTCATGCAACATGAGATGCAAAAGTCAAAAACAGAAGGATAACATAAGATAAAAAATTGAAAATGAACTTAAAGGAACCCTAACCCCATATGATATCACACCCCAAACTTCAACCCTAGGTTATTTCTGGAGCTCTAAAGCTCCAGATCAACTCACCTCACTCTCCTGAACTCAAATCCAACCTCAAAACAAATTTATGATGGCTCAAACTCATAATTCGAATCAAAAACACAAAAACTGAAAAAGTTTCAGAGGTTCAGTAAATGCTCAATATGCAACCATTTTCAAAACTAAAGGTACCAACGTGATCAGCACAACATAATGAACATTCTAAGGACTTAAAATAACATTTATGGAAAAAAGTTTGAAGAAGTTACCTGAGCTTGAGCTTCCTCAGTTTGGAGCTTTCTGGTCACCTCTCTTGTGCAAACTCACTCTAATGATCCTTCTGAATAAGCTTTAAGGCTTGGAAGGAGTTTTCTTTGGCTGGTTTGTGAGATTGCACTTCAACTGGCCAAGAATCGTGTTTTAGGTTAAAGGTGCTTTGAGGTTTGTTTGATGGTTTCTTTGTGTTCAGTGAATGATTTTGAGATGAAAGGTGAAATTTGTTTGAAGATTCAGTGAGTATTCAGAGAGTTTCGAAGGAAAATGCAAAATGGAGAGATTTTGGGAACTTGAGTATTCTGAGGTTTCAGCTTTCAATGTTGTGTGTTATAGCTTGCTTTTGATCCACATAACAAGTATTGATAGGCCAGAGAGTGGGTGGTGGCAGTAGCTCATTGGTATGAGCAAGTTGCCAAAATGTTAACATGACTTGTACTTGAGGTATGAGCAATGGTGTAGCTGGATTTTTGGCTTGTCCATGCGCAACATGGATCAAGGAGGTCCATATAAATGGTTTTGAGGCAATTCAGCAAGTTGAAACAAAGTTATGTGCCCTTTTGCAATTCTATGGAATTTTGGTCCCTTTTGGATTTCTTCATGGGAAAGGCATGAAATCTTGAGATTCTTTGGGCAATTCTGAGTTTTATACAATACACAATGCTTGTATGATTATTAGAAGTGTGTTTGAAGTCACAAAATGAATTGGCAAGTGGTTTTGCAAAGAATCCTCTTTGGTGCATTCTTGAAAATTATGTGATTTTTGCCAACTTTGACAAGCCATAACTTGAGTTCCATAATGAATTAGAACTTGTTCTTGTACTGTTTGAAAAGGGAATGATCCAATCTACAACTTTCATGACCAACAATTTTTCATTTGAAGCATTTTTGGTTGAGAAAGAGGAGGTTGAAAAACGTTTCCGAAATGGAAAGTTTACATTACAAGTCATTTCCATTTTTGGCAACTTTTGGTTTAGCTCACTTTTTTTTAATTTTGTGAACTTCCAAGCACTTCAATGATCAAATAAAGATCATATAACCTTAATTTGATGAAAAATCCACTTTGGTTCCATTGATAGGGGCCTCAGATGCCCTGATTTTGCTCTGACTTGCTCAAGAAGTTACCTAGTGAACATATGACTTCCACAATGAATTTCTTAATCAAACTTGGAACACATGATCCTTATAAAATATTGAGACCAATAGAAACAAGAATGACCAAAAAAATTGGAGTTATGGCCTCTGAAACCAAAACCCTAATTTCAGGTCATATGTGTAGTTAAACCCTGGCTCTGCTTCCTTGCTTTGCAAGTTCTTGTGATTACTTGACTTCCTTGATCTTTGAGGGATGTAAGATGATGATTTAAGATACATGGACCCTCTTGGAATTATTGGTGGCCTTTGGAGTGGCTCAGATGGATCCTTGGATTGCTCAGATCAAAAACCCTAGATGCAGATGAATTTGAACTAATGCAGTGAAACAAAAATGCAATATGAGATGATATGCTTGCAAACATGAAAGATCACAATCCATGGTGTGAACTTAGTGAAGGAAAATTTGGGGTGTTTACAGTAGGCATAACTTAACAGTTATCGAACAAATGTCTCTGTGTCTTTCCCCCTCTTTCAACATTCTTCTTAAGCCTCATTCTTGAGCACTTCACTTCACCTTCTCGTTGCACTGACACTTGTATACACTTTTCCAGCTTTTGCATACAGATAGCACAGACACTACCCCTTTAAACACAATCTTTTAAGCGTGGATCCCGTCGAGTACGACGGACAATCTGGGTGCTAATACCTTCCCAGATTGTAACCAACCCCCTTTCTCAGTTTCTCTGGCTCGCAACCGTCTTATCCATCATTTTCTAGGTTTATGCAGCATTACCTTTCCTTCGGGATAAAAATGACTAGTTGGCGACTCTATTCACTTCATTTCATTTCTCCTCTCACCGACCGTTCGCGCTTGTACCGGGATGCAAATCTTCGGGAGCGACAGCTTGGCGACTCTGCTGGGGATCCTTATTGCAACCAGGTCTTCTGGCTCTTTTTGTGGGTTCCTCCTAGCGCTTGTTTGATTTGTGTTTACGGGGGTGTTATGTGCTACTTGTGTTTATTTATTTCTTTATTTATTGCATTCTGTACAGCTCTATTTATTGCTTTCATTTATAGTTTTTTATGCATTTCATACTGTCATTATCATATGCTGGATCTGCTGTTTCCTTGGTGGGTGGGGTATCATTGAGTGATTAAGGTCCTATACCATGGACTTGAGTGACACATAGGCTAGAGTGGCTTCATATTCTTTCCCATTCCATTTCGGTCTGGTGCGGGAATATGAAACACGGTTCAGACATGGGTTTCTCCTTGAGAACTCTGTGCTACGGATTTCCTGTAGTACTAGGGCTATCTAGGAAGCCTGCTAAGTCTGGATGACCTTTTATGACCTTCAGCAACTGAGATGAATTAGAGGAGGATCTTTTATGGTTATTGTAAACACTGTACCTCCAGGTTAGAAGTGTTTACACTTCTTATAACGGATTCAAGTCTGAGGATCCTTGTTCTAGAACATTACATGTGAGGGGGTTCAGATGTTGACAGGTTTGTAGGAACCCTTGGCCTCATCATACCCTGTTACTAATATTGTTTTAAGAATGCATCACTTTGGACAGGTCTTGTTATTTGAGTCCCCCACCTGGTTACTAGATTTCTAAGCCTACCATCCGGACTTATCAACACATATGGACCCTACCAAAGAAGATACCAGATCCAACTATTGATCACAAGCCTTTTGCATATCATTTTGCATACATCATTTTTGCATCATTTAATATTTGCCTATTTGTTTTACAGGGTATCCATCTTATTGTCTTTGGTTTGGTTTTGACCCCTTCTACTGTTCAGACTTCTTCAAGTTATCTTCTCCAGTACCTTTATCAGTTTGTTAGTGATTCCTCTCTAGCTGTCTTCATCAGAGACTCATCTCCAGCATCTCATTCAGTGACCTTCATTGGCATTTGCTCTCAGCCTCTTCACCAGCATCCATTATCAGCATTGACACTTCCAGGAAGAGCAATATCACATACCACTTCTTTGAGCCTACCCTGTCTGGCATCAGGCAGATCCAGTCTCTCATTACTCCTAATCATGTCCCACTATTCAGAGAACATTATGGGGGCATATTGGACATGATCATGGACCTGGATGCGTCCCAGTGGAGTATGATCAATACTTGCTTGCAGTTTTATGATCCTCCACTCAGATGCTTCACATTCCCTGATTTCCAGTTGGGACCTCTGCTAGAAGAATTTTCCATGTTGTTAGGAGTTCCTATCAGGAGAGGGATTCCTTTCAACCCTAAGATGGTTGCTCCCAAAAATGAAGACATAGCCAGGGCATTGCATTTGGAGCCTGCCCTCATTGATCAGAGCATGACTACTAAGGCTGGGGTTCCAGGCCTTCACTTGGACTTCTTGATCTCCCAGGCCACCCTGCATTGTGCAGTAGGGAAGTGGGATGCTGTTTGTGCACTCTTGGCACTCAGCATATATGGGATTATCTTGTTTGCAGACGAGCCAAAGTTTGTAAGCAAGAATGCTATTCACCTGTTCTTATTGAGGAACCCAGTTCCTACCGTGCTGGGAGACTTCTATTATTCAGTTCACCAGAGGAATGAAAAGCAAAGAGGAAGACTGGTCAAATGTTGTGCTCCTCTCTATTACTGCTGGCTGCTAAGACACTTGCCAAAATCAGATACTTTCCTAAACCCTCATCAGCCAAAGAACTGGGCTAAGAGATTGATTGCCTTGACATCAGAAGACATCAGATGGTGCACTCAGAGCACCAAGGGCAAAGACATCATTACTAGCTGTGGGAAGTACCCTAATGTGCCTTTGATCGGAGTAAAAGGTTGCATCAATTACAACCCTTTAATTTTTAAGAGACAATTAGGGTATGCTTTGGTTCATCCCCCGAGAGGCACGATTTGACTGAGACCCTCTATTGTGAAATCCAGCACAACTCCGTTGTTGTCAGACAGGCAGCCTGGGCCTGGGACAACATTCAAACTAAAGGTACAGTTATTTTGGGCAAATGCAACAACATTGCTTCAGCACAGTATTTTGATTGGTCTCGTACCAGGGCTCAGATCACCCGGATGCCATTTACCCTAAAAGATGTACCTGGACCATCAACAGTGCAACCTGCATTTACTGTTAGCTTGGAAGAGTTTGAGAAACTTAAATAAAGGAATACCCATCTTTCTGAAGCCTTGAAGAAGACTCTCTAGTAGAGAAATGACAGCCGTATGGATAATGAGAGGTTGGAGAGGCTCACGATTGAGAACTTTACCAAGATTGAGAAGACATATGACTACATCATAAAGGCTAGAGCAGGAGAGCTTGTGTTGAAGAATGCTTGAAAGCAAGCAAAGACTCAGAAGGCTAGGGAAAAGCATTATCTAGAGGAGATCCAGGCAAGTTGGATCAAGATCACTGAAGCCCGTGCACAAGAAGATCAGAGAACTCAGGCTAAAATAGAGCAATTGGAGGCTAGTGAGAAGAAGCATCAGGAGGCACTTTTAGCAGCACAGAAAGAGATATCTGAATTAAAACTCCGAGCGGGGTTGAAGAGATCAAAGGATCAGGATAAGCATAAGAAGTTGACTAGTGCCTTTGCTACCAGGAACCTCCTCATCAGGACTATCACAGAGCACCCAGTAGGTCTAGTGACTGAGGCCCTCCTGAAGGAAGTCATAGAGGATGACTTTGGATTAGATGTTTGACTCTTTTTCTTGTACTTTTCCTTTGTTTTACTTATCTTTTGTTGTTGTATTTTGATCCACCATGGGGATTTATTGTAATCAAACTATGTATTTTCACTCTTTGTAATATATGTGGTTTGTATTATCTTTGGTGGGCTTAATCTCTCTTCATCATCAGCAATTCCTCGAGGCCTGGAAAGGTCAAAACCAAAGAACCAAACCGGATACCCTTGGAAGACAAATAGGCATCCTGCATTGCATACTAACACTTTTCTTTGTTTTGTAGGTCTTTGTTTTGTTTTTGTTTCTCACTTTGTTGTGGTTTCAGGAAACATTGCTCGCAAGAAACAACCTTCCGGGACTTCAAATGGACCAAGTTAAGCAAGACTTGAATGAATTAAGGGCCCAGATGGCCAATGAAAGGGTTGAGATGAGAAATCAGATGACTCAATTCATGACAGTGATGACTGGTTTAGCTCAGAGCCAGGAAAGACTGAGGGAATTGGTTGAGAGACAAACTCCTGAAGAACACCATCCAGGTATAAGGGGTACCGGTAACAACGATCACGTGCAACCTCGCACTGATCCACCAGAGTTTGGACCTCATCTGAACCCATAAGTCAATGCCATAAGAAATACCCAGGGTAACACTGCTAGAGGAAGGATCTTGCAAGAGGATCCTAAAGAAGGGCAGTTTACAGTGGTTGGGGCTGGAGATTAGGTTTACAACCGTCGGTTTTGATGAGATTGCAGAGAAGCTGAGGTCCTTGAATCCCAAAACTCTCTAGGTTTTGATGTCATGGACATGGGATTGGCGGAAGGGGTGAGAATTCCTCACAAATTCAAACCCCTGTGTTTTGAAAGGTATAATGGCACATCTTGCCCACGCACCCACCTTCAGTCATTCTTGGGAAGATTAAAAGCATACACCATGGACGAGAATCTGTGGATGTTTTACTTCGAAGATAGCTTAACCAGGGTATCCCGGGAATGGTACTCCCACTTGACTAGAGCCACAGTAAGAAATTGGAAAGACTTGGCTGAAGCCTTCATCCGTCAGTATCAATATAACCTGGACATGGCTCCAAATAGGACCCTTCTAATGGGCTGATGCAGTTCATGAATACCCTCCAGGGAACATATATTGACAGATTGGCTACCTTTTCTTCTACCAGCTTTGCAGATGTGGTGATAGCCGGGGAAAGAATAGAGAGCCTAATGAAGATGGGAAAGATCTCCTATAACGGTGCCAGTTCAAGCAGTGCAAGGAAGCCATTTGCTGGGCCCCGTAGATCTGGTGAGACAAACTCTACACACATGGGAAGAGGGAGACCCCAATTCCTGCACAAAACAGTTGCTGTTCTTATTATCCCCGCTCCACCTCCTCAGTATACTCAACAACCACAACACTTTCCGCAACAACAACAGTTTCCTCAACAAAGATCATACAACAACAACAACAATCAACAAAACGCCCTTTTCAACAGCGGCCATCTCAGATCAACAGGGTGATTGACCCTATCCCTATGCCATATGCTACACTACTGCCACAACTCCTAAAGATCAATCTTGATGAGTTAAGGACATTGGCTCCACCTGATCCTCAGAACCTTCCAAGAAACTACGATGTCAATGATAGGTGTGCTTTTCATTCTAACGCACCCGGTCATTCTACGGAAAAATGCAGAGCTCTGCATATGAAGGTCCAGGATCTGGTAGGTTCAAAGGCCCTGAACTTTGCACCACCTCCCAATGTAATGAAAAATCCTAAGCCAAGCCACAATGGGCCAAGGATTAATGCTATAGAGGAAGGCTCACCCATGAGTTTAATAGAAGATATTGCAAGTATTCAGACACCTCTGGCAGAGGTTAAAGCCCAGCTTTTGAAATGCCAAGTGTTTCCAGGTTGTGAGGCCTGTTGTGAATCTTGCAAGCTTTCCGAGAACGGGTGTGCTAGCTTGAGGAGTGGAATTAATGGCTTAATCAAAGAAGGCATTCTGCAAATTTCAACCACTGCTTCTACATCACCAACAACTCTTTTGTCAACAACAAATGAATCTTCTACAACTGCAACAACAATTGTTCCTACTGATTCATCTACAACTCCAACAACCATTTCTTCCATCATTTCAACAAACGATAGTTCCATTTCATCTCCTTCTACAACTCCAACAACAACCAATAATGACGTTTCCACAGTTACAATTTATTACGACCCGGCAACGGTCCCGAACTCCAGCAATTTTCAACAATCTCAACAACAGTTTCAACCAAGCTTCAATTCACCACCACTAACACCCACCAGGGGTCCTGTTATTATTTTCTATGATCCACAGACAATTATGGTTCCAACTTCTGCTGCAATGAGCCCAATCACTATCACGGTGCCCGGGCAGATTCCATGTGATAAAGACAGTGTTGTACCATGGCATTATGGTGCTGACCTTTACTGCAACGGAGAAAAAGTCCTTCGAGATTCTCCAGTTCTCACTCCCCAAGTGGACAATGTCGGGGGAGGCGGAGGCTTCACCCGAAGCGGACGTCTCTTCGCGTCACAAGCTCCCAGAATTAATACCGAGGAAGAAGCAGCTGCCAAAGCCAAAGGAAAGAGTGTGATACCTGAAGAATCTGCACTAAAAGAGACTCATAAATCATCCTTTGATCAAGATGTGGATGAATTTATGAGGATAATTAAAAGAAGTGACTATAAAGTTGTGGACCAGCTCCACTAGACTCCTTCAAAGATCTCTATCTTATTCGTGTTGTTGTGTTCCGCGGCCCATCGGGATGCACTACTCAAAGTTTTGCACGCTGCCTATGTGCCAGGAGAGATCACGGTGAATCAGCTTGAAACAGTTGTGTCAAATGTCAATACTAGCCATGGGCTAGGGTTCACTGATGCTGATTTGAGCTCAGAAGGACGTCACCACAACAAAGCTTTGCACATTATCCTAGAGTGCAAGGGAGCTGTACTATCTCATGTTCTTGTAGACACTAGGTCCTCACTCAATGTCTTACCGAAGAAAGCTCTTGTCAAGCTCGAATATGATGGAATAGCTCTCTGGCCAAGTAATCGTGTGGTCAGGGCTTTTGATGGCTCTTAAAAATATGTTCTTGGAGAGGTGGAATTACTAGTAATAATCGGCCCGCAGGTCTATAAGACCACTTTCTACGTGATGGACATTCAGCCGGCATACAACTATTTGTTAGGTCGACCATGGATTCACGCCGCAGGCGCGGTAACGTCGATCCTTAACCAGAAACTGAAATCTGAGTGGGAAGGGCAGATTATCACCATCTGTGGTGAGGAGGACATATTTGTTAGCCATCTGGCTACATACAAGTATATTGAAATGGATGGTGAAATCCATGAGACTATGAGCCAAGGGTTCGAGGCCCTGAATGTCAATGAGGTGACGACTGAAGTATTTGCTGCATCCCAGGAGGATAGGATGGGTACTTCAATTGTCTCCTATCAGCAAGCCCGGAAGGTTGTTGAAGATGGTAATGCTCAAGGCTGGGGCATGTTGCTTCCAGTAGAAAAGAAGGAGGATCCCGGGGAACCAAGTCCTTAACTGGTCTTCCCAGGAAATTATAAGGGTTACTCCTGCAGAGTAATTATTATTTCCTGTCTTTTTAGCATGCATCAAGTCCTGCATCTTTCCCAAGGTGTCAGGACTCATTTTGTAATAGGGCCATATTGTAATTTTGTGCAAATTGATTAATCAATGAATATCAGACATCTTTTGCGAACGAGTCTCTTTTTTGCTCACTGTCTTTTCATTTTTTACTTTTGTACAAAATAATAAAATGGAAATGTTTTCAAAATAAACAACTTCATTTTAACTTTTTCTAAATAAGATTAAAATTGATCACTAAAACGAACCAATCTCAACCCTTGCAGAGATTATCCTCCAGATTGCACCGACAACAGCACTGCTATGATCTTGTATGACTTCGACAATCCAATTAATCAAACTGATGAAGGGGTTGACGAAGACTATGACTTGCCTGAAGAGTTAGCCACGTTTTTGAGGCAGGAAGAGAAAGTGATCACTCCTTATCAGGAGGAGGTTGAAACAATTAATCTTGGTACCGAACAGGATTTGAAAGAAGTGAAGATTGGGGCCGGTTTTCAAGCTTCAGTAAAGGAACAACTTATTGACATGCTTCGAGAATACGTTGACGTCTTTGCTTGGTCCTATCAAGACATTCTGGGTCTGGATACGGATATTGTTATGCACAAGCTGCCTTTGAAAGAAGAATGTCCTCCAGTAAAGCAGAAGCTACGCCGTACTCGTCCTGATATGGCCATGAAGATTAAAGAAGAAGTACAAAAACAGTGGGACGCCGGTTTCCTTGCTATGACTAGTTACCCACCGTGTGTTGCTAATATTATACCATTGCCTAAGAAGGATGGAAAAGTACGGATGTGTGTGGATTATCGGGATCTGAACAGAGCTAGCCCAAAGGATGACTTCCCATTACCTCACATTGATGTATTGGTCGACAACATAGCTCAGTTCTCGGTGTTTTCCTTCATGGATTGTTTTTCTAGGTATAATCAGATCAGAATGTCACCCGAAGACATAGAGAAAACAACCTTCATCACACCTTGGGGCACATTTTGTTACAAGGTAATCCCATTTGGACTGAAGAATGCTGGTGCGACTTATCAACGGGCTATGGTAACATTATTCCACGATATGATCCATAAAGAAATCGAGTACTATGTGGATGATATGATTGCCAAGTCCCTCACTGAAGAGGATCATTTAGTAAATTTGCTGAAGTTATTCAAGCGTCTGAGAAGGTATCATCTGAAGCTAAACCCCAACAAATGCACATTCGGGGTGCGGTCCGGTAAGTTGCTGGGATTCATCGTAAGTGAAAAAGGAATTGAAGTTGATCCTGCAAAGTCAAAGCCATTCAGGAGATGCCTGCACCTAGGACTGAAAAGGAAGTTTGGGGTTTCTTGAGTAGATTGAACTACATATCACGGTTCATATCTCACCTCACTGCAACCTGTGAGCCCCTGTTCAAATTGTTAAGAAAGGAACAAATGATCAGGTGGAACGAAGATTGTCAGAAGGCTTTTGACAAAATCAAGGAGTACCTACAAGAATCTCTGATTCTTATGCCTCCAGTTGAAGGAAGACCTCTAATAATGTACCTGACAGTATTAGAAGGGTCAATGGGGTGTGTGTTAGGCCAGCATGACGAGTCTGGTCGAAAAGAGTATGCAATATACTACCTAAGCAAACAGTTTACCGACTGTGAACAACGTTATTCACTGCTCGAGAAAACTTGTTGTGCTTTAGCGTGGGCTGCTCGCCGACTAAGACAGTATATAGTTACTCACACTATCTTGTTGATCTCAAAAATGGATCCAGTCAAGTACATATTTGAGAAGACAGCACTTACCAGAAGGATTGCAAGATGGCAAATGATTCTGACAGAATATGACATTCAGTACACATCTCAAAAGGCCATCAAAGGCAGTGTACTGTCTGACTATCTGGCTGAGCAACCCATTGATGATTACCAGCCCATGAGATTTGACTTCCCTGATGAGGACATCATGTTCCTGAAAGCAAAATATCATGAAGAGCCAGTTCACACTGAAGGGCCTAACCCAGAAGAAGAATGGACAATGTTGTTTGATGGGGTTGTCAATATAAATGGTCGCGGAGTTGGTGCAGTGCTCATTACACCTAAAGGAGTTCATATGCCTTTCTCGGCAAAACTCACCTTTGCATGCACTAACAACGAAGCTGAATACGAAGCATGTATCATGGGACTTGAGGAAGCCATTGACCTCAGGATCAAGACATTCACTGTATTCGGAGATTCAGCTTTGGTAATCAATCAGACCAACGACAAACGGTACACTCACCAAGAGCATCAGATTCCATACCGTGACTACACGAGGATATTATTGAGTTTCTTCACAACAATCAAACTTAAGTATATCCCTCGAGATGAAAATCAGTTCGCAGATGCTTTAGCTACCATTTCCTCCATGATCAAGGTTCAAACTGCAAATTATGTGCCTCGGATTTCGGTATCCATACTAGATCAACCAGCATACGTATTCTCCATGGACATGGCTAAAGATGACAACCTGTGGTTCCATGACATCAAATGCTTCTTGGAGGATCAAACATACCCACCTGGGGCATCATCCAATGATAAGAAGACACTCAGAAGGTTGGCTGGTAGTTTCTTCCTTAATACCGATGGTTCACTATACAAACGAAACTTTGATATGGTTCTTCTCAGATGTGTTGATAAGAAAGAAGCAAACTTGTTGATGCACGAGGTGCATGAAGGTTCTTTCGGTACCCATGTCGGAGGACATGCAATGGCTATGAAATTGTTAAGATCAGGTTACTACTGGATCACAATGGATGCGGACTGTTGTGCCTATGCTAGAAAATGCCACAAATGCCAGATTTATGCAGACAAAGTGCATGTGCCTCCAAATCGTTTGAATGTGATGTTTTCACGCTGGCCCTTTGCCACGTGGGGCATTGATATGATTGGCAAGATCGAACCTACTGCTTCAAATGGCCACAGATTCATCCTGGTAGTCATTGATTATTTCACCAAGTGGGTTGAAGTAGCCTCGTATGCAAACGTCACCAGACAAGTAGTCATTGATTCCTTCTGCATTTTAATGTTTATTTTAATTAATTAATGGAAATTAATTAATTAAAATATCATTTAGGTTTCTAAAAATCCCAAAAAAAATTCACATTGCATGTCAAACCATTCATACAAATTTCTTTTTTGGTTTTGAACATGCTTTGACATTTTCTTTGAATTTAGGGTTCATAAAATCCCCTTTTTAGAACCCTAACTTTGAAAATTCTTTTCTGCCTAACTATGAAGGGTTTGACAATGATTCTTTTTGAATTGTTTTCCATATAGCATGTAGTTGCTATGATATTTTTGTCATGAATTTATCTTTCATTTTCAAATTGATTTGCATTTTTTCTCTTAAGGTACCCAAAAACCCTAGTTAACTTAGAAGAATCATAACTTCCTTTAGGTTAAGAGTTAGACCTTCTCCTTTGGGGTGTGATATCATATGGGGTTAGGGTTTGTTTGAGCTCATTTTCAAATTTTTATCATATGAATTGCTTCTGTTTTGATCATTTGCATCTCATCCTTTCATGTAACCCTAATTTTGCATCCTTACTTGCATCTTACATTGCATTGCATGAGTATATGAACTTGCCATGAAATTTTAAGCATTTGTATGCCATATTAGACATCTTAAGACATTGCTTGAACATTTCTTGGCCATTTATTCATACATTTTCCTTGCTTTGCATCCATTTCATTTCATAAACATCCATGTGTTTTCATACTTCAAAACATGCTTCATTTGCATCCATTCTCTTGTATGACCATCCATTACACTTTGTATGCCTTTGCATCATGTCATAGCATCATTTACATCATGTGTTTGCTTCTAGCTTTGTTTCTTTGTCATTACATATGCATCATTTCCTTCCATTTCTTCCCTTATGCTAACATTTTCAGGTGGTAAGTTAATTTGAGAAGTGGATTTGCCTTCACTTCTCATTTCCCTTCATCTTCTTCAAATGAATCCTTGCTGCATTTTTCATTGTCTTAGAGTGAGCATGCTCATTCATGTTCATCTCTCACTTTCTTTCTCTAAGTTACTCATCTTCTTCAATGAAGTAAGTAACTTATTCATCTGCTTTTTCCTCCTATCATCTGCTCCTTCCATTGGTGGCTTCTCTAAAGATCCTTCTCAAGCCTTACAAACCATAGGAACATCCAAGCATGATAATAATTAGGGTTTTGATTAGTCCCCCCTTAGTTTTTACCTTTGTGTCTTCTTTGTGTCTCTCTTCTCATCTCATCATTAGAGACTAAACCTTTAAGGCTTTAGGACTTTGGAATTAGGGTTATGCCTGCATCCTTCTCTTATGATGGAGCGTATAACTTTAATCCTAAGTGTTAAACCCTTAATTTGTTTAAACCTCTTAATCAATCCATCTTAATAATCACTAAGACATTAACTTGTAACTTGGTGCCTTACATTAGGGTTCTAATTCTTCCTTTATGGTTAAGAAGGACTAACCCTAGTGTTTAATGGACAAGTCCCCCTCAAGTTGTCTTACAAACCATAAAACTAAATTCTTAATCTCACTCTTAATTAAAATCCACTTTAATAAAGGCTTGTTTTGTCATGAGATTAATCCCTAATCATGGATTAAGTTGAGGTATCTTCTTCAGCTTAAGTGTGCTCATCTATTATCCTTCTATTACGATGGTGTAATGAGTTCACTAATCCTTGATTATGGCCTAAACTCATTACTTAACACTAAACAGAAAACCCAAAAACATCTAAATAATCACAAGTAGGTTAATGATCTTAATCCTACATCATCATGTTAATTAAGTTGAGATGTTTATCTCATACTTAAAGTATCCTCATTATCCCTAATCAAAGGGAGGATATAATGAGTTTACTAACCCTTGGTTTAGGCTTAAGCTCATTAACTTATGAAAAACACCAAAAACAAATAAAAGATTGAAAACAAAAAAACAAACAATAATCGTCTCCTCCGGGATTCTCTTCTCATCATCTTCATTCACAAACGAGAACTTGCTTCTTCCGTCTAATGCAAGACAGTTAGCACTCGAGCCAGACGAATCATACACTTAAGCATAGGAAAGCAAGCAGTTCATTAGTCAATTTATCTTTCAGTCTCTTTGAGTCGAACTACAATGTTCTGACTTCCTCATTGCACGAGAGGATACGTAGGCATAACTTAACAGTTATCGAACAAAAGTCTCTGTGTCTTTCCCCTTCTTTTAGCATTCTTCTTAAGCCTCATTCCTGAGCACTTCACTTCACCTTCTCTTTGCACTGACACTTGTATACTTTTTTCCAGCTTTTGCATACAGATAGCACAGACACTACCCCTTTAAACATAATATTTTAAGCGTGGATCCCGTCGAGTACGACGTACAATCTGGGTGCTAATACCTTCCCAGATTGTAACCAACCGCCTTTCTCAGTTTCTCCAGTTCGCAACCGTCTTATCCATCATTTTCTAGGTTTATGCAGCATCACCTTTCCTTCGGGATAAAAATTCCTAACTGGTGACTCTATTCACTTCATTTCATTTCTCCTCTCGCCGACCGTTCGCGCTTGTACCGGGATGCAAATCTTTGGGAGCGACATACCCAACAAGAAACAACCTTCCGGGACTACAGATGGATCAGGTTCAACAAGACCTGAATGAACTGAGGGCCCAGATGGCCAATGAAAGGGTTGAGATGAGAAATCAAATGAATAAATTTATGACAGTGATGACTGGTCTAGCTCAGATCCAGGAAAGACTGAGGGAGTTCATTGAGCGACAAACTCCCAAGGAACACCATCCAGGTACAGGGGGTACCAGTAACAACGATCACGTGCAGCCTCTCACTGATCCACCAGAGTTTGGACCTCATCTGAATCCAGACGTCAATGCCATAAGAAATACCCAGGGTAACACTACTGGAGGAAGGGTCTTGCAGGAGGATCCTCAAGAAGAGCAATTTACTGTGGTAGGGGCTGGAGACGAAGTTTACGACCGCCGGCTGGATGAAATTGCAGAGAAGCTAAGGTCTCTTGAATCCCAAAACTCTCTAGGTTTTGATGTCATGGACATGGGATTAGTGGAAGGGGTGATATTTCCTCACAAGTTCAAACCCCCTTGTTTTGAAAGATACAATGGCACATCCTACCCACGTACCCATCTTCAGTATTTCCTAAGGAGATTGAAGGCCTATGCCATGGACGAGAAGTTGTGGATGTTTTACTTTGAGGATAACTTGACAGGGGCATCCCGAGAATGGTACCCCTACTTAACCAGAGCCACAGTAAGAAACTGGAAAGACTTGGCTGAAGCTTTCATCCGTCAGTATCAATATAACCTAGACATGGCTCCAAATAAGACCCTTTTAATGGGAATGTCTCAGTCTTCCCGTGAAAGCTTTAGAGAGTATGCCCAAAGGTGGAGGAAACTAACCGCTGCAGTTCAACCCCCAATGTCTGAAAGGGAGATGGCAGACATGTTCATGAACACCCTCCAGGGAACTTATATTGACAGATTGGCTGCATTTTCTTCTACCAGCTTTGCAGACGTGGTGATAGCTGGGGAAAGAATTGAGAGCTTACTGAAAATGGGAAAGATCTCCGACAACGGTGCCAGTTCAAGTAGTGCAAGGAAGCCATTTGCTGGGCCCCGTAGATTTTGTGAAACAAACTCTATACACATGGGGAAAGGGAGACCCCAGTATCTGCCCAGATCAGTTACTGTTGTTACTATCCCTACTCCACCTCCTCAGTACACTCAACAACCACAACACTTTCCGCAACAACTACAATTTCCTCAACAGAGATCTTACAACAACAATAACAACAATCAACAACAACGCCCTTTTCAACAACGGCCATCTCAGATCAACAGGGTGATTGACCCTATTCCAATGCCATATGCTACACTGCTGCCACAACTACTAAGGATCAATCTTGTTGAGTTGAGGACATTGGCTCCACCTGATCCTCAGAACCTTCCAAGAAACTACGATGTCAACGCTAGGTGTGCTTTTCATTCCAACGCACCTGGTCACTCCACGGAAAAATATAGAGCTCTGCATATGAAGGTCCAGGATCTGGTAGATTCAAAGGCCCTAAACTTTGCACCGCCTCCCAATGTCATGAAGAATCCTATGCTAATCCACAATGGGCCGAGTATTAATGCTATAGAGGAAGGCTCACCCATGATTTTAATAGAAGATATTGCAAATATTCAGAAACCTCTGGCAGAGGTTAAAGCCCAACTTTTGAAATGCCAAGTGTATCCAGGTTGTGAGGCATGTTATGAATTATGCAAACTTTCCGAGAATGGGTGTGCAGGCTTGAGGAATGGCATTAATGGCTTGATTAAAGAAGGCATTCTACAAATAACCACAACCGCTTCTACAACACCAGCAACCCCTTTTACAGCAACAAAAGATTCTTCTACAACTGCAACAACAATTGTTCCTACTGATTCATCTACAACTTCAGCAACCATTTCTTCCATCGCTTCAACAAACAACAGTTCCATTTCATCTCCTTCTACAACTACAGCAACCACCAACAATGATGTCTCCACAGTTACTATTTATTATGACCCGACAACGGTCCCAAATTCCAGCAACTTTCAACAATCTCAACAACAGTTTCAACCAAGCTTCAATTCACCACCACCAACATCCACCAGAAGTCTTGTCACTATCTTCTATGATCCACAAACCATAACAGTTCCAACCTCTGCTGCAGTAAGCCCAATCACCATCACGGTGCCAGGGCCTATTCCATATGATAAAGATAGTGATGTACCATGGCATTATGGTGCTGACCTTTACTGCAATGGAGAAAAAGTCCTTCTTGACTCTTCAGTTCCTACTCCCCAAGTGGATAATGTCGGTGGAGGTGGAGGCTTCACCTGAAGCGGACGCCTATTCGCGTCACAAGCTCCAAGAACCAATACTGAGGCAGAAGCTGCTGCCAAAGCCAAAGGGAAAAGTGTGGCACCTGAAGAATCTGCATCAAAAGAAATTCATAAATCATCCTTTGATCAGGATGTGGATGAATTCATGAGGATAATTAAAAGAAGTGACTACTAAGTTGTGGATCAGCTCCACTAGACTCCTTCAAAGATCTCTATATTATCCCTATTGTTGTGTTCCGAAGCCCATCGAGATGCACTACTTAAAGTTCTGCACGCTGCCTACGTGCCAAAAGAGATCACAGTGAATCAACTTGAAACAGTGGTGTCTAACGTCAATACTAGCCATGGGGTAGGTTTCACTGATGCTGATTTGACCATAGAAGGACGTCAACACAACAAAGCTTTGCACATAACCATGGAGTGAAAAGGAGCTGTACTGTCGCATGTTCTTGTAGACACTAGGTCCTCACTCAATGTCTTACTCAAGAAAGCTCTTGTCAAGCTCGAATATGATGGAATAGCTCTCCGACCAAGCAATCTTGTGGTCAGGGATTTTGATGGCTCCAAGAGATCTGTTCTTGGAGAGGTGGAGCTGCCAGTGATAATCGGTCCGCGGGTCTTTAAGACTACTTTCTATGTGATGGACATTCAGCCAGCCTACAGCTGTCTGTTGGGTCGACCATGGATTCACACCGCAGGCGTAGTAACGTCGACCCTTCACCAGAAATTGAAGTATGAGTGGGATGGAAAGATTATCACCATCTGTGATGAGGAGGACATAATTGTTAGCCACCTGGCTACATACAAGTATATTGAGATGGACGGTGAAATCCATGAAAGTATGAGCCAAGGGTTTGAGGCCCTAAATGTCAATGAGGCGACGACTGAAGTATTTGCTGCATCCCAGGAAGACATGATGGGTACTTCAATTGTCTCCTATCAGCAAGCCCGAAAGGTTTATGAAGATGGTAATGCCCAAGGCTGGGGCAAGCTGCTGCCGATGGAGAAGAAGGAGGACAGATTCGGTTTAGGTTACAAACCATTCCGACAAGATTAATCAGAGGCTGCTAAAGAGCCCAAGTTCATCAATGGGGGGATGCTCACCCCAGATGTTGTTAACAACCTGGAAGACGAGGCGGAAAGCGACCTCAACCTGGAGAACTGGATACGTCCAAGGATCCTGGGGCACCAGGTCTTTAACTAGTCTTCCCAGGAAATTATAAGGGTTACTCATGCAGAGTAATTATTATTTCCTGTCTTTTTAGCATGCATCAAATCCTGCATCTTGCCCAAGGTGTCAGGACTCATTTTGTAATAGGGCCATATTGTAATTTTGTGCAAATGAATTATCAATGAATATCAGACATCTTTTGCAAACATGTCTCTTTTTCGCTCACTGTCTTTTAATATTTTCACTTTTGTACAAAACAATAAAATAGAAATGTTTTCAAAATAACTTCATTTTCACTTTTCTAAAAACAAGATTAAAATTGATCACTAAAACGAACCAATCTCAACCCTTGCAGAGAGTATCCTCCAGATTGCACTGACAACAACACTGCTATGACCTTGTATGACTTCGACAATCCAATTAATCAAGCTGATGAAAGGTTGAAGAAGACTATGAGTTACCTGAAGAGTTAGCCAGGTTGTTGAGGCAAGAAGAGAAAGTGATTACTCCTCATCAGGAGGAGGTTGAAATAGTTAATCTTGGTACCGAAGAGGATTTGAAAAGGTGAAGATTGGGGCCGGTTTGCAAGCTTCAGTAAAAGAACAGCTGATTGACATGCTTCAAGAATACGTCGACGTCTTTGCTTGGTCCTATAAAGACATACCAGGTCTAGATACGGATATTGTTATACACAAGGTTCCTTTGAAAGAAGATTGCCCTCCAGTGGAACAGAAGCTATGCCGTACTCGTCCGGATATGGCCAGGAAGATAAAGGAAGAAGTACAAAAACAGTGGGATGCCGGATTCCTTGCTATAACTAGTTATCCTCCGTGGGTCGCTAAAATTGTACCAGTGCCTAAGAAGGATGGCAAAGTACGTATGTGTATGGATTACCGGGATTTGAATAGAACTAGCACGAAGGATGATTTCCCTTTACCTCACATTGATGTATTGGTCGACAACACAACTCAGTTCTCGGTATTTTCCTTCATGGATGGTTTTTCTGGGTATAATCAGATCAGAATGTCACCCGAAGACATGGAGAAAACAACCTTCATCATACCTTGGGGCACATTTTGTTACAAGGTAATGCCTTTCGGACTGAAGAATGCCGGTGCAACTTATCAACGGGCTATGGTAACTTTATTCCACGACATGATCCACAAAGAAATTGAATGCTACGTGGATGACATGATTGCCAAGTCCCTTACTGAAGAAGATCATCTGGTGAATCTGCTGAAGTTGTTCAAACGTCTGAGAAAGTATCAGCTAAAGCTAAACCCCAATAAATGCACATTCGGGTGTGTTCTGGTAAGCTGCTGGGATTTATCGTAAGTGAAAAAGGAATTGAAGTTGATCCCAACAAAGTCAAAGCCATTCAGGAGATGCCTACACCTAGGACTGAAAAGGAAGTTAGGGGTTTCTTAGGTAGATTGAACTACATATTAAGGTTCATATCTCACCTTACTGCAACATGTGAGCCCCTGTTCAAATTGTTAAGAACGGAACAAACAGTCAGGTGGAACAAAGATTGTCATAAGGCTTTTGACAAGATCAAGGAGTACTTACAAGAACCTCCGATTCTTATGCCTCCAGTTGAAGGAAGACCTCTAATAATGTACCTGACAGTATTAGAAGGATCAATGGGGTGTGTGTTGGGCCAGCATGACGAGTATGCAATATACTACCTAAGCAAAAAGTTTACCGACTGTGAACAACGTTATTCACTACTCGAGAAAACTTGTTGTGCTTTAGCGTTGGCTGCTCGCCGACTAAGACAGTATATGTTGACTCACAATACCTTATTGATCTCAAAGATGGACCCTGTCAAGTACATATTTGAGAAGCCAGCACTTACCGGAAGGGTTGCAAGATGGAAAATGATTCTGACAGAGTACGACATTCAGTACACATCTCAAAAGGCCATCAAGGGCAGTGTACTGTCTGACTATCAAGCTGAGCAACCCATTGATGATTACCAGCCCATGAGATTTAAATTCCCGGATGAAGACATCATGTGCCTAAAAGCAAAAGATCATGAAAAACCTGTTCACACTGAAGGGCCTAATGGGGCTGTCAATATGAATGGTGGTGGAGTTGGTGCAGTACTCATTACACCTAAAGGAGTTCATATGAGTTTCTCGGCGAAACTCACCTTTGCCTGAACTAACAACGAAGCTGAATATGAAGCATGTATCATGGGTCTTGAGGAAGCCATTGACCTCAGGATCAAGACATTAACTGTATTCGGAGATTCAACTTTGGTAATAAATCAGACTAATGTCAAATGGTACAGTCACAAAGAGCATTTGATTCCATACCGTGACTATACGAGGAGATTATTGACTTTCTTCACAACAGTCAAACTTGAGTATATCCCTCGGGACGAAAATCAGTTCGCAGATGCTTTGGCTAACATTTCCTCCATGATCAAGGTTCAAACTGCAAATTATGTGCCTCAGATTTCGGTATCCAGACTAGACCGACCAGCATACGTATTCTCCGTGGACATTGCTAAAGATGACAAGCCTTGGTTCCATGACATCAAATACTTCTTGGAGGATCAAACATACCCACCTGGGGCATCATCCAATGATAAGAAGAAATTAAGAAGGTTGGCTGGCAGTTTCTTCCTTAATGCTGACGGCTCATTATACAAGCGAAACTTCGACATGGTTCTGCTCAGATGTGTTGACAAGAAGGAAGTAACCCTCTGATGCACGAGGTGCACGAAGATTCTTTCGGTACCCATGCCGGAGGACATGCAATGGCAAAGAAGTTGTTAAGATCAGGTTACTACTGGATCACAATGGATGCAGACTGTTGTGCCTATGCCAGAAAATGCCACAAGTGCCAGATCTACGCAGATAAAGTGCATGTACCTCCAAATCCTTTGAACGTGATGTCTTTACCTTGGCCTTTTGCCATGTGGGGCATTGACATGATTGGAAAGATTGAACCGACTGCTTCAAATGGCCAGCGATTCATCCTGGTAGCCATTGATTACTTCACCAAGTGGGTCGAGGCAGCTTCGTACGCAAACGTCACCAGACAAGTGGTAGCCATATTCCTGAAAAGAGACATCATCTGTCGATATGGAGTACCCGAGCGAATCATTACTAACAATGGTTCCAATTTGAACAACAAAATGATGGCAGAACTTTGTCGGGACTTCAAAATTCAACATCACAACTCTTCTCCTTACAGGCCAAAGATGAATGGCGTTGTTGAGGCAGCTAACAAAAACATCAAGAAGATTGTGCAGAAGATGGTGGTTACTTACAAAGACTGGCATGAGATGCTACCATTTGCCTTGCATGGGTATCGAACCTCAATTTGAACATCCACCGAGCCAACACCTTATCAGCTTGTATACGGTATGGAGGCAGTCCGACCTGTTGAAGTTGAGCTACCCTCCTTACAGGTAATGATGGATGTAAGGCTGAACGAAGCAAAATGGGTTCGATCTCGGTACAATCAACTGAATCTGATCAAAGAGAAGCGATTAGCTGCAATTTGTCATGGGCAGTTATATCAAAAAAGAATGAAGAAAGCCTTCGATCAGAAAGTCAGGCTTCGGGAATACCAAGTGGGAGATCTTGTGCTGAAAATACTTCTTCCTCCTTATACAGACCACAGGGGCAAGTGGACTCCTAACTACGATGGTCCGTTCATAGTAAAGAAAGTTTTCTCTGGTGGAGCACTGATGCTCACTACTATGGATGGTTAAGATTTCTTATCCCCTGTGAATTCAGATGCAGTTAAAAAATACTTCGCATAAAAGTGACCCGCTGGACATAAAAACAGAATGTAAGTCCAGGAAAAAATAGGGCATCCCGATGAGTCAAAAATAAAATAAAAGAATCGGGCAAAAATAAGGGAAAATTGAAAAAAAATGTACATCCACTGAGTTGAAAAGCCGCATTGGACAACTCGGGATAAATGCTTGCAGGAAATGTATATACTCTCAGGAATATGTAACTCCTATAACGGAATCCGGTAAGGGATACCTCGGGATACTTGCGCGTCTCTCTGTCTTAACAGGTTACAGGTATTCAATACGTAACATGGGGCATGCCAAGTACACTTCCCCAGCATACCCCCTCCCTGAACAGTATCTGAAATTCTTTTCCCCAGCGGAGTTGTCAAAACCTCCTCTCCCTAACACAGGTTTACTCAATAGAAAAATACCCAGCCAATCTCCCCACAGAAGTTCCAGCCTCTCCCCAGAAGAGCAATGCCTGAAACTCTCACACAACAAAGTGACAAAAGCTTCTTTATCCCTAGCTGGGTTTCTCCTTACAGGATAGGCCTATCAATGATATATTTCCCCAAAAAGAGTTACACCTCCTAACAGATCTACCAATGGTCTCTTCCCCAGCTGGGATATTCCTCTAGGCAGATCAGCCAGGGATCCAATCTTCAGCAGGATTCGAATCCCGGATCGGTTTCTCTTTTGCATAATCATGGCATTCACATCATTTTTTCCCACAGAGCGTAGCATTCTGTCTAATACGGAGCATTACGGCAAAAATCAAACATTTGCATGATCACAAGCCAGGTTCGAGCCAGTCACCTGCAATTACCATCAGTATTTCATCGGCAATATATATAAAGCTCACATCCCTTGCAAATAAAAGACAAAGCGTCCCCTTTACACTCTCCAACACAAATGTCTGTTTATGTATACTCTTTCGACACTCGTCCATGTCATATAATTACCCTGCAGATATAAGCAAAAAAAAACATCCCCTTTGGATTCTCAAATACAGATACTTATATATATTCTTTTGAAACTCTTCCGTGTCACCTTTCCCCAACATGGTTGCCAAATCGCTTGGTGCAAACAAAACCCTTATTTATAACACACTCCTTTCGACACTCGTCCGTGTTATCCTATTCCCACAGGTCACCGAAATACCTTTTACACCCTCACATACAAATATTTGTTCATAACTTATACATTCTCTTTTGACACTCGTCTGTGTCATACTTTCCCCAGCAAGTTGAACACTCGTCCGTTTCTTGCTCTTACTTCACTAACAAACAATCCTCACTCATACTTATACAGAAGTCTCTGGTACTTGTCTGTATCTTATATATATATTATTCCCCACAGATTCGACACTCGTTCGTGTTTTTTGTTAACCAGTTGGTACTCGTCTGTATCATCACCTCTAAACACGCGTCAGCATTTGTTTCTACAAATACTCGTCTGTATCATTGTCCTAAGGATGCTCGTCCGCATCTTTAATCAATACACAGTGTCAAAACACTTATACCTTTTATTCTGGAAAGCGTAAACACTCGTCCGTGTTTACCTTTCCCCATCAAACAACTTTCTTCTATCCGACATTCGTCCTATGTCGTGATACTTTCGGCAACCATCCCCTGCTAGGTGATCGTCCTTCACCTTTGGATGATCGTCCCTCATCCTTTCCCCAGTGGAGTCTCCATTATTGAAACCCTTTTCTACCCGACATTCGTCCTATGTCGTGATAAATAGCAGCCTTCCCCTGCTAGGTGGTCATCCTTCACCTTTTGATGACCGTCCCTCGTCATTTATCCGATGGTCGTCCCCATCGTTGATTATGTTATCCGGCATTTGTCATATGTCGTGATAAACCCCGAGAGAAGCCGTACCCTGCTAGGTGATCGTCCTTCATCTCTTGATGATCGTCCTTCATCATGCTTATCCGATGGTCGTCCCCATTGTCAACCTTTTCTATTTGTCATTCGTCCTATGTCGTGATAAAGAGCAGCCATCCCCTGCTAGGTGATCATCCTTCACCTTTGATGACCGTCCCTCATCAATATTTCATTTATTCGTTAAACCGATGGCCTTCCCCATCGTTGCTTTTATCCCCAGAGAATCTTTTTTCTTTACCTGATGGTCGTCCCCGTTGTGGTCTTTTTATTTCCCCAGCTTGTCGGCCGTCCCCGTCATTGCTTTATCCCCAGCAGTCGTCCTCTGCTCGATGGTCGTCCTCCATCGCTTTCATTTGATAATCATGATATACAATATTTTACAATTTATATCCCTTTTCTTCTTCTCCCCAGTGAGTGCAAATTCTGGATTGTCTTTGGTATTCAACCACAAGTTATCTTGTTTGTCTGTTAAGCCAGGCGCTTACATCCTGCACAGCTAACTCATGCTTGAATAGGGGCAGCTGTAAACACCCCAAATTTTCCCTCACTCATTTCACACTATTGGCTTGTGATCTTTCATGTTTGCATTAGTATAAGCATACCATCTCATATTGTATTTTTATTTCACTGCATAGTTTAAGTTCATCTGCATCTAGGGCTTGTGATCTGAGCAATCCAAGGATCCATTTGAGCCACACCAAAGGTCTCCAAGTGTTCCAAGAGGATCCATGTGTGTTCCATCATCATATTATATCCCTCAAAGTTCAAGGAAGTCAAGAAATCACAAGAACTGGCAAGGCATGGAAGCAGAGCTAGGGTTTTCACTACACCGATGACCAAAATTAGGGTTTTGGTTTCAGAGGCCATAACTCCATATATTTTGGTCATTCTTGTTTCTAATGTTCTTAAGATGTTACAAGGATCATGTGTACGAAGTTTGATGAAGAAATTCATTGTGGAAGTCATTTGTTCACTGGGTAACTTCATGAGCAAGTCAGAGCAAAATCAGGGCATCCGAGGCCCTAAAAAATGGAACCAAAGGGGTTTTATCATCAAATTGAAGTTATATGATCTTTATTTGATCATTGAAGTGCTTGGGAGTTCACAAAATTGAAGAAATTTGAGCTAAACCAAAAGTTGCCAAAAATGGAAATGACTTGTAATGGAAACTTTCCATTTTGGTAAAGTTCTTCAACCTTCTCTTTCTTGATAAAAAATGCTTCAAATGAAAAATTCTTGGTCATGAAAGTTGTAGATTAGATCTTTCCCTTTTCAAAAAGTACAAGAACATGTTCTAATTCATCATGGAACTCAAGTTATGATCCTTCAAAGTTGGCAAAAATCCTATAATTTTCAAGAATGCACCAAAGAGGATTTGTTTTTGCAAAACAACTTGCCAAGCCATTTCATGACCTCTAATTCATCTCTAAACATCATACCATCATAGTACAACTCATTTTGATCAGAATTGGCCCAAGAATCATACACTTTCATGCGTTGAACTTCAAGAAATCTTAAAAGGGCCAAGACTTCTCAAATTTGCAAAATGGTATGAATCTTTCTATACACTTGTTCCAGCTCATCAAATCTGATCCATAAGCCATCCTTGATCTCTGCTGAGCCAAGCCATTCCCAGATCCAGGCCTTCCATGTGCCCATACCTCATGTAAAACCAACCTTGACTTTTTGCAAATCACCCCATACCAATCAGCATAGCCCATACAAACTATTCTGACCTATCACAGCTTCACATACATGCCTCAAGGGACTCATTTCATACGACACATTTCCCTGAATCATCCCATAACTCAGATTGTCAAAAATCCTCTCAAAACTTCATCTCTTCGAATTTCATAAACCAGCCTTCAAAACTTCAAGCAAACTTCACCAATCATCTCCATACACCCTCCAAATCATTTCCCAACCCTTAAACAAGCCTGAAACCTCAAGAATCCAAAACACGATATCACTCACCTCTGAA
Organism: Lathyrus aphaca; assembly: GCA_963966055.1. Taxonomy (NCBI): domain Eukaryota; kingdom Viridiplantae; phylum Streptophyta; class Magnoliopsida; order Fabales; family Fabaceae; genus Lathyrus; species Lathyrus aphaca. Next base: position 478,319,263 of record OZ014521.1, read on the forward strand.
CTGAAACCTTCAAAGCATCCTATATAAACTCCTATCAAGCATTCTAGAAGCATAAGGGGATCAAGGGGAGTGGTTTAGCACCAAAGAATAGCCCAAAAGGTCCTAGTTTTGAAAACTTCAACTCAGGTAACCTCAAGAACATTTTTTCCAAAAATGTATTTTTAAGTTGCTAAATGATTCCTCATGCTTCATTGATCATATTGATGTAATTTGTTTCGAAAATGGTTGAGTATTAGCATGTATTGAGTTTCTGAAATTTCTGTTCAGTTTCACGTTTTGCTTCGAATCTCATGATTGATGAATGATAAATGTGTTTTGAGGGTAGATTCATGTTTAGGAAGGTTAGGGGATTGTTTATGGAGATTTAAGGACTTTGATTTGGCCTAGGGAAGAAGATAGAGTGAAGGTCTCGCCGAAGAAGATGACCGGAGCACTGTTCCGGTCATCTGAATGTAATTAGTGTTTTAATTAGGGTTTAGGGCCAGTTTGAATGCCAGCCCTTGGATGGCCCTTCCCGCGCGTGTTTGGACGGATATGATCAAGTCATTAGGTTTTAATTCTGATTATTTAATTTAATTAATTAGGATTAGCCAGAAATGAATCTCAGCCCTTGGTTTACGCGCTGGACAATGGTTCCCCCCCCCCCCCCCCCCGTTTAAATCTCAGCCTTTAGATTGTCATACTTTTCTTTTTATTTCATTTTAATTCATTTTTATCCATTTCTTTTCATATAATTATTTAAAATAGTAAAAATGATCAAAAAAATCTGAAAATTTTTATCAAGTCTTTTATTAATTTTCAGAAACCAAAAATATTTTTATTTTAATTTTTTGCATTAAAAAGTATTTTTAAATCATTTAAATGTTTTATTTAATTAGTTAATTGATTTTAATTAATTAAAAATACATTTAAGTGTTTATAAATCACCAAAAAAATCAGAGAGCATTCTTAGACATTTAGAAACATTTACAAACTCACCATACAAATTTCTTTTTGGTTTTGATCATGCTTTGACATTTTTCAATGAATTAGGGTTCTTAAAAATGTTTATTTTCTAACCCTAACTTCAAAAATTCATAACTTTTAAACCAAGTTGAGTTTGTGAATGGTTCTTTTTGCATTGTTCTATGCATGGCTTCTAGAATCCAAAAACATTTTTGTTTCATTTTTATCTTGCATTTTTAAATTATTTGGAATTTTACATTGAGGATCACCCAAAAAAACCCTAGAAACTTAGGAAATTCATAAATCCTTCTAGGTTTAGCTTCTGACCTCCCCCTTTGGATGGTAACCTAGTATAGGTTTAGGGTTACTTTGAGTGAATTTTCAATTTTTTATCATGTCATTTGTCTCTGTCTTTGCCATTTGCATCTCATGCTTCCATATAACCCTAATTTTACATGTCCATTTGCATTCATCCTGCATATGCATCCATACATGAACTTGCCATGACATTTAATACATTCCCATGTCATCTTAGACACCTTAAGACATGTAAGAATCATGCTTGATCATTTCTTCATTCATTTGCCATGATTTGCATTCATTTCCTTTCATTAACTTTCATGAACTTTTAAACTTCAAAGCATGCTTCATTTGCATTCATTCTCTTGTATGAACACACACAAGCACTTTGTATGTCTTTGCATAATGTCATAGCATCATTTGCATCATGTGTATGCTTTTGGTTTTGAATTTTGTCTTTGCATATGCATCATTCCATTTCATTTCTTTCCTTATGCATCTTGTGTAACTTTTCAGGTTAATGGTAAGTTGTTTGAGAGGTGAATTTTCCTTCACCTCCCACTTCTTCTCATCTTTTTTATATTGCATCTTTGCTGCATTTTTTATTTTCTTTGAGTGAACTTGTTCACTTGTGTTCTTTCTCTCTCACTTTCTTTCTTTAAGTTACTTATCTTCTTCAATGAAGTAAGTAACTTATTTCTTCTGCTTCTTCCTCCTTTCATCTGCTTCTTCCATTGGTGGCTTCCTTGAAGATCTTCCTCAAGCCTTACAAACCATAGGAACATCCAAGCATGATAATAATTAGGATTTTGATTAGCCCCCCTTAGTTCTTACCTTTGAGGCTTCTTTGTGTTTCTCTTCTCATCTCATCATTAGAGACTAGACCTTTAAGGCTTTAAGACTTTGGAATTAGGGTTATGCCTGCATCCTTCTCTTAGGATGGAGTGTATAACTTTAATCCTAAGTGTTAAACCCTTAATTGTTTTAACCCTCTTAATCAATCCACTTAATAATCACTAAGACATTAACTTGTAACTTGGGCGTTACATTAGGGTTCTAATTCTTCCTTTGTGGTTAAGAAGGACTAACCCTAGTGTTTAATGGACAAATCGCCCTCAAGTTGTCTTACAAATCATAAAACTCACTTCTTAATCTCACCCCTTAATTAAAATCCATTTAATAAAGGATTGTTTTGTCATGAATTTAATCCCTAATCATGGATTAAGTTGAGGTATCTTCCTCAGCTTAAGTGCTCTCATCTATTATCCTTCTATTAGGATGGTGTAATGAGTTCACTAATCCTTGATTATGGTTTAAACTCATTACTTAACACTAAACAAAAACACAAAAACATCTAAATAATCACAAGTAGGTTAATGATCTTTATCCTACATCATCATGGCAATTAAATTGAGATGCTTATCTCACACTTAAAGTATTCTCATTATCCCTAATCATGGAGGATATAATGAATATACAAGCCTTTGATTTAGGCTTAAGCTCATTAACTTATGACAAACACCAAAAACAATAAAAGATTGAAAAAACCAAAAACAAATAATAATCGTCTCCTTCGGGATTCTTTTCTCATTACTCTCATTCATAAACGGGAACTTGCTTCTTCCGTGTAATGCAAAACAGTTAGCTCGAGCCAGACGAGTCATAAACTTGAGCATAGACAAGACAGTTCACAGTCAATTTCTTTTTCAGTCTCTTTGAGTCGAACTACGGTGTTCTGACTTCCTCATTACACGAGAGGATACGTAGGCATAACCTAATAGTTATCGAACTATGGTGTGTAATTGCATTTTGGTATGGCTTGATGAAGGCATGCATATTGCCTGAAGGATACATTGAAGGAAGTGTTGGTGATCACGTGTTATGTCCTCATCTTCATTGTATTTTTTTTTTAGTTATGTTTATGGGGTCATAAAAAATGGTGTAATGATAACTAGGCTCTAAAAAATGGACCTTATAACATTTTTTTTAAATAATTTTTTTGTGATAAAAAGAATTGTATGGTGATAAAGAAAATGGTTTTAGGAAATCATTAAAAAATGGATAAACATAAATTGGATATATGAAACAAATGAATATTTATTTAAAATGGAAAAAGAAGTCGAAAATAGGTTATAGAATAGTTATTGGAAATGGGCACTGAATAATCGAAATGGATCAGATAAGAAAATGGGCATGGAGTAAATTTTTTAGGGAAGGAATCAGCTATCACCAACACGCATACACAACCATAAAACAACTTGCATTGTTTCCTGAATCTCTGATAAAAAGAACAAAATTGTTATTGCTCTTGAGACAAATCCTCTGAATTAATCAATCTCCGAGTCTCTGAACAAATAAACCTGAATCACCTTGAGTTCTCTTGAACCATTCTCTGAGACAATAAACCCTTAATTGATGGCCAGAGAAACTTCACACGCAACATCATTTGAACCTTAAAATGCGCTGCCTGAGAAATAATCGCCGACACAGATAACTTGCAATTAAAATAATACCTCGATAGTTTGACCAAGATTAGGTCAAACGTCCATCTGAATCAAATCGTGAACCGAACAGCCACACTTGAAGTAAAAACTCTGCCAACTTATGTTATGTTGTGGATATTATGCTTCATATTTCTATGCTAATGATGCAGCACGAAATAGGAAAATGATATGCTAAATGTTATGAAAAAGAGAGGGAAAATTTGGGGTGTTACAGCTGCCCCTATTCAAATATTTGTTAATCTGAAAAGGATGAAAGCAACGGTTGTCAGCCATTCAAGATGAACCATGGTTGAATACCAAAAATAACCCTAAAATTTTCACTCTGCCGAAGAATAAAAGAAAAAGGGAAATAAACCCAACCAAAGAAGAACTATTACAAACCCTGGAAAGGTGGCAAGTAATCGGTAACCAAGAAATGTCTTTTAAACGACGCCAAGAGACCACTGGCTTAATGACGTTGCAATATCAAGCGATTTGCAACCCGAATAAGATCAAGCAATCTGATATGACAATAGTATCAAACGATGCATTCAAAACAGGCCCAATAACATGGGACAAGGCGATCAAATCAAGCTTTGATTTGAGAAAAGAGTAACAACTCTGCAGGGGAATATCATCTAGTGACATCTTGCGTTTTCTAGACTAGTTGACTGCTTGAAGATCAATCCAAGAGAATTTTACAGGAGACATGCATCCAAAATATCCAAGTGTCTTCAAACTCTTGGAGAGATTCGTCGAATCTTGACATAACTGCTCCATACTACATAGACTGTGGAAGCATTTGTCTTGCGAGGGTTCCTGAAAAACCTCATATCCCATATGAGATATTATGCACCGTGTTCTGAACCCTAGACAGGTCTACCAATTGTTAAGAGGGAAGAACATCTCAATACCCTGAAGAAACTTCAATCTCACTTTTGAGCTCAACATGAGACCGTTACTTGTAAGCAAAAGGATATGTACATCTGCTCCAGGTAAAAATAAACCAAGTATGGTTGAACCTTGGTGATATGATTTTGATTTTTTTTCTTTGTTTTTATGACAGACTCACTGGGTATCAACTCAAGGGTTGAAGAGGGGAAGAATATGATATCGACTCAAGGGTCGTAAGAAACGGCAATATCAACTCAAGGGTCGAAGTAAATAAATGACAATATCGACTCGAGGTTTGAGGAGATAAGGCGACAACAACATCGACTCGAGGGTCGAGGAAACGAAAGAAACAATATCGACTCGAGGGTCGAGGAACGAAAGCAACAATATCGACTCGAGGGTCGAGGAAACAAAAGCAACAATATCGACTCGAGGGTCGAGGAAATAAAGGTAACAATATCGACTCGAGGGTCGAGGGAATAAAGCAACATCAACTCAAGGGTTGAGGAAAATAAGGCAACAACATCGATTCGAGGGTCGAGGAAATGATAATGACAACATCGACTCAAGGGTCGAGAAAACAAAGGCAGTGATATCGACTCAAGGGCCGAGGCAATACAAGCAATGACATCGACTCAAAGGTCGAGAAATAAGGGTGACAATATCGACTAAAGGGTCGAGTAACAGAAGCGATGATATCGACTCAAGGGCCGAAGAAAACACCGATATCGACTCAAGGGTCGAAGAAAACCAAAGCGAAGACTGCCACACTCAACTGAAGTGAGAGGCTGGACGCATATAGATATCAATGATCTTGGTTGAAGAGATGCCCACCAGAAATTGGACTTTAACTGCGAAGATGATCAGATGAAGAAACCATAATGACTGAGGAGAAATTCTATGATCCGGGAAACACGCTTCCTGCGCCCTACTGGGATCAATCATTAGACATTCATTCTGGAACTGCCTTGCATACTGTAAGATTGTCTTAAGTGGGTTTTACAGAAAACCTAGCATCTGAAATGCTTCAGTGTTTTTAAACTCTTGAATATCTCGAAGTAACCACCTCAAACTGTATGGTCCATGAAGGAACTTTCCCCAAGATCTTGCATCATTATGAGGTGTTCTGCCCCAGTATTCTGAACCTTGGGTAGGTGAATCTGATTAACCGTCTTCTAGAGAGAGTAAATTCTTGTGCTTCTAGGGTGACCTGCCCTACTACGAGCCTTGCTTTGGAGAAAACGCCCAGGCTAACTGCTCTGTGAGAGATTTAAATCGAAGTGATTGCCCCAGTTTGGTTGGAATTTGAAGAGATTGATCGATATTATTGCCTCGCATTGGCTGCATTTAACCTAACTGGTTGTAAGAGTCACTATTCAACGGAGTTCCTTGGAAAAATGCCATTGACATGAATGTCCTTCAGAATTTTCGGACTTTTCAAGTTGGCAAGATTAAGCTTCTGGACTGAGGTTCCATATGTGAACTTCTTTGATGCCAAACAAATGTATGCAAGCAGACAATATTTTATTCTGAGAATGAAAATTCTAATGCAACACATGTTAATCCCGAAGCTTTATTGAAAAGATATCGCAAACCTTTGTGAACAATTCACTGGTTAAGATACGACATGTATTTTTTTGAAAGAAAACATGCACATGCAATACCAATAAATATCTTTTAACATAACTCATAGGAGTCAGGAACACTATCTTGTGGTAGTAAACTCTCAAATTAACCCTGTTTCACTTAGGACTTTTGAGGGTTGTATCGTGGCTTGGTTCACGGTTATAGAAACAAAGATATAGGCTCAAAGTTTATATGTGTCAACCCATCTTCGTGATGTCCTTCCATTCCTATATTCAGCTAGTTTTCACAAGTTCCCACCTCTCAAAAGGGTTTTGTGATGGTTGAGGAACCAATGACACTAACAGTTTAAGCACCACTGCGGTTGTCAGAGTAACAGTCACCCCTGTTGTCTTTTGTGTCTACATCACATGACTTTCTTCTTGCTTAAGGATATTTCTTGTGTGATCATTTTTACATTTCAACTTTTGCGTTCTTTTGTTTTATCCCTAACTTTTGCCTGAACTATTTTCTTTTGAATCTTTTGCTTTTAAAGTCCAGCGGGATGCCCTAATTTTTGCCTAAGTCGCTTGTTTTCAAGTTTCAACTTAGCGGGATTTTTTTTCTTCTTTTTTTTCACTTTTTTTTTTGTTTTGAATAAATCGTGTGACATTGTTTGTCTTGATTGCATTGAAAAGGGTTGTGATTGTCTCACTTTTCAGTTGATGAGGGATAACCATTGCGGTTTCCAGTCTTTGGACCTCTTGATTTGGTACAATGAAATGTTAGGGATCCTCATATACACGCCTTTATGAAAGTTTGAACACTCGGTCCAACTAGCTGACACCTACCCTGCCTCTAAGTTACATGTTAGGGTTTTTTCATGTGAAAAGAAACTCCTACTTCAAGGCTCAAAGGGGTTAGTGAGGGTTTATCTCCCTTATATCTCCGGTGTTTAGGATTTGAAACAAAGCATGTACATCGTTAACAGGGTCTTATTCAAGAGCACACTATAAACAGCCCAAATTTTTCCTCACTAAGTTCACACCATCGCTTATGATCTTTCATTTTTGCATAAGCGTAAGCATACCATCTCATATTGCACTTTTGTTTCATCTGCATAGTTCAAGTTCATCTGCATCTAGGGTTTGTGATCTGAGCAATCCAAGGATCCATCTGACCCACTCCAAAGGTCTCCAATCATTCGAAGAGGGTCCATGTATGTTCTATCATCATAATATATCCCTCAAAGATCAAGAAAGTCAAGAAATAACAAGAACTTGGGAAGCATGGAAGTATAGCTAGTGTTTCACTTCACAGATGACCTGAAATTAGGGTTTTGGTTTCAGAGGCCATAACTCCAAATTTTTTGCTCACTATTGTTTCTAATAGCCTCAATATGTTATAAGGATCATGTGTATCAAGTTTGATGAAGAAATTCATTGTGGAAGTCATATGTTCATTGGGTAACTTCTTGAGCAAGTTAAGTCAAAATCAGGGCATCTGAGGCCCCCAACAATGGAACCAAAGTGGCATTTTCATAAAATTGAAGTTATATGATCTTTATTTGATCATTGAAGTGCTTGGAAGTTCACAAAATTGAAGAAATTTGAGCTAAACCAAAAGTTGCCAAAAATGGAAATGACTTGTAATGGAACCTTTCCCAACCATCAAACAAGCCTGAAACCCCACAAACACAAAACACGATTTCAGACAAGTTGAGGTGCAACCACTCAAACCAGCTCATTTCAACTCATTCAAAGTCTTGCAACACCCTCAGGGGATCAAGTGGAGGCCATTTGCACAAGAGAGAGGTCCAGATAGCTCAAACTGAGAAAGCTCAAGCTCAGGTATACCTCATGAACTTTTTTTCCAAAAATGCTATTTTAAGTTCTTAAATTGTTCCTTGTGTCTCCCTGATCATTGTGATGTGCTTATTTTAAAAAATGGTCGCGTATTAAGAATTTTATGGGTGTCTGAAAGTTTTGTCATTTTTATGTTTTTCTTCGAATCTTGAGAATGATGAATGAGAAATGTGTTTTGATGCTTGATTCATGCTTAGGGTTGTTACATGATGTCATCTGGAGCATTAGAGCTCTGGAAATAGCCTAGGGAAGAAGTTTGATGTTTGGGGTCACCGGGGAAGATGACCGGAGCTTGCTCCGGTCACCTGAAAATAATTAGAACCCTAATTAGGGTTTAGTTGCCCAGTTTGAATTCTGGCCGTAGGATGGTGATTAGCGCGTGAATGTATGGCCTGGATCATTTCAGTTAACCCTAATTTCCATTTAATTAATTTAATTAGGTAATTAAGCCAGTTTGAATCCTGACCACCAGATTGCGCGCGCAGTCAATCATTCTCTCCCCAGTTTGAATCTCATCCATCAGATTGGATTACTTTCATTTATTTTGATTTTTATTTCATTTAAATTGCATTTTCTTTATCATTTTATTTAAAATACCTAGAAAAATCACTAAAATATTTTCTTCTGCATTTTAATTCCAAATATTTCTCTTCACCCAAATTTAGGTTTCTAAAAATCCCATTTAGGTTTCTAAAAATCCCAAAAAAAATTCATATTTCATCTTAAGACATTTAGAAACATTTTCAAACCATTCATACAAATTTCTTTTTGGTTTTGAACATGCTTTGACATTTTCTTTGAATTTAGGGTTCATAAAATCCCTTTTTTGGAACCCTAACTTTGAAAATTCTTTTCTTCCCAACTATGAAGGGTTTGACAATGATTCTTTTTGCATTGTTTTCCATATAGCATGTAGTTTCTAGGATATATTTTTTTCGTGAATGTATCTTTCATTTTCAAATTTATTTGCATTTTTCCTCTTAAGGTACCCAAAAACCCTAGTTAACATAGAAAAATCATAACTTCCTTTAGGTTAAGATTTAAACCTTCTCCTTTGGGGTGTGATATCATATGGGGTTAGGGTTTGTTTGAGCTCATTTACAAATTTTTATCATGTGAATTGCTTCTGTTTTGATCATTTGCATCTCATCCTTTCATGTAACTCTAATTTTGCATCCATACTTGCATCTTACATTGCATTGCATGAACATGTGAACTTGCCATGACATTCTAAGAACTTGTATGCCATCTTAGACATCTTAAGACATTGCTTGAACATTGCTTGGTCATTTATTCATACATTTTCCATGCTTTGCATCCATTTCATTACATAAACATCCATGTGTTTTCATGCTTCCCACATGCCTCATATGCATTCATTCTCTTGTATGATCACATATGTGCACCTTGTATGCTCTCACATCATCTCATAGCATCATTTGCATCATGTGTTTGCTTCTGGTTTTCGTTTTACCTTTGCATATGCTTCATTCCATTTCATTTCTTTCTTTATGCATCTTGTACTAACATTTTCAGGTGGTAAGTAACTTGAGAAGTGAATTTGCCATCACTTCTCATTTCTCTTCATCTTCTTCATATGTATCCTTGCTGAATTTTTCTTTGCCTTTGAGTGAGATTTCTCATTCATGCTCATCTCTCACTTTCTTTCTCTAAGTTACTTATCTTCTTCAGTGAAGTAAGTAACTTATTCATCTGCTTCTTCCTCCTTTCATCTGTTTCTTCCATTGATGGCTTCTCTGAATATCTCTTTTAAGCCTCACAAACCATAGGAACATCCAAGCATGACAATAATTAGGTTTGTGATTAGTCCCCCCTTTAGTTTTTACCTTTGTGTCTTCTTTGTGTCTCTCTTCTCACCTCATCATTAAATACTAAACCTTTAAGGTTTTAAGACTTTGGAATTAGGGTTATAACTCATCCTTCTCTTAGGATGGAGTGTATAACTTTAATCCTAAGAGTTAAACCCTTAATTTTTTTAAACCTCTTAATCAATCCATCTAATAATCACTAAGACATTAACTGTAACTTGGGCCTTGCATTAGGGTTATAATTCTTCCTTTATTGGTTAAGAAGGACTAACCCTAGTGTTTAATGGACAAGTCCCTCTCAAGTTGTTTTACAAACCATAAAACTCATTTCTTAATCTTACCTTTAATTAAAATCCAATTTAATAAAGGCTTACTTTGTCATGAGATTAATCCATAATTATGGATTAAGTTGAGGTATCTTCTTCAGCTTAAGTGTGCTCATCTATCATCCTTCTATTAGGATGGTGTAATTAGTTCACTATTCCTTGATTATGGCTTAAACTCATTACTTAACACTAAACAAAAACCCAAAAACACCTAAATAATCACAAGTAGGTTAATGATCTTAATTTGAGATGTTTATCTCATACTTAAAAGTATTCTCATTATCCCTAATCAAAGGGAGGATATATTGAGTTTACTAACCCTTGGTTTAGGCTTAACCTCATTAATTTATGACAAATACCAAAAACAAATAAAAGATTGAAAACACAAAAAACAAACAATAATCGTCTCCTTCGGGATTCTTTTATCATCATCTTCACTCACAAACGAGAACTTGCTTCTTCCGTCTAATGCAAGACAGTTAGCACTTGAGCCAGACAAGTCATACACTTGAGCATAGACAAGCAAGCAGTTCACAGTCAAGTTATCTTCCAGTCTCTTTGAGTCGAACTACGGTGTTCTGTCTTCCTCATTGCACGAGAGGATACGTAGGCATAACGTAATTGTTATCGAACAAAAGTCTCTGTGTCTTCCCCTTCTTTCAGCATTCTTCTTAAGCCTCATTCCTGAGCATTTCACTTCACCTTCTTGCACTGACACTTGTATATTCTCTTCCAGCTTTTGCATACAGATAACACAAACAATACCCCTTTAAACACAAACTTTCAAGCGTAGATCCCGTCGAGTACGACGGACAATATGGGTGCTAATACCTTCCTAGGTTGTAACCAAGCCCCTTTCTCTGGTTCGTAACCATCTTATCCATATCTTTTTCCAGGTTTATGCAGCATTACCTTTCCTTCGGGATAAAAATGCCTAGTTGGCGACTCTATTCACTTCACCTTCATCCTCTCCTTTCGCCGACCGTTCGCGTCTGTACCCTATCTGACCCGGTGTCTTTTCGGGGGAGCGACACACACAAATGGAGATTTTTTCGTTTTCATTTTGTCATCCTCCATCACAGAGTTTAAGAAAGACAATTGGTATTGTAATGCATATACACAAAATTATGAGTTAATACGAATGAATTACTTCAAGAAAAACATGTGCATTTCATTAATTAACATTCAAGAACAAACAAAATTCATACATGCATACAAATGTTCAAACAAACATATAAAAGCTACTCATGAAAATGCAGTAAAGAAACTAAGTTGCAATTGTTCGGAGACTTGACTCCTTCTGGACCTGTTGATCTAGAATACTTTCAATAGTCAGCAACCTTTTCCCGATGGAATTTGCAGTCTTCAATCAAATCACCACGTGTCAGCACCATACTTCATTCCCAATTATTCTGACCTGAAGCTTTCGACGTTCAAACATTGACACGAGAATTCGAAAGAAAAGAGTGACATTGAAATGAAATTGTAACATAAGGTTGCTCGGAAAGACCTCACGATCTCCTGCCTACGTATCTCCATTGGCCCAAGACCAATGAATAATCAAAGCGCGTAGTTCCCCTCAGTAGGAATGAAAATGCAATACATAAACTAACAATCCTCATAGCCGTTCTACAAAATTAAACTGAGAATCACCTTCACATCTATCATCAATAATTTCCTCCAAAACATGAGCTGATGAACCCACATGACCATGCAAAGAATTGTTGATTGAATGCCCTAAGGCGTCACAAAAATCAACCTAGGTTCAATCAAATCCTGAACCTTATCCCTGAGAGGCTTGCATTCTTCAGCTGAATGTCCTGGTGCGTCGCCATGGAATCCACATCGAACATTAGGATCAAAGCCTTGTGGGTATGGAAAAGGCACCGGGCCCGGATTCTTCGGCACCATCAATCCACTATCGATCAGATGTGGAAGTATCTGGTTGTATGGCAATGACAATGGATCAAAATACCTTTTTGGTATCTTGGTGTAGTAACGACGCTTTTGTGGAGTACACTTCTGTTGGCATGGTCGTTGTTGATACTAAGGAGGTTCACTATTAACTGGCATCTGACATATGAATTCAGAAGCTTGCTGACTCTGAGCAATTGAGATGCATGGGTACTGTTGATAAGTCAATGGAGTTGGAGGATCTTCCCAGATAGTATCAATTACATTTTCTTCTTGTGAACTGACAAAAGATTCATTCTCTTCAGCCGAGCTATCGGAAATGCCTTGGATATTTCCCATCTTGATAAAGCTCTTAATGTGTTCTCCAATTATCACCAAGTCAGAGAAACTCGATGTTCCACTGCCACTCAACCTCTCCAAGTACGGTCCTTTCCAGTTATCTATGAAAAGATCAACCAATTCATTGTATGATAGCGGGGGTTGAACACAAGCATTTACCTCTCTCCACCTCTGGGCATACTCTCTGAAAGATTCACTATCTCCTTGGGATAAACCTTGCAAATCTAAGTGGCTAAGAGCCCTGTCAAGATTGTAGTCATACTACTTCACAAAGGCATTGGCTAGGTCTGACCATGATTGTATATGACTGCTCTCTAACTGCATGTACCAACCAGATGATGCCTCACTCAGACTGTATTGAAAGCAATGATTCATCAATTTGTCATTATGCTCATATGAGGTCATCCTTCCTCAAAACCTCCCCAAATGCTACCTTGGACAAATATCCTCTTTGTACTTTTCCAACTTCGGTACTTTGAACTCTAGAGGTATTAAAAGGCCATGTACCAGACACATGTTCGCAGCACTTAGATCAATGACATTACGACTTTGAAGGGATTTAATCTCTTCCTCCAACAAATGAAATCTTTCTTCCCTCTCCACAACTCGTGGATCTTGGATTCTCACCACATGAATTGCCTCCTGGGAACCTGGCATAGTGAAAGAAAAACTATGATAATCTGTAGCATCAACAAAAGAAGAATGTCCACTTTGGGCGAACTAACGTTCTTGAACATCTAGGTTCTTAATAGGAATATATACAGGCTGAGCTCGAGCGAAATTGTGGCCATCTTGCCTTGCCAAAGTCATCATAGCCTCCAAAAGTTGGACCCACTGATCTCTTGTCAACCCAACACTTGTAAATTGGATTTGCTCTCCAGGGTCTATAATCTGTCCAAAAGTTTCTTCAAGTCTGATACAAGAGTTGAAATCTCAACTGTAGATTGTGAACAGAGAACGGATGAGCCCTGCCTGCGAAACAAAAATGCAATGCAAATGCTATGAGATGCCATGTTCGGTTACTTCCAGGGAATCTATCTACTTTGATTAAGACTTTGTTACAGAAAATCCAACATTCTGATTCAGATATGAAATCCTCGGAAATAACTGAACATGTATGCTGAAATGATATGATGGCATGGATGCAACTGGCAAGTGAACGGGTACCGGTGTCTGTCTGGATACAGAACACTGAGCTGAGAACCAAATGTTTGAAACCAAAGTTCCTCTGAATAAGAACTCCCAGATAATAACTCAGAACCACATATCAAGAACTCTAGAACCATAGTAACCGGATCAAAACATAAGATCACACTGATGATGAAGGGTATGTTGAGGTTAAGGGTTCCTGCAAACCTGTAAACCCCTCACTATCTCACGGGTGTGCTCAGGGTCAAACATCATGGACTCTCAAAGCCGAGCAGCAATAATAATTTCACCATTTCCGTGAAATGGATCATGACCAAATCAGGGAATCGGTATGGCATTATGTACTACTCAGGGCGGTCTTAACATGAGTACATTCAACCCGTAGGATACAGTACTATTATCATACGACCAGATGCTTTGACTGAGTTCCTATAAGAGAACCAGGCCATCCTATGTGAGTCCCCAGTGGACCCTCGGGTGCGAATGGGTTTGCCACAGAATGTGGTCTGCCACTGTAACCACTGGAGAAGGTTGTTTCCGAAGTGGAGGAAATACCCACACAAGATATTTCTAAGACGGTCGCAGTTTGGGTGTGAAATACATCGCCACTCATCATGCCACATGCGACTACAATGTGTCCACGCTAATCCTTGGGTTCACTCAAGTGGGTATTTGGCTTATCTCTCAGTAAAAGTATCACCCAAGTCCCACCAAACATAAAACCAACACAGTTCAGACAGTCCGGTATATACATATGATGCATGAAAATAAATACTAAAATCAGTAAATAAAGCTGTAAATAAAAATGTAAATAAACAACAGTAAAATAAACACGCAACAACAAACACTCAAACACCCAATAAAACAGAAACAACCAAGCACTAAGAGAGACTCTCAAGGGAATCAGAGATACTCTAGTTAGGAGGTCCCCAACAGAGTCGCCAGCTGTCGCTCCATGGATTTTCATCCTGGTACAAACGAGAAAGTGGCGCAGAAAAGGGTAGAGTCGCAAGCCATACATTTTTATCCCGGAGGAACGAACAAAGGTCCTGCGAACCAAAGAGACTGAGTTCGGGAGTCGGTTATGATCTGGGAAGGTATTAGCCCCCCATATCGTCTGTCGTACCCGGCGGGATCCACGCTTGCAAAAAAATTGTTTCAAAGGGTAAAAGGATGAAGTTGCTGCAAAAGAAAAGGAACTGGATCTGGATAAAAGAAAAGAAATGGGGAAAATACAGGGAAAATAAAATAATGTGCTCGAACGGGCCCTACCCTGCATCCTACGTACCTCATCTAGACATGAGGACCAGAGTCTCCGTAGTTCCCCTACCTAGTGGTGGAAAATATTGCTTGTGTCTTAAGGCTTGAACTGCCTATGTCAATCCTCAGGTGTTGCAGGCTCGAACGACGAGTGTGTTACCATCTTGCAAAATGAAAAGTAGGAGCAAGTTTGCACGTAAAGAGTGAAGGTGATGAGAAGAGAAGTCTCGAAGGAGAGACGCTTATTGTTTGTCCAGTGTCTTTTATGAGTTTTCTGCTTTGAAGTTTGCATATGTAAGTGTACCTAAGTCTTACTTAATGGGATGTGTACTTCTTACATCATCCTAAAATGGAATGCGCATGAGGTACACCTAACTATGGAGGAAATCACCAAATCTAGTCCCACAAGTGAAGGCTCAGACACACTGACCTACTGGCATTTATTAAGTGTTTTTGTGATTTTTTATTAAGAAATGTTTTTTTATGTTTTCTTTGTGAAGTAATCTCATGCTAAGACCTATCCACCACGAGGGATATCCGACACCTCGCCCCGAAACGGAATGCGTGCAAGTATCTCATAGCAAAGTCTCGTGTCACATTAGAAGACTCGTCATTTATTAAAGTGACTTAAAGTTAAGTTTGAAGATGAGAAGAGAGATTACCAAAAGGATCTCAAAGGTAAAATCTAGTGGGGAAGACTAATCATAATGTTATCATGCATGGGAGTCCTAGGTTAGTGTGGTTTGAAGTCTATCCTAATGAAGAAGGAAATAAGAAAGAAGAACAAGATAGGAGCATAAACGTTAAAAGGCAACTTACTTCTCTGCAGAAGTTAAGTTGTTTCTAAGAGGGAAATGATGAAGTTAGACAAGCATATCATAAGGCTAAGGCAATCACAAATTTAAAGCATAAAGAGATGAAGGAAATAATTTTTATGTGGGATGCCTTCTCACACACATGACTTACCAAAACCTTACAAACCAAAGATTAGTGAATCACATTAGCATAAGATAAAATTAAGGATATTCAAACACTACACAAACCAAAAATGAAAGTCATAAACCAACCACAATCAAATAAGTCAGTACCTAAACCCTATAGGTTACCTAAAACAACTACCTAGAAAACCTAATAGGATGGCATAAATGCCTTCCTCAAACTATTGTAGAAAGAGGGAAGAAAGAGGCACGAAACGCTACCTAGGGAACAAGGCACCAAACAAATAGAAACGCTAATGAGAAAATTATGATATAAAAACACTAAAGTCAACAACCAGTAGCAAACATAGTGGCCAAATGGATCTCAAAAATTCACAATGAAACTCCACTAAATGGTCGCACAAAGTCACTTGAGAACAATTAACGAAAACGCACAAACAAGACTCCTAAAACTATGGATAAAATGAAATTAAAAATTTAACAAAATAATTTTATGAGCTTTTCTAAGTCTTTAAAATAACACAAAAGAACGGAGTCAAAATGTCACTTGAGGTGGAAGAAATAAAATCTACAAACTACAGTGTTTATGTGGAAATTAAATGAAAAGGAAATTAAAAGAAAAATCGAAATAAAAATGGGAAATTAATAAAATCAGGAAATAAAAGTATGAAAAATATCTAAAATGAGTTATGATGTTATAATATTTTTTTGGGAATTTTATAAAGTGTTTTAATGTTTTTAATGGAATAAAAATGAAACTATGTGCAAAAAGAAATAAAAACAAAGGAAATAGGGAAGGGGGTGCAAATGTAGTAAAGATGCAATTAAATAACCAGAGTGGGAATTAGAGGGGGGTGCAGATAGCAGGATAAAGAAGCCCAAGGCGTAAAGAGGCTGAGGGTGCATGGTGAGCTGCATGGTCAACCTGTTGACCGAACATGGAGCGCTTGATCCACAGACTTCTCAAAGTCATTTCATCTAACGGTCAGGGAAGCAAGAGAACAAGGTACTAAGGTGTACCTGCGCGGGTGTAAATGCAACAGAGAGGTCCTACCGGATGATGACAAGTGTCACCGCCGATATGGACAGAATCCAAAAAGCTTCCCTAACTCTATCCAAATCTCACCATCCTATCGCTTCGTTATTCCTAACCTCCTCTTAATTCTTCTTAACATTTTAAATTCTTTTTATGTCATTTCACTAATCCCCTTAAAAGAAAACAAAAGAAACCGAAAGAACATACACAAAATGCTTCTCTCTCCCAAGCTCCATTCGTCCCCCTCATCCCTAATCATCATCGCCGCCGCACTTCATTTTCTTCCACCAAAACCGTCGGCGCTATTCAACCTTCAAACACTTAACCATGAGCACAAACCTTGCTCTAAATGCCAACCTCCAACCTCTACCCAAATCAGAAATTCAAAAATGCAACAACTCATTCCAAGCACCAGATCGAAGAGTCAGAGGTAAACAAAATCACAACCACAAAAACGCAACACACGCACGTATCTAAACATAAGAGTTTGGCATCGTGTACCTGTGAGTCCAAAGATGCAAAGATGAAGTGCGGATATATCGACTCTGTCGTACTTCGAAAAAATACGATCCTCGCGATCGTGGTTGCGATTGGGCTGACATGAGAGTCGCCACCTAATTTTGTTTATTCCCGGAGAGGGAAATGGTAAATATAGATAAAACCACCAAGGAAGGATAAGACAAGGTCGTCGCAAACCATTGCCTGGGTTTGGAAGTCGGTAATGCAGGGGGAAGGTATTAGCACCCCCTACATCCATCGTACTTGATGGGAACCATCTAGGTTGTCACGCGCGAAGGGATGTCTATGCTTAAGAATTACTTGCTAAACTAATTGGTTT
This sequence comes from Lathyrus aphaca, assembly GCA_963966055.1. Classification (NCBI taxonomy): domain Eukaryota; kingdom Viridiplantae; phylum Streptophyta; class Magnoliopsida; order Fabales; family Fabaceae; genus Lathyrus; species Lathyrus aphaca. The sequence continues at coordinate 478,336,942 of OZ014521.1, forward strand.
ATTGATCCTTGGGGCTCGGCAAGGATTGAGATCCCCGTGCCTACGTATTCCCTTGTGTAATGGGAAAGTCAGAACTTCATAGTTCGGCCTGATATGGGTGATTGATGTTTGTTTTATTACCTTTCTTCGATGAAAGGAATTAGGAGTCGTATTTGCACTAAAGACTATGGGTAGAGATGATTATTCCGAACCAACAAGACGAGCGTCTTGCGATGAAATTATCGGAGCGAATAACGAGAGCTCATTATCCTCCTTTCTACCACTTAAGGCTTGTGGCGTACAATCCTTCTTGCATTATTGAAGTGTTTTATTTCCTAAGACCGCTTGATGTTGGATCAAGAGTTTGGATCTAAAAGTAACATTTCGGTTTTTTGAAGTTTGAGGTGAATGCAAATGGAAGTTTATTTATCTGGTTAGTTAGCAAGGTTTGGAAACTAAGCTAAAGTCTAGCTATGGAAAACAAGCGTGATGTATTGATTCGTTAAGTTGAAAAATGTTTAGAAAGGTGTAAGGTGCAAAGTAGTGCAGATGGCGATCGAGGAATGATCGACTTACGTGTGTGTATGAAGTGAAGTGCGTATGGATATTTACTTGGCGTTTGACCAAATATTTCGTTTATCTTTGAAATGATTAGTCTTAGTGTGCGTTCGTTTTTTACTTTGCAATTTATCGTCAAAAATGCAAAAGTAATCACACAAGCAATCATATTATCATATCACAAGCAAGGAGGATCGAGCATACACCAACATTCATCACACGCAAAAAATCGAACAATGGAGAAAGATTCATTAATCGAATTAAATATAAATATTTAATTAGACTAATTATCAAATTAACTAATTAAATAGAACTATTTAATTAAATTAATAGATGAAAATGTTTTTTTTGTTTTTTGAACTTTTATAAAAATATATAAAGAGAAATAATAAAAATAGGTAAATCAACCAAAAAACAAATGAAGTATAAATACTAAAATAAACTAAACCACGGGTCTGTATTCAGTAAAACAAAGGGTGCAATCCATAGCCAGCCAAGAGGCCTCTAGTACGGTCCAATACAAGCACTCAGATCATCCACTTAAATGATTCGGACCGGCCCAAAGAAGAAAAAACCAGAAGACAAACAGAAAATTCTTAAAACCCTAGCCGCTAGTGAACATATTTCTTGATCAATGATAAAAAGATTCCCATTAATTGGGGACTGCCACATGACCAGCAGAAAAAACAGATGTAGCAAAAGAAACATGTGTGTCACATAATTTTTATTAGAAAAGAAACATTAGAAGAAAGCAATTAAAGTAAAAGTAATAGCCATCGATAAAAGGACTATCCCAGTAACTTTCAAATCAAGCCCTGTCTCTGTTTGTTATATCTCTCACTCTCAAATAATATTGCAAAAGAACCTTTAAAACAAAACATAATCATTTTCCAATCATTGTTCCTTACTCAACTTCATCATCCTCTTGAAGGAGACAAAGATCTTCATCGTATATCATCACCAATGAATCACAAATCAAGCAACACACAAGCATAAACATTGAATCACAGTGTCAAACGTACAATGGAATCCAAAATCAAACCAAAGAAAACCGTATTTCCCAAATATAAACCCTAACCCTCGCACACAGATGGAAAAAAACAAAATTAATGAAGATCTGGAATCCGAAATCAATACGAGCAGAAATACGATGAGCAAAAGAAAATTTCATCACCTAACCGAAGTAAATCTGGTTTCAAGAGCTCCGACCAAGGTATGCTTTTGATGTTCATCCGCTTGGTCTACCCCTTTCTGCTCTTTTCATCTCTTTGTTTGCTTCGTCTCATTCTTCTTCTACAAATGGTGTTGTTATTATTGTTGCGAGAGTAGAAATGAAGGTCTTAGCTCATCTTTTCTATAACGTCGTTGTGAGGTTATAAGAAGATTTGTGGTTTTCTTTTTTTTTTTGCTTCTTGAGTGTGGTGTTTAGGATGAATTTTGTAACGTATTTGGATAAATTTTGCTGCCGTCATTTTGTTTTCAGCTAGGGTTTCTGTGTGCAGGTCTGTCTGTGTATAATGGTTGTTAGGGTTTCTGTGCAGCTGTGTAGGTCCATGGTGGCTGCTAGGTTTTGCCGGTATTGGCCTCCTTCAATCATTGCTAATGATTGGTTTTTATAGGGAAAAAAATGGGGACTTGGTACATGGGAGATTTGGGGTACGTGAGAGTGAGGAATATTTGTGTGAGAGTGAGCTGGAAAATTGAAACCGTTAGGAATTTTTTTTCATAGGATTTATGTGGGGACCCCTGAGATTGTTTGTGATTTTTGTCTGTAGTGCTGTGAAAAGTATGTGGTCCCTATTTATTTTCTCAAGTGAAAACTGATACCGAAACTTGTGAATTTTCTTACTACAAAAAAAAACGTGAATCTGATTGTTGACGCTTGTTCATTGATATTTGACTTTCCTTCTCAATATGTAGTTCTTCTTTGCAATTTACTTATAGCCTCCCTATTATGAATTTTGTGCATTGCTTGATAACTTGCTCATTCAACTTTTTTGGAATTTTCTGCTACACTATTATTTGTATAGCTTATAATTCTGACTTGACATCTAGCTTTGATGAACGATGTTCCCCTTGTTTTTGTTCATTGATGCAGACTTATTTTTACTGCTATGCTAATGCTCCCTTGAACTCCCTTTTGCAGGTTATTGACATACTTGTGTAACTGAAACTTGGTGCTTGAAGGATGATGCATTAGAGGAAAACCAAGTTTTAGGAATTTTTATCATAAAGCTTGGTGATGCTTGAAGAATAGAGTCATATGGATGATATCTCATAGCAAAGATAGTGGTTGTTGCATCGAGACCTTGGCTTGCTGCAACATGTGTGCAGAATGACGACTTGCTTGATAGGAGCAATGACTTTGCTTGGAGTTGAAGGCATGGTATGTGAAGAAACATTGATGAGGCTTTCTTAATAAACTTCTGTTTGTCTGAAATTTTCTTGTTCATAAGAAATCTTAGCAGAATTGGTGACTTGACGAAACATGTTCATTTGATACTTGTATGGCTGATTACATTTGTTATCTATTCATAAGACTGAGAATTGTGTATTTTAAACTTCTTCTTGATTTCTCTCGTTCCTCAATTTTTCTAATTGATGCCCTACACTAACCTGAGTTCAAACTTATATATCACACTGATGTGCATTCTGAATTTCATATTGCCGCATATATTGATTCATCCTTCTAATGCTTACTTTTCTCCTTTTTCATGTACACCCTTAGGAGTATGGCCTTGATACAACCAATTATATTTTGAAGATTTAAAGAAGGCTTGGCATGAAGGAATTTGGGATAATGTTTAAATGAGGAGAAACTGCTTGAGTTTGAAGTTCTGGCACAAAGACTTCAAGGCTTGGAAGATTTGGCAAGAAAACTTAGCACCAAAGTGATGGCCTGATGATAAGGTAACGGTACCAAAATGAAAAGCTTGCAGAATTTTTCTTCTATTTTGATTATGTGAACATATCCAAATGTTGCAGGATGTTAGGGGCCTCAACTTTGGACGGGTGTAGTCTCGCAAGAGTGAAGGGTACGAAGGAATCATAAGTAGCTGTTTTTCTATGAAATTCAATGGATGATTAGTGCAATAACTCATAACGATGTTGGTCCGAAAACTTGTCATGGAGAGAAGAATTTGACGGATGAAAATTTGTGACTCTGAAGTAGGGCAGGATGGTCTGGATTTGGCACAGAGAAAACGAAACATCAAGGTGGGAAATGGACTCTTGAATCAACCATGTTTTTAGTTTTGTAACCATTTGATTTCTTGTACTTAATAACCTTCACCTGATTGTATGTAACATGCTCCTTGTATTATTTCTTCCTTCAATAATCACGTGTATTGGTAAGATGGTATAGCTGCTGGTGCTCTATGATGTGTGGTACTTTGCCTTGAATTGTTTGATTCCATTCTGAATTGTAGTTTTTCACCGTTCACTGCGAATCCCTATGAACTTTAAAATTTATCCATTAATTGTGTCGGTTCAAATTCTATTGCATGAATGAACATTGTATTGATGAATTGCTGTGAAAATTTTTGGATTTCTTTGAATTTATTAATGGAAGTTAGCCCTTTTGCCTTTGTAATAACTTTGAACTCCCCCTTCAATGTAATTATGAACTAGCACCATCTACTTTTGGAACTCAATCGACTTTCGCAATCTCGACCTTGAATCTTTGTGTTTGGCATAGTTGGTTAGAACTTTTCTTTGTTCTTGTACTAACTATGTAACCTTGTATTGCAAGTAGCTTTATTGTTTCAATTTAATCATGTAGCACATTTTAGAGCTTGTTCTTGAGTTGGATAAAGAGTAAGTACTTTTGATATTTTCCAGCCAAGATCTCTTTTGAATTGAGAGACCAAATGGACTTATCCACTTGAGACAATGTTTGAAAATAACTTAGCACAGTTCTTGAAACCTTTTCACTATGGTAGTATTTTAGTCATAAACCAAGAATCAAATAAGACCTTGAATTCCACGCAAAAATCCTTTAAATGTGTATTGACTTGATTAATCCAATGGATCATGACCAAATTTTCAATAATTCATTCATGGCATGAACTCTAATCTTGTCATGGATTATCCTGAAAAATGACCTAAATTCCTCTTGAAGTAAAGTGACAAATGATTTTAAATTCAACCTTGAAACACCCCAAACCAGGTTTGTAGCCAATTAGATCATGTCTTGGAGTAAATTAGTCACATAATTTGGTAATTAGCCTGGAAGTGATTTTGATCCCATGATGGTTTTCAACCATGAAACCCTTGATTTTATGCGGCCCTACAACTTGACAACGGAACACCCTCCTTATTTGACCTAAATTAGGTCAAACAACATAGAATCTTGACCATCACCTCCCACATAAAATTTGATGGCCTTGCCTAAAACTCAAACAACCAATAAGACAAATAAAAACATATATATTGTTTGGAATTTTGAAAAATAGTTAATAAAATATTAATAAAAGCACAAATGAAATTAAAATTATATGGGTAGGATAAATTTGGGGTATGACAGATACCCCTACCGAATTGGCTTAAACCCGAGAAAGTGAATTGCTATATGGCGTTCGATTTTAGAGTTAAAGTATATTAGATATAAGAAGACCCTAAAATTTGTCCAACAAGAAAGAAAATGCAATAAAATAAATAAAAATATGAGGATGGGATGACAAATTTCCCAAAATATCTAAGATTCTTTGAACTAACAAAGCAGTATTTCAAACAATGGTATAATATTTCCTAGATCATGCGAAGCAGTTCCTTTTAGTCAAGCCTCTTCGGTAATGCTTGAACAATATATTTACCAAGCATAAGATTCTCTGTGTCTCGCGAAGCAGTTCCTTAACAATAAAGGCTCTTCGGAGAATGCCAAAGCAATATCTTGAATAATGGTATAATATTTCCTAGATCATGCGAAGCAGTTCATTTTAGTCAAGGCTCTTCGGTAATGCTAGAACAATATCTTTACCAAGTAAGAGTTTCTTTGTCTCTCGCGAAGCAGTTCCTTAACAATAAAGGCTCTTCGAAGAATGCCAAAGCAATATCTCGAATAATGGTATAATATTTTCTAGATCATGTGAAGCAGTTCCTTTTAGTCAAGGCTCTTCGGTAATGCTAGAACAATATCTTTACCAAGTAAGAGTTTCTTTGTCTCTCGCGAAGCAGTTCCTTAACAATAAAGGCTCTTCGGAGAATGCCAAAGCAATATCTCGAATAATGGTATAATATTTCCTAGATCATGCAAAGCAGTTCCTTTTAGTCAAGGCTCTTCGGTAATGCTAGAACAATATCTTTACCAAGTAAGAGTTTCTTTGTCTCTCGCGAAGCAGTTCCTTAACAATAAAGGCTCTTCGAAGAATGCCAAAGCAATATCTCGAATAATGGTATAATATTTCCTAGATCATGTGAAGCAGTTCCTTTTAGTCAAGGCTCTTCGGTAATGTTAGAACAATATCTTTACCAAGTAAGAGTTTCTTTGTCTCTCGCGAAGCAGTTCCTTAACAATAAAGGCTCATCGGAGAATGCCAAAGCAATATCTCGAATAATGGTATAATATTTCCTAGATCATGCAAAGCAGTTCCTTTTAGTCAAGGCTCTTCGGTAATGCTAGAACAATATCTTTACCAAGTAAGAGTCTCTTTGTCTCTCATGAAGCAGTTCCTTAACAATAAAGGCTCCTCGGAGAATGCCAAAGAAGTATCTCGATCAAATGATCTGTTGGGGAAAACCGATCAACAAGAATTCATTCTGAGAGGAAACACGCTATCCCAGTTCTGCAGAGGAAAAGCTTACAAGATGCCTTTTAGGATAACCTCTGCTTGGGGAGCAATAACCGTAAAAATGCTAGGGATCATCATCATCAACCATAAAGTTGAAGATTGAATTGTTGGGGGAATAAATCCGTGAGCACATCCGGAGTATCAGCTCTTTTCAGAGGAATACTGCCGACTTTGAAAGAGGATTGTCCGGGATGCATGTCATGGATCCTGTTATGCTATATTTTGTATGAATATTATGCATTGCATGATGTAAAATTATTCATATGATGCGATTGTCGAAATTTTGATGCAAATTTTTTTTTATGATTGATATGATTGTGTTTGATGAAATTCATGCTTTCGGGCAGGAATGATGCATGTCATGCATGTGACAATGCAAATGATTGGGTATGCTGGAATAGTTCTTTGGTAGTTGCCAACGAAATTGGACTTTGGAAAGATGCCACTCCATGGGTGGGCTTTCGGTTTTTTAGTGGTTTTGAAAGCAAGGGTGAAAAGACTCACTAGGTATCAACTCAGGGTTGAGAAAGCAAAGGTATCAACACAGGGTTGAAAAGCTAAAGGTATCAACACGGGGTTGATAGAGGAAAGGTATCAACACGGGGTGGAAAAGGTAAAGGTATCAACACAGAGTTGAGAAAGGAAAGGTATCAACACGGGGTTGAAAAGGTAAAGGTATCAACACGGTGTTGAGAAAGGAAAGGTATCAACACGAGGTTGAAAAGGTAAAGGTATCCACACGGAGTTGAGAAAGGAAAGGTATCAACACGGGGTTGAAAAGGTAAATGTATCAACACAGAGTTGAGAAAGGAAAGGTATCAACACGGGGTTGAAAAGGTAAAGGTATCAACACAGAGTGGAAAAGATAAAGATATCAACACAGAGTTGAAAAGGTATCAACACAGGGTCGAAAAGGTATCAACACAGGGTTGAAAAGGTAAAGGTATCAACACAGAGTTGAAAAGATAAAGATATCAACATAGAGTTGGAAAGGTATCAACACAGGGTCGAAAAGGTATCAACACAGGGTTGAAAAGCTAAAGGTATCAACACAGAGTTGAATAAAATTAGATTGTGAGAAATGCTGAGAGAACATGGACTTTTAAGTTGTGCCAAACACTGTTGGACTTTTGAGATGTGCCAAACACGGTTGGACTTTTGAGATGTGTCAAACATAGTTGGACTTTTGGCTTTCTGGTAGTTGCCACCATAGTGGACTTTTGGGAATTTTGAGGGCGCCAATGAAATTGGACTTTTTGCCTTTGGGTGGTTGCCAATAAAATTGGACATTTTGCCTTTGGGTGATACGACCATATTTGGTGCCCCAAGTCTTGATCCATTGTTGAAGTTGTAAGTTGCTGAGAGAACTTCAACTTATTTGACTGATGTCATGATGATTTTCAAATAAGCGTAGCGACATAATCAATGCATGTTGATTATGCTTTGGCTTAGCCCTAAGGCATCCTTTTATAACTGCCTTGCCCCAGTCTGTAGGGACTTTGAAGGAATCATCTTCGAATAAAAGCCTTGGGAATAATTGTATCATGACGTGACACGTTACAAATTGCCCCAGTATCTGGGTCTCATGGGGAGTTGCCCCTGTCTGAGTCTTTGGAAGGACTTGCTCCGAATTAGGTATTCATGAATTATTTGCCCCAGATAGGCTACTAATTGAGGTAGTCTAATTCTACTGCTTGGAGAATTGATTTTCGACCAACCAATTCTCATGTCCATATAGTCATTGAAAGTCATGCCCCTGATTAGGAGTGATTTTTATTCGAGTCAACACCACTAAATTCTCAAGCTCCTCTTTGACTTTTCCTTGTGTGGAATTTCTTTAGATGCTAAGTACTGACTTGCAATTAAAATTTGTTTGTCCAGAAATGGTAATTTTAATGCAATATTCATGCAAGTTTTGAAAAAACATTTATTTAGATGATGTGACAGTGTGTGAGGAATGGATCAATTTTCCAAACGTAGTGCTGATTTAGCAAGTAATTTGTGATACAACAAGGAGAAGATTAGCAAATCTTTTTAGGAGTCAGTTTACGCAACCTTGCTGAGATATGTTTTCAGAATAAACCTTGCTTCAATTAGGTCTTTTAAGGGTTGTATCATGGTCTGGTTCACGGTTATGAAACAAAGGATATAGGCTCAAATATTTTTGTACCCACCCATCTTCGTGATGTTCTCCAGTCCTACGTTCAGTTAAATGACACACATATTTGTCTCCTATGAGAGCTTGAAGGTATAAGATAATGGTCCAATGCTTTCTTGAAATGACAGTCATCTTATTTGTATTTCTTGGATGTTAGTGGCCCGTTTGATTTTGGATAAGATGGTCACTACAACTTATTTTGTTTTTGTCGAGGATTTTGATGACCTCTTTATTTTGTGATCCCTAATTTTTGCATGGACCATTTTTTTTGAAGTTTTTTTAGGCCATCGGGATTGCCTTAACTTTTCCTAAGTTGCCTATTTGGATGTTTAACTTGGCGAGCTCTTCTATTTTTTGTGTTGAAGGATTGTGACTGCCAAGTCATTGGTCATGGATGGATCTCCAGATCGGAATGTTTCACCTTGTAGTTTGGATGCATAGTCAGGTTAACTGAACACTACCCTGTCCCTGGTTAAATATAAGGGTTTTGAATATCCGACAAAAAAAATCCTACTTCTAGGCACGAAGTGGTTGTCTAGGGATTAACTCCTTATCTCTCCAGTGTTTAGGGATTTGAAGCAATGCCTGTATGTCATCAGTAAGATTCTTTCCGAAAGCATGTTATCAACAGTTATGTGTATTTTGTTTTCATCATCCTCCCTCAAATATTTGCTAACAATGTGATAAAGGAGGTAAAGTGCATTTTTCTTGTGATAGATTAGTTCAAAACACGCATGTTCATTACATTAATATTACAATTAAAGACAATAGTTCTTAAAAGCAAGAAGTATTTAACAGAAAAGAAACTACAAATACAAAGTAATGATATGAGCTAAAGATTTCCAGTGTTGAGGAACTGGGCTTTGATTTACAGTTGAGAAGCCACTTCAAAATTGATCTTCAAAATCAGTTTGAGAACCATCTTCACATGTACTCTCAGCAACTTCTTCCATGACATGGATTGATGATCCCGCCTGATTGTGGATTTGAATTCCTTTAGGTGTTAATGAGATTACCTTGGAATCAATCAGATCCTGGACTTTATTTTTGAATTGTTGGCAATCAGCAGTTGAATGTCCTGGTGAGTTGGCATGGAAGCCACAATAAGCATTAGGATCAAAGTTTGGTCGATGTGGAAGAGGCATTGGATCTATCTTCCTTGGCTCTACCAATCCACTATTAATCAAACGTGGAAGTATGTGACTGTGAAGCATCGAGAATTGATCAAAATGCCTTTTTGGTCTTTTAGCGTAGTAAGGACGCCGTTGTGGAGTACGTTGTTGTTGCATTGGCTCTTGATGTGCAACCTGTTGTCGATACTGAGGAGGTCCTCTACATGGATGTTGTTGGTAAGGCACTGGAGGTGGAGCTTGTAATGCTTCCCAAACTGCATTAATTTCCTCCTCTGTTTCTTGGGAACTGACAATTGATTCACTCTCACTAGTCTGGACGTCTGAGGTGTCCTGTACTTTTCTACACTTGAGTAGGATCTCAATTCTCTCTCCAACTGACACCAATTGTGAAAAGCCGGGAAAAGAACTGCCTATCATTCTTTCGATGTACGGACTTTGCAAACTATCCATAAATAAGCCAACCAGTTTTTTCTCTAAGATTGGTGGTTGAACACGAGCAGCAAACCCTCTCCATCTTTGAGCATACTTTCTGAATGTTCCATCACTTTCTTGAGATAACCCTTGCTATTGCATGCGGTCTGGAGCCATGTCGAGATTGTAGTCATACTGCTTCATAAAAGCACTGGACAAGTCCAACCATGACTGGATGTGGCTACTCTTTAGCTGTGTGTACCAGTTCAATGATGTTCCACTCAAACTGTCTTGGAAACAATGAATCACTAATTTATCGTACTTAGTATGAGTGGTCATTTTTCTACAGAACATCACCAAATGATTCTTTGGACAACTATCTCCTTCATAGTTCTCAAATTTTGGCATTTTGAATTTTGGAGGGATTACCACATCAGGCACTAAACATAAGTCACAAGCATTCATACCAAAAGCATTATGTCCTTTTAAGGCTTCAAGTTTCTCTTCCAACACACGACATCATTCAGCAAACTCAGGATTTTGAGGTTGTTCGGTATTCAATACCAGGTTTGACCCTTTGGGATTAGGCACGTAGATTGAAAAGCTATGATATTCCATGGCGTCAACTGATGAAGAATTCTCATTCCGGACAATGTGACACTTTTGTGTAATAGAATCCCCAACTGCCGTTCGTTGAATGTTATCCTCTCTTTTTGCCAAGGATATCATGGCCTCCACAAGTTGCTCCACCTGCTTCTTCATTGATTCTACATCTCCTCTTAAATTAGCAAGGCTTTGCTCCAACGGATCCATGGTTCTTAAAGCTGCCTTAAGTCAGATACAATTTTCGGGAAATCAACTGCGGGTTATGGACAAAGGACGAATGAGTTCGTTTGTTTTGGGAAAATGACATGCGATGCGTATGAAATGGTATGTAAATGAAATGCAAGATCCAGGATGATAGGACCAGAGTTACGGGATTTCATAAGTCCGAGGTACAGATTGAAGATACTTTGATTACTCTCCTTACGAGGATCTCACCGGTTATGCTCTACAATTTAAGGACTCCAAAGTTAACAATTCATACGGCTGTTCATCACACACGCCATTAACATGACGGTTGATTGACTCCACCATATGAATCTCTTTTGGGTGAGATCTTTGTATCGAGCCACGCGAGAGGGAAGTCTCCCAGTGCCCCATACTACGTGATCATTGACACGAGGTTTAAAACAAAGTCCCAGAGTTATGGACCTCCCTCAATTGTTTGATGCACATGCCAATTTGTTTTATATTTTGACAGTCAGTCAACTCCATTGAGTAAGTCTATTCCAGGTGAGGTCTTCGTATCGAGCCACGCGAGGGCGAACCCTGGTGCTCCATACTACGCAACCATCAACCGATGTCTTAACCAAAATGGTTCTAAAGGCCCTCAGAGTCAATGACCCTAATGAAAACAACTGAGCACACACGCCAAGAGCTTGACGGTTGTCAGTATTCTCATTAGAATCTACACCGAGTGAGGTTTTCGTATTGACAACCCACGAGAGAAGTTCCCTCGGGAGCCCATACTACACAACCTTGCTAACTTATGTTTACACTCATAGACCTGGGTATAGAGCCTTTCCCTCAAGTTTGTTTTGATCAAAGTATCATTCCATTACCAAAGATCCACAATAAGGATATAAAATGGAAAGCGATAAAGAAAGCGATAAACAAATAACACATAATCAAACATCCAAACAAGCGTGGAAACCTACACTAGGCTCTACTTGCATTGGGGTTAACCAGTCTCCAGCAGAGTCGCCAGCTGTCGTACCTCGAAAAAATATGATCCTCGCGAACGCGGTCGCGGCTGGGCTGACATGAGAGTCGCCACCTAATTTTGTTTATTCCCGGAGAGGGAAATGGTAAATATAGATAAAATCACAAAGGAAGGATAAGACAAGGTCGTCGCAAACCATTGCCTGGGTTCAGAAGTCGGTTATGCAGGGGGAAGGTATTAGCACCCCCTACATCCATCGTACTCGATGGGAACCATCTAAGTTGTCACGCGCGAATGGATGTCTATGCTTAAGAATTACTTGCTAAACTAATTGGTTTATAGATCCTAGGGGCTCGGCAAGGATTGAGATCCTCGTGCCTACGTATTCCCTTTTGCAATGGGAAAGTCAGAACTTCGTAGTTCGGCCTGATATGGATGATTGATGTTTGTTTTATTACCTTTCTTCTATGAAAGGAATTAGGAGTCGTATTTGCACTAAAAGCTATGGGTAGAGATGATTATTCCGAACCGACAAGACGAGCGTCTTGCGACGAAATAATTGAAGCGAATAACAAGAGCTCATTATCCTCCTTTCTACCACTTAAGGCTTGTGGCATACAATCCTTCTCGCATTATTGAAGTGTTTTATTTCCTAAGACCGCTTGATGTTGGATCAAGGGTTTGGATCTAACAGTTACATTTTGGTTTTTTGAAGTTTGAGGTGAATGCAAATGGAAGTTTATTTATCTGGTTAGTTAGCGAGGCACAATGCGCTCGACTCGCAAGGTTTGGAAACAAAGCTAAAGACTAGCTATGGAAAACAAGCGTGATGCGCTGATTCATTAAGTTGAAAAATGTTGAGAAAGGTGTAAGGTGCAAAGTAGTGCAGATGGCGATCGAGGAATGATCGACTTACGTGTGTGTATGAAGTGAAGTGCGTATGGATATTTACTTGGCGTTTAACCAAATATTTCGTTTATCTTTGAAATGATTAGTCCTAGTGTGCGTTCGTTTTTTACTTAGCAATGTATCGTCAAAAATGCAAAAGTAATCACACAAGTAATCATATCATCATATCACAAGCAAGGAGGATCGAGCATACACCAACATTCATCACACGCAAAAGATCGAACAATGGAGAAAGATTAATTAATCAAAATAAATATAAATATTTAATTAGACTAATTATCAAATTAACTAATTAAATAGAACTATTTAATTAAATTAATAGATGAAAATGTTTTTTTTTGTTTTTTGAACTTTTATGAAAATATATAAAAAGAAATAATAAAAATAGCTAAATCAACAATAAAAACAAATGAAGTTAAAAATACTAAAACAAACTAAACCAGGGTTCTGCATTCCGTAAAACAAAGGGTGCAATCCATAGCCAGCCAAGAGGCCTCTAGTCCGGCCCAATACAAGCACTCGAATCATCCACTTAAATGATTCGGACCGGCCCAAAGAAGAAAAAAGTAAAAGACAAAAAGAAACTTCTTAAAACCCTAGCCGCTAGTGAACATTTTCTTGGTCAATGATAAAAATATTCCCATTAATTGGGTACTGACACATGACCAGCAGAAAAAACAGCTGTAGCAAAAGAAACATGTGTGTCACATAATTTTTATTAGAAAAGAAACATTAGAAGAAAGCAATTAAAGTAAAAGTAATAGCCATCGATAAAAGGACTATCCCAGTAACTTTCAAATAAAACCTTGTCTCTGTTTGATATATCTCTCACTCTCAAATAATATTGCAAAAGAACCTTTAAAACAAAACCTAATCATTTTCCTATCTTTGTTCCTTACTCAGCTTCATCATCCTCTTGAAGGAGACAAAGAGCTTTATCGTATATCATCACCAATGAATCACAAATCAAGCAACACACAAGCATAAACACTGAATCACAGTGTCAAACGTACAATGGAATCCTAAATCAAACTAAAGAAAACCCTATTTCCCAAATATAAACCCTAACCCTCGCACACAGATGGAAACAAACAAAATTAACGAAGATCTGGAATCCGAAATCAATACGAGCAGAAATACGATGAGCAAAAGAAAATTTCATCACCTGACCGGAGTAAATCATGTTTCAAGAGCTCCGACCAAGGTATGCGTTTGATGTTCATCCGCTTGGTCTACCCCTTTCCTCTCTTTTCGTCTCTCTGTTTGCTTCGTCTAATTCTTCTTCTACAAATGGTGTTGTTATTATTGTTGTGAGTGTAGAAATGAAGGTCTTAGCTCATATTTCTTATAACGTCGTTGTGAGGTTATAAGAAGATTTGTGGTTTTCTTTTTTTTTGCTTCTTGAGTGTGGTGTTTAGGACAAATTTTGTAAGGTTTTTGGATGAATTTTGCTGCCGTCTTTTTGTTTTCAGGTAGGGTTTCTGTGTGCAGGTCTGTCTGTGCATAATGGTTGTTAGGGTTTCTGTGCAGGTGTGTAGGTCTATGTTTGCTGCTAGGTTTTTCCGGTATTGGCCTCCTTCAATCATTGCTAATGATTGTTTTTTATAGGAAAAAAATGGGGACTTGGTATTTGGGAGATTTGGGGTACGTGAGAGTGAGGAATATTTGTGTGAGAGTAGGCTAGAAAATTGAAATCGTTAGGAAATATTTTTCAGAGGATTTATGTGGTTACCCCTGAGATTGTTTGTGATTTTTATCTATAGTGCTGTGAGAAGTATGTGGTCCCTATCGATTTTCTCAAGTGAAAACTGATACCGAAACTTGTGAATTTTCTTACTGCAAAAATAATGTGAATCTGATTGTTGACGCTTGTTCATTGATATTTGACTTTCCTTCTCAATATGTAGTTCTTCTTTGAAATTTACTTATAGCCTCCCTATTATGAATTTTGTGCATTGCTTGATAACTTGCTCATTCAACTTTTTTGGAATTTTATGCTACACTATTAGTTGTATAGCTTATAATTCTGACTTGCCATCTAGCTTTGATGAACGATGTTCCCCTTGTTTTTGTTCATTGATGCAGACTTATTTTTACTGCTATGTTAATGCTCCCTTGAACTCCCTTTTGTAGGTTATTGACATACTTGTGTAACTGAAACTTGGTGATTGAAGGATGAGGCATTAGAGGAAAACCAAGTTTTAGGAATTGTTATCATAAAGCTTGGTGATGCTTGAAGAATAGAGTCATATGGCTGATATCTCATAGCAAAGATAGTGGCTGCTGCATCGAGACCTTGGCTTGCTGCAACATGTGTGCAGAATGACGACTTGCTTGATAGGAGTAATGACTTTGCTTGGAGTTGAAGGCATGGTATGTGAAGAAACATTGGTGAGGCTTTCTTAATTAACTTCTGTTTGTCTGAAATTTTCTTGTTCATAAGAAATCTTAGCAGAATTGGTGACTTGAAGAAACATGTTCATTTGATACTTGTATGGTTGATTACATTTGTTATCTATTCATAAGAGTGAGACTTGTGTATTTTAAAATTCTTCTTGATTTCTCTCGTTCCTCAATTTTTCTAATTGATGCCCTGCACTAACCTGAGTTCAAACTCATATATCACACTGATGTGCATTCTAAATTTCATATTGCCGCATATATTGATTCATCCTTCTAATGCTTACTTTTCTCCTTTTTCATGTACACCCTTGGGAGTATGGCCTTGATACAACCAATTGGATTTTGAAGATTTAAAGAAGGCTTGGCATGAAGGAATTTGGGATAATGTTGAAATGAGGAGAAACTGCTTGAGTTTAAAGCTCTAGCACAAATGCTTCAAGGCTTGGAAGATTTGGAAAGAAAACTTAGCACCAAAGTGATGGCCTGATGATAAGGTAACGGTACCAAAATGAAAAGCTTGCGGAATTTTTCTTCTATTTTGATAATGTGAACATATCCAAATGTTGCAGGATGTTAGGGGCCTCAACTTTGGACAGGTGTAGTCTCGCAAGAGTGAAGGGTACGAAGGAATCATCAGTAGTTGTTTTTCTATGAAATTCAATGGATGATTAGTGCAATAACTCATAACGATGTTGGTCCGAAAACTTGTCATGGAGAGAAGAATTTGACGGAAGAAAATTCGTGACTCTGAAGTAGGGCAGGATGGTCTGGCTTTGGCACAGAGAAAACGAAACATCAAGGTGGGAAATGGACTCTTGAATCAACCATGTTTTTAGTTTTGTAACCATTTGATTTCTTGTACCTAATAACTTTCACCTGATTGTATGTAACATGCTCCTTGTATTATTTCTTCCTTCAATAATCACGTGTATTGGTATGATGGTATAACTGCTGGTGCTCTATGACGTGTGGTATTTTCCTTGAATTGTTTGATGCCATTCTGAATTGTAGTTTTTCACCGTTCACTGCGAATCCCTATGAACTTTAAACTTTATCCATTCATTGTGTCAGTTCAAATTTTATTCTATGAATGAACATTGTATTGATGAATTGCTGTGAAATTTTTTGGATTTCTTTGAATTTATTAATGGAAGTTAGCCCTTTTGCCTTTGTAATAACTTTGAACTCTCCCTTCAATGAAATTATGAACTAGCACCATCTACTTTTGGAACTCAATCGACTTTCGCAAATCTCGACCTTGAATCTTTGTGTTTGGCATAGTTCGTTAGCACTTTTTTTTGTTCTTGTACTAACTATGTAACCTTGTATTGCAAGTAGCTTTATTGTTTCAATTTAATCATGTGGCACATTTTAGAGCTTGTTCTTGAGTTGGATAAAGAGTAAGTACTTTTGATATTTTCCAGCCAAGATCTCTTTTGAATTGAGAGACCAAATGGACGTATCCACTTGAGAAAATGTTTGAAAATAACTTAGCACGGTTCTTGAAACCTTTTCACTATGGTAGTATTTTAGTCATAAACCAAGAATCAAATAAGACCTTGAATTCCACGCAAAAATCCTTTAAATGTGTCTTGACTTGAATAATCCAATGGATCATGACCAAATTTTCAATAATTCATTCATGGCATGAACTCTAATCTTGTTATGGATTATCTTGAAAAATGACCTAAATTCCTCTTGAAGTAAAGTGACAAATGATTTGGAATTCAACCTTGAAACACCCCAAACCAGGTTTGTAGCCAATTAGATCATGTCTTGGAGTAAATTAGTCACATAATTTGGTAATTAGCCTGGAAGTGATTTTGATCCCATGATGGTTTTCAACCATGAAACCCTTGATTTTATGCGGCCCTAAAACATGACAATGGAACACCCTCCTTGTTTGACCTAAATTAGGTCAAACTCCATAGAATCTTGAAAATCACCTCCCACACAAAATTTGATGGCCTTGCCTAAAACTCAAACAACCAATAAGACAAATGAAAACATATATATTGTTTGGAATTTTGAAAAATTGTTAATAAAATATTAATAAAAGCACAAATGAAATTAAAATTACACGGGTAGGACAAATTTAGGGTATGACAGACTCCTTGTTCTTTACTTCGTGAATCTGATTGTGAACTTGATGATTGATGAAGGTATGGTGAAAGTTGAAGCACAACAAGTTGAAGATGATGGCGCGATGAAACCTGTTTCTGAAGAATTAGAGCCGTCGCAACTTGTTACGATGGTGCTAAACGTGATGCAGTCTTCTCTTCTCCGTTCTTGCCTTTCAGTTTATGTGATTATGCTGTCAAATCTGACTTGGATTCATCAATGTTTCATTGTCGATCTTCCGAAGATTGTGGTTACAAACCTCTGAAATTGAATTTATGAAGGTCATCGCTGAAGATTGCAATTATGGTTGAAGCTACGAACAAGATCAACTCGACTGATGAGGGAGAACTGTCCTTGGCTCCATGAAGAATATCGATGGATTCGTTGTTAATGAAGAGTGATGAATCTCTGGCTTTTTTATGGAGATTAAGAAATGAGATCGATTTTGTATGATGCAGAGAATTAATGAAGACTTGAAGGTTCAGGACTGATGAAGAACTTGAAGCTCAATTTCTTGTTAAATCAACGATGCTGAGTAATGAATCTGTTTTGATTATGGTGAGGTGGAGAGATGAATTCGGTTGTAATTATTTGTGTTTCGGAAACGCGAATTCTGTTTTCTTGGTTCTCTAATGGAATTGTGTTTCCTCAACAAATACTCAAAAGTTTGTTAGAGTTTTTCCACTACATTCTTGTAACCGAATCCCTTCCCCCTTTTTCAATGAATCCAATTCTGTTATTTCATTTTTGTTAACTCAATTTTCCTAGTGTGATTCTACTTTTACTTCCACATGCCCTGCGTTTTATTCACTGATTTGGGCAAGGAACTTGCGTTTCATCTCATGGTATGTGTAGCTCGACTTGGAAGCATAATGACGTTTGGAAAAGATGACGTGGTGTGTAATTGCATTTTGGTATGGCTTGATGAAGGCGTGTATACTGCCTGAAGAATACGTCGAGGGAAGTGTTGGAGATCACGTGTTATGGCCTCATCTTCATTGTCTTTTTATTTTTTTAGTTCAGTTTATGGGGTCATAAAAAATGGTGTAATGATGACTAAGCTCTAAAAAAATGGACTTTATAACATTTTTTTTAATAATTTTTTTGTGATAAAAAGAATTGTATGGTGATAAAGAAAATGGTTTTAGGAAATCAATAAAAAATGGATAAACATAAAATGGATATATGAAAAAAATGAATATTTTGTGAAAATGGAAAAAGAAGTCGAAAATGGGTTATAGAATAGTTATTGGAAATGGGCACTGAATAATCGAAATGGATCGGATAAGAAAATGGGTATGGAGTAAATTATTTAGGGAGGAATCAGCTATCACCAACACACATACACAACCATAAAACAACTTGCATTATTTCCCGAAAATGCTATTGCTCTTGAGACAGATCCTCTGAATTAATCAATTTTCGAGTCTCTGAACAAATAAACCTGAATCACCTCGAGTTCTCCTGAACCATTATCTGAGACAATAAACCCTTACTTGTTGGCCAGAGAAACTTCACACGCAACATCATTTGAACCTTAAAATGCGCTGCCGGAGAAATAACCGCATACACAAATAACTTGCAATTAAAAAAAATCCCTCGATATTTAGACCAATATTAGGTCAAACGTCCATCTGAATCGAATCGCAAACCGAACAACTACACTTGAAGTAAAAACTCTGCCAGCTTATGCTATGCTATGGATATTATACTTCATCTTTCTATGATAATGATGCAGCGCAAAATATGAAAATGATATGCTAAATGTTATGAAAAAGAGAGGGAAATTTGGGGTGTTATAAATACCAGCAACTGAGTGTTGGGACTGTGAGACATCACTGAGGTGATTGGATGTAATGATGGGTTTCTCATAATTAGGAGTTCCCAAGTAGAAGTTGCATTAGTAGTGATTAAGTGAGAAGACTCTAAATTATGGTGTTTGTTGGGAAGTATTTGAATTGATACTACATAGTGGATTCCTTCTTGGCTTGGTAGCCCCCAGAGTAGATGAGTTTTCATCGAACTGGGTTAACAATTTGATTGTTTTCTTTACAACTTTTCTGTTTTATTTTATGCAATATGCGTGTTGAATGTCATATCATATGTCTAAACATCCTGAAGAATGTTTGAATCTGGTATATTAGAATATTAGATTGCTGTTGTTTGTGCCTTATCATTGTTCATTAGTAACAGATCAAATGTCTCAACATCTTATTCGACATCTGAGTCTGTCATACCAGAATTTCTATTGGTATCAGAGCAGGCATCATAGTCTGTTTCTGGATGAGATCCAAGGGGGATACTTTCTAGTTGATGGTCAAGGTAGGAGTTTTCTACTAAAATGTTTTATGTTGCGTGAATGATCCCTATAAGTGGAGGATTGACTATTCTGTTGTGGTAGCATGGTAGTGAGTTGTTGATGTGATAGTTTTAATTTATATTCAAACTTATGGTTGTTGGTGTCACCTGGAGATATTTCTACGGCTAATTTGTTACACTTGAAGTTTCTGAGGAGTTTGTATCTAGTGCTTATCTATCTGATAACTCATTATGTTTGAGAAGGTTGCTCTTCTTTGGAGATATATCTTATGGTGTTGGGGATATATGTCTATTTGTTTCTATTTACTGTGCTAATGATATTTGGAGAATCTTTTTCAACTCCACTCAAGGCACTGTTAAGAAAAATGGTTGTTTAGAGATTTGAAGATTGTTTTAAACAAACCTATTTCTTTTCTGTAGATCTCTTTGTGGGGTCCTTGGAATGATGTCATATCCCATGATTGAACATCACATCATAATTAGGCATAATTATGTTGTCTAAGGATTGGATGTACAAATTGTATGGGTGTTAAACTAATGTGGTTATATCACATATATTTGGAACCTACTCCTGATCTGGAAGAGGAGGCATCTGTGTGATGTGTCTGAGAAGGTTCTAGCCATGGAACTCTTCTTAGGTATGTGTCATGATCAAGGATTGATCAACATGTGTTTGTTCTCCTGAGGATAGTTTATTTCTGGTCCTTGATGCATGAGTGAAGTACTTGAGCTTCAAGGAGTATTATTTCAGAGAGACTCCTTATAGATGAAGGTTAAGTTGTATCAAATTGTGGAGTTTATTGATGTGTATATAGCTGATCAGTTTCTCTAATGTGTATGAAGACATCTCAAATCAGACTGTCTGAATACTGAGTCTGAAGGAGAAGTCTGTTGAAGTGTTCCAGCTGCTACATATGTATGTGTTTTGGTATGATCAACTACTAATGGTTGATTCCCTTATGTTCCCCTACTTGTGTATGGATTACTATGTTGGTTGTCTTCAGAACCATAGTAATCTGTGAAGGTTAATGTGACTGATATTGATGTCTAAAAGAATGTTAGAACATCATCTCATAAAGTGTCAGATGCCTGCAGAGGAAGAAGAAGAAGTCAGATTACATATCCTATCTTGTGTGAGAAGGTAATATTATTTGACCAATAGTAAATACCTTGACGGGAGACTTGGTATTTATCTGTTGTTTGTATGATGCATAAAGGTGGATACTTTGACGGGAGACGTATTATTTCCTGAGAAGTATGCATATCTACATTCTGAATCTTATGGTTCAGAAAGTGTATTGGGTAGCTAATGCTCATCTTCAGAAAGTGTTTTGGTTGTTCATGAAAGGGTGGGTCAAAAAGTGCGATCTGTGGTTTATTGATGCAAG
Source organism: Lathyrus aphaca (assembly GCA_963966055.1). Lineage (NCBI taxonomy): Eukaryota > Viridiplantae > Streptophyta > Magnoliopsida > Fabales > Fabaceae > Lathyrus > Lathyrus aphaca. The sequence continues at coordinate 478,357,875 of OZ014521.1, forward strand.
AGTGCAGACTGTTTTTTATGATTGCAACTGGAGTTTTGTTCTTGCAATGACAAGGAAGGTGTATAGAATCATAAAGTTATATTTGATAAAATCATCTGAAATTTATGAAGATTTCTTTACTCAAGGATAAGTGTCATCCTTGGTATATCTGCAAGGTGTAGCTCTGAATTATCCCCTCTGAAGGTTTAGACAGTGGTAGGTTTGAAGATTTGGGAGAAATAGTGGGAGTTTCTTAACAATATGTGATATTGATAGGAATTTCTGTAGAATTAACATTATGAAGGTTGTCTACTCAAACTTGGTTGATGAATCAAGTCTATGAGACCATCTAACTCTCGTTCTGTTAAGGAAGGAGGTTCTTTCAAGTGGCAGAAGAAGGAGCTGAATTTAAAAGCTGGATGTGGACTAACAATGTTCTAACATCTAGTTCAACATAAAAACCTCAATTGGTGAAGTGGCACATCAATTTAAGATAGAATGATCTAGAGGGATTTAATGCTTCAAAAGGACTGTTATCTTGACATCTTGCTGGAGATCAATTTTATTGATTAAGATATCTTTGAAAGATTTCTGATATACGTGAAGAAGACAAATTGTGGAAGTTGGATTTTTCATATGAGGATTCCTAAATAAGGTGATCAAAATGTGGCAATTGGTTGATCTCTATGGTGGATTGGAAGAATAAAGATAATTAGAGTGTGGCAGCTCGTTGTTCTAGAGGATTGTCTTGGAACAAGTTGCTCTTGGGAAGAAGAGTGATGAGTTGAAGACTCGAGGAGATTTATTTTCTTGAAGGTGGATGAGAGTTTATCCCTCTTTTTGGATTTCTGATTCATGCTGGTGGCACAATGTTGGTGAATATTTTCAAATCTTAGATTACTATGCTATAGTAAGTCCAGTTGGTGGAGCACATCAAGAATCTTACTAATAAGGTCTTGGTGTTTGGAAGATGTTCTAACTGGTGTTAGGACATATTCTGGGGTTTTTGCCAACATGGTTTCTATTTTTAGCCTACCTGATCATAAGGGAGAACAATGAAGTAGATGATCTATCTTGGAAGAAACATGTAGAGTAGAATGAAGTAGATCAGATATTGATTGCTTGGAAGTCTGATTGTGATCATTCATTCTGATGTCAGAGATAGTATGGATGTATATTGTCTGGATTGTATGGCCATTGGTGTGTGAAGACTTAGCGTCAGAACCTCAGTGTAAGAAGATATTCAGCATGTGTAGTTTATGGTAACAGCCAACCAAGAAGGGATCAGGTGTGCTTTGGTACTATAAGTGAATATGTTCAATTGGGAATTGAACATAGGGTGAAATCTTGAAGGCATGAAGATGTGTCTTATGTTTTCCTTTCATCAAAGTTTAGAGAAGCATGTAGTATCCTTGGTAAGGGGAGTGTGTTACAATTCTGTGCAACTGGTTTTATGAAGTTAATATGGAGTAGTACATTAACCAGTCAATAGTCTGGATGTTCATTCTATTATTGTTTTGGTGCCATATTCCCACTTTTACCTGGCGTGAACACAATAGTCTTGGAGTCAATCAAATTTGCGACCTTGTCTTCCCCTCTGCTCCTGAAATACTTGTGATCTTCAATTAAAAGGAAACTTTCCCCATAATGGTATTCATACTTAGCATTGAAACCCCAAATGAAGCTTTGTCGGAGATGATCCTGATGCGACTAGCTCAAATAATTTGGATTTAAGCAAATGAGGAAACCTGTTCTGCCTACGACATCAGAATATGATCAAACATCTTCTCAAGATGCTCTGGTCTTTACCCATATGCTCTTCCCCTAGGAATCTCTTTGAAAGCTGAGGTTGGATGCTGATAAAACTCATCTGGAGGGAAGAGGTTGAAAAATCAGGTTAATAAATAAGGTTGCTCACAAAGTTCTCACACGATCTCCTACCTACGTATCTTGATTAACTAATGGAGAATCAGAGCGACGTAGTTCCCCTCACTAGGGATGAAAATACCTTTATTTCCTTAACACTGCATTCAATATTTTCCTAGCCAAGCTCATCTGAGTCTTCATTTGGTTGATTTCCTTTTTCAGCAGTTTCTGATTCTGAAGTAAAGCTTGCACCTCTACCCTGAATTACCCCAGCTGCGTCTTCATTTCGGTTACCTCCGCCTGGAGTTGTTCCAAATCCATACATTCCTTGATATTTGTGATTCAATTTGGCCTTTTTGAAGAAAAACCAAATCAAGATAGGAATCAAACTCTGAACACCAGTTATGAATGCAAGGATGTATGCAAATGCCATGTTCGGTTATTTATGAGGAATCTATTTGCTTTGATTCACATTTTGATACACAAGAAATCAAACTTCATGATTCAGATATGTGATCCTTAGAAATAACTGAACATTTGTGCTAAAATATTATGATGTCATGTATGCAATAGGCATGTGGTCAGTGGTCTGATGTTGGTGTTGATCAGGTAACCAAGTGTCTGTATAGAGTCAAAATAACATTATCTCTGTACAGAAATTCTAGAATTTAGAACCAAAGGACCATATATAATTGGATTATTACAAAGTAACATTGGTGAAGCGGGTATGTTGAAGTTTAGGGTTCCTGCAAACCTGTAAACCCTTCCCGATCTCACGGGTGTGCTACTCGGGTCAACATCATGGACTCTCAAAGCTGAATAGAAATAATATGTTCACCATTTCCGAGAAATGGCTCATGAACAAATTAGGGAATCGGTTAAGCTTTATGTGCTACTAAGGGAGGTCTCAGTTGAGTCCGGGAAAAAAAACATCCCTAATAAGTCCCTAGCTTCAAGCACTGAATCGAGAAACAATGGTACATTCAACCCTTGGGATGCAGTACTATCTTCATACGAACAATTTGCCTTAACTGGGTTCCTGTGAGAGAACCAGGCCATCCTATGCGAGTTCCCAATGGGTCCTCGGATGCGAGTGGGTTTGCCAACAAATGTGGTCTAGCATTGTCATCACTAGAGAGGTTTGTTTCCACTAAGATCCTCGATGATCGGTCCCAAATGCACATAAGTATCAAGGTCCTATCCTGAAGTGGAGGAAATCCCAACACAAGATATTTCCAAGACGGTGTCAGTCTAGGTGTGGAACACACCGCCACTCATCATGATACCATGCGAGTACAAATTTTTTCCATGTTAAGTCCTAGGGTGCACTTAAGCCATGTATTTGGCTTATCTCACAATAACCCCATCCCATTGAAAAAACCAAACCAACACAAATAGTGCAGTATATATGTTGCATGGAAAATAAATACTAAAAGCGGAAAATAAATGTTGTAAAGTAAAGCTGTAAATAAAAACAAATAAAGCTAAACTAAAACATAAATTAGTAAACAACTAAACACCCAAAGAATTAAAATAGACAAGCGCTAGGTTTGACTCTCAAAGGGGAAACCAAAGATTCTGGTTTTGATCTCCAGCAGAGCCTCCAATTGTCGCTCCCAGGATTTTCATTCTAGTACAAACGCGAAAGTGGCGCGGAAAAGGTAGATTTGCCAGCCAGGCGTTTTTATCCTGAATGAATGGGAAAGGTAATGCTGCACGAACCAAAGAGAAAAGGAAAGGACAAGGTCCTACAAACCAAAGATCTAGGTTCGGGAGTCGGTTACGACCTGGGAAGGTATTAACACCCCAGACCGTCCGCCAAACCCGACGGGATCCACGCTTGTAGGTCTCTTTTAAAGCGTAAGGAATAAAACTACTACTGAATAAAAGAACTGCTAACTGGAATTGGAATGAGAAAGAGAACTGGAAAAGGAGAACAAAAAGGTATGGTAAAAATGTAGGAAAATAAAGAGTGTGCTCGAACGGGCCCTACCCCGCTTCCTATATACCTCATCGGTAAAATGAGAATCAGAGTCGACGTAGTTTGCCTAACTAGGGAGGAAAACTTTTTGTGTTTTAAAAGCTTGAACTGCTTATGTCAATGCTCAGGTATTGTAGGCTCGTCTGGAACGAGTGCGTTACTGTCTTGCAAAGTTACATGTCGAAGCAAGTTCACGTTATGAGTGAATGAGGTGAGAAGAGAATTCCCGCAGGAAAGGCGTTTGTTTGTTAACTATCTTTTAAAGAAGTGTCTTTGAATTTGGTGTTTGTGAGACATCCTCATGCTAAGACTTGTGCATCATGATAGATATCCTACACCTCATCCCTAAATGGAATACGTGCAAATACCCCATGGTAAAGTCTCCTGGCACATTTGAAAACTGAACCTTTATTAGATGTTTTTGAGTTATTTTGAGATGAGAAAGAATGACTCAAATGAGAAAGGACAAAAACAAGGGGGAACTGAGACTCACCCTAAGTTGTTTATTGCATGGGATATCATATGGTTAGTGTGGTCTTCTAATCCTAATGAGAAAAAGGAAAAGAAGAAAAAGGACTTAGAGCTCAACTTACTTCCTAAGGAAGTTAAGTTGTTTCTAAAAAAGGCGGGAATCCTATACAAGAAAAGCACAAAGTGCAAAGGCAAACACACTTTGAAAGCATAAATAACACAAGGAAGAAGTTATATAACCAAGCTTACCTCAACCTCCCTACAAAACAAAGGTTAGCTTTTCAAAGCATATTGAAAACATAAAGCATGACAAGAGCTCAAACTAGGTCAAACTAGCTATGGAAAAGCACTAATGGCTTCCTAAAGATAAATCCTAAAAGTAAATGATCCTAAATGATAAAAGGAATTCTAAAGTCAGTAGCTAAACCCTACTAAAGTTTTCTATGATTACAAGATCAAACACTAACAAACTATGTCCTAATGATGTACTAAACCCTAAAGAAATTCAAGGTGAAGTTAGATAAAGGAAGTTGAATGAAAGTTCAAGGAAAACACAAAGTTTAGTACCAAAATAAAGGTTAGTGCCAAAATAATTTGCATATTGGAAACAAAAACAAAGCATAAAGGAAATTAAACCTTACACACCTCCTATAATGGAGCTAGGGTTCAAAATAAGACCCAAGTCTAAAGGTGAAGGTAACTAAAGGTTATATGACTTCTAAAGTCAGTATCTACATGATATGGGTCCCTAAGGATGCTACGATACCTCACAAGTCCAAACTATGTCAAACTATGTACAAAAAGTTAACATAAGTTCACATGAATGCAAGTTAGGGTTCATGGATGAAGTATGAGTGCATATGGAATAAAAGCATGAATTAATACATGAAATGAGTATCACAAAGGATGCAAGTTAAGAATGAATGACATGTGAATATGCATGATATGATTATGGGACAATATAATACAAGATATGAGATGAAATTGGAGTGCATGGATAGGAATTTATGATTCCCATATAATTCATGTTAACATTTAGAGGAGAAGAGAAACAAGTTTAGGTTAAACATGTTCAAATAAGTATGCACTTTGAAACACCAAAACAAACTAAATGAAGATAGTTCAAAACGTGACCTATAATTGGAATTAAAGACCTAAAAGTTACCTATAATTAACTCCCTAAGGTTACCACAAAGTATCTCAAGAAAATGGCATGAATGCCTTCCTAACATCTAGGGTATGGAGCGAATAAGCACATAATTGGACCTATAATCTAGGTGACATGAAAAATACAAAAAAAGGATTGAAAAATTATGAAATTAAATCACTTGTATGATGAATTCAATATCGTATATGGTCTAAAAGGATTTCACAAAATTATGCACCAAAGTTCCAAAACAATTCACTTAACGAGTGAGATACCAAGGCATGATTGGCGAAAAACAGCTCCACAAAGTGGATCTAAAATGGAACCAAAATTATGGAAAAAAATTCAAAGTAGCATGAAAATGTAAAATATTTCAATGGTTAATCACACACAAAAAATAGGTCTCACACCTATTGTAAAAAAATGTTTTCGATCCCTTATGTCAAAACCATTCATTTTGGGACAACTTGGAATCAAAAATCCAAATTAATTACTAAAACCATCCAAATATGGAATAAAAAAATATACAAAAATAATTAATAGGATAAGGATCACTCATGAATGTTTCCATCATTTTATCACACTCGAAACTATTTTTTATAATTGTGACGAAACAGGCAAAAAATGGTGATTAAAGGAAAAGTGAAAGGAAATGAATTCTATAATCCATAACCTAATCCCTAAGCTCCGATATCGACACATATCATCATAAATCACAAATAAATCCAGTGCCTCAGGTGGGAGGGCTCAATATGTACCTTACACTATATGATCCTAAGCCGCATACAAACTATAAGGATGCATTAAAGTCGAGAAAGTCGAGATTTCTTACTTGGTTGAAGTGTCAATTCTTCACATAAAATTAATGCAAGAATTTTAGAAAAACATTATCAATAAATAGATTAAGATATTAATCCACAAAAATGTTTAAACTAGAAAATTAATTAACAATTTTAGGGCTTGTGAATAACATAGAATTGGCCCAAGACCCATTCCCATTTACCAGCTCCTGGGAGGTGTAGATAGAGAAAGTAGGGTGCACATAATTGATTAATGGCCTAGGGCCCAATTCACATTTACCAGCGCCTGGGAGGTGTAACAGTAAGAATATGGTGTGATAAGTGATCCATGGTGATGCAAAATTTGTGAAGCCCAATCTAAATCTTTATGGAATTTTGACCTAAATAATACAGTGGGAAAACCTAATTTATTCACCGTTCTTCTTCCTTCTTCGAAAAAAACACTCGCAGAAAATGACCTAGGTTCCGCAGCGAATCCAACATCACCGCTTTCTCACCACTCAATTGCAACAAGTTCTCCTTCATCTTTGAGGCTCCATGTCCGGCCTCCTTCTGCTCACTGCCAAATTCTCACTCATTCCTCTAATCCTTCATGATTGTGAACCCCTCATCAACATTACATTACCGGAAGAGGATGCTCCACCACGAATCGATCCTTCTCCGCCATACCTACGAATCTTTCTCTGAAACTCTCATCATTGGAGAACAAGAAAACCTTCCGTCGTGCCTTCTTTTTGTCTTCTCCAACTCTTCCGCATTGCTCTCGTATTAGGTTCCACCTCGAGCACTCTAATCTAAAGCAAGAAACTGCCATCTTCTGTATGATGACGACGCTGAAAATTTGAGGTAAGAGACTTTGAGTCGATCTTCTCCCTCACATTTCCTTTGAGCGAACTCTTTTCCTCGTCTTCCATTGCAATTCTGAGTTGACGAACCGAATTTTTGTTCTTGCAAATTGTTGCTGAGCAATGTTGCTTCTGCAAATCCTTTTGGATGAGGTCGCGAGATTGAATTGTGGAGATGCGAGCTATAGCGGTTTGCATTAAATTGTATGAAATTCTTGTTGAATCAATCAGTTGAATCAATCGGTTGAATCAATGTTTTTTTTGGTTGATTCTTGGCTATTCTGATATGCAATTGTATTTTTCAGGTGTGAGAAATGGTGAAGAAATGATAAGGATTCGGTTTATTGGTGGTGAAGATTGATGAATGTTGAAGATTGAAAGTCTATGGTGATGATGATTATGTTGATGTTGAGGCTTGCTTGATGAGGAGTTGAAGAGGTTCTTGAATTTGTTTGAAGGTTGTTAGATTGTTTTCTGGATTGATGAAGAAGTGAGTTTTTTGGATTGATGAAGAAGTGAGTTTTTTGGATTGATAAAGAAGAGAATACTTGCAGAAGAGTTTGTTGGAGATTCATGAAGATGAAGGTTCCTTAAAGATGATGATTCTGAGAGAGAGATTGGAGAGAGATTCTGAGTTTCTTAGTTAAGTTATGCATTGCGTGTTATTCATGTGGCACAAGCTTTCCTCAAATAACCTTTCTTTTTTTCATAGCAGCAACTCTCAATTCATCATTTTTTTGTTCATTTTTGTTAATGGACTATGGTAATTTAAAAAATGACCATTGGCCCAAATGAAAACTTGGTAATACTCTTGCACCCTCCAAAACTTGATGATTTGTATTGGTCTTGTAGATGTAGAAGTTTTATAATAGGACAAACAATTTGCAATTATCTTATGACACACTTGGGAATAAAGATTCTAACACAATATCCATGAACTCTCGTACTTGGAATTAAGTCTTGAAAAATCAGATTGAAAATGAACTTATATTGGATTTCAAATAATTCACTTGAACTGACCTTCCAATTTAAATTCACTCTTAAATGATGAATCTAAGCATATGCCGAAAATATTTTCCATAAGACATCCGCATACCAACGCCTTATATCATGCCATTTGTCCTTTTGAACAAGGTTGACTTCCTGGTGCCCTCGAGATCTTACTTGTCCTTTCATGTCATGCTCGATTACTGAACCTCAATTTTTAACACACAATGCAAGAAGAAAATGTCATTTAAACCCACTTGAAACTTTCTCTGATTTTCAATCAATATCAAGGAAAATAAATCCTAAAATAGACCCAATACGCAAAAGGGAAAGACACCCTAAGGCATTATGAATCCTTGAGCACTCGATGACATTGAGGAATCTGGAAGAACATGGCCTTGATATTTGACGATCTTCCGAATGAGAATATTCTTGATCCCATGCATTAGGAGCCGATGAAATGCATGATTATGATCTCATGACCTAACGTGAGAATGCACATGAATGTGAAGCATAACCCAATTAGTGGTAATAAATAAGAGGACAAATTTTGGGGTATTACAATTAGTTAGTATTCAAAACAAAACAAGCAAAAGTTGAAACAAACCCCTTGAAGAATACCTTATTTTCCATAAACAATATGTACATTATGCTTGCTGTAACACCCCGATTTCATAAATTATTTTATAAAATAATTATGTGAATATGGAGGTGTAATTGGAATGATAAAGTAAAAGGTTATTTTATTTAAATAATAATAATATGTTAATGAGGTGGTTTGTTAGAATATTTTTATTAAAAATAAATAAAATAATAAGTTAGAGGTCTAAGGGGCAAGGTTGAAATTTGGTTATGATATGAAAAGAGGAGAACGAGTCTTATTCCCTCATATCGTAGAATTTCAAGATCAAGATTTTTTTCCAAGGATCAATTGAATTGAGGTAAGAGGGGAGAAAGGGTTTTATATTGGTGACCTAATATAGGAGGATAATTGGGAGTTCCTTACTCTCTTAGGAATTATATGAAATTAGTTTTATTCTGATAAATTTGTGATATAATATGAATGTTATGATGATTTATTGTGTTTGTGTGAAGCTTGATGTTGAATTGTATGATGTGGGTGAGATATGAAAATTTGTCCATGAATGTTATGATTGATGAAGCCATTAGAGGAGATGAAGAAAACCTATCATTTTAACCATTTAATTAGTAATTGTTAGTTTAAGAAGTTATGTGATGTTAGAGGTATAAAAGAGTAATAAGAATAAAAGTTGGATTATTTTGAGTGCTAAGAATGAAATTAGATAAACTGAATTCAGACTGGTGGGAGAATCCATATCAGGGTGGAGTTTAGCGCAAAGAGAGATTGGACAAATCGTAGTGCTCGCTCAGCGAGCAAGGGAAAGTGGGAATCCCGAGAGTTGTTCGCTCAGCGAGCAGAGAGCTCGCTCAGCGAGACCTGGAGCATGAGAAATTATATTTTTATTATTTTATTCTGAAAATTACTGAATACTTATTTAATTCTTTAATAGTGTCTATGACTGAATATGGTGTAGCTGGGACAATGTTCATTACTTTAGTTGAAGATAGTAATTAGGAATAATTTGGTTAAAAAGAATCTAATGAGATTGTGTTAATTACGTATAATGACCCTTATATGGGAATTTTGAATTATGTTGATTGTGTGGTTGATAATTGGTGAAGATCAGAGGATCATGTTGTGAATGAGTTTATTCATGCTTATGTATGTTGATGTATGTGTAATCGAGTCTTGCATACGCATACATATTAATGGAATAATCATGTCTCGGATGAAGCATAATTGATTATTTGGATTTATTGTGAATCAACAGGTGGGGGATGATCGTGACTCAATAGGAGCGTAAGCGATACATCCGGTCCGAATCAACGGACATTTGTTGAAGTCGGTACCGCATTTGCATTGTGTTGTGGAGTCACATTGCATATTTTTGAATTAATGGGCTGTGTTGCATGTTATGATTTGTGTGTGATTATTCCTTCAAAATTTTATTTGCACCATCATGATATAGAATTGTTTCTCACCGCTTTGTTTTTGTTGTTGTGTCTGTGCTTCTGTGGAAGTATAGATAACTCAGGTACATGAGAGTGCTCTAGTGTTGCATGTTCGAGTCATAGGGCGCTTTGATACGTAACACGAGAATGAGAATATTTACTATTTTGTTTCATTCTATTTATCTGATTTTGTTAGTTACGTTTTTGTTTAATAAATTGAAAATATTGTTTTATATTTTGAACTGGTTATGCCATTGAGTATGTACGGAAATAAACTATTTTTATTCCGCTACTTAGTGAAAGACTTTATTGAATTGGTTTTGTTTAAATTGTAACATCTCACTATTGCATGAAAACTCTGATTTTTATTACGAATTACATTATTTTTGAAATTGGTAAAAATGGGTGTTACACTTGCTACCTCCAGCATCATCACCATGTTCATTTAGTTTTAGATTCTACGAGAAGGCATATAGGATGAAGAAGCCTAAATACAAGGCTTCATACTTCTTGTATTCCTTTTTGCAGATTCTAAAAAAAGATGAAGCCTTGTTGTGAAAAATGTAGAGGAAAAATGGGTGCTAGGGTTTCGCTGTGAAGGAAATGACTCTATTGTCAATAAGGGAAAGTTAATTCCCTTATATATGTAAATATTTAACAAATATTTTATAAACTAACCGTAATGATAAGTACATAATAATAAAAAAAGACCAAAATTATAAGTATTTATTAATAATATATAGATCACATCGGTTAACAAGGAAAACCGTAGTGATAACTCTTTTAAAAAAAATTAAGAAGACAAACATAAACATCAATAATGTAATTCAAACTCTGATTACTATTACATTTCATAACAAAGTTAACATTAAAAAGAAATGAGACTAAAGAACATAATATCTTGAGATTTCCATAAAATCTCTCTGATTTCAGTTTATTCTTCAAATTAATGTTCTTATTTGAATCCTCATACATAATCTTCAAATAACACACAACATCCAACTTTTACTTCATAATGCTTCCAATTCTTTCTCCCATGCCTTCATTCCATATGAACAAGTTATAGGTTTAATCACTCCTCCCAAATAGATATCTCCAAAAAAGCCTTCCTTTATTTTGTCCTTTCTTTAACTGGTATGAAACCATACGACCATCACAATCACTAAATTTCCAAATCGAGATTTTACTGTGGTAGAAGACATAAAAACACCTTTGGATAAGTTTGTCTTCAAATGCGACATTGTTAAACATTAAAGTAGAATAAACGATATAATGGGAAATATATTACACTAGATGGAAGATGATGAATACCTTAATGTATGAAGTACAAGATTCTAAGTATTATAAATAAATCACAATGGTTTATAATTGTAACCGTAGTGATACCACTTTTATTGGTGATTTTAAAATAAATAAAAAAGAAAAGGTGCGCCTTAACGTTAAAGGGGTAAAATATATTAATTCGCTGAAGTTCAAACCAATGAAAGTTTAATTGTATCACAACGGTTGATTCTGAAACCGTTGTTATATACAAATAATTCTATTCAAATAAATAAATAAATAGATAGGGTAGAACCTTAGTTAAGATATGTCACCACAGTTTAGGGAAAAACCGTGGTAACCTTGACATCGTTAATTGCGCGTTTTATAGTAGTTAACTTCTATTTAAAACCTTTTCTATATGTTCAAAGATATGTAATTTCCAACATTCATGCTCATTTATAAATTATGGGTAATGCTAACTTGTGCCCTAGGGGCACAAGTTAAGAAACACACTTATAGAAAGTTTATATTAAAAATATTAATAAAAAATTAGATTTTGTATTTTTATTAAATACGGTGCACAATTTCCAAGATATTATTTCTCGATTTAGTTTTCAATACAAACTTTATTGATATTTTTAATACAAACTTTCCATAAGTATGTTTCTTAACTTGTTCCCCTAGGGCACAAGTTAGCATTACCCATAAATTATTGATGAATTGAAAACATTATTTCTATTTTGTGATCGTCCTTTAATCATAAGTAAAATAATGGATAATAGTAAAATAAGAATGATTGTTCAAATTTTCTATATAACCTCTTACAAAGTTAAAGAGACAAGCACAACACTATTTAAAGAGACAAGTACAACACTTTGATATATTCAAGAGACATTTTCAAAGAGAATGAACTTAATAAATTTAAAAGTGATAGATAAATCGAAAGTATATCTTATATGCATAGAGTAAAAAAAATGTCAAAAAATGTAAAATTTGTTTATGTTATTACTATCTTTCTTTTCTTAATTATTTTTGCAATGAATGTTGATGGTAAGTTATTTTTGAGCATTTACAAATGATCTTATTCACTTCCTATATGATTTTTTTCTTATCATTTTAGTAACAATATTGTATCATCTTTTTTGTTACAGGTTTTCTTAGTTGTATTCGTCATACAGATTGCCCAAAAGATATGTGTCCGAATCTTTTTAAACCAAAGTGTTATTTTTCAGAAATTGTGTCTTTTCCTAAAGTCGGAAAATGTGGATGTGAATGAAAGATGTAAACATAAGCTATTGCTACAAGTTTTCATAAGTGGTCATTTAGTTATTATGTTGGCATATAATAATTTGAAGTTTTTTTTTTATGAACTTGTAGTTATATTTTCTTTTAATAATATAATATATAAAAAGAGAAACCGGTACAAAAGCGAGAGGGGAACTAAGTCAAAATCCTCTCAATGAGACACGAACTTAAAGAAAGACAAAGCAAGTCTATTCTTAATAAAATTTGTCCTTAAAAAAATTGGAATCTCTGAAAATCTAAAAATATTGTTATCCGAAAGGCTTACGTTAACAAGAGAATCAACATATCTATTCCATTCCCTATAAATGTGAGAAGGCACAAAAGAAAAATTAGAAGTACTAATAACACAGTTAATCCATCTTATTCGGATCTGCCAAGGCACAAAAGTGAGTCTTCGAACACATGAACCACCGCCATAGAGTCCGATTCAAGCCAAAGACAATTTCACCCCTCACTACTATGATGCATGCACATGCATTTTTTGCACATGCATTGCTATGTATAGTGTTGTTGTATATATTATACTTACAATGACATACTTGGAACCATTGTTGTATTCTTGAAGTGAGAATCATTTCACAACGGTTAGTTTACACAACCGTCGCGATATAACTAAAGGTAATCCGGTTCGATTCTCAGGGAAAACATTGTTTTATTTTTATTATTCAACATACAACTACAATTAGGTTTGTAACTGCTGCCAAAACACAGGTTTTAAATATAAAAATTCAAGGCTTATTATCAAATTCTTCCTCTATTTTATCCTATCAAAACAACTTTTGTTTACATATAGCACAACATGTTCCTTAAAACAGTGGTTGTTTAGATATATAACACAATTTTACATCAAAGACTAACATTATATTATTATCAAACTGTCAAAAACACTATATATGTACATCAATAGCTAAGTGTCAAAACAAGTTTTATTACATAATATATGTGCATCAAAATAAATGTTGAGGAATGTTAAGCAGATTGTTGATCCTTAAGCAGATTGTACATATACGCCCAATGTTTGCGAAGATCTATAAAGTCCTCGAGGGGGAATGGGGTTTGGTCGTTAAACATCTACATAAGAAAGAGAAAACTATTGAATATTATGCATGATAATAATTCAATAGTCAACTTATATATTAATGAAATATATACCTTATCCCATGAGTCAATAATGCAGCCAAGGACAATGTTTAATATCTGTTTCATGACATAATACCCACACTCGTAACTCCCTGGTTGTTTCCTCGTCTACAAATTTATAAAATTATTACATGAATATAACCACGCATGAATGTAAATGTAAATGTAAAAAAATAACTACATGAATACTAATCTTAGGAGTCACCCATATCGACATTTTTTTAAATATTTCTCAACATATTAACTTGCTCCATATAACTGCACATTAAAAATGAATTCAACATATTACATATGATAAACTAATTACAATTAATGTTAAAGAAATGATATTAAACATATATACTTACATTTGAATCATTTCATTCATTTGTTTGTGGAGTGGAGTATGCAGGGAACACATTGTAGTCACCGTATTTGTCCTAAACGATATTATGATCAATTTCCAATGACCACTGAATGAACACAAGAATATATATACTAAAACAAAACTAAATATAGAATATACAAATAAATTACAACAATAATTACCAATGGGGGAATGGTGCAAGGTAACATTCTTTTCCTCCCTCATTTAGCAGGCTTCTCAAGTAATCTTCCATGATTTTTTGTCATTATACGCCCACATAATATACGATGGCGCCAATATTCCATAAATACTTGTTTTATTCAACTCTGTACAAAGATGATGAATGTACCTAAATGGTCAAAGAAAATGAATCAATTATAGGAGAGGGGTTGTATTACTTCTTCTTGTAGATACACGATTTACAACACTTTTACTTGGAGTTTGATGATCATCACCATCAATGCAACGATTATCTTCATTTGTTCGTTGTTCGAAGTTTTCACTTAATCTCTACATCATAACATTGAATTACAACATAAATAAAAAAATAAGCACAATATATATCATACATCTCCAGTAAAACACATATTGGATATAACTCTTGTAACTTTTCAATGTCTTTTTCCCTTGTTTACCCCTCCTCTTCAAACATCCTCTGTTGTTCTTCCAATTTCCTCTCAACATTTTCAATCTTTTTTCATTGAGCATGCAATTCAGGGGTTTCGATGCTTCTCTTTTGAGAGCCAAAGTATGATCTCAAGTCGAAACCTTCTCCAACACCACGTACACGACATTCACACTCATTTGTTCCAATAGTTTCCACTAATGTGTCATGTCATGCTTCCAGAACAAATGTGCCTTCACGGGCCGCCACAACCAAATTATCCTAAAAAACATGAGCAACTTACATAAGAAAACACATTTAAATAACATAAGCAAAACAAAATGTATACATACAATTTTCTCAGCAACTACTCTTGAAGCCTCGAGGTGTACTCTCCATTAGGTCTTACTCCAGCCCTCTTCCATTTCTCGTGTCTTGATGGTGGAGATGGATTGTCACCATCTCCCATTAGTTGTTGTTTTTCAAGCATCATTGTCTTCTCAAGTTTCATGTAACCACCACGACACAATCTATGGGGGTACATGTTTTTCGCCTTGTTTTGAACCCCTGCTTCGCTTTTAACCTGTTATTAACAAAGTGGTTAGTGTGTATGATTAATATCTATAACTAACTAGCATAACATTATCGATTAAATCAGACTATTACTAACAATGAATTCCTCAGAACGACGTGTATTCGTAAACCTATGCCACACTTTCTTCGATATAAAACTATACCGAATCCATGGATGTTCAATACTACTCTTAGGCTTTGTAATATATTTCTTCGTGAACTGTGACTTAAATCTCCTTTAACGAACACTGGCATAAGATATCCACTTATCTTTCAATTTTGAGTTATCGACAATCTCAAAATTCAACTATATTTAAATCAATACATAAGTATGAATTAGAAACTATAGGTAGTGAATTATAAATTATAAAGTATGAATTAGAAACTATACAATACCTTAATGTCTGTCCATATGCTATCTTTGCCATTATCATCCACTTCTCTCTAGTCATCTATCAGTATACTGACCTTGCTAAGTGCAAGGAAAGCAACATAACTCTTAAAATTAGTGTCATATGGATAATACACTACTCTGTACAACGAATCAAACTCGATACAAATTTTCACACCAAATGAGTTGCGAAGTGATGTGAATCGGGGCATCATTGTGACACCTCTCTATGATCTTTTCGTTTGAGTTGTATTCGTAGAACACTCAGTTATTTGAGTATCTTCGTTGCTTCTTGTTGATGAACTTGACAAGGTCAACATCTATGTTCAAAAACAACATCAACAAGAACAACATGAACAACTAGAACATAAACAACAACAAAATGAACAACAATGGCAAATGAGTTTACCGTAGATGCATGGCTAAAATATTTTATGCACCCTAAACATGATAATTACGTTAACAATGTTGGTGTTAGTATTGGTGTTGTTGTTGTCTTCCTTCCTTAACGATGTTGGTTTGGTGTTATTGTTATCTCCCTTATCGACGGTGATGATGATGACGACGGTGTTGGTTGGTGCATAATCTTCCTTCCATAACGATCGTGACGATGATGACAAAAATGACAATAAAATGATGAAGAATAGATATTGATGATGCAAGCTTTGGTTTAAATCTTGAATTGTTTCACAGTATTGAACGTTAGGGTTTAGGGTTGAAATCGTGTATCGTTTCGTCTAGTTTCTATTTTCAATGGAAAAAGGATACTGAAGAGATAAGCTAACTAGCTATGAGTATATTGTAAAGCTACTACGACAGTCTACTACGATGGTCTATACTACGACGATCATTATTATAATCCATCATAATATATTCCTTTCATAATGAAATTTCATAATGAGGCGCCATAGTCATATTTAGAATAAAAAATTAAAAATTCATACAAAATATATCACAACGGTGGAATAAACAACCGTAGTCATAACCTTAAAGTTTTTTATTTATGAGTAATAAAAAAAGAAAAAACGCTCTTAACATAAAAGGAGTAATATATATGACGGCGCTGAGGTTCGAACCCAAGAAAGCTTGATGGTATCACCACGGTTGACTTATCAACCGTTGTTATATACAAACAATTTTAAATCAAAAAACAAATATAATACAGTAGCTCCATAGTTTAGATCTGTCACAACGGTGAAGGGTAATATCGTGGTGAGCCTGGCGTCTTTGTTTAAGCATTTTGTAGTAGTGCCTTCTCAATGGCGAACTCAATTGAAAGAATCGCACTAGTGAGTTCGGCAATAAGAGAGTTGTAATTAGCCAAAAAATGAGCAAAAGCTCCGAAGAACCGACCATCAGAGTCCCTGGAAATCTGCCACAAGCAGAAGGTCTGGGGTTACCCATCGAAGCACCATCACAATTATTCTTAAACCAATTAGGAGGTGGAGATTTCCAAATAACCTCATGAATATTTGGCACTTTAAGAGCATGAATATGCACTTTAAACTTCTTGAGAAACCCGAAACCATTCATACTAAGATGAGCTATGAATTTGAAATTATTACCCACCCGAGCATAATCTGCCAGAATAAGTGAAATAGAATAAAATATACTGATGAATTTGTGATTGAACCTGATGGAGTTTCAAGGCACCTAGACCGCATTAAAACGAAGAATGAAGGCGACATTAGAAATAGCCTCACATTGATCAAACCAACCTTCTCGCAAAGCTTCAACGCGTCAGCCCAATCTTGGATGACAAACTGTAAATCCAGAATTTTCAAAGCCAAGACCACAATGAATTCGCGTTGGAGTACATGAAAAACAAATGTGAATCCATTTTTTCAAGACGATTACACAAGCTGCAAACAGAAGGGAAAACAAAACTTTTTTTTAAAATGTTCATCAGTGGGAATCTTATGTCGAAACAGTCTCCAAACTTTGAAAGATTCGGACGGTGGTGTAAACACCCCAAATTTGCCCTCACCCATTCACACCATGGCTTGTAATCATCTCATATGCATAAACTCAATCATAACATCTCATACCACATTTTTGATTCACTGCATAGATTCAAAGTCATCTGCATCTAGGGTTTGTGATCTGAGCAATCCAAGAGCTTCTTGAGCCACTCCAAAGGTCAACAATCACTTAAAAGGGGTCCATGTGTGTTCAAGTTTCATATTATACCCTCTCAAAGTCAAGAATGTCAAAGAATCACAAGAATTGAAAATGGCATGGAAGCAGAGCCAGGTTTGACTACACAGATGACCTAGAATTAGGGTTTTGGCTTCAGAGGCCATAACTCCAAATTTTTTGGTCATTCTTGTTTCTATTGGTCTCTATATGGTATAGGGAGTATGAATATCAATTTTCATGAAGAAATTCCATGGGGAAGTCATCTGATCAAGAGTTGACTTTTCAAGCAAGTCAGTGCAAAATCAGGGCACCTGAGGCCCTCAATGACCCAACCAAGGGGTGTTCTTCATCATTTTGAGTGTATATGATCTTTATTTGATCATGGAAGATGTTATAAGTTCACAAAATTGGAGAATTTCATGTCTTTTGCAAAGTTGACTTTTTGGGCAAGTTTGACTTTTAATGAAATTGTCATTTTAGGCAACTTTTTCAACCTTTACCTTTTGATTCAAAAAAAGCTTCAAATGGAAAAACATTGGTCATGAAAGTTGTAGAATGGATCATTCCCTTTTCAAAAAGTACAAGAACATGTCCTAATTCATTTTGGATCAAAAGTTATGGCTTGTCAAAGTTGGCAAAAATCACTAAATTTCAAGTTATGCACCAAAGAGGCAAAGTTGCAAATTCACTTCTCAAGGCAAATTGAGTCATCAAATGCATTTCTAAACTTCACCACATGATCACAGAAGTCCTAAAAGTCAGATTGCACCCAAAGAATCACATGTTTTATGACTTATGGATCAAGATATTTCATAGAGAACCAAAGGCAAGGCAAGTTGCAAAACTCATCATAGCTTCTCATCCACTTGCTGGCTAGTTTGCTGGTCAATCCTAGGCCTTTCCTCACATCATGCTGCGCAGGACACACTCCTTGTACTTGGCTAGAAAGTAGCCCATGCCTTCTTACACCAACTTTGACATTTTGGCAAAAGCACCCATACCAATCAATAAAGCACATGTCACTTCATCTGACCAATGGTAATTGTTTATACTAATCAAATGCAAGCCAAACATAACAAGAAGCAAGCCTGAAGCACCCCATAAGACAGCATTCTCATTTTCACCCTCATTTGCAAGAGCCTTCGAAACTCTCAGCACAAGCCACAAACACACAAACAAACTTCACAAACAATCTTAACACACTTCCCTGATCACAAAGCACCCATCACCATGGCCTGAAACCCACTGAATCAAAAACACGATCACCACACCACCTTGAACAGAACTTCTGCAAACTCTCAAACCAGCCAAAATAAACTTGCTCCAAGCCTTTCAGAAGCACAAGGGAAGTCATAGGAGTGGTTTTGCACAAGAGAGGAGGTCAGAAAGCTCCAAACTGAAAAGCTTCAAACTCAGGTAGCTTCATGAACTTTTTTTCCAGAACGTGTATTTTAAGTTTCAAAATGAATCTACATGCTTCCCTGATCATGAATATGTGCTTACTTTTTAAAATGGTTGAGAAGCCAGGATGTATGCAATGTCTGAAACTTTTGCCCTAAAAAATGTTTGATTCGATTCTCTCTGTTTTTGATTGATAAATGTTGTTTGATTGGGGGTTTTGATTCGTTTTTGAGTGGGGATGAGTTCTGGGCAGTTAGATTTTGTTTTCATTGCGTGTAGAGAGAGTTAGAAGTTTGAGCTTGCCGGAGAAGACGACCGGAACAGTGTTCCGGTCGCCTGAAAGTCATTAGGGCATAATTAATTAGGGCTAATCACAATTATGAGAGTTTGAATGTCAGCCATTGGATATGGCGCCAGGTCAAACGCGCGCGCAGCCAGTTCAAACTTGGGCCTTTGGATCTGATTACTTTTCCATTTTTCAGATTAAATTCATTTTCTTTTTCATATTAATTCATTTCTTTTCTCCATTTTATTAAAAATAGCAAAATCATTTTAAAAATTCTGAAATTTTTTGTATAAACTTTTATTAATTTTCAGAAACCAAAAATATTTTTATTTTTATTTTTTTGCATTAAAAAATATTTTTAAATCATTTAAAAGTTTATTTTTAATTAATTAATGAGAATTAATTAATTAAAAATACATTTAGGTATTTAAAAATCACCAAAAAATTCATGAAACCTTCATAATCATTTAGAAACATTGTCCAACCCTCAAACCAAATTTCTTTTTTGATCTTGATGTCTTTTGAGAATTTTTCATGGAATTAAAATCATTTCAAGACATTATTTTGATCCAAACTTCCAAAAATCATTTCTGCCTAACCATTGAGAGTTGGACCTTGATTCTTTTTGCATTGCATTTTGTTTAGCATGTAGTTTGTGAGATTATATTGGCATGATTTGATATTTCATTTTCATTTTGTTTGGCATTTTTCTTGTTAAGGTACCTTAAAACCCTAGGAAACTTAGAAAATTCATAACTCCCCTTAGGTTAAGAGTTAAAACCCCTCCTTTGGGAAGTGACTTTGTGTAGGGTTAGGTTTCTTTTGAATGCATTTTCAATTTT
The DNA here is from genome assembly GCA_963966055.1 of Lathyrus aphaca. Lineage (NCBI taxonomy): Eukaryota > Viridiplantae > Streptophyta > Magnoliopsida > Fabales > Fabaceae > Lathyrus > Lathyrus aphaca. The sequence continues at coordinate 478,378,275 of OZ014521.1, forward strand.
TTATCTTGATGTTTGCTTCTGATTTTGGTTTTTGTTTGATGGATTGATCATAAACCCTAATTTGAGCTTCCTTTTGCATCCATCTTGCATTTGCATTCATACTTTGACTTGCCATAGCATTTTGTGCATCCATTTGATCCATTAGACATCTTAAGACATGTTAGAAGTATGTTTGATCATTTCATCATGTATTTTCTATGTTGTATGTCATTTGCATCTCATAACTTTTCATGTGTGTTCATGGTTCTAAATTTGCTCCATTTGCATTCTTTTGTTCATGTGATCATTCTCATGTCTTGATTCATGTTTGCATCATCTCATAGAATCATTATCATCTCATATATGCTTCTGTTTTTGATTCACACCATGTCATTTCATCTCATTTTGCATTGCATTGCATTCCTTTATTAACTTTTCAGGTGGTAAGTAACTTTGAGAAGTGAATTTTCCTTCACTTCTCACATTTTCTTTTCATCTCTCTCTTGCATCCATGATGCATTTTGTTATGTGTTTGAGATTGAGCTTGCTCATTCTTTTTCTTCTTACTTTCTTTCCTCAAGTGACTTGACCTCTTAAATGAAGCAAGTTACTTTGCTTCTCCTGATCCTTTCATCTGCTTCCTGGTGGTTCCATTGAAGATCTTTCTTGTTAAACCTCACAAACCTTAGGAACAACCAAGCATGATAATGATTAGGGTTTTGATTAGTCCCCCACTTAGTTTTACCTTTGTGTCTCATTGAGTCTTCTCTTCTCATCTCATAATCAGGGACTAAACCCTAAAGGCTTTAAGGCTTTGTGATTAAGCTTGTGCCTGCATCCTTCTATTAGGATGGAGTGTATAAGTTTAATCCTAAGTGTTAAACCCTTAATGTGTTTAAATCTCTTAATCAATTCACTTAATAATCATCAAGACATCCCACTTGTAACTTGGGCCTTGCATCAGGGTTCTAATTCTTCCTTAATTGGTTAAGAAGGACTAACCCTAGTGTTAATGGAAAAGTCCCCCTCAAGTTGTCTTACAAACCCTAAAAATCACTTCATCATCATATCATTAAATAAAATCCACTTAACCAAAGGCTTGTTTTGTCATGAGTTTAATCCCTAATCATGGATTAAGTTGAGGAGCTTTCCTCAGCTTAAACATTATCATCTATTATCCTTCTATTAGGATGGTGTAATGAGTCTGTTTAATCCTTGATTATGGCTTAACCTCATTACTTAACACTAAACAAAAACACCAAAAACATCTAAATAATCACAAGTAGGTTAATGATCTTAATCCTACACAATGGTGATTAAGTGTGAGAAGCTGACTTCACACTTAAGGTATTCTCATTACCCCTAATCAGAGGGAAGATGTGATGAGTTTACTAACCCATTGGTTTAAACTTAAGCTTATTAACTTATGACAAACTTTCAAAAGCAATAAAAGACTGAAAATACAAAAACAAACAATAATCGTCTCCTCCGGGATTCTTTTTTCATCATCTTCACTCACAAACGAGAACTAGCTTCTTCCGCCTAATGCAAGACAGTTTGCACCTGAGCCAGACAGGTCATACACTTGAGCATAGACAAGTAAGCAGTTCACAAGTCAATTCATCTTTCAGTCTCTTTGGGTCGAACTACGGTGTTCTGACTTCCTCATTGCACGAGAGGATACGTAGGCATAACTTAACAGTTATCGAACAAAAGTCTCCGTATATTCCCCCTCCTTCTAGCCTTATTCTTTAGCCTCATTATCATAAGCATTTCATCTCTGTTCTTACACTGACACTTCACTTATACACTTCACTTATACACTTCACATTCTTTTACACTGACACTTGCATCCTTTTCCATCTCTTTTATACATAAATTGCACTGACACTACCCCTTTAAAACACAAATCTTTTATGCGTGGATCCCGTCGAATACGGCGGACAATCTGGGTGCTAATACCTTCCCAGGTTGTAACCAACCCCCTTTCTCAGTCTCTCTGGTTCGCAACCGTCTTATCCATATTTTTCTAGGTTTATGCAGCATTGCCTTTCCTCCGGGATAAAAATGCCTAGCTGGCGACTCTTTCATTCCCTGTAAGTTCACTCCTGTGTGTTATTACACCCTCTTTTCGCCGACCGTTCGCGTCTGTACCTCATTTGAGCTCAGTCTCATCTTTTGGGAGCGACAGCTTGGCGACTCTGCTGGGGAGCCTTATACTGTAACCAGGGATTCTGGTTCTTTTTGTGGGTTCCTCCTAGCGCTTGATTGATTTGTGTTTACTGGGGTGTTATGTGCCATTTGTGCTTGTTTTTGTATTTACTTTATGTACAGTTTTGTTTATTGCTTTCTTTATAGCTTTACATATATCATACTGTCATACTGTGCTGGCTGGATCTGTTTTGTTGCTTTGGTGGGTGGGTGTTCTATTGAGAGTTGAGGTCCTATACCTGGGACCTGAGTGACACCTAGGCTAGAGTGGTTCATGTTCTTTCCCATTCCATTTCGGTCTGGTGCGGGAATATGAAACACGGTTCAGATATGGGTTTCTTCTTGAGAACTCTGTGCTGCAGATTTCCTGTAGTGCTAGGGCTATCTGGGAAGCCTGCTAAGTCTGGATGACCTTTAGTATTGACCTTCAGAAACTGAGGTGAATTAGAGGAGGATCTTTTATGGTTATTGTAAACACTGTACCTCCGGGTTAGAAGTGTTTACACTTCTCATAACTGATCCAAGTCTGAGGATCCTTGTTTTAGAACACCACCTGTGAGGGGGGTTGGGTTGTTTACAGGTTTGTAGGTACCCTTGACCTCAACATACCCTGTTACTTTGTTTTGATTAAGAGTACTCCATGTTGGAACAGTTCTTGTGTTTTTTAACCCTGGACATGTGGCTCTTTATTTGAGTCCCCCACCTTGGTTACTGGACTTATGAACCTCCATCTGGATTTCTTGAACATACATGGACTTATATCAGAGCACTTGATCAGATCCAGCTCGGTCACAAACCCTTGCATATCATTTGCATACATCATCATTGCATCATTTTAACATTTGCTTATTTGTTTTTTAGGGTATCCATACTTCATTTGGGTTGGTTTTGACCCCTTATCAGCATAGACCTAACCTCATCAGTATCTACTTCAGCTATCAGCTACCTGCTTCAGTCACCTGCATCACCAGTCTCAGCCTGTCAGTGGCCCATCATCAGCATCTGTCTCAGCTCTTCTTCAGCAACATGGCACCTAAGAAGAGTAATATCTCCTACCATTTCTTTCAGCCTGAGCTAGCTGACATCAGGAAGATTCAGACCCTGATTACTCCAGACCATATACCACTATTCAGATAACACTATGGAGGCATACTTGATGTGGTCATGGATTTGGACCCTTCACAGAGGAGCTTGATTCATACTTGCCTGCAGTTCTATGATCCCCCTCTGAGGTGTTTCACTTTTCAAGACTTTCAGTTGGGACCTTTATTAGAGGAGTATTCATCATTGGTTGGTGTACCTATCAGGGGTGGAGTCCCCTTCAACCCTGAGATGGCTTTTCCAAGTAATGAAGAAGTAGCAAAGGCATTGCATCTGGAACCAGTTCTGATTGGGCAGAATATGACCACCAAGGCTGGAGTCTCTGGTCTACATCTGGATTTCTTAATATCTCAGGCTACTCTGAAGGCCTCTTCAGGAGAATGGAATGCAGTCTGTGCTTTATTGGCCCTTAGCATATATGGGGTCATTTTATTTGCAGATGAGCCTATGTTCATTAGCAAGAATGCAATCCACCTTTTCATCCTGAGAAACCCATTGCCCACCTTACTGGGAGATTTTTACTACTCTGTTCACCAAAGGAATGAAAAGCAGAGAGGAAGATTGGTGAGGTGTTGTGCTCCCCTATTCCATACTTGGCTGCTCAAACATTTGCCTAAGACTGATGCATTTCTGAATCCTCATCAGCAAAAGAATTGGGCTAGAAGACTCAATGCTTTAACTTCAGCTGATATCAGGTGGTGTACTCAGAGCACCAAGGGCAGGGACATCATTACCAGTTGTGGGCAGTTTCCCAATGTACCCCTGATAGGAATAAAGGGTTGCATCAACTACAACCCTCTGCTATTCAAAAGACAACTGGGCTATGCATTGGTCCACACTCCTAAAGCACAAGACCTTGCTAAGACCCTTTACTGTGAGATTAAGCCCAATCTGGCTATTGTCAGGCAAGCAGTCTGGGCCTGGGACAATGTCCATACTAAAGGGGTAACCATTCTTGGGAGATGCAACAATGTGGCCTCAGCACAGTACTATGAGTGGTCCCATGCCAGGGCTCAATTCTCTGGGATGCCCTTTACCATGGAAGATATACCTGGACCATCCTCAGCACCACCTCCTTTCACTGTCAGTTTAGAAGAGTTTGAGAAATTGAAAGAGAGAAATGAGAAGCTGACTCAAGCTCTACAGAAAACCCTCTGGGAGAGGAGTGATGGTCGGCTGGACATTGAGAGGTTAGAAAAGCTAAAGTTGGAGCATCTAGCCAGAATTGAGAAGTCAGAGGATTATATCAAGAAGTCTAGGGCTGGAGAGCAGATCTTGAAGAATGCCTGCAAGGAAGCTCAGTTCCAGAAGGCCAGGACTGATTTGTATCTGAAGGAGAGTCAAGCTAGGTGGGTCAGGATCACCGAAGCTCGTACTCAGGAAGATAAAAGGACTCAGGACAAGATTGAGCAGCTGGAGGCTAGTGCTAAGGAACAACAGGAAGCCCTGCTAGCATCCCAAAGAGAGATCTCAGAGTTGAAGATCAGAGCTGGTGTGAAGAGGTCAAAGGACCAGAGTCAACACAAGAAGCTAGCTGCAGCTGTTGCTACCAGGAATCTCCTTATCAGGAACCTCACAGAGCGTCCAACTGATCCTGTGACTGAAGCACTTCTAAAGGAAGTTCAGGAGGATGAGTTTGGTCTTGGTGTCTGACTTTTGCTTGTTGTTGCTTTCATTTCATGTACTGTTATTTTTCTTATGTTGTATTTTGACCCCTCAGAGGGCTTGTATTGTAAAAAGACAAACTATGTATCTTTCACTTTGTTGTAATATATTCATTGGTTTGTTTCTTTTGAATCTCTCACTCCTAAGCAACATCAAACAGCATCTTCCTCGGGGTCTGGAAAGGTCAAAACCAAGTGCCAAGCCGGATACCTTGGAAACAAATAAGCATACTGCATTGCATACTAACCTTTGTTTGTTTTGTAGGTATGTTTTGTTTTTGTTACTGACTCTGTTGTGACTTCAGGAACTATTGCTCGACGTCGGGTGTTCCCACTCAACCGTCCACATAGATATCCAACCCGTAACAACCTTCCGGGTATACAGATGGACCAGGTACAACAGGACCTTACAGAGGTCAGGAACCAAATGGCCAATGAGAGATTGGAAATGAGGGCTCAGATGACACAATTTATGGAGGTGATGAATAATATGGCTCAAAGCCAAGAGAGATTAAGAGCAATGGTAGAGAGGCAGAATCAGGAAGACCCCCATCTAGGGACTGCTGGGACAAGCAACAATGAGAGGGTTCAGCCTCATATCAACCCACCTGTATTTGGACCCCACCTGCACCCAGAGATCAACATCCCTGCTAATGTATAAGGGAATGCTGCTACAGGTAGGGTACTGCAAGAAGACCCCCAGGAAGATCAGTTCACAGTGATGGGAGCTGGGGATGAGGCCTATGACAGAAGGCTGGATGAAATTGCTGAAAAATTAAGGTCCTTGGAGTCTCAAAACTCTTTGGGTTTTGATGTTATGGACATGGGCTTAGTGGACGGGGTCAGGATTCCCCACAAATTTAAACCACCGTGCTTTGAGAAGTACAACGGGACTTCCTGTCCACGGACCCATTTACAATCCTTTCTGGGGAGGCTGAAGGCATATACCATGGACGAAAAGCTATGGATGTTTTATTTTGAGGATAGCTTAACGGGAGCTTCAAGGGATTGGTACTCTCATCTAACTAGAGCAACCATCAGATGTTGGAAGGACTTGGCAGAGGCCTTCATTAGACAATACCAGTATAATTTGGATATGGCTCCCAACAGGACCCTCCTAATGGGAATGTCACAAACATCCAGAGAAAGCTTCCGGGAGTACGCCCAGAGGAGGAGACAGCTTGCCGCTGCTGTCCAGCCTCCCATGTCAGAGAGGGAGATGGCTGATATGTTTATGAACACCCTCCAAGGGACATACATTGATAGGCTAGCCGCCTTTTCTTCTACCAGCTTTGCAGATGTCGTTATAGCTGGAGAAAGAATTGAGAGCCTGTTAAAGATGGGAGAAATTTCTGACAACGGTGCCAGCTCATCCAGCAACACAAGGAAGCCTTTTGTGGGCCCAAGAAGAACTGGTGAGACCAATGCTATCCATGCCAGCAGGGGCAGACCCCGATATGTTCATAGGTCTGTTGCAGCAGTCACCATTCCCGCTCCAGTTCATCCACTACCAGCTTATCAACCACAACAACAAAATTATCAGCAAACTCAGTATCCTCCTCAGAGAAACTACAACAACACCAGCAACAACAATCAGCAAAGACCGTTCCAACAGAGACCTTCTCAGGCCAATAGGGTGATCGATCCGATCCCTATGCCTTATGCCACATTATTGCCACAACTCCTAAAACTCAACCTGGTTGAGCTAAGGACATTGGCACCTCCAGATCCTGCCAGTCTACCCAGAAATTATGACGCCAGCGCCAGATGTGCTTTTCACTCAAATGCACCTGGCCATAGCACAGAGAAGTGCAGAGCTTTGCACATGAAGGTACAGGACTTGGTAGATTCCAAGGCTCTAAATTTTGCACCACCACCAAATGTTAACAAGAACCCTATGCCAAACCACGGAGGACCCAGAATCAATGCTATTGAAGAAGACAAGCCGTCTTACTTGATAACCAGTGTGGGTCAGATTCGGACACCCTTGGTGGAGATTAAAGCTCAACTCCTTGAATGTCAAATGTTCCCAGGATGTGAGCTAGGGTGTGCTTACTGCAACATTTCAGTGAATGGGTGTGATAACTTGAGAGATGGCATAGATGGTCTCATCCAGAGTGGCCTGCTTCAAATCACAACATCAATACCTACCAATCCAGCAATCTCCTTAACAACAGTTCCAGAGTCTTCTACAACTGCAACAACCATTGTTCCAAACAACTCTTCAGTTTCATCAACAAATACTTCATCTGTTACTTCAACGGACCAAATATCAACAAACATCCCTCCTACAACTTCAGCACCCCTTCATTCAGAATCTCCTACAACAGCAACACCCATCCTTCCAACAATGTCTCCTACAACTTCAACAACAAATGTCTCAACAGTCACAATTTATTATGATCCTGAAAATGATTCTGCCTACAACTCATAAAATGCCACTCCTATCAGAGCACCAGTCACAATATACTATGATCCGCAGACTATCATGGTCCCTTCCGCAGCTGCCATCAGTCCAGTCACTATCACAGTGCCTGGGCCAGTACCTTATGAAAGCAGTAATGCCATCCCTTGGCATTACGGCTCCGATCTATACTGCGAAGGACAGAAAATCACTCTTGAATCATCAACTTCTTCACCACAAATAGACAATGTGGGGGGAGGCGGAGGCTTCACTCGAAGCGGACGTCTCTTTGCCCCGCAAATTCAAAGACCCACTGCTGAAGCAGAAGCTGCTGCCAAGGCAAAAGGGAAGAGCATGTTGCAAGAAGAGCAAATTGTTAAAGAAGCTTTGAAAATACCTTTTGATCAAGAAGTTGATGAATTCATGAGAATCATCAAGAAGAGTGATTACAAGGTAGTGGACCAGTTTCACCAAACGCCTTCCAAGATCTCCATTCTATCATTGCTTATGTGCTCCGAGGCTCATCGGAACGCACTACTAAAAGTCCTGCACGCAGCTTATGTGCCAGAAGAGATCACGGTCAATCAGTTGGAAGCTGTGGTTGGGAATGTTAATGCTAGTAATGGACTAGGATTTACCAGCACTGATTTGACTACGGAAGGCCGCAATCACAACAAGGCTTTGCACATTACCATGGAGTGTAAGGGTGCAGTTCTTTCCCATGTGCTGGTAGACACAGGATCATCCCTCAATGTCTTACCTAAAAAGGCCCTTGTGAAGCTGGAATATGAAGGATTGGCGTTACGTCCCAGTAACTTGGTAGTGAGATCCTTTGACGGCTCTAAGAGATCAGTTCTGGGAGAAATTGAGTTGCCTGTAACGATTGGCCCACAAACTTTCAAAACGACCTTCTACGTGATGGACATTCAGCCTGCCTACAGCTGTTTGTTGGGTAGACCATGGATTCATGCCGCTGGCGCAGTTACGTCTACCCTTCACCAGAAGTTAAAATTCGAGTGGGAGGGCCAAGTCGTTACTATTTGTGGAGAAGAAGATATTTTTGTCAGCCATCTGGCTACATACAAATACATTGAGATGGACGGGGAGATCCACGAAACGATGAGTCAGGGGTTCGAGGCCTTGAACATAAATGAAACATCTGCTGTACCAGGAACCTCAATAACATCTTATCAACAAGCCCAAAAGGTTGTTGAAGAAGGGACTGCCCAAGGCTGGGGCAAGTTGCTGCCCGTAGAGAAGAAGGAGGATAGATTTGGGTTGGGTTACAAACCAACTCAACAAGATCAAGCAGAGGCTGCTAAGGAGCCCAACTTTGTTAGTGGGGGGATGCTCACCCCTGATGCTGTCAACAGTTTGGAAGACGAGGATGAAAGCGACCGCAACATGGAGAGTTGGATACGTCCAAAGATCCCGGGGAGCAGTATCTCAAACTGGTCTTCCCAGGAAATTATAAGAGTTACTCCTGCAGAGTAATTATTATTTCCTGTATTTTTATAGCATGCATCAAGTCTTGCATCTTTCCCAAGATGACAAGACTCATTTTGTAATCGGGCCATCTGTAATTTTTGTGCAACAAGATTAATCAATGAAGTATCAGACATCTTTTGCAAATGAGTCTTTTCCTTTTCCACTCACTGTTTTTCCATTTTTTCTTTTTGTACAAAAAAATAAATGGCAATGTTTTCAAAATGACAACTTTATTTCACTTTTTAAACAAGATTAAAATCAATCACTAAAATGAACAAACTGAACCCTTGCAGAGAGTGCCTTCCAGACCGTACCGATAACAGCACGGCTATGACTTCGTATGACTTTGACAATCCAATCAATCAAGCTGATGAAGGGGTTGAAGAAGATTACGAGCTTCCTGAAGAGCTAGCCAGATTGTTGAGACAAGAGGAGAAGGTTATCACTCCTCATCAGGAGGAGGTCGAAACGATTAATCTTGGTACAGATGAAGACGTGAAAGAAGTTAAAATCGGGGCCTGCTTACAAGACTCAGTGAAGAAACAACTGATTGACCTGCTTCAGGAATATGTGGATGTGTTTGCTTGGTCTTATCAAGATATGCCAGGGTTGGACACTGACATTGTTGTGCACAAGTTGCCTTTAAGAGAAGAATGCCCACCGGTTAAACAGAAATTGCGCCGTACTCGCCCAGACATGGCAATAAAGATCAAAGAAGAGGTGCAAAAGCAGTGGGACGCCGGGTTCCTTGCTGTAACTAGCTATCCACCGTGGGTTGCTAATATTGTGCCTGTGCCTAAGAAAGACGGCAAAGTAAGGATGTGTGTTGACTACCGGGATCTGAACAGAGCCAGCCCGAAAGATGATTTTCCATTACCTCACATTGATGTATTGGTTGATAATACGGCTCAGTTCTCGGTATTCTCCTTCATGGACGGATTTTCAGGATACAATCAGATTAAAATGTCACCTGAAGACATGGAGAAGACAACCTTCATCACACCCTGGGGCACGTTCTGTTACAAGGTGATGCCATTCGGATTGAAGAATGCTGGTGCGACATATCAACGGGCTATGGTGACATTATTCCACGATATGATCCATAAAGAAATCGAGTGTTATGTGGATGACATGATCGCCAAGTCCCTCACTGAAGAAGACCACTTGGTAAATCTGCTGAAACTATTCGAGCGTCTGAGGAAGTACCAACTGAAGCTGAACCCCAACAAGTGCACATTCGGGGTGCGATCTGGTAAGCTGTTGGGTTTTATTGTGAGCGAGAAAGGGATTGAAGTTGACCCCGATAAAGTCAAAGCCATTCAAGAAATGCCTACACCGAAGACAGAAAAGGAAGTTCGAGGGTTCTTAGGCCGATTGAACTACATTTCAAGGTTCATATCTCACCTTACTGCAACCTGTGAACCCTTGTTCAAGTTGTTAAGAAAAGAACAGACGGTCAGGTGGAACGAAGACTGCCAGAAGGCTTTTGACAAGATCAAGGAATACTTACAAGAGCCTCCAATCCTTATGCCTCCAGTTGAAGGAAGACCTCTAATCATGTACTTGACAATATTAGAAGAATCAATGGGGTGTGTGCTGGGCCAGCATGACGAGTCTGGTCGAAAAGAGTATGCAATATACTACCTAAGCAAAAAGTTTACCGACTGTGAACAACGTTATTCACTGCTCGAGAAAACTTGCTTTGCTTTAGCGTGGGCTGCTCGCCGACTGAGACAGTATATGTTGACCCACACTACTTTATTGATCTCAAAGATGGATCCAGTTAAGTACATTTTCGAGAAGCCGGCGCTTACCGGACGGGTTGCAAGATGGAAAATGATCCTCACAGAATATGATATCCAGTACACCTCTCAGAAAGCCATCAAGGGCAGTGTATTGTCTGAATATCTTGCTGAGCAACCTATTGATGATTACCAGCCTATGAGATTTGACTTCCCTGATGAAGACATCATGTTCATAAAAGCAAAAGATCATGAAGAGCCTGTTCACACTGAAGGGCCTGACCCAGAAAAAGAATGGATTATGATGTTTGATGGGGCTGTTAATATGAATGGTCGTGGTGTTGGTGCAGTACTCATTACACCCAAGGGAGTTCACATGCCTTTCTCGGCAAAACTCACCTTTAACTGCACTAACAACGAAGCTGAATACGAAGCCTGCATTATGGGTCTTGAGGAAGCCATTGACCTCAGGATCAAGACTTTTACTGTATTCGGAGATTCAGCTCTGGTAGTTAATCAAACCAACGGCAAATGGTACACGCACCAAGATCATCTGATACCTTACAGGGATTATACAAGGAGGTTATTGACTTTCTTTACAACAGTCAAACTTGAGTATATCCCTCGGGACGAGAATCAGTTTGCGGATGCTCTGGCCACTATTTCATCCATGATCAAAGTTCAAGCTGCCAACTTTGTACCTCAGATTTCAGTATCCAGACTTGACAGACCAGCATATGTGTTCGCAGCAGATGTAATCAAAGATGATAAGCCTTGGTTCCATGATATCAAGTGCTTCTTGGAGGATCGAACATACCCACCTGGGGCATCTTCCAATGATAAGAAGACTTTGAGAAGGCCTGCTGGAAGTTTCTTTCTGAACACTGATGGTTCCCTGTACAAGAGAAACTTTGATATGGTACTCCTCAGATGCGTTGATAAGACAGAAGCAGACTTGTTAATGCATGAAGTGCACGAAGGTTCCTTTGGTACCCATGCAGGAGGGCATGCAATGGCCAAGAAGTTGCTAAAATCAGGCTATTACTGGATCACAATGGATGCTGACTGTTGTGCCTATGCCAGAAAATGCCATAAATGCCAGATTTATGCGGATAAGGTGCATGTGCTTCCCAATCCTTTGAATATAATGTCTTCACCCTGACCTTTTGCCATGTGGGGAATTGATATGATTGGCAAGATTGAACCGACTGCTTCAAACAGCCACAGATTCATCTTGGTTGCCATTGACTACTTCACCAAGTGGGTCGAAGCAGCTTCCTATGCCAATGTTACAAGACAAGTGGTAGCCAGATTTCTGAAGAGAGATATCATCTGTCGATACGGAGTTCCCGAGCGAATCATTACTGATAATGGTTCCAACTTGAACAACAAAATGATGGCAGAGCTATGCCGGGACTTCAAGATCCAACACCACAATTCTTCTCCTTACAGGCCAAAGATGAATGGCGCTGTTGAGGCAGCTAATAAGAACATCAAGAGGATTGTGCAGAAGATGGTAATCACCTACAAAGACTGGCATGACATGCTACCATTTACCTTGCATGGGTACCGTATGTCAATCAGAACGTCCACTGGGGCAACAGCGTATCAGCTTATATATGGTATGGAAGCAGTCCTACCTGTTGAAGTTGAACTACCCTCCCTACGGGTATTGATGGATGTTAAGCTGAACGAAGCAGAGTGGATTCAGTCCCGATATGAACAAGTGAGTCTGATTGAAGAGAAGAGATTGGCTGCAATCTGTCATGGGCAGCTATATCAGAAAAGAATGAAGATAGCCTTTGATCAGAAAGTTAGGCACCGAGAGTACCAAGTCGGAGATCTTGTGCTGAAAAGAATCCTTCCTCCTCATACAGACCACAGGGGCAAATGGACTCCGAATTATGAAGGACCATTCGTGGTAAAGAAAGTTTTCACTGGTGGAGCACTCATGCTCAGTACTATGGATGGTGAAAACTTCCCGTCCCCTGTGAATTCAGATGCAGTTAAAAAATACTTCGCATAAAATGACCCGCTGGACATAAAAACAGAATGTAAGTCCAGGCAAAAATAGGGCATCCCGGCGAGTCAAAAACAGAATAAAAGACTCGGGCAAAAATAAGGGAAAATTAGCACAAAAAAATGTACACCCGCTGAGTTGAAAAGCCGCATTGGACAACTCAGGCAAAAATGGGTATCCCGATGGATTGAAAACCCGAAAGGGCGATCCATGCAAAATAAGGGAATAAGCGAACAACTGCATTCTGAATTCGTCTGTATCGCCCGCAAATTGGTAAACCTCGAAAGGATCAAGTTTCTATCAAAATCAGCCTTCTTCAGAAAGCAAGACGAGAAGAACGTCAAAAGTCATACGGGTCATAGCACAAACGGAAGCTTCTTGGAGCGTCGACAACATTGCCAGCCTTTTGTTTCTCATTTTGTAACAATCTCCTCATTCCAGGGGATATGTTTCTTTGACTGTATCTTGCCAATTCAGGGCACATGAATTAATAAAACCAGATTTTTCAGTCATGTTTCGTCTTGTACATTTTATTTGCAAAGAATGTCTGATGTCTTAAGAAAAACTGATTGCATGAATACAGATGCTTACCTTTAAAAAATAAAGAAAACAAAACACGTGCTTGCAGGGAATATACTTACTCCCAGAAGTGTCTAACTCCTATGACGGAATCCAGTAAAGGATACCTCGGGATTACTTGTGCGTTTCCCTATCTTTGCAGGATTGCAGATATCCAAAGCGCAACTCGGGGCATGAAAGATTCATCCCAGCAAGCTGGCAAATCAACGCTCATTCTTAAGCACTCAAAGTGTTTTCTCACCAGCTGAGTTACCACTTATTTCTTCTCCCAGCCGAGTTGCCAATCATTCTTCCTCCTCAGCTAAGTACAAAGGCCAGGGAAGCACCTCCCCACAGAGCTTCAGCCTCTATCCAGAAGAGCAACGCATGAAGGGATCACAACAGAGTGAAGAAAGCTTCTACAAACCCCAGCTGGGTCCCCTCATTACCAAGGATGGGCCTATCAGTGACCTGTATCCCCACGCAGATATCATTTCATCAGATCTACCAATGATCTCACCCCCAGCTGGGATGTCCATTTCAAGCAGATCGGCCAGAGATCTCCATAGCAACGGGATCCGAATCCCGGTTTGGTATCTTTGCATAATCATGACATTCGCATCATATTCACCCACAAAGCGTAGCATTCCGTCTAATACGGAGCATTACGGCAAAAAGTCAAACATATTGCATAATCATAAGCCATATTTTGAATCAACACTTATGAATAATGACAATTCATCGACATACAGAAAACTTCCACAGATTCCCCAGCAAACACAGTTGCCTTACATTCCCAAACACTAGTATATACTCCTCGTGGCACCCGCCCGTGTCATATCCCCGGCAGAAAGCCAAAGACATCCTCTTTGCACTCACATATACTTATATATACATTTCCTTGACATCCGTCCATGTCATTTTCCCAGCACAGTAACATAAACACTTTGTATATCAGATACTTTTTTATATTATACTCTTCTCCTTTCGACACTCGTCCGTGTCGCTCTCCCCAGCAGGTTGAACACCTAAATATACACCAGTCATACTTATACAGATACTCGTCCGTATCCTGTATACACCATTTATATCCCCGCAGATTCAGCACTCGTCCGTGTTCTTTGTTAACCAGATGGTACTCGTCCGTATCATCATCTCAGAACATGCGTCAAGCGTTTGTTTCTACTTGATACTCGTCCGTATCATAGTCCTAAGGATGCTCGTCCGCATATTTAATCCATACACTATGTCAAACACTTTCGTCTTCTCGAATATAGACGCTCGTCTGTGTCTACTATTCCCCAAAAGAGTCCCTTCAGATTCAACGCTCGTCCGTGTTCTTTGTTAACCAGTTGATACTCGTCCGTATCATCATCTCTGAACACGTGTCAGTTTTTGTTTCTACCCGATACTCGTCTGTATCGTAGTCCTAGGGATGCTCGTCGGCATCTTTAATCTATACACAAGCATCTAAACACTTATACCTTTTGTTTCTTGGATATAAACACTCGTCCGTGTTTACTATTCCCCAGTAGATCGCCAACAAATCAATTTTCTTTTTATCTGACATTCGTCCTATGTCATGATAAACCCTGAGAGCAGTCGTACCCTGCTAGGTGGTCGTCCTCCACCTCTTGATGATCGTCCTTCATCACGCTCATCCGATGGCCGTCCCCATCGTCGATTTTCTATCCGACATTCGTCCTATGTCGTGATATTTGGCAGCCGTCCCCTGCTAGGTGATCGTCCTTCACCTTTTTGATGATCGTCCTTCATCATTTTATCCAATGGCCGTCCCCATTGTTGATTTTGGTTATCTGACATTCGTCCTATGTCATGGTAAACCTTGAGAGCAGCCGTCCCCTGCTAGGTGGTCGTCCTCCACCTCTTGATGGCCGTCCTCCATCATGCTCGTCCGATGGCCATCCCCATCGTTGACCTTTTATCCGGCATTCGTCCTATGTCGCGATATTTTCGACAGCCGTACCCTGCCAGGTGATCGTCCTTCACCTTAGATGATCGTCCCTCATCTTATCCCCAACAGAGCAGCCGTCCCCTGCTAGGTGATCGTCCTTCACCTTTGATGACCGTACCTCATCATCTGTTTATTTCATTTATTCTTTAACCCGACGGCCGTCCCCGTCGTGGTTCCTTTTCTTTTTAGCCCGATGGTCGTCCCCATCGTTGGTTACTTTACTTTATGAACTTGATGGTCGTCCCCATCATTTTTTCTTAATCCCCAGAGAATCTTACAACTTTATCTTTATGGTCGTCCCCATCATAATTCTTTTTATCCCCAGCATGTCGGTCGTCCCCGTCATTGCTTCATTTCCGGCACTTTTCCCAGCATGTCGGTCGTCCCCGTCATTGCTCTTTACCCAACAGTCGTCCTCTGCTCGACGGTCTTCCTCTGTCGCCTATACTTTACAATATACTTTATTTTACTTTACAATCTATATCCCTTTTCTTCTTCATTCTGTGAGAGCAAATTTTGGACTGTCTTGGGTATTCAACCACAAGTTATCTTGTTTGCCTGTTAAGCCGTCGCTTACATCCTGCACAGCTAACTCATGTTTGAATAGGGGCAGCTGTAAACACCCCAAATTTTCCCTCACCCATTCATACCATGGCTTGTGATCATCTCATATGCATAAACTCAATCATAACATCTCATACCACATTTTTGATTCACTGCATAGATTCAAAGTCATCTGCATCTAGGGTTTGTGATCTGAGCAATCCAGAAGCTTCTTGAGCCACTCCAAAGGTCAACAATCACTTCAAAGGGATCCATGTGTGTTCAAGTATCATATTATACCCTCTCAAAGTCAAGAATGTCAAAGAATCACAAGAATTGAAAATGGCATGGAAGCAGAGCAAGGTTTGACTGCACAGATGACCTAGAATTAGGGTTTTGGCTTCAGAGGCCATAACTCCAAATTTTTTGGTCATTCTTGTTTCTATTGGTCTCTATATGGTATAGGGAGTATGAATATCAATTTTCATGAAGAAATTCCATGGGGAAGTCATCTGATCAAGAGTTGACTTTTCAAGCAAGTCAGTGCAAAATCAGGGCACCTGAGGCCCTCAATGACCCAACCAAGGGGTGTTATTCATCATTTTGAGTGTATATGATCTTTATTTGATCATGGAAGATGTTATAAGTTCAAAAAATTGGAGAATTTCAAGTCTTTTGCAAAGTTGACTTTTTGGGCAAGTTTGACTTTTAATGAAATTGTTATTTTAGGCAACTTTTTCAACCTTTACCTTTTGATTCAAAAAAAGCTTCAAATGGAAAAACTTTGGTCATGAAAGTTGTAGAATGGATCATTCCCTTTTCAAAAAGTACAAGAACATGTCCTAATTCATTTTGGATCAAAAGTTATGGCTTGTCAAAGTTGGCAAAAATCACTAAATTTCAAGTTATGCACCAAAGAGGCAAAGTTGCAAATTCACTTCTCAAGGAAAATTGAGTCATCAAATGCATTTCTAAACTTCACCACATGATCACAAAATTCCTAAAAGTCATATTGCACCCAAAGAATCACATGTTTTATGACTTATGGATCAAGATATTTCATAGAGAACCAAAGGCAAGGCAAGTTGCAAAACTCATCATAGCTTCTCATCCACTTGCTGGCTAGTTTGCTGATCAATCCTAGGCCTTTCCTCACATCATGCTGCGCAGGACACACTCCTTGTACTTGGCTATAAAGTAGCCCATGCCTTCTTACACCAACTTTGACATTTAGGCAAAAGCACCCATACCAATCAATAAAGCACATGTCACTTCATCTGACCAATGGTAATTGTTTATACTAATCAAATGCAAGCCAAACATAACAAGAAGCAAGCCTGAAGCACCCCACAAGACAGCATTCTCATTTTCACCCTCATTTGCAAGAGCCTTCGAAACTCTCAGCACAAGCCACAAACACACAAACAAACTTCACAAACAATCTTAACACACTTCCCTGATCACAAAGCACCCATCACCATGGCCTGAAACCCACTGAATCAAAAACACGATCACCACACCACCTTGAACTGAACTTCTGCAAACTCTCAAACCAGCCAAAATAAACTTGCTCCAAGCCTTTCAGAAGCACAAGGGAAGTCATAGGAGTGGTTTTGCACAAGAGAGGAGGTCAGAAAGCTCCAAACTGAAAAGCTTCAAACTCAGGTAGCTTCATGAACTTTTTTTCCAGAACGTGTATTTTAAGTTTCTAAATGAATCTACATGCTTCCCTGATCATGAATATGTGCTTACTTTTTAAAATGGTTGAGAAGCCAGGATGTATGCAATGTCTGAAACTTTTGCCCTAAAAAATGTTTGATTCGATTCTCTCTCTTTTTTATTGATAAATGTTGTTTGATTGAGGGTTTTGATTCGTTTTTGAGTGGGGATGAGTTATGGGCAGTTAGATTTTGTTTTCATTGCGTGTAGAGAGAGTTAGAAGTTTGAGCTTGCTGGAGAAGACGACCGGAACAGTGTTCCGGTCGCCTGAAAGTCATTAGGGCATAATTAATTAGGGCTAATCACAATTATGAGAGTTTGAATGTCAGCCATTGGATATGGCGCCAGGTTAAACGCGCGCGCAGCCAGTTTAAACTTGGGCCTTTGGATCTGATTACTTTTCCATTTTTCAGATTAAATTCATTTTCTTTTTCATATTAATTCATTTCTTTTCTCCATTTTATTAAAAATAGCAAAATCATTTTAAAAATTCTGAAATTTTTTGTATAAACTTTTATTAATTTTCAGAAACCAAAAATATTTTTATTTTTATTTTTTTGCATTAAAAAATATTTTTAAATCATTTAAAAGTTTATTTTTAATTAATTAATGAGAATTAATTAATTAAAAATACTTTTAGGTATTTAAAAATCACCAAAAAATTCATGAAACCTTCATAATCATTTAGAAACATTGTCCAACCCTCAAACCAAATTTTTTTTTGATCTTGATGTCTTTTGAGAATTTTTCATGGAATTAAAATCATTTCAAGACATTATTTTGATCCAAACTTCCAAAAATCATTTCTGCCTAACCATTGAGAGTTGGACCTTGATTCTTTTTGCATTGCATTGCGTTTAGCATGTAGTTTGTGAGATTAAATTGGCATGATTTGATATTTCATTTTCATTTTGATTGGCATTTTTCTTGTTAAGGTACCTTAAAACCCTAGGAAACTTAGAAAATTCATAACTCCCCTTAGGTTAAGAGTTAAAACCCCTCCTTTGGGCAGTGACTTTGTGTAGGGTTAGGGTTCTTTTGAATGCATTTTCAATTTTTTATCTTGATGTTTGCTTCTGATTTTGGTTTTTGTTTGATGCATTGATCATAAACCCTAATTTGAGCTTCCTTTTGCATCCATCTTGCATTTGCATTCATACTTTGACTTGCCATAGCATTTTGTGCATCCATTTGATCCAATAGACATCTTAAGACATGTTAGAAGTATGTTTGATCATTGCATCATGTATTTTCTATGTTGTATGTCATTTGCATCTCATAACTTTTCATGTGTGTTCATGGTTCTAAATTTGCTCCATTTGCATTCTTTTGTTCATGTGATCATTCTCATGTCTTGATTCATGTTTGCATCATCTCATAGCATCATTATCATCTCATATATGCTTCTGGTTTTGATTCACACCATGTCATTTCATCTCATTTTGCATTGCATTGCATTCCTTTATTAACTTTTCAGGTGGTAAGTAACTTTGAGAAGTGAATTTTCCTTCACTTCTCACATTTTCTTTTCATCTCTCTCTTACATCCATGCTGCATTTTGTTATGTGTTTGAGATTGAGCTTGCTCATTCTTTTTCTTCTTACTTTCTTTCCTCAAGTGACTTGACCTCTTAAATGAAGCAAGTTACTTTGCTTCTCCTGATCCTTTCATCTGCTTCCTGGTGGTTCCATTGAAGATCTTTCTTGTTAAACTTCACAAACCTTAGGAACAACCAAGCATGATAATGATTAGGGTTTTGATTAGTCCCCCACTTAGTTTTACCTTTGTGTCTCATTGAGTCTTCTCTTCTCATCTCATAATCAGGGACTAAACCCTAAAGGCTTTAAGGCTTTGTGATTAAGCTTGTGCCTGCATCCTTCTATTAGGATGGAGTGTATAACTTTAATCCTAAGTGTTAAACCCTTAATGTGTTTAAATCTCTTAATCAATTCACTTAATAATCATCAAGACATCCCACTTGTAACTTGGGCCTTGCATCAGGGTTCTAATTCTTCCTTAATTGGTTAAGAAGGACTAACCCTAGTGTTATTGGACAAGTCCCCCTCAAGTTGTCTTAAAAACCCTAAAAATCACTTCATCATCATATCATTAAATAAAATCCACTTAACCAAAGGCTTGTTTTGTCATGAGTTTAATCCCTAATCATGGATTAAGTTGAGGAGCTTTCCTCAGCTTAAACATTCTCATATATTATCCTTCTATTAGGATGGTGTAATGAGTCTGTTTAATCCTTGATTATGGCTTAACCTCATTACTTAACACTAAACAAAAACACCAAAAACATCTAAATAATCACAAGTAGGTTAATGATCTTAATCCTACACAATGGTGATTAAGTGTGAGAAGCTGACTTCACACTTAAGGTATTCTCATAACCCCTAATCAGAGGGAAGATGTGATGAGTTTACTAACCCATTGGTTTAAACTTAAGCTTATTAACTTATGACAAACTTTCAAAAGCAATAAAAGACTGAAAATACAAAAACAAACAATAATCGTCTCCTCCGGGATTCTTTTCTCATCATCTTCACTCACAAACGAGAACTAGCTTCTTCCGCCTAATGCAAGACAGTTTGCACCTGAGCCAGACAGGTCATACACTTGAGCATAGACAAGTAAGCAGTTCACAAGTCAATTCATCTTTCAGTCTCTTTGGGTCGAACTACGGTGTTCTGACTTCCTCATTGCACGAGAGGATACGTAGGCATAACTTAACAGTTATCGAACAAAAGTCTCCGTATATTCCCCCTCCTTCTAGCCTTATTCTTTAGCCTCATTATCATGAGTATTTCATCTCTGTTCTTAGACTGACACTTCACTTATACACTTCACATTCTTTTACACTGACACTTGCATCCTTTTCCAGCTCTTTTATACATAAATTTCACTGACACTACCCCTTTAAAACACAAATCTTTTAAGCGTGGATCCCGTCGAGTACGGCGGACAATCTGGGTGCTAATACCTTCCCAGGTTGTAACCAACCCCCTTTCTCAGTCTCTCTGGTTCGCAACCGTCTTATCCATATTTTTCTAGGTCTATGCAGCATTGCCTTTCCTCCGGGATAAAAATGCCTAGCTGGCGACTCTTTCATTCCCTGTAAGTTCACTCATGTGTGTTCTTACACCCTCTTTTCGCCGACCGTTCGCGTCTGTACCTCATTTGAGCTCAGTCTCATCTTTTGGGAGCGACAGCTTGGCGACTCTGCTGGGGAGCCTTATACTGTAACCAGGGCTTCTGGTTCTTTTTGTGGGTTCCTCCTAGCGCTTGATTGATTTGTGTTTACTGGGGTGTTATGTGCCATTTGTGCTTGTTTTTGTATTTACTTTATGTACAGTTTTGTTTATTACTTTCTTTATAGCTTTACATATATCATACTGTCATACTGTGCTGGCTGGATCTGTTTTGTTGCTTTGGTGGGTGGGTGTTCTATTGAGAGTTGAGGTCCTATACCTGGGACCTG
This sequence comes from Lathyrus aphaca, assembly GCA_963966055.1. NCBI lineage: Eukaryota > Viridiplantae > Streptophyta > Magnoliopsida > Fabales > Fabaceae > Lathyrus > Lathyrus aphaca. Next base: position 478,399,163 of record OZ014521.1, read on the forward strand.
AGTGACACCTAGGCTAGAGTGGTTCATGTTCTTTCCCATTCCATTTCGGTCTGGTGCGGGAATATGAAACACGGTTCAGATATGGGTTTCTTCTTGAGAACTCTGTGCTGCAGATTTCCTGTAGTGCTAGGGCTATCTGGGAAGCCTGCTAAGTCTGGATGACCTTTAGTATTGACCTTCAGAAACTGAGGTGAATTATAGGAGGATCTTTTATGGTTATTGTAAACACTGTACCTCCGGGTTAGAATTGTTTACACTTCTCATAACTGATCCAAGTCTGAGGATCCTTGTTTTAGAACACCACCTGTGAGGGGGGTTGGGCTGTTTACAGGTTTGCAGGTACCCTTGACCTCAGCATACCCTGTTACTTTGTTTTGATTAAGAGTACTCCATGTTGGAACAGTTCTTGTGTTTTTTAACCCTGGACATGTGGCTCTTTATTTGAGTCCCCCACCTTGGTTACTGGACTTATGAACCTCCATCTGGATTTCTTGAACATACATGGACTTATATCAGAGCACTTGATCAGATCCAGCTCGGTCACAAACCCTTGCATATCATTTGTATACATCATCATTGCATCATTTTAACATTTGCTTATTTGTTTTTCAGGGTATCCATACTTCATTTTGGCTTGGTTTTGACCCCTTATCAGCATAGACCTAACCTCATCAGTATCTACTTCAGCTATCAGCTACCTGCTTCAGTCACCTGCATCACCAGTCTCAGCCTGTCAGTGGCCCATCATCAGCATCTGTCTCAGCTCTTCTTCAGCAACATGGCACCTAAGAAGAGTAATATCTCCTACCATTTCTTTCAGCCTGAGCTAGCTGACATCAGGAAGATTCAGACCCTGATTACTCTAGACCATATACCATTATTCAGAGAACACTATGGAGGCATACTTGATGTGGTCATGGATTTGGACCCTTCAAAGAGGAGCTTGATTCATACTTTCCTGCAGTTCTATGATCCCCCTCTGAGGTGTTTCACTTTTCAAGACTTTCAGTTGGGACCTTTATTAGAGGAGTATTCATCATTGGTTGGTGTACCTATCAGGGGTGGAGTCCCCTTCAACCCTGAGATGGCTTTTCCAAGTAATGAAGAAGTAGCAAAGGCATTGCATCTAGAACCAGTTCTGATTGGGAAGAATATGACCACCAAGGCTGGAGTCTCTGGTCTACATCTGGATTTCTTAATATCTCAGGCTACTCTGAAGGCCTCTTCAGGAGAATGGAATGCAGTCTGTGCTTTATTGGCCCTTAGCATATATGGGGTCATTTTATTTGCAGATGAGCCTAAGTTCATTAGCAAGAATGCAATCCACCTTTTCATCCTGAGAAACCCAGTGCCCACCTTACTGGGAGATTATTACTACTCTGTTCACCAAAGGAATGAAAAGCAGAGAGGAAGATTGGTGAGGTGCTGTGCTCCCCTATTCCATACTTGGCTGCTCAAACATTTTCCTAAGACTGATGCATTTCTGAATCCTCATCAGCAAAAGAATTGGGCTAGAAGACTCACTGCTTTAACTTCAGCTGATATCAGGTGGTGTACTCAGAGCACCAAGGGCAGGGACATCATTACCAGTTGTGAGCAGTTTCCCAATGTACCCCTGATAGGAGTAAAGGGTTGCATCAACTACAACCCTCTGCTATTCAAAAGACAACTGGGCTATGCATTGGTCCACACTCCTAAAGCACAAGACTTTGCTGAGACCCTTTACTGTGAGATTAAGCCCAATCTGGCTATTGTCAGGCAAGAAGTCTGGGCCTGGGACAATGTCCAGACTAAAGGGGTAACCATTCTTGGGAGATGCAACAATGTGGCCTCAGCACAGTACTATGAGTGGTCCCATTCCAGGGCTCAATTCTCTGGGATGCCCTTTACCATGGAAGATATACCTGGACCATCCTCAGCACCACCTCCTGTCACTGTCAGTTTAGAAGAGTTTGAGAAATTGAAAGAGAGAAATGAGAAGCTGACTCAAGCTCTACAGAAAACCCTCTAGGAGAGGAGTGATGGTCGGCTGGACATTGAGAGGTTAGAAAAGCTAAAGTTGGAGCATCTAGCCAGAATTGAGAAGTCAGAGGATTATATCAAGAAGTCTAGGGCTGGAGAGCAGATCTTGAAGAATGCCTGCAAGGAAGCTCAGTTCCAGAAGGCCAGGACTGATTTGTATCTGAAGGAGAGTCAAGCTAGGTGGGTCAGGATCACCGAAGCTCGTACTCAGGAAGATAAAAGGACTCAGGACAAGATTGAGCAGCTGGAGGCTAGTGCTAAGGAACAACAGGAAGCCCTGCTAGCAGCCCAAAGAGAGATCTCAGAGTTTAAGATCAGAGCTGGTGTGAAGAGGTCAAAGGACCAGAGTCAACACAAGAAGCTAGCTGCAGCTGTTGCTACCAGGAATCTCCTTATCAGGAACCTCACAGAGCGTCCAACTGATCCTGTGACTGAAGCACTTCTTAAGGAAGTTCAGGAGGATGAGTTTGGTCTTGGTGTCTGACTTTTTCTTGTTGTTGCTTTCATTTCATGTACTGTTATTTTTCTTATGTTGTATTTTGACCCCTCAGAGGGCTTGTATTGTAAAAAGACAAACTATGTATCTTTCACTTTGTTGTAATATATTCATTGGTTTGTTTCTTTTGAATCTCTCACTCCTAAGCAACATCAAACAGCATCTTCCTCGGGGTCTAGAAAGGTCAAAATCAAGTGCCAAGCCGGATACCTTGGAAACAAATAAGCATACTGCATTGCATACTAACCTTTGTTTGTTTTGTAGGTATGTTTTGTTTTTGTTACTGACTCTGTTGTGACTTCAGGAACTATTGCTCGACGTCGGGTGTTCCCACTCAACCGTCCACACAGATATCCAACCCGTAACAACCTTCCGGGTATACAGATGGACCAGGTACAACAGGACCTTACAGAGGTCAGGAACCAAATGGCCAATGAGAGATTGGAAATGAGGGCTCAGATGACACAATTTAAGGAGGTGATGAATAATATGGCTCAAAGCCAAGAGAGATTAAGAGCAATGGTAGAGAGGCAGAATCAGGAAGACCTCCATCTAGGGACTGCTGGGACAAGCAACAATGAGAGGGTTCAGCCTCATATCAACCCACCTGTATTTGGACCCCACCTGCACCCAGAGATCAACATCCCTGCTAATGTACAAGGGAATGCTGCTACAGGTAGGGTACTGCAAGAAGACCCCCAGGAAGATCAGTTCACAGTGATGGGAGCTGGGGATGAGGCCTATGACAGAAGGCTGGATGAAATTGCTGAAAAATTAAGGTCCTTGGAGTCTCAAAACTCTTTGGGTTTTGATGTTATGGACATGGGCTTAGTGGACGGGGTCAGGATTCCCCACAAATTTAAACCACCATGCTTTGAGAAGTACAACGGGACTTCCTGTCCACGGACCCATTTACAATCCTTTCTGGGGAGGCTGAAGGCATATACCATGGACGAAAAGCTATGGATGTTTTATTTTGAGGATAGCTTAACGGGAGCTTCAAGGGATTGGTACTCTCATATGACTAGATCAACCATCAGATGTTGGAAGGACTTGGCAGAGGCCTTCATTAGACAATACCAGTATAATTTGGATATGGCTCCCAACAAGACCCTCCTAATGGGAATGTCACAAACATCCAGAGAAAGCTTCTGGGAGTACGCCCAGAGGTGGAGACAGCTTGCCGCTGCTGTCCAGCCTCCCATGTCAGAGAGGGAGATGGCTGATATGTTTATGAACACCTTCCAAGGGACATAAATTGATAGGCTAGCCGCCTTTTCTTCTACCAGCTTTGCAGATGTCGTTATAGCTGGAGAAAGAATTGAGAGCCTGTTAAAGATGGGCAAAATTTCTGACAACGGTGCCAGCTCATCCAGCAACACAAGGAAGCCTTTTGTGGGCCCAAGAAAAACTGGTGAGACCAATGCTATCCATGCCAGCAGGGGCAGACCCCAATATGTTCATAGGTCTGTTGCAGCAGTCACCATTCCCGCTCCAGTTCATCCACTACCAGCTTATCAACCACAACAACAAAATTATCAGCAAACTCAGTATCCTCCTCAGAGAAACTACAACACCAGCAACAACAATCAGCAAAGACCGTTCCAACAGAGACCTTCTCAGGCCAATAGGGTGATCGATCCGATCCCTATGCCTTATGCCACATTATTGCCACAACTCCTAAAACTCAACCTGGTTGAGCTAAGGACATTGGCACCTCCAGATCCTGCCAGTCTACCCAGAAATTATGACGCCAGCGCCAGATGTGCTTTTCACTAAAATGCACCTGGCCATAGCACAGAGAAGTGCAGAGCTTTGCACATGAAGGTACAGGACTTGGTAGATTCCAAGGCTCTAAATTTTGCACCACCACCAAATGTTAACAAGAACCCTATGCCAAACCACGGAGGACCCAGAATCAATGCTATTGAAGAAGACAAGCCGTCTTACTTGATAACCAGTGTGGGTCAGATTCGGACACCCTTGGTGGAGATTAAAGCTCAACTCCTTGAATGTCAAATGTTCCCAGGATGTGAGCTAGGGTGTGCTTACTGCAACATTTCAGTGAATGGGTGTGATAACTTGAGAGATGGCATAGATGGTCTCATCCAGAGTGGCCTGCTTCAAATCACAACATCAATACCTACCAATCCAGCAATCTCCTTAACAACAGTTCCAGAGTCTTCTACAACTGCAACAACCATTGTTCCGAACAACTCTTCAGTTTCATCAACAAATACTTCATCTGTTACTTCAACGGACCAAATATCAACAAACATCCCTCCTACAACTTCAGCACCCCTTCATTCAGAATCTCCTACAACAGCAACACCCATCCTTCCAACAATGTCTCCTACAACTTCAACAACAAATGTCTCAACAGTCACAATTTATTATGATCCTGAAAATGATTCTGCCTACAACTCACAAAATGCCACTCCTATCAGAGCACCAGTCACAATATACTATGATCCGCAGACTATCATGGTCCCTTCCGCAGCTGCCATCAGTCCAGTCACTATCACAGTGCCTGGGCCAGTACCTTATGAAAGCAGTAATGCCATCCCTTGGCCTTACGGCTCCGATCTATACTGCGAAGGACAGAAAATCACTCTTGAATCATCAACTTCTTCACCACAAATAGACAATGTGGGGTGAGGCGGAGGCTTCACTCGAAGCGGACGTCTCTTTGCCCCGCAAATTCAAAGACCCACTGCTGAAGCACAAGCTGCTGCCAAGGCAAAAGGGAAGAGCATGTTGCAAGAAGAGCAAATTGTTAAAGAAGCTTTGAAAATACCTTTTGATCAAGAAGTTGATGAATTCATGAGAATCATCAAGAAGAGTGATTACAAGGTAGTGGACCAGTTTCACCAAACGCCTTCCAAGATCTCCATTCTATCATTGCTTATGTGCTCCGAGGCTCATCGGAACGCACTACTAAAAGTCTTGCACGCAGCTTATGTGCCAGAAGAGATCACGGTCAATCAGTTGGAAGCTGTGGTTGGGAATGTTAATGCTAGTAATGGACTAGGATTTACCAGCACTGATTTGACTACGGAAGGCCGCAATCACAACAAGGCTTTGCACATTACCATGGAGTGTAAGGGTGCAGTTCTTTCCCATGTGCTGGTAGACACATGATCATCCCTCAATGTCTTACCTAAAAAAGCCCTTGTGAAGCTGGAATATGAAGGATTGGCGTTACGTCCCAGTAACTTGGTAGTGAGATCCTTTGACGGCTCTAAGAGATCAGTTCTTGGAGAAATTGAGTTGCCTGTAACGATTGGCCCACAAACTTTCAAAACGACATTCTACGTGATGGACATTCAGCCTGCCTACAGCTGTTTGTTGGGTAGACCATGGATTCATGCCGCTGGCGCAGTTACGTCTACCCTTCACCAGAAGTTAAAATTCGAGTGGGAGGGCCAAGTCGTTACTATTTGTGGAGAAGAAGATATTTTTGTCAGCCATCTGGCTACATACAAATACATTGAGATGGACGGGGAGATCCACGAAACGATGAGTCAGGGGTTCGAGGCCTTGAACATAAATGAAACATCTCCTGTACCAGGAACCTCAATAACATCTTATCAACAAGCCCGGAAGGTTGTTGAAGAAGGGACTGCCCAAGGATGGGGCAAGTTGCTGCCCGTAGAGAAGAAGGAGGATAGATTTGGGTTGGGTTACAAACCAACTCAACAAGATCAAGCAGAGGCTGCTAAGGAGCCCAACTTTGTTAGTGGGGGGATGCTCACCCCTGATGCTGTCAACAGTTTGGAAGACGAGGATGAAAGCGACCGCAACCTTGAGAGTTGGATACGTCCAAAGATCTCGGGGAGCAGTATCTCAAACTGGTCTTCCCAGGAAATTATAAGAGTTACTCCTGCAGAGTAATTATTATTTCCTGTATTTTTATAGCATGCATCAAGTCTTGCATCTTTCCCAAGATGACAAGACTCATTTTGTAATCGGGCCATCTGTAATTTTTGTGCAACAAGATTAATCAATGAAGTATCAGACATCTTTTGCAAATGAGTCTTTTCCTTTTCCACTCACTGTTTTTCCATTTTTTCTTTTTGTACAAAAAAATAAATGGCAATGTTTTCAAAATGACAACTTTATTTCACTTTTTAAACAAGATTAAAATCAATCACTAAAATGAACAAACTGAACCCTTGCAGAGAGTGCCTTCCAGACCGTATCGACAACAGCACGGCTATGACTTCGTATGACTTTGACAATCCAATCAATCAAGCTGATGAAGGGGTTGAAGAAGATTACGAGCTTCCTGAAGAGCTAGCCAGATTGTTGAGACAAGAGGAGAAGGTTATCACTCCTCATCAGGAGGAGGTCGAAACGATTAATCTTGGTACAGATGAAGACGTGAAAGAAGTTAAAATCGGGGCCTGCTTACAAGACTCAGTGAAGAAACAACTGATTGACCTGCTTCAGGAATATGTGGATGTGTTTGCTTGGTCTTATCAAGATATGCCAGGGTTGGACACCGACATTGTTGTGCACAAGTTGCCTTTAAGAGAAGAATGCCCACCGGTTAAACAGAAACTGCGCCGTACTCGCCCAGACATGGCAATAAAGATCAAAGAAGAGGTGCAAAAGCAGTGGGACGCCGGGTTCCTTGCTGTAACTAGCTATCCACCGTGGGTTGCTAATATTGTGCCTGTGCCTAAGAAAGACGACAAAGTAAGGATGTGTGTTGACTACCGGGATCTGAACAGAGCCAGCCCGAAAGATGATTTTCCATTACCTCACATTGATGTATTGGTTGATAATACGGCTCAGTTCTCGGTATTCTCCTTCATGGACGGATTTTCAGGATACAATCAGATTAAAATGTCACCTGAAGACATGGAGAAGACAACCTTCATCACACCCTGAGGCACGTTCTGTTACAAGGTGATGCCATTCGGATTGAAGAATGCTGGTGCGACATATCAACGGGCTATGGTGACATTATTCCACGATATGATCCATAAAGAAATCGAGTGTTATGTGGATGACATGATCGCCAAGTCCCTCACTGAAGAAGACCACTTGGTAAATCTGCTGAAACTATTCGAGCGTCTGAGGAAGTACCAACTGAAGCTGAACCCCAACAAGTGCACATTCGGGGTGCGATCTGGTAAGCTGTTGGGTTTTATTGTGAGCGAGAAAGGGATTGAAGTTGACCCCGATAAAGTCAAAGCCATTCAAGAAATGCCTACACCGAAGACAGAAAAGGAAGTTCGAGGGTTCTTAGGCCGATTGAACTACATTTCAAGGTTCATATCTCACCTTACTGCAACCTGTGAACCCTTGTTCAAGTTGTTAAGAAAAGAACAGACGGTCAGGTGGAACGAAGACTGCCAGAAGGCTTTTGACAAGATCAAGGAATACTTACAAGAGCCTCCAATCCTTATGCCTCCAGTTGAAGGAAGACCTCTAATCATGTACTTGACAGTATTAGAAGAATCAATGGGGTGTGTGCTGGGCCAGCATGACGAGTCTGGTCGAAAAGAGTATGCAATATACTACCTAAGCAAAAAGTTTACCGACTGTGAACAACGTTATTCACTGCTCGAGAAAACTTGCTTTGCTTTAGCGTGGGCTGCTCGCCGACTGAGACAGTATATGTTGACCCACACTACTTTATTGATCTCAAAGATGGATCCAGTTAAGTACATTTTCGAGAAGCCGGCGCTTACCGGACGGGTTGCAAGATGGCAAATGATCCTCACAGAATATGATATCCAGTACACCTCTCAGAAAGCCATCAAGGGCAGTGTATTATCTGAATATCTTGCTGAGCAACCTATTGATGATTACCAGCCTATGAGATTTGACTTCCCTGATGAAGACATCATGTTCATAAAAGCAAAAGATCATGAAGAGCCTGTTGACACTGAAGGGCCTGACCCAGAAAAAGAATGGATTATGATGTTTGATGGGGCTGTTAATATGAATGGTCGTGGTGTTGGTGCAGTACTCATTACACCCAAGGGAGTTCACATGCCTTTCTCGGCAAAACTCACCTTTAACTGCACTAACAACGAAGCTGAATACGAAGCCTGCATTATGGGTCTTGAGGAAGCCATTGACCTCAGGATCAAGACTTTTACTGTATTCGGAGATTCAGCTCTGGTAGTTAATCAAACCAAAGACAAATGGTACACGCACCAAGATCATCTGATACCTTACAGGGATTATACAAGGAGGTTATTGACTTTCTTTACAACAGTCAAACTTGAGTATATCCCTCGGGACGAGAATCAGTTTGCGGATGCTCTGGCCACTATTTCATCCATGATCAAAGTTCAAGCTGCCAACTTTGTACCTCAGATTTCAGTATCCAGACTTGACAGACCAGCATATGTGTTCGCAGCAGATGTTATCAAAGATGATAAGCCTTGGTTCCATGATATTAAGTGCTTCTTGGAGGATCGAACATACCCACCTGGGGCATCTTCCAATGATAAGAAGACTTTGAGAAGGCTTGCTGGAAGTTTCTTTCTGAACACTGATGGTTCCCTATACAAGAGAAACTTTGATATGGTACTCCTCAGATGCGTTGATAAGACAGAAGCAGACTTGTTAATGCATGAAGTGCACGAAGGTTCCTTTGGTACCCATGCAGGAGGGCATGCAATGGCCAAGAAGTTGCTAAGATCAGGCTATTACTGGATCACAATGGATGCTGACTGTTGTGCCTATGCCAGAAAATGCCATAAATGCCAGATTTATGCGGATAAGGTGCATGTGCCTCCCAATACTTTGAATATAATGTCTTCACCCTGGCCTTTTGCCATGTGGGGCATTGATATGATTGGCAAGATTGAACCGACTACTTCAAACAGCCACAGATTCATCTTGGTTGCCATTGACTACTTCACCAAGTGGGTCGAAGCAGCTTCCTATGCCAATGTTACAAGACAAGTGGTTGCCAGATTTCTGAAGAGAGATATCATCTGTCGATACGGAGTTCCCGAGCGAATCATTACTGATAATGGTTCCAACTTGAACAACAAAATGATGGCAAAGCTATGCCGGGACTTCAAGATCCAACACCACAATTTTTCTCCTTACAGGCCAAAGATGAATGGCGCTGTTGAGGCAGCTAATAAGAACATCAAGAGGATTGTGCAGAAGATGGTAATCACCTACAAAGACTGGCATGAGATGCTACCATTTGCCTTGCATGGGTACCGTACGTCAATTAGAACGTCCACTGAGGCAACACCGTATCAGCTTGTATATGGTATGGAAGCAGTCCTACCTGTTGAAGTTGAACTACCCTCCCTACGGGTACTGATGGATGTTAAGCTGAACGAAGCAGAGTGGGTTCGGTCCCGATACGAACAACTGAGTCTGATTGAAGAGAAGAGATTGGCTGCAATCTGTCATGGGCAGCTATATCAGAAAAGAATGAAGAGAGCCTTTGATCAGAAAGTTAGGCACCGAGAGTACCAAGTCGAAGATCTTGTGCTGAAAAGTATCCCTCCTCCTCATACAGACCACAGGGGCAAATGGACTCCGAATTATGAAGGACCATTCGTGGTAAAGAAAGTTTTCTCTGGTGGAGCACTCATGCTCAGTACTATGGATGGTGAAGACTTCCCGTCCCCTGTGAATTCAGATGCAGTTAAAAATTACTTCGCATAAAATGACCCGCTGGACATAAAAACAGAATGTAAGTCCAGGCAAAAATAGGGCATCCCGGCGAGTCAAAAACAGAATAAAAGACTCGGGCAAAAATAAGGGAAAATTAGCAAAAAAAAATGTACACCCGCTGAGTTGAAAAGCTGCATTGGACAACTCAGGCAAAAATGGGTATCCCGATGGATTGAAAACCCGAAAGGGCGATCCATGCAAAATAAGGGAATAAGCGAACAACTGCATTCTAAATTCGTCTGTATCTCCCGCAACTTGGTAAACCTCGAAAGGATCAAGTTTCTATCAGAATCAGCCTTCTTCAGAAAGCAAGACGAGAAGAACGTCAAAAGTCATACGGGTCATAGCACAAAGGGAAGCTTCTTGGAGCGTCGACAACATTGCCAGCCTTTTGTTTCTCATTTTGTAACAATCTCCTCATTCCAGGGGATATGTTTCTTTGACTGTATCTTGTCAATTCAGGGCACATGAATTAATAAAACCAACTTTTTCAATCATGTTTCGTCTTGTACATTTTATTTGCAAAGAATGTCTGATGTCTTAAGAAAAACTGATTGCATGAATACAGATGCTTACCTTTAAAAAATAAAGAAAACAAAACACGTGCTTGCACGGAATATACTTACTCCCAGAAGTGTCTAACTCCTATGACGGAATCCAGTAAAGGATACCTCGGGATTACTTGTGCGTTTCCCTATCTTTGCAGGATTGCAGATATCCAAAGCGCAACTCGGGGCATGAAAGCTTCATCCCAGCAAGCTGGCAAATCAACGCTCATTCTTAAGCACTCAAAGTGTTTTCTCACCAGCTGAGTTACCACTTATTGCTTCTCCCAGCCGAGTTGCCAATCATTCTTCCTCCTCAGATAAGTACAAAGGCCAGGGAAGCACCTCCCCACAGAGCTTCAGCCTCTATCCAGAAGAGCAACGCATGAAGGGATCACAACAGAGTGAAGAAAGCTTCTACAAACCCCAGTTGGGTCCCCTCATTACCAAGGATGGGCCTATCAGTGACCTGTATCCCCACGCAGATATCATTTCATCAGATCTACCAATGATCTCACCCCCAGCTGGGATGTCCATTTCAAGCAGATCGGCCAGAGATCTCCATAGCAACGAGATCTGAATCCCGGTTTGGTATCTTTGCATAATCATGGCATTCGCATCATATTCACCCACAAAGCGTAGCATTCCGTCTAATACGGAGCATTACGGCAAAAAGTCAAACATATTGCATAATCATAAGCCATATTTTGAATCAGCACTTGTGAATAATGACAATTCATCGACATACAGAAAACTTCCACAGATTCCCCAGCAAACACAGTTGCCTTACATTCCCAAACACCAGTATATACTCCTCGTGGCACCCGCCCGTGTCATATCCCCGGCAGAAAGCCAAAGACATCCTCTTTGCACTCACATATACTTATATATACATTTCCTTGACATCCGTCCATGTCATTTTCCCAGCACAGTAACATAAACACTTTGTATATCAGATACTTGTTTATACTATACTCTTCTCCTTTCGACACTCGTCTGTGTCGCTCTCCCCAGCAGGTTGAACACCTAAATATACACCAGTCATACTTATACAGATACTCGTCCGTATCCTGTATACACCATTTATATCCCCGCAGATTCAGCACTCGTCCGTGTTCTTTGTTAACCAGATGGTACTCGTCCGTATCATCATCTCAGAACATGCGTCAAGCGTTTGTTTCTACTTGATACTCGTCCGTATCATAGTCCTAAGGATGCTCGGCCGCATCTTTAATCCATACACTGTGTCAAACACTTTCGTCTTCTCGAATATAGACGCTCGTCTGTGTCTACTATTCCCCAAAAGAGTCCCTTCAGATTCAACGCTCGTCCGTGTTCTTTGTTAACCAGTTGATACTCGTCCGTATCATCATCTCTGAACACGTGTCAGTTTTTGTTTCTACCCGATACTCGTCCGTATCGTAGTCCTAGGGATGCTCGTCTGCATCTTTAATCTATACACAAGCATCTAAACACTTATACCTTTTGTTTCTTGGATATAAACACTCGTCCGTGTTTACTATTCCCCAGTAGATCGCCAACAAAGCAATTTTCTTTTTATCTGACATTCGTCCTATGTCATGATAAACCCTGAGAGCAGCCTGTCGCTCCCGAAGATTTGCATCCTGGTACAGACGCGAACGGTCGGCGAAGGGAACAGTGAGAACACACAGCCGTGAACTCACTGGAGATGAATAGAGTCGCCAGCTAGGCATTTTTATCCCGGAGGAAAGGCAATGCTGCATAAGCCTAGAAAAAGATGGATAAGACGGTTTACGAACCAGAGAGACTGAGAAAGGGGGTTGGTTACAACCTGGGAAGGTATTAGCACCCAGATTGTCCGTCGTACTCGACGGGATCCACGCTTAAAAGATTTGTGTTTTAAAGGGGTAGTGTCAGTGCAATCTGTGTATGAAATAGCTGGAAGAGATGTACAGGTGTCAGTGTAAAAGAGAGTGAAGTGTAATATATACAGTGTCAGTGTAAGGACAAGAGTGAAATGCTCATGACAATGAGGCTTAAAGAATAATGCTGAAAGGAGGGGGAATAAACAGAGATTTTGTTCGATAACCGTTAAGTTATGCCTACGTATCCTCTCGTGCAATGAGGAAGTCAGAACACCGTAGTTCGACCCACAGAGACTGAAAGATGAATTGACTTGTGAACTGCTTACTTGCCTACGCTCAAGTGTATGACCTGTCTGGCTCAGGTGCAAACTGTCTTGCATTAGACGGAAGAAGCAAGTTCTCGTTTGTGAATGAATGAGATGAGAAAAGAATCCCGGAGGAGACGATTATTGTTTGTTTTTGTATTTCAGTCTTTTATTGCTTTTGAGAATTTGTCATAAGTTAATGAGCTTAAGCCTAGACCAATGGATTTGGTAAACTCATCACATCTTCCCTCTGATTAGGGGTAATGAGAGTACCTTAAGTGTGAAGTCAGATTCTCACACTTAATCACCTTTGGTGTAGGATTAAGATCATTAACCTACTTGTGATTATTTAGATGTTTTTTGTGATTTTGTTTAGTGTTGAGTAATGAGGTTAAGCCATAATCATGGATTAAACAGACCCATTACACCATCCTAAAAGAAGGATGATAGATGAGAATGTTTAAGTTGAGAAAAACTCCTCAACTTAATCCATGATTAGGGATTAAACCCATGACAAAACAAACCTTTGATTAAGTGGATTTTATTTAATGGTATGATGATGAAGTGAATTTTATGGTTTGTAAGACAAACTTGAGGGGGACTTGTCCATTAACACTAGGGTTAGTCCTTCTTAACCACTTAAGGAAGAATTAGAACCCTAATGCAAGGCCCAAGTTACAAGTGTGATGTCTTGATATTTATTAAGTAGATTAATTAAGAGATTTAAACACAAAGGGTTTAACACTTAGGATTAAAGTTATACACTCCATCCTAAGAGAAGGATGCAGGCATAACCCTAATCACAAAGTCTTAAAGCCTTTAGGGTTTAGTCTCTGATTATGAGGTGAGAAGAGAGGACTCAAAGAGAGACACAAAGGTAAAACTATGAGGGGAGACTAATCAAAATCCTAATTCATTATCATGCTTGGTTGGTCCTAAGGTTTGTGAGGTTTGCAAGAGAAGTCTTCAAAGGAGCCACCAGGAAGCAGATGAACAGGATCAAGAGAAGCAAAGTGACTTGCTTCATTAAAGAAGTCAAGTCACTTGAAGAAAGAAAGTGGGAAGAAGAATAATGAGCAAGCTCAATCTCAAACACAAATAGAAATGCAGCAATGGATGCAAGAGAGATGAAAAGAAAAGTTATGAGAAGTGAAGGCAAATCCACCTCTCAAGTTACTTACCACCTGAAATGTTAGAAAGAAATGCAATGTAATGCAAGATGAGATGAAATGGTATGATGCTTAGCAAAAACAGAAGCATGTTGATGATGATTATGATGTTATGAGGTGCTGCAAACATGAGGCAAGACAATGGGGATGTTCATACAAGATCATGAATGCAAATGATGCAAGCTAAGGAGCATGAACAAACATGAAAAGTTATGAAACATACAAGACAAATGACATGGCAAATATGAGATGCAATGATCAAAGATGCTTCCTACATGTCTTGATATGTCAAATGAATCATAAGCATGCACAAAATGCAAAGACAAGTCATGTTATGCAAGAGAATGTAAGAATGATGCAAAAGAAAGCCCAAATTAGGGTTCATGAATCAAACATCAAACACAAACCAAAAACAGAAGCAAACCTCATGATAAAAAATGGAAAATGGTACCCAAAGAAACCCTAAACCTATAATGAACCACTGCCCAAAGGGGAGCTCTCAACTCTCAACCAATCTCAAGATATGAATTTTACAAGATATTAGGGTTTTTTAGGGTTCCTAACAAAACAAATGCCAAACAATTAGGAAATGAGGAAACAAATCATGGCCATTTTATCCTTGAAAATACATGCTAAACACAAAACAATGCAAGAAGAATCAATGTCTCAACCTTCTCCAAAAGGCAGAAATGAATTTTCAAACATGTGATCAAAATAATGCATAAAAAATGATTTAATTCAATGAAAAATTCTTAAAATGCATCAAGATCAAAAAAGAAATTTGGTTTGAAGGTTGGACAATGTTTCTAAATGCCTTAGAACATTTCATGAATTTTTTTGTAATTTTTAAATACCTAAAAGTATTTTTAATTAATTAATTTTCATTAATCAATTAAAAATAATCTTTTAAATATTTAAAAATACCTTTTTAATGATAAAAAAATAAAATAAAAATATTTTTGGGTCTTAAAAATTAATAAAACTTTAAAGAAAAAGTTTCATAATTTTTAAGAATTTTTTTCTATTTTAAATTAATTGTGCAAAACAAATGAAATAAAAAGAAATAAAAACAAATAAAATAAAAAGTAATCAGATTGGATGGGTGAGATGCGTTCTGGATTCAAATCTGTTGACTGGCGCGTGAATGAAGGGTGGAGATTGCATCTGACTTAATTATCCTAATTAATAATTAATTAAACTAATGAAAGAGATTAGGGCAAATCAAACTGATCCTGGCCTTCTATCTGCGCGCGAAGTCAAACAAATCCACGCAATCAATGGTTCAAATTCAAACTGACATTAATGACTGGATTAAGCCCTAATTACACTCAGGCTGCCGGAGAAGACTTCCGGTCGTCTTCTCCGGCGAGCACTTCCCCTGAAAAACTCCCATCTTCCTCAAAACGTATCAAAAGTGAAATCTAAACATATAGAAATGAACCCCATGATCTCCTGAATCAAAACCCTAACCCCAAACAAATTTATTCTTCATCAATCACATGAATCGAAAGCAAACATTTTTAGGGCAAACCAGTTTCAGAGTCAAATTAAATGCTCAAATCTCAACCATTTTCAAAACCAATGGTACCAGAATGATCAGTGAAACAAATAGAACAAGTTTGTAACAAGCAAAATCATTTCTGGAAAAATAAATTTCAGGCTACCTGAGATTTGAAGCTTTCAGTTTAGGAACTTTCTGGCTTTTTCTTTAAGTGCAAACCACTCCTTAGGACCCCTTGATGATGCTTGAATGCCTTAGAACAATTTATGTAGGCTGGTTGATGAGTTTCGAAAGCTCCTGCTTCAAGCTCAGTCAACAATGGCTATGGTGATTCTGGCTGATTCAGGCCATTGTGAATGATGGTTTGTGGTCCAGATGATGTATGGAGAAGCTTTGCAAGGTTTGTTTGGCTGTTTGTGGGCTAGGGAGGGAGATTCGAATGAATCTGCAGAATGAGGGTGAAGAATGGCAGTGGGGTGCTTTGGCTGTTTCAGGCTTATGCTTTGGGTGGTTTCTACTCAATGATACATGGTGAGTTGAATGGAGGAAAAGGTTTTTGTGTTTGCAAGCTGTGGAGAGGAATTCGAAGCAAGTTGCAAATGGGAGTGTTTTTGTGAATGTCTCTAGTGTGATGGTTTCAGCCTTGCCTCCTTATGTTTTGCTTGCAAATTGTCCACATAACTCTCTCTCATTGGTCAGTTGATTTGACATGTGCTTTATGGATAGGTGAGGCAACTTTTGCAATTTGTCAACTCTTGTGTAAGAGAAAGTATGGTGAGGTGCTAGCTTGGTACAAGGCATGGGCTATGCGCAGCAAGATGAGGGGGAAATGTCAGCTTGGTCCAGCATCCAAGGCTGCAAGTGGTAGGGAGTGAAATGAGTGTTTTGCAACTTGTGACATTTTGGTTCACATGTGAAGAAAACCTTGTTACACAAACCAAACCATAGGCAAACTTGATCCAATTCTGATTTTCAGCACTTAGAGAATGTTTATGTGTTGGTTTGAAATGAATTAGAGGCTACATTTGGCTTTGGTTCAAGACTTTGCAAAATTTCCATTTGAAGCATGCCTTAGAAATTAATGATTTTTGCCAACTTTAACAAACCATAACTTTTGATCCAAGATGAATTAGATCATGTTCTTGTACTTTTTGAAAAGGGAAAGATGAGATCTACAACTTTCATGACCAAAGTTTTTCCATTTGAAGCCTTTTTGAATCATGAATCAAGGCTTGAAAAATGACCTAAAATGATGCATTCTTGAAAAGTCAACTATGCCCAAAAAGTCAACATTTGCAAAAACCCTAAATTCTTGATTTCTATGAACTTCAACCTTCTCCCATGATCAAATAAAGATCATATACACTCAAAATGATGAAGATTACCCATTGGTTGGGTCATTGGGGGCCTCAGATGCCCTGATTTTGCACTGACTTGTCTGAAAAGTCAACTCTTGATCAGATGACTTCCCCATGGAATTTCTTCATGAAAATTGATATGCATACTCCCTATACCATATAAAGAGCAATGGAAACAAGAATGACCAAAAAATTTGGAGTTATGGCCTCTGAAACCAAAACCCTAATTTTCAGTCAACTGTGCAGTTCATCCTGGCTCTGCATCCACTCAAACCCTAGTTCTTGTGATTCCTCTGCAATTTTGACTTTGAGGAGATGAAATATGATATAAGAACACACATGGACCCCTTTGAGTTGATTGGTGGCCTTTGGAATGGCTCAAGAAGCTTTGGGATTGCTCAGATCACAAACCCTAGGTGCAGATGCCTTAGAATCTATGCAGTGAATCAAAAATGAGATGTGAGGTGATATGATTGTGTTTATGCATATGATATGATCACAAGCCATGGTGTGAATGGGTGAGGGCAAATTTGGGGTGTTTACAGCTGCCCCTATTCAAACATGAGTTAGCTGTGCAGGGTGTAAGCGACGACTTAACAGGCAAACAAGATAACTTGTGGTTGAATACCAAAGACAGTCCAAAATTTGCACTCACAGAATGAAGAAGGAAAGGGATATAGATTGTAAAGGAAAATAAAGTATATTGTAAAGTGTAGGCGACGGAGGACGACCGTCGAGCAGAGGACGACTGCTGGGTAAAGAGCGATGACGGGGACAGCCGACATGCTGGGGAGAGTGTATAAAAATAAAGCAATGACGGGGACGACCGACATGCTGGGGATAAAAAGGTAAAGCCAAGACGGGGACGGCCGACTAGCTGGGAAAATAAAATATGATGATGGGGACGGCCATCAAGATAAAGCTGTAAAATTCTATGGGGGATTGATGAAACATGACGGGGACGGCCATCAAGTTCATAAAGCAAAGTAAACAACGATGGGGACGGCCATCGGGCTAAAAAGAAAAGGGACCACGACGGGGACGGCCATCGGGTTAAAGAATAAATGAAATAAACAGATGATGGGGTACGGCCATCAAAGGTGAAGGACGATCACCTAGCAGGGGACGGCTGCTCTGTTGGGGAATAAAGGAAGTATGATGGGGACGGCCATCAAAGGTGGAGGACGACCACCTGGCAGGGTACGGCTGCCGAAAATATCAACGATGGGGACGGCCATCGGATAGAAAAGGTCAACGATGGGGACGGCCATCGGACGAGCATGATGGAGGACGACCATCAAGAAGTGGAGGACGACCACTCAGCAGGGTACGGCTGCTCTCGAGGTTTCTCATGACATAGGACGAATGCCAGATAACCAAAAATCAACAATGGGGACGGCCATTGGATAAAATGATGAAGGACGATCATCAAAAGGTGGAGGACGACCACCTAGCAGGGGACGGCTGCTAAAATCAACGATGGGGACGGCCATCGGATGAGCATGATGGAGGACGACCATCAAGAAGTGGAGGACGACCACTCAGCAGGGTACGGCTGCTCTCAGGGTTTATCATAACGCAGGATGAGCGTTAGATAAGAAGGAAAATTTGTTTTGTTGGCAATCTACTGGGGATATAGTAAACACGGACGAGCGTTTACATCCAAGAAACAAAAGGTATAAGTGTTTGGTATTGTGTATAGATTAAAGATGCGGACGAGCATCCTTAAGACTATGATACGGATGAGTATCATGTAGAAACAAACTGACACATGTTCAGAGATGATGATACGGACGAGTATCAACTGGTTAACAAAGAACACGGACGAGTGTTGCATCTGAAAGAATTCTTCTGGGGAATAATAGACACAGGCGAGTATCTATATTCAAGAAGACACAAGTGTTTGACACGGTGTATGGATTAAAGATGCGGACGAGCATCCTTAAGACTATGATACGGACGAGTATCACGTAGAAACAAACACTAGACGCAATGTTCTGAGATGATGGTACGGACGAGTACCAACTGGTTAACAAAGAACAAAGACTACTGTCGAATCTGCGGGGATATGAGTGATGATGTATACAAGATACGGACGAGTATCTGTATAAGTGTATCAATGAGTAGTGAGTATTGTATATGAGTGTTTATCCGCTGGGGAGAGTGGCACGGACGAGTGTCAAGAGAGAAAGGTATAATATTAACAAGTGTATGGGTGATAAAGGTAAGCGACTGCGCTGGGGATATGACACGGACGGGTGTCAAGAAAGTGTATGTATAGGTATATGTGAGTGCAAAGAGGATGTCTTTGGCTTTTTGCTGGTGATTTGACACGGACGGGTGTCAGGATGTATCTGCAGTACGGATGATTTTGTTTGTAGAGATGTTCAGGCGACCTTACTGGGGAATGATAACACGGACGGGTGCCAAAAGGTGTATATACTGGTGTTTGTGATTTGAAAGGGCAGCTGCTATTGCTGGGACTCTGATGGGGATGTTTGTATAATGATGATGAACGGTTTATTATTCACAAGTGTTCAATTCACAACATGACTTATGATTATGCTATGCATTTGATTTTTGCCGTAATGCTCCTTATTAGACGGAATGCTACGCTCTGAGGGTATAATATGATGCGAATGCTATGATTATGCAAAGAGGCACCGATCCGGAATTCGGATCCCATTGCGGCGAAGATCTCTGGATGATCTGCTTGAAGTGAACATCCCAGCTGGGGATGAGATCATTGGTAGATCTAGTGATGTATCTGTTTGGGGATATAGGTCACTGATTGACATATCCTTGTAATATGGGACCCAGCTGGGGTTTGTAGAAGCTTTCCGTACTCTGTTGCGATCTCTTCATGCATCGCTCTTCTGGATAGAGGCTGAAGATTCTGTGGGGATATGATCCCCTGACTTCTGTATTCTGTTGAGGAAGAATGGCAACTCGGCTGGGGAGAAAGAGAAATCATTGAGATCTCCCTAGGGATTCTGCTGAAGAGGATTCTTGACTCAGCCGGGGATATAGGTGCCTTCTGTGATGCCTGGCAACTCTGATGGGGGAAAGCAATGGGGAGCAACTCAGCTGGGGATAGAGCATCTCGGATGCTGATATCTTTTGTTGATTAGCCAGCTTGCTGAGATGTAACTTGCATGCCCCAAGTTGCGTTCTGGATATCTGCAATCCTGCAAAGATAAGGAAACGTACAAAAGGTCCCGAGGTATCCCTTACCGGATTCCGTCATAGGAGTTAAGTACCTTCGAGAATAATCACATTCCCTGTAAGCACGTGTTTTTATTTTTAGAGAAAGGCATCTGTACTTATGCAATTGTATTTTTAGAGATATCAGACAACTCTTTGCAAAACATAAATGTAAAAACGAAACATGACCGAAAATCTGATTTTATTAATTCATGTGCCCTGAATTGGCAAGATACAGTCAAAGAAACATATCTCCTGAAATGAGGAGATTGTTACAAATTGAGAAACGAAATGCTGGCAGTGTTGACGACGCTTTAAGGGAGCTTCCTCTTCTGCTATGACTCGTATGACAATGACGTTCTTCTCGTCTTGCTTTCTGGAGAGAGTTGATTCTGATTGAAGTCTGATCCTTCGTAGCTTACCAAATTGTAGGTGATACAGACGAATTCAGAATGCAGTTGTTCGCTTATTCCCTTATTTTGCATGGATCGCCCTTTCGGGTTTTCAATCCATCGGGATACCCATTTTTGCCTGAGCTGTCCAATGCGGCTTTTCAACTCAGCGGGTGTACATTTTTTTATTTATTTCCCTTACTTTTGCCCGAGTCTTTTATTCTGTTTTTGACTCGCCGGGATGCCCTATTTTTGCCTGGACTTACATTCTGTTTTTATGTCCAGCGGGTCATTTTATGCGAAGTATTCTTTAACTGCATCTGAATTCACAGGGGACGGGAAATCTGCACCATCCATGGTGCTGAGCATCAGTGCTCCACCAGAGAAAACTTTCTTTATAACGAATGGTCCTTCATAATTTGGAGTCCATTTGCCCCTGTGGTCTGTATGAGGAGGGAGGATTCTTTTCAGCACAAGATCTCCCACTTGGTACTCTCGGTGCCTGACTTTCTGATCGAAGGCTCTCTTCATTCTCTTCTGATATAGCTGCCCATGGCAGATTGCAGCCAATCTCTTCTCTTCGATCAGACTCAGTTGTTCGAATCGGGACCGAACCCATTCTGCTTCACTCAGTTTAACATCCATCAATACCCGTAGGGAGGGTAATTCAACTTCAACAGGTAGGACTGCTTCCATACCATATACAAGTTGGTACGGTGTTGCCCCAGTGGACGTTCTGATTGACGTGCGGTACCCATGCAAGGCAAACGGTAGCATTTCATGCCAGTCTTTGTAGGTGATTACCATCTTCTGCACAATCTTCTTGATATTCTTATTTGCCGCCTCAACAGCACCATTCATCTTTGGTCTGTAAGGAGAAGAATTGTGATGTTGGATCTTGAAGTCCCGGCACAGTTCTGCCATCATCTTGTTGTTTAAGTTGGAACCATTATCAGTAATGATTCGCTCGGGAACTCCGTATCGACAGATGATATCTCTCTTCAGAAATATGGCTACCACTTGTCTTGTAACATTTGCATATGAGGCTGCTTCAACCCACTTGGTGAAATAGTCGATGGCAACTAGGATGAATCGGTGGCCGTTCGAAGCAGTTGGCTCAATCTTGCCAATCATATCAATGCCCCACATGGCAAAGGGCCAGGGTGAAGACATGATGTTCAAAGGATTGGGAGGCACATGCACCTTATCTGCGTAGATCTGGCATTTATGGCATTTTCTGGCGTAAGCACAACAGTCTGCATCCATCGTGATCCAGTAATAGCCTGATCTTAACAACTTCTTAGCCATGGCATGCCCTCCAGCATGGGTACCAAAAGAGCCTTCATGCACTTCATGCATCAGTAAATCTGCTTCCGTCTTCTCAACACATCTGAGGAGTACCATGTCAAAGTTCCTCTTGTATAAAGACCCATCAGTGTTCAGGAAGAAACTACCAGCAAGCCTTCTTAAAGTCTTCTTATCATTGGAAGATGCCCCAGGTGGGTATGTTTGATCCTCCAAGAAGCTTTTAATGTCATGGTACCAAGGCTTATCATCTTTTACAACATCCGCTGCGAACACATATGCTGGTCTATCGAGTCTGGACACTGAGATCTGAGGTACAAAGTTAGCAGCTTGAACTTTGATCATGGATGAAATGGTAGCAAGAGCATCTGCAAACTGATTCTCGTCCCGAGGGATATACTCAAGTTTGACCGTTGTGAAGAAAGTCAATAACCTCCTTGTGTAATCCCTGTAAGGTATCAGGTGATCTTGATGGGTGTACCATTTTCCGTTGGTTTGATTAACTACCAGAGCTGAATCTCCGAATACCGTTAAAGTCTTGATCCTGAGGTCAATGGCTTCCTCAAGACCCATAATGCAAGCTTCGTATTCAGCTTCGTTGTTAGTGCAGTTGAAAGTGAGTTTTGCCGAGAAAGGCATGTGAACTCCCTTAGGTGAAACGAGTACCGCACCAACACCACGACCATTCATGTTAACAGCCCCATCAAACATCATAGTCCATTCTTCCTCCGGGTCAGGCCCTTCAGTGTGAATAGGCTCTTCATGGTCTTTTGATTTAATGAACATGATGTCTTCATCAGGGAAATCAAACCTCATAGGCTGGTAGTCATCAATGGGTTGCTCAGCAAGATATTCAGATAGTACACTGCCTTTGATGGCTTTCTGAGATGTGTACTGTATGTCGTATTCTGTGAGAATCATCTGCCATCTTGCAACCCGTCCGGTAAGAGCTGGCTTCTCGAAAATGTACTTAACTGGATCCATTTTTGAGATTAATAAGGTAGTGTGGGTCAACATATACTGCCTCAGTCGGCGAGCAACCCACGCTAAAGCACAGCAAGTTTTCTCGAGCAGTGAATAACGTTGTTCACAGTCGGTAAACTTTTTGCTTAGGTAGTATATTGCATACTCTTTTCGACCAGACTCGTCATGCTGGCCCAGCACACATCCCATTGACTCTTCTAATACTGTCAAGTACATAATCAGAGGTCTTCCTTCGACTGGAGGCATGAGGATTGGAGGTTCTTGTAAATATTCCTTGATCTTGTCAAAAGCCTTCTGGCAGTCTTCGTTCCACCTGACCGTTTGTTCCTTTCTTAACAGCTTGAACAAGGGTTCACAGGTTGCTGTAAGGTGGGATATGAACCGTGAGATGTAGTTCAATCGACCTAAGAACCCTCGAACTTCTTTCTCTGTTTTAGGTGCAGGCATCTCTTGGATGGCTTTGACTTTATCAGGGTCCACTTCAATCCCTTTCTCGCTTACAATAAAACCCAGCAGCTTACCGGATCGCACCCCGAATGTGCATTTGTTGGGGTTCAGCTTCAATTGGTACTTCCTCAGACGCTTGAATAATTTGAGCAGATTCACCAGGTGATCTTCCTCTGTAAGGGACTTGGCGATCATATCATCCACATAACACTCGATTTCCTTGTGGATCATATCATGGAATAATGTCACCATAGCCCGTTGATATGTGGCACCAGCATTCTTCAGTCCGAATGGCATCACTTTGTAACAGAACGTGCCCCAAGGTGTAATGAATGTTGTCTTCTCCATGTCTTCAGGTGACATCTTGATCTGATTATATCCTGAAAATCCATCCATGAAGGAGAATACCGAGAACTGAGCCGTGTTATCCACCAATACATCAATGTGAGGTAATGGGAAGTCATCCTTCGGGCTGGCTCTGTTCAGATCCCGGTAGTCAACACACATTCTTACTTTGCCGTCTTTCTTAGGCACAGGTACTATGTTAGCAACCCACGGCGGGTAGCTAGTCACAGCAAGGAACCCGGCGTCCCATTTCTTTTGTACCTCTTCCTTGATTTTCATAGCCATGTCTGGGCGAGTTCGGCGCAACTTCTGTTTGACTGGTGGGCATTCTTCTTTCAAAGGAAGCTTGTGCACAACAATATCGGTATCCAACCCTGGCATATCTTGATACGACCAAGCAAACACATCAACATACTCTTGGAGCAGATCTATCAGTTGTCTCTTCACTGAGTCTTGCAGGCAGGCCCCGATTTTAACCTCTTTCACGTCTTCGTCTGTACCAAGATTAATCACTTCAATCTCCTCCTGGTGAGGAGTAATAACCTTTTCCTCCTGTCTTAACAACCTGGCTAGCTCTTCAGGAAGCTCATACTCTTCATCAACCCCTTCATCAGCTTGATTGATTGGATTGTCAAAGTCATACGATGTCATAGCCGTGCTGTTGTCGGTGCTGTCTGGAGGGCACTCTCTGCAAGGGTTAAGTTTGTTCATTTTAGTGATTGATTTTAATCTTGCTTTTAGAAAA
This sequence comes from Lathyrus aphaca, assembly GCA_963966055.1. Classification (NCBI taxonomy): domain Eukaryota; kingdom Viridiplantae; phylum Streptophyta; class Magnoliopsida; order Fabales; family Fabaceae; genus Lathyrus; species Lathyrus aphaca. Next base: position 478,423,493 of record OZ014521.1, read on the forward strand.
AAAGTGAAATGAAGTTATCATTTTGAAAACACCGCCATTTATTTTTTGTACAAAACAGAAAAATGGAAAAACAGTGAGCAGAAAAGAAAAGACTTGTTGGCAAAAAGATGTCTGATATTTCATTAATTTAATCTTGTTTGCACAAAAGTACAGATGGCCCTGATTACAAAATGAGTCTTGTCATCTTGGGCAAGATGCAAGACTTTGATGCATGCTTATATAAAAAAATACAGGAAATAATAATTACTCTGATTGAGTAACTCTTATAATTTCCTGGGAAGACCAGTTCGAGACACTGCTCCCCGGGATCTTTGGACGAATCCAATTCTCCAGATTGCGCTCCTCTTCCAGCTCGTCTTCCAGACAGTTGATAGCATCAGGGGTAAGCATTCCCCCACTGACAAAACCTGGTTCTGCAGCAGCCTTCGCTTGATGTTGAGTTGGTCTGTAACCCAACCCAAATTTGTCCTTCTTCTCCTCCACAGCTAAAACCTTGCCCCAGCCTAGGGCAGTTCCTTCTTCAACAACCTTCCGGGCTTGTTGGTAAGATGACATGGAGATTCCAGATACAGCAGATGCTTCATTGACATTCAAGGCCTCAAAACCTTGGCTCATTGTTTCATGGATCTCCCCATCCATCTCAATGTATTTGTAAGTAGCCAGATGGCTAACAAATATATCCTCTTCCCCACAGATTGTGACAACTTGACCTTCCCACTCAAATTTTAACTTTTGGTGAAGGGTAGACGTTATTGCGCCGGCGGCGTGAAACCAGGGTCTACCCAACAAACAGCTGTAGGCGGGCTGAATGTCCATCACACAAAAGATAGTTTTAAAAGTCTGTGGGCCAATTGTCACGGGCAGCTCAATCTCCCCCAGAACCGATCTCTTCGAACCATCAAAGGCTCTTACTACCAGGTTGCTGGGTCTCAATGCCAATCCATCATATTCAAGCTTCACCAGAGCCTTCTTTGGTAAGACATTCAGGGAAGAACCTGTGTCCACCAGCACATGAGAAAGGACAGCTCCTTTGCATTCCAGGGTTATGTGCAAGGCTTTGTTGTGGTTGCGGCCATCCGCTGTCAAGTCAGAATTGGTAAACCCTAGCCCATTGCTAGCAGTAACATTTCCAACCACGGTTTCCAATTGGTTGACAGTAATCTTCTCGGGCACGTAAGCTGCGTGCAAGACTTTAAGTAGTGCATTCCGATGGGCTTCGGAGCACATAAGCAGTGAGAGGATAGAGATTTTGGATGGCGTTTGATGAAGTTGATCCACAATTTTGTAGTCACTCTTTTTGATGATTCTCATAAATTCATCAACTTCCTGATCGAATGGAGTTTTCAGGGCTTCTTTGGCAGCTGGATCTTCCTACACCGGGCCTTTACCCTTTGCCTTGGCAGCAGCTTCTGCTTCGGCAGTAGGTCTTTGAACTTGTGAAGCAAAGAGACGTCCGCTTCGAGTGAAGCCTCCGCCTCCCCCCACATTATCTACTTGTGGTGCAGGTGCTGATGTTTCAAGAATGATTCTTTTCCCTTCACAGTACACGTCAGAGCCATAGTGCCAAGGGATGGCCCTATTGCTTTCATATGGTACTGGTCCAGGCACCGTGACAGTGACTGGACTGATTGCTGCTGCTGAAGGGACTGTAATTGTTTGTGGATCATAAAAGATTGTAACTGGTGCTCTGGTGGGAGCAGCACCTTCTGAATGGTAGGCGGAATTATTCTCAGGATCGTAGAATATGGTGACAGTAGAGACATCTTCATGATTGATTGCTGGTGTTGTAGGAGGTTCTGTTGGAAGGACTGTTGTTGTTGATGGAGAGTCGAAATGGAATGAAGCTGAAGTTGTAGCAGGAGAAACTGTTGACAACTGATCATTTGGGAGAACTGATGAAGTACTTGTTGATGGTGCTGATGAATTGTCGGGAACAATAGTTGCTGCAGTTGTAGGAGGTTCTGAAACCGTTGTTGATGAAGTTGTCGGATTTGCCGGAAACGATGTAGTGATCTGTAGCAAGCCACTCTGAATAAGGCTGTTGATACCATTCCTCAGGTCCTCACACCCATTCCATGAAATATTGCAGTAGGGACACCCTAGTTCACACCCCGGAAATATTTGGTTTTCGCGGAGTTGAGCCTTGATTTCCACCAATGGTGTCCTGATCTGATCCACACTAGTTATCAAATAAGACGGTTGGTCTTCTTCAATAGCATTAATTCGGGGACCACCATGGTTTGGCATAGGGTTTTTATTGACATTGGGCGGCGGTGCAAAATTCAGAGCCTTGGAGTCTACCAAGTCTTGTACCTTCATATGCAGAGCCCTGCATTTTTCTGTACTGTGACCAGGTGCGTTTGAATGGAAAGCACACCTAGCATTGGAGTCATAGTTTCTTGGTAGACTGTTGGGATCCGGAGGTGCCAACGTTCTTAGCTCAACTAGGTTGAGTTTCAGAAGTTGTGGCAGCAAGGCAGCATACGGCATTGGGATCGGGTCGATCACTCTGTTAGCTTGGGATGGCCTTTGTTGGAATGGCCTCTGTTGATTGTTGTTGTTGGAGTTGCTGTTGTTGAAGTTTCTTGGAGGATATTGATTCTGATGATATTGAGGTTGTTGTTGGAAGTTTTGTTGAGGCGGTTGATAAACTGGCTGAGGATGAGCTGGAGCAGGGATGGTGACTGCTGCTATTGACCTTTGAGCATATTGGGGCCTACCCCTGTTGGTGTGAATGGCATTGGTCTCGCCAGTTCTTCTCGGGCCTGCAAAAGGCTTTCTTGTATTACTGGACGAGCTTGCACCGTTGTCTGAGATCTTCCCCATTTTTAACAGGCTTTCAATTCTCTCCCCAGCTATGACAACATCTGCGAAGCTAGTAGAAGAGAAAGCAGCCAACCTGTCAATATACGTTCCCTGAAGGGTGTTCATAAACATGTCTGCCATGTCTCTCTCAGACATTGGTGGTTGAACGGCAGCAGCCAATTGCCTCCATCTCTGGGCATATTCTCGGAAACTTTCCCTTGACGACTGTGACATTCCCATTAGGAGAGTCCTGTTGGGTGCCATATCTAAATTTTACTGATACTGTCTGATGAAGGCCTCTGCCAGGTCCTTCCAGCATCTAATTGTTGCTCTTGTCAGATGGGAATACCACTCCCTCGAAGCTCCAGTCAAGCTATCTTCAAAATAGAACATCCACAATTTCTCATCCATTGTATAGGCCTTCAACCTTCCCAGGAATGATTGTAGATGAGTCCGGGGGCATGAAGTCCCATTATACTTTTCGAAACAAGGAGGCTTGAACTTATGGGGGATCCTGACCCCGTCTACCAAGCCCATGTCCATCACGTCAAAACCCAAAGAATTTTGAGACTCTAAGGACCTCAACTTCTCAGCTATTTCTTCCAACCGCCTATCATAAGTTTCCTCTCCAGCACCCATTACTGTATACTGGTCCTCCTGAGGATCTTCTTGAAGTACTCTGGCTGCAGTGGCTGTTCCTTGAACATTTGCAGGAATGTTAATCTCAGGATGTAGATGTGGGCCAAACACAGGAGGATTAACATGGGGTTGTACCCGTTCATTGTTACTTGTGCCAGCAGTCCCCACATGGGGTTCCTCTTGATTCCTCCCTTCTACCAAAACCCTGAGCCTCTCCTGGCTTTGAGCTGAACTGTGTTATCTGGGTTCTCATCTCCAGCCTTTCGTTGGTCATCTGGTTTCTGACCTCCGTAAGGTCTTGCTGCATCTGATCCATCTGAATTCCCGGAAGGTTGTTTCTAGTTGGGTACCTGTGAGGCCTGTTGAGAGGAAATACCCGGCGGCGAGCAATAATTCCTGAATATCACAACAGAGGTTAGCAACAACAAAACAAAAACCTACAAAACAAACAAAAGGGTTAGCATGCAATGCAGTTATGCTTATTTGTTCTCAAGGTATCCGGTTTGGCCTTCAGTTTTGACCCTTCCAGACCCTTGAAGATGCTGCTGTTGAAGTTGCTTTTGAAGTAACCCAGATGGAAACTAACACAAATATATTACAAAAATGTGAAATAATACAATTTGTCCATTTTACAACACAAGCCCTCAAAGGGGTCAAAACACATCACAAAAAGCAAAAGTACATGGAAAAGGAACAACAACAAGCAAATGATCAAACTCCAAGGCCAAACTCATCCTCACGAACTTCCTTGAGAAGTGCTTCGGTCACAGGATCAACCGGACGCTCCGTGAGACCTCTGATGAGAAGGTTTCTTGTTGCAACAGCTGCAGTCAACTTCCTGTTCTGACTTTGGTCCTTAGACCTCTTCACTCCAGCTCTGATTTCTAGCTCTGATATTTCCTTCTGGGCTGCTGCCAGGGCTTTTTCCATCTGCTCCATCTTGTCCTGAACTCTTTTGTCTTCTAGAGTACGGGCCTCAGTGATCCGGACCCACCTGGCCTGACTCTCTTTCAAATACAAGTCTGTTCTTGCTCTCTGAAACTGGGCTTCTTTACAAGCATTCTTCAGAATCTGTTCACCAGCTTTGGATTTGTTGATATAATCTCCAGACTTCTCAATCTTGGTCAAGTGTTCCACCCTCAACTTCTCCAATCTCTCAATCTCCCTCACACCTTCACTCCTCTCTCTGAGGGTCTTCTGCAAGGCTTGGGTTAACTTCTCATTTCTTTCCTTCAAGCTCTCAAACTCCTCCAAACTGATAGTGGCAGGGGGTGGTGCTGAAGATGACTCAGGCATGTCTTCTATGGTAAAGGGCATTCCGGAGAATTGGGCCCTAGCATGGGACCACTCATAATATTGGACTGATGCCACATTATTGCACTTCCCCAAAATGGTGATTCCCTTAGTTTGAACATGATCCCAGGCCCAGGCAGCCTGCCTAACAGTTGCCAGACTAACCTTGTTCTCACAGTAGAGGGTCTCAACCAAATCCTGTACCCTAGGAGTGTGGACCAGTGCATAGCCCAATTGTCTCCTGAACAGCAGAGGGTTGTAGTTGATACTTCCCTTAACTCCTATCAAAGGCACATTGGGAAAGTGCCCACAGCTGGTGATCATATCTCTGCCCTTGGTGCTCTGAGTACACCATCTGATATCTGCTGAAGTTAGGGTAGTGAGCCTCTTAGCCCAGTTGCTCTGCTGATGAGGATTGAGAAATGCATCTGTCTTGGGTAGATGCTTTAGAAGCCAAGCATGGAATAATGGAGCACAAATCCTCACTAATCTTCCCATCTGCTTCTCATTTCTCTGATGCACTGAGTAATAGAGATCACCCAGCAAAGTTGGCACTGGGTTCCTCAGGATGAACAAATGGATTGCATTTTTGCTAATGAATCGAGGCTCATCTGCAAACAATACAATTCCATACACACTTAAGGCCAACAGAGCACAAACAACTTTCCACTCCCCCAGGGAGGCCTTCAAACTAGCTTGAGAAATCAGGAAGTCCAGATGAAAACCAGGGATCCCAGCTTTAGAGGTCATATGCTGCTCAATCAAAGCAGGTTCCAGGTGCAAAGCTTTTGCTACCTCTCCATTGCTGGGAGAGACCATTTCAGGATTGAAAGGAATTTCCCTCTTGATAGGCAAGCCAATCAAAGATGAGTATTCTTCTAATAGAGGTCCCAACTGAAAGTCTTGAAAGGTGAAACATCTCAATGGGGGGTCATAAAACTGAATACAGGTGTGGATGAGGCTCCTCTGTGAAGGGTCCAGATCCATAACCATGTCCAGTATATCTCCATAACTCTCCCTGAACAAGGGTATGTGATCTGGAGTGATCAGGGTTTGGATCCTCCTGATGTCTGATAAGTCTGGTTGGAAGAAATGATAAGTGATGTTGCTTTTCTTTGGAGCCATGATGCTGAGGACTGAGTAGGATAAGTGCTGATGAAGATGCTGAGGAGTGGGCCACTGGCTGGCTAGTGCTAGTAACTGAAGTATATGGCTGACAAACTGAAGCAAGTGCTGGTGGAGATAGGTCAATGATGCAGATGGGGTCAAAACCAAAACCAGATGAAGGTGGATACCCTGAAACACAAATAAGCAAATGTTAATATGATGCAATGAGTATGTATGCAAATGAAATGCAAGGGTTTGTGACTGAGCTGGATCTGATTAACTATCTTGGTATAGATCCATGTGTGTTCAAGAATTCCAGATGGAGGTCTATAAATCCAGTAACCAGGGTGGGGGACTCAAATAAAGAGCCACATGTCCAGGGTTTTAGAATCACAAGAACTATCCAACATGGAGCACTCTTAACAAAGTCAAAGTAACAGGGTATTCTGAGGTCAAGGTACCTGCAAACCTGTAAACAGCCCAACCCCCTCACAGGTGGTGATCTAAAACAAAGATCCTCAGACTTGGATCAGTTATGAGAAGTGTAAACACTTCTAACCCGGAGGTACAGTGTTTACAATAACCATAACAATTCCTCCTCTAATTCACCTCAGTTTCTGAAGGTCAATACTAAAAGGTCATCCAGACTTAGCAGGCTTCCCAGATAGCCCTAGCATTGCAGGAAATATGCAACACAAAGTTCTCAAGAAGAAACCCATATCTGAACCGTGTTTCATATTCCCGCACCAGACCGAAATGGAATGGGAAAGAATATGATTCACTCTAGCCTAGGTGTCACTCAGGTCCCAGGTATAGGACCTTAACTCTCAATGAAACACCCACCCACCAAGACAAGAAACCAAATCCAGCCAGCAACAATGACAGTATGATATATAAATGCAATAAAGAAAGCAGTAAAGTAACTGTACATAAAGCAAAAAACAAAAATAAATACAAGCGCAAACAGGCACATAACACCCCAGTAAACACAAATCAATCAAGCGCTAGGAGGAACCCACAAAAAGAACCAGAAGCCCTGATTGCTGCATAAGTTTCCCCAGCAGAGTCGCCAAGCTGTCGCTCCCGAAGATTTGCATCTTGGTACAGACGCGAACGGTCGGCGAAGGGAACAGTGAGAACACACAGCCGTGAACTCACTGGAGATGAATAGAGTCGCCAGCTAGGCATTTTTATCCCGGAGGAAAGGCAATGCTGCATAAGCCTAGAAAAAGATGGATAAGACGGTTTACGAACCAGAGAGACTGAGAAAGGGGGTTGGTTACAACCTGGGAAGGTATTAGCACCCAGATTGTCCGTCGTACTCGACGGGATCCACGCTTAAAAGATTTGTGTTTTAAAGGGGTAGTGTCAGTGCAATCTGTGTATGAAATAGCTGGAAGAGATGTACAGGTGTCAGTGTAAAAGAGAGTGAAGTGTAATATATACAGTGTCAGTGTAAGGACAAGAGTGAAATGCTCATGACAATGAGGCTTAAAGAATAATGCTGAAAGGAGGGGGAATAAACAGAGACTTTTGTTCGATAACCGTTAAGTTATGCCTACGTATCCTCTCGTGCAATGAGGAAGTCAGAACACCGTAGTTCGACCCACAGAGACTGAAAGATGAATTGACTTGTGAACTGCTTACTTGCCTACGCTCAAGTGTATGACCTGTCTGGCTCAGGTGCAAACTGTCTTGCATTAGACGGAAGAAGCAAGTTCTCGTTTGTGAATGAATGAGATGAGAAAAGAATCCCGGAGGAGACGATTATTGTTTGTTTTTGTATTTCAGTCTTTTATTGCTTTTGAGAATTTGTCATAAGTTAATGAGCTTAAGCCTAGACCAATGGATTTGGTAAACTCATCACATCTTCCCTCTGATTAGGGGTAATGAGAGTACCTTAAGTGTGAAGTCAGATTCTCACACTTAATCACCTTTGGTGTAGGATTAAGATCATTAACCTACTTGTGATTATTTAGATGTTTTTTGTGATTTTGTTTAGTGTTGAGTAATGAGGTTAAGCCATAATCATGGATTAAACAGACCCATTACACCATCCTAAAAGAAGGATGATAGATGAGAATGTTTAAGTTGAGAAAAACTCCTCAACTTAATCCATGATTAGGGATTAAACCCATGACAAAACAAACCTTTGATTAAGTGGATTTTATTTAATGGTATGATGATGAAGTGAATTTTATGGTTTGTAAGACAAACTTGAGGGGGACTTGTCCATTAACACTAGGGTTAGTCCTTCTTAACCACTTAAGGAAGAATTAGAACCCTAATGCAAGGCCCAAGTTACAAGTGTGATGTCTTGATATTTATTAAGTAGATTAATTAAGAGATTTAAACACAAAGGGTTTAACACTTAGGATTAAAGTTATACACTCCATCCTAAGAGAAGGATGCAGGCATAACCCTAATCACAAAGTCTTAAAGCCTTTAGGGTTTAGTCTCTGATTATGAGGTGAGAAGAGAGGACTCAAAGAGAGACACAAAGGTAAAACTATGAGGGGAGACTAATCAAAATCCTAATTCATTATCATGCTTGGTTGGTCCTAAGGTTTGTGAGGTTTGCAAGAGAAGTCTTCAAAGGAGCCACCAGGAAGCAGATGAACAGGATCAAGAGAAGCAAAGTGACTTGCTTCATTCAAGAAGTCAAGTCACTTGAAGAAAGAAAGTGGGAAGAAGAAGAATGAGCAAGCTCAATCTCAAACACAAATAGAAATGCAGCAATGGATGCAAGAGAGATGAAAAGAAAAGTTATGAGAAGTGAAGGCAAATCCACCTCTCAAGTTACTTACCACCTGAAATGTTAGAAAGAAATGCAATGTAATGCAAGATGAGATGAAATGGTATGATGCTTAGCAAAACCAGAAGCATGTTGATGATGATTATGATGTTATGAGGTGCTGCAAACATGAGGCAAGACAATGGGGATGTTCATACAAGATCATGAATGCAAATGATGCAAGCTAAGGAGCATGAACAAACATGAAAAGTTATGAAACATACAAGACAAATGACATGGCAAATATGAGATGCAATGATCAAAGATGCTTCCTACATGTATTGATATGTCAAATGAATCATAAGCATGCACAAAATGCAAAGACAAGTCATGTTATGCAAGAGAATGTAAGAATGATGCAAAAGAAAGCCCAAATTAGGGTTCATGAATCAAACATCAAACACAAACCAAAAACAGAAGCAAACCTCATGATAAAAAATGGAAAATGGTACCCAAAGAAACCCTAAACCTATAATGAACCACTGCCCAAAGGGGAGCTCTCAACTCTCAACCAATCTCAAGATATGAATTTTACAAGATATTAGGGTTTTTTAGGGTTCCTAACAAAACAAATGCCAAACAATTAGGAAATGAGGAAACAAATCATGGCCATTTTATCCTTGAAAATACATGTTAAACACAAAACAATGCAAGAAGAATCAATGTCTCAACCTTCTCCAAAAGGCAGAAATGAATTTTCAAACATGTGATCAAAATAATGCATAAAAAATGATTTAATTCAATGAAAAATTCTTAAAATGCATCAAGATCAAAAAAGAAATTTGGTTTGAAGGTTGGACAATGTTTTTAAATGCCTTAGAACATTTCATGAATTTTTTTGTAATTTTTAAATACCTAAAAGTATTTTTAATTAATTAATTTTCATTAATCAATTAAAAATAATCTTTTAAATATTTAAAAATACCTTTTTAATGATAAAAAAATAAAATAAAAATATTTTTGGGTCTTAAAAATTAATAAAACTTTAAAGAAAAAGTTTCATAATTTTTAAGAATTTTTTGCTATTTTAAATTAATTGTGCAAAACAAATGAAATAAAAAGAAATAAAAACAAATAAAATAAAAAGTAATCAGATTGGATGGGTGAGATGCGTCCTGGATTCAAATCTGTTGACTGGCGCGTGAATGAAGGGTGGAGATTGCATCTGACTTAATTATCCTAATTAATAATTAATTAAACTAATGAAAGAGATTAGGGCAAATCAAACTGATCCTGGCCTTCTATCTGCGCGCGAAGTCAAACAAATCCACGCAATCAATGGTTCAAATTCAAACTGACATTAATGACTGGATTAAGCCCTAATTACACTCAGGCTGCCGGAGAAGACTTCCGGTCGTCTTCTCCAGCGAGCACTTCCCCTGAAAAACTCCCATCTTCCTCAAAACGTATCAAAAGTGAAATCTAAACATATAGAAATGAACCCCATGATCTCTTGAATCAAAACCCTAACCCCAAACAAATTTATTCTTCATCAATCACATGAATCGAAAGCAAACATTTTTAGGGCAAACCAGTTTCAGAGTCAAATTAAATGCTCAAATCTCAACCATTTTCAAAACCAATGGTACCAGAATGATCAGTGAAACAAATAGAACAAGTTTGTAACAAGCAAAATCATTTCTGGAAAAATAAATTTCAGGCTACCTGAGATTTGAAGCTTTCAGTTTAGGAACTTTCTGGCTTTTTCTTTAAGTGCAAACCACTCCTTAGGACCCCTTGATGATGCTTGAATGCCTTAGAACAATTTATGTAGGCTGGTTGATGAGTTTCGAAAGCTCCTGCTTCAAGCTCAGTCAACAATGGCTATGGTGATTCTGGCTGATTCAGGCCATTGTGAATGATGGTTTGTGGTCCAGATGATGTATGGAGAAGCTTTGCAAGGTTTGTTTGGCTGTTTGTGGGCTAGGGAGGGAGATTCGAATGAATCTGCAGAATGAGGGTGAAGAATGGCAGTGGGGTGCTTTGGCTGTTTCAGGCTTATGCTTTGGGTGGTTTCTACTCAATGATACATGGTGAGTTGAATGGAGGAAAAGGTTTTTGTGTTTGCAAGCTGTGGAGAGGAATTCGAAGCAAGTTGCAAATGGGAGTGTTTTTGTGAATGTCTCTAGTGTGATGGTTTCAGCCTTGCCTCCTTATGTTTTGCTTGCAAATTGTCCACATAACTCTCTCTCATTGGTCAGTTGATTTGACATGTGCTTTATGGATAGGTGAGGCAACTTTTGCAATTTGTCAACTCTTGTGTAAGAGAAAGTATGGTGAGGTGCTAGCTTGGTACAAGGCATGGGCTATGCGCAGCAAGATGAGGGGGAAATGTCAGCTTGGTCCAGCATCCAAGGCTGCAAGTGGTAGGGAGTGAAATGAGTGTTTTGCAACTTGTGACATTTTGGTTCACATGTGAAGAAAACCTTGTTACACAAACCAAACCATAGGCAAACTTGATCCAATTCTGATTTTCAGCACTTAGAGAATGTTTATGTGTTGGTTTGAAATGAATTAGAGGCTACATTTGGCTTTGGTTCAAGACTTTGCAAAATTTCCATTTGAAGCATGCCTTAGAAATTAATGATTTTTGCCAACTTTAACAAACCATAACTTTTGATCCAAGATGAATTAGATCATGTTCTTGTACTTTTTGAAAAGGTAAAGATGAGATCTACAACTTTCATGACCAAAGTTTTTCCATTTGAAGCCTTTTTGAATCATGAATCAAGGCTTGAAAAATGACCTAAAATGATGCATTCTTGAAAAGTCAACTATGCCCAAAAAGTCAACATTTGCAAAAACCCTAAATTCTTGATTTCTATGAACTTCAACCTTCTCCCATGATCAAATAAAGATCATATACACTCAAAATGATGAATATTACCCATTGGTTGGGTCATTGGGGGCCTCAGATGCCCTGATTTTGCACTGACTTGTCTGAAAAGTCAACTCTTGATCAGATGACTTCCCCATGGAATTTCTTCATTAAAATTGATATGCATACTCCCTATACCATATAAAGAGCAATGGAAACAAGAATGACCAAAAAATTTGGAGTTATGGCCTCTGAAACCAAAACCCTAATTTTCAGTCAACTGTGCAGTTCATCCTGGCTCTGCATCCACTCAAACCCTAGTTCTTGTGATTCCTCTGCAATTTTGACTTTGAGGAGATGAAATATGATATAAGAACACACATGGACCCCTTTGAGTTGATTGGTGGCCTTTGGAATGGCTCAAGAAGCTTTGGGATTGCTCAGATCACAAACCCTAGGTGCAGATGCCTTAGAATCTATGCAGTGAATCAAAAATGAGATGTGAGGTGATATGATTGTGTTTATGCATATGATATGATCACAAGCCATGGTGTGAATGGGTGAGGGCAAATTTGGGGTGTTTACACAGCCGTACCCTGCTAGGTGGTCGTCCTCCACCTCTTGATGATCGTCCTTCATCAAACTCATCCGATGGCCGTCACCATCGTCGATTTTCTATCCGACATTCGTCCTATGTCGTGATATTTGGCAGCCGTCCCCTGCTAGGTGATCGTCCTTCACCTTTTTGATGATCGTCCTTCAACATTTTATCCAATGGCCGTCCCCATTGTTGATTTTGGTTATCTGACATTCGTCCTATGTCATGGTAAACCTTGAGAGCAACCGTCCCCTGCTAGGTGATCGTCCTCCACCTCTTGATGGACGTCCTCCATCATACTCGTCCGATGGCCGTCCCCATCGTTGACCTTTTATCCGGCATTCGTCCTATGTCGCGATATTTTCGGCAGCCGTACCCTGCCAGGTGATCGTCCTTCATCTTAGAACCTTAGATGACCGTCCCTCATCTTATCCCCAACAGAGCAGCCGTCCCCTGCTAGGTGATCGTCCTTCACCTTTGATGACCGTACCTCATCATCTGTTTATTTCATTTATTCTTTAACCCGATGGCCGTCCCCGTCGTGGTCCCTTTTCTTTTTAGCCCGATGGCCGTCCCCATCGTTGGTTACTTTACTTTATGAACTTGATGGCCGTCCCCATCATTTTTTCATTAATCCCCAGAGAATCTTACAACTTTATCTTGATGGTCGTCCCCATCATAATTCTTTTTATCCCCAGCATGTCGGTCGTCCCCGTCATTGCTTCATTTCCCGCACTTTTCCCAACATGTCGGCCGTCCCCGTCATTGCTCTTTACCCAGCATTCGTCCTCTGCTCGACGGTCGTCCTCCATCGCCTATACTTTACAATATAATTTATTTTCCTTTACAATCTATATCCCTTTTCTTCTTCATTCTGTGAGAGCAAATTTTGGACTGTCTTTGGTATTCAACCACAAGTTATCTTTTTTGCCTGTTAAGCCGTCGCTTACATCCTGCACAGCTAACTCATATTTGAATAGGGGCAGCTGTAAACACCCCAAATTTTCCCTCACCCATTCACACCATGGCTTGTGATCATCTCATATGCATAAACTCAATCATAACATCTCATACCACATTTTTGATTCACTACATAGATTCAAAGTCATCTGCATCTAGGGTTTGTGATCTGAGCAATCCAAGAGCTTCTTGAGCCACTCCAAAGGTCAACAATCACTTCAAAGGGGTCCATGTGTGTTCAAGTATCATATTATACCCTCTCAAAGTCAAGAATGTCAAAGAATCACAAGAATTGAAAATGGCATGGAAGCAGAGCCAGGTTTGACTGCACAGATGACCTAGAATTAGGGTTTTGGCTTCAGAGGCCATAACTCCAAATTTTTTGGTCATTCTTGTTTCTATTGGTCTCTATATGGCATAGGGAGTATGCATATCAATTTTCATGAAGAAATTCCATGGCGAAGTCATCTGATCAAGAGTTGACTTTTCAAGCAAGTCAGTGCAAAATCAGGGCACCTGAGGCCCTCAATGACCCAACCAAGGGGTGTTCTTCATCATTTTGAGTGTATATGATCTTTATTTGATCATGGAAGATGTTATAAGTTCACAAAATTGGAGAATTTCAAGTCTTTTGCAAAGTTGACTTTTTGGGCAAGTTTGACTTTTAATGAAATTGTCATTTTAGGCAACTTTTTCAACCTTTACCTTTTGATTCAAAAAAAGCTTCAAATGGAAAAACTTTGGTCATGAAAGTTGTAGAATGGATCATTCCCTTTTCAAAAAGTACAAGAACATGTCCTAATTCATTTTGGATCAAAAGTTATGGCTTGTCAAAGTTGGCAAAAATCACTAAATTTCAAGTTATGCACCAAAGAGGCAAAGTTGCAAATTCACTTCTCAAGGCAAATTGAGTCATCAAATGCATTTCTAAACTTCACCACATGATCACAGAAGTCCTAAAAGTCAGATTGCACCCAAAGAATCACATGTTTTATGACTTATGGGTCAAGATATTTCATAGAGAACCAAAGGCAAGGCAAGTTGCAAAACTCATCATAGCTTCTCATCCACTTGCTGGCTAGTTTGCTGGTCAATCCTAGGCCTTTCCTCACATCATGCTGCACAGGACACACTCCTTGTACTTGGCTAGAAAGTAGCCCATGCCTTCTTACACCAACTTTGACATTTTGGCAAAAGCACCCATACCAATCAATAAAGCACATGTCACTTCATCTGACCAATGGTAATTGTTTATACTAATCAAATGCAAGCCAAACATAACAAGAAGCAAGCCTGAAGCACCCCACAAGACAGCATTCTCATTTTCACCCTCATTTGCAAGAGCCTTCGAAACTCTCAGCACAAGCCACAAACACACAAACAAACTTCACAAACAATCTTAACACACTTCCCTGATCACAAAGCACCCATCACCATGGCCTGAAACCCACTGAATCAAAAACACGATCACCACACCACCTTGAACAGAACTTCTGCAAACTCTCAAACCAGCCAAAATAAACTTGCTCCAAGCCTTTCAGAAGCACAAGGGAAGTCATAGGAGTGGTTTTGCACAAGAGAGGAGGTCAGAAAGCTCCAAACTGAAAAGCTTCAAACTCAGGTAGCTTCATGAACTTTTTTCCAGAACGTGTATTTTAAGTTTCTAAATGAATCTACATGCTTCCCTGATCATGAATATGTGCTTACTTTTGAAAATGGTTGAGAAGCCAGGATGTATGCAATGTCCGAAACTTTTGCCCTAAAAAATGTTTGATTCGATTCTCTCTGTTTTTGATTGATAAATGTTGTTTGATTGAGGGTTTTGATTTGTTTTTGAGTGGGGATGAGTTCTGGGCATTTAGATTTTGTTTTCATTGCGTGTAGAGAGAGTTAGAAGTTTGAGCTTGCCGGAGAAGACGACCGGAACAGTGTTCCGGTCGCCTGAAAGTCATTAGGGCATAATTAATTAGGGCTAATCACTATTATGAGAGTTTGAATGTCAGCCATTGGATATGGCGCCAGATCAAACGCGCGCGCAGCCAGTTCAAACTTGGGCCTTTGGATCTGATTACTTTTCCATTTTTCAGATTAAATTCATTTTCTTTTTCATATTAATTCATTTCTTTTCTCCATTTTATTAAAAATAGCAAAATCATTTTAAAAATTCTGAAATTTTTTGTATAAACTTTTATTAATTTTCAGAAACCAAAAATATTTTTATTTTTATTTTTTTGCATTAAAAAATATTTTTAAATCATTTAAAAGTTTATTTTTAATTAATTAATGAGAATTAATTAATTAAAAATACTTTTAGGTATTTAAAAATCACCAAAAAATTCATGAAACCTTCATAGTCATTTAGAAACATTGTCCAACCCTCAAACCAAATTTTTTTTTGATCTTGATGTCTTTTGAGAATTTTTCATGGAATTAAAATCATTTCAAGACATTATTTTGATCCAAACTTCCAAAAATCATTTATGCCTAACCATTGAGAGTTGGACCTTGATTCTTTTTGCATTGCATTGTGTTTAGCATGTAGTTTGTGAGATTAAATTGGCATGATTTGATCTTTCATTTTCATTTTGTTTGGCATTTTTCTTGTTAAGGTACCTTAAAACCCTAAGAAACTTAGAAAATTCATAACTCCCCTTAGGTTAAGAGTTAAAACCCCTCCTTTGGGCAGTGACTTTGTGTAGGGTTAGGGTTCTTTTGAATGCATTTTCAATTTTTTATCTTGATGTTTGCTTCTGATTTTGGTTTTTGTTTGATGCATTGATCATAAACCCTAATTTGAGCTTCCTTTTGCATCCATCTTGCATTTGCATTCATACTTTGACTTGCCATAGCATTTTGTGCATCCATTTGATCCATTAGACATCTTAAGATATGTTAGAAGTATGTTTGATCATTGCATCATGTATTTGCTATGTTGTATGTCATTTGCATCTCATAACTTTTCATGTGTGTTCATGGTTCTAAATTTGCTCCATTTGCATTCTTTTGTTCATGTGATCATTCTCACGTCTTGATTCATGTTTGCATCATCTCATAGCATCATTATCATCTCATATATGCTTCTGGTTTTGATTCACACCATGTCATTTCATCTCATTTTGCATTGCATTGCATTCCTTTATTAACTTTTCAGGTGGTAAGTAACTTTGAGAAGTGAATTTGCCTTCACTTCTCACATTTTCTTTTCATCTCTCTCTTGCATCCATGCTGCATTTTGTTATGTGTTTGAGATTGCGCTTGCTCATTCTTTTTCTTCTTACTTTCTTTCCTCAAGTGACTTGTCCTCTTAAATGAAGCAAGTTACTTTGCTTCTCCTGATCCTTTCATCTGCTTCCTGGTGGTTCCATTGAAGATCTTTCTTGTTAAACCTCACAAACCTTAGGAACAACCAAGCATGATAATGATTAGGGTTTTGATTAGTCCCCCACTTAGTTTTACGTTTGTGTCTCATTGAGTCTTATCTTCTCATCTCATAATCAGGGACTAAACCCTAAAGGCTTTAAGGCTTTGTGATTAAGCTTGTGCCTGCATCCTTCTATTAGGATGGAGTGTATAACTTTAATCCTAAGTGTTAAACCCTTAATGTGTTTAAATCTCTTAATCAATTCACTTAATAATCATCAAGACATCCCACTTGTAACTTGGGCCTTGCATCAGGGTTCTAATTCTTCCTTAATTGGTTAAGAAGGACTAACCCTAGTGTTAATGGACAAGTCCCCCTCAAGTTGTCTTACAAACCCTAAAAATCACTTCATCATCATATCATTAAATAAAATCCACTTAACCAAAGGCTTGTTTTGTCATGAGTTTAATCCCTAATCATGGATTAAGTTGAGGAGCTTTCCTCAACTTAAACATTCTCATCTATTATCCTTCTATTAGGATGGTGTAATGAGTCTGTTTAATCCTTGATTATGGCTTAACCTCATTACTTAACACTAAACAAAAACACCAAAAACATCTAAATAATCACAAATAGGTTAATGATCTTAATCCTACACAATGGTGATTAAGTGTGAGAAGCTGACTTCACACTTAAGGTATTCTCATTACCCCTAATCAGAGGGAAGATGTGATGAGTTTACTAACCCATTGGTTTAGATTTAAGCTTATTAACTTATGACAAACTTTCAAAAGCAATAAAAGACTGAAAATACAAAAACAAACAATAATCGTCTCCTCCGGGATTCTTTCTCATCATCTTCACTCACAAACGAGAACTAGCTTCTTCCGCCTAATGCAAGACAGTTTGCACCTGAGCCAGACAGGTCATACACTTGAGCATAGACAAGTAAGCAGTTCACAAGTCAATTCATCTTTCAGTCTCTTTGGGTCGAACTACGGTGTTCTGACTTCCTCATTGCACGAGAGGATACGTAGGCATAACTTAACAGTTATCGAACAAAAGTCTCTGTATATTCCCCCTCCTTCTAGCCTTATTCTTTAGCCTCATTATCATGAGCATTTCATCTCTGTTCTTACACTGACACTTCACTTATACACTTCACATTCTTTTACACTGACACTTGCATCCTTTTCCAGCTCTTTTATACATAAATTTCACTGACACTACCCCTTTAAAACACAAATCTTTTAAGCGTGGATCCTGTCGAGTACGGCAGACAATCTGGGTGCTAATACCTTCCCAGGTTGTAACCAACCCCCTTTCTCAGTCTCTCTGGTTCGCAACCGTCTTATCCATATTTTTCTAGGTCTATGCAACATTGCCTTTCCTCCGGGATAAAAATGCCTAGCTGGCGACTCTTTCATTCCCTGTAAGTTCACTCCTGTGTGTTCTTACACCCTCTTTTCGCCGACCGTTCGCGTATGTACCTCATTTGAGCTCAGTCTCATCTTTTGGGAGCGACAGGTGGGATATACTTGGCCAAAACCAACGCCATCTCTCATTATGAATCCTTGGAACACGCTTAAAATCATAAGCCTCTTTCAATGAAAGCTTCCCGGATGAAGAAGGATACCAAATCTGCTTATCCGAATGGGAGTCGAAAGGAAAGGAAATAACATGAATTCTTTATTGAATAGAAGTAGGAATATAGGGGCTGCAATTGGAGAAATCCCATTGATTATTGATTATGAAATTACTAATAGGACAATCCTCCACCAACTGGTTGGAATTCAAAACTGATACAAATGCTTCACCGCATCAAGAGTCAAACCAGAAGTTGATTGAATTACCATTACCTAGAATCCAAGCGGAATTATTAAGAAGCAGATGGATCTCGTTCTTGACAAAAGATCATAACAAGGAGGTGGATCTCGTTCTTGATAAAAGATCATAACAAGGAATTATTAAGAAGCAGATGGATCTCGTTATTGAGCACTTTATCCGCAATCGGTTGAAGGTACTTCGATTTCGGTTTACCCCTAAAAATGGGGACTCTAAGGTAAGTAAAGGGAGCAGAACCAATGTTGAATCCCAAAATCATCGACATAATGTTAATTCTAGAACTAGAATAGCTCCACCAAAGATATAAGATTTTCCAAAATTAAATACCTGCCCGAAAACCATGGCAAAATCTTGAAAGGTAGGAAAAAAGTTTTAATGCTAGAAATTTTGCTTTATAAAACAACAACATATTATCCGCATACAAAATATGCGACAAAACTTTTAAGCGCCTGGGACCCGTAATTAAATCTGACTTTCCCAAAGAGACAAGTTTTGAAAGATGCCAACTGAGCACGTCCTCCTAAAGGAAAAACAACAAGGGAGAGAGAGGGCCACCTTGACGGACCCCTCTAGAACACTTGAAGAAACCGTGCAGCGCACCATTGACAGAAATTGAAATCTAGGCAGAGTGAAAAATATTATTGATCCATTGACATAATTTAGCATTGAAACCAAAATAATGAAGCACATTCAAAAGAAAACTCCAATGCAAAGTATCAAAAGAATTAGAAATATCAACTTTAAGCGCCACATTACCGCACCAGGTCTTAGAATCCAAGAGATTAAAAGCCTCAAAACCCATCCAGATGCAATCCTTAATATTCCTCCCTTTAATATAATCGCGTTACTCCAGTGAAACAATAATATTCATTAAAGGATCCAACATATTAGCATGAATTTTAGAAAAAATTTGAATTTGATGTTAGACAGAGCGATCAGACGAAATTGGTCTAGAGATTCCGCATTACTACACTTCGGGATGAGTACTAGTGTGTTGGAATTGAAACTCCGGAGGATCAAGCCCGGAGAAAAGAATTGAAGCACTGCAACTGAAACATCATGCTGGACAACATCCATAAAACCATGGAAAAAAGGCACCAAAACCGTCTGGACCAGGATGGACGTCAGACTTGAGCGAAAAAACCGCAAGAGTAATTTATTCCAAAGAGGGAAGCATGGTAAGAATAACATTCATACTACCATCCTTCAAGTAAGGGATAACCTCCTCAATCATGGCATAATCTAGAAAAACAAAAACATTCAGCGCAAAAACATTTTGGAAATACTCTACAGCATCAGTAACAATACAAGAAGGCTCTGTAAAACATATCCCTCATCCTTAAGCAGCCTAATGGGTTTAAAGGAATTCTTAATTTTTGATAATCTATGGAAGTATGTCGTATTACAATCATAATCTAAATACCATTGAATTCTAGATTTTTCTTTCCAAACACACTCATCCATATCCAGAGCAAGCAAAAAATTGGTTTGAGCCTCGACCTCATACTTATTAAGAGAATCATCCACCCCTGCAGAATTAAGTTGGTGCTAAATTTGAACCAACTTATCTTCGTCCATCTTGACATTGAGAGACAAATTGCCCAAATTAGAATAATTCCAATCTTTAAGAGCAAGCTTCAACAGTTTTACCTTTTTAGAGACTACGAACATGGGGCAGCCAACCATAACCTGCTTCCAACAGTTTTCAATAAGGGGCCGACAATGATTATGTTGAGTCCAAGCCTTTAAGAAACGGAATTGAGACGTCATCTTTTGGGAATCGACTTGAAAATAAAAGTGTAATGAAAAGTGATCAGAGCACACCTTAGTAAGGGTTGAAACATTAAAACAAGCACAAGAATCAATCCAAAGCTGATTGACAACACACCAATCGAGCCTCCTTCAGAGGGAAAAAGGATGAGCATACTTTTTAGACCAAGTAAAGAAAGCACCCTTAGTAGGAATATGGAAGAATTGATTAGAATCCTTCCATTGCAGAAAGTCACGCATTGGAATTTTGGCAGGGGCATGAGAACTCCAATGCTCATGCGTGCCAATAATAACATTGAAGTCTCCAGTAAAAGACCACGAAAGAGAATGATTCATATGAAGATTTTGAAGATCTTCCCAAAACAATTTCTCTTGTAAAGATTGGTCGAAGCACAAACTGCATCCATTTCCAAATTTAAATTACCTACCGAAAAGGAGAAAGCCACAAATTGGTCCGAGGACATAATAATAGACAGATTAATATTAGAGCAGCAAATACACCAAAGTGAAGGTTGTTGGCACACATTGGTGGCAAACAAAATCTAACCAAGGTTGAGAAACCAATTGACAGGAAGCTTGTCAAAAGTAGTTTTAGGTTCAACAATAAAAATGAAATTGGGTTTATGAACAACAACGAGTCTTTTCAAAGCTAATCTAGAAGAAGCATTAATTATACCTCAAATATTCAAGAAAATACTTATCATAAGGATAGGTTCTTGAGGCTTGCTCGGTACCTTGTTCCATATTTAAGCTTGGAATTTTGAGTTTGATGTTCCTTCTTTAGTTTGGTGATGGCGGACAAGAAGACTCTAATCTTGCTTTTATGGTTTTTTCCTGAACAACAACCTCATCCCCATCCGCAAGAACTGTCCATGAGTTTCATAAGAAACTAATATTTGGACCTTCCTTATCATCAACTGCATTCAAAACAGGTTTTGTCTGCGTAAGATCAACAAAAACTAAAAGTTGAGAATTAGAGACCTCTAAAGCTTGAGAAATAAAATTCTGGGAATTATGCAGACGAGGAGCTGTCCATCTTACATCCGTATTTGGACAACTGACTATCAAAGGAACATGAATCGAATGCTCCTTTGGAAGAACATTAACATCATGAATGATATGTTATTTATCCTCAGAAGTAGCTTCATCCCCCTTAGCATCATTAGCTTGCTTTTTAAGAAACATAGTTCTTTGATTCCTGTTTAACAAATTTCAATTATCAATAGCATGACCTGCCTTCTTGCAGTGGGAGAAAAAGTCCGAAAAATTATCGTATTTAATATCTGTAAGAAAAATGCAAACCCATCCCTCTTAACTAACACATTATGGATGAGAGGTTGTGAGAAATCAATATCAATCAACATTCTAACATACTAACCTATTCTACGCTCTACTTTAGACATTAAAGCAACTACATCAATTCATATAAGTGTACTGACACTACTTGCAATAACAAACAAAATCCGGGGCCTCCAATATTCCTACGAGAGGCCAAAACACCTGACCCAAACTTGAGCAAGAGTGTTGTGTTGAGAAGAGGGATTGAAATTCTTAGACCAAGCAAAAAACTTCAACAAACAAGGAATGAGATTCAGAGTACCATAAGTTCTAACTCTCCTCATATCTTCAATACAAGAAAAAGTAAGTATGTAGTACCCTTTTCCAAGAAAAAGGACTCCCCAACATTTGACATCTTCCTAAAGCATTTCAAGAATTTTATGAAGCGAAATAATAATAATTGGAGTAGCTCCCTTTGGCCACATGATTTTACCATGAAGATTGTTCTTACAATCTTTAAGACCATCCTGATATTCTTCTTAAGGAATGGTAATCGATAGTTTGTCTCCCTTATAAATAGCCTGCGACA
This sequence comes from Lathyrus aphaca, assembly GCA_963966055.1. Lineage (NCBI taxonomy): Eukaryota > Viridiplantae > Streptophyta > Magnoliopsida > Fabales > Fabaceae > Lathyrus > Lathyrus aphaca. Next base: position 478,445,350 of record OZ014521.1, read on the forward strand.
ACCGTGAAGAAGGAATGTCGCAAACCCCATTCAAAACCTGAGAAAAATATTTCTTAGGGATCGATTACACAAGAACCGGCTGAGATGAAGGAGTCTCAATAGGAGCTAATTAATGAAACATATATTAGCAACTCATTGCCAATAGGAAAGACACGCTCACAAAAACATATGGAGAACATCAAAATGAATCACCCGAAGATGCGATGGTCATCTTCCCATAATGGTTAGAACGGTCGTCTTTCCAACAATTAGAAGCTTGACTCTCAGTTCTGCTATCTCGAGTAAAAAGTGTTAAGAATTCACCCTTGGATTTATAGATTTTAACAATAAGATAATGGTATGCATGATCTTGAAATAGAGAGTACTATGCAAACTTTACACTTAACTCTTAAATATAGAACATAGTTTCACATGTGTAAGTCATCATTGATATAGGTTTAAATTCCTAGTTATTGGACTAGAGATCTTATCAACAACATTTTCACTAATATATGAATATACACTAGGTAGAGGTGAATAATAAGAAAAATCATAACAAGATCAATAAAGGTTCGGTATGAATTAAAAGGAATGGAAAACAATTGAGGGTGGTGGAGGAAATTTCCAATTTTTTCTTCACAGGGGAAAAGGAGATGGCAAATATATTTAAGGAGTGTGTAGCTCAATTTTTGTGGTCTTTAATCACTATCGCATTTGTGCTACTTTCTGATTTCTATATTTTTCCTGATGAAGCTGGTTATGGAAGGGAAAATATATCTTAAACTAACCCCGTTTTGCATAATGTTAATTGACAGATGACCACATGGTTTTGGACTCTTCGATAGATTATTTCCCCTAGGTACATGGCATATTTGTTCTTTTTGATATTTGTGAGGTCTCTTCAATTTGGGTCTAGGAATGAGGTGAGTGTTGGTAAGATAGGGTGATGTAGATGTTTTGGTATTTGGATATTTATGATATTTTTTATTTTGATTTGGGGACCTAATTATGATTTTTTGCATGCTCGCAATGATCTTACAACCTTTTGCCTGCGTATCCCCCGAAAAGAGAATTGAGGGATCAGAGCATCATAGTTCCTCCTAAAAGGCTAGAGCTATGAGGAGAGGTCGTTTATAACCTTGTTAAAGCACATGATGTTGATGCTCAAAGTTTGTATTGTGTCTTGTTCAAAGCCCAAGATTAAAGATGAAAGTTTTGTATGTTGTGTCATGATCAAAGCCCAAGATTGAAGCTAAAAAGTTTGTTGTAACTGATAGTGGTACTTGAATTGCATAACTCAAGGCATAAAATGAATTTGATATCTTGATTTTAATAGCTCAAGAAAGGCTGAATGGTTACCCTAAATTTCATAGCTCAAGGAGGACTAAATGGTTGACTTGAATTGCATAGCTCAAGAAAGCTGAATTTAGGTGAAAAAGTGACTGGTGGAGAGTGATCTTAGTTATATTCCATTTGTATGACTATAGAGATTAGCTGAGTTAGAGTCCAAGACTATGGGTGTAATGATTAGGGATTAGCATAGTTAAAGTCCAAGACTATGAATGTAATGATTAGGGATTAGCATAGTTAAAGTCCAAGACTATGACTTTAATGAATTAGCTTAGTTAGAGTCCAAGACTATGACTGTAATGATTTGTTCACTGTAAAGTGTTTGACTTTTGTGCCTTGATTGAACCCCAAGGTTGAAGGCTATAGAGACTCATTACAGATAATTTGTCATCTGTAAAGAGGGAAGATTGATTTATATGTGCCTTGATTGAAGCCAAAGGTTGAAGCTAAACAAAGGTTGTCGACATTAAATCCCAAAATTTTAAGATTAGTGATGTTGGAGACGATATCGTCAAATTGGTTCACGATTATGTCTGGTTCTAGGAAAGCTTTCTCCATAACCTTTTGTAATGCTTCTCGGTGAGCTTCTGAGCTAAGCATAAGTTATAACACCGAAATTCTCAAAGGAGTTTGTAGTAATTAATCCACAATGTTATACTTATTTCTCTGGATGAGCCTAAGGATTTCATCTTTATCCATTGTTGAAGACTCTAGATTACTTGATTGACCCACTGGCGGGTTGATGACCTCACCTTGAGGTTCGTTTCCCTTTGTCGATTGTTCAACTCCTCGGTTGAATATTCTTCCACATCTAGTGACTCGACTGATATCAGTGATGCTTACAAGGGATGGTAAGGGCACATCCTTCCCTTCTTCCATGATTGTTGATCCCTACTTAAACATAATTGGTTTCTCTGAAGCATAAGGCACTGATCCTGGTAAGTAGATGACCAAAGGGGTTAGGCGAGTCATTCGGCTATTGAAAGTAACATCTATCAATGTTGGCTTGGGAATTTTTCTGTTGTCAAAGGGTACTTCCAAGAATTTCTTTTCTTCAACGAAAGGGATTATATTAAGAATCTCTCTGTCGGTTCTATAGTCCATAAGTTCGACTACTGGAACTTCCTGTATCATGTTGATGAGTTGTGACTCTTGGAGACGAGTGACATCTTGCTTCTTGTTTATCTGTTGAACAGACCTCGCAATTTTCATAATTGTGAGGTGGAAAAAGACCGTATCCACTTTGTATATTGTCGCTCCCACCAAATGACACCCGGGTCAAGAGGGGTACAGACGCGAACGGTCGACGAAAGGAGAGAGAACACACAAGGGTGTGCTCAGAAGACAAGAGTCGCCAGCTAGGCATTTTTATCAAACGTAATGCTGCATAAACCTAGAAAAGGTATGGATAAGACGGTTGCGAACCAGAGAGACTTAGAAAGGAGGTTGGTTACAACCTGGGAAGGTATTAGCACCCAGATTGTCCGCCGTACTCGACGGGATCCACACTTGAAAGATTTGTGTTTTAAAGGGGTAGTGTCAGTGCAATCTGTGAGCCAAAGCTGGAAAAGAATGCAAGTGTCAGTGTAAAAGAAGTGTGAAGTGAAATATGTGAAGTGTCAGTGTAAGAACAGGAATGAAATGCTCAAGACAATGAAGCTAAAAGAATAAAGCTTGAGGTGGGGGAATATACAGAGACTTTTGTTCGATAACTGTTAAGTTATGCCTACGTATCCTCTCGTGCAATGAGGAAGTCAGAACACCGTAGTTCGACTCAACGAGACTGAAAGATAAATTGACTTGTGAACTACTTACTTGTCCATGCTCAAGTGTATGACCTGTCTGGCTCAGGCGCAAACTGTCTTGCATTAGACGGAAGAAGCAAGTTCTCGTTTGTGAGTGAATGAGATGAGAAAAGAATCCCGGAGGAGACGATTATTGTTTGTTTTTGTGTTTTCAATCTTTTATTGCTTTTGGATTTGTCATAAGTTAATGAGCTTAAGCCTAAACCAAAGGTTAATAAACTCATCACATCCTCCCTCTGATTAGGGGTAGTGAGAATACCTTAAGTATTGTAAACACCCCAAATTTGCCCTCACCCATTCACACCATGGATTGTGATCATTCCATATGCATAAACACAATCATATCATCTCATATCACATTTTTGATCCATTGCATTGGTTCTAAGTCATCTGCATCTAGGGTTTGTGATCTGAGCAATCCAGGAGCTTCTTGAGCCACTCCAAGGGCCATCAATCACTTCAAAGGGATCCATGTGTGTTCTTACATCATATTACATCCTCTCAAAGTCAAGAATGCCAAAGAATCACAAGAACTGGGATTGGTGTGGAGGCAGAGCCAGGTTTGACTGCACAGTTGACCTAAAATTAGGGTTTTGGTTTCAGAGGCCATAACTCCAAATTTTTTGGTCATTCTTGTTTCCATTGGTCTCTATATGGTATAGGGAGTATGCATATCAATTTTCATGAGGAAGTTCCATGGGGAAGTCATCTGATCAAGAGTTGACTTTTCAGACAAGTCAGTGCAAAATCAGGGCATCTGAGGCCCCCAATGACCCAACCAAGGAGTGATCTTCATCATTTTGAGTGTATATGATCTTTATTTGATCATGGAAGAAGGTTGAAGTTCACAAAATTCAAGAATTACAAGTTTTTGCAAAGTTGACTTTTTAGGGCATGGTTGACTTTTCATGAAATGTCATTTTATGCCACTTTTTCAACCCTTGCTCTTTGATCCAAAAATGCTTCAAATGGAAAAACTTTGGTCATGAAAGTTGTAGATTAAATCTTTCCCTTTTCAAAAAGTACAAGAACATGATCTAATTCATTTTGGATCAAAAGTTATGGTGTGTCAAAGTTGGCAAAAATCACTAATTTTCAAGATATGCCTCAAATAAGAAACTTGCAAAAACCTTGTACCAAGGCATTTGTAACTTCTAATTCATGTCAAACCATTACACAAGCATCATGTAAGTCCTAAAGTTCAGATTGGACCAAGATTTCCTCATGTTTTATGGCTTGTAGGGCAAGATAGTTTCATAAGAACCAAAAGTGATCAAGTTGCAAAATCATCATCACACTTCCATCCACTTGCTGCCTTGGATGCTGAACCACCCTAGCCCTCTCCCCTCACCTTGCTGCGCATCACACAGCCCATGTACTAGCCTAGAAGTTGCCCATGCTTTCTCTTACACAAAAGTTGACAATTTGCAAAAGTGGCCATACCAATCAATAAAGGGCAGGTCACATCATCTGACCAATGAGAGATGTTTATGTGGACAAAATGCTAGCCATTCCACATAACAAGAAGGCTGAAGCTCACCACAAGAACACTTTCACATTTTCACTCCATAGAGCAAAAGCATTCGAATCTCTCTCTCCACAAGTCACAAACACATAAGTAAACTTCATAAACCTTTTCAACATCCCTTCCTGATCAAAAAGCACCCTTCAAAGCAACTCAAAGCTCAAAGAATCAGAAACACGATTCTTACACCATCCTGAACAGAACTTGCTCCAACCTTCAAACCAGCCACCACAAACTCTTTCCAAGCATTGAAAGCTTCTCAGGAGGTCAAGAGGAGTTGATTACAAGCAAGAAACTAGCCAGAAAGTGCCAGGAGTCAAAGCTTCGATTCAGGTAGCCTTGGAATTTCATTTTTCCAGAACTCTCTTTTTTTGTTTCTAAAATGATCCTTATGTTCCCCTGAGTGCATTGAACCTTTTACTTTTGAAAATGATTGAGTTTTGAGGTTGTATGCTTGATCTGAAAGTTTGCCCGAAAATTTGTTCTTGTTTGTTTCTCTTGATTCAGTGGAAATAAATGTGGTTTAAGTTAGGGTTTAGGTTTAATGATGTTCAGGGATGAAATCTGGAGAGTTTGGTGATGATTTGATGCGTATTCAGTGAGATAGTGGTTTTGACTTGCCGGAGAAGACGACCGGAACAGTGTTCCGGTCGCCTGAAAGTCATTAGGGTTTGTTTAATTAGGGTTAAGTGTAATTAAGCCAGTTTGAACGTAGGCCGTCCAGATGCGCGCCTAGTCAACTCCCGCGCGTGTGACTTTGAATTCAGGCCCTTGGATCAGCTGACTTCTCCAATAATTCATTTATTTTCATTTCATTTTTCATGTTAATCCATTTGTTTTCTATAATTTATTAAAAATAGTAAAATCTTTCAAAAAATTCTGAAATTTTTTGTATGAACTTTCATTTAATTTCAGAACACAAAAATATTTTTATTTTCATTTTTAGCATTAAAAAAGTATTTTTAAATATTTAAAAGTTTATTTTTAATTGGTTAATGAAAATTAATTTATTAAAAATACTTCTAGGTATTTAAAAATCACCAAAAAATTCATGAAATGTTCTAAGACATTTAGAAACATTGTCCAACCTTCAAACCAAATTTATTTTTTGATCTTGATGCATTTTGAGAATTTTCCATTGAATTAAAATCATTTTTATGCATTAATTTGATCCAAAGTTCCAAAAATCATTTCTGCCTATCCATGAGGAGTTGGACATTGATTCTTTTTGCATTGTATTGTGTTTAGCATGTAGTTTGTGAGATTAAATGGCCTTGATTTGATCTTTCATTTTCCATTTGTTTGATAATTTTCTTGTTTAGGAACCCTAAAACCCTAGAAAGCTTAGAAAAATCATAACTTGAATTTGGTTAAGAGTTGAGACCTCTCCTTTGGGCAGTGGGTTAGTATAGGTTTAGGGGTCCTTTGAGTGCATTTTCAATTTTTATAATGTTGTTTGCTTCTGGTTTTGGTTTTTGTTTGTTGCATTGATCATAAACCCTAATTTGGGGCTTTCATATGCATCCATCTTACATCTTCTTGCATAACATGACTTGCCATGATATTCCATGCCTCCATTTGATTCATTTAACATCATAAGGCATATTGAAAGCATGTTTGATCATTGCATCATGTATTTTCCATGTTGTATGTCATGTGCACTTCATAACTTTTCATGTATGTCCTTGTTTATTAACTTGCTTCATTTGCATTCATGAGCTTGTAGGATCATTTCCATGTGTTGCCTCATGTTTGTAGCATCTCATAGCATCATTAGCATCATGTATATGCTTCTGGTTTTGTTTCTCATCATGTCATCTCATCCCATTTTGCATTGCATTGCATTTCTTTTCTAACCTTTCAGGTGGTAAGTAACATTGAGAAGTGAATTTGCCTTCACTTCTCATAACTTTCTCTTCATCACTCTCTTGCATCCATTGCTGCATTTTTGTTTGTGTTTGAGTTTGAGCTTGCTCATTCTTCTTCTTCCCACTTTCTTTCTTCAAGTGACTTGACTTCTTGAATGAAGCAAGTTGCTTTTCTTCTCTTGATCCTTTCATCTGCTTCCTGGTGGTTCCATTGGAGATTTCTCTTGAAAACCTCACAAACCTTAGGGACAACCAAGCATGACAATGATTAGGGTTTTGATTAGTTTCCCCTCTTAGTTTTACCTTTGTGTCTCTTTGAGTCTTCTCTTCTCACCTCATAATCAGGGACTAAACCCTAAAGGCTTTAAGGCTTTGTGATTAAGCTTATGCATGCATCCTTCTCTTAGGATGGAGTGTATAAATTTAATCCTAAGTGTTAAACCCTTAATGTGTTTAAATCTCTTAATCAATTCACTTAATAAGTATCAAGACATTACACTTGTAACTTGGGCCTTGCATTAGGGTTCTAATTCTTCCTTAATTGGTTAAGATGGACTAACCCTAGTGTTAATGGACAAGTCCCCCTCAAGTTGTCTTACAAATCATAAAAACACTTCATCATCTTACCATTAAATAAAATCCACTTAATCAAAGGCTTGTTTTGTCATGAGTTTAATCCCTAATCGTGGATTAAGTTGAGGAGCTTTCCTCAGCTTAAACATTCTCATCTATTATCCTTCTATTAGGATGGTGTAATGAATCTGTTTAATCCTTGATTATGGCTTAACCTCATTACTCAACACTAAACAAAAACAACAAAAACATCTAATTAATCACAAGTAGGTTAATGATCTTAATCCTACATCAAAGGCGATTAAGTGTGAGAATCTGACTTCACACTTAAGGTATTCTCATTACCCCTAATCAGAGGGAAGATGTGATGAGTTTACTAAATCCATTGGTTTAGACTTAAGCTCATTAACTTATGACAAAATCCAAAAACAATAAAAGACTGAAAGCACAAAAACAAACAATAATCGTCTCCTCCGGGATTCTTTTCTCATCTCATTCACTCACAAACGAGAGCTCGCTTCTTCCGTCTAATGCAAGACAGTTTGCACCTGAGCCAGACAGGTCATACACTTGAGCATAGACAAGTAAGCAGTTCACAAGTCAATTCATCTTTCAGTCTCTTTGGGTCGAACTACGGTGTTCTGACTTCCTCATTGCACGAGAGGATACGTAGGCATAACTTAACAGTTATCGAACAAAAGTCTCTGTATATTCCCCCTCTTTCTAGCCTCATTCTTTAGCCTCATGATCTTGAGCACTTTATTCTTGTTCCTACACTGACACTGTATATATCACACTTTACACTTCTTTTACACTGACACCTGTACATCCTTTTCCAGCTCTTTTATACACAAATTGCACTGACACTACCCCTTTAAAACACAAATCTTTTAAGCGTGGATCCCGTCGAGTACGGCGGACAATCTGGGTGTTAATACCTTCCCAGGTTGTAACCAACCCCCTTTCTCAGTCTCTCTGGTTCGCAACCGTCTTATCCACCTCTTTCTAGGTCTATGCAGCATTACCTTTCCTCCGGGATAAAAATGCCTAGCTGGCGACTCTATTCATCTCCAGTGAGTTCACGACTGTGTGTTCTCATTGTCCCTCTCGCCGACCATTCGCGTCTGTACCTTTATTTGGGCCATTTCCCATCTATCGGGAGCGACAGCTTGGCGACTCTGCTGGGGAGGCTTATACTGCAACCAGGGCTTCTGGTTCTTTTTGTGGGTTCCTCCTAGCGCTTGTTTGATTTGTGTTTACTGGGGTGTTATGTGCTATTTGTGCTTGTATTTGTATTCATTTTTGCTTTATGTACAGTTGTTTTATTGCTTTCTTTATAGCTTTACATATATCATACTGTCATGCTGTCTGGATGGATCTGGTTTTGCTTTGGTGGGTGGGGTTCTATTGAGAGTTGAGGTCCTATACCTGGGACCTGAGTGACACCTAGGCTAGAGTGGTTCATATTCTTTCCCATTCCATCTCGGTCTGGTGCGGGAATATGAAACACGGTTCAGATATGGGTTTCTTCTTGAGAACTCTGTGTTGCAGATTTCCTGCAATGCTAGGGCTATCTGGGAAGCCTGCTAAGTCTGGATGACCTTTAGTATTGACCTTCAGAAACTGAGGTGAACTAGAGGAGGAACTTTTATGGTTATTGTAAACACTGTACCTCCAGGTTAGAAGTGTTTACACTTCTCATAACTGATCCAAGTCTGAGGATCCTTGTTTTAGAACACCACCTGTGAGGGGGTTGGGCTGTTTACAGGTTTGCAGGTACCCTTGGCCTCAACATACCCTGTTACTTTGTTTGTTTAAGAGTACTTCATTTTGGGACAGTTCTTGTGATTCTAAAACCCTGGACATGTGGCTCTTTATTTGAGCCCCCCACCTTGGTTACTGGATTTATAGACCTCCATCTGGGTTTCTTGAACATACTTGGACCTATATCAGGGCATTTGATCAGATCCAGCTCAGTCACAAACCCTTGCATATCATTTTCATACATAATCATTGCATCATATTGACATTTGCTTATTTGTGTTTCAGGGTATCCATCTGCATCTTTTGGTTTGGTTTTGACCCCATCTTCAGTATTTGACCCATCTTCATCAGCATCTGCTTCAGTTATCAGCTATCTATTCCAGTCACCTGCACCAGCCAATCAGTGGCCCATTTCTTCAGTGTTATCATCAGCACCTGTCTCTACTCAGTCCCAACAACATGGCTCCTAAAAAGAGTAACATCACCTACCACTTCTTCCAGCCAGAGCTAGCTGACATCAGGAGGATTCAGACCCTGATCACCCCAGATCACATACCATTGTTCAGGGAACACTATGGAGATATACTTGATATGGTTATGGATCTGGACCCTTCACAGAGGAGCCTGATCCACACTTGCCTTCAATTTTATGATCCCCCACTGAGATGTTTCACTTTTCAGGACTTTCAGCTGGGCCCTCTATTAGAAGAATACTCATCATTGGTTGGTATGCCTATTAGGGGAGGAATCCCTTTCAACCCTGAGATGGTCTTTCCTGGTAATGGAGAAGTAGCCAAGGCTTTGCATCTAGAACCTGTTCTGATTGAGCAGCATATGACTTCTAAAGCTGGAATCCCTGGCTTCCATCTGGATTTCTTGATCTCTCAAGCTACCCTGAAAGCTTCTTTGGGAGAGTGGAAAGCAGTCTGTGCTTTGTTGGCCTTGAGCATATATGGGATCATATTATTTGCAGATGAGCCTCGATTCATTAGCAAGAATGCAATCCATCTGTTCATCCTGAAGAACCCAGTGCCAACTTTATTGGGGGATCTCTACTATTCAGTGCATCAGAGGAATGAAAAGCAGAGAGGAAGATTAGTGAGGTGTTGTGCTCCTTTGTTCCATACTTGGCTTCTCAGGCATTTACCCAAGACAGATGCATTTTTGAACCCTCATCAGCAGAGAAACTGGGCTAAGAGACTCACTACTCTAACTTCAGCTGACATCAGATGGTGCACTCAAAGCACCAAAGGCAGGGATATCATCACCAGCTGTGGGCATTTTCCCAATGTTCCCCTAATAGGAGTTAAGGGTAGTATTAATTACAATCATCTGCTGTTCAAAAGGCAACTGGGCTATGCACTGGTCCACACTCCTAAGGCACAGGACTTGGTTGAAACACTTTATTGTGAGAACAAGCCTAATCTGGCTATTGTTAGGCAGGCAGCCTGGGCCTGGGATAATGTTCAAACCAAGGGAGTAACCATTCTGGGGAAGTGCAACAATTTGGCATCAGCACAATATTATGAGTGGTCCCATGCCAGGGCTCAATTCTCTGGAATGCCCTTTACCATGGAGGATATGCCTGGACCATCCTCAGCACCACCCCCTGCCACTATCAGTTTGGAGGAGTTTGAGAGCTTGAAAGAAAGAAATGAGAAGTTGACTCAGGCTTTGCAGAAGACCCTCTGGGAGAGGAGTGATGGTAGGTTGGATATTGAGAAGCTGGAGAAGTTGAGAGTAGAGCATCTGGCTAAAATTGAGAAGTCTGAGGATTATATCAAGAAATCTAGGGCTGGAGAACAAATTCTGAAGAATGCTTGCAAGGAAGCCCAGTTCCAGAGAGCAAGGACAGACTTGTATCTGAAGGAGAGTCAGGCTAGGTGGGTCAGGATCACCGAGGCTCGTACTCTGGAGGACAAGAGGGTCCAAGACAAGATAGAGCAACTGGAAGCTAGTGCAAAAGAGCAGCAGGAAGCCCTGGCAGCAGCCCAGAGGGAGATATCAGAGCTAAAGATCAAAGCCGGAGTGAAGAGGTCAAAGGACCAAAGTCAGCACAAGAAGCTAACTACGGCTGTTACTACCCGGAACCTCCTCATCAGGAATCTCACGGAGCATCCAGCTGATCCTGTGACCGAAGCACTTCTCAAGGAAGTTCGGGAGGATGAGTTTGGTCTTGGTGTTTGACCATTTGTTTATTGTTGCTTTCATTCCATGTACTTTTGTTTTCCTGTAATATATTTTGACCCCTCAGAGGGCTTGTATTCGTAAACGAACTATGTACCATTTTGCTTTTTGTAATATATGTATCAGTTTGTTCCATCCGAGTTTACTTCGAAAGCAACATCAACAGCATCTTCAAGGGTCCGGAAGGGTCAAAACTGAATGCCAAGCCAGATACCTTGAAAACAAATAAGCATACTGCATTGCATGCTAACCCTTTGTTTGTTTTGTAGGTTTTTGTTTTATTGTTGCTAACTCTGTTGTGATGTTCAGGAACTATTGCTCGACGCCGGGTATTTCCCCTCAACCGTCTGCACCGTTATCCGACCCGTAACAATCTTCCGGGCATACAAATGGATCAGGTACAGCAGGACCTTGCAGAGGTCAGAAATCAAATGGCAAACGAAAGATTGGAAATGAGAACGCAGATGACTCAGTTTATGGAAGTGATGAACAACATGTCTCAGAGCCAGGAAAGATTGAGGGCCATGGTGGAAAGGCAAAATCAAGAGGATCCACATATAGGGACTGCCGGCACCAGCAACAATGAAAGGGTTCAACCTCATGTTAACCCCCCTGTATTTGGCCCCCATCTTCATCCAGAGGTCAATATTCCTGCAAATGTTCAAGGGACTGCCACTGCAGGCAGGGTACTGCAAGAAGACCCCCAAGAGGATCAGTTTACAGTAATGGGTGCTGGGGAGGAAGCTTATGATAGAAGGCTGGATGAGATAGCTGAGAAATTGAGGTCCTTAGAGTCTCAAAACTCTTTGGGTTTCGATGTCATGGATATGGGCTTGGTAGACGGGGTCAGGATTCCCAACAAGTTCAAGCCTCCTTGTTTTGAAAAATACAACGGGACTTCATGCCCCCGGACTCACTTACAATCATTTCTGGGGAGGCTGAAGGCCTATACTATGGATGAGAAGCTCTGGATGTTCTATTTCGAGGATAGCTTAACGGGAGCTTCAAGAGAATGGTACTCTCATCTGACGAGAGCAACTATCAGGTGTTGGAAGGACCTGGCAGAAGCCTTTATCAGACAGTATCAGTACAACTTGGATATGGCACCCAACAGGACCCTCCTAATGGGAATGTCACAATCGTCGAGGGAAAGTTTCCGAGAATATGCCCAGAGATGGAGGCAACTGGCTGCCGCTGTTCAGCCACCTATGTCTGAGAGGGAAATGGCAGATATGTTTATGAACACCCTTCAGGGAACCTACATTGACAGGCTGGCTGCTTTCTCTTCCACTAGCTTTGCAGATGTTGTCATAGCTGGGGAGAGAATTGAGAGCCTGTTAAAGATGGGCAAAATCTCTGACAATGGTGCCAGCTCGTCCAGCAATACAAGGAAGCCTTTTGCAGGCCCAAGAAGAACTGGCGAGATCAATACCATCCACACCAACAGGGGCAGGCCTCAATATGTTCACAGGTCTGTGGCAGCAGTCACCATTCCCGCTCCAGCTCATCCACAACCAGCTTATCAACCTCCGCAGCAAAACTATCAGCAACAACAGTACCATCAGCAAACTCAGTATCCTCCAAGAAACTACAATAACACCAACAACAACAATCATCAAAGGCCATTTCAGCAGAGGCCATCTCAAGCCAATAGGGTGATCGATCCGATCCCTATGCCATATGCTACATTGCTGCCACAACTCCTGAAACTCAACCTAGTTGAGCTAAGGACGTTGGCACCTCCGGATCCTAATAGTCTACCCAGGAATTATGACTCCAACGCCAGATGTGCTTTTCATTCAAATGCACCTGGCCACAGTACAGAAAAGTGCAGAGCCCTGCACATGAAGGTACAAGACCTGGTAGACTCAAAAGCTCTAAACTTCGCACCACCACCTAATGTCAATAAGAACCCCATGCCGAACCACGGTGGTCCCAGAATTAACGCTATTGAAGAAGACAAGCCGTCTTATTTAATAACCAGTGTGGGTCAGATCCGGACACCGTTGGTAGAAATCAAGGCTCAACTCCTCGAATGTCAAATGTTCCCGGGGTGTGAGTTAGGGTGTGCTTACTGCAATATTTCAGTAAATGGGTGCGATAACTTGAGGAATGGCATAGATGGTCTCATTCAGAGTGGCTAACTTCAGATCACCACATCATTTCCAACAAATCCAGCAATCTCATCAGCAACAATTCCAGTATCTCCTACAATTGCAACAACCATTGTTCCCGACAATTCTTCGGCTTCATCAACAAGTGCTTCATCTGTCATTTCAACTGACCAGATATCAACAAATGTTCCTTCTACAACTCCAGCACCGCTCCATTTTGAAACTCCTACAACAACAACACCCATCCTTCCGACAATGTCTCCTACAACATCAGCAACAAATCATGAAGACGTCTCGACCGTTACAATCTATTACGATCCAGAAAATAACTCTGTTTACAACTCACAAAGTGCTGCTCCCACCAGAGCACCAGTCACGATATTCTACGATCCACGGACTATCACATTTCCTTCCGCAGCTGCAATCAGTCCAGTCACTATCACGGTGCCTGGACCAGTACCTTATGAAAGCAGTAATGCTATCCCCTGGCATTACGGCTCTGACCTGTACTGCGAAGGACAAAAGATCATTTTTGAACCATCAACCCCTGCACCACAAATAGACAATGTGGGAGGAGGCGGAGGCTTCACTCGAAGCGGACGTCTTTTTGCTCCACAAATTCAGAGACCCACTGCCGAAGCAGAAGCTGCTACCAAGGCAAAAGGAAAAAGCCTGGTGCAGGAAGATCAGACTGTTAAAGAAGCCTTGAAAACACCCTTTGACCAAGAGGTTGATGAGTTCATGCGAATCATCAAGAAAAGTGATTACAAAATAGTGGATCAGCTTCATCAAACGCCTTCCAAGATCTCAATCCTATCATTGCTTATGTGCTCCGAAGCCCATCGGAATGCACTACTCAAAGTCTTGCACGCAGCTTACGTGCCTGAAGAGATCACTGTCAATCAGCTGGAAGCTGTAGTTGGAAATGTTAATGCTAGTCATGGACTAGGGTTCACCAACACTGATTTGACTACGGAAGGCCGCAACCATAACAAAGCCTTGCACATAACCATGGAATGTAAAGGTGCAGTCCTTTCCCATGTGCTGGTGGACATGGGGTCATCCCTCAATGTCTTACCCAAAAAGGCCCTGGTGAAGTTAGAATATGACGGGTTGGCGTTAAGACCCAGCAACCTGGTGGTGAGAGCCTTTGATGGTTCAAAGAGATCGGTTTTGGGAGAGATTGAGTTGCCCATAACGATTGGCCCGCAAACTTTCAAAGCGACCTTCTACATGATGGATATACAGCCTGCCTACAGCTTTCTATTGGGTAGGCCATGGATTCACGCCGCTGGCGCCGTGACCTCTACCCTTCACCAGAAGTTAAAATATGAGTGGGAGGGTCAAATCGTTACAATCTGTGGAGAGGAGGATATTTTTGTCAGCCACCTGGCTACTTATAAATACATTGAGATGGATGGGGAGATCCATGAAACAATGAGCCAAGGTTTCGAAGCCTTGAATGTCAATGAAACATCTGCTGTACCTGGTACTTCAATATCATCATACCAACAAGCCCGAAAGGTTGTTGAGGGAGGAAACGCCCAAGGCTGGGGCAAACTGCTACCGGTGGAGAAGAAAGAGGACAAATTTGGGTTGGGTTACAGACCAACTCAACAAAATCAAGCAGAGGCTGCGGAGAAGCCCGGTTTTGTCAGTGGGGGGATGCTCACCCCTGATGCTATCAACAATTTGGAAGACGAGCTGGAGGAGGAGCGCAACCTGGAAAACTGGATTCGTCCAAAGGTCCCGGGGAGCAGTATCTCAAACTGGTCTTCCCAGGAAATTATAAGAGTTACTCATGCAGAGTAATTATTATTTCCTGTATTTTTTATAGCATGCATCAAAGTCTTGCATCTTGCCCAAGATGACAAGACTCATTTTGTAATCGGGCCATCTGTACTTTTTGTGCAACAAGATTAATCAATGAAATATCAGACATCTTTTTGCAAATGAGTCTTTTTCTTTTCCGCTCACTGTTTTTCCATTTTTCTTTTTGTACAAAAATGAGTGGCAGTGTTTTCAAAATGACAACTTTATTTCACTTTTCTAAATAAGATTAAAATCAAATCACTAAAATGAACAAACTGAACCCTTGCAGAGTGTGCCTTCCAGACAACACTGACTACAGCACGGCTATGACTTTGTATGACTTTGACAATCCAATCAATCAAGCTGATGAAGGGGTTGAAGAAGAATATGAGCTTCCTGAAGAGCTAGCCAGGTTGTTAAGACAAGAGGAAAAGATTATTACTCCTCACCAGGAGGAGGTTGAAACGATCAATCTTGGTACAGATGAAGACGTGAAAGAAGTTAAAATCGGGGCCTGCTTACAAGACTCAGTGAAGAGACAACTGGTTGACCTGCTTCGAGAGTATGTGGACGTGTTTGCTTGGTCTTATCAAGATATGCCAGGGTTGGACACCGACATTGATGTGCACAAGCTGCCTTTGAGAGAAGAATGCCCGCCAGTTAAACAGAAACTGCGCCGTACTCGTCCGGACATGGCAATGAAAATCAAAGAAGAGGTACAAAAGCAATGGGACGTCGGGTTCCTTGCCGTGACAAGCTATCCACTGTGGGTTGCTAATATAGTACCTGTGCCTAAGAAGGACGGCAAAGTAAGGATGTGTGTTGACTACCGGGATCTGAACAGAGCCAGCCCGAAAGACGATTTCCCTTTACCTCACATTGATGTATTGGTGGATAACACGGCTCAGTTCTCGGTATTCTCCTTCATGGACGGATTTTCAGGATACAACCAGATTAAGATGTCACCTGAAGACATGGAGAAGACAACCTTCATCACACCCTGGGGCACGTTCTGCTACAAGGTAATGCCATTTGGGCTCAAGAATGCCGGTGCGACATATCAACGGGCTATGGTAACATTATTCCACGACATGATCCATAAAGAAATAGAATGTTATGTGGATGATATGATCGCCAAGTCCCTTACTGAAGAAGATCACCTGGTAAATCTGCTGAAATTGTTCAAGCGTCTGAGGAAGTATCAACTGAAGTTGAACCCCAACAAATGCACATTCGGGGTGCGATCCGGTAAGTTGCTGGGATTTATTGTAAGCGAAAAAGGGATTGAAGTTGACCCTGATAAAGTCAAAGCTATTCAAGAGATACCTGCACCGAAGACAGAGAAGGAAGTTCGAGGGTTCTTAGGTCGATTGAACTACATCTCAAGGTTCATATCCCACCTTACAGCAACCTGTTAACCCTTGTTCAAATTGTTGATAAAAGAACAGGCGGTCAGGTGGAATGAAGACTGCCAGAAGGCTTTTGACAAGATCAAAGAATACTTACAAGAACCTCCAATCCTTATGCCTCCAGTTGAAGGAAGACCTCTGATAATGTACCTGACAGTATTAGAAGAGTCAATGGGGTGTGTGCTGGGCCAGCATGACGAGTCTGGTCGAAAAGAGTATGCAATATACAACCTAAGCAAAAAGTTTACCGACTGTGAACAACGTTATTCACTGCTCGAGAAAACTTGCTGTGCTTTAGCGTGGGCTGCTCGCCGACTGAGACAGTATATGTTGACTCACACTACCTTATTGATCTCAAAAATGGACCCAGTCAAGTACATATTTGAGAAGCCAGCTCTTACCGGACGGGTTGCAAGATGGCAAATGATCCTCACAGAATATGACATCCAATACACATCTCAGAAAGCCATCAAGGGCAGTGTATTGTCTGAATATCTTGCTGAGCAACCTATTGATGATTACCAGCCTATGAGATTTGACTTCCCTGATGAAGACATCATGTTCATAAAAGCAAAAGATCATGAAGAGCCTGTTCACACTGAAGGGCCTGACCCGGAAGAAGACTGGACTATGATGTTTGATGGGGCTGTTAACATGAATGGTCGTGGTGTTGGTGCAGTACTCATTACACCCAAGGGAGTTCACATGCCTTTCTCGGCAAAACTCACTTTTAACTGCACTAACAACGAAGCTGAATACGAAGCTTGCATTATGGGTCTTGAGGAAGCCATTGACCTCAGGATCAAGACATTGACCGTATTCGGAGATTCAGCTTTGGTAATCAATCAAACCAACGGCAAATGGTACACACACCAGGATCATCTGATACCTTACAGGGATTATACAAGGAGGTTATTGACTTTCTTTACAACAGTCAAGCTCGAGTATATCCCTCGGGACGAGAATCAGTTTGCGGATGCTCTGGCTACCATTTCGTCCATGATCAAAGTTCAAGCTGCCAACTTTGTACCTCAAATCTCAGTGTCCAGACTTGACAGACCAGCATATGTATTTTCCGCAGACATTGTCAAAGATGATAAGCCTTGGTTCCATGACATTAAGTGCTTCTTGGAGGATCAAACATACCCACCTGGGGCATCTTCCAATAATAAGAAGACTTTGAGAAGGCTCGCCGGTAGTTTCTTTCTGAACACTGATGGGTCTTTATACAAAAGGAACTTTGATATTGAAATTCTGTGATCAGGTATGAGATGTCCTAAGAGATGTCCCAACACTTGATAGGACACTTGACAGATTTAACCAAAACTTAAATAGCAAGAAAAGTAAACAACACAGAAGTTTGTTAACCCAGTTCAGTGTATAACCACACCTACATCTGGAGGCTACCAAGCCAGGAGGAAATCCACTATAAGTAATATTAATTCTAGACTTAAACCACCCTGTTTAATCTATCACTTAATAACTACCCAATGCAATTTCTACCTAAGACACACCTTAGATAAGAGTACCCTAATCACTCCCCCTCAATCACACAGTGATCAAGTTTACAAGTTTACTGAAATTGAAGACATCCTTCAAACAATACAGCTTGATCTTACTTCACAGTTTCAATCAAGTTACAAATGCACTTTTGCTTAAAAGCTCATAAAGTGGTACATAAAAACAACCTGCTATTAAAATACTAGACACCCTATTTGATCTTCTGAAATTCGTACTCAATTCTATGAGTTTCTGTTGCTTAAATAGGTATCTGTAATTTGGGCTTTCTGTAGGATGATCCAGCCCTAATGCACATGCAGCTTCCACCTTGAATTTAGGGTTTGTTACTTCCTAGATTCTAGGTGACTTAGGTCTTCTGTTTTAATCTGAATCTTCAATATAAAACTCCCTACAGATGCGCCTTGTTCTGTTTTTATCCATCATTAATTAATTCCAGATAATTCTCCTTAAATATCTCTGATCAGTTAATCAATAATTAATTCTGGTAGCAGGTCTGAGATGTCTCAACATCTGTTGGGACATCCTGAAAAACTGAACTTAAGTTATTTACACAATGTCCCAACATCTGATGAGACATCCTGAAATAATTTCATATACTCTGTTTGATAATGTCCCAACATCTGATAGGACATTCTGAACTGAATTTAACATTTCTTGTTTGGTCAAAAATTCTGCCAATTCTTAAACATCTACAAACTCCCCCTTTGGCTAATTTTTGGCTAACATCTTTTCTGGTTATCAGAGTGCAGCAGAAGTTATTATTATCAGAGTATATCATTACTTTTCTGTTGATTCATATTTGAGATTACTCCCCCTCAAACATATATGTGTCCAGTCTTGTTTCAACAGAAATATTCATCAAAACACACTGATTCAGTTCAGGCAGTAACAAACAGATTTTTCATTTATAATTAAACAGCAGTACAATTTGTTGTTGTTGTTCTCCCCCTTGTTAGTCACAAAATTTGGGGCCAAAGATCACTATTATCCAGAAATACAAAGCAGTGCTGTCATTACAATTTCCTCACCTACAAAGATCACTCAGATTCATCACTCTCAGTTTCTTCATCAGCTTCTGTTTCTTCATCAACTTCTGTTTCTTCATCAGCTTCACTGTCTTCATCAGAGGTAGCTGTCTGGTCTTCTTCACTCTCCAACCTTTGAATGATTTCCTCAAGCTTCTGCTTTCTAGCTTCAAGCTCTTTGCAGGTGCTTTTGAGCTCAGCAATTAAAGCCTTCTTGGAGATTGGATTCTTAGCAGTTGAAGGACCTGCAGATGTCCCAGAAGATGCTTCAACATCTGCTGCATGATGACTGAGGTTGATCAGCTGATCTCCAAGCTTGATTGTTGATCTTGTTCTTGTAGCTTTGATCAGCTTCAGTGCTAGCTTTTGGTTTCCATACCTTCTTGAAGTTTTCAGTCTTCTGCTTAGGAGGTTGCTGATTTCTATGATGTTTATGCATCACTTTCTTGGTAACTTCTATTTTCTTCTTGGAAGGTTGCTGATACATCTGATTTGGATATCCATGCAACTTATAACAATGAGGTTTGATATGTCCAAATCTTCCACAGTGATGGCATCTCCATCTTTGATACTTCTTCTTCATTTTGTTCTTTCCAGAATGTTGAGACATCTGTTGGAACATTATGTTTGTCTTTGTGTTCTGATGTTGAAGCATCTGTTGGGACATCTTGTTTGACTGTGTAGTTTTTGCAGTAGCTTTGCTAGAGCTGGCTTCATCTCTGTTATATCCCAGTCCACTTTTGTCCCCTGAATGTTTATTATTGCTGAGAATAACATCCAGTGTATTTGAGCTGCTGTTCAACATTTTAACATATTTGGACATATGTTCCAACTTAGAGTTGAGAAGAGTTACTTCACTTTTCAAGGTATCAATGATTACTTGATCACTTGCTTTTTCATCTTCTAATACCTCATTCTGCTTCTTTAGCTTTATAACCTCACTACATATTTCAGTGTTTCTCTTGTATAGATCTTTGAAAGCTTGCTCAAGATCTGCATAAGTAAGCTCTCCACAACTGGAATCACTATCATATTCACACAGTCCAGCTAAAGCAGTAATATGCTTAGCTGATTCTTCTTCTGAATCTCCTCCTGAGTCTTCATCAGACCAAGTTACAGATAGTCCCTTCTTTTGTCTTTTTAAGAAGGTAGGACATTCCTTCTTGATGTGTCCATATCCTTCACATCCATGGCACTTGATTCCTTCTTGACTGGTCTTTTCAGCATAATTTGACTTTTTATTAGCATCATAAGGTCTCCTGTTCTCAGAAGAGTTTGTGTATTTTCCACTGGATTTGGATTTGCCATCCATTCCTTTGAGAATCTGTTTGAATTGTCTTCCAAGCATAGCTAGATTTTCTGATAAGCTTTTACCATTTTCTGATTCATCATCTTCTTCTTCATCAGTATTTGACACCAATGCTATGCTTTTGTTCTTTTTAACATTTGTCTCATTCATTCCCATCTCAAAAGTTTGAAGGGAGCCAATGAGTTCTTCAACTTTCATGGAGCATATGTCTTGAGCTTCTTCTATTGCTGTGACTTTCATGTCAAATCTTTTTGGCAAAGATCTGAGAATCTTTCTTACCAGCTTTTCATCAGTCATCTTTTCTCCCAAAGCTCCAGAAGTATTGTCTATATCCAAGATGTTCATGTAGAACTCATGAATTGATTCATCTTCCTTCATCCTCAAGTTTTCAAACTTGGATGGTGAGAAGTTGAAGTCTTGACATTATTACTTTTGATGTTCCTTCATGAGTTGTTTTGAGAGTGTCCCAAACATCTTTGGCCAGCTCACAATGATGCACAAGTCTGAAAATATTCCTATCAATGCCATTGAATAAGGCATTTAAGGCTTTTGAGTTGCCTAGTGCTGAATCTTCTTCCTCCTTACTCCATTCTTCTTCAGGTTTCAGCACTTTTGATCCATCTTTGGTGTCTTGGACAGGATGATCCCATCCAACATTTACTGCTCTCCATGCCCTGTTGTCAAGTGATCTTAAGAATGCAATCATTCTTGGCTTCCAGTAGTCATAATTAGATCCATCCAGTATAGGTGGTCTATTTACTGACCCTATATCTCTGTCCATGTTACAGAATTTGTTTTCCCTAGATCTCACCCAGTATAAACAGGCAGGATGCCTGCTCTGATGCCAATTGAAATTCTGTGATCAGGTATGAGATGTCCTAAGAGATGTCCCAACACTTGATAGGATACTTGACAGATTTAACCAAAACTTAAATAGCAAGAAAAGTAAACAACACAGAAGTTTGTTAACCCAGTTCAGTGTATAACCACACCTACATCTGGAGGCTACCAAGCCAGGAGGAAATCCACTATAAGTAATATTAATTCTAGACTTAAACCACCCTGTTTAATCTATCACTTAATAACTACCCAATGCAATTTCTACCTAAGACACACCTTAGATAAGAGTACCCTACTCACTCCCCCTCAATCACACAGTGATCAAGTTTACAAGTTTACTGAAATTGAAGACATCCTTCAAACAATACAGCTTGATCTTACTTCACAGTTTCAATCAAGTTACAAATGCACTTTTGCTTAAAAGCTCATAAAGTGGTACATAAAAACAACCTGCTATTAAAATACTAGACACCCTATTTGATCTTCTGAAATTCGTACTCAATTCTATGAGTTTCTGTTGCTTAAATAGGTATCTGTAATTTGGGCTTTCTGTAGGATGATCCAGCCCTAATGCACATGCAGCTTCCACCTTGAATTTAGGGTTTGTTACTTCCTAGATTCTAGGTGACTTAGGTCTTCTGTTTTAATCTGAATCTTCAATATAAAACTCCCTACAGATGCGCCTTGTTCTGTTTTTATCCATCATTAATTAATTCCAGATAATTCTCCTTAAATATCTCTGATCAGTTAATCAATAATTAATTCTGGTAGCAGGTCTGAGATGTCTCAACATCTGTTGGGACATCCTGAAAAACTGAACTTAAGTTATTTACACAATGTCCCAACATCTGATGAGACATCCTGAAATAAGTTCATATACTCTGTTTGATAATGTCCCAACATCTGATAGGACATTCTGAACTGAATTTAACATTTCTTGTTTGGTCAAAAATTCTGCCAATTCTTAAACATCTACAAACTCCCCCTTTGGCTAATTTTTGGCTAACATCTTTTCTGGTTATCAGAGTGCAGCAGAAGTTATTATTATCAGAGTATAGCATTACTTTTCTGTTGATTCATATTTGAGATTACTCCCCCTCAAACATATATGTGTCCAGTCTTGTTTCAACAGAAATATTCATCAAAACACACTGATTCAGTTCAGGCAGTAACAAACAGATTTTTCATTTATAATTAAACAGCAGTACAATTTGTTGTTGTTGTTCTCCCCCTTGTTAGTCACAAAATTTGGGGCCAAAGATCACTATTATCCAGAAATACAAAGCAGTGTTGTCATTACAATTTCCTCACCTACAAAGATCACTCAGATTCATCACTCTCAGTTTCTTCATCAGCTTCTGTTTCTTCATCAACTTCTGTTTCTTCATCAGCTTCACTGTCTTCATCAGAGGTAGCTGTCTGGTCTTCTTCACTCTCCAACCTTTGAATGATTTCCTCAAGCTTCTGCTTTCTAGATTCAAGCTCTTTGCAGGTGCTTTTGAGCTCAGCAATTAAAGCCTTCTTGGAGATTGGATTCTTAGCAGTTGAAGGACCTGCAGATGTCCCAGAAGGTGCTTCAACATCTGCTGCATGATGACTGAGGAATAACTTGTAGTGAAAAGCCAGGGGGCTTTCTCTTTTGCATGCTGTATCCTTGTCAGTAAGAATGCCAGGGTATTGATTGAGCACTATACCACACAGCAATGATGGAAAAGCTATTGGAAGCTTTGTTGCAGAGGAGCTGGCATGCTTCAAGGTCTGATCAAAGATGTAAGCTCCATAGTCCATCTTGGTTTGAGTTCCCACAGCATAGATGAATTTGGCCAGACCAGTGGAGATTGAAGAGGTGTGGTTGGTAGGCACCCAGTTAGCTGTACCAATCCTGTTCAGCATGGCATATTTTCTGGTAAGCATGCTCACTGAGAGCTTTCCCTTCACAGGCCATGCCTTGACCTGGTTTGCTGTGATCACCTTATAGACTTGATTATCTGTCTTACCTAGCTCATTGGGTCCATCTGTTTCTCTTCCTAGGTATTGATTTATGATTTGAGGAGAGAACTCAACACACTTACCTCTCACAAACACTTTTCTGAACTCAGAGGACTTACCATTTGAACAATCCTCCTGAAGATTCACAATGAACTCTTTGACAAGAAGTTCATAGCAGGGGGAGAAATCTGAAACTGTCTTGAATAGTCCTGCAGCAGAGATGAGGTCAATCAGTTCAGTGCACTCAAGTGCATTGCTGCTCAGTTCTCTTTCTAGGGCAACTCTTCTTTGGTACACAAACTTCCACTTGTTCACACTTGAGGCCTTATTCTGGTCCTCAGTTTGTTCCAACTCAACATCAGATGAGTTCTTTCTCTTATCTTCAGATGTTCCAACATCTGTTGGGACATCTTGTTCTTCTGCAGCTTGAGCTTGTTCTTCTTGAGGTGCAGGCATGGTGTTCATAGGAACAGAGATCCCACTCACCACTCTTTGTTCAAAGAGAATTTGGTTGACAATCTCCTTGATGGAATCATCAACATATTTTGAAGAGTTTGGGGGCCTGTTAGCAGGAGAGGGAATGCCTTTTGCTTTGCTGCGTACTTGATCTTTAGCTCTCTTAGGAGTTCTTGCCTTTTTAGTGTGAGAAACGCTTCCCCTGAGTTTGTCCAATGGGGTTGATTGCATTGGTACTACAGAGATGGGAGTGGCATGAACTACGTCTTCTTGGTTGAGAACTTCTTCAGTTGTGTTAGGGTTTTGAGACATTGTTGAGGAAGATGGATGAAAAGCTTTAGGGTTTATAATTTCTGGAGAATAGCTAGTTAATGTGATTCGCTTGTGATAGTATGATGAGAATCTTGATAGCTGATTATAAACAGTTACTAAATAAGTAGCCGTTATAGTGCAAATGATTAGAGATGGAATTCCCAAGGATCTTGTCCAGACTGGTTTTGCCATCTGGAACTTATGCCATACAATGTCATATGACATGTTGGCACATCTCATTAACTGCTAAATATCACATAAACAGATTCCAAGTTTTCCCCTTAAGTTCTCAAATTGTGAGGCATCCAATGCTTTGGTAAAGATATCAGCTAACTGCAGATTTGTAGCTATATGCTCCAATGAAATCACCTTTTCTTCTACAAGATCCCTGATGAAATGATGTCTGATATCAATATGCTTGGTCCTGCTATGTTGGATAGGATTCTTTGATATGTTTATTGCACTTAAGTTGTCACAGTACAATGTCATGACATCCTGTGCGACATTGTACTCAGTGAGCATTTGCTTCATCCAAACCAACTGAGAACAACTGCTTCCAGCTGCTATACATTCAGCTTCAGCTGTAGATAAGGATACACAATTCTGTTTCTTACTGAACCAAGAAATCAAATTGTTTCCTAGAAAGAAGCATCCTCCTGAAGTGTTTTTTCTGTCATCAGCACTTCCAGCCCAATCAGCATCACAGAAGCCAGTGAGAATTGGTTTGCAGCCATGAAAGTACATTATGCCATAGTCACAAGTACCATTAACATATTTAAGAATTCTCTTGACTTGATTGAGATGACTGACTTTTGGATCAGCTTGATATCTTGCACAAACTCCTACTGCAAATGCAATGTCTGGTCTGCTAGCAGTCAAGTATAACAAGCTTCCAATCATGCTTCTGTATAAGCTTTGATCTACATTCTCACCCTTTTCATCTTTAGTCAGCTTTAAATGTGTGGGGGCAGGAGTTCTTTTATGAGAAGCATTTTCCATTCCAAATTTCTTGACTATGTTCTTGGAGTAATTACTTTGGGAAATGAACATTGAGTCTTCCATTTGCTTTATTTGCAGACCAAGAAAGTAGGTTAACTCTCCTACTAGGCTCATTTCAAATTCAGATTCCATCTGCTTGACAAAATGTTTGACCATCCTGTCAGACATCCCACCAAAGACAATGTCATCAACATATATTTGAGCAATCATGACATTTCCTTCTTCATCTTTAACAAACAGGGTTTTATCAATCCCACCTTTTCTGTATCCTTGCTTGATAAGAAATGTGGTCAGTCTTTCATACCATGCCCTTGGAGCTTGCTTCAATCCATAAAGTGCCTTCTTTAGTTTGTATACATGATTTGGAAAGCTTGGATCAACAAATCCTTTAGGCTGTTCTACATATACTTCTTCATTAAGATAGCCATTTAAAAAGGCACTTTTCACATCCATTTGAAATAGCTTGAACTTTAAGATACAAGCAATTCCCAACAGTAGTCTTATTGATTCAAGCCTTGCTACTGGTGCAAAGGTTTCATCAAAGTCTACCCCTTCAATTTGAGTGTATCCTTGAGCTACAAGTCTGGCTTTGTTCTTTGTAACAACTCCTTGTTCATTTGACTTGTTCTTATACACCCATTTTGTTCCAATCACATTTATGTCATCAGGTCTAGGAACAAGACTCCACACTTTATTCCTTGTGAATTGACCTAATTCCTCTTGCATAGCACAAATCCAGTATTCATCAGTGAGAGCTTCCTTGATGTTTTTAGGTTCTATTTTGGAAACAAAACAAGAACCTGAAATCACATCTCTTGATCTAGTGCTCACTCCTCTGTTGGGATCACCAATTATTAAATCTTTGGGATGATCCTTCTGTATTCTGATGGAGGGAGGTTTTCTGGATTCTTCTGTCCTTGTATCAGTTTGAGTGAAGTTATAATGATCATCCTTTTCTTCTGCTTTAATCTTGATATCAGCAGATGTTCCAACATCTTCTGGGACATCTGTAGGAGCATCATCAATTATCACATTTATGGACTCCATGATAACCTTGGTTCTAGAATTAAATACTTTATATGCTCTGCTGTTTATAGAGTATCCAAGGAAAATCCCTTCATCACTTTTAGGATCCATTTTTCTCCTTTGCTCCCTATCTGCCAGAATATAACAGTTACTTCCAAACACATGAAAGTACTTAACAGTGGGTTTTCTGCCCTTCCAGACTTCATATATTGTGGACAAAGTTCCTTTTCTCAAGGTAACTCTGTTATGGATGTAGCAGGCAGTGTTCATAGCTTCAGCCCAGAAATACAGAGGTAACTTTTTAGCATGGATCATAGCTCTTGCAGATTCTTGAATAGTTCTATTCTTCCTCTCAACAATCCCATTCTGTTGAGGAGTGATTGGTGAAGAATATTCATGATTGATTCCTTCTGAAGAGCAGAAATCTAATAACTTTTGATTCTCAAATTCCTTTCCATGATCACTTCTTATTCTGATTACACAGCTGGATTTTTCTCTTTGTAATCTTTGGCATAGTTCTTTGAATACATCAAATACATCAGACTTTTCTTTGATGAAATTTATCCATGTATATCTTGAAAAGTCATCAACCACCACATAAGCATACCTCTTACCACCAAGACTTTCAACCTGCATAGGTCCCATAAGATCCATATGCAAAAGTTCCAAAACTTTGGAAGTTGTCAGATGTTGGAGCTTTGGATGGGACATCTTGGTTTGCTTGCCTATTTGACATTCACCACATATTTTGCCATCATCAATCTTCAGTTTAGGAATACCTCTTACAGCATCCATAGATATGATCTTCTTTATGCCTCTGAAATGAAGATGACCTAGTCTTTGGTGCCACAGTTTCACTTCTTCTTCTTTAGCTAGAGAGCAGGTTGATGTGAGACTGAAGTCTTGTGGTTCCCACATGTAACAGTTGTCTTTAGATCTGGATCCTTTCATGACAACCTCTTGTTCATTGTTAGTCACTATGCATTCAGTTTTGGTAAAGTTTACACTGTACCCTTGATCACATAACCGACTTATGCTGATCAGGTTAGCAGTTAAACCTTTAACTAGCAGCACATCATCTAGTCTTGGAACATCTTGACAATCCAAGGTTCCAACTCCCTTGATTTCTCCTTTAGCTCCATCTCCAAAGGTCACATACCTGGATGAATGTGATTTTAAGTTTACTAGCAAATTCTTCAATCCAGTCATGTGTCTTGAACATCCACTATCAAAGTACCAGTCTTCTTTAGCTGATACTCTCAGTGATGTATGTGCTATGTATGCAGTACTTTTCTTTGACCAGATGAGTTAAGATTTCTTTTGATGCCTCTGCCCTGTGTGTTGTTTATCAGCTGATCTCCAAGCTTGATTGTTGATCTTGTTCTTGTAGCTTTGATCAGCTTCAGTGCTAGCTTTTGGTTTCCATACCTTCTTGAAGTTTTCAGTCTTCTGCTTAGGAGGTTGCTGATTTCTATGATGTTTATGCAGCACTTTCTTGGTAACTTCTATTTTCTTCTTGGAAGGTTGCTGATACATCTGATTTGGATATCCATGCAACTTATAACAATGAGGTTTGATATGTCCAAATCTTCCACAGTGATGGCATCTCCATCTTTGATACTTCTTCTTCATTTTGTTCTTTCCAGAATGTTGAGACATCTGTTGGAACATTATGTTTGTCTTTGTGTTCTGATGTTGAAGCATCTGTTGGGACATCTTGTTTGACTGTGTAGTTTTTGCAGTAGCTTTGCTAGAGCTGGCTTCATCTCTGTTATATCCCAGTCCACTTTTGTCCCCTGAATGTTTATTATTGCTGAGAATAACATCCAGTGTATTTGAGCTGCTGTTCAACATTTTAACAAATTTGGACATATGTTCCAACTTAGAGTTGAGAAGAGTTACTTCACTTTTCAAGGTATCAATGATTACTTGATCACTTGCTTTTTCATCTTCTAATACCTCATTCTGCTTCTTTAGCTTTATAACCTCACTACATATTTCAGTGCTTCTCTTGTATAGATCTTTGAAAGCTTGCTCAAGATCTGCATAAGTAAGCTCTCCACAACTGGAATCACTATCATATTCACACAGTCCAGCTAAAGCAGTAATATGCTTAGCTGATTCTTCTTCTGAATCTCCTCCTGAGTCTTCATCAGACCAGGTTACAGATAGTCCCTTCTTTTGTCTTTTTAAGAAGGTAGGACATTCCTTCTTGATGTGTCCATATCCTTCACATCCATGGCACTTGATTCCTTCTTGACTGGTCTTTTCAGCATAATTTGACTTTTTATTAGCATCATAAGGTCTCCTGTTCTCAGAAGAGTTTGTGTATTTTCCACTGGATTTGGATTTGCCATCCATTCCTTTGAGAATCTGTTTGAATTGTCTTCCAAGCATAGCTAGATTTTCTGATAAGCTTTTACCATTTTCTGATTCATCATCTTCTTCTTCATCAGTATTTGACACCAATGCTATGCTTTTGTTCTTTTTAACATTTGTCTCATTCATTCCCATCTCAAAAGTTTGAAGGGAGCCAATGAGTTCTTCAACTTTCATGGAGCATATGTCTTGAGCTTCTTCTATTGCTGTGACTTTCATGTCAAATCTTTTTGGCAAAGATCTGAGAATCTTTCTTACCAGCTTTTCATCAGTCATCTTTTCTCCCAAAGCTCCAGAAGTATTGTCTATATCCAAGATGTTCATGTAGAACTCATGAATTGATTCATCTTCCTTCATCCTCAAGTTTTCAAACTTGGATGGTGAGAAGTTGAAGTCTTGACATTATTACTTTTGATGTTCCTTCATGAGTTGTTTTGAGAGTGTCCCAAACATCTTTGGCCAGCTCACAATGATGCACAAGTCTGAAAATATTCCTATCAATGCCATTGAATAAGGCATTTAAGGCTTTTGAGTTGCCTAGTGCTGAATCTTCTTCCTCCTTACTCCATTCTTCTTCAGGTTTCAGCACTTTTGATCCATCTTTGGTGTCTTGGACAGGATGATCCCATCCAACATTTACTGCTCTCCATGCCCTGTTGTCAAGTGATCTTAAGAATGCAATCATTCTTGGCTTCCAGTAGTCATAATTAGATCCATCCAGTATAGGTGGTCTATTTACTGACCCTATATCTCTGTCCATGTTACAGAATTTGTTTTCCCTAGATCTCACCCAGTATAAACAGGCAGGATGCCTGCTCTGATGCCAATTGAAATTCTGTGATCAGGTATGAGATGTCCTAAGAGATGTCCCAACACTTGATAGGATACTTGACAGATTTAACCAAAACTTAAATAGCAAGAAAAGTAAACAACACAGAAGTTTGTTAACCCAGTTCAGTGTATAACCACACCTACATCTGGAGGCTACCAAGCCAGGAGGAAATCCACTATAAGTAATATTAATTCTAGACTTAAACCACCCTGTTTAATCTATCACTTAATAACTACCCAATGCAATTTCTACCTAAGACACACCTTAGATAAGAGTACCCTACTCACTCCCCCTCAATCACACAGTGATCAAGTTTACAAGTTTACTGAAATTGAAGACATCCTTCAAACAATACAGCTTGATCTTACTTCACAGTTTCAATCAAGTTACAAATGCACTTTTGCTTAAAAGCTCATAAAGTGGTACATAAAAACAACCTGCTATTAAAATACTAGACACCCTATTTGATCTTCTGAAATTCGTACTCAATTCTATGAGTTTCTGTTGCTTAAATAGGTATCTGTAATTTGGGCTTTCTGTAGGATGATCCAGCCCTAATGCACATGCAGCTTCCACCTTGAATTTAGGGTTTGTTACTTCCTAGATTCTAGGTGACTTAGGTCTTCTGTTTTTATCTGAATCTTCAATATAAAACTCCCTACAGATGCGCCTTGTTCTGTTTTTATCCATCATTAATTAATTCCAGATAATTCTCCTTAAATATCTCTGATCAGTTAATCAATAATTAATTCTGGTAGCAGGTCTGAGATGTCTCAACATCTGTTGGGACATCCTGAAAAACTGAACTTAAGTTATTTACACAATGTCCCAACATCTGATGAGACATCCTGAAATAAGTTCATATACTCTGTTTGATAATGTCCCAACATCTGATAGGACATTCTGAACTGAATTTAACATTTCTTGTTTGGTCAAAAATTCTGCCAATTCTTAAACATCTACAGATATGATACTCCTCAGATGTGTGGACAAGACGGAAGCGGGTTTGTTAATGCATGAAGTGCATGAAGGATCTTTTGGTACCCATGCGGGAGGGCATGCCATGGCCAAGAAGTTGCTGAGATCAGGCTATTACTGGATCACAATGGATGCCGACTGTTGTGCCTACGCCAGGAAATGCCATAAATGCCAGATTTATGCAGATAAGGTGCATGTGCCTCCCAATCCTTTGAATGTGATGTCTTCACCCTGGCCCTTTGCTATGTGGGGCATCGACATGATTGGTAAGATTGAGCCAACTGCTTCAAACGGCCACAAATTCATCCTGGTTGCCATTGACTATTTCACCAAGTGGGTCGAAGCAGCCTCTTATGCCAATGTTACAAGACAAGTGGTAGCCAGATTTCTGAAAAGAGATATCATCTGTCGATACGGAGTTCCCGAACGAATCATTACTGATAATGGTTCCAATCTGAACAATAAAATGATGGCAGAGCTGTGCCGGGACTTCAAGATTCAACATCACAATTCTTCTCCTTACAGGCCAAAGATGAATGGCGCTGTTGAGGCAGCCAATAAGAATATCAAGAAGATTGTGCAGAAAATGGTAGTCACTTACAAAGACTGGCATGAAATGCTACCATTTGCCTTGCATGGGTACCGAACGTCAATCAGGACATCCACTGGGGCAACACCGTATCAACTTGTGTATGGTATGGAAGCAGTCCTACCGGTTGAAGTTGAATTACCCTCCTTACGGGTATTGATGGATGTTAAACTGAGTGAAGCAGAATGGGTCAGGTCCCGATACGCACAATTGAGTCTGATTGAAGAGAAAAGATTGGCTGCAATCTGTCATGGGCAGTTATATCAGAAGAGAATGAGGAAAGCCTTCGATCAGAAAGTCAGGCACCGAGAGTACCAAGTGGGAGATCTTGTGCTGAAAAGAATCCTCCCTCCTCATACAGACCACAGGGGAAAATGGACTCCAAATTATGAAGGTCCATTTGTAGTAAAGAAGGTTTTCTCCGGTGGAGCACTGATGCTCAGCACCATGGATGGTGAAGATTTCCCGTCCCCTGTGAATTCAGATGCAGTTAAAAAATACTTCGCATAAAATGACCCGCTGGACATAAAAACAGAATGTAAGTCCAGGCAAAAATAGGGCATCCCGGCGATTCAAAAACAGAATAAAAGACTCGGGCAAAAATAAGGGAAAGAAAATAAAAAAATGTACACCCGCTGAGTTGAAAAGCCGCATTGGACAACTCAGGAAAAAATGGGTATCCCGATGGATTGAAAACCCGAAAGGGCGGTCCATGCAAAATAAGGGAATAAGCGAACAACTGCATTCTAAATTCGTCTGTATCGTTTACAACTTGGTAAGCTTCGAAAGGATCAAGCTTCAATCAGAATCAACCTTCTTCAGAAGGCAAGATGAGAAGAACGTCAAAAGTCATACGAGTCATAGCAAGAGAGGAAGCTCCTTAAAGCGTCATCAACACTGCCAACATTTTGTTTTTCAATTTGTAACAATCTCCTCATTTCGGGGGATTTGTTTCTTTGACTGTATCTCGCCAATTCAGGGCATATGAATTAATAAAATCAGATTTTCAGTCATGTCTCGTTTTGTACATTTTATTTGCAAGAAAATGTCCGATGTCTGAAAAAAACTGCTTGCACAGAATACAGATGTTTTATCCTCAAATAAAAAGCGTGCTTGCAGGAAATATACTTACTCTCAGAAGTGTCTAAATCACATGACGGGATCCAGTAAAGGATACCTCGGGATTACTTGTGCGTTTCTCTATCTTTTCAGGACTGCAGGTATCCAGAGCGCAACTTGGGGCATGTAGGCTTCATCCCAGCAAGCTGGCAAATCAACACTCAATTTTAGCACCCGATGTGCTCTCTCCCCAGCTGAGCTGCCGCTTGCTACTGCTCCCAGTCGAGTTGCCATCCTCAGCCAAATACAAGTCAAGGAACCATTTCCCCACAGAGCTCCAGCCTCTGTCCAGAAGAGCAACGCATAGAAGATCACAACAGAGTGAAGAAGGCTTCTACAAACCCCAGCTGGGTCTCTCATTTATAAGGATAGGTCCATCAATGACCCATATCCCCGAGCAGATATCATATCATCAGATCTACCAATGATCTCACCCCCAGCTGGGATGTTCACTTCAACAGATCGATCGAAGATCTTCGTGGCAGCGGGATCCGAATCCTGGTTTGGTATCTTTGCATAATCATGACATTTGCATCATATTCACCCACAAAGCGTAGCATTCCGTCTAATACGGAGCATTGCGGCAAAAATCAAACACATAGCATAATCATAAGCCATGTTATGAATCGAACACTTGTGACTAGTAACCATTCATCAGAATGCAGAATACTTTCCCCAAAATCCCCACCAGAGTCCCAACAAAAGCGGCTGCCTCACAATCCACAAACACCAGTATATACTCATTTTGACACCCGTCCGTGCCATCTTTCCCCAGTAAAGTCGCCTGAACACTCTTTACGAACAAGATCACCCGTTACAGATACTTCCTGACACCCGTCCGTGTCATACTCCCAGCAGAAAGCCAAAGACATCCTCTTTGCACTCACATGTACTTACATACACAATCCTTTGGCACCCGTCCGTGTCATATCCCCAGCACAGTCACCTACACTTTGTATATCAGATACTTGTTCATATTACACTCTTCTCCTTTTGACACTCGTCCGTGTCGCTCTCCCCAGCAGTTAAATACTCATCTATATACCATTCACTCTTATACAGATACTCGTCCGTGTCTTGTACATATCACTCAAATCCCCTCAGATTCAACAATAGTCCTTGTTCTTTGTTAACTCGTTGGTACTCGTCTGTACCGTCATCTCAGAACATACGTCTAGAGTTTGTTTCTACATGATACTCGTCCGTATCATAGTCTTAAGGATGCTCGTCCGCATCTTTAATCCATACACTGTGTCAAACATTCATGTCTTCTTGAATATAGATACTCGTCTGTGTCTACTATTCCCCAGAAAAGTCCCCTCGGATTCAACACTCGTCCGTGTTCTCTGTTGACCAGTTGATACTCGTCCGTATCATCATCTTTGAACACGTGTCAGTATTTGTTTCTACTCGATACTCGTCTGTATCGTAGTCTTAAGGATGCTCGTCCGCATCTTTAGTCTATACACAAAACATCTAAACACTTATACCTTTTGTTTCTTGGATGTAAACACTCGTCCGTGTTTACTACTCCCCAGTAGATTTCCAACAAAGCAAATTTTCTTCTTTATCTGACACTCGTCCTGTGTTATGATAAACCCTGAGAGCAGCCGTACCCTGCTAGGTGGTCGTCCTCCACCTCTTGATGGTCGTCCTCCATCATGCTCATCCGATGGTCGTCCCCATCGTTGATATTTAGCAGCCGTCCCCTGCTAGGTGGTCGTCCTCCACCTTTTGATGATCGTCCTTCATCATTTTTATCCAATGGCCGTCCCCATTGTTGATTTTTGGTTATTTGACATTCGTCCTATGTCATGATAAACCTTGAGAGCAGCCGTCCCCTGCTAGGTGGTCGTCCTCCACCTCTTGATGGTCGTCCTCCATCATGCTCATCCGATGGCCGTCCCCATCGTTGACCTTTTATCCGGCATTCGTCCTGTGTCGCGATATTTTCGGCAGCCGTACCCTGCCAGGTGGTCGTCCTCCACCTTAGATGACCGTCCCTCATCTTATCCCCAACAGAGCAGCCGTCCCCTGCTAGGTGATCGTCCTTCACCTTTGATGACCGTACCTCATCATCTGTTTATTTCATTTATTCTTTAACCCGATGGCCGTCCCCATCGTGGTCCCTTTTCTTTAACCCGATGGCCGTCCCCGTCGTTGGTTACTTTACTTTATGAACTTGATGGCCGTCCCCATCATAATTCTTATATCCCCAGCATGTCGGCCGTCCCCGTCATTGCTTTATTTTCGCACTTTTCCCAGCATGTCGGCCATCCCCGTCATTGCTCTTTACACAGCAGTCGTCCTCTGCTCGACGGTCGTCCTCCGTCGCCCACACTTTACAATATACTTTATTTTCTTTTACAATCTATATCCCTTTTCTTCTTCATTCTGTGAGTGCAAATGTTGGACTGTCTTTGGTATTCAACCACAAGTTATCTCGCTTGCCTGTTAAGCCGTTGCTTACAACCTGCACAGCTAACTCATGTTTGAATAGGGGCAGCTGTAAACACCCCAAATTTGCCCTCACCCATTCACACCATGGCTTGTGATCATTCCATATGCATAAACACAATCATATCATCTCATATCACATTTTTGATCCATTGCATTGGTTCTAAGTCATCTGCATCTAGGGTTTGTGATCTGAGCAATCCAGGAGCTTCTTGAGCCACTCCAAGGGCCATAAATCACTTCAAAGGGATCCATGTGTGTTCTTACATCATATTACATCCTCTCAAAGTCAAGAATGCCAAAGAATCACAAGAACCGGGATTGGTGTGGAGGCAGAGCCAGGTTTGACTGCACAGTTGACCTAAAATTAGGGTTTTGGTTTCAGAGGCCATAACTCCAAATTTTTTGGTCATTCTTGTTTCCATTGGTCTCTATATGGTATAGGTAGTATGCATATCAATTTTCATGAGGAAGTTCCATGGGGAAGTCATCTGATCAAGAGTTGACTTTTCAGACAAGTCAGTGCAAAATCAGGGCATCTGAGGCCCCCAATGACCCAACCAAGGAGTGATCTTCATCATTTTGAGTGTATATGATCTTTATTTGATCATGGAAGAAGGTTGAAGTTCACAAAATTCAAGAATTACAAGTTTTTGCAAAGTTGACTTTTTAGGGCATGGTTGACTTTTCATGAAATGTCATTTTATGCCACTTTTTCAACCCTTGCTCTTTGATCCAAAAATGCTTCAAATGGAAAAACTTTGGTCATGAAAGTTGTATATTAAATCTTTCCCTTTTCAAAAAGTACAAGAACATGATCTAATTCATTTTGGATCAAAAGTTATGGTGTGTCAAAGTTGGCAAAAATCACTAATTTTCAAGATATGCCTCAAATAAGAAACTTGCAAAAACCTTGTACCAAGGCATTTGTAACTTCTAATTCATGTCAAACCATTACACAAGCATCATGTAAGTCCTAAAGTTCAGATTGGACCAAGATTTCCTCATGTTTTATGGCTTGTAGGGCAAGATAGTTTCATAAGAACCAAAAGTGATCAAGTTGCAAAATCATCATCACACTTCCATCCACTTGCTGCCTTGGATGCTGAACCACCCTAGCCCTCTCCCCTCACCTTGCTGCGCATCACACAGCCCATGTACTAGCCTAGAAGTTGCCCATGCTTTCTCTTACACAAAAGTTGACAATTTGCAAAAGTGGCCATACCAATCAATAAAGGGCAGGTCACATCATCTGACCAATGAGAGATGTTTATGTGGACAAAATGCTAGCCATTCCACATAACAAGAAGGCTGAAGCTCACCACAAGAACACTTTCACATTTTCACTCCATAGAGCAAAAGCATTCGAATCTCTCTCTCCACAAGTCACAAACACATAAGTAAACTTCATAAACCTTTTCAACATCCCTTCCTGATCAAAAAGCACCCTTCAAAGCAACCCAAAGCTCAAAGAATCAGAAACACGATTCTTACACCATCCTGAACAGAACTTGCTCCAACCTTCAAACCAGCCACCACAAACTCTTTCCAAGCATTGAAAGCTTCTCAGGAGGTCAAGAGGAGTTGATTACAAGCAAGAAACTAGCCAGAAAGTGCCAGGAGTCAAAGCTTCGATTCAGGTAGCCTTGGAATTTCATTTTTCCAGAACTCTCTTTTTTTGTTTCTAAAATGATCCTTATGTTCCCCTGAGTGCATTGAACCTTTTACTTTTGAAAATGATTGAGTTTTGAGGTTGTATGCTTGATCTGAAAGTTTGCCCGAAAATTTGTTCTTGTTTGTTTCTCTTGATTCAGTGGAAATAAATGTGGTTTAAGTTAGGGTTTAGGTTTAATGATGTTCAGGGATGAAATCTGGAGAGTTTGGTGATGATTTGATGCGTATTCAGTGAGATAGTGGTTTTGA
Organism: Lathyrus aphaca; assembly: GCA_963966055.1. Classification (NCBI taxonomy): domain Eukaryota; kingdom Viridiplantae; phylum Streptophyta; class Magnoliopsida; order Fabales; family Fabaceae; genus Lathyrus; species Lathyrus aphaca. The sequence continues at coordinate 478,481,490 of OZ014521.1, forward strand.
CTTGCCGGAGAAGACGACCGGAACAGTGTTCCGGTCGCCTGAAAGTCATTAGGGTTTTTTTAATTAGGGTTAAGTGTAATTAAGCCAGTTTGAACGTAGGTCGTCCAGATGCGCGCCTAGTCAACTCCCGCGCGTGTGACTTTGAATTCAGGCCCTTGGATCAGCTGACTTCTCCAATAATTCATTTATTTTCATTTCATTTTTCATGTTAATCCATTTGTTTTCTATAATTTATTAAAAATAGTAAAATCTTTCAAAAAATTCTGAAATTTTTTGTATGAACTTTCATTTAATTTCAGAACACAAAAATATTTTTATTTTCATTTTTAGCATTAAAAAAGTATTTTTAAATATTTAAAAGTTTATTTTTAATTGGTTAATGAAAATTAATTTATTAAAAATACTTCTAGGTATTTAAAAATCACCAAAAAATTCATGAAATGTTCTAAGACATTTAGAAACATTGTCCAACCTTCAAACCAAATTTATTTTTTGATCTTGATGCATTTTGAGAATTTTCCATTGAATTAAAATCATTTTTATGCATTAATTTGATCCAAAGTTCCAAAAATCATTTCTGCCTATCCATGAGGAGTTGGACATTGATTCTTTTTGCATTGTATTGTGTTTAGCATGTAGTTTGTGAGATTAAATGGCCTTGATTTGATCTTTCATTTTCCATTTGTTTGATAATTTTCTTGTTTAGGAACCCTAAAACCCTAGAAAGCTTAGAAAAATCATAACTTGAATTTGGTTAAGAGTTGAGACCTCTCCTTTGGGCAGTGGGTTAGTATAGGTTTAGGGCTCCTTTGAGTGCATTTTCAATTTTTTATAATGTTGTTTGCTTCTGGTTTTGGTTTTTGTTTGTTGCATTGATCATAAACCCTAATTTGGGGCTTTCATATGCATCCATCTTACATCTTCTTGCATAACATGACTTGCCATGACATTCCATGCCTCCATTTGATTCATTTAACATCATAAGGCATATTGAAAGCATGTTTGATCATTGCATCATGTATTTGCCATGTTGTATGTCATGTGTACTTCATAACTTTTCATGTATGTCCTTGTTTATTAACTTGCTTCATTTGCATTCATGAGCTTGTAGGATCATTTCCATGTGCTGCCTCATGTTTGTAGCATCTCATAGAATCATTAACATCATGTATATGCTTCTGGTTTTGTTTCTCATCATGTCATCTCATCCCATTTTGCAAAGCATTGCATTTCTTTTCTAACCTTTCAGGTGGTAAGTAACTTTGAGAAGTGAATTTGCCTTCACTTCTCATAACTTTCTCTTCATCACTCTCTTGCATCCATTGCTGCATTTTTGTTTGTTTTTGAGTTTGAGCTTGCTCATTCTTCTTCTTCCCACTTTCTTTCTTCAAGTGACTTGACTTCTTGAATGAAGCAAGTTGCTTTTCTTCTCTTGATCCTTTCATCTGCTTCCTGGTGGTTCCATTGGAGATTTCTCTTGAAAACCTCACAAACCTTAGGGACAACCAAGCATGACAATGATTAGGTTTTTGATTAGTTTCCCCTCTTAGTTTTACCTTTGTGTCTCTTTGAGTCTTCTCTTCTCACCTCATAATCAGGGACTAAACCCTAAAGGCTTTAAGGCTTTGTGATTAAGCTTATGCCTGCATCCTTCTCTTAGGATGGAGTGTATAACTTTAATCCTAGGTGTTAAACCCTTAATGTGTTTAAATCTCTTAATCAATTCACTTAATAAGTATCAAGACATTACACTTGTAACTTGGGCCTTGCATTAGGGTTCTAATTCTTCCTTAATTGGTTAAGAAGGACTAACCCTAGTGTTAATGGACAAGTCCCCCTCAAGTTGTCTTACAAATCATAAAAACACTTCATCATCTTACCATTAAATAAAATCCACTTAATCAAAGGCATGTTTTGTCATGAGTTTAATCCCTAATCGTGGATTAAGTTGAGGAGCTTTCCTCAGCTTAAACATTCTCATATATTATCCTTCTATTAGGATGGTGTAATGAGTCTGTTTAATCCTTGATTATGGCATAACCTCATTACTCAACACTAAACAAAAACAACAAAAACATCTAATTAATCACAAGTAGGTTAATGATCTTAATCCTACATCAAAGGTGATTAAGTGTGAGAATCTGACTTCACACTTAAGGTATTCTCATTACCCCTAATCAGAGGGAAGATGTGATGAGTTTACTAAATCCATTGGTTTAGACTTAAGCTCATTAACTTATGACAAAATCCAAAAACAATAAAAGACTGAAAGCACAAAAACAAACAATAATCGTCTCCTCCGGGATTCTTTTCTCATCTCATTCACTCACAAACGAGAGCTCGCTTCTTCCGTCTAATGCAAGACAGTTTGCACCTGAGCCAGACAGGTCATACACTTGAGCATAGACAAGTAAGCAGTTCACAAGTCAATTCATCTTTCAGTCTCTTTGGGTCGAACTACGGTGTTCTGACTTCCTCATTGCACGAGAGGATACGTAGGCATAACTTAACAGTTATCGAACAAAAATCTCTGTATATTCCCCCTCTTTCTAGCCTCATTCTTTAGCCTCATGATCTTGAGCACTTTATTCTTTTTCCTACACTGACACTGTATATATCACACTTTACACTTCTTTTACACTGACACCTGTACATCCTTTTCCAGCTCTTTTATACACAAATTGCACTGACACTACCCCTTTAAAACATAAATCTTTTAAGCGTGGATCCCGTCGAGTACGGCGGACAATCTGGGTGCTAATACCTTCCCAGGTTGTAACCAACCCCCTTTCTCAGTCTCTCTGGTTCGCAACCATCTTATCCACCTCTTTCTAGGTCTATGCAGCATTACCTTTCCTCCGGGATAAAAATGTCTAGCTGGCGACTCTATTCATCTCCAGTGAGTTCACGGCTGTGTGTTCTCATTGTCCCTCTCGCCGACCATTCGCGTCTGTACCTTTATTTGGGCCATTTCCCATCTATCGGGAGCGACAAGTATGAAGTAAGCACCTCACACTTAATCACCATGATGTAGGATTAAGATCATTAACCTACTTGTAATTATTTAGATGTTTTTGGTATTTTTGTTTAGTGTTAAGTAATGAGTTTAAGCCATAATAAGGGATTTAATGGACTCATTACACCATCCTAATAGAAGGATCATAGATGAGAACATTTAAGCTGAGGAAGGCTCCTCAACTTAAATCATGATTAGGGATTAACCTCATGACAAAACAAAGTCTTTATTAGAGTGGATTTTAGTTAATGATAAGATGGAGAAGTGATTTTTATGGTTTGCAAGACAACTTGAGGGGGACTTGTCCATTAACACTAGGGTTAGTCCTTCTTAACCAATTAAGGAAGAATTAGAACCCTAATGCAAGGCCCAAGTTACAAGCTTGATGTCTTAGTGATTATTAGATGGATTGATTAAAGGATTTAAACACATTAAGGGTTTAACACTTAGGATTAAAGTTATACACTCCATCCTAATAGAAGGATGTAGGCATAAGCTTAATCACAAAGCCTTAAGACCTTTAGGGTTTAGTCCTGGATTATGAGATGAGAAGAGAAGACACAAAGATGACACAAAGGAAAAATTAATGGGGGACTAATCAAACCCTAATTGTTATCATACTTGGATATTTTAGGGTTTGTGAGGCTTAAGAGAGATAGAATCTTCAAAGAGCCACCAAGGAAAGAAGCAGATGAAAGGAGCAAGAAGCAGAGAGAAGCAAGACAACTTGCTTCACTTAAGAAGACAAGTTGCCTGAAGGAAGAAAGTGGGAAAGAGCATGAAAGAGCAAGCTCGCTCTATTACAAAGATAGAATGCAGCAATGATGTATAAGAGAGATGAAAAGAGATTGTGAGAAGTGAAGGCAAATTCACTTCTCAAAAACAACTTACCACCTGAAAAGTTAGCAAAAGAAATGAAATGCAACGCAAATGAGATGAAATGTCATGATGCAAACCAAAGTCAGAAGCATAAACATTATGTTAATGATGCTAAGAGATGATGCAAACACATGTCAAGAGTTGTGGATGATCATACAAGGATGAGGATGCAAATGAAACATGCTTTGAACCATGGAAGTTCATGAAAGTTTATGCAATGGAATGGACATACAATATGGCAAAAGAAAGATTCAATGATCAATAATGATTCTAATATGTCCTAAGATGTCTTATGAATCATGTGGATGCACAAAATGTCATGGTAAGTTCATGTAATGCAAGCAAATGAGGGATAGGTGCAAAGAAAGGCACAAATTAGGGTTTACATACAACATGCAATGCAAAAATTCAAAACCAGAAGCAAATTACATGACAAAAAATTGAAAATGGGATCAAATGAACCCTAACCCTACACAAGTTCACTGCCCAAAGGAGGAGTCCTAACTCTTAACCTAATGGGAGTTATGATTTTCTCAAGTCAATTAGGGTTTTGGGATACCTCACAATGAAAAATACAAAACAAATTGAAAATGAAATATAAATTCAAACCAATTTTATGCTATAAACTACATGCTATGAAGGATGCAATGCAAGAAGAACCATCATCAAACTCTCAATGGTTAGGCAGAATGGATTTTTCAAAGTTTGAACAAAAATATTGCCTTTAAACAAATTTAATTCCAATGAAAATTGTCAAAATAGGTCAAGAACCAAAATGAAATTTGTTTTGAGAGTTTGATAATGTTTCTAAATGTTTTAAAATGCAATGTGAATTTTTTTATGATTTTTAAATACCTAAATGCATTTTTAATTAATTAATTTCCATTAACCAATTAAAAATAAACATTTAAATGATTTAAAAATAATTTTTAATGCAAAAAATAAAAATAAAAATATTTTTGGGTTCTGAAAATTAATAAAATGTTTGACAAAAATTTTCAGAATTTTTCAATGTGTTTTACTATTTTTAATAAAATGGACAAAACAAATGAAAAAAAAAAGAAAATTAAATGAAATTAAATTAAATGAAAAGTACACAGATCCAAGAGTCAGGATTCAAATGGGATGCGCGGGAGTTGACTGGCGCGTGATCTGATGGTTGAGATTCAAACTGACCAAATTTACATTAAACTCAATTAATTAATTTAATAAATTAGGATTAGGGTTTTAATGAAAGATCTGGTCCATTCGTTTGCGCGCGAGTCAACCCTAGTCACCAAGATCTATGGCTCACATTCAAACTGAGCCATAATCACCATTAATGCACTAATGACTTTCAGGTGGCCGAAAATGACCTCCGATCATCTTCTCCGGCCACACCTCCCCTGAGATTTTGCTATCTCTCTCCCTAAGCTTCTAAAACCTAATTTTTCTGCCCATAAATGATCCTCATACATCATACATTAAGAATCAACAAACAAACAACATTTAAAACACATCAAAAGTGAGAATCGAATCAAAATAGTTCTAGGTCAAAAAATTTCAGAACATGAATACATACTCATTTCTCCACCATTTTCAAAACAAAACACATCAGCATGATTAGTGAAGCATAAAGAATCATTTAGGAACTTAAAAATGCATTTCTGGAAAAAATGTTCTTGAGCTCACCTGAACTGGAGCTTTGATCTTTGGAACTTTCTGGCTGCTTCTGTGGTCCAAGATGCCTTTAATGAACCCCCTGAGAAGCTTGCAATGCTTGTTTGGAATTTCTTATGGCTGGTTTAAGAGTTTGATGAAGTTCTGTTTAGAAGGGGTGGAAAATCTTGTTTCTGCTTGGGGTGGTTTCAGGGTCAAATGAGGGTTGGGAAATGATCAGAGGAGCATGGTGAATGGTTTTGTGAAGTTTGTTTTGATGTTTGAAGCCTGTGAATTGAGATTCGAAGCAAAATGCATAAGAGGAGAGTTTTGAGGATGCTGACTTGTGGGAGAGATTAGGTTGTGTTGTGTTATGTGTTGAGTTCCATTTTGTCCATGTATCAAGTTTGGATAGGTCAGAGAGTTGTTGCTAGCCTAGCTTGATTGGTATGGGCCATTTTGCCAAAAGTCAATGTTAGGTGTCCTTTGAGGTATGGGTCATTGCAGGCTGGTTTAGAGGCATGGCTTGGCTCAGCTGTGATCAAGGAGAACCATGGAAATGAATTTGAGGCAATGCAGCAAGTGGATTTGAGTTTATGTGAGGTTTTGCAATTTTGTGATCTTTTGGCCCTTTTGAAATTTCTTAAAGATCAAGGCATGAAAATGAACAAATCTTTGGTGCATTCTGATTTTTAGGTCATGGTTCATGTTTTTGTAATGCATAGAAGTCCATTTGAAGTCACATTTTTCCTTGGCATGAGGTTTTGCAACTTTGCCTCTTTGGTACAAGAGTGAAAATTAAGTGATTTTTGCCAACTTTGACAAGCCATAACTTTTGATCCAAAATGAATTAGACTGAGTTCTTGTACTTTTTGAAAATGGGAGGATCCATTCTACAACTTTCATGACCAAAGTTCTTTCATTTGAAGCATTTTTGAATCAAAAAGAGGAGGTTGAAAAACTTTCCAAAAATGGCAAGTTTACATTACAAGTCACTTTCCCAAAAAGGCAACTTTGCAAATGGCTTGAAATTCTTCAATTTTGTGAACTTCTAACACCTTCTATGATCAAATAAAGATCATACACATTCAAAATGATGGAGAAACCCCTTTGGTTGGGTCATTGGGGGCCTCAGATGCCCTGATTTTGCACTGACTTGCTCAAGAAGTCATCTTGTGATCAGATACCTTCCCCATTGAATTTCTTCATGAAGATTGATATGCATGATCCTTATATCATATAGAGACCAATAGAAACAAGAATGACAAAAAAATTTTGGAGTTATGGCCTCTGAAACCAAACGTTTTTCGTCTTGTCGGAGTACCGTTGTTAAGACTAATCTTATCATTTTCGTCGTCCATATAAAATGGAAGCCACCAATGGTCCAACAAGGCTTGAAGATCTCTTTGCATTATTACACACCCTTGATTACCTTCAGAGTAACCTCTGTAGTTCCGATAATTCATTGATATGAATCCAAGTTTGGCATGCTTAGAGAGAAATTTTACTAAACTGATATTCATTAGACGAATGTCAAAATTTTGAATCATGTTGATCTGAGTATCATTCATTTCTCGGTAATCTTGAATCCAACCTAAATCCATTTGTCATTGAAGGGCTTCATGTACAAAGGAGAACCCTTGATCATTTGTTGAAAAAACAAAGAAAATTTGGTAGTTGTGTCGTGGTAAGTCATGTTGTAGAGTTTTTTTGGAATGTAGTGTAACCAGATTGACATTCATTATTCGCATGTCAAAATATTGAATAATTCCAGGAGGAGCAGAAAGTAAATTAATTCTTCGGATTCTTCGATCTTAAATCCAATTGACCGACACTTTCTCGTGTTATAGTAAGGGATTTGTTTGAAAATTCAGGTTAATATCTTTGAAAGATAAAACCCTGTTCCTGACGAGTCTCCAGATATCGTACTTGAATCCTAGGAAATTTTCAATGTTATGCCCCTTCCCTCCTTTATTATAAGGACATAATTCATCAGCTTTATGCCATGGAGGGGGACAACAAGAATTGTGACAGGAGTCCTGATCTGAATTTGCCCCTTGTAGGCCTCATTGTTTGTAAATTTGAATGCCAATATAGTAGTGAATGGAATATGGGTTCCGTTTTAAGTAAAAATGATTGCACCAATTTTGTTTCCATAAGCATTAATTGCTCCGTCGAAGAAGAGTCCCCAAAGGGATCGTGGTTCTGGTCCTTCGTTTGCTAGTGGTTTGTTACAATCCTTCATCTTAATATACATGACATCTTTGTCTAGGAAGTCAAACATGACTGGTTCTTGATTACGGATGGGCTGATGGGCCAAATGATCTGCTAGGATACTTCCTTTGACGGATTTCGGAGCGTGATACTTGATGTTGTATTCTAATAACAACATTTTCCAACGAGCGATTTTTCTTATTAATGCATACTTTTCGAACACATATTTGATTGGATCCATTTCCAGAATGAGCCAAGTAGTATGACATATGATGTACTGGCAAAGACGTTTAGCTTCCCAAGCCAAAGCGCAACAAGTTTTCTCGAGCAATGTGTACTGAGTTTCATAATTAGTGAATTTCTTGCGCAGATAATAAATAACATTTTCCTTTATTTTCATTTTGTCTTACTGGAAAAGTACACATCCCATGGAGTCTTCCAAAACGGTGAGGTAAATGATCAATGGTATACCTTCAACTAGAGGAGACAAAATTAGTGGCATCAACAAGTATTCCTTGATTTTCTCAAAAGCTTCCTGGTAATCTTTTGTCCAGTAATGACTTTGATTTTTTGTAGAAGTTTGAATATTGGCGCGCATATCCCAGTCATGAGGAATATGAATCGGAGATGTAATTTAGACGTCCCAGGAATCCTCGTACTTATTTCTCCATTTTCAAAGCAGGCATTTCTTGAATAGATTTGACTTTGTCAGGATCGACTTCAATTCCTTTTTGAATGACGATGAATCCTAGGAGCTTTCCTGATCGGACACCAAATGTGCACTTGTTAGTATTCAGTCGTTGGTTTCTACTGATACCCGTTTGTATCATAGTCTTAAGGATGCTCGTCCGCATCTTTAATTTATACACAGTGTCAAATACTTATACCTTCATCTCTTAAAATTAGACACTCGTCTGTGTCTAAACCTTCCCCAGGAGAGCCCCCGACCAAACTTGTTAAACTATTTTCTTTCTATCTGACATTCGTCCTATGTCATGATACCTTTCGGTAGCCGTACCCTGCCAGGTGATCGTCCTTCACCTTTTCGATGATCGTCTTTTATCACCCCCAGCGGAGTCTCTATTCATTAGAACCCATTTTCTATCCGACATTCGTCCTATGTCGTGTTATGTTTAGCAGCCGTCCCTTGCTAGGTGATCGTCCTTCACCTCCTGATGATCGTCCTTCATCATTTCATCCGATGGCCGTCCCCGTCGTTGATTTTGTTATCTGACATTCGTCCTATGTCATGATAAAACCCGAGAGCATCCGTCCCCTGCTAGGTGATCGTCCTTCACCTCTTGATGATCGTCCTTCATCATGCTTATCCGATGGCCGTCCCCATCGTCGACCTTTTCTATCCGACATTCGTCCTATGTCGCGATACTTTTTGGCAGTCTTACCCTGTCGGGTGATCGTCCTTCACCTTAGACGACCGTCCCTCATCTTATCCCCAACAGAGCAACCGTACCCGTCCAGGTGATCGTCCTTCACCTTTGATGACCGTACCTCATCATTTTCATTTATGCCTTGAGCTTGATGCTCGTCCCCATCACTTACCTATAATCCCCAGAGAGTCTTATAGCTTTATTTGATGGCCGTCCCCATCATAATCTCTTATCTCCCCAGCTTGTCGGCCGTCCCTGTCATTGCTTTATTTCCCGCATCTTCCCCAGCTTGTCGGCCGTCCCCGTCATTGCTTTATTTCCCGCATCTTACCCAGCGTGTCGGCCGTTCCCGTCATTGCTTTATCCCCAGCAGTCGTCCTCTGCTCGGCGGTCGTCCTCCGTCGCCCGCACTTTATAAACATACTTTATTTCCCTTTACTATCTATATCCCTTTTCTTCTTCATTCTGTGAGTGCAAATTTTGGACTGTCTTTGGTATTCAACCACAAGTTATCTTGTTCGAATGATAAGTCGTCGCTTACATCCTGCACAGCTAACTCATGTTTGAATAGGGGCAGCTGTAAACACCCTAAATTTTCCCTCACCCATTCACACCATGGCTTGTGATCTCTTCATGTGCATAAGTTCAACCACATCATCTCATATTGCATTTTTGCTTCACTGCATTGTTTCTAAGTCATCTGCATCTAGGGTTTGTGATCTGAGCCATCTAAGAGCTGCTTGAGCCACTCCAAAGGTCATCAATCACTTCAAAGAGGGTCTATGTATGTTCAAGCATCATATTATATCCTCACAAGGTCAAATAAGTCAAAGAATTACAAGAACTGAAAAAGGCATGGAAGCAGAGCCAGGATTAACTACACAGATGACCTAGAATTAGGGTTTTGGTTTCAAAAGCCATAACTCCAAAATTTTTGGTCATTCTTGTTTCTATTGGTCTCTATATGGTATAAGGATCATGCATATCAATTTTCATGAATAAATTCCATGGGGAAGGCATCTGATCAAGAGTTGACTTTTTGAGCAAGTCAGTGTAAAATCAGGGCATTTGAGGCCCCCAATGACCCAACCAAAGGGTGTTCTCCATCATTTTGATTGTGTATGATCTTTATTTGATCATAGAAGATGTTATAAGTTCACAAAATTGAAGAATTTCAAGCCATTTGCAAAGTTGCCTTTTTGGGAAAGTGACTTGTAATGAAAACTTGCCATTTTGGGAAAGTTTTTCAACCTCCTCTTTTTGATTCAAAAATGCTTCAAATGAGAAAACTTTGGTCATGAAAGTTGTAGAATGGATCTTCCTATTTTCAAAAAAGTACAAGAACTCATTCTAATTCATTTTAGATCAAAAGTTATGGCTTGTCAAAGTTGGACAAAATCACATAATTTCAAGTTTTACACCAAAGAGGCAAAGTTGCAAAACCTCATGCCAAGGCAAAATGTGACATCAAATGGACTTCTATGCATTACACAAACATGAACCATGACCTAAAAAATCAGAATGCACCAAAGAATTGTTCATTTTCATGCCTTGATCTTTAAGAAACTTCAAAAGGGCCAAAACTTTGTGAAATTGCAAAAACTCACATAAACCCTAAACCACTTGCTGCATTGCCTCAATTTCATTTCCATGGACAACCTTGATTCAAGATGCAGTAGACATGCCCTTGTACCTTGACTGAAATAGCCCATACCTTCTCTTACATAAAAAGTTGACTTTATGCAAGATGGCCCATACCAATCAAGCTAGGCCAGCAACAACTCTCTGACCTATCCAAACTTGATACATGTACCAAAAGGAACTCAACACTCAACACAACACAGCCTAATCTCTCCCACAAGTCAGCATCCTCCAAACTCGCCTCTTATGCATTTTGCTTCGAATCTCAATACACAGGCTTCAAACATCAAAACAAACTTCACAAAACCATTCACCATGACCCTCTGATCATTTCCCAACCATCAATTTGCCCTGAAATCACCCCAAGCAGAAACACGATTTTTCACCCCTCTTGAACAGAACTTCATCAAACTCTTAAACCAGCCACATTAAACTCCAACCAAGCATTGCAAGCTTCTCAGGAGGTTCATTAGAGGCGTTTTGGATCAAAGAAGCAGCCAGAAAGTTCCAAAGATCAAAGCTCCAGTTCAGGTGAGCTCAAGAACATTTTTTCCAGAAACTTGTTTTTAAGTTACTAAATGATTCTTTATGCTTCACTGATCATGTTGATGTGTTTTGTTTTGAAAATGGTTGAGAAATGAGTATGTATTTGTGTTCTGAAATTTTTGACCTAGAACTGTTTTGATTCGATTCTCACTTTTGATGTGTTTTAAATGTTGTTTGTTTGTTTATTCTTAATGTATGATGTATGGGGATCATTTCTGGGCAGAAAATTTGAGTGTTAGAAGCTTAGGGAAGAAGATAACAATTTTCTAGGAGGGGTGTGGCCGGAGAAGATGACCGGAGGTCATTTCCGGCCACCTGAAAGTCATTAGTTCATTAATTACGTTTAGGGTTCAGTTTGAATGTGGACCATGGATTCAGTTGACCAGTGTTGACTCCCACGCGTTTGTGTGGCTCAGATCACCCCATTAAGCCCTAATCCACGTCATTAACATAATTAATTGGGTTTTATATTTAATCTGGTCAGTTTGAATTACAGCCATTGGATATGGCGCGGGTCAATTCCCTCCATTTCTCTTTGAATCTCAGCCATGGATCTTGCTTACTTCTCATAATTTTATTTTTAATTCATTTGTTTTATAATTAAATTCTACGAATTATTTAAAATAGTAAAAAACATTTAAAAATTTTGAAAATTTTTGTCAAGCATTTCATTAATTTTCAGAACCCAAAAATATTTTTATTTTTATTTTTTGCATTAAAAATTATTTTTAAATCATTTAAATGGTTATTTTTAATTAGTTAATGAAAATTAATTAATTAAAAATGCATTTAGGTATTTAAAAATCACCAAAAAATTTACATTGCATTTTAAAACATTTAGGAACATTATCCAACTCTCAAAACAAATTTCTTTTTGGTTCTTGAACTATTTTGACCTTTTTCATTGGAATTAAATTCTTTTAAAGGCAATATTTTTGTTCAAACTTTGAAAAATCCATTCTGCCTAACCATTGAGAGTTTGATGATGGTTCTTCTTGCATTGCATCCTTCATAGCATGTAGTTTTTAGGTTTAATTTGGTTTGAATTTATATTTCATTTTCAATTTGTTTAGCATTTTTCATTGTGAGGTACCTTGAAACCCTAGCCAACTTGAGAAATTCATAACTTCCATTAGGTTTTGATCTAGGTCTCCTCCTTTGGGAAGTGAACTTGTATAGGGTTAGGGGTCCTTTGATCCCATTTTCAATTTTTTATCATGTCATTTGCTTCTAGTTTTGAATTTTTGCATTGTATGTTGTATGTAAACCCTAATTTGTGCCTTCCTTTGCATCCATCTCTCACATGCTTGCATTCAATAACTTGCCATGACATTTTGTGCATCCACATGAATCATAAGACATCTTAGGACACTTTATAATCATGATTGACCATTGCATCATTCCTTTGCCATGTTATATGTTCATTTCATTTCATAAACATTCATGGATCCTTTTGGTTCAAGGCATGCTTCATTTGCATTCTTATGTTTGTTTGATCACTCTCATCTCTTGTCATGTGTTTGCATCATCTCTTAGCATCATTAACATCATGTTCATGCTTCTGATTTTGGTTTCCCTCATTGCATTTCATCTCATTTGCATTGCATTTCATTTCTTTTGCTAACTTTTCAGGTGGTAAGTTGTTTTGAGAAGTGAATTTGCCTTCACTTCCCACAATCTCTTTTCATCTCTCTTATGCATCATTGCTGAATTTTATCTTATGCTTTGGAGTGAGCTTGCTCATTCATGTTCATCTTACTTTCTTTCTTCAAGCAACTTGTCTTCTTAAGTGAAGCAAGTTGTTTTGCTTCTCTTTGCTTCTTTCTCCATTCATCTGTTTCTTTCCTGGTGGCTTCTCTGAAGATCTTCTTGCAAGCCTCATTAACCCTAGGATCTCCAAGTATGATAATAATTAGGGTTTGATTAGTCCCCCATTTAGATTTTACCTTTGTGTCATCTTTGAGTCTTCTCTTCTCACCTCATAATCAAGGACTAAACCCTAAAGGTTTTAAGGCTTTGTGATTAAGCTTATGCCTGCATCCTTCTATTAGGATGGAGTGTATAACTTTAATCCTAAGTGTTAAAACCTTAATGTGTTTAAATCCTTTAATCAATCCATCTAATAATCACTAAGACATCAAGCTTGTAACTTGGGCCTTGCATTAGGGTTCTAATTCTTCCTTAATTGGTTAAGAAGGACTAACCCTGGTGTTAATGGACAAGTCCCCCTCAAGTTGTCTTACAAACCCTAAAATCCATTTCTTAACCTTATCATTAACTAAAAACCATTTAATAAAGGCTTTGTTTTGTCATGAGGTTAATCCCTAATCATGGATTAAGTTGAGGAGTCTTTCTCAGCTTAAATGTTCTCATCTATTATCCTTCTATTAGGATGGTGTAATGAGTCCATTAAATCCTTGATTATGGCTTAAACTCATTACTTAACACTAAACAAAAACACCAAAAACATCTAAATAATACAAGTAGGTTAATGGTCTTAATCCTATATCATGGTGATTAAGTGTGAGGTGCTTACTTCATGCTTAAGGTATTCTCATTACCCCTAATCAGAGGGAGGATGTGATGAGTTTACTAACCCTTGGTTTAGGCTTAAGCTCATTAACTTATGAAAAACACCAAAATCAATAAAAGACTGAAAACATCAAAAACAAACAATAATCGTCTCCTCCGGGATTCTTTTCTCACCTCATTCACTCACAAACGAGAACTTGCTTCTTCCGTCTAATGCAAGACAGTTTGCACCTGAGCCAGACAGGTCACACACTTGAGCATAGACAAGTAAGCAGTTCACAAGTCAATTTATATTTCAGTCTCTTTGAGTCGAACTACGGTGTTCTGACTTCCTCATTGCACAAGAGGATACGTAGGCATAACTTAACAGTTATCGAACAAAAGTCTCTGTACATTCCCCTTCTTTCCAGCATTATTCTTTAAGCCTCATAGTCTTGAGCTTTACACTCTTGTTCTTACACTGACACTCCTTTTATACACTTCACTTTTCTCTTACACTGACACTTGCATTCTTTCCAGCTTTGATACACAAATCGCACTGACACTACCCCTCTAAACACAAATCTTTTAAGCGTGGATCCCTTCGAGTACGACGGACAATCTGGGTGCTAATACCTTCTCAGGTTGTAACCAACCCCTTTTCTCAGTTTCTCTGGTTTGCAACCGTCTTATCCATATATTTTCCTAGGTTCATGCAGCATTACCTTTCCTTCGGGATAAAAATGCCTAGCTGGCGACTCTATTCATTCCTTCTCCTTTCGGCGACCGTTCGCGTCTGTACCCCTTCTGACCAGGTGTCATTTGGTGGGAGCGACAGTTCCCCATGAAGTGATGAGAGATGTTTTCTCCATGTCCCTTGGCTCCATTTTTATCTGGTTGTAGCCCGAAAATCCATCCATGAAGGAAAATACTTTGTACTTTCTTGTGTTGTCTACCAACATGTCAATGTGTAGTAAGGGGAAGTCGTCCTTTGGACTTGCTTTGTTGAGATCCCTGTAGTCTACACATATTCTGACTTTTCTGTCCTTCTTTGGTACTGGCACAATGTTTGCCAACCATTGAGGATATTGTGAAGTAGCGAGGAAGCCAACATGAATTTGCTTTTAGACTTCTTCCTTGATCTTAATAGCCATATATGGATGAGTTCCTCCCAATCTCTACTTGAGTAACAAGTATTATGGCTTTAATGGTAAGTGATGTTCCATGAAGTTGGTATCCAACCCTAGAATGTCGTAGTAGAACCAAGCAAATACATCGGGAAATTCTTTGATTAGCGAGATCAGGATTTTCCTTTCATCCAAACTAAGTAGTATGCAGATCTTAACATCTTTTCTATCCTTTTCTGAACCTAAGTTAACAGTTTCCAACGGATCTTTGTAAGGTTGAATGGAATTCTCCTCGTGTCTGAGCAGTTTGGAGATCTCATATGGAATTTCTTCGTCATCTTCCTCTTCAGCTTCGAATACCGGGAACTCAAAGTTTGGAGAAGGCATTGGATCACGTGTTTAAATGGGGTTTAAAACAGTTAATTTGCATGGTGATGATATCGAGAAAACACATTTAGAGAATGCAAAAGAAAGTTTATGCAAATTATTTTAGAAAAACGTTTGTTTTTATTTTTGGTTATTTATTAGGGATTACCATTTTCTGAAAAAGCAAAAAGAGAAAACAACAAGTGCGGAAATATAAAATGACATTTTATTTATGATTTGTCGATACTTGAAATACACAACCCTATAAAACTTTCCTTGTCATCTGGGTGAGATGAAATGTCAATAAATCTAAGCAATTACTTTGAAATGTGAATGATGTTTAGGACATCAACATAGACCCAGTCGTAACGAACTCCACTGGAGATGCAGAATTCTGGAACTTGTCTTCCCGGAGTAGCTTTGTTAATGACATTGATTTCTGGTGAAGGAGGTTCCGCAAAGTCTTCATTCCATGCAGCTTGATCGTGCAAGAAATTGTTTGTTGTTTCTTCATCGATGCTCTCAAAAGAGTTTGCGCATCCAGTTGACTGGATGTCTTTGATATTGATGCGAGAACTTGTGGGAGCAATGTACTTTATGAGGTAATTGTATTTTCCACTTGGTTGTCCCAAGGTGTCCGACATTTCTGTGGGAGTTGATGAGTCATCTTCAGTAATTACATTCACTTTTGGTAGTGCAAAGTTGAAGAAGTCTTATCCTGCAATCCTTGAAAATTTGCCGAGATGACGTTGTTTGTCTATTCTGGTTCCAAATATGAGAATGAGGATAAGTTGAAAACATTCCGAGCTCTTTCCCTGAATACTATTACCAATTTGTTATTTTTCACAAACTTCAATTTTTGATGAAAGGTAACTTAAAAGGTGTGATGTCCAGTGGTTATGGGAAGATCCACTTTGCTGATAACTGCTTTTTGAGATCCCTCAAATGCTTTTACTACGACCTCCATTTTTCTCATAGGATGACATTGAATAGTCAATCTTGTGAGATTGGACCTTGGCATTACATTCAAAGATGAACCTGTGTCTACGAGTACACTGACTAAAGCATTGTCACCGCAGTTGATAGTAATGTTCAATGCCATATTATGATTCCTTCCTTCTTTAGGAAGGTCGTCATCATTAAATCCCAAATTGTTGATATTAGAGATGTTGGAGACGATACCGTCGAATTGGTTCACTGTTACGTTTGGTTCTACAAAAGCTTGATCCATAATATTTTTCAATGCTTCTCATTAAGAATCTGAGCTGACCAAAATTCTCGAAGGAGTTTGTAGTAATTGATCCATAATGTTATACTTACTTCTCTGGGTGAGCCCAAGGATTTCATATTTATCCTTTGTTACAGACTCTGGATTACATAACTGACCCACTAGCGGGTTGATGACCTCACCGTGAGGTCTTTTCCCTTTACAGTTTCTTCAACTCCTCGGTTGAATATTCTTCCATTTCTAGTGACTCGAATGATAGCAGAGACGCTAAAAAAGGATGGTAAGAGTACTTCCTTCCCTCCTTCCATGATTGCTGATCCCTACTTATATGAAATTTCTTTCTCTGAAGCATAAGGCACTGGACCTGGTAAGTAGATGAACAAAGGGGTTAGGCAATCCGTTCAGCTGTGAAAGTGACCTCTATCGGTGTTGGCTTAGGAATATTTCCACTGTCAATGGGGAATTCCAAGCATTTCTATTCTTCGACCAAAGGGATTATATTGAGAATCTCTTTGTCGGGTCCATAGTCCGTAAGTTCGACTACTGAAACTTCCTGTATCATGTTGATGAGTTGTGACTCTTGCAGACGAGTGATATCTTGCTCCATTTGATCTCGGAGAACCAGACATACTATGATACATCCTTGTTTATCCATTGAACAAACCTTGCAATGTTCATAATTGTGAGGTGGCAAAAGACCATATCCACTTTGCATATGATGCATCTTGACAATTTCGGAATCTTGTATTCTGGCATCAAAAGTTTTTTGTCTAGCTGGAGTACCGTTGTTAAGACTAATCTGACCATTTTCTTCGTCCATGTAAATTGGAAGCCACCAATGGTCCAACATGTCTTGAATATCTATTTTCACTGTTATACACCCTTGATTACCTTCAGAGAAACCTTTGTAGTTCCGATAATCATGCATTGATAAGAATCCATGTTTGGCATGCTTGTAGTACAATTTTACTAAACTGGTATTCATTAAGCGAATGTCGAATATTTGAATCATGTTGATCTGAGGATCATTCATTTCTCGGTAATATTGAATCCAAACTAAATCCATTTGTTGTTGAAGGGCTTCTTATACAAAGGATCACCCTTGATAATTTGTTGAACAAATGGAGCAACTTGGGAAGTCGTGTCATGGTTAGTCATGTTGTAGACTTTTTCTGGAATGCAGTGCAACCAGATTGACATTCATTTCTCGGATGTAGAAATTTTGAATAATTCTTGAAGGAGCAGAGATTAAATTAATTCCTGGGGTTCTTTGATCTTGAATCTAGTTGACCGACGCTTTCTCATGTTGTAGTAATGGATTTGTTTGAACATTCGGGTTAATATCTTTGAAAGATAAAATTGTGTTCCTAACAAGTCTCTGGATGTCATACTTGAAAGTTAGGCAATTTTCAATGTTATGTCCTTCGCTCTTGGATTATAAGGATAGGATTAATCAGCTTTATGCCATGGAGGGATCAACAGGAATCACAACAAGATTCCTAGTCTAAATGTGCCCCTTGTTTAGTAAGAGTGGAAACAAATCAACATATGTTGTAGGTATAGGGTCAATTGCTGGAGCCCTGGGATACCTATTGTTGTTGAATTG
Source organism: Lathyrus aphaca (assembly GCA_963966055.1). NCBI lineage: Eukaryota > Viridiplantae > Streptophyta > Magnoliopsida > Fabales > Fabaceae > Lathyrus > Lathyrus aphaca. The sequence continues at coordinate 478,499,650 of OZ014521.1, forward strand.
CAAACAAGCATGTTGAACAGGCTCCTAGCTTTGTTATATTGTTGTTGATTATTAGAGCTTTGAACGATCTAAAGTGATACGTCGGAGCTACAACTCAGGTAATAACCGGAGATACCATTTCCAATCGACGAGGTGCAAATCTTTGTCACTCTTTACCTAGAGATATGTTACTGATGTCTTATTCCTTCTTCTTTGGAAAGGAACTTTCATATCTTTTTCTTGAACTTAAAGGTTCAACATCCTTAATTAAAATTCCTTCTCTTACTGCCTCTTCTAAACGTACTATTATGTTTACCATCTCGGTAAAATCATTTGGTGGGCTTGCAACCATCCGTTAATAATAGAAGGAACTTAATGTATTGAGGAGGATTTTTTTCATTTCTTTCTCTCCAAGAGGATGAGAAATTTGAGCAGCAATTTCACGCCATCTTTGCGCGTATTCCTTGAAAGTATCATTACCCTTCTGAGACATTGCTATGAGTTAATCTTGATCAGGAGCCATATCCAATTTGAATTTGTATTGCTCGATGAAAGCTTTTTTGAGCTCTCGGAGATTGTTGATATTTGTGCTATTCAACATCTTGTACCAACGAAGTGCTACCCCACTCAAATTGTCATGAAACTAATGGATCAACAACTGTTGATTATCCATTTGAGTGGACATCTTTCGGGCATACATGGTCAGATGACTTTGAGGGAAAGAATGACCCTTGTATTTTTCAAAGTCGGGCAGCTTAAATTTGTGTGGTATCTAAACATTTGGGACTAAGCAGAGATATGTTGCGTTTCTTCCAAACAACTATTATCCTTTGATAGATTGTAATCCCCTTTGCATTTTGTAAACACCCCAAATTTGCCCTCACCCATTCACACCATGGCTTGTGATCATTATCATATGCATAAACACAATCATATCACCCCATATCTCATTTTTGATTCACTGGATAGTTTCTAAGTCATCTGCACCTAGGGTTTGTGATCTGAGCAATCCCAAAGCTTCTTGAGCCACCCCAAAGGTCACCAATCAATTCAAAGGGGTCTACATGTGTTCAAGCATCATATTACATCCTCTCAAGGTCAAGATTTCCAAAGAATCACAAGAACTAGGGTTTGAATGGATGCAGAGCCAAGTTTGACTGCACAGTTGACCTTAAAATTAGGGTTTTGGTTTCAGAGGCCATAACTCCAAATTTTTTGGTCATTCTTGTTTCCATTGGTCTCTATATGGTATGGGGAGTATGCATATCAATTTTCATGAAGAAAGTCCATGGGGAAGTCATCTGATCAAGGGTTGACTTTCTGGACAAGTCAGTGTAAAATCAGGGCATCTGAGGCCCCAAATAACCCAACCAATGGTTGATCTTCATCATTTTGAGTGTATATGATCTTTATTTGATCATGGAAGAAGGTTGAAGTTCATAGAAATCCAGAATTTGGAAGTTTTGCAAATGTTGACTTTTTGGGCATAGTTGACTTTTCAAGAATGCTTCATTTTAGGTCATTTTTTCAAGCCTTAATTCTTGATCCAAAAATGCTTCAAATGGAAAAACTTTGGTCATGAAAGTTGTAGATCTCATCTTTCCCTTTTCAAAAAGTACAAGAACATGATCAAACTCTTCTTGGATCAAAAGTTATGGTGTGACAAAGTTGGCAAAAATCATTGATTTTCAAGTTATGCACCAAGTGTGAAAATTGCAAAATCATGTACCAAGGCAAATTGCAACTTCTAATTGGCATCAAACCATCACATAAACATTCCATAAGTCATAAAATTCAGATTGAACCAAGAATGCCCATGGTTTATGGTTGGTTGGACAAAGAAATCACATGTGAACCAAAGTTGTAACAAGTTGCAAAACCACTCATTTCACTTCCTACAACTTGTGACATTGGCTGCTGACTTTGGCTAGCCTTTCCCCTCACCCTTGCTGCGCAGCCCCATGCTTGTACTTGCCTAGATCATGAGCCATACTTTCCTTACACAAAATTTGACTTTTGAGCAAAAGCAAACTTACCAATCACTATAGGCCAGGTCACATCATCTGACCTATAGGATTAAAATACAATATCATTTGGCAAGCAAAAGGTATCAAGAGGCCAAGCTGAAACACTTCATATGATCACATACACCAAAACACTCCATCTTGCATCTTCCTTCGAATTTGTTTTCTCAGCTTGCAAACACAAAAACCATTTCCATAGATCAACTCACCATACTTCATAGACCTGAAACCACCAAGAGCCAGGCCTGAAACAAGCAAGAACACCCCACTGCCATTTCTCACCTCAACTTGCAATTTCATTCGAAACTCTTTCCACAGCACACAAACATACAAACAAACACCACAGACCTTCTCCATTCACCATCTGGATCACAAAGAACCACTCACAATGGCCTGAAACTGCCTGAATCATCCCTGCCATTTCTGACTGAGCTTGAGCAGAAGTTTGTCAAACTCATCAACCAGCCAACATAAATTGCTCCAAAGCATTCAAACATCATCTGGGGATCAAGTGGAGTGGATTGCACTGAAGGAAGTGGCCAGAAAGTCATCAGAGTGAAAGCTTCGAATCTCAGGTAGCTTGAAAATTATTTTTCCAGAAATCGTTTTTCATGTTATAAACTTGTTCTCCATGCTTCACTGAGTATCCTGGTGCTTTTGGTTTTTGAAATGGTGATGAAATGAACATTTAATTAGCTTCTGAAACTTGCGTGCCCTAGTTCTTATTTTCTTCGATTCAGCTTAGTTAGGAAGTATAAATTTGTTTTGAGAGAGGGTTTTGATTCGTGAGTGGTTGGAGATCATTTCCCAATTCTTAGAGTTCATTTTAGTCAGCTTTTTGGGGTTTTGGGGATTTTTCAGGGGAGATGCTGGCCGGAGAAGACGACCGGAAGTCTTCTCCGGCCACCTGAAAGTAATTTGTGCCCTAATCATGTCATTAACTCAAGTTTGAATCTGGAGCGTACGATCCCTTTGACCAGTTGACTTCCCGCGTGTGTGTGTGGTCCAGATCTTCCTGATTAGCCCTAATCCACGTGTTTTATTTAATTAATCCATAATTAATTTAATTAAGCCAGAAACAACCTGGACCCTTGGATGACGCGCGTGGTCAACAGATTCAAATCCAGACTCAATCTCATCCCTCCATTCTGATTACTTTCCCTTTTATTTAATTTTAATTCATTTTCTTTTCATTTTATTTGCATAATTTATTAAAAATAGCAAAAATGTCTTAAAAATTATGAAACTTTTTCTTAAAAGTTTTATTAATTTTTAAGACCCCAAAATATTTTTATTTTATTTTTTATCATTTAAAAAGTATTTTTAAATATTTAAAAGATTATTTTTAATTGATTAATGGAAATTAATTAATTAAAAATACTTTTAGGTATTTAAAAATCACCAAAAAATTCATGAAATGTTCTAAGACATTTAGAAACATTGTCCAACCTTCAAACCAAATTTATTTTTTGATCTTGATGCATTTTGAGAATTTTCCATTGAATTAAATCATTTTTGGTGCATTATTTTGATCATAAGTTCAAAAATTCATTTCTGCCTATCTAAGAAGGGTTGGACATTGGTTCTTTTTGCTTTGTTTTGTGTTTAGCATGTAGTGTCTAGGATTAAATGGCCATGATTTGTTTCCTCATTTTCAATTTGTTTGGCATTTCTTTTGTTTGGGAACCCTAAAAACCCTAATAATTTAGAAAAATCATAACTTGAGATTAGTTAAGAGTTGAGACCTCCCCTTTGGACTTTGGTTTAGTATAGGGTTAGGGATTCTTTGAATGGCATTTTCCATTTTTTATCTTAGGTTTTGCTTCTGTTTTTGGTTTTTATTTGATGTTTGATTCATAAACCCTAATTTGGGCTTTCATGTGCATCCTTCTTGCATTCTCTTGCATGACTTGACTTGCCATGCCATTCCATGTTTCCATGTGATTCATTTGACATCATAAGACATATAGAAAGAATGTTTGATCATTGCATTACATATTTGCCATGTTATATGCTTTGTATGCTTCCTAACTTTTCATGTATGTCCATGCTTCTAAACTTGCCTCATTTGCATTCATAAACTTGTATGATCATTTCCATGTGCTGCCTCATGTTTGTAGCATCTCATAACATCATTTGAATCATGTGTATGCTTCTGGTTTTGTTTCTCACCATGTCATTTCATCTCATCTTGCATTGCATTGCATTTCTTTTCTAACCTTTTCAGATGGTAAGTGACTTGAGAAGTGAATTTGCCTTCACTTCTCATAACTTTTCTTTTCATCTCCCTTGCATCCATTGCTGCATTTGTATATGTGTTTGAGATTGAGCTTGCTCATTCTTGTTTCTCCTACTTTCTTTCTTCAAGTGACTTGACTTCTTGAATGAAGCAAGTCACTTTGCTTCTCTTGATCCTGTTCATCTGCTTCCTGGTGGTTCCATTGAAGATTGTTCTTGAAAACCTCACAAACCTTAGGGACAACCAAGCATGACAATGATTAGGGTTTTGATTAGTTTCCCCTTTTAGTTTTACCTTTGTGTCTCTTTGAGTCTTCTCTTCTCACCTCATAATCAGGGACTAAACCCTAAAGGCTTTAAGGCTTTGTGATTAAGCTTATGCCTGCATCCTTCTCTTAGGATGGAGTGTATAACTTTAATCCTAAGTGTTAAACCCTTAATGTGTTTAAACTCCTTTAATCAATTCACTTAATAAGTGTCAAGACATCACACTTGTAACTTGGGCCTTGCATTAGGGTTCTATTTCTTCCTTAACTGGTTAAGAAGGACTAACCCTAGTGTTAATGGACAAGTCCCCCTCAAGTTGTCTTACAAACCCTAAAAATCACTTCATCATCATACCATTAAATAAAATCCACTTAATCAAAGGCTTGTTTTGTCATGAGTTTAATCCCTAATCATGGATTAAGTTGAGGAGTTTTCCTCAGCTTAAACATTCTCATCTATTATCCTTCTATTAGGATGGTGTAATGAGTCTGTTTAATCCCTGATTATGGCTTAACCTCATTACTCAACACTAAACAAAAACATCAAAAACATCTAAATAATCACAAGTAGGTTAATGATCTTAATCCTACACCACAGGTGATTAAGTGTGAGAATCTGACTTCACACTTAAGGTAATTCTCATTACCCCTAATCAGAGGGAAGATGTGATGAGTTTACTAACCTATTGGTTTAGGCTTAAGCTCATTAACTTACGACAAACCTTCAAAAGCAATAAAAGACTGAAAACACAAAAACAAACAATAATCGTCTCCTTCGGGATTCTTTTCTCATCTCATTCACTCACAAACGAGAACTTGCTTCTTCCGTCTGATGCAAGACAGTTAGCACCTGAGCCAGACAGGTCATACACTTGAGCATAGGCAAGTAAGCAATTCACAAGTCAATTCATCTTTCAGTCTCTTTGGGTCGAACTACGGTGTTCTGACTTCCTCATTGCACGAGAGGATTCGTAGGCATAACTTAACAGTTATCGAACAAAAGTCTCTGTATATTCCCCCTCCTTCCAACATTATTCTTTAAGCCTCATGGTCTTGAGCATCTTATTCTTGTTCTTACACTGGCACTGTACATTTATACACTTTGCACTCCTTACATTGACACCTGTACATTGTTTCCAGCTATTTTATACACAGATTGCACTGACACTACCCCTTTAAAACACAAATCTTTTAAGCGTGGATCCCGTCGAGTACGGCGGACAATCTGGGTGCTAATACCTTCCCAGGTTGTAACCAACCCCCTTTCTCAGTCTCTCTGGTTCGCAACCGTCTTATCCATCTTTTTCTAGGTCTATGAAGCATTGCCTTTCCTCCGGGATAAAAATGCCTAGCTGGCGACTCTTTTCATCTCTAGTGAGTTCACGGCAGTGTGCTCTCATTGTCCCTCTCGCCGACCGTTCGCGTCTGTACCTTCATCTGATCCATTTTTCATTTGTCGGGAGCGACAGCTTGGCGACTCTGCTGGGGACCCTTTATATTGCAACCAGGGCTTCTGGTTCTTTTTGTGGGTTCCTCCTAGCGCTTGATTGATTTGTGTTTACTGGGGTGTTATGTGTTTATTTGTGTTTGTATATTTATATTTGTTTTTGCTTTATGTACAGTTGTTTACTGTTTTCTTTATAGCTTTGCATATTATCATATTGTTGTACTGTACTGCTGGCTGGATCTGGTTTTCCTTTGGTGGGTGGGGTTCTATTGAGAGTTAAGGTCCTACACCTGGGACCTGAGTGACACCTAGGCTAGAGTGAATCATATTCTTTCCCATTCCATTTCGGTCTGGTGCGGGAATATGAAACACGGTTCAGATGTGGGTTTCTTCTTGAGAACTCTGTGTTGCAGATTTCCTGCAATGCTAGGGCTATCTGGGAAGCCTGCTAAGTCTGGATGACCTTTAGTATTGACCTTCAGAGACTGAGGTGAATTAGAGGAGGAATTGTTATGGTTATTGTAAACACTGTACCTCCGGGTTGGAAGTGTTTACACTTCTCATAACTGATCCAAGTCTGAGGATCCTTGTTTTAGAACACCACCTGTGAGGGGGCTGGGCTGTTTACAGGTTTGCAGGTACCTTGACCTCAGAATACCTGTTACTTTGTTTTGTTAAGAATACTCCATGTTGGACAGTTCTTGTGATTCTAAACCCTGGACATGTGGCTCTTTATTTGAGTCCCCCACCCTGGTTACTGGATTTATAGACCTCCATCTGGATTTCTTACACACATGGACTTATATCAGGGCATTTTGATCAGATCCAGCTCAGTCACAAACCCTTTGCATATCATCTGCATACATAATCATTGTATCATATTGACATTTGCTTATTTGTTTCAGGGTATCCATCTTCATTTGGTTTTGGTTTTGACCCCATCTTCTGTATTGACCTATCTTCACCAGCATCTGCTTCAGTTATCAGCTATCTATTCCAGTCACCTGCACCAGCCAATCAGTGGCCCATTCTTCAGTGTTATCATCAGCACCTGTCTCTACTCAATCTTCAGCATCATGGCTCCTAAAAAGAGCAACATCACCTATCACTTTTTCCAGCCAGAGTTATCAGATATCAGGAGGATTCAGACCTTGATCACTCCAGATCACATACCTTTGTTCAGGGAAAGTTATGGAGATATACTTGATATGGTCATGGATCTGGACCCATCACAGAGAAGCTTGATCCACACCTGCATTCAGTTTTATGACCCTCCACTAAGATGTTTCACTTTTCAGGACTTTCAGTTGGGCCCTTTATTGGAAGAATACTCATCATTGGTTGGTATGCCTATCAGGGGTGGAATCCCTTTCAACCCTGAGATGGTCTTTCCTGGTAATGAAGAGGTAGCAAAGGCCCTGCATCTAGAACCAGTTCTGATTGGGCAGCATATGACTTCTAAGGCTGGAATCCCTGGCCTGCATCTGGATTTCTTAATCTCTCAAGCTACCCTGAAAGCTTCTCTAGGAGATTGGAAAGCTGTTTGTGCTTTACTGGCCTTGAGTGTATATGGAATTGTATTGTTTGCAGATGAGCCTCGATTCATTAGCAAGAATGCAATCCATCTGTTCATCTTGAAGAACCCAGTGCCAACTTTATTGGGGGATCTCTACTATTCAGTGCATCAGAGGAATGAAAAGCAGAGGGGGAGATTAGTGAGGTGTTGTGCTCCATTGTTCCACACTTGGCTTCTCAAGCATCTACCCAGGACAGATGCATTTTTAAACCCTCATCAGCAAAGCAACTGGGCTAAGAGACTCACTGTTCTAACTTCAGCAGACATCAGATGGTGCACTCAGAGCACCAAGGGCAGGGATATCATCACCAGCTGTGGGAATTTTCCTAATGTGCCTTTGGTAGGAGTTAAGGGCAGTATTAATTACAATCCTCTGCTGTTCAGAAGGCAACTGGGCTATGCACTGGTCCATACTCCTAGGGCACAGGACTTGGTTGAGACCCTCTATTGTGAGAACAAGATTAGTCTGGCTGTTGTTAGGCAGGCTGCCTGGGCCTGGGATCATGTTCAAACCAAGGGAGTCACCATTCTGGGGAAGTGCAATAATGTGGCATCGGCACAATATTATGAGTGGTCCCGTGCCAGGGCCCAATTCTCTGGGATGCCCTTTACCATAGAAGACATGCCTGAGTCATCTTCAGCACCACCCCCTGCCACTATCAGTTTGGAGGAGTTTGAGAGCTTGAAGGAAAGGAATGAGAAGTTAACCCAGGCTTTGCAGAAGACCCTCCGGGAGAGGAGTGAAGGTATGAGGGAGATTGAGAGGTTGGAGAAGATGAAAGTAGAGCACCTGACTAAGATTGAGAAGTCTGGGGATTATATCAAAAAGTCTAAGGCTGGAGAACAAATCCTGAAGAATGCTTGTAAGGAAGCCCAGTTCCAAAGAGAAAGAACAGACTTGTATCTGAAAGAGAGTCAAGCCCGGTGGGTCAGGATCACCGAGGCCCGTACTCTGGAGGACAAGAGAGTTCAAGACAAGATGGAGCAACTTGAAGCTAATACAAAAGAACAACAAGAAGCCCTGGCAGCAGCCCAGAGGTAGATATCAGAACTAAAGATCAGAGCAGGGGTGAAGAGGTCCAAGGACCAAACTCAGCACAAAAAGCTAGCAGCAGCTGTTACGACCCGGAATCTCCTCATCAGGAATCTCACGGAGCGTCCGGCTGATCCTGTGACCGAAGCACTTCTCAAGGAAGTTCGTGAGGATGAGTTTGGTCTTGGTGTTTGACCATTTGTTTGTTGTTGCTTTCTTTCCATGTACTTTTATTTTCTTGTACTGTATTTTGACCCCTTAGAGGGCTTGTGTTGTAAAAATGAACAAGTTGTATTATTTCACCTTCTGTAATATATTTGTGTTAGTTTGTTCCATCTGAGTTCGCTTCGGAAGCAACAACAACAATATCTTCAAGGGTCTGGAAGGGTCAAAACTGAATGCCAAATCGGATACCTTGAGAACAAATAAGCATAACTGCATTGCATGCTAACCCTTTGTTTGTTTTGTAGGTTTTGTTTTATTGTTGCTAACCTCTGTTGTGATACCTCAGGAACTATTGCTAGGCGCCGGGTATTTCCCCTCAACCGTCCGCACCGTTATCCAACCCGAAACAATCTTCCGGGCATTCAAATGGATCAGGTACAGCAGGACCTTGCAGAGGTCAGAAATCAAATGGCAAACGAAAGATTGGAGATGAGAACACAGATGACGCAGTTCATGGAAGTTATGAACAACATGGCTCAGAGCCAGGAAAGATTGAGGGCCATGGTGGAGAGGCAAAATCAAGAGGATCCACATATAGGGACTGCCGGCACCAGCAACAATGAAAGGGTCCAACCTCACGTCAACCCGCCAGTATTTGGACCACACCTCCATCCTGAGATCAATATTCCAGCAAATGTTCAAGGGACTGCCACCACAGCTAGGGTACTTCAAGAGGATCCTCAAGAGGACCAATTCACAGTAATGGGCGCTGGTGAGGAAGCTTATGATAGGAGATTGGATGAGATAGCTGAGAAGTTGAGGTCCTTAGAATCTCAAAACTCTTTGGGCTTCGACGTCATGGACATGGGTTTGGTAGACGGGGTTAGGATTCCCCACAAGTTCAAGCCTCCATGTTTTGAAAAGTATAATGGGACTTCTTGTCCTCGAACCCATCTACAATCTTTTCTCGGGAGATTAAAAGCTTATACCATGGACGAGAAATTGTGGATGTTCTATTTTGAAGATAGCTTGACTGGAGCTTCGAGGGAGTGGTATTCCCATCTGACAAGAGCAACAATTAGATGCTGGAAGGACCTGGCAGAGGCCTTCATCAGACAGTATCAGTATAACTTAGACATGGCACCCAACAGGACCCTCCTAATGGGAATGTCACAGTCTTCAAGGGAGAGTTTCCGAGAATATGCCCAGAGATGGAGGCAATTGGCTGCTGCTGTTCAGCCACCTATGTCTGAACGGGAAATGGCAGATATGTTCATGAATACCCTTCAGGGAACTTATATTGACAGGTTGGCTGCTTTCTCTTCCACTAGCTTTGCAGATGTTGTCATAGCCGGGGAGAGAATTGAAAGCTTGTTAAAAATGGGAAAAATCTCAGACAACGGTGCAAGCTCGTCCAGTAGTACAAGAAAGCCTTTTGCAGGCCCGAGAAGAACTGGCGAGACCAATGCCATCCATTCAAGCAGGGGCAGGCCCCAATATGTTCAAAGGTCAATAGCAGCAGTCACCATTCCTGCTCCAGCTCATCCTCAACCTGTCTATCAACCTCCGCAGCAAAACTATCAGCCGCAACCTCAGTACCATCAGCAAAATCAGTATCCTCCAAGAAATTACAACAACAGCAACACCAACAACAACAGTCAGCAAAGGCCATTCCAACAGAGGCCATCTCAAGCTAATAGGGTGATCGATCCGATCCCTATGCCATATGCTACCCTGCTGCCACAACTCCTGAAACTCAACCTAGTTGAGCTAAGGACGCTGGCACCTCCAGATCCCAACAGTCTACCCAGGAACTATGACTCCAACGCTAGGTGTGCCTTCCATTCAAACGCACCTGGCCACAGTACGGAAAAATGCAGGGCTCTGCATATGAAGGTACAAGACCTGGTAGACTCCAAAGCTCTGAATTTCGCACCACCACCCAATGTAAATAAAAACCCCATGCCAAACCATGGTGGTCCCCGGATAAACGCTATTGAAGAAGACAAGCCGTCTTATTTAATAACCAGTGTGGGACAGATCAGAACACCATTGGTGGAAATCAAAGCTCAGCTCTTGGAATGTCAGATGTTCCCGGGGTGTGAGTTGGGTTGTGCTTACTGTAATATCTCGGTAAATGGGTGCGATAATTTGAGGAATGACATAGATGGCCTTATTCAGAGTGGCCAACTTCAGATCACCACATCATTTCCAACAAATCCAGCAATCTCATCAGCAACGGTTTCAGAACCTCCTACAACTGCAGCAACTATTGTTCCTGACAATTCTTCGGCTTCATCAACAAGTACTTCATCTGTCATCTCAACTGATCAGCTTTCAACAAATTTTCCTGCTACAACTTCGGCTTCACTCCATTTTGGGACTCCTACAACAACAACATCATTTCTTCCGACAATATCTCCTACAACACCAACAACCAATCATGAAGATGTCTCTACTGTCACAATATTTTATGATCCTGAGAACAACTCTGCCTACCATTCAGAAGGTGCTGCTCCCATCAGAGCACCGGTTACAATCTTTTATGATCCACAAACAATTACAGTCCCTTCAGCAGCAGCAATCAGTCCAGTCACTGTCACGGTGCCTGGACCAGTACCATATGAAAGCAATAGGGCCATCCCTTGGCACTATGGCTCTGACGTGTACTGCGAAGGAAAAAGAATCACTCTTGAAACATCAACACCTGCACCACAAGTAGATAATGTGGGGGGAGGCGGAGGCTTCACTCGAAGCGGACGTCTCTTTGCTCCACCAATTCAAAGACCTACCGCCGAAGCAGAAGCTGCTGCTAAGGCAAAAGGGAAAAGCCCTGTGCAGGAAGATCAAGCTGTTAAAGAAACCTTGAAGACGCCGTTCGATCAAGAAGTTGATGAGTTTATGAGAATCATCAAAAAGAGTGATTACAAAATTGTGGATCAGCTTCACCAAACGCCATCCAAAATCTCTATCCTCTCACTGCTTATGTGCTCCGAAGCCCATCAGAATGCACTACTCAAAGTCTTGCACGCAGCTTACGTGCCTGAAGAGATTACTGTCAACCAGTTGGAAACCGTGGTTGGAAATGTTACTGCTAGCAATGGGCTAGGGTTCACCAATACTGACTTGACAGCGGATGGCCGCAACCACAACAAAGCCTTGCACATAACCATGGAATGCAAAGGTGCTGTCCTTTCCCATGTGCTGGTAGACACGGGGTCATCCCTTAATGTCTTACCAAAGAAGGCTCTGGTGAAGTTAGAATATGATGGATTGGCATTGAGACCCAGCAACCTGGTGGTAAGAGCCTTTGACGGTTCAAAAAGATCGGTTCTGGGAGAGATTGAGCTACCTGTGACAATTGGCCCGCAGACCTTTAAAACTATCTTTTATGTGATGGACATTCAGCCCGCCTACAGCTGTTTGTTGGGTAGACCCTGGATTCACGCCGCCGGCGCAATAACGTCTACCCTTCACCAAAAGTTAAAATTTGAGTGGGAAGGCCAAGTTGTTACAATCTGTGGGGAGGAGGATATATTTGTTAGCCATCTGGCTACTTATAAGTATATTGAAATGGATGGGGAGATCCATGAAACAATGAGCCAAGGATTTGAAGCCTTGAATGTGAATGAAGCATCTGCTGTATCTGGGATCTCCATGTCATCATACCAACAAGCCCGGAAGGTTGTTGAGGAAGGAACTGCCCTAGGCTGGGGCAAGGTTTTAGCTGTGGAGGAGAAGAAGGACAAGTTTGGGTTGGGTTACAAACCAACTCAACACCAAGCAAAGGCTGCTGAGGAGCCAAGTTTTGTCAGTGGGGGGATGCTCACCCCCGATGCTATCAACAATCTGGAAGACGAGCTGGAAGAGGAGCGCAATCTGGAGAATTGGATTCGTCCGAAGATCCCGGGGAGCAGTGTCTCGAACTTGTCTTCCCAGGAAATTATAAGAGTTACTCATGCAGAGTAATTATTATTTCCTGTATTTTTATAGCATGCATCAATGTCTTGCATCTTGCCCAAGATGACAAGACTCATTTTGTAATCGGGCCATCTGTACTTTTTGTGCAAACAAGATTAATTAATGAAATATCAGACATCTTTTTGCAAATGAGTCTTTTTCTTTTCGTTCACTGTTTTTCCATTTTTCTTTTTGTACAAAAAATAAATGGCGGTGTTTTCAAAATGACAACTTCATTTCACTTTTCTAAATAAAGATTAAAATCAAATCACTAAAATGAACAAATTAAACCCTTGCAGAGAATGCCTTCCTGACAGCACCGACAACAGCACGGCTATGACATCGTATGACTTTGACAATCCAATCAATCAAGCTGATGAAGGGGTTGAAGAAGAATTTGAGCTTCCTGAAGAGCTAGCCAGGTTGTTGAGACAGGAGGAAAAGGTTATTACTCCTCACCAGGAGGAGGTTGAAGTGATTAATCTTGGTACAGAGGAAGACGTGAAAGAGGTTAAAATCGGGGCCTGCCTGCAAGACTCAGTAAAGAGACAGCTGATTGATCTGCTTCAAGAGTATGTGGACGTGTTTGCTTGGTCTTATCAAGACATGCCAGGGTTGGATACCGATATTGTCGAGCACAAGCTGCCTTTGAGAGAAGAGTGCCCTCCGGTCAAACAGAAATTGCGCCGTACTCGCCCAGACATGGCTATGAAAATCAAGGAGGAGGTACAAAAGCAATGGGACGCCGGGTTCCTTGCTGTAACTAGCTATCCGCCGTGGGTTGCTAATATAGTACCTGTGCCTAAGAAGGATGGCAAAGTAAGAATGTGTGTTGACTACCGGGATCTGAACAGAGCTAGCCCGAAAGATGATTTCCAATTACCTCACATCGATGTATTGGTTGATAATACGGCTCAGTTCTCGGTATTCTCCTTCATGGATGGATTTTCAGGATACAATCAGATCAAGATGTCACCTGAAGACATGGAGAAGACAACATTCATCACACCTTGGGGCACGTTCTGCTACAAGGTAATGCCATTTGGGCTCAAGAATGCCGGTGCGACGTATCAACGGGCTATGGTAACGTTATTCCACGATATGATCCATAAAGAAATCGAATGTTATGTGGATGACATGATCGCCAAGTCCCTCACTGAAGAAGACCACCTGGTAAATCTGCTGAAGTTGTTCAAGCGTCTGAGGAAGTACCAACTGAAGTTGAACCCCAACAAATGCACATTCGGGGTGAGATCTGGTAAGCTGCTGGGCTTTATTGTAAGCGAGAAAGGGATTGAAGTTGACCCTGATAAAGTCAAAGCCATCCAAGAGATGCCTGCACCAAAATCTGAAAAAGAAGTTCGAGGTTTTCTAGGTAGATTGAACTACATTTCAAGGTTCATATCTCACCTCACAGCAACCTGTGAACCTTTGTTCAAGCTGTTAAGAAAGGAACAAACGGTCAGGTTGAATGAAGACTGCCAAAAGGCTTTTGACAAGATCAAAGAATATCTGCAAGAACCTCCAATCCTTATGCCTCCAGTTGAAGGAAGACCTCTGATTATGTACTTGACAGTATTAGAAGAATCAATGGGGTGTGTGCTGGGCCAGCATGACGAGTCTGGTCGAAAAGAGTATGCAATATACTACCTGAGCAAAAAGTTTACCGACTGTGAACAACGTTATTCGCTGCTCGAGAAAACTTGCTGTGCTTTAGCGTGGGCTGCTCGCCGACTGAGACAGTATATGTTGACCCACACTACTTTGTTTATATCCAAAATGGACCCAGTTAAGTACATTTTCGAGAAGCCAGCTCTTACCGGACGGGTTGCAAGATGGCAAATGATTCTCACAGAATACGACATACAGTACACTTCTCAGAAAGCCATCAAGGGCAGTGTACTATCTGAATATCTTGCTGAGCAACCCATTGATGACTACCAGCCTATGAGGTTTGACTTCCCTGATGAAGACATCATGTTCATTAAATCAAAAGACCATGAGGAACCTGTTCACACTGAAGGGCCTGACCCGGAAGAAGAATGGACTATGATGTTTGACGGGGCGGTTAACATGAATGGCCGTGGTGTTGGTGCCGTACTCATTACACCCAAAGGAGTTCACATGCCTTTTTCGGCAAAACTCACCTTTAACTGCACTAACAACGAAGCTGAATACGAAGCTTGTATTATGGGTCTTGAGGAAGCCATTGACCTCAGGATCAAGACGTTGACTGTATTCGGGGATTCAGCTTTGGTAGTCAATCAAACCAACGGAAAATGGTACACCCACCAAGATCATCTGATACCTTACAGGGATTACACAAGAAGGTTATTGACTTTCTTCACAACAGTCAAGCTTGAGTATATCCCTCGGGACGAGAATCAGTTTGCAGATGCTCTTGCTACCATTTCATCCATGATCAAAGTTCAAACTTCTAACTTTGTACCTCAGATTTCAGTGTCCAGACTCGACAGGCCAGCATATGTATTTGCAGCAGATGTTGTCAAAGACGATAAGCCTTGGTTCCATGACATTAAGTGCTTCTTGGAGGATCAAACATACCCACCTGGGGCATCTTCCAATGATAAGAAGACTTTGAGAAGGCTTGCTGGTAGTTTCTTCCTGAACACTGATGGGTCTTTATACAAAAGGAACTTTGATATGGTACTCCTCAGATGTGTTGACAAGACGGAAGCAGATTTGCTGATGCATGAAGTGCACGAAGGCTCCTTTGGTACCCATGCTGGAGGACATGCAATGGCCAAGAAGTTGTTAAGATCAGGTTATTACTGGATCACAATGGATGCAGACTGTTGTGCCTATGCCAGAAAATGCCACAAATGCCAGATCTATGCAGATAAGGTGCATGTGCCTCCCAACTCTTTGAACATCATGTCTTCACCATGGCCCTTTGCTATGTGGGGCATTGACATGATCGGCAAGATTAAGCCAACTGCTTCAAATGGCCACAGATTCATCCTGGTCGCCATCGATTACTTCACCAAGTGGGTCGAAGCAGCCTCATATGCAAATGTTACAAGACAAGTGGTAGCCAGATTTCTGAAGAGAGATATCATCTGTCGGTATGGAGTTCCCGAGCGAATCATTACTGATAATGGTTCCAATCTCAACAACAAAATGATGGCAGAGCTGTGCCGGGACTTCAAGATCCAACATCACAATTCTTCTCCTTACAGGCCAAAGATGAATGGCGCTGTTGAGGCGGCAAATAAGAATATCAAGAAGATTGTGCAAAAGATGGTAGTCACCTACAAAGATTGGCATGAAATGCTACCATTTGCCCTGCATGGGTATCGCACATCAATCAGGACATCCACTGGGGCAACACCGTATCAGCTTGTGTATGGTATGGAGGCAGTCCTACCTGTTGAGGTTGAATTACCCTCCTTACGGGTACTGATGGATGTTAAGCTGAAAGAAGCAGAATGGGTCCGATCCCGATACGAACAACTGAGTCTGATTGAGGAGAAAAGATTGGCTGCAATCTGCCATGGGCAGTTATATCAGAAGAGAATGAAGAAAGCCTTCGATCAGAGAGTCAGGCACCGAGAGTACCAAGCAGGAGATCTTGTGCTGAAAAGAATCCTTCCTCCTCATACAGACCACAGGGGAAAATGGACTCCAAACTATGAAGGACCATTCGTGGTAAAGAAAATTTTCTCTGGTGGAGCACTGATGCTCAGCACCATGGATGGTGAATATTTCCCATCCCCTGTGAATTCAGATGCAATTAAAAAATACTTCGCATAAAAATGACCCGCTGGACGCAAAAACAGAATGAAAGTCCAGGCAAAAATAGGGCATCCCGGCGAGTCAAAAACAGAATAAAAGACTCGGGCAAAAATAAGGGAAATAAATGAAAATTGTACACCCGCTGAGTTGAAAAGCCGCATTGGACAGCTCAGGCAAAAATGGGTATCCCGATGGATTGAAAACCCGAAAGGGCGATCCATACAAAATAAGGGAATAAGCGAACAACTGCATTCTGAATTCGTCTGTATCACTTGCAACTTGGAAAGCTTCAAAAGGATCAAGCTTCAATCAGAATCAACTTTCTTCAGAAAGCAGGGCGAGAAGAACGTCATTGTCATACGAGTCGTAGCAGAAGAGGAAGTTCCTTTGAAAGCGTCATCAACACTGCCAACATTTTTGTTTCTCAATTTATAGCAATCTCCTCATTTCAGGAGATATGTTTCTTTGACTGTATCTCGCCAATTCAGGGCATATGAATTAATAAAATCAGATTTTCAGTCATGTCTCGTTTTATACATTTTATTTGCAAAAAATGTCTGATGTCTTAAAAGGAAAAATTGATTGCATAAGTACAGATGTTCTTCTCTAAGAAAATAAAGAAACATGCTTGCAGGGAATATACTTACTCTCAGAAGTATCCTAACTCCTATGACGGAATCCAGTAAGGGATACCTCGGGATTATCTTGTGCGTTGTTCTATCTTTTTCAGGATTGCAGGTATCCAGAACGCAACTTAGGGCATGAAAGCTTCACCCCCAGCAAGCTGGCAGATCATTATCAACTCGGTCTATCTTCCATGTGGCGCTGGAAGGTGCCCCTTTCCCCGGCGAAGCCGCCAAATCAATATACACTCAATCTCAGCATCTGAAATGCTCTATCCCCAGCTGAGTTGCCTCTCATTACTCTCCCCAGCTGAGTGGCCAACAACTCTCCCAGCCGTAGCACCAATCATTCCTCCTCAGCAGAATGCAAGAATCAGGGAGTCATCTCCCCACAGAATCCTCAGCCTCTATTCAGAAGAGCAACGCACGAAGGAATCACAACAGAGTAAAGAAAGCTTCTACAACCCCCAGCTGGGTCCCTCATTACAAGGACATGTCAATCAGTGACCTGTATCCCCAAGCATATATATCTCTCCAGGTCTATCAACGATCTCATCCCCAGCTGGGATGTCCATTTCAAACGGATTAGCCAGAGATCTTCGTAGCAACGGGATCCAAGTCCCGGCTTGGTATCTTTGCACAATCATAGCATTCGCATCATATTATCCCCTCAGAGCGTAGCATTCCGTCTAATACGGAGCATTACGGCAAAAATCAAACGCATAGCATAATCATAAGCCATGTTCTGAATTAACACTTGTGAATAATAGCAGTTCATCAACATACAGAAGAAAAATCCCCACCAGAGTTACCAGCAAGAGCAGTTGCCTCACAAATCATCAAACACCAGTATATACACCTTTTGGCACCCGTCCGTGCCATCTTTCCCCAGTAAAGTCGCCTGAACACTCTTTACAAACAAATCACCCATATCACGGATACTTCATGACACCCGTCCGTGTCATATCACCAGCAGAAAGCCGAAGACACCCTCTTTGCACTCACACATACTTGTATATACACTTTCTTGACACCCGTCCGTGTCATATCCCCAGCGCAGTCGCTTACACTCTTGCAACCCATATACTTGTTGATATCACACTTTTCTCCTTTTGACGCTCGTCCGTGTCACCCTCCCCAGCAGTTAAACACCATCTATACAACACTCGCTCTCATACAGATACTCGTCTGTATCTTGTACATACCAGTTATATACCCCACAGATTCAACAGTAGTCTTTGTTCTTTGTTAACCAGTTGGTACTCGTCCGTACCATCATCTCAGAACATTGCGTCTAGTGTTTGTTTCTACATGATACTCGTCCGTATCATAGTCTTAAGGATGCTCGTCCGTATCTTTAATCCATACACCGTGTCTAACACTTGTGCCTTCTTGAATATAGATACTCGTCTGTATCTACTATCCCCAGAAGAGTCCCTTCAGATTCAACACTCGTCCGTGTTCCTTGTTAACCAGTTGATACTCGCCTGTATCATCATCTCTGAACACGTGTCAGTTTGTTTCTACCTGATACTCGTCCGTATCATAGCCTTAAGGATGCTCGTCCGCATCTTTAATCTATACACAACATCTAAACACTTATACTTTCCTTTCTTGGTTGTGAACGCTCGTCCGTGTTCACTATATCCCCAGTAGATCGCCAACAAAGCATTTTCTTTTTATTTGACACTCGTCCTGTGTCATGATAAACCCTGAGAGCAGCCGTACCCTGCTGAGTGGTCGTCCTCCACTTCTTGATGGTCGTCCTCCATCATGCTCGTCCGATGGCTGTCCCCATCGTTGATTTCGGCAGCCGTACCCTGCCAGGTGGTCGTCCTCCACCTTTTGATGATTTTCCTTCATCATTTTATCCAATGGTCGTCCCATTGTTGATTTTGGTTATCTGACACTCGTCCTGTGTTATGATAAGCCTTGAGAGCAGTCGTACCCTGCTGAGTGGTCGTCCTCCACTTCTTGATGGTCGTCCTCCATCATGCTCGTCCGATGGCCGTCCCCATCGTTGACCTTTTCTATCCGATGGCCGTCCCCATCGTTGATATTTTCGGCAGCCGTACCCTGCCAGGTGGTCGTCCTCCACCTTTGATGGCCGTCCCCATCATATACCCAACAGAGCAGCCGTCCCCTGCTAGGTGATCGTCCTTCACCTTTGATGGCCGTCCCCCATCATCTGTTTATTTCATTTATTCTTTAACCCGATGGCCGTCCCCGTCGTGGTCCCTTTTCTTTTTTAGCCCGATGGCCGTCCCCATCGTTGGTTACTTTGCTTTATGAACTCGATGGCCGTCCCCGTCATGTTTCATTAAATCCTCAGAGAATTTTACAGCTTTATCTTGATGGCCGTCCCCATCATGATTTTATTTCCCCAGCTAGTCGGCCGTCCCCGTCTTGGCTTTACCTTTTATCCCCAGCATGTCGGCCGTCCCCGTCATTGCTATTTACCCAGCAGTCGTCCTCTGCTTGACGGTCGTCCTCCGTCGCCCACACCTTACAATATACTTTATTTTCCTTTACAATCTATATCCCTTTTCTTCTTCATTTCTGTGAGTGCAAATTTTGGACTGTCTTTGGTATTCAACCACAAGTTATCTTGTTTGCCTGTTAAGCCGTTGCTTACAACCTGCACAGCTAACTCATGTTTGAATAGGGGCAGCTGTAAACACCCCATATTTGCCCTCACCCATTCACACCATGGCTTGTGATCATTATCATATGAATAAACACAATCATATCACCCCATATCTCATTTTTGATTCACTGGATAGTTTCTAAGTCATCTGCACCTAGGGTTTGTGATCTGAGCAATCCCAAAGCTTCTTGAGCCACCCCAAAGGTCACCAATCAATTCAAAGGGGTCTACATGTGTTCAAGCATCATATTACATCCTCTCAAGGTCAAGATTTCCAAAGAATCACAAGAACTAGGGATTGAATGGATGCAGAGCCAAGTTTGACTGCACAGTTGACCTTAAAATTAGGGTTTTGGTTTCAGAGGCCATAACTCCAAATTTTTTTGTCATTCTTGTTTCCATTAGTCTCTATATGGTATGGGGAGTATGCATATCAATTTTCATGAAGAAAGTCCATGGGGAAGTCATCTGATCAAGGGTTGACTTTCTGGACAAGTCAGTGTAAAATCAGGGCATCTGAGGCCCCAAATAACCCAACCAATGGTTGATCTTCATCATTTTGAGTGTATATGATCTTTATTTGATCATGGAAGAAGGTTGAAGTTCATAGAAATCCATAATTTGGAAGTTTTGCAAATGTTGACTTTTTGGGCATAGTTGACTTTTCAAGAATGCTTCATTTTAGGTCATTTTTTCAAGCCTTAATTCTTGATCCAAAAATGCTTCAAATGGAAAAACTTTGGTCATGAAAGTTGTAGATCTCATCTTTCCCTTTTCAAAAAGTACAAGAACATGATCAAACTCTTCTTGGATCAAAAGTTATGGTGTGACAAAGTTGGCAAAAATCATTGATTTTCAAGTTATGCACCAAGTGTGAAAATTGCAAAATCATGTACCAAGGCAAATTGCAACTTCTAATTGGCATCAAACCATCACATAAACATTCCATAAGTCATAAAATTCAGATTGAACCAAGAATGCCCATGGTTTATGGTTGGTTGGACAAAGAAATCACATGTGAACCAAAGTTGTAACAAGTTGCAAAACCACTCATTTCACTTCCTACAACTTGTGACATTGGCTGCTGACTTTGGCTAGCCTTTCCCCTCACCCTTGCTGCGCAGCCCCATGCTTGTACTTGCCTAGATCATGAGCCATACTTTCCTTACACAAAATTTGACTTTTGAGCAAAAGCAAACTTACCAATCACTATAGGCCAGGTCACATCATCTGACCTATAGGATTAAAATACAATATCATTTGGCAAGCAAAAGGTATCAAGAGGCCAAGCTGAAACACTTCATATGATCACATACACCAAAACACTCCATCTTGCATCTTCCTTCGAATTTGTTTTCTCAGCTTGCAAACACAAAAACCATTTCCATAGATCAACTCACCATACTTCATAGACCTGAAACCACCAAGAGCCAGGCCTGAAACAAGCAAGAACACCCCACTGCCATTTCTCACCTCAACTTGCAGTTTCATTCGAAACTCTTTCCACAGCACACAAACATACAAACAAACACCACAGACCTTCTCCATTCACCATCTGGATCACAAAGAACCACTCACAATGGCCTGAAACTGCCTGAATCATCCCTGCCATTTCTGACTGAGCTTGAGCAGAAGTTTGTCAAACTCATCAACCAGCCAACATAAATTGCTCCAAAGCATTCAAACATCATCTGGGGATCAAGTGGAGTGGATTGCACTGAAGGAAGTGGCCAGAAAGTCATCAGAGTGAAAGCTTCGAATCTCAGGTAGCTTGAAAATTATTTTTCCAGAAATCGTTTTTCATGTTATAAACTTGTTCTCCATGCTTCACTGAGTATCCTGGTGCTTTTGGTTTTTGAAATGGTGATGAAATGAACATTTAATTAGCTTCTGAAACTTGCGTGCCCTAGTTCTTATTTTCTTCGATTCAGCTTAGTTAGGAAGTATAAATTTGTTTTGAGAGAGGGTTTTGATTCGTGAGTGGTTGGAGATCATTTCCCAATTCTTAGAGTTCATTTTAGTCAGCTTTTTGGGGTTTTGGGGATTTTTCAGGGGAGATGCTGGCCGGAGAAGACGACCGGAAGTCTTCTCCGGCCACCTGAAAGTAATTTGTGCCCTAATCATGTCATTAACTCAAGTTTGAATCTGGAGCGTATGATCCCTTTGACCAGTTGACTTCCCGCGTGTGTGTGTGGTCCAGATCTTCCTGATTAGCCCTAATCCACGTGTTTTATTTAATTAATCCATAATTAATTTAATTAAGCCAGAAACAACCTGGACCCTTGGATGACGCGCGTGGTCAACAGATTCAAATCCAGACTCAATCTCATCCCTCCATTCTGATTACTTTCCCTTTTATTTAATTTTAATTCATTTTCTTTTCATTTTATTTGCATAATTTATTAAAAATAGCAAAAATGTCTTAAAAATTATGAAACTTTTTCTTAAAAGTTTTATTAATTTTTAAGACCCCAAAATATTTTTATTTTATTTTTTATCATTTAAAAAGTATTTTTAAATATTTAAAAGATTATTTTTAATTGATTAATGGAAATTAATTAATTAAAAATACTTTTAGGTATTTAAAAATCACCAAAAAATTCATGAAATGTTCTAAGACATTTAGAAACATTGTCCAACCTTCAAACCAAATTTCTTTTTTGATCTTGATGCATTTTGAGAATTTTCCATTGAATTAAATCATTTTTGGTGCATTATTTTGATCATAAGTTCAAAAATTCATTTCTGCCTATCTAAGAAGGGTTGGACATTGGTTCTTTTTGCTTTGTTTTGTGTTTAGCATGTAGTTTCTAGGATTAAATGGCCATGATTTGTTTCCTCATTTTCAATTTGTTTGGCATTTCTTTTGTTTGGGAACCCTAAAAACCCTAATAACTTAGAAAAATCATAACTTGAGATTGGTTAAGAGTTGAGACCTCCCCTTTGGACTTTGGTTTAGTATAGGGTTAGGGATTCTTTGAATGGCATTTTCCATTTTTTATCTTAGGTTTTGCTTCTATTTTTGGTTTTTATTTGATGTTTGATTCATAAACCCTAATTTGGGCTTTCATGTGCATCCTTCTTGCATTCTCTTGCATGACTTGACTTGCCATGCCATTCCATGTTTCCATGTGATTCATTTGACATCATAAGACATATAGAAAGCATGTTTGATCATTGCATTACATATTTGCCATGTTATATGCTTTGTATGCTTCCTAACTTTTCATGTATGTCCATGCTTCTAAACTTGCCTCATTTGCATTCATAAACTTGTATGATCATTTCCATGTGCTGCCTCATGTTTGTAGCATCTCATAACATCATTTGAATCATGTGTATGCTTCTGGTTTTGTTTCTCACCATGTCATTTCATCTCATCTTGCATTGCATTGCATTTCTTTTCTAACCTTTTCAGATGGTAAGTGACTTGAGAAGTGAATTTGCCTTCACTTCTCATAACTTTTCTTTTAATCTCCCTTGCATCCATTGCTGCATTTGTATATGTGTTTGAGATTGAGCTTGCTCATTCTTGTTTCTCCTACTTTCTTTCTTCAAGTGACTTGACTTCTTGAATGAAGCAAGTCACTTTGCTTCTCTTGATCCTGTTCATCTGCTTCCTGGTGGTTCCATTGAAGATTGTTCTTGAAAACCTCACAAACCTTAGGGACAACCAAGCATGACAATGATTAGGGTTTTGATTAGTTTCCCCTTTTAGTTTTACCTTTGTGTCTCTTTGAGTCTTCTCTTCTCACCTCATAATCAGGGACTAAACCCTAAAGGCTTTAAGGCTTTGTGATTAAGCTTATGCCTGCATCCTTCTCTTAGGATGGAGTGTATAACTTTAATCCTAAGTGTTAAACCCTTAATGTGTTTAAACTCCTTTAATCAATTCACTTAATAAGTGTCAAGACATCACACTTGTAACTTGGGCCTTACATTAGGGTTCTATTTCTTCCTTAACTGGTTAAGAAGGACTAACCCTAGTGTTAATGGACAAGTCCCCCTCAAGTTGTCTTACAAACCCTAAAAATCACTTCATCATCATACCATTAAATAAAATCCACTTAATCAAAGGCTTGTTTTGTCATGAGTTTAATCCCTAATCATGGATTAAGTTGAGGAGTTTTCCTCAGCTTAAACATTCTCATCTATTATCCTTCTATTAGGATGGTGTAATGAGTCTGTTTAATCCCTGATTATGGATTAACCTCATTACTCAACACTAAACAAAAACATCAAAAACATCTAAATAATCACAAGTAGGTTAATGATCTTAATCCTACACCACAGGTGATTAAGTGTGAGAATCTGACTTCACACTTAAGGTAATTCTCATTACCCCTAATCAGAGGGAAGATGTGATGAGTTTACTAACCCATTGGTTTAGGCTTAAGCTCATTAACTTACGACAAACCTTCAAAAGCAATAAAAGACTGAAAACACAAAAACAAACAATAATCGTCTCCTTCGGGATTCTTTTCTCATCTCATTCACTCACAAACGAGAACTTGCTTCTTCCGTCTGATGCAAGACAGTTAGCACCTGAGCCAGACAGGTCATACACTTGAGCATAGGCAAGTAAGCAGTTCACAAGTCAATTCATCTTTCAGTCTCTTTGGGTCGAACTACGGTGTTCTGACTTCCTCATTGCACGAGAGGATACGTAGGCATAACTTAACAGTTATCGAACAAAAGTCTCTGTATATTCCCCCTCCTTCCAACATTATTCTTTAAGCCTCATGGTCTTGAGCATCTTATTCTTGTTCTTACACTGACACTGTACATTTATACACTTTGCACTCCTTACATTGACACCTGTACATTGTTTCCAGCTATTTTATACACAGATTGCACTGACACTACCCCTTTAAAACACAAATCTTTTAAGCGTGGATCCCGTCGAGTACGGCGGACAATCTGGGTGCTAATACCTTCCCAGGTTGTAACCAACCCCCTTTCTCAGTCTCTCTGGTTCGCAACCGTCTTATCCATCTTTTTCTAGGTCTATGCAGCATTGCCTTTCCTCCGGGATAAAAATGCCTAGCTGGAGACTCTTTTCATCTCCAGTGAGTTCACGGCAGTGTGTTCTCATTGTCCCTCTCGCCGACCGTTCGCGTCTGTACCTTCATCTGATCCATTTTTCATTTGTCGGGAGCGACACATTGCTGCGAAATGTTCTTAGAATTCGTCCATCATTTCGTCGATTCCTCCCCATTCACTTGGAGTAAGAGGGTATTTGAGAACTTCGGGGGTAATGTGTACCAGCTACGGTGGCATAATCATTACTATTGTGGGAACTTCAGATACTGTGAGTGTGTAACCTCCTAGAATGGCATTCCTTGCTAGTTCATCTTCAAGAATTCAAAGTTTGTAACCTTAAAACTAAGACGGTCCTGCGGCGTTTCTCAATTCTTATGAGAGTCGCGGATCATATCCTTCAGGGATAAAACCAAATGGCGTGCCCCGAGGTTGGTCTTTCATCATGGCAAACCTCAGATCTTTGTAGAGTATCTCTTCAATCAGTGTAAAAACCACTTCGAAGATAACAATCCTTTGAAGAAGATTCTTAATATCCTTAGATGACATGATGTAAACACCCTAAATTTTCCCTCACTGAGTTCACACCATGGCTTGTGATCTTTTCATTTGCATAAGTTCAATCATATCACATCATGTTGCATTTTTGCTTCACTGCATTGGTTCAAAGTCATCTGCATCCAGAGTTTGTGATCTGAGCCATCCATGAGCCATATGAGCCACTCAAAAGGTCTTCAATCATTTCAAGAGGGTCTATGTATGTTCAATCATCATATTACATCCTCCTAAGATCAAGAAAGTCAAAGAATGACAAGAACTGGCAACGCATGGAAGCAGAGCCAGGTTTAACTGCACAGATAACCTAAAATTAGGGTTTTGGTTTCAGAGGCCATAACTCCAAATTTTTTGGTCATTCGTGTTTCTATTGGTCTCAATTTGATATAAGGATCATGCATACCAAGTTTTATGGAAAAATTCATTGTGGAAGTCATCTGATCACTGGGTAACTTCTTGAGCAAGTCAGAGCCAAATCAGGGCATCTGAGGCCCCCATCAATGGACCCAAAGTGAATTTTTCATCAAATTGAAGTTATATAGTCTTTATTTGATCATTGAAGTGTTTATAAGTTCACAAATTTGAAGAAAAGTGGGCTAAACCCAAAATTGCCAAATATGGAAATGACTTGTAATGTAAACTTTCCATTTTGGGAAAGTTTTTCAACCTCCTCTTTCTTAACCAAAAATGCTTCAAATGAAAAATTGTTGGTCATGAATGTTGTAGATTGGATCATTCCCTTTTCAAAAAGTACAAGAACAAGATCTAATTCATTTTGGAACTCAATTTATGGCTTTCCAAAGTTGGCAAAAATCACATAATTTCATGTTTCATGCCAAAAGGGATATTTTGCAAGACTTCATACCAAACCATTTTGTGAACTCAAATTGACTTCTAACCATCATACAAACATAACACATGACTTAAAACTCAGAATTGGCCCAAGAATCCCAAGATTTTATAACTTGCACATGAAGAAATTCCAAAAGGGGCAAAAGTTCACAAAATTGCAAAACCTCCCACAACTCCTCACAAACTTGCCAAATTGCCTCAAGCTGATTTCCATGGCCATCCTTGAATCATGCTGCGCCAGACACCCCATTTTCCTTGGCTTGAAACATCCCATACCTCAAAGGACAACTTTGTTGACTTTTTTGCAAAACAAGCCATACCAATCACACTATGCCATTACCAACTTTCTGACCAATCACAATACCTTATACTAATCAAAAGCAAGCCAAACATAACAACAAGCAAGCCTGAACTCTCCCATAACTCAGCATTCACCAAAACCTCCCTCTTTGCATTTTCTATCGAATCTCACAACTCAGCCATTCATTCTTCAAACAAACACCACCATTCATCTCAGCATCAATCACTGATCATTTCCCACCCTTCATTTTGCCCTAAAAGCCATCATACAAAAAACACGATTTTCTCCCCCTTTGAACTGAACTTCATTGAACTTCAAGGAGGGGCCACATACACTTTAGCAAAGAATTCCAGAAGCATAAGGGGGTCAAGAGGAGTGGAAAAGCATCAAAGAAGAGCCCATACAGTGCCATTTTAGAAAGCTCCATTTCAGGTAACCTCAAGAAAAAAATTTCTAGAAGCTTGATTTTAGGTTATAGAATTGTTCCTCATGTTATGCTGATCATGCTGATGCTTTTCTTTTTGAAAATGGTTGAGTTTTAAGGATTTTATGAACCTCTGAAACTTTGCCCATGAAATGTTTTTTGATTCGATTTGCATGATTCACGAAAAATAAATGAGTTTTGTTGTGTGGTTTATGTTTAGGGATGTTCAAGGATTGATTCTGGAGAGTTTAGTGAGTTTTTATTGCGTTTTGAGAGAGATTGAGTGAGAGAGCTGCCGGAGAAGATGATCGGAACATTGTTCCGGTCATCTGAAAGTCATTAGGGTTCAGATTAGGGTTTTAATCATAATTAGCGTAGTTTGAATTTCAGTCATCCAGATGCGCGCGGGGTCAATTCCCTCCAACCCAACTTTGAACCTCAGCCTCAGGATTAGATGACTTTTCCTTTTTCCTCATTTATTTAATTTTTTATTTCATTTGTTTCTATTTAATTTGTACGAATTTTTAAAAATAGAAAAAGACATCAAAAACTTCTGAAATTTTTTATCCAGCCTTTAATTAATTTTCAGAACCCAAAAATATTTTTATTTTTATTTTTTGCATTAAAAAATTATTTTTAAATCATTTAAATGTTATTTTTAATTAGTTAATAAGAATTAATTAATTAAAAATACATTTAGGTATTTAAAAATCACCAAAAAATTCAGAGAACATTTTCAAACATTTAGAAACATTTACAAACTCACCACACAAATTTCTTTTTGGTTTTGACCATGATTTGACATTTTTCAAATGAATTAGGGTTCTTAAATTTGCATATTTTTAACCCTAACTTCAAAAATTCATGACTTTTGATCCATGTTGAGTTTGTGAATGATTCTTTTTGCATTGTGCTATACATTGTTTCAAGCATCTAAAAACATTTTTATTTCATTTTTATCTTTCATTTTCAATTTGTTTGGCATTTTATCTTTAGGATCACCCTTTAAACCCCAGAAATTTAGGAAATTCATAACTTCCTTTAGGTTTAGCTTCTTCCCCCCCCCTTTGGATAGTGAACTAGTATAGGTTTAGGGTTCCTTTGATTTCATTTTCAATTTTTTATCTTATCATTTGCTTCTGTTTTTGAGTTTTGCATCTCACATGTTCATATAACCCTAATTTTGCATCTCATTTGCATCCATCTTGTATAAGCTTGCATACATGAACTTGCTGATGCGTGTTTTTCGCAAGTGTACGAACACGTCAGAGTAATATAAAAGATTGTCGAATCCACAAAGACCAAGTGTCAATCTATCGTACCTGTTGTTATGGTGTGTATCTAAGGCAACTAAATATAGGGGTTTTAAGAAGGGTGCAATGGTAAATAAAATAATAATTTTAAACAATAAACAAAGACAGGCTCGAATGTAATTTACGTAATCAATGGATAATCCAATACTTGTTAATAGAACTACTCATGGGCAATGTTTTCTCCTTTGAAAAGAACTAATTTAACAGGAACTGTCGCTTTCGCGTATTCAGAACCAAGTTGTACTCTCTAATCAACCCCTCCTATTGTCACGGATAAAAAGGTGCTTACTGCATTAGAGTAGTAAACCTATTTTTAAGAAATATAGTATCTTAACTAAGTTGAAAAGTACTTTAACCTGGATTTCTTAGCAAAAGAGGTTCTTACGAACCAGACTCTAAACTTCTTAACGCGTCCGAAAATCATTTTAAAATCTCTTTTCTTTTTAATCTAAAAACTCCTAATGAACTAGACAAAGCGCTTTTGGCTGTTTTTGAAATAGTTAAAAACAATTACTTAAATTGAAAGATAAAATAGCCCTTAAGTATTTCCACGAACAATTGTACGGATTACTGGTTTAATTACGATCCTTACATTCTAACCTTTATAGATTTAGTTAGACATGATAAAGTAAAAGTTCTTTTTATAATTTTTCATAAAAGAAATTTAGTGCGAGTGCGGAAAGTAAATAAAAGTAGTGCGAGTGTGAGAAATAAAGTAATTTAGTGCGAGTGCGGGAAATAAAGGAATTTAGTGCGACTGCGGAAAATAAACGAAAGTAAAGCGAGTGCAGGAAATAAATAAAATAAAGTGCGAGTGCAAATAATAAATGAAAGTAAAGCAGTGCGAGAAATAAATAAAAGTAAAGCAATGCGGAAAGATAAAATACGAACTAGAATTAAAATGGCGGCATGATTAACTTCCTCCAGAGTGCTCCAAAACTCGATCACACAAACAGATTACAGACTCGATCACTCGATTGCAGAAACACCCCGATGTGGAATGGTAACTGCTTTATAACTGATATATGCCTAGAGAAATCTAAGTTTGGATGATGAAAAACGAAAATCTAAAGTCCTATTTATAGGAAAACTAAATGCAGGAAAAGACCAGGATGCCCCCTCCACTAAATAGTGGAGGGAACTGCTTTTTTGCCTTGTGGCGCCCGCCATGGTGCTAACAGGGAATGGAAGAGTGGGGATCGTGGGTCTTGGAAGTAGTGGAGTGGTCTTGAGACGTGGCCACGTCATGGCTGAACCTATGGTGCCCGCCACGGTGGGTGCCGTAAGTGTAAAACGCTGAATTTCTAGGTTTTCGTCCGTTTCCACTCCTTTTTCGCTCCTTTTCTCGATTCAAGCCCCGATTACATAAAAAACCTGAAAACAAAGAAAAACAAAGTAATAACATAACAAAATAACAATAAAAGCTAAGAATGCATGCGAAATCGGAGTCAGAAATACGGTGAATTTTAGTGTGATCACTTGCCATGATATTTTGTGCATCCACATGACATATAAGACATCTTAGGACACATTGAAATCATGTTTGATCATTGCATCATCCATTTTCCATCCTTTGTATGATCATCTCCATCTCATGACATACATTCATATCATTTCTTTGCATCATTAGCATCATGAACATGCTTCTGGTTTTGGTTTTCATCTTTGCATTTCATTTCATTTTCATGTCATTTCATTTCCTTTTTCTAACTTTTCAGGTGGTAAGTCTTTGTGAAGTGAATTTGCCTTCATTTCTCACAATCTCTTCTCACCTCTCTTATGCATTCATTGTTGCATTTTACTTTTGTATTAGAGTGATCTTGCTCATTCATGTTCCCTCCTCACTTTCTTTCTTCAAGAAACTTATCTTCTTAATTGAAGTAAGTTGTCTTGCTTCTTTCTGCTTCTCCTCCTTCCATCTTTCTTCTTCCTTGGTGGTTTTTCCTTGAAGGTTTCTTGCAAGCCTCATAAACCCAAGGAATACCCAAGCATGATCACAATTTGGGTTTGATTAGTCCCCCCATTAGTTTTACCTTTGTGTCATCTTTGGGTCTTCTCTTCTCACCTCTTAATCAAGGACTAAACCCTAAAGGTTTTAAGGCTTTGTGATTAGGGTTATGCCTGCATCCTTCTCTTAGGATGGAGTGTATAACTTTAACCCTAAGTGTTAAACCCTTAATGTGTTTAAATACTTTAATCAATTCACTTAATAATCACTAAGACATCAAGCTTGTAACTTGGGCCTTGCATTAGGGTTCTAATTCTTCCTTAATTGGTTAAGAAGAACTAACCCTAGTGTTAATGGACAAGTCCCCCTCAAGTTTTCTTACAAACCATAAAATCCACTTCTTAATCTTACCATTAACTAAAATCCACTCTAATAAAGGCTTTGTTTTGTCTTGAGTTTAATCCCTAATCATGGATTAAGTTGAGGTATCTTCCTCGTCTTAAATGTTCTCATCTATTATCCTTCTATTAGGATGGTGTAATGGGTCCATTATATCCTTGATTATGGCTTAAAATCATTACTTAACACTAAACAAAAATACCAAAAACATCTAAATAAATGCAAGTAGGTTAATGATCTTAATCCTACATCATGGTGATTAAGTGTGAGGTGTTTACTTCATACTTAAGGTATTCTCATTACCCCTAATCAAAGGGAAGATGTGATGAGTTTACTAACCCTTGGTTTAGACTTAAGCTCATTAACTTATGACAAACACAAAAAGCAATAAAAGATTGAAAACACAAAAAACAAGCAATAATCGTCTCCTCCAGGATTCTTTTCTCACCTCATTCACTCATAAACGAGAACTTGCTTCTTCCGTCTAATGCAAGACAGTTTGCACCTGAGCCAGACAGGTCGTACACTTCTTTTGCACTAACACTTGTATTCTTTTCCAGCTTTTGCACATAAAATAGAACTGACACTCCCCCTTTAAACACAAACTTTCAAGCGTGGATCCCGTCGAGATCGACGGACAATCTGGGTGCTAATATCTTCCCAGGTTGTAACCAACCCCCTTTCTCAGTTTCTCTGGTTCGCGACCGTATTATCCATTTCTTTTCTTAGGTTTATGCAACATTACCTTTCCTTCAGGATAAAAATGCCTAGCTGGCGACTCTTTTCAGTTCACTCTCTTCTTTTTCCCTTTCGCCGACCGTTCGCGTCTGTACCCCTCTTGGCCAGGTGTCATTTGGTGGGAGCGACACATGAGCACTTGCATTCATTTCAGAGAGCTCCTCTTTGAGTTCTATGTTCTCTTCCTCAAGATCCTCCATCCTTTTCTGACGATCGGTCCATGTATTATACGAATGAGACAGTTTGACTTCTAAAAGAAGTGCAAGAATAAGACTCGATGAAAGAAAATGAAAATGATGCAAACGATGAATGATAATGTAAATGATTAAAAATATTTGATATATTTCTCCTTTATTTAAAGAAAGAATTGATTGAACAAACTACTGCATAATATAATACAATTTTTTTTATTTAGCTGAAACAATTTACATCCAAAGTACATTATTCAAATGCGGGAAAGAAACTTAACACTCTAAAGCTCTCTTTTCTGGTACTACAGTTTCTTGACAATCTGTTTTCTGCCTTTTGAGCGGGGGTTCCTCCAGATTTTTAGTACTTTTCCAGGTTTAGAAGGTTTCGGTGTTTCCCTGAATAGGCAACCGCTCTTCCTTTTCTATGACGTGTGTCGCTCCCGTGATTTTCTGCCTTTTGAGCCCCTTAGATATTGGTCCTCCATTACGGGCAATATTCTCGTTCAGATTCCCATTCAGGGTGCCTCCATTACCACTACCATGGCTCTTATTTCGTGGTTGATCGACCATCTGTCTCAGAATATATTGGTTATGTGACATTCCAGTCATCAGTTCCATGAACTGATCCATTCTTGTCCTTAGCTCGGTGAGTTAAGGTTGCACCTTGTTAGCCATTCTCGCTTGGTTTCTTCTTGTTGGGTAGCGGTGGATACATTGGTCAGCAATACTTCCCGAAGAAGACATAAGATGAGAAAACCATATTTGGTACCTGGAAAAGAATGCAAAATGATATGTATGATATGCAATGAAATGTTTTATATTCTCAAGGCCTTTTCGTTCCCCGATTATGGTCTTTCAAGAAATATATAGAGGTTCATTCAACCTCCGGGATAAAGTTGTCGAGCTTGCAAAGATCTTTTCAAACAAGTGCAAGTGCCGGTAAGTGAACAATGATGTGCAAGATACCCGAACAACCATTGCAGTAGAAATCAACATACCATAAACAGGAAGAATCCTGAAGGATCAAAGTCATACAAAGAAATATAAACATCAATAAACATGTCTGAAATACAATAATGGTTCCTTCAACAATCCCGAGGATAACCCAAATACAACATTGAATACGATAAAGCCTATATCTTGTGAAACACCACATCCATTTTATCAAAGGCTTATCTTCTAGACTTCTTCGAACATGACAATCACATAAGGATGCTCGAGATTCTGAACCAACCCTTTGATCAAATAGTTCCTCAAGTCAAAAGCTTGATGTAGTGAACCAACATATTTCCAAAAGACTTCTTCATTCACATCTCCATGTGCAGGTTCTACTATGGCTTTCTTCACTTCATCTTGGATCTTGTGTTCCTCGACCTCCTTCTGGGCTTCTTCTAGTAGCTTATGGATTTGACCCGTATTTCCCTGGTATTCTTGACGCTTTGAGTGTGTTGCCTTTAGTTCCTCATCTAAATCCTTCATCTCTGCATTCAAGCCTTCGATTTCTGATTTGTACCTATTTTCATCTTTTGTTTGATGTTCCTGATTGTCATCCCACTTATGTTCAGCTAACAACCTTTTGTAGAAGTAATTTTCTCTATCTTCAAGATCTTTTTGCTTCTCTTCCATAAGCTTTTCTGCAGACAGGGCTCTTTCTTCTAATCTTTTATGGGCGTGCACTGATTGTTGATAAAAGCTGTTGTTTTCCGAGTTCTCTACCCGAAGCTTTTTATCTAGGATTTCAGACATGCGATATCTTCAATGGGTACAATAGTCCTGGGTTATATCACCTTTGGATATATAGGAGGTTCAACTGAAAATGGCAGCTTAGTGATGATTACCCTTCGTTTTAACAAGTCAGCATAAGGTGAATATGTTTTGGGATCTGGTTTCCCAAATTTCATTCTTCCCTTCTTGATGCAAGTATTCTAGGATTCAGAGATAATGAAAGGTGAGTTGTCGTTGTGCTTGAAATACAAAGATTCTACCAAGTCTTTCTCCTCCGAAGGCTCCTTTAGTGGATAGCCGAATTTCTTAATTGCGAGAATGGGATTGTAATTGATACCTCCTCTCCTTCCTTGTAAGGGCACATTTGGAAATGTCTCGCAGCCACTAAGAATGGGCACTCCAACCAAATCCAGGTGATACCACCAAGATATGTCTTCAGCCGTTAACCCCATTAACCTCTTGGACCAATAGAGGGTTCCCTTAAGCTCAACAAATGCCCCAGTCTTTGGATGATGATGGTCAAATCAGGCATGAAACAAAGGAACACAACAAACTACCAGTCTTCCCCTTTTCTTTTTGTTTTTATAATGTATTGAATATTATAAGTCACCTAGAAATGTAGGAACCATATTTCTTTTGATAAAGATACACACTGCATCCATATCAATAAAAAATGCTACATTCGTGAACAAAGAGATTCCATACACTCACAAAGCTAAGATGGAACTAAAGGTAATTCACTCCTTTTTAATAGCACATTTCCTCGCCTCTCCTACAAGGAACTCAAGATGGAAACCCTCCCGACCTCCTTTCTCTCCTACAAAGGTTTCAACCACCTATTTACCCAGATGAATGGTTGCAGCTATATCTTCATTTGGAGGAGTCCTTTTTGAGCTGTAGAATGGTGGTGTATCCTTGACATGAATTCTCAGAATATCTAAAAATTCTTCCAGAGTAGGAACTAGGATATAATCATTGAAAGTAAGACACCAGAGCTGGGGATCATAGAAATGCAGAAGGGTGTGTAGAACATCATACTGATATGGACTGATTATATCTACATAACTTAGAATCAACCCGTATCTCTTCCTGAATTTATCCAACACATCACTGTCCAATAATTCTATCAACTCTTTGATCACTTTGACTTCAGGCTAAGGAAACCAATATTCCACATTCTTCTTTCTAAGATGACCTTCCATTCTGAATCATAACATTCACCGGAATCAAAGGTAATATACAAAACCCTGAGAATAAAAAACAAAAATGTTAATGATGAATGAATGTAATGCATCTAGGTATGTGAGTAGGGCCAAATTATTTTATGTAAGTACAAATGCGAGAGCCAAGTGTCTGTGTAGAACTACAAAAATAGGAACAAATCTGTACAAAACCCAAATTGAGAATATTGAAAATCTATATAGAAACAAATAACTACTCATAGGATAATCAGATGAAACATGTATGTATAAGGTCAAAGTTACCTGCAAACCTGTAAACAATTCCCGCATCTCACATGTAGTGCTAAGGGTCAGCTCCCCTGACTCTCAGGTTGAGAAGCAATAATATGGTCACGGTTTCCAGTTAGGAATTATATACTAATATAGGAGGTTTCCATTGATTCCTACAAAACAAGTTCATCATATGCAAGTTCCTATTGGGCCCTCGGATGCGAGTGGGTTTGCCATTAACATATGGTCTGCCACTGTCAACTCTAGAGAGGGGTGTTTCCACTAAAGTCCTCAATGATCGGTCACCAGATGCACATAAATCTCAAGGTCCTATCCTGAATGAGGAAGAACCTCACAACAAGATATTTACAAGAATGTCTCAATCTGGTTGTGGAACTCACAACTACTCTCGTGGCAAAATACCATGAAATCTAAGTGATTGTCCACTCTAAAGTCTAAGGTGCACTCGAGCCTGGGTAGTGGGCTCATCTCACAATATCATCCCCATCCCGCCAAAGGAAACCACAATACAAAATATACATGATGCATGATATAAGTGAAATGTGGTAAAGACGGTAAAGTAAAGCAGTCAAGCTATAAATAAAAGCAAATCAAACACCCAATAAACAAAACACACAAGCATAAGGAGAGACTCACATAGGGAACTAGAGTCCCCAACTTTCGCTCCCTAGATTTTCATCCTAGTACAAATGCGAAAGTGTTGCGGAAATATAAGAAGAGTTTCCAGCAATGCATTTTTATCCTAAGGAAAGGGAAACATAATGTTGCAAAAACCAGGAGAAAAAGGAATGAACGAGATCTTGAGAACTAGAGAGAACGAGTAAGGGAGTCGGTTACGTGAAAGGAAGTTATTAGCACCCCTTCACGTCTGTCGTAATTGACAGGTGTAAACACCCCAAATTTTCCCTCACTTTTTCTCACACCTTGGCTTGTGATATTTTCATATTTGCACCGCATAAGCATATCATCTCACACTGCATAGTTTATTTCATCTGCATAGCTGTAATTAGGGTTTATGATCAAGAGAATCCAAGAAGTGATATAAGCCATATCAAATGCCTTGAAGCTTTCCAAGAGGGTCCATGTGTGTCCCATGATCATAATATGCTCCCCAAAGTTCATAAAAGTCAAGGGATCACAAAGCATTGCAAAGGCATAGAGGCAGACTGAAGATTTCCTGCACAGATGACCTAAAATTAGGGTTTTGTGTTTGAGCCCTTAATCTCAAATTTTTTGGTCATTCTTCTTTCTAATGGTCTTAATGGGTTATAAGGATCATGTGTACACAAAATTGATGAACAAATTCACTATGGAAGTCATCTGATCATAGGTTAACTTCTTGAGCAAGAAAAGTCAAAATCAGGGCATATGAGGCCTCCCTCAAGGGTACCAAAGGGTCATCATCACCATTTTGAGTCTCTATGATATTTATTTGATTTTAGAAGTGGTTAGAAGTTCACAAGATTGAAGAATTTTGAGCCAAATGAAAACTTGCTATTTTTGGAAATGACTTGTAATGGAAACTTTCCATTTTGGGAAAGATTTTCAACCTATTCTTTCATGACCAAAAATGCTTCAAATGAAAAATTCTTGGGCATGAAAGTTATATATTATGTCTTCCAATTTTCAAAAAGTAAAAGAACATGTCTTGATTCATCCTAGAACTCAAGATATGACCTTTCAAAGTTGGCAAAAATCCTATAATTCTCAAGTTCATGCCAAAGAGGGAATTTTGCAATTTCACTTGCCAAACCTTTTTATGACCTCTAATCAACTTCTATGCACCATAACATATCAAGGCAACTTCAAAAAATCAGAATTGGCCCAAGATTGCATGGTTATGATGGATTGATTCTCAAGAAATCTCAAAAGGGCCAAAATGCATAACTTTGGAAAAACCTTGGAAACTCTTCATCCACTTGTCCCAGCTGCATAACTTTGATCCTAGGGCTATCCACAAATCATGCAGAGGCCAAGACACCCAAAAAGCCAGCTCCGACTTAGCCCATGCATATGGTACAAAAACTTTTGACTTTTTGCAAATTGCCCATGCCAATCACAC
This sequence comes from Lathyrus aphaca, assembly GCA_963966055.1. Classification (NCBI taxonomy): domain Eukaryota; kingdom Viridiplantae; phylum Streptophyta; class Magnoliopsida; order Fabales; family Fabaceae; genus Lathyrus; species Lathyrus aphaca. Next base: position 478,536,384 of record OZ014521.1, read on the forward strand.
TGAGCCACAACAACTCCTCTGGCCAATCAAGACATCACATAGAGGCCTTATGCAACTCATTCCATAACACACATTGGCGTGAATACTCCCACACATCAGTTTTCACAAAACTTGCCAAAAACTTCCCTTCTTCAAATCTCGCAGCACAACCATCAAACCTTACAACTCTTTGCACCAATCATCTCTACACATCATAAGGAACACAAACCATCCATTGAAATGGCCTAAAAGCTCACAAATAAAAACTTGTTCTAAACATTGTAACATCATCAGGGAGTTCATTGGAGGTGGATTGAACAAAGAAAGAGGTCCAAAAGCCCAGATTGAGAAATCTTCATCTCAGCTATCCTCAAATACAAAATTTTCAAAACTTGCCTTTTAAGTTACAATATCAATCTACATGTTTCACTGATCATTGTGATGTGTTTGGTTTTGAAAATGAGTTGAAAATGAGCATGTATTTAACTTCTGAAAATTTTGTACGTTTTTCCGGTTTGCTTCGATTCATGGATTTGATGGAATACGTTTGATTTTTGTTGCTGGATTTATGTTTAATGATGTTCAATGATCATTTCTGGAGATTTTGGTGCATTGTTATGGTGTTTTGAGCATTTCAGGGGAGGGGACTGGCCGGAGAAGATGACCGAAGGTCTTCTCTGGCCACCTGAGTGTCATTAAGGGTTTAATTAGGGTTTAGGGTTAGTTTGAATTTCAGCCTTTAGATACTTGCTTCCCGCGCGTATTGGACGACCCAGATGCTCCATTAAAGCCCCAATCCATAATTAATTAGTTTAATTAGGTTTATTTAATTATTTAAGTCAGATTGAATCTCATCCCTAGGATAGCGCGCAGTCAACACCCCCCCTAGGTTTGAATCCTGGCCATCAGATCCTCATACTTTAAATTTTATTCATTTTAATTCATTTTCTTTTAATTTCTTTTACTCATTTTCTTAAAAATAGTAAAAACCATCAAAAACTTCTCAAACTTTGCATTTTTGTTTCAAATAATTTTCTTAACCTGAAAAAAAATTTATTTTTATTTTTTGCATTAAAAAAGTATTTTTAAAATATTTAAATGTTATGTTTAATTAATTAATGGATTTTAATTAATTAAAAATGCATTTAGGTTTCTAAAAATCACCAAAAAATCCTGAAGCATCCTTGAACATTTAGAAATATTTTAAAACTCAACATACAAATTTCTTTTTATGTTTGATCATAATTTCACAATTTTCTTTGAATTAGGGTTCTTAAAAATCACATTTTCTAACCCTAACTTGAAAATTTCATTTCTGCCTAACCATGATGGTTTTGAACTTGGTTCTTCTTGCATTGGTTCACATATTGCATATAGTTTCTATGTTATTTTTCTCATGATTTTATCTTTCATTTTCAATTTGATTGGCATTTTCCCTAAAGAATCACCAGAAACCCTAGCAAACTTAGGAATTTCATAACTTTCACTAGGTTAAGCTTCTGACTTTCTCCTTTGGGGTGTGACCTTATATGGTATTAGGGTTTTTTTGAGCTTGACTTCAATTTTTTATCATGTTGATTGCTTCTATTTTGGTCATATGCATCTCATGTTGCCTTAAAACCCTAATTTTGCATCTTCATTTGCATTCATCTTTGCATATCATCATCATATGAACTTGCCATGACATTTCAAACATTTGTATGACATCTTCGACATCTTAATACATTCTTGAACATTTATTGATCATTTCTTCATTCATTTTCTATGCTTTGCATCCATTGCAATTCATGAACATCCATGTGTTTTCAAGCTTCTAAACATGCTTCCTTGCATCTCATCTTTGTATGATCATTCATATGCATATTGTATGACTTTGAATCATCTCATATGCCATTTACATTGCATTTTCACTTCTGACTTTTATCTTTGCATCTCATTTCCTTTTGCTTTATGTCTTATGCATCCATACTAACATTTCAGGTACTTTGGTAAGTTATTTGGGAGGTGGATTTGCCTTCACCTCCCACCTCTTCTTATGTCATTCATATGCATTCTTACTTGTCTTTGAAGTGAACTTGCTTCACTTATGATCTCTCCTTCTTACTTTCTCTCTTTTAAGTTACTTATCTTCTTCAGGAAGTAAGTAACTTATTCTTATTCTTCCTTCTCTTTTCATCAGCTTCTTCCATTGGTGGCCTTGAAGATCTTTTCTCTTAAGCCTCACAAACCATAGGATATCCAAGCATGATAACTTTTAGGGTTGTATAGTCCCCCCTAGTTTTTTACCTTTTAGTCTCCTTGAGTCTATCTTCTCATCTCAATAATCAGAGACTAAACTTTTAAAGCATTAGGACTTTGGAATTAGGGTTATGCCTGCATCCTTATCTTAGGATGGAGTGTATAAATCTAATCCTTAGTTTTAAACCTTTAATTTGTTTACACCTCTTAATCAAAACACATTAATAACCACTAAGACTTTATCTTGTAACTTGGGCCTTACATTAGGGTGCTATCTCTTCCTTATAGTTAAGAGGAACTAACCTTAGTGTTTAATGGACAAGTCCTCCTCAAGTTGTCTTACAAACCATAATTCCACTTCTTAATCTAATCCCTTTAATTAAAATCCAATTAATAAAGCTTTGTTATATAATGAATTTAATCCCTAACCATGGATTAAGTTGAGGTATCTTCCTCAGCTTAAGTGTTCTCATCTATCATCCTTCTATTAGGATGGTGTAATGAGTTCACTAATATGTGATTAGAAATTAAACTCATTACTTAACACTAAACAAAAACCCAAAAACATCTAAATAATCACAAGTAGGTTAATGATCTTAATCCTACATCATCATGGTAATTAAGTTGAGATGCTTATCTCATACTTAAGTAGACTCAATATTCCTAATCAGGGAGGATATAATGAGTCTACAAGCCCTTGATTTAGGCTTAAGCTCATTATCCTGTGCAAAAACACCAAAACAATAAAAACCTGAAAACACAAAAAACAAACAATAATCGTCTCCTTCGGGATTCTTTTCTCATCACATTCATTCACAAACGAGAACTTGCTTCTTCCGTCTAATGCAAGACAGTTAGCACTCGAGCCAGACGCGTCATACACTTGAGCATAGACAAGTAAGCAGTTCACAGTCAATTTATTTTCAGTCTCTTTGAGTCGAAATATGGTGTTTTGACTTCCTCATTGCACGAGAGGATACGTAGGCATAACTTAACAGTTACCGAACAAAAGTCTCTTTGTCTTCCCCCACTTTCAACAATCCTTTTTTTTAAGCCTCAGTTCCTGAGCAATTCACACCTTTTGCAATGACACCTGTACTTTCTTTCCCTAGCTTTTTGCACACATATAGCACATACACCTACCCCTTTAAACACAATCTTGTAAGCATGGATCCCGTCGAGTACGACGGACGATCTGGGTGCTAATACCTTCCCAGGTCGTAACCAACCCCCTTTCTCAGTTTCTCTGGTTCACAATCGTCTTATCCATCTCTTTCTAGGTTTATGCAGCATTACCTTTCCTTCGGGATAAAAATGCCTAGCTGGCGACTCTATTCACCCCTTTTTCTTCGTTGACTGTTCGCGTTTGCACCTTGGGACCCTGGTGTCTTTTCAAGGGAGCGACAACAGGATTCGCGCTTTCTTGCACTGCTCAAAGGGTGTTGTGATCTGCTTCATCTGCTGCTAAACTAGAACTGCAGAAAGAACGGGGACAGAAAGAGAATTAAAAACAATGTAGGGAAAAGAAAGAATTATTCTCAAATGGGCGCTAACCCACTGTCTACGTATCTCAATGGGTATGAGAATCAGAGCGACGTAGTTCCCCTAACTAGGGATGAAACTGGTTTGTTTGTGTTTTTTGGAGGAACTACCACTACTCTGGCTCAAGTGATACAGGCTCGTTGGGTCAAGTGCGTTATTGTATTGCACGAGAACATGAAGAGGCGCGTTCTTACGATGAAAGTGAGTGAGATGAGAAAATAATTCTCAAAGGAAAGACGCTTTTGACTGTTTTGATTTATTTTAAGAGTTTTTATTATAAGTGTTTTGCGTAAGCAAGCGTACTAATGTGTCTGGTAATGGAGTATGTACTTCATACATCACTCCAAGATGGAATGATAATAAAGAACACTAAGTATGAGGAAGACACTCACACTTATTTACAATGCTTGAGGTCTGAGTACACTAACTTACTACTTTTATTAAGTGTTTTTGTTGTTTTTGAACGAAGAAGTATTTTTAAATTTGATTTTTGCACAACTCCATGATAAAGACTTGTTCATCATGTTAGATGACTAACAACGCATTCCAAGATTGAATCTTTCCAAGTAACCCATGGTATAAGTCTCATGGAACATGAAGGGGTATCTACCTTTATTATATGTTTTTGAAGTTATTTTGAGATGATAAGAGAAGACTCAAATAATAATTAAAGGTAAAAACTATGAGGGGGCTACGACTCACCCAATTGTTATCATGCTTGCAGATCCCCAAGGTTAAGTGTGGTATGAGAACTATAATCCTAAAATAAGAGAGGAGAAGAGATAAATAGGTACCATAACTCACTTCCAATATAGAAGTTGAGTTATGAACCAAGAGGGAAAAAAGAAATGAAATGTCAAAGAAGTATAAGATGCTTATCACAATCACACAAGAGAAAGAAATAAAGAGATGAGGGAAGAGGTGTGTGTGGAATCACATCCACACACTCAACTCACCATTAACCTCTACAAGAAAAGGTTAGTTAAACAATTTAATATGAAGTCAAAAGTAAGAGAAATAAGACATTTAGGCATCAAACAATCTCATAAAGTGAAACTAGGAAGCAAATAAGGCCTATACCTAAAGCTAAAGGATCCTAAGGGTTAGATGACCTCTAAGTTAGTAGCTACATTCTAAGAGTATTCACTAAGGTTAAGCATCCTAATGGGATCAAACTAGGTTCAGAAAGGTGCTAAAGAATCACACAAGTTCATGCTATGAGCTATGAATAAAGTATGAATGCATATGTAACACCCCATATAATATATATCAAGAGTAATATCATACATTGTTAATTTTTGGTACTGACACCATCATAAGTGCCTAATAGTATAATTCACATTCTTGACCAACTATAAAAATTCTATATAACAATGGTGCAACACATGGAAATCATACTAAAAAAAAACAAATTTTAAGATCAATACAATATCCAATATTTGTACAAAGATAAAGAAATACACAACGGAAGACTAAAACTATGCTTCACTTGAAACATCTTAAGCATCCATCCACTTGTAAATCAAACCTGCTAAAGAAACCTGAAAAGAAACAACAAAAGTGGGGTAAGATGACAACATATCAATGGGTTCCCTATCTTAGAGTTCTCTCGGCTCTAAGGGTTCTATCCAAACCTAACTCAAGTCTTTATAAAAGGAAAACGACCTTGAGTTCACACGTCTCGCAGTCATTAGAACCACGTCCAAGAGTTCTACAAATCCTACTATTACGAGCTAGAATAATGCCTTTATACTTCTCATGGGACTCGATATAACACTCATCTCAAACGACTACCATGCTTCCCTTGGGATTCATTGTAATACCCACCTCAAGCCTAAAACAAGTCTGATGCTTCCCGTGGGACTCATTGTAATACCTACCACAAGACTTACTCAATGTTCCTGTGGGACTCTTTATAATACCCACCACAAGCCCATACCAAACCGATGCTTCCCGTGGGACTCAGTGTAATACCCACCATAAGACTTACTCAATGCTTCCCGTGGGACTCAGTGTAATTCCCATCATAAGCCCAAACCAAACTGATGCTTCCCTTGGGACTCGGTGTAATACCCACCACAAAACTTACTCAATGTTTCCCGTGGGACTCATTGTAATACCCACCACAAGCCCAAACAAAATTGATGCTTCCCGTGGGACTTATTGTAATACCCACCACAAGACTTACTCAATGTTTCCCGTGGGACTCAGTGTAATGCCCACCACAAGCCCAAACCATACCGACGGTACCTCAAGCCTTTACAAATACTTCCCGTGGGACTCAGTGTAATACCCACCACAAGACTTACTCAAGACTGTTCGGAGGATACCACGTATTACGCGTCAATGATTCGGAACAACCTAGGATAAACCTAAGCATCTTATAGTCATAACATCTAAGAATTTCTAGTTACACTACTAGGCCACACTATTGTTTTATGGTAAGATTCTTCACTCTTTCTCCATTCTTGGCACTTTTAATTATATAGTTTTCAATTACATAATTCTAAAATTCTAGTTTAATTATCATCATTAAACTAATCCCACAATGATCTCACTGTCTCTATTCTCAATCAATTCTCATGATTTAATACATTTTCCACAATTAACACATGTTCCATAATTTGACTAATACCATAATTCCTTAACTAACATAATTACGGTTAATTGGAAAAGTTGGGTAAAAGTCGGCTCAAAATAACATTTCTCGACATCAGATGATAGTTCATGTTTTTAGCTTCAAATCGATATTAGGAACACTAAAAGCGGACACCTGACTCACAAGTTATGAATTAAATACAAAAAATAAACTTCCAGGTCTAGTTGAGCGAGCCCTCAGATCACCAATCATTCTGAAAATTTCAGCAAGCTCTGCGATTTCCAGAAACCTCAGGCTTACGGAAAACACTCATTTCCATGCCAAAGTTAACCAAAATATCAAAAAAATAGAGGAACAAAACACTAAACATGAATACCATCATATATTAGTCATTATACTTTAATTTAATCTAGTTTTAACCGTTTAATCTTTCAATTTCTAAGATTTTCTACAAAACCCTAAAACTCAATATCTCAGCCAAAACTCAAAAGAAAAGTTTTTAACTATGAAACCACCTTGCCAATGAAAAGGAGTTTGGTACAAACGAAGATTTGATGAAGAAATGGTGAAGATCCAAGCTTTCCCTCTTCTTAGGTCTTCTTCCTCTTCTTCTTTTCTCTCTTTCTTTCTTTCTTTCTTTCCTTTTTCCTTCTTTCTCTTTTTCTTTTCCTTACCAACTTTCTTTCTCTTTCTTATTATAAACCCTTATTTTCTCTTTTTATAAAATAATTACCATTTATTAGTTAGTAACACTAACTTGTCCAATTTGAGAGTATCCAAAAATGTCTCCAAGTCGAATATTTAATAAAGCCTCTGTGTCAGATAATACTTAATTAATTAATTTAAGTTCGTCCGTTGCTCTAATTACTTTACCTGAAAGCTCTTAGAGTACACCAGAATCCTATTAAACTTAATTAATATTATCCAGAGCACTTAATTAAATACGGGGTATTACATCCTCCCCTCCTTAAATTCAAATTTGTCCTCGAATTTCCTTTACTTATCCTCAACGATAGTTTACAACAGTGTCTTAGATCAACACTTATGCTTAATTCTCTTACATATTCTAACATAATTAAATTCCAATTTGAATCTGTGACTCAAAGTACTCGTTTCAAAACAAATCAAATCTCACGTTCTTACTCATACGCCCGTTCCAACATTGGGTTAATTCCCAACTTGCAATTCTGCAATTTATTTGTTGCTTCATACTTAATCACCCAGTCTAAAGTTTCCGTCGAAGAAATATACCATGCTAAAAACATCCATTGGTTCATAACGCAAGACATAACACTCCAACTTGATCTCGGAACATACAACACTCGACAAGGTTTCACAAGGTATCTTGGCGAGATCTTATTTTCAGACAATTTCCCAACAAAAGCTCCAATTAAGATCCTCCAATCACTAACACCCTATCAAAATTTGTCAAACGACTTCCTTTACCAATTCCACTTGATCTTACATCAAAACTGTAACCATTTACGTCGGACACTTCATTCTCTCAGTATCCTACCATAGACAACCTACTTAGAATAAAATTTCCCTTTGATCCTCAACAATTTGACTGAATTCTTTATCATTCTCCTTCCACTATACTTTCAAATCCTAACAACGGAGATACTACGAAATTTCAAACAATAATAAGTAACTGATAGTTTACGGGGAAACATGTATCCATCAGATCTCTCACCAACCAATAGAATAAGAACTTGCAAACATGCAACGATAAAACAATCCACCTGACAACCTCTTAATAGTGACTTCAGTCCAAACTCCCCAGCGTTGCACTGTTGCAATCATAACTCACACAAATTCCAATTTCCATTCTAAACTCGAAACAATCCACCCAATTAAGCTCACCCAATCGACCATGGTTACTATGATCCGTATCAATTCACTTTACAAAATTTCCATTCACTCGAGATTTCTGTCAACACAAGGTTTCCATCAATAAAATGCAGTAACGCCACATAACTTACAATAACCAATGAGTCACCAATACCAAACTCAAATTATCCTTAGAGCATTTGCGGGTTTCCATAACACTGGAGGTTAAGAATTTAACGATACTAAAGTTGACCAATTGTTTAACTCTTATGCACACAATAATCCAAATGCCCAAACTTTTCCTGGAAGATCAACACTTCTCTATCTGACACTTCGAACGGAGACCAAAGAAGACTTACAGTTCGGAAGGTATGATTCTCTAAAGTTCTCAACAAAAGTCGTGTGTTAATCAATTGCTCATCTGAGGTTAAACGATCGAACACCACTAAACTTGTTTTTTTATTAACAAACTATCTAACTTAACATTACCATTTCTTACCACGCCATCTTGAAAGATAATTCTTACTCTTGATGTCCAGACATGCGCACAATCACTCGTCGTTCACAACTCGAGATAACACGAACGTGAACAACATGCAGACCACAAATATAAAAAGTGACGAAGTAGAGTTACCATTTTGTCATGATCATAACACAGATACTCAACGGAATGGCTCGATTCCACTCGCACAATGACATTGTCAAAAGGGTTTTGTCGCAAGCTAACACTTAGTTCGTCCATAAACAAAATCCAACACACAATCCTTATCGGGTAAATACAAGATGATGAATACCTCATATCTAGTATACAACATTGTCCTCTCTCTTTAATTCCTTGGCAAGGATTAAAACAACAACAACATTCTCAATCTCATTAGAGACAAATTCCAAAGAATTTGATTATTCCTTACACTTGGAAATATAAGTAATGCACTCCTTTAAAGAAACTTCGATACCTCTACTTACATATAATTCGGGGTCTCCCTTGCTTTCTACTAACCATTTCATAGAATTTTTCCACAGCCTTCTGCTGTACTAAGAACGCTCCAATCGGGCACTCAAGTCCAAATGTATGAATCTTAGAAAAGATCCAACTTTCGATACTTAATAGCGTTAACCAATCACTAACAGGAGGGTAATCAATTACTCAAATCCAGAAGCAACTTCTGATATTCATTGTAACCTATGCCTCCCAACTCATTCCAATCGTAACTAAACGTTATAACCATCCCCAACGGATGATTCCACCGAGCAATGCTGAAAGAAACACCAGACAAGTTATGGTTAGTGGACCTGTTCTCATCAATCCAAGCAATAAGTTACTACAAACATGATTACAAATTCATCTGGTACAAGTGCAGAAGTTCAATGCAATGTGATAACTAATCAACTCGACCTCCACAACTGCTTTCCTTACATCAAAATCATTCTTAACCAAGTCAACAACAACTCCAGGAGACTCCTTCCATCCACCATTCTCGTAGACCATCAAAGGTCAGGACGTCTGCTCTTCTTAAAAATTCATATAATACCGAATTAACGATTTTCCAAAACAAGTCTCTGAATCTGTAGGCTTGCTTCATAATTATTCAATCTCATTCGTTGACAATCCTGTCCTTTGCAATACGAGTGATGTCCATAGAGGTAACACTGATCGCAGAGTTCCATTCAGATAGGTAGAACTTCGAGAAACACGCTTTCGTTTAGTTGAGCATAGACCATCCAATGCCTTCTCACGTCGCGCGGTCAATGTCATCTCCATACCATATTAAATTCACTCTCTGTGCTAATCTTCTCACACTCAAACACAAACCTTCTTACTAGAACTTCTTCCAAATCCAATGTGTTTACTCTATCACTTTTCACCACTTTATCAAGTCCTCACTTCACACACCTCATATACTAAATAGAGTTTATTCTTCTTTCGACACTATACATTATACCATTCCTTAGGTCATTCAAAAAATTTCGACTTAATCTCTTATCAAAAACATAAAACCTTGATGCCTTACTCTGATTCTTGTCTTTTCGATTTCAATCAAATAAACAACTCTGGTCTTCTATCCTTCGTTTGGGGTATACTTGTCTCATTTGAAACGTGTAGTCACATCCTTTTGTCCCTCTTCACATTCTGCATTGCCTTAGGTTCTTTTCATGGAATGAAACTTCTCAACACTGTTGTCCATACTAGTCACCATTACTGGTCCACCAGTGACTTTACGTATTACTCGATACACCGACCACTCATTCTGTAGGGATCTTTACCTCTCAGATCCTATCCATTCCAAATGATTCCTCAAATCATACACTTCTCTACAATCCCATGTTACAGGAAGTAAAATTCTTAAGAATACTCAAACCGAGCTGACCAAAGCTCTCCTCTGCTATCTCTTGTCTTGAGCCCACTCTCACAGCATAAGTTGCAACAACACTTCGGAGTCCTCATGGTCTCATAACCATGATTCAACCTATCACATACATAGCATTAGGATGATCAGACTCAATACTACATAGTATGATATTAAGAACCATGTCGGCAAGACACACTTAAGAGGCATGAAATATTTAATTATGATGTTTCAAGGCTAGGTCGAGGATACGACCTGCTCTGATACCAACTGTAACACCTGATAACGAGAAAATGTATCGATTATATTGCTATGTTTCAATACCGTTATATCGCATAATTGTCGTTTTAACACCCTATTCCTCGAGTTTTCTTTGCCATTTTGCAGGTACATCATATACAAAGCTAAATCATGAGCCACAAGCAAAAGGAGCAAAAACAACCATTAAAAGATGAAGAAATTAGGAATTCTGCATAACCTGCATATTTTGTAGCACTCATGGTCGTCACCTAGGTGTCACGACCGTGACACCCCAAAAGGAGCACTCACGACCGTGACATATCCCTCACGATCGTGACACTTATAATACAAGGAACACGAACGTGATGCCCTTGTCACGACCGTGACAAGGGAAAAATAGGTTATTTGACTGAAGACTTGGTCATGAACATCACGCTGCATGAAGTGCCTATTTTCCAGCTGACCCAGTATCCACACGTCCCTGGATTCTCTCAATTCTCCTACGAGGCCCAAGCAACAAACCAACTACCAAGCCCATTTAGTCTTCTATAAATAGCTTAATTTGAATGAACAATTTACAGAGTTCGGTTTTATTAATTTCTTGCGGAAGCTCTGCCGAATTATTTTACACCCTTTATATTTTTCCAGCATTATTTTCATTGCTTTATTTTTCTTGTATCCAAACCAACCCTATAACAATTTCCAACATCAGGAAATTGTTATAAAATTTATTTGTTTCAAAGCCTTCAGAATTTTTAGAATTTATTTCCGATTCCGACAAATACTCCGAGCTTTCCAGCCTGTGGAAGAAGGAGTCTGCCACTTTTATTGTTAACCAGGTTTATATTAATTTGCAATTTTATATTTATGTTGAATATTTATTTTTCTGCTATGAATATTTCGTTTTATGTTTCTATGCCTCTGTCTGGTTCAACAATAATGAGTAGCTAAATACCTTAGGGCGGTATGTAATTAAAACAAACTGAATCGGTAAAATCAACTATACGCTTAAAATAATTAAGAGCTTAATATTCTGGCTGATACTTTTTATTATAAAAACAACCTTTTTGTTACGAGAGTAAGGAAAGTGTATTAGGTTAGGTCAATACCACGAGAGTGTGGGATTTTAACCAGATATCTAAAGTTAGGCATTTAAATTAAACACAGCGAGAGCGCTTTAAAATAAATTAGAATTACTAAGTTTCCAAAAATTATCTCTAAACACTTATGGGCTAGCGAGAGCAGGCATAGGGCTTTAGGGGTAAGATCTGAGATAAGACCACGAGAGTGTGAGTTAAGAATATTTAAACTGGTAACCTCTACAGAATAGATTAAGTGAACCATCTTTATAAGCCTAGGTTAGATTGACCCGCCTAAGTTAGCATAATTACATACCGACCGCCTTAGTATTATTTTATTAAACTTAAATTTAATTCCCGCCTTTAATCTTTAAAAACAACAAAAAAAATCGTGACAACCCTTCACCTTAGCTAAACTAGAAGTTCATCTAGCACTAAGTAACCATAGAGTCCCTGTGGATCGATAATCTTAAATATTACTTCGATAGGTTGTGCACTTGCAGTTAAGATACCGCTAGACACATAATTAGATACGTCTTTAGCCCATCAAGTTTTTGGCGCCGTTGCAGGGGGACCTTAATTTAGTTACTAGTGCACTTTAGGTAGCATTGTCTAGACTAAGGTAACAACTATTTTCTTTTCTTAATCTAAATTCCCGAGTGTATGCCAAGTACTCGCTCCCAAGGCGAAGACTTGCAACCTCTAATCCCAGAATCGGAACGCTTCTTACACGTAAGAAGACGGATATTCGATTACGAACAAAATTACAATATTCCAGATCTTCAATTAGATCCGCCTAAACCAGTCGTAACATCTAAGGACGCAGAGATGGCTGAAGAACAGAATCACCCACTCAAATATTACACTAGTCCTTCGCAAGCTGAACCGCATTCCAGTATTGCCGCACCAGCTATCAACCGAAACGATTTCGAACTAAAACCTTCGTTGATATCAGCCGTGCAACAAAATCAATTCGCCGGAAATCCTACCGAGGATCTGAACCTTCATCTTTCGATCTTTGTGCAATACGCAGATACCGTAAAAGCCAATGGAGTTACCCAAGAAGCTATTAGACTACGTTTGTTTCCTTTTTCACTTCGAGACAGAGTAAGAGCCTGGCTTCAATCTCTGCCTTCGAACTCAGTAACTACGTGGGAGGAACTAAAGAGAGTTTTCTTGACCAGATATTTCCCACCTAGCAAGACAGCTATTCTGAGAGCTCAGATCAACGGATTTAAGCAAAGGGAAAACGAATCACTATTCGAAGCTTGGGAACATTATAAGGATATGCTGAGACTTTGTCCACATCACGAATTAGTAGAATGGATGGTCATCCATACCTTCTATAATGGACTCTTGTACAATACAAGAATGACAATTGACGCTGCCGTGGGCGGTGCACTAATGGACAAAGAATATAATGATGCTTATGCACTTATCGAAAGTATGGCTCAAAACCATTACCAATGGGGAAGCGAGAGAGTCGCAACTGAGAAAACAACAAAAGGAGGTATGTACGAAGTGAGTAGTATGGACCAAGTCAATGCAAAGTTTGACCAACTAAACCAAAAGATCGACAACTTGGCCATAACACCAACAGCCACCGTGGCTGCAGTAACACCTAACTGTGAGTTATGTGGAGTTCCAGGACATGAAGTTCCTGATTGTCAACTATTAACAGGAATTCCCACAGATCAAGTGAATTATGCTCAAGGAAACCCATACTCAAACACATACAACCCAGGTTGGAAGAATCATCCGAACTTCTCCTATAAGAATAACAATGCTTTATACGCACCAGGTCAAGCACCATCTACACCACCAGGATATCAAAAGACTGCTCCTAATGTCCCTAGAAAATCGAACCTTGAATTGATGATGGAGAACTTTATAGCTAACCAATCTCAAACAAACAAGGACTTCTTAAACCAAAACATTCACATTAGTGAGCAGATTAAGCAATTAGTAAGCAAAGTAGATGCATTAGCTACACATAACAAAATGCTTGAAACTCAGATTTCACAAGTAGCTCAACAACAAGCACCTACCGCTGCACCAGCTGGAGTATTTCCTGGACAACCTCAACCTAATCTGAAAGGACAGGCCAATGTTGGGATATTAAGAAGTGGCAAGGAACTTGACGGACCTACCGATCCAAGACTTGACAATCCAGCCATGTACCAAAAACCGGATAAACCGACTGAAATGGTGAATGATCCAGAAGAAAAGGAAGATGATAATCAAGAGGCAGTGGAGAAAGAAAAGCCTTATGTGCCTCCACCACCCTATAAACCACCAATTCCGTACCCTCAGAGATTAACCAATTCCAAGACGATGGGCCATTTTAAGAAATTTGTCGAACTTCTGAAACAGCTGAATATTACTATTCCGTTTACAGAAGCTATCACTCAAATTCCCTCGTATGCTAAGTTTTTAAAAGAAATCTTATCCAATAAGAAAAAGATAGAGGATAACGGAACAGTTACACTTACTGCTGAGTGTAGCGCCATAATTCAGAATAATATGCCTCCTAAGCTAAAAGATCCAGGAAGTTTCTCTATACCCTGTGTAATAGGAAAATTCGTCATTGACAAAGCTCTATGCGATTTAGGAGCCAGTATCAGTGTTATGCCCTTAACGATTTGTAAAAGGCTAGACATGGGAGACCTAAGACCAACTAAAATGTCTGTTCAACTAGCCGATCGCTCTGTTAAATAACCTGTAGGCATACTAGAAAACGTCCCAGTGCGTATAGGACAATTCTACATCCCTACTGATTTCATAATCATGGACATCTCTGAAGACTCCACTACACCTATCATACTAGGAAGACCATTCTTAGCTACCGCCGGAGCTATAATAGACGTAAAGAGAGGAAAGCTAACCTTTGAAGTAGGTGAAGAGAAAGTTGAATTTATTTTAACACAATTCTTACAATCACCAGCTATAGAGGATACATGCTATCTATTGGACGTAATTGACGAATGTGTAAGAGAAATGGAAATGAAAGAAACTACCTATTCTGAAATTATGAAAATTCAAATCCCTCCGATTTTCGAAGATGATAATTGGCGTGCACCGTATCAGGACGATAGTCTAAGCGAAAGTTTAGCACTTACACCGGATCCCATGCCATGTAAAGATAAACCTACATTAGGATTAAAAACTTTACTTAATAACCTAAGGTACGAATTCTTAGACATTGAATGTAAAAGACCAGTTATAATAAATTCCAGTTTAGGAACAATCGAATCAAAGAAACTTTTAGATGTCTTAAAGAAATATCCAACTGCATTAGGATATAACATATATGATCTCAAAGGAATATGCCCTTCAATCTGTATGCATCGTATTCTGCTAGAAGAAGATTGCAAAACCTCCAGAGAATCTCAAAGAAGAATTAACCCAATCCTTAGCACTGTAGTAAAAGAAGAAGTTAAGAAACTACTAGATGCCGGAATAATATATCCAATCTCTGATAGTAAATGGGTTAGTCCAGTACATGTAGTGCCAAAGAAAGGAGGTATCACTGTTGTGAAAAACGCTAAAGGCGAATCGATATCGCAAAGAGTAGAGACAGGACATAGAGTGTGCATCGATTATCGTAAACTAAACAAAGCCACTCGAAAAGATCATTTCCCACTACCCTTTATAGATCAAATGTTAGAACGATTAGCCAAGCATTCTTATTTCTGTTATCTTGATGGTTACTCAGGATTTTTCCAAATCCCTATCCATCCAGATGATCAAGAGAAGACTACATTCACATGCCCCTATGGAACGTTCGCTTTTAGACGAATGCCCTTTGGATTATGCAACGCTCCTGCAACCTTTCAAAGATGTATGATGTCAATCTTCACAGATTTTATAGACAACATCATGGAAGTGTTCATGGACGACTTCTCTGTATGCGGGCAAAGTTTGGAAGGATGCCTATCAAATTTAGAAATGGTGTTAGAAAGATGTGTAAAAGTAAACCTCGTGCTTAACTGGGAGAAATGTCATTTTATGGTCAGAGAAGGAATCGTATTAGGACACGTCATATCCGACAAGGGAATTGAAGTTGATAAAGCTAAGATAGAAGTCATAAAAGATCTTCAACCCCCTAAAACCATTCGAGAAATACGAAGTTTTTTAGGACACGCCGGTTTCTACCGACGATTCATCAAAGATTTCTCGCAAATCACTAAACCTCTTACTGGTTTATTAATGAAAGACGCTGAGTTTATATTCAATGAAGATTGTCTTAAAGCATTCGAAACTCTGAAAACAGCCCTCATCACCGCACCAATCATGCAACCCCCTGACTGGAGATTACCTTTCGAAATCATGTGCGATGCGAGTGACTATGCTGTAGGCGCAGTTCTAGGCCAGAGGAAGGAAAAAAAACTTCATGCGATTTACTATGCCAGTAGAACCTTAGATTCTGCTCAGATGAACTACGCCACTACTGAAAAAGAACTGTTAGCAGTTGTCTTTGCGCTTGACAAATTTCATTCTTACCTAGTGGGAGCGAAAATAATCGTTTACACAGACCACGCTGCTATCAGATACCTATTGACTAAGAAAGATGCTAAACCAAGACTCTTGAGATGGATTTTACTCTTACAAGAGTTTGATCTCGAAATAAAAGATAAGAAGGGTACTGAAAACGTCGTAGCGGACCATTTATCTAGAATAGAAGGTATTAAACCCGAACAAGTGCCGATTAACGATGATTTTCCGTATGATCAGCTGATAGCACAAATAGGAAGAGACCCAGTTCAGTTAGACATAGATGAACCAGAACCCGTGGAAACAATCCAAACGACTGTATGACTGCCATGGTACGCTGACATTGTTAACTACCTAGCTGCAGGAGCTCTTCCACCTGATTTAACCTATCAGCAGAAAAAGAAATTCTTTCACAATCTAAAACATTACTATTGGGATGAACCATTATTGTTCAAAAGAGGACCCGATGGAATCTTTCGTCGATGTATTCCCGAAGAAGAAATAGAATATGTCATTGCTCATTGCCATTCATCTCCCTATGGTGGACATGCAAGCACTTCCAAGACTTGTGCAAAAATCTTGCAAGCCGGCCTATTCTGGCCTAATCTATGGAAAGATGTACACATCGCTGTTATAAATTGTGATCGGTGTCAACGCACCGGTAATATTTCAAGAAGAGATGAAATGCCTCAAAAAGGAATATTAGAAGTAGAAATCTTTGACGTCTGGGGAATAGATTTCATGGGACCATTCCCATCATCTTTCGGTAATAATTACATACTCGTAGCTGTTGATTATGTTTCAAAGTGGATCGAAGCTATAACTTCTCCTACAAACGACACACGAGTAGTAATAAAGCTTTTCAAAAATATAATCTTTCCCATATTTGGTGTGCCTAGACTCGTCATAAGTGACGGTGGCTCGCACTTCATTTCAAAAATCTTTGACAAATTACTATCTAAGTATGGAGTAAGACACCGTGTGGCAACACCATATCATCCACAAACAAGTGGACAAGTCGAAGTCTCAAACAGAGAAATCAAACAAATCTTAGAAAAGACTGTCGCCATATCTCGGAAAGATTGGTCATCTAAACTTAATGAAGCTTTATGGGCTTATAGGACCGCTTACAAGACACCCATAGGAACTACACCTTTCAAATTAGTTTATGGAAAATCTTGTCACCTCCCGGTAGAACTAGAACACAAAGCTTATTGGGCGATCAAAACTCTCAATATAAACTATAATGCTGCAGGAGAAAAGCGAATCCTAGATATTAACGAATTAGAAGAATTAAGGCTAGATGCTTATGAGAATGCTAAGATATATAAAGAAAGAACTAAGCGATGGCATGATAAATGCCTATCTAGGAAAGAATTTAGTGTGGGAGACGTTGTACTCCTCTTTAAAATAACTAGAGTGTTCCCGAGCGGAGCAATAGAAATTAAGGGTAGGAATAGTGAACCATTCACGGTAAACGGACAACGTTTAAAACATTATCATAAAGTTGAAAATAGAGATTATGCGAATAGTCTAAGGCTTTTAGAGTTGTCCACTAATTCCCCTGATTAATCTACACCTAAGCATTACGTCAGGCTTTAGACGATAAAAACAGCGCTTAGTGGGAGGCAACCCATTTAACCATTAAATCATTTAAATCATTTTCATCATTTTATTATTGTCATTTATCACTTTATTATTCATTAATTTGTTTTTTCATTTTATAGTTTTATTTCATTATTACTATTATTGCTTTTAATTTATGCATTTTATTTTCTTATTTTTATTTTTATTTTTCCTTATTTTAATCTTAAATCACTTTTACAGATTTTCTAAAGTCTTTTCCACTTTCCTTCTCCCCCTGATTTGTTTCCTCCGTATTTGCACTAACCATGGCTAACCAACCGATAAACCTTATGGAAACCAAATTTAGAGGTAGGAACCAAAGAATGAAATTTGAAGAGTTATCACAGAGACCAATGGATTTGACTCTGTACCCGGATGATCTAACTATGGAAACCCTAGGTATACATGATAGCATCCTGTACTTGTTTAACCGACTTGGATGGGAGAATGCACTGATTCAACATAAGTTTGTGACTTACCGCGAGCTCACCCTTGAGTTCCTTAGCTCCTTAGTTTACCTACCCGAGCGCGGTTTTGGATTCAGGAAAGGATTTATCAGTTTCCGCCTATTTGGAATAGAATATGACTTTAACCATAAAGAGCTAGCTGACTTATTAGGATTCCCTAGTGGACCCTTTTCTTTTACTACCACACAGGTAGAATTGATGGACATCGAGCTGGATTTCTTTTGGAGAACATTAACCGGAAACTACCACCCTGAACCAAATAGCATGAACAATGATGAGATACATAACCCAGCTATCCGTTACTTCCATAAGATTCTTGCCCACACCTTCTTTGGAAAAGAAGAAAACCTTACTGGAGTATCTAAAGATGAGATATTCATTATGTCTTGTTTCACTAATGGACAACCTGTAAATGGTGTGCCTTTCATGATGCAAACCTTCACCCGAATCCAAGAAGAACCTGAATTACCTATATTAGTAGGAGGTCTTGTAACCATGATTGTTGATGCCTTAGGACTTAGATACCAATTGCACAGGTGTAACCATTTAGGTACCATCCATCCTATGAATCTTAACTTTTGCTTTAATCGCCATATCATAAGGAATTTAGGACATCCACCTTTCGAGTACCTAATCAGGAATGAGGTAGTAACCCTGTTCACACTACCAAACCATGCTAGAGTAAGTGTTCACAATAAGGATAATTGGCTTTATGAGTTAACCCCACCTGACTATCCATCTACTCCTGAAACACCTCAATCTTACAAGATAAAGGATGATATAATGACCGATGTAGAAAGTGACCCTGAGACACCTCCTGGTTACCATGACATTGACCACACCGACGAAGTGATTGAAACCCCTGAAGTGAATCAAGTAGATTATGCTAACAACTTAAAGAATATCATGAACACTCTTGAAGCTTACCAAACCGATATAAATACCGTTAAGGATGAGATTAAGAGCATGCGATTGGACATTATAGGTCTAACTGACATAACCTGTGAGCAATTCTACCACCTGAACTCTGCAATCGAAGATTTGAAGAAGCACTTTTGAAAATGCTATAGTGATCTAGCTTATTTTACTTATTGTTTTCGTTTCTAGTTAGTTTTACTTTTCGCAAACATTTTCGTACCGTATTTTCATTATTGTAATTTCATTTCAATTATCAAATGCAAAGCACTTCTAGTTTACAAATTTTTCCATTTTAATCAATTTATATGTTTTCAATCTATATACTGTTATGCTTGAATTGATTCATATTTTATACAATCTCTCGTGTGATGCAATTTACAAGTACTATGTTGATATTATTTATTATATGGTGTTTATATTTAATATTGAGTGAGAAGTGATCAAAAATATTATATAAATTATATGAAGCGTGAGAGAGATAATGCTTTCTGGAAATTATTCAAGGAATTCATCCCTCACGGTCGTCATCACCCCCCTAACGATCGTGACAAGCTAATTAGCGCGTCACGACCGTCATCCCCTTGTCAGGACCGTGACGACCCAAATTATAGGATTCGTGAAAAACAGAACTGTTTCTTCTTCGAAACCTCTTCATCTTTCTTCTTCCATAACTTTCAAAACCACCCATTATCTCCTCCAACTTCCGTAACCTCCCATTACCAAATTAAACCCCATTAACCTCTCCATTATCACCACACCTATCACATTCTCACCTTGCAATATTAATCCGAACCATTATTTCTCTCATTTTATCACTTTTTTCACAAAAATCAAAACTCCTCATCTCCCACTCTTGTTCTTGCATGCAATGGAATCTATTCAATTTAGAGATGGTGAGCATGGAGAAAACTAGAGAGAGATGTTCATCCGATTCCAGAACCGTGGTGTGCAACCCACGCGATATGTCGACACTGTCTGTTTGAGAGAACTGGGAATGCTTAACAGTGTCAAGAGCCTGCTTCAAAAAGTCGGTCTGTGGGATCTTTGCAGTCAGCCCCAGCCCATATTCGAGCTTCTGACATTGGAATTCCTAAGCTCATTCCATTACATCACTCCTACCGGTTCTCAGAGTCAACTCACCGGCTTTGCTAAGTTCAGATTGCTTGGCCGGGAGTTCGAACGTTCTCAAAACAGGATAGCCGAGTTGCTAGGTTTCGATCATGGGAATGAAGCTCACCTCCGCGTGCCGGACAACTTCAGTGAAACCGCTTTCACCCTATGGCACGACATAACCAACACCCGTGCCTCAGCCTTTCAGAGCCTGAATGCTACACATATCCACAACTCGACAATCAGATATTTTCACCGCATCATTTGCAACACCATCTCTGCACGAGAGAGTAACCACAAGCTCAACTCCAAGGAGCTTCTGTTCTTGCACTGCGCTCTAAATGATGAGCCTATCAACGCTGCCCCGTTCATGCTATCTCATATCCAGGCCATTGCGCAAAGAGGCGCAACCCCCTTTTACATAGGCGGCATTGTCACCACCCTCGCCATTCAGTTGGACCTTGGTGACTTGGTCGTACATTTGCCTAGCAGAGCCGCCGAGTTCCTAACGAAGAACTATTGCAGGTCCGCTCACTTGATTGCACAGAGAGAGGATGGCAGGTTTAGCCCTGTTATCCACGGCACTGTTTATCACCACATCATCCTGCCGTCCCGTGACCGCATCGATCCGTCTAGCCGAGCCAATTGGCTCTTTGCTTTACCGGATGCTGCCGGCCACGCCCCCATTCATGATGATCAGGCCGATCCCCCAGCGGACGAGATGCAAGAAACTTTGGATGCAGCTGAGCCTGTCCAGGACATTCCTGAGACATCCACCCGACAGCCTCCTGCACACGAATACACTCTTGAGGAGGTCCTCCATGCGATTCATCAGCAAAACCAGATGAATGCCGCACTGGAGCGAAGGCAGAAGGAGCAGCATGATGCATTACTCCTCACTATTGCAACCAACCAGAGGTCCACTGATGAGAAGCTCGGCGAGATTTTTAGCGAGCTAGAGGCTTTACGCATTGATATCACTGCTGTCACCGGTACCGGTTCTGACCCTGAAGCGACTCCGACCAGACGCTCCCGCACCAGAAGCCGAGGTCGTGGTCATCAGCAGCCTTAGTTTTAGTTTTTGTTTATGTTTTTCCATTTTCGTTGTTTGTATTGTACTTTGACCGCTATCATATCACAACATTGAGGACAATGTCTGATATAGTGTGGGAGAGGTACCTTTCATTTTCCGCATTTTTCCATTCCGTTGTATTTCCTTTTTCATAAGTTAATGAAACGAGCAATTTTTGTGTTATTTTCTTTAGTTTCGAACTTTCCCCGTTTATTTAGCCATACCGAAAAAAATCTTTAATTAATTCTTCGCATTACCCGACTTACCTACGAAATCATAATTAGGAAGCTGAGAACGATTCAACAAGATCAATACAGTCTTGACACCTTAGACTTCCCACTTAAGCAATCCCGTTCCGATGATTGTTACGACTACACCTTAAGTTTCAGTTCAAAAGTAACCCCTAGTAGTTTATACTAGCAGTCAGCACCGTCTGAACACAAACAACGTGGGGAGCCGATGAATATAAGCGTTTGATGCCTAATCTATAATGATCCTTCATATCTCGATGCAAATGAAAAGAAATTGCACCAAAGTACACGGTCGCATATAAGAAACGAGAAATATGAGAAGGAGTCCATTGCGGGTTGGTTCAGAGGTACTGGTTCTGAACTTGGTAGGGCGTGCTACGGCTCGATCCCCCACAACCTCCAAATCAGATAATGTATATAGGGTTACCACATTCGTGTACCAGACCCCGTGCTTTTAAAGGATCAAATTCGCTAACCGGCTACTCCACTACGTGCGTGCTAAGGCAAAGGGCTTAATGTGATTGCGCTAGAATGAAATCGGGCGAAATAAGATCGAAAGACTCTAGGTGAAATCGTAAAGCAATTGCCGAATGTTTAGTCTAACGGGAAGTCGACGACTTAGCTTGTTGCTTGTGTCACAAGTGTATCGTTAGTTTTGTATCAAAGTACCGGTTTACCTGACAAAATGATCCCTCGTGCGGTTTGTTGTGTGTGTGCGTCGATAAAAACTTGTCCGACAATTTTCAACCGACTATTTGCTTGAGGACAAGCAAAGGTTTAAGTTTGGGGAAGTTTGATAACGAGAAAATGTATCGATTATATTGCTATGTTTCAATACCTTTTTATCGCATAATTGTTGTTTTAACACCCGATTCCTCGAGTTTTCTTTGCCATTTTGCAGGTACATCATATACAGAGCTAAATCATGAACCACAAGCAAAAGGAGCAAAAACAACCATTAAAAGATGAAGAAATGAGGAATTCTGCATAACCTGCATATTTTGTAGCACTCACGGTCGTCACGACCGTGACACCCCAAAAGGAGCACTCACGACCGTGACATATCCCTCACGACCGTGACACTTATAATACAAGGAACACGAACGTGATGCCCTTGTCACGACCGTGACAAGGGAAAAATAGGTTATTTGACTGAAGACTTGGTCATGAACGTCACGCTGCATGAAGTGCCTATTTTCCAGCTGACCCAGTATCCACACGTCCATGGATTCTCTCAATTATCCTACGAGGCCCAAGCAACAAACCAACTACCAAGCCCATTTAGTCTTCTATAAATAGCTTAATTTGAATGAACAATTTACAGAGTTCAGTTTTATTAATTTCTTGCGGAAGCTCTGCCGAATTATTTTACACCCTTTATATTTTTCCAGCATTATTTTCATTGCTTTATTTTTCTTGTATCTAAACCAACCCTATAACAATTTCCAACAACAGGAAATTGTTATAAAATTTATTTGTTTCAAAGCCTTCAGAAGTTTTAGAATTTATTTCCGATTCCGACAAATACTCTGAGCTTTCCAGCCTGTGGAAGAAGGAGTCTGCCACTTTTATTGTTAACCAGGTTTATATTAATTTGCAATTTTATATTTATGTTGAATATTTATTTTTCTGCCATGAATATTTCGTTTTATGTTTCTCTGCCTCTGTCTGGTTCAACAATAATGAGTAGATAAATACCTTAGGGCGGTATGTAATTAAAACAAACTGAATCGGTAAAATCAACTATAGGCTTAAAATAATTAAGAGCTTAATATTCTGGCTGATACTTTTTATTATAAAATCAACCTTTTTGTTACGAGAGTAAGGAAAGTGTATTAGGTTTGGTCAAGACCACGAGAGTGTGAGATTTTAACCAGATAGCTAAAGTTAGGCATTTAAATTAAACACAGCGAGAGCGCTTTAAAATAAATTAGAATTACTAAGTTTCCAAAAATTATCTCTAAACACTTATGGGCTAGCGAGAGCAGGCATAGGGCTTTAGGGGTAAGATCTGAGATAAGACCACGAGAGTGTAAGTTAAGGATATTTAAACTGGTAACCTCTACAGAATAGATTAAGTGAACCATCTTTATAAGCCTAGGTTAGATTGACCCGCCTAAGTTAGCATAATTACATACCGACCGCCTTAGTATTATTTTATTAAACTTAAATTTAATTCCCGCCTTTAATCTTTAAAAACAACAACAAAAATCGTGACAACCCTTCACCTTAGCTAAACTAGAAGTTCATCTAGCACTAAGTAACCATAGAGTCCCTGTGGATCGATAATCTTAAATATTACTTCGATAGGCTGTGCACTTGCAGTTAAGATACCGCTAGACACATAATTAGATACGTCTTTAGCCCATCAACACCCCATATAATATATATCTAGAATAATATCATACAGTGTTAATTTTTGGTACTGACACCATCATAAGTCCTAAATAGCATAATTCACATTCTTGACCAACTATAAAAATTCTATACAACAATGGTGCAAGAGATGGAAATCATACTAAAAACACAGCGGAAGACTAAAATATGCTTCACTTGAAACATCCCGAGCATAGCTCCACTTGTAAATCAAACCTGCTAAAGAAACCTTAAAAGCAACAACAATAGTGGGGTGAGATAACAACATCTCAGTGGGTTCCCTATCTTAGTGTTCTCTTGGCTCTAAGGGTTATTTAAAAATCTAACTCAAGTCTTTATAAAAAGAAAACGACCTTGAGTTCACATGTCTTGCACTCGTTGGAACCACGTCCAAGAATTCTACAAATCCTACTATTACTAGCTAGGATAATTCCTTTATACTTCTCATGGGACTCGATATAACACCCATCTCAAACGAATACAATGCTTCCAATGGGACTCAGTGTAATACCCACCTTAAGCCTAAAAAAGGTATGATGCTTCCTGTGGGACTCATTATAAAACCCAGCACAAGACTTACTCAATGCTTCCCGTGGGACTCACTATAATACCCACCACAAGCCCAAACCAAACCGATGCTTCCCGTGTGACTCAGTGTAATACCCACAAAAAGCCCAAACCAAATTGATGCTTTCCTGTGGGACTCAGTGTAATACCCACCAAAAGACTTACTCAATGCTTCCTGTGGGACTCAGTGTAATACCCACCACAAGCCCAAACATAATTGATGCTTCCCGTAGGACTCAGTGTAATACCCACCACAAGACTCACTCAATGCTTCCCATGGGACTCAGTGTAATACCCACCACAAGCCCAAACCAAATCGAGGCTTACATTGGCACTTAGTGTAATATCCACCACAAGACTTAATCAATGCTTCCTGTGGGACTCAGTGTAATACCCACCACAAGGAAAAACCATACCGACGGTACCTCAAGCCTTTACAGATGCTTCCCGTGGGACTCAGTGTAATACCCACCACAGGACTTACTCAAGACTGTTCGGAGGATACCACGTATTACGCGTCAATGATTCGCTACAACCTAGGATAAACCTAAGCATCTTATAGTCATACCATCTAACAATTTCTAGTTACACTACTAGGCCACACTATTGGTTTATGGTAAGATTCTTCACTCTTTCTCCATTCTTGGCACTTTTAATTATATAATTTTCAATTACATAATTCTATCATTCTAGTTTAATTATCACCATTAAACTAATCCCACAATTATCTTATTATGTCTATTCTCAATCAATTCTCATTATTTAATACGTTTTCCACAATTAACGCATGTTCCACAATTTGACTAATACCATAATTCCTTAACTAATATAATTACGGTTAATTGGAAAAGTCGGGTAAAAGTCGGATCAAAATAACATTTCTTGACATCATATGATAGTTCATGTTTTTAGCTTTGAATCGATATGTGGAACACTAAAAACGGACACCTGACTCACAAGTTATGAATTAAATACGAAAACTAAACTTCCAGGTCTAGCTGAGAGAGCCCTTAACTCGCTGAGCGAGAAACTCCCTAACTGAGCTTGTTGAGCGAGTTATACCAGATCACCAATCTTTCTGCAGAATTTCCACTGCTCTCTGAGCGAGCTCTGTGATTTCCAGAAAAGTCAGGATTACGGGAAACACCCATTTCCATGCAAAACTCAACCAAAATATCACCAAAACAGAGGAACCAAACACTAAACATGAATACCATCATATATTAGTCATTATACTTTCATTTAATTGAGTTTTAACCGTTTAATCTTTCAATTTCTAAGATTTTCTACAAAATCCTAAAACTCAATATCTCAGCCATAACTCAAAAGAAAAGTTTCTAACTATGAACGCACCTTTCCAATGAAGAGGAGTTTGGTAAATATGAAGATTTGATGAAGAAATGGTGAAGATCCAAGCTTTCCCTCTTCTTAGGTTTTCTTCCTCTTCTTCTCTTCTCTCTTTCTTTCTTTCTTTCCTTTTTCCTTCTTTCTCTTTTTCTTTTCCTTACCAACTTTCTTTCTCTTTCTTCTTATAAACCCATCTTTTCTCATTTTATAAAATAATTACCATTCATTAGTTAGTAACACTAACTGGTCCAATTTGAGAGTATCCAAAAATGTCTCCAAGTCGAATATTTAATAAAGCCTATGTGTCAGATAATACTTAATTAATTAATTTAAGTTCGTCGGTTGCTCTAATTACTTTAATTGAAAGCTCTCAGAGTACACCAGAACCCTATTAAACTTAATTAATATCATCCATAGCACTTAATTAAATACAGGGTATTGCAGCATATGACATACAAATATGAATGAATGCATGAATGATCAGCCAAAATTTAGTAGTGAATGCATATGAATGTGGATGAATGAACATACCATCATGGATGCAATGGTTTAAGCATATGAAGTAAGAAGAAAAAGAAGTGAGAATAAGTGGAGCAAATATCACATATGGTCATTAATGATGCAAGTTAAATGAATGAGATAATCATGGGTCAGTAGCATACAAAGGATGAAATGCAATTAGAATGCATGGATAGGAATCTAATTTACACACACAACTCATGTTAACAATTAAAAGAGAAGAGAGACATGTTTATGTCAAACAAGTTAAGTAAAGATGCATTTTGAACCCATAAACACAAACCAAATGAAATATGGTTCATACATGACTTATAAAGCAAGTAAAGTGACCTATATTGTCCTAATATGGTGGCATAAATGCCTTCCTAAACTAGAGTTTCATAGTAAACAAAAGCTTACCTAATTATGGATGCTTCAAAGGGAAAAGAAAATCACATAAATAAAGGATGAAAAATTAATGGATGCAATACATTTGAGGTATGAACAGAAGGATATCATGTCACAAAGTTAGAGATTAAGGAAAATTATAGAACATGTTCAATTCTACGTCAACACATCATTTAGGTCAATTTTCAATGATGAAAAAAGATGCATGCAAAAACCTAACATGGATTGCTTCTAAAAATTGGAAAAAAAATATTAATGAAGTTTATTAAGATGTCATGTAATCACATATAAAATCTCATGTCAAAATTCATAACCAAACTATGTTTATTAAAATGAGAATGAACATGTATCATGAATGGTGAACCTTTAAAAAGAAATTAAAAGTAAATTGTGAAAACAATGCCAAAATAAAAGAAAAACAGGAATAAAAAATGCTAAAAATTAGTTAAATGTATTTTGATGCAGTATGAATTTTGTAGGATTTTTGGATGCTAAAAGATATTTTTAGAGTATAAAAATGAAAAAAAAAAGATATGCAAAATAAAAATAAAAGTCCAAAGTAATAGCCAGGGAGGGGTGGGGCGAAAGTAAACTTGAAGTTAAAAATGGTTTGTGCCTTAGGATGGGGTGCGTGAATAGTAAATATAGGCCTGGTCCAATTGCGCATACGAGTTCAGGAAGTTATAGTGGAGCGTAGTCAAAAGTTTGACTCAATCTGAGCCATATGATGAGGTCAACCCAAAATAATCAAACAAGTACACAAATGAAAGAGGTCAGGATGCATATTCATCACAACAATCATGTATACGCATGCACACCAGTCAAGTCAAGGTCAACACTTAAGGAAGATATGCACGTGAGTGAGAAGTGGTTTATTAATGCAATGGAAAATCTTCATGCAATTGATCAAAGCCATCGTATGACTTGCTTGTAAATATCTAAGTGCAAGTGCAAGTCGTGTATGAGGTATTTTTCCAAAACCATACGGGAAAATTGCACGTAATGGGACCGAAGGCCTAAATTTTGAAACTAATTTCCCCCTCGCAGGCCACGTGACCTTGTCGGGGCCTTAGATTTGTCCCTCCTAGGCACCACAAAATTTAACTAAATTTTGATTTTCAATTGAAGAAAACTAGATTTGATGATGAAAAAAAATGGAAACAACGGAGTTGGATTGGATATTGTACGAGAAATACATTGCTTTCATTTTAGAACTGCCTGACACACCCACAAAATACGCACAATTCATTGCTAGTCCAACCAGCCAAGGACCTTACGACCTTTTGCCTACGTACCCCAAAAAAGAGAATTGAGGGATTAGAGCATCATAGTTCCCCCTAAAACACAGGATGTCAATGCTCAATGTTTATTTTGTGTCGTGTTCAAAGCCCAAGATTGAAGTTGGAAAGTTTTGTATGATGTGTATTGATCAAAGCCCAAGATAAAAGCTAAAAAGTTTGTTTAAACTGATAGGGATGCTTGAATGGCATAGATCAAGGCATAAGTTGAATCTGATATCTTGATTTGCATAGCTCAAGAAAGGCTGAATGTGTACCCTAAATTACATATCTCAAGGAGGACTGAATGGTTGACCAGAATTGCATAGCTCTAGAAAGCTGAATTTTGGTGAAAAAGTGACTGGTGGAGAGTGATCTTAGAGATTATATTAGTTAGAGTCCAAGACTATGAGTTTAATGATTAGGGGATTATATTAGTTAAATTCCAAGACTATGACTATAATGAGTTAGCTTAGTTAGAGTCCAAGACTATGACTGTAATGAGTTAGCCTAGTTAGAGTCAAAACTATAATCATAATGATTTGTTGACTGTAAAGTTTTTTACTTTTGTTCCTTGATTGAAGCCCAAGATTGAAGCTAAAAGAGACTTAAAAAAGAGAATTTATCATCTCTAAAGAGGGAAGATTGATTTATATGTTCCTTGATTGAAGCCCAAGGTTGAAGTTAAACAAAGAAAACTGACTTCATGGGGAATGTTTTATCCGTGTCCTAATTTGGAAGCCCAGGGGTGAAGCTTATTTGTGAGAGACTGACTCTTGATTTATTTGTATCCTATATGAAGTCCAAGATGGTGGGCTGACTTTTGATTGGAGACTGACTCTGTATTAAAAGTGTTTTGTCTGTTTTGTTTGATAAATGTTTTGAGGTCACTAGACATTCCATTGTCTGGAGGGGGTTCAATTGTATAAAGCCCGAGAGGAGGCTATCTTGGTCATCCATCGGGGAGAGGGAGACTATTGTATGTGTTTGATTCTAAAGTATTTGTTCTTATGCTTTTAGGAATCCTTTTAGGGTCCTTGTGTTTAAGCCCAGGAGGAGGTTATGTTACCCTTAAGAGGCCCATGGGTCCTTGAACAAAGCCCAAGAGGAGGCTGGGGATGATTTACAAAGAAGAACTTCACCGAGAAACTTCTTATCTATGTAAACCCCTAGTATGTTGTAAAGAAAAATCCTAAGTTGAGTTTGAATGGTGTATCTGTTTGGATGAAGATAACCTAACTACTTAGAGATTCTAGCATAAGCAAATATATACAGATGAAATGCATGCAGACAAAATAAAATGTGGCAGTGAATATGTTGAACATTTTTTAGTATGTCATTGTTATGGTTTAAGTATTCTTAAGTTATTTTTAAAAATGATGTTGGGAGTTACACTGGGAAGCAGAGGCCCAAAATCATGAGGGAAAGAGATTATAGATATCTTTTATATTTTATCCTCTTTGATGGTTAATAAGTGTTTTATGATCTTAACTTTAGTATGAGATAAAGAAAGATAGATTTAAACAGAAAACCCTAATCTAACAAGCAAATAACAGTTTAAGAAAACAATGAGATGTTAGAGGGAGAAGAGATGGCTCAAAAGCCAATATTAGGGCTTAAACATAAGGATGCCTATGAAATTTGTTTTGTATTTTATTATCTAGTGATTTCATACATAGGTTAGGGCTTTTAAATAAAATCTACCTACGACCTAGAAAGTACCTCCGCCTGGTTGTGAAACTCAGTCTATTGCATGTGTATTAGATCTTTAAGTTGAAAAAAATGAAATAAGAAAAAGGAGATGGGACTTTAAAACAACTGGCCCATAATCTCTATTTAGGAGATTGAAAACTGTTTAATAAAATAGTTGGAGGGATCAAGACTTATACGGAAGCCTGTCGGAGTTTTAAAATAGACCGGAGAAAGTTTAAAACATAAAAAATGGGTCATAAACACAAAGGATTCCCCATGACACATTTTTACAATTTATTTTAGAAAATAAAAGGTTATGTGTAAAGAAGTTCACAGAAAGAAATTCACAGATGAAAATTTAATGCGGTGGAAAAGACTATCGCGCTAGGTTTTTAAAAAATGGATAAGATTAACCCTAAAGGTTCATTTTTCAAAAAGGGATGGGTGTTACACTCTAATAGAGGCCCATGTGTGCGATAAAATTCAATTTGAGGATGATAAAAATCCAAATCCTAATTTTGATATTTTAAACATTTATTTTTGAATAAAAACCTTAAAACATTTGATAAATTTCAAACATAAGTGAAAAACAAGAGAAATTTTTTATCAATGTTTTAAAATTCATATTTTATCCACAGAATGACTTGAGATTCATTTATGTTTGAAAAATCAAGAGAAAGAATATTTTTAAAATGTTTAAAAAGAATTAAAATAAATTCTTTACAAAAATATTAAATATATTAAAAAATATATTTTTTTGTGATTTTTTGATGGAATAAAATATTTAAATTTTTTAGAGAATTAATGAGAAAAGAATAACTTAAAAACTCAAAATAATCAGAAAGTTATTAATTTTTGAATCAATTAAACAAAATGAATAAAAGTTAAAAATTCAAATATTTGAAAAAAGGCGCCAAGAACACTCAGGAACATGCGCCATTGCTCAGTTTTCCCAGATTTGCAAAATTCATCATATCTCACTCAAATCTTAATTAAACTACATGGAACCAGCCCTGAAATTATTGCAAATTCACTCACGAATTCAACATGTCAATTAATTTCATTATTTTTAAGTGTGGTTAGAGAATTTAGTAATGGATACTAAAGAACCCTAATGTTTCCTAAGCCTCATGAAATTCTACATGATGATGATTTTGTGAAATTGATTGAGGGAAAAAATTTAATATATGATTACGCACGCATGGTAAAAAGATAGTGTGAGAAAATATGCATTAATTGAGAGATGACCAAGTTTGAGGCTTACCTCGACTTGGAGTTGCACCAGCTAAGGTGATTTTCATTTGGAGGTGTTACAGAAGAGTTGTGATTATCTGAACAGCTTCCTTAAATGATATGGAGTGTGTTTGAACACTTGGACTTGATTGCAAATGGCTGGATCAAGTTATGGCCTTCAAGTTGTAGAAACAAGGTTTCTTTGAGGTTTTGAAGGGTGATTTTGGGTTGGAGGTGTTTCTGGGTTGCTTCAAGTATATGAACACCTCAAATACATCATATGTGATATGTTTGGGGAATTAAATTTGAATTGATAGTGGCCACAACTCAAAACCTGATAGTGTTTGTTCAAAATATTAAGTTTTCAGTCTTTTAGAGTGAAGAAAAGAAAGCTTAGGATTCAAAGGCTTTGGTGTGATTTTATGATCAAATGAGGTCTCTATTTATAGAAAAATATGTTGAGATTTATTAGCCTCTAAGTTTTGAAGAGATGAGATCATAAATTGTTGATCATTGTTTATGAAATATCTTCTTACACAAGGCATGATGAGATGCTTTCATAGAGTAGCCAGCTGCAGCATAATTCATATTCTTTAGATGCTTTTAGCTTGGATTGTGGACACATGTCCTTATCCCTTGACTCACCAAAATCAAAATCTCAAGTTTAATGAAAATATGTTTTTGGAAAACTGTTGCGTGATGGTGTGTTTGACAATTGGTTTTTTCATGCCAATTAGTTCTTTGAATTGTTGTTAATATTTGTGATAACGTTGATGTTTTCACAAGGCTTGAATCAGCTTGGAACTATGTGAAAAGAGCCTTCAAGTTTTGATGTTTGACTGATTTTGTACTTAGGAAGATTTTGTCTATGTGTTGAAATTTCCAATTTTTCTTGATGTCGAGAGGCTTGCCTTGGCAATTGTTATGATGTCGAGCAATACGCAAAATAAGAGAAAACATGAGATTTGAAGCTTCGATCCGCGAATGCACAAAATCAATGTGATTAGTGAGAATAATCTGAAACCGCTTCTGAGAGATGAAATAAACAACGAAACCGTAGCAAGTTCTTCGATAATCCACTGAATTGCTGCAAATGGTGGAGGCTTAGCTTCCGATTCTTCATGTTTCAATGGAAAACTTGAAGAATCTTGATGATTATGAAGATTTGGTATGAGTTTTGAAAAGGGAGAGAAATGAGAATATTGAAAAATTATGAAAATGGTGAAATGTGTGTAATCCCCCTTTGGCTTTGGTGATCAAGGTTTATATAGAGATTAGCTTCAGAGTTAGGTTTAGGTTAGGTGCGAGGTTTGGACACTAGGCATGGATCATAAGCTAAGGGTTGGTTGAAGTTTGTTGGGATTATTCCTAGAATATTACATTGGCATATTCTTGGAATATTCCTTTGGCATATTATTGGAATATTCCTTTGGAAGGTTATGGAATATTCTAGAATTTGGTGGAAATGCAAGGAAAAGTAAAATGGAGGGTGATGGAAGCAACCAACTGATTTTTGAATTTTTGAAATTTTGTACGAAGTAACCAGTTAATACCTATGAGGTAACCGGTTACTAGTACAAATATGGTCTTTTTCTTCAAATTTCAACAAGTAACCGGTTACTTCAACTAAAATTTGAATTTTCTTCTTTTTGGTGGGAAAACTTGGATATTCGGGCTTGGTCATATTTTCTAAGTTTATTTTCCTTATGGGATCCGATGATTGTCGAATAACCCTTGATCACATGCCACGCGCCTCGAACAATGATGTATGTTATCTATTATTATGCAATGTATGGGTGAATATGCAAGATGACACGAAAACAAAGCATAAGCTATCAGAATCGGTGATAAATAAATTTTTTTGGTGTTACAGCTTCCCCTATGCAGGATTGAATACTAGAAACAACCAGAAAATTTTCACTCTAATGGAGATGAAGAAAAGGGATATAAACTGAACCATATGAATTATGCTTGGATGTAATTCTGATGTGGAGAATAGTAAACGGGGGATGCGTTATGTGGGATGCCCGAATAATGTTGACTTGTCACGCTGCGGGTGAGCTTCCGATAGGCTGCAACAATGCCTTAATGATGTATTTTGGATGGCGTCAGACTACTGACCTGACACACTACGGGTGGACTTTTTGATACCTTGCCATCCTGCAGACAGACTTTCGCTAATCTGCGGTTGAACTTACTTTCGCCAATCTGCGGTTGGATTTTAAGAACTTTGCCATTCCGAGGACGTACTTTCGCCAATATGTGGTTGGTATTCATAAATTTGCCACCCTGAGGAAAGACGTTGGCCAATATGCGATTGGACATCATAAATTCGCCACCCTGAGGATGCACTTTGGCCAATTTGCAGTTAGACTTTTAGAACATCTTATAGATTAAATTCAGATGACTTATGACTTGCCACACTATGAGGGACTTTTGTCACACTATGGGGTACTTTTGCCACACACTGGGGACTTTTTGCAACACCACAGGGAACTTTTTTCCACACTATGGGGGAATTTTGCCACACTACGGGGGACATTTTCCACACTATGGGGGACTTTTGCCGCACCACGGGGGACTTTTGGAATTTTACCACCCTGGGATGGACTTTGGCCAATCTACAGTTGCACTTTACAAGATATCAAACCCGTATTATGTTGAGCATGCATATGTTAAATTGCATGGCATGATGCCCAATCACACTGGGAGTACTATGTTTTGAGTATGCAAATGAAATGATGTGAATGCAAAGGTATTTCATGAGGAGGAAGTAATAAGTCCCTGCCGACTTTGCTGAGAATGAAATGGTTGCTGATTTGATCTCAAGAATCCCTGTAGGGATACATCTCTGCTGGAGAAGAGTGTAAATAATTTGTCTGTCTTGAATTATCACCCTTGCCAAAATAAATTGGACTTTTGATTTGAGGACCCTGCTAGGGGATACTCCAACTAATGGGGATTGCATCTCACCCATAAGACTCCGTTGGAGGACCGACATCTTTCCGGCTTAGCTGGGGAAAATTCATGTAAAGGCTCTATTGAGGAGAACTCTCTCTCAACCTAGATTTTCCAAGCCTCTATGGGGAAAGGCGGTATTCAATTGACTACTGGGAATACTTGGATTCTTGTATGAAATACTTCACCTTGGGAATACGACTCTCTACTTGGGGATTATCAATCCTCCTTGCTATACTAGTGTAAGGAAATCTTCCGAGATCTGTTGGGGAAGAGAAAAAATTGTCTGAGCTCTGCTAGGGAAACAAGAGCCACCCTAGATCTGCTTTGGAACCGAATTAAGGAAACCTGTTGAAGAGAAAAATTTGTGATGCCCTCTGCTGAACATAATTTCCATCTATTTTTTGGGAATAACAAAACTGAAACACATCCTGCTGGGGAGGAAATATTTCAAGTAGTCTCGTATTGGGGATCATTTGCTTTCTCCCAGACATTACCTTAAGTGGATTTTACAAAAAACCTATTGTCTTTAAACTCTTAGGTATCATAGTGATCGTATGAATCAGCATAATAACCTTGCTGGGGAGGTAGCCATTATCAACATAGATGGGCGAGAGAATTGGTTTGTAGAGAGACCGCTAGCTAGTAATGTACTCAATAAGTAAAGGTTGCTACAAAAGGACGACATAGAAACCCTTCATATGTATAGCTCCTCAGTATTCTGAATTCTGGATAGGCTGCCACGGATTAACTGTCTTCCGGAGAGAGTAACTGCAAACACCCCAAATTTGCCTTCACTATTTATCACACTATGGCTTGTGATCTTTCATTTTTTCATTTGCAAAAGCATTACATCTTACTGCATAGTTCATTTCATCTACATCTAGGGTTTGTGATATGAGCAATCCAAGGAGTGGTCTGAGCCATCTCAATGGTCTTGAAGCCTTCCAAGAGGGTCCATGTGTGTTCCATGATCATAAAATGCTCCCCAAAGTTCATTAAAGTCAAGGGATCACAAGGCATGTCAAAGGCATGGAGGCAAACTGAAGATTTCCTACACATATGACCTAAAATTAGGGTTTTGGTTTCAGAGGCCTTAATCCCAAAATTTTGGTTATTCTTGTTTCTAATGGTCTTAATATGTTATAAGGATCATGTGTAACAAATTTGATGAAGAAATTCACTGTGGAAGTCATCTGATCATTGGGTAATTTCTTGAGCAAGTAAAGTTAAAATCAGGGCATCTGAGGCCCCCAACAAGGGTACCAAAGGGTCACATTCATCGTTTTGAGGTTATATGATCTTTATTTGATCTTATAAGTGTTTGGAAGTTCACAGAGTTGAAGGATTTGGAGCCAAATGCAAACTTGCTATTTTTGGAAATGACTTGTAATGGAAACTTTCCATTTTGGGAAAGATATTCAACCTATTCTTTCATGACCAAAAATGCTTCAAATGAAAAATCCTTGGGCATGAAAGTTGTAGATTATGTCTTCCCATTTTCAAAAAGTACAGGAACATGTCTTGATTCATCCTAGAACTCAAGATATGGCCTTTCAAAGTTGGCAAAAATCCTATAATTTTCAAGTGTGCACCAAAGAGTGATTTTTGCAAATTCAAGTTCTGAGCCATTTCATGACCTCTAATTGACCTCTAAACATTATACAAACATAGTGCAACACATTTGGACCAGAATTGTGCCTTGGATCACAAGAAACCATGCCTCATTTTTACAAAATGTTCAAAGTTATCAAAATGCATAAACTTTACAAAACCTATGACATCTCTTTATCCAAGTGTTCCAGCTATATAAACTTCATCCTAGGGCCATCCATGAATCAAGTTAAGGACAAGACACACCTAAAGCTAGCTCTGAACCATGCCCATTCCTCAAGTACACAATGTTGACATTTTTGCAACTTGGCCCATACCAATCACACTATGCCACCACCCACTTTCTGATCAGTCTCATTGGCCTATACTAACCTTATGCAAGCCATTTCATAACACACACAAGACTGAATCATTCCACAAGTTGAGTTTCACAAAAATTCCACAAAACTTCATTCCTACGAAACTCACTCCACAGCCAACAAAAATCACTGATTCTTTTACCAATCATCTCAACATCACTCAAGGATCATAAAGCACCCATTGCCATGGCCTAATAGCTCCCAAAACATAAATACGATTTCTGCCACACCAGAACCAAACACCATAAAATATCCATTCAAAGCTTGTTCTAAGCTCTCCAGAAGCTTCAAGGGACCAAGTGGAGTGGTTTTGCACAAAGGAGGGGATCAGAAAGCTCATAATCTCAAAGCCTCAACTCAGGTAGCCATCTCAAACTCTTTTTCCATAACCTTTATTTTAAGTTACAATATGATTCTATATGTTCCCCTGGTCACAATGATATGATTTGTTTTGAAAATGATGGAGAAATGGACATGTATGCTTGCTCTGAAACTTTTTAACCTAGAACGTTTTCTTCTTCGATTCCCCTTTTTGATGAATGATAAATGACTTTTGAGCCTGGATTCGTGTTTAGGAATTTTAGGAGAGTGTTTTTGGAGCTTTAGAGAGTCTGGGGTGGCCTAGGGAGAGAGATTGAGTTTTGGGGTCGCCGGAGAAGATGACCGGAACACTGTTACGATCACCTGAAAGTCATTTTCCCTAATCTGTGTAATTAGCTATGTTTGAACGTAGGCCCTTGGATTTTGTGGTTCCCGCGTGTGTGAATGGCCAGGATTGCTTCATTAACCCTAATCCTCATTTAATTTGTTTAATTAGATTTAATTAAATTAATTCTGCCAGATCAAATCCAAGCCCTCCATTTGCGCGTCAGTCAAACCCCCTTCAAATCCCAACCTTTGGATTAGTTGACTTCCATTTTAATTCATTTTATTTTCATTTTTATTGCATTTCTTTCCATAATTTATTTAAAATAGCAAAAATCATCAAAAAAATCTCAAACTTTGCATTTCTGTTTTAAATATTTTTCTTAACCTAAAAACATCTTTTATTTTATTTTTTGCATTAAAAAAATATTTTTAAAATATTTAAAGGTTTTATTTAATTAATTAATTGATTTTAATTAATTAAATATTCATTTAGGTTTCTAAAAATCACCAAAAAATTCATGAAGTATTCCTATACATTTAGAAACATTTTCAAACTCACCATACAAATTTCTTTTTAGGTTTGATAACATTTTCACAATTTTCTTTGAATTAGGGTTCTTAAATTTCACATTTTCTGACCCTAACTCGAAATTTTTTTTCTGCCTAACTATGATGAGTTTGAACTTGATTCTTTTTTAATAGTTTCACATATTACATATAGTTTCTAGGTTATTTATCTAATATTTTTATCTTTCATTTTCAATTTGATTTGCATTTTCCCTTTAGAAGCACCCAAAAACCCTAGCAAACTTTGAAATTTCATAACTTTCACTAGGATTGGCATCTTACCTTATCCTTTAGGGTGTGATCTTATATGGGATTAGGGTTTGTTTGAGTTCAATTTGAAATTTTATCATGGTGAATGCTTCTGTTTTGGTCATATGCATCTCATGTTGCCTTAAAACCCTAGTTTTGCATCTTCATTTGCATTTCATGAACTCGTGAACTTGTCATGCCATTCCATCCTTTTGTATGTCATCTTAGACATCTTAGGGCGTGTTTGAAACATTGTTTGATCATTGTTGCATAATTTTGGTATTCTTTGCTTCCATTACATTCCATGAATATCCATGTGTTTTCATGCTTCTAAACATGCTTCCATTGTATCTCATCCATTGTATTTCATGCATATTCACTTCTGACTTTGGTCTTTGCACCTTCATTTGTCTTATTTCTATTCATTTCATTCCTTATGCATTCAAACTAACATTTCAGGTACTTTTGGTAAGTTATCTGGGAGGTGGATTTGCCTTCACCTCCCACCTATTATTTCCTCTCATTTGCATATTTATTTGTCTTTGAAGTGAACTTGCTTTACTTATGCTCCCCCCTTCTTACTTTCTTTCTCTTAAGTTACTTATCTTCTTCAGGAAGTAAGTAACTTATTCTTCTTCATCTTTCTCTTTTCATATGCTTCTTCCATGGTGGCCTTCTTGAAGATCTTTTCTCTTTAGCCTCACAAGCTATAGGATATCAAAGCATGATAAATTTTAGGGTTGTATATAGTCCCCCCTACCTTTTTTTACCTTTGAGTCTCCTTGAGTCTCTCTTCTCATCTCTTAATCAGAGGCTAAACTCTTAAAGCTTTAGGACTTTAGAATTAGGGTTATGCCTGCATCCTTATCTTAGGATGGAATGTATAACTTTAATCCTTAGTGTTAAACATTTAATTTGTTTACTCCTCTAAATCAAATCACATTAATAATCACTAAGACTTTATCTTGTAACTTGGGCCTTACATTAGGGTTCTATCTCTTCCTTATGGTTAAGAGGGACTAACCCTAGAGTTTAATGGACAAGTCCCCCTCATGTTTTCTTATAAACCATAAAATCCACTTCTTAATCTCATCCCTTAATTAAAATCCATTTAACAAAGGCTTGTTATATAATGAATTTAGTCCCTAACCACGGATTAAGTTGAGGTATCTTCCTCAGCTTAAGTGTCCTCATCTATCATCCTTCTATTAGGATGGTGTAATAAGTTCACTAATATGTGATTAAAGATTTAAACTCATTACTTAACACTAAACAAAAACCCAAAAACATCTAAATAATCACAAGTAGATTAATGATCTTAA
The DNA here is from genome assembly GCA_963966055.1 of Lathyrus aphaca. Lineage (NCBI taxonomy): Eukaryota > Viridiplantae > Streptophyta > Magnoliopsida > Fabales > Fabaceae > Lathyrus > Lathyrus aphaca. The sequence continues at coordinate 478,575,292 of OZ014521.1, forward strand.
TCCTACATCATCATGGTAATTAAGTTGAGATGCTTATCTTATACTTAAGTATGTTCATTATCCCTAACCAGGGAGGATATAATGAGTTTACAACCCTTGATTTATGCTTAAGATCATAATCCTATGCAAACCACCAAAAAAAATAAAAAAACTGAAAGGACAAAAACAAACAATAATCGTCTCCTCCGGGATTCTTTTCTCATCACACTCATTCACAAACAAGAACTTGCTTCTTCCATCTAATGCAAGACAGTATGACTCGATCCAGATGAGTCATACACTTGAGCATAAACAAGTAAGCAGTTCACAATCAATTCATTTTCCAGGCTCTTTAAGTCGAACTACAGTTTTTTGACTTCCTCATTGCACGAGAGGATACGTAGGCATAACATAACAGTTATCGAACAAAAGTCTCTGTGTCTTCCCCCTCTTTTAGCCTTCTTTTTAAGCCTCAATTTCTGAGCAATTCACACCTTTTTCACTAACACCTGTACTTTCTTTCCTTAGCTTTTGCACACAGATAGCACATACACTTTCCCCTTTAAACACAATCTTGTAAGCGTGGATCTCGTCGAGTACGACGGACGATCTGGGTGCTAATACCTTCCAAAGTCGTAACCAACCCCCTTTCTCAGTTTCTCTGGTTCGCAACCGTCTTATCCATCTCTTTCCAGGTTTATGCAGCATTACCTTTCCTTCGGGATAAAAATGCCTAGCTGGTGACTCTATTCAATTCAACCTATTTTCTCTTTCGTCGACCGTTCGTGTTTGCACCGTGGGACTTTGTGTCTTTTCCGAGAGCGACATTAACCTCTAGTGTTTTTGGGGTGGCCTACCCAATATAAGTCTTTGAGTAGTTTTTCCATTGACTGACTAATCTTTGAGGGAATATCCACACTAATTGCTCTAGGAGAGATTTGGACCTCAAGGAGATTGCCCCAGTTTGGCTGAATTGTGAGGAGATTGCTCGACGTAACTGCCCCGTATTGGCTGGTTGTTACCTCAACTAGTTAGGAAAGTCCAAATTCAATGCATTTTTTTGGAAAAATGCATCTTGACATGATTGTCCTTCAGAAGTTTCAGACTTCTCAACTTGGCAAGATTAAGCTTCTAGACTTAGATTCAATATGTGAACTCCTATGATGCCAAACAAGTGTATTCAAGCAAAAAATATTTATTATGAGAATGATTATTCTAAGGCAACACACATGTTAATATTGAAGTTTTTATTGAAAAGATCTCGTAAGCCTTTGTGAGCCAACCACTGGTTAAGACACGACATCATTTTTTATGAAAACATGTACATGCAATACTGTCACTCCCGAAAAGACTTACATCCTCGGTGCAAACGCGAACCATTGGCGATGTTGGAGGTTGAGGTTGAATAGAGTCGCCAGCTAGGCATTTTTATCCTGAAGGAAAGGTAATGTTGCATAAACCTGGAAAAGGTATGGATAATACGGTTGCAAACCAGAGAAATTGAGAAAGGTGACTGGTTATGACCTGGGAAGGTATTAGCACCCAAATCGTCCATTGTACTCGACGGGATCCATGCTTACTTGATTGTGTTTAAAAGGGGGAGTGTATGTGATATCTTCGTGCAAAAAGCTAGGGACAGAAAGTACAGGTGTCAGTGCAAAAGGTGTGAATTGCTCAGGAACTGAGGCTTAAAAAGAAGGCTGAAAGAGGGGGAAGACACAGAGACTTTTGTTCGATAACTGTTAAGTTATTCCTACGTATCCTCTCGTGCACTGAGGAAGTCAGAACACCGTAGTTCGACTCAAAGAGACTGGATGATTTTTGACTATGAACTACTTGCTTGTCTATGCTCAAGTGTGTGACTCGTCTGGGTCGAGTGCTAACTGTCTTGCATTAGACGGAAGAAGCGAGTTCTCGTTTTCAGAGTGAAGGTGATAAGAAAAGAATTCCGGAGGAGAATATTATTGTTTGTTTTTATTTTTTTCACTTTTTTATTGCTTTTGGTGTTTTGCATAGGATAATGAGCTTATGCCTAAATCAAGGGTTGTAAACTCATTATATCCTCCTTGATTAGGGATAATGAGCCTACTTAAGTATAAGATAAGTATCTCAACTTAATTACCTTAATGATGAAGGATTATGATCATTAACCTACTTGTGATTATTAAGATGTTTTGGGTTTTTTTTTAGTGTTAAGTAATGAGTTTGATCTCTAATCACAGACTAGTGAACTCATTACACCATCCTAAGAGAAGGATGATAGATGAGAACACTTAAGCCGAGGAAGACACCTCAACTTAATCCATGGTTAGGGATTAAATTCATTATATAACAAACCTTTATTAAATGGATTTTAATTAAAGGGTGTAAACACCCCAAATTTGCCCTCACTAAGTTCACACCATGGCTTGTGATCTTTCATCTTTGCATAAGTTTAAGCATATCATATCATATTGCATTTTTGTTTCATCTGCATAAGTTCAAGTTCATCTGCATCTAGGGTTTGTGATCTGAGCAATCCAAGGATCCATCTGAGCCACTCCAAAGGTCTCCAATCACTCCAAGAGGGTCCATGTATGTTATATCATCATTTAATATCCCTCAAAGATTAAGGAAGTCAAGAAATCACAAGAACTTGGAAAGCATGGAAGCAGAGCTAGGGCTTCACTACACAAATGATTTGAAATTAGGGTTTTGGTTTCAGAGGCCATAACTCCAAATTTTTTGTTCATTCTTGTTTCTAATGGTCTCAATATGTTATAAGGATCATATGTACCAAGTTTGATGAAGAAATTCATTGTGGAAGTCATTTGTTCACTGGGTAACTTCTTGAGCAAGTCAGAGCAAAATCAGGGCATCCGAGGCCCCCAACAATGGAACCAAAGTGGATTTTTCATCAAATTGAAGTTATGTGATCTTTATTTGATCATTCAAGTGCCTGGAAGTTCACAAAATTGAAGAAAATTGAGCTAAACCAAAAGTTGCCAAAAATGGAAATGACTTGTAATGGAAACTTTCCATTTTGGGAAAGTATTTCAACCTCCTCTTTCTCAACCAAAAATTCTTCAAACGAAAAATTGTTGGTCATGAAAGTTGTATATTGGATCATTCCCTTTTCAAAAAGTACAAGAACAAGTTCTAGTTCATAATGGAACTAAAGTTATGATCTTTCAAAGTTGGCAAAAATCCTATAATTTTCAAGAATACACCAAAGAGGGATTTTTGCAAAACCACAAACCAAGCCATTTTGTGACCTCTAATACACTTCTAGGAATCATACAAACATAGTGTATTGCCTAAAGATCAGAATTGGCCCAAGAATCTCAAGTTTCTATGCCTTGCACATCAATAAATCACAAAGGGGCCAAAATGAACAAAACGTGCAAAAACTCATACAACCATGCTTCCACTTGCTGAATCACCACAAAACCTTTTCCATGGTTATCCTTGAACCAAGCTGACTCGAGCCTTTCCTTGAAACAGCCACTGAACTAGCCCATACCTCAAGTACAAGTTATGTTGACATTTTGGCAACTTGCCCATACCAATCACCATAGGCCACAACAACTCCTCTGACCTATCAAAGCTAGTTATGTGGACAAAATGCAACTCATAACACACATCACACAAGGCTAAAACCTCAGAATCACTAAGTTCCCAAAAATCACCCCAAAAGCAAAAGCTTTCGAAACACTTAGCTCACACACTCAAACTCCAAACTTTTTTCATCAGACAACTCAGCATCACAAGAGGATCATTTCCCACCCTTCATTGCAGCATAAAAACACCCAAAACTGAAACACGATTTCTGGCCAGTTGAAGAACAACCACTCAAACCATCCATTATAAACTCCTTCCAAGCATCAAAGCATCACCAGGAGGATCATTGGAGTTGTTTTGCACCAAAGAGGAGCCCAGATAGCTCAGATTGAGAAAGCTTCACTTTAGGTATCCTCAAGAACAAATTTTCCAGAAATGTAATTTTAGGTTATAGAAATGTTCTTTATGCTTTGTTGATCATCATGATCTATTTTGTTTTAAAAATGAGTGAGAAACAAGCATGTATGAAGCTTCTGAAATTTCTGTTTGATTTTCCGTTTTGCTTCGAATCTTGCTGTTCATGTGAAATAAATGAAATTTGTTGGTTGATTCTTGTTTAGAATGAGGTGAGGATAATTTCTGTAGAGTTTAATGAGTTTATTTTACGTTTTGAGAGAGATAGCAAGAATGAGTGGCCGGAGAAGATGACCGGAGCTCCGGTCACCTGAAAGTGGTTAGAACCCTAATTAGGGTTTAGTGGCCAGGTTTAAATGTCAGCCATAGGATCTTAGTTCCCGCGCGTGTGAATGGTTCAGATCACTCCACTTAAGATTAATTATTAATTAATTAGGTTAATTATATATTTAAGTCAGATTCAATCCTGCCCACACATCTGCGCGTGTAGTCAAACGAGGTTTAAACCAGAGCCTTTGGATCAGTTGACTTCACTTATTTGCATTTTTAATTCATTTTATTGCATTTATTTTGTACAATTAATTTAAAATACTTAGAAAATTCCAAAAATATTTTTCTTCTGCATTTTGATTTCAAATATTTTTCTTCACCCAAAAACATTTTTATTTTTATTTTTTGCATTAAAAAACCGTTTTAAAAATATTTAAATGTTTATTTTAATTAATTAATGGAAATTAATTAATTAAAATACCATTTAGGTTTCTAAAAATTCCAAACTAATTCACATTGCATCTTAGGATATTTAGAAGCATTTTCAAACCATTCATACAAATTTCTTTTTGGTTTTGATCCAACTTTGACATTTTTCTTGAATTTAATGTTCATAAAAATCCCTTTTAGAACCCTAACTTTGAAAATTATTTTCTGCCTAACCATGAAGGGTTTGACATTGGTTCTTTTTGCATTGCTCTTCATGTAGAATGTAGTACCTAGTATATTTTTTTCACAAATTTATCATGCATTTTCCATTTGATTTGCATTTTTCCTCTTAAGGTACCTTAAAACCCTAGCAAACTTAGAAAAATCACAATATTCTTTAGGTTAAGAGTTAGAACTTCTCCTTTGGGGTGTGATATCATATGGGGTTAGGGTTCCTTTGAGTTCATTTGCAATTTTTTATCTTGTGATTTGCTTCTGTTTTGACCTTATGCATCTCATGTTGCCTTAAAACCCTAATTTCTCATGTTCATTTGCATTCAACTTGCATATACATCCATACATGAACTTTCCATGACATTATAAGCTTTTATATGCCATCTTAGACATCTTAAGACATTGCTTGAACATTGTTTGATCATTTCTTCATACATTTTCTATGCTTTGCATCCATTTCATTTCATAAGCTTTCATGAACTTTCAAACTTCAAAGCATGCTTCCTTTGCATTCCATCTCTTGTATGAACATTCATAACACTTGGCTTGCCTTTGCATCATCTCATAGCACCATTTGCATCATGTGTTTGCTTCTGGTTTTGTTTTTACCTTTGCATATGTTGCATTTTCATTTCATTTCTTTCCTTTATGCTAACCATTTCAGGTGGTAAGTAATTTGAGAAGTGAATTTGCCTTCACTTCTCACTTCTCTTCTCATCCTTCTAATGCATCATTGCTGCATTTTTCTTTGCTTTAGTGTGAGCTTGCTCATTCATGTTCATCATTCACTTTCTTTCTCCAAGTTACTTATCTTCTTCAGTGAAGTAAGTAACTTAATTCTTCTACTTTTCCTCCTTTCATCTGCTTCTTCCATTGGTGGCTTCTCTGAAGATCTCTAGCAAGCCTTACAAACCATAGGAACATCCAAGCATGACAATAATTAGGGTTTTGATTAGTCCCCCTTTAGTTTTTACCTCTGTGTCTTCTTTGTGTCTCTCTTCTCATCTCATCATTAGAGACTAAACCTTTAAGGTTTTAAGACTTTGTGATTAGGGTTATGCCTGCATCCTTCTCTTAGGATGGAGTGTATAACTTTAATCCTAAGTGTTAAACCCTTAATTTGTTTAAACCTCTTAATCAATCCATCTTAATAATCCCTAATATAATAGCTTGTAACTTGGGCCTTGCATTAGGGTTCTAATTCTTCCTTTATTGGTTAAGAAGGACTAACCCTAGTGTTAATGGACAAGTCCCCCTCAAGTTGTCTTACAAACCATAAAATCCATTTCTTAATCTAACCCATAATTAAAATCCACTTTAAATAAGACTTTGTTTTGTCATGAGGTTAATCCCTAATTATGGATTAAGTTGAGGTATCTTCCTCAGCTTAAGTGATCTCATCTATTATACTTCTATTAGGATGGTGTAATGAGTCCACTAATCCTTGATTATGGCTTAAACTCATTACTCAACACTAAACAAAAACACCAAAATCATCTAAATAATCACAAGTAGGTTAAAGATCTTAATCCTACATCATCATGGCAATTAGGTTGAGATGTTTATCTCATACTTAAGGTATTCTCATTATCCCTAATCAAAGGGAGGATATGATGAGTTTACTGACTCTTGGTTTAGGCTTAAGCTCATTAACTTATGACAAACATAAAAAGCAATAAAAGATTGAAAACACAAAAAACAAACAATAATCGTCTCCTTCGGGATTCTTTTCTCATCATCTTCACTCACAAACGAGAACATGCTTCTTCTGTCTAATGCAAGACAGTTAGCACTCGAGCCAGACGAGTCATACACTTGAGCATGGATAAGTAAGCAGTTCATAGTCAATTCATTTTCAGTCTCTTTGAGTCGAACTACGGTGTTCTGACTTCCTCATTGCACGAGAGGATACATAGGCATAACTTAACTGTTATCGAACAAAAGTCTCTGTGTCTTCCCCCTCTTTCAGCTTTCTTTTTTTAAACCTCATTCCTGGGCACCTCACTTCACTCTCTTGCACTAACACTTGTACTTTCTTTTCCAGCATTTGCACACAGATTGCACAAACACTACCCCTTTAAAACACAAATCTTTTAAGCGTGGATCCCGTCGAGTACGACGGACAATCTGGGTGCTAATACCTTCCCAGGTTGTAACCAACCCCCTTTTTCAGTTTCTCTGGTTCGCAATCGTCTTATCCATATCTTTCCAGGTTAATGCAGCATTACCTTTCCTTCGGGATAAAAATGCCTAGCTGGCGACTCTATTCATTCCATTCTCTCCTCTCGCCGACCGTTCGCGCTTGTACCGGGATGCTAATCTTTGGGAACGACAAAGGGTGAGATTAAGAAGTGGATTTTATGGTTTGTAAGACAACTTGATGGGGACTCGTCCATTAAAGACTAGGGTTAGTCCCTCTTAACCATAAGGAAGAGATAGAACCCTAATGTAAGGCCCAAGTTACAAGATAAAGTCTTAGTGATTATTAATGTGTTTTTATTAAGAGATGTCAACCAATTAAAGGTTTAACACTAAGGATTAAAGTTATACACTTCATCCTAAGATAAGGATGCAGACATAACCTTAATTCAAAGTCCTAAAACTTTAATTGTTTAGTCTCTAATTATGAAATGAGAAAAGAGACTCAAGGAGACTCAAAGGTAAAAAGCTAAGGGAGACTATATACAACCCTAAATATTATCATGCTTGGATATCCTATGGTTTGTGAAGCTTAAGAGAAAAGATCTTCAAGGCCACCAAGGAAGAAGAAGCAGATGAAAAAAAGAAGGAGAGAAAGAATAATTTACTTACTTCATGAAGATAATAAGTAACTTAAAAGAAAGAAAGTAAGAAGAGAAACACATGTGAAAAAATTTCACTCCAAAGACAATAAAAGGATGCAAATGCAAAGAAAAGAAGAGGTGGGAGGTGAAGGCAAATCCACCCCCTAAATAACTTACCAAAAGTTCCTGAAATGTTAGTAAAAGATGCATAAGACATAAAGCACAAAGAAAATGAGATGAATAAGGATGCAAAGTCCAAAACCAGAAGTGATTATACAATGCAAATGTGCTATGAGATGATGCAAAATCATACAAGATGCATATGAATGATCATACAAGGACGAGATGCAATGAAAGCATGTTTAGAAGCATGAAAACACATGGATATTCATGGAATATTCAAGCATGTCTTAAGATGTCTAAGATGTTATAAAAATGCTTGAAATGTCATGGAAAGTTCACAAGTTCATGATATGCAAAGAAGAATGCAAATGAAGATGCAAAATTAGGGTTTAAAGGCCACATGAGATGCATATGACCAAAACAGAAGCAAACATCATGATAAAAATTTGAAATTTAACTCAAACAAACCCTAATCACATACAAGATCACACCCCAAAGGAGAAAGTCAGAAGCTAATCCTATGCAAAGTTAAGGATTTCTTAAGTTAACTAGGGTTTTTGGGTGATTCCTAAGGGAAAATGCAAATCAAATTGAAAATGCAATGAAAAAATATGAGATAAATAACCTAGAAACTAGATGCAATATGGAAGACAATGCTAAAAGAATCAAGTTGAAACTCATCATGGTTAGGCAGAAATGAATTTTTCAATTTAGGGTTAAAAAATGTGAATTTTAAGAACCCTAATTCAAAGAAAATTGTGAAAATGTGATCAAACCTAAAAAGAAATTTGTATGGTGAGTTTGAAAATGTTTCTAAATGTTTACAAATGCTTCATTATTTTTTTGGTGATTTTTAGAAACATAAATGCATATTTAATTAATTGAAATCAATTAATTAATTAAATAAAACATTTAAATACTTTAAAATACTTTTTTGATGCAAAAATTAAAATTAAAATTGGTTTTAGGTAAAGAAAAATATTTGAAACAAAAATGTAGAAAAAAGGATTTTTTTTAATGGATTTTGCTATTTTTAAAAATTATATGAAAGAAATGCAATAAAAATGGAATAAAAATGAATTAAATGGAAAGTCAGATGAACCAATGGCCAGGATTCAAACTGAGAGAGTCAGGGTTGACTGCAAGCGTGTTTTGATGGTCAGGATTCAGTCTAGCAAGATTTAATTAATTAAACCTAATTAAACTAATTAAACTAAATTAGGGTTTTAATGAAACATCTAGGCCGTCCATACGCGCGGGTAAACAAGATCTAAAGGTTATTACTCAAACTGGCCCTAAACCCTAATTAAACCCTTAATGACTCTCAGGTGGCCGAAGAAGACCTCAGTCATCTTCTCCGGCTAGCTCCCTCACCTGAGATGCTCAAAAACACCATAAAAACGTATCAAAACCTCCAGAAATCATCCTCTAACAACATTAAGCAAGAATCAAACCATAAATTTCATTTATTTTACATAAAATGAGAGAATCAAACAAGAACATGTTTCACGGGAAAAATTTCAGAGCAAGCATACACATTCATTTTCTTCATCATTTCAAGTCATTCAAAGCTCATTGTGACCAGGAGAGCATGTTCTTTCATATTGTAACTTAAAAACAAGGTTCTGGAAAAAAGTTTGAAGATGGTTACCTGAGATGGAGCTTTCTGATTCTGAGCTTTTTGAACCTTCCTTTGATGAAAAAACACTCCACTTGATCCCTTGAAGTTTCTAGAGAGATTAGAACAAGCTTGTATCGCTTGGTTGATGTGCTTCTGTTCTGATAAATCAGAAACTGTATTCTTGTTTGAGGGACTTTCAGGCCATTGCAAGGGTTAATTTGTGTTCTATGATGGATTCTGAGATGATTGGTGAAGTTTGTTTTGATGTTTAAGGCTTGTGTGGTGAGAATCGAAGAAGGGAAGTGTTATGGAATTTTTGGCAATCTGAGCTTAGCAATGGATTCAGGCTTGTGTGTCCAATGAAAATGAGTCCATGATGTTAGTATAGGCCAATGGAATTGATCAGAAAGTGGGTGGTGGCACAACTTGATTGGTATGGGCAAAGTTGCAAAAATGTCAATGGATGTGTACATGAGGCATGGCACGGGCCAGAGCTTGTTTGAAGGGGTGTCTGGCCTCAACTTGCATCAAGGATGGCCTTTGGATCAATAGAATGCAGCTGGATGACCTTGATCAAGTGTCTTCATGGTTTATGCAATTTTCCCTCTTTGGAGTTTCTTGAAGTGCAAGGCATATAAACTTGTGATTTTTGGTGCAATATTGATCAAAATGTGTTGCATTATGTTGGTATGATGTTTAGAAGTTGATTAGAGATCATGAAATGGCTTGGCAAGTGAAATTGCAAAAATCCCTCATTGGTGCACACTTGAAAATTATAGGATTTTTGCCAAATTTGAGAGGCCATATCTTGAGTTCTAGGATGAATCAAGACATGTTCTTGTACTTTTTGAAAATGGGAAGACATAATCTACAACTTTCATGTCCAAGGATTTTTCATTTGAAGCATTTTTGGTCATGAAAGAATAGGTTGAATATCTTTCCCAAAATAGAAAGTTTCAATTACAAGTCATTTCCAAAAATATTAAGTTTGGATTTGGCACAAAATTCTTCAACTTTGTGAACTTCTAACCACTTCAATGATCAAATAAAGATCATAGAGACTCAAAATGAGGATGATGACCCTTTGGTACCCTTGATGGAGGCCTCAGATGCCCTAATTTTGACTTTACTTGCTCAAGAAGTTACCCAATGATCAGATGACTTCCACAGTGAATTTCTTCATCAAATTTGGTACACATGATCCTTATAACACATTAAGAACATTAGAAACAAGAATGGCCAAAAATTTGAGATTAAGGTCTCTGAAACCAAAACCCTAATTTTGGTCATCTGTGTAGGAAAACCCTAGCTCTGCCTGGACTTCTGTGTAATCCTTTGACATTTTATGACTTCAAAGACTTCTTGGATATGTAAGATGATCATAGAACACTCATGGACCCTCTTGGCATGCTTCAAGGCCTCATAGATTTCTCAGATCACTTCTAAGATTCATCTGATCACAAAACCCTGATTGTGCATTCATGCAATGATTTGATGAAGTTGTTTATACAATGTGAGATGCAATGAGATGTGTATTCAAAATTATATCATAAGCCATGGTGTGAGAAAAATGGAGGGCAAATTTGGGGTGTTTACATCTGCCCCTATTCAAGCATGAGTTAGTTGTGCAAGGTGTAAGCGCCTGGCTTAACAGACAAACAAGATAACTTGTGGTTGAATACCAAAGAGAGTCCAAAATTTGCACTCACTAGGGAGAAGAAGAAAAGGGATATAAATTGTAAACTATAGTATAGTATGTTTATCAGGTAAAAGCAATGGAGGACGACCATCGAGCAGAGGATGACTGCCAGGGGTGAAATGGTAAACAAGGCAATGACGGGGACGACCATCTCATCTTTGTATGATCATTCATATGCATATTGTATGACTTTGAATCATCTCATATGCCATTTACATTGCATTTTCACTTCTGACTTTGATCTTTGCATCTCATTTCATCTCATTTCCTTTTGCTTTATGTCTTATGCATCCATACTAACATTTCAGGTACTTTGGTAAGTTATTTGGGAGGTGGATTTGCCTTCACCTCCCACCTCTTCTTATCTCATTCATATGAATTCTTACTTATCTTTGAAGTGAACTTGCTTCACTTATGATCTCTCCTTATTACTTTCTCTCTTTTAAGTTACTTATCTTCTTCAGAAAGTAAGTAACTTATTCTTCTTCTTCCTTCTCTTTTCATCTGCTTCTTCCATTGGTGGCCTTGAAGGTCTTTTCTCTTAAGCCTCACAAACCATAGGATATCCAAGCATGATAACTTTTAGGGTTGTATAGTCCCCCCTAGTTTCTTACCTTTGAGTCTCCTTGAGTCTCTCTTCTCATCTCAATAATCAGAGACTAAACTTTTAAAGCATTAAGACTTTGGAATTAGGGTTATGCCTGCATCCTTATCTTAGGATGGAGTGTATAACTCTAATCCTTAGTGTTAAACCTTTAATTTGTTTACACCTCTTAATCAAAACACATTAATAACCACTAAGACTTTATCTTGTAACTTGGGCCTTACATTAGGGTGCTATCTCTTCCTTATGATTAAGAGGGACTAACCCTAGTGTTTACTGAACAAGTCCTCCTCAAGTTGTCTTACAAACCATAATTCCACTTCTTAATATCATCCATTTAATTAAAATCCATTTAATAAAGCTTTGTTATATAATGAATTTAATCCCTAACCATGGATTAAGTTGAGATATCTTCCTCAGCTTAAGTGTTCTCATCTATCATCCTTCTATTAGGATGGTGTAATAAGTTCACTAATCTGTGATTAGAAATTAAACTCATTACTTAACACTAAACAAAAACCCAAAAACATCTAAATAATAACAAGTAGGTTAATGATCTTAATCCTACATCATCATGGTAATTAAGTTGAGATGCTTATCTCATACTTAAGTAGACTCAATACTCCTAATCAGGGAGGATATAATGAGTCTACAAGCCCTTGATTTAGGCTTAAGATCATTATCCTGTGCAAAAACACCAAAACAAAAGAAACCTGAAAGCACAAAAAGCAAACAATAATCGTCTCCTTCGGGATTCTTTTCTCATCACACTCATTCACAAACGAGAACTTGCTTCTTCCGTCTAATGCAAGACAGTTAGCACTCGAGCCAGACCTGTCATACACTTGAGCATAGACAAGTAAGCAGTTCACAGTCAATTTATTTTCAGTCTCTTTGAGTTGAACTATGGTGTTTTGACTTCCTAATTGCACGAGAGGATACGTAGGCATAACTTAACAGTTACCGAACAAAAGTCTCTTTGTCTTCCCCCACATTCAGCAATCCTTTTTTTTAAGCCTCAGTTCCTGAGCAATTCACACCTTTTGCACTGACACCTGTACTTTCTTTCCCTAGCTTTTTGCACACATATAGCACATACACCTACCCCTTTAAACACAATATTGTAAGCGTGGATCCCGTCGAGTACGACGGACGATCTGGGTGCTAATACCTTCCCAGGTCGTAACCAACCCCCTTTCTCAGTTTCTCTGGTTCGCAATCGTCTTATCCATATCTTTCTAGGTTTATGCAGCATTACCTTTCCTTAGGGATAAAAATGCCTAGCTGGCGACTCTATTCACCCCTTTTTCTTCGTCGACTGTTCGCGTTTGTACCTTGGGACCCTGGTGTCTTTTCTAGGGAGCGACAACAGGATTCGCGCTTTCTTGCACTGCTCAAAGGGTGTTGTGATCTGCTTCATCTGCTGCTAAACTAGAACTGCAGAAAGAACGGGGACGGAAAGAGAATTAAAAACAATGTAGGGAAAAGAAAGAATTATTCTCAAATGGGCGCTACCCCACTGTCTACGTATTTCAATGGGTATGAGAATCAGAGCGACGTAGTTCCCCTAACTAGGGATGAAACTGGTTTGTTTGTGTTTTTTGGAGGAACTACCACTACTCTGGCTCAAGTGGTGCAGGCTCGTTGGGTCAAGTGCATTATTGTATTGCACGAGAACATGAAGAGGCGCGTTCTTACGATGAAAGTGAGTGAGATGAGAAAATAATTCTCGAAGGAAAGACGCTTTTGACTGTTTTGATTTATTTTAAGAGTTTTTATTAGAAGTGTTTTGCGTAAGAAAGCGTACTGATGTGTCTGGTAATGGAGTATGTACTTCATACATCACTCCAAGATGGAATGATAATAAAGAACACTAAGTATGAGGAAGACACTCACACTTATTTATAATGCTTGAGGTCTGAGTACACTAACTTACTACTTTTATTAAGTGTTTTTGTTGTTTTTGAATGAAGAAGTATTTTTAATTTTGATTTTTGCACAACTCCATGCTAAAGACTTGTTCATCATGTTAGATGACTAACAACGCATTCCAAGATTGAATCTTTCCAAGTAACCCATGGTATAAGTCTCATGGAACATGAAGAGGTATCTACGTTTATTATATGTTTTTGAAGTTATTTTGAGATGATAAGAGAAGACTCAAATAATAATCAAAGGTAAAAACTATGAGGGGGCTAAGACTCACCCAATTGTTATCATGCTTGTAGATCCCCAAGGTTAAGTGTGGTATGAGAACTATAATCCTAAAATAAGAGAGGAGAATAGATAAATAGGTACCATAACTCACTTCCAATATAGAAGTTGAGTTATGAACCAAGAGGGCAAAAAGAAATGAAATGTCAAAGAAGTATAAGATGCTTATCACAATCACACAAGAGAAAGAAATAAAGAGATGAGGGAAGACGTGTGTGTGGAATCACATCCACACACTCAACTCACCATTAACCTATACAAGAAAAGGTTAGTTAAACAATTTAATATGAAGTCAAAAGTAAGAGAAATAAGACATTTAGGCATCAAACAATCTCATAAAGTGAAACTAGGAAGCAAATAAGGCCTATACCTAAAGCTAAAGGATCCTAAGGGTTAGATGACCTCTAAGTTAGTAGCTACATTCTAAGAGTATTCACTAAGGTTAAGCATCCTAATGGGATCAAACTAGGTTAAGAAAGGTGCTAAAGAATCACACAAGTTCATGTTATGAGCTATGAATAAAGTATGAATGCATATGTAACACCCCATATAATATATATCAAGAGTAATATCATACATTGTTAATTTTTGGTACTAACACCATCATAAGTGCCTAATAGTATAATTCACATTCTTGACCAACTATAAAAATTATATATAACAATGGTGCAAGACATGGAAATCATACTAAAAAAAACAAATTTTAAGATCAATACAATATCCAATATTTGTACAAAGATAAAGAAATACACAACGGAAGACTAAAACTATGCTTCACTTGAAACATCTTGAGCATCCATCCACTTGTAAATCAAACTTGCTAAAGAAACATGAAAAGAAACAACAAAAGTGGGGTGAGATGACAACATATCAGTGGGTTTCCTATCTTAGAGTTCTCTCGGCTCTAAGGGTTCTATCCAAACCTAACTCAAGTCTTTATAAAAGGAAAACGACCTTGAGTTCATTCGTCTCACAGTCATTAGAACTACGTCCAAGAGTTCTACAAATCCTACTATTACGAGCTAGAATAATGCCTTTATACTTCTCATGGGACTCGATATAACACTCATCTCAAACGACTACCATGCTTCCCTTGGGATTCATTGTAATACCCACCTCAAGCCTAAAACAAGTCTGATGATTCCCGTGGGACTCATTGTAATACCTACCACAAAACTTACTCAATGTTCCCGTGGGACTCTTTATAATACCCACCACAAGCCCAAACCAAACTGATGCTTCCCGTGGGACTCAGTGTAATACCCACCACAAGACTTACTCAATGCTTCCCGTGGGACTCAGTGTAATTCCCATCATAAGCCCAAACCAAAATGATGCTTCCCTTGGGACTCGGTGTAATACCCACCACAAGACTTACTCAATGTTTCCCGTGGGACTCAGTGTAATACCCACCACAAGCCCAAACTAAATTGATGCTTCCCGTGGGACTTATTGTAATACCCACCACAAGACTTACTCAATGTTTCCCGTGGGAATCAGTGTAATGCCCACCACAAGCCCAAACCATACCGACGGTACCTCAAGCCTTTACAGATACTTCCCGTGGGACTCAATGTAATACCCACCATAAGACTTACTCAAGACTGTTCGGAGGATACCACGTATTACGCGTCAATGATTCGGAACTACCTAGGATAAACCTAAGCATCTTATAGTCATAACATCTAAGAATTTTTAGTTACACTACTAGGCCACACTATTGGTTTATGGTAAGATTCTTCACTCTTTCTCCATTCTTGGCACATTTAATTATATAGTTTTCAATTACATAATTCTAAAATTCTAGTTTAATTATCATCATTAAACTAATCCCACAATGATCTCACTGTCTCTATTCTCAATCAATTCTCATGATTTAATACATTTTCCACAATTAACGCATGTTCCATAATTTGACTAATACCATAATTCCTTTACTAACATAATTACGGTTAATTGGAAAAGTTGGGTAAAAGTCGGCTCAAAATAACATTTCTCGACATCAGATGATAGTTCATGTTTTTAGCTTCAAATCGATATTAGGAACACTAAAAGCGGACACCTGACTCACAAGTTATGAATTAAATACAAAAACTGAACTTCCAGGTATAGTTGAGTGAGCCCTCAGATCACCAATCTTTCTGCAAAATTTCAGCAAGCTCTGTGATTTCCAGAAACCTCAGGCTTACGGAAAACACTCATTTCCATGCCAAAGTTAACCAAAATATAAAAAAAAATAGAGGAACCAAACACTAAACATGAATACCATCATATATTATTCATTATACTTTAATTTAATCTAGTTTTAACCGTTTAATCTTTCAATTTCTAAGATTTTCTACAAAACCCTAAAACTCAATATCTCAGCCAAAACTCAAAAGAAAAGTTTCTAACTATGAAACCACCTTGCCAATGAAAAGGAGTTTGGTACAGATGAAGATTTGATGAAGAAATGGTGAAGATCCAAGCTTTCCCTCTTCTTAGGTCTTCTTCCTCTTCTTCTTTTCTCTCTTTCTTTCTTTCTTTCTTTCCTTTTTCCTTCTTTCTCTTTTTCTTTTCCTTACCAACTTTCTTTCTCTTTCTTATCATAAACCCTTATTTTCTATTTTTATAAAATAATTACCATTTATTAGTTAGTAACACTAACTGGTCCAATTTGATAGTATCCAAAAATGTCTCCAAGTCGAATATTTATTAAAGCCTCTGTGTCAGATAATACTTAATTAATTAATTTAAGTTCGTCGGTTGCTCTAATTACTTTAACTGAAAGCTCTTAGAGTACACCAGAATCCTATTAAACTTAATTAATATTATCCAGAGCACTTAATTAAATACGGGGTATTACATCTTCCCCTCCTTAAATTCAAATTTGTCCTCGAATTTCCTTTACTTATCCTCAACGTTAGTTTACAACAGTGTCTTAGATCAACACTTATGCTTAATTCTCTTACATATTCTAACATAATTAAATTCCAATTTGAATCTGCGACTCAAAGTCCTCGTTTCAAAACAAATCAAATCTCACGTCCTTACTCATACGCCCGTTCCAACATTGGGTTAATTCCCAACTTGCAATTCTGCAATTTATTTGTTGCTTCATACTTAATCACCCAGTCTCAAGTTTCCGTCGAAGAAATATACCATGCTAAAAACTTCCCTTGGTTCACAACGCAAGACATAACACTCCAACTTGATCTCAGAACATACAACACTCGACAATGTTTCACAAGGTATCTTGGCGAGATCTTATTTTCAGACAATTTCCCAACAAAAGCTCCTATTAAGATCCTCCAATCACTAACACCCTATCAAAATTTGTCAAACGACTTCCTTTACCAATTCCACTTGATCTTACATCAAAACTGTAACCATTTACGTCGGACACTTCATTCTCTCAGTATCCTACCATAGACAACCCACTTAGAATAAAATTGCCCTTTGATCCTCAACAATTTGACTGAATTCTTTATCCGTCTCCTTCCACTATGCTTTCAAAGCCTAACAACAGAGATACTACGAAATTTCAAACAATAATAAGTAACTGATAGTTTACGGGGAAACATGTATCCATCAGATCTCTCACCAACCAATAGAATAAGAACTTGCAAACATGCAACGATAGAACAATCCACCTGACAACCTCTTAATAGTGACTTCAGTCCAAACTCCCCAGCGTTGCACTGTTGCAATCATAACTCACACAAATTCCAATTTCCATTCTAAACTCGAAACAATCCACCTAATTAAGCTCAACCAATTGACCGTGGTTACTATAATCCGTACCAATTCACTATACAAAATTTCCATTCACTCGAGATTTCTGTCAACACAAGGTCTCCATCAATAAAATGCAGTAATGCCACATAACTTACAATAACCAATGAGTCACCAATACCAAACTCAAATTATCCTTAGAGCATTTGCGGGTTTCCATAACACTAGAGGTTAAGAATTTAACGATACTAAAGTTGACCAATTGTTTAACTCTTATGCACACAATAATCTAAATGCCCAAAATTTTCCTGGAAGATCAACACTTCTCTATCTGACACTTCGAACGGAGACCAAAGAAGACTTACAGTTCGGAAGGTATGATTCTCTAAAGTTCTCAACAAAAGTCGTGTGTTAATCAATTGCTCATCTGAGGTTAAACGTTCGAACACCACTAAACTTGTTCTTTTTATTAACAAACAATCTAACTTAACATTACCATTTCATACCACGCCATCTTGAAAGATAATTCTCACTCTTGATGTCCAGACATGCGCACAATCACTCGTCGTTCACAACTCGAGATAACACGAACGTGAACAACATGCAAACCACAAATATAAAAAGTGACGAAGTAGAGTTACCATTTTGTCATGATCATAACACAGATACTCAACGGAATGGCTCAATTCCACTCGCACAATGACATTGTCAAAAGGGTTTTGTCGCAAGCTAACACTTAGTTCGTCCATAAACAAAATCCAACACAGAATCCTTATCGGGTAAATACAAGATGATGAACACCTCATATCTAGTATACAACATTGTCCTTTCTCTTTAATTCCTTGGCAAGGATTAAAACAACAACAACATTTTCAATCTCATTAGAGACAAATTCCAAAGAATTTGATTATTCCTTACACTTGGAAATATAAGTAATGCACTCCTTTAAAGAAACTTCGATACCTCTACTTACATATAATTCGGGGTCTCCCTTGCTTTCTACTAACCATTTCATAGAATTTTTCCACAGCCTTCTGCTGTACTAAGAACGCTCCAATCGGGCACTCAAGTCCAAATGTATGAATCTTAGAAAAGATCCAACTTTCGATACTTAATAGCGTTAACCAATCACTAACAGGAGGGTAATCAATTACTCAAATCCAGAAGCAACTTCTGAGATTCATTGTAACCTATGCCTCCCAACTCATTCCAATCGTAACTAAACGTTATAACCATCCCCAACGGATGATTCCACCGAGCAATGCTGAAAGAAACACCAGACAAGTTATGGTTAGTGGACCTGTTCTCATCAATCCAAGCAATAAGTTACTACAAACATGATTACAAATTCATCTGGTACAAGTGCAGAAGTTCAATGCAAGGTGATAACTAATCAACTCGACCTCCACAACTGCTTTCCTTACATCAAAATCATTCTTAACCAAGTCAACAACAACTCCAGGAGAGTCCTTCCATCCACCATTCTCGTAGACCATCAAAGGTCAGGACGTCTGCTCTTCTTAAAAATTCATATAATACCGAATTAACGATTGTCCAAAACAAGTCTCTGAATCTGTAGGCTTGCTTCATAATTATTCAATCTCATTCGTTGACAATCTTGTCCTTGGCAATACGAGTGATGTCCATAGAGGTAACACTGATCGCAGAGTTCCATTCAGATAGATAGCACTTCGAGAAACACGCTTTCGTTTAGTTGAGCATAGACCATCCAATGCCTTCTCACATCGCGCGGTCAATGTCATCTCCATACCATATTAAATTCACTCTCTGTGTTAATCTTCTCACACTCAAACACAAACCTTCTTACTAGAACTTCTTCCAAATCCAATGTGTTTACTCTATCACTTTTCACCACTTTATCAAGTCCTCACTTCACACACCTCATATACTAAATAGAGTTTATTCTTCTTTCGACAATATACATTATACCATTCCTTAGGTCATTCAAAAAATTTCGACTTAATCTCTTATCAAAAACATAACACCTTGATGCCTTACTCTGATCCTTGTCTTTTCGATTTCAATCAAATAAACAACTCTGGTCTTCTATCCTTCGTCTTGGGTATACTTGTCTCATTTGAAACGTGTAGTCACATCCTCGTGTCCCTCTTCACATTCTGCATCGCCTTAGGTTCTTTTCATGGAATGAAACTTCTCAACACTATTGTCCATACTAGTGACCATTACTGGTCCACCAGTGACTTTACGTATTACTCGATACACCGACCACTCATTCTGTAGGGATCTTTACCTCTCAGATCCTATCCATTCCAAATGATTCCTCAATTCACACACTTCTCTATAATCCCATGTTACAGGAAGTAAAATTCTTAAGAATACTCCAACCGAGTTGACCAAAGCTCTCCTCTGCTATCTCTTGGCTTGAGCCCACTCTCACAGCATAAGTTGCAACAACACTTCGGAGTCCTCATGGTCTCATAACCATGATTCAACCTATCACATACATAGCATTAGGATGATCAGACTCAATACTACATAGTATGATATTAAGAACCATGCCGGCAAGACACACTTAAGAGGCATGAAATATTTACTTATGATGTTTCAAGGCTAGGTCGAGGATACGACCTGCTCTGATACCAACTGTAACACCCCATATAATATATATCTAGAATAATATCATACAGTGTTAATTTTTGGTATTGACACCATCATAAGTGCCAAATAGCATAATTCACATTCTTGACCAACTATAAAAATTCTATACAACAATGGTGCAAGATATGGAAATCATACTAAAAACAAATTCTAAGATCATTACAATATCCAATATTATACAAAGATACATAAATACACAGCAGAAGACTAAAATATACTTCACTTGAAACATCCCGAGCATAGCTCAACTTGTAAATCAAACCTGCTAAAGAAACCTTAAAAGCAACAACAATAGTGGGGTGAGATAACAACATCTCAGTGGGTTCCCTATCTTAGTGTTCTCTTGGCTCTAAGGGTTATTTAAAAATCTAACTCAAGTCTTTATAAAAAGAAAACGACTTTGAGTTCACACGTCTTGCACTCGTTGGAACCACGTCCAAGAATTCTACAAATCCTACTATTACTATCTAGGATTAATTCTTTATACTTCTCATGGGACTCAATATAACACCCATCTCAAACGAATACCATGCTTCCAATGAGACTCAGTGTAATACCCACCTCAAGCCTAAAAAAGGTATGATGCTTCCTGTGGGACTCATTATAAAACCCACCACAAGACTTACTCAATGCTTCCCGTGGGACTCACTATAATATCCACCAAAAGCCCAAACCAAACCGATGCTTCCCGTGGGACTCAATGTAATACCCACAAAAAGCCCAAACCAAACTGATGCTTTCCTGTGGGACTCAGTGTAATACCCACCACAAGACTTACTCAATGCTTCCCGTGGGACTCAGTGTAATACCCACCATAAGCCCAAACGAAACTGATGCTTCCCGTAGGACTCAGTGTAATACCCACCACAAGACTTACTCAATGCTTCCCATGGGACTCAGTGTAATACCCACCACAAGCCCAAACCAAATCAAGGCTTACATTGGGACTCAGTGTAATACCCACCACAAGACTTAATCAATGCTTCCTGTGGGACTCAGTGTAATACCCACCACAAACCCAAACCATACCGACGGTACCTCAAGCCTTTACAGATGCTTCCTGTGGGACTCAGTGTAATACCCACCACAGGACTTACTCAAGACTGTTCGGAGGATACCACGTATTACGCGTCAATGATTCGGAACTACCTAGGATAAACCTAAGCATCTTATAGTCATACCATCTAACAATTTCTAATTACACTACAAGGCCACTGTAAACACCCCAAATTTGCCCTCACCCATTCACACCATGGCTTGTGGTCATTTCATACACATAAACTCAATCATACCATCTCATATTACATTTTTGATTCACTGCATAAGATTCTAAGTCATCTGCATCTAGGGTTTGTGATCTGAGCAATCCCAGAGCTTCTTGAGTCACTCCAAAGATAATCAATCACTTCAAAGGGATCCATGTGTGTTCTTATATCATATTATATCCTCTCAAAGTCAAAAATGCCAAAGAATCACAAGAACTGGGATTGGTGTGGAAGCAGAGCCAGGTTTGACTGCACAGTTGACCTGAAATTAGGGTTTTGGTTTCAGAGGCCATAACTTCAAATTTTTTGGTCATTATTGTTTCTATTGGTCTCTATATGGTATAGGGAGTATGCATATCAATTTTCATGAAGAAATTCCATGGGGAAGTCATCTGATCGAGAGTTGACTTTCTGGACAAGTCAGTGCAAAATCAGGGCATCTGAGGCCCCCAATGATCCAACCAAGGAGTGATATTCATCATTTTGAGTGTATATGATCTTTATTTTATCATATAAGAAGTTGGAAGTTCACAAAATTCAAGAATTTGAAGTTTTTGCAAAGTTGACTTTTTTGGGCATGGTTGACTTTTAATGAAATGTCATTTTATGCAACTTTTTCAAACCTTACTTTTTGATCCAAAAATGCTTCAAATGAAAAAACTTTGGTCATGAAAGTTGTAGATTAGATCTTTCCCTTTTCAAAAAGTACAAGAACATGACCTAATTCATTTTGGATCAAAAGTTATGGCTTGTCAAAGTTGGCAAAAATCACTAAATTTCAAGTTATGCACCAAATGAGAAATTTGCAAAATCTTGTACCAAAGGCATTTGTGACTTCTAATTCATGTCAAGTCATTACATAAACATCACATGTGACCTAAAAATCAGAATGGACCAAGAGTTTCTCATGTTTCATGGCTTGTGAGGCAAGATATTTTCATGGAAAGCAAAAGTGAGCAAGTTGCAAAAACCATCATCACACCTCATCCACTTGATGCCTTGGATACTGAATCACACTAGCCTTTCCCTCACACCATGCTGCGCCAGACAAGCCCTTTGTACTTGGCTAGAAGCTGCCCATGCCCTCTCTTACAAGAAGTTGACATTTTGGCAAAAGCTAGCACACCTATCACAAAAGCACAGGTCACATCCTCTGACCAATTGCATTTGTTTATACAAAGAAAATGCAAGAAAAACCATACAACACACAAGCCTGAAACACACTAGAGCTCAGCATCCTCATTTTCACTCCCTTGAGCAAAAACCTTCGAATCTCTTCATACAAGCCACAAACACTCAAACAAGCTTCACCAATCACCTCACTATGCTTCACTGAACAAAAACCAACACTCAAAACAGCCTGAAAGCCACTGAATCAAAAACACGATCCTCACCTGACCTTGGACAGAACTCAAGCAAACTCTTCAATCAGCCCAAATACACTTCATACAAGCCTGGCAAACACTTTGGAGAGGTCATTGGAGTTGTTTAGAAGCAAGAAACTGGCCCAGAAGCTCCTATTTTGAATGCTTCGAATCAGGTAGCTATGGCATTCCATTTTTCCAGAACCTCTATTTATTGTTTCTAATTGATTAAGCATGCTTCACTGATCACACCGAGCTTGAAATTATTGAAAATGGTTGAGAAATGAAGGTGTATTGCTTGTCTGAAATTTTGGCAGTTTTTGTTCTTAGCTTCGATTCATGATTATGGCTGGAAATAAATGAGAAATGAGGTTAGGGTTGAGTTTAGAAGAGTGACAGGAATCAATCTGGAGCTTTAGAGCTCCAGAAATGACCTAGAGAGTGATTTGGAAATTCTCAGGGAGGGAGGTCACCGGAGAAGACGACCGGAGTTCGTCTCCGGTGACCTGAGAGTCATTAATGTGTAATTAGGGTTAGGGCTTCAAGTTTAAATTTCAGGCGTTGGATGAGTTGACTAAGTCTTTTCCCGCGTGCATCCAATGGCTCAGATCATGTCATTAGTTTTAATTAGGTTTAATTTAATTAATTAAGTGAGATTAGCCCAGTTTGAATGTGGACCACTGATCTGCGCGCGTAGTCAACAGCTTCTTCCCCAGAATGAATCCTGGCCCTCCATTGCGCATACTTCCTTTTTATTTCATTTTTAATTCATTTCTTTTGTTTTATTTTGTCCATTTTATTTAAAATAGCAAAAACCATTTAAAAATTATGAAATTTTTTGTACAAGTTATTATTTAATTTCAGAACACAAAAATATTTTTATTTTCATTTTTTGCATTTAAAAAGTATTTTTAAATATTTAAAAGTTTCTTTTTAATGGATTAATGAGAATAATTTATTAAAAATACTTTTAGGTATTTAAAAATCACCAAAAAATTCATGAAATGTTTTAAGACATTTAGAAACATTGTCCAACCCTCAAACCAAATTTCTTTTTTGATCTTGATGCATTTTGAGAATTTTTCATGGAATTAAAATCATTTTTGTGCATTAATTTGATCCAAACTTCCAAAAATCATTTTTGCCTAACCCTAAGGAGTTGGACCTTGATTCTTTTTGCATTGCATTGTGTTTAGCATGTAGTTTATGAGATTAAATGGCCATGATTTGATCTTTCATTTTCCATTTGTTTGGTATTTTTCTTGTTAGAGAACCCTAAAACCCTAGAAAACTTAGGAAAATCATATCTTGAGTTTGGTTAAGAGTTGAAACTTCTCCTTTGGGCAGTGGTTTAGCATAGGATTAGGGATCCTTTGAGAGCATTTTTAAATTTTTTGTGATGATGTTTGCTTCTGATTTTAGTTTGTGTTTGATGCTTTGATCATAAACCCTAATTTGGGCTTCCATATGCATCCATCTTGCATTTGCATTCATACCTTGACTTGCCATGATATTTTATGCATCCATTTGATTCATTTGACATCATAAGACATGTTGAAAGCATGTTTGATCATTGCATCATGTATTTGTCATGTTGTATGCCATATGCATCTCATAACTTTTCATGTATGTTCATGGTTCCTAACTTGCTTCACTTGCATCCATGAGCTTGTATGATCATTCTCAAGTCTTGTTACATGTTTGTAGCATTCCATAGCATCATTGACATCATGTATTTGCTTCTGGTATTGTTTCTCATCATGCCATTTCATCCCATTTTTTGCTTTGCATTGCATTTCTTTTCTAACCTTTCAGGTGGTAAGTGGCTTTGAGAAGTGAATTTGCCTTCACTTCTCATACTTTCTTTTCATCTCTCTCTCTTGCATCCATGCTGCATTTTTATATGTGTTTGAGTTTGAGCTTGCTCATTCTTCTTCTTCCCACTTTCTTTCTTCAAGTGACTTGACTTCTTGAATGAAGCAAGTCACTTTGCTTCTCCTGATCCTTTCATTTGCTTCCTGGTGGTTCCATTGAAGATCTTTCTTGTTAAACCTCACAAACCTTAGGAACAACCAAGCATGACAATAATTAGGGTTTTGACTAGTCTCCCCACTTAGTTTTACCTTTGTGTCTCATTGAGTCTTCTCTTATCACCTTATAATCAGGGACTAAACCCTAAAGGCTTTAAGGCTTTGTGGTTAAGCTTATGCCTGCATCCTTCTATTAGGATGGAGTGTATAACTTTAATCCTAAGTGTCAAACCCTTAATGTGTTTAACTCCTTTAATCAATTCACTTAATAATCATCAAGACATCACACTTGTAACTTGGGCCTTGCATTAGGGTTCTAATTCTTCCTTAATTGGTTAAGAAGGACTAACCCTAGTGTTAATGGACAAGTCCCCCTCAAGTTGTCTTACAAATCATAAAAATCACCTCATCATCATATCATTAAATAAAATCCACTTAATCAAGGGCTTGTTTTGTCATGAGTTTAATCCCTAATCATGGATTAAGTTGAGGAGCTTTCCTCAGCTTAAACATTCTCATCTATTATCCTTCTATTAGGATGGTTTAATGGGTCTATTTAATCCCTGATTATGGCTTAATCTCATTACTCAACACTAAACAAAAACACCAAAAACATCTAAATAACCACAAGTAGGTTAATGATCTTAATCCTACACCAAGGTGATTAAGTGTGAGAAGCTGACTTCACACTTAAGGTATTCTCATTACCCCTAATCAGAGGGAAGATGTGATGAGTTTACTAAATCCATTGGTTTAGGCTTAAGCTCATTAATCTATGACAAACTTTCAAAAGCAATAAAAGACTGAAAACTCAAAAAAACAAACAATAATCGTCTCCTCCGGGATTCTTTTCTCATCTCACTCACTCATAAACGAGAACTTGCTTCTTCCATCTAATGCAAGACAGTTTGCACCTGAGCCAGACAGGTCATATACTTGAGCATAGACAAGCAAGCAGTTCACAAGTCAATTCATCTTTCAGTATCTTTGGGTCAAAATACGGTGTTCTGACTTCCTCATTGCACGAGAGGATACGTAGGCATAACTTAACAGTTATCGAACAAAAGTCTCTGTATATTCCCCTTCCTTCCAGCTTCATTTTCTGAGCCTCATTATCATGGGCATTTCATTCTTGTTCTCACACTGACACATCACTTATACACTTCACTTCCCTCACACTGACACCTGTACATTTTCTTCCAGCTCCTTTATACACAGATTGCACTGACATTACCCCTTTAAAACACAAATCTTTTAAGCGTGGATCCCGTCGAGTACGGCGGACAATCTGGGTGCTAATACCTTCCCAGGTTGTAACCAACCCCCTTTCTCAGTCTCTCTGGTTCGCAACCGTCTTATCCGTATCTTTCTAGGCCTATGCAGCATTGCCTTTCCTCCGGGATAAAAATGCCTAGCTGGCGACTCTATTCATCTCCAGTGAGTCCACTTCTGTGTGTTCTCATTGTCCCTCTCGCCGACCGTTCGCGTCTGTACCTTTATCTGGGGCCAGTCCCATTTATTGGGAGCGACAGCTTGGCGACTCTGCTGGGGACCCTTATACTGTAACCAGGGCTTCTGGTTCTTTTTGTGGGTTCCTCCTAGCGCTTGTTTGATTTGTGTTTATTGGGGTGTTATGTGTTATTTGTGTTTGTATATTTACTTTATTTACTGCTTTCTGTACAGCTTTATTTATTGCTTTCTTTACAGTTTTTCATATATCATACTGTCTGGCTGTCTGGATGGATCTGGTTTTGCTTTGGTGGGTGGGTGTTCTATTGAGAGTTAAGGTCCTATACCTGGGACCTGAGTGACACCTAGGCTAGAGTGGTTCATATTCTTTCCCATTCCATCTCGGTCTGGTGCGGGAATATGAAACACGGTTCAGATATGGGTTTCTTCTTGAGAACTCTGTGTTGCAGATTTCCTGCAATACTAGGGCTATCTGGGAAGCCAGCTAAGTCTGGATGACCTTTAGTATTGACCTTCAGAAACTGAGGTGAATTAGAGGAGGAAGTTTTATGGTTATTGTAAACACTGTACCTCCGGGTTAGAAGTGTTTGCACTTCTCATAACTGATCCAAGTCTGAGGATCCTTGTTTTAGAACACCACCTGTGAGGGGGATGGGTTGTTTACAGGTTTGCAGGTACCCTTGACCTCAGCATACCCTGTTACTTTGTTTTGTTAAGAAAACTCCATGTTGGGACAGTTCTTGTGATTCTAAACCCTGGATATATGACTCTTTATTTGAGTCCCCCACCTTGGTTACTGGACTTATAGACCTCCATCTGGTTTTCTTGACACACATGGACTTATACCAAAGCACTTGATCAGATCCAGCTTAGTCACAAACCCTTGCATATCATTTGCATACATCCTCATTGCATCATTTTAACATGTGTTTATTTGTTTTTCAGGGTATCCATCCTATCATTTTGGCTTGGTTTTGACCCCATCATCAGCTTAGGCCTATCTCCATCAACACTTGCTTCAGCTATCTGCTACCTGCATCATCAGTCTCTGCCTGCCAGTGGCCCATCTTCAGTGTTGTCCTCAGTCATCATCATCAGCACCCAGTCTTCAGCAACATGGCACCTAAGAAGAGTAACATCTCCTATCACTTATTTGAACCTGAGTTAGCTAGCATCAGGAGGATTCAGACCCTGATTACTCCAGACCATATACCACATTTCAGAGAGCATTATGGAGGAATCCTTGATGTGGTTATGGATTTGGACCCTTCACAAAGGAGCTTGATACATACTTGCCTGCAGTTCTATGATCCTCCTCTAAGATGCTTCACATTTTAGAATTTTCAGCTGGGACCATTGTTGGAGGAATATTCATCATTGGTTGGTGTACCCATCAGGGGTGGGATCCCCTTCAATCCTGAGATGACTTTCCCAAGTAATGAGGAGATAGCCAAAGCATTGCATCTGGAACCAGCTCTGATTGGGAAGAATTTGACATCTAAAGCTGGAATCTCTGGTTTTCATCTGGATTTCTTGACTTCTCAAGCTAGTCTGAAGGCCTCCCTAGGGGAGTGGAAGGCAGTCTGTGCTCTGTTGGCCCTCAGCATATATGGGGTCATACTTTTTGCAGATGAGCCTAGGTTTGTTAGCAAGAGTGCAATCCATCTTTTCATCCTAAGAAACCCAGTACCCACCTTACTGGGAGATCTTTATTACTCTGTCCATCAAAGGAATGAAAAGCAAAGGGGAAGACTAGTGAGATGCTGTGCTCCTATGTTCCATACTTGGCTGCTCAAGCATCTGCCGAAGACTGATGCATTCTTGAACCCTCATCAGCAGAAAAACTGGGCTAGGAGGCTTGTTGCTCTAACCTCAGATGATATCAGATGGTGTACTCAGAGTACTAAAGGCAGGGACATCATTACAAGCTGTGGGCAATTTCCCAATGTGCCTCTGATTGGAGTGAAAGGGTGCATCAATTATAATCCTCTGCTGTTCAAAAGACAGCCGGGATATGCATTAGTCCATCCTCCTAGAGCACAGGATCTGACTGAGACCCTTTATGTTGAAATCAAACCTAATCTGGCTGTTGTCAGGCAAGCAGCTTGGGCCTGGGACAATGTGCAGACTAAGGGGGTAACCATCCTAGGGAAGTGCAACAATGTGGCATCAGCCCAATACTATGAGTGGTCCTACACCAGAGCCCAAATTACAGGGATGCCCTTCACTGTTGAAGATATGCCTGGACCTTCCACAACACCACCTCCAGCAACTATCAGCTTAGAGGAGTTTGAGAAATTGAAAGAGAGAAATGAGAAGTTGACTCAGGCTCTACAGAAGACCCTCTGGGAGAGGGGTGATGGCAGATTGGATATTGAAAGGTTGGAAAAGCTGAAAGTGGAGCAGTTGGCTAGAATTGAGAAGTCTGAGGATTACATTAAGAAGTCTAGGGCTGGAGAACAGATCTTGAAGAATGCCTGCAAGGAAGCTCAGTTCCAGAAGGCCAGGACTGATTTGTATCTGAAGGAGAGTCAGGCTAGGTGGGTCAGAATCACCGAAGCTCGTACTCTGGAGGATAAAAGGACTCAGGATAAGATTGAGCAACTGGAAGCTAATGCAAAAGAGCAACAGGAGGCCCTGGCAGCAGCCCAGAGGGAGATCTCAGAGTTGAAGATCAGAGCCGGTGTAAAGAGGTCAAAGGACCAGAGTCAGCACAAGAAACTAACTGCAGCTATTGCTACAAGGAATCTCCTTATCAGGAATCTTACAGAGCGCCCAGCTATTGTACTTTTCTTTTCTTATGTTGTATTTTTGACCCCCATGGGGCTTGATTTGTAAACAAACTATGTATCTTTCACCTTTTTGTAATATATGTATCAGTCTGCTCTATCTGATTTTCTTTCAAAGCAACATCAACAGCATCTTCAAGGGTCTGGGAAGGTCAAAACCAAGTGCCAAGCCGGATACCTTGGGAACAAATAAGCATACTGCATTGCATACTAACCTTTTGTTTTGTTTTGTAGGTTTGTGTTTTATTGTTACTAACTCTGTTGTGATCTCAGGAATTATTGCTCGACGACGAGGGTTCCCACTCAACCGTCCACATAGATATCCAACCCGAAACAACCTTCCGGGAATACAGATGGATCAGGTACAGCAGGACCTTACAGAGGTCAGGAATCAAATGGCCAACGAGAGGTTGGAAATGAGAACACAGATGACACAATTTATGGAGGTGATGAACAATATGGCTCAAAGCCAGGAGAGGTTGAGAGCACTGGTAGAAGGGAGGAATCAGGAAGACCATCATCCAGGGACTGCTGGGACAAGCAAAAATGAGAGAGTCCAACCTCATGTCAATCCCCCAGTCTTTGGACCCCACAAACATCCAGAGATCAACATCCCTATCAATATACCAGGGACTGCCACAGCAGGAAGAGTACTGCAGGAAGACCCCCAGGAAGATCAGTTCAGAGTGATGGGAGCGGGGGAGGAAGCTTATGATAGAAGTCTGGATGAGATAGCTGAGAAATTAAGATCCTTAGAGTCTCAAAACTCTTTGGAATTTGATGTTATGGACATGGGCTTGGTAGACGGGGTCAGGATTCCCCACAAGTTTAAGCCTCCATGTTTTGAAAAATACAACGGGACTTCATGCCCCCGGACCCATTTACAATCATTTCTGGGGAGGCTGAAGGCCTATACCATGGACGAGAAGCTTTGGATGTTTTATTTCGAGGATAGCTTAACAGGGG
This sequence comes from Lathyrus aphaca, assembly GCA_963966055.1. Taxonomy (NCBI): domain Eukaryota; kingdom Viridiplantae; phylum Streptophyta; class Magnoliopsida; order Fabales; family Fabaceae; genus Lathyrus; species Lathyrus aphaca. The sequence goes on from OZ014521.1 coordinate 478,605,440, forward strand.
CTTCAAGGGAATGGTACTCCCACTTGACAAGAGCAACCATTAGGTGCTGGAAGGACCTGGCAGAGGCCTTTATCAGACAGTACCAGTATAATTTGGATATGGCACCCAACAGGACCCTCCTAATGGGAATGTCACAATCATCTAGAGAAAGTTTCCGAGAGTATGCTCAAAGGTGGAGGCAATTGGCTGCTGCTGTTCAGCCACCTATGTCAGAGAGGGAGATGGCGGATATGTTTATGAACACCCTCCAGGGAACATACATTGACAGGCTAGCTGCCTTCTCTTCAACCAGCTTTGCAGATGTTGTCATAGCTGGGGAGAGAATTGAGAGCCTGTTAAAAATGGGCAAGATTTCTGACAATGGTGCTAGCTCATCCAGTAACCCAAGAAAGCCTTTTGTAGGCCCAAGAAGAACTGGAGAGACCAATGCTATCCACACCAACAGGGGCAGGCCCCAATATGTTCATAGATCTGTGGCAGCTGTCACCATTCCCGCTCCAGCTCACCCACAACCAGCTTATCAACCACCGCAACAAAATTATCAGCAACAACCCCAGTACCAGCAACAAACTCAGTATCCTCCAAGAAACTACAACAATGACAACAACAACAACAATCAGCAAAGGCCATATCAGTAGAGGCCTTCTCAGGCCAATAGGGTGATCGATCCGATCCCTATGCCCTATGCTACATTACTGCCACAACTCTTGAAACTCAACCTAGTTGAGCTAAGGACGTTGGCACCTCCGGATCCTAACAGTCTACCTAGAAACTACGACATCAACGCCAGATGTGCATTCCATTCCAACGCACCTGGCCACAGTACAGAAAAGTGCAGAGCTTTGCACATGAAGGTACAAGATTTGGTAGACTCCAAAGCTCTAAACTTTGCACCACCACCGAATGTCAACAAAAACCCTATGCCACACCACGGAGGTCCCAGAATCAACTCTATTGAAGAAGACAAGCCGTCTTATTTAATAACCAGTGTGGGTCAGATTCGGACACCGTTGGTAGAGATTAAGGCTCAACTCCTCGAATGTCAAATGTTCCCGGGGTGTGAGCTAGGGTGTGCTTACTACAACATTTCAGTGAATGGTTGTGATAACTTGAGGGATGGCATAGATGGTCTCATCCAGAGTGGCCTGCTTCAAATTACAACATCAATTCCAACAAATCCAGCAATCTCATCAGCAACAATTCCAGAACCTCCTACAACTGCAACAACCATTGTTCCCGACAACTCTTCAGCTTCATCAACAAATGCTTCATCTGTCATTTCAACTGACCAGATATCAGCAAACATTCCTTCTACAACTTCAGCACCACTTCATTTTGAATCTCCTACAACAACAACACCCATCCTTCCAACAATGTCTCCTACAACACCAGCAGCAAACAATGAAGATGTCTCAACAGTTACGATTTATTATGATCCTGAAAATGATTCTGCCTACAACTCACAAAATGTCACTCCTACCAGAGCACCAGTCACAATATATTATGATCCACAGACTATCACAATCCCTTCTGCAGCTTCCATCAGTCCAGTCACTATCACAGTGCCTGGACCAGTACCTTATGAAAGTAGTAAAGCCATCCCTTGGCATTACGGCTCTGATTTATACTGCGAAGGACAAAAAATCACTCTTGAATCATCAACTTCTCCACCACAAATAGACAATGTGGGAGGAGGCGGAGGCTTCACTCGAAGCGGACGTCTCTTTGCCCCACAAATTCAAAGACCCACTGCAGAAGCAGAAGCTGTTGCCAAGGCAAAAGGGAAAAGTTTGGTGCAAGAAGAACAAGTTGTCAAAGAAGCTTTGAAAACCCCTTTCGATCAAGAAGTTGATGAATTCATGAGAATCATCAAGAAGAGTGATTACAGAGTAGTGGACCAGCTTCATCAGACCCCTTCCAAGATCTCCATTCTATCACTGTTAATGTGCTCCGAGGCTCATCGGAACGCACTTCTAAAAGTCTTGCACGCTGCTTATGTGCCGGAAGAGATCACAGTCAATCAGCTAGAGGCTGTAGTTGGAAATGTCAATGCTAGCAATGGACTAGGGTTCACCAACACTGATTGTACTACGGAAGGCCGCAATCATAACAAGGCCTTGCACATTACCATGGAATGTAAAGGTGCAGTTCTTTCCCATGTGCTGGTAGACACAAGGTCATCCCTTAATGTCTTACCTAAAAAGGCCCTTGTAAAGCTGGAATATGAAGGATTGGCATTGCGTCCCAGTGACTTGGAAGTGAGAGCCTTTGACGGCTCTAAGAGATCAGTTCTGGGGGAAATTGAGTTTCCTGTAACGATTGGCCCACAAACTTTCAAAACGACCTTCTACGTGATGGATATACAGCCCGCCTACAACTGTTTATTGGGTAGACCATGGATTCACGCCGCTGGCGCCGTGACCTCAACCCTTCACCAGAAGTTAAAATTCGAGTGGTAGGGTCAAGTCGTTACTATCTGTGGGGAGGAGGATATATTTGTTAGCCATCTGGCTACTTATAAATATATTGAGATGGATGGGGAGATCCATGAAACGATGAGTCAAGGGTTTGAGGCCCTGAATGTGAATGAGGCATCTGCTGTACCTGGAATCTCCATGTTATCTTATTAACAAGCCCAGAAGGTTGTTGAGGAAGGAACTGCCCAAGGCTGGGGCAAGATCTTATCTGTGGAGGAAAAAAAGGACAAATTTGGGTTGGGTTACAAACCAACTCAACGAGACCAAGCAAAGGCTGCTGAGAAGACTGGTTTTGTTAGTGGGGGGATGCTCACCCTTGATGCTATCAATAATTTGGAAGACGAGCTGGAAGAAGAACGCAATCTGGAGAATTGGATACGTCCAAAGATCCCGGGGAGCAGTGTCTCAAACTGGTCTTCCCAGGAAATTATAAGAGTTACTCATGCAGAGTAATTATTATTTCCTGTATTTTTTATAGCATGCATCAAGTCTTGCATCTGGCCCAAGATGACAAGACTCATTTTTTAATCGGGCCATCTGTACTTTTTGTGCAACAAGATTAATCAATGAAATATCAGACATCTTTTTGCAAATGAGTCTTTTTTCTTTTCCGCTCACTGTTTTTTTTTTCCATTTTTCTTTTTGTACAAAAAATAAATGGCGATGTTTTCAAAATGACAACTTTATTTCACTTTTCTAAACAAGATTAAAATCAATCACTAAAATGAACAAACTGAACCCTTACAGAGAATGCCTTCCAGAAAGCACCAACAATAACACGGCTATGACTTCGTATGACTTTGACAATCCGATCAATCAAGCTGATGAAAGGGTTGAAGAAGAATATGAGCTTCCTGAAGAGCTAGCCAGGTTGTTGAGACAAAAGGAAAAGGTTATCACTCCTCATCAGGAGGAGGTTGAAACGGTCAATCTTGGTACAGATGAAGATGTGAAAGAAGTAAAGATCGGGGCCTGCTTACAAGACTCGGTGAAGAGACAACTGATTGACCTGCTTCAAGAATATGTGGATGTGTTTGCTTGGTCTTACCAAGATATGCCAGGGTTAGACACCGACATCGTTATGCACAAGCTGCCTTTAAGAGAAGAATGCCCGCCGGTTAAACAGAAACTACGCCGTACTCGTCCAAACATGGCAATGAAAATCAAAGAAGAGGTACAAAAGCAGTGGGACGCCGGGTTCCTTGCTGTAACTAGCTATCCGCCGTGGGTTGCTAATATAGTACCTGTGCCTAAGAAAGATGGCAAGGTAAGGATGTGTGTTGATTACCGGGACCTGAACAGAGCCAGCCCGAAGGACGATTTCCCATTACCTCACATTGATGTTTTGGTCGATAACACGGCTCAGTTCTCGGTATTCTCCTTCATGGACGGATTTTCAGGATACAATCAGATTAAGATGTCACCTGAAGACATGGAGAAGACAACCTTCATCACACCCTGGGGCATGTTCTGTTACAAGGTGATGCCATTCGGATTGAAGAACGCTGGTGCAACATATCAACGGGCTATGGTAACATTGTTCCACGATATGATCCATAAGGAAATCGAGTGTTATGTGGATGACATGATTGCCATGTCCCTTACAGAAGAAGACCACCTGGTAAATCTGCTGAAGTTATTCAAGCGTCTGAGGAAGTACCAACTGAAGCTGAACCCTAACAAATGCACATTCGGGGTACGATCTGGTAAGCTGCTAGGTTTTATTGTGAGCGAGAAAGGGATTGAGGTTGACCCTGATAAAGTCAAAGTTATTCAAGAGATGCCTGCACCGAGAACTGAGAAAGAAGTTCGAGGGTTCTTAGGACGATTGAACTACATTTCACGGTTCATATCTCACCTTACAGCAACCTGTGAACCCCTGTTCAAGCTGCTAAGGAAAGAACAGACGGTCAGGTGGAACAAAGACTGCCAGAAGGCTTTTGACAAGATCAAAGAATACCTGCAGGAACCTCCGATCCTTATGCCTCCAGTTGAAGGAAGACCTCTGATAATGTACTTGACAGTATTAGAAGAGTCAATGGGGTGTGTGCTGGGCCAACATGACGAGTCTGGTCGAAAAGAGTATGCAATATACTACCTGAGCAAAAAGTTTACCGACTGTGAACAACGTTATTCACTGCTCGAGAAAACTTGCTGTTCTTTAGCGTGGGCTGCTCGCCGACTGAGACAGTATATGCTGACCCACACTACCTTATTGATCTCAAAGATGGACCCATTTAAGTACATATTCGAGAAGCCAGCGCTTACCGGACGGGTTGCAAGATGGCAAATGATTCTCACAGAATATGACATCCAGTACACCTCTCATAAAGCCATCAAGGGCAGTGTACTATCTGAATATCTTGCTGAGCAACCTATTGATGATTACCAGCCTATGAGATTTGACTTCCCTGATGAAGACATCATGTTCATAAAAGCGAAAGATCATGAGGAGCCTGTTCACACTGAAGGGCCTGACCCGGAAGAAGAATGGACTATGATGTTTGATGGGGCTGTTAACATGAATGGTCATGGTGTTGGTGCAGTACTCATTACACCTAAAGGAGTTCACATGCCTTTCTCGGTGAAACTCACTTTCAACTGCACTAACAACGAAGCTGAATACGAATCTTGCATTATGGGTCTTGAGGAAGCCATTGACCTCAGGATCAAGACATTGACTGTATTCGGAGATTCAGCTCTGGTAGTTAATCAAACCAACGGCAAATGGTACACACACCAAGATCATCTGATACCTTACAGGGATTATACAAGGAGGTTATTGACTTTCTTCACAACGGTCAAGCTTGAGTATATCCCTCGGGACGAGAATCAGTTTGCCGACGCTCTGGCTACCATTTCGTCCATGATCAAAGTTCAAGCTGCCAACTTTGTACCTCAGATTTCAGTATCCAGACTTGACAGACCAGCATATGTGTTTGCAGCGGATATTGTCAAAGATGATAAGCCTTGGTTCCATGACATTAAGTGCTTCTTGGAGGATCAAACATATCCACCTGGGGCATCTTCCAATGATAAGAAGACTTTGAGAAGGCTTGCTGGTAGTTTCTTTCTGAACACTGATGGGTCTTTATACAAAAGGAACTTTGATATGGTACTCCTCAGATGTGTTGACAAGACAGAAGCAGACTTGTTGATGCATGAAGTGCACGAAGGATCCTTTGGTACCCATGCTGGAGGGCATGCAATGGCTAAGAAGTTGCTAAGATCAGGGTACTACTGGATCACAATGGATGCAGACTGTTGTGCCTACGCTAGAAAATGCCATAAATGTCAGATTTATGCGGATAAGGTGCATGTGCCTCCCAATCCTTTGAACATCATGTCTTCACCATGGCCCTTTTCTATGTGGGGCATTGATATGATTGGCAAGATTGAGCCGACTGCTTCGAATGGCCATAGATTCATCCTGGTCGCCATTGATTACTTCACCAAATGGGTTGAAGCAGCTTCTTATGCAAATGTTACAAGACAAGTGGTAGCCAAATTTATGAAGAGAGATATCATCTGTCGGTACGGAGTGCTCGAGCGAATCATTACTGATAATGGTTCTAATTTGAACAACAAAATGATGGCAGAGCTATGCCGGGACTTCAAGATCCAACACCACAATTCTTCTCCTTACAGGCCAAAGATGAATGGCGCTGTTGAGGCAGCTAACAAGAATATCAAGAAGATTGTGCAGAAGATGGTAGTCACCTACAAAGACTGGCATGAGATGTTACCGTTTGCCTTGCATGGGTACCGCACGTCAATCAGAACATCCACTAGGGAAACACCGTATCAGCTTGTGTATGGTATGGAAGCAGTCCTACCTGTTGAAGTTGAATTACCCTCCCTACGGGTACTGATGGATGTTAAGCTAAACGAAGCAGAGTGGGTTCGGTCCCGGTTCGAACAACTGAGTCTGAATGAAGAGAAGAGATTGGCTGCAATCTGTCATGGGCAACTATATCAGAAAATAATGAAGAGAGCCTTCGATCAGAAAGTCAGGCATCGAGAGTACCAAGTAGGAGATCTTGTGCTGAAAAGAATCCTCCCTCCGCATACAGACCACAGGGGCAAATGGACTCCGAACTATGAAGGACCATTTGTGGTAAAGAAAGTTTTCTCTGGTGGAGCACTGATGCTCAGCACCATGGATGGTGAAGATTTCCCGTCTCCTGTGAATTCAGATGCAGTTAAAAAATACTTCGCATAAAAATGACCCGCTGGACATAAAAACAGAATATAAGTCCAGGAAAAAATGGGGCATCCCGGCGAGTCAAAAACAGAATAAAAGACTCGGGCAAAAATAAGGGAAAAATAAACAAAAAAATGTACACCCGCTGAGTTGAAAAGCCGCATTGGACAACTCAGGCAAAAATGGGTATCCCGATGGGTTGAAAACCCGAAAGGGCGATCCATGCAAAATAAGGGAATAAGCGAATAACTGCATCCTGAATTCGTCTGTATCACTTACAATTTGGTAAACTTCGAAAAATCAAGCTTCAATCAGAATCAGCCTTCTTCAGAAAGCAAGACGAGAAGAACGTCATTGTCATACGAGTCATAGCAAAAGAGGGAGCTCCTTAAAAGCGTCATCAACATTGCCAGCATTTTGTTTCTCAATTTGTAACAATCTCCTCATTTTAGGAGATATGTTTCTTGGACTGTATCTTGCCAATTCAGGGCATTTGAGTTAATAAAATCAGATTTTCAGTCATGTCTCGTCTCATACAGTTTACTTTTATTTGCAAAAATGTCTGATGTCTCTAAAAGAATCTAATTGCATAAGTACAGATGCTTATCTTCAAAAATAAAAACACGTGCTTGCAGGAAATATGTTTACTCTCAGAAGTGTCTAATTTCCTATGACGAAATCCAGTAAAGGATACCTCGGGATTGCTTGTACGTTTCTATCTTTGCAGGTATTCAAAGCACAGCATGGGGCATGTAGGTTTCACCCCCAGCAAGCTGGCAAATCAACACTCAGTCTTAGCACCCGAAGTGCTCTCTCCCCAGCTGAGTTGCCTCTCACTGCTCTCCCCAGCTGAGTTGCCACTTGTTAATTCTCCCAACCGAGTTGCTAGTCGTTCTTCCTCAGCTGAGTACAAGCCAGGGAACCATCTCCCCACAGAGCTTCAGCCTCTATTCAGAAGAGCAACGCATGAAGAAATCACAACTGAGTGAAGAACGTTTCTCCAAACCCCAGCTGGGTCCCTCATTACAAGGATATGTCCGTCAATGACCTATATCCCCGAGCAGAATCATCTGATCAGATCTATCAATGATCTTATCCCCAGTTGGGATGTCCACTTCAAACAGATCAATCAGAGATCTTCATAGCAATGGGATCCGAATTCCGGATCGATATTTTTGCATAATCATGGTATTCGCATCATATCCACCCACAAAGCGTAGCATTCCGTCCAATACAGAGCATTACGGCAGAAATCAAACATATTGCATGATCATAAGCCATGTTCCGAATCAAACACTTGTGAATATTAATAAATCCATCAACAATACAGAAAACTTCCCCCAGCGGAGTCCCCAGCCAAAGAACAGTTGCCTCACCTTCACAAAAACCAATATACACACTCCTTTTGGCACCCGTCCGTGTCACCATTCCCCAGTAAAGTCACTCGAACACCCTTTACAAACAGGCCATTCGTATTACAGATACTTTCTGACACCCGTCCGTGTCATATCCCCCAGCAGAAAGCCAAAGACGCTCCTTTTGCACTCACATATACTTGTATATTTATATTTCCTTGACATCCGTCCATGTCATTTTCCCCAGCGCAGTCATAAACACTTTGTATACCAGATACTTATTTATATTATACTCTTCATCTTTTGACACTCGTCCGTGTCACTCTCCCCGGCAGTTAAATGCTCATCTATACACTACTCATATTTATACAGATACTCGTCCGTATCTTGTATACACCATTTATATCCCATCAGATTCGGCACTCGTCCGTGTTCTTTGTTAACCAGTTGGTACTCGTCCGTACCATCATCTCAGAACATGCGTCAAGCGTTTGTTTCTACATGATACTCGTCTGTATCATACTCTTAAGGATGCTCGTCCGCATCTTTAATCCATACACTATGTCAAACACCTTTTGTCTTTTTGAATGTAGACACTCGTCTGTGTCTACTATTCCCCAGAAGAGTCCTTTCAGATTCAGCACTCGTCCGTGTTCACTGTTAACCAGTTGATACTCGTCCGTATCATCACCTCTGAACACGTGTCAGTATTTGTTTCTACCCGATACTCGTCCGTATCGTAGTCTTAGGAATGCTCGTCCGCATCCTTAATCTATACACAACATCTAAACACTTATACCTTTTGTTTCTTGGATATAAACACTCGTCCGTGTTTACTATTCCCCAGTAGATCACCAACTAAGCAAACTTTCCCTTTTTATCTGACACTCGTCCTGTGTCATGATATACCCTGAGAGCAGCCGTACCCTGCTAGGTGGTCGTCCTCCACCTCTTGATGGTCGTCCTCCATCATGCTCATCCGATGGCCGTCCCCATCGTTGATTTTCTATCCGACACTCGTCCTGTGTCGTGATATTTTGCAGCCGTCCCCTGCTAGGTGGTCGTCCTCCACCTCTTGATGATCGTCCTTCATCATTTTATCCAATGGCCGTCCCCATTGTTGATTTAGGGTTATCTGACATTCGTCCTATGTCATGACAAACCTCGAGAGCAGCCGTCCCCTGCTAGGTGGTCGTCCTCCACCTCTTGATGGTCGTCCTCCATCATGCTCATCCGATGGCCGTCCCCATCGTTGACCTTTTATCCGGCGTTCGTCCTACGTCGCGATACTTTCGGCAGCCGTACCCTGCCAGGTGGTCGTCCTCCACCTTAGATGACTGTCCCTCATCTTAACCCTTACAGAGCAGCCGTCCCCTGCTAGGTGATCGTCCTTCACCTTTGATGACCGTACCTCATCATCTGTTTATTTCATTTATTCTTTAACCCGATGGCCGTCCCCGTCGTGATCCTTTTTCTTTTTAGCCCGATGGCCATCCCCATCGTTGGTTGCTTTACTTTTTGAACTTGATGGCCGTCCCCGTCATGTTTCATTAATCCCCAGAGAATCTTACAGCTTTACTTGATGGCCGTCCCCATCATAATTCTTTTTATCCCCAGCATGTCGGCCGTCCCCGTCATTGCTTTATTTTCCGCACTTTCCCCAGCATGTCGGCCGTCCCCGTCATTGCTCTTTCTCCAGCAGTCGTCCTCTGCTCGACGGTCGTCCTCCGTCGCCCACACTTTATACTACTTTATTTTCTTTTACAATCTATATCCCTTTTCTTCTTCATTCTGTGAGTGCAAATTTTGGACTGTCTTTGGTATTCAACCACAAGTTATCTTGTTTGCCTGTTAAGCCGTCGCTCACATCCTGCACAGCTAACTCATGTTTGAATAGGGGCAGCTGTAAACACCCCAAATTTTCCCTCACCCATTCACACCTTGGCTTGTGGTCATTTCATACACATAAACTCAATCATACCATCTCATATTACATTTTTGATTCACTGCATAAGATTCTAAGTCATCTGCATCTAGGGTTTGTGATCTGAGCAATCCCAGAGCTTCTTGAGTCACTCCAAAGATCATCAATCACTTCAAAGGGATCCATGTGTGTTCTTATATCATATTATATCCTCTCAAAGTCAAAAATGCCAAAGAATCACAAGAACTGGGATTGGTGTGGAAGCAGAGCCAGGTTTGACTGCACAGTTGACCTGAAATTAGGGTTTTGGTTTCAGAGGCCATAACTTCAAATTTTTTGGTCATTCTTGTTTCTATTGGTCTCTATATGGTATAGGGAGTATGCATATCAATTTTCATGAAGAAATTCCATGGGGAAGTCATCTGATCCAGAGTTGACTTTCTGGACAAGTCAGTGCAAAATCAGGGCATCTGAGGCCCCCAATGACCCAACCAAGGAGTGATCTTCATCATTTTGAGTGTATATGATCTTTATTTGATCATAGAAGAAGTTGTAAGTTCACAAAATTCAAGAATTTGAAGTTTTTGCAAAGTTGACTTTTTTGGGCATGGTTGACTTTTAATGAAATGTCATTTTATGCAACTTTTTCAAACCTTACTTTTTGATCCAAAAATGCTTCAAATGAAAAAACTTTGGTCATGAAAGTTGTAGATTATATATTTCCCTTTTCAAAAAGTAAAAGAACATGACCTAATTCATTTTGGATCAAAAGTTATGGCTTGTCAAAGTTGGCAAAAATCACTAAATTTCAAGTTATGCACCAAATGAGAAATTTGCAAAATCTTGTACCAAAGGCATTTGTGACTTCTAATTCATGTCAAGTCATTACACAAACATCACATGTGACCTAAAAATCAGAATGGACCAAGAGTTTCTCATGTTTCATGGCTTGTGAGGCAAGATATTTTCATGGAAAGCAAAAGTGAGCAAGTTGCAAAAACCATCATCACACCTCATCCACTTGATGCCTTGGATACTGAATCACACTAGCCTTTCCCTCACACCATGCTGCGCCAGACAAGCCCTTTGTACTTGGCTAGAAGCTGCCCATGCCCTCTCTTACAAGAAGTTGACATTTTGGCAAAAGCTAGCACACCTATCACAAAAGCACAGGTCACATCCTCTGACCAATTGCATTTGTTTATACAAAGAAAATGCAAGCAAAACCATACAACACACAAGCCTGAAACACACTAGAGCTCAGCATCCTCATTTTCACTCCCTTGAGCAAAAACCTTCGAATCTCTTCATACAAGCCACAAACACTCAAACAAGCTTCACCAATCACCTCACTATGCTTCACTGAACAAAAACCAACACTCAAAACAGCCTGAAAGCCACTGAATCAAAAACACGATCCTCACCTGACCTTGGACAGAACTCAAGCAAACTCTTCAATCAGCCCAAATACACTTCATACAAGCCTGGCAAACACTTTGGAGAGGTCATTGGAGTTGTTTAGAAGCAAGAAACTGGCCCAGAAGCTCCTATTTTGAATGCTTCGAATCAGGTAGCTATGGCATTCCATTTTTCCAGAACCTCTATTTATTGTTTCTAATTGATTAAGCATGCTTCACTGATCACACCGAGCTTGAAATTATTGAAAATGGTTGAGAAATGAAGGTGTATTGCTTGTCTGAAATTTTGGCAGTTTTTGTTCTTAGCTTCGATTCATGATTATGGCTGGAAATAAATGAGAAATGAGGTTAGGGTTGAGTTTAGAAGAGTGACAGGAATCAATCTGGAGCTTTAGAGCTCCAGAAAGGACCTAGAGAGTGATTTGGAAATTCTCAGGGAGGGAGGTCACCGGAGAAGACGACCGGAGTTCGTCTCCGGTGACCTGAGAGTCATTAATGTGTAATTAGGGTTAGGGCTTCAAGTTTAAATTTCAGGCGTTGGATGAGTTTACTAAGTCTTTTCCCGCGTGCATCCAATGGCTCAGATCATGTCATTAGTTTTAATTAGGTTTAATTTAATTAATTAAGTGAGATTAGCCCAGTTTGAATGTGGACCACTGATCTGCGCGCGTAGTCAACAGCTTCTTCCCCAGAATGAATCCTGGCCCTCCATTGCGCATACTTCCTTTTTATTTCATTTTTAATTCATTTCTTTTGTTTTATTTTGTCCATTTTATTTAAAATAATAAAAACCATTTAAAAATTATGAAATTTTTTGTACAAGTTATTATTTAATTTCAGAACACAAAAATATTTTTATTTTCATTTTTTGCATTTAAAAAGTATTTTTAAATATTTAAAAGTTTCTTTTTATTGGATTAATGAGAATTAATTTATTAAAAATACTTTTAGGTATTTAAAAATCACCAAAAAATTCATGAAATGTTTTAAGACATTTAGAAACATTGTCCAACCCTCAAACCAAATTTATTTTTTGATCCTGATGCATTTTGAGAATTTTTCATGGAATTAAAATCATTTTTGTGCATTAATTTGATCCAAACTTCCAAAAATCATTTCTGCCTAACCCTAAGGAGTTGGACCTTGATTCTTTTTGCATTGCATTGTGTTTAGCATGTAGTTTATGAGATTAAATGGCCATGGTTTGATCTTTCAATTTCCATTTTTTTGGTATTTTTCTTGTTAGAGAACCCTAAAACCCTAGAAAACTTAGGAAAATCATATCTTGAGTTTGGTTAAGAGTTGAAACTTCTCCTTTGGGCAGTGGTTTAGCATAGGATTAGGGATCCTTTGAGAGCATTTTTCAATTTTTTGTGATGATGTTTTCTTCTGATTTTGGTTTGTGTTTGATGCTTTGATCATAAACCCTAATTTGGGCTTCCATATGCATCCATCTTGCATTTGCATTCATACCTTGACTTGCCATGATATTTTATGCATCCATTTGATTCATTTGACATCATAAGACATGTTGAAAGAATGTTTGATCATTGCATCATGTATTTGTCATGTTGTATGCCATATGCATCTCATAACTTTTCATGTATGTTCATGGTTCCTAACTTGCTTCACTTGCATCCATGAGCTTGTATGATCATTCTCAAGTCTTGTTACATGTTTGTAGCATTCCATAGCATCATTGACATCATGTATTTGCTTCTGGTTTTGTTTCTCATCATGCCATTTCATCCCATTTTTTGCATTGCATTGCATTTCTTTTCTAACCTTTCAGGTGGTAAGTGGCTTTGAGAAGTGAATTTGCCTTCACTTCTCATACTTTCTTTTCATCTCTCTCTCTTGCATCCATGCTGCATTTTTATATGTGTTTGAGTTTGAGCTTGCTCATTCTTCTTCTTCCCACTTTCTTTCTTCAAGTGACTTGACTTCTTGAATGAAGCAAGTCACTTTGCTTCTCCTGATCCTTTCATTTGCTTCCTGGTGGTTCCATTGAAGATCTTTCTTGTTAAACCTCACAAACCTTAGGAACAACCAAGCATGACAATAATTAGGGTTTTGACTAGTCTCCCCACTTAGTTTTACCTTTGTGTCTCATTGAGTATTCTCTTCTCACCTTATAATCAGGGACTAAACCCTAAAGGCTTTAAGGCTTTGTGGTTAAGCTTATGCCTGCATCGTTCTATTAGGATGGAGTGTATAACTTTAATCCTAAGTGTCAAACCCTTAATGTGTTTAACTCCTTTAATCAATTCACTTAATAATCATCAAGACATCACACTTGTAACTTGGGCCTTGCATTAGGGTTCTAATTCTTCCTTAATTGGTTAAGAAGGACTAACCCTAGTGTTAATGGACAAGTCTCCCTCAAGCTGTCTTACAAATCATAAAAATCACCTCATCATCATATCATTAAATAAAATCCACTTAATCAAGGGCTTGTTTTGTCATGAGTTTAATCCCTAATTATGGATTAAGTTGAGGAGCTTTCCTCAGCTTAAACATTCTCATCTATTATCCTTCTATTAGGATGGTGTAATGGGTCTGTTTAATCCCTGATTATGGCTTAATCTCATTACTCAACACTAAACAAAAACACCAAAAACATCTAAATAACCACAAGTAGGTTAATGATCTTAATCCTACACCAAGGTGATTAAGTGTGAGAAGCTGACTTCACACTTAAGGTATTCTCATTACCCCTAATCAGAGGGAAGATGTGATGAGTTTACTAAATCCATTGGTTTAGGCTTAAGCTCATTAATCTACGACAAACTTTCAAAAGCAATAAAAGACTGAAAACTCAAAAAAACAAACAATAATCGTCTCCTCCGGGATTCTTTTCTCATCTCACTCACTCATAAACGAGAACTTGCTTCTTCCGTCTAATGCAAGACAGTTTGCACCTGAGCCAGATAGGTCATACACTTGAGCATAGACAAGCAAGCAGTTCACAAGTCAATTTATCCTTCAGTCTCTTTGGGTCGAACTACGGTGTTCTGACTTCCTCATTGCACGAGAGGATACGTAGGCATAACTTAACAGTTATCGAACAAAAGTCTCTGTATATTCCCCCTCCTTCCAGCTTCATTTTCTGAGCCTCATTATCATGGGCATTTCATTCTTGTTCTCACACTGACACATCACTTATACACTTCACATCCCTCACACTGACACCTGTACATTTTCTTCCAGCTCCTTTATACACAGATTGCACTGACACTACCCCTTTAAAACACAAATCTTTTAAGCGTGGATCCCGTCGAGTACGGCGGACAATCTGGGTGCTAATACCTTCCCAGGTTGTAACCAACCCCCTTTCTCAATCTCTCTGGTTCGCAACCGTCTTATCCGTATCTTTCTAGGCCTATGCAGCATTGCCTTTCCTCCGGGATAAAAATGCCTAGCTGGCGACTCTATTCATCTCCAGTGAGTCCACTGCTGTGTGTTCTCATTGTCCCTCTCGCCGACCGTTCGCGTCTGTACCTTTATCTGGGGCCAGTCCCATTTATTGGGAGCGACAGCCACACTATTGGTTTATGGTAAGATTCTTCACTCTTTCTCCATTCTTGGCGCTTTTAATTATATAATTTTCAATTACCTAATTCTATCATTCTAGTTTAATTATCACCATTAAATTAATCCCACAATGATCTTATTATGTCTATTCTCAATCAATTCTCATTATTTAATACGTTTTCCACAATTAACGCATGTTCCACAATTTGACTAATACCATAATTCCTTAACTAACATAATTACGGTTAATTGGAAAAGTCGGGTAAAGGTTGGCTCAAAATATCATTTCTTGACATCATATGATAGTTCATGTTTTTAGCTTTGAATCGATATATGGAACACTAAAAACGGACACCTGACTCACAAGTTATGAATTAAATACGAAAACTGAACTTCCAGGTCTAGCTGAGCGAGCCCTCAACTCGCTGAGCGAGAAACTCCCTGACTGAGCTTGTTGAGCGAGCTATACCAGATCACCAATCTTTCTGCAGAATTTCCACTGCTCTCTGAGCGAGCTCTGTGATTTCCAGAAAAGTCAGGATTACGGGAAACACCCATTTCCATGCAAAACTCAACCAAAATATCACCAAAATAGAGGAACCAAACACTAAACATGAATACCATCATATATTAGTCATTATACTTTCATTTAATTGAGTTTTAACCATTTAATCTTTCAATTTCTAAGATTTTCTACAAAACCCTAAAACTCAATATCTCAACCATAACTCAAAAGAAAAGTTTCTAACTATGAACCCACCTTGCCAATGAAGAGGAGTTTCGTAAAGATGAAGATTTGATGAAGAAATGGTGAAGATCCAAGCTTTCCCTCTTCTTAGGTTTTCTTCCTCTTCTACTCTTCTCTCTTTCTTTCTTTCTTTCCTTTTTCCTTCTTTCTCTTTTTCTTTTCCTTACCAACTTTCTTTCTCCTTCTTCTTATAAACCCATCTTTTCTCATTTTATAAAATAATTACCATTCATTAGTTAGTAAAACCAACTGGTCCAATTTGAGAGTATCCAAAAATGTCTCCAAGTAGAATATTTAATAAAGCCTATGTGTCAGATAATACTTAATTAATTAATTTAAGTTCGTCGGTTGCTCTAATTACTTTAACTGAAAGCTCTCAGAGTACACCAGAACCCTATTAAACTTAATTAATATTATCCAGAGCACTTAATTAAATACGGGGTATTGCATCATATGACATACAAAGATGAATGAATGCTTGAATGATCAGCCAAAAGTTAGTAGTGAATGCATATGAATGTGGATGAATGAACATACCATCATGGATGCAATGGTTTAAGAATATGATGTAAGAAGAAAAAGAAGTGAGAAGAAGTGGAGCAAATATCACATATGGTCATTAATGATGCAAGTTAAATGAATGAGATAATCATGGGTCAGTAGCATACAAAGGACGAAATGCAATTAGAATGCATGGATAGGCATCTATTTTAAACACACAACTCATGTTAACAATTAAAAGAGAAGAGAGACATGTTTATGTCAAACACGTTAAGTAAAGATGCATTTTGAACCCACAAACCAAATGAAATATGGTTCATACATGACTTATAAAGCAAGTAAAGTGACCTATATTGTCCTAATATGGTGGCATAAATGCCTTCCTAAACTAGGGTTTCATAGTAAACAAAGGCTTACCTAATTATGGATGCTTCAAAGGGAAATGAAAATCACATAAATAAAGGATGAAAAATTAATGGATGCAATACATTTGAGGTAAGAACATAAGGATATCATGTCACAAAGTTAGAGGTTAAGGAAAATTATAGAACATGTTCAATTCTACGTCAACACATCATTTAGGTCAATTTTCAATGATGCAAAAAGATGCATGCAAAAACCTTACATGGAATGCTGCTAAAAATTGGAAAAAAATATTAATGAAGTTTATTAAGATGTCATGTAATCACATATAAAATCTCATGTCAAAATTCATAACCAAACTATGTTTATTAAAATGAGAATGAACATGTATCATGAATGGTGAACCTTTAAAAAGAAATTAAAAGTAAATTGTGAAAACAATGCCAAAATAAAAGAAAAACATGAATAAAAAATGCTAAAAATTAGTTAAATGTATTTTGATGCAGTATGAATTTTGTAGAATTTTTGGATGCTAAAAGATATTTTTAGAATATAAAAATGAAAAAAAAAGATATGCAAAATAAAAATAAAAGTCCAAAGTAATAGCCAGGGAGGGGTGGGGCGAAAGTAAACTTGAAGTTAAAAATGGTTTGGGCCTTAGGATGGGGTGCGTGAATAGTAAATATAGGCCTGGTCCAATAACGCATACGAGTTCAGGAAGTTATAGTGGAGCGTAGTCAAAAGTTTGACTCAATCTGAGCCATACGATGAGGTCAACCCAAAATAATCGAACAAGTACACAAATGAAAGAGCTCAGGATGCATATTCATCACAAAAATCATGTATACGCATGCACACCAGTCAAGTCAAGGTCAACACTTAAGGAAGATAGGCACGTGAGTGATACGTGGTTTATTAATGCAATGGAAAAGCTTCATACATTGGATCAAAGCCATCGTATGACTTGCTTGTAAATATCTAAGTGCAAGTGCAAGTCGTGTATGAGGTATTTTTCCAAAACCATACGGGAAAATTGCACGTAATGGGGCCGAAGGCCTAAATTTTGCAACTAATTTCCCCCTCGCAGGCCAAGTGACCTTGTCGGGGCCTTAGATTTGTCCCTCCTAGGCACCACAAAATTTAACTAAATTTTGATTTTCAATTGAAGAAAACTAGATTTGATGATGAAAAATGATGGAAACAACGGAGTTGGATATGATATTGTACGAGAAATACATTGCTTTCATTTTAGAACTGCCTGACACACCCACAAAATACCCCCAATTCATTGCAGGTCCAACCAGCCAAGGACCTTACAACCTTTTGCCTACGTACCCCAAAAAAGAGAATTGAGGGATTAGAGCATCATAGTTCCCCCTAAAACATAGAATGTCAATGCTCAATGTTTATTTTGTGTCGTGTTCAAAGCCCAAGTTTGAAGCTGGAAAGTTTTGTATGCTGTGTATTGATCAAAGCCCAAGATAGAAGCTAAAAAGTTTGTTTAAACTGATAGGGGTTCTTGAATGGCATAGATCAAGGCATAAGTTGAATCTGATATCTTGATTTGCATAGCTCAAGAAAGGCTAAATGTGTACCCTAAATTACATATCTCAAGGAGGACTGAATGGTTGACCTGAATTGCATAGCTCTAGAAAGTTGAATTTTGGTGAAAAAGTGACTGGTGGAGAGTGATCTTAGAGATTATCTTAGTTAGATTCCAAGACTATGAGTTTAATGATTAGGATATTATATTAGTTAAATTCCAAGAATATGACTATAATGAGTTAACTTAGTTAGAGTCCAAGACTATGACTGTAATGAGTTAGCCTAGTTAGAGTCCAAGACTATGACCATAATGATTTTTTGACTATAAAGTATTTTACTTTTTTTCCTTTATTGAAGCACAAGATTGAAGCTAAAAGAGACTTAGTAAAGAGAATTTATCATCTCTAAAGAGGGAAGATTGATTTATATGTTCCTTGATTGAAGCCCAAGGTTGAAGTTTGTAGATGTTAAAAATTGGCAGAATTTTTGAAAAACAAAGTAAAAGTTATGAACTTAGTTCAGGAAATCAGGATGTCACACCAGATGTTGTGACATCGCGAACCTGCTATCTGCCTTAAATGATACGCAACAGAAGTGCTTAAAATCAGGAGTAAATATCTGGAAGTAAACGTAAAGGGTGAGCACTCCAAGGCGCCTCTTTAGGAAGTTAAGTTGTCTAGTTCCAGTGTAAAGGAAACAGAAAACTAACTCACCTTGATTCAAGGAGATAACTGTGGGATTTAGAAATTACAAGTCTGGATAATTTGCAAAAAGCCCACAAACTCAACATCTACTTAAGAAACTGATACACTCAAGTAAATCAAACGAATTTAAGCAGAGTGTCAAGGGTGTTAGTGAAGCTAGTTACTTAAGTAGGTTTTATTTGTGTGTTATTCACTTTATAAGCTTTTAAGCAAAAAGTGAATTGTGTCTTGATTGAAACTGATAAGTAAGATCAAGCTGGTGTGTCTGAAGTGTGACTTCAAACTTATTAATCATTCTAAGTTAGAGATCACTGTGTGATTGAGGGGGAGTGAGTAGGTACTCATATCTAAGTAGAGTCTTAGATAGAAATTGCCTTGGGTAGATATTACGTGAAGAATTAAACTGATTGGTTTAACTCCTTAATTAATATTACTTATATTGAATTTCCTTCCTGGCTTGGTAGCCCCCAGATGTAAGTGTGGAGATACACTGAACTGGGTTAACAATTTCCTGTGTTAATTAATTTACTAGCTCATTAATTTATTGCTTAGGATATCAGTGTCTAAACATCTGTTTCGACATCACATATCTGATCCCAGAATTTAAATTGGCATCAGAGCAGGCACCCGGCCTGTATAAATGGGTGAGATCTAGGGACTGCAAATTTTGGGAACATGGACAGAGATGTAGTATCTGTGAATCGACCACCTATTTTGGATGGATCCAACTATGATTACTTGAAGCCAAGAATGGTAGCATTATTGAAATCTCTTGATAGCGGGGCTTGGAAAGCAGCTAACAAAGGATGGGAGCATCCTGTCAAAGACATTAAGGATGGGGAAAAAGTGATGAAGCCTGAAGAAGAGTGGAGCAAGGAGGAAGAGGAGTCAGCACTTGGAAATTCCAAAGCCTTAAATGCCTTGTTCAATGGAATTGACAGGAACATATTTAGGCTTGTGTACCATTGTGAGCTAGCCAAGGATGTTTGGGACACCCTCAAAACTACTCATGAAGGAACATCAAAGATGAAGATGTCAATAATTCAACTTCTCACCACCAAGTTTGAGAACTTTAGGATGAAGGAAGATGAGACCATTCATGAGTTCTACATGAACATCCTGGAGATTGCTAATACTTCTGGTGCCTTGGGAGAGAAGATGAGTGATGAAAAGTTGGTAAGGAAGATTCTCAGATCACTGCCCAAGAGGTTTGACATGAAGGTCACTGCCATAGAAGAAGCTCAGGACATCTGCACAATGAAAGTTGAGGAGCTCATTGGTTCCCTTCAAACCTTTGAGATGGGAATGAGTGATACTATTGTGAAGAAAAACAAGAGCATAGCCCTGGTCTCAAACACTGATAAGGAAGAAGAAAGTCATGAAGCAGGCTCTGAGGACAACTTATCAGATGCAATTTCTATGCTTGGGAGGCAATTTAACAAAATTATCAAAAGACTGGACAACAGGCCCAGACCAAGTGGAAGAAACTCAACCTCTGAGAATAAAAGATCTTATGACTCTAACAGAAGGTCAAACTATGATGAGAAGACTAACCAAGGAAAAGGGATCAAATGTCATGGATGTGAAGGTTATGGACACATTAGAAGTGAATGCCCAACCTATCTAAAGAAGCAAAAGAAAGGCCTTTTTGTGTCCTGGTCAGATGAAGACTCAGGCAGTGATTCAGAAGAAGAGTCTGCAAAGCACATCACTACTCTAGTTGGAGTATGTGAAACTGAAGGGGAATCCAGTGATGAGGATCTGACATTTGAAGAGCTTGAAACATCTTACAGGATGCTGTGTGAAAGGAGCACTGAGGTATGCAAGGAAAGTGAACAGCAGAAGAAGCAGATTGAGGAATTAAAAGCTGAAAAGGCAAGTCATCTGGAGATCATTTCCACTTTGAAAAATGAAGTCAGCCTACTCAACTCCAAAATGGAGCATATGTCCAAATCTGTCAGAATGCTGAACAGTGGCTCAAACACACTGGATGCCATTCTCAACAAACAAGCACTCAGGGGACAGGACTAGGCTGGGATTTAATAAAGCTCAAAACTCTGAAGCTAGCACCAGCCAAACAACTCCAGATCCTATGAAGTCAAACAAGATGTTCAAGCAGATGTCTCAACATCATGAGAAAAACATGATGAAAAATAAATATCAAAGGTGGAGATGCCATCACTGTGGAAGGTTTGGTCACATCAAACCTTTTTGCTACAAACTGCATGGATACCCCAATCAGAGTTCCCAGCACCTTCCTAAGCAGAAGACAGAGGTCACCAGGAAAACATGGAACCTAAAGCTAGACATTATACTGATCAAAGCTACCAGTACATCCCTAAGCAGAAGAACAAGTTCACCAGGGAACCTTGGAACTCTAGAGATGGACACTACCCAGGGCAGATGCATCAGAGGAGACACACATATATCCAGCAGTGGGAGCCTAAGAGAGGAAGACAGCCTGATCTGAACTCACATTCTAGGCAAAGGAAACCTCACAACAGGCACAAGTGGTCCAAGCAGGTTGTTGCCTTTATAGCACACACATCTCTCAGGGTATCTGCTAAGGAAGACTGGTATTTTGACAATGGCTGCTCAAGGCACATGACTGGACTGAAGAATATGTTGGTAGACTTAAAGCCACACTCATCCAGCTATGTAACCTTTGGAGATGGAGCAAAGGGGGAAATCAAGGTAGTTGGGACCCTGGACTTCTCAGGCGTACCAAGTCTAGATGGTGTGTTGTTGGTGAAAGGGTTAACTGCTAACTTGATCAGCATAAGTCAGTTATGTGACCGAGGTTACAGTGTCAACTACACCAAAGTTGAGTGCATAGTTTCTGATAAAGAGAAGAAAGTGGTCATGAGAGGAGCTAGATCAAAAGATAACTGCTATATGTGGGAACCCCAAGATTCCAGCCTCACATCTACTTGTTCCATAGCCAAAGAAGAAGAAGTGAAGTTATGGCATCAAAGATTGGGTCATCTCCATCTCAGAGGAATGAAGAAGATCATCTCTATGGAGGTTGTAAGAGGGATCCCAAGACTTAATATTGACGAAAGAAAAGTGTGTGGTAAGTGTCAAATGGGTAAGCAAACCAAGATGTCACACCCAAAGCTTCAACATCTGACAACCTCCAAAGTCTTGGAATTACTGCACATGGACCTTATGGGACCAATGCAGGTAGAGAGTCTTGGTGGAAAAAGATATGCCTATGTGGTTGTTGATGACTTCTCAAGATATACCTGGATAAGCTTCATCAAAGAAAAGTCAGATGTGTTTGAAGTGTTTGGAGATCTGTTCCATAGGATCCAAAGAGAAAAGGCAAGTTGTGTGGTCAGAATAAGAAGTGATCATGGAAAGGAGTTTGAGAATAAAAAATTCTCAGACTTTTATTCATCAGAAGGGATCAACCATGAGTACTCTTCTCCCATCACCCCTCAACAGAATGGGGTTGTAGAAAGGAAAAACAGAACTATTAAAGAGTCAGCTAGAGCCATGATTCATGCCAAGAAGTTACCCCTGTACTTTTAGGCTGAAGCCATGAACACATCATGCTACATCCACAATAGAGTCACACTAAGAAAGGGAACTCTATCCACCATCTATGAAGTCTGGAAGGGTAGAAAACCTATAGTCAAGTACTTTCATGTATTTGGAAGTAAGTGCTACATCCTGGCTGATAGGGATCAAAGAAGGAAGATGGACCCTAAGAGTGATGAAGAGATATTTCTTGGATACTCTATAAATAGCAGAGCTTACAGAGTATTTAACTCCAGAACCAAGGTTATGATGGAGTCAATAAATGTGACTATTGATGATACATATGCAAAGACAGATGTTGCTGATGATGTTGGAACATCTGCTGACAATCCAACTGAAGTTAAATTAGAAAGTGATAATCTTGACTTCACTTTAACTGAGGCAAAGTCAGAGCAATCCAACAAATCTCCCTCCATCAGAATCCAGAAAGATCATCCTAAAGAACTGATAATTGGTGATCTCAACAGTGGTGTCACCACTAGATCAAGAGAGATGATCTCAGGGTCCTATTTTGTTTCAATGGTAGAACCTAAGAACATCAAGGAAGCTCTGAATGATGAGTATTGGATCTCTGCTATGCAGGAAGAATTAGGCCAGTTTACAAGGAATGAAGTATGGGATCTTGTTCCTAGGCCTGATGGCATTAAAGTGATTGGCACTAAGTGGGTGTACAAAAACAAGTCTAATGAGCAGGGAGTAGTTACAAGAAACAAGGCTAGGCTTGTGGCTCAAGGATATACTCAAATTGAGGGGGTGGATTTTGATGAAACTTTTGCACCAGTAGCAAGACTTGAATCCATCAGACTACTCCTAGGAATTGCTTGCATCCTAAAGTTCAAATTATTTCAGATAGATGTTAAAAGTGCCTTCCTAAATGGGTACCTTGATGAAGTATATATGGAGCAACCAAAGGGATTTGTTGATCCAAGCTGTCCAGACCATGTATATAAGCTGAGGAAGGCTCTGTATGGGCTAAAGCAAGCTCCCAGAGCATGGTATGAAAGACTGACCACCTTTCTCATTAAGCATGGATACAGGAAGGGAGAAATAGACAAAACCCTGTTTGTAAAGGATGAAGAGGGAAAGGTTATGATTGCTCAGATATATGTGGATGACATAGTGTTTGGGGGAATGTCAGACAATATGGTTAAACATTTTGTGACTCAAATGGAGTCTGAGTTTGAAATGAGCCTAGTGGGAGAATTAACTTACTTCCTTGGACTGCAAATCAAACAGATGGAGGACTCCATGTTCATATCCCAAAGCAAGTATGCAAAGAACACTGTCAAGAATTTTGGGATAGACAATGCAAGTCACAAGAGAACACCTGCCCCCACTCATCTAAAACTGACAAAGGATGACAAAGGTGAGAGTGTGGACCAAAGCTTGTACAGGAGCATGATTGGAAGTCTACTATATCTTACAGCTAGCAGACCAGATATAGCTTTTGCAATAGGTGTGTGTGCAAGGTATCAAGCTGAACCAAAGGTGAGCCATCTCAACCAGGTTAAGAGGATCTTGAAATATGTAAATGGCACTTGTGACTATGGCATAATGTACTCTCATGGTTGTGAACCCATCCTCACAGGGTTTTGTGATGCTGACTAGGCTGGAAGTGCTGATGATAGAAAGAGTACATCAGGAGGATGCTTCTTTCTAGGGAACAATTTAATTTCTTGGTTCAGTAAGAAACAGAATTGTGTGTCCTTATCCACTACTGAAGCTGAATACATTGCAACTGGTAGCAGTTGTTCACAGCTGGTATGGATGAAACAAATGCTCACGGAATACAATGTCACACAAGATGTCATGACATTGTACTGTGACAATTTAAGTGCTATTAATATCTCCAAAAATCCTATCCAACACATCAAGACTAAGCACATAGATATCAGACATCACTTCATCAGAGACCTTGTGGAGGAGAAGGTGATCACATTGGAGCATGTAGCCACAGAGCTGCAATTAGCTGACATATTCACCAAGGCTTTGGATGCTACCCAATTTGAAAACCTAATGGGTAAATTGGGAATCTGCATGTGTGACATATAGCAATTATGGAGAAGTGCCAGCATGTCTTATGACATCGTGGGGCATGACCACCAGGTGGCATCACTAGTCTGGCCAATAACCGTTTGTATTCCAGTTTTACAAATTCCAATAGAAACGGGCTCTATTTATGTACAAACGTGCCTTCAGCTTCTCACATTCTCATTAGCACCACTGAACCCTTTGCATGCTACAACTGAGATTCTGAACCCATCTAAGTCTATCATCAAACCTTTATGCATCCCCACTACAATCGCAAACATGTCACAACATCAGAACCCTAACTCCATTGATGAGGGTCTCCTTCAGGAAGACGTAGTGGACGTCACTCCATTGTCTGTAGTACCCATGGATGCGACACCCATAAACGTTGTCAGAGTGAAGCTGTTTGTTGGTGGAAAATGTATGTTTGGAGTCTGTCTGTTCTGAATTGTATGTCTGTTATGTCTGTTTCTTTAATGTTTTGTTTGGCCCCAAAATTTATGTCTAACAAGGGGGAGAAATCTGTGTGTGTGTTGAACAATAATATTATGTCTGTCTGCTGAAATGGTATATTTTGGACCTATCAAAGTGTCACTGGGTGTAATGGGTTCTTATCAAAGTCTGTTGGGCCAAGTCATGGCAGTGTACATCTCAGGTAACTACATGTTTGAGGGGGAGCAAATTCTTAGCTCTCACATAATCAAACAGAAAGGAACTCCGCTGCTCTCTGACAAAACCAGAAGAATATGTTAGCCAAAAATTAGCCAAAGGGGGAGTTTGTAGATGTTATAAATTGGCAGAATTTTTGAAAAACAAAGTAAAAGTTATGAACTTAGTTCAGGACATCAGGATGTCACACCAGATGTTGTCACATCGCGAACCTGCTATCTGCCTTAAATGATACGCAACAGAAGTGCTTAAAATCAGGAGTAAATATCTGGAAGTAAACGTAAAGGGTGAGCACTCCAAGGCGCCTCTTTAGGAAGTTAAGTTGTCTGGTTCCAGTGTAAAGGAAACAGAAAACTAACTCACCTTGATTCAAGGAGATAACTGTTAGTGAAGCTAGTTACTTAAGCGGGTTTTATTTGTGTGTTATTCACTTTATAAGCTTTTAAGCAAAAAGTGAATTGTGTCTTGATTGAAACTGGTAAGTAAGATCAAGCTGGTGTGTCTGAAGTGTGACTTCAAACTTATTAATTATTCTAAGTTAGAGATCACTGTATGATTGAGGGGGAGTGAGTAGGTACTCATATCTAAGTAGAGTCTTAGATAGAAATTGCCTTGGGTAGATATTACGTGGAGGATTAAACTGATTGGTTTAACTCCCTAATTAATATTACTTATATTGAATTTCCTTCCTGGCTTGGTAGCCCCCAGATGTAAGTGTGGAGATACACTGAACTGGGTTAACAATTTCCTGTGTTAATTAATTTACTAGCTCATTAATTTATTGCTTAGGATATCAGTGTCTAAACATCTATTTCGACATCGCATATCTGATCCCAGAATTTCAAATTTAAACAAAGAAAACTGACTTCATGGGGAATGTTTTATCCGTGTCCTAATTTGGAAGCCCAGGGGTGAAGCTTATTTGTGAGAGACTGACTCTTGATTTATTTATATCCTGTATGAAGTCCAGGATGGTGGGCTGACTTTTGATTGGAGACTGACTCTGTATTAAAAGTGTTTTGTCTGTTTTGTTTGATAAATGTTTTGAGGTCACTAGACATTCCATTGTCTGGAGGGGGTTCAATTGTATAAAGCCCGAGAGGAGTCTATCTTGGTCATCCATCGGGGAGAGGGAGACTACTGTATGTGTTTGATTCTAAAGGAAGTGTTCCTATGCTTTTAGGAATCCTTTTAGGGTCCTTGTGTTTAAGCCCAGGAGGAGATTATGTTACCCTTAAGAGGCCCATGGGTCCTTGAACAAAGCCCAAGAGGAGGCTGGGGGTGATTTACAAAGAAGAACTTCACCTGGAAATTTCTTATCTATGTAAACCCCTAGTATGTTGTAAAGAAAAATCCTAAGTTGAGTTTGAATGGTGTATCTGTTTGGATGAAGATAACCTAACTACTTAGAGATTCTAGCATAAGCAAATATATACAGATGAATTGCATGCAGACAAAATAAAATGTGGCAGTGAATGTGTTGAACATTTTTTAGTATGTCATTGTTATGGTTTAAGTATTCTTAAGTTATTTTTAAAAATGATGTTGGGAGTTACACTGGGAAGCAGAGGCCCAAAATCATGAGGGAAAGAGATTATAGATATCTTTTATATTTTATCCTCTTTGATGGTTAATAAGTGTTTTATGATCTTAACTTTAGTATGAGATAAAGAAAGATAGATTTAAACAGAAAACCCTAATCTAACAAGCAAATAACAGTTTAAGAAAACAATGAGATGTTAGAGGGAGAAGAGATGGCTCAAAAGCCAATATTAGGGCTTAAACATAGGGATGCCTATGAAATTTGTTTTGTATTTTATTATCTAGTGATTTCATACATAGGTTAGGTCTTTTAAAGAAAATCTACCTACGACCTAGAAAGTATCTCCGCCTGGTTGTGAAACTCAGTCTATTGCATGTGTATTAGATCTTTAAGTTGAAAAAAATGAAATAAGAAAAAGGAGATGGGACTTTAAAACAACTGGCCCATAATCTCTATTTAGGAGATTGAAAACTGTTTAATAAAATAGTTGGAGGGATCAATACTTATACGGAAGCCTGTCAGAGTTTTAAAATAGACCGGAGAAAGTTTAAAACATAAAAAATGGGTAATAAACACAAAGGATTCCCCATGACACATTTTTACAATTTATTTTAGAAAATAAAAGGTTATGTGTAAAGAAGTTCACAGAAAGAAATTCACAGATGAAAATTAAATGCGGTGGAAAAGACTATCGCGCTAGGTTTTTTAAAAATGGATAAGATTAACCCTAATGGTTCATTTTTCAAAAAGGGATGGGTGTTACACTCTAATAGAGGCCCATGTGTGCGATAAAAATCAATTTGAGGATGATAAAAATCCAAATCCTAATTTTGATATTTTAAACATTTATTTTTGAATAAAAACCTTAAAACATTTGATAAATTTCAAACATAAGTGAAAAACAAGAGAAATTTTTTAACAATGTTTTAAAATTCATATTTTATCCATAGAATGACTTGAGATTCATTTATGTTTGAAAAATCAAGAGAAAGAATATTTTTAAAATGTTTAAAAAGAATTAAAAATAAATTCTTTACAAAAATATTAAATATATTAAAAAATATATTTTTTTGTGATTTTTTGGTGGAATAAAATATTTAAATTTTTTAGAGAATTAATGAAAAAAGAATAACTTAAAAACTCAAAATAATCAGAAAGTTATTAATTTTTGAATCAATTAAACAAAATGAATAAAAGTTAAAAATTCAAATATTTGAAAAAAGGCGCCAAGAACACTCAAGAACATGCGCCATTGCTCAGTTTTCCCAGATTTGCAAAATTCATCACATCTCACTCAAATCTTAATTAAACTACATGGAACCAGCCCTGAAATTATTGCAAATTCACTCACGAATTCAACATGTCAATTAATTTCATTATTTTTAAGTGTGGTTAGAGAATTTAGTAATGGACACTAAAGAACCCTAATTTTGCCTAAGCCTCATGAAATTCTACATGATGATGATTTTGTGAAATTGATTGAGGGAAAAAATTTAATATATGATTACGCACGCATGGTAAAAAGATAGTGTGAGAAAATATGCATTAATTGAGAGATGACCAAGTTTGAGGCTTACCTCGACTTGGAGTTGCACCAGCTAAGGTGATTTTCATTTGGAGGTGTTACAGAAGAGTTGTGATTATCTGAACAGCTTCCTTAAATGATATGGAGTGTGTTTAAACACTTGGACTTGATTGCAAATGGCTGGATCAAGTTATGGCCTTCAAGTTGTAGAAACAAGGTTTCTTTGAGGTTTTGAAGGGTGATTTTGGGTTGGAGGTGTTTCTGGGTTGCTTCAAGTATATGAACACCTCAAATACATCATATGTGATATGTTTGGGGAATTAAATTTGAATTGATAGTGGCCACAACTCAAAACCTGATAGTGTTTGTTCAAAATATTAAGTTTTCAGTCTTTTAGAGTGAAGAAAAGAAAGCTTAGGATTCAAAGGCTTTGGTGTGATTTTATGATCAAATGAGGTCTCTATTTATAGAAAAATATGTTGAGATTTATTATCCTCTAAGTTTTGAAGAGATGAGATCATAAATTGTTGATCATTGTTTGTGAAATATCTTCTTACACAAGGCCTGATGAGATGCTTTCATAGAGTAGCCAGCTGCAGCATAATTCATATTCTTTAGATGCTTTTAGCTTGGATTGTGGACACATGTCCTTATCCCTTGACTCACCAAAATCAAAATCTCAAGTTTAATGAAAATATGTTTTTGGAAAACAGTTGCGGGATGGTGTGTTTGACAATTGGTTTTTTCATGCCAATTAGTTCTTTGAATTGTTGCTAATATTTGTGATAACATTGATGTTTTCACAAGGCTTGAATCAGCTTGGAACTATGTGAAAAAAGCCTTCAAGTTTTGATGTTTGACTGATTTTGTACTTAGGAAGATTTTGTCTAAGTGTTGAAATTTCCAATTTTTTCTTGATTTTGATCAATCTTCAACTAAGAATCTATGATGAATTGGAGTTTTTTTGTAGTTGAATCATTTGTAGTTTGTGGCAAGATCTTTTATTTGAGATTTGGTTCACAAAAATATAATGCTTGGAAGTAGGGTACTTGCACACATTTTCTTATAACTTAGAAAATTTTTTGTTTCAAAGATTGTCCCTTTTACAAGTTATCTCAAATTTTTTGATTTTTTTATGATAAAATGCATAAATGGACCATATATTCTTGTAATATATGTCATGAAGCTCATTTTGGGTGAAAAAAGTCTAACTTTGACTTTTTGGTCTAGATTAAAATTACACTAGATACCCCTGGTTTTCTGATTTCTTAACTGGACATCCTCTGAGGTATTTTAAACTTATGAATAGACTTCCATGATGTATATGAGCTATTTAAACCATTCCTTATGGTATTCGATCATGTCAAGATGAAACTTTTGACTTTGGGTTCCATGATCAGTTAGAAACCCTAATTTGAGCACCGTGAAACCCTAACTTCGAAATATTTGATCTCTATAACTCTTGAACTTGTAGGTGGCTTATCAAAGCCATATCAACCTTTTTTTGATGAAATGTGGAGGCTTAGGAACCTTTTTCCATGAAAAATTTCATTTGGAGGGCTTAGTTCACTGAAACCCTAATTGATGATACTGATGACTCGTGGGCCAGATCACTGAAATTTATGTATATCCTTTGAATGATTCTTAATCGTTTGAGATTCCTTGATCCTTTTAGAATGATTGAAAGGTTGAAAATATTAGGTATTAATTATTGTTCCTTTGCTTGAATCCTCTGAGAGACCTAGGAATCCTGATTCATTGCAGGGATATTGTCCAGACTAGTCTGACACAATCCTTAGGTCAGTGGATTTCCTTTGATGAGACTCATATATTAGGGTAAAAATTTAGGGTATGATAGAGTATGGTATTGTGATGGAGGTCTTTTTTCATGCAAGGAGGGACAAGAGAGGTAAGTGGTGTGGATTTTTTCAATACAGGAACATTAATGATGAGAGGCAGATGGTAGAAAAACTTGACAACATCCAAATAGATGGTAGAAAGTTTTTCGCAAACTTTCCTAGGTTTAAACTTAGAAGGGAGGAAAAATCAGTTCACAACAGATTGTTGGATAGAAACTTTCAAGGTGTAGTCAAAAGGACATATACATTTAAAAGAGATATTATTCAGGGTAATGTTTTTTTCTTAGGTAGTTAGAAACAATATGACAGGCGAGTTTGAGACATTTGAATCGAGGCACGCAAGGAGATGGGAGAATAAACCTATTTCCGCTCACCGACACCTCAATATTGGCAAGAATGGGGTTAATAGATTCAAAAAGGCTTTGTTGGTAAGGTAAAGAATTCAGGTTCAACCTATAACGTCGAAGAGATTTTCATTGTAAAAGGATTCTTTATATCAAAACTACTCCAATGGGTGTTATTTTATACCTTCTGGAAGAAAGGAAAGAAGGTGCTTTGAGGTCATTGATCCAGAAGGAGGTATCTTGGTTTTTGTGATGGTTTGTGGATATACATCCTTGTTCTCCGATGGGCTTGATATCAAAAGAATTACATGGTTGAAGTGCTTCGGCCAGCCATGCCATGCTTGGACACCTAGATTTTTCAATTTCATCTTAGCACATGTGGGTGAGTTCGTCTGTTCCAAGGAGGAAACAAATGCACACTCAAATTTGGATGTTGCAAGGTTCTTAATCAAGACCAAATACACCTTGAATCTTAATGAAGTATTCAACATGGAAATAAGCTATTTGAAGACTTACATGGCCCAAAAATAATTGTTGTATCTAAGGTGACTTCATCAAAAAGTGATATTGAGGTGGAGGAAACTTAAGAAGATGGTGGGGAGTTTGAAGATTCTGAAGAGGAGGGGGAAGGCGATTTCAGTGGGAACAAAAATCAATGAAGACAAAGCTATCATCAAGATGGTGAAAGTCCCAAGGAGTTATAAAAAGAACAGTCTCCAAAGAGAATAGGAAAGGACGAGGTCCTGCGAACCAAAGAACTGGGTTCGGGAGTCGGTTAGGAACTGGGAAGGTATTAGCACCCCAGATCGTCCATCGTACCTGACGGGATCCATGCTTATTTGTCTGTTTCAAAGGGTAAGGAATAAAAATTGCTGCTGAATAAAAACCGCTACTAGAACTGGAATGAGAGAGGGAACTGGAAAAAGAGAACAAAAAGAAAAAAATATAGGGAAAATAAAGAATGTGCTCGAATGGGCCCTACCCCACTGCCTGCGTATCGCTTGGGAAATGAGAATCATAGTCGACGTAGTTCGCCTAACTAAGGCGAAAACTTGCTTGTGTTTTTTATGAATTGAACTGATTATGACTATGCTCAGGTGTTGCAGGATCGTCCGGTACGAGTGTGTTTACCGTCTTACAAAGAGACATGTCGAAGCGAGTTATTTCGTTATGAGTGAATGAGATGAGAAGAGAATTCCCATAGGAAAGACGTTTGTTGTTTGTTCATTCTCTTTTAGGAGAAGTGTTTTTTTTTTATTTTGTTGTTTGTGAGACATCCCCATGATAAGATATGTTCATCATGATAGATATCCTACACCTCATTCTAAGATGGAATGCGGGCAAATATCCCATGGCAAAGTCTCCTAGCGCACGAGAAAGCTCAACCTTTATTAGGTATCTTATTTTTATTTTTAGATGAGAAAGATTACTCAAATCGAGAAAGGACAAGACTAAGGGAAACTAAGAATCACCCTAAGTTATTTATTCAATGGATGTCCTATGGCTAGTGTGGTTTTATATTTCTAGAAAGAAGAAAAAGAAGCAAGTTTCAACTAACTTCAAGGAATTGAAGATGACTTTAAACCTCAAAGGGGATGAACAAAGTGAAATGTCGAAGAAGCATAAAATGCTTATCGCAAACACAAGTTGAAATGTAAAAGGATAAGGAAGAAGGTGTATGTAGGATACCCTCCCATAGACATGGCTTACCATAACCCCCTAAAAACAAAGGTTAGTAAAATAAATCCTAAGTGATAAAAGGAAAGAGGTAATCAAGTACCAACATCCTATCGTAATTAGGATCTAAACTAGACTCAATACTAAGTCTAAGGAAACTTTAAAGTTAAGCAAAACCTAAAATCAGCTCTCTAGCACACAATCAACCACTAAATGCAATTAACAGTGCAAACAACCTATTACAACTACCAAACAATATGAAAATAGGTGTAAAAAGACCAAAACAGAATAATGCAGCACGTCTTTTAAAACTTTTGTTTCAAAATGCAACAGTGAAACATGGCAGATTTTCATTTGTTTTTTAAATGCAAAAAATCACGTTTTAATGCAAGCAACGAAATGAAAGACTCATACATTTTAATTCAATAACCTGAAACGAACATCGACGAAGGAATCCAACATATAAACAATCAACAATGAATGCAAACTATGTGAATTGTGCGGTTTTAAACAATATTGCAAAACAAAATTATAAACACTTATTAACGTGCTATTGATGATGCTAAATTATGCAAACAACAATCACAACATGCTATGAACACACATTCAACACTTATTTCAAATATTGGAACCTAACAAATGTGTGTCAAAAGTTGTTGAAACTACACACACCTGCACAAAGTCAGCTCCTAAAAACTCCCTAAAATCACATCCTAAAGATCCATGATGATTGGATGGGGATTGAATATCAAACATGCAAGAAAAAGAAAGAATTTCCATTTTGGTTCAGTGGTAACTGGTTATTACGTATATAGTAACCAATTACCAGTTCAAAAATTGGGATTTTCTACAAATTTAACACAGGTAACCGGTTACTACCCATGAGGTAACCGGTTACTCTGAGACCAGAATAATTTTTTTTTGCATTTTTATGTAAAAAACCGGTAGTAAATTATTCAAATAAGCTCTATCCTAATGCCTATCAACTAAGCACGAAAATTACACCTAAATGAAACATTTTAACACCTATTAACTCTAAGATCACTCCACGATTCTAGCTTCTACGATCATATCAACCGAAAGTACCAAAACTTAGAAAATGAGAAGAATGCGTGAAGCGAGATGAAGAGAAATAAGTTAAAACAAGAAGTGATTACAGATTCACCAACCTACAAAGAAGAGGCTTGCCTTGGCAATTGTATGATGTCGAGCAATACGCAAAAGAAGAGAAAACAGGAGATTCGAAGCTTCGATCCGCGAATGCACAAAATCAATGTGATTGGTGAGAATAATCTGAAACCGCTTCTGAGAGGTGAAATAAACAACGAAACCGTAGCAAGTTCTTCGATAATCCACTGAATTGCTGCAAATGGTGGAGGCTTAGCTTCTGATTCTTCATGTTTCAATGGAAAACTTGAAGAATCTTGATGATTATGAAGATTTGGTATGAGTTTTGAAAAGGGAGAGAAATGAGAAAATTGAAAAATTATGAAAATGGTGAAATGTGTGTAATCCCCCTTTGGCTTGGGTGATCAAGGTTTATATAGAGATTAGCTTCAGAGTTAGGTTTAGGTTAGGTGCGAGGTTTGGACACTAAGCATGGATCATAAGCTAAGGGTTGGTTGAAGTTGGTTGAGATTATTCCTAGAATATTACATTGGCATATTCTTGGAATATTCCTTTGGCATATTATTGGAATATTCCTTTGGAAGGTTGTGGAATATTCTAGAATTTGGTGGAAATGCAAGGAAAAGTAAAATGGAGGGTGATGGAAGCAACCAACTGATTTTTGAATTTTTGAAATTTTGTACGAAGAACCAGTTACTACCTATGAGGTAACCGGTTACCAGTAAAAATATGGTCTTTTTCTTCAAATTTCAACAAGTAACCGGTTACTTCAACTAAAATTTGAATTTTCTTCTTTTTGGTGGGAAAACTTGGATATTCGGGCTTGGTCATATTTTCTAAGTTTATTTTCCTTATGGGACCCGATGATTGTCGAATAACCCTTGATCACATGCCACGCGCCTCGACCAATGATGTATGTTATCTATTATTATGCAATGTATGGGTGAATATGCAAGATGACACAGAAACAAAGCATAAGCTATCGGAATCGGTGATAAATAAATTTTTTGGGTGTTACAGCTTCCCCTATGCAGGGATTGAATACTAGAAACAACCAGAAAATTTTCACTCTAATGGAGATGAAGAAAAGGGATATAAACTGAACCATATGAATTATGCTTGGACGTAATTCTGATGTGGAGAATAGTAAATGGGGGATGCGTTATGTGGGATGCCCGAAGAATGTTGACTTGTCACGCTGCGGGTGAGCTTCTGATAGGCTGCAACAACGCCTTAATGATGTATTTTGGATGGAGTCAGATGACTACTGACCTGACACACTACGGGTGTACTTTTTGATACCTTGCCATCCTGCAGACAGACTTTCGCTAATCTGCGGTTGAACTTACTTTCGCCAATCTGCGGTTGGATTTTAAGAACTTTGCCATTCCTAGGACGTACTTTACAAGATATCAAACCCGGATTATGTTGAGCATGCATATGTTAAATTGCATGGCATGATGCCCAATCACACTGGGAGTACTATGTTTTGAGTATGCAAATGAAATGATGTGAATGCAAAGGTATTTCATGAGGAAGAAGTAATAAGTCCCTGCCGACTTTGCTGAGAATGAAATGGTCGCTGATTCGATCTCAAGAATCCCTGCAGGGATACATCTTTGCTGGAGAAGAGTTTAAATAATTTGTCTGTCTTGAATTATCACCCTTGCCAAAAATAAATTGGACTTTTGATTTGAGGACCCTGCTAGGGGATACTCCAACTAATAGGGATTGCATCTCACCCATAAGACTCCGTTGGAGGACCGACATCTTTCCGGCTTAGCTGGGGAAAATTCATGTAAAGGCTCTACTGAGGAGAACTCTCTCTCAACCTATATTTTCCAAGCCTCTATGGGGAAAGGCGATATTCAATTGACTACTGGGAATACTTGGATTCTTGTATGAAATACTTCACCTTGGGAATACGACTCTCTACTTGGGGATTATCAATCCTCCTTGCTATACTAGTGTAAAGAAATCTTCCGAGATCTGTTGGGGAAGAGAAAAAATTGTCTGAGCTCTGCTAGGGGAACAAGAGCCACCCTAGATCTGCTTTGGAACCGAATTAAGGGAACCTGCTGAAGAGAAAAATTTGTGATGCCCTCTGCTGGACATAATTTCCATCTATTTTTTGGGAATAACAAAACTGAAACACATCCTGCTGGGGAGGAAATATTTTAAGTAGTCTCGTATTGGGGATCATTTTCTTTCGCCCAGACATTACCTTAAGAGGATTTTACAAAAAACCTAGTGTCTTTAAACTCTTAGGTATCATAGTGATCGTATGAATCAGCATAATAACCTTGATAGGGAGGTAGCCATTATAAATACAGATGGGCGAGAGAATTGGTTTGTAGAGCGACCGCTAGCTAGTAATGTACTCAATAAGTAAAGGTTCCGGCAAAAGGACGACATAGAAACCCTTCATAAGTATAACTCATCAGTATTCTGAATTCTAGATAGGCTGCCTCGGATTAACCGTCTTCTGGAGAGAGTAATTGCAAACACCCCAAATTTGCCCTCACTTTTTCTCACACTATGGCTTGTGATCTTTCATTTTTTCATTTGCAAAAGCATTACATCTTACTGCATAGTTCATTTCATCTACATCTAGGGTTTGTCATATGAGCAATCCAAGGAGTGGTCTGAGCCATCTCAATGGTATTGAAGCCTTCCAAGAGGGTCCATGTGGGTTCCATAATCATAACATGCTCCTCAAAGTTCATAAAAGTCAAGGGATCACAAGGCATGGCAAAGGGAATGAGGCAAACTGAAGATTTCCTACACATATGACCTAAAATTAGGGTTTTGGTTTCAGAGGCCTTAATCCCAAAATTTTTGGTAATTCTTGTTTCTAATGGTCTTAATATGTTATAAGGATCATGTGTACCAAATTTGATGAAGAAATTCATTGTGGAAGTCATCTGATCATTGGGTAACTTCTTGAGCAAGTAAAGTCAAAATCAGGGCATCTGAGGCCCCCAACAAGGGTACCAAAGGGTCACATTCATCATTTTGAGGTTATATGATCTTTATTTGATCTTATAATTGTTTGGAAGTTCACAAAGTTGAAGGATTTGGAGCCAAATGCAAACTTGCTATTTTTGGAAATGACTTGTAATGGAAACTTTCCATTTTGGGAAAGATATTCAACCTATTTTTTCATGACCAAAAATGCTTCAAATGAAAAATCCTTGGGCATGAAAGTTGTAGATTATGTCTTCCCATTTTCAAAAAGTACAAGAACATGTCTTGATTCATCCTAGAACTCAAGATATGGCCTTTCAAAGTTGGCAAAAATCCTATAATTTTCAAGTGTGCACCAAAGAGTGATTTTTGCAAATTCAAGTTCTAAGCCATTTCATGACCTCTAATTGACCTCTAAACACTATACAAACATAGTGCAACACATTTGTACCAGAATTGTGCCTTGGATCACAAGAAACCATGCCTCATTTTTACAAAATGTTCAAAGTTGTCAAAATGCATAAACTTTACAAAACCTATGACATCTCTTGATCCAAGTGTTCCAGCTGCATAAACTTCATCCTAGGGCCATCCATGAATCAAGTTGAGGCAAGACACCCCTAAAGCTAGCTCTGAACCATGCCCATTCCTCAAGTACACAATGTTGACATTTTTGCAACTTGGCCCATACCAATCACACTATGCCACCACCCACTTTCTGATCACTCTCATTGGCTTATGCTAACCTTATGCAAGCCATTTCATAACACACACAAGACTGAATCATTCCACAAGTTGAGTTTCACAAAAATTCCACAAAACTTCATTCCTTCGAAACTCACTCCACAGCCAATAAAAATCACTGATTCTTTTACCAATCATCTCAACATCACTCAAGGATTATAAAGCACCCATTGCCATGGCCTAAAAGCTCCCAAAACAGAAATACGATTTCTGCCACACCAGAACCAAACACCATAAAATATCCATTCAAAGCTTGTTCTAAGCTCTCCAGAAGCTTCAAGGGACCAATTGAAGTGTTTTGCACAAAGGAGGGGATCAGAAAGCTCAGAATCTGAAAGCTTCAACTCAGGTAGCCTTCTCAAACGTTTTTTCCAGAACCTTTATTTTAAGTTACAATATGATTCTATATATTCCCCTGGTCACAATGATATGATTTGTTTTGAAAATGGTGGAGAAATGGACATGTATGCTTGCTCTTAAACTTTTTAACCTAGAACGTTTTCTTCTTCAATTCCTCTTTTTTATGAATGATAAATGACTTTTGAACCTGGATTCGTGTTTATGAAGTTTAGGAGAGTGTTTTTGGAGCTTTAGAGAGTCTGGGGTGGCCTAGGGAGAGAGATTGAGTTTTGGGGTCGCCGGAGAAGATGACCGGAACGCTGTTACGATCACCTGAAAGTCATTTGCCCTAACCTGTGTAATTAGCTATGTTTGAACGTAGGCCCTTGGATTTTGTGGTTCCCGCGTGTGTGAATGGCCAGGATTGCTTCATTAACCCTAATCCTCATTTAATTTGTTTAATTAGATTTAATTAAATTAATTATGCCAGATCAAATTCAAGCCCTCCATTTGCGCGTCAGTCAAACCCCCTTCAAATCCCAACCTTTGGATTAGTTGACTTCCATTTTAATTCATTTTATTTTCATTTTTATTGCATTTCTTTCCATAATTTATTTAAAATAGCAAAAATCATCAAAAAAATCTCAAACTTTTCATTTCTGTTTTAAATATTTTTCTTAACCTAAAAACATCTCTTGTTTTATTTTTTGCATTAAAAAATTATTTTTAAAATATTTAAAGGTTTTATTTAATTAATTAATTAATTTTAATTAATTAAATAAGCATTTAGGTTTCTAAAAATCACCAAAAAATTCATGAAGTATTCCTATACATTTAGAAACATTTTCAAACTCACCATACAAATTTCTTTTTAGGTTTGATCACATTTTCACAATTTTCTTTGAATTAGGGTTCTTAAATTTCACATTTTCTAACCCTAACTCGAAAAATTCATTTCTTTCTAACTATGATGAGTTTGAACTTGATTCTTTTTTAATTGTTTCACATATTGCATATAGTTTCTAGGTTATTTATCTCATATTTTTATCTTTCATTTTCAATTTGATTTGCATTTTCCCTTTAGAAGCACCCAAAAACCCTAGCAAACTTAGAAATTTCATAACTTTCACTAGGATTGGCATCTGACCTTATCTTTTAGGGTGTGATCTTATATGGGATTAGGGTTTGTTTGAGTTCAATTTGAAATTTTATCATGGTGAATGCTTCTGTTTTGGTCATATGCATCTCATGTTTCCTTAAAACCCTAATTTTGCATCTTCATTTGCATTTCATGAACTCGTGAACTTGTCATGCCATTCCATCCTTTTGTATGTCATCTTAGACATCTTAGGGCATGTTTGAAACATTGCTTGATCATTGTTGCATAATTTTGGTATTCTTTTCATCCATTACATTCCATGAATATCCATGTGTTTTCATGCTTCTAAACATGCTTCCATTGCATCTCATCCTTATATGATCATTCATATGCATCTTGTATGACTTTGCATCATCTCATAACACATTAGCATTGCATATTCACTTCTGACTTTGGTCTTTGCACCTTCATTTGTCTTATTTCTTTTCATTTCATTCCTTATGCATTCAAACTAACATTTTAGGTACTTTTGGTAAGTTATCTGGGAGGTGGATTTGCCTTCACCTCCCACCTATTATTTCCTCTCATTTGCATATTTATTTGTCTTTGAAGTGAACTTGCTTCACTTATGCTCCCTCCTTCTTACTTTCTTTCTCTTAAGTTACTTATCTTCTTCAGGAAGTAAGTAACTTATTCTTCTTCCTCTTTCTCTTTTCATCTGCTTCTTCCATGGTGGCCTTCTTGAAGATCTTTTCTCTTTAGCCTCACAAGCTATAGGATATCAAAGCATGATAAATTTTATGGTTGTATATAGTCCCCCCTAGATTTTTTACCTTTGAGTCTCCTTGAGTCTCTCTTCTCATCTCTTAATCAGAGGCTAAACTCTTAAAGCTTTAGGACTTTAGAATTAGGGTTATGCCTGCATCCTTATCTTAGGATGGAATGTATAACTTTGATCCTTAGTGCTAAACATTTAATTTTTGTACACCTATAAATCAAATCACATTAATAATCACTAAGACTTTATCTTGTAACTTGGGCCTTACATTAGGGTTCTATCTCTTCCTTATGGTTAAGAGGGACTAACCCTAGTGTTTAATGGACAAGTCCCCCTCCAGTTGTCTTATAAACCATAAAATCCACTTCTTAATCTCATCCCTTAATTAAAATCCATTTAACAAATGCTTGTTATATAATGAATTTAGTCCCTAACCATGGATTAAGTTGAGGTATCTTCCGCAGCTTAAGTGTTCTCATCTATCATCCTTCTATTAGGATGGTGTAATGAGTTCACTAATATGTGATTAGAGATTTAAACTCATTACTTAACACTAAAAAAAAAACCAAAAACATCTAAATAATCACAAGTAGATTAATGATCTTAATCCTACATCATCATGGTAATTAAGTTGAGATGCTTATCTCATACTTAAGTATGTTCATTATCCCTAATCAGGGAGGATATAATGAGTTTACAACCCTTGATTTAGGCTTAAGCTCATAATCCTATGCAAACCACCAAAAAAAATAAAAAAACTGAAAGCACAAAAACAAACAATAATCGTCTCCTCCGAGAATATTATTGTTTGTTTTTATTGTTTTCACTTTTTTATTGCTTTTGGTGTTTTGCATAGGATAATGAGCTTATGCCTAAATCAAGGGTTGTAAACTCATTATATCCTCCCTGATTAGGGATAATGAGCCTACTTAAGTATAAGATAAGTATCTCAACTTAATTACCTTAATGATGAAGGATTAAGATCATTAACCTACTTGTGATTATTAAGATGTTTTTGGGTTTTTTTTAGTGTTAAGTAATGAGTTTGATCTATAATCACAGACTAGTGAACTCATTACACCATCCTAAGAGAAGGATGATAGATGAGAACACTTAAGCTGAGGAAGACACCTCAACTTAATCCATGGTTAGGGATTAAATTCATTATATAACAAACCTTTATTAAATGGATTTTAATTAAAGGGTGTAAACACCCCAAAGTTGCCCTCACTAAGTTCACACCATGGCTTGTGATCTTTCATCTTTTCATAAGTTTAAGCATATCATATCATATTGCATTTTTGTTTCATCTGCATAAGTTCAAGTTCATCTACATATAGGGTTTGTGATCTGAGCAATCCAAGGATCCATCTGAGCCACTTCAAAGGTCTTAAATCACTCCAAGAGGGTCCATGTATGTTATATCATCATTTTATATCCCTCAAATATCAAGGAAGTCAAGAAATCACAAGAACTTGGAAAGCATGGAAGTAGAGCTAGTGCTTCACTACACAGATGACCTGAAATTAGGGTTTTGGTTTCAGAGGCCATAACTCCAAATTTATTGGTCATTCTTGTTTCTAATGGTCTCAATATGTTATAAGTATCATATGTATCAATTTTGATGAAGAAATTCATTGTGTAAGTCATCTGTTCACTGGGTAACTTCTTGAGCAAGTCAGAGCAAAATCAGGGCATCTGAGGCCCCCAACAATGGAACCAAAGTGGATTTTTCATCAAATTGAAGTTATATGATCTTTATTTGATCATTGAAGTGCTTGGAAGTTCACAAAATTGAAGAAAATTGAGCTAAACCAAAAGTTGCCAAAAATGGAAATGACTTGTAATGGAAACTTTCCATTTTGGGAAAGTATTTCAACCTCCTCTTTCTCAACCAAAAATTCTTCAAATGAAAAATTGTTGGTCATGAAAGTTGTAGATTGGATCATTCCCTTTTCAAAAAGTACAAGAACAAGTTGTAATTCATTATGGAACTCCAGTTATGATCTTTCAAAGTTGGCAAAAATCCTATAATTTTCAAGAATACACCAAAGAGGGATTTTTGCAAAACCACAAACCAAGCCATTTTGTGACCTCTAATACACTTCTAGGCATCATATAAACATAGTGTATTGCCTAAAGATCAGAATTGGCCCAAGAATCTCAATTTTCTATGCCTTGCACATCAAGAAATCACAAAGGGGTCAAAATGAACAAAACTTGCAAAAACTCATACAACCATGCTTCCACTTGCTGAATCACCACAAAACCTTTTCCATGGTTATCCTTGAACCAAGATGACTCGAGCCATGCCTTGAAACAGCCACTGAACTAGCCCATACCTCAATCACAAGTTATGTTGACATTTTGGCAACTTGCCCATACCAATCACCATAGGCCACAACAACTCCTCTGACCTATCAAAGCTTGTTATGTGGACAAAATGCAACTCATAACACACATCACACAAGGCTAAAACCTCAGAATCATTAAGTTCCCAAAATTCACCCCAAAAGCAAAAGCTTTAGATACACTTAGCTCACACACTCAAACTCCAAAAAAATTTCATCAGACAACTCAGCATCACAAGAGGATCATTTCCCACCCTTCATTGCAGCCTAAAAACACCCAAAACTGAAACACGATTTCTGCCCAGTTGAAGAACAACCACTCAAACCATCCATTATAAAATCCTTCCAAGCATCAAAGCATCACCAGGAGGATCATTGGAGTCATTTTGCACCAAAGAGGAGCCCAGATAGCTCAGATTGAGAAAGTTTCACTTTAGGTATCCTCAAGAAAAAATTTTCCAGAAATGTAATTTTAGGTTATAGAAATGTTCTTTATGCTTTGCTGATCATCATGATCTATTTTGTTTTGAAAATGAGTGAGAAACAAGCATGTATGAAGCTTCTGAAATTTCTGTTTGATTTTACGTTTTGCTTCGAATCTTGTTGTTCATGTGAAATAAATGAAATTTGTTGGTTGATTCTTGTTTACAATGAGGTGAGGATAATTTCTGGAGAGTTTGATGAGTTTATTTTACGTTTTGAGAGAGATAGCAAGAATGAGTGGCCGGAGAAGATGACCGGAGCTCCGGTCACCTGAAAGTGGTTAGAACCCTAATTAGGGTTTAGTGGCCAGGTTTAAATGTCAGCCATAGGATCTTAGTTCCCGCGCGTGTGAATGGTTCAGATCACTCCACTTAAGATTAATTATTAATTAATTAGGTTAATTATATAATTAAGTCAGATTCAATCCTGCCCACACATCTGCGCGTGCAGTCAAACCAGGTTTAAACCACAGCCTTTGGATCAGTTGACTTCACTTATTTGCATTTTTAATTCATTTTTTTGCATTTATTTTGTACAATTAATTTAAAATACTTAGAAAATTCCAAAAATATTTTTCTTCTGCATTTTGATTTCAAATATTTTTCTTCACCCAAAAACATTTTTATTTTTATTTTTTGCATTAAAAAACCGTTTTAAAATATTTAAATGTTTATTTTAATTAATTAATGGAAATTAATTAATTAAAATACCATTTAGGTTTCTAAAAATTCCAAACAAATTCACATTGCATCTTAGGACATTTAGAAGCATTGTCAAACCATTCATACAAATTTCTTTTTGGTTTTGATCCAACTTTGACATTTTTCTTGAATTTAGGGTTCATAAAAATCCCTTTTTTAGAACCCTAACTTTGAAAATTATTTTCTGCCTAACCATGAAGGGTTTGACATTGGTTCTTTTTGCATTGCTCTTCATGTAGAATGTAGTACCTAGCATATTTTTGTCACAAATTTATCTTGCATTTTCCATTTGATTTGCATCTTTCCTCTTAAGGTACCTTAAGACCCTAGCAAACTTAGAAAAATCACAACTTTCTTTAGGTTAAGAGTTAGAACTTCTTCTTTGGGGTGTGATATCATATGGGGTTAGGGTTCCTTTGAGTTCATTTGCAATTTTTTATCTTGTGATTTTCATCTGTTTTGACCTTATGCATCTCATGTTGCCTTAAAACCCTAATTTCTCATGTTCATTTGCATTCATCTTGCATATACATCCATACATGAACTTGCCATGACATTCTAAGCTTTTATATGCCATCTTATACATCTTAAGACATTGCTTGAACATTGTTTGATCATTTCTTAATAAATTTTCTATGCTTTGCATCCATTTCATTTAATAAGCTTTCATGAACTTTCAAACTTCAAAGCATGCTTGCTTTGCATTCCATCTCTTGTATGAACATTAATAACACTTGGTTTGCCTTTGCATAATCTCATAGCACCATTTGCATCATGTGTTTGCTTCTGGTTTTGTTTTTACCTTTGCATATGTTGCATTTTCATTTCATTTCTTTCCTTTATGCTAACCATTTCAGGTGGTAAGTAATTTGAGAAGTGAA
The DNA here is from genome assembly GCA_963966055.1 of Lathyrus aphaca. Classification (NCBI taxonomy): domain Eukaryota; kingdom Viridiplantae; phylum Streptophyta; class Magnoliopsida; order Fabales; family Fabaceae; genus Lathyrus; species Lathyrus aphaca. Next base: position 478,648,875 of record OZ014521.1, read on the forward strand.
TCTTCCTCACTTCTCACTTCTCTTCTCATCCTTCTTATGCATCATTGCTGCATTTTTCTTTGCTTTAGAGTGAGCTTGCTCATTCATGTTCATCATTCACTTTCTTTCTCCAAGTTACTTATCTTCTTCAGTGAAGTAAGTAACTTGTTTCTTCTGCTTCTCCTCCTTTCATCTGCTTCTTCCATTGGTGGCTTCTCTGAAGATCTCTTGCAAGCCTTAAAAACCATAGGAACATCCAAGCATGACAATAATTAGCATTTTGATTAGTCCCCCTTTAGTTTTTAACTTTGTGTCTTCTTTGTGTCTCTCTTCTCATCTCATCATTAGAGACTAAACCTTTAAGGTTTTAAGACACTGTGATTAGGGTTATGCCTACATCCTTCTCTTAGGATGAAGTGTATAACTTTAATCCTAAGTGTTAAACCCTTAATTTGTTTAAACCTCTTAATCAATCCATCTTAATAATCCCTAAGATAATAGCTTGTAACTTGGGCCTTGCATTAGGGTTCTAATTCTTCCTTTATTGGTTAAGAAGGACTAACCCTAGTGTTAATCAACAAGTCCCCCTCAAGTTGTCTTACAAACCATAAAATCCACTTCTTAATCTCACCCATAATTAAAATCCACTTTAAATAAGGCTTTGTTTTGTCATGAGGTTAATTCCTAATTATGGATTAAGTTGAGGTATCTTCCTCAGCTTAAGTGTTCTCATCTATTATACTTCTATTAGGATGGTGTAATGAGTCCTCTAATCCTTGATTATGGCTTAAACTCATTACTCAACACTAAACAAAAACACCAAAATCATCTAAATAATCATAAGTAGGTTAATGATCTTAATCCTACATCATCATGGCAATTAATTTGAGATGTTTATCTCATACTTAAGGTATTCTCATTATCCCTAATCAAAGGGAGGATATGATGAGTTTACTAACTCTTGGTTTAGGCTTAAGCTCATTAACTTATGACAAACATAAAAAGCAATAAAAGATTGAAAACACAAAAAACAAACAATAATCGTCTCCTTCGGGATTCTTTTCTCATCATCTTCACTCACAAACGAGAACTTGCTTCTTCCATCTAATGCAAGACAGTTAGCACTCGAGCCAGACGAGTCATACACTTGAGCATAGACAAGTAAGCAGTTCATAGTCAATTCATTTTCAGTCTCTTTGAGTCGAACTACGGTGTTATGACTTCCTCATTGCACGAGAGGATACGTAGGCATAACTTAACTGTTATCAAACAAAAGTCTCTGTGTCTTCCCCCTCTTTCAGCATTCTTTTTTTAAACCTCATTCCTGAGCACCTCACTTCAATCTCTTGCACTGACACTTGTACTTTCTTTTGCAGCATTTGCACATAGATAGCACAGACACTACCCCTTTAAAACACAAATCTTTTAAGCGTGGATCCCGTCGAGTACGACGGACAATCTGGGTGCTAATACCTTCCCAGGTTGTAACCAACCACCTTTCTCAGTTTCTCTGGTTCGCAATCGTCATATCCATATCTTTCCAGGTTGATGCAGCATTACCTTTCCTTCGAGATAAAAATGCCTAGCTGGCGACTCTATTCATTCCATTCTCTCCTCTCGCCGACCGTTCGCGCTTGTACCGGGATGCAAATCTTTGGGAGCGACAAAGGGTGAGATTAATAAGTGGATTTTATGGTTTGTAAGACAACTTGATGGGGACTCGTCCATTAAACACTAGGGTTAGTCCCTCTTAACCATAAGGAAGAGATAGAACCCTAATGTAAGGCCCAAGTTACAAGTTAAAGTCTTAGTGATTATTAATGTGTTTTGATTAAGAGATGTAAACCAATTAAAGGTTTAACACTAAGGATTAAAGTTATACACTTCATCCTAAGATAAGGATGCAGACATAACCTTAATTCAAAGTCCTAAAACTTTAAGTGTTTAGTCTCTGATTATGAAATGAGAAAAGAGACTCAAGTAGACTCAAAGGTAAAAAGCTAAGGGAGACTATATACAACCCTAAATATTATCATGCTTGGATATCCTATGGTTTGTGAAGCTTAAGAGAAAAGATCTTCAAGGCCACCAAGGAAGAAGAAGCAGATGAAAAAAAGAAGGAGAGAAAGAATAAGTTACTTACTTCCTGAAGAAAATAAGTAACTTAAAATAAAGAAAGTAAGAAGCGAAACACAAGTGAAACAAGTTCACTCCAAAGACAATAAAAGGATGCAAATGCAAAGAAAAGAAGAGGTGGGAGGTGAAGGCAAATCTACCCCCCAAATAACTTACCAAAAGTTCCTGAAATGTTAGTAAAAGATGCATAAGACATAAAGCACAAAGAAAATGAGATGAATAAGGATGCAAAGTCCAAAACCAGAAGTGATTATACAATGCAAATGTGCTATGAGATGATGCAAAATCATACAAGATGCATATGAATGATCATACAAGGACGAGATGCAATGAAAGCATGTTTAGAAGCATGAAAAACATGGATGTTCATGGAATGTTCAAGCATGTCTTAAGATATCTAATATGTCATACAAATGCTTGAAATGTCATGGCAAGTTCAGAAGTACATGATATGCAAAGAAGAATGCAAATGAAGATGCAAAATTAGGGTTTAAAGGCCACATGAGATGCATATGACCAAAACAGAAGCAAAAATCATGATAAAAATTTGAAAATTTAACTCAAACAAACCCTAATCACATACAAGATCACGCCCCAAAGGAGAAAGTCAGAAGCTAATCCTATGCAAAGTTAAGGATTTCTTAAGTTAACTAAGGTTTTTGGGTGATTCCTAAGGGAAAATGCAAATCAAATTGAAAATGCAATTCAAAAATATGAGATAAATAACCTAGAAACTAGATGCAATATGGAAGACAATGCTAAAAGAATCAAGTTCAAACTCATAAAGGTTAGGAAGAAATGAATTTTTCAATTTAGGGTTAAAAAATGTGAATTTTAAGAACCCTAATTCAAAGAAAATTGTGAAAATGTGATCAAAACTAAAAAGAAATTTGTATGGTGAGTTTGAAAATGTTTCTAAATGTTTACGAATGCTTCATGATTTTTTTGGTGATTTTTAGAAACCTAAATGCATATTTAATTAATTTATATCAATTAATTAATTAAATAAAACATTTAAATACTTTAAAAATACTTTTTTAATGTAAAAATAAAAATAAAAATTGGTTTTAGGTAAAGAAAAATATTTGAAACAAAAATGCAGAAAATAGGATTTTTTTTAATGGATTTTGCTATTTTTAAAAATTATATGAAAGAAATGCATTAAAAATGGAATAAAAATGAATTAAATGGAAAGTCAGATAATCCAATGGCCAGGATTCAAACTGAGAGAGTCAGGGTTGACTGCAGGCGTGTTTTGATGGTCAGGATTCAATCTGGCAAGATTTAATTAATTAAACCTAATTAAACTAATTAAACTAAATTAGGGTTTTAATGAAACATCTAGGCCGTCCATACGCGCGGGTAAACAAGATCTAAAGGTTATTACTCAAACTGGCCCTAAACCCTAATTAAACCCTTAATGACTCTCAGGTGGCCGGAGAAGACCTCCGGTCATCTTCTCCGGCTAGTTCCCTCACCTGAGATGCTCAAAAACACCATAAAAACGTATTAAAACCTCCAAAAATCATCCTCTAACAACATTAAGCAAGAATCAAACCATAAATTTCATTTATTTTACATCAAATGAGAGAATCAAACAAGAACATGTTTCACGGGAAAAATTTCAGAGCAAGCATACACATTCATTTTCTTCATCATTTCAAGTCATTCAATGCTCATTGTGACCAGGAGAGCATGTTCTTTCATATTGTAACTTAAAAACAAGGTTCTGGAAAAACGTTTGAAGATGGTTACCTGAGATGGAGCTTTCTGATTCTGAGCTTTTTGAACCTTCCTTTGATGAAAAACCACTCCATTTGATCCCTTGAAGTTTCTGGAGAGCTTAGAACAAGCTTGTATGGCTTGGTTGATGTGCTTCAGTTCTGATAACTCAGAAACCGTATTCTTGTTTGAGGGACTTTCAGGCCATTGCAAGGGTTAATTTGTGTTCTATGATGGATTTTGAGATGATTGGTGAAGTTTGTTTTGATGTTTAAGGCTTGTGTGGTGAGAATCGAAGAAGGGGAGTGTTATGGAATTTTTGGCAATCTGAGCTTAGCAATGGATTCAGGCTTGTGTGTCCAATGAAAATGAGTCCATGATGTTAGTATAGGCCAATGGGATTGATCAGAAAGTGGGTGGTGGCACAGCTTGATTGGTATGGGCAAAGTTTCAAAAAAGTCAATGGATGTGTACATGAGGCATGGCACGGGTCAGAGCTTGTTTGAAGGGGTGTCTGGCCTCAGCTTGCATCAAGGATGGCCTTTGGTTCAATAGAATGCAACTGGATGACCTTGATCAAGTGTCTTCATGGTTTATGCAATTTTCCCTCTTTGGAGTTTCTTGAAGTGCAAGGCATAGAAACTTGTGATTTTTGGTACAATCTTGATCAAAATGTGTTGCATTATGCTGGTATGATGTTTAGAAGTTGATTAGAGATCATGAAATAGCTTGGCAAGTGAAATTGCAAAAATCCCTCTTTGGTGCACACTTGAAAATTTAAAGGATTTTTGCCAATTTTGAAAGGCCATATCTTGAGTTCTAGGATGAATCAAGACATGTTTTTGTACTTTTTGAAAATGGGAAGACATAATCTACAACTTTCATGTCCAAGGATTTTTCATTTGAAGCATTTTTGGTCATGAAAGAATAGGTTGAATATCTTTCCCAAAATGGAAAGTTTCCATTACAAGTCATTTCCAAAAATATTAAGTTTGAATTTGGCACAAAATTCTTCAACTTTGTGAAATTATAACCACTTAAATGATCAAATAAAGATCATAGAGACTCAAAATGAGGATGATGACCCTTTGGTACCCCTTGATGTAGGCCTCAGATGCCCTAATCTTGACTTTACTTGCTCAAGAAGTTACCCAATGACAGATGACTTCCACAGTGAATATCTTCATCAAATTTGGTACACATGATCCTTATAAAACATTAAGACCATTAGAAACAAGAATGGCCAAAAAATTTGAGATTAAGGTCTCTGAAACCAAAACCCTAATTTTGGTCATCTGTGCAGGAAAACCCTAGCTCTGCCTGGACATCTGTGTAATCCTTTGACATTTTACGACTTCAAAGACTTCTTGGAGATGTAAGATGATCATAGAATACTCATGGACCCTCTTGGCATGCTTCAAGGCCTCATATATTTCTCAGATCACTTCTAAGATTCATCTGATCACAAAACCCTGATTGTGCAATCATGCAATGATTTGATGAAGTTGTTTATGCAATGTGAGATGCAATGAGATGTGTATGCAAAATGAGATCATAAGCCATGGTGTGAGAAAAAGTGAGGGCAAATTTGGGGTGTTTACAGCTGTCCCTATTCAAGCATGAGTTAGTTGTGCAAGGTGTAAGCGCCTGGCTTAACAGACAAACAAGATAACTTGTGGTTGAATACCAAAGAGAGTCCGAAATTTGCACTCACTGGGGAGAAGAAGAAAAGGGATATAAATTGTAAAAGATAGTATAGTATGTTTATCAGGTAAAAGCAATGGAGGACGACCATCGAGCAGAGGATGACTGCCGGGGGTGAAATGGTAAACAAGGCAATGACGGGGTGGCCATCATGCTGGGAAGTAAAGAGATCACGACGGGGACGACCATCAGGTAAAGAAATAAAATTCTATGGGGATTAAAGAAATGAGAGAAGCAATGACGGGGACGCCCATCAGGATGGAAAGTAAAGTAAACAACGACGGGGACGGCCATCGGGCTAAAATGATGAAGGACGATCATCAGGAAAAAGGAAAAAGGAGCACGACAGGGACAACCATCGGGTTTAAGGAATAAATGAAATATTGATGAGGGACGGTCATCAAAAGGTAAAGGACGATCACCTATCAGGGGAAGACCTGCTCTTTATCACGACATAGGATGAATGCCGGATAGAAAAGATCAACGATGTGGACGGCCATCAGATAAGCATGATGAAAGACGATCATCAAGAGGTGAAGGATGATCACCTAGTAGGGGACAAATGCTCTTGGGGAATTATTTCGACATAGGACGAATGTCGGATAACAAAGATCAACGATGGGGACGCCCATCGGATAAAATGATGAGGGACGATCATCAAAAGGTGAAGGAAGATCACCTTGCAGGGGACAGCTGCCACAAATATCGCGACATAGAACGAATGCCGGATAGAATGTTCCAACAATGGGGACTCCACTGGGGAAACGATGAGGGACGATCATCCAAAGGTGAAGGACGATCACCTGGCAGGGGACGGCCTGCTCTTTATCACGACATAAGACGAATGCCGGATAGAAAAAGATGTTTTTGTTTCTGTGGGGATGTAAACACAGATGAGTGCTTACGCTTTAAAATAAAAGGTATAAGTGTTTGACAGTGTGTATAGACTAAAGATGCGGACGATCATCCTCAGGACCATGTTACGGACGAGTATCGATAGAAGCAAACTCTGACGTGTGTTTAAAGATGATGATACAGACGAGTATCAATCAGTTAAGCAAGGAGCACGGGCGAGTGTTTGATCTATCGGGGAGGTGATATACAAGATACAGACGAGTATCAAAGACTTCTGTATAAGTATGTACAAGTATTGATCTGCTGGGGAAATATGTGCAAGATACGGACGAGTGCCCAAAGATTGAGCAAGGGACACGAACGAGTGTTTTGACTTGCCGGGGAAGTATGACACGGGCGAGTGTCAACAAAGAATATGTACAGGTATGAACAAGTGTTTGAGAATTCTGTATAAGCAAGACACAGACGAATATCAAAAGGATTATGGCGACTTCACCGGGGGAAGATGACACGGACGAGTGTCGAAAAGAGCATGCATAAATATCAACAGGCATTTGTTTTTTAGAGTGCAAAGGGGGGTGTCTTGGCTTTTATCTGCAGGGGATATGAGTTTTATATATTGTTGGTGAAGTGATTTTGATATTTGCAGATGACTGGCTCGAACCTGGATTATGATCATGCAAATGTTTGATTTTTGCCGTAATGCTCCGTATTAGACGAAATGCTACACTTAGTTTGGAAAAAATGATGCGAAATCTATGATTATGCAAAAGAGAGAACCGATCCGACATCCCGATCCTGCGGGGAGAAAGATCTTTGGGCAATCTGTCTGGAGGGAGGATTCCGTTGGGGATGAGGAAGTTTCAAAAACTCCGTTGGGGAGGTATTTCAGGCATTGCTTTACTGGGGAAAAAAGGCAACTCTGACGGGGAATAGAAAGTTCTCGGCTACTTTGCTGGGGAAAAGCCGTCGGAATTGCTCGGGAGATCCTGCTTGGGGAGGAGATAACTTTTGGGAAGTAATCTGTTGCGACTCCTTCGTCCAAGTGATACGCTGGGGATTGATGAATTCCTCAAGGGATCCTCTGGGGGGATGAAAACTCTGCGAGGAAATACTTCTTGTCAAGGAGTCCTATTGATGATGTGATTGCTGGCTTGGCTGGGGAATAATACTTGATATGCCCCATGCTGTGAAAGATTGTCTGCCTTGAGTACCTGCAACTTGTCAATAAGAAACGCACAATTTTCCTGAGGTATCCTCAACCGGATTCCTTCATAGGAGTTAGATTTATCCGAGAGCAACATATTTCCTGCAAGCATTTATTGAAAATGGCCTACATGTCTTCATGCAAATGTTGTATTAAGAACTTTGGACATTTTGCAAACAAAAAAAAAGGTAAAAACAAAGTGTGACTGAATATTCTGATTTTATTGATTTGTGTGCCTTGAATAGGCAAGTAAAGTTAAAGAAGCGAATCCCCTGAAAGGAGGAGATTGCTATAAAATTGAGAAACTAAAAGTGTTGGCAATGTTTGAAGTCGATGCTCTAGTGAGCTTCCTTTGCTATGACCCGTATGACCTTGACGTTCTTCTTATCCTGCTTTCTGAAGAAGATTGATTTGAACCACCGCTTTATCCTTTCGAAGCTTGCCATGTTGTGAGTGATACATGTCGTACCCCGAAAAATACGACCTCACGCGATCCGAAAAGACGGTAGCCGCGCGCCGTACGGAATGAAGAGTCGCCACTTAATTTTATTTATTCTCGAAGAGGGAAAGGGAAGATATAGATACAACCCGGGAAGAAAAGGATGAGGACAAAGGTCAACGGAACCATTGCCTGGGTTCGGGAGTCGGTTATGCAGGGGGAAGGTGTTAGCACCCCCTACATCCATCGTACTCGATGGGAACCATCTAAGTTAACGCGCGCGAAAGGATGTCTATGCTTAAATGAATTGCTTGCTAGAGGGAAATGAGTTGAATTATAAGTTAGATTGAACCTAGGTGCTCGGCAAGGATTGAGATCCTCGTGCCTACGTACTCCCGTGTGCAATGGGAAAGTCAGAGCCTCGTAGTTCGGCCTACTAAGGGTAATAGTTGTTGATTTTATTACCTTTCGTCGATGAAATGGTTTAGGAGCTGAAATGTAATAAAGACTATGGATAGTTTATCTCGTCCAACAAGACGAGCGTCTTGCATCGAAATAATCGGAGCGAGTAACGAGAGCTCGTTATCCTCCTTTCTACCGCTTAAGGCTCGTGGCGTACAAATCTTCTCGTATTATAAGAATGTTTTATTTCCTAAAGCCACTTGACGTTGGATCAAAGGCTTGGATCTAATCGAAACGTTTTGGTTTTTTTGAGGTTAGAGGGTAAATGCAAATGGAGTTTATTTTTGTGGTTTGTTAGCGAGGCACGAAGCGCTCGGCTCGCAAAGTAAGGTGGATCCTAATAAACGAGACAAAATAAAAAGGTGCGAGTGTGCAAGTGCAATTGCTTGGCGTTAGACCAAGGATTCAGAATTAAATAAAACACGGAAAATAAAGTGCGTACAAAATGATGGGAGAGGGATACAAAATAAATAAAGGGGATTGCGCGAAATAAATGGTATCATTGTAGTTTGCCCAAGAGGAAGCGTGTGTGCAGTGTTTTTGAACAGTTCGAAGGCGTTCGGCCTTTTAATTGGGACACAACTATTCAAAGGTGTTGGACCTTTTAATCGAGACACAACTATTCGAAGGCGTTGGACCTTTTTGGGACGCGGCGAAATTTAGTTCGTGAACTACCTTAGAATCGATTCAAAATGGGAATGATTCTATAAGGAGTCGAAACGATACTTTGAAATGCGAAATAAAATTAAATTAAATTGCTAGAATTAAATTGAAATAAAATAATGAATAAAAATAATAAATAAATCAAATAATATCAAGATAAAATAAATTAAATTAATGTACATGTTTGTTTGTCGAAATAATAAAATAATAAAAAATTAATTACAAGGAGGACCTCATATTGACCAAATATCACCGATTTAATGAAATCGGGCGAAAAATGGCCTTTTGTCAAGTCATTGGCCCAAAACGCAATAGAAATGAAATAAGAGTCAAATGATTTCGATTATTACTTTTTCTTAAGACACTTTTTTTCAAATGATGGAGCAAAAAGAAAATAATAAAAAAAAAGTAATAACATTTAAAATATAAACTAAAATAATAAAAGTAAATAATAATAATAAATAAATAAAATGAAAAATAAAATAAATAAAATAAATAAAATAAAAAAAGGTTGGTGTAATTGTGTGGGAATCGGTGTGTGCACAGAAAACACCATGGATCCTATGAAGCCCACAATTCAAAAAAAGCACAAAACAAGGTTTAAGTTAAAACAAAGAAAGAAAAAAAACTCAGTATCAATCATTCACGTTAAAAAAATAGAAGCAAAAAAAAGTAAATCCGCCTATTTTCTCTATGAACGAAGCGAAGAAGAAAATACCCACCCCAAATTTTTCGGCCGCCGTTGAACCCTGTCCTCTAACCGCGGCGGCTTCTAGGTTCTCACTCTGTGCGCGGCCCTCTCACTGCGGCGGTGATGAGTTCGTCGGCGACTTAACGTCCTGGTTTTCGTTTGTGTTCTTGCGGTTCTGCTCTTTTCAAAGTCTGTGTTTTCAGTTGATTCCTTCTCCTTCTCTCACGGTTTTTCGATTTCCATGGTGATGGTGATTGTTTGGAAAGAATAAGGGTGGAGCGATTGAGGGTGTTTTGTTTGACAGTTTTGGGTTGTGTTGGTGAGCTCGTGGCGGCTAGGGGGATGTGATGGCGATTTTTCGGCGAAAGGGATTGTGAGGTCTATGGCTGTGGTTTGGTTTGTTCGGTGAAGGATTCGTGTCTCAAGTTGGTTTTAGTGGTTTGAATGGGTTGTTGGTGAATTCGGTAAAGCTTGCGGTGAAGTAATGAAAGATGAAGGAGGTTGGTGATTTGGTGATAGGTTTCGCGGTGTCTTGTGGTGGTTCGCGGCTTTGGTCCAAGGTTTCGGCCGAAGCTCGTTCTGTTTCTTTTTCGATGGATGTTCGCGGTTATTGATTGAAGGTGGGTTTTCCAGATTTATTGAGGTTTTGAAATGGTTGAGGGAAGAAGAAAATAATGAAGGAGTTGGTTTTGGTTTGTAGCGAAGTAGATGAAGAATATCGTGTTGTGCGTGAATGTATTCTGTAGAGAGATTATTGCGTTGGTGGAGTGGATTTGTAAAAATTGTTGGTTGTCATGTGCGTGTCTGTATCATACCGTTGGGTGCTGAGAAAATTGGTTTTTATAAAGGTTAGTGTGTGTTGTATGAATTTTTTTTTTAATTAACATGGGGTGGTTTTGTGTGTAGTGTGGATGGCATGCTGCAAGTTGTGGGGTCTGTTGAAAAAGTTTGTTAGAGTTGTGTTTGGGTTTTTTGAAGATTGTTGAAAAGAGTTGAAGAATGAAGGATGGTTTGGTGTATTTGTTTGTGAGAATGAGGATATTGAGGGTATGCGGAAATAAAAGTGGGAATTGTGTGATGGTGGGGGGGAAGTTTGGAGAGATTACTATGAGTAGAATTGTTTTATCATAATAATAATAATAATAATAACTATAATAATAATAATAATAATAATAATAATAATAATAATAAAAGAAATACTAGAAATAATAATAATTAATGATAATAAAAGTATAATAATAAGTAAGAATTATAAAAATAAAAGTAAATAGAAATAGTAACAGAATAATAATAGTGATAAAATAAAATAAAATGTTTTCTTTTCTTTTGTGATTTTGTTACAATAAATGAATTTAAAAATGATAATGGATTTAGAGGAAAAATGGCTTTAATAAAAATAATAAAAATATTAACAATAGATTTTTTTTGTATTTTGTTGAATAAAAAAGTACAAACTTACAATAATATTTAAAAGGGAAATTGGACTATTTTCTTTTAAAACAATGAATTCATTTTTTGATTTTTCGAATATCAGACAAAATAAAATAATACATGTTTTTTAATTTTCGAAATATTTGTTAGACACAGAAATAAAATGGTACAAGTTTTTTTGATTTTTTTGAAACAATGATTAGACAGTAAAAAAATGTCGTGGGTAGGACAAATTTGGGGTATGACAGATGCCCCTATCGAATTGGCTTAGACCGAGTAAGGTGAACTGGCTCGCGTTCAGTCTTTCAAGGTATAAGATAATTAGATATTAACAGACTCCAAATTTTTCCGACAAAGAAAGCAATTGTGAAAATTGTCAAATGAAATAAATTGGAAATGATGAGTGACACAGCAAGAAACGAATTGACAAAAAAATAAATCACTTATCACCAGAAGATGATAAGGCGAATAACTGAAAAATAAAAATCACTTATCACCAGAGGATGATAAGACAAAATCGGCACTCGAACTAGGTCGATATGGATACCAAAAGACAGAAAAATAAAGAATCACTATCAACAGGGAGTGACAGGCGAAAGACAGAAAAATAAAGGGTCACTATCAACAGAGGATGATAAGCGGAAGACAGAAAATAAACTCACTTATCAACAGAGGATGATAATGCGAATAGACTGAAAATAAAATCACTTATCAACAGAGGAAGATAAGGCGAATAACTGAAAATAAACTCACTTATCAACAGAGGAAGATAAGGCGAATAACTGAAAATAAACTCACTTATCAACAGAGGATGATAAGGCGAATAACTGAAAATAAACTCACTTATCAACAGAGGATGATAAGGCGAATAACTGAAAATAAACTCACTTATCAACAGAGGAAGATAAGGCGGATGACTGGAAATAAACTCACTTATCAACAGAGGATGATAAGGCGAAAGAAATTTAACTACGGCAATTGAATCCGCCACGGGGACGCCTGGAATCTTCGATTGATATGATCCTGACTTCCGCTTGGGAGAGGACTGGGAACTTGTGTTGATCCTGGATCCTGAACTATGCACGTATGCTGGATTGTTTTTGAAATAGTATTCCATAATGATGGAGATACGATGCAAATGTTTATGCACTGAGATGTAAGTTAAAAATGTTGGGGAAAATAAAAGTCTGTTTTTTGTTTAGGTATGCACATGATGCATATGCTTTAAATGAATGAAATAAATGATGCGTATGATGCTGATGATGCATAACGATGCATATGAGCGATTGAAAGGTGTCAGCTTGGTGGACTTTTGGTCTGGTAGTTGCCAATAATGATTGGACTTTGGGTGGGTGGAGGGCTTTATTCCCAGACACTCGATCTTTGACGATGTATGATCAGAAGATGGATCTTGAAAGCTTCAAGTTTGGTTATCTGTTGATGAGCGAAACGACTTAATTGACGCATGAAGACTGATTTGCTTTGAATGGTTGCCAATGTCTTAGCAAGATCTGCTTGTCCAACTGGGGAGACAAGATTGGAAGATTTTCTCCTTGTTTGCTTGCCCCTGTCTATAGGGTATCAGAAATAAATCGGGTAGGGAAGCTTTGACAATGGCACGACCTGCCCCTGATTGAGTTGTATGAAGATAATTTGCCTTTGATTGGGCTGTTTGAAGATGAAATGCCCCTGATTGGGTTGGTTTTGAAGAAGTATTGAGTCAAATTCCTCTTTTGATTGTCCCTTGTTGGGATTGCACTGATGTCAAGCACTGAAGTGCAATTAAAATTGTTCATACACAAATGGTAATGTTAATGTAAAGTTCGTGTAAGTTTTGAAAAAGGTCAATTTATTTGGATGATTGTGATAGTGTGACGAATGAACCGTTAGTCCAAACGAGGTGCTGATTTAAAAATTGCGTGAAAGATGCAACAAGGATAATGTGCAATCGAGATTTAAGATTAGCAAATATATGGGAGTCAATTTATGCAACCTTGTTAGTAGCATGCTTTCAGAATAAACCATGTTTTAATTAGGACTTTGTAGGGTTGTAACATGGTCTGGTTAATGGTTTTGAGAAACAAAGGCATAAGACTCAAATGATTTATACCCACCCCTTCTTCATATTGTTCTCCTTTCCTATGTTCAGTTAACTCTACACATGCATTTTTTTTTACTTTCCAAGAGTGAATATGAAGCTTTAAAGTTCTTTTGAAAATGGCAGTCATCTTAATTTGCTGGTGACCCTTTGATTTTTGATTTGGTGGTCACTGATATTTGTTTTTTTGCTTTTACTGAGGATTTGAGTTTCCCTTTTGATTTGTTTCTTTTTCGACTAAGTCTCCCTTCGGGTGCTCAACTTAGTGGTTTTTTTCTTTTCTCTTTTTTTTGTTTGAATGCTTTGACTGCCAAGTCATTTGTTGATGGTCCTCCGACGGGATGTCTCATCTTGCGATTCGAATGTGTAGTCGGGTTAACTGAACAACTACCCTGCCTCGGGTTAGATGTAAGGGTTTGTATCCGAAAGAAACTCCTACTTCTAGGCTCAAAGTGGTTAACTAGGGATTAACTCCTTGTATCTCCAGTGTTTGGGGATTTGAAAGAATGCATGTACATCATTGACGAGGTTTTATCCGAAAGCATACCGCAACAATTATGGGTATTTCATTTTCATCATCCTCCCTCAAATATTTGATAAAGTGAAGTGAGAGAATATTTTTTTGAATTTTTGTGATAAATGATAAATATGAGCGAATGCGAATAAATTGATTCAAAACATGCATAAACATAACATTAACATAACCAAGTACAAACGATAACAATGTTTAAAGCAAATAGTACTTAACAAACAGTACAAAATAACAGAAATGCGGAAATCATAAATGGCAATAGCTTCCTTGATTTGAGGAATGAACTTCTCTTGATTGAATGCTTCAAAGTTGGAGACTACTCAGCTTGTTCTTCAACAACCCCTTCAGATGTCTTTACTTGTTGGCACCGTGCGGCGGCATTGGATCGTTCTGGACATTTGCATTTCTCGGAGTGAGAGTGAGGTCTTTGGAGTTAATCATATCCTGAATCAAGTGTTTGAAGGCATGGCAATTATCGATGGTGTGACCTGGAGCGCCTTTGTGATACTCTCAGTGAGCATTGGCATCATAGTTCCGGGCATTGCCAGTCTGAGGTGGCATATCTCTCAAAGTAAGAGGTCTTTTTGCCATCAGCTGTTTAAAGATTTCGGTATATGACATAGGTAGGGGATCAATATGCCTATCATATCCTCTTGGTTGATATGGTGGACGCTGTTGAGGAGCGCGTGGCTGTTGTTGACCAGGCCGTGGTGGATAAGTCGGTTGCTGGTATGGTCCAGGTGCATATTGCGCAGCTGCAACCATTGGAGGTGGACGTGGTTGATGAGCCATCTGAGGCGGAAATAGAGTTTGAAAGGCCTGTTGATAAGACATTGGAGGAACTAGCTGATATGGCATAGGAGCATATTGCGCAGTAGCAACATAGGGGTACTGATAGTAGGGAATTGGAGCAGGTGCACTCTGTTGAAAATTCCCGCTTGCAGCAGAAACGACATTTGTTTCGCCCTTTTTGTACCCGTTGAAAGGTTTCTTGGCATTGTTTTGGATGCTAGAGCCTCCTTGGATCTTTCCACTCTTCAAACCCTCTTCAATTCTTTCTCCTACCATCACCATGTCTGAAAATCCAGAAGATACGCTGCTGATCAGCTTTTCGTAGTATTGCCCCTGTAGGGTACCCATGAAGATATCGATTAGTTCACGGTCAACCAATGGAGGATGCACTATGGCAGCTAACTCCCTCCAGCGTTGGGCGTACTCCTTAAAGGATTCGCTCTCCTTTTGAGACATACTCTGAAGTTGAGTACGGTTAGGAGATAAGTCAGTGTTGTACTTGTACTGCTTTTTAAATGCATCAGATAGATCAAGCCAAGTACGAACATTGTTGCGTTCGAGCTGCTGTCATACCCCAAATTTGTCCTACCTTTATCATTTTTATTTTTATTAACCATTAGTCAAAAAGTAAAAAAAAATATGCATTATTCCATTTTATTTCCGTCTAATAGATATCTCAAAAATCTGTTTCCATTTAAATCCATTTAGTCCATAAATCCATCCCATTTTCATTGTTTTTAAGTCAATTTACAAAATATAAAAAAATATTTTTCTCATCTTATTATTATTATCATTACTATGTTTCACTATTATTATAATTATTTTCATTATTATTTTTATTATTATTTTCATTTCAATGTCCTATTTTTATCACAATTTATTTTTATTTGCTATTATTATTTTATTACTATTATTATTCTATTATTTTTGTTATTCTTTTACTCTTATTATTTTCTATTTTATTATTTTATTATTATTGTTATTATTATTATATCAAAAATATTCTTGCATTTTTATAAATCATCAATTCACCTCTTCTCCACAAATTTTTTACTACTTTTATTTTATGGCTTTGTTATTATAACTAATATCATTATTTTTCTTTTTTTATTATTATTATTATTATTATTATTATTGTTATTACTATCACTATTTTCATTTTCTATTTTATTATTTAGTATTATTTCATTTATTTCTATTATTATTATTATTATTATACCTATTATTGTTATTATTATTATCATACTTATTATTATTATTATTATCATTATCATTATTAGTATTATTAATATTACTTTTTTTGTTTTCCTTGACAACAATTTCCAGTACACTCACTCACAACAAATTCACACAAGCCATTACCATTTTGGCCTGGCCCCACACAGCATTGTACAAAACAATTCACGCAGCAAAAAATGCGTTTCCACTACTAACGGAAAGCAACAAACAAATAATTTGGAAAAAGGCCAGCTACATAAGCGCAGATTTCTCTATCAACTGATTGAAAAAAAAATCATCATCAAAACACCAATTCATTTTCTTCTTTAAACTTCGCCAACCTTCATAAATTTCAGAACAACACACCACCCTTCATAAACCTTTAATCCCTACCCAGAAATCGCACAGATGATCTCAACCAAAATCTGGAATCACAAACCATAAACAAACCATCACATATTCTGAACTGAACCACCATAACAACCTTGCATCAATCTTTTCGTCACCATTACACAAACCAGAAAATCCAAACCTGTCAAAAGAAAAACAGAAACGCAGTCACCATTTTCAAACCTTCAACACCAAACTGAAACAACCTTCAAACCGTGACTTAAACCTTCATCAACCACCCTCACCTCACCATCCAAGAACCACCATAAACCACCTTTAAAAAACCCCTACACCGCACATCAAAAACAAACCGTTCGAACACACAAAACAACCGCGCCGGCCACCACCTTGTAAACGTCAGCCGCCCTTCAACCCAGAACAACCGCGCGAACCACTCATCCATCCGCTACCCTTAACACCAGCCACAATACCGTCCAACCATCACCTTCCCTTAACCCTCATCAAGCCAAAATCTTCCTTCACAAACCGATCCCGCGAGAGTGAGATACTGAGAACTCGAACGAAATCACACAAACAACCAAAAACCTGAAATCGAAACGAACTCAGAAGCGCGAGGAAAGAACCGCCGCGATCCAAACCGCGAATGAGTTGAGGGAACGGACACCTTCATCACTTCGAAGCCGCTGCTAACCTTCCAACCATTCGCCGTCGTTGATCTGAGACAGAGAGAGAGAGGGAATCTGTTTCTCCGCCGCTAAACCAAAAGAACAAAGCAGAGCAAGGGAGACGAACGAAATTTAATTTGAGAAAGGTATATGTCGGTTGAAAAATATTTGAGAGAGTTTTTGTGCTTTTGTTTTGTTCTTTTCTGTTTCTTTCACGATGCCTTTAGGTAGAAGTTGGATACGCTTTTACTTCGTTCATGTTTCTGTTCCTTTTTCACTCATGTTTACTGATTAGTCTTTTTAGAAAACTTGTGTTCATTTTAAAAAAAAAATCTTTTGTTTTTCTAATTGGGCCATAGGTGCCATATTCTTAAAACCTATGAAATCTACTATGTACACACCATAAATTTACTTATCACACTCACCGCTGCATGCATTGATCTAATTGTTTATTTATTTCTTTTTTAATAGATTTTGTTTTTCAAGGATTTTATTTTATTTTATTTTATTTTATTTTATTCTTTTATTCGGATTTATAAAATTCATTTGGTTAATTGGTATTCTAATTTTTGATAGATTTTTGTTTTTATTATTTTGGTCACGATTATATATTAGTATTCTTATATTTATTTAGGGGCCAATGATATATTAAACGACCAATTTTTCGCCCGATTTTAATCGGTGATATTTGGTCAATATGAGGCCCTCATTGTAATTAATTCTTATTATTTTATTATTTCGACAAACAAAGATGTAAATTAATTTATTTTATTATTCATGATATTATTTGATTTATTTATTATTTATTATTTTATTTTTTTAATTCTAGCAATTTCAATTTAATTTATTCATTTATTTTCGCATTTCAAAAGTATCGTTTCGACTCCTTATAGAATGATTCCGATTTTGAATTGATTCTAAGGCAGTTCACGAACTAAATTTCGTCGCGTCCCAAAAAGGTCCAACGCCTTCGAATAGTTGTGTTTTCGATTAAAAGGTCCAACGCCTTCGAATAGTTGTGTCCCGATTAAAAGGCCGAACGCCTTCGAACCGTTCAAAAACACTGCACACACGCTTTCTCTTGGGCTAATTACAACGAGACCTCTTTATTTCTCGCAATCCCCTGTATTTATTTTGTATCCCTCTCCCATTACTTTGTACACATTTTTATTTCCCGTATTTTATTTAATTCTGAATCCTTGGTCCAACGCCAAGCGATTGCACTTGCACACTTGCACTTTATTTTTCAGTTTATGTGTATTAGGATCCACCTCTCTTTGCGAGCCGAGCGCTTCGTGCCTCGCTAACAAAACCACAAAAATAACCTCCATTTGCATTTACCCTTTAACCTCCAAAAAAAAACAAAACGTTTCGAGTAGATCCAAACCCTTGATCCAACGTCAAGCGGCTTTAGGAAATAAAACACTTTAATAATGCGAGAAGAACTGTACGCCACGAGCCTTAAGCGATAGAAAGGAGGATAATGAGCTCTCGTTACTCGCTCCGATTATTTCGACGCAGGACGCTCGTCTTGTTGGGCGAGATAAACTATCCATAGTCTTTAGTACATTCGACTCCTAAACCCTTTCATCAACGAAAGGTAATAAAATCAACAACCATTACCCTTAGTAGGCCGAACCTAGAGGCTCTGACTTTCCCATTGCACAAGGGAGTACGTAGGCACGAGGATCTCCATCCTTGCCGAGCACCTAGGTTCAATATAACTTATAATTCAACTCATTTCCCTCTAGCAAGCAATTCGTTTAAGCATAGACATCCTTTCGCGCGCGTTAACTTAGATGGTTCCCATCGAGTACGATGGATGTAGGGGGTGCTAATACCTTCCCCCTGCATAACCGACTCCCGAACCCAGGCAATGGTTCCGTTGACCTTTGTCCTCATCCTTTTCCTCCTGGGTTGTATCTATATCTCCCTTTTCCCTCTTTCGGGAATAAATAGAATTAGGTGGCGACTCTTCAGTCCATCCATCGCGCGGCTCCGTCCTTTCGGATCACGTAAGGTCGTATTTTTCGGGGTACGACAGCTGCATGTACCATTCTAGGGACGCTCCAGACAGGCTGTCTTGGAAGCAATGGATCATGAGCTTATCATCTTTGGCATGAGCGGCCATTTTTCTGCAGTACATCCTCAAATAGAGTTCAGGACAGCTGAGGCCTTTGTATTTCTCGAATTCTGTAAGTTTGAATTTAGCAGGGATCACAACATCGGGAACTAAGTACATGTCTGAGGCACTCAGAGAGGTTGAGTTGTGTCCTTCCATGATTCGGAGTTTTTCGGCTAACTCGCGACACATCTTCATATCTTCAGACTCTTGAACAACATGAGGATTGGTGATTGGAACAGCAGTATGCATCTCATACTCAACTTGATGATTCTCTTCAGCTTGAGGAAACTGGACTTGAGTGGGAATAGGTTGAGCTTGAGGAATAGCACCAACAGTGACACCAGAAGCAGGTATTGGTTGGGAAGTGACATCTTCAACAGCAGGAGTGAAACCTGGAGGCAAACCATAGACCAAAGGATTTGGAACTGGAACTGAAGGCATTGCGCGCGAGGTAGATCCTTGCACTTGAGCATTGTTCATTGCGGCAGCAGCTTCGCGACGTTCTTCCATCCTAGCCAAAGCTTGTAAAGTCTCATAAATCTGGTCAATTTTGCTCTTGACCGAGTCAATCTCTTCCCTCATAGCAGCTTTCTCTTCTTGAATCACGTCCATCAGTCTTCTAATGTTGTCTCGAGTTAAGTACGGGCGTCTAGCACGATACGGGCGTCTGGAAACCAGCTTGATTTACTGAAGATGGAGGAACATGAAATGAGTTCTTGGCTTTGGAATGAAATGCAAGAATGAACAAATAATGCAAATTAAATGATATGCAATGTCAGAATCCAGGATCACAAGATCAAGGTCTCACGAGTCCAACGTACAGATGGAGGATACTCTGATCAGGAACTCACCGGGTAGACTCTAAAGTTTTAGGGATCCCAAAGTTATCAATTCATATGGTTGTTCATCACACACGCCATAAGCATGACGGTTGATTGACTCCGCCATATGAATCTATTTTGGGTGAGATCTTCATATCGACAACCCACGAGAGCAAATTTTCTCGGGAGTCCATACTACGTGATCATCGACACAAGGTTTAAAACAAAGTCCTGGAGTTATGGAACTTTCTCAACTGTTTGATGCACGTGTCAATTTCATACATTCTTGACAGTCAATCAACTCCATTGGGTAAGTCTATTCCCAGTGAGGTTTTCGTATCGAGCCACGCGAGGGTGAACCATGGTGCCCAATACTACGTAACCATCAACCGATGCTTTAACCAAAAGGTTCTAAAGGTCCTCAGAGTTGATAACCCTAATGAAAGAAACTGAGCACACACGTCAAGGACTTGACGGTTGTCAGTATTCTCATTAGAATCTACTCCAAGTGAGGTTTTTGTATCGACAACCCACGAGAGTGGTTCTCTCAGGAGCCCATACTACACAACCTCGCTAACTTAAGTGTATACTCGCAAGCCCGGGTATAGAGCTTTTACCTCAAGTTTCTTTTGCAAAGTATCAATCCAAATTATAGTACCAAGGAGCCACAAGATATATAATATGGAATGCGATAAAGAAAGCGATAAAAAATAAACAAGCAAAGCATAAAAGAAAACATCCAAACAAACGCGAGAACCTAGACTATGCTTGACTCGCATAGGGGTGAACCAGTCCCCAGCAGAGTTGCCAGCTGTCATACCCCGAAAAATACGACCTCACGCGATCCGAAAAGACGGTAGCCGCGCGCGCGGACGGACTGAAGTGTCGCCACCTAATTCTATTTATTCCCGAAGAGGGAAAGGGAAGATATATATACAACCCGAGAAGAAAAGGATGAGGACAAAGGTCAACGGAACCATTGCCTGGTGTAAACACCCCAAATTTTCCCTCACCCATTCACACCATGGCTTGTGATCTTTTCATATGCATGAATTCAATCATAGCATCTCATACCACATTTTTGATTCACTGCATTGCTTCTAAGTCATCTGCATCTAGGGTTTGTGATCTGAGCAATCCAAGAGCCATTTGAGCCACTCCAAAAGCATCAATCACTTCAAAGGGATCCATATATGTCCAAGTATCATCTTATATCCCCACAAAGTCAATAAAGTCAAAGAATCACAAGAACTGAGGAAGGCATGGAAGCAGAGCCAGGCTTAACTGCATAGATGACCTAAAATTAGGGTTTTGGTTTCAGAGGCCATAACTCCAAATTTTTGTTCATTCTTGTTTCTATTGGTCTCTATATGGTATAGGGATCATACATATCAATTTTCATGAAGAAATTCAATGGGGAAGGCATCTGATCACAAGATGACTTCTTGAACAAGTCAGTGCAAAATCAGGGCATCTAAGGCCCCCAATGACCCAACCAAAGGGTTTTCTCCCTCATTTTGAATATGTATGATCTTTATTTGATCATAGAAGATTTTATAAGTTCACAAAATTGAAGAATTTCAAGCCATTTGCAATGTTGCCTTTTTGGGAAAGTGACTTGTAATGAAAACTTGCCATTTTGGGAAAGTTTTTCAACCCTTTCTTTTTGATTCAAAAATGTTTCAAATGAGAAAACTTTGGTCATGAAAGTTGTATAATGGATCATTCCCTTTTCAAAAAGTACAAGAACTCATTCTAACTCATTTTGGATCAAAAGTTATGGCTTGTCAAAGTTGGGAAAAATCACATAATTTCATGTTTTACACCAAAGAGGCATTTTGCAAAATTGTATGATAAAGCATTCTAAAGACTTCAAATATGCACAAACTCTTCACAACATGCTCATGTGACTTCTAAAAATCAGAATTGGCCCAAGAATTATGCATTTTGATGCCTTGAACTTCATGAATTTCCAAAGGGGCCAAACTTTGGGAAAATTACAAAACACTACATAAACTTCACTCAACTTGCTGATTTGTCTCAAAACCAATTCCATGGACATCCTTAATCTCAGCTGAACCAGGACAAGCCAATGAGCCAGCTACACCATTGCCCATACCTCAAGTACAACACTTTTGACTTTTTGGCAAAAACACCATACCAATCACAACAGTCCACCACCCACTCTCTACCCAATCCAGACCTTACAAGCATACTCCAAGGGTTCATTTTCATAACACAACTAAGCCTGAAACATCTAAGGAGCCAGCATTCTCAAAACTTACCCCTTATGCATTTTCATTCGAAACTCATCATACAAGCTTCAAACCTCAAAACAAATCCCACAGAACAACTCACCCTAGCCTTCTGATCATTTCCCAACCATCCATTTGCTCTGAAAGGCCCACAATCAAAAACACGATTTCAACATTTCATGAACTGAGATTCTGCAAACCCTCTCTAGAGGCCATTTAAACTCCAGCTAAGCATCACAAACACTTGGGGGGAACCATTTGAGTGGATTTGGAGCAAAGAACGGGCCAAAAAGTCCCTGTTTCGAAAGCTCAAGCTCAGGTAGCCATGGCATTTATTTTTCCAGAACTCTTATTTTATGTTATAGAATGATTCTACATGTCTCACTGATCACCATGATGTTTTTATTTTTGAGAATAGTTGAGTATTTAGCATGTATTGGTCTTCTGAAATTCCTGCCATTTTTTCCGTTTTGCTTCGATTCATGATTTGAAGTTTGAATAAATGATTTTTGGTGAGTGATTCTTGTTGGGGATGTTATGGGGATCATTTCTGGAAAGTTAGAGGCCTTGGGGATGCGTAGGGAGTGAGATAGCATGAATAGCTTGCCGGAGAAGATGACCGGAACACTGTTCCAGTCATATGAAAGTCATTAGGGTTTCTGATTAGGGTTTAATCATAATTAGGCAAGTTTGAATTTGGACTGTTCGTTTGCGCGCCAGGTCAATTCCCGCACGTCCCAGTTTGAACCAAAACCCTTGATCTGTTTGACTTTCTCATTTTTCTATTTAATTTCATTTTATTTTCATTTGTTTTGCATTTATTTGTACGAATTATTTAAAATAGCTAAAATCATTTAAAATTATGAAAATTTTTGTCAAAGATTTCATTAATTTTCAGAACCCAAAAACATTTTTATTTTTATTTTTTGCATAAAAAATTATTTTTAAATTATTTAAATGTATATTTTTAATTAGTTAATGAAAATTAATTAATTAAAAATGCATTTAGGTATTTAAAAATCACCAAAAAAATTCACATTGCATTTAGAAACATTTAGAAACATTATCAAACTCTCAAACCAAATTTCTTTTTTGTTCTTGATGCCTTTTGATCATTTTCATTGGAATTAAATTCATTTTAAGGCAATATTTTTGTTCAATCTTTGAAAAATCCTTTTTGCCTAACCCTTGAGAGTTTGATGATGATTCTTCTTGCATTGCATCCTTCATGGCATGTAGTTTATAGGATAAAATTGGTTTGATTTGATCTTGCATTTTCAATTTGTTTTGAATTTTTCTTGATGAGGTACCCCAAAACCCTAGTAATCTTAGGAAATTCATAACTTACACTAGGTTAAGAGTTGGATCCTCTCCTTTGGGCAGTGAGCTTGTATAGGTTTAGGGTATCTTTGATTGCATTTTCAAATTTTTATCATGTCATTTGCTTCTGGTTTTGGATTTTTGCTTTGCATGATGCATGTAACCCTAATTTGTGCCTTCCTTTGCATCCATCTTTCATTTGCTTGCATCCATTGACTTGCCATGACATTTTGTGCATCCACATGATTCATGATACATCTTAGGACATATTAGAATCATGTTTGAGCATTTCATCTTTCATTTGCCATGTTATATGTCCCTTGCATTCCATAACTTTTCATGTACATTCACGGTTCAATGCATGCTTCATTTGCATCCTTATGCTTGTTTGATCCTTCCCATGTCTTGCCTCATGTTTGTATCATCTCTTAGCATCACTGACATCAAGTTTATGCTTCTGACTTTGGTTTGCATCATGACATTTCATCTCATTTGCATTGCATTTCATTTCTTTTGGCTAACTTTTCAGGTGGTAAGTTGTTTTGAGAAGTGAATTTTCCTTCACTTCTAAAAATCTCTCCTCATCTCTCTTGCATCATTTCTGCATTTTGTATTTGTCTTAGAGTGAGCTTGCTCATTCATGCTCTCTCCTTACTTTCTTTCTTCAAGCAACTTGTCTTCTTAAGTGAAGCAAGTTGTTTTGCTTCTCCTTGCTTCTTCCTCCTTTCATCTGCTTCCTTCCTGGTGGTTCTTTGAAGATCTTTCTCTCTTAAGCCTCATTAACCCTAGGAATAACCAAGCATGATAACAATTAGGGTTTGATTAGTCCCCCATCTAGCTTTTACCTTTGTGTCATCTTTGAGTCTTCTCTTCTCACCTCATAATCAGGGACTAAACCCTAAAGGCTTTAAGGCTTTGTGATTAAGCTTATGCATGCATCCTTCTATTAGGATGGAGTGTATAACTTTAATCCTAAGTGTTAAACCCTTAATGTGTTTAAATCCTTTAATCAATCCACTTAATAATCATCAAGACATCAAGCTTGTAACTTGGGCCTTGCATTAGGGTTCTAATTCTTCCTTAATTGGTTAAGAAGGACTAACCCTAGTGTTAATGGACAAGTCCCCCTCAAGTTGTCTTACCAATCATAAAATCCACTTCTTAATCTTACCATTAACTAAAATCCACTTTAATAAAGGCTTTGTTTTGTCATGAGGTTAATCCCTAATCATGGATTAAGTTGAGGAGTCTTTCTCAGCTTAAATGTTTTCATCTATTATCCTTCTATTAAGATAGTGTAATGGGTCCATTAAATCCTTGATTATGGCTTAAACTCATTACTTAACACTAAACAAAAACCCAAAAACATATAAATAATCACAAGTAGGTTAATGATCTTAATCCTACATCGTCATGGTAATTAAGTTGAGATGTTTATCTCATACTTAAGTAGGCTCATTATCCCTAATCAGGGAGGATATAATGAGTTTACAAGCCCTTGATTTAGGCTTAATCTCATTATCAAAAACAAGAACTTGCTTCTTCCGTCTAATGCAAGACAGTTTGCACCAAAAACAATAAAAAGATGAAAACACAAAAAAGGAACAATAATCGTCTCCTCCGGGATTCTTTTCACATCTCATTCACTCATAAACGAGAACTTGCTTCTTCCGTCTAATGCAAGACAGTTTGCACATGAGCCAGACAGGTCATACACTTGAGCATAGGCAAGCAAGCAGTTCACAAGTCAATTTATCTTTCAGTCTCTTTGGGTCGAACTACGGTGTTCTGACTTCCTCATTGCACGAGAGGATACGTAGGCATAACTTAACAGTTATCGAACAAAAGTCTGTATATTCCCCCCTCTTTCCAGCCCTATTCTTTAAGCCTCATGGTTTTGAGCATTTCATTCTTGTTCTTACACTGACACTTCACTTATACACTTCACTTTTCCTTTTACACTGACACTTGCATTCTTTCCAGCTTTGATACACAAATTGCACTGACACTCCCCCTTTTAAACACAAGTCTTCTAAGCGTGGATCCCGTCGAGTACGACGGACAATCTGGGTGCTAATACCTTCCCAGGTTGTAACCAATCCCCTTTCTCAATCTCTCTGGTTCACAACCGTCTTATCCATATCTTTTCTTAGGTTTATGCAGCATTACCTTTCCTTCGGGATAAAAATGCCTAGTTGGCGACTCTATTCATTCCCTTCTCTCTTTCGCCGACCGTTCGCGTCTGTACCCCTTCTGACCAGGTGTCATTTTGGTGGGAGCGACAACTTGGCGACTCTGCTGGGGACCCTTATACTGTAACCAGGGCTTCTGGTTCTTTTGTGGGTTCCTCCTAGCGCTTGTTTGATTGGTGTTTACTGGGGTGTTATATGCTAATTGTGTTTATATATTTTCTTTATTTACTGCTTTATGTACAGTTATTTATTGCTTTCTTTACAGCTTTATACATCATACTGTCAAACTGTCATCTTGCTGGATCTGGTTTTTGTTTTGGTGGGTGGGGTTCTACTGAGAGTTTAAGGTCCTATACCCGGGACCTGAGTGACACCTAGGCTAGAGTGGTTCATGTTCTTTCCCATTCCATTTCGGTCTGGTGCGAGAATATGAAACACGGTTCAGATGTGGGTTTCTTCTTGAGAACTCTGTGCTACAGATTTCCTGTAGTGCTAGGGCTATCTGGGAAGCCTGCTAAGTCTGGATGACCTTTATTATGACCTTCAGAAACTGAGGTGAATTAGAGGAGGATCTTTTATGGTTATTGTAAATACTGTACCTCCGGGTTAGAAGTGTTTACACTTCTCATAACTGATCCAAGTCTGAGGATCCTTGTTTTAGAACACCACCTGTGAGGGGGTTGGGATGTTTACAGGTTTGCAGGTACCCTTGGCCACATCATACCCTGATACTTGTTTTGATTAAGAGTACCTCACTTTGGACAGTTCTTGTGATTTAAACCATGGACATGTGACTCTTTATTTGAGTCCCCCTACCTTGGTTACTGGATTTCTGAACCTCCATTTGGACCTCTTGAACATACATGGACTTATATCAAGACAGTTAATCATATCTCGCTTGATCACAAACCCTTGCATATCATTTGTATCATTTAACATTTGTTTATTTGTTTTTCAGGGTATCCACATTACATCTGGCTTGGTTTTGACCCCTTCATCTGCATAGACCTCTGTTCATCAGCTATCTGCTTCAGCTATCTTCATCAGCTGCCTGCTTCAGTTGCCTTCATCACCAGCATCAGCCTATCAGTGACTCATCTCCAGTACCAGTCTTGATCTTCATCAACACTTGTCTTCAGCAATCATGGCTCCTCCCAGGAAAATCAACATTTCATACCATTTCTTTGAGCCTGTGTTGACTGGTATCAGGCAAGTCCAGGCACTTATCACTCCAGACCACATCCCATTATTCAGAGAGCATTATGGAGGCATCCTTGATATGGTTATGGACCTGGACCCTTCTCAGAGGAGTATGATCCACACCTGCCTACAGTTTTATGACCCTCCTTTGAGATGCTTCACTTTCCAGAACTTTCAGTTAGGACGCCTGCTGGAGGAGTTCTCATCTTGATCGGAGTACCTGTCAGGGGTGGTGTCCCCTTCAACCCAGAGATGACTTCTCCCAGGAATGGAGAAGTGGCAAAGGCACTGTACCTGGAGCCTACTTTGATTGAGCAGAACATGACAACAAAGGCTGGGATCCCTGGTTTGCACTTAGACTTTCTGACTTCTCAGGCCATCCTAAAGGCCTCCTTGGGAGAATGGAGCGCAGTTTGTGCATTGTTAGCCCTCAGTATATATGGGGTTATACTATTTGCAGATGAGCCCAAGTTTATCAGCAAGAATGCCATTCATCTTTTCCTTCGGAGGAACCCAGTACCCACCTTGCTGGGAGATTTCTATTATTCCATTCATCAGAGGAATGAGAAGCAAAGAGGAAAGTTGGTGAGATGCTGTGCTCCTCTATTTCACACCTGGCTGCTCAAACACTTACCTAGGACTGATGCCTTCCTGAATCCTCACCAACAGAAGAATTCGGCTAAGAGACTTATTGCTTTGACTTCAGATGACATCAGATGGTGCACCCAGAGCACCAAGGGCAAGGACATAATCACTAGCTGTGGGAAGTACCCCAATGTACCTCTAGTAGGAGTAAAGGGTTGCATCAACTACAATCCTTTGCTATTTAAGAGACAATTGGGCTATGCTCTGGTCCACCCTCCTAGAGTGCAAGATTTAGCAGAAACCCTGTATTGTGAGATAAAGCCTAATCTAGCTGTTGTCAGACAAACATCCTGGGCTTGGGACAACATCCATACCAAAGGGATGGCCATTCTTGGGAGGTGCAATAATGTGGCTTCAGCTCAGTATTATGAATGGTCTCATGCTAGAGCTCA
Organism: Lathyrus aphaca; assembly: GCA_963966055.1. Classification (NCBI taxonomy): domain Eukaryota; kingdom Viridiplantae; phylum Streptophyta; class Magnoliopsida; order Fabales; family Fabaceae; genus Lathyrus; species Lathyrus aphaca. The sequence continues at coordinate 478,676,770 of OZ014521.1, forward strand.
GATTTCTGGGATGCCTTTCACCATTGAGGATACACCTGGACCATCCACAACACAGCCAGCAGCCACTGTCAGCCTGGAAGATTTTGAGAAGCTGAAGGAAAGGAATGAGAATTTGTCTCAAGCTCTGAAGAAGACCCTCTGGGAGAGGAGTGATGGTCGTCTAGACATTGAGAGGTTGGAGAAGCTTAAGGTGGAACATCTGGCCAAGATTGAGAAAACAGAGGACTACATCAAGAAATCAAGAGTTGGAGAACAAATATTGAAGAATGCCTATAAGGAGGCCAAGCTTCAGAAGGCTAGGACTGATCTCTATCTGCAAGAAAGTCAAGCTAGGTGGGTCAGGATCACTGAAGCTCGTACTCAAGAAGATCAGAAAACTCAGGCCAGGATTGAGCGGTTGGAGGCCAATGAAAAGAAACAACAGGAAGCTTTGCTTGCAGCCCAGAAGGAGATTTCAGAATTGAAGCTTAGGGCTGGTTTGAAGAGGTCAAATGACCAAGACAGGCACAAGAAGCTGACCACTGCCATTGCCACTAGAAACCTTCTTATCAGGACTATTACAGAGCATCCGGCTGGTCCTGTAACCGAGGCACTTCTGAAGGAGGTCAAGGAGGATGAGTTTGGATTAGATGTTTGACTTCTTTGCTTGTTGTTATTTCCATTTGATGTACTTTTCTTTTACGTTTTATTTTGACCCCTCAGGGGCATGTGTTGTAAAAACAAACTATGTATGATCCACCATTTGTAATGTATTTGTTAGTTTGTTTCATTGAGTTTCTCAAGCAACATCAGAACATCTTCCTTGGGGTCTGGAAAGGTCAAAACCAAGAGCCAAGCCGGATACCTTGGAAAAAAAATAAGCATATTGCATTGCATACTAACTTTTGTTTTGTTTTGTAGGTTTTGTCATTATTTTGTTTGTTTCTAACTCTGTTGTGGTTCAGGAATTATTGCTCGCCGCCGGGTGTTCCCTCTCAACAGTCCGCACCGGTATCCTACTCGCAACAACCTTCCTGGTATCCAAATGGATCAAGTACAGCAGGACCTGACAGAGGTCAAAACTCAGATGGCTAACGAAAGGGTGGAGATGAGGAACCAAATGGCCCAGTTCATGACTGTAATGACTAACTTGGCCCAAAGTCAAGAGAGGTTAAGGGCATTGGTAGAAAGACAAAACCCCGAAGAACCTCATCCCGGCACTGGAGGAACCAGCAACAATGAGGGAGGTCAGCCTCATGTTAACCCACCAGTATTTGGACCTCATCTAGATCCAGAGGCCAACATCCCAAGGAATGTACAGGGCAATATTGCTGCAGGCAGGATCTTGCAAGAAGATCCTCAAGAGGAGCAGTTTACTATAATGGGAGCTGGGGATGAGGTTTATGATAGGAGGTTTGATGAAATTGCTGAAAAGTTGAGATCTCTGGAGTCTCAAAATTCCTTAGGCTTCGATGTAATGGATATGGGGTTAGTTGATGGGGTAAGGATTCCCCACAAGTTTAAACCCCCGTGCTTCGAGAAGTACAGTGGAACTTCCTGTCCACGAACTCACTTACAATCCTTTCTGGGGAGACTTAAGGCATACACCATGGATGAAAAACTGTGGATATTTTACTTTAAAGACAGTTTGATTGGGGTTTCCAGGGAGTGGTATTCACACTTAACCAGAGCTACTATCAGATGCTGGAAAGACTTGGTTGAAGCTTTCATCAGACAGTACCAATACAATCCGGACATGGCTCCTAACAGGACCCTTCTGATGGGAATGTCTCAATCCTCCAGGGAAAGCTTCAGGGAATATGCCCAAAGGTGGAGACAGCTTGCTGCTGCTGTCCAGCCACCCATGTCGGAAAGAGAAATGGCCGACATGTTCATGAATACTTTACAAGGAACATATATTGATAGGCTAGCTGCCTTTTCTTCCACCAGTTTTGTTGACGTAGTCATAGCTGGGGAAAGGATTGAAAGCCTTTTGAAAATGGGTAAGATTTCTGATAATGGTGCAAGTTCGTCCAGTAATCCCAGGAAGCCTTTTGTGGGACCTAGAAGAACCGGTGAGACAAATGCCATTTATGCCAACAGGGGCAGACCTCAGTATGTTCACAGATAAGTGGCCGCTATCACTATTCCAGCTCCGATTCCTCAGCAACCAACATATCAACAACCACAACAACCACATTATCAACAGCAAGTTCGGTATCCGCCACAGAGGACCTACAACAACAAGAACAGCAATCAACAACAAAGACCTTTTCAGCAAAGACTGTCACAGGCAAAAAGGGTGATTGACCCTATCCCTATGCCTTATGCCACCTTATTGCCACAACTCCTGAAACTCAACTTGGTTGAGTTAAGGACATTGGCACCACCAGATCCCTCCAATCTCCGAAGGAATTATGATGTCAACGCCATATGTGCTTTCCACTCCAATGCACCTGGCCACAATACTGAGAAATGCAGGGCTTTACAAATGAAAGTACAAGATCTGGTGGATTCTAAAGCCCTCAACTTTGCACCCCCTCCAAATGTCAACAAGAATCCTATGCCTAACCATGGTGGGCCAAGGATTAATGCCATTGAGGAAGACAAGCCATCTGTCTTGATCACCAGTGTTGGGCAAATTCAGACACCTCTGGTCGAGATTAAAGCTCAGCTTCTAGAATGCCAGATATTCCCCGGGTGTGAGCTCGGTTGTGGGTATTGCAACATTGCAGTCAATAGGTGTGATAATTTGAGAAGCGGCATAGATGGTCTTATCATAGATGGTATACTTCAGATCTCAACAACGGCGCCTACAAATCCAACAATTCCTTTAACAACAATTCCTGATTCTCCTACAACTGCAGCAACAATCATTCCGACCGATTCATCAATATCATCAACAATGACTCCACCCATCACTTCAACAAATCAAATGACAACAACCCTTTCTTCTACAACATCAGCATCCATTTATTTTGCAGAACCTTCTACAACGCCAACAGAAATTAATGAAGATATCTAAGCAGTCACCATCTACTATGATCCATCAAATGTTCCTCCAAACAACAACTTTCAACAACAAACAATGGCACCTCCTTCCAGGTCACCAGTCACCATTTACTACGATCTGCACACCATTACAGTACCCCCCTCTGCTGCAGTCAGTCTGTCGCTCCCGACAAATGAAAACTGGATCAGATGAAGGTACAGACGCGAATGGTCGGCGAAAGGAACAATGAGAACACACAGCCGTGAACTCACTGGAGATGAATAGAGTCGCCAGCTAGGCATTTTTATCCCGGAGGAAAGGCAATGCTGCATAGACCTAGAAAGAGATGGATAAGACGGTTGCGAACCAGAGAGACTGAGAAAGGGGGTTGGTTACAACCTGGGAAGGTATTAGCACCCAGATTGTCCGCCGTACTCGACGGGATCCACGCTTAAAAGATTTGTGTTTTAAAGGGGTAGTGTCAGTGCAATCTGTGTATAAAATAGCTGGAAAAGAATGTACAGGTGTCAGTGTAAAGTGAAGTGATGTGAAGTATGAAAGTGTCAGTGTAGGAACAGAATGAAATGCTCATGATAATGAGGCTTAAAAGAATGAAACTGGAAGGAGGGGGAATGTACAGAGACTTTTGTTCGATAACTGTTAAGTTATGCCTACGTATCCTCTCGTGCAATGAGGAAGTCAGAACACCGTAGTTCGACCCAAAGAGACTGAAAGATGAATTGACTTGAACTGCTTACTTGTCTATGCTCAAGTGTATGACCTGTCTGGCTCAGGTGCGAACTGTCTTGCATTAGACGGAAGAAGCAAGTTCTCGTTTATGAGTGAAGGTGATGAGAAAAGAATCCCGGAGGAGGCGATTATTGTTTGTTTTTGTGTTTTCAGTCTTTTATTGCTTTTGAAAGTTTGTCGTAAGTTAATGAGCTTAAGCCTAAACCAATGGATTTAGTAAACCCATCACATCTTCTCTCTGATTAGGGGTAATGAGAGTACCTTAAGTGTGAAGTCAGATTCTCACACTTAATCACCTTTGGTGTAGGATCAAGATCATTAACCTACTTGTGATTATTTAGATGTTTTTGGTGTTTTTGTTTAGTGTTGAGTAATGAGGTTAAGCCATAATCAGGGATTAAACAGACTCATTACACCATCCTAATAGAAGGATAATAGATGAGAAAGTTTAAGCTGAGGAAAGCTCCTCAACTTAATCCATGATTAGGGATTAAACTCATGACAAAACAAGCCTTTGATTAAATGGATTTTAGATTAATGGTATGATGATGAAGTGAATTTTTATGATTTGTAAGACAACTTGAGGGGGACTTGTCCATTAACACTAGGGTTAGTCCTTCTTAACCACTTAAGGAAGAATTAGAACCCTAATGCAAGGCCCAAGTTACAAGTGTGATGTCTTGATATTTATTAAGTGAATTGGTTAAGAGATTTAAACACATTAAGGGTTCAAGACTTAGGATTAAAGTTATACACTCCATCCTAAAAGAAGGATGCAGGCATAAGCTTAATCACAAAGTCTTAAAGCCTTTAGGGTTTAGTCCCTGATTATGAGATGAGAAGAGAAGACTCAAAGAGAGACACAAAGGTAAAACTATGAGGGGAGACTAAACAAAACCCTAATCATTGTCATGCTTGGTTGATCCTAAGGTTTGTGAGGTTTTCAAGAACAATCTTCAGAAGAACCACCAGGAAGCAGATGAACAAGATCAAGAGAAGCAAAGTGGCTTGCTTCATTCAAGAAGTCAAGTCACTTGAAGAAAGAAAGTAGGAGGAAGAAGAATGAGCAAGCTCAATCTCAAACACAAATAGAAATGCAGCAATGGATGCAAGAGAGATGAAAAGAAAAGTTATGAGAAGTGAAGGCAAATTCACTTCTCAAGTTTACTTACCACCTGAAATGTTAGAGAGAAATGCAATGCAATGCAAGATGAGATGAAATGGCATGATGCTAAGCAAAACCAGAAGCATATTGATGATGATTATGATGTTATGAGGTGCTGCAAACATGAGGCAAGACATGGAGATGCTCATACAAGATTATGGATGCAAATGATGCAAGTTAAGGAGCATGAATGAACATGAAAAGTCATGAAGCATACAAGACAAATGACATGGCAAATATGAGATGCAATGATCAAAGATGCTTCCTACATGTCTTAAGATGTCAAATGAATCACAAGAATGCACAAAATGCAAAGACAAGTCATGTTATGCAAGAGAATGCAAGAAGGATGCAAGAGAAAGCCCAAATTAGGGTTCATGGATCAAACATCAAACAAAAACCCAAAACAGAAGCAAACCCTAAGATAAAAAATGGAAAATGCTACCCAAAGAAACCCTAAGCCTATAATGAACCACTGCCCAAAGGGGAACTCTCAACTCTTAACCAAACTCAAGATATGAATTTTCTAAGTTATTAGGGTTTTTTAGGGTTCTTAACAAAAGAAATGTCAAACAATTGGAAAATGAAATATCAAATCATGGCCATTTTATCTTAGAAACTATATGCTAAACACAAAACAATGTAAGAAGAATCAATGTCTCAACCTTCTCCAATAGGCAGAGATGAATTTTTAAACTTATGATCAAATTAATGCATAAAAAATGATTTAATTCAATGAAAAATTCTTAAAATGCATCAAGATCAAAAAAGAAATTTGGTTTGAAGGTTGGACAATGTTTCTAAATGTCTTAGAACATTTCATGAATTTTTTTGTAATTTTTAAATACCTAAAAGTATTTTTAATTAATTAATTCCCATTAATCAATTAAAAATAATCTTTTAAATATTTAAAAATACTTTTTTAATGATAAAAAATAAAATAAAAATATTTTTGGGTCATAAAAATTAATAAAACTTTTAGGAAAAAGTTTCATAATTTTTATGTATTTTTAACTATTTTAAAATAATTATGCAAATTAATTGAAATAAAAATGAATAAAAATTAAATAAAAGAGAAAGTCAAAGGAAAGGATGGCTGAGATGAGCCCTGAGTTCAAATTGGTTGACTGGCGCGTGAATGGAGGGTGTGGATTGCATCTGGATTAATTAATTTAATTACGAATTAATTAAAGCTAATGAGAGAGATTAGGGCAAACAAAATGATCTGGGCCATTCAAAAGAGAGGGAAGTCAACAGGTCAAAGGCCATCTACGGCTCAAATTCAAACTAGAGTTAATGACGCAATTAGGGCATAATCACTCTCAGGTGGCCGGAGAAGACCTCCGGTCGTCTTCTCCGGCCAGCACCTCACCTGAAAAATCCCCAAACCCCTCAAACCGTATCAAAAATGAAAACTAAGAACATAGAAATGATCTCCATCCTCTCACGAATCAAACCCCTCTCTCAAAACACATTTCTTCTTCCTAAACAAGCTGAATCGAAAGAAATAAAAACTAGGGCACGCAAGCTTCAGAGACAAATTAAATACTCAAATCAAAGCCATTTCAAAAACTAAGAACATCAGGATGATCAGTGAATCACATAGAACAAGTTTGTAACAAGAAAAATGATTTCTGGAAAAATAATTTTCAAGCTACCTGAGATTTGGAGCTTTCAATTTGAGGACTTTCTGGCCACTTCTCCTTGTGCAATCCACTCCACTTGGTCCACAGAAGGTGCTTGAATGCTCAAAAGGAGTTTAAGTTGGCTGGATAATGAGATTCGAAAGCTCCTGCTCAAGCTTGGTCAGAAATGGCAATGGAGTTTCTGGAGGTTTCAGGCCATTGTGAATGATGGTTTGTGGTCCTGAGGATGAATGGAGAAGGTCTGGAGTGTTTGTTTGTGTGTTTGTGAGCTAGGGTGAGAGTTTCGAATGAAACTGCAAAGTGAGGTAAGGAATGGCAGTGGAGTGTTCTGGTTGTTTCAGGCTTGGGTTCTTGGTGCTGGGTGGTCTATGGGGCAAGGTGAGTTGAATGGTGAAGATAGTTTGAGTGTTTGCAAGCTGTGGAATCAGATTCGAAACAAGTTGCAATTGGGAGTTTTTTGTGAATGTGGTGAATGAATGTGTTTCAGCCTTGCCTTGTGTTGTGTTTTGCTTGCAAATTGTCCACATAAGTCTCTCTCATTGGTCAGTTGACAAGACATGCCCTTTATTGATTGGTAAGTTACCTTTTGCAAAAAGTCAAATAATGTGTAAGAGAAGCATGGCTCAAGGTCTAGGCAAGTACATGGCATGGGCTGGCGCAGCAAGGGTGAGGGAGAGGTCTAGCAAAGCTCAGCATCCAATGTCACAAGTTGTAGGAAGCATGATGATGAGTTTTGCAACTTGTTGTAACTTTGGTTCACATGTGAGAAAGTCTTGTTACACAAACCAAACCATGGGGAAACTTGGTCCAATTCTGATTTTTAAGGCTCATAGAATGTTTGTGTAATGGTTTCAAATGAATTAGAGGTCACATAATGCATTGGTTCATGACTTTGCAAAATTTCCATTTGAGGCATGCCTTAAAAATCAATGATTTTAGCCAACTTTGCCTTGCCATAACTTTTGATTCAAGAAGAGTTTGATCATGTTCTTGTACTTTTTGAAAAGGGAAAAATGAGATCTACAACTTTCATGACCAAAGTTTTTCCATTTGAAGCCTTTTTGGATCAAGAATCAAGGCTTGAAAAAATGACCTAAAATGATGCATTCTTGAAAAGTCAACTATGCCCAAAAAGTCAACATTTACAAAAACCCTAAATTCTTGATTTTTATGAACTTCAACCTTCTTCCATGATCAAATAAAGATCATATACACTCAAAATAATGAAGATCACCCATTGGTTGGGTCATTGGGGGCCTCAGATGCCCTGATTTTACACTGACTTGTCTGAAAAGTCAACCCTTGATCAAATGACTTCCCCATGGAATTTCTTCATGAAAATTGATATGCATACTCCCTATACCATATAGAGATCAATGGAAACAAGAATGACCAAAAAATTTGGAGTTATGGCCTCTGAAACCAAAACCCTAATTTTCAGTCAACTGTGTAGTTCAACCTGGCTCTGCATCCACTCAAACCCTAGTCCTTGTGATTCCTCTGCATTTTTGACTTTGAGGAGATGGAATATGCCATAAGAACACACATGGACCCCTTTGAGATGATTGGTGGCCTTTGGAGTGACTCAAGAAGCTTTGGGATTGCTCAGATCACAAACCCTAGGTGCAGATGCCTTAGAAACTATGCAGTGAATCAAAAATGAGATGTGAGATGACATGATTGTGTTTATGCATATGAGGATGATCACAAGCCATGGTGTGAATGGGTGAGGGCAAATTTGGGGTGTTTACAGCTGCCCCTATTCAAACATGAGTTAGCTGTGTAGGTTGTAAGCGACGGCTTAACAGGCCAAACGAGATAACTTGTGGTTGAATACCAAAGACAGTCCAAAATTTGCACTCACATAATGAAGAAGAAAAGGGATATAGATTGTACAAGAAAAATAAAGTATATTGTAAAGTGTGGGCGACGGAGGACGACCGTCGAGCAGAGGACGACTGCTGGGTAAATAGCAATGACGGGGACGGCCGACATGCTGGGGAAAGTGTAGGAAATAAAACAATGACGGGGACGGCCGACATGCTGGGGATAAAAGGTAAAGCTAAGACGGGGACGGCCGACTAGCTGGGAAAAATAAAATATCATGATGGGGACGGCCATCAAGATAAAGCTGTAAAATTCTCTGAGGTTAATGAAACATGACGGGGACGGCCATCAAGTTCATAAAGCAAAGTAACCGACGATGGGGACGGCCATCGGGTTAAAAGGAAAAGGGACCACGACGGGGACGGCCATCGGGTTAAAGAATAAATGAAATAAACAGATGACGGGGTACGGCCATCAAAGGTGAAGGACGATCACCTAGCAGGGGACGGCTGCTCTGTTGGGAATAAAAGAAATATGATGGGGACGGCCATCAAAGGTGGAGGACGACCACCTGGCAGGGTACGGCTGCCGAAAATATCAACGATGGGGACGGCCATCGGATAGAAAAGGTCAACGATGGGGACGGCCATCGGACGAGCATGATGGAGGACGACCATCAAGAAGTGGAGGACGACCACTTAGCAGGGGACGGCTGCTCTCAAGGTTTGTCATGACACAGGACGAATGCCAGATAACCAAAATCAACAATGGGGACGGCCATTGGATAAAATGATGAAGGACGATCATCAAAAGGTGGAGGACGACCACCTAGCAGGGGACGGCTGCTAAAACAACGATGGGGACAGCCATCGGACGAGCATGATGGAGGACGACCATCAAGAAGTGGAGGACGACCACTCAGCAGGGTACGGCTGCTCTCAGGGTTTATCATGACACAGGACGAGTGTCAGATAAAAAGGAAAATTTGTTTTGTTGGTGATCTACTGGGGATATAGTGAACACGGACGAGCGTTCACAACCAAGAAAAGAAAGTATAAGCGTTTGGTATTGTATAGATTAAAGATGCGGACGAGCATCCTTAGACTATGATACGGACGAGTATCATGTAAAAACAGACTGACACATGTTCAGAGATGATGATACGGACGAGTATCAACGGGTTAACAAGGAACACGGACGAGTGTTGAATCTGAAAGAATTTTTCTGGGGAATAGTAGACACAGACGAGTATCTATATTCAAGAAGACATAAGTGTTTGACGCGGTATATGGATTAAAGATGCGGACGAGCATCCCTAAGACTATGATACGGACGAGTATCACGTAGAAACAAACATTAGACGCAATGTTCTGAGATGATGATACGGACGAGTACCAACTGGTTAACAAAGAACAAGGGCTACTGTCGAATCTGTGGGGGTATGAGTGATGGTGTATACAAGATACGGGCGAGTATCTGTATAAGTGTACCAATGAGTAGTGAGTATATATATATAAGTGTTCATCTGCTGGGGAGAATGACACGGACGAGTGTCAAAAGGGAAAAGTATAATAATAACAAGTATATGGGTGATGAAAGTGTAAGCGACTGCGCTGGGGACATGACACGGACGGGTGTCAAGAAAGTGTATATATAAGTATATGTGAGTGCAAAGAGGATGTCTTTGGCTTTCTGCTGGGGAGATGACACGGACGGATGTCAGGAAGTATTTGTAATACGGGTAATCTTGGTTTGTAAAGTGTATTCAGGCAACCTGTTTGGGGAAGTGATGACACGGACGGGTGTCAGAAATATATACTGGTGTTTGGTGATTGGAGAGGCAACTGCTTTTGCTGGGACTCTGGTGAGAATTTCTGTACAATGACGATGAACGGTTTGTTATTCACAAATGTTACTATTCACAACATGACTTATGATTATGCTATGCATTTGATTTTTTTTTGCCGTAATGCTCCGTATTAGACGGAATGCTACGCTCTGAGGGGATAATATGATGCGGATGCTATGATTATGCAAGGATATCAAACCGGGATTCGGATCCCGTTGCTGCGAAGATCTCTGGTTGATCTGTTTGAGGTGAATATCCCAGCTGGGGATGAGATCATTGGTAGATCTGGTGATGTATCTGCTTGGGGACATAGGTCACTGATTGGCATATCCTTATAATGAGACCCAGCTGGGGTTTGTAGAAGCTTTCTTCACTCTGTTGTGATCTTCCTGCGCTGCTCTTCTGGATAGAGGCTGAAGATTCCGTGGGGAGATGATTCCCTGACTCTTGTACTCAACTGAGGATGAAATAGCAACTCGGCTGGGGAATTGTGAGAGGCAACTCAGCTGGGGAGAGCAACAAGTGGCAACTCAGCTGGGGATAGAGCATTTCAGATGCTGAGATTGAATGTATGTTGATTTGGCAACTTTGCTGGGGAAGCGAGCACCTTCCAGTGCCACGTGGAAGATAGACCGAATTGATAATGATTTGCCAGCTTGCTGAGACGTAACTTGCATGCCCCAGGTTGCGTTCTGGATACCTGCAATCCTGCAAAGATAAGGAAACGCACAAAAGGTCCCGAAGTATCCTTTACTGGATTCCGTCATAGGAGTTAAGCACTTTTGAGAGTAAGTATATTCCCTGTAAGCATGTGTTTTTTTTTTTTTTAGAGAAAAACATCTGTACTTATGCAACTAGTTTTTAGAGACATCAGACATCCTTTGCAAATAAAAATGTACAAAACGAGACATGACTGAAAATCTGATTTTATTAATTCATGTGCCCTGAATTGGCAAGATACAGTCAAGGAAACATATCTCCTGAAATGAAGAGACTGTTACAAATTGAGAAACAAAATGCTGGCGATGTTGACGAGGCTTTCAAGGAGCTTCCTCTTCTGCTATGACTCGTATGACAATGACGTTCTTCTCGTCTTGCTTTCTGAAGAATGTTGATTCTGATTGAAGCTTTATCCTTTTGAAGCTTTCCAAGTTGTAAGTGATACAGACGAACTCAGAGTGCAGTTGTTCGCTTATTCCCTTATTTTGCATGGATCGCCCTTTCAGGTTTTCAATCCATCGGGATACCCATTTTTGCCTGAGCTGTCCAATGCGGCTTTTCAACTCAGCGGGTGTACATTTTTTTGTTTATTTCCCTTATTTTTGCCCGAGTCTTTTATTCTGTTTTTGACTCGCCGGGATGCCCTATTTTTGCCTGGACTTTCATTCTGTTTTTATGTCCAGCGGGTCATTTTATGCGAAGTATTTTTTAACTGCATCTGAATTCACAGGGGACGGGAAATCCTCACCATCCATGGTGCTGAGCATCAGCGCTCCACCAGAGAAAGCTTTCTTTACAACGAATGGTCCTTCATAATTTGGAGTCCATTTGCCCCTGTGGTCTGTATGAGGAGGGAGGATTCTTTTCAGCACAAGATCCCCTACTTGGTACTCTCGATGCCTGACTTTCTGATCAAAGGCTTTCTTCATTCTTTTCTGATATAACTGCCCATGACAAATTGCAGCCAATATTTTCTCTTCAATCAGACTCAGTTGTTCGAATCGGGACCGAACCCATTCTGCTTCGCTTAGTTTGACATCCATTAATACCCGTAACGAGGGTAATTCAACTTCAACAGGCAGGACCGCTTCCATACCATACACAAGTTGATACGGTGTTGCCCCAGTGGATGTTCTGATTGATGTGCGGTACCCATGCAAGGCAAATGGTAGCATCTCATGCCAGTCTTTGTAGGTGACTACCATCTTCTGCACAATCTTCTTAATATTCTTGTTTGCTGCCGCAACAGCGCCGTTCATCTTTGGCCTGTAAGGAGAAGAATTGTGGTGTTGGATCTTGAAGTCCCGGCACAGCCCTGCCATCATTTTGTTGTTTAAGTTAGAACCATTATCAGTAATGATTCGCTCCGGCACTCCATACCGACAGATGATATCTCTCTTCAGAAATCGGGCTACCACTTGTCTTGTAACATTTGCATATGAGGCTGCTTCAACCCACTTGGTGAAATAATCAATGGCAACCAGGATGAATCTGTGGCCGTTTGAAGCAGTTGGCTCAATCTTGCCAATCATATCAATACCCCACATAGCAAAGGGCCATGGTGAAGACATGATGTTCAAAGGATTGGGAGGCACATGCACCTTATCTGCATAGATCTGGCATTTATGACATTTTCTGGCGTAAGCACAACAGTCTGTATCCATCGTGATCCAGTAATAGCCTGATCTTAACAACTTTTTAGCCATGGCATGCCCTCCGGCATGGGTACCAAAGGACCCTTCGTGCACTTCATGCATCAACAAATCTGCTTCTGTCTTGTCAACACATCGGAGGAGTACCATATCAAAGTTCCTTTTGTATAAAGACCCATCAGTGTTCAGAAAGAAACTTCCAGCAAGCCTTCTCAAGGTCTTCTTATCATTGGAAGATGCCCCAGGTGGGTACGTTTGATCCTCCAAGAAGCACTTAATGTCATGGAACCAAGGCTTATCATCTTTTACAACATCTGCTGCAAATACATATGCTGGCCTGTCGAGTCTGGACACTGAAATCTGAGGTACAAAGTTAGCAGCTTGAACTTTGATCATGGACGAAATGGTAGCAAGAGCATCTGCAAACTGATTCTCGTCCCGAGGGATATACTCAAGTTTGACTGTTGTGAAGAAAGTCAATAACCTCCTTGTATAATCCCTGTATGGTATCAGATGATCCTGATGTGTGTACCATTTCCCGTTGGTTTGATTGACTACCAAAGCTGAATCTCCGAATACGGTCAATGTCTTGATCCTGAGGTCAATGGCTTCCTCAAGACCCATAATGCAAGCTTCGTATTCAGCTTCGTTGTTAGTGCAGTTGAAAGTGAGTTTTGCCGAGAAAGGCATGTGAACTCCTTTGGGTGTAATGAGTACTGCACCAACACCACAACCATTCATGTTAACAGCCCCATCAAACATCATAGTCCATTCTTCCTCCGGGTCAGGCCCTTCAGTGTGAATAGGCTCTTCGTGATCTTTTGCTTTAATGAACATGATGTCTTCATCAGGGAAGTCAAACCTCATAGGCTGGTAGTCATCAATAGGTTGCTCAGCCAGATATTCAGATAGTACACTGCCCTTGATGGCTTTCTGAGATGTGTACTGTATGTCGTATTCTGTGAGAATCATCTGCCATCTTGCAACCCGTCCGGTAAGAGCTGGCTTCTCGAAAATGTACTTAACTGGATCCATTTTTGAGATTAATAAGGTAGTGTGGGTCAACATATACTGTCTCAGTCGGCGAGCAGCCCACGCTAAAGCACAGCAAGTTTTCTCGAGCAGTGAATAACGCTGTTCACAGTCGGTAAACTTTTTGCTTAGGTAGTATATTGCATACTCTTTTCGACCAGACTCGTCATGCTGGCCCAGCACACACCCCATCGACTCTTCTAACACTGTCAAGTACATAATCAGAGGTCTTCCTTCTACTGGAGGCATGAGGATTGGAGGTTCTTGTAAGTACTCTTTGATCTTGTCAAAAGCCTTCTGGCAATCTTCATTCCACCTGACCGCTTGTTCTTTTCTTAACAACTTAAACAAAGGTTCGCAGGTTGCTGTGAGGTGAGATATGAACCGTGAGATATAGTTCAATCGACCTAAGAACCCTCGAACTTCTTTCTCAGTTTTCGGCGCAGGAATCTCTTGAATAGCCTTGACTTTATCAGGGTCAACTTCAATCCCTTTCTCGCTTACAATAAAGCCCAGCAGCTTACCGGATCGCACCCCGAACATGCACTTGTTGGGGTTCAACTTTAGTTGGTACTTCCTCAGTCGCTTGAACAACTTCAGCAGATTCTCCAGGTGATCTTCCTCAGTAAGGGACTTGGCAATCATGTCATCCACATAACACTCGATTTCCTTATGGATCATATCGTGGAATAATGTCACCATAGCCCGTTGATATGTTGCACCAGCATTCTTCAGTCCGAATGGCATCACTTTGTAACAGAACGTGCCCCAAGGTGTGATGAATGTTGTCTTCTCCATGTCTTCAGGTGACATCTTGATCTGATTATATCCTGAAAATCCATCCATGAAGGAGAATACCGAGAACTGAGCCGTGTTATCCACCAATACATCAATGTGAGGTAATGGGAAGTCATCTTTCGGGCTGGCTCTATTCAGATCCCGATAGTCAACACACATTCTTACTTTGCCATCTTTCTTAGGCACAGGCACTATATTAGCGACCCACGGCGGATAGCTAGTTACAGCAAGGAACCCGGCGTCCCATTGCTTTTGTACCTCTTCCTTGATTTTCATAGCCATGTCTGGGCGAGTTCGGCGCAGCTTCTGTTTAACTGGTGGGCATTCTTCCCTCAAAGGCAACTTATGCACCACAATGTCGGTATCCAACCCTGGCATATCTTGATACGACCAAGAAAACACATCAACATACTCTTGAAGCAGATCTATCAGTTGTCCCTTCACTGAGTCTTGCAGGCAGGCCCCGATTTTAACCTCTTTCACGTCTTCCTCCGTACCAAGATTAATCACTTCAACCTCCTCCTGGTGAGGGGTAATAACCTTTTCCTCTTGTCTTAACAACCCGGCTAGCTCTTCAGGAAGCTCATATTCTTCATCAACCCCTTCATCAGCTTGATTGATTGGATTGTCAAAGTCATACGATGTCATAGCCGTGCTGTTGTCGGTGCTGTCTGGAAGGCACTCTCTGCAAGGGTTAAGTTTGTTCATTTTAGTGATTGATTTTAATCTTGCTTTAGAAAAAAGTGAAATGAAGTTATCATTTTGAAAACACCGCCATTTATTTTTGTACAAAAAGAAAAATGGAAAAACAGTGAGCAGAAAAGAAAAAGACTCGTTTGCAAAAAGATGTATGATATTTCATTAATTTAATCTTGTTTGCACGAAAGTACAGATGGCCCTGATTACAAAATGAGTCTTGTCATCTTGGGCAAGATGCAAGACTTTGATGCATGCTCATAAAAATACAGGAAATAATAATTACTCTGCATGAGTAACTCTTATAATTTCCTGGGAAGACCAGTTTGAGACACTGCTCCCCGGGATCTTTGGACGAATCCAATTCTCCAGATTGCGCTCCTCTTCCAGCTCGTCTTCCAAACAGTTGATAGCATCGGGGGTGAGCATCCCCCCACTGACAAAACCAGGCTCTTCAGCAGCCTTTGCTTGATGTTGAGTTGGTCTGTAACCCAACCCAAACTTGTCTTCCTTTTTCTCCACCGATAGCAGTTTGCCCCAGCCTTGGGCAGTTCCTTCCTCAACAACCTTCCGGGCTTGTTGGTATGACGACATTGGAGTACCAGATACAGCAGATGCCTCATTCACATTCAAAGCTTCAAACCCCTGGCTCATTGTTTCATGGATCTCCCCATCCATTTCAATGTACTTATAGGTTGCCAGGTGGCTGACAAAAATGTCCTCCTCTCCACAGATTGTGACAACTTGGCCTTCCCACTCAAATTTTAACTTTTGGTGAAGGGTAGACGTTATTGCGCCGGCGGCGTGAATCCAGGGTCTACCCAACAAACAGCTGTAGGCGGGCTGAATGTCCATCACATAAAAGATAGTTTTAAAGGTCTGTGGG
Organism: Lathyrus aphaca; assembly: GCA_963966055.1. NCBI lineage: Eukaryota > Viridiplantae > Streptophyta > Magnoliopsida > Fabales > Fabaceae > Lathyrus > Lathyrus aphaca. The sequence continues at coordinate 478,692,762 of OZ014521.1, forward strand.
CCAATTGTCACGGGCAGCTCAATCTCTCCCAGAACCGATCTCTTAGAACCATCAAAGGCTCTTACTACCAGGTTGCTGGGTTTCAATGCCAAACCATCATATTCTAACTTCACCAGAGCCTTCTTTGGTAAGACATTCAGGGAAGAACCTGTGTCCACCAGCACATGAGAAAGGACAGCTCCTTTGCATTCCATGGTTATGTGCAAGGCTTTGTTGTGATTGCGGCCATCTGCTGTCAAGTCAGAATTGGTAAACCCTAGCCCGTTGCTAGCAGTAACATTTCCAACCACGGTTTCCAATTGGTTGACAGTAATCTCCTCAGGCACGTAAGCTGCGTGCAAGACTTTAAGTAGTGCATTCCGATGGGCTTCGGAGCACATAAGCAGTGAGAGGATAGAGATTTTGGATGGCGTCTGGTGAAGTTGATCCACAATTTTGTAATCACTCTTTTTGATGATTCGCATAAACTCATCAACTTCCTGATCGAACGGTGTTTTCAGGGTTTCTTTGGCAGCTGGATCTTCCTGCACCGGGCTCTTTCCTTTTGCCTTGGCAGCAGCTTCTGCTTCGGCTGTAGGTCTTTGAATTGGTGGAGCGAAGAGACGTCCGCTTCGGGTGAAGCCTCCGCCTCCCCCCACATTATCTACTTGTGGTGCAGGTGTTGATGTTTCAAGAGTGATTCTTTTTCCTTCGCAGTACACGTCAGAGCCATAGTGCCAAGGGATGGCCCTATTGCTTTCATATGGTACCGGTCCAGGCACCGTGACAGTGACTGGACTGATTGCTGCTGCTGAAGGGACTGTAATTGTTTGTGGATCATAAAAGATTGTAACTGGTGCTCTGGCGGGAGCAGCACCTTCTGAATGGTAGGCGGAGTTATTTTCAGGATCGTAGAATATGGTAACAGTAGAGACATCTTCATGATTGATTGCTGGTGTTGTAGGAGGTATTGTTGGAAGGACTGTTGTTGTTGTTGATGGAGATTCGAAATGGAATGAAGCTGAAGTTGTAGCAGGAGAAACTGTTGAAAACTGATCATTTGGAAGGACAGGTGAAGTACTTGTTGATGTTGCTGGTGAATTGTCGGGAACAATAGTTGCTGCGGTTGTAGGAGGTTCTGAAACCGTTGTTGATGAAGTTGCCGGATTTGTCGGGAATGATGTAGTGATCTGTAGCAGGCCACTCTGTATAAGGCTGTCAATGCCATTCCTCAGGTCCTCACACCCATTCCATGAGATATTGCAATATGGACACCCTAGTTCACACCCCGGAAACATCTGGTTTTCCCGGAGTTGAGCTTTGATTTCCACCAATGGCGTCCTGATCTGATCCACACTGGTTATTAAATAAGACGGTCTGTCTTCTTCAATAGCGTTAATTCGGGGACCACCATGGTTTGGCATAGGGTTTTTATTGACATTGGGCGGAGGTGCAAAATTCAGAGCCTTGGAGTCTACCAAGTCTTGTACCTTCATATGCAGAGCCCTGCATTTTTCTGTACTGTGACCAGGTGCGTTTGAATGAAAAGCACACCTAGCATTGGAGTCATAGTTTCTTGGTAGACTGTTGGGATCCGGAGGTGCCAACGTTCTTAGCTCAACCAAGTTGAGTTTCAGAAGTTGTGGCAGCAAAGTAGCATATGGCATTGGGATCGGGTCGATCGCTCGGTTAGCTTGGGATGGCCTTTGTTGGAATGGCCTCTGTTGATTGTTGTTGTTGGTGTTGCTGTTGTTGAAGTTTCTTGGAGGGTATTGATTCTGATGATACTGAGGTTGTTGTTGGTAGTTTTGTTGAGGAAGTTGATAGACCGGCTGAGGATGAGCTGGAGCAGGGATAGTGACTGCTGCTATTGACCTCTGAACATATTGGGGCCTACCCCTGTTGGTGTGAATGGCATTGGTCTCGCCAGCTCTCCTCGGGCCTGCAAAAGGCTTTCTTGTACTACTGGACGAGCTTGCACCGTTGTCTGAGATCTTACCCATCTTTAGCAGGCTTTCAATTCTCTCCCCAGCTATGACAACATCTGCGAAGCTAGTGGAAGAGAAAGCAGCCAACCTGTCAATATACGTTCCCTGAAGAGTGTTCATGAACATATCTGCCATTTCCCGCTCAGACATAGGTGGTTGAACAGCAGCAGCCAGCTGCCTCCACCTTTGGGCGTATTCTCGGAAACTCTCCCTCGAAGACTGTGACATTCCCATCAGGAGAGTCATGTTGGGTGCCATATCTAGATTATACTGATACTGTCTGATGAAGGCCTCTGCCAGGTCCTTCCAGCATCTAATTGTTGCTCTTGTCAGATGGGAATACCACTCCCTCGAAGCTCCAGTCAAGCTATCCTCAAAATAGAACATCCACAATTTCTCATCCATTGTATAGGCCTTCAGCCTTCCCAGAAATGATTGAAGATGAGTCCGGGGGCATGAAGTCCCATTATACTTTTCGAAACAAGGAGGCTTGAACTTATGGGGGATCCTGACCCCGTCTACCAAACCCATGTCCATAACGTCGAAGCCCAAAGAGTTTTGAGATTCTAAGGACCTCAACTTCTCAGCTATTTCTTCCAACCGTCTATCATAAGTTTCCTCTCCAGCACCCATTACTGTAAATTGGTCCTCCTGAGGGTCTTCTTGAAGTACCCTGGCTGCTGTGGCTGTCCCTTGAACATTTGCAGGAACGTTAATCTCAGGATGTAGATGTGGGCCAAACACAGGAGGGTTAACATGGGGTTGCACCCGTTCATTGTTACTTGTGCCAGCAGTCCCCACATGGGGTTCATCTTGATTCCTCCCTTCTACTAAAGCTCTGAGCCTCTCCTGGCTTTGAGCTAAATTGTTCATCACTTCCATGAATTGTGTTATCTGAGTTCTCATCTCCAACCTTTCGTTGGCCATCTGGTTTCTGACCTCCGTGAGGTCCTGCTGCATCTGATCCATCTGAATTCCCGGAAGGTTGTTTCTAGTTGGGTACCTGTGTGGCCTGTTGAGGGGAAATACCCGGCGGCGAGCAATAATTCCTGAGATTACAACAGAGGTTAGCAACAATAAAACAAAACCCTACAAAACAAATAAAAGGTTAGTATGCAATGCAGTTATGCTTATTTGCTCTCAAGGTATCCGGTTTGGCCTTCAGTTTTGACCCTTCCAGACCCTTGAAGATGTTGCTGTTGAAGTTGCTTTCGAAATAAACCCAGATGGAAACTAACACAAATATATTACAGAAGGTGAAATAATACATCTTGTTCATTTTACAACACCAGCCCTCTAAGGGGTCAAAATACATCACAAAACAAAAGTACATGGAATAGGAATGACAACAAGCAAATGATCAAACTCCAAGGCCAAACTCATCCTCACGAACTTCCTTAAGAAGTGCTTCGGTCACAGGATCAGCCGGACGCTCCGTGAGACCTCTGATGAGAAGGTTTCTTGTTGCAACAGCTGCAGTCAACTTCCTGTTCTGACTTTGGTCCTTAGACCTTTTCACTCCAACTCTGATTTCTAGCTCTGATATTTCCTTCTGGGCTGCTGCCAGGGCTTTTTTCATCTGCTCCATCTTGTCCTGAACTCTCTTGTCTTCTAGAGTACGGGCCTCAGTGATCCGGACCCACCTGGCCTGACTCTCTTTCAAATACAAGTCTGTCCTTGCTCTCTGGAACTGGGCTTCTTTACAAGCATTCTTCAGAATCTGCTCACCAGCCTTAGACTTGTTGATATAATCTCCAGACTTCTCAATTTTAGTCAAGTGTTCCACTCTCAACTTCTCCAATCTTTCAATCTCCCTCACACCTTCACTCCTCTCCCGGAGGGTCTTCTGCAAAGCCTGGGTTAGCTTCTCATTTCTTTCCTTCAAGCTCTCAAACTCCTCCAAACTGATAGTGGCAGGGGGTGGTGCTGAAGATGACTCGGGCATGTCTTCTATGGTGAAGGGCATTCCAGAGAATTGGGCCCTGGCATGGGACCACTCATAGTATTGTGCTGATGCCACATTATTGCACTTCCCCAGAATGGTGACTCCCTTGGTTTGAACATTATCCCAGGCCCAGGCAGCCTGCCTAACAGTTGCCAGACTAATCTTGTTCTCACAGTAGAGGGTCTCAACCAAGTCCTGCTCCCTGGGAGCATGGACCAGTGCATAGCCTAATTGCCTTCTGAACAGCAGAGGATTGTAATTAATACTTCCCTTGACCCCTATTAAAGGCACATTGGGAAAGTGCCCACAGCTTGTAATGATATCTCTGCCCTTGGTGCTTTGAGTACACCATCTGATGTCTGCTGAAGTGAGAGTAGTGAGCCTCTTAGCCCAGTTGCTTTGCTGATGAGGATTTAGGAATGCATCTGTCCTGGGTAGATGCTTGAGAAGCCAAGCATGGAATAATGGAGCACAACACCTCACTAGCCTTCCCCTCTGCTTCTCATTCTTCTGGTGCACTGAGTAATAGAGATCTCCTAACAAAGTTGGCACTGGGTTCTTCAGGATGAGCAAATGGATTGCATTCTTGCTAATGAATCGAGGCTCATCTGCAAACAACACAATTCCATATACACTTAAGGCCAACAGAGCACAAACAGCTCTCCATTCCCCCTGGGAAGCCTTCAGACTAGCTTGGGAAATTAGGAAGTCAAGATGAAAACCAGGGATCCCAGCTTTAGAGGTCATATGCTGCTCAGTCAAAGCAGGTTCCAGGTGCAAAGCTTTTGCTATCTCTCCATTGCTGGGAAAGACCATTTCAGGGTTGAAAGGTATTTCCCTCTTGATAGGCAAACCAATCAAAGATGAGTATTCTTCTAAAAGAGGCCCCAACTGAAAGTCTTGAAAGGTGAAACATCTCAATGGGGGGTCATAAAACTGAATGCAGGTGTGGATGAGGCTCCTCTGTGAAGGGTCCAGATCCATAACCATGTCCAGTATATCTCCATAACTCTCCCTGAACAAGGGTATGTGATCTGGAGTGATCAGGGTTTGGATCCTCCTGATGTCTGATAAGTCTGGCTGGAAGAAATGATAGGTGATGTTGCTTTTCTTTGGAGCCATGATACTGAAGACTGAGTAGAGTGCTGATGAAGATGCTGAGGAGTAGGCCACTGGCTGGCTAGTGCAAGTATTTGAAGTATATGGTTGACAAGCTGAAACAAGTGCTGGTGGAGATAGGTCAATACTGCAGATAGGGTCAAAACCAAAACCAAATGAAAATGGATACCCTGAAACAAATAAGCACATGTCAATATGATGCAATGATTATGTATGCAAATGATATGCAAGGGTCTGTGACTGAGCTGGATCTGATCAAAATGCCCTGATATAGGTCCAAGTGTGTTCAAGAATTCCAGTTGGAGGTCTAAAAATCCAGTAACCAGGGTGGGGGACTCAAATAAAGAGCCACATGTCCAGGGTTTAGAATCACAAGAACTGTCCAACATGGAGTATTCTTAACAAAGTCAAAGTAACAGGGTATTCTGAGGTCAAGGTACCTGCAAACCTGTAAACAGCCCAACCCCCTCACAGGTGATGATCTAGAACAAGGATCCTCAGACTTGGATCAGTTATGAGAAGTTTAAACACTTCTAACCCGGAGGTACAGTGTTTACAATAACCATAACAATTCCTCCTCTAATTCACCTCAGTTTCTGAAGGTCAATACTAAAAGGTCATCCAGACTTAGCAGGCTTCCCAGATAGCCCTAGCATTGCAGGAAATCTGCAACACAGAGTTCTCAAGAAGAAACCCATATCTGAACCGTGTTTCATATTCCCGCACCAGACCGAAATGGAATGGGAAAGAATATGATTCACTCTAGCCTAGGTGTCACTCAGGTCCCAGGTATAGGGCCTTAACTCTCAATGGAACACCCACCCACCAAAACAAAAAAACCAGATCCAGCCAGCAGCAATGACAGTATGATATAAATAAATGCAATAAAGAAAGCAGTAAAGTAACTGTACATAAAGCAATAAACAAAAATAAATACAAGCACAAACAAGCACATAACACCCCAGTAAACACAAATCAAACAAGCGCTAGGAGGAACCCACAAAAAGAACCAGAAGCCCTGGTTGCAATATAAGGTCTCCCCAGCAGAGTCGCCAAGCTGTCGCTCCCGACAAATGAAAACTGGATCAGATGAAGGTACAGACGCGAACGGTCGGCGAAAGGAACAATGAGAACACACAGCCGTGAACTCACTGGAGATGAATAGAGTCGCCAGCTAGGCATTTTTATCCCGGAGGAAAGGCAATGCTGCATAGACCTAGAAAGAGATGGATAAGACGGTTGCGAACCAGAGAGACTGAGAAAGGGGGTTGGTTACTTCAGATCTCAACAACGGCGCCTACAAATCCAACAATTCCTTTAACAACAATTCCTGATTCTCCTACAACTGCAGCAACAATCATTCCGACCGATTCATCAATATCATCAACAATGACTCCACCCATCACTTCAACAAATCAAATGACAACAACCCTTTCTTCTACAACATCAGCATCCATTTATTTTGCAGAACCTTCTACAACGCCAACAGAAATTAATGAAGATATCTAAGCAGTCACCATCTACTATGATCCATCAAATGTTCCTCCAAACAACAACTTTCAACAACAAACAATGGCACCTCCTTCCAGGTCACCAGTCACCATTTACTACGATCTGCACACCATTACAGTACCCCCCTCTGCTGCAGTCAGTCTGTCGCTCCCGACAAATGAAAACTGGATCAGATGAAGGTACAGACGCGAATGGTCGGCGAAAGGAACAATGAGAACACACAGCCGTGAACTCACTGGAGATGAATAGAGTCGCCAGCTAGGCATTTTTATCCCGGAGGAAAGGCAATGCTGCATAGACCTAGAAAGAGATGGATAAGACGGTTGCGAACCAGAGAGACTGAGAAAGGGGGTTGGTTACAACCTGGGAAGGTATTAGCACCCAGATTGTCCGCCGTACTCGACGGGATCCACGCTTAAAAGATTTGTGTTTTAAAGGGGTAGTGTCAGTGCAATCTGTGTATAAAATAGCTGGAAAAGAATGTACAGGTGTCAGTGTAAAGTGAAGTGATGTGAAGTATGAAAGTGTCAGTGTAGGAACAGAATGAAATGCTCATGATAATGAGGCTTAAAAGAATGAAACTGGAAGGAGGGGGAATGTACAGAGACTTTTGTTCGATAACTGTTAAGTTATGCCTACGTATCCTCTCGTGCAATGAGGAAGTCAGAACACCGTAGTTCGACCCAAAGAGACTGAAAGATGAATTGACTTGAACTGCTTACTTGTCTATGCTCAAGTGTATGACCTGTCTGGCTCAGGTGCGAACTGTCTTGCATTAGACGGAAGAAGCAAGTTCTCGTTTATGAGTGAAGGTGATGAGAAAAGAATCCCGGAGGAGGCGATTATTGTTTGTTTTTGTGTTTTCAGTCTTTTATTGCTTTTGAAAGTTTGTCGTAAGTTAATGAGCTTAAGCCTAAACCAATGGATTTAGTAAACCCATCACATCTTCCCTCTGATTAGGGGTAATGAGAGTACCTTAAGTGTGAAGTCAGATTCTCACACTTAATCACCTTTGGTGTAGGATCAAGATCATTAACCTACTTGTGATTATTTAGATGTTTTTGGTGTTTTTGTTTAGTGTTGAGTAATGAGGTTAAGCCATAATCAGGGATTAAACAGACTCATTACACCATCCTAATAGAAGGATAATAGATGAGAAAGTTTAAGCTGAGGAAAGCTCCTCAACTTAATCCATGATTAGGGATTAAACTCATGACAAAACAAGCCTTTGATTAAATGGATTTTAGATTAATGGTATGATGATGAAGTGAATTTTTATGATTTGTAAGACAACTTGAGGGGGACTTGTCCATTAACACTAGGGTTAGTCCTTCTTAACCACTTAAGGAAGAATTAGAACCCTAATGCAAGGCCCAAGTTACAAGTGTGATGTCTTGATATTTATTAAGTGAATTGGTTAAGAGATTTAAACACATTAAGGGTTCAAGACTTAGGATTAAAGTTATACACTCCATCCTAAAAGAAGGATGCAGGCATAAGCTTAATCACAAAGTCTTAAAGCCTTTAGGGTTTAGTCCCTGATTATGAGATGAGAAGAGAAGACTCAAAGAGAGACACAAAGGTAAAACTATGAGGGGAGACTAAACAAAACCCTAATCATTGTCATGCTTGGTTGATCCTAAGGTTTGTGAGGTTTTCAAGAACAATCTTCAGAAGAACCACCAGGAAGCAGATGAACAAGATCAAGAGAAGCAAAGTGGCTTGCTTCATTCAAGAAGTCAAGTCACTTGAAGAAAGAAAGTAGGAGGAAGAAGAATGAGCAAGCTCAATCTCAAACACAAATAGAAATGCAGCAATGGATGCAAGAGAGATGAAAAGAAAAGTTATGAGAAGTGAAGGCAAATTCACTTCTCAAGTTTACTTACCACCTGAAATGTTAGAGAGAAATGCAATGCAATGCAAGATGAGATGAAATGGCATGATGCTAAGCAAAACCAGAAGCATATTGATTATGATTATGATGTTATGAGGTGCTGCAAACATGAGGCAAGACATGGAGATGCTCATACAAGATTATGGATGCAAATGATGCAAGTTAAGGAGCATGAATGAACATGAAAAGTCATGAAGCATACAAGACAAATGACATGGCAAATATGAGATGCAATGATCAAAGATGCTTCCTACATGTCTTAAGATGTCAAATGAATCACAAGAATGCACAAAATGCAAAGACAAGTCATGTTATGCAAGAGAATGCAAGAAGGATGCAAGAGAAAGCCCAAATTAGGGTTCATGGATCAAACATCAAACAAAAACCCAAAACAGAAGCAAACCCTAAGATAAAAAATGGAAAATGCTACCCAAAGAAACCCTAAGCCTATAATGAACCACTGCCCAAAGGGGAACTCTCAACTCTTAACCAAACTCAAGATATGAATTTTCTAAGTTATTAGGGTTTTTTAGGGTTCTTAACAAAAGAAATGTCAAACAATTGGAAAATGCAATATCAAATCATGGCCATTTTATCTTAGAAACTATATGCTAAACACAAAACAATGTAAGAAGAATCAATGTCTCAACCTTCTCCAATAGGCAGAGATGAATTTTTAAACTTATGATCAAATTAATGCATAAAAAATGATTTAATTCAATGAAAAATTCTTAAAATGCATCAAGATCAAAAAAGAAATTTGGTTTGAAGGTTGGACAATGTTTCTAAATGTCTTAGAACATTTCATGAATTTTTTTGTAATTTTTAAATACCTAAAAGTATTTTTAATTAATTAATTCCCATTAATCAATTAAAAATAATCTTTTAAATATTTAAAAATACTTTTTTAATGATAAAAAATAAAATAAAAATATTTTTGGGTCATAAAAATTAATAAAACTTTTAGGAAAAAGTTTCATAATTTTTATGTATTTTTAACTATTTTAAAATAATTATGCAAATTAATTGAAATAAAAATGAATAAAAATTAAATAAAAGAGAAAGTCAAAGGAAAGGATGGCTGAGATGAGCCCTGAGTTCAAATTGGTTGACTGGCGCGTGAATGGAGGGTGTGGATTGCATCTGGATTAATTAATTTAATTACGAATTAATTAAAGCTAATGAGAGAGATTAGGGCAAACAAAATGATCTGGGCCATTCAAAAGAGAGGGAAGTCAACAGGTCAAAGGCCATCTACGGCTCAAATTCAAACTAGAGTTAATGACGCAATTAGGGCATAATCACTCTCAGGTGGCCGGAGAAGACCTCCGGTCGTCTTCTCCGGCCAGCACCTCACCTGAAAAATCCCCAAACCCCTCAAACCGTATCAAAAATGAAAACTAAGAACATAGAAATGATCTTCATCCTCTCACGAATCAAACCCCTCTCTCAAAACACATTTCTTCTTCCTAAACAAGCTGAATCGAAAGAAATAAAAACTAGGGCACGCAAGCTTCAGAGACAAATTAAATACTCAAATCAAAGCCATTTCAAAAACTAAGAACATCAGGATGATCAGTGAATCACATAGAACAAGTTTGTAACAAGAAAAATGATTTCTGGAAAAATAATTTTCAAGCTACCTGAGATTTGGAGCTTTCAATTTGAGGACTTTCTGGCCACTTCTCCTTGTGCAATCCACTCCACTTGGTCCACAGAAGGTGCTTGAATGCTCAAAAGGAGTTTAAGTTGGCTGGATAATGAGATTCGAAAGCTCCTGCTCAAGCTTGGTCAGAAATGGCAATGGAGTTTCTGGAGGTTTCAGGCCATTGTGAATGATGGTTTGTGGTCCTGAGGATGAATGGAGAAGGTCTGGAGTGTTTGTTTGTGTGTTTGTGAGCTAGGGTGAGAGTTTCGAATGAAACTGCAAAGTGAGGTAAGGAATGGAAGTGGAGTGTTCTGGTTGTTTCAGGCTTGGGTTCTTGGTGCTGGGTGGTCTATGGGGCAAGGTGAGTTGAATGGTGAAGATAGTTTGAGTGTTTGCAAGCTGTGGAATCAGATTCGAAACAAGTTGCAATTGGGAGTTTTTTGTGAATGTGGTGAATGAATGTGTTTCAGCCTTGCCTTGTGTTGTGTTTTGCTTGCAAATTGTCCACATAAGTCTCTCTCATTGGTCAGTTGACAAGACATGCCCTTTATTGATTGGTAAGTTACCTTTTGCAAAAAGTCAAATAATGTGTAAGAGAAGCATGGCTCAAGGTCTAGGCAAGTACATGGCATGGGCTGGCGCAGCAAGGGTGAGGGAGAGGTCTAGCAAAGCTCAGCATCCAATGTCACAAGTTGTAGGAAGCATGATGATGAGTTTTGCAACTTGTTGTAACTTTGGTTCACATGTGAGAAAGTCTTGTTACACAAACCAAACCATGGGGAAACTTGGTCCAATTCTGATTTTTAAGGCTCATAGAATGTTTGTGTAATGGTTTCAAATGAATTAGAGGTCACATAATGCATTGGTTCATGACTTTGCAAAATTTCCATTTGAGGCATGCCTTAAAAATCAATGATTTTAGCCAACTTTGCCTTGCCATAACTTTTGATTCAAGAAGAGTTTGATCATGTTCTTGTACTTTTTGAAAAGGGAAAAATGAGATCTACAACTTTCATGACCAAAGTTTTTCCATTTGAAGCCTTTTTGGATCAAGAATCAAGGCTTGAAAAAATGACCTAAAATGATGCATTCTTGAAAAGTCAACTATGCCCAAAAAGTCAACATTTACAAAAACCCTAAATTCTTGATTTTTATGAACTTCAACCTTCTTCCATGATCAAATAAAGATCATATACACTCAAAATAATGAAGATCACCCATTGGTTGGGTCATTGGGGGCCTCAGATTCCCTGATTTTACACTGACTTGTCTGAAAAGTCAACCCTTGATCAGATGACTTCCCCATGGAATTTCTTCATGAAAATTGATATGCATACTCCCTATACCATATAGAGATCAATGGAAACAAGAATGACCAAAAAATTTGGAGTTATGGCCTCTGAAACCAAAACCCTAATTTTCAGTCAACTGTGCAGTTCAACCTGGCTCTGCATCCACTCAAACCCTAGTCCTTGTGATTCCTCTGCATTTTTGACTTTGAGGAGATGGAATATGCCATAAGAACACACATGGACCCCTTTGAGATGATTGGTGGCCTTTGGAGTGACTCAAGAAGCTTTGGGATTGCTCAGATCACAAACCCTAGGTGCAGATGCCTTAGAAACTATGCAGTGAATCAAAAATGAGATGTGAGATGACATGATTGTGTTTATGCATATGAGGATGATCACAAGCCATGGTGTGAATGGGTGAGGGCAAATTTGGGGTGTTTACACAGTCCAGTTACTATCACGGTGCCTGGACCCGTTCCATATGAAAGCAGTAATGCCATACCTTGGCATTATGGCTCTGATCTCTACTGTAATGGGGAGAAAATCACTTTGGATTCTTCAAACTCTTCTCCACAAATTGATAATGTTGGGGGAGGCGGAGGCTTCACCAGAAACGGACGCCTTTTTGCCTCACAAGTACAAAGGCCTAATGCCGAAGCAGAATCTGCTGCCAAAGCAAAAGGAAAGAGTGTGGTGCTTAAAGAGCCAGCTATCAAGGAAACTCAGAAGACATCTTTTGAACAAGATGTATACGAGTTTATGAGAATCATAAAGAGAAGTGATTACAAGGTAGTGGATCAGGTGCAACAAACTCCCTCTAAGATCTCCATATTATCCATGTTAATGTGTTCTGAATCTCACAGGAATGCATTATTGAAAGTCCTGCACGCAGCATACGTGCCAGAGGAGATTACTGTTAATCAGCTAGAGACTGTGGTAGCAAATATCAATACCAGTCATGGACTAGGCTTTACCAATGCTGACTTAACAACTGAGGGACGTAACCACAACAAGGCTTTACACATCACTCTAGAATGCAAGGGTGTTGTTCTATCTCATGTGCTGGTGGACACTAGGTCATCACTCAATGTTCTACCAAAGAAAGCCTTGGTGAAGCTAGAATATGATGGCTTGGCATTGCGTCTGAGTAATTTGGTAGTGAGAGCGTTCGATGGCTCTAAATGATCAGTGCTTGGGGAGATTGATCTGCCTGTGATGATTGGCCCGCAGACTTTTAAGATTACCTTCTATGTGATGGACATTCAGCCGTCCTACAACTATTTGTTGGGTAGACCTTAAATCCATACCGCCTGGCGATGTTACGTCTACCCTTCACCAGAAGCTGAAATTCGAGTGGGAAGGCCAGATCATCACCATCTGTGGGGAAGAGGACATCTTTGTTAGCCATCTGGCTACGTATAAGTATATTGAAATGGATGGAGAAATCCATGAAACCATGAGCCAGGGGTTTGAGGCCCTGAACATTAATGAAGCATCTGCTGTACTGGGAACTTACATGACGTCTTATTAGCAAGCCAGGAAGGTTGTTGAAGAGGGTACTGCCCAAGGCTGGGGCAAGCTGCTGCCTATGGAAAAGAAGGAAGACAGATTTGGGTTGGGTTACAAACCAACTCAACAAGATCAATCAGAGGCTGCCAAGAAGCCCAATTTTGTCAGCGGGGGAATGCTCACCCCGGATGCAGTAAACAACTTTGAAGACGAGGAAGAAAGCGACCGCAACCTGGAGAGCTGGATACGTCCAAGGATCCCGGGGAGCCAAGTCCTTAACTGGTCTTCCCAGGAAATTATAAGGGTTACTCCTGCAGAGTAATTATTATTTCCTGTATTTTTAAGCATGCATCAAATCTTGCATCTTGCCCAAGATGACAAGACTCATTTTGTAATCGGGCCATCTTGTAATTTTGTGCAAACAGATCAATCAATGAATATTAGACATCTTTTGCAAACGAGACTCTTTTTCCGCTCACTGTATTTTCATTTTTCTTTCTGTACAAAAATAAAATGGCAAAGTTTTCAAAATAAATAACTTCATTTTCACCTTTTTTCTAAACAAGATTAAAATTGATCACTAAAATAAACAATCTAAACCCTTGCAGAGAGTGCCTTTCAGATTGCACCGAAAACAACACAGCTATGACTTCGTATGACTTTGACAATCCAATCAATCAAGATGATGAAGGGGTTGAAGAAGATTACGAGCTACCTGAAGAGCTAGCCAGGTTGTCAAGGCAAGAGGAGAAGGTTATCACTCCTCATCAGGAGGAAGTCGAAACGGTTAATCTTGGTACGGAAGAAGATGTGAAAGAGGTTAAGATCGGAGCCTGCTTACAAGATTCAGTAAAGGAACAACTGATTGACATGCTTTGGGAGTATGTAGATGTCTTTGCTTGGTCTTATCAGTATATGCCAGGGTTGGACACCGATATTGTCATGCACAAGCTGCCTTTAAAAGAAGACTGCCCACCAGTGAAACAGAAGTTGCGCCGTACTCGCCCAGATATGGAAATGAAGATTAAAGAAGAGGTACAAAAGCAGTGGGACGCCGGTTTCCTTGCTGTAACTAGCTATCCACCGTGGGTTGCTAATATTGTACCTGTGCCTAAGAAGGATGGCAAGGTGAGGATGTGTGTAGATTACCGGGATCTGAACAGAGCCATCCCGAAAGATGATTTCCCTTTACCTCACATTGATGTATTGGTCGACAATACGGCTCAGTTCTCGGTATTCTCCTTCATGGAAGGATTTTCAGGATACAATCAGATCAAGATGTCACCTGAAGACATGGAGAAGACAACTTTCATCACACCCTGGGGCACATTCTGTTACAAGGTGATGCCATTCGGATTGAAGAATGTTGGTGCAACTCATCAACGGGCTATGGTAACATTATTCCATGACATGATCCACAAAGAAATTGAATGTTATGTGGATGACATGATTGCCAAGTCCCTCACAGAAGAAGACCACCTGGTAAATCTGCTGAAGTTATTCAAGCGTCTGAGGAAATACCAACTGTAGTTAAACCCCAACAAGTGCACATTCGGGGTGCGATCCGGTAAGCAGCTGGGTTTCATTGTAAGTGAGAAAGGGATTGAAGTTGACCCTGATAAAGTCAAAGCCATTCAATAAATTCCTGCACCAAAATCAGAAAAAGAAGTTCGGGGTTTCTTAGGTAGATTGAACTACATTTCACGGTTCATATCTCACCTTACGGCAACCTGTGAACCTTTGTTCAAGCTGTTAAGAAAAGAACAAACGGTCAGGTGGAACGAAGACTGCCAGAGGGCTTTTGACAAAATCAAGGAATACTTACAAGAGCCTCCAATCCTTATGCCTCCAGTTGAAGGAAGACCTCTAATCATGTACTTAACAGTATTAGAAGAGTCAATGGGGTGTGTGCTGGGCCAGCATGACGAGTCTGGTCGAAAAGAGTATGCAATATACTACCTAAGCAAAAAGTTTACCGACTGTGAACAACGTTATTCACTGCTCGAGAAAACTTGTTGTGCTTTAGCGTGGGCTGCTCGCCGGCTAAGGCAGTATATGTTGACCCACACCACTTTATTGATTTCAAAGATGGACCCAGTTAAGTACATATTTGAGAAGCCAACACTTACCGGACAGGTTGCAAGATGGCAAATGATCCTCACAGAATATGATATTCAGTATACATCTCAAAAAGCCATCAAGGGAAGTGTATTGTCTAATTATCTTGCTGAGAAACCTATTGATGATTACCAGCCTATGAGATTTGACTTCCCTGATGAAGACATCATATTCATAAAAGCTAAAGATCATGAAGAGCCTGTTCACACTAAAGGGCCTGACCCAGAAGAAGAATGGACTATGATGTTTGATGGGGCTGTTAATATGAATGGTCGTGGTGTTGGTGCGGTACTCATTACGCCTAAAGGGGTTCACATGCCTTTCTCGACAAAACTCACCTTCAACTGCACTAACAACGAAGCTGAATACAAAACTTGTATTATTGGTCTTGAGGAAGCCATTGACCTCCGGATCAAGGCTCTGATTGTATTTGGAGATTCAGCTCTGGTAATTAATCAAACCAACGGAAAATGGTACACCCACCAAGATCATCTGATACCTTACAGGGATTATACAAGAAGGTTATTGACTTTATTCACAACAGTCAAGCTTGAGTATATCCCTCGAGATGAAAATCAGTTTGCAGATGCTCTGGCTACCATTTCTTCCATGATCAAAGTTCAAGGTGCCAACTTTGTGCCTCGGATCTCAGTATCCAGACTCGACAGACCGGCATATGTATTCTCAGCAGACCTTGCTAAAGATGATAAGCCTTGGTTCCATGACATTAAGTGCTTCTTGGAGGATCAAACATACCCACCTGGGGCATCTTCCAATGACAAGAAGACACTAAGAAGGCTAGCTGGTAGTTTCTTCCTGAATACTGACGGTTCCCTGTACAAAAGAAACATTGATATGGTACTACTCAGATGCATTGATAAGGCAGAAGCAGACTTGTTGATGCACGAGGTGCACGAAGGATCTTTTGGCACCCATGCAGGAGGGCATGCCATGGCTAAAAAGTTGCTAAGATCAGGCTATTACTGGATCACAATGGATGCAGACTGTTGTGCTTATGCCAGAAAGTGTCATAAATGCCAAATTTACGCGGATAAAGTGCATGTGCCTCTGAATCCTTTGAATGTGATGTCTTCACCCTGGCCCTTTGCCATGTGGGGCATTGATATGATTGGCAAGATTGAACCAACAGCTTCAAATGGCCACAGATTCATCCTGGTAGCCATTGACTATTTTACCAAGTGGGTTGAAGCAGCTTCTTATACAAATGTTACAAGGCAAGTGGTAGCCCGATTCCTGAAAAGAGATATCATTTGTCGGTATGGAGTGCCCGAGCGAATCATTACTGATAATGGTTCCAACTTGAACAACAAAATGATGGCAGAGCTATGCCGGGACTTCAAGATCCAACACCACAATTCGTCTCCTTACAGGCCAAAGATGAATGGCGCTGTTGAAGCAGCTAATAAGAATATCAAGAAGATTGTGCAGAAGATTGTAGTCACGTACAGAGACTGGCATGAAATTCTACCGTTTGCCTTGCATGGGTACCGTACATCAATCAGAACATCCACTGGGGCAACACCGTATCAGCTTGTTTATGGTATGGAGGCAGTCCTACTTGTTGAAGTTGAGTTACCCTCCCTGCGGGTATTAATTGATGTTAAGCTGAATGAAGCGGAATGGGTCCGATCCCGATACGAACAATTGAATTTGATTGAAGAGAAGAGATTAGCTGCAATCTGTCTTGGGCAGTTATATCAGAAGAGAATGAAGAAAGCCTTCGATCAGAAATTTAGGCTCTGAGAGTACCAAGTAGGAGATCTTGTGTTGAAAAGACTCCTCCCTCCTCATACAGACCACAGGGCCAAGTGGACTCCGAACTATGAAGGGCCATTCGTAGTAAAGAAAGTTTTCTCCAGTGGAGCAGTCATGCTCAGTACTATGGATGGTGAACACTTTCTGTCCCCTGTGAATTCAGACGCAGTTAAAAAATACTTCGCATAAAATGACCCGCTGGACATAAAAACAGAATGAAAGTCCAGGCAAAAATAGGGCATCCCGGCGAGTCAAAAACAGAATAAAAGACTCGGGAAAAAATAAGGGAAAATAAACAAAAAAGTGTACACCCGCTGAGTTGAAAAGCCGCATTGGACAACTCAGGCAAAAATGGGTATCCCGGTGGATTGAAAACCCGAAAGGGCGATCCACGCAAAATAAGGGAATAAGCGAACAATTGCATTCTGAATTCGTCTGTATCACCTACAACTTGGTGTAAACACTCCAAATTTGCCCTCACCCATTCACACCATGGCTTGTGATCTTCTCATATGCATAAGTTCAATCATAGCATCTCATATTGCATATTTGCTACACTGCATTGGTTCAAAGTCATCTGTATCTAGGGTTTGTGATATGATCATTCCAGAGCCATTTGAGCCACTCCAAAGGTCATCAATCACTTCAAAGGGGTCCATGTGTGTTCAAGCATCATATCATATCCTCTCAAAGTCAATAATGTCAAAAAATCACAAGAACTGAGATTGGCATGGAAGCAGAGCCAGACTTAACTGCACAGATGACCTAGAATTAGGGTTTTGGTTTCAGAGGCCATAACTCCAAAATTTTTGGTCATTCTTGTTTCTATTGGTCTCTATATGGTATAGGGATCATGCATATCAATTTACATGAAGAAATTCAATGGGGAAGGCATCTGATCAAGAGTTGACTTTTTGAGCAAGTCAGTGCAAAATCAGGGCATCTGAGGCCCTCAATTACCCAACCAAAAGTTGTTCATCATCATTTTGATTATGTATGATCTTTATTTGATCATAAAAGATGTTAGAAGTTCACAAAATTGAATAATTTCAAGCCATTTGCAAAGTTGACTTTTTGGGAAAATGACTTGTAATGGAAACTTGCCATTTTGGGAAACTTTTTCAACTCTTGCTTTTTGATTCAAAAATGCCTCAAATGGGAAAACTTTGGTCATGAAAGTTGTAGAATGGATCATTCCCTTTTCAAAAAGTACAAGAACTTGTCCTAATTAATTTTGGATCAAAAGTTATGGCTTGTCAAAATTGGAAAAAATCACATAATTTCAAGTTTTCTACCAAAGAGGCAAAGTTGCAAAATCCCTTGCCAAGGCAAATTGAGACCTCAAATGGACTTCTAATCTTCACACAAACATGAACCAATGTCTAAAAGTCAGATTGTATCAAAAGTTCACTCATTTTCATGACTTGTGGATCAAGAAATTTCAAAAGGGGCAAAGTTGATCAAAGTTGCAAAACCTCACTCAAACCCTAATCCATGAGCTGGCTAACTTCAAAATTGATCCTATGGTTCTCCTCACTTCTTGATGCGCAGGACACCCCTCTTGTCCTTGGCTAGCCATGAGCCCATACCTCTCTTACACAAAGCTTGACTTTTTTGCAAAAGACCCATACCAATCACAATAGGGCACAACCACTCTTCTGACCTACCCAAGATTGATAAGTGGACCAAATACATCACAACACACCACACAACTCATGCTGAAGCTCTCCCCAAGCCATAGTTCCAAGTTTATGCCTCATATGCATTTTGCTTCGAATCACACAACACAACCTTCAAACACAAAAACAAACTTCACCATTAACCTCAGCATGTTCCACTGATCACAAACCAACCATTGAAACAGCCCAAAACCTCACACAAACCAAACACGATTTCCTCACTTCACTGAACAGAACTTGCTCAATCTCAAAAACCAGCCATTTTTAACTCCAATCAAGCCTTGCAAACTTCTCAGGGGGGTCATTGGAGGTGATTGGAAGCAAAGAGCTGGCCAGAGAGTTGCAAACTGAGAAAGCTCAAGCTCAGGTACCTCATGAACCTTTTTTCCAGAAATGAAAATTTAAGTTTCTAGATTGTTCCTTATGTCTTGCTGATCATCCAGATGTTCTTACTTTTTGAAATGGTTAAGATTTGAGTGTGTACTGGTTGTCTGAAACTTTTGCCGTTTTGCAAGTTTTGATTCGAATCTGGTTTTGTAGGTCATAGAAATTTGTTTTGAGGTGGGGTTTGGATTCAGGGAGGTTAGAAGGTTTGATCTGGAGCTTTAGAGCTCCAGAAATGGCCTAGGGAGAGAGTTCCATCTTTCGTCTTGCCGGAGAAGATGACCGGAACCACTGTTCCGGTCATCTGAAAGTGATTAAATTAGGGTTAGGGTTTAGCTGAGTTTGAATGCTAGCCTTTGGATCCAACTTCCCGCGCGCTGTGAACGGCCCAGATCCTTTGATTTAGCCCTAATCCAGTCATTAACTTTAATTAATTTGGATTAAAATTTGAATTTCCCAGAAGCAATCCCAGCCACTCGAACGCGCGCCAGTCAATTCCCGCGTGTCCAATTTGAATCTCAGCCTTAGATCTTGCATACTTTCCATTTAATTTCATTTTTATTTTATTTTTATTCATTTAACTTTCATATTTAATTTAAAATAGATAGAAAAATCCTAAAAATATTTCCCTTTGCATTTTTGTTTCAAATATTTTTCTCATTCAGAAAATGATTTTTATTTTATTTTTTGCATTAAAAATTATTTTTAAATCATTTAAAAGTTTATTTTTAATTAATTAATGAAAATTAATTAATTAAAAATACTTTTAGGTATTTAAAAATCACAAAAAAATTCATGTAACATTTAAAAACATATAGAAACATTGTCCCACTCTCAAACCAAATTTATTTTTTGTTCTTGATGCCTTTTGATAATTTTCTTTTGATTTAATTTCATTTTAAGGCATTATTTTGCTTCAAACTTCAAAAATTCATTTCTGTCTAACCTTTGAGAGTTGGACAATGATTCTTTTTGCATTGCATCTTATATAACATTTAGTTTGAAGGATAAAATTGGAATGAATTGATATTGCATTTTCAATTTGTTTGGCATTTTTCTTGTCAAGGTACCTTAAAACCCTAACAATCTTAGAAAATTCATAACTTTCAATAGGTTAAGAGTTGGATCCCCTCCTTTGGGCAGTGAGTTTGTATAGGTCTAAGGTTCCTTTGATTGCATTTTCAAATTTTTATCATGTCATTTGCTTCTGGTTTTGGATTTTTGCTTTGTATGTTGCATATAACCCTAATTCATGCCTTCCTTTGCATCCATCTTCCATTTGCTTGCATACCATGACTTGCCATGACATTTTGTGCATCCATTTGATTCATAACACATCTTAGGACATATTAGAATCATGGTTGATCATTGCATCTTTCATTTGCCATGTTATATGTCTTTTGCATTCCATAACTTTTCATGAACATTCATGGTTCAAAGCATGCTTCTCTTGCATCCATATGTTTGTATGATCATCCCCATGCCTTGCCTCATGTTTGCATAATCTCTTAGCATCATTAACATCATACTTATGCTCCTGGTTTTGGTTTGCATTATGACATTGCATCTCATTTTGCATTGCATTTCATTTCTTTTGCTAACTTTTCAGGTGGTAAGTTGTTTGAGAAGTGAATTTGCCTTCACTTCTCACATTCTCTTTTCATCTCTTTCATACTTCCCTTGCGGTATTTTGTATGTGTATTGGATTGAGCTTGTTCACTCTTGTTCATCTTACTTTCTTTCTTCAAGCAACTTGTCTTCTTAAGTGAAGCAAGTTGTTTTGTTTCTCTTTGATCCTTTCATCTGCTTCTCTCCTTGGTGGTTTCTTGAAGATTTCTTTCTCAAACCTCACAAAACCTAGGAATGACCAAGCATGATAATAATTAGGGTTTGATTAGTCCCCCGCTTAGCTTTTACCTTTGTGTCTCTTTGAGTCTTCTCTTCTCATCTCATAATCAGGGACTAAACCCTAAAGGTTTTAAGGCTTTGTGATTAAGCTTATGCCTGCATCCTTCTATTAGGATGGAGTGTATAACTTTAATCCTAAGTGTTAAACCCTTAATGTGTTTAAATCCTTTAATCAATTCACTTGATAATCATCAAGACATCAAGCTTGTAACTTGGGCCCTGCATTAGGGTTCTAATTCTTCCTTAATTGGTTAAGAAGGACTAACCCTAGTGTTAATGGACAAGTCCTCCTCAAGTTGTCTTACAAACCATAAAATTCATTTCTTCATCTTATCATTAATTAATATCCATTTAATAAAGGCTTTGTTTTGTCATGAGGTTAATCCCTAATCATGGATTAAGTTGAGGTATCTTCCTCAGCTTAAATATTCTCATCTATTATCCTTCTATTAGGATGGTGTAATGAGTCTGTTTAATCCCTGATTATGGCTTAAACTCATTACTTAACACTAAACAAAAACAACAAAAACATCTAAATAATAACAAGTAGGTTAATGATCTTAATCCTACACCATGGTGATTAAGTGTGAGACACTGACTTCACACTTAAGGTATTCTCATTACCCCTAATCAAAGGGAGGATGTGATGAGTTTACTAACCCATTGGTTTAGGCTTAAGCTCATTTTCTTATGACAAACTTCTAAAAGAAATAAAAGACTGAAAACACAAAAAAAAAACAATAATCGTCTCCTTCGGGATTCTTTTCTCATCACCCTCACTCACAAACGAGAACTTGCTTCTTCCGTCTAATGCAAGACAGTTTGCACCGGAGCTAGACAGGTCATACACTTGAGCATAGACAAGCAAGCAGTTCACAAGTCAATTTATCTTTCAGTCTCTTTGAGTCGAACTACGGTGTTCTGACTTCCTCATTGCACGAGAGGATACGTAGGCATAACTTAACAGTTATCGAACAAAAGTCTCTGTATATTCCCCCTCCTTCCAGCATTATTCTTTAAGCCTCATAATCTTGAGCTTCATTCATTTCTTACACTGACACTTCTCTTATACACTTCACATTCCCTTTTACACTGACACTTGCATTCTTTCCAGCTTTGATACACAGATAGCACTGACACTACCCCTTTTTTTAACACAAATCTTTTAAGCGTGGATCCCGTCGAGTACGACGGACAATCTGGGTGCTAATACCTTCCCAGGTTGTAACCAACCCCCTTTCTCAGTCTCTCTGGTTCGCAACCGTCATATCCATATCTTTTCTTAGGTTTATGCAGCATTACCTTTCCTCCGGGATAAAAATGCCCAGCTGGCGACTCTTTCTTTTCTGAGTTCACCCCTGTGTGTTCTCTTCCTCTTTTCGCCTACCGTTCGCGTCTGTACTCCTTCTGGCTCTGTGTCATTTGGTGGGAGCGACAACTTGGCGACTCTGCTGGGGACCCTTATACTGTAACCAGGGCTTTTGGTTCTTTTTGTGGGTTCCTCCTATCGCTTGATTGATCTGTGTTTACTGGGGTGTTATGTGCTAATTGTGTTTATATAGTTGCTTTATTTATTGCTTTATGTACAGTTATTTATTGCTTTCTTTACAGCTTTATATATCATACTGTCATACTGTTATCTGGCTGGATCTGGTTTTTGTTTTGGTGGGTGGGGTTCTACTGAGAGTTTAAGGTCCTATACCTGGGACCTGAGTGACACCTAGGCTAGAGTGGTTCATGTTCTTTCCCATTCCATTTCGGTCTGGTGCGGGAATATGAAACACGGTTCAGATGTGGGTTTCTTCTTGAGAACTCTGTGCTACAGATTTCCTGTAGTGCTAGAGCTATCTGGGAAGCCTGCTAAGTCTGGATGACCTTTATTATGACCTTCAGAAACTGAGGTGAATTAGAGGAGGATCTTTTATGGTTATTGTAAACACTGTACCTCCGGGTTAGAAGTGTTTACACTTCTCATAACTGATCCAAGTCTGAGGATCCTTGTTTTAGAACATCACCTGTGAGGGGGTTGGGCTGTTTACAGGTTTGCAGGAACCCTTGGCCACATCATACCCTGTTACTTATTATGTTTAAGAATGCTTCACTTTGGACAGTTCTTGTGATTTAACCCAGGACATGTGACTCTTTATTTGAGTCCCCCACCTTGGTTACTGGACATCTGAACCTCCATCTGGACTTCTTGAACATACATGGGTCTTTTATATCAAGACAGTAATCAGATCCAGCTTGATCACAAACCCTTGCATATCATTTGCATACTCATTATTTGCATCATTTAACATTTGTTTATTTGTTTTTCAGGGTATCCATATTACATCTGGCTTGGTTTTGACCCCTTCATCTGCATAGACCTTTGTTCATCAGTTATCTGCTTCAGCTATCTTCATCAGTTGCCTGCTTCAGCTACTTTTATTACCAGCCTCAGCCTACCAGTGGCTCATCTCCAGTATCAGTGTTCATCATCAGCATTTGTTTCCAGCTCTTCATCAGCATTCATGGCACCCCAAGAAGAGCAACATTTCATATCATTTCTTTGAGCCTGTGCTGACTGGCATCAGGCAGGTCCATGCACTTATCACTCCAGACCACATCCCATTATTCAGAGAGCATTATGGAGGCATCCTTGATATGATTATGGACTTAGACCCTTCTCAGAGGAGTTTGATCCACACTTGCCTACAGTTCTATGATCCTCCTTTGAGATGCTTCACATTCCAGAACTTTCAGCTGGGACCTTTGCTGGAGGAGTTCTCATCATTGATTGGAGTACCTTTCAGGGGTGATATCCCCTTCAACCCAGAGATGACTTCTCCCGGCAATGGAGAAGTGGCAAAGGCACTGTATTTGGAGCCTATTTTGATTGAGCAGAACATGACAACAAAGGCAGGGATCCCTGGTTTGCACTTGGACTTTCTAACTTCTCAGGCCATCCTGAAGGCCTCCTTGGGAGAATGGAAGGCAGTTTGTGCATTGTTAGCCCTCAGTATATATGGGGTTATACTATTTGCAGATGAGCCCAAGTTTATCATCAAGAATGCTATTCATCTCTTACTTTTGAGGAACCCAGTGCCCACCTTGCTGGGAGATTTCTATTATTCCGTTCACCAAAGGAATGAGAAGCAGAGAGGGAGGTTGGTAAGGTGATGTGCTCCTCTATTTCACACCTGGCTGCTCAAACACTTACCCAAGACTGATGCTTTCTTAAATCCTCACCAACAGAAGAATTGGGCTAGGAGACTTATTGCTTTAACTTCATATGACATCAGATGGTGCACTCAGAGCACCAAAGGCAGGGACATAATTACTAGCTGTGGGCAGTTCCCTAATGTACCTCTGATAGGAGTGAAGGGTTGCATAAATTTCAATCCTTTGCTGTTCAAGAGACAATTGGGCTATGCTTTGGTTCACCCTCCTAGAGTGCAAGACTTGGCTGAAACCCTGTATTGTGAGATAAAACCTAATCTAGCTGTTGTCAGGCAAGCATCCTGGGCTTGGGACAACATCCAGACCAAAGGGATGGCCATTCTTGGGAGATGCAATAATGTGGCTTCAGCTCAGTATTATGAATGGTCTCATGCTAGGGCTCAGATTTCTGGGATGCCTTTCACCATTGAGGATGCACCTGGACCATCCACAACACCACCTCCATCCACTGTCGACCTGGAAGAATTTGAGAAACTGAAGGAGAGGAATGAGAATCTGTCTCAAGCTCTGAAGAAGACCCTCTGGGAGAGGAGTGATGGTCGTCTAGACATTGAGAGGTTAGAAAAGCTTAAGGTGGAGCATTTAGCCAAGATTGGGAAAGCAGAGGACTACATCAAGAAATCAAGAGCTGGAGAGCAAATTTTGAAGAATGCATGCAAAGAGGCCCAGTTTCAGAAGGCTAGGACTGATCTCTATCTGAAAGAGAGTCAAGATAGGTGGGTAAGGATCACTGAAGCTCGCACTCAAGAGGATAAGAGAACTCAGGCCAGGATTGAGCAGTTGGAGGCCATTGAAAAGAAACAACAGGAAGCTTTGCTAGCATCCCAGAAGGAAATTTCAGAATTAAAACTTAGGGCTGGTGTGAAGAGGTCAAAGGACCAAGACAGACACAAGAAGCTGACCACTACAATTGCCACCAGGAACCTTCTTATCAGAAACATTACAGAGCATCCGGCTGGTCCTGTAACTGAATCACTTTTGAAGGAGGTTAAGGAGGATGAATTTGGTTTAGATGTTTGACTTCTTTGCTTGTTGTTATTGCCATTTCATGTACTTTTCTTTTTATGTTGTATTTTGACCCTTCAAGGGTATGTATTGTAAAAACAAACTATGAATGATCCACCATTTGTAATGTATTTGTCAGTTTGTTTCATTTGAGTTTCTTTTTCAAGCAACATTAAAGCATCTTCCTCAGGGTCTGGAAAGGTCAAAACCAAGTGCCAAGCCGGATACCTTGGAAACAAATAAGCATACTGCATTGCATACTAACTTTTGTTTTGTTTTGTAGGTCTTTGTTTTGTTTGTTACTAACTCTGCTGTGATTCAGGAATTATTGCTCGCCGTCGGGTGTTCCCTCTCAACCGTCCACACAGATATCCTACTCGCAACAACCTTCCTGGTATCCAGATGGACCAAGTACAGCAAGAGCTGACAGAGGTCAGAACCCAGATCGTTAACGAAAGGCTGGAGATGAGGAACCAAATGACCCAGTTCATGGAAGTAATGAATGGCTTGGCTCAAAGCCAAGAAAGGTTGAGGGCATTGGTAGAAAGACAAACCCCGGAGGAACCTCCTCTGGGAACTGGAGGAACAAGTAACAATGAGAGGGGTCAGCCTCATGTTAATCCACCAGTATATGGGCCTCATTTGCATCCGGAAGTCAACATCCCGGGTATTGTGCAAGGAAATACTATTGGAGGAAGGGGTTTACAGGAAGACCCCCAGGAAGAGCAGTTTACTGTGATGGGAGCTGGGGATGAAGTTTATGATAGGAGGTTTGATGAAATTGCTGAGAAGTTGAGATCTATGGAGTCTCAAAATTCCTTAGGCTTCGATGTTATGGATATGGGGTTAGTGGATGGGGTAAGGATTCCTCATAAGTTTAAACCCCCGTGCTTCGAGATGTACAATGGAACTTCCTGTCCACGAACTCACTTGCAATCTTTTCTGGGAAGACTTAAGGCATACACCATGGATGAGAAACTATAGATGTTCTATTTTGAAGATAGTTTGACTGGGGCCTCAAGGGAGTGGTACTCTCACTTGACCAGAGCTACTATCAGGTGCTGGAAGGACCTAGCTGAAGCTTTCATCAGACAATACCAATACAATCTGGACATGGCTCCTAACAGAACCCTTCTGATGGGAATGTCTCAATCCTCCAGAGAAAGCTTCAGGGAATATGCCCAGAGGTGGAGACAGCTTGCTACTGCTGTCCAGCCACCCATGTCGGAGAGAGAAATGGCCGACATGTTTATGAACACTCTGCAAGGAACATATATTGATAGGCTAGCTGCCTTTTCTTCCACCAGCTTCGCTGACGTAGTCATAGCTGGAGAAAGAATTGAAAGCCTTCTGAAGATGGGTAAAATTTCTGATAATGGTGCAAGTTCGTCAAGTAATCCCAGGAAGCCTTTTGTGGGACCTAGAAGAACCGGTGAGACAAATGCCATTCATGCCACCAGGGGCAGGCCTCAGTACCTTCACAGATCAGTAGCAGCTGTCACTATTCCAGCTCCGATTCCTCAGCAACCAGCATATCAACCACCACAACAACCAGACTATCAACAACAAGTTCAGTATCCACCACAGAGGACCTACAACAACAACAACAGCAATAAACAGCAGAGACCCTTCCAACAAAGACCAATACAGGCAAATAGGGTGATTGACCCTATCCCTATGCCTTATGCCGCTTTATTGCCACAACTCCTGAAACTCAACCTGGTTGAGCTAAGGACATTGGCACCACCAGATCCCTCCAATCTTCCAAGAAATTATGACGCCAACGCCAGGTGTGCTTTTCATTCTAATGCATCAGGCCACAATACTGAGAAATGCAGGGCATTGCAAATGAAGGTGCAAGATCTGGTAGATTCTAAAGCCCTTAACTTTGCACCCCCTCCAAATGTCAATAAGAATCCCATGCCTAATCATGGAGGACCCAGAATTAATGCCATTGAGGAAGACAAGCCATCTTTCTTGATCACCAGTGTTGGGCAGATTCGGACACCTCTGGTAGAAATTAAAGCTCAACTTCTAGAGTGCCAGATGTTCCTCGGGTGTGAGCTCGGTTGTGGTTATTGCAACATTTCAGTCAACGGGTGTGATAATTTGAGAAGCGGCATAGATGGTCTTATCAAAAGTGGTATACTTCAGATCACAACATCAGCACCTACAAATCCAGCAATCCCTTTGACAACAATTCTTGACTCTTCTACAACTGCAACAACAATCATTCCAACCAATTCATCAATATCATCAACAATGGCTCCGACCATCACTTCAGCAAACCAGATGTCAACAACCATTTCTTCTACAACATCATCATCCATTTATTCAGCAGGATCTTCTATAACGCCAACAGAAATTAATGAAGATATCTCAGCAGTCACCATCTACTATGACCCATCATATGTTCCTCCAAACAACAACTTTCAACAACAAGCAGTGACATCTCCTGCCAGGTCACCAGTCACCATTTACTACGATCCACACACCATTTCCGTACCCTCCTCTGCAGCAGTCAGTCCAGTTACCATCACGGTGCCTGGACCAGTTCCATTTGAAAGCAGTAATGTCATACCTTGGCATTATGGCTCTGACCTCTACTGCAACGGGGAGAAAATCACTTTGGATTCTTCAACCTCTTCTCCACAAATTGATAATGTTGGGGGAGGCGGAGGCTTCACCAGAAGCGGACGCCTTTTTTCCTCACAATTGCAAAGACCTAATGCCGAAGCAGAAGCTGCTGCAAAAGCAAAGGGGAAGAGTGTGGTATTTGAAGAACCAGCTATCAAAGAAACTCATAAGACATCTTTTGAGCAAGATGTAGACGAGTTTATGAGAATTATAAAGAGAAGTGATTACAAGGTGGTGGATCAGCTTCACCAAACTCCTTCAAAGATCTCCATATTATCCCTGTTGATGTGTTCTGAAGCTCACAGAAATGCATTATTGAAAGTCTTGCACGCAGCATACGTGCCGGAGGAGATCACTGTTAATCAGCTAGAAACTGTGGTGGCAAATGTCAACACCAGTCATGGACTGGGCTTTACCAATGTTGATTTAACAACTGAAGGACGTAACCACAACAAGGCTTTACACATCACTCTAGAATGCAAGGGTGCTGTTCTATCTCATGTACTGGTGGACACTGGGTCTTCGCTCAATGTTCTACCAAAGAAAGCCTTAGTGAAGTTGGAGTATGATGGCTTGGCACTACGTCCAAGTAATTTAGTGGTGAGAGCATTTGATGGCTCCAAAAGATCAGTGCTTGGGGAGATTGATCTGCCTGTGATGATCGGCCTGCAGACCGTCAAAATTACCTTCTATGTGATGGACATTCAGCTGGCCTACAGCTGTTTGTTGGGTAGAACTTGGATCCATGCCGCTGGCGCAGTTACGTCTACCCTTCACCAGAAGCTGAAATTCGAGTGGGAAGGCCAAATCATCACCATTTGTGGTGAAGAGGACATCTTTGTTAGCCATCTGGCTACGTACAAATACATTGAAATGGACTGAGAAATCCATGAAACCATGAGCCAGGGATTTGAAGCCCTGAACATTAATGAAGCATCTGCTGTACTGGGAACCTCCATGACATCTTATCAGCAAGCCAGGAAGGTTGTTGAAGAGGGTACTACCCAAGGCTGGGGCAAGCTGCTACCTGTGGAGAAGAAGGAGGACAGATTTGGGTTGGGTTACAAACCAACTCAACAAGATCAATCAGAGGCTGCTAAGAAGCCCAACTTTGTCAGCGGGGGGATGCTCACCCCGGATGCAGTGAACAACTTGGAAGATGAGTCGGAAGATGAACGCAACCTGGAGAGCTGGATACATCCAAGGATCCCGGGGAGCCGCATCTCAAACTGGTCTTCCCAGGAAATTATAAGGGTTACTCCTGCATAGTAATTATTATTTCCTGTATATTTTAAGCATGCATCAAGTCTTGCATCTTGCCCAAGATGTCAAGAATCATTTTGTAATCGGGCCATCTTGTAATTTTGTGCAAACAGATCAATCAATGAATATCAGACATCTTTTGCAAATGAGTCTTTTTTCTTTCCCGCTCACTGTTTTTCATTTTTCTTTTTGTACAAAAATAAAATGGCAATGTTTTCCAAAATGATAACTTTATTTCACTTTTTCTAAACAAAGATTAAAATTGATCACTAAAATGAACAATTTAAACCCTTGCAGAGAGTGCCTTTCAGACTGCACCGACAACAGCACATCTATGGCTTCGTATGACTTTGAGAATCCAATCAATCAAGCTGATGAAGGGGTTGAAGAAGATTATGAGCTTCCTGAAGAGCTAGCCAGGTTGTTAAGGCAAGAGGAGAAGGTTATCACTCCTCATCAGGAGGAGGTTGAAACGATTAATCTTGGTACGGATGAAGATGTGAAAGAGGTTAAGATCGGGGCCTGCTTACAAGACTTAGTGAAAGAACAACTGATTGATATGCTTCGGGAGTATGTGGATGTCTTTGCTTGGTCTTATCAAGATATGACAGGGTTGGACACCGATATTGTCATGCACAAGCTGCCTTTAAGAGAAGATTTCCCACCGGTTAAACAGAAATTGCGCCGTACTCGCCCAGATATGGCAATGAAGATTAAAGAAGAGATGCAAAAGTAGTGGGACGCCGGGTTCCTTGCTGTGACTAGTTATCCACCGTGGGTTGCTAATATTGTACCTGTGCCTAAAAAAGATGGCAAGGTGAGGATGTGCGTGGATTACCGTGATCTGAACAGAGCCAGCCCGAAAGATGACTTCCCTTTACCTCACATTGATGTATTGGTGGATAATACGGCTCAGTTCTCGGTGTTCTCCTTCATGGACGGATTTTCAGGGTACAATCAGATCAAGATGTCACCTGAAGACATGGAGAAGACAACTTTTATCACACCCTGGGGCACATTCTGTTACAAGGTGATGCCATTCGGACTGAAGAATGCTGGCGCTACGTATCAACGGGCTATGGTAACATTATTCCATGACATGATCCATAAAGAAATTGAGTGTTATGTGGATGACATGATTGCCAAGTCCCTCACAGAAGAAGACCACCTGGTAAATCTGTTGAAGTTATTCAAGCGTCTGAGGAAGTACCAACTAAAGCTGAACCCCAACAAGTGCACATTCGGGGTGCGATCTGGTAATTTGCTGGGATTTATTGTAAGTGAGAAGGGGATTGAAGTTGACCCTGATAAAGTCAAAGCTATTCAAGAAATGCCTGCATCAAAGTCAGAAAAAGAAGTTCGGGGGTTCTTAGGTAGATTGAACTACATTTCACGGTTCATATCTCACCTTACAGCAACCTGTGAACCTTTGTTCAAGCTGTTAAGAAAAGAACAAACTGTCAGGTGGAACGAAGACTGTCAGAGGGCTTTTGACAAGATTAAGGAATACTTACAAGAGCCTCCAATCCTTATGCCTCCAGTTGAAGGAAGACCTCTAATAATGTACTTGACAGTATTAGAAGAGTCAATGGGGTGTGTGTTGGGCCAGCATGACGAGTCTGGTCGAAAAGAGTATGCAATATACTACCTAAGCAAAAAGTTTACCGACTGTGAACAACGTTATTCACTGCTCGAGAAAACTTGATGTGCTTTAGCGTGGGCTGCTCGCCGGCTGAGACAGTATATGTTGACCCACACTACCTTGTTGATCTCAAAGATGGACCCAGTTAAGTACATATTTGAGAAGCCAGCACTTACCGGACGGGTTGCAAGATGGCAAATGATCCTCACAGAATATGACATCCAGTACACATCTCAGAAAGCCATCAAGGGCAGTGTACTGTCTGATTATCTTGCTGAGCAACCTATTGACGATTACCAGCCTATGAGATTTGACTTCCCTGATGAAGACATCATGTTCATAAAGGCAAAAGATCATGAAGAGCCTGTTCACACTGAAGGGCCGGACCCAGAAGAAGAATGGACTATGATGTTTGACGGGGCTGTTAATATGAATGGTCGTGGTGTTGGTGCAGTACTCATTACACCTAAAGGAGTCCACATGCCTTTCTCGGCAAAAATCACCTTCAACTGCACTAACAACGAAGCAGAATACGAAGCTTGTATCATGGGTCTTGAGGAAGCCATTGACCTCAGGATCAAGACTTTGACTGTGTTCGGAGATTCAGCTTTGGTAATCAATCAAACCAATGGTAAATGGTACACCCACCAGGATCATCTGATACCTTACAGGGATTATACAAGAAGGTTATTGACTTTCTTCACAACAGTCAAGCTTGAGTATATCCCTCGGGACGAGAATCAATTTGCAGATGCTCTGGCTACCATTTCATCCATGATCAAAGTTCAAGCTGCCAACTTTGTACCTCAGATTTCAGTATCCAGACTTGACAGACCAGCATATGTGTTCTCAGCAGACATTGCCAAAGATGATAAGCCTTGGTTCCATGACATTAAATGCTTCTTGGAGGATCAAACATACCCACCTGGGGCATTTTCCAATGATAAGAAGACATTAAGAAGGCTTGCTGGTAGTTTCTTCCTGAATACTGATGGTTCCCTGTACAAGAGAAACTTTGATATGGTACTCCTCAGATGCGTTGATAGAACAGAAGCAGACTTGTTGATGCACGAGGTGCACGAAGGATCCTTTGATACCCATGCTGGAGGGCATGCAATGGCTAAAAAGTTGCTAAGATCAGGCTACTACTGGATCACAATGGATGCCGATTGTTGTGCTTATGCCAGAAAGTGTCATAAATGCCAGATTTACGCGGATATAGTGCATGTGCCTCCGAATCCTTTGAATGTGATGTCTTCACCCTGGCCCTTTGCCATGTGGGGCATTGATATGATTGGCAAGATTGAACCAACTGCTTCAAATGGCTACAGATTCATCCTGGTTGCCATTGACTATTTCACCAAGTGGGTCGAAGCAGTTTCTTATGCAAATGTTACGAGGCAAGTAGTAGCCAGATTTCTGAAGAGAGATATCATCTGTCGATACGGAGTTCCCGAGTGAATCATTACTGATAATGGTTCCAATTTAAACAACAAAATGATGGCAGAACTGTGTCGGGACTTCAAGATCCAACACCACAATTCTTCTCCTTACAGGCCAAAGATGAACGGCGCTGTTGAGGCAGCAAATAAGAATATCAAAAAGATTGCGCAGAAGATGGTAGTTACCTACAAAGACTGGCATGAAATGCTACCATTTGCCTTGCATGGGTACCGTACATCAATCAGGACATCCACTGGGGCAACGCCGTATCAACTTGTGTATGGTATCGAGGCAGTCCTACCTGTTGAAGTTGAATTACCCTCCTTACGGGTATTAATGGATGTTAAGCTGAACGAAGCAGAGTGGGTCCGGTCCCGATATGAACAACTGAGCCTGATTGAAGAAAAGAGATTAGCTGCAATTTGTCATGGGCAGCTGTATCAGAAAAGAATGAAGAAAGCCTTCGATCAGAAAGTCATACTCCGAGAGTACCAAGTAGGAGATCTTGTGCTGAAAAGACTCATCCCTCCTCATACAGACCACAGGGGCAAATGGACTCCGAACTATGAAGGACCATTCGTAGTAAAGAAAGTTTTCTCCGGTGGAGCACTCAGGCTCAGTACTATGGATGGTGAAGACTTCCCGTCCCCTGTGAATTCTGATGCAGTTAAAAAATACTTCGCATAATAGTGACCCGCTGGACATAAAAACAGAATGTAAGTCCAGGCAAAAATAGGGCATCCCGGAGAGTCAAAAACAGAATAAAAGACTCGGGCAAAAATAAGGGAAAATAAATAAAAAATGTACACCCGCTGAGTTGAAGAGCCACATCGGACAACTCAGGCAAAAATGGGTATCCCGATGGATTGAAAACCCGAAAGGGCGATCCATGCAAAAATAGGGGAATAAGCGAACAACTGTACTCTGAATTCGTCTGTATCACTTACAACTTGGTAAGCTTCAGAAGGATCAAGCTTCTTTCAGAATCAGCCTTCTTCAGAAAGCAAGATGAGAAGAACGTCAAATGTCATACGAGTCCTAGGGAAGCTCCTTGAAGCGTCATCAACATTGCAAATACCTTTTATTTCTCAATTTGTAACAATCTCTTCATTTTAGGGGATTTGTTTCCTTGACTGTATCTTGCCAATTCAGGGCACATGAATTAATAAAATCAAATTTTCAGTCACATTTTGTCTCGTACATTTTATTTTCATTTGCAAGAATGTCCGATGTCCCTAAGATACCGGTTGCATGAATACAAATGCTTCTCTTCTAAAAAATACGTGCTTACAGGAAATATACTTACTCCCGGGAGTGTCTGAACCCCTATGACGGAATCCGGTAAGGGATACCTCTGGATTACTTGTGCGCTTCTCTATCTTTTCAGGATTGCAGGCGTTCAAAGCACGACATGGGGCATGAAGCTTCATCCCAGCAAAATGGAAAATTATTATTTACTCAGCCTTAACACCGGAGGTGCTTTCTCCCCAGCTGAGTTACCCTTTGATATTTCCTCCTTAGCCAAGTGCAAAGACCGGGAATCATCTCCCCACAGAGTTTCAGCCTCTTTCCAGAAGAGCAACGTCTGAAGATCTCACAGCAGAGTAAAGAAAGCTTCTACAAACCCCAGCTGGGTCCCCCTTTACCAAAGATAGGTCTATCAGTGACCTATATCCCAAGCAGAGTCCCATATGTCAGATATACCAATGATCTCATCCCCAGCTGGGATGTTCACTTCAAGCAGATCAACCAGAGATCTTCATAGCAACGGGACCCGGATCCCGGATCGGTATCTTTGCATAATCATATCATCTGCATCATATTCTCCACACAAAGCGTAGCATTCCGTCTAATACGGAGCATTACGGCAAAAATCAAACATATTGCATAATCATAAGCCATGGCCTGAATCAAACACTTGTAAATTCATCAAAGATATACAGAAAACTCTCCAGACTCCCCGGAAGGAAGCCAAAGCATTCGCCTTACACTCATAAATACAAATGTACACTCCTTTTGGCACCCCGTCCGTGTCATGATTCCCCGGTTAAGTCGCCCGAGCATTATTTACAAAACAGACACTTATATATTAGAGATACTCCTGACACCCGTCCGTGTCATATCCCCGGCAGAAAGCCAAAGCGTCCCCTTTGCACTCACAGATACACATATATACAATTCCCTCACACCCGTCCGTGTCACTTTCCCCAACATAACTACCTGAGTACTTTGTAAAGCATATACTTGTCTATAATATACCTTTTGACACTCGTCTGTGTCACCCTCCCCAGCCAGTTAGACACTTGTTGGTGTTTCACTCATACTTATTATTCCTGCTTCACTCATACAGATACCCGTTCGTATCTTGTATACACCATTTATACCTCCTCAGATTCGACACTCGTTCGTGTTCTTTGTTAACCAGTTGGTACTCGTCCGTATCATCATCTCAGAACATGCGTCAAGCGTTTGTTTCTACCTGATACTCGTCCGTATCATAGTCTTAGGGATGCTCGTCCCCATCTTTAATCCATACACGTGTCAAACACTCATGACTTCTTGAATTTAGACACTCGTCTGTGTCTACTATTCCCCAGAGGAGTCCCCACAGAATCAACACTCGTCCGTGTTCTTTGTTAACTAGTTGATACTCGTCCGTATCATCATCTTCGAACATGTGTCAGTATTCGTTTCTACCTGATACTCGTCCGTATCATGGTCTTAGGGATGCCCGTCCGCATTTTTAATCTATACACCATACCCAAACACTGATACCTTTCATTTCTTGGATATAGACACTCGTCTGTGTTTACTTGTCCCAGCAAATCCCAGCAAACTATTTATTTTCTATCTGACATGCGTCCTGTGTCATGATACCTTTCCGGCAGCCGTACCCTGCCAGGTGATCGTCCTTCACCTTTGGATGACCGTCCCTCATCCTTTCTTCAGCGGAGTCTCCATTATTGGAACCCTTTTCTATCCGGCATTCGTCCTATGTCGTGATTTTTAGAAGTCGTACCCTGCTAGGTGATCGTCCTTCACCTTTTGATGATTGTCCTTCATCATTTTATCCGATGGCCGTCCCCGTCGTTGATCTTGTTATCTGACATTCGTCCTATGTCGTGATAAACCCTGAGAGCAGCCGTACCCTGCTAGGTGATCGTCCTTCACCTCCTGATGATCGTCCTTCATCATGCTGATCCGATG
This sequence comes from Lathyrus aphaca, assembly GCA_963966055.1. Taxonomy (NCBI): domain Eukaryota; kingdom Viridiplantae; phylum Streptophyta; class Magnoliopsida; order Fabales; family Fabaceae; genus Lathyrus; species Lathyrus aphaca. Next base: position 478,727,932 of record OZ014521.1, read on the forward strand.
GCCGTCCCCATCGTCGACCTTTTATCCGGCATTCGTTCTATGTCGCAGCCGTACCTTGCCAGGTGATCGTCCTTCACCTTAGATGACCGTTCCTCATCTTATCCCCAACAGAGAAGCCGTCCCCTGCTAGGTGATCGTCCTTCACCTTTGATGACCATACCACATCATTTACTATTACCTTTAATCCCCAGAGAATCTTTGTCGCTTTATTTTGATGGTCGTCCCCATCATAATCTGTCATATCCCCAGCATGTCGGTCGTCCCCGTCATTGTTCTTTCCCCAACAGTCGTCCTCTGCTTGACGGTCGTCCTCCGTCGCCCGCACTTTATAAATATACTTTATTTTCTTTTACAATCTATATCCCTTTTCTTCTTCATTCTTTGAGTGCAAATTTTGGACTGTCTTTGGTATTCAACCACAAGTTATCTTGTTTGCCTGTTAAGCCGTTGCTTACATCCTGCACAGCTAACTCATGCTTGAATAGGGGCAGCTGTAAACACCCCAAATTTGCCCTCACCCATTCACACCATGGCGTGTGATCTTCTCATATGCATAAGTTCAATCATAGCATCTCATATTGCATATTTGCTACACTGCATTGGTTCAAAGTCATCTGCATCTAGGGTTTGTGATCTGATCATTCCAGAGCCATTTGAGCCACTCCAAAGGTCATCAATCACTTCAAAGGGGTCCATGTGTGTTCAAGCATCATATCATATCCTCTCAAAGTCAAGAATGTCAAAAAATCACAAGAAATGAGATTGGCATGGAAGCAGAGCCAGGCTTAATTGCACAGATGACCTAGAATTAGGGTTTTGGTTTCAGAGGCCATAACTCCAAATTTTTTGGTCATTCTTGTTTCTATTGGTCTCTATATGGTATAGGAATCATGCATATCAATTTATATGAAGAAATTCATTGGGGAAGGCATCTGATCAAGAGTTGACTTTTTGAGCAAGTCAGTGCAAAATCAGGGCATCTGAGGCCCTCAATGACCCAACCAAAAGTTGTTCATCATCATTTTGATTATGTATGATATTTATTTGATCATATAATATGTTAGAAGTTCACAAAATTGAAGAATTTCAGGCCGTTTGCAAAGTTGACTTTTTGGGAAAATGACTTGTAATGGAAACTTGCCATTTTGGGAAACTTTTTCAACTCTTGCTTTTTGATTCAAAAATGCCTCAAATGGGAAAACTTTGGTCATGAAAGTTGTAGAATGGATCATTCCCTTTTCAAAAAGTACAAGAACTTGTCCTAATTCATTTTGGATCAAAAGTTATGGCTTTTCAAAATTGGGAAAAATCACATAATTTCAAGTTTTCTACAAAAGAGGCTAAGTTGCAAAATCCCTTGCCAAGGCAAATTGAGACCTCAAATGGACTTCTAATCTTCACACAAACATGAACCAATGTCTAAAAGTCAGATTGCATCAAAAGTTCACTCATTTTCATGACTTGTGGATCAAGAAATTTCAAAAGGGGCAAAGTTGATCAAAGTTGCAAAACCTCACTCAAACCCTAATCCATGAGCTGGCTGACTTCAAAATTGATCCTATGGTTCTCCTCACTTCTTGCTGCGCAGGACACCCCTCTTGTCCTTGGCTAGCCATGAGCCCATACCTATCTTACACAAAGCTTGAATTTTTTGCAAAAGACCCATACCAATCACAATAGGGCACAACCACTCTTCTGACCTACCCAAGATTGATAAGTGGACCAAATACATCACAACACACCACACAACTCATGTTGAAGCTCTCCCCAAGCCATAGTTCCAAGTTTATGCCTCATATGCATTTTGCTTCGAATCACACAACACAACCTTCAAACACAAAAACAAACTTCACCATTAATCTCAGCATGTTCCACTGATCACAAACCAACCATTGAAACAGCCCAAAACCTCACACAAACCAAACACGATTTTCTCACTTCACTGAACAGAACTTGCTCAATCTCACAAACCAGACATTTTTAACTCCAATCAAGCCTTGCAAACTTCTCAGGGGGATCATTGGAGGTGATTGGAAGCAATGAGCTGGCCATAGAGTTGCAAACTGAGAAAGCTCAAGCTCAGGTACCTCATGAACCTTTTTTCCAGAAATGAAAATTTAAGTTTCTAGATTGTTCCTTATGTCTTGCTGATCATCCAGATGTTCTTACTTTTTGAAATGGTTAAGATTTGAGTGTGTACTGGTTGTCTGAAACTTTTGCCGTTTTGCAAGTTTTGATTCGAATCTGGTTTTGTAGGTCATAGAAATTTGTTTTGAGGTGGGGTTTGGATTCAGGGAGGTTAGAAGGTTTGATCTGGAGCTTTAGAGCTCCAGAAATGGCCTAGGGAGAGAGTTCCATCTTTCGTCTCGCCGGAGAAGATGACCGGAACCACTGTTCTGGTCATCTGAAAGTGATTAAATTAGGGTTAGGGTTTAGCTGAGTTTGAATGCTAGCCTTTGGATCCAACTTCCCGCGCGCTGTGAACGGCCCAGATCCTTTGATTTAGCCCTAATCCAGTCATTAACTTTAATTAATTAGGATTAAAATTTGAATTTCCCAGAAGCAATCCCAGCCACTCGAACGCGCGCCAGTCAATTCCCGCGTGTCCAATTTGAATATCAGCCTTAGATCTTGCATACTTTCCATTTAATTTCATTTTTATTTTATTTTTATTCATTTAACTTTCATATTTATTTTAAAATAGTTAGAAAAATCCTAAAAATATATCCCTTTGCATTTTTGTTTCAAATATTTTTCTCATTCAGAAAATGATTTTTATTTTATTTTTTGCATTAAAAATTATTTTTAAATCATTTAAAAGTTTATTTTTAATTAATTAATGAAAATTAATTAATTAAAAATACTTTTAGGTATTTAAAAATCACAAACAAATTCATGTAACTTTTAAAAACATTTAGAAACATTGTCCCACTCTCAAACAAAATTTCTTTTTTGTTCTTGATGCCTTTTGATAATTTTCTTTGGATTTAATTTCATTATAAGGCATTATTTTGCTTCAAACTTCAAAAATTCATTTCTGTCTAACCTTTGAGAGTTGGACAATGATTCTTTTTGCATTGCATCTTGTATAACATTTAGTTTGTAGGATAACATTGGCATGAATTGATCTTGCATTTTCAATTTGTTTGGCATTTTTCTTGTCAAGGTACCTTAAAACCCTAGCAATCTTATAAAATTCATAACTTTCAATAGGTTAAGAGTTGGATCCCCTCCTTTGGGCAGTGAGTTTGTATAGGTCTAAGGTTCCTTTTCTTGCATTTTCAAATTTTTATCATGTCATTTGCTTCTGGTTTTGTATTTTTGCTTTGTATGTTGCATATAACCCTAATTCATGCCTTCCATTGCATCCATCTTCCATTTGCTTGCATACCATGACTTGCCATGACATTTTGTGCATCCATTTGATTCATGACATATCTTAGGACATATTAGAATCATAGTTGATCATTTCATCTTTCATTTGCCATGTTATATGTCTTTTGCATTCCATAACTTTTCATGAACATTCATGGTTCAAAGCATGCTTCTCTTGCATCCATATGTTTGTATGATCATCCTCATGCCTTGCCTCATGTTTGCATCATCTCTTAGCATCATTAACATCATACTTATGCTCCTGGTTTTGGTTTGCATCATGACATTGCATCTCATTTTGCATTGCATTTCATTTCTTTTGCTAACTTTTCAGGTGGTTTGTTGTTTGAGAAGTGAATTTGCCTTCACTTCTCACATTATCTTTTCATCTCTTTAATACTTCCCTTGCTGCATTTTGTATGTGTATTGGATTGAGCTTGCTCACTCTTGTTCATCTTACTTTCTTTCTTCAAGCAACTTGTCTTCTTAAGTGAAGCAAGTTGTTTTGTTTCTCCTTGATCCTTTCATCTGCTTCTCTCCTTAGTGGTTTCTTGAAGATTTCTATCTCAAACCTCACAAACCCTAGGAATGACCAAGCATGATAATAATTAGGGTTTGATTAGTCCCCCACTTAGCTTTTACCTTTGTGTCTCTTTGAGTCTTCTCTTCTCATCTCATAATCAGGGACTAAACCCTAAAGGCTTTAAGGCTTTGTGATTAAGCTTATGCCTGCATCCTTCTATTAGGATGGAGTGTATAACTTTAATCCTAAGTGTTAAACCCTTAATGTGTTTAAATACTTTAATTAATTCACTTGATAATCATCAAGACATCAAGCTTGTAACTTGGGCCTTGCATTAGGGTTCTAATTCTTCCTTAATTGGTTAAGAAGGACTAACCCTAGTGTTAATGGACAAATCCTCCTCAAGTTGTCTTACAAACCATAAAATTCATTTCTTCATCTTATCATTAATTAAAATCCATTTAATAAAGGATTTGTTTTGTCATGAGGTTAATCCCTAATCATGGATTAAGTTGAGGTATCTTCCTCAGCTTAAATATTCTCGTCTATTATCCTTCTATTAGGATGGTGTAATGAGTCTGTTTAATCCCTGATTATGGCTTAAACTCATTACTTAACACTAAACAATAACAACAAAAACATCTAAATAATAACAAGTAGGTTAATGATCTTAATCCTACACCATGGTGATTAAGTGTGAGACACTGACTTCACACTTAAGGTATTCTCATTACCCCTAATCAGAGGGAGGATGTGATGAGTTTACTAACCCATTGGTTTAGGCTTAAGCTCATTCTCTTATGACAAACTTCTAAAAGCAATAAAAGACTGAAAACACAAAAAAACAAACAATAATCGTCTCCTTCGGGATTCTTTTCTCATCACCCTCACTCACAAACGAGAACTTGCTTCTTCCGTCTAATGCAAGACAGTTTGAACCTGAGCCAGACAGGTCATACACTTGAGCATAGACAAGCAAGCAGTTCACAAGTCAATTTATCTTTCAGTCTCTTTGAGTCGAACTACGGTGTTCTGACTTCCTCATTGCACGAGAGGATACGTAGGGATAACTTAACAGTTATCGAACAAAAGTCTCGGTATATTCCTCCTCCTTCCAGCATTATTCTTTAAGCCTCATAATCTTGAGCTTCATTCATTTCTTACACTAACACTTCTCTTATACATTTCACATTCCCTTTTACACTGACACTTGCATTCTTTCCAGCTTTGATACACAGATAGCACTGACACTACCCCTTTTTTTAACACAAATCTTTTAAGCGTGGATCCCGTCGAGTACGACGGACAATCTGGGTGCTAATACCTTCCCAGGTTGTAACCAACCCCCTTTCTCAGTCTCTCTGGTTCGCAACCGTCATATCCATATCTTTTCTTAGGTTTATGCAGCATTACCTTTCCTCCGGGATAAAAATGCCCAGCTGGCGACTCTTTCTTTTCTGAGTTCACCCTTGTGTGTTCTCTTCCTCTTTTCACCGACCGTTCGCGTCTGTACCCCTTCTGGCTCTGTGTCATTTGGTGGGAGCGACAATTGGTAAGCTTTGAAAGGTCCGAGCGTCGGTCAGAATCAACTTTCTTCAGAAAGCAAGACGAGAAGAACGTCAAGAGTCATACGAGTCATAGCAAAAAGGAAGCTCCTTGAAGTGTCATCAACATTGCCAACATCTTTTGTTTCTCAATTTGTAACAATCTCCTGATTTCAGGGGATTTGTTTCTTTGACTGTATCTTGCCAATTCAGGGCACACGAATTAATAAAATCAGATTTTCAGTCACGCATTGCCTCGTACTCTTTCATTTGCAAAAATGTCCGATGTCATTATTTTGTTAATCGCATAAATACAGATGCGTCTTTCCTAAACTACATTCTTGCAGGAAATATGTTTACTCCCGGGAGTGTCTAAACTCCTATGATGGAATCCAGTAAAGGATACCTCGGGATACTTGTGCGTTTCTCTGTCTTTTCAGGATTGCAGGCATTCAAAACGCAACATGGGGGCATGGAAGCTTCTCCCCAGTAGGCTGCCAAATCATTGTTTCCTCAGCACACTTTCCAAACAGTACCAGGGATGCTTTCTCCTTGTCAGAGTTGCCAGGCATCACTTCTCCAACACTTCCTTCAGAGCAGCACCGGAAGGTGTTCGTATCCCCAGCTGAGTTGTCAAGTATCTTCCTCAGCAGGATCCCCCACAGAGATCTCTGGGAAGGTCTTTCAGTGATCTCTCTTCTCCCCAGCTGAGTTACCAGTCATCATTCCTTGTCGACCAAGTACAAAGACCGGGAACCATTTCCCCACAGAGTCTCAACCTCTATCCCGCAAAGCAATACCTGAAGAACTCACAACAGAGTGACGAAAGCTTCTACAAACCCCAGCTGGGTCTCTCATTACCAAGATAGGTTTACCAATAACCTACTTCCCCATGCAGAGTCGTATGTGTCAGATCTACCAATGATCTCATCCTCAGCTGGGATATCCTTCAAGTAGATCAGTCGGAGATCTCCACAACAACGGGATCCGAATCCCGGATCGGTATCTTTGCATAATCATAGCATTTGCATCATATTCTCCCCGCAGAGCGTAGCATTCCGTCTAATACGGAGCATTACAGCAAAAGTCAAACATGTTGCATGAACATAAGCCATGTTCTGAATCAAACACTTGTAAATACTGACAATCCATCAACGATATACAGAAAACTCCCCAGATTCCCCGGCAGAGAGCCAAGACACTTTCCCTAAAGATACAGATACTTCCTGACACCCGTCTGTGTCATATCCCCAGTAGAAAGCCAAAGCGCCCCCTTTGCACTCACAGATACTTATACACAACTTCCTTGGTACACACACACTTGTTTATATTACACTTTTCTCTTTTTGACACTCGTCCGTGTCACTCTCCCCAGCAAGTTAAACACTCGTCTGTACACCACTCATACTTGTTACTCCTGTTTTACTCGTACAGATACTCGTCCGTATCTTTTATACACCACTTATATCCCCTCAGATTTGACACTCGTCTGTGTTCTTTGTTAACCAGTTGGTACTCGTCCGTATCATCATCTCTGAACATGCGTCAGCGTTTGTTTCTACTGATATTCGTCTGTATCATGGTCTTAAGAAGGCTCGTTCGCATCTTTAATCCATACACAATGTCAGATACTTTTACCTCTTTTTAGAGTTTAGACACTCGTCTGTGTCTATTATTCCCCAGAAGAGTCCCCGCAGAATCAATACTCGTCCGTGTTCTTGGTTAACTAGTTGATACTCGTCCGTATCATCATCTCCGAACATGTGTCAGCATTTGTTTCTACTTGATACCCGTCCGTATCATAGTCTTAAGGATGCTCGTCCGCATCTTTAGTCTATACACAGTACCCAAACACTTATACCTCTCATTTCTTGGATGTAGACACTCGTCCGTGTTTACTTTTCCCCAGCGAAGTCCCCAACAAAACATGTTAAACCATTCCCTTTCTATCTGACATTCGTCCTATGTCATGATACCTTTTCGGCAACCGTGCCCTGCCAGGTGATCGTCCTTCATCTTTTTGATGATCGTCCTTCATCAACCCACAGTGGAGTCTCTATTCATTAGAACCCCTTCCTATCCGACATTCGTCCGATGTCGTGATTTTTTAGCAGCCGTCCCCTGCTAGGTGATCTTCCTTCACCTCCTGATGATCGTCCTTCATCGTTTTATCCGATTGTCGTCCCCATCGTTGATCTTGTTATCTGACATTCGTCATATGTCATGATAAACCCCGAGAGCAGTCGTACCCTGCTAGGTGATCGTCCTTCACCTCTTGATGATCGTCCTTCATCATGCTTATCCGATGGCCGTCCCCATCGTCGACCTTGTTACCCGACATTCGTCCTATGTCGTGGTACATTCGGCAGCCGTACCCTGCCCGGTGATCGTCCTTCACCTTAGATGATCGTCCCTCATCTTATCCCCAACAGAGCAACCGTCCCCTGCTAGGTGATTGTCCTTCACCTTTGATGACCGTACCTCATCATCTGTTTCATTTACCTATAATCCCCAGAGAATCTTATAGCTTTACCTGATGGCCGTCCCCATCATAATCTCTTATATCCCAGCTTGTCGGCCGTCCCCGTCATTGTTTTATTTCCCACATTTTCCCCGGCATGTCGGTCGTCCCCGTCATTGCTTCATCTCCGGCAGTCGTCCTCTGCTCGACGGTCGTCCTCCGTCGCCCGCACTTTATAATTATACTTTATTTTCTTTTACAATCTATATCCTTTTTCTTCTTCATTCTGTGAGTGCAAATTTTGGACTGTCTTTGGTATTCAACCATAAGTTATCTTGTTTGAATGATAAGCCGTCGCTTACATCCTACACAGCTAACTCATGCTTGAATAGGGGCAGCTGTAAACACCCCAAATTTGCCCTCACCCATTCACACCATGGCTTGTGATCTTTTCATATGCATGAATTCAATCATAGCATCTCATACCACATTTTTGATTCACTGCATTGCTTATAAGTCATCTGCATCTAGGGTTTGTGATCTGAGCAATCCAAGAGCCATTTGATCCACTCCAAAAGCATCAATCACTTCAAAGGGGTCCATATATGTCCAAGTATCATCTTATATCCCCACAGATGACCTAAAATTAGGGTTTTGGTTTCAGAGGCCATAACTCCAAATTTTTGGTCATTCTTGTTTCTATTGGTCTCTATATGGTATAGGGATCATACATATCAATTTTCATGAAGAAATTCAAAGGGGAAGGCATCTGATCACAAGATGACTTCTTGAACAAGTCAGTGCAAAATCAGGGCATCTGAGGCCCCCAATGACCCAACCAAAGGGTGTTCTCCCTCATTTTGAATATGTATGATCTTTATTTGATCATAGAAGATGTTAGAAGTTCACAAAGTTGAATAATTTCAAGCCATTTGCAAAGTTGTCTTTTTGGGAAAGTGACTTGTAATGAAAACTTGCCATTTTGGGAAAGTTTTTCAACCCTTTCTTTTTGATTCAAAAATGTTTCAAATAAAAAAACTTTGGTCATGAAAGTTGTAGAATGGATCATTCCCTTTTCAAAAAGTACAAGAAATCATTCTAACTCATTTTGGATCAAAAGTTATGGCTTGTCAAAGTTGGGAAAAATCACATAATTTAATGTTTTACACCAAAGAGGCATTTTGCAAAATGGTATGATAAAGCATTCTAAAGACTTCAAATATGCACAAACTCTTCACAACATGCTCATGTGACTTCTAAAAATCAGAATTGGCCCAAGAATTATGCATTTTGATGCCTTGAACTTCATGAATTTCCAAAGGGGCCAAACTTTGGGAAAATTGAAAAACACTACATAAACTTCACTCAACTTGCTGATTTGTCTCAAAACCAATTCCATGGACATCCTTAATCTCAGCTGTGTCAGGACAAGCCAATGAGCAACCTACACCATTACCCATACCTCAAGTACAACACTTTTGACTTTTTGGCAAAAACACCCATACCAATCACAACAGTCCACCACCCATTCTCTGCCCAATCCAGACCTTACAAGCATACTCCAAGGGTTCATTTTCATAACACAACTAAGCCTGAAACATCTAAGGAGCCAGCATTCTCAAAACTTACCCCTTATGCATTTTCATTCGAAACTCATCATACAAGCTTCAAACCTCAAAACAAATCCCACAGAACAACTCACCCTAGCCTTATGATCATTTCCCAACCATCCATTTGCTCTGAAAGGCCCACAATCAAAAACACGATTTCAACATTTCATGAACTGAGATTCTACAAACTCTCTCTAGAGGCCATTTAAACTCCAGCTAAGCATCACAAACACTTGGGGGGAACCATTGGAGTGGATTTGGAGCAAAGAACGAGCCAGAAAGTCCCTGTTTCGAAAGCTCAAGCTCAGGTAGCCATGGCATTTATATTTCCAGAACTGTTATTTTATGTTATAGAATGATTCTACATGTCTCACTGATCACCATAATGTTTTTATTTTTGAGAATAGTTGAGTATTGAGCATGTATTGGTCTTCTGAAATTCTTGCCATTTTTTCCGTTTTGCTTCGATTCATGATTTGGAGTTTGAATAAATGATTTTTGGTGAGTGATTCTTGTTGGGGATGTTATGGGGATCATTTCTGGAAAGTTAGAGGGCTTGAGGATGCGTATGGAGTGAGATAGCATGAATAGCTTGTCGGAGAAGATGACCGGAACACTGTTCCGGTCATCTGAAAGTCATTAGGATGGAGCGATTGAGGGTGTTTTGTTTGAAAGTTTTGGGTTGTGTTGGTGAGCTCGCGGCGGCTAGGGGGATGTGATGGCGATTTTTCGGCGAAAGGGATTGTGAGGTTTATGGTTGTGGTTTGGTTTGTTCGGTGAAGGATTCGTGTCTCAAGTTGGTTTTAGTGGTTTGAATGGGTTGTTGGTGGATTCGGTAAAGCTTGCGGTGAAGTGATGAAAGATGAAGGAGGTTGGTGATTTGGTGATAGGTTTCGCGGTGTCTTGTGGTGGTTCGAGGCTTTGGTCCAAGGTTTCGGCCGGAGCTCGTTCTGTTTCTTTCTCGATGGATGTTCGCGGTTATTGATTGAAGGTGGGTTTTCCAGATTTATTGAGGTTTTGAAATGGTTGAGGGAAGAAGAAAATAATGAAGGAGTTGGTTTTGGTTTGTAGTGAAGTAGAGGAAGAATATCGTGTTGTGCGTGAATGTATTCTGTAGAGAGATTATTGCGTTGGTGGAGTGGATTTGTAAAATTGTTGGTGGTCATGTGCGTGTTCGTATCATACCGTTAGGTGCTGAGAAAATTGGTTTTTATAAAGGTTAGTGTGTGTTGTATGAAAAAGTAGTAGAATTAACATGGGGTGGTTTTGTGTGTAGTGTGGATGGCATGCTGCAAGTTGTGGGGTCTGTTGAAAAAGTTTGTTAGAGTTGTGTTTGAAGGAGAATTGCGATCTAAACGCAGCGGAAAACAAAAATTTTCCTTTAGTGATCCTTACGAATGAGCATGGTCAGTGATAGAATCGTTACCTCTTTGTGGCGATTCAGATCTTTGATGCAGCGATCACAAGCGTTGATGAAGTGCAACGCCTCTACTCAGTCCACACGAACAGCTTCCGGTCACAGTGCTAGCTGCTTACGAACGGAATTATTTGAGTGAGAATCAAAAACGAAATTGCATCATGTAAAAGCTTCATCACAAGGGTTCCTTTTATAGACTCTCTTGTGGGCTGCGGGCTAAAAGCCCAATTCACATGATCCATAATAATATTATATATTATTATAATAACTATTATTATAATAAATATATTTATTTTATTATTATTTTATAACCATTATAAAATAACAATAATTATTATTATATTATCCGAATTTCTATTTTTCACTTAAGTGCACCGTACCTTACGGTGTTCCTTTGATTTCTCTATCTCTCATCAAACTGTCCTTATGTGTGTGACCCTGTAGGATTTCGTAACGTTGGTAATTATATTAAATTATATATTTAACATAATAAACAGTGAGCGGTATCTAGCAACACATCACTGCTACCCAAGTCACGAAAATGTCATGTGATCTGACAAAACCTTTTTCGTGATAATATATGTTTGTACAATTACCCTTTTGCCCCTATGTCTATATTGAACACAAGGCATACACTGTGTCATCCTTGTCCAGTTCAATATTGGGCCCTTAGACATTTCTCCTGTTATGCAGGATTGGCAAATTCCATCTAGGACACTCATGTCCCTCAGCATGCTTCGTGGAGTGCCCATCAACTGTCTTTATGATCATCCAGTTACGGATAATGTTTGATCAGCAATAAAGCACCCGACTCTACATCTAGGGTCCATAGTGGTTTCAGGTCGAAGGGTGGTAATACACCATTATAACCATGAGAATAACTTATGACACTTTGCATAACATACTATGTAGTATTCTCATAGCGGGTCAATCCGGTATAAATATTACTCCTAATATTTATACCTATGTCAAGACTTGATAACTCTTTATCCATGATCCATGAGATGTGATCATCAGTCTATCTTCATAATAGTCTCAATGCTTTAATGTTATCCCACTTTGCAATAAAGCTTGACTACGGATATTTTAAGAATAATGTCTTTATGTTTAATGGGATCTCATGATTAAGTCACACTTAACATTTCATTAAACAGACTAACTATTCTAGGGACTTTATTATTCTGAAAGACAAACATAATAAAGAAATGCCTTTTATTATTAAACGAATAATCTGATACAAGTACCAAAAAGTATTAGCCTCTAGGGCTTACATCAACAATCTCCCACTAGCACTAGAGCCAATTAGGCATACCCTTAATACCCATAGATCTAGTATGACCATCATGCTTCTGTTGCGCAAGAGGCTTTGTTAATGGGTCAGCGATATTGTCAAGTGTAGGTACTCTGCATATCTTCACATCTCCCCGATCGATTATCTCTCGAATGAGGTGATAACGCCTAAGTATGTGTTTGGATCGTTGGTGAGATCTAGGCTCCTTAGCTTGTGCGATAGCACCATTGTTATCACAATATAAACCAATGGGATCCACAATGCTAGGGACTATGCCAAGTTCACTAATGAACTTCTTGATCCAAACAGCTTCCTTTGCTGCATTTGAGGCAGCAATATACTCGGCCTCAGTTGTAGAATCAGCAACTGTTTCCTACTTTGAACTTTTCCAGCTCACAGTGCCACCATTGAGACAGAACACATAACCAGATTGTGATCTAAAATCATCCTTATCTGTCTGGAAGCTAGCATTAGTGTAACCAATTACATCAAGATCTTCCTGACCTCCATATATCAAGAATGAATCCTTAGTCCTTCTCAAGTACTTAAGGATATTCTTGACAGCTACCCAGTGAGCATCACCGGGATCAGATTGGTACCTACTCGTTGCACTTAATGCATACGAGACATCTGGTCGAGTACATAACATGGCATACATGATAGATCCTATTGCAGATGCATATGGAATCTTATTCATGCGATCCCTTTCTTCCTTAGTTGAAGGGGATTGTGTTTTTGATAAACACAGACCATGTTGCATAGGTATGAATCCTTTCTTGGAATCATGCATATTAAAGCGTCTCAACACTTTATCTATGTATGTACTCTGACTTAGGCCAAGCAGTTTTTGTGATCTATCTCTATAGATCCTAATTCCTAATATATAGGCTGCTTCACCTAGGTCTTTCATAGAAAAACAATTCCCTAACCAAGTCTTCACTTGTTGCAAGGTAGGGACATCGTTTCCAATGAGTAATATGTCATCTACATATAATACCAGAAACACGATCATGCTCCCACTAACCTTCTTGTAGACACAAGGTTCATCTTCATTTTTGATGAATCCATATTGTTTTACGGTTTCATCAAAACGAAGATTCCAGCTTCTGGAAGCTTGCTTCAATCCATAGATTGATCGCTGTAACTTGCATATCTTTTGGGCATCTTGTGGTATGTCAAATCCTTCAGGTTGTGTCATGTACACATCCTCAAGAAGATTCCCATAAAGGAAAGCAGTTTTGACATCCATCTGCCATATTTCATAATCATGATATGCAGCGATGGCAAGTAAAATCCGAACAGATTTAAGCATTGCAACTGGTGAAAAGGTTTCATCATAGTCAACCCCATGAATTTGTTTATAGCCTTTTGCAACCAGTCTTGCTTTATAGGTATGTACCTTACCATCCATGTCAGTCTTCTTCTTGAAGACCCACTTGCATCCTATAGGGTTAACTCCTATAGGAGGTTCTACCAAGGTCCAAACCTGGTTTGTGTACATGGAATCCATTTCAGATTTCATGGCTTCTAGCCACTTCTCAGACTCAGGACCAGTTATGGCCTCTTTGTAGGTCACAGGCTCATCTTGATCCATGAGTAATACATCACCCTGATCACTTATGAGATATCCATATCTCTCAGGTTGGTGACGTGTCCTGCTTGACCTACGCTGGTCTTGTTCTACTTGAGCAGGTTGCTCTTCCACAACTACTTGTGTTTCCTGCTCTAGTTCCTCCATAGGTGTTTCAATGTTTTGTGATTCTTGAATTTCTTCAAGCTCTATTTTCCTCCCACTGTTTCCTTTGGAAATAAAATCCCTTTCCAGAAAGACTCCAGTTCGAGCGACAAACACTTTGCCCTCAGAAGGATTGTAGAAGTAATATCCTCTTGTTTCTTTAGGATATCCCACAAATAAGCATTTGTCAGATTTGGGCTCAAGCTTGGTTGAAATTTGTCGTTTGACGTAAACTTCGCAACCCCAAATCTTCATGTAAGACATATGTGGTTTCTTACCACTCCATATCTCGTATGGTGTCTTATCAACCTTTTTGGATGGAACACGGTTAAGTGTGTAAGCTGCTGTTAATAATGCATGTCCCCAAAAGGAGTTTGGAAGATCGGCGTGACTCATCATGGATCGGACCATGTCTAACAAGGTTCGATTTCTTCTCTCAGATACACCATTCCATTGTGGTGTTCCAGGAGGAGTAAGTTGGGATAGAATCCCATACTCTTTTAGATGGTCATCAAATTCTAGGCTTAAATATTCACCGCCTCGATCTGATCGAAGAACTTTAATATTCTTCCCTAGTTGATTTTGTACTTCATTCTTGAATTCCTTGAACTTTTCAAAGGACTCAGATTTGTGTTTCATTAAATACACATATCCGTATCTACTGAAGTCATCAGTGAAAGTGATGAAGTACTGAAAACCTCCTCTGGCTGGTATGTTCAGTGGTCCACATACATCAGTATGTATGAGTGCCAAAAGATCATTAGCCCTTTCACCTTTTCCTGTGAATGGGGACTTTGTCATCTTTCCAATTAAACAAGATCTGCATGTCTCATATGATTCATAATCAAAAGAGTCCAAGAGTCCATCTTTATGGAGTTTGGAAATGCGTTTCTCATTTATGTGGCCTAATCGACAGTGCCAATAAGTTGGATTCAACTCATTAGGTTTCAACCTTTTAGTATTAATGTTATAAATTGGCATTTCAAGATCAAGGACATATAGTCCATTATTCATTTTTGCAGTAGCATAGAATATATTATTCAAATAAATGGAGCAACAATTGTTCTTTATTATGAATGAAAAACCAAACTTGTCCAAACAAGAAACGGAAATAATATTCCTGCTAATTGCAGGTACATAATAACAGTTCTCTAACTGAATTATTAAACCACTAGGTAAAGTTAAAACATAAGTTCCTACAGCTAAAGCAGCAACCTTTGCTCCATTGCCAACTCGTAGGTCAACTTCACCTTTTGCCAAATCTCTACTCCTTTTTAGCCCCTGCACATTAGTACAAATGTGAGAACCGCATCCAGTATCTAATACCCATGATGCAGAAGTAGATAAATTAATTTCAATAACAAAAATACCTGAATTTGAAGTCTCTACTCCATTTTTCCTATCTTCCAGGTACTTTGGGCAATTTCTCTTCCAATGTCCGGTCTTACCGCAATGGAAGCAAGTGCCCTCCTTTGCTATTCCTCCACTAGGCTTCAAAACAGGAGGAGTGGGTTTGGGTTTGGCAACTTCCTTGCCTTTCCCTCTACCACCCTGTTTGATGGGCCTCTTGTTCTGTTTCTTTCCATTACTGACCATCAGAATGGATTTCCCTTTTGTCTTCATATTCTGCTCAGCAGTTCTCAACATGCCTAGCAGTTCTGGAAGACTTTTGTCCAAGTCATTCATATTGAAATTCAGGACAAACTGACTGAAGCTCTCTGGCAACGATTGCAAGATCAGATCAATCGCAAGTTCTTTTCCAAGGGGAAACCCTAATCTGTCAAGGTTCTCCACATACCCAATCATCTTGAGTACATGGGGACTTACAGGGGCTCCCTCAGCTAACTTGCTGTTAAAAAGGGACTTTGAAACCTGAAACCTCTCATTTCTTGCTTGCTCTTGATAAAGCATTTTCAGATGTCCGATCATATCGAACGCAGACATGTTCTCGTGTTGCTTTTGCAACTCAGAGTTCATGGTAGCAAGCATGAGGCAAGCGGTTTCATTGGCATCATCGAAATGCTTCTTATAAGCATCTCTTTCTGCCTTTGGTGCAGAACTAGGAGGTTCCTCCTCAGGAACTGGTGTCTCCAAGACATACAGCTTCTTATCGTGCTTGAGGACAATCCTCAGATTACGGTGCCAATCCAGGAAATTTGTCCCAGACAATTTTTCCTTATCTAGGATGGATCGCAAAATATTGTTCGATGTGTTTGTTGTCACGGTAATCTACAAGAGAAATATGAAAATATAAGTATCATTAAAACAACATATTTAATTAGGCCTTTAATCAAATATGCTCCCACTATTTTATTCAAAACAAATGACCCTCATCATTTGATTCGGAAAATCCCGTTGGAAGACTTTCTAGTGGGTCGAGATCCATGTTTCACTTTGTTTTAAGTCAGCGTTAGGCTGATTACACAAAACTAAGTTATTTAGGTAGGAACTCCTTCCAATTGTATCTCATACAACTCTCGAATATTTTCAATTGGGTGAATAACTCCTTATTCTGATCCATCACATGAATCATTCCCAATTCTTGCTTCTAAACATGTATAATCTTATTATAATTTGTTTAGTTAAGTTTGACCCATTGTTTTAGCAATTGGATATTACAATTATCCCATCACACCTTACTAATATAGAACATGCACCTCGCGTAGGCGAAACTTACAATGCTCGATACTAGTCTTGATGAGTGCTAAAAATTGGAAAGCATAAACTTAATATTTAATTTTGAGGGAATTTGTTATTAGTTTGATCTCACCGGCTTAACATGCAAAACGTCTCTCACATGCATCAACATACAATTACATGCATCAACATACATATAAAAAGATACAATTATGGCCCCTAACGCAATTGTTCTCTCAAGCCAATGAGAGAACCTAAGCTAACCTAATAACGATCTAAGCTTCTCCAAGCATGATCTCCAAGGTTATCCTCCTTTAATATTGAATACTTCCTTTTTCTTCATAACATAATATTACATTACATATAAGAATACTCGTTTTACATACGAGGGAGTGAGATGAGAAAAGAAGTTACATAAAGAGATTGAGAGAGAGGCACGACTCGCAGGCCGTATTTAAAAATCCCAAAACAATAATAAAGGATAAACTAAGGCCATAACTGATCACCACAAATAAATAATAATAAACACACTTTTATTATTAGTTTAAAATTCCGATAATTAAATAAACTAAATTAAATTTCAGCTGATTGATCACACTTTGCAGACTTAGCCGGGGGTTCCGCTGCCCGGTCAGCGGACGGTGGTTCCGCCCCGGCGAAAAATTTTATGAACACTTCATTGTATTTCACGTCGTTTCCTGCACAACTTTTGTGCATTTACAACCCCAACCGGAAAAGTCTGCGGCAATACAACACTTGTACTGCCATTAATCCTAATGCAACAATTTCATGCCGTCAAACACAACTCGATTGATAACTCAATATGATAGATCAACATGTCATTGCTTCACCATACTAACGTCGGATTCCGAAGCGAATGAAAATGATGATCTTTCAAAAGAATTACAATCCTTATGTGATTGAATGGATGAAATCAAAACAGTATATCCCATATACCATCTTTGCATCAGAATTTCTTATATCTTATATAAAAGTGATCGATCTAATTGTGTAACCTATGGATGATCAATGTATCGCACAACTTCACCATACTAATGTCGGTTTCTGAAGCATAATCAACATCAATCATCCAAATCGTACACAACAGATGCCAAATTTAATTAATCGTTTATTGTTAAATTCGTTCTGTGTTTTAATCGAATCAAATACAGAAAAAAAAACGGAAATTTAACAGCTATCAGATCCATGGTTTCGTAAGTGGCTCTGATACCACTCAGGTAGCCATGGCATTTATATTTCCAGAACTGTTATTTTATGTTATAGAATGATTCTACATGTCTCACTGATCACCATAATGTTTTTATTTTTGAGAATAGTTGAGTATTGAGCATGTATTGGTCTTCTGAAATTCTTGCCATTTTTTCCGTTTTGCTTCGATTCATGATTTGGAGTTTGAATAAATGATTTTTGGTGAGTGATTCTTGTTGGGGATGTTATGGGGATCATTTCTGGAAAGTTAGAGGGCTTGAGGATGCGTATGGAGTGAGATAGCATGAATAGCTTGTCGGAGAAGATGACCGGAACACTGTTCCGGTCATCTGAAAGTCATTAGGATGGAGCGATTGAGGGTGTTTTGTTTGAAAGTTTTGGGTTGTGTTGGTGAGCTCGCGGCGGCTAGGGGGATGTGATGGCGATTTTTCGGCGAAAGGGATTGTGAGGTTTATGGTTGTGGTTTGGTTTGTTCGGTGAAGGATTCGTGTCTCAAGTTGGTTTTAGTGGTTTGAATGGGTTGTTGGTGGATTCGGTAAAGCTTGCGGTGAAGTGATGAAAGATGAAGGAGGTTGGTGATTTGGTGATAGGTTTCGCGGTGTCTTGTGGTGGTTCGAGGCTTTGGTCCAAGGTTTCGGCCGGAGCTCGTTCTGTTTCTTTCTCGATGGATGTTCGCGGTTATTGATTGAAGGTGGGTTTTCCAGATTTATTGAGGTTTTGAAATGGTTGAGGGAAGAAGAAAATAATGAAGGAGTTGGTTTTGGTTTGTAGTGAAGTAGAGGAAGAATATCGTGTTGTGCGTGAATGTATTCTGTAGAGAGATTATTGCGTTGGTGGAGTGGATTTGTAAAATTGTTGGTGGTCATGTGCGTGTTCGTATCATACCGTTAGGTGCTGAGAAAATTGGTTTTTATAAAGGTTAGTGTGTGTTGTATGAAAAAGTAGTAGAATTAACATGGGGTGGTTTTGTGTGTAGTGTGGATGGCATGCTGCAAGTTGTGGGGTCTGTTGAAAAAGTTTGTTAGAGTTGTGTTTGAAGGAGAATTGCGATCTAAACGCAGCGGAAAACAAAAATTTTCCTTTAGTGATCCTTACGAATGAGCATGGTCAGTGATAGAATCGTTACCTCTTTGTGGCGATTCAGATCTTTGATGCAGCGATCACAAGCGTTGATGAAGTGCAACGCCTCTACTCAGTCCACACGAACAGCTTCCGGTCACAGTGCTAGCTGCTTACGAACGGAATTATTTGAGTGAGAATCAAAAACGAAATTGCATCATGTAAAAGCTTCATCACAAGGGTTCCTTTTATAGACTCTCTTGTGGGCTGCGGGCTAAAAGCCCAATTCACATGATCCATAATAATATTATATATTATTATAATAACTATTATTATAATAAATATATTTATTTTATTATTATTTTATAACCATTATAAAATAACAATAATTATTATTATATTATCCGAATTTCTATTTTTCACTTAAGTGCACCGTACCTTACGGTGTTCCTTTGATTTCTCTATCTCTCATCAAACTGTCCTTATGTGTGTGACCCTGTAGGATTTCGTAACGTTGGTAATTATATTAAATTATATATTTAACATAATAAACAGTGAGCGGTATCTAGCAACACATCACTGCTACCCAAATCACGAAAATGTCATGTGATCTGACAAAACCTTTTTCGTGATAATATATGTTTGTACAATTACCCTTTTGCCCCTATGTCTATATTGAACACAAGGCATACACTGTGTCATCCTTGTCCAGTTCAATATTGGGCCCTTAGACATTTCTCCTGTTATGCAGGATTGGCAAATTCCATCTAGGACACTCATGTCCCTCAGCATGCTTCGTGGAGTGCCCATCAACTGTCTTTATGATCATCCAGTTACGGATAATGTTTGATCAGCAATAAAGCACCCGACTCTACATCTAGGGTCCATAGTGGTTTCAGGTCGAAGGGTGGTAATACACCATTATCACCATGAGAATAACTTATGACACTTTGCATAACATACTATGTAGTATTCTCATAGCGGGTCAATCCGGTATAAATATTACTCCTAATATTTATACCTATGTCAAGACTTGATAACTCTTTATCCATGATCCATGAGATGTGATCATCAGTCTATCTTCATAATAGTCTCAATGCTTTAATGTTATCCCACTTTGCAATAAAGCTTGACTACGGATATTTTAAGAATAATGTCTTTATGTTTAATGGGATCTCATGATTAAGTCACACTTAACATTTCATTAAACAGACTAACTATTCTAGGGACTTTATTATTCTGAAAGACAAACATAATAAAGAAATGCCTTTTATTATTAAACGAATAATCTGATACAAGTACCAAAAAGTATTAGCCTCTAGGGCTTACATCAACAATCTCCCACTAGCACTAGAGCCAATTAGGCATACCCTTAATACCCATAGATCTAGTATGACCATCATGCTTCTGTTGCGCAAGAGGCTTTGTTAATGGGTCAGCGATATTGTCAAGTGTAGGTACTCTGCATATCTTCACATCTCCCCGATCGATTATCTCTCGAATGAGGTGATAACGCCTAAGTATGTGTTTGGATCGTTGGTGAGATCTAGGCTCCTTAGCTTGTGCGATAGCACCATTGTTATCACAATATAAACCAATGGGATCCACAATGCTAGGGACTATGCCAAGTTCACTAATGAACTTCTTGATCCAAACAGCTTCCTTTGCTGCATTTGAGGCAGCAATATACTCGGCCTCAGTTGTAGAATCAGCAACTGTTTCCTACTTTGAACTTTTCCAGCTCACAGTGCCACCATTGAGACAGAACACATAACCAGATTGTGATCTAAAATCATCCTTATCTGTCTGGAAGCTAGCATTAGTGTAACCAATTACATCAAGATCTTCCTGACCTCCATATATCAAGAATGAATCCTTAGTCCTTCTCAAGTACTTAAGGATATTCTTGACAGCTACCCAGTGAGCATCACCGGGATCAGATTGGTACCTACTCGTTGCACTTAATGCATACGAGACATCTGGTCGAGTACATAACATGGCATACATGATAGATCCTATTGCAGATGCATATGGAATCTTATTCATGCGATCCCTTTCTTCCTTAGTTGAAGGGGATTGTGTTTTTGATAAACACAGACCATGTTGCATAGGTATGAATCCTTTCTTGGAATCATGCATATTAAAGCGTCTCAACACTTTATCTATGTATGTACTCTGACTTAGGCCAAGCAGTTTTTGTGATCTATCTCTATAGATCCTAATTCCTAATATATAGGCTGCTTCACCTAGGTCTTTCATAGAAAAACAATTCCCTAACCAAGTCTTCACTTGTTGCAAGGTAGGGACATCGTTTCCAATGAGTAATATGTCATCTACATATAATACCAGAAACACGATCATGCTCCCACTAACCTTCTTGTAGACACAAGGTTCATCTTCATTTTTGATGAATCCATATTGTTTTACGGTTTCATCAAAACGAAGATTCCAGCTTCTGGAAGCTTGCTTCAATCCATAGATTGATCGCTGTAACTTGCATATCTTTTGGGCATCTTGTGGTATGTCAAATCCTTCAGGTTGTGTCATGTACACATCCTCAAGAAGATTCCCATAAAGGAAAGCAGTTTTGACATCCATCTGCCATATTTCATAATCATGATATGCAGCGATGGCAAGTAAAATCCGAACAGATTTAAGCATTGCAACTGGTGAAAAGGTTTCATCATAGTCAACCCCATGAATTTGTTTATAGCCTTTTGCAACCAGTCTTGCTTTATAGGTATGTACCTTACCATCCATGTCAGTCTTCTTCTTGAAGACCCACTTGCATCCTATAGGGTTAACTCCTATAGGAGGTTCTACCAAGGTCCAAACCTGGTTTGTGTACATGGAATCCATTTCAGATTTCATGGCTTCTAGCCACTTCTCAGACTCAGGACCAGTTATGGCCTCTTTGTAGGTCACAGGCTCATCTTGATCCATGAGTAATACATCACCCTGATCACTTATGAGATATCCATATCTCTCAGGTTGGTGACGTGTCCTGCTTGACCTACGCTGGTCTTGTTCTACTTGAGCAGGTTGCTCTTCCACAACTACTTGTGTTTCCTGCTCTAGTTCCTCCATAGGTGTTTCAATGTTTTGTGATTCTTGAATTTCTTCAAGCTCTATTTTCCTCCCACTGTTTCCTTTGGAAATAAAATCCCTTTCCAGAAAGACTCCAGTTCGAGCGACAAACACTTTGCCCTCAGAAGGATTGTAGAAGTAATATCCTCTTGTTTCTTTAGGATATCCCACAAATAAGCATTTGTCAGATTTGGGCTCAAGCTTGGTTGAAATTTGTCGTTTGACGTAAACTTCGCAACCCCAAATCTTCATGTAAGACATATGTGGTTTCTTACCACTCCATATCTCGTATGGTGTCTTATCAACCTTTTTGGATGGAACACGGTTAAGTGTGTAAGCTGCTGTTAATAATGCATGTCCCCAAAAGGAGTTTGGAAGATCGGCGTGACTCATCATGGATCGGACCATGTCTAACAAGGTTCGATTTCTTCTCTCAGATACACCATTCCATTGTGGTGTTCCAGGAGGAGTAAGTTGGGATAGAATCCCATACTCTTTTAGATGGTCATCAAATTCTAGGCTTAAATATTCACCGCCTCGATCTGATCGAAGAACTTTAATATTCTTCCCTAGTTGATTTTGTACTTCATTCTTGAATTCCTTGAACTTTTCAAAGGACTCAGATTTGTGTTTCATTAAATACACATATCCGTATCTACTGAAGTCATCAGTGAAAGTGATGAAGTACTGAAAACCTCCTCTGGCTGGTATGTTCAGTGGTCCACATACATCAGTATGTATGAGTGCCAAAAGATCATTAGCCCTTTCACCTTTTCCTGTGAATGGGGACTTTGTCATCTTTCCAATTAAACAAGATCTGCATGTCTCATATGATTCATAATCAAAAGAGTCCAAGAGTCCATCTTTATGGAGTTTGGAAATGCGTTTCTCATTTATGTGGCCTAATCGACAGTGCCAATAAGTTGGATTCAACTCATTAGGTTTCAACCTTTTAGTATTAATGTTATAAATTGGCATTTCAAGATCAAGGACATATAGTCCATTATTCATTTTTGCAGTAGCATAGAATATATTATTCAAATAAATGGAGCAACAATTGTTCTTTATTATGAATGAAAAACCAAACTTGTCCAAACAAGAAACGGAAATAATATTCCTGCTAATTGCAGGTACATAATAACAGTTCTCTAACTGAATTATTAAACCACTAGGTAAAGTTAAAACATAAGTTCCTACAGCTAAAGCAGCAACCTTTGCTCCATTGCCAACTCGTAGGTCAACTTCACCTTTTGCCAAATCTCTACTCCTTTTTAGCCCCTGCACATTAGTACAAATGTGAGAACCGCATCCAGTATCTAATACCCATGATGCAGAAGTAGATAAATTAATTTCAATAACAAAAATACCTGAATTTGAAGTCTCTACTCCATTTTTCTTATCTTCCAGGTACTTTGGGCAATTTCTCTTCCAATGTCCGGTCTTACCGCAATGGAAGCAAGTGCCCTCCTTTGCTATTCCTCCACTAGGCTTCAAAACAGGAGGAGTGGGTTTGGGTTTGGCAACTTCCTTGCCTTTCCCTCTACCACCCTGTTTGATGGGCCTCTTGTTCTGTTTCTTTCCATTACTGACCATCAGAATGGATTTCCCTTTTGTCTTCATATTCTGCTCAGCAGTTCTCAACATGCCTAGCAGTTCTGGAAGACTTTTGTCCAAGTCATTCATATTGAAATTCAGGACAAACTGACTGAAGCTCTCTGGCAACGATTGCAAGATCAGATCAATCGCAAGTTCTTTTCCAAGGGGAAACCCTAATCTGTCAAGGTTCTCCACATACCCAATCATCTTGAGTACATGGGGACTTACAGGGGCTCCCTCAGCTAACTTGCTGTTAAAAAGGGACTTTGAAACCTGAAACCTCTCATTTCTTGCTTGCTCTTGATAAAGCATTTTCAGATGTCCGATCATATCGAACGCAGACATGTTCTCGTGTTGCTTTTGCAACTCAGAGTTCATGGTAGCAAGCATGAGGCAAGCGGTTTCATTGGCATCATCGAAATGCTTCTTATAAGCATCTCTTTCTGCCTTTGGTGCAGAACTAGGAGGTTCCTCCTCAGGAACTGGTGTCTCCAAGACATACAGCTTCTTATCGTGCTTGAGGACAATCCTCAGATTACGGTGCCAATCCAGGAAATTTGTCCCAGACAATTTTTCCTTATCTAGGATGGATCGCAAAATATTGTTCGATGTGTTTGTTGTCACGGTAATCTACAAGAGAAATATGAAAATATAAGTATCATTAAAACAACATATTTAATTAGGCCTTTAATCAAATATGCTCCCACTATTTTATTCAAAACAAATGACCCTCATCATTTGATTCGGAAAATCCCGTTGGAAGACTTTCTAGTGGGTCGAGATCCATGTTTCACTTTGTTTTAAGTCAGCGTTAGGCTGATTACACAAAACTAAGTTATTTAGGTAGGAACTCCTTCCAATTGTATCTCATACAACTCTCGAATATTTTCAATTGGGTGAATAACTCCTTATTCTGATCCATCACATGAATCATTCCCAATTCTTGCTTCTAAACATGTATAATCTTATTATAATTTGTTTAGTTAAGTTTGACCCATTGTTTTAGCAATTGGATATTACAATTATCCCATCACACCTTACTAATATAGAACATGCACCTCGCGTAGGCGAAACCTACAATGCTCGATACTAGTCTTGATGAGTGCTAAAAATTGGAAAGCATAAACTTAATATTTAATTTTGAGGGAATTTGTTATTAGTTTGATCTCACCGGCTTAACATGCAAAACGTCTCTCACATGCATCAACATACAATTACATGCATCAACATACATATAAAAAGATACAATTATGGCCCCTAACGCAATTGTTCTCTCAAGCCAATGAGAGAACCTAAGCTAACCTAATAACGATCTAAGCTTCTCCAAGCATGATCTCCAAGGTTATCCTCCTTTAATATTGAATACTTCCTTTTTCTTCATAACATAATATTACATTACATATAAGAATACTCGTTTTACATACGAGGGAGTGAGATGAGAAAAGAAGTTACATAAAGAGATTGAGAGAGAGGCACGACTCGCAGGCCGTATTTAAAAATCCCAAAACAATAATAAAGGATAAACTAAGGCCATAACTGATCACCACAAATAAATAATAATAAACACACTTTTATTATTAGTTTAAAATTCCGATAATTAAATAAACTAAATTAAATTTCAGCTGATTGATCACACTTTGCAGACTTAGCCGGGGGTTCCGCTGCCCGGTCAGCGGACGGTGGTTCCGCCCCGGCGAAAAATTTTATGAACACTTCATTGTATTTCACGTCGTTTCCTGCACAACTTTTGTGCATTTACAACCCCAACCGGAAAAGTCTGCGGCAATACAACACTTGTACTGCCATTAATCCTAATGCAACAATTTCATGCCGTCAAACACAACTCGATTGATAACTCAATATGATAGATCAACATGTCATTGCTTCACCATACTAACGTCGGATTCCGAAGCGAATGAAAATGATGATCTTTCAAAAGAATTACAATCCTTATGTGATTGAATGGATGAAATCAAAACAGTATATCCCATATACCATCTTTGCATCAGAATTTCTTATATCTTATATAAAAGTGATCGATCTAATTGTGTAACCTATGGATGATCAATGTATCGCACAACTTCACCATACTAATGTCGGTTTCTGAAGCATAATCAACATCAATCATCCAAATCGTACACAACAGATGCCAAATTTAATTAATCGTTTATTGTTAAATTCATTCTGTGTTTTAATCGAATCAAATACAGAAAAAAAAACGGAAATTTAACAGCTATCAGATCCATGGTTTCGTAAGTGGCTCTGATACCACTCAGGTAGCCATGGCATTTATATTTCCAGAACTGTTATTTTATGTTATAGAATGATTCTACATGTCTCACTGATCACCATAATGTTTTTATTTTTGAGAATAGTTGAGTATTGAGCATGTATTGGTCTTCTGAAATTCTTGCCATTTTTTCCGTTTTGCTTCGATTCATGATTTGGAGTTTGAATAAATGATTTTTGGTGAGTGATTCTTGTTGGGGATGTTATGGGGATCATTTCTGGAAAGTTAGAGGGCTTGAGGATGCGTATGGAGTGAGATAGCATGAATAGCTTGTCGGAGAAGATGACCGGAACACTGTTCCGGTCATCTGAAAGTCATTAGGATGGAGCGATTGAGGGTGTTTTGTTTGAAAGTTTTGGGTTGTGTTGGTGAGCTCGCGGCGGCTAGGGGGATGTGATGGCGATTTTTCGGCGAAAGGGATTGTGAGGTTTATGGTTGTGGTTTGGTTTGTTCGGTGAAGGATTCGTGTCTCAAGTTGGTTTTAGTGGTTTGAATGGGTTGTTGGTGGATTCGGTAAAGCTTGCGGTGAAGTGATGAAAGATGAAGGAGGTTGGTGATTTGGTGATAGGTTTCGCGGTGTCTTGTGGTGGTTCGAGGTTTTGGTCCAAGGTTTCGGCCGGAGCTCGTTCTGTTTCTTTCTCGATGGATGTTCGCGGTTATTGATTGAAGGTGGGTTTTCCAGATTTATTGAGGTTTTGAAATGGTTGAGGGAAGAAGAAAATAATGAAGGAGTTGGTTTTGGTTTGTAGTGAAGTAGAGGAAGAATATCGTGTTGTGCGTGAATGTATTCTGTAGAGAGATTATTGCGTTGGTGGAGTGGATTTGTAAAATTGTTGGTGGTCATGTGCGTGTTCGTATCATACCGTTAGGTGCTGAGAAAATTGGTTTTTATAAAGGTTAGTGTGTGTTGTATGAAAAAGTAGTAGAATTAACATGGGGTGGTTTTGTGTGTAGTGTGGATGGCATGCTGCAAGTTGTGGGGTCTGTTGAAAAAGTTTGTTAGAGTTGTGTTTGAAGGAGAATTGCGATCTAAACGCAGCGGAAAACAAAAATTTTCCTTTAGTGATCCTTACGAATGAGCATGGTCAGTGATAGAATCGTTACCTCTTTGTGGCGATTCAGATCTTTGATGCAGCGATCACAAGCGTTGATGAAGTGCAACGCCTCTACTCAGTCCACACGAACAGCTTCCGGTCACAGTGCTAGCTGCTTACGAACGGAATTATTTGAGTGAGAATCAAAAACGAAATTGCATCATGTAAAAGCTTCATCACAAGGGTTCCTTTTATAGACTCTCTTGTGGGCTGCGGGCTAAAAGCCCAATTCACATGATCCATAATAATATTATATATTATTATAATAACTATTATTATAATAAATATATTTATTTTATTATTATTTTATAACCATTATAAAATAACAATAATTATTATTATATTATCCGAATTTCTATTTTTCACTTAAGTGCACCGTACCTTACGGTGTTCCTTTGATTTCTCTATCTCTCATCAAACTGTCCTTATGTGTGTGACCCTGTAGGATTTCGTAACGTTGGTAATTATATTAAATTATATATTTAACATAATAAACAGTGAGCGGTATCTAGCAACACATCACTGCTACCCAAGTCACGAAAATGTCATGTGATCTGACAAAACCTTTTTCGTGATAATATATGTTTGTACAATTACCCTTTTGCCCCTATGTCTATATTGAACACAAGGCATACACTGTGTCATCCTTGTCCAGTTCAATATTGGGCCCTTAGACATTTCTCCTGTTATGCAGGATTGGCAAATTCCATCTAGGACACTCATGTCCCTCAGCATGCTTCGTGGAGTGCCCATCAACTGTCTTTATGATCATCCAGTTACGGATAATGTTTGATCAGCAATAAAGCACCCGACTCTACATCTAGGGTCCATAGTGGTTTCAGGTCGAAGGGTGGTAATACACCATTATCACCATGAGAATAACTTATGACACTTTGCATAACATACTATGTAGTATTCTCATAGCGGGTCAATCCGGTATAAATATTACTCCTAATATTTATACCTATGTCAAGACTTGATAACTCTTTATCCATGATCCATGAGATGTGATCATCAGTCTATCTTCATAATAGTCTCAATGCTTTAATGTTATCCCACTTTGCAATAAAGCTTGACTACGGATATTTTAAGAATAATGTCTTTATGTTTAATGGGATCTCATGATTAAGTCACACTTAACATTTCATTAAACAGACTAACTATTCTAGGGACTTTATTATTCTGAAAGACAAACATAATAAAGAAATGCCTTTTATTATTAAACGAATAATCTGATACAAGTACCAAAAAGTATTAGCCTCTAGGGCTTACATCAACAGTGTTTGGGTTTGTTGAAGATTGTTGAAAAGAGTTGAAGAATGAAGTATGGTTTGCTGTATTTGTTTGTGAGAATGAGGATGTTGAGGGTATGCGGAAATAAAAGTGGGAATTGTGTGATGGTGTGGGGCAAGTTTGGAGAGATTACTATGAGTAGAATTGTTTTATAATAATAATAATAATAATAATAATAATAAAAATAATAACTATAATAATAATAATAAATGAAATACTAGAAATAATAATAATTAATGATAATAAAAGTATAATAATAAGTAAGAATTATAAAAAATAAAAGTAAATAGAAATAGTAACAGAATAATAATAGTGATAAAATAAAATAAAATGTTTTCTTTTCTTTTGTGATTTTGTTACAATAAATGAATTTAAAAAGGATAATGGGCCTAAGAAAAAATGATAATGGATTTAGAGGAAAAATGGCTTTAATAAAACTAATAAAAATATTAACAATAGATTTTTTTGTATTTTGTTGAATAAAAAGGTACAAACTTACAATAATATTTAAAAGGGAAATTGGACTATTTTCTTTTAAAACAATAAATTCATTTTTTGATTTTTCGAATATCAGACAAAATAAAATAATACATGTTTTTTAATTTTCGAAATATTTGTTAGACAGAGAAATAAAAGGGTCAAGTTATTTTGATTTTTTTGAAACAATGATTAGACAGTAAAAAAATGGCGCGGGTAGGACAAATTTGGGGTATGACAATACAGACAAATTCAGAAATGCAGTTGTTCGCTTATTCCCTGATTTTGCGTGGATCGCCCTTTCGGGTTTTCAATCCATCGGGATACCCATTTTTGCCTGAGCTGTCCGATGTGGCTTTTCAACTCAGCGAACGTACTTTTTTTTTTTATAGTTTTTCCCTTATTTTTGCCCGAGTCTTTTATTCTGTTTTTGACTCGCCCGGATGCCCTATTTTTTCCTGGAATTACATTCTGTTTTTATGTCCAACTGGTCATTTATGCGAAGTATTTTTTAACTGCATCTGAATTCACAAGAGATAAGAAATCCTTGCCATCCATAGTAGTGAGTATCAGTGCCCCACCAGAGAAAATTTTCTTTACTATGAATGGACCTTCATAGTTTGGCGTACATTTTCCCCTTTGGTCTGTATAAGGAGGAAAAAGTTTTTTCAGCACCAGCTCTCCCACTTGGTATTCCCGAGGTCTGACTTTTTGATCGAAGGCTTTCTTCATTCGTTACTGATACAACTTCCCGTGACAGATAGCCTCTAATCTCTTCTCTTAAATTCGACTCAGCTGATTGTATCGAGATCGGACCCATTCTGCTTCATCCAGTTTCACATCCATCATTACCCATAAGGAGGGTAATTCAACTTCAACAGGTAGGATTGCTTCCATGCCATACACAAGCTGATAAGGTGTTGCTCCAGTAGACGTTCTGATAGAGGTTTGGTACCCATGCAAGTCAAATGGTAGAATTTCGTGCCAGTCTTTGTAGGTGACTACCATCTTTTGCACAATCTTCTTAATATTCTTGTTAGCTGCCTCGACAGTACCATTCATCTTTGGACAGTAAGGAGAAGAGTTGTGATGTTGAATTTTGAAGTCCCGGCAAAATTCTGCCATCATCTTGTTGTTCAAATTGGAACCATTATCAGTAATGATTCGCTTGGGAACTCCATATCGACAGATGATATCCCTTTTCAGAAATCTAGATACCACTTGTCTTGTGACGTTTGCGTACGAAGCTGCTTCAACCCATTTGGTGTAGTAATCAATGGCTACCAGGATGAATCTGTGACCATTTGAAGCAGTCGGTTCAATCTTTCCAATCATATCAATGGCCCACATGGAAAAAGGCCAAGGTGAAGACATTACATTCAAAGGATTCAGAGGCACGTGCACTTTATCCGTGTAGATCTGGTATTTGTGACATTTTCTAGCATAAGGACAATAGTCTGTATCCATTGTGATCCAGTAGTAACCCGATCTTAATAACTTCATTGCTATGGCATGTCCTCTGACATGGGTACCAAAAGAACCTTCATGTACTTCGTGCATCAGTAAGTCTGCTTCCTTCTTGTCAACACATCTGAGCAAGACAATGTCGAAGTTTCGCTTATACAAAGAACCATCAGTATTGAGGAAGAAACTACCGGATAGCCTTCTTAATGTCTTCTTATTGTTTGACGATGCCCCAGGTGGGTATGTCTATGTTTCCAAGAAGCACTTGATGTCGTGGAACCAAGGCTTGTTATCAGTGATAGTGTCCAGAGAGGATACATATGTCGGTCGGTCCAGTCTGGATACCAAAATCCGAGGTACATAATTAGCAGCTTGTACTTTGATCATGGATGGAATGGTAGCCAAAGCATATGCAAACTGATTCTCATCTCGAGGGATGTATTCAAGCTTGACTGTTGTGAAGAAGGTCAACAATCTCCTCGTATAATCACGGTAGGGAATCAGATGTTCCTGATGAGTGTACCACTTGCCGTTGGTCTGGTTGATTACCAAAGCTGAATCTCCGAATACATTCAAGGTTTGATCCTGAGGTCAATGGCTTCCTCAAGACCCATGATACAAGCTTCGTATTCTGCTTCATTGTTAGTGCAGGCAAAGGTTAGCCTTGCTGAGAAAGGCATATGAACCCCTTTAGGTGTAATGAGCACTGCACCAACTCCACGACCGTTGCAATTAACTGCCCCGTCAAACATCATAGTCCATGCTTCTTCTGGGTCAGGCCCTTCAGTGTGAATAGGCTCTTCACAATCTTTTGCTTTTAAGAACATTATGTCTTCATCAGGGAAGTCAAATCTCATAGGCTGGTAATCATCAATGGGTTGCTCATCTAGATAATCAGACAATACACTGCCCTTGATGGCTTTTTGAGAGGTGTACTGAATGTCATATTCTGTCAAAATCATTTGCCATCTTGCAACCATTCCGATAAGTGTTGGCTTCTCAAATATGTACTTGACTGGATCCATCTTTGAGATCAACAAGGTAGTATGAGTCAACATATATTGTCTTAGTCGGCGAGCAACCCTCGCTAAAGTACAACAAGTTTTCTCGAGCAGTGAATAACGTTGTTCACAGTCGGTAAACCTTTTGCTTAGGTAGTATATTGCATACTCTTTTCGACCAGACTCGTCATGCTGGCCCAACACACACCCCATCGACTCTTCTAATACTGTCAGGTACATAATTAGAGGTCTTCCCTCAACTGGAGGCATGAGAATTGGAGGTTCTTGTAGATATTCTTTGATCTTGTCAAAAGCTCTCTGACAATCATCGTTCCGCCTGACTGTTTTCTCTTTTCTTAATAGCTTGAACAAGGGTTCGCAGGTTGCAGTGAGATGAGATATGAACCTTGAGATGTAGTTCAATCTACCTAAGAACCCTCAAACTTCTTTCTCGGTCTTAGGTGCAGGCATTTCCTGAATTGCTTTGACTTGGTCAGGATCAACCTCAATTCCTTTTCCGCTTACAATAAAACCCAGCAGCTTGTTAGAACGTACCCCGAATGTGCATTTATTAGGGTTCAACCTTAACTGATACTTCCTTAGACGCTCGAATAGTTTCAACAGGTTCACCAAATGCTCTACCTCTGTTTGGAACTTGGCAATCATATCATCCACATAGCACTCGATTTCTTTGTGGATCATATCATGGAATAATGTTACCATAGCCCCTTTGATTAGTTGCATCGGCCTTCTTCAGACCGAATGGCATTACCTTATAACAAAATGTGCCCCAGGGTGAGATAAAAGTTGTCTTCTCCATGTCTTCAGGCGACATATTAATCTAATTGTATCCAGAAAATCTGTCCATGAAGGAAAATACCGAGAACTGAGTTGTATTGTCTACCAATACACCAATGTGGGGTAATGGGAAATCATCCTTCGGGCTAGCTCTGTTCAGATCCTGGTAATCCACACACATACGCACCTTGCCATCCTTCTTAGGTACAGGTACAATGTTAGAAACCCACGACAGGTAACTAGTTACAGCGAGAAAACCGGCGTCCCACTGCTTTTGTACTTCTTATTTAATTTTAATGGCCATACCTGGGCGAGTACGACGTAATTTCTGTTTAACTGGCGGAAAATCTTCTTTCAATGGCAACCTCTGCATGACAATATTCATCTCCAGACCTGGCATATCTTGATAAGACCAAGCGAACACATCGACATAATCCCGAAGCATGCTGATTAGTTGTGCTTACACTAGAACTTGCAGACTGGCCCCGATCTTCACCTCTTTTACATCTTCCTCGGTACCAAGATTGACAGTTTCAACCTCCTCCCGATGAGGAGCAATCACTTTTTCCACTTGTCTTAACAACCTGGCCAATTCCTCAGGCAAGTCATAGTCTTCATCAACCCCTTCATCTGCTTGGTTAATCGGATTGTCGAAGTCATACGAGGTCATAGCAGTGTCGTTGTCGGTGCAATCTATAGGATTATCTCTTCAAGGGTTGAGATTTGTTTATTTTAGTGATTGATTTTATCTTATTTAGAAAAAGGTGAACGAAATTTATTAAGAAAAACTTTGCCATTTATTGTTTTGTGCGAAAATAACAAAAATGAAAGACAGTGAGCGAAAAGATTGTTTGCAAAAGATGTCCATTATTCATTAATTTCCATTTTCACAAAATCCATATATGGCCCTACTACAAAATGAGTCATGACACCTTGGGTGAGATGGAGGACTTGATGCATGCTTAAACAGGAAATAATAATTACTCTGCAGATGTAATCCTTATGATTTCCTGGGAAGACCAATTGAGGACTTGCTGGCCTGAGACTCTTGGACGAATCCAGCTTTCCAGGTTGAAGTCGCTTTCAGCCTCGTCTTCCACATTGTTGATTGCATATGGGGTCAACATTCCCCCACTGCTAAACTTGGGAGCTTCAGCAGCCTCCTCTTGGACCTTTCGGGATGGTTTGTAATCCAAACCGAATTTGTCTTCTTTGATCTGAACTTGTAGTAGCTTTCCCCAGCCTTGGGAATTCCCGTCTTCAACAACCTTCTGAGCTTGCTTGTAAGAAGAGATTGAAGTACCAGACACTTCGTTTGTTGCTTCATTGACATTGAGGGCCTCAAACCCTTGGCTCATTGTCTCATGGATCTCTCTGTCCATCTTGATATATTTGTAAGTAGCTAGATGACTGACGAAGATATCCTTCTCCCCACAGATCGTGATAACTTGGCCCTCCCATTCGTATTTTAACTTCTGGTGAAGGGTCAACGTTACAGCGCCAGCGGCATGAATCCATGGTCAACCCAACAAACAACTATAGGCAGGCTGAATGTCCATCACGTAGAAGATAGTTTTGAAGATCTGTGGGCCAATTACCACAGGCAGCTCAATTTCCCTAAGAACCGATCTTTTAGAACCATCAAAGGCTCTCACATCCAAGTTACTTGGACACAGTGCAAGGCCATCATATTCCATCTTGACTAAGGCTTTCTTTGGAAGAACATTGAGTGAGGACCCAATGTCAACCAAGACATGAGAAAGAATAGTACATTTACACTCAAAAGTGATATGTAAAGCCTTATTATGGTTACGACCCTCCGTAGTTAGATCAGCATCGGTGAACCCTAGTCCATGACTAGTATTGACATTAGAAACCACCGTTTCTAGCTGATTAACTGTAATCTCTTCTGGCACGTAAGTTGCGTGCAGGACTTTGAGAAGTGCATTCCTGTGAGCTTCGGAACACATTAGCAGTGATAGAATAGAGATTTTGGAGGGTTTCTGATGGAGCTGGTCCACAACCTTATAGTCACTCTTCTTGATTATTCTCATGAACTCGTCTACATCCTGGTCAAAGGATGTCTTCTGAGTCTTCTTAGCAATTGGTTCTTAGGGCACAACACTCTTGCCCTTAGCCTTGGCGGCAGCTTCTGCCTCAACATTAGTTCTTGGGAATTGTGAGGTAAAGAGACGTCCGCTTCGAGTGAAGCCTCCGCCTCCCCCCACATTATCAATTTGTGGTGTAGAAGTATCAAGAGTGACTTTCTTTCCATCAAAATATAAATCTGAGCCATAGTGCCAAGGCATGACACTGTTGCTATCATATGGAACTGGTCTAGGCACTATGATAGTAACCAGACTGATTGCTGCGGAAGACGGAGTTGAGACAGTCTGAGGTTCATAATAAATTGTGACAGGAGATCGGACG
This sequence comes from Lathyrus aphaca, assembly GCA_963966055.1. NCBI lineage: Eukaryota > Viridiplantae > Streptophyta > Magnoliopsida > Fabales > Fabaceae > Lathyrus > Lathyrus aphaca. Next base: position 478,762,344 of record OZ014521.1, read on the forward strand.
GGAGATGGTGTAGGTGATGAAGGTTGCTGATGTTGATGGAGATGTTTATGTGAGTTGTTGAAAGAATCTGGAACTTGGATTTTTATCGGATCATAGTAAATGGTAACTGTGGAAAAGTCCTCATTGATGGTTGTTGTTGTTGTAGAAGGATGTGTTGAACTGATGTTCGTTGAATTTGAAGAAGGGATGATTGTTGATGTTGTAGAAGAATCTGTTGGAACGATCGTTGTTGAAGTTGTAGGAGTGATATCTTCTATATTTGATGAAATTATGTGTGTTGGTGTTATAGGAGGAATGGTTGTTGATGTTGTAGGAGTTGGGTTTGTTGAAGTGATTTGTAAATTGCTGGGATTTAACCTCGGCCAGAAGTGTTTGAATACTTGCAACATTGTCAATTAGGCTTACTGGTTGATCCTTCTCAATGGCATTTATCCTAGGCCCACCATGGCTAGGCATAGGATTCTTGGTAACACTTGGAGGGGGGCAAAGTTGACTGCCTTAGAATCAACCAAATCTTGAACCTTCATGTGTAAAACTCTACACTTCTCTGTTGTAAGGCCAGGTGCATTGGAGTGGAAGGCACACCTGGCGTTGATATCATAGTCTCTTGGGAGATTCTGGGGATCTGATGGAGCCAGAGTCCTCAATTCGATCAGATTGAGCTTCAATAACTGTGGAAGTAAGGCAGCATTGGGCATCGAAATGGGATCGATAACCCTGTTGATTTGTGAAGTCCTTTGTTGAAATGGACGTTGTTGTTGATTGTTGTTGTTGTTATAGGAACTCTATTGCGGTGGAAACTGTTGTTTCTGTGGGAAGTGATTTTGTTGAGAATACTATTGTTGAGGTGTTGTAGCTGGAATGGTGACAAAAGCCATTGATCTTGGCATGTACTGAGGCCTACCTCTGCCCATATGAACTGATTTGGTCTCACCTGTCCTACGAGGTCATGAGAAAGGTTTCCTGAAATTGCTTGAACTGGCACCGTTGTCAGAGATTTTGCCCATCTTCAACAGACTCTCAATTCTCTCATCAGCTATAACTACATCAACAAAGCAGGTGGACAAGAAAGCAGCAAGTCTGTCAATGTATGTTCCTTTCAATGTGTTCATGAACATGTCAGCCATCTCTCTTTCAGACATAGGAGGTTGGACAGCCGCAGCAAGCTGTCTCCATCTTTGGGCATATTCCCTGAAGCTTTCTCTTAAAGACTGTGACATACCCATCAGGAGGGTTCTATTGGGAGCCATATCCAAATTGTACTGATACTGGCGTATGAAAGCCTCGGCTAAGTCCTTCCAGTTTCTGACAGTTGCTCTTGATAGGTGAGAATACCACTCACGGGATTCCCCGGTCAAACTATCCTCAAAGTAGAACATCCACAGTTTTTCATCTATGGTATATGCCTTTAATCTCCCCAGAATAGATTGCAGGTGGGTACGAAGACAGGATGTACCGTTGTACTTCTCAAAGCATGGAGGCTTGAATTTGTGAGGAATCCTCACCCCCTCAACTAGACCCATGTCCATTACATCAAATCCCAAAGAGTTTTAGGACTCCAAAGATCTCAGCTTCTCCATTATTTTGTCCAGACGACGATTATAGGCTTCATCCCCAGCACTAATTACTGTAAACTTTTCTTCTTGAGGGTCTTCTTGCAAGGCACGACCTCTAGTGTTTCCTTGGGTATCTCTGATAACATTGACTTCAGGATTGAGGTGGGGCCTAAACTCTGGCGGATTGGTTCATGGATTCCATTGATCATTATTACTAGTACCTCCTGTACCTATATGATTCTCTTCTGGAGTTTTCCGCTCGACTAACTCTCTTAACCTTTCTTGGCTCTGAGCCAACCAAGTCATCACTCCCATGAACTGGTTCATTTGAGCCCTCATCTCAGTTCTCTCATTAGCCATCTGAGTTTTTACGTCAGTCAAATCTTGTTGAACTTGGTCCATCTATAAGCTCGGAAGGTTGTTTCTGATTGGATACCGGTGAACTCTGTTGATGAGAAAAACCCTCCTACGAGCAATGTTTCCTGAAACACACATCAAAGTGAGAAAACAAAAACAAAAACTCCTACAAAAAAAGAATGAGGTTAGTATGCAATGCAGTATGTCTATTTGTCTTCCAAGGGTATCCAATTTAGTTCTTTGGGTTTGACCTTCCAGACCTCTGGGAATGAAGATGTTGAAGAGAAATGAAGTCCAGGAGAAAATCCAGGTAACACATAAACCATATATTACAAGTGCAAAAGATACATAGTTTATGATTTCAACAAGTTCCCATGGTGGGTCAAAATACAATTAAGTCGAGAAATACAACAAAATCACCATGAGAAATAAAGTACAACCAAAATAAAATACAAATACAAAGAAATCAAACATCCAGCCCAAAGTCATCCTCCTTGACTTCCTTCAGGAGAGCATCAATCACTGGTCCAACTGGATGTTCTGTGATGGTCCTGATAAGAAGGTTCCTGGTGGCAATGGCACTTGTCAACTTCTGGTACTTGTCTTAGTCCTTTGATCTCTTCAACCCTGCCCGGAGTTTCAACTCAGAGATTTCCCTCTGTGCTGCTAACAAGGCTTCCTAACTCTTCTTCTCATTAGCTTCCAGCTGCTCTATCCTAGCCTGTGTCTTCTGATCTTCTTGCAAACGAGCCTCAGTGATCCTGATCCATCTATCCTGACTCTCCTCTAGGTAATGCTCAACTCTGGCTTTCTGAATCTTAGCTTTTTTGCAAGCATTCTTCAATACTAATTGCCCTGCTCGGGATTTTCTGATGAAGTCCTATGTCTTTTCTATCTTGGTCGTATGCTCGATCCAAATCTTCTCTAACCTCTCAATATCCAGACGACCATCATTCCTTTCCCAAAGGGTCTTCTTCAGGTCTTCAAAAAGCTGGGTATTCCTTTCTTTCAGCTTATAAAATTCCTCCATACTGAATGTAGCTATGGGCTCTAATGATGATGGCCCTGGCACATCTTCCAGGGTGAATGGCATGTGGGTTATCTGTTCTCTGATGCGAGACCAATCAATATACCGAGCTAAAGCTATGTTGTTACACATCCCAAGAATAGCAGTCCCTTTTGTCTGTATGTTATCCCAAGCCCAGGCTGCTTGTCGGATGATGGCATGATTATTTTGAACATCATAGTAAAGGGTCTCTGCCAAGTCCTAATCTCTTGGTGGATGTACTAAGGCATAACCTAGCTGCCTTTTGAAAAGCAAAGGATTGTAGTTTATGCAACCATTCCTTCCAATAAGAGGTACATTAGGATAATGTGCACAACTTGTAATTATGTCCCTGCCCTTAGTGCTCTGAGTACACCACCTGATGTCTTCTGAAGTGAGAGCAATCATTCTCTTAGCCCAATTCCTTGACTGATGAGGATTCAGGAAGGTTTGTGTCTTTGGAATGTGTCTTAATAACCAACAGTAGAAGAGAGGTGCATAACATCTGACTAGTCTTCTCCTCTGTTTCTCATTTCTCTGATGCACTGAGTAGTAGAAATCCCCTCGCAAGGTAGGAACTGGTGTCGCTCCCAAATATTTGCATCCTGGTACAAGCGCGAACGGTCGGCGGAAAGAGAAATGAATAGAGTCGCCAGCTAGGCATTTTTATCCCGAAGGAAAGGTAATGCTGCATAAACCTAAGAAAGGATGGATAAGACGGTCGTGAACCAGAGAAACTGAGAAAGGGGGTTGGTTACAACCTGGGAAGGTATTAGCACACAGATTTTCCATCGTACTCGACGGGATCCACGCTTAAAAGATTTGTGTTTAAAGGGGTGGTGTCAGTGCTATTTAGTGTGCAAAAGCTGGAAAAGAATGCAAGTGTCAGTGCAAAATATGAAGTGAATAAAAGAGGTGTCAGTGCAAGGAAAGAATGGAATGCTCAAGACCATAAGGCTTAAAGAATGAAGCTGGAAGAGGGGGGAATATACAGAGAATTTTGTTCGATAACTATTAAGTTATGCCTACGTATCCTCTCGTGCAGTGAGGAAGTCAGAACACCGTAGTTCGACTCAAAGAGACTGAAAAATAAATTGACTGATGAACTGCTTACTTGTCTATGCTCAAGTGTATGACCTGTCTGGCTCAGGTGCTAACTGTCTTGCATAAGTCGGAAGAAGCGAGTTCTCGTTTGTGAGTGAATGAGATGAGAAAAGAATCCCGGAGGAGACGATTATTGTTTGTTTTTTCTATGTTTTCAATCTTTTATTGATTTTTTGTGTTTGTCATAAGAAAATGAGCTTAAGCCTAAATCGAGGGTTAGTAGACTCATCACATCCTCCCTCTGTTTAGGGGTAATGAGAATACCTTAAGTATGAAGTAAACACCTCATACCTTAAGATCATTAACCTACTTGCATTAATTTAGATGTTTTTGGTGTTTTTGTTTAGTGTTAAGTAATGAGTTTAAGCCATAATCAAGGATTTAATTGACCCATTACACCATCCTAATAGAAGGATAATAGATGAGAACATTTAAGCTGAGGAAGGCTACTCAACTTAATCCATGATTAGGGATTAACCTCATGACAAAACAAAGCCTTTATTAAAGTGGATTTTAGTTAATGATAAGGTTAAGAAGTGGTTTTTAGGGTTTGTAAGACAACTTGAGGGGGACTTGTCCATTAACACTAGGGTTAGTCCTTCTTGACCGGTTAAGGAAGAATTAGAACCCTAATGCAAGGCCCAAGTTACAAGCTTGATGTCTTGGTGATTATTAGATGGATTGATTAAAGGATTTAAACACATTAAAGGCTTAACACTTAGGATTAAAGTTATACACTCCATCCTAATAGAAGGATACAGGCATAACCCTAATCACAAAGTCTTAAAACCTTTAAGTTTTAGTCCCTGATTAAGAGATGAGAAGAGAAGACACAAAGATGACACAAAGGTAAAACTAATGGAGATACTAATCAAACCCTAATTGTGATCATGCTTGGGTGTTCCTAGGGTTAATGAGGCTTGCAAGAGATCTTCAAGAGAATAGCCACCAAGGAAGAAGCAAAGATGGAAGAGAAGCAGAAGTAGCAAGTCAACTTACTTCACTTAAGAAGATAAGTTGATTGAAGAAAGAGAGTGAGGAGAGAACATGAATGAGCAAGCTCACTCTAATACAAAAGTAAAATGAAGCAATGATGCATAAGAGAGATGAAAAGAAATTATGAGAAGTGAAGGCAAATTCACTTCTCTAAACTTACCACCTGCAAAGTTAACAACAAGCCATGAAAATAAATGAAAATGGGGTGAAATGCAAAGATGAAAATCAAAACCATAAGCATATTCATGATGCAAATTATGCTATGGGATGATGCAAAAGCATACCAAGAGATGTGGATGATCATACAAGTAATGAAGATGCAAATGAGACATGAAAGGAAGCATGAAAGTTCATGAAAACTTATGAAATGCAATGGATGCATAACATGGAAAATGGATGATGCAATGATCAAAAATGATTCTAATGTGTCCTAAGATGTTTCATATGTCATATGAATATACAAAATGTCATGGCAAGTTCATGTATGCAAGCATATGAAGAATGAATGCAAATGAAGGCAAAAATTAGGGTTTATACATAACATGCAATACAAAATTCAAAACCAGAAGCAAATGACATGATAAAAAATTGAAAATGGAATCAAAGGAACCCTAAACCTATACAAGTTCACTGCCCAAAGGAGGAGACCTAACTCTTAACCTAATGGAAGTTATGATTTTCTCAAGATTGCTAGGGTTTTAAGGCAACTTTCAATGATAAATGCAAAACAAATTGAAAATGAAGAATAAATTCAAACAAATTTTATCCTAGAAACTACATGACATGAGGAATGCAATGAAAAAATAACCATCATCAAACTCTTCATGGTTAGGCAGAAAGGATTTTTCTAAGTTAGGGCAAAAATAATGACTTTTAAGGACCCTAAATCCAAAGAAAAATATCAAAATAGGTCAAGAACCAAAAAGAAATTTGTGTGAAGGGTTTGATAATGTTTCTAAATGTATCAAGATGCAATGTGATTTTTTTTGTGATTTTTAGAAACTTAAATGCTATTTTAATTAATTAATTCTCATTAATTAATTAAAATAAACATTTAAATATTTTAAAAATACGAATTTTATGCAAAAAATAAAATAAAAATTATTTTCAGAATGAGAAAAATATTTTAAGTCATGATGCAAAAAATGAAATTTTTTAGAAGTGTTATGTTATTTTTAATAAAATGTAGAAAGAAATGCAATTAAAATGAAAATTAAATGAATTAAAATGGAAGTCAACTGATCCAATGGTCCAGATTTGAATGAGAAAGGGAGGGAATTGACCAGCACGCGCATCTGGATGGCTGAGATTCAAACTACACCAATTACGTCATTAAGCCCTAATCTGAACCCTAAACACTTTCAGGTGACCGGAACAGTGTTCCGGTCATCTTCTCCGGCTACCCTCTCAAGCTATCTCACTCATAACGCAACCCCAAGCCCTAAAACACTCCAGAAATGATCCTCACATCAACCCCAACAAGAATCATCCATCAAAATTCATTTATTCATCATCAAAAACATGAACCGAAGCTAAACGGAAAACATCTCAAAAATTCTAGAAGCTTATGAAATGCTTATTTCTCAACTATTTTCGAAACCAAACATATCATTGCAATCATGGGAACGCATAGAATCATCCTATAACATAAAATGAAGGTTCTGGAAAAATAAAGGCCATGGCTACCTGAAGTTGAGCTTTCAAACCAGGAGCTTTCTGGCCAGTTCTTTGCTTCAAATCCACTCCAATGACTCCCCTCAAGTGCTTACGATGCTTGGTTGGAGTTTAAATGGCCTCAAAATGAAGTTAGCAGAAGTTCAGTTCATGAAATGTTGAAATCGTGTTTTTTATTCTGGCTGTTTTAGGGTAAGATGAAGGGTGGGAAATGATTAGTAAGGATTGTGTAGTTGAATGGTGGAAGAAGTTTTGATGTTTGTTGGCTGAGTTATGAGATTCAATAGCTTTTGCAAATTTTAGGAATTTTGTGTATGCTATCTTCTTGGAGGTTTTAGCCTGTGTTATGTTATGGAATGGCTTGCTTTTGGTACACATATCATGTTGGGATAGGTCAGAGGGTGGGTGCTGGCCTATGTTGATTGGTATGGGCAAGTTGCCAAAATGTCAAGAGTTGGTGTACTTGAGGTATGGGCTGGTTCAGTGGCTGTTTCAAGGCATGGCTCGAGTCATCTTGGTTCAAGGATAACCATGAAAAAGGTTTTGTGGTGATTCAGCAAGTGTGTGAGAGGTTTTGATCTATTTTGCAAATTCATGAAGTTTTGGCCCCTTCTGGATTTTGTAAAGTTCAAGGCATGAAACTTGGAATTTCTTTGGGCAATTCTGAATTTTATGTCATGTATGATGTTTGTGTAATGCTTAGAAGTCAATTAGAGGTCACATTTGGCTTTGGCAAGTGTTTTTGCAAACTTCCCTCTTTGGTGCATAAGTGAAATTTTGTGATTTTTCCCAACTTTGCAAGGCCATAACTTGAGTTCTATGATGAATTAGATCAAGTTCTTGTACTTTTTGAAAAGGGAATGATCCAATCTATAAATTTCATGACCAAAAATTTTTCATTTGAAGCATTTTTGAATAAAAAAGAGGAGGTTGAAAAACTTTTCCCAAAATGGCAAGTTTGCATTACAAGTCACTTTCCCAAAATGGCAACTTTGCAAATGGCTTGAAATTCTTCAATTTTGTGAACCTCTAATCTCTTATAAGATCAAATAAAGATCATATACACCCAAAATGATGGAGAAGCCCCTTTGGTTGGATGATTGGGGGCCTCAGATGCCCTGATTTTGCACTGACTTGCTCAAGAAGTCATCTATTGATCAGATGCCTTCCCCATTGAATTTCTTCATGAGATTTGCTATGTATGATACTTACATCATATAGAAACCAATAGAAACAATAGTGGTCCAAAAAATTGGAGTTTTGGCCTCTGAAACCAAAACCCTAATTTTAGGTCATCTGTGTAGTCAACCCTGGCTCTGCTTCCATGCTTTCCTCATTTCTTGTGATTTTTGACTTTCTCTGATCTTGGGAGGATAAAATATGATATTTTAACATACATGGACTCTATTGAGATGATTGTATACCTTTGGAGTGGCTCAGATAGCTCAGGGATTGCTCAGATCACAAACCCTAGATGCAGATGACTTTGAACCAATGCAGTGAAGCAAAAATGCAACATGATATGATATGATTGAACTTATGCAAATGAAAAGATCACAAGCCATGGTGTGAACTCAGTGAGGGAAAATTTGGGGTGTTTACAGCTGCCCCTATTCAAGCATGAGTTAGCTGTGCAAGATGTAAGCGACGGCTTAACAGGCAAACAAGATAACTTGTGGTTGAATACCAAAGACAGTCCAAATTTTGCACTCACTGAATGAAGAAGAAAAGGGATATAGATTTTAAAAGGAAAATAAAGTATGATTATAAAGTGCGGGCGACGGAGGACGACCATTGGGCAGGGAACGACTGCTGGAGATGAAGCAATGACGGGGACGGCCGACACGCTGGGGAAAATGAGGTATCATGATGGGGACGGCCATCAAGTAAAGGAACAAAACTCTCTGGGGATTAAAGGTAAAGTAAATGATGGGGACGACCATCAAGTTCAAAGCATAAATGATTAGGTACGGTCATCAAAGGTGAAGGACGATCACCTAGTAGGGGACGGCTGCTCTGTTGGGGATAAGGATGAGGGACGGTCATCCAAGGTGAAGGACGATCACCTGGCTAGGTAAGGTTGCCGAAAACATCACGACATTGGACGGATGTTGGATAGAAAGAGTCGACGATGGGGACGGCCATCAGATAAAATGATGAAGGACGATCATCAAGAGGTGAAGGACGATCACCTAGCAGGGTACGGCTGCTCTCGGGGTTTTTATCATGACATAGGACGAATGTCAGATAACAAGATCAACGATGGGGACGTCCATCGGATAAAATGATGAAGGAAGATCATCAGGAGGTGAAGGACGATCACCTAGCAGGGGACGGCTGCTCTCGGGGTTTTTATCATGCCATAGGACGAATGTCAGATAAAAAGATCAATGATGGGGACGTCCATCGGATAAAATGATGAAGGACGATAAGCAGGAGGTGAAGGACGATCACCTAGCAGGGGACAGCTGCCCTGTATCACGACACAGGACGAATGCCGGATAGGAAAGGGTTCTAATAATGGAGACTCCGCTGGGGGAATGATGAAGGACGATCATCGAAAAGGTGAAGGACGATCACCCGGCGAGGTGTGGTTGCCGAAAAGTATCATGACACAGGACGAATGTCAGATAAAAAGAAAATTTGCTTTTTACTGGGGATTCGCTGGGGGACTCCTCTGGGGAGTGGTAGACACAGACGAATGTCTAAATTCAAGAAGATATAAGTGTTTGACACGGTGTATAAATTAAAGATGCGGACAAGCATCCTTGAGACCACGATACAGACTAGTATCGGTAGAAACAAACACTGACGCGTGTTCAGAGATGATGATACGGACGAGTACCAACTGGTTAACAAAGAACACGAACGAGTGTCGAATCTGCGGAAGATAAGTGGTGTATACAAGATACGGACGAGTAAAAAAAGGTAAACATGAGTGAGACACAAACGAGTGTTCAACTTGCTGGGGAGAATATGACATAGACGAGTATCATAAGAGAAAGTGTATAAGTTATGAACTTATAAACGTAAAAGGTGTTTGATGACCCGTGGGGATAGGATGACACGGACGAGTGTCTGGAAAGTAATATAAGCGAGGTTTTAAGCAACTGTGCTGGGGATATGACACAGACGAGTGTCAAGAAGTATCCATTAAGTGGAAGTATCTGTTTGTGGAGAATGTTCTGGCGACTTTACTGGGGAATGATGACACGGACGAGTGCCAAAAGGAGCATGTATATGTATCTAAGAGTGCAAAGAGGATGCTTTGGCTTTCTGCCGGGGAATTTTGAGAGGTATTTGGTATATTGTTGATGTGGTATTTATAGGTGTTTGATTCAAGACATGGCTTATGATTATGCAATATGTTTGATTTTTGCCATAATGCTCTGTATTAGACGGAATGCTACGCTCTGGGGGGAAATATGATGCGAATGCTATGATTTATGCAAAGATACCAATCCGGGATCCGGATCTCGTTGCTGGGAAGATTTCTAGCTGATCTGCTTGAAAGAATGTCCCAGCTGGGGAAAAGATCATTGGTAGATCTGATAAGATGTATGACTGCTTGGGGAAACAGGTCACTGATAGACCTATCTTTGGTGATGAGGAGTCCAGCTGGGGTCCGTGGAAGCTTTCGTCAATTTGTTGTGAGATCTTCAGACATTGATCTTCTGGATAGAGGTTGAAACTTTGCAGGGAAACGGTTCCCTGTCTTTGCACTTGGCTGGGGAGAAATGATCACCTGCAATCCTGTTATGACAAAAAAACATACAAGTATCCCGAGGTATCTCTTACTGGATTCCATCATAGGAGTTCAGACACTCCCGGGAGAAAATCTATTTCCTGTAAGCACGTAATTTAGAAAAGAAGCATTTGTATTAATGCAATCAATATTTATAAGGACATCAGACACTTTTGCAAATGAAAATAAAATTTACGAGACGAAACGTGACTGAAAATCTGATTTTATTAATTTGTGTGCCCTGAATTGGCAAGTACAGACAAAGAAACAGATCCCCTGAAATGAGGAGATTGTTACAAATTAAGAAACAAGAAAGATGTTGGCAATGTTGATGACGCTTCAGTGCTTCCCTTTTGCTATGACTCGTATGACATTGACGTTCTTCTCATCCCGCTTTTGAAGAGGCTGATTCCGACCAACGCTCGAACCTTTCGAAGCTTGCCATGTTGTAAGTGATACAGACAAATTCAGAATGCCGTTGTTTGCTTATTCCCTTATTTTGCGTGGATCCCTCTTTCGGGTTTTCAATCCACCGGGATACCCATTTTTGCCTGAGTTGTCCAATGCGGCTTTTCAACTCAGCGGGTGTACAATTTTTATTTTTCCCTTATTTTTGCCCGAGTCTTTTATTCTGTTTTTGACCCGCCGGGATGCCCTATTTTTGCCTGGACTTACATTCTATTTTTATGTCCAGCGGGTCATTTTATGCGAAGTATTTTTTAACTGCATCTGAATTCACAGGGGATAAGAAATCTTCACCATCCATAGTACTGAGCATCAGTGCTCCACCAGAGAATACTTTCTTTACTATGAATGGACCATCGTAATTCGGAGTCCACTTGCCCCTGTGGTCTGTATGAGGAGGAAGGAGTCTTTTCAGCACCAGATCTCCTACTTGGTATTCCCGAAGTCTGACTTTCTGATCGAAGGCTTTCTTCATTCTCTTCTGATATAACTGCCCATGACATATTGCAGCTAATCTCTTCTCTTCGATCAGACTCAATTGTTAGTACCAGGATTGGACCCATTCCGCTTCATTCAGCTTAACATCCATTAGTACCCTCAAGGAGGGTAATTCCACTTCAACAGGTAGGACTGCCTCCATACCATACACAAGCTGATACGGTGTTGCCCCAGTGGATGTTCTGATTGATGTACGGTACCCATGTAAGGCAAATGGTAGCATTTCATGCCAGTCTTTGTAGGTGACCACCATTTTTTGCACAATCTTCTTGATGTTCTTATTAGCTGCCTCAACAACGCCATTCATCTTTGGCCTGTAAGGAGAAGAGTTGTGGTGTTGGATCTTGAAGTCCCGGCATAGTTCTGCCATCATTTTGTTGTTCAAGTTGGAACCATTATCAGTCATTATTCGCTCGGGCACTCCATACCGAAAGATGACGTCTCTCTTCAGAAATCGGGCTACCACTTGCCTGGTGACATTTGCATAAGAAGCTGCTTCGACCCATTTGGTAAAATAGTCAATGGCTACCAGGATGAATCTGTGGCCATTTGAAGCGGTCAGTTCAATCTTGTCAATCATATCAATGCCCCACATGGCAAAGGGCCAGGGTGAAGACATCACATTCAGAGGTTTGGGAGGCATATGTACTTTATCCGCATAAATCTGGCATTTATGGCATTTCCTGGCATAAGCGCAACAATCTGCATCCATTGTGATCCAGTAGTAGCCTGATCTCAACAATATTTTAGCCATGGCATGCCCCCCCCCACATGAGTACCAAAAGATCCTTCGTGCACCTCGTGCATCAACAAGTCTGCTTCTGCCTTATCAACACATCTGAGAAGTACCATATCAAAGTTTCTCTTATACAGGGAACCATCAGCATTCAGGAAAAAACTACCAGCAAGCCTTCTTAATGTCTTCTTGTCATTGGATGATGCCCCAGGTGGGTATGTTTGATCCTCCAAGAAGCATTTGATGTCATATAACCAAGGCTTATCATCCTTAGCAAGGTCTGCTGAGAATACGTACGCTGGTCTGTCAAGTCTGGATACTGAAATCCGAGGAACAAAGTTGGCAGCTTGAACTTTGATCATGGATGAAATGGTAGCCAGAGCATCTGCAAACTGATTTTCATCTCGAGGGATATACTCAAATCTGACTGTTGTGAAGAAAGTCAGTAATCTCCTTGTATAGTCCCGGTATGGAATCAGATGATCCTTGTGAGTATACCATTTGTCGTTGGTTTGATTGATTACCAGAGCTGAATCTCCGAACACAGTTAAAGTCTTGATCCTGAGGTTAATGGCTTCCTCAAGACCCATAATACAAGCTTCGTATTCAGCTTCGTTGTTAGTGCAGTTAAAAGTGAGTTTTACCGAGAAAGGCATGTGAACTCCTGATCACACTAAATTTCACCGTATTTCTGACCCCGATTTCGTATGCATTCTTAGCCTTTATTTCTATTTTGTTATGTCATTACTATGTTTTCCTTTGTTTTCAGGTATTTATCCATTTAAGAGTCACATGCGAAGAAACGAAGCAATTAGGATGAAAAAATGAGAGAAATAGAGCAATTTGCACAAAAGACGTTGTCCGACGATTTTGACCATAACTTTTGATCCGTAAATCAGAATGACGCCCCGTTTGAAGCACTGGAAAGCTAACACAGAGAGCTACACCATGGAAAATGGACCTAACACTCATGGCGGGAGCCATGGGCACATGGCGGGCGCCACATTCAAAAAAATGGTTTCGGTCAAAAACGGTTAGAGAAAACCACCCACGATCCCCACTTTCTCCACTCTTTTACACTCATGGCGGGCGCCATGAGCCTGTGGCGGGCGCCACAAGGCTAAAACTTTTCCCTCCACTTTTTAGTGGAGGGGGCATCCTTGTCTTTTCCCATTTAATGTTTGCCTATAAATAGGACTTCATAATTTCATTTTTAATCATCCAAACTTAGAATCTCTTAGGAATATATCAGTTTTAAAGCAGTTATCATTCCACATCGAGGTGTTACTGCAATCGAGTGATCGTGTCTGTATACGTCTGTGTGATCGAGTTTTGGAGCACTCTGGGAGGAAGTTAATCCTGCCGCCATTTTAATTCCAGTTCGTATTTTACTTTTCCGCATTGCTTTACTTTCATTTATTATCCGCACTCGCACTTTACTTTATTTATTTCCCGCACTCGCTTTACTTTATTTATTTCTCGCACTCGCACTACTTTCGTTTATTTTCCGCACTCGCTTTAAATACCTTTATTTCCCGCACTCGCACTACTTTTATTTACTTTCCGCACTCGCACTAAATTACTTTTATGAAAAATTATAAAAAGAACTTTTACTTTACCATGTCTAACTAAATCTATAAAGGTTAGAATGTAAGGATCGTAATTAAACCAGTAATCCGTACAATTGTTCGTTGAAACACTTAAGGGCTATTTTATCTTTCAATTTAAGTTTAATTGTTTTTAACTATTTCAAAAACAGCCAGAAGCGCTTTGTCTAGTTCATTAGGAGTTTTTAGATTAAAAAGAAAGGAGATTTTAAATCGACTTTTGGACGCGTTAAAGAAGTTTAGAGTCTGGTTCTTGAGAACCTCTTTTTGCTAAGAAATCCAAGTTAAAGTACTTTTCAACTTAGTTAAGATACTATATTTCTTAAAAATAGGTTTACTACTCTAACGCAGTACGCACCTTTTTATCCGTGACAATAGGAGGGGTTGATTAGAGAGTACAACTCAGTTCTGAATACGCGAAAGCGACAGTTCCTGTTAAATTAGTTCTTTTCAAAAGAGAAAACATTGCCCATAAGTAGTTCCATTAGCTAGTACCGGATTATTAATTGATTATGTGAATTACATTCGAGCCTGACTTTTACTTAATATTTAAAATTATTATTTTATTTACTATTGCGCACTTCTTAAAATCCTTATATTCAGTTGCCTTAGATACACACCATAACAACAGGTACGATAGATTGACACTTGGTCTCTGTGGATTCGACAATCTTTTATATTACTCTGACGTGTTCGTACACTTGCGAAAAACACGCATCAAGTTTCTGGCGCCGTTGCTAGGGACCAATTTCGTCAAATTTCGTACCCTGTAGTAATACCGTATAGACTAAGGCTTTTACAACAAATTAAAAAAAAATCAATATGTTTCACTCAAAAAAATTCTACAATCATCACTCCTAGTATTTCGGGGGATCACGAGAATCACATATGTCCAACCTCAAAATACAAATGGAGAATTTCTATGCATCACTAACTCATTCTCACCCAAATCACCACTCCCAAAATTTTGAGGAGCGACATCTAAATTTTCTCTACAATTACCAACCGCAAAACTTCCAGTATTTTGAGGAACCTCTAGAATCTGTTAATCCAAACCTCGAAAGATTATTGGAGGATTTCATTGAAACAACAACTAATTCTAGGCTAGAATCTATGATGAAGCGCTCTGTGGAGACACCATCTCGATACTTGTGAAACCTTTAGGAAAATAGACATTATGGTCGAGTCCCTCGTGAATCACACTAAGGCATTGGAGACTCAGATCTTCCTACTTGCACAAACACCTTTAGGACCATCCCCTGAGGAGAATGCGTATGTTATAACAAATAGTAGTGAAAAACAGATCGAAAATCCTAGAGATAATGAGCAGGACGAGAGTTGTTGTGAGGAAAGAGTAGAGAAAAATCCATTGAAACCATCTGAAAGGAAAGGTTTCATAAAGGTAGAGAATGAAGCAACTATTGTTGTTACCCCTCCATATATCCCACCATTTCCATTCCCGCAAAGTTTTGTGGAAGCTAAGGTAGAACCCCAATCCAAAACATACGTGGAGGTATTGAAATATACCTGCACCAATGTACCCTTATTCGAGCTCCAGCATAAAAAGAGAAAAATTGAGGACCATGAAACTAGGGAAATAATTAGTGATAAGAGGGTAAGGCTAACCTTTGAGATAGTGAATGAAATGACTAAGCTCGAATTTGAAAAGCTAATACTTAGCATAGATCCAGAACCACCACCACAAGTTCAAAAGAATGAGACAACCTATTGAAGGAAGAAAAGAAAAGGTGAGGGATATGTGAGATGGCTTGATAAATGGGCCTACATAACCGCTTTCAAAACCCCTATAGGAACAACCCATTATCAACTGGTCTATGGAAAAGCATGTCACTTACCTTTTGAGTTGGAGCATAAGGCCTATTGGGCCATCAAAACATTGAATTTGGATTACTTGACTGCTGGTGAAAAACGTATCCTTGATATCCACAAATTAGAAGAGCTCAGACAATCTGCCTATGAAAATGCCATCATATACAAAGAAAGAACAGAAGCTTGGCATGACAAAAGAATCATAAGAAAAGAATTCAAAATAGGCGATCATGTTCTCCTGTTCGATTCTAGGTTACGATATTTTCCAGGGAAGCTTCGTTCGAGATGGACTGGCCCTTTCGAAGTATCTAAGATTCTAAGATCTGGTGCTATCAAAATCAAGAACCAAACATGTAAATTGTTCATCGCTAATGGACTGAGGTTGAAGCCCTACGAAGGAGCTGTCATCCCAACAACATACACGTGCCATACTTTGAGTGATCCACCATATCCTTCAAACGATATATAAAATCCGGTCGTCGAGCTAATGATGTTAAACAAGCGCTGCATGGGAGGAAACCCATGGTTTTCTTATTTACGTACTTTTTATTTATTTTTACTTTATTTCAATTTGTTTATTTTATTATTATGTAAGGACTAACGATTGAATGTTTTATGTGCTTTCAGGACTTGTTTGCTAACCTTGTGCAGAATGCAGAACCCCGATGACATGCACGTGGCCTTTAGAGATGACAAACAGAGAGAGCGTTACTATGTCCACATGAGATTCCCTATGGCTCCTACCAGGTACCCTGACCATGACTGCATGGATGCCTTGGGGATATAGCCAAGAGTCAGATTCTTATGCCATAAACTCCAGTGGGACCAGTTTGACGATAGGAACAACACTTACAGGAACTTAACTCTAGAGTTCCTCAGCTCGTTTCATTATGACCCTTGGGCTGGACTCGATGGATATGTTGTTTTCAGGTTGTTCGGGATTGACTACTCCTTCTTTCACAAAGAGTTTAGTGATTTACTAGGTTTTCAGACCACTCCTGATGTTATTCCAGAGACACCGATGGGGTATTTTATGAGCAGAGAAGTGGAAAAGTTTTGGTCTAACATCTCAGGTGGAGGGAGTCAAGATCCTTCCACTCAGTTTTCTCAAGTAATCCACAACCCTGCGTTAAGGTACTTCCAGATGATTCTGGCGCATTCTTTCCTAGGTTTGCCAGATACAGAGACTCTGCTGAGTGAAGAGGAGATTTTCCTACTGTTTTGTGCGACTCAGTCTCGCCTAGTTGCTTGTGGCAACTTTCTGTTGAAGGGCCTTGCTAGTGTTGCCAGATCATCTGTAGGCATCATACATGTCGGTGGGATTGTTACACAAATAGCTCCTGCATTGGGTTTGTCTCGCAAATTATTGCACCTCAGGACCTTCAGCTGCTACACCACCCTGGATGTTGACTTTTGTCTTGCAGAGGACTGATGAGGAGGGCCTCTTTTGAGCCCAACATGTTTAGATTACTGATCGACGGAGAAGTGATACATTACTTTACATTACCAGACCCGATGATAACCAGTGTCCATGATCCTGCCAATTGGAGTTATGCTCTAGAGGGTTATAGAGAAACTGTCGAAGAGCCGAAATCACCTCCCGCCGCTGAGTACACTCCTACACCTCTTACTCCCCGAATCACTGTTATGTCTAACAATATGTCTCTGCAGCCGCCTGATCTACAAACCCAGATTTATGAGCTCCGTAAGGAGACTGCCCTGCTCAAGCAGGAAGTAGCGGACTTGGAATTACAGATTCAGGTTTCTGATCTCATTCATGCCTCAGAGGCCGATGCTCTATATCAGGAGATTGAAGAGCTTCGGAGGGAGATAACTGAGATTCTTGGATCAAACCAGGAGGAGAAGCCTACCACATGATTCATTCTACACTGACGATATTACCCTAGTATTTAATTTCTTTTTTTCATGCTTTATTTTATTTATCGCATCTCCACACATATCTTACATTATTGCATCTATTATATTTTCTTTTTTTTCATGTACTTTGAATTTATCTTATATATATACATATTATTTCATGCACTAATCTCATTTTTTCTTTTTCTTTCATTTTATTTTATTTTATACCCAATAATGAAAAAAAAAGTGAACAAAAATATTTTTACAGTCACACGTCGCACCATCTTACTCTAACCCTGTTGCAGGTGCTGCTCTTGGATTCTATGTCACTGAGGATATGTGGCGTGCTATGACAACTAGAGAGAAAAGGCGAGACGGCATTCTCTCTACTATTTCACAACAACTGACGGACAACATGAGCTTCATGGAACAATCGTGTTTGGTTTCGGATCGTGCTTACAACAACGTTTGCCATACCTTGCACGATATCACATTAGAGCAGAACCGTCAGAGAGAAGTCAACCGCCGGCACTACCAGCTTGTGGAGGCCACTCAGGGTTCCATCTTAGGTAACCTTCGAGAGGTCCGGGGTGCCCAGGCTGCCTTATCGGCACGACTTGACCGGAGGGACCAACATCGCAGTAGATCCCATCGTTCTAGACCATCACAGCAGGACGGCGAGGGCACCAATGCTCCTCCACAGTAGTTTTTCAGGTTACTCCCCTTATCTTATTTCCAAACATTGGGGACAATGTTCGATTTAAGTGTGGGAGGTGATTTTATTGCTTTCTGTCATTTCATTTTTTAGTTATTTATTTGCTTTCAGTTATTTCCCTTTTCAGTAATTTATTTAGTTGAATTTTCTTAGATAATGCATGAGTCTGACGAGTCACCAGTATAGTGTATTTTTAGTACATCTTCATTTTTCCCACTTCCTTAGCCTTACTAGAAAAATTTTAAAAAGAAAACAATGTTGTTTCACATGTTTTTTGGGCTTTGAGACAGGTTTAGATTAGGATGTGGTGACTTAGGTCAACTTTTTGAAACATCAGCACCATTTTAGCACCATAGACCTCTTGAATATAGGAATCACTCCTAAACCCCACCACCATGGCCTTTATTATCATTCAAAAAATTGTCCTAAGTAGTTTATCCTAGCAGTCAGCTCCGGCCTAAGCATGCTCTACGTAGGGGGCCGATGAACATAAGTGAATGATCCAGTGCTAATAAAAAAGAAAGAAAAAAGGCAAACTCTAGGATAGGTGACCCTCACAAAGTCATTTAAACCGAAAAAAAGAGAAGAAAAAAAAATGCCACAAAAAGAAAAAATTGCAAGTCACCTATTGTTAGTTGGTTCAGAGGTATCTGGCACTGAACTTGGTAGGGAGGATTACGATCCGATCCCCCGCAACTACAATTAGGTCAAATAAATCAGGTTTACACATGCTTATGTGCCAGAAACCTTATGTTATGGATCAGAATCACTAACCGGTCACTCTATTATGAAGCATGTACGGATAATGGGCTTAATGTGATTGCGCCTGAATGAAAAGGACCAAAAAAGATGAGAATATAGGCCTAGGTATTGTGGGATGACATGGAGTGGTTAATATAGGATTGAAGTTTGTGTTTGTGTTACTATGGTACCCTTGGTTCACTTAGTTAGTACCTGTCACTGCATCCTGACTTTAACTTAGAAGCCCTTTAGCCCGAAGACACGTGTTGACACCATTTTTTCTTGAGCTTTAATGTTTGCTTGAGGACAAGCAAAGGTCTAAGTGTGGGAGAATTTGATCACACTAAATTTCACCGTATTTCTGACTCCGATTTCGCATGCATTCTTAGCCTTTATTGCTATTTTGTTATGTTATTACTATGTTTTCCTTTTTTTTTAGGTATTTATCCATTTAAGAGTCACATGCGAAGAAACGAAGCAATTAGGATGAAAAAATGAGAGAAATAAAGCAATTTGCACACAAGACGTTGTCCGACGATTTTGACCATGATTTTTGATCCGTAAATCAGAATGACGTCCCGTTCGAAGCAATGGAAAGCTAACACAGAGAGATACACCATGGAAAATGGACCTAACACTCATGGTGGGCGCCCCAATCACAAAAATGGTTTCGGTCAAAAACGGTTAGAGAAAACCACCCACGATCCGCACTTTCTCCACTCTTTTACACTCATGGCGGGCGCCACAAGGCTAAAACTTTTCCCTCCACTTTTTAGTGGAGGGGGCATCCTTGTCTTTTCCCATTTAATGTTTTCCTATAAATAGGACTTCAGAATTTCGTTTTTAATCATCCAAACTTAGAATCTCTTAGGTATATATCAGTTTTAAAGAAGTTATCATTCCACATCGGGGTGTTACTGCAATCGAGTGATCGAGTCTGTATACGTTTGTGTGTTCGAGTTTTGGATCACTCTGGGAGGAAGTTAATCCTGCCGCCATTTTAATTCCAGTTCGTATTTTACTTTTCTGCATTGCTTTACTTTCATTTATTATCCGCTCTTACACTTTACTTTATTTATTTCCCGCACTCGCTTTACTTTATTTATTTCTCGTACTCGCACTACTTTCGTTTATTTTCCGCACTCGCTTTAAATACCTTTATTTCCCGCACTCGCACTACTTTTATTTACTTTCCGCACTCGCACTAGATTACTTTTATGAAAAATTATAAAACGAACTTTTACTTTACCATGTCTAACTAAATCTATATAGGTTAGAATGTAAGGATCGTAATTAAACCTGTAATCCGTACAATTGTTTGTGGAAACGCTTAAGGGCTATTTTATCTTTCAATTTAAGTTTAATTGTTTTTAACTATTTCAAAAACAGCCAGACGCGCTTTGTCTAGTTCATTAGGAGTTTTTAGATTAAAAAGAAAGGAGATTTTAAAACGACTTTTGGACGCGTTAAAGAAGTTTAGAGTCTGGTTCGTGAGAACCTCTTTTTGCTAAGAAATCCAAGTTAAAGTACTTTTCAACTTAGTTAAGATACTATATTTCTTAAAAATAGGTTTCCTACTCTAACGCAGTACGCACCTTTTTAACCGTGACAATAGGAGGGGTTGATTAGAGAGTACAACTCGGTTCTGAATACGCGAAAGCGACAGTTCCTGTTAAATTAGTTCTTTTCAAAGGAGAAAACATTTCCCATAAGTAGTTCGATTAGCTAGTACCGGATTATTAATTGATTATGTGAATTACATTCGAGCATGTCTTTTACTTATTATTTTATTTACTTTTGCGCACTTCTTAAAATCCTTATATTCAGTTGCCTTAGATACACACCATAACAACAGGTACGATAGATTGACACTTGGTCTCTGTGGATTCGACAATCTTTTATATTACTCTGACGTGTTCGTACACTTGCGAAAAACACGCATCAACTCCCTTAGGTGTAATGAGTACTGCACCAACACCACGACCATTCATATTAACAGCCCCATCAAACATCATAGTCCATTCTTCTTCTGGGTCAGGCCCTTCAGTGTGGATAGGCTCTTCATGATCTTTTGCTTTTATGAACATGATGTCTTCATCAGGGAAGTCAAATCTCATAGGCTGGTAATCATCATTGGGTTGCTCAGCAAGATACTTGATGGATTTTTGAGATGTGTATTGGATGTCATATTCTGTGAGAATCATTTGCCATCTTGCAACCCGTCCGGTAAGTGTTGGCTTCTCAAAAATGTACTTAACTGGGTCCATCTTTGAAATTAATAAAGTGGTGTGGCTCAACATATACTGCCTTAGTCGGCGAGCAGCCCACGCTAAAGCACAACAAGTTTTCTCGAGCAGTGAATAACGTCGTTCACAGTCGTTAAACGTTTTGCTTAGGTAGTATATTGCATAATCTTTTCGACCAGACTCGTCATGCTGGCCCAACATACACTCCATTGAATCATCTAATACTGTCAAGTATATTATTAGAGATCTTCCTTCAACTGGAGGAATAAGGATCGGAGGCTCTTGTAAGTATTCCTTGATTTTGTCAAAAGCCCTTTGGCAGACTTCATTCCACCTGACCGTTTGTTCTTTTCTTAACAACTTGAACAAAGGCTCACAGGTTGATGTAAGGTGAGATATGAACCGTGAAATGTAGTTCAATCTACCTAGAAACCCCCGAACTTCTTTTTCAGTCTTCGGTGCAGGCATCTCTTGAATGGATTTGACTTTGTCAGGGTCAACTTCAATCCCTTTCTCACTCACAATAAATCCCAGCAGTTTACCGGATTGCACCCCGAATGTGCATTTGTTGGGGTTCAACTTTAGTTGGTACTTCCTCAGTCGCTTGAATAGCTTCAACAGATTTACCAGGTGGTCTTCTTCTGTGAGGGACTTGGCAATCATGTCATCCACATAACACTCAATTTCTTTGTGGATCATGTCATGGAATAACGTTACCATAGCTCGTTGATAAGTGGCACCAGTATTCTTCAATCCGAATGGCATCACCTTATAACAGAACGTCCCCCAGGGTGTGATGAAAGTTGTCTTCTCCATGTCTTCAGGTGGCATTTTGATATGATTATATCCTGAAAATCCATCCATGAAGGAGAACACCGAGAACAGAGCCATATTGTCGACCAATACATCAATGTGAGGTAATGGGAAGTCATCTTTTCGGATGGCTCTGTTCAGATCTCGGTAATCCACACACATCCTCACCTTTCCATCCTTCATAGGCACATGTACAATGTTAGCAACCCACGGCGGGTAACTGGTCACATCAAGGAAACCGGCGTCCCACTGTTTTTGTACCTCTACTTTTATCTTCATTGCCATATCCGGGCGAGTACGGTGAAACTTCTGTTTTACTGGCGGATAGTCTTCTTTCAGAGGCAGCTTGTGCATAACAATGTCGTTGTCCAACCCTGGCATATCCTGATAAGACCAGGAAAAAACATCCACATACTCCCAAAGCATATCAATCAGTTGCTCTTTCACTGAATCTTGTAGGCAGACCCCGATCTTGACTTCCTTCAAGTCTTCTTCCGTACCGAGATTAACCGTCTCAACTTCCTCCTGATGAGGAGTGATAACCTTCTCCTCTTGTCTCAACAACCTGGCTAGCTCCTCTGGTAGCTCATAATCTTCTTCAACCCTTTCATCGGCTTGATTAATTGGATTGTCAAAGTCATACGAAGTCATAGCGGTGTTGTTATCGGTGCAATCTGGAGGGCACTCTCCGCAAGGGTTTAGATTTGTTCATTTTAGTGATCAGTTTTATCTTGCTTTAGAAAAAGTAAAAATGAAGTTATTATTTTCAAAAACATTGCCATTTTATTTTTGTACAAAAAATGAAAAATGAAAAAACAGTGAGCGGATGAAGAAAAAGACTCATTTGCAAAAGATGTCCTGATATTCATTAATTGATCTTTGCACAAAATACAAGATGGCCCGATTACAAAATGAGCCCTGACATCTTGGGCAAGATGCAGGACTTGATGCATGCTTTAAAAACAGGAAATAATAATTACTCTGCGGGAGTAACTCTTATAATTTCCTGGGAAGACCAGTTTGAGACATGGCTCCCCGGGATCCTTAGACGTATCCAACTTTCCAGGTTGCGTTCATCTTCTGACTCATCTTCCAAACTGTTCACAGCATCCGGGGTAAGCATTCCCCCGTTGACAAACTTGGACTCCTTTGCAGCCTCTGGTTGATCCTGTCGAGTTGGTTTGTAACCCAACCTGAATCGGTCTTCTTTCTTCTCAACTGGCAGCAGCTTGCCCCAGCCTTGAGCAGTACCCTGTTAAACAACCTTCCGGGCTTGTTGATATGAGGTGATGGAAGTCCCTAGCACAGCAGATGTTTCATTGATATTCAGGGCCTCAAACCCCTAACTCATGGTTTCATGGATCTCCCCATCCATTTCAATGTATTTGAAAGTAGCCAACTGGCTAGCAAAAATATCCTCCTCCCACAAATAGTAATGACTTGGCCCTCCCACTCGAATTTTAACTTCTGGTGAAGGGTTGACGTCACGGCGCCAGCGGCGTGTATCCATGGTCTACCCAATAGACAGCTGTAGGCAGGCTGTATATCCATAAAGAAGGTCGTTTTGAAAACCTGTGGGCCAATCATTATAGGAAACTCTATCTCTCCCAGAATTGATCTCTTAGAACCGTCAAAGGCCCTTACTACCAAGTTGCTTGGGCGTAGTGCCAATCCATCATGTTCCAGCTTCACAAGGGCTTTCTTGGGCAGGACATTGAGAGATGACCCTGTGTCTACCAGTACGTGAGAAAGAACTGCACCCTTACATTCCAAGGTAATGTGCAAAGCCTTGTTGTGATTGTGACCTTCCACTGTCAGATCAGTGTTGGTAAATCCTAGTCCATGACTAGCGTTGACATTTCCAACCACAACCTCTAACTGATTGACGGTAATCTCCTCCGGCACATAAGCTGCGTGCAGGACTTTTAATAGTGCGTTCCGATGAGCCTCGGAGCATATTAGTAATGATAGTATGGAGATTTTTGAAGGTGTTTGGTGAAGCTGGTCCACCACCTTGTAATCACTTTTCTTTATGATTCTCATGAATTCATCAACCTCTTGATCAAAAGGAGTCTTTAGAGTTTCTTTAGCAATTGGTTCTTCTTGCACCATGCTCTTCCCTTTTGCCTTAGCAGCGGCTTCTGCTTCGGCAACAGGTCTTGGTATTTGCGAGGCGAAGAGGCGTCCGCTTCTAGTGAAGCCTCTGCCTCCCCCAACATTATCAATTTGTGGCGAAGAAGTCGATGATTCTAAAGTGAATTTCCGCCCCTCGCAGTATAGATCTGAGCCATAATGCCAAGGGATGGCATTTCTGCTTTTGTAAGGAATTGGCCCATGCACTGTGATAGTAACTGGACTGATAGCAGCTGCAGAGGGGACCACGATGGTGTGTGGATCATAGTATATGGTAACTAGGGTTCTGACAGGAGTAGTAATTTATGAATTGTTGGAAGGAATATTTGCGGGATCGTAGTATATCGTAATCGTTGAGACGCTTTCATTAACTGTTGCTGATGTTGCAGACGGTACTGTTGACTGGATGGGTGTTGAAGTTGTAGCAGGAAATGAAGGAATAATGGGTGTTGTCGTTGTAGAAGGAATGGTGACTGAACTTGTATCTGTTGAAATGATTGACCGAGCATTTGTTGGAGTTGTAGTAGAATCCGTTGGAACAATGGTTGCTGACGTTATAGGAGTATCCGTGATTGTTGATGAAGGAACTGTGGGAGTTGTAGTTGCCGTTGTCTTAATGTGAAGGATTCCATCCTTAATAAGACCATTTATGCCGTTTCTCAACCTTTCACACCCATTAACGGCAATGTTGCAATATCCACAGCCGAGCTCACACTCGGGGAACACTTGGCATTCCAGCAGCTGAGCTTTGATTTCAACCAGAGGCGTTCGGATCTGTGCAACACTGGTGATTAAGGTGGATAGTTTTCCTTCTTCAATAGCATTAAGCCTAGGCCCGTTGTGACTAGGCATTGGATTTCTTGTGATATTAGGAGGAGGTGCAAAGTTGAGAGCTTTTGAGTCCACTAGATCTTGGACTTTCATCTGTAGGGCCCTGCATTTTTCAGTATTATGCCCCGGTGCGTTTGAGTGGAATGCACACCTGGCATTTGCATCATAGTTATTTGGCATATTAAGAGGGTATGGAGGTGCCAATGTCCTTAACTCAACTAGGTTGAGCTTCAGGAGTTGTGGCAAGAGTGCAGCATACGACATTGGGATTGGGTCAATTACCCTGTTTGCTTGTGATGGCCTTTGTTGGAAAGGATGCTGCTGCTGGTTGTTATTACTGTTGTTGTAGGTTCTCTGTTGTGGAAAATGAGATTGTTGCTGATAGTGAGATTGTTGTTGATACTGTGGCCGTTGTTGTTGAGGATATGATGGTTGCTGTGGAATTGGAGCTGGGATGGTAACAGCTGCTACTGACCGGTGAGAATATTGAGGCCTGCCCCTGCTTGTATGGATGGAATTTGTTTCACCTGCCCTTCTGGGTCCCACAAAAGGCTTTCTGGGATTGCTGGATGAACTTGCACCACTGTCGGAAATTTTGCCCATCTTTAAGAGACTTTCAATCCTCTCACCAGCTATGACTACGTCAGCAAAACTTGTAGAGGAGAAAGCAGCCAACCTATCAATATAAGTCCCTTGCAATGTATTCATAAACATGTCAGCCATTTCCCTTTCCGACATGGGTGGTTGGACAGCAGCAGCAAGCTGTCTCCACCTTTGAGCATAATCCCGGAAGCTATCTCTAGAAGACTGAGACATGCCCATTAGAAGAATTCTATTGGGAGCCATGTCCAGGTTGTATTGATACTGACAGATGAAAGCCTCGGCCAAATCCTTCCAACATCTTATGGTGGCCCTAGACAAATGCGAATACCATTCTCTCGAAGCTCTAGTCAGACTGTCCTCAAAGTAGAACATCCATAACTTTTTATCCATGGTATAGGCTTTGAGCCTTCCCAAGAAAGACTGCAGATGAGTGCGAGGACATGAGGTACCATTGTACTTTTCAAAGCATGGGGGTTTGAATTTTTGGGGAATTCTCACCCCATCCACTAGTCCCATATCCATCACATAGATGCCCAAAGAATTCTAAGATTCCAAAGATCTTAACTTTTCTGCAAGCTCATCCAATCTCCTGTCATATACCTCATCTCCAGCTCCTATGACAGTGAATTGTTCTTCCTGGGGATCCTCCTGCAGGATTCCTCCCCCAGTAGTATTACCTTGCACATTCCTCGGGATGTTAACCTCTGGATCCAGATGAGGTCCATATACTGGTGGGTCAATACGAGGCTGGCCCCGTTCATTGTTGCTAGTTCCTCCTGTTCCAAGATGAGTCTCCTCAGGAGTTTGTCTTTCCACCAGCTCTCTTAACCTTTCTTGACTCTGGGCTAATCCAGTCATTACTGCCATAAACTGAGACATCTGATTTCTCATCTCTACCCTCTCATTGGCCATCTGGTTTCTGACCTCTGACAGGTCCTGTTGTACTTGTTCCATTTGAATGCTGGGAAGGTTGTTACGAGTTGGGTACCAGTGCGCGCGGTTGACAGGGAACACTCGGCGACGAGCAATGTTTCCTGAGATCACAACAAAGTTAGAAACAAAAATAATTACAAAACCTACAAAACAAAAAAAACAAAGTTAGTATGCAATGCAGTATGCTTATTTGTTTTCCAAGGTATCCGGTTTGGTTCTTGGTTTTGACCTTTCCAGACCTCGAGGAAGATGTGTAATGTTGCTGAGAGAAAAACCCAAATGAAAACAAACTAAAATATATTACAAATGGTTAACAATACATAGTTTGTTTTACCATACATGCCCATGAAGGATCAAAATACAACAAAAGAAAAGTACATCAAATGGAAATAAACAACAAGCAAAAGATCAGACATCCAGTCCAAACTCATCTTCCCTGACCACCTTCAGGAGGGCCTCAGTCACTAGACCAGCTAGGTGCTCTGTAATGGTCCTAATGAGGAGGTTCCTGGTAGTAATGGTAGTGGTCAGCTTCCTATGTCTGTCCTGGTCCTTTGATCTCTTCAAACCTGCTCTGAGCTTCAATTCTGATATCTCCTTCTGAGCTGCCAACAAAGCTTCCTGATGCTTCTTCTCATTAGCCTCCAACTGATCAATCTTGGCCTGAGTCTTCTGGCCTTCTTGTGTATGGGCTTCAGTGATCCTGGCCCACCTAGCCTGACTCTCTTGCAGATAGTGCTCAGCCCTAGCTTTCTGAATCTTGGCCTCCTTACAGGCATTCTTCAATATATGTTCCCCAGCCCTTGCTTTCCTTATGTAGTCCTCTGTTTTCTCAATTTTGGCAAGATGCTCCACCCTGAGCTTCTCCAATCTCTCAATATCCAGACGACCATCACTTCTTTCCCAAAGAGTCTTCTTCAAGGCTTGAGACAACTGCTCATTCCTTTCCTTCAACTTTTCAAATTCTTCCAGGCTAACTGTTGCTGCAGGCTGTACTGCGGATGGCCCAGGTATGTCCTCCAAGATGAAAGGCATTCTGGTAGTGTGAGCTCTAGTACAGGACCAGTCTAAATATTGAGATGAAGAAACATTGTTACATCTTCCAAGGATAGCTATCCCTTTTGTCTGGATGTTGTCCCAATCCCAGGATGCTTTTCTGACAGCAGCTGAATTAGGTCTCACTTCACAATATAGGGTCTCAGCTAAATCCTGTCCTCTGGGAGGGTGAACCAAGGCATAGCCCAATTGTCACTTAAACAGTAAAGGGTTGTAGTTGATGCAACCCTTCACTCCTATCAGAGGAACATTTGGGTATTGTCCACAGCTGGTGATAATGTCCTTGCCCTTGGTGCTCTGGGTGCACCATCTAATATCATCTGAAGTCAAGGTAATGAACCTCTTAGCCTAATTCTTCTGCTGGTGTGGGTTTAACAAGGCATCTGACTTAGGCAAGTGTCTGAGCAGCCAGGTGTAAAACAAAGGAGCACAACATCTCACCAACTTCCCCCTTTGTTTCTCATTCCTCTGATGGATGGAGTAGTAAACAGATGGATGGCATTCTTGCTGACAAATTTGGGCTCATCTGCAAACAATATAGCCCCATATATGCTGAGGGCTAACAGTGCACAAACTGCCCTCCACTCTCCCAATGAAGCCTTCAGGATGGCCTGAGAAATCAAGAAGTCCAAATGCAAACCAGGAATCCCAGCTTTTGTTGTCATACTTTGCTCAATAAGGGCAGGCTCCAAGTACAGTGCCTTTGCTATCTCTTCATTTATGGGAGCTGACATCTCTGGGTTGAAAGGGATTCCACCCCTGATAGGTACTCCAATCATTGAAGAAAACTCTTCCAGTAGAGGCCCTAACTGAAAGTCTGGGAATGTGAAACATCTCAAAGGAGGGTCATAAAACTGTAAGCATGTGTGAATCATGCTCCTCTGAGAAGGGTCAAGGTCCATAAACATATCCAGGATTCCTCCATAATGCTCTCTAAACAAAGGGATACAATCAGGTGTGATGAGTGACTGGACCTGCCTGATACTAGTCAACACAGGCTCAAAGAAATGGTAGGATATGTTGCTCTTCCTGGGAGTAGTCATGATTGCTGCTGAAGAAACTGAAGATAAGTGCTGATGAAGATCATAGACTGAAGTACTAAAGGTGGACCACTGACATACTGGTGCTGGTGAGGATGGAGACAACTGAAGCAGATAACTGATGAAGACAGTTGAAGCAGAGGTCTATGCAGAAGAAGGGGTCAAACCAAAACCAAGATACAATGAAATGGATACTCTGAAAAGCAAATAAACAAATGTTAAATGATGCAATGATGATATATGCAAATGATATGCAAGGGTTTGTGATCAAGCCGGATCTGATTGTCTGTTTTGATATAAGGCCCATATATATGTTCAAAGGTTCAGGATGAAGGCTCAGAAATCCAGTAACCAGGGTGGGGACTCAAATAAAGAGCCACATGTCTGGGGTTAATCACAAGAACTATCCAAAGTGGAGCATTCTTAAACAAAATTGTAGCAGGGTATGATGTGGCCAAGGGTTCCTGCAAACCTGTAAACAGCCCAACCCCCTCACAGGTAATGTTCTAGAACAAAGATCCTCAGACTTAGATTAGTTATGAGAAGTGTAAACACTTTTAACCCGGAGGTACAATGTTTACAATAACCATAAAAGATCCTCCTCTAATTCACCTCAGCTTCTGAAGGTCATAATAAAGGTCATCTAGACTTAGCAGGCTTCCCAGATAGCCCTAGCACTACAGGAATTCTGTAGCACAGAGTTCTCAAGAAGAAACCCACATCTGAACCGTGTTTCATATTCCCGCACCAGACCGAAATGGAATGGGAAAGAACATGAACCACTCTAGCCTAGGTGTCACTCAGGTCCCAGGTATAGGACCTTAAACTCTCAATGGAACCCCACCCACAAAAGGAAACCAGATCCAGCACACGACAGTATGACAATATGATGTATAAAACTGTAAAGAAATCAATAAGTAAAGCTGTACATAAAGCGATAAATAAATCAAAATAAAATAAACACACATAGCACATAACACCCCAGTAAACACAAATCAAACAAGTGCTAGGAGGAACCCACAAAAAGAACCAGAAGCCCTGGTTGCAGTATAAGGGTTCCCCAGCAGAGTCGCCAAGTTGTCGCTCCCAAAGATTTGCATCCTGGTACAAGCGCGAACGGTCGGCGGAAAGAGAAATGAATAGAGTCGCCGGCTAGGCATTTTTATCCCGAAGGAAAGGTAATGCTGCATAAACCTAAGAAAGGATGGATAAGACGGTCGCGAACCAGAGAAACTGAGAAAGGGGGTTGGTTACAACCTGGGAAGGTATTGGCACCCAGATTGTCCGACGTACTCGACGGGATCCACTCTTAAAAGATTTGTGTTTAAAGGGGTGGTGTCAGTGCTATTTAGTGTGCAAAAGCTGGAAAAGAATGCAAGTGTCAGTGCAAAATATGAAGTGAATAAAAGAGGTGTCAGTGCAAGGAAAGAATGGAATGCTCAAGACCATGGGGCTTAAAGAATGAAGCTGGAAGAGGGGGGGAATATACAGAGACTTTTGTTCGATAATTGTTAAGTTATGCCTACATATCCTCTCGTGCAGTGAGAAAGTCAGAACACCGTAGTTCGACTCAAAGAGACTGAAAAATAAATTGACTGATGAACTACTTACTTGTCTATGCTCAAGTGTATGACCTGTTTGGCTCAGGTGCTAACTGTCTTGCATTAGTCAGAAGAAGCGAGTTCTCGTTTGTGAGTGAATGAGATGAGAAAAGAATCCCGGAGGAGACGATTATTGTTTGTTTTTTCTGTGTTTTCAATCTTTTATTGATTTTTGGGGATAATGAGGGTTAGTAGACTCATCACATCCTCCCTCTATTTAGGGATAATGAGAATACCTTAAGTATGAAGTAAACACCTCATACTTAATCATCATGATGTAGGATTAAGATCATTAACCTAATTGCATTAATTTAGATGTTTTTGGTGTTTTTGTTTAGTGTTAAGTAATGAGTTTAAGCCATAATCAAGGATTTGATGGACCCATTACACCATCCTAATAGAAGGATAATAGATGAGAAAATTTAAGCTGAGGAAGGCTCCTCAACTTAATCCATGATTAGGGATTAATCTCATGACAAAACAAAGCCTTTATTAAAGTGGATTTTAGTGAATGATAAGGTTAAGAAGTGGTTTTTAGGGTTTGTAAGACAACTTGAGGGGGACTTGTCCATTAACACTAGTGTTAGTCCTTCTTGACCAGTTAAGGAAGAATTAGAACCCTAATGCAAGGCCCAAGTTACAAGCTTGATGTCTTGGTGATTATTATATGGATTGATTAAATGATTTAAACACATTAAGGGCTTAAAACTTAGGATTAAAGTTATACACTCCATCCTAATAGAAGGATACATGCATAACCCTAATGACAAGGTCTTAAAACCTTTAAGGTTTAGTCCTTGATTAAGAGATGAGAAGAGAAGACACAAAGATGACACAAAGGTAAAACTAATGGGGAAACTAATCAAACCCTAATTGTGATCATGCTTGGGTGTTGTTAGGGTTAATGAGGCTTGCAAGAGATCTTCAAGAGAATAGCCACCAAGGAAGAAGCAAAGATGGAAGAGAAGCAAAAGAAGCAAGTCAACTTACTTCACTTAAGAAGATAAGTTGATTGAAGAAAGAGAGTGAGGAGAGAACATGAATGAGAAATCTCACTCTAATACAAAAGTAAAATGCAGCAATGATGCATAAGAGATATGAAAATAAATTATGAGAAGTGAAGGCAAATTCACTTCTCAAAACTTACCACCTACAAAGTTAGCAACAAGCCATGAAAAGAAATGAAAATGGGGTGAAATGCAAAGATGAAAATCAAAACCAGAAGCATATGCATGATGCAAATGATGCTATGGGATAATGAAAAAGCATACCAATAGATGTGGATGATCATACAAGTAATGAAGCTGCAAATGAGACATGAAAGGAAGCATGAAAGTTCATGAAAACTTATGAAATGCAATGGATGCATAACATGGCAAATGGATGATGCAATGATCAAACATGATTCTAATGTGTCCTAAGATGTCTCATATGTCATATGAATATACAAAATGTCATGGCAAGTTCATGTATGCAAGCATATGAAGAATGAATTCAAATGAAGGCAAAAATTAGGGTTTATACATAACATGCAATACAAAATTCAAAACCAGAATCAAATGACATGATAAAAAATTGAAAATGGAATCAAAGGAACCCTAAACCTATACAAGTTCACTGCCCAAAGGAGGAGACCTAACTCTTAACCTAATGGAAGTTATGATTTTCTCAAGATTGCTAGGTTTTTAAGGCAACTTTCAATGATAAATGCAAAAGAAATTGAAAATGAAGAATAAATTCAAACCAATTTTATCCTAGAAATTACATGACATGAGGAATGCAATTCAAAAAGAACCATCATCAAACTCTTCATGGTTAGGCAGAAAGGATTTTTCTAAGTTAGGGCAAAAATAATGACTTTTAAGGACCCTAAATCCAAAGAAAAATATCAAAATAGGTCAAGAACCAAAAAGAAATTTGTGTGAAGGGTTTGATAATGTTTCTAAATGTATCAAGATGCAATGTGATTTTTTTTGTGATTTTTAGAAACTTAAATGCTATTTTAATTAATTAATTCTAATTAATTAATTAAAATAAACATTTAAATATTTTAAAAATACGAATTTTATGCAAAAAATAAAATAAAAATTATTTTCAGAATGAGAAAAATATTTTAATTCATGATGCAAAAAATGAAATTTTTTAGAAGTGTTTTGCTATTTTTAATAAAATGTAGAAAGAAATGCAATTAAAATGAAAATTAAATGAATTAAAATGGAAGTCAACTGATACAGTGGTCCAGATTTGAATGAGAAAGGGAGGGAATTGACCAGCGCGCGCATCTGGATGGCTGAGATTCAAACTACACTAATTACGTCATTAAGCCCTAATCTGAACCCTAAACACTTTCAGGTGACCGGAACAGTGTTCCGGTCATCTTCTCCGGCTACCCTCTCAAGCTATCTCACTCAATACACAACCCCAAGCCCTAAAACTCTCCAGAAATGATCCTCACATCAACCCCAACAAGAATCAGCCATCAAAATTCATTTATTCATCATAAAAAACATGAATCGAAGCAAAACGGAAAACATCTCAAAAATTTCAGAAGCTTATGAAATGTTTATTTCTCAACTATTTTCGAAACCAAACATATCATTGCAATCAGGGGAACGCATAGAATCATCCTATAACATAAAATGAAGGTTCTGGAAAAATA